>OU612029.1:11201427-16001427 GCA_914767945.1 Eilema depressum | reverse complement strand
CGCGATCTTTCCCTTACAGGGGGAATGCTCTGACCGCTTAGCTGATGCCCGCACGAAGCCAATCCAATCCTTTCTAAATCGATTTCAAAAGTTAGCATAATAAATGCTTCAAAATTTCATTCAATTGTTTGGGCGGAGTCATCAAAAATCAATGTTTAAAAATGGTTGTATAGTACGCGCCAGTTAGTGTGGCAATACGAGTGGTCTTACGAAGTCTTACGAATACGAAGTAACAAGAAAGGTAAATCAAAAATATTAAGAAATAAGAATTATTACAATTTATCTTTTAACATTGAAACTGTCGTTTTTGCAAATTTCGTATACCTACTACACCACTGTATGGGGGAATGTAAATGACTCGTATTGCCACACTAACTGGCGCGTACTATAACGTCATTCATTGGTGCCGATAGCTCGTAAGAGTTTCGGTAGATGTCTCCACCGTCGCCCCAAATACGGACAAGACGGTAGTATAGAGGAATTTGGATTGGCTTCGTGCGGGTTTCGGTGGCTTAGCGGTCAGAGCATTCCCCCTGTAAGAGAAAGATCACAGGTTCGAGTCTTGCCCGAAGTCAATTCTTTTTCCTTTCTAAATCGATTTAAAGCATAATTTTAGTGTAAAAGAAATTCTATAAAAAGCTGCTTCAACAAGATAATATGCTACTGCTTACTGCGATAATATTTTAAAGTCATAAAGGTACAATACATATTAATTATATTACAGCTATGGTTCTCTAAGAGTACTTCTTGTAGTAAACTCAAAATAAGAAGATAATCTCAGTAAGACACTTCTCAACAGCAGATTATGTATAAGTATTGATATGTGAGATCAGATGTGGCCTACTGGCTAGTGAGGCGCCGGAGCAGGTTGTGGAAGCAATGGTAGGGGCGCGATGCAGCCTACACAGTCCCTGTCTGAAAAGAAAAATATTTACATATAAATATGACAGTCTTATACTTAATTTGAAAGAAGAGTAAGAGCGTTTTCACATTATCCGATATCTGATATTGGTGTCAGATGGCGACCCGATATCGGAGGAAGTCAAATGCATGACATAAGCAATGAGATTAATAACCAATAGAGGAATAGACTTCATAGTCCGACGTCAAAAAAATGGTTACCTTAGAAACGAGTAAGAGAAAAAGAAAAAAATCGTAAAAATTCTGAAGTAAACATATATTTATCCCTTTCACACTAGTCGCTTCATCATAAATTTAATATGTTTGTTGTCTGACTGCCACTTGGTTGACGTATCGTCACCCTTTGAATGACACGAGTCGAAACATAGGACCGTGATCCTATGTTGTATTGGAGCGGATTTTCGCGTCAACTACGTATCTAGTTACTTATTAAGTAACAATTTAAATCAATGGAAATAAGTATCTGTCTTTCACATTATCCAGTCCGATAACGTATATCGGAGCCGATACCGCTGTGTTAGCCCGATATCGGATTATTGAATATGACTAGAACCAACTACAAGTTTCAAACAGACTAAAACAGCGACTGCAAGCGACTTTCAACCTTAATGACACTTTTCTTTTAGCGTCAATAGATGACGCTATTCACGAATATAAGAAAAAAAGCTTGATACTATGCCATTTCTGTTAGAGTATTATCAAATATAATGTTAATTAATACAGGCAGGTAGCAACATCTATGAGACGTTGAGTAGAAACTTAGTCTATTGTCTATATAAGAATGATTTGAATAAATTAGTCTGTCTGAAACCGTCAACCAACGACTTTTATTAGGTTATGGGCTACTCAAAGAAAATTAAAGTTATTGCGTTTTTAGAAGAGTTATTGTTAGTTTGTTAGTTTATTTTACGCGTGTGAGATCGATCAAGATGAACTCAAGTCTTATTGCCAGTGTGCCAAAGCTCAAGGGTCGTCAAAATTATGATGACTGGGCGTTCGCCGTACAAAACTTGCTAGTTCTTGAGGACACGGACAAGTACCTCAAGCAAGAAGCAACAGCGACAGATGCAGCACAGACAGCAGCAGATGCTAGAGCACGCGCAAAATTGATCCTGACTATTGATACATCATTGTTTGTGCACATAAAGGAGACGAAGACAGCAAAGGAGTTATGGTCAAAACTCAAAGCTTTATTTGATGACGCGGGATTTTCTAGAAGAATAACTTTGTTACGTCATTTAATCTCCATCAGACTAGAAACATGTGAGAATATGACCAGTTACGTTACGCAGATTGTGGAAACTTCGCAACGATTAAGCGGTACTGGATTCATTATAAACGATGATTGGGTTGGGTCATTGTTACTAGCTGGTTTACCAGATAAGTTTATGCCAATGATCATGGCAATAGAGCATTCCGGGATCCAGATCACGGCAGATTCCATAAAAACAAAATTGTTAGATATGGAAAATGGCGGCTCTGTTGAAGTGAACGGAAATGATAACTCAGCATTGATTGCTCAAAGTTGGCAGAAAAAGAAACTTGGTAAAGTTGGCAGCAATAGCAAACATGGCGGACCGACTCCGAATATCTATGCACCGAGTACGTCAATGTCAAACTCAAATGACAGAAATAACAAAACAATAACATGCTACAAATGCAAACAATCTGGGCATTTTATGTCTCAATGTCCATTTAGAAACGAAAAAACAGAGAAGAAAAAGCAAACAAACGCATTCAGTGTTGTTTTTCTGAGCGGTAACTTTAATAAATGTGACTGGTATGTTGATTCAGGAGCCAGTACACATATAACTACAAACGAAAGTTGGTTGACAAATAGAACGGATTCGTCAAGTTTACCTGAAATCACAGTAGCAAACAACATGAAAGTGCCTGTATTATGTGCCGGCGACGTAGATGTCACGACGAGTTTCGGTTACGAGGTCACAGTGAAGAACGTGTTGTGCGTACCGACTCTTGCGACTAACCTGCTATCAGTCAGTGAATTGATAAGAAATGGAAATAGTGTTGTGTTTGAACCCAACCGATGCCTCATAAAAAACAGATTAGGCAAATTAGTTGCAGAAGCTGAACTTGTAAATAATGTATACAAGTTAAACGTGCAAAATGAGACTTGTTTGTTATCATCATCAACAGTAGATGGACAAACATGGCATAGAAGGCTTGGACACTTAAACAGCACAGATATGACCAAGATGAAGCAAGGTTTAGTCAATGGAATGGATTACTCAGACAAATTTGTGACAAGTAAGTCTAGCTGTCAAGTTTGCTGTGAAGGGAAACAGTCAAGATTACCATTTATGACAGGTACACGAGCTACAGAAATCTTGCAGATTGTGCACTCAGACATCTGTGGACCGATGGAGTGCAAATCCATTGGTGGTGCAAGATATTTTTTGCTATTTATTGACGACTTCACCAGAATGACCTTCATATACTTCTTAAAGTGTAAAAGTGAAACACTGACTTGTTTTAAAGAGTTTAAGTCAATGGTGGAGAACTTTCAAGACAGAAAAATAAAAATATTGCGCACAGACAATGGATGTGAGTATTGCAGCAATGATTTTAGAGATTTTTTGAAACATGAAGGGGTAATTCATCAAAAATCAAATGCTTATACACCAGAGCAGAATGGACTCAGCGAAAGAAGCAATCGCACCATTGTGGAGAGAGCTAGATGCCTACTTTTTGAAGCAGAATTAGATAAAAAATTCTGGGCAGAAGCTGCAAATACCGCAGTATATCTCAAAAACAGGTCTACAGCTTCAGGTATTGAAAAGACTCCATATGAGATGTGGTTTGGTAGGAAACCAGATTTACAACATTTACGTGTATTTGGGAGTCCAGTGATGGTGCATACACCAAAAGAAAAAAGAGCTAAGTGGGATAAGAAGTCTAGAAAACATATACTTGTTGGTTATAGTGATAATGTCAAAGGTTACCGAATATATGACCCAGTAAAGAATAAAGTCACCACAAGTAGGGATGTTATAATACAAGAAAAACCCAAGCGTCAAGAGACTGTAACTGTTTCTCTAGAAAGCACAGATTCAGTGGGGGAGTTGGTAGAGGAATCTGTGGTGAACCTTGAACCCCTGAACAAGTCAAGTTCTTCAGAATCTGATTACTTGGATGTTGAAGAAGAAAGCTTAGAGTCAGAAGCTTGTGGAGAAAACTTGAACACTGAACAGACTATTTTAGCTCCACAGAGTACAGAAGAAGCTTCAGATAGACCACATGCAGATTCTACTACACCAGTTCCAGAAGTAACAGAGAAGCGTCAGAGAAGAAAGCCAGATAGATACGGTATTGTCAACATGTGTGCTACAGCTACAGGAGAAGATGAACTGACATATGCAGAGGCCATTAGTGGGCCAGAGCGACTGATGTGGTCGCAGGCCATGGCAGAGGAGCTGCAGTCATTCGAAGACAATCAAGCGTGGGAAGTTGTCGATACTCCCAGCAACGCGAGTATAGTGCAGTGTAAATGGGTGTTCAAAAAAAAGTTTGACTCAGACAATAAAGTGACATATCGTGCACGGCTTGTGGCCAAGGGTTTTACCCAGAAGGCTGGTATTGATTACCATGAAACTTTCAGTCCAGTGATTAGACATTCAACCCTGCGTTTGTTGTTTGCCATAAGTGTCCAGTTAGGCATGGACATCACTCATCTAGATGTGAAAACAGCTTTCCTTAATGGTCATCTAAAAGAAAGTATATTTATGCATTTACCTGAAGGTTTTCCCATAAATAATTCTAATAAAGTTTTAAGGTTAAGAAAAGCTGTTTATGGATTAAAACAATCATCTCTAGCATGGTATAAAAGGGTTGAGGAGGTACTATGTCAATCAGGATTTAGAAAATGTAAATTAGAGCCCTGTGTGTTTGTTAAGAATCATAGTGATAATAAGAAAACTATAGTTGGACTGTATGTCGATGATTTTTTGATATATTCGAATTGTAAGGCTGAATCTGATAATTTGATAGAGATTTTGAGTCAAAAATTCAAAATAAAGAATTTAGGTCAAGTGAGAAAGTATTTGGGCATGAGAGTTAACATTAACAAAAGCGCCAATGTAATTACTTTAGATCAAGAACAGTATATCAATCAGTTACTTAAAAGATTTGATATGTCTGAATGTCATGCAGTAGGAACTCCTATAGAATGTAAATTGAATGTTGATAAGGCTAGTGTATGTGAACAAAAGCTACCTTATCAAAAAATTAATAGGAAGTTTAATGTACTTGGCTGTCCTAACTCGTCCTGATATTTCCTATTCAGTCAGTTATTTAAGCCAGTTTAACAACTGTTATTCTTATGTACACTGGAATTATGCGAAAAGAATTCTGAAATATTTGTCACAGACTAAGAACTATTGTTTAAAATATTCTAAAGAAAGTGCAGAGCTTGTAGGTTTTGTGGATGCTGATTGGGCAAGTGATGCCACTGACAGACGCTCATATACTGGTTTCTGTTTTACTAAATCAGGTGCTGTAATTTCTTGGGAGAGCAAGAAACAAAGAACTGTTGCTCTTAGTAGTTGTGAAGCAGAATATATGGCTTTATCGGAAGCATGTCGAGAAGCTATATATTTACAGAAGTTAGAGTTCGAAATAATTGGTTCTTATAGTAAAATTGTTATGTACAATGACAGTCAGAGTGCATTAAAGTTAGCAAATAATGATCAGTCACATAAACGGTCCAAACATATTGATATCAGGTATCATTTCATTAGAGAAGTTTTAAGAAGTGATATGATTGAAGTTGGATATTTGCCAACAGCTAACATGCCTGCTGACTTGCTAACCAAAGGTCTGCCAGCTGTTAAACATTATAAGTTCATGAAAGATATTGGAATTGTTAATTTAGAATAGCCAAGGCAGAATTGTATAGTATACTGTATTTGTCATTGTATATTGAGTTTAAAAGGCATTTTCTTTTGTGTAGCTTTACCTCTCCACTGTATGTAATACTTTGAAAGTGTTTGTTATTTTGATAAAGTGGGGGTGTTAGAGTATTATCAAATATAATGTTAATTAATACAGGCAGGTAGCAACATCTATGAGACGTTGAGTAGAAACTTAGTCTATTGTCTATATAAGAATGATTTGAATAAATTAGTCTGTCTGAAACCGTCAACCAACGACTTTTATTAATTTCAATAATGTCGAAAAAAAATTCTTAAGGAAGCTAGGGAAGCATTCGATAGCACAGACTAGTTAGCTAGCCTGTGCTATCGAGCAAATGACCGAATCAAACCGAATTTATTGGATATATGTGCCAGCAATCGGAGTCAACAACATGGTGTCAGCAATCGGATGTCGGCTATTGTCGTCCGACACCGATATCGGATATCGGATAATGTGAAAACGCTCTAAGTTAGCGTCAGATCGGTCTTGACTGACAAAGTACTCAAATGATCTTATTTTAAGATCATCTGGAGTACTTTGCATCGATCTGATGCTGTACAGTACAAATTCGGTGATATGTGAGAAAAAGTACTTGCTAGTCAAGATCATCTGATGCTGACTGTACCAAAGATTGATGAGATATTAAGATTGGCGTTATTATCCCAACACTTCTCTATTGTTCGGCTATACAAGAAGAAAGAATTGTAAAAGTCGAGCTCCGTTTTTTTTTCCAAAATATAATGTACTAGCTTTGGCCCGCGGCTCCGCCCGCTTGGATGTCGGTTATCGCGACCAAACATAGCCTATGTCCTTTCTCAAGGTCTACTCTACCCCTATACCAAATTTCATCAAAATTGGTTCAGTAGTTTAGGCGTGAAAGCGTAACAGACGGACAGACAGACAGAGTTACTTTCGCATTTATAATATTACTTAGTATGGATATGGATTAGCCAAAATTTTAACCTAGGACCTCTGGATCTTAAGGCCAAAAACCCTAACCACTAAGCAAAATCAAATTTTAGCGATTTTTATTTTTATTTAGAGAGTTTTATAACAGCAGAATTGTGACTTATATCTATCGATACGAGGGAGAGTATCGACCTACCGTCGCTAGGTAACTAATCCGAATATAATTGCGGTAAGTAACAACGAGGCAGACAGGTGATGTGTACCTTTCGTTTGATTACTGATTGTGATCTTTATGCTTATGATTCATATTATATAAACCTTTCGAAGAACTTTAAAATACTCGTATCTTATCCTATGGTACAAGCATTTTCTGATTGTAAACCATAGGTGGTGCAGTGATAAATAAAATAATTAAGTGTACTTATAAGGCAAAATTTGTAGAAAATTTTATAAGAAAATCTCAAAAATGGGAACTTTGATTTCACCCCCCCCCCCCCCCCCTACTCCGGCTCACCTCCTAGGAGCGGGGACTTTGTTTACTCCATTAGCTCCCTGAACAAAGTGGACTAATAGGTTTAAGATAAAAAGAAATAAGAAAGAAAATGTTGATTTCTGCACAGACATGCTCGGAAACCTTACAGAAACATAAGAATAAAGAAAAATAGGTATAGAAAGTAGTGTCGCACACAGCCATGCAGAAATACAGGACAATTTCTCGCTTACGTTGCTAAAGCTAAATGGGTTGCATGAGCTTCATGTATCATTTTCATTATACGAGTTGATGTCATATTTTGACTTTTATATTCCTAATATAACAAAATTATTTCAGTAATATAAGATGCTAATGTATTTTAAACATAATTTAAAACTAACTAGCTGTTGCCCGCGGCTCCGCCCGCGTGGAATTCGGATTCCGGTCCAACTTTAATGTATGGAAATCTGCCCGATTTATTGATATTTATGCTCACTGCTCCGCTCCCTTTAGTAGTAGCGTGATGTTATATAGCCTATGTTACTCCCAGATAGTGTAGCTTTCTATAGGTGAAAGAATTATTGAAATCGGTACAGTAGTTCCGGAGCCTATTCATTACAAACATACAAACATAGGTACAAATCTTTCCTCTTTATAATAATTAGTATAGATAGATATAGATATAGGGCTAATCAGAAAGGCGCCTAGTCGTAGACTCAGCTACGCCGTAGCCGTAGCAGATGTACACATCGTACAAATTAGCAGGTATTGACAACCTGAGTGCTATCTCAATCAACAGTATTAATTACTAAGTAATCGATGCTACTATTTTGATATTGTACATCATTTCGAGACACTTATCATATTTGTTGGCATAAAATTTTTACTTGATTGCATATAGTTATCAAAGTGGTCTCACTAATATGAATACCCAACACTATGCGATAGCCGGAAAGTGTAACCCGGACTCCGCCTCAGTTATGACCGGGTCAAACGCGAAAATATTTTTTTTTTTATATAGGACACGTCAATTTGACTTCGCCTCGCCTGATGGTAAGCTGAAGGCAAAGTCTCTGAAAAGAGGGGCCACCATTACAACACGTACCATGTTACAATGGTGGCACTCAGCTTGACGGCCTCATCAGATGCTTTTTCACGCCCCGCTTAAAGGACCCGGGACTATAGGATGAAGGAAACACGTGAGCTGGCAAGGAATTCCAAGTCTTAATAGTGCGGCAGAAGAAGGAGTCGCCGAATCGCTTGGTTCTTGATGGAATATTCTGCACCGTATGCGGGTGGCATCTAAGTCCTGCACGTGTTGTCCTATATAGGAAAGGAGAGGGTGGGATTACTTGGAAGAGCTCATCAGAACATTCACCATGGTAGATAGTGATTGTAGATAGTTACCACGATCATGCATGTAGTGGAGCGAAGGTCGAAGGTCAGGCAAGCGCCAGGGCTCCACTCTAGGTTCGTCGTCCCTCTCGACCTTGGGCACCAGACCGCTCCAGCAGCTCTCCTCAGACCGAGGCGTCGGTACGGTGCTGCACGGCCACGAACATGCCTGCCGAAAGACCAACGAACTAAAATTAGTATTTGTATTTTTGTTGAATACTATTCTTAGGTATTTTTCCTCGGTCATAGATTTTTAAAGACTGCTTAAGGCTATCCATGATGTTTGAATGTTTGTAAGTCAATTACGCTTAAACTGCTCAACAGATTATACTGAAATTTAGCTTTAGGGTTGTATTATAGTCTAGAATAAAAAATAGGCAATTTTTATCCCTAGAATACTAGAATTGGTTCCCATGGGTTGCAAGAGCGGGACTAGAGTTCCAGGGCGTAACTGTTGCTAATAAATGAATAGCTGATCACCGATGTTAATAGGGATATGGAACTTTTGGTTCTGAGGCGTTAGAATCATTCAAACTCACTAATATAACCTGACATATACAGAAACAGAACATAAAAAGAGAAACATAAGCGTTTCCTATAGTTATAAAAGTCAATAAGACTAAATGTATGTCCGTCCGACTGTGGAAGTACCTCCGCCTTACAGAATACCGCGGCCATAATAACCTCGCGCTGTGTTCCCGGCGACGAGTAGGGTAGCCAGAGCTCACTGGAGAGTTTTAGTGCTGTCAGTAGGAAGTCTGACGTCACAGACACTCTCTGTTCTTATAGAGTCGGCAGCATGATTGTGACTCTCCTGGTGTTGCACACGTGTAAAGGCCACGGTAACCACTTTTCATCAGGTAGGCCGTGTGCTTTTCAGTCACCTAAGTCGTAAAAAACAACCTCTCTTGAAAAAATCTCTAGACTATATTGTAATCTTCAAGCGAATCTGAACCCTGGATGGTAGATAAGCAGAGTTGTGACAATAATCGGGTTCGACACGCGGCTCCCGATAATATTCATGTACCATTACCGTCACGAGAGCCGGTCTGTGCGCCTATCTGATCCAACACGGCACTCGAACACACTTCGGCGCTATCACTTAACTAATAACTACTGCATTATGCGATTTGAAAACAAAGGTTGTCAAAGTTTATTTCAAAGTTTTCTCATATCGGCTTGTAACCTCACCGTTTGCCTGTTTCACCTGTTTACTGTTTACAAGTCAATCTACAAGCTGGTATACGTGCTGATTAACGGACGAGGTTTTAACGCAGGCATTTGTGTTCGGGTTAGAAAATCAAAACGCAGTCACTCCAATAAAATCCATATCCATACCAAAAGTAGGAGAAGGCGCACGTAAGCGGCCATCAGGAAACAAGATGAATTCTTCGGATGCAACGGGGAACAAGGCTATTGATTTATATCTATTTAAATTCCTAATCCAGACATCTATAGGACTACTAATACCTAGCTTTAAAATTTCGTTACAACGCTAAGATGATAATGATGGAACAATAGGTTCCATGATATCAAATATGTATTTATAATTTAAAAAGTATTTCAAATACAAGCTTTTCAAGTACTGGCATACGCTGTAAACAATAATGAATATCATAATTATAAATTTTCAATGCGCCTTTGAAAATGGATCGCTGTAAACCAAATGCACGAAAGTGAATGTTGAGTAACCGTGTCTGTTTGCGAGTTCACAGATAGTGGCATTACGAACAAAGCTTATAGTAATTATTGTTGTTTGGTTTAAAAGCCACTGCATTACCGACAACGCGACTATACGTAGACCACGTAATACTTTAGAATAGGCGTTTATCTAACTTTCGTCATAGACTGTTTTAATTTTCATTAATAATTTAATAAGTATTTAAATACATATAAAATGTTTTTTTTTATTTGTCAATAAGTTTACAGATATAAAACAAAGTATTTATATTAATTAAAAACAACATCATATACTGAAATATTTACACTATAAAAAGGGGGATAGTGTATGCACGGTTAAATTAAGATAAAAACTTTAAGTTTTCGAAGAATTCTCCTCATCGGTATCGACTGGAAACGTGCCCAAGAGACAGTCGGCAATCGGCATAACACCATTAGATGTCATTGCCAATTCTTTAAATGTCGTAAATACATTTTTCTCGTCATAAGGCTGATTTACATCAGACGAGCGAAAGCTCTATCAATCCTTTCTACTTCAAATTCTATTAGTGTAAACTATGATAGAACATTCGTTCGCTGTCTTTCTTATGTAAACGCTGAAAACGAGTTTTCTTTTACACTAGAATATTAAGCGAGAATGCTATTGTTCCAGAAAGGTCGATTTAGACCAAACGAACATAGAGCTGGCTCACTATTTTCGATCTAAATCTATAGAAAAAGTCATGAATATATTTGTATAGCTTTATAGCTACCGACGCATCTGGATGGCGATGTATCGATAACCTTTAACAAATAAATTCACGGTCTATTCTAAGTGTTCTGTCGACTATGGGTGCATATAAAGTATTCATGGGCGGTTCTATGTAATTATTAACGTAACGGCTTCGTCACAATGCTTCAGTTATTAAGTTAAATAATATATCAGGTGTCCGATTAACATACTTAGCCTCGCGTGTTAATAAAAACGTTTCGAATTACAGCCGCTGTTTGTTAGTTACGATTGTGAAACGTATTAGTTTATTGCATCGGAGTGACGTAATTTAAATGAAAAAAATTGAGAGGATTTGAAAAAAATTGGAAATTTTTACCAAAATTTTGAAATGAACTGTTATGATGAATGTTAGATTCCACTGGTGAAATATCTTTCTGCTAGACTGAAGCCCGTATTTCAGAACGATATTCAATCCTTAATCTCGATTCATAACTTAGGACTCTGAACCCGGGACCTCTCATTCAAGCACAATATTTTGGGACTAGTTTTCGTTACAAGTGACTACTCTAATAGGCAGCTACTATTAATTTAAAAAAAGTTAACAACAATGACCAAAAACTATAATAATTCATTTATTATTAAATCACTATCACAGAAAAAAAAAACAATCTAACAAAACCATTTTCGTGAATGACGTAACGCGGACAAAAGACCGGGGGGCATATATTTGAGCTAACAACAAAATTAATGTTCCGCACACGGCTACCAATAAAAACGGCGTGGGCCAAAATGCCAAATCCCAAATGAGGTAAATAAAAAAATACGAAATGTCACAACGACATTTAAATAACGAACGCGGCGCATAGATAAGAATTTTTCTTTTTTTATTATATCGAACTATATCATATTATTGTATGGTTAGTCTTGAGGGCTGTATGAGAAGAGGGGAACCCTTGGGGCTAAGCTAACCTCACCTTCAAGCCAGTATACCTGCTAATTGAGGGAGGAGGCGTTGTTACTTGTTTTCTTCTTGGGGTTGGTTAGATTACATACGAAATGAAATTTTAGTAGGTACCTAATCAATGCATTTATTGTGTGTTAGATAAAATTATAGTGGAATATTGAATGTCGGTTCACTATCGCATCAGTCGTATACTTGATACTAACGAGATATATTCTTTACCTAAAACGATAGCTAGGCCTAACGCAATCACTTTTAAGTAGTTTCAACTCTGCAGATTTCAAAAGTAGCATGAAACGCCTTTAATGTCTACCATTTTGCAACATTTCAGCTGAAGTATAGACTACAGGCGCTAATAAGAAGTAAGTTTAGAAGTCTTGTCACCTATTGCGTCCAAATTTCTAAAACCATTCAATTTGTACATCGTAATTCCAAAAGAAATTCACTTGGCCACCGCGACACACGTAAACTATAACCGCCCTGTGAGTTCATACCTTTACGCCTATCGTAACGAGAAAGGCCTTCAAATTAAACATTACTAAACAAAATAACAAACAAACTTTTAATATTATTGTGATAAAGATCAGTTCGTCACTAATGTATTGTGGTATCAATAATTTCATTGTAACCGTCATTCGGCTGAATGAGCGCCTGAATTATTGATGTAAATGTGTTTTTGTTTAATAAAAGGCAGACACGAATGAATTGTTTAAAGATATCATTTTGGTTTATTTGCTTTTTGAAATGAACTATCATAAACCATAATACGGTTCTGACTTTTTCATTGTTGGGTTGATTCAAATTAATTTTTTTTTTATTGTGTAACGCTAATAAATCTTCTTGACGTCAAATTCTATTTAAAACTAAGTTTACCACCGCTTCCTAGGCGCTAGATTAGAAGAAACGGCGCAACAAACTTCACTGCGGCATTTTCAAGATGTCAGTTTTACAAAGGGAGATTTCTTAAGACTATGGCCCTTTTCACATGCACACGGTCACGGTACGGTAGCCGTGCCGTGTAAAGTAGAAATGTATGAGCTACATAGAGAGCTTTCACATGACACGGTCACAGCACGGTCGCCGTGCTATGTGAAAACTCATACATCTCTACTTTACACGATATGGCGACCGTACCGAGACCATGTGCATGTGAAAAGGGCCTAAATATGGATAGGGTAGGCAGAGATATTCTGTGATCCTTACCCTGCTTCTATATTAGAAGAAGAAAGAAGAAAGAAAATACATTTATTTTTGGTCACTACAGCACAAACGTAAAGAGTAGTAGTAAATGCTCGCTAGTTACATGTACTCTTCACCTGGCCTAAGATATATTAAGAATTATTCCCTGGCCGTAATGGCCGTCATCCAAATAGAGCAAAGCATACAAACTGGGGCATTTAATATTTCACGACGAAGATCAGGCCATGTGGCAAATGGACTGAAATTTTTCCTCTGTTGTATCTACAATAACCTAGTTCTGCGCGTGGCAAGTTGCCGAGTTTTTGGAGGCTAATCGAGAACAAATAATTTTTCAGGGGAACCTTATCTATAAATCAGTATAAGTACTTGATTTTTTATGGATAAGGCTTTGGCGTCGGGACAGCTCTCATGGTTGAGATGTCACACAGCAGCCACTCCCTTAAAAGTAAAGATGAATCTATAGGAGGAGTCATCCATCTTGGCATTCTCGGAACTGGTCGCGAGTTCAAGTCCCGTCTGAGCATTACACTTTTTCCAATCTTACTCGATTTGAATAGTTAGCATACTAATTGCTTTACATACATACATTCACACCTTTTTCTTTTCTTTAAACTTTAAATCTTTAAATCTTTCGAAGTTCATTAACTTCCATTTCAAAAAAAAAACTTCAATTTTTTTCCATTTTTAATCCTACACGGTACTCGATCGTCAGTGGACTACAGTACAATACTTTCTTGTTATTAATAACAAAAATAAATTCCATAAATTATGCACAATCTACACAGGACAGCCCTATCTGAGGCCATATTTGCACTGCGCCGAGTCAGTGTTGTCCCTAATAGAATTAGTATAAACAATTGATAGATGCTCCGTACAACAGTGTCGGCATAGTCTCGTCCCCTGGGCCTGTCCGTCCCCTGGCGCGAGCGAGTTAATTACACGCTCCGCTACTGACAATGACATTGTCGCATATATATCGAGTTTAGTCAAGTTTGTTACACAAATGTTTAAGTAAATATTGGTAATTGTTTCTCGATTGTTTGTTGCTATCTATGTAGACACACATCGAGTCTAAAAGGCGAATGTAAACAAGTAAGCAAACCGGTTTCTACCTCGCAGAACATATACGCCAGGACCCCGTTTGCCATTTTTATTTTATTTTTTTTATATTGGAAACGTCAATTTGACTTCGCCTCGCCTGATGGTAAGCTGAAGGTGAAGTCTCAGAAAAGAGGGTCACCATTATAGACACGCACCATGTTACAATACAATGGTGGCACTCAGCTTGACGGTCTCGTCAGAAGCTTCTTCACGCCCATTTTTGCATTTACACAACATGATGTGTGGTGTCATTCATTAATTTTAAGTGAGTACATATTTGTATGATAATATTAAATATTGTTATAAAAAGGATAAGAAGTGACAAAATTTTGTGATTCTTTATTTGTAAGAAAGCTTTCTGATAAATAAAGAACGCGGGATATAAGGCAAATGACTTTTATCATTTCTACTAACACTTTTCCTTTAATATTCTTGTAACATGTTTGAACCAGGACAGCATTAAATAATTATAAAATTATAGCTGGTGGGTATTAACCATCCCGAAAATGAATATCAAACAAACTGCACCTTCAAACATCATCATTAAAAAAGTAGGCATAAATTGAGATACGAAACACCTATCCACACCTTCACAATTATACAATTTTCAAACCTATAATCCATCAGAAAACTACATCTCTAACAATTTTCTCACCCCAATAACGTTAAATTAAATAGAAAATCTCAAAACAACCACTGAAAAACCAGTTTCATTCCACGCCCCATACGAGAGAACATAATCTACGTGACTAAAACAAACTTCGTCTTCCCAACCTGAGTGATTTATACCAACATCAAGTATACAATTGAATCGTTTGGCGCAAATCCTGAAGTATCTATTAGCTACGTGATCCGGTTACCGACAACAGGCTAGTAGTAAAAGTATTTATGTTGGTAGCACTACGTTTTTGCTTTAATGTTGCCCAGAGGATTGCGTTCATTCGTCTTTTTGAAGGGGAACGTTTTCGTTTTGCTGCGAGACTTGTGTTTAGTATATGTTACCTACTAAACTTAGATAGATATTTCTGAATTTCGCTGACTAAACGCGTAACAAACCAGTTTCGCATGTAATATACTTATATTAGTTAATGTATACTCTAAGGTTATATTATTAGGATTATAGCTATTCATATTGCCGATTTACTTTTAATACATGTACATATCGTGAAAATTGAAGTTGATATAAATAACTATTATATAGTGTTTTCTACTATTTGAAACGTGTGAAATAGTACATTATGGTACAAGTGAGCAACGTTGGTGATTACCGCCGAGGCGCCATTGAGACCCGAGCCGCCAGGCGAGGGTCTTAAGACAGCCGAGGACGGTAATCATCATGCTCACACGTGCCATACGACGTTTTACAACACACTTGCGAATAAAATAATACTACAAATACTAAATAAACAATACTACAAATTAATTCGTTTTCCTATGCGCGCGCATTTAACAATGGCGGTCGACCATATTTAAAAAAAAATGAGGTTTGAACTTAACTTTTTTTACTCTGTTTTTTTTTCTGTACTTAGAGAAAAAAAAAAGTTAAATTTGAGCGAAAATTTTGTTTATTACACAAGTATTACAAGTTGAAATTATTTATTTAAATACGAAAATGCATCAAATAACTCACTTTTGTGAATAATAGCAATGAAAAAGTCACAGTTTTATAATAGGTGTCATTCCGTGCTTAATTGCGGTAAAATAATATCACTGTTATGAGCAGGTGTGTTGTAAAATATATTATATAATTGCCTCAAAAACATTTTTCGTTTTCTCTCACACTCTCTATCAAAACAAGTAAAGGTAGCTACTAATTAAATACAACTTGAAATCTCAATAGCTTGTACTTACTGAATTGAGAGCTTATGGCAGTGTAGACGTTGTTTGTGTTCGCGCCCTAATCCGAACAGTGTACTAGGGTTATCACCACTCACTTTAGTGAACCAATTTCTTAAGGCCCCGAATCAGGTCAGCATCGAGAAATTGGTATTTTCGAAACCGTTTTTCTTATTAACTATAAAACCTACAGATCTGGAATTGCCTGCATACTACAGGATATACAGAATAACTTCTCCTTTTCGTAAATTAAATAAATAAAATCGGCCAAGTACGAGTCGGACTCGCCCATGAAGGGTTCCGTAGTTAGCAAAGGCGAAAATTGCGGTTTATGACGTATTAAAAAAAACTACAGACTGGATCTCGTTCGAACCAATTTTTAGTGGTAGTTTGCATGGCAATTTACATCATATATTTTTTTTAGATTTATCATTCTCTTATTTTAGAAGTTAGAGGGGGGGGGGGGGACACACATTTTTCCTCTTTGGAAGTGTCTCTCGCGCAAACTATTCAGTTTAGAAAAAAATGATGTTAGAAACCTCAATAGCATTTTTAAATACCTATCTATAGATACCCCACACGTATGGGTTTGATGAAAAAAAAATTTTGAGTTTCAGTTCTAAGTATGGGGACCCCCAAGATTTTATGCATTTTTTTTATTTTTGTGTAAAATTCTTAATGCGGTTCACAGAATACATCTTCTTACCAAGTTTAAACAGCATAGGCCTTATAGTTTCGGAGAAAAGTGGCTGTAACATACGGACGGACAGACAGACAGACGGACGGACAGACATGACGAATCTATAAGGGTTCCGTTTTTTGCCATTTGGCTACGGAACCCTAAAAAGGAGAAAATAGTTGAAAAGAGGCTCTACTCTTTCTAATGAAACCAAATATTTTCTACAATATGTATCCAAATAATCTAAAATTTCATATAAATCCTACTTCCTATCCTACTATCCTGCTAATATTATAAATGTGAAAGTTTGTGAGAATGGATGTGTGGATGTGTGGATGTTTGTTACTCTTTCACGCATAAACGGCTGGACCGATTTGGTTGAAATTTGGTATGTATATAGGTTATACCCTGGATTAACATATAGGCTATATATCAGCGATGAACGGGATCAGAATTCCACGCGGGCGGAGCCGCGGGCAACAGCTAGTGTTAAATAAGTGTATGACGTGACCTTCTTAGTTAGTAATCGTCGCCTATAAAGTTATCTATCTATTAAAATTGGATTTACTGATTTTTACGGTTCAAATATGAGCGAATGACCTTGAGTATTTGTATGGTCAAAGTCATTCGCGTATGAAATCACCTTAATACAGAAAAAATAATTCACGCGTGTGTATATCAGACAAAGAGTAAGTAAGGTATATTTAAACCCACAGGAAGTGCTAGCTTTGTATCGTTGAAGATGACATGCCAATATTTGTACCGCCAGTTACAATTACGACCGCGCGAAATGCAGAAGAAAAAATCTCATTAAACAAAAAAAAGCCAAAAAGTGGACTCCGCAGTTCGAGGGAAATGCCCCGAATGTCACTATGGCTCAGCATTGAGATGATTAATTATTATGCAAGTAGCTATTTAATTCAGTTTCGCAATTTGATTTCTTGGCCTAATAAGTTATTGCGGACTGATTCATTGTTACAGAGTTCTAACACCATCTTCGCTTTACTGTCTTTCCAATGAAACCAGACTCGAAATGACTCGACGACAATAATCCAAAACAATTATTGATAAGAATATAAGCTATTACTATAATAACATCATTTTCATTCACATACGTATTCTCTCTATATTGCCGACTAAACTTTCCAATTGATAATATTACAATGTCATTTTATATCGTCGTATAAAATCAAAACACACACCCACACATACATTTTAAGCCACAAACATTGTCGTACAGTTCAATTCACAAAGTGCTCTCACAAACAATGGATTAGTTCAATAATTCGAGAGCCCGCGGCGTCAGCAGTAAGCCGCTTTCTATCTAGTCTAGTCTATCCGCTTGTCCGGAGATGCGATTACATTTTAATCCAGTTCTGATTCATCAATCTATATTATTGTTTTGTTTGACTATAGTTGTCTTTGTATACCTAGTATAGATGAAACTGCACTTTTGATATTAGATGTTTGAGTCAGATTATGATGCAACGTTGACAGGCTAATTGATTAATTGGGGGATCCGGTGTTATGATACATATTGGGAGATAAGATTAGGTCTTTAACAATGATTGAAATGTTCATTACCGTTAATGTAAACCTTTGAGAATGCCGTAAGGCGAAACCGGTTAGGTAACAATAAATATCGTGGAAAAGTACAAGTGTGTTATCAATATGTGTAAGCTTAAATGGCTACTTAGTTTTTTGCGTGACAAGATTTTTTCTTCCAGTTCCATAACGTACAGACGGCAAAGAAGATAAGTATTGTATACGAAAATGTATACTAATTTCCTTTGCCAACTGTACACACTTTAAAGCTGTTAACATTTTATTGCTGTATTTTGATTAGAGCCTGAGGTGCCGCGAACTGTCAAAGACATGTGTATAATATTCGCGTAAACAAAATTTTCGCATCAAACTTAATTTTTAATTCTGTAGGTGACAGCCCTAACGCGTCCTTTGAAGGGATTACCGGTAGGGTTCTTGAGGCGCGTTAATTACTATCGTTTACGTCAATCATTAGAGCCGCCGCGCCGCCTCTTTCATTTACGACATAATGCCTATTCACTACGAGTAAATAACGTGTTTATGATCACTACGGTAAGCTTTACTTAACAAGTTTTAAACATTGTTTATGTAACATCCCTATCGTTATAGTACATTATAGAACTAAGACGGACTCTGTGACGACCTGATGGCAATGGAGATGAAGCTATAAAGGGTGTATAGCTCCATCCCTTTTGCTCACATTGTACACGTATGCTATAACATGTCATCATGTCATGGTAAGCTCTCTGTCTGGCGTGGCGATAGAGTATTCGACTCCTACGTCAGCAGCTATGAGTGATTGGTAATTTTATAACTCAAGAAGGGCTCACCTATCCAAACCAAATGTTTAGACTTTGTTCGGACTATTTAGTAGATGGTTTATGCGATTCTTCATTTAGGCGGTACGAAGTTCGTGGGGTCCGCTAGTTATGTATATTATAACGCGTTTTCCATGAAAACCAAGCTATCTTCAATCATCACATTTCAATCTCATCTAAAATTCACCTGAATGTATTTTCGGGACCCATACCTACCAATGCAAAATATCTACATATTCATTCATACAAATATTAGCATTGAGCGAGAAAACATAAAAAGTATAAAGCATTTGATGTAAACAAACACTAATTACAAGCCAACGAACTCAATCACCATAGCGCGAAGCTTACTCAACGTTCAATACAAAAAAAACATCGAAAAACTCGCTATTCATTGGATACTAAAACGAAAATCCGCAATTAATTGGTCCGGACCAGCCGATCGGTACTAAATTAAACATTTTCTCTTATTTAAAATCGAAATGAAGTTCATTTGAATTCGTCCCTGGCAGTAATTATACAGTTTACGACGTGCAAAAGCCTCGAATAGCCGATTTTTTTTTCAAAATGGCCGCTCTCGCCGTCTCTAGGGAACGAGAGACATGGTTTGAAATGAAATGGCTAATCTTTGGAGCTGAATAAAATTAATTAATGCATTAATTACATAAGTTTTCTTTCGTTAAAAGTTATTTATTGGCTTTATTTAAGCGATTTGTGAATAATCATCTGATGAAGCTGTTCAGCTTAGGGGCACTATGGCATTTTTGATGTCTGTTGTGATGGCCCTCATTCCTGAGGCTGAGACAAACTAGCTTAAACAAAATTAAACGACGTGCAATCTAAAGTCAAATTATGTATAATTTGACTTTAGATTGCAGGTCGTTTAATTTTATTCAAAACTAGCTTCCGCCCGTGGCTTCGCCCGCGTGGTGTGTTGATAAAAAGCAGCCTATATGTTAATCCAGGGTATAACCTATATACATACCAAATCTCAACCAAATCGGTCCAGCCGTTTATGCGTGAAAGAGTAACAAACATCCACACATCCACAGAATCCACACATCCATTCTCACAAACTTTCACATTTATAATATTAGTAGGATATATATATATATATATAGTAGGACTATTTCATCAAAATCGGTTCAGTGGTTTAGGCGTGAAAGCGTAACAGACAGACAGACAGACAGACAGAGTTACTTTCGCATTTATAATATTAAGTATGGAGTATGGATTAAAGTTTAATTAGATAGAGGCACATTTGTCTTTGTAGTGTGATTGTTATTTATTTACATACATAGGTTACAACCCATTCAATCACACCTTTGTCTCCGGAAGGTTCAGTAGAGGTGAATACAGTCATTTTACAATCATTGTATTAGATCCTACATAATAGGGGGTGAGCCTATTGTCGTATTTCAGGCACTATTGTTGACTCGATTTATGTATCTGAGGCTGAGTCTGGGCTGTATATGCCTGTCTGATATTAAACAGCCCTATCCCTAAGTCGCCTTGTACGATACCGCATGGGAGGAGATGGGGTGGACCAAATTCTACTCTGCCGGGAACCGCGCGGCGATTATTTACTTTAGTTGAAATGTGGTCATAATTAAGTATTATATAATTTTGTAAAGTTTGTGAGCTCATGAGGTTATAAAAGTTAATCTCAGGATCTACTGAACCGATTTTGATTAAATTTGGTACAGAGATAGACTAGAGCTTAGGAAAGGACATAGGCTATGTTTGGATTCGATAACCGAGACCCATGCGGGCGGAGCCGCGGGTAGTATTTTATAAAGAGCGTAACTAATTTAAAATAATAGAAGTAACTCTATCTAACACAGTTAAAAAAACAAAAAATTAAGTTCAGTTCGTAAAAAAAACTAAACGCTACGATTACTACTGAGCTACCGACAAGGTGATTGGAAAAATTTTCCTCTTCGAACTTTTTAAATTGGATCCAGCTTCGCTTTGGTTCAAGCTCTGAAAAATTCAACTCGAGTGGATAATACGATTCACTCAATACTATTAAATTGCATCTTTGAAAAACGTTTACGTGAGTTATAGAAGGATTGGACTTACTTTTAGTGGGTATTTAGTAATCGATTTTTATACTACGGAACATTTTTATCGATTTTGATGTAGCAGGCGCACTGCCAATTCTGCGAGCTATGTCGCTACCTAGCCAGATGGACTTACGACCTGAAAAAGGTGACTGGGACAGACTGGATGCGGAAGGCGGAGGATTGGCAGGCATGGCGCATATTAGGAGAGGCCTATGTCCAGCAGTGCACTGCAATAGGCTAATAAATTGATTGATATTTTTACTGCGAAGGTACTCACCAAGTCCCTGGGTTGGTCTTCCTCGGTGGTCTCGATGTCAACGCTCTCATCACTGTCGCGATCACTTCTCGGTGATCGCGCTGGCGATGACCTCGGTGGTGATCGGAGTGGAGACCTCGTATGTGGTGATCGACGAGGTGAAGGTGTGATGGGCGATCGAGACCTAGGAAGAATTTTACATTTAGATGTAGTAACAATGTTGCCTTTAGAGATATATCTCCTTGACCCATGGAATACAGAGGGACCGTCTATTTTCTTAGGTGCTATTTAAATTGAATAAAGTGAATCAGGCTGGTGCCCAAAAAAATATAGTTGGCGAAATGTGGAACATTTGTCAGACGCTTCATACACTATAACGTAAGAGTAAAAAAAAACTTACCTGTTAGGAGACCTTGAAGGTGATATGACTGGCGATAACTGGGGTGACTCCAGTCGGTGTCCTCTAACCGGTCGAAAAGCGCGCGGCTCTTCTATTGAGTTCACGCTGCTTAGAGCTGTTAATGCACCTGGACAGTAAACGATAGAAAGTCACTTTTTGTAATAAAAGTATAGGTACCTATTCTAAATTTTTAAATTCGCTAACCACATACAGTAACAGCAGACGACGTGTCACCTTAAAGGTGTATGATTCCGAAGGTGACCGCATACGACAATTGCACATGCACGCAGCATATGCGCGTAATTCATTGCGGTTACTCAATGGTCCTCTTTAACCGAATCGGAGTTTAACAAGTAATGGGTACGCTATAATTGCTGCATGCGTCTGAAGTTGACGTATGCGATCGGCTTCAAAATCATACCAATCGCATTCAGCAGCAGCAGACGATGGTAGACGACGTGTCGCCGCGACACTGATTTTTATCTGTTTTTTATAAAATACGGGCCGACGATGACGAGTTGGGGAAGCTACGGGAAGTATGCCCTCTTTCCCAACTGTACCATTGATTAGTACCATTAATGGTACTACTGGGAATCTTTGTCCCACTAGTACCATTAATGGTACTACTGGGAATATTTTTGTCCCACTAGTACTATTAATGGTACTACTGGGAATCTTTGTCCCACTACTACCATTAATGGTACTAGTGGGACACTATTGTCCCAGAAGTACCATTAATAGTTCTTGTCACAGAAATACATAGCTATAAAAAAGCCTTTGTTACCAGGAGTCCATAAGGTGGGTTTCAGCCAAGGTATCGCGTACGGTAGAGGCAGCCGCGCGCCCCACACGTAGTCGGCGAGGCGCGGCACGGGCGCGTGCGCGCTCGGCGGGCTGGCCGCCGGCCTCTTCGCCTCGCCGCTGCCCTCCGACTCCGGCCTGCGGATCGGTACTCTTCTGAAGCACAATTTTAAGCTGAACTTTTCAAAAGTATTGATTTATTTAGACATTCTTTATTAGCACTAGAGTATGAATCCTGGAGGCCCACATCAACTCATCATCTTCCGAGCAACAATTCCGGTTGCCTCCAAAGTAAAACTGGAGCCTTGGTAGTGGCCTGGAGAGGTAAACCTACAATTCTTGCACCAATAACAAATTCACACAATTGTCGTATTTTTGCATTTCAAGTGAAACTGTCTTTTTCTGTATTATATGATTCGTATTACCCATTGCATTCGTAGTTACTAGGTATATCTATGGGTGAATTTCCCGGGGCCAAAAATTGCGTGGCATCGATGAAATCGGTACTAAAAATCATTTTTACAATACTCTAACATTTTTTTCTGTTTAAGCGATATAGTGATCTATGTGGAGCACTAAATATTTTATTAAATAGGATTATAGATTCGCCAAAAAAAAAATTTAAACCTCGTAATTTTTCATTGCCGTGTTTGTCCACACATCACCTATTGTGTTGTGATACCTCATTGATAAAAATCTATTGTTTTTTTTAATTAAAACCTAGTTTTATTTGATACGTGAATAGTTAAAGTATTGTTACGAAATACATTTATTCAAATATTTAGACAATACAACGAATGGTTAATAAAAGTTCATTTGTCCTAGAGTTACCTTTAATCGCCATGTTCTAAACATATTTTAGAATATCGTTTTATCTAACGACTTGTATCCTCCCTCATATCCGCTAAACGTTGCATATTGGTGCCGTCTAAGTGCTTGACATGGAAGGACGTACACACGTACCTGCGTTTTGGCACCATAAATAAAAGTATATCATTTTTATGTTACTGAACATTTTTTCTTTCATTACTGTGGATAGGTATAACTGTCTATTCCAATAAGTTTATCCTCTTGATTATACATTCAATAGAACGAAATTTATCTTGTTTATTTTAGTGAAGTGTTTATTACTTCGAATAATTAATAGATTTTTTCTTATATTATATTTTTGGCTCGTTTTTCACCACCGTGCTTTCATTTCCATGGTTTCCGTGGTCAAAATTTGCTATGGTAATGAAGAAAAAAACGCGGCAATGAAAAAAAAATCATTGCCATGCCTTGTAAAACAATTTAGTCTCATTGCCATGACCAGATGTTTCATTTCCGTAACTTATGTTCTCATCGCCATAGCATATTGACAAAAGTATATCATATTAATTTGTTAATTTCCCATTTCTTTTTCGTGTAAAAGAATTGGCGTCGTTTTGGAATTGAGCATTCATGAATGAAAATGGTATAATATGAAAGTACCTGCAGTTAACCAGGTTTCTTAGAGAGATTCGAGTCTTATAATTAATCCTATCGATTAAAGCAATAAAAATACTGGCTGTTATTTTTTCCGATTTTAGTCGGTTCAATTACAGGATGTGGCAAGCGATTTTTCAGCATTCGTTAAACGCAGTTTTTTTTTTCTTTTTAAAAATGAGGAAATGTTTCTTCTGAATGAAATTAGCTATCTCCAGTATTTAGAGTACTTTCCCTCCACATCTCCAATGCAAACGCGGTATCGTTTAGATTTAAGCATACACAGGGACAGACAGACAGCCATCGATGGGGTTACACTCGAAGTTGTTCAAGAAAAAATCTGCCTGGGATAAGTTATCCAGCTTGGTAAAAACAACTCCTAGAAAAAACCAGCCAGGATCCACCTAGGTTGGGCAGCAGCAAAGGAAACACTCTCTTAATCTTAAAAAATACACTGCGTTTAAGGATTTCCAAAAAAATCGCTTGCCACACCCGGTAATCGAACCGAATAAAATCCGGATGAAGCTATATTTTAATTGCATCAATCGATAGGGTCAATCTTAGGGATCAAATATCTCTAACAAACTTGGTAAAATAAGTAAAAGGAAACCCATAAAAGAGAAGGTATAGGAAGATTTTAGGCGGTTTGATCATCAGGTGTGTTATTTTTAGAAATATTTGAATGCAGGTTTGTTTCCCTTTAAAAATAAGGTTATGTTTAATTTAAGTAAAATTCGCTATCTCTAGTATGAGGGTACTTTCTCTCCAGGTAAAGTCGAAATGTTCCACCCTGTATGTCGCAGCTCCGATATTACTTACAATAAAAATAACGACACTCGTACGCGTGTTTAACACAGTGCCACTGAAAAAATAAATGACGCCAATGTCCATACACAATTGCCTAATCCCCTTTGTATTTTTATTGTATGTAAGTATAATTTCTCATGTAAGTAGGTACATAAAATATTATGTTTTATATTATGTATTTTCATTTCCATGGTTGATTTTTTCATTCCCTTGGTATATTTATTTCATGCCCGTGGATGCTTGTTTCATTGCCGCGCACGCATGTGTCATCGCCGTGGCGCGTAATTTTTGATCTTGTATATCTCGTTAGCTTTTTTATTTATCTGCTAGATATTAAGCAAGAATACATATAGTATCAAAACCTATAATAAACGCGATTTGTTTTAACTACAAAACTTAAGGTAAAAAAAATCCACGGAATGAAGATTTTAATGGACCTGTTGAAATTCACCCCTATATAAAAATACCATTATCACAAAACAACACTGAACACCACTGAGTATGAGAGTGATTCCTGTTTCTTTTGAATATTAATGCAAATAAATAATCTCCTTAACTTCAAATTCACAATTTTTTTTAAGAAAATTGCACAATACAACTTCAGGCAAATGTAAATTTTCAAAACGGAGCCAAATACACCTATCTCGTTCTTACCTAGCAGCAGACAGCATCCTCTTTCTCGTTCCCCCATTGAACATGGCCTTCACATCTTCCCAGGCGTGCACAACCTCTTCAGGTGGTGTTCCACTGAGTTTCATGTGTCGTCTCCAAGAGTTGAAGTTGGCCGCATCAGGCTGAATGTACTTGTCACCAGGCCCGACTCGATGCGAGTGGAATATGAACTTGTTTGGTGAGAAGAATAGACCACAGTATGCACATTTGATGCATTTGGCTCGTGAAGAATTGTACCTGCGATGGAAATTACGCTTTATTTTAAGAAATACGCCGAAAGTGAACCCGAACTAGTTCCAGAATCGTAAAAAAAAGTCTCATACGTCTAAGTGCAATGAGCAAATCTGTGCTTCAAGTTTTTGCCGATAAGGGCTAGATGCGAATCGCGACTACATTTTTCTATCGGTGTTGTTGCACACTAATAATTTCAGTTAGTGTGAACCGACCACAAAAAATAGTAATTTTAAAAAGGGTTATTTCGCACAATGTTTGTGGACAAATATGTGCGAATCGACCACTAATATGTGTTCTACTAGTATACAGCTCCATTGTATTTTTAATAATACTAATTGTAATTACTAGTATTACCGTTAAACCCTACAGTTAGATAAGCTAAATTGCTTCTATTGGGAATGGGTTCAGATCAGTACTCCTAACAAGAGTGTGGAATATAAGGCGTATAAGGTGCGGATGTGATCTACCTGGCTGGTAAGAATGCTCCGCGGCATCCCCAAGCACACTCGTGATGTACGGCAAATGCAAAGTCGTCTGGTAATCTTGGAGGCGCGTTGTCGCCGAGAAAGGACTTGCATAGCCGTTCAGCCTCTCGGCGTGTTATCATACCTGTATTATGAAGAGAAATACTTTAGGGGAAAACGTATGACGTGACATTAATTTATCCACAAGACCCATCTTGTAGATATCCATGCAAAGATTAAAAGAAGAATATTCATACTAAATCATATTGAAACAAACCACTTATACTGTTGCACACTGGGGCAACGTTGCAAGTGGTTTGATACAGCTTTAGAAATTAGTTCTATCAAGTGCTATTGGTCAACAGTATAAAAATTGTACGAAGAGTATCATATTATTATAATGGCTAATATTATTCACCATTTTCTATACTTTTGCGACTACGACTAAAATCGGGTTTCAACGGTAAAATAATTGCGTTCAAGTCTCACTAAACTGGATTACAACGTTTCACCAATGTATTCATTAAGTAAATTTCTGGTGAAATTCAATCTTATTTGAATTTATTGAGTAAAACGTAATATACAAGTGAAATCTACTCTTAGAAGTTGCGATAAACCGAATTGTCAGAAGTCGCGGCTCAAATTCCGCTTAGTGCAAATATAATTTTTACCCCACCGGCCCAAGTTCTACTAATGGATCTAGTCACATATAAAACTTGTATAAAGAATGTAAAAGAAACAATGTTACATTTACCACATCGCCTAGACGACACAGGCATGGCCCCCGCTCTCCTCAAGATCTCCAGCTGTACCGGTGTGCACTGCACGCAAGTAATGCCTAAAGCCACCCGTCGGTTGTGTATCTCATTGTACGAGAACTGCTTCAGTAGCGTGTTCGATATCTGGGCGAGACAAAGGCGTTCGTTTCCTTCTATTACTAGGGACACTATTGGTACGCCATATAGAAGTACTGTTCCAACCTGGGAACAATTTTCATATTAGTGGAAATTGAGCTTAGTAGAATATCCTAAAATACCTCCCAGTTATGGGAAATCAAAGCTTGTTCGATATATACTGACTTTCACGGGAGTAATTACCAACCACGAGAGATAAGTCTGTACCACTGTATTTTAGAATTACGCAGTTAAAATTATTTACCTGGTTAGGTTTACTATTCAGATGCATAGATTTGTGTTCTCTAGGCTTGAGGGACTCTCTTGGCGACATCGCCAAATTTGTAGCCTCCATTCTGTAACAAATAACGTAAGATAATCTATATATTAGTATTAAACGTTGTCAAAATTGATCTGTGCGGCCTTACCATAAACCTTAAAACAGGTCAATAATTGAACTGCTGTCATTCTGCCAACTGCAAATGTCACTTTGTAATCCTATCCTACTAATATTATAAATGTGAAAGTTTGTGAGAATGGATGTGTGGATGTGTGGATGTTTGTTACTCTTTCACGCATAAACGGCTGGACCGATTTGGTTGAAATTTGGTATGTATATAGGTTATACCTGGATTAACATATAGGCTACTTTTTATCCCGGTCAACACACCACGCGGGCGAAGCCGCGGGCGGAAGCTAGTGTCATATAAATATATTGGACTAGCTGTTGCCCGCGGCTCCGCCCGCGTGGAATTCTGATCCCGTTCATCGCTGATATATAGCTTATATGTTAATCCAGAGTATAACCTATATACATACCAAAGGAGACGGGGACTTCTGGGCCAAAATTGTAATGAGTTGAGATATGACTTAAAAAAAGCGGTATTTTTTTCTATTTCAAAATATTAAAAAACCAGCTCAATTGAAAGTCTGGAAGACGAGTAATCTTAAAACTAAGTTTATTCCACTAGCAAAATAAAATATCGATTACTAAAAAATATTTAAACAATATTGCGTATTAAAACACTTGCATCACAATTTGATATTAAATCAATCAGAGTGAACAAAACTTAATCATTATAATAATAATAACCATTTAAAATACCAAATAATAGTGTAATAAAAATAAATTCTGAATCGATTTCCGTTAATCGATTAATTATTTCTTGTGTTTATCAACTGTATTTTTAAGCTGTGACAGCTGACAGGTCCATTTTCAGTCAATCAGTTTATTTATTCAATCTTCAAAATTAATTATTTTATCGAAAAATTGTATATTTACACGGCATAAGGGATATACAATTGTTTATAAAATATGTCCAAAAGTATGCTATATCAGTATGCTGTATCAGTTTATTGGTTTAAATCCAATGATCAATTGACTTCTGCGTTTTGAGTATTTCCAGTTGATTTCTTGATTATATTCCCTTAACAGTGATTTCTCTTTACGGACTTCTCAGCTTGCTCCTGGTTACCTTAAAGTACAATGATAAACTTGTTTACTTGTTTGAGTTTTGCTCGGTATTTTGGATTTTGACATGGATCTCTGTGTGAATTGTGGCATAGAAAATGAAGTAAATATATTTCCACCTGCGCATTTCTTAGACAATACTTTAATTATTATTGAAGAAGAATAAAAGATAATTATTATTTAAAGTGTTTTTTTTTAACATAACATCCTTGTACTCCATATCTTTAAAATCTCTTTGTAAGTTTTCGTACATTATCCCTGAGTGAAATATAATACAGTACAATTTAAAAGTATTTTAAGATAAAAAAATGACCACTTTCTATTAAAACACCACAGAAATCACAGTTCTAAAATGTCAATTTCTTGCATAACCTCACTTTTACTAAATCTCTTATAACTCTGCTCTCAGATATCCAAAATCTGCAGAATTTTCAGGGATGGTTTAATAATTTATATGCTCTTAATTGATACCACCCTCATCTTATTACATTTTTGGCCCAAGAATGTATGAAAGCCTCCCCGTCTCCTTTCAACCAAATCGGTCCAGCCGTTTATGCGTGAAAGAGTAACAAACATCCACACATCCACACATCCATTCTCACAAACTTTCACATTTATAATATTAGTAGGACTAGCTGTTGCCCGCGGCCCCGCCCGCGTGGAATTCTGATCCCGTTCATCGCTGATATATAGCCTATATGTTAATCCAGGGTATAACCTATATACATACCAAATTTCAACCAAATCGGTCCAGCCGTTTATGCGTGAAAGAGTAACAAACATCCACACATCCATTCTCACAAACTTTCACATTTATAATATTAGTAGGATTAGTAGGAAGTAGGATTACAAAGTGACATTTGCAGTTGGTAGAATGACAGCAGTTCAATTATTGACCTGTTTTAAGAGTTCATGGTATGGGCCCTGATCTAAAAATAATACACTTTTCTTTATTTTGTTTTTATATTTTTACTACCACAGTATAACGAGTCTCATAAAGATTTCGTTAGACTTTGGTACTACGATAATACGAAGAATACTCGTGTAATTTTATGTAATAAGTAAGTTATTCTTAACTATAAAATAGTACCCATCGCGGCAACATCGGCCATATGTGGCAACACAAAACATGTTTGGCTATATGGCCGGGACATTACTGCAATACTGGCCGGTATTGCTTGCAATAGTTGCAATGTTGCCGGCCCACAGTGTTGCAGCCACTAATTGCAGTAAAACATCTCCCGTTTAGAAGCACCTTTACATTACCACTTTACAATAGTTTACAACAATACAAACAACATTAATTATTTTTTTAATTAATTTAATAAAATAATAAAATAAAAAAATAAAAAAAATGTTGTATGATTTAACTGATTGTAATTATAATATAGTGAGTTAAAAGAAAATTCTATTGAACACCACATTAAAATAGTTAATGATTAAATACACGAACATAAAAATAATCATATTCGTCGTAAAACATTTTTGGGTCACAAACCCATAAAATTACCCTAATAATACGGAAAAATCATTACTACCGACCATTATTCCAGTTAATGTGACAAATAAGCAATAAAATGACTTCATTTACTTTAGCCGCACAATAAAACCGCACGGTGTGAAACGAACATAACAAAATGGATCATTTTGTAACAAAAGTGATCGTATTGTAACAAAAGTGAACGTTTTGTATACAAATAGGCAGTTTGCGTGTCAATTCAGTGTATCGAATATCAATTGGGTATATTGGGGACGGAGGGTGCTATAATATATGGAGTACCGCCCATTGAAGGGCGCTTGTTCAACACGGTTACTCGGCCTACTGACTTTTTGGGTACTTTTAGATTAACGAATGTTTTTAAACTCTTTTGAATTATTTGTTGGTTGTAAAAATAAATACTTACATGTACATGTGTGTAATTTTTAAAGCGTCGATGGTGCGTTTATATTTTGTAAACACACAATCACTCTATAATTGTGTTTATGAGATATTGGGTTTGATTGTTTTAGGGTCAATTTCGATCAGTTGAAATTTTTATTGACAGAATTGAAGAGGAAAACGAGCATTGCACTGCGTATATCCTGATCCCATAAGATTATTGGGATAAAGAGTAGCCTATCAATCAAGGATTATAATTGCAATGGTAAAAGATTTTGTTACATCGGTTCAGTAGTTTTTCTTACTTCATTCATTACAAACAAACAAATATTATTATATAATATTAGTAGGTATAGCTATAACAAAAAATAAGTACTAATCAAATAACATACCACGTAACATGTTATACAAACAATATCTTCAACAACAAAAAAACACTACGCAAAGTCAAATTCAACCTAATTTGCATAACAGTACACCGATCTATTTAACAAAGCATGTCACCACTTTAAAATCATAAAACACCACTTGAGATCACCCTACATCAGGAATCGAACCAGGGTTGACATCGCGACATACCGGCCGAGTCATTATGGGGTGTGATTAGTCAATTTGTGTCACCCCTGCGTCCTTGCTAGGGTCGTCGCGCCCGGAGATATAATTGATTAACTTAAGCGGCCACGCGGTAATGTAATGTCCGCATATGTTAACTTTTTTAGGATATTGAGTTGATTTCTGTATGGGGTTGTAGGTTTTTAGTGTTTAAGTATGATACTGTCTTAAGTTTACGCGAATTTCACTCGAAATAAAATTAATGACACAGTGAACTCATACTGCGTAAATAGTAGTACCAAAGATTCATCATGATTCGGGTACTTTAGATAATTTACACTTTTAACTATGTGACAACTAGAACTAGACTACTTTATTCACTCCGCGACCATGGCTGCTGAAAAGTACGTTAAACGTCAGGCTAAAAGTAATTAATAACAAATATATCGCGATAGAATCCATTAAAAAGTAGTAATATACTTCAATTTTAAGTGATTATAAGAAAAAAATCAATCAATCAATCGCACGGCTGATCAAAGACCTCTCCCAATGTTGGGAGGTTTTGGCCTACTGTTTCCACGCTGGCCAGACGAACGAAAAAGAGAAATGCTCAGACGGAAATTTAACCCGCGACCATTCCCTTACAGGGGAAATGCTCTGACCACTGAACTACCCATATAGATATAAAAATTTACCACAATCACAGTTTTCCCTCAGATTGGACTATACACACATGCGCCTAAAAGTAGGTACTACAATATTGCATCCATTAATTTCATTCACTCCTACTTGCTTCATATAATTCCATATTAATCATTTTTTACATTTCACGATTCAACTGATAGCAATTGAGATGATGCGCGGACAATACATTTAATAATATTCACTGTAATTATAAGTCCCTTATGGGGGCCATATGGTGTTGATACCCGTGATGTATGGGGAACATCCCCATGGGGATCGCGGGGATGAGCACATGTGTACACTTGTAACGGAACTAATCGGTTTTTGTAAGAAATCTGTTCTTTTGCTATGGTTGTCGGCTTGATACTGGTACTCCTTTACGGTGTTTAGATTATGCAAAATAGTATTGTTCGTAGAACTGCCTATAGAATACTTTAGTAGTCTGTTTTAGTGCATATTATTAGAAGTATTAAAATAGCATCAGTACCAAACTATTCTATACTAATTGCACAGAATAGATAATAGTGTGGCATCCATATATACTTAATATTATAAATGCGAAAGTAACTCTGTCTATCTGTCTGTATGTCTGTTACGCTTTCACGCCTAAACCACTGAACCGATTTCGATGAAATTTGCTACAGGTCTAATCTACATGACCTTGTAAAAGGACATAGGCTATGTTTGGTCGCGATAACCGACATCCACGCGGGCGGAAGCGCGGACAAAAGCTAGTAATTAATAAACCAATAATAAATAAAACTTATTTCTTAGTTACCTACCATAGTAGCTATATAAAACTGCAATTATGAGACTGCTGTTTAACTAGATACAACAGTTTATAAGTAGTACCTACCTTATGTACCTTAACGGAGTGTGAACTCAATGAACTCCACAAGAATGTCAGGATTATATCGATTTCAGCTTATTTTTCCTATAGAAATATTCGACACAAATGAGCGAATGACTACAAAGTAATTGAATGATATGTCAAGTTGAAAAAAATATGTTTATAAATGTTCGTCGGGTTGATTCGAAATTTACGTAATTATTTCAGTAAGTTAATTCTAGTTAGGTTGGAAAAAGTGAATGCTTGAGACGAGACTTGAACCTGGGTCCTGTCCCTTACATTGGGTATGCTTTGACCAACTGAACTAGGTGCCTGACCTCGAGCATTCGAAATTCTTCTACACAACCATCAATTTCCTAATTAAATTGATAGGTAGGAATAGTTAACATATCTACTATTTGTTTTAAAATTGTATTACATGAATTCTATTTTTCTATTGATCTGATAGTTATAGTCTAGTAATGGTAGACGTTTGACTGACAACAAAAGTATAACTATTACTTGGCTATAGGGGACCCTGCCTACGTCCTTGAGGACGAGTTAACCTTGTCTGCAAGTGGTGCACCTGCCAAACAACGGACGCCCCCTTCTTCTCCTACTTTTTTTTGACTTATACGACTGCCGTCTGACCTCCAAACCTCAAGAAGAAAGCCTGCGCCAGAACCTCATCTGTCAATCAGACTTGCAAATGAGTTTCGCTTGGGACCCAAAGATGTAGGTGAGGTCCTCAAAAATACATTGTAGTGTGTTATCTTACTTAATATTATAAACGCAAAGGTTTGAGGATGTTTTTTACTCTTTCAAGTAAAAACTACTGAATGAATGTTAATGAAACTTTACAATAATATAACTTATACATCTGAATACCACATAAGCTATATATCAGCGATGAACGGGATAAGGATTCCACGCGGGTGGAGCCGCGGGCAACAGCTAGTAAAATAATATTATTAAAAGTTAAATAAACAGTTTGAATTGAATAGAAAATAACACCAACAAAAACACGAGATAAATTCTCCTAGTCACCACAATGAATACTCACACTCAAGCTATCATCGGGTGTCCAAATAAATCGGTATTCGTCGCACAATACCCGCAACCGATCGCCGCATTGACAACATGTTGTGCACTTTCCCGGATAATCCGTAACTAAGGGGACATACGAGTACGAATCTGTGTGTGTCAAGTGTAGGGGACTGTAGGGTGACCGTGAATTTATTTGTTTTGGAATAAGAATTGTTTTGATGTTCTTAAAAGTATGTCAAATCAATAAAGTAGGCCCCTAATAGGGTTTATTTATAAACCCTATTAGGAGCCCTATTAGAGCTTTAGCTCTAAAGGAAAGAAGTTCTAGTAGTTGGAGTAAATTAATTAAAGTACCAATACTACCAATGTTATTTATCTGCTTTTAATAATATTTTTTAGATTTTGTAAGATATGCCGGTAGACGGCGACGCACAATCAATAAAGAAATGTGTTTGTACAGGTAACACAACTCTGCCTGTAGCTTCCAAGACATACAGAGATAAGTACTTATATATAAATGCGAAAGGTACTATTCTGTCTAGCACTTATGTTTACATAACTATATGGCTGACAAAACGGTTTCGTTAAATTCAGATACCAAAGAGATAGCATAAAATATGAAGAAGAAAAAATAGATAAGAATACCTCCTTTTTATTTCGTGAAAAGGAAATTTTTCGCAATAAATCATTACTAAACATTAGTTTAAAATCAATTCGAAAATCTAAAACCACAGTCACCCTACCAAATCCCACGTCCGTATACAAGTAGTTCCTTTGAGATCGGCCCGTTTTGTATAACAAAATACTATTTAATCTTTATAAAGATAGCAGTTGGATGGTAGCCGGTCCTCATTGTTACGCTCCAATGTTTGTTACCTAGTTCGGGGGCGAGATTCTGCAATTTTTATGACACGTGACGAAACGAGCCCGATGTGAAAGTCAAAATAATAGGACACGGTATACTGGTGCTGAGTTTTTTTAAAAGGTGCAGTGAATTTATGCTTTGTGTGCTGAGTTGAATTTTATGGTGGAAGTTTATTTGCTTGATTGTGTTTTAATTGATGGTTGTTTTTCGGTTATATACAGAAAAAAATGCGATAGTATGTTGAAGTACATACATACAATCACGCCTTTATCCTCAGAGGGTTAGGCAGAGATGAATTAACACCCACATTTCACCAATCATTGTACTAGGTCCCACGTAATAGGGGGTGAGCCTATTGCCGTTTTCCGGGCACTATTGTTGGCTCGAGCCATATATAGGCTGAGTCTGGGCTGTATATCTGTCTGATGTTAAACAGCCCTATCCCTTAATCGCCTTGTACGACACCGCATGGAAGGAGATGGGTTGGCCCAAATTCTACTCTGCTGGGAACCTATGAATTTATGCAGAAAATACATACGATTTGCTCGAAATCGTAGCCATCGGCATGCATGCGCATGCTTAAGATAGCAGATGCCCTTAAGACTGACATGAAAATAAGTTCCAACAGACGAACCCACAATCATATCGCTACAACCCAACCCAAGTACATAACCCTTAATCCAATCACATAATCATAACCCCCCATATACTCTAACAATGGCCAGTTAAACAAACGTTACTGTAAAATTGATTCCACTTTGTTATTTACCCTCTTACTTTGTTCGGTTAATTGAGTCTCGGCCTGAAGACACGGAGTTAATTCGACGATTCATATTTAATCACGGTCTTGTGTAGACGGAGTGGATTCTATAGACTGAGCGAGAGATTTGAAAGCTATTGAGAGCTCTTAATGTGGATAAAGGTAGCGTTTTTGGAATGTCAATGTTAGGATAGGTAATTATAGATGGGTTATATTTAGGTGTACGTAATTTGTGTTAAGTTGGACCGCTAAGTTAGAGGGTCGGTGAATGCAAATATTTTATATGCACGATTATGTCTGCTTGCGATTCAGAATTAAGAATGCAGTTTCTCTGTACCTTTTTCTTATATCACTTTGGGTGGCAGAGGTTCCACCTGATGGAAAGTAGTTACTGTGCCCTATAGGCGCGTGCGTGTAACACCACGGGCGTCACACTCGTACTGTAAACCCCGTAGGAACCTTCAATGCCCTTCTTGAAGAACCCCATATTGTAGTCCTTTGGAAAAACCACAGCAGGGAGTACATTTCACAGCTTCTGCATCATCTGAGTGTTACTATCATTATTTATTTATTTATTTACTTCCAAAACCAACAGCGTTACAATCACACGAAGTATAAGTATACTTAACTTGCCTGAAAGAAGCGGACCCCAGACTCCGAGACCGAAGCTTCGGATGCCACTAAGAATAACAATAGGATGCAGACGAAGAAGAAGTATAGCACTAATTGGAATAGGCTTGAATAGGCGTAAATTAAAATTTTGCGTGCCATCCTTACACAACGGGCATTCATACTAATCCATACTATTATTATAAATGTGAAAGTAACTCTATTTGTCTGTCTGTTACGCTTTCACGCCTAAACCACTGAACCAATTTTGATGAAATTTGGTACGGAGATAGATTAGGCCTTGGGGAAGGATGTAGGCTGTGTTTGGTCGGGATAACCGACATCCACTCGGGCGATGCCGCGCTAGCGCACACATAAAGTGTAAATAACTAAAATCACACAAGAAAACTCTATTGTATTTTTATGATAACATTCCCTTTATTATTATTACTGGTGTTGTTAGGGGGTGAAAGATTGTAAACTATATCTTCATTTAGAATTATACGTTTTAATTTACTTATTTGCTTTTTTATTTTATTTTTATATACCGCATTAGGACTGCAGGCCATTAACATATATAGGGTACAGGCAGTTTTAGTAGGCTAAGACTGGTAGAACTGCGGTGCAGACTTCCCCATCGGGTTGGAAGGTCAGATGGCAATCGGTCCCGTAAAATTCAAACAAATAATAAGAATGGATATAAGAAATAGTTGAATGAATCTGTGCACCAAAATCTAAACTTGGTATTACACAAATATAACTGTACAATAACTTAATAATACAACCGGGCTGGCGCTTGGAAGAAGAAATTTGTTAAGTATATTGTAAATGTAAACAAAACAGCCTGACAGCCTCCGTGGCGTAGCGGTAGTGAACGCGGCCGCTACGTAGGAGGCGCGGGTTCAATCCCCGCTCAGTGCAAATATTTGTGTGCATTAAATATGGGTATTTGCATTGGTCTGGTCGTGCCTCGGAGAGCACGTTAAGCCGTCGGTCCCAGTTGCCATAAGAACATCTATGGCAGTTGTTACGGGTAGTTGATGCCCTAAAAAGTCCAAAAACAACGGTCTAGCTGCAAAGCTTCGATATCACCTAATGTTAACATTGGGTCGTGGAGGTCAGATGGCAATCGCTTCACGGAAAATATCGAGGGCTAGCCAAATCTGTAGCTATGACCGGTAAAAGCGGACCCCAGACTCCGAGCTGAAAGCTTCGGATGCAACTGGGAATTAACGCTAGGAGGAAGAAGAACTAAAATCACTCTTCATCTTATGCAAGTATTCTTAGCAGTACCCTACAAATTGTTCAAAGGTCAATTAATAAATCTAGAGTTACGTACCTACTGTCATATATTTTTTCATACATCATAATCAAAATACCAACCAAAAAGGTCTGATCAACCAATGACGCGAGCCCGTGAACCCGTGATTGATTAAATGTATTCTACGATTGATTGATGTTTTACGCAAAAATATTTTTTAACAAGAATAAAATTTGTTTAAATCAGGCACTGTTCCATGATGTATGAAAAAAAACATGACAGTACTTTACAGTATTATATAAAGTTTATACTGAAATAAAAATACTCAAAGAATATTTTTTTCACCACCGCGCTCGTGGAACAGGCATGACGTCTAACCAGAGCCGTGTTCCGCCGTTCCCTTTCACAATGGGACTGTTGACACATGGGCCCGGGCGCCCGGATTTTTCGCACAATTGAATTCGTAACTAATTCGCGATCCATTGTTAATTTATTGAATTAATTTGTTTAAATTTAAACAAACAGGTTCAAGTGTTTAAATAATTCTTAGTTTGTGTTGTGAGTGAATAAGTTTGCTACTACTATGTGTGTGTGTGTGTGTGGTGAAATGTGAATGTTAATACACCTTGCCTACCCCTTTGGGGTTTTAAAGGCATGAGTATGTTTGTATGTAAATGTTCGACTGCTAAACTACCTCGGAGTTCGCGAGTTCGAATCCTACTCAGTTTAAATATGTATATGCAAGAATACCTACCTACTCTTTGCATACCACCTATTTCGTCAAAACAAGAGATTGGTTATGTTAAATCATTTCTGCTAATCCATATAATCCATACAAGCATGCGGATATAAAAATAATATAATTTAAATTTAAATTTCGGTCTCCAATTTAAAAAATCAAGTTACAAACAAAATGAAGAAAGTTTAAACAAACATGCCTTCAGTAAAATGTACCGTTAGCATGCAAATTGGCTCACAATTTATTTATATTAAGTAATTGAATCGCCCGCGTCGGCAAAATGACATTTGTAGACTTGATTTGATGAAAATTACTGTTTGCAAGATGGCCACCGCGTTAACTCCCCCAATATCAACTCATTATACTTGAGACACAAGAAAACTCTATTGTATTTTTATGATAACATTCCCTTTATTATTATTACTGGTGTTGTTAGGGGGTGAAAGATTATAATATCTCCATTTAGAATGATACGTTTTAATTTACTTATTTGCTTTTTTTTATTAAATATTGTTTAAAATTGTTTGTCTAAAAGAAATAATTAAATTTTAATTTATTTGCAATGTGATATATTATACCGCATTAGGAGTACAGGCCATTGATATATAGGGTACAGGCAGTTTTAGTAGGCTAAGACTGGCAGAACTACGGTGCAGACTTCCCCATCGGGTTGGAAGGTCAGATGGCAATCGGTCCCGTAAAATTCAAACAAATAATAAGAATGGAAATAAGAAATAATTGAGTGAATCTGTGCACCAAAATCTAAGCTTGGTAATACACAAATATAACTGTACAACTTATAAATACAACCGGGCTGGCGCTTGGAAGAAGAAATCTCCTAGAATATTTATTTGTTTAGTATATTGTAAAGGTAAACAAAACTAAATTAATAAATAAACGTATAACCAAGATTTAAAAAAAAAGTAAAGTACCTATTATTCGGTTTCAGCAACATTTAATACCTAATACTTCGATAACGTCAATGGGTAGTGGAGGTCAGAGATGGCAGTCGCTTCTCGCATAACATCGAAGTTCAGCCGCGACACAGTTAAACTGGAATACGCGGAGTCCGGACTCTATAGAAAAAGCTTCGAATATGACCGCGATTATCGCAAAGATGATGATGATGAGTAACGCTAAATACCATACAATGCATCCATTCTATTAACTTACACCGAACCATTTTGATGAAAAAAGAATTCAGTACTTATAACCTCAATTCCCTCAATAGCCAGCTCCGCACAAACTCATCATATCAATTGTGTCCCAACAACCTATTGAATTGACAAACCGATAATCCACTTCGCGAGAACGGGCGTAACAAATGAACTCACAATGAAACAGCTTTATAAACACAATTTACCAAACTCTGCAAGGAAATCTCATAAAAGATGGAGAGAAGTTAGTCGGAGCGGCGCCATCTTAAAAGTTAAATGTCAAAATAATAACTGATTTGTGTTTGGCGTAAATAGCTAAGATTGACTTTCATATTTTGTTTTCAATTCTGACTGCCAACGTGATTCTTTACTAGATTAGGGTATGTCTATAGCTTCCTTTTCGACTTTAACCTAAAGTACCTAATGCAAATTATTTTTTATGGTAGGTACTATTATGGACTATAGACTGAATTTCTTTAGCTAAATTTTATGAGACACTTGCTGAAACTTACTATTATACTCGCGTATAAGTTATTTGATTGCCCGTCGCTGGGTCAATTTCGACGGGATATTATACTACTTTGAAGATTAACCGCAACATACAGACAAGTTTAACATGTGAACAATGTGACAACGTCTGCTGAAAAGCAACAGAAACACCGAGAAAAGCGTAAGTAAAAAAAATACAAGTAATTATTATACACATACATATTTTACAGCGACCGCCTGATTAAGTGGGTAACACAGCCCTATTAGGAGCTAGTTAATTACTTTGTCTATTGCTTGAAAAATAAGGTAGGTAAGGGAATTTCGTATTAGATAAACTCCTCACAAATGGTCATCTCACTCAATGTTCTCACTCAATCTCGCTCAATCACATCAGCACATTAATGTACAAAATAACTTCAAAAATTATTTCTTGAATAAATCAACATCTTAAACTACAAGGTTTCCAACCATAACAATTAAGTACTCCAGAAACATAATCTACATGACGTCAAGCCGGTATCAACTTAATGTGGAAATAATGAATTCGTCGCGAATCGTCCGCCCCTGTTTGTCTTTCAATTATGGCCTCCCCAGGGCCCAAACCCCCCTGTTTAAACAACGTAACACTCCCATGTATATTTAAGGAGGGACAAAAATTAAATCTTCCGCTTACCTGTGTTGTTCAAAATGTAATCTACGGAAGCAATGACGTTCGAGGACGTGATCGTCTTTTGTTTTTGTCTTTATTTTTGTTTTAATTGATTGGTGTCTTTTTGTCTTTTTTTGTTTAATTGATTAACATTGGAGATCTATAGGGGAGGCCTATGTCCAGCAGTGGACTTCCTATGGCTGAAATGATGATGATGATGATTATTAACATTATTTATCATGGGTAATATGAAGAAGCAGTGGTAGCATGTGTTTTGCAATCCAGTTTCGAGTTCCAGTCAGTATAAGCGTCATTAGACTGTGTTAATAAGTTTACAATAGTTGCATCGAGTCTGGAATTTTGGATGGTTGACGGCAATGGGCTCGTCCGTTAATCAGCAGGTGTATCGGCTGATAAGTGACCGTCGTCATCAGCCTCTATAATCTTGGTGATGACCCATACACCCTAAAAAGTGAGCCACCTTCCAAAAAGTAGCTTACTTTTTTAGCTTCCTTTTTATATACCAAATTACTGTTCAGTATTAACGCTTGGGCGTTTTATTCTAAGCATTTAATAAATTTTGAAACTTGATATCATAAAAAAGATTCGTCCTGACTTAGCTCAAATTGTAAGAAGTAGAACCTGAGAATACCATACTATAAAAACGTCACGTTTGCGAATAGATTATCAAGCTTTGCAATAGTTCCCGGGGACTTCCTTCCTAGGTTACATTCGGATGGTTCACCCTTGTTTGACAAAAAAAGTATGATAAAACATCATTTGACAAACAACGTTTGAAAAACTAATCACTTGACAGACTTTCATATCGCAAACATATTATTATTTTAAAAACAATCATTTGACATAATACAGGTTTCGCAAATGTATTGCTTAAAAAACATTTCGATTGCTAAAATTTTATTTTGAAAATTTTCATTTGACCAAATAAAGTTCTGCATGGTTATAAAAAAAAAATAACCACGAATGCTTCTAACCTAATCTACCCAAGTCGGAATGAGCAGCTTTCTCAATAAATCTATCACTAACTTTCTGTTTGTCAACTAACTAACATGTTTTTAAAATAATAATCCATTTGTGAAATTGTGCTTTATATAATTAATGTTTTCCAAATAAATATTTTCTCTAATGAGTAGTTTATCAAACAATAGTTTGTCAAATTATACATTTATCAAGTACAATTTTGTCAAACGTTGTCTTTCAAATAAAAATTTGTCATTTGTTTTTTGTCAAATGATAGGACACCCATTCGGATACTAGGCAAAAAGTCCGCGTAACGAAATTTCATATTTACTCAGTCCTTTGATACTGATAATAGACTTCTCACTGTTATCTCCGTGAAGTTGATACTCATGAGAGTTACCACACGCACAAAGTATGGCCACTCTTTTCTAATCAAGAAAATACAATGTAGTGTCAGAAATCAGAGAAAAGTTAAATAATATTTTCAAACAAATCAGGTTAAATATTTGAAAACTCGATAAGAATCATATTATCTCCAAATACCTGAATAGGGAAAGAAGCGTGACATCAAACTAATAATAATTTATCATTTTAGAACCATTAGTATCTGAGGAGAAGTTCCTTAGCTCGCCGAAGATCTATATTAAAGAGAACGAAATCTTAGTATAACATATGGAAATATACGGTCCATTGTTCTGCTCAAAGCTGTTCACGATTTCTCAAAAATAAGGATATTTAAAGTTGGGTTTAACTGTCGTAGACCCAGAGTGCTACGAGCTACGAAAGTCTACGACTTCACTACGAACCCGCTTTTATCAGACATTATTTGAATTTAAAATGACTGAAGTTACCAAAACTTGTCTGCCATAATTCCCCTAATAAGCACACATCAAGAAAAAGTGTCATTTTATTAACGATAGCAGCACTGACAAAGTTCGTTAATGTATGAGATGGATAATAATCATTAAATGTGTCTAAAAAAATTCAATTAATGTAAGGGATTCCTCACAACTCGGAATAATTCATTATGTTATCATTATAATCATCAGTGTCACCGTCACGTGATCCGATATAACGAATAGGAAGCGAATAGCATCCGATTGGTTTCGAAGCGATTCCGTTATAGAATGTCACTTTAGGAAAGAATATGCCTATGATTTAAGCTCACTTTGAGTCAAATAGCTTTTCTTTTTTTATATTAGTATTTTTTAGCAGACCCGTGTTGATACAATATTCCTATATTGTATCAACATTCAAACTAACGTCACTCGGTCCACTAAAATTACAGTTTAAAGAACATTGTGCAAAGTAAAGCGCTTATTGAATCCCATAACAGTCAATGACAACGTAACCGGTTCGCTCGGAGATGATACTGAATTCTACTTTTTTTTTATACTACTTAGGTCGCAGACAAGCACACGGCCTCCCTGATGGTAAGAGGTTACCGTGGCCTATAGGCGAGTGCAACATCAGGGGAGTCACACTCGTGCTGCCGACCCTGTAAGAACAGAGAGATTCCGTGCCGTCAGCGCAAAAGATAAGTAGGACAAAGTTTTTGGTTTTCCCACTGACTACACAAAATCTCTTCACTGAGCTCTGGCCACCCTACACACCGTCGGAAACACAACGAGGTTATTAAGCCGCGAGCTTCTGTAGGGCAGAGGTACTTCCCCAGTCGGACTGCTCGATTAGGACGGTCCTACCTCCTCTAAATATTGACTCTTAGCCCGTGTACCTACTTACTTAGCAAGGAACTGAAAAGAGTGGAGAGAGTAGGGAACTGCTTTGATTTCTAATCAGAAGCATGTATACCATAAGACTTCGTGCTTCTTACTTCAAAAATGACGGACTTCCACACAACCTTTCATCCTTTACTATTTATACCAGAATTAGGGTGTAATCCTTCCTTAGTGGATGTTAGATCTTAGATCTTTCAGATTCCTAAGGTCTAAGTTACCAAAATGAACATGGTATTAAAACGTCTTATAAAAGGCAACAACTGACAAAATATCATATTTGTTGCTCCAGCTGTTTAAGCTCTGCGCCGAGTCGGGACAAGTAGGTAATTAAATAGATATGATCATTTGAGATTCTTCACTGTTATTCTAATCCATGCAGTCGTATAAATCAATTAAAACTAAAAAAATTAAGGTAGGTAAAAAAAAGTTCATATTAATAATGTATTAATAATAAAATAAAATAATTATTTTTATTGAACTGTAACAAGTATTGTAATCTTTACAAGGTAATTATGTTTATTTATAATCTAATAATGTTTAAATAATTATAATAAAAATAAATAAGTTACCATGTGAATATTTTTATAATTGTTACAAATATTACAATATTGCTGAATAAATATTAATTTTATTACTTTTTTATGGTTAGACCATAACAGAAAAGTCAAAATTTTAGATAAATAACTGCATAAAAATTATAAATATAACAAAAGTTACAATATTTTACATAACCTATTTCATAACTATTTTTTATATAGCGTTAACAAATATTACAATATTTTATGCAGAAAAAAAATTCAAAACGTATCAAGCGACGGCCTATCAAACAGCTATAGAATGTAACCTACCTTGAATCGCTGCACAAACACAAATCAACACATGACGCTGTTCGAGCAGTGCTCGCCGCGACGGTACCGACCCGACTGGTCCTCGGCCCGCAGCCAATGGCCACCACGCCCCGGACCATCCCGCCCACCGCCTCAACCAACCAATCAGTCCCCGCCCAAAACGTTATTTACCTCAAACGCCCGCCCGCCCTCAACTTATCGATTGGGCGGACGCAGCACTTATTTAAGGCGGGCGACTGAATTAATTTTGTGATTGAAATTACGAGTAAAAACGTATAATTCGTTCACGCCTGGCCGCCGGCTGACGCGGCTATTAAGACTGTTGTGTTTTGATGTGTTCGGTTATTTTGTTTCATAAATAAATATGTATGTGTTATTTAGACACTTGTTTTTATACATTCACTTTTATGCTTGTATATCTCTAACGGGTTGTACAGGGATTTATTGTTCTTTTATTGAAAGGGATTGTCTTAATTAAACACACTCTAAGTAAATCTATAATATCTAGATACTATTATATAGGAAATTGTAAAGTTGCTTTGTATGTATATTGGAGATATTTAAAAAAATTGGGTTTTGTTAAATTAAGGATAATGAAACCAAAAATATTTTTTGGAATTCTTGGCTGTTTGTATGTTTGTCCGCAAAGCACGCAAAAATTACTGATCGGATTTCGATGTGTTTTTTTTTCGTTTGATAGGTCTTGCTTGCATCGCAATCGGTGGGTTAAGCTACCTAGGTGCGGTTGCATTTGGGTGGGTGACCGCTTAGTGATATTTCATCAAGTCGGTTACGGCTACCAATGCCTAGTCGTTAGTTCATGACGGAGGCTTATATGGGCTACCTGAACAACTCTATCAGTGGTTGACCACTGATGAAGTAGGTACATAACTAATTAAATTTCTATGGGACCAAATGACAACTATTTCACATCGAATAAAAAAAGAATCACGGAAATCGCATCATAAACCTAGGAAGGTAATCGGTGTACATACGTATAAAAAAAAACTCATCGAATTGAGAACCTCCTCCTTTTTGAAGTCGGTTAAAAAGTGCTTATAAATATCTCATCCTCTTTGAAGAAAGGCAAACTTCACTGCCTTCTCGAGAAACACAACAAAATAAGATTAAAATTCTTCGTCGCTCAAGCTGAAAACGCGCGCTTAATTTATTTTTTAAGTACCATAGACAATATGGCATTTAATATTTTTTTCTGATAAGATAGTGGCAATAGAAACACTGCTCCAGGAGTTTATTTAACTGTAAAAGAAAGATTATTGTAATTATTATTTTAATAGATTTAAGTATTAATAATACGTAATTTTTGCTTTGAGATGGATAAAATATTTAGTGTTTGATAATTTAAAAACACTTATTGGCAATTTGATTTAGGTGAATGGTAGTCTAAAACCAATCCTGAAATTAAAACCTGGGTATGCCCGTGGTGAATATAGTAAAATTGTAATAAAACTGCATATACATATATTATGTTGAATTGACAATCTTCTTCTTTTTTGATCCTTGATGGGCCACGGTAACCACTTTCCATCAGATGGGCCGTGTGCTTGTCTGCGACCTAACTGGTAGATATAAAAAAAACCTACCGGTAAAATTATACAGCTTATGATCTACACCTGCTGGCGATCTTTAAATGAGTTGTTAAAGCTACAATACCAGATCAAAAAATAGCTAAACATACCTTTTTTTTTTTATCGTGCGAAAAATCCCCACGGATACCTCCCCCCGCCGGAACCGGAGGAGGAGGTTATGTCGGACTCGAACCGACTAAAACGCACGCTGTCTGTGGGCCGTCAGTTGCCGGAGGTGAGATTGTCGTAGCCATATCCCTCGCACCCCGGCCGACCCAGGGCCATATCTCTCGATCTGGCCCTCTTCCGGTGTGGGGACCACGGAGTCCCCGACAGCTAAACATACCTATACTTAGTTCTTCTCTTCTTCCGCGCACTAATCTTTGTTGCATCCATAACTCGCGCACTTTGTTGCACTCAAAACAGCATCGCGTAAACTCGGAGTCCTGAACAAAGTGAGACGTTTTTTCACGCCGGAGCAGCGGCGGTGTCTTCTCTACAAGACACAAATTCGCTCTTGCGTGGAATACTGCTCGCATCTCTGGGATGGCTCCGCAAAGTACTTACTAGATGCTCTCGACAGGTTGCAGCGACGTGCGGTCCGCATTATTGGGAATCCTGAGATCACTTACACCCTTGAGCCTTTGCAGTTGCGTAGAGATGTGGCATCTTTGGCGGTATTTTACCGTCTCTACCATGGTGAATGTTCTGATGAGCTCTTCCAAGTAATCCCACCCTCTCCTTTCCTATATAGGACAACACGTGCAGGACTCAGATGCCACCCGCATACGGTGCAAAATATTCCATCAAGAACCAAGCGATTCGGCGACTCCTTCTTCTGCCGCACTATTAAGACTTGGAATTCCTTACCAGCTCACGTGTTTCCCTCCTCCTATAGTCCCGGGTCCTTTAAGCGGGGCGTGAAAAAGCATCTGATGAGGCCGTCAAGCTGAGTGCCACCATTGTAACATGGTACATGTCTGTAATGGTGACCCTCTTTTCAGAGACTTTGCCTTCAGCTTACCATCAGGCGAGGCAAAGTCAAATTGACGTGTCCTATATAAAAAAAAAAAAAAAAAACTGGCACTTTGAAGCCCAGGATCCACTCTTTCTTTAGGTCATTTTCACAGGTTATTTTGGCAATTAGGGGAGCGACGGAGCCCTGAGAGGGAAGCCTACTTCAAAACTTCATCCATCAATCAACAGGTACCTATATGCCGGCTTTTAGGTCAGGTTGACTTGGGTAGTCTTAGTAGAACCCCATACACCCCCCTCCCCCCAATCATTACCTACCTACAACATACAGTCAGTATCAGATCGACCTTGATTAGCAAAGTATTCAAAATTATCTTAATACCTTAGTATTCCTCCCTTCCTCTTGACTGATTGTTCTGATATCTGGTACACACTTTTAATTCGGACGATAATATTTAAATCAATGAAAACAGACTTGAATCAAAACCTTAGGATTAAGATCATTCTGAGTACTTTGCTAGCCTAGATTGATCCGATGCTGACTGTACAATACAGCTTTCAATTCAATTCCATTTTTTGGTGTGGCAAGCTACAATACAGGCTTACTAAGTACTATAGTAAGTACTATACAAATCTTACATCACAAAAAATATAAAGGCTCTCGCGAATGCCAAGAGAAATTAAAAACGTAAGTCTCGTATAAACAGGCCAATATACTGTAGATATTGATATAATTACCTAAAGAGGTGTTCAATAGTTTTTCCCATCTCAAAATGAAAATGTTATATCAATGTCAAATAGTCCAACGCGCACAAAAGCTTTCACTTCAAAAAATAACAAATACCATAATCAAAATTATAATTGCCGTTTTATTCCCAGCAGATTTTTACGACACAATTGTCAAAATACCATCGAGATATGGCTCCCTATGAGTCGAAAACGATTAAGTGTCGAGATATAAACATAGTGTGATAATGAGCAAGCCCGTCTGTCAGAGATTTAACCCTCAATTATAGAATTAAGCTGCGTTGAAGGGTTGCGTGCACCCCTGGCGTGACGGGTATTGATGTGTGCAGGGTTGGGCAGCTGTCGATAGGTGTTATCGATAATTAGATACTGTTTCTTGGAATAAAAATATGGCTTAATTAAGATAATGCTTCTTTAGTTTAAATTAAAAGTAATGGATCTGGATTACTTTTAGCGTTTGAAGTAAAAGTCTTTGAAGTCAAGTCGTTGGGAAGATTATTTCAACACTATTTCATTTACTTACTACAACTATTGTAGTCATGGGTGTGATGATGTGAGTAGCATAATCATGAAGGTATCATTAGAACTAATTGTAATAATTTATATTGAGTAGCTGATAAATGCCTTAATGTTAATGGGTGAATTTCCCAAATGGCTTTTTTTTTTGTCTTCGGTGAAATTAGTATTTGAAAAAAGGAATATTGTTCTGAATTATTTTTTTTAGTATTCAATAGGTTGTTAATGGGTTGTGGCAAAAATATATTTTGGCTAGGACTATATATAAAGGTAGAAATAAATACATAAACCTCTATTTTTTTCAAATCGGTGCTGTCCCTCTACTTTTTTTACAAACAAAAAAGCTTATACACTAATAAAAATAAGTAAGTTAAGTATATAAATTATTCTATTTCATAGAATATTAGTTTTATTATTAATCTAAGGCATATTTTATAACATAATTAACGATTATTATTACTGAGAGGCACAAACGTACTTGTCCTGCAAAATGTTCTCAAATCGGTGACCAAAAGTAATTTACACATAACTTTATATCGACGAGTCCGACAGTGTCCCCACCCCAATTTTATTTCTCTCGTTAGTGCCTGCTAGTACGCAGTCAGGACGGACGTATGTCAAATCCCTGCATATTCCCGCCAATAACGTAAGTATGCCATTTTAGTTGCTCCCGGACAATTATTTTATACTATCGGTGGTTCCATCTTTCTAGTGTAATAAGCAGTTTTATTATTGTTGTTTGGTTCTAATAGAGGTAGTAAGTGAATTAGCTTCATTGATTGTTATTGAATTTAACCTAGATATTATGCATTTTTTCTAATTTTCTAAAAAGTGTGTAATTTCTCACGTCGGTGTTCGCATATCGGTGTAATCGGTGGTCTTTATTACCACGGATATGATAATTTACACCGAAAATGATAAGAAAAGACGAATCGGTGTCTTACATCTAATATCGGTGTTTTGATTCATGATCAATGCACAGTTTTGTCACATCGGTGGATTGCTTTATCATATCGGTAGATATTTTATCATCTCGGTGAGTCGTTTTATCATATCGGTTGATCCCGTGAGATGTCGTTAAGTATACAAAGAAAAAAATGGAACATATAGACACATGCATACATATGGGGGACTTCAATGCCAAAGTGGGAGTACAAGAACGTGACGAGACGAAAATCGGATCTTATGGAGTGGGATGCAGAAATCGCAGGGGCAAATGCTAGTCAGCTTCCTCGAGTCGCAGGGGCTCTTCTTAATTAATAGTTTCTTTAAGAAAAATCCCCACAGGCAGTGGACTATGATAGGGAACGATATAGACTTTTTTCATAACGGTACCTAAGCACATATTTAGAGATCAACAAGTGTGATCAACAAGTTTAATACTGGAAGCGATCACCGACTTATAAGAGGCTCTCTAAATATCAACATCAAGGCTGAAAGATTCCGAATGATAAGGTCAACCCTCCCACCCACGCTGCTCCAAGTAGCTCTAGGGTCCGAAAAGTTCCAACTGGAACTTCAAAATCGTTCCGCAATACTGGAAACCTCTAGGGAGGCATTGACGAGAAGGCCGACATAGTGGTCAAACCATTGCAGGTAGTGTCTCGAAAGATGTTTCCCGTGAAACGCAAACAGCAAGAGTTCAAGCTCTCTCCTAAGACTCTCGAACTTATGAGAAAGAGGCGTAAACAACCATCCACACAGTCATCTTCGTCAGATGGGAGAGCCTTAAACCAGCGAATCAAAAAGCTGATATGACGCGACCTCCGCCGCTCCAACACTCGCACCATTCAGGAGGCAATCGAGCGTAATAGGGGGTCAGAAGTGTTCGCTCAGCAGTTAAGGAGGCCCCATCTGTCGAAACTTGAAACTGGGAATGGCAAAACGAATACCTCAAAGTTCGAGATACTCAAAGAGATCGAGAAATTCTATGAGTAAAATTCTAATTCGACGAGTAAACCGACGGGACACAGCGATGAAAACCGCAGAGCCCCACTTACGCGCCACTACACCGAGGATATGCCAGATTTCAAGCAGTGCGGGTAGGATGTGGCTCTCAGGCAACTAAAGAACAACAGGTACCCTGGTGATGACGGAATTACTACTGAGCTGCTGAAAGCAGGTGGGGCTCCAATCCTGAAAGAGCTAGCAAGCCTCTTTAATTCCGTCATCCCGCAAGGGCTAACACCTATGGCATGGAGCGGGAGTGCGGTGGTACTGTTCTTCAAAAAAGGTGACAAGACTTTGCTGAAGAACGCAGGCCATCTCACTCCTGAGTCATGTCTACAAGTTGTTCTCGAGAGTCGTCACAAATCACCTCGCAGGTAAGCTCGACGAGTTCCAGCCACCTGAGCAAGTCGGGTTTTGAAAAGACTATAGTATACAACGCATTGGAGGACGTCTTCAAGACTCTGGGCTGGACTGGGCGGGGTATCAACATTAACGGTGAGTACATCTCGCACCCTCGGTTCGCCGACGACATCGTCATAGTTGCGGAGTCGCTGAAACAACTGGGCGAAATGATGCACAGCTTGAATGGAGCAGACGAGTCCTAGAGTGGAGACTGCGAGGAGGAAAACGGAAGGTGGGACACCCCCTAGCCAGTTGGACTGACGACCTACGAAAGGTGGCTGGGACGGACTGGATGCGGAAGGCGGAGGATCAGCAAACGTGGCGCATATTGGAAGAGGCCTATGACCAGCAGTGGACTGCAATAGGCTAATTGATTGATTTGTGTTACCAGCTTATAAATGTTCTTTTTTAAAATTAATTATGTACCTATTATAAAAAAAGAAAAGTAAATATAATAAAATAAGTACCTATATAATTCCAAAAAAAAAATTTTAATTGGATCTCCAAGAACTCAGTTCTCGTTGGATATGATCTTCTTCAGGTCAGGTATTCAGTTTTAAGTCACCCTTGTAAAAATAAGGCACTTATTAACTATTTCCTTTTTGATGTTCAAAGGTGGATAGATTATATCATTTCGGTGGATATTTTATCATATTGGTGGATATGTATATCATTTCGGTGGATAAACTTATCATATCGGTGTACAGAAAAATAAATCGGTGCTGGCTTGTCATGTCGGTGGAAACCAAAATTCAAACTGAATTTTCTCCATAATCTTAAATGATACGTTGATGATATTAAATTTGGGGATACATGATATCATAAAGATTACATAAAACCTGAAAAATATTCAAAAAACATATAAATGAAAAAGTTCACCGATATGATAAAAAAAATGGCATTTGTTGAAATTCACCCTAATATGATACTTTTATTAGCTAAACGTATAAATAGGTAAAAAACTAAACAACTCAGTAAATTGATTTTATATAGGTACTATTATCACCTTTATAAACAGATTACTAATAACTTTACTGGCTGGAGGCATAATCAACAATTATAACGTTACTAAGTATATGTCGACAGAGCCATACATTTAAAAAAACAGTATTATGTCGAACTCGAAATCAACTGGGCGTGAAATTATCGACAAAATTCAACAATGTGGTGAATAAAGTCACATCCCTACGCTTGATGTTCAATACCGAATAATGAAGTGTCGTCACGCCGCACTCGGCGAATGTTTGCCATTGTGGAGTGTGGCACGGCCCTTATTGTCGCTCAGCGCGTGCGCCTCTTCGCTATCAAAGGCTTCATTGATAAATACTTACGCAATTCATTGAATGCTACTTACTAATGTTTGTTTGTTTATTGATGTTTTTACTATTTAAGAATTAGTAGTGCTATTGTCTCACTGCTTGGGATGCCGAAATGGAGTCGGAATTCGGATCTCGGGGATCCGACAACTTTTTCTAGAGGTAGAACCAGGAATAAAGCTAAGTGGATGATGGTTTAGAGAGCAACTACAATGTGGAAAATATGGGGTTCTTCAAGAAGGTCATTAAAAAGTTCTTAGGTACATGATCGAAAGCACGAGTCTGACGCCCCTATTGGACACATCCATAAGCCACGGTTACCACTTGCCCAAAAAACGCCAGTTTGATTTACAGCCATTCTAAGCGCCCAATAGACAGGTAAAAGCTTTTTTATGCGTAACGCCTTCTACTTAAGCATCACTATGCACTGAAGATTGCATAGTCTAAAGCTGCGTTTACATACTCGCGGCAGAGCGAGGGAAGTGGCGAGAGAAGTGGGCAGAGACGTGGTGTGAATGGTATATTCGTCATGCCGCGAGTACTGCCGCGTATGTTGCTGCGAATGTCGGCTTGGCGGCGCGAGTCAAAGGAGCGGCAATACTAGCGCGATGAACTATACGAGACCGCTAGATGGCGCTAATCAGTAAACACGGCTTTCGTTATTACTCCTCGAATATTTACTTTTAAAAATATTTATATCGATCTACGGAAAGTGTATAGTAGTGGAAAGTGATAGTTTTTATTAATAATCTATTTAATTAATTCGCTATGCTGTAGAAGCATAATGCGTACACTGCTACAGCGTTGTCCTCCATACGTTTACGTCCGTCTCCATTGCAGGGCGAATACTGTAATGCGGACCAACACGATGATGCGCGTGTGTGAACGCTAGGGCATTAATCGCGCGAATATTTCCGACAACACGATGAGCAATGCGAGCGGCAGTATGTAAACGCGGGGTAAGACAGCTCACCTAAATGTAAATTATTCTGATGCCAGTAAACTTTATCTTATCTTAAGTATCTTATCTTAAAACTATATTGTTAATTGTTTACTTCACCTACTTTATTTTTTCCTCTTGTGGGAAGAGGAAAGAGGTACTTACACACTCAAAAAAATAACAATTAATTATGTTGGTCGTTTTATTCAAGTGAAAAATCATTAGGGATAAGGTAAGTACGTCCACGTGACCTGTACGAAACAACCCTATATAAAACAGCTTACACAGGTGTACTTTCAATCAAAATTATACCTTGTGTCGCTATGATTAAAGTTTAACATCAATCACACATCATTCAGAATATAATTAAGGGTGTACCTTATTTAATTTTTTTTCTGAAGAGGCATCGGCTATACGGCATTATGCTTCTGATTTAAGCGCCAATTAATGGCGGATTTTTTTCCATGTATTTAGATTTTAAAGATTGTATTCATATTTGTGAATCGCGTGGTTTGCGCGTCTAATTTGATGCCCATTCTTAGCAGCTTAGCAATGTTTGGGAATATAATTATGAGAAGAACGTAATGCCGTTATTCACTTTTTGCTTTTACGAGTATAGTACATTATGGTACAAGTGAGCAACGTTGGTGATTACCGCCGAGGCGCCATTGAGACCCGAGCCGCCAGGCGAGGGTCTTAAGACAGCCGAGGACGGTAATCATCATGCTCACACGTGCCATACGACGTTTTACAACACACTTGCGAATAATAATATAATACTACAATAATACTAAATAAACAATACTACAAATTAATTCGTTTTCCTATGCGCGCGCATTTAACAATTTGAACTTAACTTTTTTTTACTCTGTTTTTTTTCTGTACTTAGAGAAAAAAAAAAGTTAAATTTGAGCGAAAATTTTGTTTATTATACAAGTATTACAAGTTGAAATTATTTATTCAAATACGAAAATGCATCAAATGACCATACAATAGGCGTATTAATTTATTCGTACTATTAAACACGTTATTTTTTGTATCAAAACTTTTTTAAGAACATAGACAATTATAGACACTTCCTATAAAATTTAAAAAAGAATCTATAACTCACTTTTGTGAGTAATAGCAATGAAAAAGTCACAGTTTTATAATAGGTGTCATTCCGTGCTTAATTGCGGTAAAATAATATCACTGTTATGAGCAGGTGTGTTGTAAAATATTTTATTTTAGCTGGTGCTAATCATACGACAATCGTATGAATTTAAAAGAATTACCAGTACGATAATTCTTTTTTTAGTTCATTAAAATAGGTCACAAAAGTGTAATTTAGCGGACAATATTCTTTCTTTATCGGTAACAGTACTTGACGATACATTTACATTAGGGAAGAGGTTCAAATTGTTCATGCTGCCAATTTTAGTTACTTTTCCGCACGATAGAGGCGCTGAGCAAATAACATAATATTTTTTGTCGATAACGATAAGAATACTTTTACGCAAGTTGTTCGTGTTCGCGCTACTATCGCTTAGCAATAGAAAAATATTTTTAGCCGGTTGTATTAATTCGAGGGGGGCCACAAGTTAAAGCTAGTAAGACAATAAATAATAGTTATAACACGAGCGCAATGCTAACAGATTAACTAATGAAGCGACCTAGCCCAGCGGTGTCGGGTGACGGCAAACGGCCACAAAGTGATTAAGCTCACATTTTATATTAAATAACTACTCAAATATTGACGTGTTTTTTTGTGCAGGAAATACATATACATATATTCACGCTTGTAAATCCTCGAAGGGTTAGGCAGAATTGTATTAACACATTTTGTTGATTCATCAAGTATGATTTTCGGTCTCACGTATATACGTGAGACCGAAAATCATACTTGATGAATGAGTACCTAATAGGAGGAGAGTCTATTGCTGGTAAGCGGGCACTTTGCATGCTCCTTTATTAAAGCTGGCATGCGTGACATTCAGTTCCTTTAAATATATTTATATGAATATTTATAGAATGAGTGCAGGAAATAGGGCATCGAGATAGCAGAGTTCTATTCTCGAATAGTATAAGCTACAACAAATATAATAAATCAATGACACGAAAAAAGAAGAACAAAAAGATATAAAAATAAACTCAAGACGTTACACAAAACAAGAAAAATATAATTTAAAAACTTTATCTACATAATATTTATTATTTTAATTATCTTTACAAACTCAATCTTTATTCAGCAAACATATTTAAAACCGATAACAATGTTGGTTTTAATTGAATTGTGCAAAATCTTCGCGTCGGAGGCTGCCAGGAGTGGGCGGTGGAGTACCAGGGGGTGGGGGGAGGGGGCAGGGGCTCGTTTTAACTTTCCGGGCCGCTACCTCGACCGTACTAATGAAACTCGATTGTGAAAATACTTATTCTAGAAATAATATAGTCGACTTCACATCATGAGAGAGTTGTATAAAGATGGTAGCGAGGGTGCCTGTAGAATAAGCAAATTATGATAAAATAATCATCCCTACTAATATTATAAATGCGAAAGTAACTCTGTCTGTCTGTCTGTCTGTCTGCCTGTCTGTCTGTCTGTCTGTCTCGCTTTTACGACTAAACCGCTGAACCGATTTTGATGAAATTTGGTATAGGGGTAGATTAGACCTTGAGAAAGGACATAGGCTATGTTTGGTCGCGATAACCGACATCCACGCGGGCGGAGCCGCGGGCAAAAGCTGGTAATATATAAAAATCAATGCCACTTTTCGTTGTAATTTTATAATTCAAGAACGGGCTCACCTATCCAAACCAAATGTTTAGGCTTTGTTCGGACTATTTAGTAGATGGTTTATGTGAAGTTTGCACAAAATCGGTAGAGCCGGTCCTTATTTAGGCGGTACGAAGTTCGCGGGGTCAGCTAGTTTAGTATACAGATTACAATTCCGATTTTGTTGATAAAGCCCTTATTTAATGTAGACAAAACATAGCCTTCCTCCAAAATGATTAACTGAAACTTTGTAATTAGAACACGATATACCTATTCTCCTTCATCCTATCGTTAATTCCAGTCGTATCCGAAGCTATCACCTCGGAGTCTGGAGTCCGCTACACTAGCTTCCCAGAGCGATAACAGTCTGACCTCCCAACCCTGGCAGGAAAGTCTACGCCAGATTCTCGTCAATTGTTTACCAGGTGGACCTTAACCTGAACTTGCACAGGAGATTGACTTGGGCTTCAAGGATCAAAAGAAAGTAGGTTAAGTAAGTATGTTTAATTATCAGATATTAGCTTTCCCGCTCCGGCTTCGCCCGTGGTATACTTACCCGGTATTAACCCTTGAAAATGTACAGGAATTTGCCGGATTTGTTGACATGTATGGTTACTGATTCGCTTAGTTGCGTGATGATATTTAGCCTATAACCTTTCTCGATAAACGGGGTATACAATATTTTTTCAGTTCGAATCAGAAGGTCCTGAGATTAGCGCGTTCGACCATACAAACAAACTATTCAGTTTTTTAATATTAACTTTTTCAGGTTCATTATCTTCATTGGCACAGCAGTTTAATTACCTACCAGTTGAAATATCACCATTTTGTACGTTTCTCGATCATGGACCTGTACCTACCTATATCGTAAACCGCATGGTGACCGTAGTAGGGGATAGTATTCAATTAACTGAAGGCTGGTCGTAGACCCTTCACAGTTTTAGTTATATCTGACAGCGTTCGTGGAAACATCGGACTGTTCACCTCTTCTTGTTTAAACAGAACAATGTATTCATCTTACGAACAATTCTGAGAAGAATTCCTTCAAATGTATATGAAGTATAGGTATCTATAGGGAAGGCAGAGACAACAGACCGTCATTTGCTTCTATACTTGCATACTTCACAAGTTTCCTGTATCTACTGTCATTAAACATTTTATGCAAGCCCGTCCGTTAAGTATCCATACCCATACTAATACCTATTATAAATGCGTAAGTAACTCTGTCTGTCTGACTATCTGTCTGTCTGTTACGCTTTCACGCCTAAACCACTCAATCGGTTTTGATGAAATTTGGCACAGCAATAGATTAGAGCTTGGGAAAGGACATAGGCTATGTTTGGTCGCGATAACCGATATCCGCGCGGGCGGATCCACAGGCAACACAGCATAGTCATCATCAGCATTTGCATTTGGAGCCCGGGATCCGCTTTTTGGCCTACCCTTTCTGCATCTTTTTATAATTAGAAATGCCAGTGCATTCCATAGGCGTCACTATCAAGAACTTTGTGGAATGCACTGATAATACAAGCCTCTTATTGACCGTTGTCCCTAAGGAGGTAAATAAAAAGAAAAGTAATCAGTACAACAGTGCTTACAGCGGTAGATATACTGCATATATACGAGGGCCTGTTCACTGTACCAACAAATAGCATTAGTTATAGTAAACCGATTAAGTTAAACGGGACACAAGCCGATACGAGCGCCCCGGTGCGGAAACACTTGTAAATATGACGGTTGTTACGTTATTTCTAACAAGGGAGAGATGTTACGTAACATTCTATTATTATAATTCGTGGAATAAATCATTTTTGCACAGATTGCTGGGTTATTATTATCATTATTAAATATGAAGTTGTATATATAATATATATATAGGTAACCTCAAGGGATTTTTGCTTTTTATACAACTTAGGTGGCAGACAAGCACTCGGCCCGCCTGATGGAAAGTGATTACCGTGGCTTATAGACGTATATAACACCAGGGACGTCACAAGAGCGCCTCCGACCCCGTAAGAACCTTCTAATGCCCTTCTTGAAGAACGTTCCGTTGGCATTGGCAGTAAAAAACCTTATTGTACTTAAGATATTGCAGACGTACGCAGCAGATACGCATAATTCATTGCGGCTTCTCAACAGTCCCCTTTATCCGTATCGTAGTTTAACAAGCAATGGGTACGCTGTATCTGCTTAGATAGGTGCGATTCCAATAAGTAGTACTTCTTCATCTTCTGCAGATACTTAAATTGTCACATGACACAAAGCCATGTTAAAGGTTCAACCCCACCAAACGGACGGAATCGGACCGGATTTTACAATCTTTAAACAAAATTAACTTTTATTATCACAGTGTTTGAAGTTTATATTACCAAGTCACGCACAACAGCTTGGCAGCGACGTGCGGCGGCATGACGCACGTCAAGCCGTCATGCGTGACTTGGTAATATAAACTTTAAATGCTGTGATATAAGATTTATTTTGTTTAAAGATTGTAAAATCCGTTCCGATGCCGTCCGTTTGGTGGGGTTGAACTTTTACGGAGAGGTTACTTTACTATAAACCTAAGAGATTACTTGACTACAATCCTAAGAGGTTACTTTGCCTGTAAGAAATTGCCGCAGAATAAGGCCGCCATCTGTACTTAGCACATAACTCAGTTCTCTATGTTATATTATTATATCTATGGTGTACAATAAAGACGTTTTTACTTTTAATCACTTTACTTACTTTGCTGTTTTTTTTTGGTTACGCTGCAGTAACGAAAAGTTCATATACGTTATACGATTCTCGCTGATTTCTCAGGAACTTACCTTCTTGTAATTCTTCACTCTTCGTCAAATTCAAAATAGGCCTATATTAAAATTCAAGCAATGCAGCAAATAGCACGGTACACAGCAGCATAGTGCCTATGAGAGGGTCGATAGTGCACTGTAGACTGATTACTGATGAGATGAACCAAAACAAGTCAGACTGATATACAAAAATGTGCTACTTACCTATACCTTACCTACCACATTTTCATTAAATCGCTATACTTATACAGATAATCATTGAGAAAATCTTACGAGAAAGATTCCTGGTGACAAAGCAATACAGAGACACGTCTCCATATTATAATACTTTTCGATTTAAGACTGATATCAAGACAACATTTTGTGCATAAGCCTTATAATTCTCAATTTAAACTCACCCTGTACATATATGTTACAATGTGTGTTACAGCTGACAATGCTATTAAAGCAAGACTTAATAGCTCGGCCAGATTTGGCAAAATTTTCATGTTTGCTTTTATTATAATTGTGTTCAGTTTATCTGTGGGATTATACGCAAGGATTACGGCCCGGCCCGCCTCCCGCGCCGGCGGACCGCTCAAATTGAATTGTAATATGCTACCGTTATTAATAACAGCGAGTGGAGACAATCAGGGATGTTACTTCAAAGTTAAGTCTACAAATAATGATAATGTATTGTTTATTTTAAACATTTGTTGAAATAAAAATATTTTTAACGGATTATGTGGAGGTACTCTATTCTAATATTATAAATGTGTGAAATACCGCTGTCTGTCCCTTTCACGGGAAAAAAGACTGAACCTATTTTGTTAAAATTTAGTACAGAGATAGATTAGAGTTTGGGAAAGGACGTATTTGGTCGCGGTAACCTACAGCCACGCTGGCGTAGCCGTGATCAAAAGTCAAATAAATCTCGACAATCCGTTGAAAATTTCCAATGAGTGATATTTGCATATACTTCAGACATTAGCAAATTCTGCACAGCGCTATTTAGACGGTAGGTACTTGAATACACTACGTTCTAATAAGTCCCTACCTATAATAGGAAATTAGCTTGGCGTTGCGATATTTTCAATGGCGATATTATCAAAGGAAAGGAGAACGGGCACTTTTGTATGAGCTGCGTCCCAACCCTTGTAACAAGTTGCGACTAGTGTAAACATGTTCATTTAGTCTATTTAGATGTAAAAATGAAAGATTTTTATCAAAAATTCATGCAGGTCCAAAGTTATAAGGGTGTAAGTAAAAAATATTTTTTGTGCAAATAGGCTTTGCAGTATAGTTCTACGGTTTTGTATCATTTCGCCGACGGTCATTACAACTACGGTTGACTCAACTAGGGTTAATTCACCTACTGGTTGACATGGTTCATGGTTGTACCGATCACATATTTTTAACAAAAAAAGAGGGGTGTTATAAGTTTGACGTGTGAGTGTGTGTATGTATGTGTGTGTGTGTATGTGTATGTGTGTGCGTGTGTGTCAGTCTGTCTGTGGCATCGTAGCTCCCAAACGGCTGAACCGAATTCGATTCTGTTTCTTTTGATCGAAAGATGGTTTAGTCGAGAGTATTCTTAGGTATGTTTCATAAAAATCGGTTCAACCATTTGAAATATATTATGAGGAATGAAAATCAATCCAAAATCTAATCTATTTTCAAATATACCCGTATTGGGTATCAAATGAAAGGTCATAATTTATACATCACGATACAGCAGGTTTTATGGAAATCGGTTCAGCGGTTACCTATAAAAAGCATGATACAAAAAAAATTAAAAGCAGAAACCAATATTTTAATTTTCTCTTTCTAAATCGATTTGAATAGTTAGCATAATAAATGCTTCAAAAGAACATTATTCACGCTGCATACATTTTTGGTCCAAAATTGAAAGTGCTGGCCAAATACGATATTTCGTTAGAACTTGTTCTTATTGGGGCGTCAAAGTTGAGGGACCACTTCCTTCGGTTTTATTTGAGTTCGAAAATCTTGAAAACATACATTTTTTATGACACAAACTATTGAAAATAGATAAAAAATGTCGTGCTACATTGGAAGAATAGTTAATAAAAAATAAACCCCATACTGCACACCGTTGTTTTTCGTCTATTTATTTAGGTGCTAAATTGAAAATAAGTAGCGGCCAAAGAATACAAATATAACATTCCGTTAGTCGGGCAGTGGACCCTCAGCTTTGACGCCATAATAAAAAATGCTAATGAGGACAAGCTCTAACAGAATATCTTACTCGTATTCTTTGGCCGGCACTTTCAATTTTGGACCTAAATAAACGGGTGAAAAACAACGGTGTGCAGAATGGGGTTTATTTATTATTGATTTTATTGACTATTCTTCCAATATAGAAATATGATTTTTATTCGTTTTTAATCATTCATATCATAAAAATGTATGGTTCCAAGATATTTGAACTCAAATAGAACTGAGAGCACTGAGCAGTGATCCCTCAGCTTTGACGCCATGGTAAAAAATGCTAACGAGGACAAGCTCTAACGGAATTTGATATTTGTATAGGTACTTTGGCCAGCACTTTTTTTGATGTGCAATATGGGGTTATTTTTTATTGCTTTTATTAACTTTTGTTCCAATATAGAACAAAGTTTTTCATTTATTTTTAATAATTCGTATCATAAAAAATTTATGTTACCAAGTTTTTTAAATTCAAATAAAACCAGGCGCAGTGGTCCCTCAACTTTGACGTGGTAATAGAAAATGCTAGCGAAGACAAGTTCTAACGGAATATTGTATTTATTTTCTTTGGCCGGCACTTTCAATTTTGGACTAAAATGGGTGATGTCCTTTCATTCAAAAATCCCAATAATTTATACATATTTGAAATGTACTAATTAAGGCCTTTAATTTGATATCAAACACGGTATATTTACCTCAATTTTATTTTTTAACGCAGTACTTTATGACCGCTAGAGGGCGCCACATTAAATTCAGTGACACATTATATAGCCTATAATAAGTGGACGATCAAGACACTTCTAACAATACCTTACTTGTCCAGTTCTAATTAGTAGTTGAAGAGCTATGAGGGAATTAGTGAATATACATACATAGTTCATACATACATACATAGCCTGTCAAAATCATAATCCTCCTTTGGCTTTAACATAGTCGGGTAAAAATAGCATAAATAAATAAGTATTTTGTCATAAAAACACTAATTATTTAAAATAAATTAAATACTTTCTTAGTAACTAAAACCCCCATAACTTTTACCCTGCACGAAATACAGATTTATGGCCATACAAAAAAATAATACACTCATTGAGACCTTTCATTTGATATAGGTCAAAAAGTGTTACACCATATGGGACGAAACGCCCATTCGCCTTTATTTGCATAATTAAATTTCTTGGAAAGATGTCAAGCTGCCACAATAGCTTGCCATCAATAACACAACGAAAACCTTCTATTAATTGCTGATAATGTGAAGGATTAATAAATTATTGATTTTAAGTAAGTATCTTCTTTACTTTTACCAAGGCAATGAAATATTAGGTATTGTGAATTCCTGTATCTTAAAATTATTAACCTCAATTAATCTCGTAATTGCTGATATACCTATCAAACAACTTACTATAAGACCTCTGATTTTATTTAATTCCAATTTATCTCGTCTTGGTTATGATGAAGCCGTTATATCAGAGTTGAACTGACAAAAACACACAAAGCGGAGACTTTGTCATTAGAGTCCGTCTGCTCGTGGAGTCATTTGTGCTTGCTGGTCACATTAATTTGTAGTATAAAAAAATGTCACATTTCAAATTATATAGTACCTTTTTTAGATTATCGCTCATATTTTTATCACATCAATCTACTGACACGTCACACAGCAGGATACTCAACCTCAAACCACCGAAACCCCGTGAATCAACCCTATCGCTTACAATCGGTTGTCTCCGTCCAAGCGCGCCATTTTTTCCCGCAAATTTTAACCGTCTCCCTCTGAATTCCGCGAATCAGCCGTATTTGTACAATAACTGCCCACCCGGGATCGTTTCTGGCACAATAGCCTCTTTGTTTAACGACGTCTTTCTCTTCCAACAGGGCGCGTGCCTAGTTTTTTCAATGGGTCTATTCTACCCACGTCTGTGAATGTTACGTATGTTGTATACGCGTTCGATTTAGGGTTGAATTGTCGCATTGTAGTACAATTGTTGACAATTATGTTTAGATTTTATACGATATTCGGAGATTTATTTGGATAATGCTATTAAATGTAATTGGATAAGGCAATAACTATGTATAGTTGTCGTTTAAATGAAAATTAATATAACACACTGGGGTAAACAAGCACATGGCTCGGTCGGTATTAAGCGGTTACAGTTACCAACGTTATAAAAGTTCGCTCAACCAATTTTTTTCTTGCATGGAACTCCTGTGTTTTTCATTTTACCAGCAGATATTCAAAATTAAATAATGCTGAAATAGATATAGGTGATATTTACAAAGGTTAGTGATATTTAGTGACAATATCTGTGCTGTGGCGTAGCGTAGCCGTAGTGAGCGCTCAGTGCAAATATTTGTATGCATGAATGGTATTTGCATTGGTCTGGTAGCGCCTCGGAGAGAATGTTAGGCAGTCGTTACGAGTAGTTGGAGCCCCAAAAATTCTAACAACGGGTCTAACTGCAATACTTCGATATCGCCAATGGGTTGTGGAGTTCAGATGGCAGTCGCTTCACGGAAAACAATATATTATAATAACCCGCAGAGGCTGCCTTTCCACCAGAGATGTGTTGCTCGTTGCTATGGATGCGTTTGATACCCACCAATCATATTCATTGGTCCACAATTAGTCCACATAGCATAGCACTGGTGGAAACGGATTCAGTTAAGCTATGTCTCTGTGGCGTAGCGGTAGTGAACGCGGCCGCTACGCAGGAGGCGCGGGTTCGATCCCCGCTCAGTGCAAATATTTGTGTGCATGAATATGAATATTTGCATTGGTCTGGGTTTCTATGTATAATTATATATTATTAAGTATGTATTTACAACAAAATGTGTCTGAATAAATATGTTTATCCGCATTCTAGATTCCATAACACAAGCTAGTTATAAGTTATGGTTAATTTCGGGTCTAGATAGCGTTGTATGAATGTTCTACAATACAATCTATATCTATATCTAATATATAAAAATCAATGCCACTTTTCGTTGTTACTTTATAACTCAAGAACGGCTGAACCGATTTGGCTAAGTTTAGTCTTGAAATGTTCGTGGAAGTCCAGGGAAGGTTTAAACGGTAAGAAAACGGGTAAAATATGGCGGTACGAAGTTCGACGGGACAGCTAGTATAAATATAAAATATAAAATACAATATGTTTTTTATATGGAAAGATGCGTGCTGTGGATGTGTGCTGTGGATGTGTACTGTGGATGCGTGCTATGGAATGAATGGCTATAAACGATTGCAGGCGTTACCCTACTATGGATACATAAGCATCATAGCATAGCTCGAGATGCGCATCTTTCTCGCACAGCTACTTTGCGGCGGCGCATCTTCGTAGCGCATTTTTCTCGCACAGCTACCTAGCATAGTATTGGAGGAAACGGTCATATATTTTCGTAGCGTAGACATAGTATAAATAGAGGCGTAGATTTCACATCTTGGCAGCATAGCTGCATAGCACATCTCTGGTGGAAAAGCACCCTTACGACTGGAAAAAGCGGACCCCAGACTCCCAGGTGAAAGCTTCGGATGCGACTGTAACGATAAGAAAATTTTAAATCGTTATTAAACAAAGCTAAAACAGCCTTAAATATGAAAAAGGCATCTTTATAAAAGCCAAACTACCAGGATAGCATAACTATTTGTAAGTATAACGAAACACATTCATTTGTCACAATTACCGCTGGTGCGGAATAACTGGCACATAGCGGTGGCCATAAGCGCTTGTTAGCTGAACATCTACCCGCTCATACATTTTTATGAGCCTTTTATTTTTATCCACCCATGTTTTGAAGATTCGACGTATGAGGGGAAACAGTTTTGTGTCCCAGGTTGAATTATAACTAGCATCATTGTTTTTTTTTTATACCACTTAGGTGGCAGACAAGCACACGGCCCATCTGATGGAAAGTGATTACCGTGGCCTGTGGACGTATGCAACACCAGGGGCGTCACACTCGTGCTGCCGCTTCATGAAGAACCCCATATTGTCGTCGCTTGGGAAAACCACCGCAGGGAATTCATTCCACAACTTAAGTGTGCGAAGGATGAAGTTCTTTCATGTCGCGTGGTTCCCGGCAGAGTAGAACTTAGGCCACACCATCTCGCCATGCGGTATCGCACAAGGCGACTAAGGGATATGTCTGTTTAACATCAGACAGATATCTACAGCCCAGACTCAACCTCAGATGCATGGCTCGAGTCAACAATAGTGCCCGTAATACAGCAACGGGCACACCCTCTATTACGTGGGGCCTAATACAATGATTGGTGAAATGTGGGTGTTAATTCACCTCTGTCTGATTTCATTTCCTCCTTCCGGGAATTCCAAGAATAAATGCGTGATTTTATCCTACTAATATTGTAGACGCGAAAGTTTGTAAGTATGGATAGATGTTTGTTACTCTTTCACGTAAAATCTACTGAATGGATTTTAATGAAACTTTACAATAATATAGCTTATACATCAGAATAACACATTGGCTATATACTTATCAGCATTGAATAGGATCAGAATTCCACGCGGGCGTAGCCGCGGGCAACAGCTAGTACATATAATATGTTATCTGAATTGCCTATTTTATTAGCTGGCTACCAGTGACGAAGAATAGAAATTTTCAATAAGGTAGCCAGTGAACTTTTTTTGGAATCCTCTCTCCAACTCCTCTCTTCATAATTTGGTATATCTTGGCCTAACAGGGAGGTACTACCGTTTGACCCCCTTAAACTGGAGAGGAAAGCCTGAACCAGAGCCTTGTCCGTCAATCAGCCAGTGTGTTGGCTTGCAGATGAGATGGGTTTGAACCCCAAAGATCTTAAGAAGTGTATGTAATAGCAGCCCTCTGCCAGTTTGTGTCGTCGACGACTCACCGAGTTGTAGGTGTATAGCGCGCGGCCTTGAGCGAGTGACGGAGGTCTGGTAATAGTGACCCCCTTACCTTTCAACTTACCATCAGGCGAGGTGACGTCATAAAGACGTGTTGAATATAAGTAGGAACATAAGACTTTATATTTGTACTAGCTGTTGCTCGCGGCTCCGCCCGCGTGGTATTCTGATCCCGTTCATTGCTAATAGTAGCGTGATGATAGCTTATATTGCTATCGTTGGTACCTGGATATAGCTTTCTAAAGGCGAAAGAATTTTTGAAATCGATCCAGTTGTTTTTGAGTTTATTCGGTACATACAAAATACAAATCTTTCCTCTTTAGTATAGAAGCATAGATTACCTGAATAAGCAGGTAAGGTATTTTTCAAGAGGTGTTGTTTTGTGGTTTGTTTGTGTAATCATTAAAAACCAGAAAAATAATAACAAAAGAGCAAGTACCAAAATAAGGAAATATAATGTGACCTACTAATAGTATTTGCCTTGTACATACCTATTTATGCAAACCATGCAATATCAGTCAGCACTTCAGCATCCAGTGTTAAATTACACACATTTCATTTAGGTTTCAAACGCCATCTATTGTAGAAATAACAAAAGTTATTACTGGTGGAAATGGAGGAGTACGTTTGAACGTTGCTTCTTCACATAACCAAAGCTTAGTCTAGTTCCGCTACCGACCGTAGTGTACCGCCACCGTCGCTTGTTGTGTATATACCAATGCTTGAAGTCTACCTTGGAATTTACCCAACATAAACATATCTCATAAATAATCGCAGGTTTTTAATCGATTATTTACTAAAATTTGGATCGACTTCGTACGTGTATCGGTGGCTTAGTGGTCAGAGCATTCCCCCTGTAAGGGAAAGATCGCGGGTTCGAGTCCCGTCCGGGGTCGATTCTCTTTTCTCTTTCTTAATCGATATTTACTAACAATTCGATAATTATTATAAATAAATTCAAATAATCGATAATAATAGAATTTAGAATTTTAGGTAAAACAATTTCTATAAAAACTGTAGCTAGGTTAAAAGAATTCTTGTTTTGATTAAGATAATTAGAGGATATACAAATAAAATATATCTAATTTTCAAAAAACATACTTTATTTATTGATATTTCTGTCTAAAGGTACTAGGTAACCTACCCTACATTATTTTGATCAATTAAAAAATACATTCGAAAGGTAGGTACAATACTAACTTTGAGTAGGTAGTCGAATTGCCGGGGTGTCGAGCAGTCGAGTTTTATCACAAAGTACATTATCAATCGTTCGGAGAATACATAGCTAGCTATATTATGTGTTTTAGTACCAGTACAAAGATTGCGGTCTAATAAGTCCTTTGGTCCACGTTTGTAACTGCAAACTCGTAACCAGCTAGAAGATTTTTATCCTACTTGACAATATTCATATCAGTTTAGTTGGTTTGTTATGTGCGGTATATCAATGTGTGCGATAGTGTGTTCGATTTAATATTTTTGTTCTATTTATAGAATACCGATTGTTTTGTTGCATCAACGTTGATTGTACCCAGCTAATTCGGTAAGTCGCTTACTTTTATTTAAAGTTTATAATTATAGGCATATAATAAAGTTAACGAAGTACTTGCACATACCCATACGGTAAGCACAACATATAATATATGTCCTAGAACATAATACTTACCTATTAATTATCCACGGCTGAACTATGGGCTTGCCAATGTGAGCCGTAGCACCCGATCCTGCGCCTTCCACTTTCTATCTACTTGTAACATTCTTCATCTTCTTCACCTCACAAAAATTCCCTAAATTTTGTCGGCCCAATATATGCCACAACAGCATTGTCCGTTGCCCTACACAGGTCCTCGATAGTACAGATGAAGGGGCTCAGTAGGGGAGACAGCAAATACGGCATGGACTGGAAAGGGGCCCGGCGGTCGCAGGGCACTTGCAACTGGTCTCTATTTTGCCATAATGTATATCTTGCAGCGGCCAACTTGGGTTGACCAAGATCCTAGTAGGCCACTGGATATGATGACCAGGCGGTTCGTGTTTTTTCCGGCCAATGAATCCAGCTGGAACTGGAAGTTTGTCTGTCCACGTTTTTCTGTAACATTCGTTAATATGTATATGCACAGGCCCTTGTCACATGTTCTCATTAGGTCTTTTTCTTTCCATAGGTGAAATTATTTTTGAAAAATGGCGAGTTTCGGATTCTCGGAAGAGGGAACTTCTACCACACGTTTCAATGGCTCCCTTTTCTACCATGTGTACAAAGATGCAGATTTTCTCCGTGTGAGTGTCAGTATCGAATATCTCCTCTCTCGAGGGTACGAGATAAGACGGAGGTTGAAAAATATCGCAAGAGGTGAATCAATCGTCATTGAAGGATTGAAACTGGGACCTAAGTATGTAGTTTAAACATGTCTTATGTGTCATCAACACTGTTCGTTTCATTATACATATCTTGATATGTGCCGGTTCAGTAAAAATACAAGATGCAGATTTAATACCTCTGCTGCCTACCAGTTGGGGATATACAGGGTTGTGAATATAAATGAAAACAAACAAGGCAACATGATATAGAACTTTATAGTTTTACAAATTGCCGCCTAAATAACTACATCCCCGAAAATTCTATCGTCTGCTTTTACTTGCACCTATAGCACGGCAGGTGCCCTTTCTGTCACTCTTAAGTGGCAGACTAGCACACGTCTGACACGTCCCACCTGATGTAAATTGGTTACCGTGGCCTATGGATGTGTGCAACAGAGGGGTCATACCCGTGATGCCGCCCCTATAGGAACCTTCTAATATCTACTCATATAAATTGTAGTCGCCCTTTTCCGTAATAAACTAGAATATTATCCTATAATTTAATGTCCATCATTTCAGCATTCCGTTGATTGTTAAAAGAGCTGGAGCAGGTGTCATTGTCGAGGATTTTGAGTTTACATACAATCGCCTGCTAGGTCTTGTTGCAGCTTATGCCTACGAAAATCGTCACAGATTCCCGAGTATAGAGACGAGTGAAGCCAAAGCACTGGGGTTAGTATGGGACAACCAGAACGAGGAGAAGTGCAAGCTATATCTGTCTGCCGTAAGCGGCACCGACAACATGACCGATCAATTTTCATATTTTCCTTTTCTATGTGGAATAAGGAAGTTTCAACTCAAGAAAATACCTGTTTTACTTGTCGCGAGTATGGGGTCTGTCAAAAATAATGATGGAGTGACAATGGCAAAGCTTATGAACATGGATTTACTCACAGCTAAGCGTGCCTGGCTGATGTTCCCTGGCAGCTCATTTCAGGACCTGAAATCCATTATCATTGAAACACCCCAGTTGAAAGAACTGTACGAGGGTTGAAGTGGTTAAAAAATTTATTTTGTTGGTTTTAATTTGACGAGCAGACATTTAATGTATAATAATAATCTGCAAATTTTAATCTTATTATTGAAATGAAATATATTTTTATATGAATGTTTCATAATTTATTTTCATAGTTTTAAGAATTGTCAAGAGTTTCTATGAATTGCACTTGTTAACGTTAAGATTATGTCTCAGCACTCTCAGCTAACTAGCTTAATCAGCCGGTCATTTAACCACCATAGGCTCTTTACTTAACGGCCTGAATGATGTTGGATCATTTAAAAGGCTTGGATCAATGACGTTTAATTACTTGCCTAGCCATTTAATCAAACAGCTCGGCAAATGACTTACATCTGTATGGTTTTATAAAAAAATAACCACTAAGGCTTCCTTCCACTTCCACAAACCTTCTAACCTAATCTATCTAAGTCGGATTGAGCAGTTTCCTTTAATACACCTATCACTTATCTTTGTCTTATTTCGGGTTTGTGTCCTGTCGTACGAATGGCCTAAGCAGTTTATTCTTCTTCTTATTCTTAGCGTTAATTCCCAGTCGCATCCGAAGCTTTTCAGCTCGGAGTCTGGGGTCCGCACCAGTCTTAACTACGGATTAGGCTAGACCTCGATATTTTCCGTGAAGCGATTGTCATCTGACCTCCACAACCCAATGTTATCATTAGGCGATTATCGCCAGCCAGTTTATTAACAAATGTAATAAACGTTACGGCTGAGTATCATTCAGGCCGTTAATTAAACGGCGTCGTTTAGTTAACAAGCCTAGGCGGTTAATTGAACGGCGATTTAGCTAGTTGGCTGCGTCAAAATATTACCTACATTGTTAAGTATTAATAGTGTATGTTACAATGTTTTATTAATAAAGTGCTACTAATAAAGATGTGCTTCCCTTACATTAGATAAGGATATAATTTCAAAGAAATGCTGTGTTTATTTAACATACAATGTTGTAACATACTGAATGTATGACCTCAGTGTATCTAGTACTAGTACTAGTACAGTCAGCGTCAGAGAAAACAGACCCCCTCAATACTTAAAGAATATTGCCGCCTGCGCCGGCCGTGTCACATGACTCACGAATGACGTCACGTTATGCGATCGTCGCTGAGCTGCCTGCAGCCTTTTATTTGCATGTTCATTTATTTGAAATTTTTCTGATATTTTTCGTCTTTCGACTCAATTGTATACCAAGATACCATAAGAATATACTCACAAAAAGATGCCACATTAATTTATGTGCTATTTGAGGATACGAACCCGCATCTCCAGCGCCAGCCGATCACTTAGACCGTGCCTTATACCACTAGGCTAACGATTCACTTGATAATAATGGCGAAAATATGACTCCTATTTTATCGAACAAAGTTGATTACGGTGTAATTTTCTAGACCTTATTAATCTGTGCTTAAGGTTTTAATTTCAACTACACCATGTGATAATAATAACTTTGACTAAAAGATAAGGTTGAAATTAGTATAGATTTCTCGTTTAGTTCAATATTGTTGCACTACCGTCATGTTTTACTCCAAAAACTTATCTGCTGTATGAGTTGCGGCTATAGTATTTGAATATCTGTGACAGCGCGCTAAGGTTGCAATTAGAATACTTCTTTGCCTTATTTACTAAACTGTGATTGAAGGTAACTTTATAATTCGTGGTATTTTAATTTGCATTGGTGTTTAATATTGTTTATGCAATAAGCCTATCTTTTCTTACAAACCTATTTATTAGGTATGACCAACTATAAAATTTGATTCCTTAAATAATAATTAACAAAAAGTGCTTATGAGAATAAAAAAATAATTATATGAATAAAAAAAAGAACTTTGTGTTCGAGGATTTGAACCCCCGCTTTCCGTATCCACAAAGCATCGGTCATAACCACTAGACCAACATTCCATATACACGATGTTTCAAAAAACTGCAATGCTTTCATGTCACTATCAAGGGGGGTCCCTTTTCTCTGAAGCTTACTGTACTACGTCAGAACAAGCTCTGCCGTGTCACCATACCTGCTAAGATCTTATGATCTTAGCAGGTATGGTGACACGGCGGTATCTGTCTGTAGGCACAAATTAATAAATAGTTACTACGTCTGTAGGTCTGTTACGCTTTCACGCCTAAACCACTGAACCGATTTTCAGAAAATTTAGATTTACAGAGTTAGCAATTAATGGCTACCACGAACTAAACAAATGGCCATTAGAAAATCTAATTGACCAATTAATTATATCTAGCCACGGACCAAAATTGAAATACTTCTTTTAAGCCATGGACGTCTAAAAACAACAGGTAGGTACCTTCTTCATCCTACCGTTAATTCCCAGTCGCATCCGAAGCTTTCACCTCGGAGTCTGGGGTCCACTTTACCAGTCTTAATTGTGGATTTGGCTGGACCTCGATATTTTCCGTGACGCGACTGCCATCTGACCTCCACAACCCAATGGTGACATTAGGCATTAGGCGATATCGAAGCATTGCAGCTAGACCGTTGTTGTTGGACTTTTAGGGCTCCAACTACCCGTAACGACTGCCATAGATGTTCATATGTCAACCGGGACCGACGACGGCTTAACGTGCTCTCCGAGGCACGACCAGACCAAAGCAAATACGCATATTCATGCATACAAATATTTGCACTGAGCAGGGATCGAACCCGCACCTCCTACGTAGCGGCCGCGTTCACGCCACGGAGGCTGTCCTAACCTACTTAAAAAAGGTTTTACCATATACATAAGTTTTACTGAAATACCTATTATCATTTGAGTTTGTAGGTATTGTCAACTGAACTCAAATATCAGATCGATCCGTCGACAGGAAGGTGGCAACTACTAATTTAACCCAACGAACAGGCCGAACTCTTCTTCATCCTTGCGTTAGTCCCAATCACATCCGAAGGTGAGCCGTGTGCTTGTCAGCCACCTAAGTAGTATAAAAAAAAACTTTCACCTCAAAGTCCGGGTTTCACATTTTCCAGTCTACCTGCGTTTTTGGCTGAACTTCAAGATTTTCGACAAGTGACTGCTATGTGACCCCACAACCCTTTGGCGATATCTAGGTAAGTATTGCAATTTAGATTGTAAGACTTTAGGGCCCCATTTTTATAGTTAAAGTACCTAGTAACAAACATTTAGTAGTACGACAGTATTTTTTTAGCACAATCAAGGCGCAGTTCTTTTTTTTTTTTTTTTTTTTTTTTATACCACTTAGGTGGCAGACGGCCCACCTGATGGAAAGTGGTTACCGTGGCCTATGGACGTATGCAACACCAGGGGCGTCACACTCGTGCCGCCGACCCTGAAGAAACCTTCTAATGCCCTTCTTGAAGAACCCCATATTGTAGTCGCTTGGGAAAACCATCGCGGGGAGTTCATTCCACAGCTTGAGTGTGCGAGGGATGAAGTTCCTTTCATACCGCACAGTGCGCACCGTTTCCGGTCGCAATGTGTGAGGATGAACTCCCCGTCTATGACGAGAAGTGCGATGATAGAATGTAGCTGTGGGCATCATGTCAAACAATTCATCTGAGCACAAACCATTGTATAGGCGGTAAAACACACACAGTGAAGCAAAGTCTCTCCTGAGACTGAGTGGTTCCACATCGCCTGTGAGTATGGGATTGCCGACGAGCCTCAACGCCCGTCTTTGTACCGAGTCGAAAGGGTCAAGCTGGCACGCAGGCGCTCCGGCGAAAAGGTGACAGCAGTACTCCATGCGGGGCCGAACCTGTGCCTTATAAAGGAGTAGTCGTTGCCCCGCAGTGAAGTACTGCTTCGCCCTGTTGAGCACCCCAAGTTTCTTTGATGCCAACTTGACCTTGTCTTCCAGATGACTTCGGTATTGGACGTCGCTGGAGATATCGACACCAAGAATCCCGATACTTGTGGAGATGGTGAGCGGTGTGCCCAGGAATTGCGGCGCTACAACAAATGGAGCCTTCTTAGCGGTGAATACACATACTTGTGTCTTGGTAGGGTTGAATTGGACTAAATTTAGTCGTCCCCAATCGGATACTCCAGAGAGAGTAGTCTCAATTTCGGACACAAGTTGTTCGCGACTCTCCTCCACTTCCGACCTAGGGATATTTGCACGGCCCGTGTAATACGTGTCACCGGTGCTGTCATCTGCATAGCAATGGATGGAGCCATCAGACAGCATGTCATTGATATGCAGAAGAAACAAGGTCGGGGACAACACGGAGCCTTGCGGAACACCACCGTTTATGTCCATGCGGTCCGAGCAGCTACCATCGACGACGGCTTGAATACTTCTGTTGGACAAAAAGCTGGCAATCCATGCGCACAATCCCGCGGGGAGTCCATAGCGTGGCAACTTCGCAAGAAGACCTCTGTGCCAGACCCGATCGAAGGCCTTCGCTATATCTAGGCTGACCGCTTAAGCCTCACCCCGGCTCTCGATGGCTTGCGCCCATCGGTTAGTGAGATACACTAGGAGGTCACCGGTAGAGCGACAGTGGCGAAAACCGTACTGTCGGTCGCTCAGTAGATCGTTTCCCTCAAGGTATCTCAGGAGCTGTGTGTTAATCACACGCTCCATCACCTTCGAGAGCAGCGAGGTGATAGCGATAGGCCTATAGTTAGACGGTTCCTTCCCCTTGTTATATTTGCCTTAACCATCGTGCTAATAAGGGTTTAAGAAGACTACGGGGCCCAAGCCAAGCTCTGGGGCTGACTTGCCTTTCGGGTTCGAGACATCACTCGCTCCCGTAATAGTCGTCAATTATACAAACAGTCAACCACTGTCATACTACAAACACTGCAAAAAATGCTATTTAATTTTATACTTTACTGATGAATAGGACATCATAATTAGAGGTACCTACCCTCTATACAAAGAAATTAAATTTACTGTCAATAGATCTACCTTTTTAGATTGATCTTTCTTTCTGTAAATAGGAAGGCCCTACCCTACATTATTTTGATCAATTAAAAAATGCATTCGGCAGGTAGGTAGGTAGGTACCTACTAACTTTGAGTAGTCGAATTGCCGGGGTATCGAGTTTTATCAAAAAGTAACGGTTCAAAAAGTTCGGTGAACACAGCGATTTGTGTTTTAGTACCAGTAAAAAGATTGTATTGTATGACCGGATTCCATTACAAAGGGTCTAAATAAGTCCTTTGGTCCACGTTTGTAACTGCAAACTCGTAACCAGCTACGAAAGAAGATTTTTTATAGGTCCTACCTACTTGACAATATTGATATCAGTTTAGTTGGTTTGTTATGTGCGGTAGTGTGTTCGATTTAATATTTTTGATCTATTTATAGAATACCGATTCATTTTGTTGCATCAAATTAATTCGGTAAGTCACTTATTTTTATTTATAGTTCATAATTATAGGCATTTATTATAGTTGACTAAGTACCTGCACATACGGTAGGCACAACACAACACATTTTTTTATACCTACCACTTAGGTGGCAGGGCAGACAAGCACACGGCCCACTCTTTTATCGACTTTTTATAAAATTACATGTTTTTACAAATAAACTAAGTACCTAACTAACTAGTGGGTCGCTTTCGGATTGTACCTATTCAATAAAATGAGTTTTCTAAATAGAAACTCATTTCATTTCCACATTCCATCTTCATGTAGCATTCCTCTTCGCCTTTTTTCGGCCCAATACATGCCACAACAGCATTGTCCGTTGCCCTGCACAGGTCCTCGATAGTACAGATGGAGAGGCTCAGTAGGTAGGCAAGAGAGCTTGACTGCCACCTAAGTGATATAAAAAAAACTTGGGTTGACCAAGATTCTAGTTGGCCACTGGTATATCTTCAGGATTTGGAGTGCCCATTTTATTGGGATAAACACGTCTGTATAAGTGATTACAGAGTGTTATTACAGTTAAATCGAAAATAAACAATTAATCAGTCAATAAGGGAATTAACACACAATACACAATACAAAAAAGTAAACAAAAAAAAGATAAAGAAGGTCAATAGTTAGGCGAATAGACTTTTTAAGGTCTGAAGTTCGTACAGTGGCCAAGCCACCCAATTACAAACTGCATCAAGCGAGTTAATACAGTGCTATTGTAATTAATAATTATACAGCAGCGCTGTGTCAGGTAAACCGACAGTTTTGTCGGGAGCAGTGGTTAGTGTTCTTTCGGTCCAATGAAACCAACTGGAACTGGGGCCTTAGACAAAGTGACATTCTATTGGCGAAAACACCAGTGGAACGCTAATAGTAGTATGAAATTGACATAAATCATTAATTTAACTATATTTTTTTTATGAAATTTGAGTCTTTGTAACTCGAAATACATTATTTAACTTATCATTATTACTATAACTACCGCAATGTCCCGAAATCCATTGTTAAAACCTTAAAAATGGTTTGCTTCAGAGCGATTCCATCAATAGAATGTCACTTTGTCTAAGGCCCCTGGACGTTTATCTGTACATTTTCATTAGATCTTTGTTTCTATCCGTAGGTGCGATACTTTTGAAGAATGGCGAGTGCCGGACCCTCACGAGGGAAAACTTATACCACACAATTCAATGGCCCTCTTTTCTACCATGCGTACAAAGATGCACATTTCCTCCGTAACGATGTCAGTGTCCAATATCTCCTATCTCGAGGGCACGAGATAAGACGGAAGTTGAAAAACATAGCAATAGGTGAATCAGTCATCATTGAAGAATTGAAACTGGGACCTAAGTATGTAGTTTAAACATGTCTTATGCGTCATAACCACTGCAATACCCTCCATTACCCGTGGCACTACTGCTTGGCACAACCAGTAGTGTCATGGGAAATTTTACTTCCCCTTGGCACTACTTCCTCTGATTGGCTCATTGAACGCATACAACAAAATTACCCGTGATCTACTTAGTTACCCGTGGCACTACCAGCACTACTAGACTGGTGTAGTTAACGTCAAGAATATGGAAATTGGGAAATCTATATCTATCTTTACTACTACTGTGATACTATGGACACAGCAAATAATGCCATTTAATTTTGAACTTTAAATAAATGCCTTTAAAGTCTACAATGAAATAACTTTTTGTAGAGTAAATAAAAGAGTGTAATGAAGCTTTTTTTATTTAATTTTGGACTTTGAACCTATATAGCTATACAGTCTAAAATTTAATACCCTTTTTTGCAGTCTTTGTGGTATATGACAATGGTATTGCTTTAGCAGAATCGAGGCGCTGTTCGTTCAATCATTAACTCGATATGTGTCAGATCGATAAAAATGTACCTATATCCGCAGATGCAGATTTAATACATCTGCTTACCATTCAGGGATATACAGGCATACATACAAAGAAGGAAAGATAATATAGATCTTTATTTCCCCGAAAATTCTATCGTCTGCTTCTGCTTGCATCTATAGCACAGCAGGTGCCCTTTCTGTCACTCTTATGTGGCAGACTTGCACACGTCCCACCTGATGTATAACTCCGGACACATATCTTGGCCCTAAAATGTGCTCAAAAGGTGCCCTATACGCGCAGTACACATATCTTGGGTGTCTTTTGAGGATAGCACGGGGTGCTACTACGGTGGACGAACTCAAATTCACCCAGCATAGATTATTGACTAGAATATTATCATATATTGAATGTCCATCATTTCAGCACTCCGTTGATTGTTAAAAGAGCTGGAGAAGGGGTCATTGTCGAAGATTTTGAGTTTACATACAATCGCCTGCAAGGTCTCGTTGCAGCTTATGTCTACGAAAATCGTCACAGATTCCCGATTATAGAGGCGAGTGAAGCTAGAGCGCTGGGGTTAGTTTGGGACCTCCAGAACGAGGTGAAGTGCAAGCTATATCTGTCTGCCGTAAGCGGCACCGACAACATGATCGATCAATTTTCATATTTACCTTTTCTATGTGGACTAAGAAAGTTTCAACTCAAGAAAATACCTATTTCACTAGTCGCGAGTATGGGGTCTGTCAAAAATAATGATGGAGTGACCATGGCAAAGCTTATGAACATGAATTTACTTACAGCTAAGCATATCTGGCTAATGTTCCCTGGCAGCTCATTTCAGGAGCTGGAAACTGTTATCATTGGAACACCGCAGTTGGCGAAATTGTACCTGAGTTGATGCGGTTAAACATTTTATTTTCTTTGGCTATAATTTGACGAGCAGATACTTAATTGTATAATAATAATCTGTAAATTTTAATATTATATTGAAATGATATGTTATTTTTATGTGAATTTTTCATACAAATTATAAACATAACTTTAAAGAATTGTTAAGTTTTTCTATCTTAATCGATTTGAATTGTTAAGTGTTTTTATGAATTGCACTTGTTATATTACGCTTAGGTAAATATCGCAGATAACTAGCTTAATCAGACGTTCAATTAACCGCCTAGGCTCTTTACTAAACGGCGTCGTTTCATTAAAAGTCTGAATGATATTGGAACATGGACATGGCTTGGCTCGATGACGTTTACTTGCCTAGCCGTTCAATCAAACAGCTCGGCAAATGACTTTGTATGGTTATATAAAAATAACCACAAAGGCTTCCTTACACTTCCACAAACCTTCTAACCTAATCTATCCCCTTTCGGCCACTTTCATAACTGTTTTTTCTTAACTGATTAAGAAAAAATACCTTTCTGTATGTTTTCTTAACTGAAAAAAAATTATATGCGCTTTTTCATAACCAAGTATCAATCAAAAATAATTTCATAAGGGCGCGCACACGCCCTAGGAAAAATCACCGGGCCTATACAAGAACCGTTTGAAAGTTTTCATAACTGCAGCAATATTTCGTGCACAGTGCAGACATTTAAAAAAAAATTATTTACCCTCCGTCCACTAGGATCCCTTGATAGAATCCATTGAGAATTAAAGTAAACTTTTAGTACTTAGTACTTATATTACAATTGGGCACTGTCTGGAAATCATAGCACCTTTTACGTATTAAGTAGAACCCCAACATTAAGACGATACCCAAAATAAACTTATCTTTACAATTAGTTTAACTATAGGTTTTTCTTTTTAATAATTTAGAAATAAATACTTCAAATCCATCAAATGGATCTGAGTGTACTAAAAGTTTACTTTAATTCCTCAATGGATTATATCAAGGGATCCTAGTGGACGGAGGGGTAAATATTTTTTTTTTTAAATGTCTGCACTGTGCACGAAATATTGCTGCAGTTATGAAAACTTTCAAACGGTTCTTGTATAGGCCCGGTGATTTTTCCTAGGGCGTGTGCGCGCCCTTATGAAATTATTTTGATTGATACTTGGTTATGAAAAAGCGCATATAATTTTTCTTCTTAACCAGTCAAGAAAATATACAAAAAGGTATTTTTTCTTAACCGGTTAAGAAAACATACAGAAAGGTATGTTTTCTTAACCAGTTAAGAAAAACCGTTATGAAAGTGGCCGAAAGGATCTATCCAAGTCGGATTGCGCAGTTTTCTCAATAAACCTATCACTAACTTTGTCTTATTTCAGGGTTGTGTCCTATTATCGTACGAATGGCCTAAGCATTAGCCAGCCAGTTTATTCTTCTTCTTAGCGTTAATTCCCAGTCGCATCCGAAGCTTTTCAGCTCGGAGTCTGGGGTCCGCTTTACCAGTCTTAACTACGGATTTGGCTAGACCTCGATATTTTCCGTGAAGCGATTGTCATCTGACCTCCACAAGCCAATGTTATCATTAGGCGATTATCGCCAGCCAGTATATTAACAAATGTAATAAACGTTACGGCTGAGTATTGAACGGCGATTTAGCTAGTTGGCTTCGACATTTATATTACCTACATTGTTAGGTATTAATAGTACTTAGTGTATGTGACAATGTCTTATTAATAAAGTGCTGCTAATAAAAATGTTGTGCTTCCCATACTTATTAGATAAGGATATAATTTCAAAGAAATGCTGTTATTATTCAAAATACAATGTTGTACCATACTGAATGTATTTTATTTAATATCTTAGGTGGCAGACAAGCACACGGCCCACCTGATGGGAAGTGGTCACCGTGGCCTATGGACGTATGCAACACCAGGGGTGTCACACACGTGCTGCCGACCCTGAAGAAACCTTCTAATGCCCTTCTTGAAGAACCCCATATTACAATATGGGGTCATCGCTTGGGAAAACCACAGTGTATCTAATGAATACATTAGAACTACGTCAGGCCTCCTTCACTCCATATACTTGCGCGCTATAATTACCTAGCGCCCGACCGAGCGGCCTCGGGCCGTTTGCGGTCCCAATTTAGTGCGATTTTCGCAAGCGAAGCGCACGCACGCTGTTTAATTTTAATCGCTCCTTTCGTCCGTACGCGTACCTACGATGCTGTCTGGTGCCTTATGTGTGTAGATAGGTGCAAATTTTACATATTTTTGTTACATAGAAACGTCATTCTTACCTTAAACACTATTTAAACAACGTTTAAAACGCTATTATTATTATTAAAATAAAATTGTGATAATATTTGACGGACAGTCGCGCAAACCTACCTACCTACCTACCTACGAAACTTCCAACACAAGTCGCGCGGCGCGGCAACCTGTCTCAATTTGTCGCGCTGTTAGCGTAAACAAACAAACAAGGATGATTCGGTTTTATGCGATTTGTAAAAAATATATAAGTAAATGTTTATGTAAAGAAAAAATAATTTAAAGATGTTTGAAGTTATAAAAAATAATTATATTGCAAAGGGTTCATTTTCCATGATCGTCAAAGAATTCTTGAGCTCGCCCCGTGTTATAGTTATTAATAGATTGATAAATGTTAATAATCATTCAATGTATTTATTATTAGTATTATTACTATTATTAATTCAGAATATAAAATTTTTAGGATTGCCTAGTTTGGGATCTGTTATAAATACGTCATTCATCAATTCAAAAAATATTTTATAAACGATACAATTTTAAACTACAGAAGTAGTCATAATATATTCACAGCTATCAATAACATAGACACAAAAAGTTATGTTAATTTAATTTTATCAAAGAGGCAGCCCTGCGATTGCTGTGGGATCGCGTCGTGCGAAGCAATCTCAACTGTACACTTAAGCATTTAGGCACATTTTAGCATGCAGTGGTTGCTGATGCGACGGAGTAGGCTATTATAGCAGTAGGTTTTGGAATTTTTCTACTGAGTGAAGTATCTGTTACGTAGTAACTATTTAGTAATCTGTGACTACGTCAGAACAAGCTCTGCCGTGTTACCATACTAATATTATACCTAAATGCGAATGTAACTGTCTGTGGGTCTGTTACGCTTTCACTGCATTTTACAATGTCAGTGGTATGATAGGTAGTAGTTAACATTTCACAGAATCTGAATCCTGGTTAGGAGTAGGAAAGAGGAACCTAGGTACTGAAATGCAAGGGCCGACCAATATTCGCGAATGTTGCATGTCGGAACGTGGTCGCTAAGACGAATGAGTCATATTTCACCACAACACTAAATAAAAAAACAGCATTATTTTAAAGCATTTTATTAATTTCAAAAAATAACTAGCATATAATCACACAGTATTACTAAATTTATATAATATACTATGAGGAAATACACACGATATAGCGAACGATGCTGTTATTACAACATAATCAACATATATTTTTTATTATAATTCAGTACTAATAGTTTACTTTGTCGTTACCCAATCGGCTAATATACATTACCAATTTATACGTATCTCCATTATTTTCTAATATGCCTACTTAGACTAATTTGTTTTTACACAGATAAACGCGATAAACGAACAGTCGCTGCTGACAGATTACAATTATAACGTTTACATTAAAAAAATGTTCTATGCGAACACTAAGTTATCCTGATAGTACTAAAATAACGGACTAGAGGGCGACAGTGGATCACACGAACTAATATAGAGCTCTAGTCCTCGCAGACCCGCGTCTTCGGCTCTGCGTCTAGCGAATACGATTATACATCAACTATTAAAAGCGAATATCACTTGAAAATCAACTGTTTTAATATTATGTTTAGATAAAGTCGCATTTTGTACGCGTAACCTTTGTTGCAGATCAAGCATACACTAACTCAGACTCTTTCTTAGGCAAAAATTTAGATGCTCTGATCTAATAATTCGCCTAGCCAGATTTCTCATAAAGTACATAAAAATAATAATTAAGTTTCGTTTTCATCATTGCACACTCAACGTTTAGCAACGCGCTTAAATTGATAGGTTTTGGCACCATATTACATAATATTTAACCTTCAAGAGCTTTTAGACAAGTTTTCAGGCTAAGAGTGGTTTCATATGGACATGGTACTGGCTGGTATCTGCTTTATCGACACCCGAAGACTCATAATGCCGTTTAACACATTCGACAAACATTTTCATGTTTTCTGGCAAGCTGTCTTATTAAGACACGGACACAAATTAAAATACGAGGACAGGCGTAGCGTTTTCTCGTATTTTGTGTGATGCCATTGAATAACTAAATTATATAACTGGTATTTTTCGGTTTCAATGGAACTTATTAGTTTACCTTTTTTATGCTACGCACGTTAAGGTTGAATTATGATTGGAATAGTGTAGTGAAATTTAATCAGAAATAATGACCGAAAATAGCTACTAAGGTAAGTAAATTATGGTGTGATAATAAGATTGTCAATCATTTTAGCAGCTTTTAATTTGTTTATATATTTTAGTTTCGAATTGTGTTTATTTAGTCTTGTTGTGAATTGTGAGTTACTTTTAATTTAGGTTTATATACTGTTATTATACGGTCTGCCATCCCTGTATAGGTTGTACTATTTTTGTGGCTTTAAAACACCGCTCGCCGGTTAGATAGGCACGTTAGATAATTCGAACATTAGTTGTAGTTCAGGTAAATCAGAAGATATTGATCACAATATGAAAAATATGTACAAGTAAATTTAAATTAAGATTAGATCTGTTAAATACTTAACAACATGATAATGGCAATCACTAATCCGAATTGCAATTGATTCATAAGTAAGTAGTTAAAATATACTCGAAATTTTTTACGCTATGCGCATGACTAGGATGTAAATATAGGTGATATATGATAATAGTAGATTACCCAACAAGTGAAAAAAAGGTGAATTCTTTTCGAGGCACCAAGTTGTATCCCGAGAGGAGTGAAGGTTTCTCCGGTAGAATCCCGAGCGTAGCGAGGGGTTCTAGAGAGAAACCTGAGTGGATCGAGGGATACAAGAGCCGAGATGAATTCTTTTTTCACGTGTTAGGTACTCAACTTTTCACCATTGACTACGAGAAAACGATTAGGTACTCTGTGATTATGAATTACATTTTGTTATGGATAGTACACAAAAGAAGCAGCAAATTATCAGGAATAGCTACCGCTTTAGCGCGAAAAGACTCAGGAGTCTTTTCGCGTTCGAGAATATGAGTTTCATTTTCATCACTAGATGAAGTCATTTTATGATTATGAGACAAACATAAACTTTTACAAGGAAAATTACACAGAAAATGGCGGCATTTTTTTTCTTAATTTAAACTGAACCACATTCCATCCAGCCAGCCAATGATAACATTTAGGTGGCTTTTAGTACGTTTTTATAGTGAGAGTGTGCAACCTCTTTGTATGTTTCACTAGAATCCGTACATTCGCGCATGTTCCAAATTCAAATTTTTTTATTCACTCGGTGAAACAAAGAGCGTTTTATTCACTGTTTTTGATGAATCACGGGCCCTTTTTCGAGTGTCAATGGTGAAAAGAATTATATACATTAATAAGACTTAAAGAAATTCTGAAAGCAGTTGAGTAGGAAGTACTAACGATCAACCCAAGCAATCAATACTATATTTTTTTATAATATACAGAGTACACAGCAAAGATATTATAGATATGCACAGAATTTATATTATATGATTATATTTTATCGGCTGGCAATTTATTTACTGCAAGTCACTGGATACTTAGCTTCACTCGCGCTGTATACGAGTATTCCAGGACCGTTCTAAAACTTCGTCACACAATAGGAATTTTAAATATTTGCTGGTTTGCCATTAGGATAATCATTTTAGTAAATTGGCGTCAAAGTTAATAGAAGCTACAAGAATGAATAAGTAAACACGCTCTTGTTTTCGGCATTACATAACTCAAATGATTTATTTTACGCAGCCACTTTAAAAATCTTTCGATTAATGTTTGAAAATTATGACTGACAGTTTCTTTTAAAAATCTTAGTTGAAATATTTGAAACAAGCTTTACATTATGTACGCGTGGCGACAAAAATTCACATGAACTCGCTAGGCGTGTACGTAACAGTGAACGTGCTAAAGTGACGTAGGTATCTTTCATCTGTACTTGATGCTGTAGATGAAAATTTCGAATGTTGAATTGAATATGATAAATATACTTAATCATTGTATAATAAACTAACCCTCGTATCAATTTTCTCGATACAGGATAATTAATGAATCTCAAAATTGACTTATTTGACAACAAAGTCGATAATGAAGTATTTAATTTTTAATAGATAACTTGAGTTATTGAGAACCAGGTTATCAGACGCTATACAAATTTGTCTTTATCTAAACATAATTATAAATATCTACATTTTATAATTATGACAGAACTTATAAGGGCCAAAGTATAAAAAATCGATGCGGAACAGGGATGAGGTTAAAATCATTTTTAAAATATGAAACGAGTATCAGGATGCCTTTCTACCAGAAATGTGCTACGTTGCTATGGATGTGTTTAATATTCACCAATCATTTTCATTGGTCCACATAGCATAGCACTGGTGGAAAGGGGTTCAGCTAAGGTATGATTTTATATATAGAAAGAAGACGTGTGTGACGTGTGATTGATGGAGAATAGATTCGAATTTTGAATATTTGTAGGAAGTTTCATAGCACATCTTAGCGCCTTCGCTGGCATAGGCGTGTGCGGGTCGCGGGTGCGTGTCGCGGATGCGCGCGCAGTGCGTCCGCCTGTCCGTCGCGTGTGACAGGTACCCGCCGCACGCAGCGCTGCTCTTGAAATAACATGAAACAAGCACGCGAAGCAGACGTCCGCGACCCGCACCCGCCTATGCCAGCGAAGGCGCTTACTCGCTAGCATAGTATGTACAGTGGAACAGAGAAAACGATTTCATAGCTTCATAGCTTAGCTCTTACATACTCGTAGCATAGCTGCATAGCACATCTCTGGTGGAAAGACAACCTCAGACTTGTCGTAACTGATGATATCAATCGTATCATATTTTAAATATGCCGTCACGTGCATCTAGTCATCGGTCATCTAGTAATGGTGACACAAAACAGTGGACAAAACCTGTACTAAATGCATAAAGTTAATTTTGAATTAGTCTACTTAATAACATAAAAATCTATCGAACAGTATATGTTAAGTGTCAACTAAATAGACTGTAGTGTAAGTAGTGGGTTTTTTCACGAAAAATATCGAGGTCCAGCCAAATCCGCAGTTAAGACTGGTAAAGCGGACTCCAGACTCCGAGGTGAATACTTCGACTGGGAATTAACGCTGGGGGAAGAAGAAGAAAGTAGTGTGTCGCTAAATTACGCGTTAAGACTTCTCCCGAGCCTTTCTATTTCGGCCATTAATGATAGGTAATGATAAGTACAGAGGCGTTTGACAACTGAAGGAAACTACAAAGCTATCTCAAAACACTATTCATCTGCTTTTGGTAAATAACCTTACGACCGTAAATAAAGCGGGTAAAATGGGGTGAATAGGGATCAAAGGGTGAATAGGGACAAAATGGTTGTTAGATTTTTTTAATAATTTTCTCTTTTCTCCCGAATTCCAAGTATCCAACCAGATATTATTGATAACTCTGCTCATTATTACATTGAACTAATCCATAATTTTATTAAAATAACTACAGAATTCAGCTGACCATTTTATCCCTATTCACCCATTGATCCCTATTCACCCCATAGTAACGTACTAACTTTTGACATTTCGACCAATTCATATCTAGATCGAAGTCCATAGATTTTATTGCTTCTTCTCTAGACATCTAAATCCTCAAAAGTTGGAATGACCTGGATCTCAAGTACGGTACAAAAGAGTACAGGATTTTTGAAAAGAGCAACCATTGGCTATCAGACCTGAAGTAGTAGATAGATATATAAGAAAATAAAGATGAACAGTACTGAGATAGCTAATGTAATGTTTGGTCGTCTCAATCCGTATGATGGTTGATTTTGAGCTTCAAACAAATTAAAAACATAATTAACGAAACTATTTGTGACGATATAACGTTTATATTGGACACAGAGGTCACGTCAAATAGCTCCTGCTTCTCTCAAACCTAGACACACGGGCCGTCCGATCAATATATAGTTACAAATATATATTATATATAAGTTATATTAATTTAAGGACATCAATTACTTATTCCAATGTACACAAATACATCTATTTAAATCACGTACGGCACAGCACTGAAATTTTATTTCTAGATACCTTCATAAACTACCAAAAAATAAGGGCATTAATTAATTTTTTGACACATATATAAAAATAATACCTTGTATATAATCTACATTCACTCGCGGTCAAAACGTCTATAAAACAATATTATACAATAAAGATTTGAAGTATATAAACTAGGTGAAGGAATTATAAAGTATAATAATTTATAAAATAAAAATTCACAGAACTGAATCTTACACGAATTGAACAATACATACATTTATATAAATTCTGCTTTGAGCTAGAGCTACCGATTGAAACCGACTTTACACTAAACTGATGCTTGAACCGCCCAGGTGTACGCTAACGAGATTAACCCTAGCGGGATTAACAATTAATGTGACGGATAATTATGTATTATTGAATTGTTTTACAATTTCACTACAAACTTAAGAACCAGCCTTGTATCATTTGTCGTTTCCGTATGGCAGTCAACACATAGATTTCAAATCCGGTGGTAATACAACGAATTAAATAATGTAGCCTCAAAAAGTTCCTAAAATATACAATAATATTGTTCCAATCTAAACCGCTACAGTAACATTGCAAACAAATCTTAAGTCTCAAATCTACCTGTCACCTATGACAGCTGTCAGTGACCTGTCACCCGTGACACATGTCAGTGACGTGTCAAACGTCATCAATTCCAACATTGGGCTTGAATAAGTGGTAAATAGTGGTTTTTAACCGTGGTGTCAAGATCAATAAATTAGTTCGGTATATTTTCACTGCGATAATCTACTGATACAAGCGACTACGCGTCTACCAAGTTTTTGAGGTCGATATTTCTTACGATACGAGTTTCCCAATCCCAAATAGTTCGATGTAGGAAATGCATAGCTTCTTATAGTCGGACGCATATCGTACGAGAGAATTACAGCCAAACATAGCTACTATTACTAGGTTGTTAAGATCGTTTATTGTTTGACCGTTAATCTGTAGTTATGTTTGTGACTATGGTCTCATGACGTAACGTATAGTGGGGAGTACTTATCGCTCAGTGCGTAATGACCGTGGAGTGTAGGCAGTGTGGGACGACGTGTCGGTATGGCAGCCTGTAGTTCTTCACTGTTCGCGCCGCGAGGCATTTGAGCGAGGTGTACCTGAGCGGGTTGACTATGGCGGATAAACTTTGTTGGGTAGACTTGAGTATTTCCTCCGGGGTTTCGCCCTCGTAGTTGACGGTGTCGATGTGGGCACCGTGGGATAATAGTTCACGTACCACTTCTGCGGGGCAGGGGTTTAGCTGGAATGGAAAAAAATGTCTTTCAGTATCATTTTTGGGCCTAAACTATACCAAAACACATATATGTTTTTGATAACTGAGCGAGAATCACTCGGCGATTATCATTTTTGTCAACACTTGTCATCATTGCGATAAAACAATTACAGAGAGAAGGTCTCGCTGGTTGTGACAGATAGTGATTAACTATTCATATAAGTATTTCTTTCATTCATACTGCAGTGTATCTCCTGTATTGTTCTTTAGTTCAAGAAGTAGTCAATAGATGGCCATACACTACACTTTATCACCGCTGCCGGTTGACTAAGTGTCTGTGCACAGAATGAACACTGACAGTTCATTATCCAAGACCAAGTCTAGTGTAACGTCAGGATATGAATGAATTTATTTATTTCTAAGAATATGGGCTCGAGATTCACGTTCAGGTAGTCACCATCGGTATTAACTTAACACATTGGAAGTTACCACCCTCCTTATCTCTAAAACCTTATTTAAAATAATAACCAAATATTGAAAAATGTTAAAGGACATCATTCACGTTAACGTTTCTGAACTCAAATAAAATCAAGAGCAGTGATCCCTCAGTTTTGATGCCATACTATTAAACGCTAATGAGGACAAGCTCTAGCGGAATATCACATTTGTTTGCTTTGACCGGCACTTTCAATTTTGGATCCAAATAAAAGGATGCAAAACAACGATATGCAGCATGGGGGTTAATTTTTATTGCTTTTATTAACTATTCTTCCAATATAGAATAATATTTTTCATTTATTTTCAATCGTTCGTATCATAAAAAATGTATGTTTTTACGATTTTTAAACTCAAATAAAACCGAGGGAATTGGTCCCTCAATTTTGACGTCATTATAAAAAAAAATAGTAAGAACAAGCTCTAACGAAATATTGTATTTTTTTTCTTTGGCCGGCACTTTCAATTGTGACGTCCCTGGTATGTAAGAATAATCCCCATCCGTACCTTGCACACGAGGTGTAGCGGCGTGTTCCCGTCCGCGTCTCGTGCGTCGGGCGGCGCTCCCAGGCGCAGCATGAGCGCTACGAGGTGCGCGGCGCAAGGTTGCGCGTCGCCGGCCGGAGGCAGCCAGGCGCGCGCGCCGCGACCGCGGCAGCCTTCCGCGGAGCACGCCACGTGCAGCGCAGACCTGCCCTGGCGCACCTGCGGGGGGGAGTGACAGGTTGCTTAGGATATTTGTCTGACTTTATTAGTTCGAATTACCATCAGTACTGGCATTCCGGGCGCCGGACGGAGATAGTTATGTTAGACTCGTACCGACTAACGGCCGTTCCCAATAACATATCTACAGATAAAGGTAAAGGTAGAGATAGTTCCTTTGTCAAATCATATTGTTATATTGCTACTATGAATTGCGTTACCATAGAGATCGATGACGTTTTTATCCTTTCTAATGTCAAAACTGGCGATAGATAGGTTATTGGGAACGGCCGTAAAACGCATGTCATATTCTGTGGATCAGTTTACCGTAGATGAGATTATCTGAGACATATTTCTTTCAGTCTGTCCAGATACGACTGGGACTCAACCCTTAGATGATGATTATAATTGCGGCACGCTATGATGGCCGTTTTGACACAACTGGTTTTGCTCGTTTTCTCTTTTTTGGTGCGCTTAATATTGGACAACGAACTGTTAGTTGGTTACTATTGATTTTACTCGATTAAGGCAAAGCCAATGGAGGGTTATGATTTTGACAGGCTATGTATATTTATGTATGTTCATTTGTTCCCTCACAGCTCTTCAACTACTAATTAGAACTAGGCACGAGGTATTGTTACAAGCGTCTTGATCGTTAACGGCTATATGATATGACGTGTAAAACCGCCACATTAGCGCCTTCAAAACCGAAACCCAGACTTTCAGGTAAGCAGATTGGCTTTACTGACACTCTATAAAAAACAAAAACACTCACCTTAATATCTAACTTAATGAGTGAATACACAGCCTTATGAATCTTTCTGGAAACTTCTTCGGTACAGTCCGGCTCCTCTAGTAGCCTGGCCATGAGCGCGGCCAGGTGTAACGATATGACTAACACCCTCTGCAATGTGCTCAGGGTTTGTTCCCGGTCAATGCTAAGTTTGGAATCTAGGAGCTCCATGCCTCTGTGGATCTCGGACAATGCTTTCTTGAATACTGGTTCGATATCTTCGAATGTCACAGGTGGAACTATGCGACCTGAAAACACAAAAAAGGAGATTTACACCCGTATTCACAAACAATACTTCGCTATGCGTACTACCAAAACTGTGCAAAGAACGAAAAATTCTCGTGGGTTCGTTTTGGCAAGCCTTTTTATTCATTGATAACACTTCGTTGAGGGAACGCACTGCGTTAGATACTGCTCCGTGATGTTTGTGAATTAATTTTACCAGCCCTATGCGCTTGAGCACACTATGAGACCTCACAGTATTGTTTGTGAATACGGGTGTTATTTAATTATCGAAGACTTTTCCTTCAGTTGGTGTCAGCTTTTAATCTCCGAAACGTACGAATTTGCACATTTTCCGTGAAGCGACGGCCATCTGACCTTGACAATGCACTGACGATATCGACTGTTGTAACACCTGTTATCGCACTTTTTAGGACTCCAACTACCCGTGACGACTGAAATGTTCATATGGTAACCAAGACTGACGGCTTACTCTCTGAAGCACGGTATTTTTTTGTTTTTGTTTTTAGTGTTCTAATCACGAACGGTATAGCCTAAGTTGTTCTTTTGGAACTAGGAAAAATTTTTTTAAGTAAATGCCTACATGACAGCAATAAACTCGCCTCTTATTATAGGTTTATAGACGTTCAGGTAAGTGCACATTCAGTGACGTTGACTATCGGGGAAGTGGACGTCCAGGGAATGGGCTTTCAGGGCAATGGACATTCAGGTAAGTGGACATTCAGTGAAGTGGACGTTCGGGGAATGGGACTTTCCGGGAAAGAGACCTAATTAACCGACTGGACATTCCGGTAAAAGGACCTAACGTTCCGGAAGGACGTGGAATCGAAAATCGTGGCAAAATATGGGTGTTAATACACCTTCGCCTACCCCTTCGAGGATTTACCCCCCGGAGATTTAAAGCAGACTCCAGGCTCTAAACTGCAAAATTTGACTGCAACCGAGATTGGCGCTCAAATGACGCTTATAAAGGCGGCCACCCACTAACAGTTTATCGAACGACAACCGGATGATATCGGTCTGTCAGTTCATCGCAATAGCCCACACACTTACAGTTTCGTATACGATTTTGGACTGACGGCTAATATGTGTGTGGCCGCTTGACGATTTCGGTCAGCAAAGACAGTTAAAGGCCGGACAGACTGTGGCCGTCGGCATTTTATATGTAATAACATCAGACTAAAAGAATAAAATAATGTTATTATTTTAGTCTGAGGTAATAAAATTATGATTGATGACATAAGGACTTCAGGCCGCCGGACAGACGAAAAACTGCAGGCGGACTGTAAGTGGGTGGCCGCCTTAACAATCGCAATAAACGAATAAATCTTGACTGCATATTACCTCTAAGTGGAGGACGCGCTCTCTCGGCCAACATGTATGAGAATAGCTCCGCGAAGCTGTACAGACTTGACTGGGTGAGGGGAGATAGCGGTGGGAGGACGGCTCGCTGCATATCTGTAAATGAAAAGTACATTTATTAATGGTTATCTCCGAACGTTAGTAACATTTAAGAAGGGACTCAAATTCACACAAATCCTTTTGGTACATCCCGAATAAGAATGAGAACCTTGCTTCGGTTTAATAAAGTGTTTTTTTTTTTTTTCGTTACATCTTCATCTCGCCATATCGATAACTTGATCGATATGTTTTTAGATTACTTAAAACTGAAGTTATAGTTTTATGGCTTTAACAACGTTTAAATGTTTCAAAACTGTATATTGTGTTGTTTTGGGGCTCCATTTAAACCTCCGGGACCAAATTCAATCTCATCTGCTAGCCAATATACTTTTGAGGCCTTCCTCTCAGGTTGGGAGGTCAAACCGCAGTCGCTCAAAAAGCTGTATAAGTCAATTCAAAAGAAGGAGCAGTTAGCGGCCGGAGATGCAACCGAGAACCACTCTAAGATGATAATGATGATGACCAGTAGCCGTACCGAGGGCGTGGTGCCACAGCTGGCGGCAGCGCGCGAAGCGTCCCGCGTCCGCGTACACCGCGCCGCGGTAGCGCACGTAGTACGACGTGTCGGGGTGCGCCGGCCCTACAGACACCACAACATTATTATCAATACAAGTCTTCTTTCAGAGGGGTTAGCACGAAAAACTATCGTGATCGTAACGTAGACGTAACGAGAGCACGGAATATTGCGATTGGCAGGCTTCACAAGAGGCGCGGTCCGAGGGGGGTGGTCACAGGGGACATGCCCCCCCCCCCCCCCCCCCCCAAAACCATGCACGTCATATTGATAAGTCCCAGTACGTGGGGAGGGGGGGGGGGGTTAAATTTCTTAAGGAATTTCCGAAGTGACCCCCCCCAAACTTCAAGCTGCGACCGCGCCTGCTTCACAAGTACACACGCTCATAGTAGACAGGCGGCCAATCGCAACGTTACGAGCTCTCGTTACTTTTACGATACGATTACGATAGTTTTTCGTGCTAGGGGTACAGTTGTGATTATAATAATAGGAAGCTTACTGACAGGCAAGACAATTCTATGCAAATTGAGACAGAAAATAATGACACGTATAGAAATGGGATGCAACATAGAAGCCAGAGGCGCCTGTAAGCTGTAACGACTAATATTTCGACATATATTATTTACTAGCTTTTCCTGTGGCTTACTTTGAAACCCCGTATCACCCCTTTAAAACATGTGTCCACAATTTAATAATTTTCAAATAATGTATGGGAATTTCCCGTCTTCGTTTCCTTGAATATTAGCGTGATGATATTTAGCCTATAACCTTCCTCAACAAACAAATTTTTACAATTGATGTGCCTTACGTAAGTTAAAAAACATGCTAAAACTTCCTTATTAATCATAAATTAGTGAATCCTCACCCAAAATCCTTTCTCTAATGACTAATGCCTGCATCCTCATGGCGTCGGGGTCGGCGAGTATTTCTTCTAGTTGTTGCGCGTTGCTAGGTTCTACCGCGTAGTCGTACGCCTCTATTCTCGGTATGTCTTTGGGTTTGGGGATCGGCTCGCTGTCATCCGCGGGAAATCTGATGAGCAAATACGAACAAAAATAAATTAAATGGATTTTCGATGCACTTGAACTAAAAGTACCTATATCAATAACTACCTACCTATATATAACTCATTACCAAATACGTGCAAGATAGAACTTACACAATATATTTACTTTAGATCTAGTAGATCTAGCACGTTTTATTACGGGAACTCAATAGTCGTACTTGCGCGTCGACCGGGTTAAGTCAACTATAAGTAATGTATTGTACAGTTCTAGCACGTCGTAGCGCTAGATCTAGAATTATTACGTTACCCAATTGTATAAAATAAATTCGGTAACAATTACGATAGCTGATATAGGATGGACATCATTATCTTAGCGTTTCCAGTTGTATTCAATGCTTTCAACTCATAGTTCGGGGTCTGCTTACCCTTCTCCTCCTTTTGGTTTGGCTTATTATGCGTTTTATGAGAGCGACTACCGCTTGACCTCCGTACCCTGAGAAGTAAACCTGCGCCAGAGTGGCGTCAATCAGCAAGTGTTCGAAGTATGATTTTACCAGTCATCCGGCCAGGGTGCGAGGGATATGTCTATAATCTCACCTCTAGCAACCGATAGCCCACAGACGGCGTGCGTTTTAGTCGGTTCGAGTTCGACATAAAAAAAAAGTTTGACATTTTTCGCACGATAAAAAAAAACAATAAATTATTTACCGGTCATCCATTGCCCGTTTCCAAAGTGCGAGCGCGCCGACCATGTCTCGTCTCTTATCGACGTACGTGGCACCTAATAGTTCTAGCGCGTCGATGCGCTGCTGCCGCGTCACCAGTCCATATTCTACATTAATTAGGTGTTCTACTATGTGCGTGTGGCCCGTTACTGATGCTGCTAGAAGTGGTGTCATACCTAGAAAAATAAAGGAAACCATTTTAGATCTTTGCCTTTGTACTTACATCAATATGTATTTAATGTTTATGATTCTGAATGTATTATTTTTAGTGTTTAAGAATTAAGAATTAGATATTTTAAAGAGAAATTAAATATCCCCCTGATCCCTCCAGCTAAGTTAAAATGCTGGTGTTACGAGTGGGTTAACGTCGGTAGTAATGGCTGGCCACATTCATATCAGGGACCTCTCGATCGGAAGGTCTACTCCTTAACCACTAAGGTATACTCGTATATGCTTATTATGCTCCATATGATAGGTATTTTTTTTGTTTTGAGATTTTGTAGCTCGCACCCATTCTTGCGGTACCTTCCGTTCAGCTCCCTATTTTCAAAGCTTCTCTCGAGATATTATACTTCGAAACCCCGTTGCACCCCTTTAAGTCATATAATAAATGCACGTAATTTAATAGATTTCAAATAATGTATACGAATCTACCGAATTTATTGAACATTATGTTTAGGTAGGTACTGGTTTGCTCCCTGGGTGATGATAAAGCGCATTTTATTCCCAAATAATGAGGCATTCTATAATTAAAATATTTTTTCCAATCCGTCCAGTAGTTTCGAACTTATTCAATACAAACAAGCAATCAAATCTATCCTCTTTATAATATTAGTATAGATAGATCCTCACCATATGAATCAACGTCCATCGTAGCTCCGTGTCCTAACAGCATCTTAAGTATATGCAGCGAGCCGCTCTCAGCGCAATCGTGCAGCGCTGTGTTGCCTTTGACACTCTTCCTATTCACGTCAGCGTTGAGAGACAGCAGGTACTTGGCGATTCTGATGTGGCCTTTGTAACACGCTATCATCAGACACGTATGCCCGTGACGATTGGCTATTTCTATGTCTGGAATAGAGAGAAATTTTGATTAGAGACTTATTGAATTGTATTACATTAAGTTAGTACATAAATAGTTGACTAGCGTGACTAGTAATCCCCCAAACCACTCCTTAATCATTAAGCTGACGACGCTTTACGGATATTTCCAGATACTTCTAACGTCAATTTAATCAAAATGTAAAAAATATAATCACCAGCTCCATTTTCAACTAGGAATTTGACAATATCATGGTGTCCGTCGAAGCAGGCTGCCCTGAGGGGCGTGCTGTGCGTCCTCGTGGTAGAATTGACATTGGCACCGGCCCGCACCAGCAGTTTCACTAGAGGTAAGTGACCGGCGGCAGCAGCGCACCATAACGGCGGCGCCCCTTCTATCGTCTCACCATCGAATGTCACTGGAATAAAACAGCCTGATTAGTCTACTAACCCTAGGTCTAGGAGTGAGGGATATGCCAGAGGGTACCTCACCCTCGGTAACCGATGACTCGAGACCGAGTGCGGTTTTGTCAGTTCGTGTCCGACGAGGGGATAACCGTGATGATTCCTGCACTTAAACAAAGAGTCTACTAGGCTGTGTGCAGCTCCCCAAGACCTTTGGGGCGGACGGACGAGGCTCTGGGGTATAAAATAAACAAAATCTCATAAATGAGGATTAGTAAACGGATCCTGAGCTCCAAGGTGAAAGCTGCTAAGTAAGATTGGAAAAGACGAAAACTGAACGGATAATATCGCAATCGTTTGGGTTTGGTCTACCATGTCTGGTAAACAAAACCTTTTAAGTACTTCTTAAATGTGATTAATTGATTAACCATTCTTTCGCAATCTCTTGCGGATTAACCTTAGCTGGATCATCCTATAATATCGCAGAGACTGACTGGCCGAGGAGAGTGTGGTGGGATTGCCTTCGCAAATGTCAACTAACTTCTTAATTATCTCAAATTCCAAAAATATCAGCGGTTATTTATAAAAAGTTGTAATTTTTTTATGAACAATACCTATATCTTTTAATTAATGTGTGTTCGTAATGGAGTTGTACCTGTGTGAAAAATTTATTAACCGTAACTTTGCTGCATTTTTAAAGACTTATTTTAGCTCTTATGAAAATATATTCAGAAATATTTAGTCGACTCGTAATTGGCGAGAAAAAAATCGCATAGTTCTCTGAATATCTGAATTTATTCTAGGATAAATGTATATACAACCCGTACCGTGGTACAAAGTAGTGAACAAGTAGTAATCAAAGTCAGTTTAGTACCCATAGAAATATTGTACACAATGGATTGAAATCGCTCGATAAACTGTAAAACAAAACCATTTTGTCCTTACACTAATAGGGTTTCTTGAGCAAGATGTGGTTATACAATTTCACAAGGAACCAGAACACGTGATAAATTAGTGTACTGTATTATATTATAATACCTACATAATTATGTAGTTTTTGCCCTAAACTTTATCCGCATATGATATTGTACAACTGTTATATTTGAAATGAAATTAAATGAAATAGTTTATTTGCCAGAATGCAGGTAAACAAGATAGATCTTATAATTATACAATGGCCCATTTACATCGTACCATTATAGTGTGTGTGTGTGTGTGTGTCATGTTGACAGCCTCCGTGGCGTAGCGGTAGTGAACGCGGCCGCTACGCAGGAGGCGCGGGTTCGATCCCCGCTCAGTGCAAATATTTGTGTGCATTAAATATGGGTATTTGCATTGGTCTGGTCGTACCTCGGAGAGCACGTTAAGCTGTCGGTCCCGGTTGCCATAAGAACATCTATGGCAGTCGTTACGGGTAGTTGGTGCCCTAAAAAGTCCAAAAACAACGGTCTAGCTGCAAAGCTTCGATATCGCCTAATGTTAAAATTGGGTCGTGGAGGTCAGATGGCAATCGCTTCACGGAAAATATCGAGGTCTAGCCAAATCTGTAGCTATGACTGGTAAAAGCGGACCCCAGACTCCGAGCTGAAAGCTTCGGATGCGACTAGGGATTAACGCTAGGAGGAAGAAGAAGTGTGTGTGTGTGTGTGTGTGTGTGTGTGTGTTTTTGGTGTCTATCATCGCGGCAACAGCATCGACGATCAAATACGTACCAGGTTTAAACCGAACATTATGATTTAGTATATCCACCTTGTAGTTTGCCTTAAGCACGCATATCTATAAACGCATATTATGTATAAAAGCGAAATGCCACTCACTGATGAAATGAATCTCATAAACCATAACATCTACAAACTTGAATTTTTGCAGATCCCTCATAGGGTGTAGACATCTGCTATGAGCAGGATTTTACGAAACTCCACCCTTAAGGGGGAAACCGACGTCCACGCGTACGTAGTTGCGTGGGGCCGCAAGTACCTACATGTATAAAGAAAATTGCCAAATTATAATCAAATCCGCTAATCTTTTGACGTAAGAGTTTGACTCACACAAGATATTTACATTATACAAAAATAAATTAAATAAGTATTTAATTGCCATTAGTTGGTGAAATGTAAATGAGAGGAATCCACCACACACGTCCCCGATTCGTCAGCTCCAAGTCCCCACTGGCAAAGCAAAGGTGACCCTTAACGAATTGCAACAGAACGAATTGCCAAACCAAAACCTTGTTTCTAACTGGCAACTGAAAACCCTCAAAGTAAATAAAAAGTTTGTTTGCGTACCGCCAAACAATTAAGAACCTCGACACGTGCTTTGCCTTAAAACGACTGGGCCTGAGGCAGTCTCGTTTGCCAGGAGGCTGAACACGTGCTTGGTTCGACAGAAACGCGACAACTTTAATACCAAAGTTCGTGTGCCACAATGGGTCACACTGTCACGTCATCACGTGTATCAAAAATGTAGCAAGCTCATAATTTAAACGTACAATACCTACATTTGACACTTTTACCCCTTAGGAAATATACAGGCTGTACCGCTGTACGTATGTACTTTTATTACAGTGTTTAAATTAACCCTACCTGTTTAATTACATTTTCAATAATACATTTTGTTGGTAAATGTAGATACAACAAGAGTGTTTCCCCAAAATGGCATGGCTTCAGTCCAAAGCATTGACGCAATAGGAAAACTGTCACGACAACCCAACAACGGACTCGAAAATGGAAATGATAAACAATTATTGGAAGAGCGGACATTATTAACGAGGTCCTGATTGACTAACGTCAGCTAACAACAACAATTGACGTTGAGATTTCGTCAACAACGACGTCAGTGTTGGCATCATGCCAACACTGACGTCTGACATCGAATTATGAAATTATGGATAGATAGCAGTGTTGCCAACTTAGCGGATTTTCACCTAGTGGTTTCAAACCCTAATTTAGTGGCTAAATACTATTGCGTTTAGTGGCTGGAAGATTTTTTTAGAAGTCAATTTCATCTATACTATATGCATTACTAGCTGCTGCTATCCGTAGCTCCGCCCACGTGAATGTTGGTTATCGCAATCAAACATAGCCTAGGTGGGTATGCCCTTTCCCAAGGTCTAAGCTATGTGTGTACCAAATTTCATCAAAATCGGTTAGGTTAGGTTAGGCGTGAAAGCGTAATAGATAGACTGACAGACAGAGTTGCTTTCGCATTTATAATATTAATATGGATATGGATAAAGAGATAATGTTGTGAGTTTGTGACATTGTAGGGGGTAATCTGGATGGGTTGCACGATACTGAACAGTTGTAGAAAATTCTTTTACAACACACCTGCTCATAACAGTGATATTATTTTACCGCAATTAAGCACGGAATGACACCTATTATAAAACTGTGACTTTTTCATTGCTATTATTCACAAAAGTGAGTTATAGATTCTTTATTAAATTTTATAGGAAGTGTCTATAATTGTCTATGTTCTTAAAAAAGTTTTGATACAAAAAATAACGTGTTTAATAGTACGAATAAATTAATACGCCTATTGTATGGTCCTTTGATGCATTTTCGTATTTAAATAAATAATTTCAACTTGTAATACTTGTGTAATAAACAAACTTTTCACTCAAATTTAACTTTTTTTTTCTCTAAGTACAGAAAAAAAAACAGAGTAAAAAAAAGTTAAGTTCAAACCTCATTTTTTTTTAAATATGGTCGACCGCCATTGAAAACGAATTAATTTGTAGTATTGTTTATTTAGTATTTGTAGTATTATTTTATTCGCAAGTGTGTTGTAAAACGTCGTATGGCACGTGTGAGCATGATGATTACCGTCCTCGGCTGTCTTAAGACCCTCGCCTGGCGGCTCGGGTCTCAATGGCGCCTCGGCGGTAATCACCAACGTTGCTCACTTGTACCATAATGTACTATTACAACACACCTGCTCATAACAGTGATATTATTTTACCGCAATTAAGCACGGAATGACACCTATTATAAAACTGTGACTTTTTCATTATTATTATTCACAAAAGTGAGTTATAGATTCTTTTTTAAATTTTATAGGAAGTGTCTATAATTGTCTATGTTCTTAAAAAAGTTTTGATACAAAAAATAACGTGTTTAATAGTACGAATAAATTAATACGCCTATTGTATGGTCATTTGATGTATTTTCGTATTTAAATAAATAATTTCAACTTGTAATACTTGTGTAATAAACAAAATTTTCGCTCAAATTTAACTTTTTTTTTTCTCTAAGTACAGAAAAAAAAACAGAGTAAAAAAAAGTTAAGTTCAAACCTCATTTTTTTTTAAATATGGTCGACCGCCATTGTTAAATGCGCGCGCATAGGAAAACGAATTAATTTGTAGTATTGTTTATTTAGTATTTGTAGTATTATTTTATTCGCAAGTGTGTTGTAAAACGTCGTATGGCACGTGTGAGCATGATGATTACCGTCCTCGGCTGTCTTAAGACCCTCGCCTAGCGGCTCGGGTCTCAATGGCGCCTCGGCGGTAATCACCAATGTTGCTCACTTGTACCATAATGTACTATTTCAACACACTTGCTTATAAACAGGCTTTTATTTCACCGCAAAGCTTTTAAGCACGGAATGACAACTATTATAAAACTGTGACTTTTTCATTGCTATTCTATTATGCACAAGTGAGTTATAGCTTCTTTTTTTAATTTCATTGATTAAGTTGCTTTGTTCTTAAAAAAGTTTCGATACAAAAAAGATCGTGTCCAATATTACAAACGAATTAATATACCTATTGCTTGCTCATGTAGTATTTTTAGTATTATTTTATTCGCAAGTGTGTTGAAAATAGTCGTATGCCACTCGCGTGTATGGTGATTACCGTCCTCGGCTCTCTCTCAATGTTGCCTCAGCGGTAGTCACCAACTTTACACGCTTGTACCATAATGTATCTCTATCTACTATCACCAATAGAAACCCATATTATTTGTGAGTATCATTATGTATATCATCGCGCTAACGGGGAGTGTCAGCGATCAGAAGTCCACGTGGGCAGAGCACGTGGCAACAGCAAGTAACACATAATATTTACTTTCTTATTATTCAAGAGTATTGGTACACAAGTATAATGTTTATGAAATACCAGCAAGCAATTTTTTTTCTTAATAAGTTACGGTATGAAAATGCGTTTTTTCGTCACTACAAAAAAAAAATATCGCTTGTTTATTATGATCAATTCATAACTTTATTTATGTAATTTATAAGTCCCTTACCTTGTTTATGATAAGCATCCATAATGTCCTTCAACATCATGAACTTGAGAATATAAAAACACACTTTGAAATTTTGATGTTTAGAAAAGCATCAACAAGAAATACGCACTATGAAACGATCAAATTGCGACTGATGCCACGGAGGCGGGGTGCAAGGTAGCAGGTAGATAAAGCATAAGTATTGTGCCAGGGTTCGTATTCTGTCCGTGGAACTCGTTTTTATGAATGATATTTTTTTTTATTAGGACTTTTGGCCGCCCAAATCGTGCAAAAAGACTGCAAAAAGTGGAAACTCAAAGTCCAAAATTAAATGAAAAAAGTTTTATTACACTCTCCTTTCATTCAGCCTACAAAAAGCCATTTAATTTTAAACTGTAACTTCATTAATTTAAAGGCTAAAATCAAATGGAATTTTCTCGCAGTCTCTGTGGTGTGACAATGGTTGTGCTTTAACATAATCGAAGCCCTGTATGTGCGTCGGTCCCGGTTGCCATACGAACATCTATGGCAGTCGTTATAGGTACTTCGAGCAGTTGCAGTGCAGCCCTAAGAAGTCTAACAACAACGGTCTAGTTGCAATGCTTCGAATATCATCTAATGTCACCATAGGGTTGTGGAGGTCAGATGACAGTCGCTTCACAGAAAATATCGAGGTCTAGCCAAATCCTAAGGGGTTATCCTAGGGGTAAGGGGCTGTCCATTAATCACGTGATGTTTTTTTTAGAAATTTTCTAACCCCCCTCCCCCATGGTGATACGTGGTGAGGTTTTAGACTACCCCCTCCCGCCCCCCCCTAGCCAAAATCACGTGTATTTTTTATTTATTATTTAGTGCTAGAAAACTAAGAATCGTGACAAAAATTGCGATCTACATATAAGAAAAAATAAATACACGTGATATCTCAATATACCCCTCCCTCCCCCCTGGTGATATTTCGTGATTTTTTCCGAACTATCCCCCCCCCCCCCCCCCCTGTTGAGCCTCACGTAATTAATGGACAGCCCCTAAAGCGGTCTCCAGACTCTGAGGTGAAAGCTTCGGATGCGACTGGTAATTAACGTTAGGATGAAGAAGTTATGTTGTTGTTGAACTGTTGTTATTGAATGATTGGTGTATGCTAATTTACCCACTAATTTTATTTACTTAAAATTGTTTTAGTGGAAAATTTAGCGATTATGGATCTGGGATAATTTTTGTTAGTGGTTTTCTGGTGGTTTTAGGAGTTGAATCTGGTGGAAAGTTAGTATAACTGATGGCAACACTGATGGATAGACGTTAATATTATTGTTTAGAAAACATATACGTATAATTTTTGGTGCGACAGTTAGATGTGACAATTTTCGTTTAAATTTCACATATTTAAGTAATTATATGATTTATCTAAAACTAGCTGACCCGGCGAACTTCGCACCGCCATCGCCATTTCGCCCGCGTGGTATTATCTCTAAATTTATCAGTGTTTCTCTACAATATTATGCATGTATACATATAAACCTTCCTCTTGAATCACTCTATCTATTAAAAAAAACCACTTCAAAATCCGTTGCGTAGTTTTGAAGATTTAAGCATACATAGGGAAGGACAGACAGCGACAGCGACTTTGTTTTATAATATGTAGTGATGATGATGATAAAAGAAGTTGATGTCGGATATGCTACTTTTGTCTGACGACTTTGTCTACGATCACAGTCCACAGTTAACAAATTACTGCCACCCAACGAAGTGGCAGACAAAAGCTATCTAACTAGTCTAATTACAACATTTTCACTACATACACACGAAGATAATAACCGACATTATTTTGCCAACTCATTCTACAACTACGAGTGTAATCGATCCACGTTAAATCGGTATTGTTGTCTCAGATTCCATCGTCTCGATGCTCACCTGAACCAGGCTGTTCAATATCAGCTTTACATCTCTCAATAAGGTACTCGGCAACGTCGTAGTGTCCATTTCTGCAAGCGATCACTAGGGGAGTCGCGCCGCCAACCTTCGCACCCACCAACATGTTCAGCTCGTCAGCAGAGCGCCAACTGTGTAGGTAAGCCTGTAAAGACAGAAAAAATACTATTAAACAATGGTGTAGAATAATATTTTGGTGTGGGACTTGGTAGAGATAAACTTTGCGTGCTTCTAAATCGAGTAGTCATCGTGACATGACGGTACAGTCGTGTGTTATTAACAGGTAACTAAGGCCCATTAGGAACTGCGGTCTAACAGCAGATTTATTCGAATTATGCCTATCATAATCATCGTGATCTCAATGAAAACTATAGATAAAAAATGGAACACGTGCTCGAAGTTATATTATTTTATCCTAATCATGTTTTAGTAATGTACCAACAATAATTGCAGTGACTCAATATTGTAATCATCAAGAAGTTCAAGAACCCCTCGACATAATTCTTGAGTACAAAACGGAAATGTTGTGACAAACGATTACAAATCATACACGCAGTAATATTATTGTACTACAAAACAACGATAAATGTAGTGTTTACATTAAAAATAAATCACTACAAATATATACGAAGAGTCGGAAGTATAAATATTTACAAACTTCTAAGGTCGTGACAAAACAATGCTTTAAATATTTATTTTGACGATACGATAAACGTCATGTACGTATTTGTAAGGGCATATTATAGATTAAAATATAAGTCGGTCTGATGGATGATATATGATGAAATATATAGCCTGTTGAAACGAATAACGACCTAAAAGTAAGACTTATATCTTTTTTTTTATCGCATAGTGCATGTTTTTACAACACATAAAGACGCAGTATAAACATAATGACGGGCTTCTCATTCGGTAGAAAAGGCCTGGTGGCAATCAATCCATTGCCGCAACCTAGGTATGTTTACTTCATTTTAATTAGGTATACATAAAAGAAGATGACTGACCCATCACAATTGTGAATTACAAAAGAATATGCGTCTCGGCATATTTATTCAGATTCTAGATTTCGTAATAGGTACAAGCTAGTTAAACTATGCTCATGGTCTAGATAGCGCTGTGTTTGTAAATTACATTACATATGATGGAAAAAGCAAAGTAATGCAAAAAAGGCCGGTATAATTCAACTTTAGGAATTCAATTTCACAATGTCAATGCAAGCAATAAGTATGATGATGACGTATGAATGTAAATGCAATTGACAGCATCAATTGGTCATAATTCGCAAAAGTGAAATCCCCAGATATAATAACAGCGAAGTTTGGCAAGCGAATGGAGGTGGCGTAACGTTCGTTGGCCGCTTGCAAAATATACCACGGTAGGTACAGTACACCTGTACCTGATGTATTTTTAGAACTGACTGTACCTATTTATTAACTAAACAAAGTATAACTCCGGACACGTATCTTGGACCTAAATCGTAAGTCATACGAGGCTCTGGCGTCCGCGGATTGCTTTGTAATAGTCTATGCTCGGTGAATTTGAGTTCGTCTACCGCAGTAGCATCCTGTGCTATCCTCAAAAGACACCCAAGAAATGTGTACTGCGCGTATAGGGCACGTTTTGAGCACATTTTAGGTCCATGATACGTGGCGCGGGTTATAGTCTATTTTTGTTTGATATTCCAAGCTTCTATTTCTAGAATGTTAGTTTTTATGTTACTTTTTATGTAAATTAGTTATAAACAACGTATAAAGGAAAAAATTTAAACAACCTGATCCTACTGCGTGCATGTGTGTTTTTCCATTCATCTCTGGTTAGTCATCCTTCGTAGCCATTTATCATCTTTCGCACAGTCCATCTGTCTCCTCTTGTAGCCGTCCACTTTATAGTTAATGCCTTCCTTACATTACTTCAATCCATACAACGTTATATAAGTCCAAAATTCGGAAAGATCTTTCTATGTTTGCATTCCTACGCATTACATGTTTCCCTTGTAACTTTTCTGTCACTTTCAAACTTCCTCTAATGTAGGGCTCATCATTCTTAATTCTAATCTTATCCATTCTTGTCACACCACACATCCATCACAACATTCGCATCTCAGGTACATGCAACCGTATTTCATCCGTCGCTTTTTCGGGTCAGCTTTCCGATCCATAGAGGACGGCAAGCGGAATCATGCTCCATGTATGAAAATAATAAATTGAGCTTTTTGAAATTCATTAAATATAAATTACGACGGCCGTAACTTAATAGATAGTGCGAAAGTGCAAGCATAGTGAATCCATATCCATACTCCATACTAATATTATTAATGCGAAAGTAACTTTGTCTGTAGGTATGTCTGTTACGCTTTCACGCCTAAACCACTGAATAGATTTTGATGAAATTTAATACAGAGATAGATTAGACCTTGGGAAATAACATAGGCTATGTTTGGTCGCGACAACATCTACGCGAGCGGAGCCGCGGGCTACATTATATTTTACGATATTTACTTCACTTGCACTTGTGCATACGTAATTAGTTTTCAAGATCTTCAGGGTTAATATTATTTTACGGAATGACAATAGTAACAAGTGAAAGTGACATTTTGAAGTTCACTGTAAATGAATATAATGAAAAATAAAATAATAAAGGTAATAAAATGCTAATTTGCATAAAATGAGTTTCTTTCAAAACATTTCAGAACATCAGCGAAAAACAAGTATCTACTAATTGTTGCCTGCGACGCCGCCGGCGAGGAGTTCAGATCCTGTTCCTGTATCGAATAGAGACCTATTCCAGTCCAGGGATAAAGAGTAGTTTATGTGTTATTCCAGACAAAAATGTATTCTATCCCTGTACCAAATTACAAACAGATCTGTTCAGTCGTTTGAACGTGATTGAGTATCCAAACATTTTCACAAAATTAAACTTTTATAATATAACTCAGTAGGAAGTAGGACAGAATATAAATAAAACTTTTACACCCGTATTTACAAACAACACTGTGAGGTCTCATAGTGTGCTCGAGCGCATAGGGCTGGTAAAATTAATTCACAAACATCACGGAGCGATGAGCGTTCCCTCAACGAAGTATTACTTAAGTGTTGTCTATGAATAAAAAGGCTTGCCAAAACGAACGCACTGAGAATTTGTCGTTCTTTGCACAGTTTTGGTAGTACGCATAGCGAAGTATTGTTTGTGAATACGGGTGTTAATCATTTACCACGATGCAACGAGCAATGCTCGCATCATTATGTCTAGTATACCTCGGGTCATATACCTTGAACTTAAAATGTGCTCTATACACGTTTTTTGGGTGTCTGTTAAGGATAGTAAGAGGTGCTACAGCGGTGGAAGAGCTCAAATTCACCATGTACCTATAGGTTATTACAAAATGATCAGCTCGCGCCAGTGCCTTGTTTGTCTCGCGAGTCCAGGCGCGGTCCGAGGGGGGTCACAGGGGGCATGACCCCCCCCCCCCCCCCCCCCCAAACCATGCACGTCATATTGAAAAGTCCCAGTACGAGGGGAGGGGGGTTAAATTTCTTAACACGTTGAACGCCAAGGAATAATACCATATATTTTCATTCAGGCCATGTCGGACAATGTTAGGCGACATCAGTATATTCCGTTTGGGCCGTGGGGGACAATGTTGTACGGCAGTCAGGACTATGTTTAAACGTCTGTTCTGAGTTGTCGGTCAATAATACAAGCCTAAATTGTACGCAGAGCGACCCGCGTGGCCCCGCAGTACTTCTTTGCCGCTTGGCCCGAGAATAACCAAAAGGACTTAGAAATTATAGGCTTTTCAATAAATTGTTATCAAATATATTCTAGGTGTGTAAAATAAGTGTTTTGAATTGTTCAATTGTTACAGTCAAGTACATATTAAACAAGTAATGGGTTTAGTAGGTCATATTTTTTTGGAAGAAGGCATTTTTAACAAGATTTTTTTTTAAGGTTTTTTGTAAGAAGGCATTTTCAACAAGAATTTTTTTTAAGGTTTACTCTGTTTCGGTTTATCTGTTAGATATTAGGTTTAAAAAATATTTTTTATCGTAAATCGTAAAAAAAGCGTGGCGGGAGGGGGCTGACAATGTGACCCGCGCGGCCTCTGCGAGGGAAAAACCGGTTTTACTCTCTCGCAGGCCATGTCGGACAATGGTGTCTGATGTATAATATCTCAGGAAATAATGACAATATCGTTATTCCCGTAAGTCGCCCATTAATTTTGAGTTATTTCCTAAGAATATTTACAAAAAAACAACTTGGCGATTTTGGACACTTCATGGTAAAATGTGCTGGCCTCAGGGGAAACTCGCCTGTCGGACAGCATTGTCCGACATGGCGTTCAACGTGTTAAGGAATTTTCGAAGTGACCCCTCCCCAATAATAATTTATTTATTGAAGAGCTATGAAACTCAATTGCCGAAATAAATAAAAAAGCATTATTTTTTCAAATTAAGTAATGTAATGATAAACATACAAGTAAATAATTCATTCAATCATTAAGTAATTATTACACTATTGTATATGATACATTTATGATTATGAACGCTAATTTCATTCGTGAGCATATTCGATTCTATCAAATTTTATCATCAAAATTAACTTACGGTAGTTATGTATCATGGCTTCAACAAAGGACATCATTCAGATTGGGCTAATTTTTATTTTGCCGGCCAAAGAAAAAAAATACAATATTCGGTTAGAGCTTGTTCTTACTAACATTTTTTATTAGTGCGTCGAAGTTGAGGGACCACTTCCAATGGTTTTATTAGAGTTTAAAAATCTTAAAAATATACACTTTTTATGATACGAACTATTCAAAATAAATGAAAAATATTGTTATACATTGGAAGAATAGTTAATAAAAGCAATAAAAAATAAACCCCATACTGCATATTGTTGTTTTTCGTCCATTTATTTACGGCTAAAATTAAAAGTGTCGATTAAAGAAAATAAAATCCGCTAGAATTTTTCCTTATTAGCATTTTTTATTATGGCGTCAAAGCTGAGGGACCACTTCCCTCAGTTTTATTTATATTCGAAAATCTTGAAAACATACATTTTTTATGATACGAACTATTGAAAATGAATTAAAAATATTGTTCTATATTGGAAGAGTAGTTCATATAAGTAATAAAAAATAAACCGCATATTACATATCGTTGTTTTTCATCCATTTATCTAGGTTAAAAATTGAAAGTGCCAGTCAAAGAAAACAAATGTGATATTCCGCTAGAGCTTGTACGCGTTTGCATTTTTATTATGGTGTCAAAGCTGAAGGACAACTTCCCTTGGTTTTTTTTTTGAGTTCAAAAATCTTGGATATAATACATTTTTTTAAACGTATTATTGAAAATGAATGAGAAATATTGATTTATATTGGTTAAAGGTGCATTTCCAATTATTGAACTTAGTAAATGTGTTGATCATATTCCACAGTTACAAGGCACTAATGGCAATGCCATAAGGTAGATTCGTGGACGATAGCAATCACGTCATGTCCAGGTTCGTCAACATTATATATACATTATCATAGATAAAACAAACAGGGTTGAGTGCAATGAAACAGTGTTATTGCTCGTGTATTTTATTTTTAATTGCCTATTTTTATTGCTTTATTGCTTTTATCAACTATTCTTCCAAAATAATACAACATAATTTATTATTCCTTTTCAATTATTTATTTTATTTAAAATATACGTTTCCGAGATTTTTGAACTCAAATAAAACCGAGAGCAGTATTCCCTCAGCTATGATGCTATAGTAAAAATGTCAATGAAGACAAGTTCTAACGGAATATCATATTATTTTTCTTTGGCTTCACTTTCAATTTTCGGACCTAACTAACGAAAAACAGCGATATGCAGTATGGGATTTATTTTTTATTGCGTTAAACAACTATTCTTCCAATATAGAACAATATTTTTCATTCATTTTCAATATATAATATCATAAAAATTATATGTTTCTAAGATTTTTGAACACCAATAAAACTGAGGGCAGTGGTCTCTCAGCTTTGACATAGTAATAAAAAGTGCTAATAAGGACAAGCTCTAGCGGAATATCATATTTGTTTTCTCTGACCGGCACTTTCAACTTTGGATCTCAATAAATGGACGAAAAACAACAATATAAAGTACAGGGTTTATTTTTATTGCTTTTATTAACTATTCTTCCAATGTATAGCAATATTTTTCATTTATTTTCAATAGTTCGTATCATAAAAAGTGTATATTTTAAGATTTTTAAACTCTAATAAAACCGTTGGAAGTGGTCTCTCAACTTTGACGCCATAATAAAAAATGTTAGTAAGAACGAGTTCTAACGGAATATCGTATTTTTTTCCTTTGGCCGGCACTTTCAAAACTAGCCCAGATTTGTATGGAGAGTGAATGTTGTCCTTTAAAGCGTGGTAAAATAATTGTTGCTCAGTCTCGTGAAATTGTAAATAATGTATGTAACTATTTTAATAAAGAATATAATTTATTTAAAAAAGAAGAAAATTACTTTTTTAATTGATAAATTATCAACAAAAATCGGTAGAAGTCAGTTTCTTAAATTTTTAATTTGGTGATTATTATCAATTATTATTAATCCGATGTAATATCGTACTGTTACTTATGTACATCAAACAGTGAAATATTGACTTGTAAGTTGTATCTGTTACGGCTAAAGGTAAGTGTGAACATAAACTTAAGATTAGCCGGCTGAACTTAGGTTTATCTTCGAGAAGCAGCTAAAGTTCGATAACATGTTAGTTTGCGTCGGGATATTCCATGTTTAGCCGGTTAATGTGCACATTAACCGAAACGAAACGGCTAAAAATGTATTCGTTCTACCTTTCAGTTCAAATGATTGATTAGGCAACGCCTGCTGCCGGTCTATATTTAATTGCGTATGGCTTCGCGAGACTTCAATTTCTTGATGGTCATAAAAAAAATAACCACGAAGGCCTAATGCCTATTGAATTTGAAGCTTCAATAAATAATGAATTTTCAAATTCATGTCGCTTCTGCATAATTTTCTTAGGTCTGCGGTTAGTAATGTCATCTTGGCAGATGGTATACATTGCGTTTATGATACTGCAAATTGAATGCTACATAAAAGAATTCGCGGTAATGTATGTCGTGTCATTTCCGTCTCCGAATTTAGGCGATTATACCCGAAAAAAGTCGAATGTTCAACTGATTTTAATTGTACTGTATTTAGCATAACTTTTTAATGAAAATAGCTGTAACGGCTATGTAATATTATTTCTTGTACCTACATAAATAAATAAAATAAAAGTAATAACAAATAAGCTATGATATAAGAAAATGATCAATATAATGTTAGTTTTTACACCATCACCAGTATCTCCACGCTTACTTGGCGTACGAAACCGATTGTTTGCTCCACCCACCACGGTATGGTACCGTTTTTATCGCCAGCAATCGCTCTCAGTATGCTGATCTTGTTCAGGTGCTCTCCAATAATGATACTAGTTTTTTTCGTAGAATAGAAGGGAGCCTGGGATCACCGAGTGTTATACTATACCACACTATACCATCGCAAAGTTTCTACTTTGCGATGGTATAGTGCACCTATAGTGACGTTTCATGCATTACCGAAAATTAGATGCACTTATTAATGTAGTTTGTTGTAATGAAGTTTTTTGTTCGATTTGATATGCATGGATAAAATTAAAGCCAAAATACAAAAAAGGGCGTCATTTTGCGTATTACAAAACAATTAATAGGTATAGGTACTACAAATATACGATGTTGTATAAAATTTTGATTTAACATATCGAATTAAATATTATTTGCGAAGTCATTTTGACGGGTATTGTTTTGCTTCTGAAAGCAGTTCGTACCCGTGATAGCAGTTCATACTTGTAAGGCGCGCTCTATAGCAATGTAAACTCTAAGGGTTAAACACTGTACACACAGTACACGTTGTAGCTACCAATAATTGGTAGCTACAACGTGTACTTATATCATAATTATTATGATATAATAATAATGTATAATTTATTATATCATAATTTTTCTAAAACATTATACCGTATTGAATTGAAAATGAGGTTATTTTTAATTACATAATATTGTAAGGTTAAACCCAATAATAAAATTTAAGCAATCAAACTAAATTTTAGTTTTAAATTAATAAGTTTGTTAGTTGGATCGAGCCACTTAAGGGCTTGGTATTCGAACGTGCAGTCCCCTTTATTATAATGCCGACACATATACACTAGGTTTGCGGGGAAAAAATTCAGCTACATATTAAGCTTTTGTACATAACATACCTACATTATTTTGTATAATATATACATATAATATATTTATGAGTACCTAAATATTTTGTATATAATAAAATAACGATGCTAGTACAAATATATTAAATACCAGAATTCCCAAAAAAAACACTCAACGCTTTACCATTAAACAAAAACAAGACAGACACATGCACCTGGTACATATTGGCACAGAACACAGAACAACAAAATAAAATAAAACCGCAAAAAAAAAAAACAAGATAACTTACAGGTTGTTGAAATAAAACAATTAATATAATTTTGTAGAAATAAAAACTTAATAAATTCTGATGTTAATCAGAACCGTGGCCGAACACAATACTGAGTATTTGGTGTAGGCGGGCGGTTAATTAAATAGAGTGTTTAAACAATGAAGAAGTTAAAAGCTAAATACCTCTTTATTTTTGTTTACGTATTGTGCTAGCGACCCTGACAGCCGCATGTCAAGAGCAACGTTAGCTAATGAGGAGGATGGACACTACGTTTTTAACGATGCAGTGTAAACTATAATACCGACGGTTGAAAGGTAAAAGAATGTAAGCGCTATTGAACTTTCATAGAAAAAATGCCGTAAAGCACATCAAAAACACTTTACAGGGCAATGATTTCGTCATTAATTTATTATTGTTTCGGTTACGCCCTTTAGCCTTTCAACAATATAAATGAGTGCAATTACTTTTTGCAATAAAGCTCGATTCAGTGCATTGTTATTGATATTTAAATATTTTATTAATGAAATGCAACTTATTAAAATAACAACGAGAGTGAAACATAATGAATGCGACCAACAGTGTACTAAAGTATACCATATTATGTGCTGTGCATGTCTGATTTTATCAAAGTTCTGGTACGTATATTTACATTTTTAAAAGTCATAAATGAAATAAAGTTTAATTCTGAAAGTCATAAGTATTTCAAAATATGTAATGTAGAACAATTGGATCTTTGAAATGAATTAAAGAATAATTCTGAAATGCATAAGTATTTCAAAATATATATGTAGAACAAATGGATCCTTGTATAAACAATAGTTCAGACCAAGTGGAGTCAAGGCATCAGTAAATTGATTGTTTTAAAGTTGCGTAAGTGTAATCTAATCAAAATTGAATGCCTTTAGAAATTTCAAATATTAAGTGTCACAATCGTTGACAAGATGCCGACGATTAAGGACATTTTTTTAACACGTAAAAACGGTGGGAAAGATTCAGCTGAAATGTTTGTCAGTTCATATACTAAGTTATACATATAATTATTAAACCACTGTTAAGTGAAAGCAATTTCTATTTAAAATAAGTAGTATCTATTACTGATAATAACTTCCTTATTATCCGTCTTCGAATGTAACCAAATTGCATGTAAATTTTTGCAAACTTTTTCCTTATTTTGCACAATTACCTAGTACATATAATGCATTGTGTATTTTTTATCCGTCTGAAAATTTTAGTTTTGTTCTCATTCTATGTACCTAAATATATAGTTTTTGCCCAAAATGTAAAAGTATTTTTATTTTTTATTTTTATTTAAAAACTTTATGCACAGTACATTGTACAAAGGCGGACTTAATGGCAAAGGCATTATCTAACAGTCTACCTTAGGGTTAGTAGAAATGTAACGAAGAAAGAACTCAATACGAGTCGTAGTAGACTACAGAAGGAAAATACTTTGATCTATTCCAAACTTAACGTGCACGTATTCGGAGACAACTGCTAGACGAACATTTCTTTGTACCACTTAGGTCGTAGGCAAGCACACGACGCACATGATGAAAAGTGGTTACCGTGGACTATCAACGAGTGCAAGGCCAGAGGATTCACAATCGTACTGCCGACCCTTTAATAAGAGAGATTGTGTGATTGTGATTGTGAGCGAAGAAGTCAAGCAGGACAAGCCTTTGATCTTCCCACTGACAGCACAAAACCTCTCCAGTGCACATAATCGAGACTTCGTTGAACATTTTTATTAAATAACATTGTCCGTTACAATACCTTTTTCAATCCCCTGAGCAACCGGCGTTGTCTTCTCAGCAGCGTTTTCCCACAGTGCCTCAGTGTCTCAATCCATCGGCACCTGACCGGCATTAAATCCCAAACACCGGCAGACATTATTTCAAAACATCACTAATAATTTTTCTTCGTAGTTAACACTCTAGTTCACTGCATTTAACTGTTCCGTTTTTAATTCAAATTATTATATGTGCTTTCTTTATTTTTAAGCCTTTCTTAATATTATAGAAATCTCTAAAAAAACAAATATTTTTTAATATACTGACTTAAGTCCATATTTCAACGTATTGTTCATAAGTGACATGCTCGAGTACCTGCATATAAATATAACGAACTATAAACCGCAGAGAGACGTCGTTGGTCGAGTAAATAATCAGATTATGTGGGGTTTCTCCGTCAAATGCTACGTAATACTAATAACTCAACCCTGAAACCGAGACTGTCGGTAATTGTAGGTAGGTACTGGATGTGCTGAGTATATGACGCATGTTCATAATTTTATTTAAGAGGTAAATGTTGCAACAAAGTCACCTTGAGGGAGATACCACACTTCTGTTTACCCCTGTCAGACTTTTATTAATTTGAGTTAAAACCTTAAGCAAATTTTAATTGCCTACGTCAATCGTTTTCAGTTTTGTACACGGATATAGATAGAGTTGTTTATACCGAAAATATAGTGAGCGAGCGACGTCATCATTTCTAAACCTTCTAAACTGTAATATCAACACTTTCCATCTCGACTGGCGAAGTAAACAAGATACTTATGCATACAACTAATTAAAGTCAATGTCTGTGCTTCTGTTGATATAGAATTTTACGTCACTGTGTGCTGCAATGAGATCAATTAAGTAACAATTTAAATTTGGTGTGCTGCGTATCGTGCAGTTTGTAACCCTGCTGAAGGCCTTGTCACGATGCCTTTCTTTTTCCTTATCTCCGGATTTTCCTACTCTTTTCCCACACCTGGTGGTATCGTACAAGTGTCCGCTCTGGTTGAAAGTGATCTTAAAGCTTTTTTACTTACCGAATTAATGGAAATCGATTCTTTTTTAAAGCCGGTTATAATTCTTGTCCTAATTTAACAAATCCATCTACGCAAAGTCTAAATCGCTGAAGTTACAATCTTGTGGCAGTTGTCTGTCAATGTCTTTTATTTTGTAATTCACTAAGAAATTATTTTTTGGAAATTGATACCTATAAACACTGAATTTTCCCGTGCGAACCCGGAAGTCTACTAGTCTTTTGATAAAAATACATAGACAAACACAAACATCATTTAGTCTACACCGGTTGCTGTTTACATAATACCAGAATGAAAATAAACTAATGCAAAACAAACTCGCCACGTAATCTGAACGCGTCATGTCGTGTAAATATAAATACCTATATAGATAGTTACTATCTGGATGTAATCACTGCTTCTTTACATACATAAGTTAATTCCTTCCTATGCTGTTATCTGTTCCTTATGTGTACTAAAAGCTTAATAGCGCTACTGGTCTTAATTGGGCTTAAACTTAAAAACAGGTAAGGACGCGTGTATTTTTTAAAATTTTACATTATAAAAATGAAGGTTATTATACCCTTCATACATTGTTATTAGGTACGAGAAAAATTAAAAGAATGTTTGACAATGGAATAAGTAAGCAGTGGCGGTAAGAGGTTAAATCGAGAATAACTCGTATTTTCGGAAGAAGAATAAAAGTCGGGCTAAGATGAACTTTGCTTTAGCTATATACATAATAAGACGTTCTCAATCGAACAGTACATGTCGACAACTATATATCCTTTAGATTTAGAATAGATTGAATATTTTATAAATACAGACGGTTTTAACTACTCTAGAAAGGTATCGAGCTGTCTATTATATTATTTTTATTCTGTGCTGTCAGTTTCACCTACGATAGAGTGCACGCCGCTGTACAAAACAGTCCTTTCCGACAGTGGCCAAAATGAAGTCGGGTACTGTTTAATATTATGCATTGACGACGTTTGACCCTAACTAAAGTGTCCTTTACAAAACGCATACCGGAAACTAACAATAAATATTCATCGTCTTCAATTAATCAATGATTCTAGAGTCAAAACAAAATACACAGACCGATATTCAGAACATGACTTTATTTCAATGATCGAGTTGATGGAGATAAAACCGATGACGGTCATGTCACGTTCCGATTATAAATATTCAAACGTGGCTTGAGCAAACTTTGTATTGCCCACAAAGGAAAATGGAGTTTTATGAATTTATGATGTTTGCTCGAACTTCGAGTGTACATATGAATTTTATATATTTCCTTACGTAGCTTTACGTAAGCGATCGGAAACAGCTATAGGATTAAGTAACAATTTACATCAATGGCTATAGGTAAGTTTCATATTTCTCTCACATGCGAAAAACACATTAAAAATTATGTGTATGCAGTTTTAGTAAAAATAGTAGCAGTAGAAAACATCATATTACATAATATGTATTGAATAATACTTAGAGGTACGACGAGAAAAATTCAGTAGTAAAAGTACCAATTATAAATTCTTGGAATTCCCCACCCCCAGTGTAAATAGTCAAGTATCTAATCGTAGCAGCTACATAGATAAACATTATATTCCTAAAAAGCATTCGATATAATCAAGTAATTAAAATAATTTAATAATAATTTAATTTAATCTAATTACATGAATTAACTTGCGTTGCGTCCTCGCATTTCTTGGGCTCTAGTAAAAAAAACATGTAACGGATTTTGCACTCAAACTTCGTTGTAGATATTTAAAACCTAATTAGTATGGAATTACGCGCTTATTTTTTAGAATGATGACCTTATCTGGCTGAATATTCTAAGTTCTTTTTGTTTTGATGTGACACGTAGGAGCCAAACTTTCTATCTACGAAAATTCTGTAAGTATAGCGGTGGTTAATACTGGAAACAATTGCCAAACATATAGAATAGGGGGTTAGTTCGTCACTCGCCAGTTTCCTTAATAGGTCAGGTTCCTTAATTCGTCTGATTCTTTAACAAACTCTTCTTTGATTGTAATGGCACTAACAGTTCAAAAAAAGTTCGACTAGTCTAACCATAAAACTTCAATATCTCCAATTGGTTGTGGAAGTCAGATGGCACTTCGCTTCACGGAAAAATATCGAGGTTCAGGCGCATCACAGTAGACTGGTAGGACGAAAGAGCAGAGATGACGATGATGAATGGTGACGCTCATTCCTGAGACTTCCCCGGATCATCCAGTGAGTTAAGTTTACATCGACGGACCCTATATAAAAAAAAACTTAAAGAGTTTTTCAGTGGAGTGCCACTGTGCCTCCGAGAATGCGATTCAGGTGGCAGCATACTGGGAAAATAGAATTTGAGAGTAGAAGCACCATCGATTCGACTGAAAATGAAAAAAAAAAAAAGTGGAGTGCCACTTTTGCTGTGAATAAAAATACTATCACGTCAGCTGTGCAATTCTCTAAGTATTCAGCGTCGAACACAACGCTGAGACAACCTTGATCGTGATTGTCATTGGTCCGTATCCAGTGACGTCACCCTGTCTAACCAATGACAATCTCGATCACGGTTGTCTCAGCGTTGTGTTCGACGCTGAATAATTAGAGAATTTCACAGCTGCTCTTTTCCTTGTCAGTCGTCAGCTAACTGCAACTGCAGTATTTAAAATATACCGACCTCTATGCTCATAATGTGGAACTCGGTTTGCGTGGATTACATACTATTTAAAGTTTATTAAGTTAAATATTTGACTGTGTGTCATGTCATTGTACACAAATAGATGTCGCTATTTGAATTTTACTTGGAACTTGCATAGTTATTCTGTCATTCTACACAAAAAGAGGTCTTGTCATTTAAAGGAACTGGATATATCTATTATGGCATTTTCATTTCATAAGATAATCACAATATAATCCAGTAAAATTGACTAGGACAGAAGGTATCGTACCATACCGGGCGCATTGCCATACAGGCATAGTATAAAGAGGATACCACGCGGGCATACTATGACACTGGTTACTCTTTTTACCAGTGAAATCTCCATTATTTCCCCTACTACTGTGAATGTAACTTACTGTAATGTCTAGGTACTTTTTTAGACAGCCAACCTCTGAATTCAAAACAAAATCTCGAAATAACGTTTTTTTTTTAAATTACGTATTTATTTTTTGGGCAAGATCATTATCATCTGTTTTATGTAGATTTAAAAAAGAAAGCTGGTAAGGATCGTGTTACACTGACGTTTTGCCACAGCCACGCGTACCGATTACCATCTGACTGTTTTATAAATAGCAGAGAATTGTCCATCTACCCTGACCTTTGCATGAAGAGGTCAGTGAACATGAACCGGGTTTGCAAAAAAACTGAAGGTGAATGATATAAATATCCATTTTCATATATGGCTAAAGATGGCCAACAATTACATATTTATGCTATGGGTAATGGCAGTAAATAATGCTCACCATAATTATGTTTACGACTATATTAAACTTTTCATGTTGTTTTCTGCAAAAGAGAACTTAACATTGAAAAAGAATTTTACTATACCGCGGTGATGTTCTGAAGAAAGGGCTAATCTATACTATTATATAATTGTAAAGTGGTCGTGTCTGTACATTGGAGATATTTAAAAAAAAATACTTGGGTTATGTTATATTAACGATACTGAACACGAAAATATTTTTTTTTCATTTCCTGTCTGTTTGTCTGTTTGTCTGTTTGTCCGCGATGGACGCAAAAACTACTGAACGGATTTTGATGCAGTTTTTTTTGTTAGGAAGGGCTTGATCAGACTTAAAATCTTACGTTTGTTTCATCGCAATCGGTTGAGTAGAACCGGAGTTGTGAACAATATTGATATTACACGGAATATGAGCGGCAATATAGATGGCGCTTTATAATATTATTGGTCAATTTTTATAGCTAATTACATCCGGGCAAGTATATAAATTTATAGATTTTATTTTTACATACACAATTGTGTAAACCAATACGTTTTTAATCATGAAATTAAAATTTGAATTTTAATGATTTAGTACCAGAATCATAACTAGATGGCGTTCTCGCGTTTAAATTCAAGCTATCGTTTGGTTTCAAACTCCCGATATACCCGAACCGGTATTTTGTACTTGATTTTTTAATTTCTAATTTATCATTGTGAAATAGATGTCGGTACAGTCTTAGATCCGTTACAAAATCGTTTTTCACGCAAAGATAAGTAAGAGCTTGGTGAAGTTTATAGTTGAGTAGACAAGAGATACAACGGGAAAGGAGAAGGAGAGGGTGGAAGAAGAAGTCGCCATACCTTTGCCCTTCTTAAGGTATGGGGACTAGAGACTAGGGAGTCGAGTAGATATCCAGGTAGAAAGATTATTTTATAAAGTGGTTACTGTGGCCTATGGACGTATGCAACACCAGGGGCGTCACACTCGCCTTTCTTGAAGTACCCCATCCCATACTGTAATAGTGAAGTCGAGTATAGTGGCATCGAGTAGAGAGGCGAATACATAGTGAAGTATTACGTCGAGTAGAGAGTGGAATACACAGTGAAGTAGACAGCCGAATAGAGAGACGAGCACAGTATCTAACCTTTTTTTATATATACATATACTACTTAGGTCGCAGACAAGCACACGGCCCACCTGATCGTAAGAGGTTACCGTGGCCTATGGGCGAGTGCAACACCAGGGGCGTCACACTCGTGCTGTGCTCTAAGAACAGAGAGATTCTGTGCCGTCAGCGCAGAAGATAAGTAGGACAAAGCCTTTGGTTTTCCCACTGACAGCACAAAATCTCTCCAATGAGCTCTGGCTACACTACTCACCGTCGGAAACATAACACGAGGTTATTAAGCCGCGATCTTCTGAAGGGCGGAGGTACTTCCCCAGTCGGACTGCTCGATTGGGACGGATATACCGTCGTGTCCTACCTCCTCAAAAAAATAAAGGTCCTCTAATCAGCGTTCAACGCGCAATTCTCTGCACAACATTTTATAACACCACGCGATTAACGACATCCACGCGGGCGGAGCCGCGGGCAACAGCTAGTAAAAATATATGATGGTGCGATATTTCAGGACAGAAACACCGTTCTATAAGTCGTCCTAATCCTAGTCCCATATAAATAATATGCCAGAACTGGCCTAGCTTTCCAGCTTAGTGAACTCTTCAATTATTGAAATAAGTCCTCATTAAATAGATGTCAGTTCCTATATCATCGATGAAATTACGACATATTTAGTCATCCGCTAGGTCCATAATAATCTAAATTCTAAATGTACCTACAACATTATACACGATACGAGTATGTCTCCTTAAGGCCCTTTCACAATGCTTGCGGTGCTGTCCCATCGTAAAATTTTACGATAATTCGTGGGAATCGTGTACGTTTATGTGTCTGATATTTAACCGCTTTTGCTAGGTGCACTTAATTGCAGTTAGGTATGTACAGTCGACAAAAGAGATACAGTTGCACCTTTACATATAAAGTTGTATGTAAGGGTGCAACCGTATCTCTTATTTGTCGACTGTACTTACAATAAAATGAATTTAAGTTATATTATTATAACAGTGTGTAATTAAACGAGTATTTATCATTACCATTTGCATGCAAGCCCACTGAATTTTCACTTCCTTAAACCGAAAATAATCGGATGCAGATTTGTATTTTTTGAGGAAATGTGTTTGTTTCTGTTTTGTTTTCTTTTCAAATTATTGTTTTTTTTTTTAATTTATGCAAACTCTTACGATGGAATTTTAAATTGGTGTATTACTTATTTTAATGAGTGGAGAAATAAGTGAAAGAGCTACCTTATCCATGCTCTTATCTATTTATCAGGGATGGATTTCCTCTAAGGCAGACCAGGCCCAGGGCTAGGGCGGGCAGCTAGAAGTTGAGGGCGGCTAGTATTTTTTTTATGCCTCAATGTTTGTGTCACTTCTTCACGACTTAATTTCTGAACCGATTTCCAAAGAATTTGTTAATTGCATGCTTTTAGATGATTATAAAATGCGATAAAATTATTTATAATTCGGTTACCTATTTGATATTTGTTTGGAAGTGCTTAGATACCTACGTAAACAACGAAAGTCAACCAAAGTCATCTAGCTAAACGTAATATAACAAGAGGATATCCAGTTTATTTAAGCTGGTAAATAAACTGGACATAATAAAATTTTGACGTAAACACCATTGAAGGAAGCTACGCAAAAACTGATTGGGAAAATAAAAGGTTGAAAAAATATACTAGAATCGCTGTCCTAATAAGAATTCTACTTACTATGACGGTTGCAAAATAACCCAAAGACCAATATGAAAAAAATGCATCGAATAAAAATTGCAACCAGCAACTCGCAATATGTACCATATTGCTATAGGAATTGGGAGTAGTTTTATATTATTGTAAGTGTATATGAATTTTACACGATATTTTAACCACTTGGAATTCAAAATGATTCATGAATCCGGGTCGGTAAATCGTGGATAGCCTACTTTCAAATTAGTCATCGATTGAGTCGAGACTGTAACTATTAGCCGACGCGACGCGACGGTGAACTTGGTATATATTCGTCTAATTATTCGATCTTAAGGTTAAAAGGCCGCTCTAGCAACTTCATTACCTACTGAACTTAGTTTGAATACACAAGCGCTGTGATGACGAAAATCACATAATTATGTGCAGACTAGCGAAAATAACATGGTTTTTATGTTAGTATGCCAACGCACTCTCAGTTTGAAACCAAAGTTATGACGTTCATGCTAAAATTACAAATATGACGTGGAGGACCGATTAATTTTTTTGTACCTTTGATAGATACCTAATGCTCGCGGTTTTTGTGATAATTTTGCAGGACAATGACCGTGGTACTCACAAAAACCACTTGCTTCACTGGTACAGTATGGCTGCACTGAACTCAGTGGTATATTTATACTAATACTAGCTGACCCGGCGAACTTCGTACTGCCATATTTTCGGCCCGCGTGGTATTCAAATCCCGTTCCCGCTGCACCCTTATCACTTAGGGGTATGAAAAATAGATGTTGGCCGATTCTCAGACCTACTCAATATGCTCACAAAATTTCATGAGAATCGGTCAAGCCGTTTCGGAGGAGTACGGGAACGAACATTGTGACACGAGAATAAATTATAAATGCGAAAGTAACCCCGTCTGTCAGTTACGCTTTGCGCTAAAATCGCTGGACCTAAAGTTGGTCATAGGGGTTACTAGCATAATGTTTTTTTCGCGTAATGACAATTCAGTTAAGTTGACATGAAAGTATGTTACCTAGATAGCTGAAAGACAATTCAGCTAAATGACATAAAAACAGAATACCCAGTTAGCAGAGAGTCAACTCTGCTGGAAGACATAAAAGCAGAATGAGCAAGTAGCAAAACGTCTGGAATTGCAAATAGTCTGTATGATTAGAAAACCTTATTAGCTAGAATTCAAATTAGTCGGATGACATAAACGCAGAATGAGATGCTATTGAGAACACCTGGAGAATTCGAAATAGTCTGAATAGAATAGGTTTTTTGGGCACTTAATTTTTATTCTGATTCTCATAGTTTTCCAATAGGTGAAATAGGAGGAAAGGAAAAAAATATATGCTGTGATTTGGTTTACATTTAATTTTTTCGTTTCTCTTCTATACTTTTTGTCGAAAATTATATCATATTTTTCCTTTTTTGTGTGTCAAAAAGGACCCTGGTGGGCAAATGCACTCATAATATCATAACAACTCCAGTAAGAAGTACAAACTGAAGAAAAGACACCCACATGCTCTATCTATCATAACGATAGATAGAGCATGTGGGTGTCTATTCGGCGTTCGGCGTTCATGTCAATAAACTAACTATGGCATTTTCAAATCCAGACGATTTGTTACTTTGTCATTCAACGCTCATGTCTATTCAGTGACTATGGCATTCTTAAATCTGGACTATTTGCTAATAAAGTATTTTAAATTAAGACATTTTACAATCCAGACGTTTTGCTTCTAGAGTATTTAGCGTTCATGTTTATTAGCTAACTATGGCATTCAAAAATCAAGACGTTAGAGCGACATAGACGTTTTACAAAGTAGACATTATGCTAGTGACCCGGTCATAGTACATACTGTACATAGATGGATCAGAACTTGGGAAGGCGTGACATAGGTTATGTTTTGTCGCGATAACGCACATAGCCTCTTTTTGGGCCATTGTACGTGAAGAGTGCTGTCTAGAATAGCCAGTCTAGCTACGCCCAGAAGCGCAGAAGCTTACTAGGAGCTTCACAGGCTTCACGGAGCGACTACACTGAGTCGAGTATTTGAGAACGTTGGGGGGCCACTGTCTCGCATTCCAGTAGTACCTACGTGGAACTGTGCTATTGAATGCAAGTATCAAGATCATTATATTTGTCACTAAGTAACTGTGGGAGGTACTTTGTACTATATTTTTGTTTGCCACATGCAAAGCAAGACTGTTATTTGGTAAACGTTTGTATCTGTGGCACTTGAGTGTACTCGTAAATAACGGAGCCGCAAGTAAAGTGTACGTAACGGGCACATACTTGAACAACTGTTTGTCCATATAAGAGCCCGTATGTCTGATTCAACGTAGGTTGATTTAATAAAATGCCTAAGTTCAATACTCATTGATGTACAGTCGAAGCGAAGTTAACATAAATGGTGGTCCTTATCATTTGTACCACCCAGCAGGGAGTGATCAATTGACAGGCTCAATAAATAAAACAAGAGTGGAAGATGATGTAAGCGACAATGACAGTTTACAAGTAATTAGATTTTCAGTAAAGTGTTCATGTTATGACGTCGTTATGGATATTTTCCCTTTGCACATTCGATGTCGCTTGCACCCTTTTTCTTTAAACTATCTGTATTATTAAATACCTACAATGAATGAGTACTCGTATTAAGAGGTGTTTTAATAATATTATCTCTACAGTGTTAAAGGCAGAAGCGTATGACGTTAAGTATTTTTTGTGAATTCATTAATATTAATTCATGAATAAATGTGTATTTTTAAATAAACATTAGCATATTAAATAATATAATTTAATAATAATCATAATGTGGAACGATGTTGACCACGAACTTATTGTATATTGCGGTGAATAACCCTCTGAACGTGGTCACTCAGGTAGATTTTAAAAATTTTAAATGAAATTTTTAAATATTTAAATAAATTAAAAAAATATTAAAAATTTCATGAGCGCAAATAAGATTTCTAATTAATGACTAAATTCTTTCATGTGAAATTCGAGTAGAGCTGACTCTAAAGTTAAGGTTTTTAATGAAGCCGCTATTAACGGGAGGATAATATGATATACCTACGTAATGACGATGATTTGATAGGATTTCAGAACACAAAACTTACTTATCATACGCGAAAATACCTAAAGCTGGGTCCACATTTGTAGCATTTCTGTGTATCGTATCTCCTTCGCGTGGCCTCAACGCGTATCATGATCGCTAGTTTGGACACAAAATGATAGCCGTTAACAATACACGCCGTATTTGATACAGCCCGATCCGCACTAAACGCATATCTTGATACACCTTGTATTATGGACGCGTTTTTTACTAAATACACCCTAATGATACGATATGGACAAAATGAGCGTCCATATTTATGATACAAATACTCGATACGACTGATCGTGATACATCAAGGTGCTACAAATGTGGACCCAGCTAAATGCGACGTATGGAGTTATTATTTTAACATCTAAAGCTGGGTCCACATCTGTATCATTTGCCCGATCCGATCACCGTATCCGTATCGGCGACGCGTATCATGATCACAATGTATATATCAGTGATACGCGTATCATCACCCGTCCACATATGCGATTATTATACGCGTCGCCGATACGGATACGGTGATCAGATCGGGCAAATGATACAAATGTGGACCCAGCTTAACATTGTGGAGGTCAGATGGCAATCGCTTCACGTAAAATATCGAAGTCCAGCCAAAACCGCAGTTAAACTGGTAAAGCGGTCCCCAGACTCCGAGGTGACAAGCTTCGGAAGCGGCTGGGGTTTAACCACGATTATGAAGAAGAAGATTTTAACATCTAACACTAACTATAAGGAATGTTTCGAAGTAACTGATTCCGCAGCAATTGTCATGTCATTTGTTATGTCATTTTCAGCGACTAATGGCAGTTATAATTGCCACTTTACCTTCTAAGATATAGGTAGGTACGGTCACGGATGATTCTACCTTGCTTTTAATAGGAAATACTTGTTAGCACAGAAATAAAAAGGTCATTTAGGTGGTAAATATTGACCAAGACTTGGGTATGTCTATATTTAATATCAACAGTACACGACGCTAATTACAAAAAGTATCTGCGTTTTGAAGGGTTAATTTATATGAATTAATAAGTCAAATCATAAAATTGTCCTTGAAAAATGAAAAGATTAGGTTTTTGATTAAGGTTGGGGTAATGCCACAAATGCCAACGACGCATTCATAGCCCAAAAGAAATGTATTCGAGCCATCTGTAAATTGCATCGAACAGATACTTGCAAACCACATTTCCAAAGCCTCAATATCTTGACCCTGCCATCTCTCTATATCTATGAAGTAAATATTTTTGTAAAGACTAATATGCACTTATTCAAGCGCGTAGAAAGTCAACGTCGCTCAGAAAATTTGCACTTGGTGCCATCAAAAACGACCTTCTTTCATAAAAGCGTGTATGTAATGGCACCTAAACTATATAATAAATTACCAGATGATATTAAACAATGTAAAAATGTTCTTGGATTCAAATCTAAGCTCTTCAAGCTACTATGTTCTAAAGCTTATTATTCTGTAAATGAGTACCTTAATGATTGATTTGAATTCTTAATTTAATTGATTTTGAATAGCACAATGTATGTTTAACACTTGACATGCCTAATATGTGACATGCCTTGTATTTGACATTTTCTATTTGACATTTTCTATTTGACATTTCTATTTAAATTTTTGCATGTACCTACATAAATAATAACAATAATCTAATGAATTGTGATGATACCATTCAATATTTTGTATGCTTTTGGCGGAACATAGCTTGTACCTATTATTGTTTTACATCTATTATACCTATGTTTCACGAAATAAATAAATTTAAAAATTAAAAAAATTAAAAAAAAAAAATTAATTATTTATTGACAAGTGGGTACTACACAGACAAGTATCATTAATCATTTGAAGACCATTTATATTGTTCTTTTCCATTCTTTTCATGTATGTCATCAGTGTCATCACACTTATATCTTAAATTGGGTAAGCAGAAGTAGATAACAAAATATTTTCAGTCCCGCCCGCGTAATAGAGAGCCAGCCTATTAAATGCAACCGGGAACTTTTTCATGTTAGGTCTGTAGGAACTAAAAAAAACTCAATGAAAAGGTTTTCAGCCGATCCGAGAACTGCCCATTTGCCATTTATATGTACCTAGTAGGTACTTAGCTATTGTATTTGATAAAAATAATTATTATTGACCTTCTGTTGTCATATTCGTTTTTGCACTTTACGATTACCTAATTAATGATTAATGATGCTTTACATTTCTGTTTGTGAGATTAGATAGCATTGAATTATTTGCAATTGATGTCCTTATTAATAGTAACTTCAAGAAAGTCGAGGTTATGTACGTCTACAGAATTAAACAAAGAGTAATAATCGAATAAATGCTGACGTCAGACCTCATCAGATCTTATTAAAAAGAAGCGTTTAGATTTGATTAGTTGTGTCAGAATTATGATTAGAATCATTACATCAAATACCTATATTTATTTTTGGCAGCGGAGCACGTTTTAGTTACCAGTCAAGTTAATTACATATTGCGTTTGTGGTATAATGGTTAGACTACTCAATCTGTTGTTTAATTTTCCGGGGATAACCAGTATGAGTTGTAGGAATGTAAGAGGTCATTCTATTCATGAATACTTGCAAAACATTGCCGATATATTACATGCATCCTCCGGTTTCGCCCGTAATACTCGATTCCACCGCCGCCCGCCTATGTTTATTACTTAATTCCCTCGAGGGTTGTATGATGTTATGATACCTACCTATAACCTTCCACAATAACTATGTTATTATCAAATCCAAGAATATTTTTAAATAACACAAATAATGCCTGCAGTTCCTAGTTTAGGAGTAGTTTTAAAACTGACATCCACCTCAAAGAAGGAAAATTTAATGATCAAAAAAATTTGCAACGCGATTTTATTTTTAGACGTATTCTGTATTGAAAATTATAACCAAACACTTCATGATCAAACTAGTAATCTTTTGCAGGAGATTTTTGCGGGCTATTTAAACTTTAGACATCAGTAATATATGGGTAGAGCCCTCTCACGTGGGACTGAGCCTATTGTTAGCAATGGACAATTAAAATCATCAAATCATCATCAAACAAACCGTGGGAATAATATCTGCCGGAACTTGCTTTAAAATCTAAACACGAGTGCAATCTGTTTGTACCTCCTTCGAAATTATAGTAAAGAGAATTATGGAGTTAAATTTTTAGAAAGACCCTTGTAGGTACTTGTAAGAGGTTAAGTCAGCAGGAATGGTTTTATATAGATTCTTTGCAATTTCTTCAAAACGAATAAATCAATTCTAACAATGTCATAGGTACCTGACCAGGTAAGTAGTAACAAGAGCCTCTTGTGAATAAAAAAGCTGTACAGTTGCTCAAAGATACGTGTGTTCAATTGTAAAACAAACTAAGTAGGACAACATTGCAGCGGTGTCCATACACGTGCCGTTAGCTTTCGGTACTGGCACTGGTCTCGGTACAAAACGGGCACTGCATCGCCTCATGCTTTCTAATCCATTGACCGGTACCGCTTACTTAACCTTTTGTAACGTATTGCGAATACTGGCGAGTGTGTTAAGCTACTTTTGACCGACAAACTGCGTGTTAACAAAGAGATGTTTATCTTCAAAGGTTAGTAGTGTTTGGTAAATGTTTATTAGGTACTGTTCTCTGGATGTTTTTAGATTCTATTGCTATTGAGAATTTAAATCTATGCTGTTTATACTGGAGATTGATGGCACTTGGTGGAACTTGCTACACATATTGAATAAATAACTTGTACTTTTCCACAATTATTTATTTGAATTATTTATGCATATTATCCCGAAATTAAGTAGCCCATAGTCCATTCATATAGGATATTAGCGGCCACCCGCGACTTCGTTCGTTCAGGGGTGGAGTTTCGTAAAATGCATTCTTAGCGGATGTCTACACTCTATAAGGAACATCAATTTTCAAGTTTGTTTAGTGTGTTGTGTTATAGTTTCTGAGATTTGGTGATTAATCAGTGAGTGTGAGTGGTATTTTGCTTATAAATATATAGATTTGAAGAAAGAAATGCAAAAGACACAACTGACCTACAATGAACCCTGAAACGCTGCAGTAACCACATTATGAATCTATAAATAGAACGGCAAGCCAACACGGAATGAGCTAAAGTGATGAATGCGCAGCCTTTGTACTGATGTCTCCATTGTACTGATCTCATGTTAGCTAGAAAGCACACAAGTTTATCCACTGATGCATTGAGCAGAATGCGTTACTAGCCAGAAGTTGCGTTACATTGGGTATAATATATTACCAATGTCAATATTGCTAAAGTTGGTAATGAACTAACGTCGTTATCAAGTCACAAATGAATAAATCAATCTAAATAGATGCCAAAGATACCACCAGAAGGGCATTCTCACGGCCCGCTTAAATAACTCGGGATTGTAAATAGGAAATACGTGTGCGGGTAGAGCATTGCTAGACAAGTGGCAATTATTTAGGTGGCGTGATAGAATGAAGAATCTATGGGATTCTATATATTTTGACGTTTAGTCTATTCTATTTTACAAAATTATTGCCATTTGTCTTGAGGGGCAGTTCTTTATCGTGCTACAAATAAGAAGTGAAAGACGTGACTGAGATAAATGAAAATCTAATGACTGGGTCATGGAAACCATGCAGTACCTAAGTTAGTACCGACAATAGGAACGATTGGTTTAGCTATGTGTTACACAAATACTTGTCTGTCACTCGTGGGAATTGAACCAATAACAATGCCCTGATAGTACTCGTAATGATCTGTAGGCACATGCTGTAAGAACATTTCGAACGATCGAACGAACTCGAAAGCTGAATCTGCAGTGATATTTCAATATCGCATGCTGTTTTGGTGATGTCACGTTGTCGAACACGTAAACATATATCACCCTCATGCTCAAGAACGTGACGACACAAAATTTACAGCAAGCAGAATGGAAATATCGCCGCGGATTGAGCTGTCGAGTTCGTTCGATCGTTCGAAATGTTCTTACAGCATGTGCCTACTGTTCCATGTGTCGTGCAGACATGTTAATGCAAATAAAATTCAATTCAGTATTATACCCATGCCGGTATGTACTTAGGGTAAGGGAAGGGAACCTACAATTTCATTTCCACGTAAGGTTAGTCTATTTCCATCAACCGTTTGATGTTGTTTATTGTCCAATGTAGAATTGCTCTGTCTATTATTTACCTCCTACAACTGGTGGGCAGAGATGGGGTTCCCCTTGCCCTACTTTGCCAGAAAACACGCGATATTATCATTATCATCTTAGCCTTGTTCTCTCGGAGCCCAGGGTCCGCTTACACCATCGTCTATCTTTGATTGGCTTATACGACTTTTAGGGGAGCGACTGCCGTCTGACCTCCTAACCCCTAAAGGAAAGCTTGCTCCAGGGACTCGTTCGTCAAACAGCCGGTATACCGGCTTGTACGTAAATTTTACTTGGCATCAAAGGTCAAATAAATTAATCTACGCCGCATGTTATATGACATAAAACGTAAAAATTCGTATATTACCTAATTGAGATTTCACTTAGCATTTCTAGTTCAGTAGGTGATTAGAGTATTGTGAAATATAAGCTATCGTTCCTAAGTTGACTTCAGTAAGCTGATTGAGAGTAAGCAATTGCAACATCGTAAATACTACCATTTGAATCAACGGTGAATGCAGGCACTCGAGGATATCAGAACAAATAGTTTCCTCATAGGAGATTCTATGAAAAACTTTTCAAATCATACGTATGTCATCAGCACAAACACAATAAACGTCAACAGTAGATTGCACAATCACATCCAAGTTGGGTTTAACCGGAGATTAAAAAACGCAGCGAGCGCTCGCGGAGTCACGGAACCGACCGCTCGTCGTCATGCCGTTTGCAATACTGCAGCTGCTTGAGAGAACAACTTCTTTCACCGAACGCTTACACAATAAAAAAAACAGTTACGTAACGTGATTTTGCCTTTCCAATGCTGCAACGTGTAGCAGTTGTTGTTTGGATGATCAATAGTGTTAATGAGTCATTTGACGAATTGTTAGAAACTAGGTAACCGGTTTACCTACGTGATTTCGATTTAAATTTGGAACCATTCCGTAACTTTCGCCAGTTCTAGATATAATTACGAATATAAACATATATTTATACGATGCCACTGGCACATAAAGATAGCGTCATAACTAGTTTTAATTAGATATATTTAGCTGTTGTTTTTGTTATAAACAGTCGTTTTATGATGAATCATCTTTCACTCGAAAGTAAAATTAAGACAAGAAATGAAAGACGGTATTTTATTCTTTCTTTATGCACAAAGTTAACAGAAACGAATACATTTAGAAATGTATTTTTCGATGATGATCGACTATCAATCGATAAGATGGCAGCACAATGAAAACAAATGGAGCTCCTGAAGTTTTTATCTTTATATCACCTTTAGGTATGCGTATGTCCGAAGCGCAACTGCAGATACGACGTTGGAATATTTACGACCCGGTAAGTAATTAGTACACAGTCCTCCTCATGGTAAATTATTATCATGGCCTACAAAAATGCTTACAACACCCAGGTTTCTTGCGCCAAAATCGTCAGGCCAGGTGACAACCCACCTGGGCGGCAAGGTGTTACGATAGGGGAGAAAAAAGAAAGCTAGTAAGGGCTAATAAACACACAATTACCGTATGGGATACTCAAAATTATTATATTAACTGTTGGATTCCGCCCTCAAAGTGGCCGATTACCTACTAATTACACTTTACATATTATAATCTCTGCATTGAAATACATTATTCAGCATCTTTAAATCATTGTATTCATTCAATCGATCAATTAACTTATTGCAGTTCAAATAATTGTAATAATTCATACATATAGCGTCGGTAGCTTAGTGGATAAGGAGTCGGCCTTACGATCGAGAGGTCCCGGGTTCGAATCCTGGCCATTACACTACCGACGTGAACCCACTCCTAGCACAAGCAATTTAGCTTAGTTGGAGGGGTTAACGGGAATATTAGTAATTTCGGTTGCTAATATTCTTTAAAAAAAAAAGTTCTTGAAACCTCCAGAGGAAGGGCGATAAGGTAATCGGTAACTTGGAATTTTTTAAGCTACTTTTGAGAACAAATGTAATTCCTATAGAATATAGATGCTGAGAAAACGATATTCTAGAGCTATTCTACCTTCGTGCGCTAACAAAAAATATGAACAACGTGGTAAAGTAAAAACCATCTTTTTATGATGGCCGCTAAAAATAAACACAAACTTTCATAGCGAGCATTAAATTTAATGACTAATGGTTAAGTTTGTGCGAACAGCTGAGCTATGCCCATTATTTTCACATTAAGCCACTGTTTGTTACTACCGTCTCTATATCTATACGGTGGTATTTTTGCCGTCTTTCTTCTTTGTAGTTCTTACATTACTTAAAAATTATTTATTACCTTGAAAAATTTTAAATCACGTATTTTATTGGAATTCTGTTAGTGTTTTTAATATGGAACGGAGAAACTACTTGGAATCCTACTCCTACTAATATTATAAATGTGAAAGTTTGTGAGAATGGATGTGTGGATGTGTGGATGTTTGTTACTCTTTCACGCATAAACGGCTGGACCGATTTGGTTGAAATTTGGTATGTATATAGGTTATACCCTGGATTAACATATAGGCTATATATCAGCGATGAACGGGATCAGAATTCCACGCGGGCGGAGCCGCGGGCAACAGCTAGTAAATTAATAAAGGCGGACATGAAACTTCCAAACTAGATGCAGAGTAGAAATTTAAAAAAATATGACATTTATATTTTTTAACATGTGTCACGTCAATTACTTTACATCGCCTGATAATAAGCTAGAGGTCAGGAATTACTACAGCAAGTGGTTATTAATTAAAAAATATATTTTATTTGCTTACTGAAGACGAAGACTGAAGTAGAAGATGATGATGATGAAGACATTCATTATACTCCTCGTGACGTATTAGTAAAAAAAAAGTTGAAAACAAAATTGTACACTACCTTAAAATAGTAAACACAATAACATTTCCAACTAGAACTAAAGATAGAAACTTCCGCATCTCCCGGACTATTTTAGTTTCATTTTCAGGAAAAGCGCGAATACAAACAAACACTTTAGTTTTGCGAAAGAAAAAAAAAGTCAGCCCAGAGAGGGTAGTCATTATCCAATGAGGTCATGCATGACGTAGTTACATGCGACTGCCAAGCATTTCAAAGATCCATAGTTATGATAATCCAAATTACGCATATCGCAGGTTTAGATGCCTGACGCCACGAATAAGTAGTTTTTCTATTAGCCAAGTTCTGCATGGCACAATAGTAATACTGATCACGCAAAATGTTCGAGTTGTAGCGGTACCTTTTCCGGGTACAATGAGTAGGTACGAGTTATGGAGACCTTGAATACTCCAGGCAACATGCTTTCCCTGACTTCACGAGTTTTCACACTACCCCAAATTAATTTTCATTAATCCCGTAGGAGGTAGCTGAGGAGCTGTCGACCACATTGTTTGTGACTGTTTTATAGCATGTTTGATATGTAGTATGTTGCCATCGGAGCTTTATGGCCGCCTTTATCACCGCCAGTAAACCTTTTATGACGTTTTTGAAAGCATGGTAGGAGTCAAAACAAAAATCTAAAACCGTTCTAGTTTTAAATTTTGCTTCCGATACGAAAACGAATTTGGATAATTCCTTAGATGATCAATGATAGCATAATCAAGCAAGCCATATACATTGTTTGTTACCTTAGTAGTAAAGAAAGTCACTGGTTCTCAAGTAATCTCGCCAGGGGTAAACTTTACTACTATCGAATTCATTCGTGCTACAACACTTACATAAACATAAAATTCATTTTAACCGTTCATTTATTCTGCTAATGAACACGAGAAAATCGTTGATTGTACAAGATAAAGACTTTCTCCTTGCGAAGTTATAATAGAGCAAATATTTCAAGGAAGGCAATCTAAGGGTTCAGCTGGGCCATTAACCGAAGATAAATGGACGCTTTGTGTGTTTACGCTTAATTGGCTTCATAGCTATTTCATTGGAAGAAGAATCTCCGTCGAAATAACTTTATAACGGAGACTGGGACCAATGGCAAGAAAATTGAAATAGTGAGGACGATTGTTTAATAAATTAACTATAAGTTTAACATTTTATAAAATAAAATAGTTTTATCATAATTATGAGGTTGCTATAGAGGCACAAAGTAGAGTCTGTTAGAAAAGAGTCAGGCAATAAAAACTATTCACTCCACTGTTAAATTAAAAATGTTTAGTGTTACAAATCAGACAACATAGATGTAATTCTAAATATTTCAAGAGAGAGAGAAGCTTGAGAACTAGGTAATCTAAAATATCCATATATATTTTTTGAGTGACCTGTGCAAGTACCTCTTTCACCCATAATCGTTACCAGACACTGATGCTAGCTATCAGAGTGTTATGTTTTATTAATCGAGTGAAATTTTATAATTTGACGATTCATAACGAGTAGTCTAGTAATATGACGTCCAATAAATAGTTATTATCTATTCGTGATAGAATGTCTCTGCGTGCTCTATCGATACACGCTATATGACTAAGAAACAATTCAAAACTGAATCTTATGTCTTTTTTAAAGTACGAATACATGATTGAAGCAGTGATTGCGTTCCTTGGTAGTTATTTTTTTCTTCATTGTGAATTTTATTCAAATTGATTGAGCCGTTACGTTAGTAATAGTATAGTATATCGCTGCATCAAGAAAATACGTGTAGGTAGGTATTACAAAAATGATACATAGACTAGAATATGCAATTACTGCACTTATCGCATTTACTGCACAGTAAGAAGTTCTTTTTTATAGTTTTCTGTAATTATTATCTATACTATTATATAACTGTAAAGTGGTCGTGTCTGTACATTGGAGATATTTAAAAAAAAAATACTTGGGCTATGTTATGTTAACGATACTGAACACGAAAATATTTTTTTTTAATTTCCTGTCTGTTTGTCTGTTTATCTGTTTGTCTGTTTGTCCGCGATGGACGCAAAAACTACTAGACGGATTTTGATGCGGTTTTTTTTGTTAGAAAGGTTTTGCTCAGACTTAAAATCTTACGATTGTTTGATCGCAATCGGTTGAGTAGTACCGAAGATATGAGCAAAGGTCGCGTTAACCGAGATGCATGCGGGCGGAGCCGCGGGCGGAAGGCTAGTAATAAATAAAATCCCCTCTTAGTAAAAGTTATCTCATACCCGTTTTCACCAACTATACTTAAATCATCTCCTAACAAGAGCCCCCTAACGTAGGTAGCCCCTAAATATATTACTTATCTAAATTCGTTTTCACCACCCTAAGTGACACCTAAGAAAGGGTCTCCTATTTTGTAGTGCTGGCGAAAACCGTAAGTGTTTTCAAAATATATTTTTTTTGCAAAATATTATTAAATTGATTGTAATATGTAGTTAGTTAGAAATATATACCTACGAAAACGTGCGTAAATATGCGCAAAGTTATTCTGTCACCTTGTTAGGGGTTAGTTAGGTGGCCCTAAATTTTAAGTGACACCTAAGCAGTTAGGTGTCACCTAAGGTTTGGTGAAAACGAAATGTTACCAAGGGTTAGCTAACTTTCCTTAGGTGGCCCCTAAAATTTAGGGGACTTTAGTGAAAACGGGAATCATTCTTTTAAAAATGTTATTTAATACTTAACCATATATTGATGTTATGGCATTTAAAAGTAATACAGCTCATAAAGGCAGTTGTTCCACTTTCACTTAAGAACAAGCAATAATGAACGCTAATGAAGTTTTAATATGACCTAAATTACTCATATGGGTGTGTAAAAAAAAGCTTTGTCGGTTATACCAGCGTTTCCCAAATGTGGTCACTTCGCGGGGTCACGATTCACGAACGTTAAATATCGGGGCGTATTGTCTTATTTTTTACAAGGGACACGTATCTCTGTGTCCTTTGTGTCAACTTGAACGTTTGTCCTGAGGAGTTTAACGTTCTTTTTTTATATTTGATGTTACTATGCAGATATTGAAATATTTTTTAATTAATAAGAGAGTTAAAAAACTGGGTTAGTTGCGATTTTACCTGAAAATGTGTGCCTTATATGATAAAACGCTATTATAAAAGCGAAACATTTTCGGGGCGAATCAACAACTGGGAGTAAGATTCTCCCAAATTCTGCCCAATAATCTTGCGTCGGGCTACGATGGGACTGGGTATACTAAAGTTTGGGAAACGCGTTTTTACACCGATTGTTTGTTAAATGATAAGTCATATAAAGGAGTTGACATATTTCCACAATCTCAAAACAAGAACAAACATTATAGATATGTGAGCATTTACTATGCAAACCCTGAGCACGTATGTGTTTCAAGTTCGAGACATTGTGATAATAATGTCAAGTTGTTATTAATTTACACGATTCTCAAGGTAAGGTTTACTTTACGGTATGAATTGGCCATGGCGGAATCCACGAAAAATAGAATAAGAGGACGTGTCACTCAGCTAGCACTTAATTACTACAATTCAAGGGCCAGATTCAATAACGTCCCTTTTCACTTCAAAACTTATTTTTTAAATTATTCACATTCGATTAGAAGGAGAAAACGTAAAAAAACTTTGATATTCCATGTGATTTCTCAAAACAAAACTAGCCTACGTTTCCGTAAGGTTTTTGAATCAGATTCTTAGCTGAAAATAAAAAAAAATCGAACAAAAAATCTTTACCTAAAATGATTAAATGTTCATATATTATTATCTTTTTATTATCTTGTACTGTATGTGTGTAATATGTGTATGTAGGTATGTAATTTGTTCGGGTATAACCCGATTTTTTTGGGTTTACTCTTAAATCCTAACTTAACCTCTTTTATCAAATACGACCCTCAATTTAGATCATCTGTAAAATCAATACAAATAACTAAAAATAGGTTATTTCACGCAAGTCCAACACTGCGGTCACCACGTAACAATGTGCCAACATTTTAGTCGTATTATGTAACAGACAAACATACAACATCGGCTATTATGTAAATATTACCGGGGGACCTTGACTGCAGGTTGTTAACACCAGTTTCTAGTGTTCCGATAAAGGTCAATACGACTACTCATTTTATATTAATTGTATAGTTAAGGTTGAGTAAACAGTGTAATTGGACATAATTTATTGAATACATATTTATTTTATACAACAATTTTATACAACTTGGGTGCCTTTTTGCCGGGGCACCGGATTACCAGTTTGACCCCTTTGACTCGGTGCAAAGGCGGGCGTTCCTTGAGTGAGTGCTGACTATCCTACTCATTTGTTCTGGTATAAAGTACACAGTGATATTTAGACCATAATGGGATTCAGAATGCGGATACACATACATGCGCTAATACATATTATACAGATAAACACCTTGACCAATTCAAATAATATATTCATGCGAACAAATAACAAATATTTGCACTGAACGGGAATTCAATCCGACGACGAAGCAGTCGAACGCTCCCTTTCGGACTTCTTCTTCCTCTTAGCGTTAATTCCCAGTCGCAGCTTTCAGCTCGGAGTCTGGGGTCCGCTTTACCAGTCTTAACTACTGATTTGGCTAGACTTCGATATTTTCCGTGAAGCGATTGTCATTTGACCTCCACAACCCAATGTCAACATTAGGCGATATCGAAGCTTTGCAGCTTGACCGATTTTTTAGGGCTCCAACTACCCGTAACAACTTCCATAATGTTCTTATGGCAACCGGGACCGACGGCTTAACGTGCTCTCCGAGGCACGACCAGACCAATGCAAATACTCATATTTGATGCACACAAATATTTGCACTGAGCGGGGATCGAACCCGCGCCTCCTGCGTAGCGGCCGCGTTCACTACCGCTACGCCACGGAGGCTGTGTGCTTTCGGACTATCAAGTTGAATTCGCGTGAAGTTGCATGCCATAAAAGTTGAATTCGGAGTTGCATTCCATAAAAGCTGAATTCCCGGAATTTTGAATTCTATATAATGTAGTTGAATTCCCTTATGTCAAGTCACAGAATTCAAAGTGGAAAATAGAATTATGTATCACGTTTATTTCAACAGATTTTCATTGGTGAAATACAGCACTTCTGAACCGTCGAAATATCTCATTTACATTTTAATGAATTTCTATGATTTAATAGCTGTGTAACGATGGATACAGCCGCAGTCTTCAACGTAATCCAAACGTGATGTTTACCCTATAAGAGCATAATATACCGAGCATTGCAAACATAACATCATATACTTCGCCTGGCAACAATCTGCGTCTTATGTAAAACTGATTAAAGAGTTTGCAAAAAGACTTGTGTAAATTCGAACTTGCGAAACGTGTAACAAAACATTGAAAAGCTCTCGATGTTATATAACAACACTGTTATTAAAATGCTGCTACTGCTCCTCAAATTGGTAATGCAGACATATGTATGCTTTATACATATCATGTAAACACACGTAATGTTCGTTGAGAAATTGATTGAAATTGCTTTATAGAGTGGATTTTTCGTCGACCGTGCCTGGAGGAAAAGTTCTCTAAATATTAGAGATAGAGAATTTCAGTGAGAAGAAATATTCCTTTATTTTTTAAAAAGAAACAAAACCACAGACAAAACTGCATTTAAAGTTTTCTGAAAAATCGCTTGCTATAACTTAACACTTGAGATTTTATTGATTTTTCGCGAGCTTTTGACACTTTGGAACATGAACGGATAATTGACAAGCTGGATGACTGCGGAGTGCGCGGTTCATTGCTAAATTGGTGTAATAGTTATCTGACAAACCGGAAGTTCACCGTAAAAGTAGACAACACTTATAGTGAACCCATTTGCGTTACAAGGGGAACAGCTCAAGGCTCTGTACTGGGTCCGCTACACTTTCTGACATATGTTAATGATATGGGTAAATGTATCAAAGACAGCACGTGTTATCAGTTCGCGGATGATACTTGCCTTTTAATTGCCGATAAAAATCCCCAAATTGCATGCAAGCGTTTGCAATCAGATTTAGATGCACTCGTAAGGTGGTGTCACGATGCTGGCTTAGTGCTAAATGCAAGCAAAACTAAATTAATGGTCATAAAATCCCCTTATACTAGACAAGAACAGATTCAATCACTAGTAGCCCATGATCACCAACAATCATCTACATGCCAACAGTGTGATAAAATGTAAGTGTCCGTCTATAGATATTGTCACAAATATTAAATATCTTGGCTTAATAATAGACGAAAAGTTTAGCTGGGGTCCTCATATTGAAAGAATCTGTAATAAATTAAGGCAATTCCTAGCTAATATTACAATACTAAAAAACCGCATCCCATTCAAAGTGAAGATTATGCTTTATCACGCACTCGCAGAATCACACATACAATACGGTCTTAGTAGCTACGGTCGAACCTACAAAACATATTTAAACGACATATATAAACTACAATATCGAATTTTAAAAACCCTAGTTTCTAACAACATAAAAAACCGTTTTTATGACAATGATAGTGGTCTGTTCAAGCACTACGGGATTCTTCCAGTGCACACCCAAGTCCTGTTTTCAATATTAAAGGAACAATTTTTTAATAAAACTTTAAAAAACAAAATAGAACATCCTGTGCGCACTCGGTCAGTCTCTGAGAACCGGTTACGCACACAGCGTGCGCATAATATGTATGGTGAGCGTACCACCGGCTATATTGTACCTCGCCTTATTAACCATCTACCCTCGTATATTAAGTTGTGCAACAGTACATTTGGTTTTACACGTAAACTAAAAGAATACTTCGTCAACTCATTGTAGACGGATAATGACTTTGTTTGTTGTTGCTTTTTGTGATTGATGTAGTACAAATGGTAATGGTTGTAGTAATGTTTTATAATTTTTGTTTTGTTACATTGTGGGTAGGTAGAGATTTGGTCTTGTTGAATATTATTCTAATTTATATTTATTTCAATATTCTATTATGTAACTATTATTGCATTAGCACAAATATAAACCTTCGTGGTTTCTTTGTTGCTAAATAACTTAAACCAATTTGTTATGTTTTATTTTGATAATAAAAAAAAAAAAAAAAAAAGAAGAAATTTACGGCGTTTTAATTGTAACTATCAAAAGATTATCTTAAGTCGGAGTGAGTGACAGAATTTGTTTCGCCGATCGATCAATCACACACTAGAATTTTTGTAACAAAAACTTAGTTTTAAATGTTAATACGTCTTTACAAGATGAAAATATTTAGCAAGTTTCTAATACATTTTAATGAAATTTTGACGCAATAAGTATGCTAACTATTCAATTCGATTAAGATTGGAAAAAGTTAAACTCTTACGGGATGAACTCAGACGGGACTTGAACCCGAGACCAGTTCCTTACAGGAGGAATACTCTGACCACTGAGCTACCGGGTGTCTCTCTCTCTCTCTCTCTCGGTAGCTAAGTGGTCAGACCATTCATACCCCCAATCTTGATCGATTTCTAATACATTATACAGGTACATATTACAGTATTTTCATAGAAAGTAAGTTTCTCAAAGAACGTACTCGTTACTAAGTGTTTATTTTTAAAAATACTAAGTGACGACTGAGAGGAGAAATCTGATGGAGTCTATAGCTATTCTAGTAGTTTATTTAAGCTGTAGGTTCTCTATGCAAAATCTATCAATGGGTATTAAAATAAGAATCTTTACTTTGCTAATCGAGTTTACATTTACTCTGTACGTTCGGTACTTAATGTTAAATAAATGTTTACTATGTAGTTAAAAGCGTTAAGGTTTTCCGATTACATGTGGTATTAAGGGATTCCAAGACGTCTTTATCATTATCTATTTTGTGCTGTAAGTGCGAGATCATAATTATCATTAGTTAACACTCAGGAATTCAAAGGCTCTAAGAGGAGAGGCAAGTCCTAGAGATGAATTGTGAAGATTGCATTAAAGAGGACAAGGCAAGTAAAGTATAGGACAGACTCCAAATAATTGAGGTAAAAAGGCAGATGATGTTATCTAACATCTTTGTAATAAACTCACCATTGACCCCGCTAACCTCCATGTGTTGGTATTCGTATCCACAATTAAAAAGGAGCCAGTTTCATCCTACTAATATTATAAATAGATGACCCAGAACATTTCGAAACCCCGTATCATCCTTTTAAAACATAGCCATGCCTACATTTTATTAATTTTCAAATAATGTACGAGAATTTGCCGGATTTGTTGACATTTATGGTTACTACTGCACTCTCTTGAGTAGTATTGTGATGATATTTAGCCTGTAAGCTTCCTCGATAAACGGGCTATTCAACACAAGATTTTTTCAACTCGAACCAGTAGCCCCTGGGATTAGCGCGATCAACCAAACAAACAAACTCTTCAGTTTTATAATATTAGTATACTTAGATATAAAAAGTTTGTGAAGATATTTGGATGTCTGGCTGAACGGATCTGGCAGAAATTGACACAGGGATAGATTACAGTCTGGAGCTATTCTAGACTATAATACTTTTATACATAGGCATTCTTTTAATCCCGGAAATAGGTGCCCATAGGCGACGAGATCGGGATCAAAAAGCGGCTAGATTAAAATATACTAGATTACATACCAAGTCTAATTTCGAGAGTGTTTCTTGACGGCAGCGTTTCTTCGTTATTCATTTCAACATTTATTTGCACCACACACAAACAAATCAAAAGAATCGATAATATAAACTGTTGTTCTGTATAATGAACAACTCTTTGTGCAAATCATTACAGTATTTATTTCAGTACCACTGCTTCCGTTACTTTCCTCATAAAATACAAGGTTAAGTACACGAAATGAAAGGATTCTTTAAAAAAAAAGTTGTTTGTTATAGCAATAATTTGAATAATGAAAACATAACCCAGTAATAAACAATGAAGATTTATAACGACTAGACAGTTTTAAGACTATTAGAACAATTTGCAGCATACTTTCTAGTGCAGAAACCAGAAACCCACGCTTGTGACGTATACCAATCATTGCTGCAGTAACTTTCCGATAGTACTGTATTCATGAATCATTATGATAGGTAACCGTAATTTATTCGCTTTATGATTCATACATACAATTGCTTAATAGGATAAAGATTCTTTTCTTCATGTTTTAGTTCAAAACAGAAAATTTTCCAACGCAATGTACAGCGGGTGTAAAATGGTCACATTTAGCGATTCCGTTAAAAACGAATAGGTAACTTTATGAATTTCCAGTAGATCTCATAGATTCTTATAACATTCGTAAAAGGTCACTCATATGAGCTGAATCACAACAATTAATTTACTAAGCAGATTCTAATTTCGTGTAAGTAACTCCACATGACAAAATATTATACTATACGATATCAATAAAGTGGCCTTTTTAGACATACTGCACTCTTCCCTTTCAACTTGCTATGGCAAATCTACAAGGCGTTGATTGTACAGTAATTCTCTTATTGAGTTTTAATACTTAGTTGCGGTTTTGAGTTTAATAGCTATGCTTAAAACAACAGGCACTTTTTATTTTAGATGTTCTTATCTTTATTGACTATGTTCAATGGAGATTAATCTTGTTTTAAATGTAGTTCAAGTACTTTATTTTGCATTTAATAAAGATTCAAGCTTTTTGTTTTGCATTTTTTGAATCGGATTTCTTTTCGTCGATACGCCTGTTATCCACGTCAGAGTTGCTTGTTTCTTTCCGGCTGAGGTTGTACTTATTACTTAAGTGCATATAAAGCGGTCTATATATAGCATAAGTATACAATCGAGACGAGAAAGTTACTCCCACAGCGGTATATTGAGTCTCCTTAACACTTCCCACTAAAAGGGAACATGACGTAAAAGGTTGGCGTAATAAATTATTCATTTATTAGAAAGAAGGAATCCGTTTGGATAGAATATGTTTAAGAATTTAATCTTGAGATCGCTAAAAGGATTATCAATTCTTGTTCCTTTAAGTATCGGTAGTAGATAAATAAAGACATAATTACTAATTGTCAAAAAGAATTACGATGTCACTGAATCTTTTTTGAAAAATTGTGTAACGAGAATATCGTTTTAGACATTTGGAAGATTAAGATTATATCGAGACGGAAATTTTAATAGATTTTTATTAGATAGGTACGAGAATTGGCTCTCAGATCTGAGGACTGTACAAAAGACGTTACAAAAGCAGGCAACCTTAAGATGATAAACGGATAGAAACAATGAGATGATTGACGATGAACAAGTCTGATTTACATTAGCTTTCGCAGGAAAGAAAGAGTCAATAGTTTGGAACCCAAACGAAGAACCTGTAACTGTAACTGGTGAAACTTCGTTTGGGCAGTGAAAATGTAAATGTCATGTCATGTTTTCACCTTTTTCTTTCTTCAATAATATTAATTTGAATAAATGCTAATGCAGCAGTTTAAACTAAATTATAAGCGTCTATTCCTGTGAAATCTAGCCACTCCAATTAATCATCGATTGCCCGTTTCCCTACAATGTTTCTACATTGTATATTTCAAGGTAATGTTTTTCAGTATAATTGCAAATAAGCAAGTCAATTTTGTCGCACGAATAAACGTAAACGCAACTGATTTATGTATTTTCTATACCACTTTATTTCATATTTAACAAGTAACTTTGTTAGACGGTGATCACAATGATAATTGAGTGAGAAGTGTACCAGAGATTGTCCTGAGATGCTACCAGATGGTATCAAAGCGGCAAATGAGTGATGAGCGGGCCTAACCATCCCCCTTACTCCGTCGGGGGAGTATCCGTGGGGATTTCTGCAGTGGAAGGGACATATAGAGCTTAAACGTAGAGAGATCCTAAAATTATACGTGGGAAGTTAATGATAAAACCAGTAAAAGAATAAAAATCATAGAATCGATTTGTTAAGTACTGACACACTATGCACTATACAGTAATGAATCACAAGTAGTAAACATTAATTAGGTTAAGAGTTGATGAAACAAAAATAGCAGTCTTATAAGATTTTTGAATAAGTACTGATTCTTTAATAAACCAAGATAGAAATTAGCATTAAAAATATTATATGTAGTATCTAGGTATCTTTAAATTTAACCACACACAGTCAACCGTTAACAAAGCTTTCTTTCTTTTTATTAAATAGCCTCCTTATGTAATACAAAGAAAGATGTTGCTGCTTCAGAATAACTTTCTGTCAAGGCGTGAGTTGCTGAATTTTGAGATGGGTTTCCTCTTTCTCGTATCAACATAATTCTCTTACTGTTCACAAATTAAAGTACTTAAAGGGCAAGCCATAGGTGCATAACTTCAACTACAAACAAAAGCTGTTCTAGATTGGCGATCATGGACTTATTACGCTGCCGCTGTGTGAAACTTCACTTACCAACGACCTAAGGGGCTGTCCATTAATCACGTGATGTTTTTTGAGCAATTTTCTAAACCCCCCCCCCTCCCCCTCCCCCATGGTGGTACGTTTAGAGGTTTTAGAGTCCCCCCCCCCCCCCCTTAGCCAAAATCACGTGTATTTTTTTATTTATTATTTAATGCTAAAAAACTAAGAATCGTGACAAAAATTGCGGTTTATAAGAAAAAATAAATACACGTGATATCTCAATATACCCCTCCCTCCCCCCTGGTGATATTTCGTGATTTTTTCCGAACCCCTCCCCCCTGTTGAGCCTCACGTGATTAATGGACAGCCCCTAAGGTACGCGAAAAGAACTTTGCTAATTCTATTCTGTCAAAACTTAAATCAACATTTTGGTTTTACCCACAAACATAAACAATGACATGTAATTTTTAAATCTTGTAAATGTACCATTTTTCCTGTTTCAACGAAGTTTTTCACGGAACGCACAAATTTCGTTAATTAGCCAAATTTTGAGTGACTCTTCATTAGAATTGGCACGATAGGCATACTGATATACTTTTTTGTTATGAAGTCATAATATTATATTTCAAGAAGACAGATAATGATATCCAAATAATATCAAAATATGACCAACCCTAATTTGTAGATATCAGTATTACCTTGATTGGCTTCAGTTTTTTCTCAATCAACTCTATCATCTCTGAAGGTATTCATTTCCCTTTTACACAATTTACAACCTCTTTAAAGTTCATTCACCTATTCTTTGGAGAGTTTCAGGCCCTTCACCGATGAAAGGTTTATAAAAAGGTACTTTAACATATCCTGCAGCCTGATTCACTTCATTTCTTAACACATAAGGAATTTATTTTAAACCTAAGTATTAAAAAACTAAGACCAGACACGGTTCAATGAACCCACCAATTAAAACCACTTGCCACAGTTGCATACCCAACGTTACGGTACCTAAATGTTGGTATTTAATTATTCTTGCAATAATAGTAATTACCAGTTACGAAAGTCCCACATTTACTTATTGAGAACTACCCCTCTAAAGAAGTGGTAATTCGTTTGTAGCATAGAATGATCAATGTATGGAAATTATAATATGTTTACGACTATCATAAACGTAATACATAATATGTTAATCCCATACATTGATAATATTATTCTATTCTACAATCTAGGGGGCTAGAAAGATTGTCAAGTAGTAAGACAAACTGAGCTAAATCAAAATAATAAGCCGTAGTGTGGGAATACCAAGTTTAATTTATAAAGCCTATAAAGAATAAATAAAGATGTTATTTTTCCATAGTAATTAGCAAACAAATTACAAAGTAAATAAAGATCCAGTCCAAGAAAATTCCAATTAACTTTTAATAAAATTAATTTGTTTACTCGATCTTAAGGTCGCTCGTAAAACTGCCCTCATAAATTCTCATAATCTAATAATTGTAATGAAGGAACATTGCAGAATAATTGATAATGGTTAAGCCACAATGGCATTTTTATAGATAGATAGTTTCTATTGGTCCGATGTCTCACATGAATCGAATACACCAATAAATCATAAAGCTATCTACTTCCTTCCTTCCTTAAGGAAGGAAGTAGATATCATATTATTACTCCTTCAATTTACTTCTGTTTAATACGAGAAGGGTTTTAAGACATGATACTGTCTGAAGTTTATGCGAACCTCACTCATTGAAATAAAACTACTTTTACTACGGGCTACGGGCTAAAAGTAAATAATAACAAATATATCGTGACAGAATCCTTTAAAAAGTTTTATTTCAATGGGTTACAAGCATTGATATATTATATATTAACATGTTACAAGACATTTTAACTTTCGTTATTTTTAAACTATCACAGTGTAAATTCATAGTTTTTATAATGATTCAGTCGTGACCACGGGTGCTGCAACGCATCCGAAACATTGGCAAAAGTAGGTTAATAATTTAAGATGGCGATAAGGCCCGAAACATTTTACAAACTATGATTTTAACTTTTTTTGGAACTTTCTATTGATCCTGGTGTATAATGGAAATCATGGATTAGTTCCGAATAAAAGATATGATTAAGTTTGTAGTAAGTATCAGAAAGATCGCAAAACGATAAAGTTTGATTTCCAACTTCTCCTATTTGAATATCCGATTAAAATAAATACAATTCTCTTGGGCCCTCGTTGAGTGACATTTTTTAGATTTTCGTGACTCGTTATTTGGTCGTAAGTCACAGAGGTTTCAGAATCTAAAATTGCACCCACCAGAGATGACGATGTGAATTTAAGAACATAAGTAATGCCCCTAATGTAACCTTGCCATCAGAATCTGTAAAATAAATAGGTACTCGTACATATATTATGTTGAAAATGCTTAAGTACTAAAACCCTATGTAATAAGATAAAATGCTTTTGATTTTGACTATGCATATATAAATGAACAGACAGTACCGTTCCAACCTGAATGTATCTACTTAAAAGCTATACTCGACTGAGATGTTAAGCATAATTCCGTGTCAGTATCCATTCCATATTCGCGGCAGTAAAGATTTAAGAGTAGAAAAGTCATAATGTATGTTGACAGCGAATTGCGAGAAGGCGTGCTGGTATTATTACAGCATATATCATGTATTCATTACGTTATTCTATCTTGTGCCAAACAAATTCATGCGTTAAACAGTAGGTATATAAAGATGATAAAACGCAGGCGCTTCAGGGCTATTTCAGAAAATTTATGAAAGACAAAAAGGGACAGCGACAGATAAATAAGATTTTGAACCCTAATGACACATGTCTCAAAAACATTTGATTATAATAATGCTATATACTTAGGCCTTTTCTGTTTAAAGTTGACGCTTTCAAACAGTAAAAGCCTTTCGCCTTCAAACTATCTACTCACGATCAAGTACTGTCTCTTGAATGTATCCTATGTTTGGTGTGCAATAAAGAGTATCTATCTACTTGTCGATATATTTTGTAAGTAAAAATTATACGAGTGACATGACGATGGGTTTAATTTTTATTACAGTCGAAGGTACTATGGATAACAATTAACAATACACCACGCATATCAAATAGTAGAGAGAGGTAAGCCTCAAATAATAGTCAGTCGTGAATGGATGTGGTGTTCTTAATATCGAAATACAAAAAGGAAGTCGAACACACATTCTCAAATGTTATTGCACAACTTTAGTAAAAGAACAATTATATCTTTAAGTACGATATTATATCTATGTCGTGATCAAATTCATGTTAAGATGCTTGCAAAATATATGCAAGAAAATATGGAACGCAAATCAATACGTAACAGCTGATTACTGCGGCATAAAAAGAACGCCTTATTAGAAATAGTTGATAGTACCAATCACATGATGGCCCAAGGTGGAAAAGATAGCGTTTAACCAAATTTTAAATTAAAGTTTACTAAATAAAAATATTTCCAGGGGCATTCTGCGACACCCGAAGAGGGCCAAGTCGAAAGAGATAGCCCTGAGTTGGTTGGGGTACGAGAGATGTCTCCAGCCAATCTCACCTCCGGCAACCGAAGACCGACAGAAAAGGAGATTTGTTGTTGATTTTACTGCCTGAGACAATACCTATGCGTGTCTGTAAGAAGTTGCAGCGGGTGTAGGAACAGCAACGCAGATAGGCCATAGTACCTTTTGTTTTTCTATATTCCACTGCTTGCTTTTACAGGAACTAAATTAATTGTTTTGTTGTAACCCCGAAATTTTATTACACGCGTAATAACAACTATGCAGGAAAGTGTTACACTAGTCGGTTTTCTGGTACTTCCCCAGTCAAGCCAGCCTATCAATTCTCGGAAAAGCTTCACTCTACCAACACTTATACAGAGTACGATTACGATTGTATTATGTTTTCATTTATTTAAATCTTCATACACACAATTGTATACAGACCGACATAATGCCACAGGTATCAGGTATTCAGTAAGTACCAGTATTATAAGATTTCCGCTAGCAGGCTATCGCTTGGACTGCGAATCTATGTATTTGGATGGCACAAATAAACGTAATTAATTTAAGCAACAACCGAATTGCGGCACCTTACTGATCGCGCGATGAAATAATCAGGTCGTGTTTTCGAACCACTACATCAATTCAGCCACGGTCCAAGACACATGCAATTGTAGTAATTAAGTGAGCGTCTTTCGAAAATGAACAATTTAATTTAGGATAAAACGAGGTAGTTGAATAAATAATAGGAGACTGCTTAACGGCTTTATTAAGTCTAGTAACAGTAATTACCACTTTTGGTCAAAGTATGGCGATATGAAGAAGATAGGATGTAGAGTATGTAGTAAAGAGAGGATGGATTGGATTTAAATCTTATTCAGGATTTCTTAAACAATTTGTTATTCTGACGCAGAGCCTCATTGGAGCGGATATTTCGAAGTCAAAACAGAATGAATTATAAATGAAAAAGATCTGAATGTAGGGTATAAAACAGTTATACACAAAGTTGCTATCAACAAATTAAGTCACTAAATTTTAATATTAATTCATAGGACCGTCTTGATTGAGGAAGCACCATTCTCTCACTTAAGATCAATTCTAAGTAATTAATTATACAGAATAGGCCGGACGCATGATGAACTCGCCTTTTAATATAATTTAAGCCATAGGTCTCAATAGTGGCTTACAGTTCACGTCATCACGTGAACCATTGACTTACTTATTAGTTTAGTAGAATAAAAAAATTATAACTTTACGTCAAAGTTAGCTACGTAATCGCGTACAAATGACAACATACCAAGGCTTTGGTAAGCATATTACTTATTTAAAGTCAAAAAAAATTGAATTGACACATTTTTTACGTCCTACTTCTATTTCAGTGCAAAAAACTGTTTTTATATGATCCAGTTCGATGACGTTGATTGGTAAACTGATATTGTGCACGAAAATATGCTAAGTGTTACTTGAAAGGTAACAGTATACGTCAATCGCGCTTGTAACACTAGAGCTGTCAAGAATAATTATACGTGACCTGGCTATCATAAGAAGCACTTTGTCAAACCAGTATCAACAATTTGTATTCGCGGCAAAACTAAACAATTCGTAACAGTATAAAACGGTAATAAATATGTAAATCTTTCGACACACTTACGTCTTATAAATCAATGATTTGAGGAGGAGGACGTTAACACTTATGTTTTACATAAATCCAGAGATGTGTGAACAAAGAGTCTGAATATAAACATTTTATTCATTATACACGTTGTACGGTTTCATAATGTGCTGTTTTTTGTTCTACATAGACTTGAAAATCTCTGAAGACGTTTTATTGCGCGTCGCTCAGAAAATGCAATCGAATTTTGACATTATTCGATTCCTTAGTTGCACAGTGCTGTACCAAACACATGTTACTGATACGTCAATATGTCATAAGTATATTAGTTGCTTAGGAGAAGATACAGTATTGGCGCTTATAGCGGCCTCTCAGTAACAATCAAATACGCCTTCCTCAACACAAGTACGCAGAATAAAGCATGACTTCTGTCATATAACATACAACACTGTACACTTTTGATACAGTGATATATTGAGACAACATATCTACCTCATTTTAATATAAGATCATTGAGATAAGATGCCAGTCTGGGATATCCAAAAATCTTACACCCGTGACTGTTTACTCACAAAAACCCAACCATAATTTGCGAGTAAATTACTTAACCAAAAAATGCATGACTCATACGACGAACGCGAATTAAAAACAGGTATATGAATATGACAGCTTCGTTAGTCCAGATACACAATCATGCCCAGTGTGACCCAGATGTTGACTTCCGCGCACCACTTTTCACCACGACGACAGCATCCGACCGACGACGTCGAAAAGCACATTTGGTATCTGTTTAACTAAGATTGCACAACTAAATTGTAATGCTTATATGAGTATTTCGTATTGTCGTCAAGAATTATGACATAATAGTAACAACCAGTTTCTTGTTAACAAAATGATTTAAGTTACGGTGACAAGATTTAGTAAGCGTAAAGACCAGGCACAGCGGGCTATGGAGCGAGCTATGCTCGGAGTCTCTTTGAAGGATAGAATTCGCAACGAGGTAATCCGACAAAATTCTAACGTTGCCGACATAGCTCGCAGAATAACCAAGCTGAAGTGGCAGTGGCAGTGTGCAGGGATCACCATTATAGGATTGACAGCATCTGAAATAGTGACCCGTTCCCTTCCTGTTCCAGACTTCACCTTAGCTTCTTACTATCCAGTGTGTTGCAGTCAATTGACAAAGTGGATATTTATAGACGTGCGAAGGCGACCATGTCAATGCACGCAGGTAGTGTTATGACGCACCGTTCAAGTTGCAGTGACCTTGCTGTTAAGTTTAAGTTCACTGCTGAAATAATCACCTCGTAATCCTTGAACTGCGCGTCAACTATGCGTGAACTGTTAACTTAATCTCTTAAATTAAAATATTAAATTGACAAGAAATACAGTTAAGTAAATGCTTCATAAACACATATTACAATCTAATATATGCAATTATGATGTGTCAATATTATCAATATCATCATTTATGTTGACAGGATCGCCATGACTGTCTACACGTGCCCTCTGGATATCAAGAATGTATCTATGTTAAGTGTAATTTATAGTACGTACACGTTGATTGAAGCACAACTTTCAATTATCATGCACCGCCCACACAGTGCCAATCATGGGCTTCCCTCGGCACGAATTTACGGAGAGCCTATTTATTAACAATCATTGTAAGAAAACAAAACTAATAGTATAAGTCGAAATATCGAGGTAAATGCACTTATTTAGCAACTTGATCTACTGATCCTTGATCCCATAGGGGTTGCTATATTCGTTATAACCGGCTTAATTTCAAAATACCCTTCGAAATTTTCCCGTTTAGCGGCTAGAAATACGAGTAAATTACCGTATCGACCGTATTGGTATTGTGGTCCAACATTATGGTCGATTATCTAACTAAACTATAATGAGTTTAATAGTAACTGCAATTAAATAGTATAAAGCAATCAATTATTACAGACACAAAAAAGAAGAATCTTCATAACGCAACGCGGCGGTCGTTCAATTGTTCGATAATGAGATCCATGAGTAAAGAAAATTGAATCATAAGCAGCTGATTGTTATGCATTTTTTTTAAGTTAGTACGGCAAAACCACATTGCTCTAACAGCTATTAGTTACTTAGAGATATTTCAATCTTTTTCCTGTTCATAATATGTTATTATGACATAATTTTTTTTAATTACATCTTCCTACATCTGTGCCGGCCATCCTTAAGCATAAAATATGAACAGGAAGTTAATTTTCTCTGCCTTGGTCGCGTTTCTCGATATAGCCTTATCTTAAGTCATGCGCCCTGTTAAGATAAGGTTATATTGAGACGTAATTAACCTAACAACATCCTAGTACCAACCTAGAAAAGCTGTGAACATGCTGTGACAGGGCAAGATTTTAGATCTAAGTAGTGAGTTCCTGCTTAGAAACAGTACGTTGCGTAAACGCTTTCGCGTCGATTTCACTTTGTTGCAGTTTGTCACAAGCAAGGGCGGTAGTGTATAAGTGCCGTAATAATTTGTGGTAATGATACCATTCGACTATCAATTAAGTGCTGTTATGAATTCACGAATTAATTTGGAAGTGTTTTTACTACGTAATAATGTGTTATGTGATTTGTGGCCTTTTGATAAATACATAATTGGATAGATTTTGTGATCCTCATAGACTTGGATTAGGTTCAGAATGACTACTTTTTCAAATTGACCACTTTTCAAGTTGTCTACTTTCCTGTAATGACTACTTTCCATGTGAATTTTAAACTATTTTGTGCAAGGTTTTAGATCAAAGATAATCGAGAAATTGATTGCTACTTGTATGGCTGACTGTACGATGTGAAAACTCAGTTTCATTGCACGTGGAAGTGAGGTTCAATATAACTGTAATCAAAGCACCCTATTATGGCATAATCATCCAATTTACGATGCGTTGTAATGACAGGGAAAATGCTAACTTGCATTTTCCTTTTATTACGCGATTTCTATAATAATACCTACTCGTATTACTTCTAGCTGTGTTACGTCGGAAATAGTGAATAAATGAAGTTATAGATTCGTGTTTGACAATACCTAGTAGACTGTAGAACCACACCTCTTGGTCTTGGACTTGGAATTGAACAGCTTGAAATAGAATTACGCCGTATTTCGTGTTTTATGATAGAACTAGCTGACCCGGCGAACTTCGTACCGCTATATTTTCCGCCCGCGTGGTATTCTGATCCCGATTTATCAGTGTTTCTCTACAATATTATGCATGTATTATAGATATAAACCTTCCTCTTGAATCACTCTATCTATTAAGAAAAACCGCTTCAAAATCCGTTGCGTAGTTTTGAAGATTTCAGCATACATAGGGACGGACAGACAGCGACAGCGACTTTGTTTTATAATACGTAGTGATAGTGATTTGGAAACACTTCGCACTTTGATTCCCACCCCTATTCCTACTGGCTGGTAGCTAGCACTGCTCGCAGGGTACCGTTTTGTGACGTATGTTTAGTTGTTATGCATACACTTTTATAACATCGATTGATATCGCATTATACAAAAGACGCATTGCACAAATATAAATTTTTGTGTGTTTGACTCTATACAACTGTGTATATAGTTAAAACAATGTGTTTAGATTTTTATCGAGCGTATTATTCTCATCTATCACAAAGGGTGTGGTTATCCAAATCTCACAAGTGAATTAAATTAGTTGTAAGCTTCTTGTGTGATCTGATAACATCTGTTTGTGTAGGTACCTATTGATGTTTTTCGAGTGCTTATTCTCGTTCAACACAAAGGGTTTGACAACCCGGATCACGACGTCCTTATTCAACCGTATGACTCCTTGCATACAAAACAGTTATTCTGTCCAAGTCTCCAAAGTTCAAGGTGTGGCAATCTAAGGGCGCCTTTATTAACATAAAAAAGAAACATGTGATATCATAAATGAAAACACGTTTGAATACTAAACAAAAAACTTGTTCCGGATAACCAAATCGACGTCGTAGATGCCACAAAAAATTGCAAAATACCGCCCTACCCATGGCTCTACTATTGAATTGATTGTATTTTCATAGCGGAATTTCAACAAGAAGAATTATGCTGCTATAGCTACTTCTCTTGTGTGAATCTAGTTCTATATGATTTATTACAAAGGTCCCGCGGAGTCCCGGTCCTGATTCGCTGACCTGTAAGTATTATTCATTATAAGAATTCAGAAAAAAATACCTGAAAAGCAGCAGTAGCATATTCGGGGGGACTGAAAACAACTTACAAAGGGTGAGAAATGAATGACCTATGTCTGATCCCCCCCCCCCCCTTGTGTGATTACAGGTAGGTTATTATATTATTCTCCTTCTACACAAAGGGGGAAGCCTCGAAGCCGCGAAGCATAATGACCTCATTATTGAATCGAATGACTTACATATTAAACAGTAAGTAACTATCAACAATCACAGTGACACTGACAGACAGCCTAATTGATTTTTTATAAACAAAAAAATATCAACCATGTTTGTGGTCACAAAAAAAACTTGCTGTTCCTGATAATCGAAGTCGTATGTAGTCAAAAATAACTGCTTGTAATAATGACTCAGCAAATGTTATAAAATTTTGTATGTCAGTGACCGCTTTCTAGTTTGCCGAGAATTGAATGTTAAACTAGTCTGAGAAGACATAAAATGACATAAATGTTTTTTTTTAGAATATTCCTTGAAGTACGAGGATGGGCTTCGTATTCTTACGGAGAGAAAATTAAAAAAAAATAGAATTGACTGTTAGGCGGTACGAAGTTCGCGGGGTCAGCTAGTTTCAAATAAAACTATATTAAAGCTTAATAAATCCAGGCCTAAGAACTTAAATACATGTAGGACACAAGCATACGGCCTACCGGATGGGAAGCTGTTAGCGCAGCCTATGGATGTTTCACTAGGGGCGTTGACGACTCAGTAAAAACCATATTTATTCCAAAATTGATCAGAGGTGTTTTACGTCACATGAGCATCATTTGTACCTAAGAAAGTTGTTTGTCCCATGTTATCGTACATACATTATAGGCACGATAACATCGGTAACCTATTACAATAATACAGGTCAAATATAATAAGACTGGATATATCAACAGATACCAGTTTCTGCGATAAGTGGCTTTATAAACTCAGTTATTGACAACAAAAATGATTTCTGACGGGTCTGATAACTGGGTACTATTTTGTAATTTTAATCTTATTTTTAACCTTGTTTGATCTTATATTTTTATGCAAACAATGCTCCTTGAACTGGCACAATAATATACAAAATATGTAATCACTTCACTACATATTATAAAACAAAGTCGCTGTCGCTGTCTGTCCGTCCCTATGTATGCTTAAATCTTCAAAACTTCGCAACGGATTTTGAAGCGGTTTTTTTTTAATAGATAGAGTGATTCAAGAGGAAGGTTTATATGTATAATAAAAGCATAATATTGTAGAGAAACTGATAAATTTAGAGGTATGCAGCGGAAAGGGATCAGAAAATATGGCGGTACGAAGTTCGCTGGGTCCGCTAGTCTATACTATTATAAAATTGTAAAGTGGTCGTGTCTGTACATTGGAGATATTTAAAAAAAAATACTTGGGTTATGATATGTTAACGATACTGAACACGAAAATATTTTTTTTGAATTTCCTGTCTGTTTGTCTGTTTGTCTGTTTGTCCGCGATGGACGCAAAAACTACTGGACGGATTTTGATGCGGTTTTTTTTGTTAGAAAGGGCTTACTCAGACTTAAAATCATACGTTTGTTTGATCGCAATCGGTTGAGTAGAACCGAAGATAGGAGCAAAGGTCGCGTTACCCGAGATGCACGCGGGCGGAGCCGCGGGCGGAAGGCTAGTATTATATAAAAAGGTCTCGGACATGTTTTTCATGTTTATATTTCTTCAAGTGGAAAGTTTTTAATTTTCGTAGGTCATTTTTTGAAGTGTGAAAAAGCCATTGAGCTCGCGACACTGTTACCGACACCTCTCTTCATTATGACACCTTTGTTTTATAAGTATGTATCTACATACATACTTAACCTAAACCTAAAGATCCAGTGCCGAGGATAGACTCATATATAGCTAACCCTCCCTTCTTTTTCAGCTAACCTCTTAAGTACTTCCAAGTAATACGAAAATAAATTGTGAACTTACTTTCATTTTCAATGTTTGACAGCTGGAACAATGCTTTGAGGCATCTATAACATGTATTTAAAGCAGTCTACTTTCTATGACCGTAATCATTGAACTCATGACCGAAATCAATCACAACTACAAATCAGCCAGGAGACATCCAATTTAGCGAGAGCTCCTGTAATTCAGTCATCTAGAACATTGTAAGTAATAGACTACTATTGAGTAGAGGTCATGTAACGCTGGCACAACCCACACGAACTTTGCCTATTGTCAAACGATTTCACTTTGTGTTATTCACAGACCATAGTGAAAGTGTTAAATGTTTTTTGAACAATACCGGTGTCATTAACTACCTGATTTGAATAATGTACCTAAGGAGGTAACATTACAGAAATAAAAGTGAAGTGGTATGGGTATTGGGTATGTCGTTCATTTTTATTTTATTTGGAATTTGGGGTTTATCGTGCTGATTTTGGTGGTTGAAATATCTGAGCCAATTATTGTAATTAAACTGTGACAATGAAATAGCCTGAAAGCTACAGTGGCGCCTGTGATGGACTGATATCGTTTATAAAAAGTCGTTCGTTTGGACTTGTTTAGAGGTTACGTGTTCACTAACTTTGGCGGTGAAAACAAAAACAATACAAATTGTAAAACTGAATAGTATTCAATTTAATTGAAAAAAATATTAACTGTATTCAGTTATTCTTATCTTATTCACGCCAAGCTCTACGGAAGCACATACATACATACATAGTAACTAAACTCTTGTACATTACCTTGGACACTAATTATGTTAATAAATACTTTTTAATGGACTTTCAGTGGTTCACACTTCGATTATGTAAAACTGTGCCGGTTACCTACTTAGCGACTAATTTATACTTTTTTTTTTTTTTTTTCAGTAAAATAAAGTGTCACTGGCTGGTACCAAAGGCAACATCGTCATATAATAATATATATGCAAATTAAAGTAATGTAGATAAATTATGTGTTGTAGGTACTTATTTTAAAACATAGTTAAAGTTAAAAAACCATTCATTCTATAGGTATAGACCAAGGGTGCCCAACCCTAGGCACGCGGGCCACCTAGTGGCCCGCGGACGAATTTCGGGTGGCACGCGCAAGCCACTGCGAGAGGAGCAAAAAAAATAGCTTGTACAAAAGCAATTGCATTAGTCGCAGTCGCAGTCGCAAATGCTATGCTATTTTTTTCTTTTCACTCAAATCTATCGAGTATTCATCAAAATGATATTATCTCTTCATATCATAACTAAAAAGTTTTAAATAATTTTATTTTATTTTATTATTATGATTTTGATTGTATTGATAGTTTGGTAGTATAATAAACTTAAATAACTTAATATTGTACTAGTGCACTTTGTTATTATACTAATTTTTGTAGTTACATTCCATATTATTGAGTTATAATTTATACGCGTGAAAATGTAGTAAAATAGGAGCTGTCACTGGCGTGGAACGGATCCGGCGGCTGGGTCTGAGGTGACTCTGTACAAAACTCAGGCCATGTTCTCTCATAGGCCTCGGCGTGCACCACCGGAGGGATCCAAACTCACAGTGGGAGACACTCTCATCGGCATCCAGATCAAGATGACATATCTGGGGCTCGTGTTCGACGGGCCAGATATCGGGGAGCGTCTCCGAAGTCTGGCTCCCAAATTAAGATGCACAGCTAACGCTCTGGCGTGGCTGCTGTTCAACATGAGGGAGCCAGAGCAGAGGAGGAGGCAGATGCTGCGGAAATCGTACGCTCCATTGCCCTATACGGGTGTCCCGTGTGAGCGGATGCCCTGAAGTATAGGCACGTGCACCTACCGCGTGCACAGCAAGAGACGATGGCCATCAAGGCCATCAGGGGTTACCGCACGATATCCTATGACGCGGCGAGTTTTCTTGCCGGATCTCGGAGAGCGAGGCTATGGCCAAAAATGGCGAGTCACCGGCAATTAATCTTGACATCGCCAAAGCTTTTATAGAGTCTGCCACAAATCGCTTCTTTCCAAGCTTTCAACCAGCCTTTGGTCTCCCTCTCAGACTGTGCGACTGGGTGGTTAGCTTCCTGCAGGAGCGCCATATTTGCGTCCTTTGTGATGGACGAACTTTGTAGTTCTTGCAGGTAAATGCTGGCGTGCCGCAGTGGTCTGTCTTATCACCCATTCTCTCTCTTCTACATATCAACGATATTCTGACCACCCGGCAGCATTAATTGCTATGCAGACGATAGCATCTTACACGGGAGTTATCATGGGCATACTGCGGCCGAGCAGTCTGATATATAGTCTGAGCGCGGAAAAAAAAGCAGCTTCTTGTCACTGAGCTCGACCGGATCCTTAATCATATTTCCCAATAGGGCTCTGAGAACCTGGTCGAGTTCAATGCCAACAAGACACAGGCATGTGCATTTACAGCAAAGGTATCTTTTTTCCTTCCCTCTGTGGCATGGCCACTGCCACTGCGGGACAATCTCAGTATTCTCGGTATGGATGTTCGCTGCCTACTGAACAACAAAAATTATATTGAGAGTATAATCAAAACAGCCTCGCGTAAACTCGGAGTCCTGAACAAAGTGAGATGTTTTAACACGCCGGAGCAGCGGTGTCTTCTGTCTCCTGCGTGGAATACTGCTCGCATCTCTGGGATGGCTTCGCAAAATACTTACTTGATACACTCGACAGGTTCCAGTGTCGTGCGATCCGCATTTTTGGGAATCCTGAGATCACGTAGAGTTGTGCATACTTGGCAGTATTTTAATTTTACCGTCTCTGCTATGGTGAATGTTCTGATGAGCATTTCCAATTAATCCCACCCTATCCTTTCCTACACAGAAAAACGCGTGCAGGACATAAATGTCACCCGCATACGGTGCAAAATATTCGGTGACTCCTTCCTCTGCCGTACCATTAACTCCTAGAATTCCTTACCAGTTTCCCTCTTCCTACAGTCCCGGATCCTTTAAGCGGGGCGCGAAAAAGCATCTGATGAGGCCGACAAGCTGAGTGCCACCATTGTAACACGATACTTACGTGTCTATAATGGTGACCCTCTTTTCCGAGACTGCCTCCAGCTTACCAGCAGGCGAGGTGAAGTCAAATTGACGTTATAAAAAAAGTTCTTTCGGTGCCATATCGTTACCGAAAAAAGGCGCGGGAACGGGGACACGAACCCGAGCCGTGAAGGGCACACCGTAGTAGCGGCGATAAGACCCATCATGGGGGAAAGCTAGAGAGGCTGCCATGTAGCCTCTCTAGCCACTTCTCCATCCTGCAGGTTATGCACGGATGCTTCGGAGTTTTTCTGCGTTGGATCCGGTAAGAGTCAACCACCGAATGCCATCGTAATGACGCGGGAGACGCCATCACCGTAGGAGTGACAGTTCTCTCGCTTGCCACCTTGCTCACGGCGATAATACGCTGCGCGAGCGCGTGGGCTGCCACCCCTCCTTTTGAGAGCAATTAATATTCCAAAAGGAGACGGCGGGGTAGGAACGGAGGGGATTCGCAGCCCGCACAGCCCGTGACGAGCGTAGGGGACGCGGGCGTCGGAGGTGCAGAACAGGCCTCTGTCCCTCATGAGCATGGGCCTGAGGGTGGTGACGGGTGGAGCCGCCTGCACCTCCTCATTCCCAGGGGCTAGATGGGGATGCGATGGTCCCAATACCCGAAGAGAGCCGGCTCGAGGGAGATGGGCAAGAGATCAGCCACTTTCATCTTACGAAACCTGGGGGGGGGGGGGGTGGATGTAGTAAAAAGAGGTACTGGCCCGCCAAAAATGTCCAAATCGTAAGTTTGGCCCGACAGCTAAAAAGGTTGGGCACCCTTGGTATAGACCATTTAAACGGCACTTACAAAAAGTTCAATTAAAATGAATTTAGATAATCCAATGGATCACCGGTTCACGCTATCTCGAGAAGACTCGGGCCAGAAACTCAGCAAGCTTTTTGTAGTCTATTTCCAAACATGCTTAATCTAATTACAATGGTTTTCTAGAGTAGCCAAGTAGAGCAAACAGTTCATTTTCAAGCTTGTTTATCATTTTAATATCCTTGTATTTTACAATAATTTCATTATAGCTTTCATGGCAGAGTTTCCTATTAATTAGATTTTTAATAACATTATCCTTATACAGTAATCGCGTTAATCACCATAAATATAATTGTGTAACTCATGAACAAGTTGTTGAATGTATCTTTTTTGTGCGTCTATTTTGGCGAGTTATGGTTCATACTTGTAACATTCCTGTTTCAAATTTCAAGTGTCGTTTGTTTAATTCATAAATAGTAGTTTTAGACAGAATACTTTTTTTGTGTTCGTGACTTACTTAGTGTACATAATTTGTATTTCTTAGTTGTCTAGATTGGAAGCAATCGAACTAACATCAATCAATTAGCCTATTGCAGTCCACTGCTGGACATAGGCCTAACCCAATATGCGCCACGTTTGCCGCTCCTCCGCCTTCCGCATCCAGTCCATCCCAGCCGAACTAACATACTTCCGCACTACTTTTGATTACGCATGTTCATACTGCGATATAATATTATTACGAGTATAGTTATGAGAGTGTTCATTTTACTTCAATTAAATTATTTTTTTAAAGAATTGTTTATCGCATTGAGGTCAAAAGTTAACCTGATGTTGTTTTTGGAAAAGTTCATTAACCCCATGCCATTTAAAACAACCTACCTGATAATGTTGTATTCTTGAAGAAATACTTCTGCTTACAATACATACATAAACCGACGGGTATTGACGTCGAGATAGTGTCCTTACGCGAGATATTTACGATTCAGATGCAGAGTGATACCTACTCGTTAAGAATTTTCTTACTATAGATAATAAATAAATAAATAATAAATAAATATTGTAGGACATTCTACACAACGCTATGTAGACCCAAAGTAAGCATAGCTTAACTAGCTTGTGTTATGGGTTCTAGAATGCGGATAAACATACTTAGATACATTTTTTTTGTAAATACACACATATTATATATAGAAACACCCAGACCAATGCAAATATTCATATTCATGCACACAAATATTTGCACTGAGCGGGGATCGAACCCGCGCCTCCTGCGTAGCGGCCGCGGTCACTACCGCTAAGCCACAGAGGCATATCACCATGTTTATCTTTTTGAGGCGGAAAACAGAGCTTAAAGGTGGCTTCAGACAACGCTATACTATTGCGTTATATAGTACTTATAGCTAAGTGTGAACGTGTCCCTACTTAATTTTGTTGTGCTATGACCTATGAACTATATGCTATACATTTACTCTTGACATTTTATTATACACCGCTGCAGGTAGAACCGTGGCAACATAAGACGGAATTGCGTACAATTTTCCGAAACGAACTAAATCACATTCTCGTAACTTGTTCACATGCATTGTATTGTATATGAAACAACAGACATAAAAGTTTGACCGGAAAATTGAAAACCCCTTTTAATAACTCTAATATTTGGGTATTTTTGAGGCCGTTTGGAAATTGGCATGCGGGCTTGTCTCTTGGCGGAATTCCATACATCTGCCTTTAGTTAGGTAGTAAATCTATACTAAAAGTTAAAAAGTTTAAACGTGGTATACTCAGGAACTACTGGATCGAATTGTAAATATCTTTTAGCCCATTTTTCGAGGAAGGTTTATAGGCTATATTTGATGTTATATAGCCTATATGCTACTACTAACTCTATCGACAGATTCCTATAAATTATTTCAACATTAATAAATTGTGGGCATATACAGGGCGTCCCACGGCGATGCCACATGGAGGGAAAGTACCTTAAATCCTTAAGTTAGCTTATTTTACTTAAAGGAGACATCATTTTATTTTTAAAAAGAAACGAAACTGCATTTAAAGATTTTTAAAAATTCTCTTGCCACATCCGGTAAACGAACCGACTAAAATCCGAAAAAGTAACATCCTGTATTTTTATGGCATCAATCGATAGTGTCAATCATAAGGATCAAATCTCCCTAAGAAACATGGTAAATTAAATGAAAGGAAGTCCTTGAAATCTAAAATTATAAATTCAATTTGGCAAAATAAATCACTTTAACTCAAAGTTCATCCATCCATCTGGTACCATATTAACAATAAAATTCCATATTTAAACTACTTTTCTTTTTTTATCGTGCTGACACCGCTGCTGGTCAGCAGTAGTATTTAGGTATGTCGAACTCAAACCGACTAAAACCGCACGCCGCGCGCCGTCTAAATTAACAGGTTATAAGTTGATCCATAGGGCAATTCTCTTGCCATTTTTGTTGCACAGGGTACACCGCGTGCAGGTTTCTAATCAAGCACCCAAAAATAACTACCTACCCTACCTACACATACCTCATCACAGATTAATAAATAGTTACTACGTGACCTCATGTAGTTACCCAATAAAGTTACATTCTAAACAGGTAACAAAGTTCATTCATTTGGTACTCATTTTACTGAATAAATTTCATCAAAGATATCTTTGATGTGTTGATACCTTGTAAGAAATTCTTACAAGGTATCAACACTAGAGATATCTTTGATTTGATTAGAAACCTGCACGCGGTGTACCCTGTGCAACGAAAATGGCAAGAGAATTGCCCTATGGATCAACTTATAACCTGTTAATTTAGATGGCGTGCGGTTTTAGTCGGTTTGAGTTCGACATACCTAAATACTACTGCTGACCAGCAGCGGTGTCAGCACGATAAAAAAAGAAAAGTAGTTTAAATATGTAATTTTATTGTTAATATGGTATCAGATGGATGGATGAACTTTGAGTTAAAGTGTTTTATTTTGCCAAATTTAATTTATAATTTTAAATTTCAAGGACTTCCTTTCGTTTAATTTACCATGTTTCTTAGAGAGATTTGATCCTTATGATTGACACTATCGATTGATGCCATAAAAATACAGGATGTTACTTTTTCGGCTTTTAGTCGGTTCGATTACCGGGTGTGGCAAGCGAATTTTTAAAAATCTTTGAATGCAGTTTTGTTTCTTTTTAAAAATAAAATGAAGTCTCCTTTAAACAAAATGAGCTAACTTAAGGATTTAAGGTACTTTCCCTCCATGTGGCATCGCCGTGGGACGCCCTGTATATAATATTATATGGCTTAATGGCGATTCGGGGTTTCAAAATATGCCACGGAAGCCGGGGTTGGCCGGCCAGTAGAACCTCCTGTATAAGTGGCATTATATCATTGTAAATGTAAGTTATTTGCATGAATCATTTCCACCACATTTTTTTCTTGTACAAACGTTTTGTATTATTAGGCGTCCGCCGCCGGCGATACAATAGTTGCCATATTCGCGTATCGTCGTCGTCACAAATTGGGTCATTTCCGTTCAAACACGTGGGAGCCGACATTGACCGCCATATCCAAATACATTATCTTTTATGTATATATGAGACCTAGTAAATCGTATCTTTGTTTGAATTGTTTCGTAACGTTTAGTTCACACGAAGAAAAATGAGCTCTACGGTACTGCCCATATTAAGTATAAATTTTATCAGATTAGAATTTGAAATGATAAAATGTTGGAAGGCCTTGTACCGTGCGCTTATTAATACTAACAGAACTGATAAAAAGTTTACTAGGAATCAGCACAATTGGCTACAGTGGGTCATACAAATTGAATTAGAGAACATCACAATCCTACACTCTCAAAGATTCAATGACGTAAGCAAGTAGGCTCTCTTTTCTTGTTCCTTAGTAAATTTCTACTCACGTTTGTATGTCACTGACCTCCCTCTAAATGGCTGCTTAGATTTTCATAAAATTCTATACATAAACGAGAGGGAACTGCCTCGATTGAGACAGCTTTTCAAGCTGGATAAAACCATAGTACTACTATACTCGTAAATGTAACATTTATGCTAAAACCTTCACACACTTCGTCACTTTCTATTAAGTACTGATAGATTGTTACACGCGTAACAATTTATCAGTACTTAATAGAAAGTGACGAATCGGTATTCAATAAAGATATGAAGATGTCAAGGAACTAAAGCATTGACAGGATGCTAGAACATTGTCTACACAAGTGCTTTACTGCGCATTTCCGCCTGTTATACAGTCATTATAACTCGTGCAGAATGCCAAATAGACGTGCATGCTATGCTAAAGTTCACAACATATTACATAACTTGAAATGTAACTACTGCAGCTGCGAATTACTGTTACTAAGTTTTCTTTTGATGGTACGGTGAAGCAAAGCAAAGTATACAGGGCGAAGGAAATAAGTTTATTGGAGGTGGTAGGACACGACACGACGGTATTTGCATCCCAATCGAGTAGTCTGACTAGGGAAGTACCTCCGCCCTAAAGAATACCGCGGTTATAATAACCTCGTCTTGAGTCACCGGCGGTGAGTAGGGTTGCCAGAGCTCACTGGAGAGGTTTTGTGCTGTCAGTGGGAAGACCAAAGGCTTGTCCTGCTTGTCTTCTGCGCTGACAGCGCAGAATCTCTCTGTTCTTACAGTGTCGGCAGCATTTCGGTTTTGCACACGTCCATAGGCCACAGTAACCACTTCCATCAGGTGAGCCATGTGTTTGTCTGCGACCTAAGTGGTATATAAATATACATATTTATTTTGCTTTTGTAGGTGTATATACTTATCTAAAAGTAAGAAGTAAATATACCATACTAAGCGCACCTGACGGTTGACTGAAAGCTATTCATAGTCAATGCAAATCCGTAACAGTCCACAACAGTCGCATCCCGGTGTAATAAAACTATAAATACAAATTGATCGATTTATCACAGCGCAGTGATAAAACGGACTTGGCACAGTGTTCAAAGGTCGCTGTTTCATTGTATTAACACTGCTATGCAGCCGTTATTTAACCAAAATACCGTAATACAACATTTTCTCCATTGTCACTTCTAGATACCAGCCAAAAAAAACTGTATCAAGTAAATGTTAGCAGTATTTTTCTATATTTCTTAGTTTTCAAAATAAAATAAAAAAAGGAAAATGTCGTTAAGGTTTTTAATATACTAGCTTCTTGCAATACACTGCTGGATATAAACTAGGTATTTCCTCCAGAGCCTCCATCTTTTGCATCCAGTAAAACTAAATGCGATTAACTCAAAACTTAGATTTGGTAGATAACGGCATTTGATAGTAAGGACGGTAGTACAGTGTGCCTAACGGGATATGATTTAACACAGTGACTGTGCAACTTTTTGCAACTTGTCGACACAACTCAACAACTTGTCACAGTTATTTAGCACGGAGCGTGACATTCGCGGTAGCCCGGTGGCTATTATCACTTATGTCCGTATAATACAATTACTCTGTCTCAGTACGTATTGTTTTTTTTATACTACAAGTCGAGTTTGTAATCAAGGAAACCGCCTACCTGATGACAAGAGGCGTTACACGTAACGAACTAAATTATTGTAGTGTTACACGGCTTCGGCTATATCTTTTTTTTTTATCGTGCGAAAAATCCCCACGGATACCTCCCCCGCCGAAGCCGGAGAAGGAGGTTATGTCGGACTCGAACCGACTAAAACGCACGCCGTCTGTGGGCCCTCGCACCCCGGCCGACCCAGGGCCACATCTCTCGATCACACGACTATATCAGAAAACATATCATCTGTTTTTTCTATAAGTAAATTGGAATCGAAACGTCAACATTAAGACAGGAATTAAACCTATTTCTGCCTCCCTAGACAAGTGGTAATTCGTTGTCTAGCTTAGACTAGAATAGAATGACAAATGTACGGGTTTTTACGTTTATGGACATACACCGGTCAAAGAATTGCCACTTGTTTAGGGAGGCTGAGGAGAATACTCCTGGCCTCTGGGCTCCGTGTACCTGTACTGGATAGCTGAAGTTCTTCTATACATACATTTAGGACGATATAGGCGTAATGCACTGGAATTCTTATACTTGACATACATACAATCACGCCTTTATCCCCGGAGGGTTAGGCAGAAGTGAATTAACACCAACATTTCCCAATCATTGTATTAGGTCCCACGTAATAGGGGGTGAGACTATTGCCGTATTCCGGGCACTGTTGTTGACACGAGCCATGTATCTGAGGCTGAGCCTGGGCTGTATATATCTGCCTGTTGTTAAACAGCCCTATCCCTTAGTCACCTTGTACGACACCGCAAGGGAGGAGATGGGGTGGCCCAAATTCTACTCTGCCGGGAACCACGCTGATATACTTGAACTGCGATAATATCTGATGATTTTACGATTGTTTACGCAATATCCATACTGAGTATTGTATTTATAATTAAAAGTATTGAAACCTTTCAATAGTTCCCTCCCACTTAGATTAGTATTGTACAATAATAATCAATAATGCGCAATATTAGTTTGGATGTAGGTTCTGAGCCGTAACTGAATTCCATTTCTTATTATGGGCATAAGGGTTAAACCATAATTATCATCATCTTAGCGTTGTGTGCCGATTGCATATATGAGGCCTTCAGCTCAGAGTCCAGGGTCTGCTTGGAGGGCATAAATCGTAAAGGTTAATAAGAAATTCCAAAAATACAATGCCTAATTTCAAAAAAGAAATTCGTTTATACTAACTGTATTTAATAGAAAATATAGTTACAAACTCCACTTAACTTAATTGAAAAGCATTTCAAGTTAAATTATACAGTCGGGCTAGAATTATCAAAGTTCTTAAACTTTTATTTTTGTAACAATACATACAATATTATATTCGCTGAAGCTGCTCTGAATTGAACAATTTGAATTGAACAAGATAATACAATTCTAACAAAGATTGATAGTAGAACTAATGTACAATTTGCCGCCTAATCAACTGCTCAGGGGATATTTTAATCATGTCAAAAGTCTCTGATGAGGCTATCGTTTATAAGATTGTACTCACGTGTGCATATAATTATGAATTTATGTACGTCATTACTGTCATTAGTGAACAATTGACATCAATTATAATAAAGAGTTCTGCGAAACAATGAAAAATTATGAATTGTATATCTTAACGTTAAAAAATAAATGTTTATTTAACCTGTCGTTTCTATTTTAATTATTTCAATGCGGTACAATTTTGGTAGGTGGGGCACGTTTGCATGTTAGTTTCCTAAAATTTACAGAATGTGTCTAAAGTTTAAGCATTGAAATAAAACCAGTAGGTATTAACTGATTCTATTGAGATTTATTTGTCATTATTTTCTTTAAGCCTGACGACGTTTCAGCAGCAATAGCCCAAGGGGTGACCAATAAAATAAATAAATCGCGATAGAATCCATTAAATAGTGGTTTTATTTTAAGATTAAAGAAGTAAAATAATGCATTATAACGCGGGTCCGAGGATGTCACCCGGTGCGACTGACTTGGGTCTCGAAGCTCTTGGTTAGTCTCCCCATTCACCCCTATAACAATATTCTTCGTATGTTATATCCATATTGTATGGGTTATATTGCAAGAATCTGTCAAAATTCATATTCATCTTTCACGATGACTACATTTTAGAGACCATACAAGGCAAACAAAACAACAATTAAATAGTCGTTTCGTTAACCATAGAACACTATTCTGGGGCCCGATGCGCTAATTTTACGTTTTAGTTTTTGTAGTTTTGGTAACTTACTAAGACGTAACGTAACATTTCGATGAGTAAAACTGTAGTTTTCTTTGTGGGTTTTCGGTAAAAAGAAAACGTAAGTATATATTGACATGCTTGTCATTTTTTTTTTGCAATAATTACATACGTTAGTCCGTCGAGAAAGTTGTGACGATTGAGGGTGGCGCTGCTTTACATACGTTAGTCCGTCGAGAAAGTTGTGACGATTGAGGGTGGCGCTGCTACGATTAACATGGTATCCCTGTAATATCGCGACTTGACCTCTTATTTTTTGTGAATGCCGTAAGGCGAAACCGGTTAGGTGAATAATAAATATCATAAGCGCGGGCCACGCGGTTTGCGATTCTCCTTCGCTCCTCGCGGGCCGCAAGGTCTGCGATTCTCCTTCGCTCCCGCTCCGCCGCCTCCTTCACGAGCATTACTTGCTCGCAGTAGGAGGCGCCGGCAGCCCACGCATCCGCGCAGCGAACCATCGCTGCGAGCAAAGTGGCGAGCGTGAGAACTCTCACTCCCAGGGTCGCCACTAGCTCCCGTCTCGGCGTCTCCCACGCCGGACACTCGGTGAGCGTGTGTAGCGCCGAATCCTCGCTCGCGTCGCAGTGATGGCACTCGGACGTTGGCTCTTTCTTCGCGGTCCGATGCAGATACCGCCCGAAGCATCCATGCTCGGTGATAATCTGCGTCAGCCAGAACGAGAGGCCGCCATGTGGCCTCTCTAGCCACTCCCCCATGATGGGTCTTACCGCCGCTACTAAGGCGCGCCCTGCGCGTGGTTGCCCAAGTTGTAGCTCCCACTCCGCCACCATGTCCCTGTGGAGCCGGGATCTCACGGCCCGAATTTCTTCAGGTGTTATCAATATACTTGTTTGTTTGTTTAGTGTATCATCAACGCATAATGATTTAGATTAGAATGTGGCTGTTAATACACCTCTGCATAAAAACCTTTTTTTCTTTAAACCTTTTTTTCTTTAAAACCGAGGTTTCATCAAATGCATACCCCGGATTCCAAGGATGTAAAAGAAGACTGAGACTAACGCAAGGAGGATGATGATGTTGTTTAACATTTATAAAAATGAAATCAATAGAAGTAATGAAATTATGAAAGAATGAAAGAAAGTATAATATAGGTATGATATAATTTAATAAATGTTACATTATATTCTTTTATAAGAATAATGTATTCACAACAATAAAGTAATGGTCTAAGTCGAGGTACCCGAAATGCTGCTTGAAACTCCTGCTTAATTTATTTGATCCTCTTCGATCTTTTCCGATATACTTAAATGATATGGCATGGTATTTCTGAAAACATCTGAAAGAAATATAAACGTAAGTACTTAAAAATGGATCAAGAATGTTCAAAAACGTTTAATTGTTGTAGGTTTTTTTACAAAATCGTAGGTAAATGACAACCACAAAAATTGAAATAATGCTTTGAAACAAAGAATATTCACTTAACACTAATAGTTTTTAATAGATTACACTTTCCATATCGTGTTTAACATTAAGTATATGTACGTACCGGTTAATTTGACCATAACATCGTCCAACTCGGCAAGCAGCTTGCCGGCCTGAAATTGGGCCATATATCGCAATAAATCCCTGAAATACTTTTGCTACGACTTGACCCGCACAATTATTATGTACATGTCAATAAATTCTTGAACTCTAGACTATGTAAATATATTAAATGAACGCAAAAGATATACGAAGCATCTACAACAGAACAAGGAATTGACAGCTGACTGTTTGGCAGTTGATGAGTGTTGCAAATATAAGGCATTGGTCATTTTGCGTCAAAAAGAAAATATTAGTTCCTCAAACATTCATTTCCTGATTTTCTTGACTCACTACAACAAAGAGAATACACTGTTTCCGATGTATTACTTTACTCTATGATGCACTGCACTACAATTCACTAACCAAGACATTCACCCAAATAAATTAATCTACACATAACGCACACACACGCATGAAAACGCCAATCACCATTCATACACCAGGATCAGGAAACTTGGCATCAGCCCGTCCCTGATTAACGATCCAAGAGGTTGATAAAACAAAAAATCAGTTAGAAAATAATAATAATAAATATCTTTTCACGTACACACTAATTATACAGCCCAAAGTAAGTTTCATTTAAGAACTTGTGTTATGGATACTGTAAATACATACTTTTTTCTTTAAATGAGCCTTTTCCCTCAGAATAAACGATAAACGTCAAATGGTCTTCTTTTATTGCTAACAATTTTGTACGGAACCCTTTGTGCAGTCCGACTCGCACTTGGCCGGTTTTTATCTTCTATGGTTATTATCAATCAGAGCTATTTTCTTTTTGACATTTGACAGTTAAAAAATCAAAGATCTGAAGACGGCCTCCGTGGCGTAGCGGTAGTGAACGCCGCCGCTACGCAGGAGGCGCGGGTTCGATCCCCGCTCAGTGCAAATATTTGTATGCATATTAATATGAATATTTGCATTGGTCTGGGTGTTTATATGTATAATATGTATGTTTTTACAAAAAAAAATGAATCTAAGTATGTTTATCCGCATTCTAGAACCCATAACACAAGCTAGGTAGTTAAGCTATGCTTACTTTGGGTCTAGATAGCGTTGTGTAGAATGTCCTACAATATTAATAATAATAATAATTATGGATGTATTTAAAAATGCAATTTATATAATCACTATTATACTATGCAAAAATAAAATAAAAAAGGGAAGAGACTGTTTAAAAAAAAAAAAAAAAAAAAAAAATAATTATATGTGATTTTAATTAATAAAGAGAGAATAATAATTAATTCATCAAAACGTTTTTTTTTTAAATAAAAATTGATTCGGTAGGAACACATTTGAAAGAAACTTTAGTAGAAAAATTATATGCCTAAATCGACAGAAGATAAGAACATATGCCTGAATCGACTTCCACTCTGATCAACTGGTTGATTCGTTCAATTGATCGGAGTGGAAGACGGGGTAGTACCACAGAATAATAAATAGTTACTGTAGTACTATGGATTATTCATCATTTATTCATTAAACAATAGTACTACGTACAGAAACTAACATAATATGGCGCTTGGCGCAGCCTAGGTAATGGTAACACCAATGACTCTTCCATTTTTTTTTAAACCACTTAGTTGGCAGACAAGCACACGGCCCATCTGATGGGAAGCGGTCACCGTGGCCTACGGACGTATGCAACACCAGGGGCGTCACACTCGCACGGCCGACCCTGAAGAAACCTTCTAATGCCCTTCTTGTAGAACCCCATAATTGGGGGTTGTGCTTTATTTATTAATAGTTACAAGTACCCGCTTGACGGCAATAGGCTCGGCCCCAAATACGTAAGATGGAAAATCAGTTGGCGAAATGTGGGTAATACACCTCTGCTTACCCCTTCAGGGATTCACAGGCGTGAGTATAGATATGTGTATATGGGGCTGCCCATTAATCACGTAAGGATCAGGGATTGTACGGAAAAAATCACGAAATATCACCAAGGGGAGGAAAAAATTAAAACTACCCCCAGTATATTGAGATATCACTTGTATTTATTTTTTCTTATAATGCGCGATTTTGGTCACGGTGATTAATTTTCTTAAAAATGTCTAGGGGGAAGGAGGGTTGGTCTTAAACCTCACGACGTATCACCATAGTGGGAAGGGGGAGGGGGGTTAAAAATTGTTAAAAAAAATCACGTGATTAATGGACCTATGTATGATCATCTGTTTCCTCTTGAACTACTTATTACAACTGGACAAATGAGGCATCGTTAGAGGTGGAGAAACTTGGGTCTAGACTGGTAAAGCGGACCCCAGACTTCGAGGTGAAAGCTTCGGATGCGACTGGAATTTAACGCTAGGATGCGTTGCAATGCGATGCGCACCCCTCGCCGCCCTTTCTAGAGGCAATATGGAGACATCGTGGTTCCCACACACGAGGGGAGCATCTCGAAACTGGAGATGTCCCTGGGTCTGTCGGGGTACAAGGAATATATTTTAGGCAATCTTAAACCCAAAGCGCTGCTGTTTCAGTCGGTTCAAAGCCGATATGACCACCCTTATCACCCGGCGGGATCATCCGAAGGGATTTAGTAAAGCATAGTATGGTTCGATGCCCACTCTGTACGAAAATTTGCATGCATGATATATTTGCATTGGTCTGGGTTCTTCGGTATATCATAAAGTACAGTCCGCATCGATCGATCTTGACTAGCATAGTACTGAAAATTATCTTAATACCTTGGTATTCAAATTATTTCCTTCCATCGATTTGATGCTGACTGTACAAACACGGTGGTATTGATGTGTAGGAAAAATGTAACTGCTAGTCAAAATGATGCTGACTGTATGTACTTGCAAAAATTTTTTTTTTTTTTTTTATCCGCATTCTAGATCCCAAAACACAAGCTTTGCTTGCTTTGGGTCTAGATAGCGCTATGTAGATTGTCGTAGAATATTTATTTCTCTGATTTTATGTCATGACTTTAGCAATCACTTATGCTATAGTCAAAATGAATAGAATTACTAACCAAATGATTTTTCTGTGATTGATACCAATTCAATATTCATAATTTTAGTAATCAATCAATCAATTAGCCTATTGCAGTCCACTGCTGGACATAGGCCTCTCCCAATTGTTGTAAACCTAAATGCGTTTTACAAATCGTGAAAAAATTATTGGCGATTTGAAAACCATGATTTGAAGCATAAAAACCTAACTTCTGCTTTGACATATCGTACTGACTACCACGTTAATAAGTTATCGAAATGGAAATCACGCTTTGAAGAAACGTGGTGTAAGTAAATTTTGACGTAGAGCCATTTGTATGGGTGACGCAAGTTGTCAAAATGACATATACCAAAGTTCTGCTAAGTTTTACTTTGACAGATCTTACAGACTACCACGTTTTTAAGTTATCGAATCCATTTCGATCACAAGTCACGCGTATACAAAACGTGGCGTTAGCGCATCGGGCCCCTGTTCTGTTCTTAAGTGATTTCAACCGTTTCAACGAGTCTATCAATTAACTGTTTCTAGTTAATAAACAATTATATGACGTAACAATCGACAAGCATTGCAGCTGGTGTTATTTTCTGAATTTATTCCGATAAAAAGTCGATTAAGTACTCGATTGACGTAGATACATATTTATATCGATGTCCAATCGATTATTATAATGCCTTGTAAATGTATTGGTTGAGGATATCGAGATTTCTGGATTAAGAGCAAGTACAGTTGAACTATACTGGTATTTTTTTTTTACTAGTTAACTATAATAAGTATTAATCAAATTATTCACCCCATTACCCATTGGCATCGGTAGGAATGCTTAGCTAAAGTGGCAATACATTGTACACCTAAAACATGATTATTGCTCGGGACATATAAATCTTGTACCTAAAATGTGCTCTATATGCACGGGGTGCTACTGCGGTCGCCGAGCTCAAATTCACCAAGCATAGATCAATACAAAACAATCAACGGGCGCAGCCCCTCTAGACAAGTAGCAATTCGTTGCTCGGCGTATGATGGAATAGAATGACAAATGTATAGGATTTGACGTTTTTGACATTCGTTGACGCCGGTCATATACGTCAAATCCCATACATTTGGCATTCTATTCCATCATACGCCGAGCAACGAATTGCCACTTTTCTAGAGGGGCAGGGCCTCGATTGTCTCGTGATTTAGGTCCAATATACATGTCTCTATGCTGACCTACAATAGCTTCGCACGTGCAACATATTATGAGCTTAATCACGCACGAGACTTCGTTTTATGACGGCCTCAGCAATGACCTGTTACTCACGAGATAAGGTTGTAATAGGATTAATGCAGAGTCTCGTCCGTTAACCAGCAGGTGTTGCTTGCAGGTGAGGTTAGCTCGAGCCCTAAAGCTCTTGGTAGGACCCTGTTTTATGACTCACTGGCCGGAAATGGGAATCTGCCGCATTTGTTGATATTTATGATTACTGCTCCCTCGGACCTTCCTCGAAAAATTGACTATTCAACACAAAAATATTTTTTCAATTCGAACCAGTGGGTCCCGAGATTATCGCGTTCAAACAAACCCTTCAGCGTTTAGATGTTTAACCTAAATATCTTCTATAAATACTAAGTACATACTATTAAGTCAGCATTTTGAAAGCAATCTCTTCTCGTGGGTGTTGTAGAAAGCGACTAAGGTATAAGGGCTGTTATCTATCCGACAGTAAACGTACAGTCCATGACAAAGTGACCGCTTGACGGCAATAGGCTCGCTCCCTATTACGTAGAACCGAATAATAATAATTAATACACCTCTGCCTACGCCCCCAGAGAATTACAGGCGTGATTACATCATAAACTTCTATTCAATAGCATATTCTTTATACTGGGAAACAATCACTGTCAGACAATAAGAGAGCCGCCTGCATTCATTACTTCTAAAATTAGCACCAGCTTGCGGCTTGCCCCATTAATTGCAAGCTTTAATTGATGTCACTTTATCGTGTCCACAGCATGATGAGCATGCGGTACAGTCAATGACAAAAGTAACATACCAAATTGAATTTAGTAATCATAATTAGTTAAGAAGGAACAGTCTAGAAAGTTCAACAACAACCGACCGTTGTTTTCGAAGCATTGGCTGCGATATCGCCTATGTCACCATTGGGTTGTGAAGGTCAGATGGCACCGCTTCACGGTAAATATTGAGGTCTAGCCAAATCCGCAGTTAAGACTGGTAAAGCGGACCCTAGTATCCGAGGTGAAAGCTTCGGATGCGACTGGGAATTAACGCTAGGTTGAAGATTAGTTAAGAAGGAACGGAAGGCGGAGGATCGGCAGGAATGGCGCACATTGGTAGTGGCCTATGTCCAGCACTGAACTGTAATAGACTAATTGATTGATTTGATTGATTAGTTAAGAACTCAGGTAAAATAACCTTTCATGATATAATGAACTAAACATGAACTGGCTATATTAATTGGCTATAACCTGTAGTGATTATAAAACTATTACATTACATAACATAAACTCACGCCTATATCCCCGAAAGGGTAGGCAGAGGTGCTAGCACCCACATTTCGCTGTTTATGTTAAGGTCCCAATGTAATAGGTGGCGAGCCTATTGCCATTAACCAGGCACTTATAAACCTGCGATAAATACACACATAACTTCGAAAAGCATCGAAAAGTCATTGGTGTGTGCCATGGTAAACCTGGGATCGAACCCGAGACCTCGTCTCAGCAGTCCATTACCCATACCACTAGGCTACCGCGGTTCACTATTAATAAATCAATAATGTAATTGGTAAGTGGTTGAGTCACTTTAGTCACTGGTTGTACTCTACATAATATGTACATTCACGTGTTTGAATAACCTCATTTAAATTCACATGTTTCTATAGTAGTTAATCAAATATTAAAACATAAACGTTTTATTACTAACAAAAAATGCGACAATTTAAATATATGCAAAACGTTTCGACGCAAAACCGTTAATTAATTACTGATCTAAAAAAATATCGTTTTTTTTTCTGCCTAGTCAACTAATCGACTCTAATACCTGTTTTAGGTATACCTAGGGACTCGTATCTTGGACCTAACTCGCGAGACAAATGATACCTAAGCTTGGTGAATTAAAGCTCGTCCACCGCAGTAGCACCCCGTGCTATCCTCAAAAGTCTTTTGACTTTTGAGGATAGCACGGGGTGCTACTGCGCTACCCAAGAAACGAGTATTGCGCTTATAGAGCATATTTTGAGCACATTTTTGCTCCAAGATAGATGTCCCAAGGTATAATAGGCTCGTCATCTTGTCGACGCTTGTCACTGAGTTCTAGAACAGCCTAAGCGGTCTTGTAACAACTAATTAGCAATCAAATCACATCGATCCTGAATTGAAATTTGCCCAAAACTTCCGGTCACACTAATATGCAGGTTTGAATTAATAAAAAAAAATCTAATCGCGATAGGAATCTTTAGTTTTATTTCAATATGTAACATTCGCGTAACTTCTGACAACATCAAATAAAGCAGTTAGTTAATTTGGATGGCAAAAAATGCAATTCAGCACGAAACTAACAAATAAGTAATATGCTTAATCAAAATCAAAACGCATCGTGGACTATTACGTTTAGGAACTATAACAAATTACTGTCACAAATCTTTGTGTCATCTCATAACTGTCTACGCTGTTGTTATGAGTATGACATAGTTTCGGTATTTTTGCATTACGACGCTAGCTTACATACTACTAAATAATTTCTTTTCTTATCCAACTTATTTTTGCTCGAAAAGGCAGCAGAAGTGTCTTATTATATTTATCCTCCGGATTGTCCGCTAATAGAATGTCACTTGGGATGCGTCTTGTTTGGTTCGATAATTTTGCTATAGATGTACAGAATATAGAAACACAATCTGTATAGAAATTACTATTTCCACAACAGTTTACGGTTCATAAAATTGTTGTAATTTTGAAGAAAATAAATATGCTAATTAATTTGATAGGCATAATCCCTACTAATATTATAAATGTGAAAGTAACTATGTCTGTCTGTCTGTTACGCTTTCACGCCCAAACCACTGAACCGATTTTGATGAAATTTGGTATAGGGGTAGATTAGACCTTGAGAAAGGACATAGGCTATGTTTGGTCGCGATAACCGACATCCACGCGGGCGGAGCCGCGGGCAAAAGCTAGTATAATATAATTTAGGCCTTCTTCTTCTTATATCTTATAGCACAGCAACATGTTATGTTTGCTCAAATTTATGCCACGGGGCTAACGATATAGCCCTACTAATATTATAAATGTGAAAGTGTGTTTGTTAGTTTGACCTTCTTTCACGTTGTTTTGTTTTTTTTTTTTCATAGAGATAGTTTATGGGTCCAGTCAGTGAAGGCGACTACTATTTATTTCGAGGAAATAATTAATTGAAAAATAAATGATTCATTCGATTTATTTGAATATTTTATAAATGTATTTAAAAATGCTACAATCAGGATAATATACGTCCTTGGACATATATTTCCTCTTTACCTGAAGACCTGTAAATACTCAACTTAAATCAATTAGCGAAAAACTCAATAAGTCAGTGTCTATCTACCTATAATATTGAGCTATCAGATATTTTATGATATCTACTACTAATCTTTGTGAAAATGAATATATTTTAATTAGGTATCTACTAATTCAATAATTTTCTTAAATAAAAGGAATAATAATAATATGTGACATTATCAAGCACTTAATAGTGTGTTTATAGTATTTCTAATGAAGTTAGCCATATTGTTAAAATGTCAGAGTTGATTGTTTTGACATAAATGCAAAGGCACACAAAAGCGTGTTAATGGTGATTGTGCTATGATTGCCATTCTTGAGCAACGTGTGGCCGACAAAGGTAAGGCAAGGCAAATGCGAGGTTTAATATTTGGACATTGTTTTAAGCAGGTATATTTTCGTAATCTTAAACCATCACAACGAAAAGGGATTGAATTATAAATTGACGGAAAGTGCGCACATATTCTGTTCATAAATGCTTCGATATCGCCCAATATCGTTTTGGGTTGTGGCGGTCAGATGGCAGTCGCTTCACGAAAAATATCGAAGTCCAGTCAAATCTGCAGTTAGACTGGTAAAGCGGACCTCAGACTTCGAGGTGAAAGCTTTGGATGCGACTGGGATTAACTCTAGGATGAAGAAGATTCTGTTCATAAATAATACAATAGGTTAATCCCAATATAATCTCAGTTCAGTCACATGACGTAGGTACGCATAAAAGGTCAAATATGACGCAATAAAGAGGAAAGAGTATGCGAAACGTTTAGTTCGTATTACAATATGAATTACATACAAAGTCTAGCACCATATCGATGCGCACTTTTTTTTGGGTAAAATTCGATAAATATGATCTATAAAGAGCAAGTAAAAAACGAGTCCACCAAGAAAGTATATTATTTATACCTACATATAAATCATAAGACCAATCGAAGATTTTAAAATAGGAAAATACTAAAGCATTTATCAACATCCTGCTAAGTAATAATAGCTATTATTGTGCAAGTATTATTTTATCCTCATTTATTCAGTTTACGTGTAGTTTTTCCTGTTCTTTTTTTACGTTCTAGGAACAGTGGTAAAAACGATAAAAATATTCTGCGTTTAATATAAGTGACCTATATTATGAAACTGGAAACAGTGCACTTTCTGGATGCACTTGCAGTCTCCTCCAAAGTTCGCATTTTGGTGCCTGGGATCCAACGAATTGCCACTTGTCTAGGGGGGCTGAGCCCTTGTCCGTGAATCAACAGGTATGCCGGCTTGCAGTGACTCTCGTATGTCATAATATTATCTTATAAGATGTGGCTATTATACACCATTCATCGAACTATAGCCGCGGAATGTAAGCGCCACTTACCTAGTTAGCCCATTAATTATAATTAATAGTCATGCTTTTGATTAAATTATACTCGCATTATAAACAAAAGACATTATTTATACCATTACCGTTGCGGGAGATGGAATGAGGAAAATCTGAAAACGATATATTTATTACGTACTCTGTGAATAACATTTATCTCGCTCAAGAATAACAACATACATTAAGATCTTCGTGAGACGACATGATTTTATACTTTGGCAAAAAAAAGTGTTTATTACTTTTGTGGTTTGTACATGTACAAAAAATTTATTATAACAAAAGGAGAACGGGCACTTTTGTATGAGCTGCGTCCCAACCCTTGTAACAAGTTGCGACTAGTGTAAACATGTTCATTTAGTCTATTTATATGTAAAAATGAAAGATTTTTATTAGAAATTCGTGCAGGTCCAAAGTTATAAGGGTGTAAGTAAAAAATATTTTTTGTGCAATTAGGCTTTGCAGTATAGTTCTACGGTTTTGTATCATTTCGCCGACGGTCATTACAACTACGGTTGACTCAACTAGGGTTAATTCACCTACTGGTTGACATGGTTCATGGTTGTACCGATCACATATTTTTAACAAAAAAAGAGGGGTGTTATAAGTTTGACGTGTGAGTGTGTGTGTGTGTGTATGTGTGTGCGTGTGTGTCAGTCTGTCTGTGGCATCGTAGCTCCCAAACGGCTGAACCGAATTCAATTCTGTTTCTTTTGATCGAAAGATGGTTTAGTCGAGAGTATTCTTAGCTATGTTTCATAAAAATCGGTTCAACCATTTGAAATATATTATGAGGAATGAAAATCAATCCAAAATCTAATCTATTTTCAAATATACCCGTATTGGGTATCAAATGAAAGGTCATAATTTATACATCACGATACAGCAGGTTTTATGGAAATCGGTTCCGCGGTCATAACCGCTGAACCGATTTCCATGAAACCTGCTATTATTATAGGTATATAGAAAGCATGAAACAAAAAAAATTAAAAGCAGAAACCAATATTTTAATTTTCTCTTTCTAAATCGATTTGAATAGTTAGCATAATAAATTTAGGTATTTAAACTTTCATGGTCGTTCACATTATTATTAGAACTATCGGGATATTTACCATGTATTGTTTGGACTAGTGATGTACAAGTCTCGAGGCGTCCGAGTCCCTTTGCCTAGAGCTCGGTGTCATTTACAAGGCTCGCCTCGTTTGTATGGTGCCCGACGACTCGGGAGTCTTTTTCAGAGCTCGAGCTTTTTTGAAGTCACGAGTCCTTTTTGAAGGCTCGAGCTCTTTTTGAAGGCTCGAGCTCTTTTGAAGGTTCGATTTCTTTTGAAGACTCGAGCCTTTTTTAAAGGCACGAGCTCTTTTGAGCGCTCGGTCGATCTCGAAGCATTTCTCTTAAGCGCACTAGTCCTTTTCTGCCCAGATGTTCACTGTTGTGAATCCTGTCTCCTAAACCAGGCGGGAAGGCCTGTCTCAGGAAACAGTGAGTAGATAAAAATTATAATATTTCGGGTTATTGTTACGAAATGAACTAATGTATTATGTATAATTATTATATTATGTAAGGCCCCGGCTACATCTCTACGGCACGGCAGCGTCCGCCGTCGCCGTCGACGGCGACGGCGCCGCGCCGTAGAAATTCACGGCGCCGTGCTACGGCGCCGTGGAAAGTGTGACACAAGGGAGGGCAATTCCCCAATTAGAGTAGTCGACTTCATAGTTTGACGTCAAAAAAACTGTAACCTGAAAACGAAACTTTACGAACCTTTACGAAGCTTTACGAACGTAAAAATTCTGAAGTAAACATTTATATTTTATCCCTTTCACACTAGTCGCGAGCTTGACGGATGACGTCTCGGTTTGATTGATATGGCGATATTAATTCAGAGAAAAATTCAGTGTGGCGTAGCATAAATGAAAATTTTCCCTAAATAATTATTGTTAAATTACATCTGAAATGTCTTTCACGATTAATTCTTTTTCGGATAAAATAACGCAAATGTGAGAAGAAAGTGAAGCTATACCAAAAAATAAGGATAAGAATAAAAACCAAATTGCAAATTGAACTTAAATTAGAAAGATTCTATTACTGTTTCTATTTTTATGTAAATATTATAACAAGACGTTGACCATGGCTCCGCTTGCATGAAATAAAAGAGATCCTATTTCCGCAATCCCCAAGAATCTAATTTCGGGATACCTAAATTGTATTATTTCAAATTAAGAGGGTGTTACATACCTCCAAAGGCCACGGTAACCACTTCGCATCAGGTGGACCGTGTGCTAGTCTGCCACCTAAATCGTATAGAAAAAAGATCTATCTCCCTGCCTAGCGATTATGTCCTTTTTTATGGGTATCTGAGAGGATTTTCGCTCAACAAAAAGGACAGATTTATAGTTTGGATGACAATATAGGCTACATTTTATCCCTGTATAGGTTCCTCTAGATAGTTTTTATAATGACTATCGCATTGAGATTAAAAAACCCGACCGCAAGCTACTTTCGACCTTAATGACATTTCTTAAAAAATATGTTTTTTGACATCTATAGATGACGCTGATCTCGAATATGAAAAAAAACTGGGTATTAGTTGCTGTCGATAAGGTCGAAAATGGCTTGCGCCTATTTTTTACATTGACTATAACCCAGAGCCTCCAAAAATACGTGCAAGCCATTTTCAACCTTATCGACGGCAACTAATACCCAGTTTTTTTTTCATATTCGTGATCAACGTCATCTATACATGTCAAAAAACGTATTTTTTAAGAAATGTCATTAAGGTCGAAAGTAGCTTGCAGTCGGGTTTTTTAATCTCAATGCGATAGTCATTATAAAAACTATCTAGAGGAACCTATACAGGGATAAAATGTTATACAATAATACATAATTATTATTACTGTCTAAAGTTCATTTTTGATATTAGCAAAGAAGTTCACCTCATTAATTAAAATCTTCCAAATGCATGGGAAAACTAATTTTTATTTGTATTGACAACTCTAAATTTGACAGTTTGTAATTTTTATAATACGTTTCGTAATCTTATTTCAAGAAATGTAAATATAGAAAAAAAAATTAAGCGTGAAATGTGGCTCCGTTTGTTCTTTGATATTTGAGGCTGAAAAACGCACTCTTTCATCATATATTTAACTAGCTGTTGCCCGCGGCTCCACCCGCGTGGAATTCGGATTCCGTACAAACTTTTCTTTCGTGCTAAAATTGCCTCGGATACCATCCCCGTCAGCCATCAGGAGTGCCATGTGGAATTCGGACCCACTAAACAGCATGCCGTCGCGGGTCTTCAGTTGCTGGAGTGTAAAATTGCCTAGGGCATTTTCCGCACCCCCCGGCTGACCCTGGGCCATCTACAATTTTAAGATGGCCCTCTCAGAAGTGGGAAGCACGATGTCCCATCGAATTCCGGAAAGGGAGGAGACGGGCGTGAAGGGATGACAGGAGGCCGGACCTATAATCCTCACGTTCGCACTCGGTGACCAGCCCTTCCCTTTCCTGCTCTCTACTGGGCCTCCTCGTAGTCAGAGGGACATGTCAAGCCTTTGAGCAGCCCTCTATAGAGCTGCTCCCGTTGCTGTATGTATTTGCCGTAGGCGGTAGCGCCTCCCCTGGGTGAGGGGCGTTAATGCCTCCGTTACCCAGGATGCATCACATGGAGGTTCCAATCCCGCATTCGGATCCCGTTACCGTTGCATCTTGTGTTCAGCTGACCTTCCCTGTCTTCGCTCGTGAAATACTTCGAACACCCGTGGTTGCACCCTTTTAGCCCATGCCCGTAATAATAATTAGTTTTCAAATAATGTACCTATGGTAATTTGAATAGAACGTCCGATTTCAATAATTCAAAAAGTAATCAACAGGTATTGAAACAATCTTAAATACCAAATGATTTATTTAGATAAGAATTAATATAAAGGTATAGATTCCGTGGTCTGACTTTGATCGGCATTTCGGCTTGAATTTATATCGTCGCGCGTTACTTTCATACTGCAATAGATTCTAAAATATTCATTATAATTATACAGTGTAAAGGGCAATTTTGATCTACATTAAATGTACAATGTATCTAACGTATTTAGTCAGATAAGGCTTAACACTATATTGTTAAAAATAGCTTCGAAAATGACACATATTTTTTTTATAATATGTAAAAGATAAAAATGGTTATTGTGAGCTACCCTTATTAGATAGACATATGTTGTCGCGGACTTTTATGTAGACCTTTTTAAGTTATACATTTCTACAGTACATTATTTTGTTCTATCTTCAATAGTTTTCGCAGCGTACGCGATGTAAGGAATTTTTTAGGTCATTTTTTTTACACCTTGGGTTACATTATTGAAGTTTTATCCAGGATCCTTATTTTTTTGAAAATTAGTTATAGCCTATGTTAGTCAGTGATAGTGCAGCTTTTTAATGGTAAAAGAATTTTTGAAATCGGTTCAGTAGTTCTTGAGTTTACTCGAATACAAAAATACAAATCTAATATTAGTAAAGAATGTATGGAAATCTGCCCGATTTATTGACATTTATGCTCACTGCTCCGCTCCCTTTAGTAGTAGCGTGATGTTATATAGCCTATGTTACTCCCAGATAGTGTAGCTTTCTATAAGTGGAAGAATTATTGAAATCGGTCCAGTAGTTTCGGAGCCTATTCGTTACAAACAAAAAAACAAAAAAACAAACAAACAAACAAACAAAAAAACAAATCTTTCCTCTTTATAATATTAAGTATAGATACGTTTGTTGTCTCACTGTCACTTCTTGGTTGACGTATCATCAGTCTTTGAAAGACGCGATTCGAAACATAGGACCGTGATCCTATGTTGTGTTGGGGCGGATTTTCGCGTCAATTGCGTATCTAGTTACTAATCAGAATCGCGACAATGCGCCACCCACAAATAATATGTTTTTAATAATGAATTCGTAATTTTATGAAATATTATTTATTAATATATCACTGAAATATTAAAGTAAAATGTTGTAATATAAATAATAATATAATTCATGTAAATTAATAACATTGACGTATTTTTAGTAAGACACTATTATGTCATTGCGCGCTCGCCAACTGAGAAATTTCGATTGAGAATCGCCCCATGCAACACACCTTCCACGGCGCCGTAGCACGGCGCCGTGAATTTCGACGGCGGACGGCGCCGTGCCGTGGAGTTGTGGCCGGGGCCTAAACTGTTAAAATAAGAAGAATAAGAATAAGAAGAATATATAAATATGTTTCAAGAGCAAGATAAGATAAATATAGATAGATAGATATTTTAAGACTCGAGCTTGTTTTACGACTCTTTTGAAGACTCGAGTTGTTTGAAGGCTCGAGCTCTTTTGAAAGGCTCGAGCTCTTTTGAAGTATCGAGCTCTTTTGATAGGTTCAAGCTCTTTTGAAGGCTCGAACTCTTTTGAAGCCTCGAGCCATGGCTCATAAAACTCGCGGCTTGGCTAGGCTCGGGACTCCGAGCTTACCGAGCTCACTGAGTCTTGCCATTCCGCCTCGAGGCTTCAGAAATAGGACTCGACGCCTCGAGGCTTGTACATCACTAGTTTGGACTCTAACAGAATATCATACTCGTATTCTTTGGCCGGCACTTTCAATTTTGGACCTAAATAAATGGGTAAAAAACAACGGTGTGCAGAATGGGGTTTATTTATTATTGATTTTATTGACTATTCTTCCAATATAGAACAATTATTTTTATTCGTTTTTAATCATTCATATCATAAAAATGTATGGTTCCAAGATATTTGAACTCAAATAAAACTGAGAGCAGTGGTCCCTCAGCTTTGACGCCATAGTAAAAAATGCTAACGAGGACAAGTTCTAACGGAATTTCATATTTGTATAGGTACTTTGGCCAGCACTTTCCATTATGGACCTAAATAAATGGACGAAATACAACGATGTGCAATATGGGGTTATTTTTTATTGCTTTTATTAACTATTGTTCCAATGTAGAATAAAGTTTTTCATTTATTTTTAATAATTCGTATCATAAAAAATGTATGTTTCCAAGATTTTTAAATTCAAATAAAACCAAGCGCAGTGGTCCCTCAACTTTGACGTGGTAATAGAAAATGCTAGCGAGGACAAGTTCTAACGGAATATCGTATTTATTTTCTTTGGCCGGCACTTTCAATTTTGGACTAAAATGGGTGATGTCCTTTAATTCAAAAATCCCAATAATTTATCCATATTTGAAATGTACTAATTAAGGCCTTTAATTTGATATCAAACACGGTATATTTAAATCAATTTTATTTTTTAACGCAGTACTTTATGACCGCTAGAGGGCGCCACATTAAATTCAGTGACATATTATATAGCCTATAATAAGTGGACGATCAAGACACTTCTAACAATACCTTACTTGTCCAGTTCTAATTGGTAGTTGAAGAGCTATGAGGGAATTAGTGAATATACATACATAGTTCATACATACATACATAGCCTGTCAAAATCATAATCCTCCTTTGGCTTTAACATAGTCGGGTAAAAATAGCATAAATAAATAAGTATTTTGTCATAAAAACACTAATTATTTAAAATAAATTAAATACTTCCTTAGTAACTGAAATCCCCACAACTTTTACCCTGCACGAAATACAGATTTATGTCCATACAAAAAAATAATACACTCATTGAGACCTTTCATTTGATATAGGTCAAAAAGTGTTACACCGTATGGGACGAAACGCCCATTCGCCTTTGTCTTCGAATAAGTTAAGTAATACAACGTTATATTTTATTTATATCTCAGCAAGAGACGTTCATCATTGTCACACGATTGAGACAAATCTCAAGTAACGACAATATAATGCTAACATGCGTGAATCTAGAGCGCGGTAGCTCATTTGTAGTCACTGTATATTTAAGGGGTTATTCACCGTCAAACTCTAGGGAATATGTCACTGTACCTACTAAAGTAAAACCTGCTTTATTCCCAGTTGAAACATATAGGAGGAATAGTTACAGAATGACCCTCGTTGTAAAGATAAGTTGTGAATTAGTTGTAGTATGTCCTTAGCTTATAGTAAAATGTTAAAAAACCCATTACATATAACGAGGACGGTTACTTGTTCGACCTGTTCTTAATTGTTACCCTTGAAGTACGCCATAAAAAAATGTAGTCGATCTGTGTTGCATTTCCTTTGTCACTTTCTGTGAAGAATTTTATCGACATATTTTATTTTAAACGACAATTGCTCCTGTGACGGCTCCTGTGCTCGATTCCAATATAACCATTTTACCAAACTCCTCATTATGACATTAGCCCCGGTGGTTCCCACACGAAAAGGAAGACATTTCTTTGTGATAACCTTTACAAACTCGCGAACTTCCTGAAACTATTTCTGTATTAGAACAGGTTGCTAAAACAGATAAGTGATATGAGAGTCGTAAATCACTATTATGGTACTAGAAGTATGCAAAAGCAGTATATTATTATCATTGTGATGTAATTTACATTTCATTCGCACCTTAACTACAAGCTCACGGCAACGGAACTGTAACACAATAATTCCATTATTTACGATCTCATTTTAACGAATAACGTTAATCAAAAGATAATGAATTAACTTAATCGTGCAGAAAATTAACAATTTCTGCAGTGCTGATGCAACCGACAAAGGAGTCTTGGCACAAGACTGAATGAAGGAGAAAATAGCTTTTGACTTGAAGCGGAACAAATGTATGCAGTTTTAATATTAATAAACTTCTTTAGTTCTAGCTTTCCTTTATCCTGCAAATGCTCCATAAGCAGTGCCCTGTAAGCCTTAACACTATTTTGTGATATAATTCAACGTTATGGTCCCACTCCGATGATAGAGTTCACTTCGGATATGCCCGTGTTCGAGAAAATCGCTTCCAAACGGCCGAGGACAATTCCATTCGTGATTGAGTAATACATCACGCTGATTGCGAATCCGCGAATTCTTCGCATATAACCGAAGTAAGATCTCTGAGGGAGACTCAACATCGAATTAATTTGAGTATTACAGAATGCTATAACAGAACTAAATATACCAAAACCGAGAACTGCTTTATGAGCCGTTATGTAGTTCCTACACCGATTGAATTAGAACAGCATGAATCATTTATTGTAGACAGTTTTAATGCATTTTATCTATTTTATTAAGGTAATTTAGATAAAAAATACAAGGTTAGCTAATCAATGTAAAAATAAAATTACTACTAAAATAGGTAAATCCCTTTAAAAGAACAACGTTCTCTTCCATTGTATGTAAAGGAAAAGTAATTTGGCTAGATTTTTTGTCTAGTTGATAAAAAACAAGGTACTGCTGCTGCTACTGAATAGTAACTGAACTCAACTATTTTTAACTAACTTCATAATAGGAGAAGGTTATGTAGTATTAACATACTTTAATTTTATTCTACTCAGGTCAAAAACTCGTCTGTATTAGACTCAGTTAACAGTCGGATGTATCCATGGGGATTTGGCGCATGTTAAAAAACCTGTATGATGTTCAAATAGCCATCCTACAGTAGATTCAAAATGTCAGTCTGCAGAGATTACAAAATTTTAATCGCTTCTACCAATAAGTGCTAAACTTTCGCGCAGAAAATTATTAGTATGACTCACATTATCATAGTAATTGACACACATACCTAGTAGCCTATCAATTTTTATTGTGTAATTTGTGTTTATCACCGTAAACCAGGAAATTGATACTAAGTACGAATATTTAGGTATATACTGAATTAATGACTGATTTAATGATATGACATCAGAAGAAACTTGTTTAACGTTTATTTTTAAATGTTTCTACGAGTAGAAGATAGTTCGATGTGTAATTTATCTACCCTAAATTATTTTTTTTAATTTAATAGGGTAGACCCTAACTGATTTTCCTCTCTACTCCAGCGGCTTTCCCGGTTGCACCTAAAAGCTTGCACTTTGGAGAGCTGAAGTCCGTTCTTTTACGCCAAGGGTGCCCAACCTTTTTAGCTGTCGGGCCAAACTTACGATTTGGACATTTTTGGCGGGCCAGTACATCTTTTTACTACATCCACCCCCCCCCCCCCCCCCCCCCCGCCCCTCAGGTTTCGTAAGATGAAATTGGCTGATCTCTTGCCCATCTCCCTCGAGCCGGGTCTCTTCGGGTATTGGGACCATCGCATCCCCATCTAGCCCCTGGGAATGAGGAGGTGCAGGCGGCTCCACCCGTCACCACCCTCAGGCCCATGCTCATGAGGGACAGATGCCTGCTCTGCACCTCCGACGCCCGCGTCCCATACGCTCGTCACGGGCTGTGCGGGCTGCGAATCCCCTCCGTTCCTACCCCGCCGTCTCCTTTTGGAATATTACTTGCTCCCAAAAGGAGGGGTGGCAGCCCACGCGCTCGCGCAGCGTATTATCGCCGTGAGCAAGGTGGCAAGCGAGAGAACTCTCACTCCTACGGTGATGGCGTCTCCCGCGTCATTACGATGGCATTCGGTGGTTGACTCTTACCGGATCCAACGCAGAAAAACCCCGAAGCATCCGTGCATAACCTGCAGGATGGAGAAGTGGCAAGAGAGGCTACATGGCGGCCTCTCTAGCTTTCCCCCATGATGGGGTCTTAACGCCGCTACTACGGTGTGCCCTTCACGGCTCGGGTTCGTGTCCCCGTTCCCGCGCCTTTTTTCGGTAACGATATGGCACCGAAAGAACTTTTTTTATCGCCTGCTGGTAAGCTGGAGGCAGTCTCGGAAAAGAGGGTCACCATTATAGACACGTAAGTATCGTGTTACAATGGTGGCACTCAGCTTGTCGGCCTCATCAGATGCTTTTTCGCGCCCCGCTTAAAGGATCCGGGACTGTAGGAAGAGGGAAACTGGTAAGGAATTCCAGGAGTTAATGGTATGGCAGAGGAAGGAGTCACCGAATATTTTGCACCGTATGCGGGTGACATTTATGTCCTGCACGCGTTTTTCTGTGTAGGAAAGGATAGGGTGGGATTAATTGGAAATGCTCATCAGAACATTCACCATAGCAGAGACGGTAAAATTAAAATACTGCCAAGTATGCACAACTCTACGTGATCTCAGGATTCCCAAAAATGCGGATCGCATGACACTGGAACCTGTCGAGTGTATCAAGTAAGTATTTTGCGAAGCCATCCCAGAGATGCGAGCAGTATTCCACGCAGGAGACAGAAGACACCGCTGCTCGGGCGTGTTAAAACATCTCACTTTGTTCAGGACTCCGAGTTTACGCGAGGCTGTTTTGATTATACTCTTAATATAATTTTTGTTGTTCAGTAGGCAGCGAACATCCATACCGAGAATACTGAGATTGTCCCGCAGTGGCAGTGGCCATGCCACAGAGGGAAGGAAAAAAGATACCTTTGCTGTAAATGCACATGCCTGTGTCTTGTTGGCATTGAACTCGACCAGGTTCTCAGAGCCCTATTGGGAAATATGATTAAGGATCCGGTCGAGCTCAGTGACAAGAAGCTGCTTTTTTTCCGCGCTCAGACTATATATCAGACTGCTCGGCCGCAGTATGCCCATGATAACTCCCGTGTAAGTTGCTATCGTCTGCATAGCAATTAATGCTGCCGGGTGGTCAGAATATCGTTGATATGTAGAAGAGAGAGAATGGGTGATAAGACAGACCACTGCGGCACGCCAGCATTTACCTGCAAGAACTACAAAGTTCGTCCATCACAAAGGACGCGAATATGGCGCTCCTGCAGGAAGCTAACCACCCAGTCGAACAGTCTGAGAGGGAGTCCAAAGGCTGGTTGAAAGCTTGGAAAGAAGCGATTTGTGGCAGACTATAAAAGCTTTGGCGATGTCAAGATTAATTGCCGGTGACTCGCCATGTTTGTCCATAGCCTCGCTCTCCGAGATCCGGCAAGAAAACTCGCCGCGTCATAGGATATCGTGCGGTAACCCCTGATGGCCTTGATGGCTATCGTCTCTTGCTGTGCACGCGGTAGGTGCACGTGCCTAGACTTCAGGGCATCTGCTCACACGGGACACCCGTATAGGGCAATGGAGCGTACGATTCCCACAGCATCTGCCTCCTCCTCTGCTCTGGCTCCCTCATGTTGAACAGCAGCCACGCCAGAGCGTTAGCTGTGCATCTTAATTTGGGAGCCAGACTTCGGAGACGCTCCCCGATATCTGGCCCGTCGAACACGAGCCCCAGATATGTCATCTTGATCTGGATGCCGATGAGAGTGTCTCCCACTGTGAGGTTGGATCCCTCCGGTGGTGCACGCCGAGGCCTATGAGAGAACATGGCCTCAGTTTTGTACAGAGTCACCTCAGACCCAGCCGCCGGATCCGTTCCACGCCAGTGACAGCTCCTATTTTACTACATTTTCACGCGTATAAATTATAACTCAATAATATGGAATGTAACTACAAAAATTAGTATAATAACAAAGTGCACTAGTACAATATTAAGTTATTTAAGTTTATTATAATACCAAACTATCAATACAATCAAAATCATAATAATAAAATAAAATAAAATTATTTTAAACTTTTTAGTTATGATAAAATATGAAGAGATAATATCATTTTGATGAATACTCGATAGATTTGAGTGAAAAGAAAAAATAGCATAGCATTTGCGACTGCGACTAATGCAATGAAATTGCTTTTGTACAAGCTTTTTTTTTTGCTCCTCTCGCAGTGGCTTGCGCGTGCCACCCGAAATTCGTCCGCGGGCCACTATGTGGCCCGCGTGCCTAGGGTTGGGCACCCTTGTTTTACGCTATTTCCTTCTGATGAACGTCTTATCTCCACTTTTATGAGAGTGACAACCCTTAGACTCCCAAACTCGAGTGGGAACCCTACGCTAGAGCCTTGTCAACAACAGCCCCTTATTCAACAGGTGTAGGTAAGGTAAGCTTTGTCCCCGAAGTCCTTGGAACTACATACATACGCCTATGTCCTCCATCATTGTACAATTTTTAATCTACCTGTCTTTCCCTAGGTAGGTACTTATCATTTGAATATTTTGTGCAAAATTTCCCCAGGGAGTGTATAAGAAAGTCGGCAACGTAAATTATAAACTACGCATTATTATTAGACGAACGCGTTTATCTGCACGATCGTTAAATATTGCATACGCACGTGAACGCCTGCCTCTGACCAGCCTCACGTGTTTTGATATAATTTCAATTGCCCGTCGGCGAGCGTTCATTGCTACCAATTACTGCGATACAAGTTTCAAACGAAATTTAAATGCTTAATACCCTTACTGTATTACATGGAGGTGATTTCAGTGGTGAGACTGAAAGCATCTCATGACAAAGAAAAATTATGATTTGAAATTAGTGTTTTTGATCCGATTACCATAAGTATCTGCCTGGCGGTCAATGCAAATATTTGTATGCCCGAATATTATGTTTTCACAATTTTGTGGGTGGTTATACCTACATATAAGTATACGAGTATAATCTTGCCCACTCTGCCTTTCCACCTGTATCTATTGAACTGTGTAGGATAACGGACAATGCAGTGGTCGAGTAAAGTATTAGACCAGTAACATTGGTTTATTAAGTCACTAGCTGTTGCCCGTGTCTCCGCCCGCGTGGATGTCGATTGTCGCTACCAAACATAGCCTATGTCCTTTCTCAAATTCTAATGTACCCCTATAACAAATTTCATCAAAATCTGTTAAGTGGTTTAGGCGTGAAAGCGGAACAGACGGACAGGGTTACTTTCGCATTTAGGTATAATATTAGTATAGAAGTGGTGATTGACTCGACGAAGATATATAATACGTGCCTATTCACACAAAAAGAACGGCATCCCAGAGCCTATATTACAAACTTTGCTTAGTTTATTAATAGTAGTAGTGCTTTGGACCCAATTCTGAAATCTACGTAGACGATATATTTGAGGTAGCAGTTAGGTATTCTTTCTAAGCACTCTAAAAGAAGTATTAGAATTGATGACGATGCTGAGCTGACACCAGTGATCCGTGTAATAAACCTTTTTATAGGAGGCCAACGACCGAGTCTCAATCGGAATGACACGACGAAATAAATGCTATTCGATCTTAAAGTGAGAACCGACGGCACTGTGTAATTAAGTAAGAAGGTTGTATTTTACTTTTTGTAATTTGTTGAACATGTTACTATGAAGGGATCCGAAGATGGTAAGATAAGGTTTTTATTTAATGAAAGGGTCACACCGTAGATATCTAATTATAGATATATGATATTAGCGCATTTGAGTCCCAGTGACACACATTTGATATCAAACTAATCGTTTCATATAATTTTCGATTGTGTTTGCATTACTGGATTACTTAGCAGTTCATTTGACGTTAGTATTGCTATTGAGCATTGACCTCCACAGATGGCAGTCGCTTTACGTAAAATATCAAAGTCCAGCCAAATCCGCAGTTAGACTGGTAAAGCAGACCTCAGACTTCGAGGTGAAAGCTTCGGATGCGACTAGGATTACCGCTAGGGTGAAGATGAAGAAGATTACTGTTGAGCATTGGTAATCTCTGGAAAATCATTTCTAGAGATACCTCTGTTGAGAGACGCAGGTAATCGCTTAACATCAGGCAAACAGTGTACCTACTTGTTTGTTAATAAATGCAAAGGATTTAATTAACAACGTATATGTACTTGAAATGTACATTAAACAATTGATGAAAAAAATATGTAAGCAGCTAGATTATTCAGTATACAAAAAATATTTTAATAAAAAGTGGAGGGAGGTATTTATATTACTACCGTCATAAATTATAATAGTTTATAGCGGTCAGTGGCAAAGGGGTCACCTCTAGTTCACTTGTTTGAACTGTTCGACTGCCATAAAGAGCTGAGTCTGTGATTAGCATATTGCAGTCACATGTCAAAACTTTAAGAAATACATATATCGATAGTTGAAAGGTTAAATTTAAAAGGACAAGAGGTTAAAACAAACATTTACGGGTTACCAACGTTGGAAGCCAAGACTGGTTCCCCGACCATACAGGCAGTGACGAAACATCGTCGTGCGGTTTTAGTCGATTCGAGTCCTAAGGCGGTGGAGATTCCGTATATAAAAAAGGGCTTACAACAAACCGTTAGAAAAACGGAACACTGACGTCATATCTGTGCTGTTTTTAAAGATTTGGATAATTCCTACTCGTGGAAATGTATAAAAAATAAGAAATAATCCCAGTACAGAAAAGCATGATACAAATTACTTATTAATGTATGCGAGAGAACTTTTTTTTACAAATGTTATGCAATGTCAAAATTATAATAAACATGTATAATAATTATTAACATCCGTTATTAAAATAAATGTTAGCTTTAATAAACATGGAATGATACAAAAAGCTTGTTTATCATTTAGATTAAATTGGTTGAAGACATTGAATATTATGCTTAGTTGCAAATTATTACACGAACTATTCAGATTTCTCTTCAGTTCATAATACATAATTAAATATGTAGAAAGAAAAAGGACTTCGTCAATTTATCATCATAGGATGCCCACTGCGTAATATTTGCCTCTCCCAAGTATCTACTTGACTAATGAGCAGTCTTGCGAGTCTTGCCACGCACTGTCTCTTAAGCTGGCTGTACACTGTACACATTGGGCCAACATTAGCCAATGTGCGCCAGAGCCAATATATCAGAACATTGTACCATCTTCATTAACACAAATAATTTTTGCGTAGGCTTAACGTTCTAATACAGAAATTCTGAGGACAATATTGGCAATTATGTTGAACGAATATTAGAGCCGGATTTAGACTACGTTCTCAGTTATAATAATAACGTTAAACTACATGTACCCATCTCTAAAAATAAAACCGAAGCATCGCCACAGATTAAATGATAGTGTTTCATTTTATACAGAAGTTTCACTTCAATTATAGCGGCTTTCGCTACCACGCAATAAATTGCACTATAACTAGCACTGCAATCTATCAGAAAATTAATCTTTATAGTACCATCGAATCTTACTTCGCTTTAACCGCTCTAGAATCGATAGATTGACGTAAAGTTATCAACAGATTCGATTACTATTTAGACTCAAAATCGATAACATGCAATCACTAAGATATCAAACTAGCACTTAATGATAAACAATTACCGCACAAATGCACTCGTGAGTGAAGAAAGAGGAAGAATCGTAACAAGGAAAAGAAGATACTTATCTTCTTTTCCTTGTTACGATTCTGGACGACGCCTCTGGACTTCCTTTCAAACGAAACGTAGGTATAGAAGAAAGAGTCTTTATCTACTATGACGTAGAGGTGACGCAGCATACTGTCATAGTTGATATTAAATCAAAAGAGCTCGCACCGATCAAGCTGGCCCTACCCATCTCCCTAAATGATGTGATTAATGGTGCTATTCTAAATAAAGACGAAAAAATGTTTGTTGTTCTCGCCTATCTATATATAAACCTGTTGTAGTTATTTGTTCCTAATTTGACTTATCCGGTTATACTGGACCGCCATAATAACCTAGTTGAAATTCAAATGTAAGCAGGAGTTACTTAAGTTTCCGAAATACTTGGCGACTAGCAAGCAATACATTATTAATGATTATGTTTATAAACACCCATTTAATAAATGTGGTTTCTTTCATCTTTTTCATATCCAATCATTCATTTTCACAGCAAGTTTTCGATGATTTGAGTTAAGACATCTACCTACTCATTTTTTTTACCAGTTCACATAATATAAATAAATTTCAACTCTGCCAAACCCTCAGGGAATAAATACGTGATTGTATGTATGTATGTGTCGAGAATAAGGTAATAATATAACAACTAAGTTGTTTCCTCATCACATCGATGTATTGACTGACCATAATCGATGCAATTCAATTGAAACATCGCACAAACAAGGTATCGTCGTATCGTACTTACACATCTAATAAATTCCTACATAACATTATTTTTATTCAACAATCTCTGTGTAGCATTACTCGCATTCTATTAAAATGATCTGCGTGTTGCAAATGTCACCTTCAATCTAGAAATATCAATAGATAATGTTTGTAGTGTAAGATGCAGGTATCTGATTTTAAAATACCATACTGGTTCTACGTTGTTTAAAAAATAATGGTGGAGGTGAGCGCTGATGCATCACAAAATGAAATGTATCGGATCGTTTAGTTAGATATTGAACACCTCCATCTGTGATACTGATATAGTATTAATTAAAACAAGCACGCGACCAACCGTTACGAAGATAGCAGCATATGACAGTATATCAATGTTTTTAAGTTATACAAAAATGTAAACATTGCACTTACACTTGTACATGCAGCAAAGGAAATAAGTAGACACTTTCTCATGTAATGGTGCTCTACAATGTGTCCCTGAACTGAGCTACAAGTATAAGCACATCCATATTTAATCAGGTATTTCTTTTTTTAACCTTATTGGTACCATGTTCTATGGTACAAATGAAAAATACCAATATAAATACGACAGTGGTCTGGGGCAGGCTGATTGATTGCTTAATGAAAAAAAAACACGGAACGACATTCCACCATAAAATTCTCAATAAGTTAAAACAACAAAAAAACCGAACCAATACAAGTATGGTATATTCGCCCACATGGAATTTTTGATCACGGTTCTTTTCCTGGAATAAAAAGTCTAGCCTTTGTGTTATTCCAGACTTTAAATTATCCCTGTACCACAGTTAGATCCGTTCTGCTGTTGCCACGTGATTGGATAACAAACATCTTCACAAACTTTCACATTAATAATCCATACTAATATTATAAATGTATAACCCTGTCTGTCTGTCTGTTACGCTTTTACGCCTTAACCATTGAACCGATTTTGATGACATTTTGCACAGAGATAGATATTTAACTTTGGGAAAGAACATAGGCTATGTTTGGTCGTTAAAACCGACATCCACACGGGTGGAGCCGCGAGACAACAGCTAGTATTATATAATGGGATAGTAGGAAGTAGGATTTAAAACTTAAACAATAATACTGACATTGTAGAAGGACACGTGAATCCCGTATAATGCCGGATGACGGTCAACGCGACCCCCAACGTCAATACGATCACATAACGTGTTTTCACCATATCAGGTTTGCGGAAGATCAACTCGTGACCTTTGCCTTACCATTGTAAAGCAAGCACATACGTCGATCGGAACTATTTTCGTCCATCCGTTGATTTAAGCGGAAGTATCTGTGTTTGCGGAATTCTGCATTATGCAGTAGCAATAAAATGGTTTATCTTGCGACGAAAATATTCAATGGAAATAAATATTAATCAAAAACCATGGTCAAAAATATATAGTTGATAATTTTGAATAACATCGAAACGTTTGAGAAGTTCATTATACAATCTAGATTATGTTTGTATTAATATTCACCATGTTATTTACATCTGTAAACGATTTTCCTCGATGCTTGAAATATTCATGTTGATTTGAATGCTATTCATAACTGATGTTAGAAGGTATATTCCACACGTTTCTATGTAAAGTGTGTATCATACAGGCTATCTCTAGTCAAAATTAGGTACATCTAAATCCATGCAGCCGTTTCAGCATGAAGATTCCTATAGTTTGGACTGAGAGTTGATTGATGTAAAACATTACAACTAAGAGCAATAAACTATTTCAGATTTCCGTTGACATGACACACTTTTGACTTCTGAAGATATTGATGATATCTTAAAATAAAACCGTTTAGAAAAACTGTGAGCAGCATCCAGAATGATTCCTGTTAGAAAACCATAAGAATAATTACATAACATTTGCTTTTTATTTGCTTACAAGACGTCGCGTCGTTAATTACGTAGTAATTACTATAACAGCACTCAATTATATTATATTAAAAAAATATTTCGCAATTGTATACCTAATTGTAGTTCCAATAGCCTCGGGGTTTTTTTTTATCGAAAATGCCAAAAAGAAGAATTTTAAATTCACCTTTTTTAATATATATGTCTTTTAATTGTTACTCTTAACTTTCATTCACTTTCAGTTTATGAATGGTAATTGGAGTAGATTAGATAGCCTCTTTCCAGGGTAAATTTACTGTGAACCGAGTTACCTGAACGTACCCTGTTTGGTTCTGGACGATCCACTGTGTGATGGTGGATATATTCAGCATGTGTCTCTCCCGCACCCTTGAGACATGATACGCATCATAGCAAGGACGTCTTTTGTTCTATAAGTGACCAATCTGCGTCAGGTATTTAGGGGTTACTTCATACGTTGTGTTGTGCTTGTGCGTAACCCACTCGTCATCTACACACGGCCAAAGAGATAAAGATACACATGCGAAGGTGTATGTAAAGGTGTATACTTATCTCCTTGGCCTGTGTACATCCGTCAGTTGCATTCGCCGAGCATTCGGTAAGAAGGTACCCGAAGGGGTTCTCACACTCCGAAAATAAAACAGTATACGTACTTATACCGCAAGCATAATAAAGTGCACTTACAGCGCTCTCTTGGGTTGAAACGTACGGCGGAACGTGTGCTAAAACACGTAATGAATGTATTAAAGTTTGAAACTAACTAAATTAATGAGATAGAATAACAAGGGTAGTTAGAATAACTCGTAGGTATTAAAATATGAAAATTATGAACTTCGTACCTATTGTTTTTATTTTAACTTTTGTTCAATAGTACATACAATAGCATAATAGAATTTATAAATATGTATTGTTTATATACTAACATATCAAAAGTAATATCGAATACATTTTGACGTATCTACCTAAATATAGCAGTTTTCTGTGCCAATACAATATTAGAATTTTGAAATCAAATCAAAATCATATATTGCTGAACTGATAATTTGACTCATTGAGTCAAAGATTTACATTTAATGTAAAGGAACTTCAAATTTAAAAGTTTGTAGTAAATATTCAAATTGGAATCGTTGTCGATTTTCCGTTTTAAAAGCAATCAAATCTGTATAATCAAAACATTCAGTTATTTCAATAAAACGATTCGGATTCTCAAATCTAATACATACCGTAAAGAGCATAATTATAATATCAAAAGCTTTCAAGAAACTCATTAAATACAGGACTGAAATATCAAAGCTATTCATGCATTATTTGAACAACTCTAAGTCAAATTTTCACACTTTTGTATAATATTCGAACAAATTTTAGCTCAGCGATAGCATAAGAGAAGATGTAGTGACGAGAGTTAGCATTCGAGAATTTTGTCCTTTGGAGCACAAAATGGTGAGCTGTGGCCACCAAATAGTGGAATAAGTTGAATAAGCATCTGCTGTGTATTTTACAATATTATTTTACACATTGTAATAGTGCAGATCTTATTTATAGGACAGGAATATAACAACAAAGAATCACAAAGAAGGTCAATGTCAGTTGAAACAGCTTAATGACTTTAGTGCGGCAACGGCGGCGGTGTTAGAATAGTGCATTAACCCAACCAAGCGGTTCTCACCATCAACATTGTACAAACTGTGTGTTAAAGATAACATCTATTCGCACTTTGTTTTAATAAAACGGCTAATTTGTTGTGCCGTGACTAATGGTTGGTTAATCTAGTCTCTAACCTACATACCTTATTTTCACCATATCCGAATATTTTAACTCATCATCTCTACAAAGTTTGTATACCCGCGCCTGTCTTCAACTCGCATCGATTCAGAATATTTATTCCTGTTCCTATTAAAAAGGTATAAAATTGATGAGACGTGTGATTGCATTTTAACTCAGCAAGCTGCAATTACGCAAAACAACTGTCGCAATTGTTAGGAGACATAGGAAGGTCGCACATTAGCCAACGTGAATGTTAGTAATGTTATAGGAATAGATTCCTACCCAGGACGACTCGCGAGGCCAATGAACGTATAAAAACTCCTAATTTCAATCAGGATATGTAGAGCTTGTGATTCATTTGTTTTTTTAGGTGTTTAAGCAGTAAACAGCAAGGTTTCAAAACACACTAACCTAATTTTGCGTAAATAGAAAAACAAGCACTAAGATCATCCGAATTGGTCAAACCGTTCACAGGGTTTGCGTTTAGCAACAAAAACAGTTAAGTACTCATTTTTATTTAATAACTAGATTTCCCTGTGACTATTAACTACTTCGCGATTTTAAATAGGTTAACATACGATACCTGAAAGAATACAATAGACATTGAAAATGTTAGTCACCTCACTCACCTTCGACTCTTGATACCTTATAGTTATAGGTATTACACATATTGAGATGCTTTTCCGGAAAATTCTGGTCGAGGCGGGAGCGGCCCTGTAGAGAGCTGCTTGGAGGCTTTCGACGTGACCTTCTGACTAGAAGAGGGCATAGTGGAGAGCAGGCAATGGGCGGGCTGGCCCAATGAATGGTCCATCAATCAGCAGGTATACCGGCTTGCAGGTGAGTTTATCTTGACTAAAAGGTTTTATTGGAGCTCCATAAACCTCATTCATACGTTACACATATTTTCCAAAGAAGCCCGTGAGCTGGTACAATCTAAGAACTCGGATCGTTCGAAAGTTAAACAATATCAGTGCACGAAAAATATTCAAATTCGTAACGCAAACGTTCGAAAGAACGGAGCATTGCGATTGGCCGCCTGCCTACTGTGAACATGGGTGTGTGAAGCCTGCCAATCACAATGCTCCTTCTCTCTCGATACGTTTACGTTACGAATTCGAATGATTTTCGTGCTAGGGGTACTGATGTTTTCAATTGATACAATTTCACAGACGCGAACATTGTCAATGACAACAAGAAGTGAACCCATCGATTGATAGGTTAATTGTTCATCAGATAAAAGGTTTATTGATTTTACTGTTCAGTAGACCAAGGCCAGAGAAGCACTCAGATACCTATATATCAACTTGACATCAAAACCGAATGTCGAAGAAGAAAGAAGGTCGCCTATAACGTGATTTGTGAACTATATTACTACTACTTAATTGATTTACAGGGACATAACATGCCCATGTAAACGGTAATAAATGCTTGCAACTTGATTTGCAAACACAATTTTAAAATAAAGAAGTAATATAAATGGCCAAGTATGTTTTGCGAGCTTGTAAATAGGTTAATAACATAATATTATTAAGTACTTAATTAAAATATATTACATTTTAATAGTAGTTAATTAGAAACAATAGGTACAATATGATATGCAATATTATATTTATACTCGTATTTTCGAAGAACTTTTAGGAAGTTTCTGAGGTTTCCGGCAGTTTTGCAACTGTGGTTCGTTAATACATATTTGGCGATGGTATCGGCCTTATAACTAAAAACTAAAATTAAATAATGAAGACAAACTAATTAATTTTCATAATTCTAATGTTATCTGATTAAATCTTTTGTTCAGTTTCACAAATACGAGGTGAAACATCAATTTAATAGGTATTCTATTTATGAATCACCGGCAGTGCTTTTGCCAGCGATATTATATGAATCATTACCTTATTAAATTACTTTTTAAAAGCGTAAAGATTTTGTAGTCTATTTTTGTACGCCATAATATTTTTACGAGTCAATTTTTTTTTTTAAAGTGGTATTCCGGGAGTGCCGACAGAAGTGAAAACTTGGCTTATACCTATATAGGTATAAGCCAAGTTTGAAGCTGTAGATAGTAGATACTTATATACAAAGGTATCACATGTATTGTGAATTGTGAATTATTGTCACAAGAGACGGCGGTAACGGTGTGGCTGATTCAATTTTTTTTCCTATTTCAAAAAATGTTAAACGAAAAATGCCCAACTCGTCTTATGAAGTTTTCACTTGAAAATAATCCGATTGACTAATTTAATACATTTACAAGGAGGATGATGATGACTATACCTCGGGACACGTATCTTGGACCTAAATCGCGAGACAAACGAGGCTCTTACGCGCGCCCTTCGTTTTGTAATAATAAATCTATACTTGGTGATATTGAGCTCGTCCACCGCAGTAGCACCCCGTGCTATCCTCAAAAGACACCCAAGAAACCTTTACGACGCATATAGAGCACATTTCAGGTCTAAGATATAATAATATGTATGTATGTCCTGTGGGGTGAGCACGAACTACTATCGTAATCGTATCGTGAACGTAACGATAGCACGGAGCTTTGCGATTGGCCGCCTGCCTGAAGCCTGCCAATCGCAATGCTCCGTGCTATTGTTACGTTCACGATACGATTACGATAGTACTTCGTGCTCACCCCTCTGAACAATACATTGCTATCTATTGCTTCGTTCCATTGTCTCGACAAATTCTATGCTGAAAATACGATCTCGGTTGACGATCGGTCAAATCATTTCACAAGTTAGACTTACAAACGATTGTATGTCTAATTGTCTATAAAGACGCGCACGCACGACTCATTATACTTTACGAGATATCACTTCCTTTGTAAATAAAAATAAACTTCTAAGTTATATAATGTTTTATTTTAACGAGTATGAATATAAAGCACACAGTTATTCTGCCCTACACTAACTAAAAGGCCGTTAAGCCACAGTTGGTCGATTTTCACTTTTTAATGCAGTCTTACACAACTTTCGACGCTCTATCTTTTGGTCTAAGACTCATTTTTCTATCATTAATAGTTTTAGAGATACAGAACATTGCTGAGCAGTTAAACCACGTAGATTTCGTTACTTCCTTAATTGAATATGCAATTTCGAAAAGGGCACAAGTCGCATATTTTGGCAAATACGTTTTTTCATGTAAATGTAATCTACGTGCTTCCATGCACCTATTACGTGCAAAAATGGTTCCATTCTGATATTAATTGCATTATCTACGCCATGATGTGTACAGCAATAATTTCGAAAAGGTCACATCTCTAGATTGAATTCTAGAAGATGTGCCCTTTTCGGAATTATTATTTTAGGCATAAGCCTGACATTAGTCTTAAAACTGGCAGATTTTACAGACTTTTATGACGAAATATTTGGATTACCCAACTATAAACGAAAGACAGCCTCTAGAAGATGATTTTTTGAGAAAGTCTGTAATTTTTGTTAGCTGTTGCTCGCGGCTTTGCCCGCGTCGAATTCTGATTCCGTTCACGCTACATCTTTTATTTAAATGACCCTTTCTCCCCAGTTTCACCCGTGACATAATTTGAACCCCCATTGCACCGATTTAACCTACATAATATGCCCGTAATTTAATAGATTGCAAATAATATATGAGAATCTACCGGAGATATCGACAATTATGATTACTGCTCCGCTCCCTTAGGTAGTAGCGTGATGATATATAGCTTATTTTATTTACTAATAATGTGGCTTCCTATTGGTCTAAGAATTTTTCGAATCGGTTTAGTAGTTTTGGAACCTATTCAATACAAAAAATACATCCAAACAAACAGACAAACAAACAATCAAATCTTACTTCTCTGTAACATAAAGTATAGATTTAAGTATTATGTTTAATTTATGTACCTAAAACAAAAGATTCGCAAAATGAATAATGGAGATTTTCTTCAAATGTTATGTGTTCAATACTGTCAATTTCGAAAACGGCATATCTCATAGATATACAATATGTAAATTCGTATATAAAATAACATTTTACATCTAAAATTTCTGTAATTTTCCATAGCTAATTGAACCCAAATTGTAACTCAAAAATAAATTTTATAAATTCTACACAACTTAAGAAAATACTTAGTTTTTTTCGTTTCTTGAACATTTTGCATTTTCAGACTTGTGACCTTTTCGAAATTGCATATTCAATTAAAAAGCGGCTAAGCCACAATTCTTCTCTAGAAAGACGTTATCATACTTTAACGGCAAATTCATGTATCATTTTTTCTAAATTTACTTACCTACAAAGCAGTTATTAAGAAAAACTAATACTAAACTAAACTAGAAAGCAGTTATACGCCACTAGCGGCCTTTAAGTTTTGTATTGGAATTAGTATTTAGCTAAATATCAATCGCTAGAGAGCAGCTAAACGACAATTCTAGACTAAATAGCAGTTAAACGCTTGTGATTTTAGTTTGCGTTTGACCAGCTCAAGCGATAATTCCTTCCTTTTCACTTCGGGTGCAAGGACGGACGGACGTGCGGCACGTCTCTTGCTTTTTGGCGCCACAATTTACAAGCCAGAGAGTCTAATATTAGCCAAAAAGAATCAAAGTACGCCCACATGAACAATTACGATTTAGTAAATCTTTCTTATTTATTAATTAAACAATATTTTCACCTTCTAGGGTCTCCTATCTTTCCAGATGCTCTCCCCGAGATCATAAACGAGCGTAAAAATCAGCTCCAGAACGCTCAGGGTCGTCTCGAGGGATTGTCAGCACATGTGGCTTTGACTTTGCTGCGCATGTGCTTCGCTATGCCAAAGCTTACATACCTGCTAAGGACGGCCCCTACTTGGATGTGCGCGGCAGAAATTTCCTACTTTGACGACGCTTTGAAGACACTCGTGGAGTCTGTCCTCAACGTTTCTTTCACTGAGTCCCAGTGGGATCTGGCATCTCAGCCAATCCGATACGGGGGCATTGGGATACGGCGCGCACAGCACTGCAATTCACTAAGCGAGCACAACGATGCGACAACGATGCGAGGCGCAACGTAGATTGTCATTGGTCAGATTGTATCACGTCATTGGAATGCGCGATAGACACTGTCATTGGTCGATCAATGACAGTGTCTATCGCGCACATCGTTGCGACTCGCATCGTTGTCGCATCGTTGTGCTTGTTAGTGAATTGCACAGCAGGACGTTGGCATTCCGGCTTTCCTTGCGTCGACGCATGGGGTAGCGGGTCTTGTAGCTTTTATAATTCACTCTGACTGCGTCGGCCCCAGCAACCCCTTTGCGTCCGAGGCGTGAGAGATTTGGTCGACGCTCAATAATGGTGCGCTACTTCCGGCCGCTTCTCATATCCAAAAGTCTTGGGACGAGGTGGGAGTCAGGCTAGCACACGAGCGACGTTTGGGAGAGGCGAGTGGAGCGGATCGGGCGAGACTGCTCGCTGTGTCGCAGACGGAGGCTGGGGCATGGCTGCAGGGACTGCCCTTGCCTCACATGGGTACATTATTGAACGATGACTCTTTGCGTGTGGCAGTGGCTCTTCGCTTGGGCTGCAGGGTGTGTGAAACCCATAAATGCACCTTCATAATGCAGCCTCCATGGTGGAGGGGGACGGCCATCACGCATTGAGTTGTCGTCGTGCCGCAGGCAGGTTCCCTCGACACCATGCCATTAATGACTTGTTGCGGACATCGATTTCGGCAGAGGTTCCTTGTATGCTTGAGCCGCCGGGCCTATGTAGGTCGGATGGCAAGAGACCAGATGGGTTAACTCTCGTGCCTTGGAGGAGGCGTAGGTGCTTGGTGTGGGATGCGACCTGCGTCAATACTGTGGCTGCGAGTCACCTAGGCCGCACGATTATTTTCCCTGCAGCCGCGACCGAAGACGCGACCAGTACAAAACTCGCAAAGTATGCAGCCTTCGAGCCACAATATATCGTGGCACCGGTCGCGGTCGAGACCATGGGCAGTTGGGGCACAGAAGCCAAGAAATTGGTGGTGGATATAGGTCGACGATTAAGAGAAAAAACTGGGGACTCTCGCTCCGGCTCGTACCTGGGGCAAAGGCTAGCCATTGCGATTAAACGAGGAAATGCGGCCAGCATTCTGGGCTCCTTTGCACCAGACAATATCCGTGGCGGGTTATCTACATGACAAAAGCTTGGCTGGCTTCTTGACATTGTTGCATTTAATTAATTAATTAAATAATATACATTATTATTAAAAAATAAAAAAAATAAAAATAATGTTCATATTCTTTGTCCTATGGTTTCGCGAATACTGATTATATTACTGAATAAGATTAGTAAAAGTTTGATTAAGTTGTCTTTATTTTTATTTTGTATTGTTTAATTAATAAAGCTATTTGATAAGTTTAGTAAGGTCTAATTGTCTGTTCTTTTCTAATGAATAAAGTTCTGATTTCATAAAATAGTTTTTAACTTCTCAACTTTTGATCCGGTAGTGCTTACTTAAAAGGCAGTTAATTGCGAGCGAGATGTCTTTAACTGCCTTCTAGTTAAGCAATAGGAGAACCAGTATAAAAATATGTTTTACAATACCAAGCTGAAAAGCGTTTAAAATCCCATAACTGCTTTCTAAGTAAGGGAAGTTAGTCCGCCAAGTGTTAACTACTAGGCTGTAAGACTGTTAAAATCCTTTAACTGCTTTATAACTAAGTATATTTTGTTAACGTTTACTATAAGTACAGAACGTGGCAGCTACAAAAAAATTGCTTTGCTATAAAGCAGTTAAGGTATGGTTAGCGGCCTTAAAGTGCAGTATATTACGTAAAAACGAAAAAAAATGCTTAGCTAAAAGTTAGAAAACAAATTTAAATAAAATATAATGAATATAAATTATTAAAATATATCACATATTGTGCACAAAGACTATGCCTACAATTATAACTTGCAACCTTGTTCCTAGGTAGCACACTTTTCAAGAGACATCAATTCCCACTTGTTTTTGCGTTTTCTCGAAAATACGTTTTTGCACTTAGCTGCCTTTTTGTTAGCAGACGGCAGTATTAACATTCGTCCTTTTAAAGTTCAAGGGTACGTATTAATTTAAATGTATCTATCTAGTAAATGCTTGCTTACAATATATTGGCAGGATTTTGCAATATAAGAGCGTATTGCTAACGTCAATATTATTGCTAACATAATATTTGAACTAAAAAATACTATCAACAGATGTTTCTCTAAATATTTTTTAGATAATCTTCTCGAATCATATAAATTTCGACCGGGAAAGATCACTACCTACTACTATTAGGTATTAGTACGGATCTGGAACCTGTGATCAGTTCTAGTATTCCATGGGATTTTCCCCATCGGATAATAGAATCTTCAGAGTTGGTACCAACTAGTATTCATCTTAAACTTCGCTAGATTAGTCATGCTAATCTAGATGAGTTTAAGATGAATACTAGTTGGTATTCGTCTTAACCTCCTCTATTTACTAGTTGGCTTTTTAGAAAATACGTAGCTTAGGTACTGGATTTGTGATATATGGCGTGGTTAAACTCAATGTAAAGTATGAGATTGTACTTCTCACTCGCTGTTACTATAAGTGGTTTGAATTAAAAAAGTTACCATAAGAATCGATTCAATATTTTGTCAGACCATTTATCACGGGTAACTTAGAAAAGACTGCTTAGGAAAAGTATTATGATGATCTACATTATTAGTATTCTCCATAACCCAATGTGGATTCATTAGTGTAGATGTAGAGACACTTTTTTATTGAATAAAATTAGAATAAAATAACCACAGTATTATTTTTTAATCGCTTCACAATCTATGAAAGTAAACTTCAATTAGAAACTTAACAAACAAATTTCACAGATATTTAAAGGTTTCAAATGTTGGTGTCCTATCGAAATAAGCGGTGCATCTCACCTAATCATATCAACCTAAACCACTTTCACCTGTAGAGAACTGCGGAAGCGTTAGAGCCGCGTCGGATCGATTCACTCAGTACTACTCGCTCGAGTTTCATTTCACGTCTCACTGATTCTATTTAAACGTAAGTAAATGTACCGATAAACCATTCAATAAAACCGTTGGTCCGACACTGAGTGTTTCCTCCGAAATAAGAAATACACGTTTTAAGCAAGCTTTAACTGATTAAATAATTTTATTGAAATTTATTCTGCAATCTTATTAAAACAATCTAAATGGGTCTAATAAAATTATGGGAAATGTCACCAATATGTTTATCAACAGATAAACGACAGACAAAAAAGGGCAAAAAAGGAATGTTGATATCTAGCATAATATACCTATTTACTTAATGTACTACATAACAATGTACATATTATCATAACAATAATATTATGCTCTTTCTGCTTATGATATACACTTATAATCACTATTATCAGGATAATTACCGTGTTTGTGTGTTTAATTGAGCTCGATAAATAGTTATAGATACGTATAATAATGTAGTTACTCGTACCTGCATCGGGCACTTGAGAGGCTTTCATTAGTGTCCAGCAAAAGTGACTAAATAATATTGGACTGGCCATGGTTAGCCTTCAGATTTGAGGTTAGAAGATCAACCTGTTCTGATTGTCGTCCATTCATATTAATTAACGCCGACGTTGCCGTATTTGAAGGACCTTATATGTATATTTTTATAGGATTTGAAGATTTGCAGCTCCCAAATAATGCTGAGACGAGTAGAGCATGCATAGAACCAAGAGAATATAGGTACTTCGAGTATTCATCATTATTTGCAAATGTATCCAAAGACGGTCGGTTTGCAGCAACCAAACACTTGGAATATGATACAGTTCTGCTGGCAACACTTGGCAACTCTTAAATAAAATCTGCATTAAGTAACACTAACATTATAAGTCAAAAAGTGTAAGACTTTTTTACAGACAAAACTTTTTAGCAACTTGTTGGCAAACGATTTAGCAAATTTATGTCAAACACCCATTATGTCGTACGATGCAATACTTATGCAATTTGTACAGCAGCTGTCTTGGCAACAAAGAGTAATGACATAGGTAGGTACAGTTCGAGAGTATGACGTTGCTTCGTGTAAAATTACACTGGCACGTGCAGAAATTATTGAAAACGTAAAAAGCTTATCGTACCAGGCAGTCTTTACACACAATAATTAAATTAGTAACGAGCGAATATGTTTTGTTTAATGGAGGGTGACGGTTTGTGACGTGCATAGTGTTAAGTTATTATTTATTACACACATAAGAATTTCTGAATATCCATTAGTCACTTGGAAGCTGCACGCAAATATCTTAACTTTTATCAAACAAATATGAACCTTTTATCTTTGCCTGACAACAGAAACTGTCACTCACCTCAATCAGTGCTCAGTCCGTGCAAAACGATTTAGGTCTTCAGTCACTATAAACCCGACATCCGATCAGCACCGCCTCGTCGATCAGCGACCATGGATTATCTTATCAATTATCGCAGGGAGGCCTTCAAAGTTATGTGAACCGATCTACGAGTGGATGCCCCATGGTTAAAGATTTACATAATGCTTTCAATCAGAGGGTGATACGTGGGCACAGTTTTACTTTATTTATATTGCAAGCAAAAAAAAATACTAGATATATCTAAAAGAAAGTCTCAAATAAACTATAGAAATGGGAATGAAGTTGGAGACGCCGACGCATCGCCTTCACTTGAAAAACCAGCAAGAGGTAGGTGGTCCCACTCCATGAACCTACGGAAAGCGACCTAAAAGCCGGTTGTCATAAGCTTCTTGCCGTCTGCATGCGGGAGGCAATCAAACGAGGACGGAGTTGATAAGATAATTGAGAGTATTTACATACTTGTGCACGTTGAAGTTCATGTAATTCTATCTTAAGTCCCAACCGTACGGAGCCGGAGCGAGGAAGCATGTGCTGATCGAATACTGGGTTGGTAAGAGAGCAACGACCTTTATGTTCAAATTTTGTAACTTCTCAAACGAGATATAAAAAGTAAGGAAGATAATAGATAATGCAGATTAACTTCTTATATATGTATACAGCAATTGTATCAAGACTTAATTTAATAATGATTAATATAAGTTCAAGTATGTAAATAAGCAAGACCGGTATATTTACAATAACAAAATGTAATGGCGATAAAAACAATTATTATCATTCTTGAATCAGATAATTTGCATAACTCGATAGTGAAGTTGAATTTGATAACCTTAAGACTCTTGAGAGAGATTATTTGCAACTGATATCTTGTAAAGAATTGTGTGGACAATTCAACTGTTATCAGATGTGTTAAAGAAATGTAGATAGGAATGCCGAATGAATGATGACAAGAGAAATGTACATAGTCGCATGAATAGTCATCGGAAAGAAAGTAAAGTGAGAAGAAAAGAATAATTCAGCGTTTCAACTGTGTCTCGACGGAGTGAAATTAACGCTAGAGTTAGCAATAAAATAGTAAGCTATCTTCAAAAGCACTAGGGGAAGCGATTTTTGTGAGTGTTTCCGCCTGTTTCCGCCCATACATAATGCGCAAATGTCTATTCTTTTTTGGTTTCAAGTAGGTACAGCACAACCTGGGCTCTTCGTCAACTGGCGAACGTTGAACTTTCTAGCGCGAGCAAGGTGTCGGATGCATATTAGCGTATGAGATTCAATAGCGCTGTTTACATTACGGCGACCCGATAAAACTGTCTGCAACGGCGTAATATATGTGCTAATCTACTTCCGATACCTTTGTAGTCGGTCCGAACTAATGTGAAAAACTCACCAAACTGAAATCTGTCCGTCACGACGACACCATCTCAATGCCACAATACAATGGCACCTACAACTAGGCACGGCAAAACGCTCATAGGAACATCACCCCTTCGCGCCTAGTTGTAAAAACCCGATATACCTTAAGGTATGATTCCGAAGCCTACCGCATACGACAATGACAGACGCATGCAGCAGATACAGCGCACCCATTACTTGTTAAACTGCGATACGGATAAAAAGGACCATTGAGAAGCCGCAATGAATTACGCGCATTATGTCGTCGTGTACCTGTACGTGCTTAGTCAGCAGTTCAATTAACTGTCTAGCTAGGCTGTTAACTAAACGGTGCCGTTCAGTTAACGGCCTGAATGATATTTATAAGCTTGTTGGCTGCGACATATCCACTACCGGGATTGATGATTCCAATCTACGATGATATAAGCGCTCAGTGCAATCAAACATGGACTTATCTTATCATCGCAGTCTTGAGATGTCAGACAGTTCTTGAGATGTGAGGCATTGAATATTAACTCAATAGTGTTACAATGGCATTGTGGCATAGCGGTGGAGCGTTCGCCCGCTAGGTTAGAGGCGCAAGTTCGATTCAAAATATTGATTTTACTAATGCGATTAAGGTAATAAATTTAGAAAATGGTACCATCAAACTAGTGCCGGCTTTAAGGTAATATTCTTATCACGGGTAATATATCACTAACGAGTAATATCACGAAACTATTTAACAGTATTTTAACAATGCTACAGCCCATGATTAATTGCCCACTTAACGGCAATAGGCTCGCCTCCTATTACGTGGGCCGAAAATCATATTAGACGAAATTTAGGTACTGCTGTGCTGACTACCCCTTCGGGGAACAAACACAAACCGCAAGAACAATAGCCGACAAACCAGATTCGTAGCAAAGTCATAGGAAATAATAACAACGATTAGGACACATGAGCATTAATCAGGGTGGCCATTGTTGCCAAGGTCCAATCTATAAGCAAGCTCTTCCGTGATGTTACTGGTGTCACTCTCACTCGATAACAAACTGTAACGTGTGTGAAAGAGTTAGAGCATGTGAGATGTTTAGAAAACTAGATATTATATGTTCGCCTTTAAAGGAAAATGTAATTACATCGTCTACTGTTTATGTCAGTGAGTTATTGTCATTATGTGTGCAACATTAGACATGGAGTAGGAAACATTGCTACTACATCAATTATTTCATTATGAAGTATCTGTTTTGCTAGTCGATCCACGTTCTTAGACCAGAAGGCGTTTTGGTTTTTTTGTTAAGCTTGTTATAACAAAGGATAAGTTTTGAAAAGCAAAAGTCATAGTATTTTTTGTGTTTGTAAATTAATTTCATGTGTAAATTAATGTTCAGCCATTAGGAGCTAGACCCTAATTACTCGTATTAAAGTAGAGCATTGTTATTATAAATTCAATAAAAAAATTACTGGTACCTATCGGTAATTTTTTGTGTAGTAGCGAAATTTAAATTATTTTTTGGAAAATTCGCTCATACCTACATACAAACATAATATAATCACGCCTTTATCCCCGAAGGTTTAGACAGAGGTGAATTAACGGCTGCCGAATTAACACCCACATTTCACACACTAGCACTGTATTCGGTCCCACGTTATAGGGGGTGAGGCTATTGCCATATTCTGGGGACTATTGTAGACTTGAGCCATGCATCCGAGACTGAGTCTGGGCTGTATGATTCTGTCTGATTCAACATAAGTCTGTTTATTCCAATTTTATCGTAACCAAACGTACCTACTGCTGTTTTTTTTACGAATAGTTGGGTTAATTATTATCATACTAGTAACTAGAGTCCAAAGTATTATTGTATATATAAAAAATATTACTACACTCCATTCAGTTAGCTCCCTACTTAATTAAAGAAAAAAATCATGTAGCTAGTTTTTATAAAAAAACACATTAAAAAATAAACTAGGTTAACTAACTAACTAGTGGTTATAGTCTTCAAAATAAATTTGTAAACAGAAAAATATTTTTAAACTGAATTTAAAAAAAAATAGAGACATCAAGATTGTTTACGTTTAGTTAAATACCTAACTGAATGGAGTAGACGATTCAGAGCAAAACACAAAAGAATACAACAATGTTCAGTAGTTAGCCATGCTCAGTGTCGGGTGATCGTATTCGGTCATGGCACGCATGCAGGTGCTTCCGTGACCGACGCGACTCGTTCATAGCACGGTGACCTCCGTGACCGAGCACCGCAAGCTTCCACTACGTATGAACTATATTATTTCTTTATTGTTTGATTGTACCGGTAAAATAGGGTGAATAGGGATCAAGGAGTGCAAGAAACAAAGGTTATTACTTTATTAGAGATTTTTTAATAATTTATTTTATAAAGTTCCGAGTATCTTTTCTGATATTTACGGGCAAACTTCGCATAACCATTTTATTGGGTCCATATTGGCTTACATAAACTTTTAAATCCTATTCTTTGTCTTACTACCGATTTGTGCTCATAATAATCACTCTTCATAATTTTCTTTTTCATATATTTTTATTCATACATTTCTATTCCTAACAACGGAGTTCATAACCGTTAGTGATAATATTTTTTTTATTCGTAACTTTTTTCTTCATAACATTCAATTATCATAATTTTTGTATTAATAAAGGGTATTAAAGAAAATATTTTAACTCATATTATCATTTTTCTAGAGTGACAAATTTTGTTTTAAATTTGTTTTTGGATTAAATATAGTTCTGCATGGTTATAAAAAAAAATAACCACGAAGGCTAATGCGGGAGCTTCGCTCCGCTCCGCTCCCGCATTAGCCTTCTAACCTAATCTATCCAAGTCGGATACGGAAAATACGGATAAAAACACTTATGATTAAGAAATATTAAAACGAATATTAGAATAAAACACCTTTATGAACTGTGGAATGAACTCCCCGCGGTGGTTTTCCCAAGCGACTACAATATGGGGTTCTTCAAGAAGGGCATTAGAAGGTTTCTTCAGGGTCGGCAGCACGAGTGTGACGCCCCTGGTGTTGCATACGTCCATAGGCCACGGTAACCACTTTCCATCAGGCGGGCCGTGTGCTTGTCTGCCACCTAAGTGGTATAAAAAAAAAAGTTATTTATTGAAATGATTATGAGTTTCGATTATTAGTATAAACAAATATATGAAAACAAATATTAGTAACAACAAATTTATGATAAGTGATATTATGAATTTCAATGATTATATATTATATTTCAATATTTATTTGTAAAATTTTTATGAAGAATGATCATTATGACTTTAAATGGTATGAGAAAATTTTTCGGAAATCCGATGATAGGAGTTGAAAAGTTATGTAAGAAAATGCGCACCCCATTTTATTCCTATTGAACCCTTGATCGCTCTATTCACCCTTATTTATAAGTAGGTACTTGTTATTACATGTATCTGATATAACGATAGGTAAGTATATCAAGAGAAACTATAGACTAGACTAAGAAGAACCTTCATAGTACTTGTTACTCTATAGTTTCTCTTGAAAGTAAATATGTAACTGCACAAATTAATCGATCATATCATTCCTATTCACCCCTTAACCCCTATTCACTCTAGGTGATTTACATTACCTAATTTTAATAGTTGAATAGAGTTTCAGCTTGCAATATAGATAATTTAACGTAGGTTTACCTAACCTTACTACTAGATAATTTGGGATTAATATTTTACAACAAGATTTGTCTTTCAATTACCTACAATAATAAAGTGATTTATATTGAACGATAAACTTACAACAAATTAACATCTGTAAGTATCCATGTACATTAACGAAGTAATTAGCTTTGTTTATGATTAAATAGGACCAGTTTCCATATAAACATAAATAACTTCGAACAAGAATGAAGTTTTGTAGACGCTATAGCAGGTTTAGTATCGGTAGAATTGGAATTCAGAGACTGACGGCTTCACTGCCTTTGTCTATCAACATAACATAGGAAATTGGCTACAATTGTGCCATGTAATGTATCCTTTCCTTCCCTATCCCTTCATTTACTGAAAAAGGTGGTAAGTATCATTGAGTAAAACGTGAGAACTCTGTTTAGGTGAAAAGATTTTCACCAACGAAATTCAGCCTTAATGCTGATAGTAGCAACTACAGAAGTAATGTCAAGCAGGCCGCACATCGAAGTAGCAAGCATAATGTTTACTTTGCTTCTCAATTTGAGAAGTAAAGTAAGCATATCTCAACATTTAGCACTAGAATTTTGCGGAGTAAATATAGGTACATGTTTGGGCGCATCAATAGCTTCAAACATTTTTGCAGTGTGCTTCTTGCTTGCTGCTTTGGTTTGCGGACTGCTTCAGCAGTTTGGATAAATGTACACTTCAGCTTATATTAATATAATAATTGTATCCGTTGTTTTACATTGTTTAAAATTAAACATTTATGACAAATCACTACGATCATGCTGTACTGTTTAAACCGCACGCGCGCACCGATATCTATAGATGTTGTGTAGTTGTGCTTGAAAAAATACAATAACTATACAGTTTTTATCACAAACGCATATATATGGATTAGGCGCATAATGAAAATTACGCAAAAGGACAGATTCGTAAAATGACAGAGGATATTAGATTGTCGCAAAATGTCAATAACTCAAAAAGCCAGATCGCTAAATGCCAGATTCACAAAATGGCAGATTCGCAAAATGCCAGATTTTCAAAATGTAAACGACTATTTACTGATAAAATATTAACACCACTTTTATGGAAATTTGTATGTCGCCATCTATTGACTTGGCACAATTCGACGGTGTGGTAGGTACCTATAGCGCAGTCGTAATTACAATACACGAATTAAATATTAATCGAGACTTATTATGACCCGGATTCGATGTGTCCCTTCGCCCAGCATACTCACCATGGAATCTTGATATTTCATGAATGCCAAAAAATAGTTCTGAAATAGTTTTAAATAGTTGCGAAAGGAAAAAAATAGTTCTCTTATACTTACGAAATTACAGCCATAGTTCTATGAGTATGCTGGGCGAAGGTTTCGTCCAGCATACTCACCTCCGTTTGGGGAATCTGCGTACGCTTCAAACATAATTCATACTTCAAAAAATAGTTCATAAATAGTTCATAATGGTGTCCAAAAAGAAAAAATATTGGTCTAATAACTCCGGAGTTATAGGCTTTGTTCACTGAGTATGCTGGGCGTAGGTTCTACGCCCAGCATACTCACCTCACTGCGCAAATACCGAACGAGCTATAGGTACAATTTATGTCTCAAAAAATAGTTCTTGAAATAGTTGTCAATATCAGTCTAATTTTCACTTGAATTTTGACCTAGAAAACCATTAAATTTGGTTGTAAACTTCTACATACATTCGATTTTAGTACAGTCGGATACAAAACTTTCTAACATCTTAGGTACATTTTGTACTAGGTATAACAATTTTTTAACCCCCGATGCAAAAACGGACGGAAGTTTGACGTGTCTGTGTGTATGTCTGTGTACATCGTAGCTCCCGAACCGATTTATTTTGTTTGAAAGGCGAATTAGTCGGAAGTGTCGATTTTGATGAAAATTGGTTCAGTTGTTTAATCACGGTGTATATTATACGACAATCTACACAACGCTATCCAGACGCAAAGTAAGTATAGCTTAACTAGCTTGTGTTATGGGTTCTAGAAAGCCTATAAACATACTTGATACAATTTTTTTTTGTAAATATATACATATTATACAGCAGCTGTTGCTCGCGGCTCCGCCCGCGTGATATTCTGATCCCGTTCATCGCTTATTATAACCAATACGTTATTCTGATGTTCAAGCTATATTATCGTTAAGTTTCATCAACATCCATTTAGTAGTTTTTACGTGAAAGAGTAACAAACATCCTCACATACTTACGCAAACTTTCACGTTTATAATATTAGTAGGATAGAAACCAGACCAATGCAAATATTCATATTCATGCATACAAAAATATTTGTACTGAGCAGGAATCGAACCCGCGCCTCCAGCTTAGCGGCCGCCTTCACTACCGACAAAGAGGCAGTCAAACGGAATGTGGCACGTCGCGGCCTGCCGCGGCATCGTTTGACGAAATAAAGTAAAATGAATTCTAAAGTCACTGAAATAAGATTCAAAATAACTTGATTAGTAATAAAATCCTTTGCCATGCCGGCAGGGGGCGCCGGCCCTTACGACCCCCTCAAGCATGTAAGGGCAGGCGACAATGTATTCTGAGGCCGTCGCCTTCTCGGCAGGCTGCAATAGACTTTAGTGTCCAGACAATTTTTTTGGCAAACAGTTCACCCTACAAGCAATGAAGTAATAGGATTTATTTACGCTTACCTACAGTTTCATTTATTTTATTATTATTAAAAAATATATACCGACTTACTAGCTAAATGCTAATATATTTTTTTCGACTGTTTTTGAATGTGAGATAATACCACAATATTATTTCCAATCACAACGCCCACCATTAGAATGTTTAATATTTTTATATTATAAAAACATGTGTGGACGACTGTACCTCATTTAACGTTAGTATGTAGAAGTTTACAACCAAATTTAATGGTTTTCTAGGTCAAAAGTCAAGCGAAAATTAGACTGATATTGACAACCATTTCAAGAACTATTTTTTGAGACATAAATTGTACCTATAGCTCGTTCGGTATTTGCGCAGTGAGGTGAGTATGCTGGGCGTAGAACCTACGCCCAGCATACTCAGTGAACAAAGCCTATAACTCCGGAGTTATTAGACCACTATTTTTTCTTTTTGGACACCATTATGAACTATTTATGAACTATTTTTTGAAGTATGAATTATGTTTGAAGCGTACGCAGATTCCCCAAACGGAGGTGAGTATGCTGGACGAAACCTTCGCCCAGCATACTCATAGAACTATGGCTGTAATTTCGTAAGTATAAGAGAACTATTTTTTTCCTTTCGCAACTATTTAAAACTATTTCAGAACTATTTTTTGGCATTCATGAAATATCAAGATTCCATGGTGAGTATGCTGGGCGAAGGGACACGATTCGATCGAAATTAAACGTCAACAAAATATTGTGTTATTATATTACCAACCTGATACTCTTACACCAAAATGTAGGGCTACACTTACCTGCAACAGAAAGGAATAAACAAATAAATATACACCGAAACAACATTATATAAAACATGAAAAAATGCAACTAAATTGTATTAATAAATATAAATTATGGTAATAATAGTAAAATTATGATTGCCTCTGTAAAGTATGAATTACAAATATGTTAACAGATCAATTAAAACATACGAGAAATTATGTTGGCGCTATAAATGAAAACTTTTCTTAAAATATTCTAAAAATCTTGTTGTTATCAAATCATTGCAGATATAAGAAATAAAAAAACGGCTTGATTAAATATGTGGATATCTGTGTATTTCCATTTAAAATAGGTACTTATTTAAGTCATAAAAGACATTTATGATCGATAATAAAATAATTAAAGAATACAGATAAATATAAATAGAAATGATTCAAACATTTATTATCGCAATAATTTTATTAGTTATAGATTACTGTGGGTACAACAATACGCCAATAAATAATAATAATAAACGGAACTAAGTAAGAGTTTACGATTACTACCAGATACACTTGCACTTAGCTACCTGAAGATGAACACTAGATCTTATAAATTTCTTGATCATGGCGCTTATAACAGAGTGCCGAAATATCGATTACTCAAATTAAAAAAACATCTTTTTTTTTATATAGGACACGTCAATTTGACTTCGCCTTGCCTGATGGTAAGCTGAGGGCAAAGTCTTGGAAAGAGGGTCACCATTATAGACACGTACCATGCTACAATGGTGGCACTCAGCTTGACGACCCGGGACTGTAGGAGGAGGGAAACACGTAAATATTCCGGTGCATGTTATTGCTCGGGAGATATATCTTGGACCTAAAATGTGTTCAAAATGTGCTCTACATATACGCGCAGTACACGATTCTTGAGTGTCTTTTGAGGCCATCATGAGGTGCTACGGCAGTGGACGAGCTCAAATCACCAAGCATAGATTATTACAAAACAATCCGCGCGCGCACGGGCATCGTTTGTCTCGGGGGCGAGTTGGGGACTCGGGGGCGAGTTGGGGACTCCGTGGTCCCCTCACCGGAAGAGGGCCAGATCGAGAGATAGGGCCCTGGGTCGGCCGGGGTGCGAGGGATATGGCTATGAGAATCTCACCTCCGGCAACTGACGGCCCACAGACGGCGTGCGTTTTAGTCGGTTCGAGTCCGACATAACCTCCTCCTCCGGCCCAGGCGGGGGAGGTATCCTAGGTCCAAGATACGTTTCCCGAGGTATACACTATACTACATACTATACAAATTATTATAATTACATTTTCAAAAGTATAAGATAATATTTACTTTTAATAAATTAGATACAGAGGAAGCGAAGCGTTGCGATGCGACGCCATAACATTAAAATTAGCAAATTTTTTTGCGTCGTCGTACTGTTCTCGAGGTCAAAAGTCTAATAACAGATGACACTACTACATAATGTACTTACATATTCAATCAAACTAAATGTTGATTACAGTTTTACCTAAAAAACTGAAGCAAAAACAATGATATGCGAATACAAGTTATTCCGGCTCTTGGCAAACATTTAGTAAACACGACAATTAAGTTAATGACACAATAAATATACCGCTACACCGTATCTAAATAAACGTATAATTCCATTAATCAGTAACATCGTTTCACGCAACCTAATTTTATAGACTTTCACTCAATGTAGGACCAAGGTCAATATTTTCGCGCCGCATTTTCATGAAGTAAGCGTAGTAATCTCTAAATATAGTACTATATTTATACTTTATCTAGTTTGTAATGAATACGTGTTAAGTAATGTATTTTTAAGATGCGTGGGTAACGTATAGATAAACTTTGAGCATTGTGAACACGGGCGTCACGAATCTATTAATTTCTGTTAATATTTTTGTTATTATGCGAATATATTATGGCCCTTACTAATAAGAAATTAAACAGGGTAAAAGGAATATCAGGAAAGGCCTATGTTTTTATTTGTTTACTAAGCCGTATTGCTCGTCTTTTGAGGATAGCACAGGACGCTAATACGGGGGACGAGCTCAAATTGACCAAGCATAGATTATTACAAAACAAACGGCGCGGGCCAGGGCCTAGTTTGTCTCGCGAGTCGCGATTTAGGTCCAAGATACGTGTCCCGAGGTATACTAAAGTACAGGCAGTTTGGATAAGGTTCTTCACGACTCAATTCCAAATAGAATCAAATACTTGAGAGGTTTACTTTTTGTGTACAAACTGTATTTATGCTAAGTCTCGCAATGACTAATATTATATTCACGTTCTTACTAAAATCGCAATAAAAACTAGAACCCAATCATCATCAGTTGCCGTTGAAATCACATTTGAAAGGAACTGTTGGGAAATAAACAATGCAATTGCATTTAGTTATTACACCACGTTCATTAACTTTTTTCTGTCATTACGGCATCAGACAACAAATTATAATAACTACAATTATATTTAGACTGCGTGGATAACACAGTGGTTAAGTGGTCACCTCCTCAAGTTACATCCATATGTTGTAGACTCGTTAACAAAATAGTTTTGGTCACATTCTCCTCTGTTCATTTCTCTTCCCTATAGTTACAAAGCCTGACAGCTTTTGTGTTGCAAGAGTCACAGTAACTCCATACAATTAGGCCAGTCGTGTGCTTGAGTGCCTCATTATAAGAAACAAACTGTTACTAAGACCAAATGCAACGTAATTTTTTACTAGCTCACAATAGGTCTTCCTAGTTTTGTAGTTGACCTCAAAACCTTAAGATGTCTAACAAGGTCACCTACAAACTATAGAAACTGTATCACGTTTTCCTGATATACGACGTGCAGAAAATAACTTCCGACGTGACGGCAGTTTCGCTCGCGCGAATCACTATAAAATGTGGCCCATATACTTCCTAACCATTGTGGTACATTGCGTTAAATTAGAATCAAAATATATTACATAATGTATCTATGGGAAAATCCTCGATCGTAACTGGTTACGAAACACAGTTACGATGGCGGCTAAAGGGGTTCATCTGATAAAAGTAAACTTTTTGCTTGCAAACAATGAACAAACAACAATAAAACTTATTGGAACCCGTACATCTAGCATACAATAATCCATGAGACCGTAGGTGGCGCTACTATCAGGTACATAATAGGAATATTTTATGCCCGTGTGAGCCTCATACGGATCAGCAATTTAAATTAATAAAACAGTTTGATTTGCTCTTAATACCTAGGTAGTAAGATCATTTTGTGACTTTGCAGCCATGATCGTTCTGACGCTGACTGTGTCTAATTTATAAACATGTGTGTTAACGTTTTTATGGGTCCAATAAGACATGTTCAGACTGCCAGAAATTCAGGGGTACGAAAAGTAGAAATGGCAAAAAAGTTTAATTATGGTCTTCACTTTGATGGCCTTGATTGTAATTTCACGATTCGCATAAAAACCCGGTATTATAGGAAGAGGAAACAGGTGTGGGTGGGTAAAGAATTCTGTCTTTGGTTGGTCGAATAAGGGAGCCACAAGGATATTCATATGTGTATGTATACGTATACATCGATGGGAGGCAACTTGAAAAGGTAACCCAAATTAACAGGAGAACTGGCTTCAGAGGACGCTTACCCTGTCTATAATTTGTGAATTTCGTTTTGGCATTAACCCAACGCCTATTTTGAAAATATAAATGGGTAATTTCACGATGCCAAATTTTTTGCTAATTTCGGTGGCAGTTTTCAATCATAGGTTTTCCGATGAAAAAATTTAATGGAGTTCTTTTAGAATATCTGGTAGTATATAGTTTTCTAAAAGAACATTGAAATTTTTTTTCATCGGAAAACCTATGATTGAAAACTGCCACCGAAATTAGCAAAAAATTTGGCATCGTGAAATTACCCAAATAATCTAGTTCATATTTATAAAATGTGTTATTAACTTTCCTACTATCTACCGGAACTATACAGCCAGAACAAAACAAGAACATAAAATGTGTGAATATGACCTCCACCGGTCAAGCCGTTTAGCAGTAACACGGTTAATAACAGACGCACAAACGATATATTTATGAAGATAAATTTAAGACAAGAAGAAAAATTATTCATCCAGTAACCACAGAGTGTTACGTAACCTAATCACTATCATTACATAATTATAAAACAAAGTCGCTGTCGGTGTCTGTCCGTCCCTATGTATGCTTAAATCTTCAAAACTACGCAACGGATTTTGAAGCGGTTTTTTAATAGATAGAGTGATTCAAGAGGAAGGTTTATGTATAATACATGCATAATATCGCAGAGAAACACTGATAAATTTAGAGATATGCAACGGAAACGGGATCAGAATACCTCGCGGGCGGAAAATATGGCGGTACGAAGTTCGCCGGGTCAGCTTGTAATATATATTGAGTAACTAATACTAATCAATGTAGTTACTTACCTATCAATACGCTTTCTGCTCCTTTGTTCCTCAAATGTTTTTCTTTTTGTACTTAATTTAGTGGCTATTGACGAACTTTTGTGTATTATCAGCAAAAAAAATGGTACACGATTTTCATTTAAGTTTTCTTCAATTTTAACCGTCAATAATATTTTTAATGTCTAATTTCGACTAATGGGCGAACACTAGTTTGTAGTTACATTTACTATTAAAAAATAATCAACGATCAAGAGTATACATGTTATTTGTACAAATACATCCACAATATTCCGTGTTTAACACCCGTATTCACAAACAATACTTCGCTATGCGTACTACCAAAATTGTGCAAAGAACGACAAATTCTCAGTGCGTTTGTTTTGGCAAGCCTTTTTATTCATAGACAACACTTAAGTAATACTTCGTTGAGGGAACGCACTGCGTTAGATACTGCTCCGTGATGTTTGTGAATTAATTTTACCAGCCCTATGCGCTCGAGTACACTATGAGACCTCACAGTGTTGTTTGTGAATACGGGTGTAATATTGTGTACATTTATATACTTAGATTCGACCAGCATCTGAAAAGACACTTAATGTCAAGGGCAATCGATCGACGTGTCCTTGGCATTGAAAAACGTGTACGACCTTCTAGATTGTGTGGCAGTTAACGCGTCTTTCTCGCTTAGATGCTGGGAACACAATGTAGAGTAACCGTAATCAATAATGTCTAATAAGAAAAAGCCTAGAATAAGGCCTGGGGCGTACATATTTTCAAATCGACTAACGGTGTTATCATCGACTTATATGCAATCTTAATCAAAATACATTTTATGATATCAACAATTGTGTTGTCGCTGAAATGAATCATTCGTGATAAAATTGGTAAATAAACTCTATTGCTGACCTGGGGCCCTAGACAAAGTGACATTCTATTGATGGAATCGCGCAGAAGCGAACAATTTTTAAGGTTTTAACAATGGATTTCGGGACTTTGCGGTGGTTATAGTAGGTAATAATTTAAATAATGTATTTCGAGTTACAAAGACTCAAATTTCATAAAAAATATAGTTATATTATTAATGATTTATGTCAATTTCATACTACAATTAGCGATTCCACTGGCGTTTTCGTCAATAGAATGTCACTTTGTCTAAGGCCCTTGAGGTATGATGCCGCAGCCGACCGCATACGACAACACTGCCGACGCATGCAGCAGATATAGTGTACCCATTACTTGTTAAACTCCGATACGAATAAAGGAGACCATTGAGGAGCCGCAATGAACTACGCGCTTCTGCTGCGTGCGTCGGCAGTTGTCGTATGCGGTCGGCTACGGAATCATACCTATCTTATGGGTGCTGGGTGGGAGGCCCAAAATTGGGTAGGTATGAAATTTTATAAGTACCTACACACTAAAGCGTAAGCAATATGTTTTCTACGTTTATTATTGTTGTTTTCCTCACAAAACGATTGGTACGCAAATATAGACCCTAATGACAACGACAAACATATCCGTATATATAAGCGTACATTAATTTTCCATAACGTTTTTATTGATTCTATAATAACAATGTCAAACATAGGGCAATGCATTCATTGAACAAGTAGCATTTAAAGGTCGAAGTTGTAATTTCTTGACCCATAAAATAGCTAATTTACGCAATGATATGACTCAACGTGGTCATCACAAGAACTACACACCTCAAATCTGTGTAGGAATATTTAACATTATTGGTGTAATTCACAAGTCCTAAATTATGGTCCACTAGCTATTGCCCGCGGCTCCGCCCGCGTGGATGTCGGTTATCGTGACCAAACATAGCCTATGTTCTTTTCAAAGTTCTAATCTATCTCTGTACCAAATTTCATCAAAATCGGTTCAGTAGTTTAGGCGTGAAAGCGTAACAGATAGACAGAGTTACTTTCGCATTTATAATATTAGTATGGATATGGATTCGATACACCTTTCCAGTCGAAATCTCTATTTATGGCTTGATTTCACATAATATATTTAACCACATCTATTTTGTCAGCAGCTCGTGATGGTCTCAATAATTATAATCTAAATAAGTACAGTACCTACTTTATTGATAGAATACAAACGTCATCGATTTATCGTAATCAGGTTTTTAGATGACCATTCGACCTTCGTTTTATGTTACATATTTAAACACAATGTACCTATTGAATGTAAAATTTACAAAGCTTCCTGTCCGTCTTAAACAACTCCAAAATTGAAACCGTTGCTTCTTGAGACTGTTGGACCACACTGGCTGAATTTCACTGATTTTCTTTTTCGACCTTATAGTTCGACTAGGCGTTTTCTCGATTTTGTCAGACTAAAACATTATCCAAAGCATTTCCTGTTAGGTCTAGATAGATCGTCGGACTTTCGAGGACCTATGTAGGGTAACAGGAAACGTGGACTGCAATTGGACCCCGTAATCGCAGAGCACATATTGATTGGTCATTATAACCCCAACGTCCTATATTTTCTTTGCAATGACCAACTTTGGGCCGCAAGCGATTTATCGACTTTAAAGTTGACCACTGAAGATTATGTTTAGGCCGGCAAGTTAAGAAAGTTTTAAATACATAAAATCAATATTGCTCAATGTTGAGTCTAGCGGCAGTTCCACTAATCTAGAGAACGACACGCGACGTATGTTGTTATTCGCCAGTGAATAAGGGTTATCAGCGCTTGCCATTTTATCAGAGTCTACACTGTCGCGATAAGCCAAATGGAAAGTTGTATAAATTATTATTGTTATTATCGATGACAAAGTTAGGATAATAATAAAATTGATGTATACCTAAAAAAATTCATAGCAAATTTAAATAACTAACACCCTTTTTATACGCAGACATAATGCATAAAATTAATTCTTTATCAACATTTTAAAATACAAAGCACAATAAATAGCATTTTCATTCAAAATACTCCGTTGAAAAACATTATTCAATATCTGAAAATTATTCTCAACTTTTGAAAGTTAAATCTAACTAAAAGGTTAGAGGCACAACGGCACAACGCAGTAAGTTACGGGTAGCCGCATCGCGTGTATGTGGCTGCCAAACTACTGCCTAAACGGACGGTTGACCAGTGACCGTGCGGCTCCCGTATGCGGCTCTTCTTCATACACAAGTATGACCAGTATGACATTGTACCTGCATTACGGGCCTACGCATTAGTAGATGCTCAATGATCCGGCACTCCCCAATCCGGTAAACCCAGTAGTACCAGAGTGACGACATTAGATGACCCGCTCTATAATACAGTAGGTTTTTCACTGCGAAAATTTATTAAACTAACTGATACCTGCAGCTCCGTCCGCATGCGAATGCTTTGTAAAAGTATCCTCTTCCTTAGGTTTCTGAGTTATCACTATGCCAAATTTTAGCAAAATAGCTTCAGCAGTATCGACGTTATAAACAGAGACAATCAGAGTTATTTTCGTGTGAAATATAAGTAACTTTTCCGTTTTCATTTTTCATTTGACCTTGGAATAAAGAACTTAGAAAAAAAGACAGTACCTACTTACTACTTAATGCAATTTCACAGCATTTAAAAAGGATATAATAATAATGTAGGTAATTATATTATGCAAAATGGCCTGCTAACCTCGAATAAACCGGTGTACATTAAATTAAAATACACATCAAATTAAAAACCTCCTTTAATATTAAAAACTGTCAAAATTAAAAAAAGAACATCAAACAGCTTTCTAAACCATATTACAGTCCTCGAAAGAATTATATAAGGCGGTTATAATTCCTAAATCCGATTACGAATTGTTACATTGCTTTATATTTTCGACATGGCAACGCAATAACTGAGGTGTAATCGATTTAGCTCGGTTCAAGCTATTAGCTCACATCTCATTTATATTGCCCTTTTATGTTTGACTTATTGTGCATGGTTTCACCCGCCTTACCTACTCGGATATATTCAGGAGGCCTCCTGCCTGTATCTTCCTGACTTTATTTCTTACTCGACTCCTAAGGGTTGCAGCGTCTTGTCTAGTAGCCTATAAACTTTCCAAGAATCTTCTAATCCCACGTGTAGTTCAAAAATTAATCGCGTCCAACCAACGAACAAATTATTTAGCTTTATTATAAGTTGTATAAAAAATATGTAGATATTTCAACGGAAATGTAACGTCTTCGTACAATGTAAATAGTTCAGAATGAATAAACGACATACGAAACGGCCAACGAGGCAGAAAGCCTTGGATGAAGGCGGCGTAAGATCATTCACTGTGGAAGTGTTCAGGAGAGGCCAACGTACAGCCTTGGACTTGAAATGCATTGTTACTTTTGTTGATCGTTTTATGAATCACAACTTGATGTCAATATAAAAAATATATTTTGAATTAGATTAATATATTTAGATAGTTTGCAGTGGCGAAGGGTGAAAGTTGCTGCAAGGGAAACCGGTGGAAAAAAAAGCTTGCCAAGATCTAGTTTTTAATGCACCATGAGGCACCATGGCACCATTGGGAAACAGGTAGGAATAGGGTTATAGGAACCCCTCGTCACTGATAGTTCGCTAATTTAATATCGTCTAATAAGTTTTACTTAACTTTTTTATGGTTATTTTATCACAATCGATCAATTCGCCTATCGAAATTCACTGCTGGATAGGCATTGATTTAAATTGTTAATTAATAAGTATCTAGATACGTAGTTGACGTGAAAATCTGCCCCAATACAACATAGGATCACGGTCCTATGTTTCGACCCAAGTTGCAGTCAGACTACTCTTTTTTTTTGAAGTCGGACTATGAAGTCTATCCCTCTATTGGTTAATAATCTCATTGTGGATAGGCCTCCCAAAATTTACGCACATTGGGAGAGGCCTATGTCCAACAGCAGTACTAACCCGATCCTCGACCTGACGCATAGTCTTTTCCAGCCATAGCCCTACGCTATTTTTCCATTTTCAGGTCATCCTGCATATTTTATGGAGGGTCCCATGGAGTTCCACTTTCCGTTCACCGATTCGTATTTTAACACCAGCAACAATTATTTAGGCCTCGAGTCCAACCAATTACGGAATATAGGTTAATTTTATTCAAATTTAACTGCCCAAGAAGTTAATTATCATATTTAATGGCTGGACTTTAAATACTTTTTTGAAACTCATTAAAGTTAATTGACCATCTATTCGGGCAAAGGAACGACAAAAAATGCAGTTTATAAGTACAACTTGTTTTTATTCCAATGTAGTGTTTGTGGTCACCAGTAGGTGAACAGGTACCGCTTAAATCCAGCTTTAGATAGCATCACTTTTTATTGCAGGCAGTAGGCCACGTACAAGCAGGTTCTTCGATATTTTTTATTTTTAATTCGTGAGTAATTTAAAAAGTATCTTAAGAATTATAATCGGCCAATCAAAAAAAAAACTACTGTGGGTTTAAGCATTTTTTATTAAAATAACTGGCACCTCGATACTTGAATCCGGTACAAACATAACATAACAATATTTATAACTTTAAATTGTCTTATTTTTAACCACAACGGTCCAGTAAACTGTCATTAAGTCAATGACCTTAATGTTTACAATAAGTAGGTAAGCAGAAAAATATAAATTGAGTACGTAGCTATGTAACTGATAAAACTGTACGGATTGTATCGATACAAAATTTGATTGCGAGACTTGTTTGTAGAATAAAAACCAGGATATAAAGTATGAAAAAAACAAATACCTGACGCAAGTCAGAAATTTGTTACATCAAACTACAAAATGAAGTACATACTGGTTAGTTCGAACAGTTATAGGTCTACCAGAAAAACATGGAACGATTTAAAAAAAAAAAGAATTATGATTTTTATACGGCAACGTTAATGTCATCATGTCAAATTCGTCTTATGGATAAAAGGTTACAATTCACCAAATTGTTACCTTTTATTTAAAAGGTAACATAGCATTAATAAAAGTAGTTAACCTATAATACATAGCATTAAAAAGGTTAAAATTCACCCATCTTTGTTAAGAACGTGGATGAAACAGCGGAACACAGGTAGTTGAGGTAGTAGGTATATTGTAAATGTGTCTTTAGGACACTATTTTAGTCAATCGCACTCACTGACCTATTCCTCTAATTCTGTGCCACCTGCGTACACAGCGAATAACAAAGAGAAAGATACATTGTACTAATATGTAATTAAGTTCCTAAATGACAAGCACAAATAAAACCTCAGTTATTCAATGTAAATAGTATGTCCACTTGAACAAAACAAAGATTAACATAAATTTTAAATTTGTGTCGTATCCATTATGTGTCAACGATTGAGCGCATTTGTTTTGTTACAACTCTTTGTCAACATTACGCATTGTTGGTAATTAAACTATTATCTTACATTCAACAATATGGATATTCCACGGCAGTATCTGAATTACCTTTATGCTGATAGTCAGTGGGTTTTTAAACCACGAGCCTCCGTAGCACGGCACTGTTACAAACTTAACATCAATGAAATATCGATTTGGTTACGTCACGGATTTTTCTACTACTTCATCGGTCAAAGAGACTCGAGAGTCAAGCTGTTTCACGCTTATGCTGAGGCTGTAGACGCCTCATAAATAAATTTAAGCCGAAAGGAGTGCTGAAGAGACATATCATGTGTTTTAGAAACACTATTTGATTGCGTTAACTACTCGTATGACCTTACTAAGGAAGCTTGCAATATGGCAAAGGTGTATGCGATGCCGCATCTGCAAAACTTCTTTAGTACCTTATTTAAAGAGAACTCATAAATACTGTAGTCATTTAAGAAAACCATGGGAGCCATTGCACAATTTGAGAGTTCAGAGAAACCGGGAGGCAACAATCGGGGCTATTCAATCGTGAATGTAAGGTAAGAAAGAAGCAATTTGTGGTAACAAAAACGCGTACGCATTTTTGCTGGTGTACACAGAAGACAAAAACATGCGTCATAGCAAAGAGCAACACTTGTCTGATGCGAGTAAGAAAGAGAGTTTCAGTGACAAACCGTTTCTGAAAAACGTTTTGTGTTCTGCAACAATGGTGCCGTTTTACGTCTTGTCCTGCCTCAAAATAGTCTTTGTTGCGCACACCCGCCTCTGAAATATGTGGTAAAATTTTATCTTTTATTGTGTGGTTATGTTAATTACTTGATATAATGTTGGCTTAGTTGACGATATTACTGCAATCATGGTGTAGGAATAAAGAGATCTTGAAAGCCCTTGAAACTGCCATACGTTATACGCTATCAAAAGATACACCTATCTTCTACTTCTGTCTGAAGAGATAAGATTTATGCTTCCCGGACAGCAACGGAGGGCAAGTATGTTTTAGTTTCTCGTAACTTGTAAAAACTATCAATAAAACGAACGAAACCGTCAAGAAGTATATTAAACCGAGTATCTTCATCAAACGTTAAGCATATCATAAGAGAACCAAAAAACCTGTATTGTGAGTGTTGCTACATAAAACTATTTTGAAATAGATTTCTAAGCTTGTTTCTGTATTTTGAATACATCGAATAAATATGTATCTTACTATAAAGAACGAAGATCTAGACAGGATTGTCGTGATTCAATCCAAAAAACCGGTCAAAATCATTTTGTATCTAAGTGTGACAAGAAAAAATGAAAGAAACCTGTTTATGAAGTTATTGCTTCTTACGTAACAAAACTATCAGAAAGATCCGTGATGCAGTGGTCACCGCGCGGTATAAAAAAATAGAATAATTTTGGCCCGAAAAGACTCATATAGATACTCGACTATCAGGACTTTCCTGGCCTTTCTCCTTAGGTATAGCTGATAGTCAGTAAGTCATCCTACCGGTATTTATATATTTATTACCTACGTACATAACCTGGTCTGCTTGTCTCTGGTGTTTAATCACTTCTACTTAAAAATAACAACAATGGTCTATAAAAATTGTTAGTATAATGTTCCTAAATCTGAACGAAGACATAGGTAAATGAGAACGAAATTGTAAGCGCTACAATGAATTACAAAATAATTGCGCAATGTTTTGGAAGGACTTTTGCGATTTTCTTAGATTAACGACAGTTTGCCGAAATACTTTTTCTATTGTTTAGGTTTAGCCAAAGCATTAACATGTACCTGCGGAATATTATTACGATTCACAAACATATAAACTAACAAAGCATGAACACCCTCAGAATATTTATCTTTGAATTACCTAAATTATTGTTCCATGTGAGGATCAGTGGTGATCACTCCGTGCCAGTTAATTCAATAAAATAGAGTCTGTAGGTAGTGAGTCAATAGACATCGTCTTTATAAAGAAGAATGAACAATATTATTAAAGAGAAAATTCAAAAGAATGTCAAACAATATAATCTATGTTCATTACACTTAACTCATATCAGGTTCGAGTTTATTCAAAGTATTTAAATCCGTCACAATAAGTGAATATGTATCTAGGTTTAATTAATATCAAGAAATCATTACAATATAACCTAATAGTGTTATAAAGATAAATGCAACACAGGAGACAACTTTTTGATTTATTCAAAGCTTTCAAAGTTTCTCTATAACCTTGACCCTTTCAAAACGTTTCTATAGGATTAATATGGCAATTAATAAAATTTATGAGCACTTTAGTATGGAACAATTAAACGTTTGTCATTCGGGCTGCCTACACATCTACATTATGTGATTAAATCTCTCGTAAGAATAATAAATACCGACATGTTATTGAAAACATTTTGATTAATTTTCTTTTGAAACTCAACTCTGTGGCAAAAAAAAAAGCAAATGATACACGTCAAGTATTTGAAAATAAACTGTCATTAGTGCCACTTGTCGAAACCTAGGATAGTTATAGAGACTAATATTATATAACTGAAACCTCAGATTACTTACTGAAACTTTTGTTCAGGCATGCAATGGCACTAATTTATAACGTGCATCCAACGTGATTTAAATTAATAAATAAGCTTTTTAATGAAATTTTAAAGCCATTAATATGATAACTATTCAAATCCGACATAGAACCAAAGATACCGACATAGCTCGCAGAATAAGTAAACTGAAGTGGCAGTGGGCTGGCCACGTCTGCCGAAGGACTGATAGCCGTTGGAGCAAACTAGTCGTAGAGTGGAGACCGCGCGTAGGAAAACGGAAGATGGGACATCCCCTAGCCAGGTGGACCGACGACCTGCAAAAGGTGGCTGGGACGGACTGGATGCGAAAGGCGGAGGATCGGCAAACGTGGCGCACATTGGGAGAGGCCTATGTCCAGCAGTGGACTGCAGTAGGCTAATTGATTGATATTCAAATCAATTTAGATTGGCAAAAGTTTATGCTCAGACGGGATTTGAACCCGCGTCATTCCCTTACAGGAGGAATGCTTTGACCACTGACACTGACTGACATTCCAACCGTCTTGGAGCGATGGTGGGAGCCATCTACCGATAATACAATTAATCAAGCGAACGTCGCCTCAAGGATAGGACGATAGGGAATTTCGAATGCTCCAGCCCCCCTAGACAAGTGGCAATTCGTTGCTCGGCGTATGATGGAATAGAATGAATTTGACGTTTTTGACATTCGTTGACGCCTGTCATATACGTCAAATCCCATACATTTGGCATTCTATTCCATCATACGCCGAGCAACGAATTGCCACTTGTCTAGAGAGGCAGACGTGTTTTAGTAACTCAGTGGTCAGAGCATTCTCCCTGTAAGGGACTGGCGCGGGTTCTACTCCCGTCAGAGCATTCACTTTTTACAATGTACATATTTCGAAATAAATAGGTAAGTAAGTTATAATTTCCAAACTAAACACTATTGTGTATAACTAACATTGATATGACAACGATTGAATTATAAAGATAGCCATCGAAAACAGCAACATTGACCAACAGTCAGTGCGTTCACCCCATTGTAAAAGTGTGCGTTGTTTTATAGCTAATTGTTTTATAAAATTTCGTTTCACATAAAATTTTCTCATATTTTCATTTCATAGAATAATCAATACACAGAATACTTACTTTGAAGATTTTTAAATCATTGATTTTTGTTTCACATAAAGTTTAATGTTAGAGTAATCATATAATAGAATAACAAATCAAATATTCTTTATTATCATAACATACATCAAATATAAAATCGTTTGACATACCACTCAAAAGATATAAAACTTATTTGCGCTAAGATAATTCGACGAAGCCCCGCTCCGCGGGGCGCCTATTTCTGGGTGGTTTTAAAAAATATAAGTACCAAATATTATGTGAAACATTTTCTGGGAAACGAAATTCTATGAAATTTCTGTCTGCGAAACAAGGGGCTCCCAAACAATCTCATTCTATTTCAATGAATAAATCTAAACTTTTTTCACAAAGGATGACCTCATTTCATCAAACTGAAACTTAACCTTTGCTCAACCAAATCTTAAAAACGTGACCAAAATTATAGATGATTATCTAAAACGTACGTTGAAACTTCCGCAATCTTTAGTTAGGCTTATGTTACCTAACCTAATTGTAGTGAAAAGACTAGTGATGGACATGACTGTGTAATGATAGAGTATGTTAGATAAATGAATTTACTATGGACGAATGGAATTCTTCAATAGAATTGTAGTATTTTTTTACAAATTTTGTAACGATATCATTATCACATCGTTAGGCCTGGTTGCGCTCAAAGCTAACAAAATGGAGCAAAGGGTCTACTCCTACTCTTTCTCTTAATTAGGTTTTATAGGATATTTTGACTTTTATGGGAGCGACTGAGGAGGAACCCCTAGATGAAAGTCTGTTAATCAGCAGTTGAACAGGTTAGTGGGTGAGGTTGACTTGATCCCCTGCCTTGGTAGTGCCCCAAACACTGAATTTTTTGTCTAAAATGTGAGTGATACGTAACTCAGTGTATGTAATTACCTAGCAACCCAACTTTAGTTGTTTTTATTTTTTATAAGAATTTTTATAAAAACAATCATCCTTGAAATAGTAATGAAGTTTTTATTACTATAATTAAATTAAGTGACTAAAAAATTACACCATAAAAATCTACTATGATAATCTGGTAATTGAGATCTCGGCAATGTGAAATATATGTTACGGTCAACATTTTTTCAAAAAGGAGATAGATTATGACAGTATGGACCACGGTACGGTATTGCTTCAGCTCCAAAGTTATTTCACAGGACATATAATTGCTATCTAAATCTCACGCTGGCTCACACAGTCACACATAACCGTGGATATGTCGCAAGTCAATAAAGACAATAATAAGTACCTATTTGAAAGTACCTACCGCGCTTTCTAGCCAGAATATCCTCATAAAAACATAAATTGAGCAATTGAGCAAAAAAAAAATAAGTTGAGGATCTCGGTCTACATGCGCGAGGCGATGTCTTTAACACAGCCGGATATCTTTAATATGTATCTAATTAAGAATATCAATCACTTAATTATTCTAATGAAATTGTTCTTACTGCAAACCAAATTCATCCCAAATGCATCAATCAAATATCAAACTAAATCAAGATTTAAGACGTAATATACAGTTACGCCACAAACCCGTACATGAACTACCTACTTAAAATGTTTCTGAGAAATATTATTTTGTAGTTGGCACATGTCTAATAAGATGAGCTATGAGCATCGAGGAGTTCACCGAGTGCCAAGTATTTAAGAAAGCATTCAAATTAGTTGTATACTGTAACACAGTTAAACGTGTGACGTTGTAATAACATAAATAACGTAAACAGCATAGATCATAATGTAGTATGAGTACTCGAATGCGTGCTTAAGCTAAGTATGTTTACATCAATAGATTTTTTGTTTTGCCTAAATACATGCCTAGAAGCACTCAGAACAATGCAAATTAACATATTCAAGCAAAAGCAGAATTTATAGAAAAATATGCATATAAACCACCGAAATACCACCTGCTCTATACAGCATACATACAGGTCGTCAGTATAGGCGTAATGTTCGCACGCCCTAGTTCAAGTGGAAGGAAGAAAAGGCGCGAAGTTCTGGCAGCAAGCAAGGTCCAACAGTAAGCGCATCGTCACTTACCCACGGGTGAAATAGCAGTCGAACGTAGGCCTAATTAATAAAGACATCACTCATGCGGTGACAAACAGGTACATCGTAATTTGGTCATAACATTTTTTATTATACGCACCAACTGTCCTTTATTTCAACGGCGACAAGAAAACCGGTATCACATCCTTTTTACACGTTTAGTTCATGGTGTTTTGAATACCCTTTTAGCACACCGAGGAGGAGCAACGGTGTGTGTAATAGTTACTATTGCATACAACCGGAATACAAGCACCTCACTAACGGTATCAGGTCTAAAAGTGAATTGTAACATAACGTAAAAGTTACCGGTATGTTTTTGGTACAGAGTTTGAATAATGTCAAATAATAATATGGTGAAAGGATAGCCAGCAGCACTGGCTGCCTCTATCTAGGAGAGCAGCACTCAACCATATATATACCTACAACTTATGTCCTACTACAACAAGTAGGGTGAGTTACTACTATCAGTCGCATAATCGACCTCGGATCGCTCCGATAACATGTCGAAGTGCTTTACCAGTTAGGGGTCCCCCGACACGATGACATTACGCTTTAACCAAAATTTTACTAGTATGAGTAATATTAAAATTAAAGGTAACCCAAGTAACATGTTTTTATGGGGTTTTTTATTGTGTCAGGGTTTTTAATTTCTTTTTTATTTAATTTTGTACTACAGAGAACTACTGGCCTAGGATTCTATTAGTGAACATGGTAAGTAGAGTGCTCAAAGATCCTCGGCCCGACATAAGTTTGACAAAGCATGATTGATAGAAATAGCTTGCTACCATGGCATGCAGGCGGTAAGCACGGTTTAAAACCCGAGAAAAATAAAAAAATAGCGAAGAGATAATGTTAATAGTCAAAAAAAACATATCCAATAGCTCAATCTACAATTCAGTAGAACACGACACACAAGTGTTCCAAGAAATGACAATTTTAGAACTCGATGAAGAACTTTCTGCGAAACCGGTAGAGATTAACTTGAGTCACGTTTTCATCGCTTAAGAAAGCTCTCCAACAATGCTTTTGAGAGACGTGATCTCTGTTGTCAAGGTCACAAAAGAATAAATTTAAAATATCAAGTAAGTTTGCCTGTGTGTTGTGGTGGTAGAACGTTTGACAGCCAAGTCCGAGTTCGTGGGCTCGATTCCTGCTTCCGCAAGAGTATGTACCTACCTATAGTGTAAATTCGACGCAGGGGACACGGTTGCAACTTTACATACACCTTGATATGAAAATTGAATTGAAAGGATCATAAATAAAATATTTTTCTTTCTTTTAAAAAGAGCAACCTTATTTCGTATGTCGACTGTACCTACTTGCATTGGTCTGAGTGTTTCTATGTTACCTAAGTACTAACTATGCAAGTTACCTAATGTTATCTAAGTATATTTATCCGCAATCTAGAACCTTACTGGCGTAGTTTGTCCTCTCGAGGTAGAAAGGGCCGTTACGCCGGGAAAAGCCGACATGCCAATCAAAAGTAATAAGCAGACCCCAGTCTAGTGCAAACCTTGGATGTTACTGTGCAATGGCTTCAGTACTTAAAGTCTACTTTGAAGATGAAGAAGAGCAATGCTACAATAACATTCTACGACGTATATTTTATTACTAATGCATTTACGTAGTTCCGGGGTAGCACAATGCTATAGCACTCTCGAAAAAAATACTGTTTGTGCTTTTAGAAATTGTACTTGTTATATTGGATTGGCACATCGCCAAAGTGTTTTCACGTCGCTTTAGATAGATAATTGTTATGCTGAGGTGATAGTGAGCAACTGAAAACAATAAATAGGGAATTTTCTGAATAAGTTGCTTCTAAGCAAAGCTTATAGAGATAGTGGTCAAACGCGGATTTTTATGAAGAGGCAGAATGGAATAGGAAAAACAATATCAATGGCAGTTTTGGCATTGAATAAAGTGGGGTAACATACCTATAAGGTTGCAAAAAATCATAGGCCATGGTAACCGCCGCCTACTATATATCAGGTAGTGGCCATAATAGCATGCAAAGTACATGTACATGATTGAAATGAAAGACTACTTAGTGAACTTAAACCTCGTTTATTAATGTTCAGAGCTGGGCCATTGTTCGTAAACGGCCGTAATCGTGTCGCACATCGAATAACACACATTGAAAACAAAAAAGATTGATATTAACATAAATATATAGCTCAACGCTTAACCTAATAAACCACTTTAATGCGGAAATGTTTGGAAATGTCGTCATAATGCATTACTTTGGCTCTCCTCCAATTCAAACAAAAAAATTGAACGTGAATTCAACAAAAGACGTGCAATGAAAATATGACAAAAACAGCATCCTTCCTTGTTCCATCTTCCGTGGTAAAGAGAAGGTTGACTGCCAATGACCGACTGAGTCACTGAGGGACAAAGAGGCGGCACAACACGAAATAGAGGATAAGCTAATGCGTGTGGTCTAATTTTAATAATACCTAAACAAAAATAGAAATATATGCTAAGCTCACACTTCGCTATAATACGTTAATATATTTTTGTGTAGTCAATTTCAATATACACAAAAAGAAAAAACATTAGTTATATTATATTTAATCATAATATGTATTATACTTAAAAGTATTTTATAATACCTAAAAGGTATGCTGGTTCTATGTAAGAAATAGATTAAATCTATGTAAGTATGTTTCCTTATTATAATTTCAACACTATTAAATAGATATAGCATAATTTAGTCTTAATTACTATGACTAATCAATTCAAAAGCCTATATTCCTGGTACACATAATATAATACTAGAGGTTCTTCTTCTTTATTACCTTTTTATAATAAAATTTTGTTTTTTTGTACCTACGGCAGCGACTGTTTTCTGACCCCTCAAATCAGATAGGAAAGTCGGAGCTAGAGCTAGAACCGACAATCAACTCATGTACCTACTGGCTTGCCGGTTTGACCTGAAACCTGAAGCTTTTGGTGGGGCCTTCAATATTAATAGCTATTATTATTATATTGCAAAGAAATGTTTCCAGTAAATATCATAACTTTAATGTTTAATTCAGTTTAATACACTGTCCTGTTATGCTATTTTACGCATCCGCATCATTGTACATTTTTAACACGTGCAATAATATTGTTTAAATAATTGTTAAAACTGTTAACATAATTATCTTAAGAGATCTGGATTGATTGTAAGATAAGAAACAGTGCCTGAATTTGCACTCGTGACAGACAAATTTTCTCTGATATTCTCACTTACTTTCGTTAATTGTAAATCTAAGCAATTAGCAATATGCTAACATAAACTACTGATAACGAAAACGGTATGTCACAAATTTTACTACTTTCAAGCCTTTCAATGCCCGATACCATTTTATGATAGGCAGCACAGACAACTTTGCGTGCTGCGTGAGACACGGAAGAGAGTGGTTTTTGACCAACCATTTTTTTTTGTCTAGATAGGAAAATATTCCTTCCGCATACCTAGCGGCTATCGTACGATTATGTGGTAGTTTTCACCCTAAAACTATTCAAGCTAGACCGGTATTGTTTATACTGACCACTTGATACACGCAGCGAAACACTGTTACGGCATATCTACTCAAAGAATAGCACTCTTTGAGTAGGTTAGTCCAAGTAAAGGTAATTTCTAAGAGATTTAGTGAAAGTTTGTGAAGATGTTTGGATGTTTGTTAGTCAATCAAGCTCTAACTGCTGAACGGAGCTGGCTGAAACTTGGCATAGGTTCAGATAATAGAGTCAGGGATAAAACATGACTATCTTTGTCCCGGGAATACCTTCCCCTACCCCATTCCCACACCGCGGCAAATTTTTTGTTCAAAGCAGCATGTCCAATACAAAATTGTGTATGAATGTATGGAAGTCATTGGTTACCACAGAGCATTAAAGACTACAGACACGTAATAAGCACTTAACTAGGAAACTACGCAACTATATATTTACATAATAAGTATTTTATATAAACATTTGCTTTCATTTAATACATCTGTTTGTGTAACTAGTCTCCCGAAGGTCCGACGAAGTCATTGCCGTTTAGTTATCATCATCTTCATGAAGACGTATTTTCCTGATTGCATCCGTGGCCAAGATGACCTCGTAGCTCAGGGTCCGCCTTCCGGCTCTTCCTTCGCGACTTCGCACAATCTTGGGCGTCCATGGTAGTGAGACCATTTGCACGCATGTCGCAGGCCGTTTTACCCGTTATACGCGCTTATTAAATAGAATAAAACCACGATTCGGTAATGGAAAGAAAAATCTAAGTTAGTGACTCATGAATTCAAGTATAAGCGGGAAAAATTAATAACGAAGAAGTAATAAATATACATAAATTGAGCATAAAAATATAGTCAGTACGTTGACATTGACTCATAACTTACGACTAGATTTCACCAGCGGAAATCCATTCAACGAAACTAGATCCTGTTAGAAGTCTGGTATGATAACGCTGGAAAATTTAAAGTTGATCTCAGTTTCTATTTTGATAAAATCTACTCTAAGGCTGCATTTCCACCAGAGATATCTATAGTACTGGTAGAAAGGGGTTCAGCTAAGCTATGTTTTTTATATAGAAAGATGTGTGCTATGAATGAAGAATAGATTAGAATTTTGAATAGATTAGCTTGAACATCCTCGTAGCTTTGGTGTGCTTTAAAACCTAGGTTCAGGAAGGTTTAAAGATGAGAAAATAGGTGCAGCGGGAACGGGATCAAAAATTCACGCGGGCTGGAAAAAATATGGCGATACGAAGTTCGCCGGGACAGCTAGTTTAGTATGAAATGATGTACAAAAACCCTGCAAGGGTGGTAATAGAAAGTACTCGTGAGGTCTAATGTTAGTATGCATGAATATGGCTATTTGCACTGGTCTGATCGTGCCTCGGAGAGCACGTCACGCATGGCGACTGTTACGGGTAGTTGAAGCTCTAAAAACTCCAACTATTGGTCTAACTTCGATATCGCCAATAAGTTGCGGAAGTCAAATGGCAAACGCTTCACGGAAAATATCGAAGATCAGCCAAATCTGTTCTTAGACTGGAAAAAGAAGACGAAGACACCGAGGTGAAAGCTTCAGATGCTACTGGGATTAACGGTAGAATGAAGAAGATCTTTCAAATACGCTCGACCTTTTAAATTGTACCACATCGCAAAACTGTAGGTTAATTTTAACGCGTCGTTTTGTGAGTAAACTAAGACGATTGCAAGTTGCATTCGCAGTCAGGATGAGTAAGACGCTCAACGCTCTAAATCCGTTCACATACTTATTTTAAATCTCGTAAAGAGAACACGTGGTGGGCTCATCTTGTCTCTAACGAACAGATGCGCTGGCGCACGTTTTTGGAATGAAAAATTTGTGCAATAATTGTTTCTGCTTCGGTAAATAGACACATTAAAAGTAATAGCTTGTGTTACAGATATTTCGGAACCGGCGTGGCATAAGCACTAAGTTTTTTGATATTTATTTAGATGTATTTTTTATACAAATTCTATTGATTTGGGGACAACTAGATGCGGACGGTAGAGGACCGGGTCCTATGTCGCACATTGGGAGAGGCCTATGACCTGCTATATACAGTAATGGACTGAACGATGAAGACGACTGATTTGATGTTTTTTAAAGGTTTCCTAGCTACGAAGATACACGTTATCCTCATCGAGGAGATAATGAATAAAGGCAATATAGAGTAAGTATTAAGATAAAGGTTTTATGCAATCTAATGTGAACTACAGTTGATAAGTTAGTTGTTAGTACCATGCTGGGATAAATCCAACTAGCAAATATGAATCTTTATCGCGGTACACTACATAGAGAAACAAAATATTTAAGCTCCACAATTAACATTATTTGATATGTAGGAATGTAAATAAGATTAAGATTACGATTTACTATCGCTATAATACGGTCGTTTAAACGACATGATTAGGCGTATTTTACATATTAATGTTCTAGTTGTTTCAATACACACAGCTTGCTTGAAATATACATACATTTATTCTCAGACCAGATATCAGTCATTATGACTGCAAGACGATGAATGATTCTTGGCACTCGCAGTTACTAAGTTTTCCTAATATCTCTCATCCGGCACGACTGGTGATACGCTTCTAGATATAAAACACAAGCATCAATAGTTTATAACACGTCTTTTAGAGCTCTTTCGTCCAGCTAAAAAAAGTAACAACGTTTCAAGCAACTCAATCATCCGAAAATAGAAACCTGGGAGCAAACAAATCCGTGATTTCTCTTGCGCCATTCACTTTTGGAATATTCTAATACTGAATTTTCTTAGTTCAATCACGAATTCAGTACGAGTACATACGCCCACTGCTGCGCCTGTGTGTAAACAAACCTCGAAAGGGGTCAACGCTCTGCCACCTACTTTCCCTACAGAGAATTATTGTTGTCCATCTCACAACGGAATAATCAGCGCACATAGCTATGCAGATAAGCATATCGCGGTCAGTTCAAGGTAATTACGGACGGACGGTATATTACAGGCATAGGCATACTCGGCAACATGTTGCACTGACGCAAAAAAAAAGTAGATAGGCAAAATAAATATGTACTATACAATTTTTGCAAATCTTACGCCACTAACATTTGAACCTAGCTCTAGTATTTCCAATGATCTCCTATGGCGTTGCGTCGTTTCTATGCATAGCATTAGGACGACCGAATATACAACATGACACTGACCTAACTTAGGACAAATACAAATCCAAGGGGGGACCGTGACGTAACAACGTCTGTTTTTTTTTAAAGAATACTAGCATCCGAAATTAGTAATATTCCCTTTAACCCCTCCAGCTAAGCTAAATTGCTTGTGTTAGGAGTGAGTTCACGTCGGTAGTGTAATGGCCAGGATTCGAACCCGGGACCTCACGATCGTAAGACCGACTCCTTAACCAGTAAGCTACCGACGCTTAAACGCCGGTTTAGTCGGTTCGAGTCCGACATACATAATATAATCCACCTCAGTTGTAGCTTGCAGCTCGAGGGAGATTCCGTACAGCAAGTATGCTAATATAATTTTTTAGTACATAATTATGTAGTTATACATAATTATATATTAGCATGCATCATCCGGCTCTTCGCTCCATTCAAAGGTTGTGTGTTTATCTCTCTGTCATTCTTAGAAGGGATGACAGCTGCAATGGAACCGTGATAATATCATACAGGTTAGTTTGAAGTCCAAATTTCATCTGTCATTATTTTTTAATAATTACAGTTTATTGAAGTTGTAGACCAGTAGTTAATAAATCGGGCTTTGCGCACTATTATGTTACACCGACTATTACGTTCAAAGTGTAATCAATTTAGATAGCTGGGTGTGATAACAATAATACTAATTAATTGGATAATGTACAGCCGACAAAAGAGTTACGGTTGCATCTTTACATACAACTGTATATGAAAAAGTACAACCGTATCTCCTTTGTCGACTGTACTAGGATGAAGTACTTACAAAAAAAGAGAAGAAAAAATCTAGAATCTAGTGCTAGAGTCTATGCAAGAGTCGTACCAATCTACGTGGAAAGTCTCTTTTACATTTTGTTATGTAAAGGAAGTGATTTCACTTCCATGTTCAGATAATGTAGGTAGTCGACGCAAACTCATTACGCGTTTAACAAATGGTTCTAATACTCAGTAACATAACAAGATTAACATTGCTCAATATGGAAGCCATTATTTTGGCAAGGCAGCTGCGTTTACCTAGAGTTCGCCCACTGGCCGAATACAAGTACGTATCATAATAATTATTGAAAATAGCCGTGGCCCACGGCTCCGCCCATGTGGTATTCTGACCCCGTTTTCGCAACCCACAGGGGGGATAAAAAATAGCTTGTTTCATTCCAAACTATAATCTATCCCTGTACCAAATTTCAGCCGAATCCGTTCAGCCCTTCGACCGTGATTGAATAACAAACATCGCAACATCTAATCATCTTAACGAACTTTCATATTTATAATATTAGTAGGATAGGATGTATTGTATGGGAACAAAAAGCTATCCATGATTTATCAAAATATGTTGACAAACGAAGGAAAAAAAGGTACTCAACTCTTTTGTTTGACTTAACTCAGTACTTATTATAAACCTTAGAGCATTGTCCTGAGTTTTAGGTATAGTAGTATTATTATTTTGTTGTTTATCTAGGCTTCATACTTCACGAAGGTATCCACACACATTATGTTTTTCAATCTCACACATCAACCTTTATGAATGTTTACTGTCAAATGAAGAAACCATATCCCATGGACTCCTTGTACAACATATCCACGAGAAGAGATAAAGTTTTTCATATTTTCACCTTCGCCAAATACCAACCACGCGGAAATCGCAATGACGTGACGTTCAAAGTGCTCTTTGTGTGACCTATATGAATAAAGACATTTATTTGTATTTATTTGCCTTGAGAAAGCTATTCAACTGTGAACCAACGATACAAATTTATATTCAACTAGCTTTTGCACGCGGCTCCGCCCGCGTGGTTATATACATATTTGTATGTGTAAACTAGCTAAGTAAGCTGAGCCACTGTAGTAGACGGAATGAGATATTTTAAGACTAAAGGTAAAAAATGAGTTCCATGCAATTATATTATTTTAAAATGAAAAAATCCGACTCACACTTAGCCGTAATTATATCCGTCATTTAATAATTACTTGTACTTGTATGATTAAGTATTTGTATTATTGGCTTCCTCTTTTCAACTTTTTGTTATCTACCGTAAGTACCGTATTTGCCTCAGTACCTTACGTATCTTGAGGGAACATATTATTAATGTTATAGTAATTATTGTTCTCAAATATGATTATTTTGTATAAAATATAATGAGAAACCCTGGCTTTAAGTATGATATAATTAAAATGAAAAGGAGTTAGCGTAAGCTTTTACATATTTCACACTTTTGAGAAATTGTTGACAGGAAATTCAAAGGCCATTCTACTCGTATACCTGTATACCTCGGGGTACGTGTCTTGGACCTAAATCGCAAGACAAACGAGGCTCTGGCGCCCGTGCATTGCTTTTTAATAATCTATGCTTGGTGAATTTGAGTTTATCCACCGCAGTAGCACCCCGTGCTCCTCAAAAGACACTACTACGCGTCTATAGCACATTTTAGGTCCAAAATATTTATGTTCCGAGCAATATCCCTTGTTATTTAAATGTATCGTTCTATTTTTATTCTTAGATATCGTTCCATTTTCATTCTTGTGTATTGTTCCATTTTCATTCGTTTGTATCGGTAATCGTTTAGGCAGGCTGTAGGTACGCTGTATGTCAGTAAGGTGGAATTACCGTTATTCGTTTAGATAATTACTCACTGAATATTTCATTTGTGTTTCAAATCAATAAAGCATTGGAAGTACAATTTATTCAAAGGTATAACGTGCAGAAGTTAAATAAATAATAAATGCATGCCCTATTTTATAGGGCACTACTTGTGAGCAATGGCTTTAACTGGGCTTTATTTTAATTTAGACCGCAAGGTTGGTAATAACACGCGTGAAGTAATTCAAAATTAGGCGCAAACAATTAAGCGGATTCAAACAAAGTTTTTAGATTTAGTTAGGTAGGTATATCAATTGTCTCTGTCCGGGTTACATGCATTTCATCCAAATTCGATTCTCAGACTATTAGTACATAGGCCGACATTAATTCCGCCCTTATACAATTATATTGTATAAGGTCCCCGGTGCCCGGTTGATGGCAATAGGCTCGCCACCTATTACATTAGGACCTAAACATAAACGGCGAAATGTGGGTGCCAGCACCTCTGCTTACCCCTTCGGGGATAAAAGGCGTGAGTTTATGTTATGTTATGTTAGAAATTTTAAATAAATATTATAAATACGGAATGTAAAATGTGCTGGAAAATTGATTTATCATTTATTGTTAGCGAAGCCAATAAATGATTACAGGGGTCTTACAACTACACGTGTAAAAGAGTTTCACGCTAAAATTCGCTCCAGTGAAATTTATTTCAGTTTTATCAAGTGTGTAAAAATGGTGAGAATGAATTTACGTGACGCATTTCATGTATTGAATAGATCATTACATTACGTTAGTCGATCTTTGGTCATTACGTAATGACCAAAGATCTAGCGACCTAATACATATGCACTAACCATATGTCTTGCATGGCATATTGAATCCCGGTTAGGTACCATATTTTAATTTTCGATAATTTCTTTGCTATGGATGATCCGATAACTAAGGTACCTATCTGAGACCTATCCTAGTTTATCCAAATTGAATAATATTTGTAAGACGGTACAGGAAACTCGTGGAAAACAGAAAAGGGCGAACTGTTTTCCCAGTGTCTACCAGACTGGAGAGACGCGATGTATATTATTGTATACGCGTCCTAGAATGACGTAAAATAAATATAGCAAGTGTCAATGTTATGTTTTTATTTTTAGCCATACTCATCTGGGAAAAATAGGTGTCATGACGCTGACATTTTTTTTCATGTCTTTCGGTGCTAATTGATGTGGGCGCACTGACGCAAATATATTTAAACAAGTACCTATTCCAACTTACGTTTTGACGATGTTCTCAAATGGTCCTACCAATACACTTTATCAACATAACGATCCTTTAATTACACTATCATTTTTTTACCAATACACGTGTTTCCTTCTTTCTAAAATGCGGATCCTTTAAGCGGAGCATGAACCATCATCTAACAAGGTCATCAAGCTGCATATTGTCATCTATAGGGGTAACCTTCTTTCCTAAAGGTATGATTCCAAAGTTACCGCATACGACAGCGTATATACAGCGTACCCATTACTTATTAAACTCCGATACGGATAAAGGGGACCATTGAGAAGCCGTAATGAACTACCCGCATCTTCTGCTGCATGCTTCGGCAGTTGTCGTATGCGGTCAATGACATATCATGACATATCTTTTTATATAGGTAATATCTTTGTATGCGGTCGACTACGGAATCATACCTTAAAACTTCACCTTTATTTTTACATTAGGCGAGGTATAGTCATGGTGCCATACATAAAATGAGACTAGAATTACATTTCTTCGGATTTTAGTCTGTTTACTCGTTGGATAAATGATGAAGTTTTCGCACTAATTTAATAGTCAGTAAATACTCGTAGCTATACCTACAACAAATGGTAAGTGGTTGCATACCCTATCAACGTTTGCAATACAAGAGGTGTAATTCGCACTGTCGTGTAAACGACAAATACTGTCTTGAAAGAATAATTACAGCAGACTTCGCAACTGCAGAAAATGTTTCTTAAAGGCAAGACCAAACCAACGCTTTCAGCTCGCGTCCGCAGTGGCGATCAGTTGCTGGCCAATCGCAGGCCAGGCCACAGCCGCGGACTGCGATTGGCCAGCAACTGATCGCCACTACTGCGCACGCCACCGCGGATGCAAGCTGATCGCGTTGGTTTGACCAAGCCTTTAACGCCGATATTAAGGCGTGGTCGTTTTTTTTAATTCCAGAATTCACGTCACAGTTTAAAATTGCATAACTAATGTTTTGATAAGACGGGTGAACATTTTTTGTTGGTTTGCGTTAGTTATGCGAAATATACAATTTAAATTAATTAGTTGATAACAATGATAACACCATATTACAATCCAGTTCTATATTTACATAATTCTTGAAAAGAAAAACAATTCTTATCACTAAAAATACAGAAAACTCGAACGCCCAAGTTTTATTTTTGTTAGTAACTTTGCGATTTTTTAAAACTAAACAACTGTGATGAATTCTGCGGCACCACTGGGTCTTCACTACATAGTAGAAAATATTAATGACTTGTAAAAAATTTAGATGGCGTTAGGTGTATCAATTTACAATTAGAATTCTAAATGAAAAAGAATTGAGTACTATAAATGTTGTTTTTTAATAAAACTAAAATACATGTACCATGTAAACATAAAATAACGAACTTTTAAATCTTATTTCGATAAATTCGTTAAAATAACAGCGCCGTCCACGCTTTTTTTCAGTACTAAATAGATACCGCTCCATAATCCAATATTTTCGTTTCTTTTTGTTCATAGATGGCGCTATTTAACATTCCTTCGATTTTTTGACAGATCCTACTTCCTTATTTTGTTTTGTATTGTATTCACAGGGGGGCCCTATGAATGAGGCAAACATGAATTGAACCTTGATTATATCACTTTGTCTCTTTTTTTCCAATATACAGTTGTGTCTGCTAAAAAGAGACAAAAAATTTAAGTTATTGCTCACTTGGGAAAATGAGTATGATAATTTGACAGCGTGCCGACGGTGCCAACATTTATGAATGATTTGCGCCAACATTATGAATGATTTGCGCCAACATTATGAATGATTTGCGACAGCCATTGTTGAATTTTTCTAGACCATACTACTACAAGCATAATAGTGATGTACTCCAATAAATGATTTGACGACGAAACTATTCTTCTTTACAAAAATGTAGGTCTGCTGTACTTTTTTGAAGAAATACGAATTGACAAAATTGTACTTATTGTCTACCTATTCTAATTTAGTAGGTAGAGGTACCTACCTACCTACCAAATTAAAATAGGTAGGTAGGTAATTAGGCTAATTTGGTAAGTAGGTTACCTACCAAATTAGAATAGGTAGGTAGGTACCTACCTACCAAATTAGCCTAATTACCTACCAAATTAAAATAGGTAGGTAGGTAGGTAGTACCTACCAAATTAGCCTGATTACCTGCCAAATAGGTGGGTAGGTAGGTACCTACCTACCTATTTTAATTTGGTAGGTAGGTAGGTACCTCTACCTACTAAATTAGAATAGGTAGGTAGGTAGGTACCTACCTACCAAATTAGCCAAAGTATACCTACCAAACAGGTAGCTAGGGTACCTACCAATTTAGAATAGGTAGGTAGGTAGGTAGGTACCTACCTACCTACCTATTTGGTAGGTAATTAGGCTAATTTGGTAAGTAGGTTACCTACCAAATTAGAATAGGTAGGTAGGTACCTACCTACCAAATTAGCCTAATTACCTACCAAATTAAAATAGGTAGGTAGGTAGGTAGTACCTACCAAATTAGCCTGATTACCTACCAAATTAGCCAAAGTATACCTACCAAACAGGTAGCTAGGGTACCTACCAATTTAGAATAGGTAGGTAGGTAGGTACCTACCTACCAAACTAGAATAGGTAGGTAGGTACCTACCTACCTACCTATTTGGTAGGTAATCAGGCTAATTTGGTAGGTACTACCTACCTACCTACCTCTTTTAATTTGGTAGGTAATTAGGCTAATTTGGTAGGTAGGTACCTCTACCTACTAAATTAGAATAGGTAGGTAGGTATGTACCTACCTACCAAATTAGCCTAAGTATACCGACCAAACAGGTAGCTAGGGTACCTACCAAATTAGAATAGGTAGGTAGGTAGGTAGGTACCTACCTACCTACCTATTTGGTAGGTAATCAGGCTAATTTGGTAGGTACTGCCTACCTACCTACCTATTTTAATTTGGTAGGTATAGTATAGGTATAGGTAGGTAGGTAGGTACCTACCTACCTACCTATTCTAGTTTGGTAGGTAGGTACCTACCTACCTATTCTAAATTGGTAGGTACCCTAGCTACCTGTTTGGTAGGTATACTTTGGCTAATTTGGTAGGTAGGTACCTACCTACCTACCTATTCTAATTTAGTAGGTAGAGGTACCTACCTACCTACCAAATTAAAATAGGTATTCTAATCTATTCTAATTTGCTAGGTAACCTACTTACCAAATTAGCCTAATTTACCTACCTACCTATTTTAATTTGGTAGGTAGGTAGGTACCTCTACCTACTAAATTAGAATAGGTAGGTAGGTAGGTACCTACCTACCAAATTAGAATAGGTAGGTAGGTAGGTAGGTACCTACCTACCAAACTAGAATAGGTAGGTAGGTAGGTACCTACCTACCAAATTAGCCTAATTACCTACCAAATTAAAATAGGTAGGTAGGTAGGTACCTACCTACCTACCAAATTAGCCTGATTACCTACCAAATAGGTAGGTAGGTAGGTACCTACCTACCTACCTATTCTAGTTTGGTAGGTAGGTACCTACCTACCTACCTATTCTAGTTTGGTAGGTAGGTACCTACCTACCTACCTACCTACCAAATTAGCCTAATTATACCTACCAAATAGGTAGGTAGGGTACCTACTAAATTAGAATAGGTAGGTAGGTAGGTACCTACCTACCAAATTAGAATAGGTAGGTAGGTAGGTACCTACCTACCAAACTAGAATAGGTAGGTAGGTAGGTACCTACCTACCAAACTAGAATAGGTAGGTAGGTAGGTACCTACCTACCTACCTATTTGGTAGGTAATCAGGCTAATTTGGTAGGTACTACCTACCTACCTACCTATTTTAATTTGGTAGGTAATTAGGCTAATTTGGTAGGTAGGTACCTACCTACCTACCTATTCTAATTTGGTAGGTAACCTACTTACCAAATTAGCCTAATTACCTACCTACCTATTTTAATTTGGTAGGTAGGTAGGTACCTACCTAGCTACCTAGCAATTTAGCATACTCAAAAACCCATTAGGCAACACTCATATTATTGCAATAATTTAGATACTACAGCGCGGTGGCCATGTTGGATTACAAAAATGACATCAAATTCGTACTCGGCATACTCAAAAACCCATTGGAACATACCCATATTGCAATTTAGCATACTCAAAAACCCATTAGGCAACACTCATATTATTGCAATTTAGATACTACAGCGTGGTGGCCATGTTGGATTACAAAAATTACATCAAATTCGTACTCAGCATAGGTACTCAAAAACCCGTTATTCCATACCCATAAATATTTCAATTTATATACTACAGCGTGGTGGCCATATTGGATTCCAAAAATGGCATCAAATTCGTACTCAGCATACTCAAAAACCCATTTTTCCATACCCATATTGCAAGTTATATACTACAGCGCGGCGGCCATATTGGATTCCAAAAATGCAGCACAACCTGCACAACATCCAAGAACCCCAAGTCTTAGCTGGCGAAAAGATGGTATTACCCTTTTTTCCTACATAATCGTAGCATTCGTAGCTGCTTTAGAAATAACCCGATTCGAGATGCGATCTGACTTACGAGGACACACACAGTCAATCTTACTATATAAAATTAAATAGTTATATGTGCTTATATTTGTTAATTTATTTTTTTTGCTATGACTGACTTTTCTTTGAGATTGAAAATAAAGTACAGCACCATCTAGTAGCTATTACTAAGTAAAGTACGCTGAAACACGGGTTATTTCGTTGCCATCTAGTGACGGGCTATAATATTTAAAAATAACCCGCAAAATAACCCGACTTAAGGTGGTCTCATTTTTTTGTATGGGATGGGGTATCTGTACTTTAGTATTATGTTATCTGTGGCGGCACTAAGTTTTAGATAACTTTTTGTTCATACACTGATACCGTTAAACTTGGATATAAGCATACATATAATAATGTTATGTATATTAGTAGTCATAGTCATCAGATCCTTACCAACACTGCATAATGTCTTAAGTTTTTTCTCCAAAAATATGCATAGTAGAAGAAATAAGTCAAAACTTATAACTTTTTAGATTCGTAATTAAATTTCAAATTGATCTTATTGCGCATTGTACAGTACACGTATAAATGTAATTTAGACCGAGATAAATGCGATGTTCTCTTACACTTCATACATATTGCACTATGCGCTAGCACTAGCACGCTGTGACGTTATCACGTGCCACGATTTTCATTTTCGGGCGGATCCAGAAATTGGATTTTCTATTCAAATATTTGCCACAAGAATATTTCACTTTAACATTTCATTATAGTATTGTAAAATGTACAGTTTACGATACTAAAAAAAATGTCTTTTATTTTGTACCTACACTTCACATCCCCCTAATTACAATATACCTACTTCTCTGCTACTCGAAGGTTTGCTGGGAGAGAACTCATATTGAGTTAAACTCGCCTTTGTACATGCTTCTTTAATTGTATTATGTTTTACCTCTGTATTGTGTGTGTGCAATGAAGAATTAAGAATTAAGAATTTGGACACAACCCTTATTGTGTCACACTGGCCCATAGAACTTACTGGAAAAAGCATCAAATCCAAAGGTTTTTTATAATATCGATGTTTATAGATGCTTACATGCTATACGTTAGCTAATACAGAATTAATTAAACAATAATTACTGTTATACACCATAATCACTTTGAAGTTACAGTCTGGAAACTTCAGGTGTAAGTTTCACTAACTCGATTGAAATACGGGAAGTCTTAGGAGTTGCCAATAATATTGTTGGTGTAATATTGTATAGAGAGGGAGAGACTTACAATGCTTCAGTACAGGTATGCATTTCAATGAGTCTACAAAGACAATACTACAGTTATTTCAGTTAAAATAGACTAAGATTCAATGAACACATTTGAAAGTGAAAATGAAAAGTGACATTTGTACTGTCTAAACATTCGTTTGTAGACTCTCATGAGTAGACTATTAGAATGTTCGAGAACTCTAGAAACGAAATTGGAAATGATTCAATTAATTCACATTAGGTGTAAATCACTGTCAATTCAAATCAGTTTCATGTTATTAAATTTTAAAAGATATGTGATGTCACATTTTATCTATTGCCAAACTGCTTCTCTCAATAAACTTATCACCAACTTTCTGTCTTATATCTGGGTGGTACTCCATCGTACAAATAGCTTAAGCATTCGCTGGCCAGTTTGTTAAATGTTATACTCAAATGATACAGCTGGATATCATTCAGGCCGTTAATTGAATGGTACCATTTAGATAAGATCCTAGGCAGTTAATTGAATGGCAGCTGATTAAGCTAGTTGGCTGCAACATGTACATAGTCAACTTTATCACTAATGATGATTTCTTCCAGATAATCTTCTTATATGATTAGGACCCCAACCTCGTTTTAAGACAAATGTACAGGAGAATTTCGAATATCCAAGACGTGTCCACTGTGTCCAATTAGCTCAGCTGGTCAAAGCATTCCCGCTATAAGGGATTGATAGTGAGCTAGATGTTGACTTATAAAATTTGCATCAATCAATCAATCAATTAGCCTACTGCAGTCCACTGCTGGACATAGGCCTCCCCCAATGTGCACCATGTTTGCCTAATATAAATTTGCATATTAGTTGCTTTTAAATTTATTACATAGTGAAACATGTAATGTAATGTATAAACACATCCTTCATACAGGAAACAAACAGTGTTTACACATCTAGTTCAGTTAAATTATTTCAGATCATTTATTTGTGTGTACATGATTTGTCTGTGGTTAAGTAGATTCTCTAATTTGGTAGGGAGGGTATCTGAGACATAAAGCATAGTAACTCATGACAAGGTGCCTGCTTGACAACAATAGGTTCACCCTATATAAAACATGGCATGGAAAATCATAAATGGTGATTTGTGGGTGTTAATATAACTCTGCTGAACTTTTCAGGGATTCACAGATCTGAATTTAATATATTATGTATGTGTGTGTGTATAGGGGAACTTGGAATGCTCAATGTGTGGTTCAGTAGCTCAGTGGTCACAGCATTGCTCCTGTAAGGGACTAGTCGAAGGTTTAACTCCTGCCTAAATATTCTCATTATGTAGGTATGTTTTTTAAGTAATTAGAATCTTACATTCAAACATTGCAAACTAATTCAGACTAAACTAATTAGAATCTTATTATCTAAATTCAAACATACCATATCTATTGATGTATTGATTATTAGGTAAAAATCATTTTTTCTATGTTTATACTATTGGCTCACTCCCCATTGTGGAGCAGAGTTGTGAGATTGGTGAAATATGGATATTTATATTTTATTCATCTCTCACTATGGGATAACAAGTGTGACTATATAAATATACAAAATATTATGTAAAAAAATAAATTATTAAGATTTTTCACTGCAATGTTTATGATTTGAATTAATTTTTGCATAATGATTTCAATATAAATATAAGTAATAAATAATATATAATAATTTCATGCATATACAAAATTACTTGATTGATAACAGTAAACAGATAGTGACTATGAGATAACCAATAATGCCACTTGATAATATTATTATTAAGAAATGGTATTACATACCAATAGGTTTAACTAAGCAATGGTTATATACAGAATTTTATCATTTAGCTGAAAAATGTCACATCTCAGTCGCATTTACAAGTGACAATATTTCTATTATTTTTTATCATGTTGAAAAACTAAACACATAGCACCACAGGGATTTTCGCCATTTTCCGGCGCAATTAGTGATTAGATAAAATTGAATAAAGGTATACACCAATAAGAAACATGAAAATTTTCTAATTATACTATTATTTGATCTGGAATCACGTTAAAACAATTCGACAAATTTATAGACGTGGAACTAGGTAAGTAACAGTAATAATTTCTACAGTTATGAACATAAAATTGTAGCACATAGAAGATTCAAACGTAATTTTTGTGATATCAGAATGAAGTATACCAATCTGATAGCAATCAGTGGTAATCCATAACAAACATATTTATTAAATACTTACTTTCAGCCGCGTAAGATTTCCATCTCGGGCAGCATTGAAAACGACTGTTTTGAAATCCATGATGGTTCTCTTTGCTTCGTAAGAAATAACTCACTAAAAACAGAATTCACTTCAGGAACAGCACTTCCTTCTGAATATAATCATTGAAAATGCACTTATTCACGTTTAGACAAAGCAACCAATCAGTTTTTCAAAACACTTCGACACTGATATCTTTTAGGATCGCTGATCAAACAGCTGCAGCGCGACGACGATCTGCCAATTCTGCCATTTAAAAAAATAACCACAGACAAAATCATAACAACTTGTTAGAAATCTTTTTAAAAAGCTTTACGTTTCTGACTACCAGTCTTTTAATCAATGAATTTCTTCTATATTTTTAAGAATAAAAATGAAACCGATATTCTAGTAAAGCGTTTTAAAGAGTATAGTAAAGCCCGACCAGTAAAATAAAATACCTCGCCATATTGCGGTAAATTATTGGAACTAATTTCTTCATATGGTAACAATCTATACAATGTCATTATGGTCATCTGTCAGTGTGGTGTCAATTGTGCGTGTTGTTGAGTTTGAGAGCGCTACAAAACTACAAAACTATAGTAATATGCCGAAAACTATTAAAAGCCAGTTAAGAAAAGTAATTTATAATATAACAAAGTATTTGTCGGATAAAAAGTAGGAAGGATTGGACTCTGTTCCTCTAAATAACATCACATAGGTACATCATAGAGTACGTGCAATGAAATTGGCCTAAACTACTGATTTTACTGAGACTAATTATATTTCATATTTTTAGGTATATCCCGATCTTCTGTAATAAAAATACGAAGAGAAGGTCAAACGTCAAATGTATTTTCTACGCCTAAGAAAAATAAGCCTAACGCAAAAAAGAAAATCATGCTCGATTATTTTGATCTCTGTGCTGTTAGGCATAAAATACAAGAATTTTATGCAGTCCGAAAAACAATATCGCGTGGTCCCTGTTCTATACATAGTGTAATGTAACTGTATGTCTAACTTGTATTTACCATTCCAAGCAGTAAACTATTATACGGATACTACTGTGTTGTGATTTGTGCCCAGTCCTTGTAACCAGTATAACACGCCGTGTCTATTTTTCTATTTTAACCAGAAAACTTAACAGAGAAAAACTTAACTTTTTAACAGAGAAAAAAAAAAGACGTGTGGCACTCGGGGACTGCCGCGGTAAAGCTATTGCATAGCATTTTTTATGAACTTATGCAATTGTAATAAATAATAATTTGAATTTGAATTTGAGTTCTGAGTCTGAGTTCTGAGTTCTGAGTTCTGAGTTCTGAGTTCTGAGTTCTGAGTCTGAGTTCTGAGTCTGAGTCTGAGTCTGAGTCTGAGTTCCGAGTTCCGAGTCTGAGTCTGAGTCTGAATTTGAATTTGAAAACTAAGTTGCTTTGTTCTTAAAAAAGTTTCGATACAAAAAAGATCGTGTCCAATATTACAAACGAATTAATATACCTATTAGTTTTCAAATATAGTTTTCACCCATAGTCTATAACTCACTTTTGTGAATAATAGCAATGAAAAACATGACAGCCTCCGTGGCGTAGCGGTAGTGAACGCGGCCGCTACGCAGGAGGCGCGGGTTCGATCCCCGCTCAGTGCAAATATTTGTGTGCATTAAATATGGGTATTTGTATTGGTCTGGTCGTCGGTCCCGGTTGCCATAAGAACATCTATGGCAGTTGTTACGGGTAGTTGGTGCCCTAAAAAGTCCAAAAACAACGGTCTAGCTGCAAAGCTTCGATATCGCCTAATGTTAACATTGGGTCGTGGAGGTCAGGTGGCAATCGCTTCACGGAAAATATCGAGGTCTAGCCAAATCTGTAGGTAGCTATGACTGGTAAAAGCGGACCCCAGACTCCAAGCTGAAAGCTTCGGATGAGACTGGGAATAACTCTAGGAGGAAGAAGAAGCAATGAAAAAGTCACAGTTTTATATTAGGTGTCATTCCGTGCTTAATTGCGGGGAAATAAAAGCCTGTTCATAAGCAAGTGTGTTGAAAAAATATTTGTACACTTGGCATTTTACATGTGTATCACTATACTTGGTGTTGTCATATTCATAGATGTTTTTGGCGCCCCCAGTACGGGTTTTTTATTTTATTGGTCGGACTTTAATATAATAGAAGAGTGGCAACTCTATGCAAAAACTTGCATGTATGCTGGCGCCCCGGGATGGGTGGCGGAACTAATCACGATAGCACTTAGCAGTACATAAATATATTAAATAAATAGGTACTTACATGTTTATTTGGTTGTCGGTCTATGGCCTTCGCCTAACCTGACCTGGCGATCAGCTGACACCAAGTCGGTCTGTGGCCTTCGCCTAACCAGACTCGGGATCAGCTGATGGTAGACCGAACGAGTGTAGCAGCTGATTGGTGATCAGCTGAGGGGTCAATGACCCGTGAGGTAGGGATCAGCTGAGGGGTCACTGACCCGTGAGGTAGGTACTGCCCTAGTAGGTAACTATGCCAGCTGGTTGATGCCTCTAGACCGGCTGGGTTCAATAAGTGAACCCTGTCCGTTGCTAGAGAGCTCTGTCTGTTTTGACCGGAGGGTTACCGTAGCCAAAGTAAAAGGCAGAGCATGGAACTGATTATTTTATTGAGCAAAATGGGCTACTATTATACAATAATTCGTCTTTCGATATCAATACAATTAAGCGAGCTTACAAACTATCTACACCAATCACAGTTTAGTATTCTATTTACAAAAGGAATCTTAAAATCTATTATATACAATGCAGTTCACAAATACGCCGCGTGGGGCGCTTATCTTTCGCTATAAATATGAACTGGGTGCGCCAAGGTGCGCTAGCTATAAAACTCCAAAGTCCGTGGTGTCGCGCCGCACTCGACGAGACTCCTCACCGCGTACGGTCGTGTTTGGGCTCCGCATTTCGGCACTGCGAAGTGTAGAACCAACGCCGGGGTGCGCGCGCCTCTGCGCCGCCTTTTAGACAATTATAACACGCACTTTGTTCATCTGGATATATTCGCACTCTCGCACAATGAATTCAAGATGCAAGCTATATCTTCACTTCTTTGAGTCAATATGGCACAGGATTGGCACAATTCTATTTTTTTTTTACTACTACATTACTTCGCGGACATAAGTGTGGGTTATACATTTACCAAATTCTATAATGTTAACTTTCATGTTGTATAACACAATGTATAACTGATTTGTGTCCCAATAAAAGAAAATAAATAAATAAACGTTTCTCTTGTAGGTAAAAGTATGTATGTATGTTCCTACACGGTCAATGATTGAACGGCTGTTTTAGGAGTACATGGCAAGCCCTGTAGTATGTTTATTTAACAGTATAGTGTATAAAACATAAACTCATTATATCTTAAGTTCATGGAATAATCAGATTTCTCATTTACAAACTCCTTAAAAAGTCATGTCCTACTCAACACTACTCATTTTACGATGATAGACGGCTATTTGTCAAAAACAGAGGGCACCAAAATGCATATCGAATACTATCTGAATGAGCAGTTTTCCAGTAGGCCGACCCCGCGAACTTCGTACCGCCTTACAGTCTTTTTTTTTTTTAAATTATCTCCGTAAGAATCATCCTCGTTCTCGAGATTTGCGCTTAGCAACACATTTAGGAATTCATTTTTATACATAATTAGCTGACCCCACGAACTTCGTACCGCCTAACCGTCGATTCTTTTTTTTTTAATTTTTCTCTCCGTAAGAACCATCCTCGTACTTCAAGGAATCAGCCGTTCTCGAGATTTGCGCTTAGCAACACATCTAAGATTCATTTTTATATTATAGATAAGATAAGATAAGATAGAAGATAGATACACTTTGAAGAGTACTCTCTTCCCTACGAGTACGTACAGGGCGACAGGGTTGTGTGTATGTGTGCGCGTGCGTGTGTGTGTGTGTGTGTGTGTGTGTGTGTGTGTTCGTGTGTGTGTGTGTGTGTGTGTGTGTGTGTGTGTGTGTGTGTGTGTGTGTGTGTGTGTGTGTGTGTGTGTGTGTGTGTGTGTGTGTGTGTGCGTATGTGTATGTGTGTGTATTAATGTATGTTCGTATGTGCGTATGTTGAAGAGAGTTAGTCATGAAAAGTGTTCTCTCCAAAATTTTAGTATTGCCTCAGTACCGTCATAGTCATATTGAAGTAACCAACTTGTTGCTATATTTTGACGCCTAGCGTATGCTGTCCTACTGGGAACTACGGGACACACTGACCTCTTGCTACGCTTTTTACCAGGTTCTGGAGTAGTTACGCTTTGGTGAAATGCACACGGCTATCTGCGCTCTCTCAAATTCCAGAAGTTCCGTCTTACCTGCAACCCCCACACTGGGATACAATATTGAATAACAGATTGACAGAGGGCGATATACATCATTTTTAACTTTTGTAGAGAAACTGTGTCATGTCATGCAGAGCTCTAAAAATGAAAGTATATTTCTGGTTTCGACTCGTAGCAACCTGAATGTCCCACGAGAGCCGACTATTTATTTTCACTCCTAGATACTTTGCACTAGCTAGAGGCTCGAGCTAGGTATTTCCTAGCAACCACAATCTATATCTAAGGTGCATTTACAAAAGTAAGTGACATTACCACGGAGGACAGAATATGATTTCCTTCTCCATGGACATTACAGACAGAAATCTGCGCAATAAAAAAAAACTGCTCCTTCCATGCTATTGGCTGAGCAAAGTTAGTGATTCTTATATAGGGTAAGGTATCCGCTTTTATAATAAACTAGCTGTCCCGGTGCCGGCGAACTTCGTACCGCCATATTTTTCCCGTTCCCGCTGCACCTATTTTCTCATCTTTTAAACCTTCCCTGGACACCTACGAATATTTCAAGACTAAAATTAGCCAAATCGGTTCAGCCGTTCTTGAGTTATAAAATAATAACGAAAAGTGGCATTGATTTTTATATAATAATAGAAGATTAACTGAATAGGTCCTTGGAATGCCTGAAAACCAAATTTAAAACCTACGTAAAGACCACCCTATTAAAGTGCATACTATAGGACAGATGATTATCCTAAACAAAAATGTCTATATAAACCTATATACTCTAAGATATAAACTGTTGATTGATGGCACTTGGTGGAACTTGTTGTCACACATATTGTTAACACACAAGTGCTTTACCACGATATTTAAGGTTAAGGGTTTACATTGCCGGTTAACCGTCAAATGTAATCCTTATATGTCGTCAAATCCTTTAAATCACAGCACAGACGTTAAACATGCGTATAAATAAGTATACGTCTGTGCTATATAGGCACACGCTAGAGTTCAGTAATATAATATAAGCCGCGCCACGTATCTTGGACCTAAAATGTGCTCAAAACGTGCCCTATACGCGCAGCAGTACACATTTCTTGGGTGTCTTGTCTTGTCTTTTGAGGATAGCGCGGGATGCTACTGCGGTAGACGAACTCAAATTCACCAAGCATAGACTATTACAAAGCAATCTGCGGGCGCCAGAGTCTCGTAATCGTATATCTTACGATTTAGGTCCAAGATACGTGGCGCGGGTTAAATTTATACGGCCTATACGGGAATCAAAATCTAAGGGTGGCCGCACATGTACGGTTTCCGGAGACGGTTTCCGTCCACGGTTTCCTGATTTGGAATTCCGTGTGCCGAGCGCACACGTCAGGTTTTTTGCATTAGGTTTTTTTATTATTAGTTCGAAGCGAGCAGTGTTGCCAGTGCTAAATTATCAAATGTAACACAAGCTGGCTTAAAAGTTGCATTTTCGGGGGAAAAGTTACGTATTCTTGTTTTTTTATATAGTATTTCTTGTTTTTTACAAATCCTCTCGGTTTATCTCGGGTATCCGCCCAATTTAGGAGCCGGCCTTCCGAGATGCTCCTTGAAATCCCACTGGCCATTGAGGACGAGCCCCAGCTATTTCATCTGGGACTTAATGCAGCTGAGAGCGTCTACCACTATGGGGCTGGGTCGTAAGATAGTCAAAAGTTACGCAAAATGTAACAAAAGTTACAATACAATCTGGCAACCCCGGAAGCGAGACACAATCAGTGTTGCCAATTACTGATGATCTGAATTCCCCACAAACCCAACAGAAAGGCCCCAATATTAGACATTGATAACTACATTACTTCTCTTGAAGTTTCCCTCTATATTCACCACTTGCGATGTTTATTGCGGCTCGTGTACATATATATTGCCAATAAAGAGTTAAATAGTACCTTAATGTCGGATATTTTGCTTTAATAATTTATCAATATGTATAATACTTGCCACTTATTACTTCTGAGTTTAGGTCTAGTGTGAATGTCTAAATGCCCCACATAAGCACAATCCCCACAAATTCCCTAATCGGCTTGAAAGTCCCCACTCTCTTGGGAATTGGCAACGCTGGACACAATTTAAGCGCGATTCCGGATGGAAATTTCCTGACGTGTGCGGCGATTAGTACAAAATGTATGCGAGTGCTGCGTTCGGTATGACGTCATTAGGTTTTTTCCATTCTAACCGAACGTCAGGTTTTTTCCGTTCTGCAAAAAGTAAGGACGTGTGCGGCTAGTAGAACATTTTGTATGAAAATGGAGCATTCGGTTTTTCAAATCTGACTTTTTGATCAGGAAACCGTGGACGGAAACCGTGCGTGTGCGGGGAGCCTAAGGGTGGCCGCACATGTACGGTTTCCGGAGACGGTTTCCGTCCACGGTTTCCTGATTTGGAATTCCGTGTGCCGAGCGCACACGTCCGGTTTTTTGCATTAGGTTTTTTTATTATTACTTCGAAGCTAGCAGTGTTGCCAGTGCCAAATTGTCAAATGTAACACAAGCTGGCTTAAAAGTTGCATTTTCGGGGGAAAAGTTACGTATTCTTGTTTTTTTATATAGTGTTTCTTGTTTTTTACAAATCCTCTCGGTTTATCTCGGGTATCCGCCCAATTTAGGAGCCGGTCTTCCGAGATGCTCCTTGAAATCCCACTGGCCATTGAGTACGAGCCCCAGCTATTTCATCTGGGACTTAATGCAGCTGAGAGCGTCTACCACTATGGGGCTGGGTCGTAAGACAGTCAAAAGTTACGCAAAATGTAACAAAAGTTACAATACAATCTGGCAACCCCGGAAGCGAGACACAATCAGTGTTGCCAATTACTGATGATCTGAATTCCCCACAAACCCAACAGAAAGGCCCCAATATTAGACATTGATAACTACATTACTTCTCTTGAAGTTTCCCGCTATATTCATCACTTGCGATCTTAGAGTATCTATTAGTACCTGTAGAGCGCGTCTTAGCAAGTATGAACTGCTATCACAGGTGTGAACAGTGCCTAGAATTTTTGACAACTGCAATCAGTAGCAAAACAATATCTGCCAAAGTGATTTCGCAAATAACAGTTTATTTCATTTTGTGGTAATAATGGTGAACTCTGCATTGCCAGGCTCTCAAAACGATTCCCGGAAGAAAAATAAAAAGAATGATAACATTTCATATCACCCGTGAGTAGTATTATATGACTAATTTATTTGTTTTCATAAAATTTATACGGGTCTCCTAGGGGGATGCGAGAAACGCGGGGCGGGTTACAGCTGACGGCTGTCACCGGCCATATTTTCTTTTAAATGAATAGTGATGTAGCACATGCACTTTCGGTTACGATAATTTTCTTTTTGCAATAGACTTTCATTGTAGGTTTATTTTCTTTTATGTAGTATAGAGTATTTACTGCGTAAACAAATAAATCTGCTCATTTTACTTTTATATATTATGCACTATTATTTTTGTTAGGTTTACAAAAATACTAAGATGCATAATAATAGATGCATGAGTGAAAGCTAAAAGCTATAAAGAGGCCTGATTGGGAGCCGAATATTCGAAGTTTCATCTGTTCTATCTATTTTAAGCTTGATTTCAAATAAGTAACTAAGAAAGGGCTTTGCAAACTGAATGACGATGCAGTACCAGAACTTTACCTCCACGTAGGTAAATGCTTATGCAAAACTTTATATTTCAATTAACCACTGGCCTCTTCCAAAGTGCGTCAAAACTTTATATGCTTATCCATACTTCAGTGCGCCTGCCAAAGTCGTTATGTGCATTTTTTCGAAAAAAAATTTATTCGCTAGACGGCCTTAAAAAAAAATTGCGCATCGGCTGAAAAAACAAACAAGTGTTAATTCCTTCTAGAAATAGATTTGACAAAATATGGATGTGCACTTCTGACCCTGCAAAATTGGTTATTGGTGTCCACATCAAAAGTTTTTCACCCTCATATTGCACATGTCAGAATTGGTTTGCACATAGATAATTTGACAGCTTGTTTCTCTTCGGTTTGTTGGTTGTAAAATTGGTGTTCTACCTTTGTAACAACGTAAATAATCTTATAATAGGAAATAAAACGAGACAGGTGACTAAATTTTGTACAATAATATTGCTGTTCTCAGTTTTGGGGTCACTGGCAAATTAGTCTTGACATCGCCAAAGCTTTCTATAGAATCTGGCGCCTTCCTTCCCGTCTACCAGCCTCTGGCCACCCAGTCGCACAGTCCTCCCAAACTGTACGACTGGGTGGCTAACTTCCTGCAGGTGTGCCGTATTTGCGCCTTTAGAGATGGACGAACTTCGGAGTTCTTGCAGGTAAATGCTGGCATGCCGAAGGGGTCCGTCTTATCATCCATTCTTTCTTCTGCATATAAACGTATGCTGTCCACTGACAGCATTAATTGCTATGCAGACGCTATGCTATGCAGATGCTAACCTTACACTTGAGTTATCATGGACATCCTGTGGCCGAGCAGTCTGATATTGTGGAACAAAGGCAGCTTCTTGTCACTGAGCTCGACCGGATCCTGAAGCACATTTCCGAATGGGGCTCTGAGAACCTGATCGAGTTCAGTGCCAAGAAGACCAAGAAGTTCAGTGCAAAGATATCTTCTTTCCTTCCACTCTTCAGAGCACGCCACTGCTACAGTAGGAAAATCTCAGTATCCTCGGTTTGGATGTTCGCTGCAAACTGAACAACAAAAACTACACTTAGAGTATCATCAAAACAGCCTCGCGTAAGGTTGAAGTCCTGAACAAAGTGAGACGTTTTTACACGTCGGAGCAGCGGTGTCTTCTGTACAAGACACAAATTCGCTCCTTCGTGGAATACTGCTGGTATTTTTGGGATGGCTTTTAGCACACAGCCCTCCTTTTAGAAAGTAGTTAGTGTTAGTGGCCTTTGAACCAGGGGCGTCATACTCGTGCTGCTGACCCTGTAGAAACCTTATAAAGACCTTCTTGAAGAACCCCATACATATATTGAAGTCGCGTGGAAAAACAACAGGGAGATCATTCCACTGCTTGAGCGTACGTGGGATGAAGTTCCTTTCATACCGCACAGTGCGCACCGTTTCCGGTCGTAATGTGTGAGAATGAATTCACTGTCTACTCGTATGGCGAGCGGTGCGGCGATGAAAAGTAACGAAATTCTAGGCATTATGTCGAACAACTCTTCTGAACACAAACCATCGGCGGTAAAACACCCACAGCAAGGAAGTTCGTTCTGAGGTTGAGAGGGACTACCACCCCGCCTGTGAGTATGGGATCGTCGACGATCCTCAGCGTCCGTCTTTGCGCCAAGTTGAAAGGGTCTAGGTAAAAACGTGACAGCAGTACTCCATGTGGGGCCGAACGGGCGCGTTATAAAGAAGAAGTCTTTGCCCCGCAGTGATGTACTGCCTCGTCCTGTTGAGCACTCCTGGTTTCTTTGATACCAGCTTGACTTAGTCTTTCAAGTGACTACGGCGTTGATCGTCGCTGAAGATACCAACACCGAGGATCCCTATACTCGAAGAGATGGTAAACGGTGTGTCTAGAAAATTGCGGCGCTACAATAAATGGGGTTTTCTTAGCGGTGAATGCACATACTTGTGTCTTAGCCGAGTTGAATTGGCCTAGGGTTAGTCGTCCCCAATCGGATACTCTAGTGAGAGTAGTCTCGATTTCAGACACAAGTTTGTGACTTACCTCCATCGCTGACTGAGCGATATTTGCCTGTGTACCTAATATGTGTTCCCGATACAGTCGTCCTCGAACGCTCACGAAGGTGTAGGGCAAGGTGTATTATATAACACTTAACACACACATTTCACCACACAAACTTCTATGGTCACGTGACGTAGTAAAAGATCGACAACTGATCTAGCAGCAGTACTTCGATATCAAAGATTCACCAAAGGATTGTGGAGGTCAGATGGCACTTTACGGAAAATATCGAAGCTTAGCCGCGTAGCAATTAGACTGGAAAAGCGTATCCCGGACTCCGAGGTGAAGGGCTCGGATGCGAATCAACCGGACTAGCAACCGGACTACTGAGACTAGAGGGACTAAATTGTATAACTAATTGGTACCATACATAATGTGCTTGGAACTCGGGAATTGCTCTTCTTTTCTGATTGTCATATTATCGGCTATACTGGGAACGATCAGCGATTAGTTCCCAACTCCGAGAGCAAAGTCGGCACCAGAGCCTTGTCCGTTGTTTAACATGTGCACCGACTAGCAACTGATACATTTTGATGTACAAAGGCGAGCTTAACTCAGTATTGTTCTTTTTTGTTACTTGTATGCCTTATCAAGTTTATAGTACGTATTTATTTACATCGTTTGTTATTTACATCAAATGTACCTTGCCACCAGTCAGTATTTATCGGCTAAATAAATCCTATTGAGTTCCATAACAAATCTGATATGTGTACATTTTTCACTTGTAAGAAATGGCACTAGGAAGACAATTGTGATATGTGTATCAAAATGGGAAAAACAATTTATTGTGGATGGACAGTACCGTTTATGATTTTCACTTATATCTCAGTTCATTCAAAATATTTTTTGGCATCATACTGCATTTTTAGTTTTTTGATACGCTCATCAATTATTTAATAAAACAGCTTATTGTCTCTCCTGAAAACTTGACCAAAAACACATAGAGGTTTTGGCAAGCGCAACGACGTAATATTATATACGACTCTGTCTGTTGATATGTTAGATTTGTGGGATTTTAATTTCTGTAATTCATTCAATGATACTAATATTTGTATCTTGGTTTTAATTTTATCCATTCATCCACGCATGCGTCACACTAAATTCACAACATAACCAACTATCGATAATTTTGGTAATATGTACATGAAACATCACTATAGGCGCTTTATACCACAGATAAAAAACTGCTTACACTCGGCACAATGGACCATAGTGTTAGACTTGCTCTATACTATAGTAATGGATACTCTAAGCTTGCGATGTTTATTGCGGCTCGTGTACATATATTGCCAATAAAGAGTTAAATAGTACCTTAATGTCGGATATTTTGCTTTAATAATTTATCAATATGTATAATACTTGCCACTTATTACTTCTGAGTTTAGGCCTAGTGTGAATGTCTAAATGCCCCACATAAGCACAATCCCCACAAATTCCCTAATCGGCTTGAAAGTCCCCACTTTCTTGGGAATTGACAACGCTGGACACAATTTAAGCGCGATTCCGGATGGAAATTTCCTGACGTGTGCGGCGATTAGTACAAAATGTATGCGAGTGCTGCGTTCGGTTTGACGTCATTAGGTTTTTTCCATTCTGAACCGAACGTCAGGTTTTTTCCGTTCTGCAAAAAGTAAGGACGTGTGCGGCTAGTAGAACATTTTGTATGAAAATAGAGCATTCGGTTTTTTGAATCTGACTTTTTGATCAGGAAACCGTGGACGGAAACCGTACGTTTGCGCGGAGCCTAAATCGTAATCCGATTTTTTTTTAAATTCCAAGTAGGTAGATATTCTCGTTCAAATTTATGATCGTATGAAAGTTTTTAGAAGCAAACGTGGTCCATAAATGACAATTTCGAGATTTTCGAGAATGCCATTCTGTGATGAATGATGATGGATGACATGACAGCCGAACAAAAATTACGGCGTGGATTTATGGTTAAAAAAACTGTGAAAATCTGTTGATCGTTCTTGAAAATATTAGTTACTTAAATACAATCAGTCGCATTGTTTAGATGTTGATTGATATCGTACTTAAAAGAAGTTAATGTCAATATAATGACCGATAATTCAAAAGTTTCCAAGCAAAGTTTGTGCATATCATTGTCGTTAGCGCGTAAGTCGGTCTCCCCGGTGTTTAGTGTATTATAGCAGCGGTGGCCAGTGTTATATGAAATGGTTCCAATGGTGTTAGCAAACGGATCAAAAGAAAACTATATTTGATTGTGTATAGAGGATCACGCAGAATAGATTTTTCTAAGATGTATCCGACGGGTACGCGGCACCCAGCGGCCGCGGTAAGGGTTTGTGTTCATTTTCTATCTTAAAGCCTACTCTAAATCTAATCTGTCACTTGTAGAATAAATCTCTTACCGTCTGATCATGATTTAAGTGCTTACATGAAATAGGTTTTGTTAAGACCCCATTATTGTTTGCCTCTTTTGTGCAGGGACCTCAGCCACCGGCAGGATCTATAAAGTTCACAATAGCCGACACACTAGAGCGTATTAAAGAGGAATTTAACTTTTTACAAACTCAATATCATGCGTAAGTATATAAATAAACTTTATTTACACTCCTAATCTAATGTTGGATCTGTGTTCCCATCATGCTTATCTCAAGATATAATATGAAATCTTTATTTACAGTTTGAAATTGGAATGTGAAAAGTTAGCCAGTGAGAAGACAGAAATGCAAAGGCATTATGTTATGGTAATAACTCTGTACTTATGGATAAAAAAAAATAGAAACTTCACCAATTTGAATACATAGTTCACTCCTAAATATTTCCGATGAAATGTGCTTTTTGGAGAAGATTCCCTAAACTGACAAGAAACAAGCCCTGTTCCAGACAGTAATGAGTCTCATAATAATGATCTTATAGTAATAAATTCTTAAAAAGACTCTGTATCCATTTAAAATCTTCAAAGAATTCAGTAAAATATCATGAAACATTAATATTTATTATTTTTCCAGTATTATGAAATGTCATATGGACTCAACGTAGAAATGCATAAACAGGTAAGTGGCTGTGATTACAGTATAAAAATGTTCTAGAAAGTTAAATTAACTACAAAAATTAATGTATGTACTTTCTATTTACAGACAGAAATAGCAAAAAGACTAAGTGCTATAATAGGGCAGGTGCTACCGTTCTTAGCTCAGGAGCATCAGCAACAAGTGGCATCAGCTGTGGAAAGAGCTAAACAAGTTACGATGTCAGAACTGAATGCCATTATAGGGGTAAGCGGTCATTTTACTAGTGGCGCTGTAATCTCAACTTTTACTAGCAGATTTTTCAAAGAAAAAAGTACTATAAAAAGCTTTTAGTGTTCCAAGTTTTTCATTAATCTAGACCATTTCTTGTTTTGCTTATTTTATTTCAGTTTTTACCCAGGTGACTATTTCTTATCGAGGTTTTCAGTTTTTTAGTCACCTAACGGGACACAATATTTTTATACACAAGATCTAGTATACTTAAAATATTTTTATGCTGCACTTGAACTAACAGACTAAATCTCTTATGTCTATGTATAAATGCTTGCTGCTAAATATGCATTCTATAAGACTTCAGATATATAGAAACTTTAGCAGTCACAATCAATGTTAGGTGTATCCATTCACTTTATAAGGCTTAAGTCATAAGGAGAATATAAAACAGTACTCTGAGTGCCATTTTCAGTTACTTGGGACTGCCTAGTAATATAATGAGAAAAATATGCCTGCAATAAGACTGCAATAAGTCGGCAATAAGCCTGCAATAAGGTGATAGAAAATATTAAAACAACCTGTAGGAGTGATATCAATGATAAGGAATAGCTAATAGCTATGGGTTTGTTTTAGTCAACTATGAGTATATGTGATGTATAGTTTTATAGGTTAGTATGGGGAGTGATAGGGGTCTTTTTATAATGACCGATGTAGACTACACAGCATATATATTGTTAATGTTGTCCGCAGCAACAACAACAGCAGGGTCTGCAGCAACTGCTTGTAAGTCCAGACATACTGTGCTTGGTACATGATAATTATATGTTGTGATTAACATTATAGCCATTAATTTGTGTTGCCATTTGCAATCCCTTACAATTTATTTTCATATATTATCACATTGTCATACTAGCTTTTGCATTCTCATTATTTAGTTGGTCGATCTTTTTTGTTTTTATTAGATTTTGATGTACTTTTATGTTGTGAAAATGTGTTAGTATTAATTGTAGTTAAACAATGCCTTTTTTCTTGAATATTTTCATTTGTTTGCCCTAACCAAAAATATAATATACTTAATTACCTACTTTATAATTAAGCATATTATCATCTAAACTTTAATACTTACACCTAAAAATTGCAAATGCAAAATTCGAAAAAATCTTCATGAAATTTATAAAGCGGTAACTGAAAAACATGCTTTAATAGAAGACGAAACTAATAAATAGTACAAAATAAATTGTGATAACAAAATTGTGAATAAGTATAAAAAGTTATGTTATCATTTTGTTATTAAAAATTACAATTAATGTTCTAAAGTTAAGGTAAACTAAAAATGTCACTTTATTGGAATATTTTAATATTTTGTAACGCGGCGTTATTTACACGAAATTAGAATGTGTTTCAATAAATAAAGAAAAAAAAATAAGAACAATAATGATAAGAAAAAGAAAACATCATTTCTATAGTTGCAGTAATGAAATCAAATAACAGGTTGCATATAGTAAGTAGGTAGTAATTTCAAAATTACAACCCCAATGAATTGTAAAGATATGCTTAGACAAGCAAGTTCATCCATCTCGTTATAATTGAGCGTTGTGCCGCAAGTAATTGCCCCTATAAACATGGTCTTGAACGGACGTGTGATTGGGTCATTAGTTATTACTGGTAGCCCTTGGATGTTATCACACATTGATGGATGAGATGTAACTTTACTTCTACTTTTTCGATTTTATAGTCGTTTCGTATAACAATATTTTAGACACAGCTTCTATTGTAGAATCGTCTAGAGAGGTATTAATCTTTTCACTGTGTTCAATTTGCGTCAAATGATTCCTTTCGTAAATTGTAAAGTATTTTCCCACCCGTCTCAAGTGCCCTCGCGACAGAACTTTTAATACCTGCCGATCTTAAAGTGACACATTTCTCGACAGTTTCACTCGAGACAAGACAGTATCATTTAATTCATATAATTCGGACATTCAAATGTATTATTTCACCACATCAGTGTATTGATTTACAATACGAACTTTGAAATTTTAACTTTATCATCTAAGACTTTCAGTAAAGAAGGAATATCTGTAGCACTTCTAGTTTTGACTGGGTTTATTTAGCTTTAGTATCCTTGCATGCTAGTCCGAAATTAACTGAGATTTCACAGTGCACTAGCAGTCTTAAAACAAAACCCGCTTTAACTGTATGTTTAGCAGCATTTTAATAGTAACTGTAAACTTTAAAGTTTTATTATAATAGATTCAAGCTCAAAAAGCCTTTACGATCTACATTATGGTAGCGTACACATTTTGACTCCTATTTAGAAATGATCTTTTCTAAATAGAATTCACATTTTCCCAACTCAGGGTTGGCTTCCAATGAAAAAAAAAGCGACTTAACTTCGATATTTTTTTGACCAAATTGTTTCTATTTTTTAAACAATGATAGGTACCTCAAACGGGTTAGGTTCATATCGACTGGGTAGTAAATGGCCTTTACTAGTAAATTGTCTGGATTGTAGAATGACTCGGGTAGCAAAACGTCTTGATTACTTAAATGCGGGATAACTGATAGTCTTAGATTAATATTGACTAGATTGCAAATGGTCTTAACTAGTAGATCGTCAAGATTGTAGTATGACTTGGGTAGCAGAACGTCCTGATTGTATAAAGACGGGATGGCTGACAGTCTGAATTACGAATTCCTGGTTATGCTGGCCAGTCCCTCAGGCGAGAGCAAACCCATCCGCATAACTAGACGGCTGCATTTTGACGCCATAAAAAGGTCTACGGTACTAAACACTTTTCGGAAACCAGCTTGTTCGGGAGGCTGGAAGGCGTTAAACGTGCTTGTGAGACGATTCGTAATGGCAATTAACAATCAGGACGTTTTGCTACTCAAGTCATTCTACAATTTAGACAATGTACTATTTAAGACCATTTACAATTAAGTAAACCGTTATGCTATTTAGAGTCAGGCAATTAGCAATCAAGACGTTTTGCTACCCGAGTCATTCTACAATCCAGACAATTTACTAGTAAAGACCATTTACTACTCAGTCGATATGAACCTAACCCCCTCAAACTTGGCTAACTACTTGGTTTGCTAAGTCTCGTAGTAAAGAACTACTAAAATGCAACTGGCCTCGTTAATCGCGGCTACATGTAAATACTAACTATTGTAATCACGACTCTCAGGCACATTTTACTACTTAGCTACTAAAACCTATTACTATATCGTCATCAAATCTAAAAAAAGCAATAAAACGATGCCAATCAAGAGAATGCACAAGCTAAACATAAACCGCAAACGTTTTAACATAAGTTATGTCACAGTAATTTGAAAAACTAATTGGACGTTATTGTTTAAAGACGAGTGTACACTGGGTAACACTTTGTTGCGAGCATGTGTTGCAACATCACTAAATATACATCAATTTGCTACACATCGCATGTAAAAGTGTGTACAGACCGGTTACATGACGTACTGTAACATGTTACGAGCATTTACGCAGTAAGTACGGGGACAAATACGAGCAACGACTTGCTCGTATACGGTATAAGGCGGTGCTTGTTGCGCATGTTACATTACGCTCCGTAACACCAGTCGGTATACAGTTTTACAGGGCTGTAAAAAAAAAGCATGCCACTTTTTTGTTATGGTTTATTGACAAGCACACAGTACTGAGAGTTATATTGGGTCAATGATTTGTTAAAATGTTCGTTAAATTTCAAATTATCTTAATGGATACCTTCCAGCGTGTAGAGTGGTTGATGCTTATATCAAGCCACTCTGTAAGCTGAAGCGTCGAAAAGGATGAAGGGAAAGGAACTTTATATTGTGCTCTTAGTCCTACTGAGAGCATAATGTTGGATGTAAACGTAAACGTTTTCTAGTGTGTATTCGGCTTTATAATCACATTTTTAACTCGTATGTTTCCATTGTGTACGAACGCACGGTATACTGTAGCTGTAGTAGTTGCATCCGCCATGCGATATTTCGCCCTGTGATATCTGTCTCACATTCATTCATTTTGCAATGGAAGCCTTATGATTAGGACTTGCGCTCTCCGATAGTAAAATTTGTTTATTGAGTTAAAAATAGATTTTTACTATTGATAGGCTTCCATTTGACCCCTATCACACCTGCGCCATAAGTTATATTGTGATCAGTGGTCAACTATGAAATACGATTTTCTAGATGGAACCTATTCACTCGAGATCGGACTCTAGCTATCGGTTAGACTTTTCATACTTGCAGTAAGACAGTCATATCGAATTTTAAAAGCTACTATAAATAAAACCTTTAGGTGCAGAAGGTCCAAATTGCAAAATGTCCAGCGGGTGCAAAAGGTCCAGGTCGCAAAATGATGATGATGATGATGATGATGATGAAGCTGGACCTATTGTAACCTGGACCTTTTGCGACCTGGACATCTTGCGACCTGGACCTTTTGCGACCTGGACCTTTTGCGACTTGGACCTTTTGCACCCGCTGGACATTTTGCAATTTGGACCTTCCGCACATAAAGGAAATAAAATATATAGTTTCATAGTATGTTTTAAAACTAAAAATTTCCTTGGCAGCTATCAAACAGAGCGAAAAATATTTCATTAATTAATTATTAAATAAGAAACAACGGGACTTTAATTATACTCATTATGCAGTTGTGAAAATTGAAAATTAGGATATGATTTGAAAACGCCAAAGTGAACGCGTTCGTTGGTACTAAAACTAGCGCATTTTAACAGTAATAAACTATTACAGTTACTTAGAGTTTTTATTCTTCTTCCTCTTAGCGTTAATTCCCAGTCGCATCCGAAGCTTTCAGCTCGGAGTCTGGGGTCCGCTTTTGCCAGTCTTAACTACGGATTTGGCTAGACCTCGATATTTTCTGTGAAGCGATTGCCATCTGACCTCCACATCCCAATGGTAACATTAGGCGATATCGAAGCTTTGCAGCTAGACTGTTTTTGGATTTTTGAGGGCTCCAACTACCCGTAACGACTGCCATAGATGTTCTTATGGCAACCGGGACCGACGGCTTAACGTGCTCTCCGAGGCACGACCGAACTTAGAGTTTTTATTGTTTTGTACGCAATGTTATATACTTATGTAGTTTTTATATGATTTTTGATTAATTTTATGCTAATGCTTGTAGGTATCATTAATTGAAAAAAAAAAACTAAATTCTGTTGTTTTTTTGGAATCCTGTCTTTTTTATGTTAGCACCTATTTATGATGTATTAATCGCTATATCCTAACATTCTAACATGATATGAGTAGAAAGTATTTTAGTGGATACTGCTAGTAGTAGTAGAAGGTTAATCACACGCAAAATAAGTGTTTATTGTCTGCACACAAGGGTCATTTTACATGTTTGTGTTCTTTGTTTCAATGGTTAATCCGGGATCAGGTTTGACATCTGTGGATATTATTATATTATTTTATTGATACAGACAAGATTATAAATATTATAACACATATTACATAATTATAACATTTGGGGCTAAACTTTTATTTTCTGACTTGATATGTTAAACACCTTCGCAAAGATCATTAAATTGACATTATTACATTTTTAAATAAATGAAAATGCGTTTCTGTTATTTATGACATTATGGCAGAAGGCAATATTTGTCAGATTTCTTTCTTCAATGTTACTTGATTACTTGCTAAGTTATGGTACCGTTCTCCAAATTTTCCACTTCGACTACGCTTCTTCATATAAACGTTTATCATATTGTCGAAATTATTTTACTGTTGAAACTAGATATTTATGTAATAAGCGATTTTGTGGTATGGACCAAAAATATGAAATTTAATTTCATGTAATCATAATGACGCAATAAAGAAGTTTATGTAATAAAGAATGTTCGCTTTATTATAATAATTATTGTACTAATGTTCAAATTTTAACCGAATAATGTCTAATCTCATCATAACAATCTTATCACTTACTTAACTTTAAAAAAATTGCACACCAGTTTTATGCTTACGATAAAATGCTATGTTCTACTTTATTGACATTTCATTAGCAAGTTGAATATTTATTTAGCAATTTAGGTTATTTGATTTGAAAGTTTCCATATTGCAAATTCAAGACAAATTATGTTCCATTTGGTACACTCGTATTGACAGTTGACGACGAGGTAACCTGATGATTAGAGGATATGACTCACATGATTGCTTTTTCCTCACAGCTCCGTTCTGCGCAGACGTAGTCGTGGACAAGACCTAGTATTAAAATGGAATAGAAACATAATATCCACTGATGCTAAGTACTTGAGCGAGATAGAGCCACCACTGGCGGGCACTGGCGACACGAGACGTGATTTTTATGTCACGAATAAAATAAAACTTATTGTTAAACTTATTTTATATAGGTACCTATAATTATCATTATTAAAATTTCTGTTTAATCCATTCCTTCCATAAATATTCGTTGCCGTCTCGTACCGTCAGTGCAGTGGGCGATGGTCCTAATAGTTACCACACAAGTTACTTAAAAGCAGAATAATCACATAAACAAGTCTTATTACAGTCTCTTATTTTCTGATTAACAACGAACATTTTTAATTCAATAGCATCAATAACGCCCAGTTTCTGAAAGGCTGATCAACGTCAAATTAACTAATCGGCTGTTAAATCTCTTGTCAAGTAGCAATTGTGTTGCTAGAAACATGGTTAAATAGTTTTATTTTATCGTCTTGTCGGTTAAAATAGTTGGTTAACCAACACTATGATCAAATTAAACTATTAAGCCATGCTTCTAGCAACCCAATTGCTACTTGACAAGAGATTTAACAGCCAATTAGTTAATTTGACGTTGATCAGCCTTTCGGAAACTGGGCGTGAGTCTTACAACTTACAACCCATGGTCACTGGTCAGGTATCTTCTGTTCAGGACCTCAATTCTGCTAATTTCAACTACTGTCATACCAAAGACACTGTAAAAATGTCATTCAATATTTGACTTTACTGCTATGCTGTCTATTAAGTCTAAAATTAAATGGCATCTTGTAGTGTTAAAAATGAACGTCATGAACTCTTTTTCATTTAATTTTGAACTTTAAATTGTATATTCATAAGGTCCAAAATTTAATGGCATTTTTGCAGTGTAAGTAGTTTGACACTGGTCAACAACTAGCAGAAGAGGGGTCCAGGTATATAACTACTATCATTGACTGCATGGGTTATGGTATTTAATGGGTATACATGTGCTGCCTAAAAAGGAGATACGGTTGGACTTTTTCATATAAAGTTGTATGTGAAGGTGCAACCGTATCTGTTTTGTCGATTGTAGTATGTTTACGTATTTTTATTTATGTCTAAAAGTGGGATTAATAAAACTGGAAGAAAAATAAGATCTTGTTTTTAATAAGATTTAATAATAATTGCACCTGTAATAAACTACCAACTAAATACGTATATAAAACCATCAGCATATTTTATTTTTATTATGACTAATTTTAATTTTTTAATGGGCCAACTATATAATTTTTTACTCTTTATTGCCATATTCAAGTTCATAAATTAACAACCGTATATTACCTAGTGTAGTTAGTTCATAAGTAAATAAACTTATTATACATTTAAAAAATTCAAACTCTATCACTGGGTATCAACTTACAAAAGTAGGTACCCACAGTACCCGGTTTTTGTTTTGGCATCGCAAAGAAAAGTGAGAAGCCGGCTAAAACAGGCTTGCTCCGTTTTTGTCAACGATTCTGTCCATCTCGCACATAACACTATTACAGCTGATTATCTTTTTAGAGTAGTTAAAACTTAAGCTATGGTTTTAACATGTATAACAGACTCTTTTAACCACTTTACAAAGGTAACAAACTATCAGTCCGATGTACGACAGAGAGAATATTTTCACAAAACCGGAGCAAGCCGATCTTCTCGTGCCAGATAAAAAACTGGATTGGTACTGAACACCCGGTCAAGGAGATAAGTATACACCTTTTGGTGTTCAATCTTCTTGGCCTCGTGTACCTACAGGGCAGGTTTTAGATTGACATCTCTCACAGCGTAACAAACTAAATAAGCTACTTAACCTAACGAGGTGTATATTTCCCTTTCAGCAACAAATCCACGCGAGTGCGGGGATGTCACACGGCGTGGGAGGTCCAGGAGGTTTGTTAGGTGCCGGCGGATTACTGTTCGCACCGGGAGGTGGTCCCCCACCTCCTCCACACTTACCGCCGCCCGCGCATAAGGTAAGACTAATTATTTTATTAGAAACACAACAGATTATTTACATTTTACATGGTAAATTAAGCTTATTAATTAAAGTTTAATGACCTTCGTATGAGAAATGGAAATTGGAAGTGGCAGCAGTTAAACCAAAATTATAAAACTAACCTTGAAATAACCTCAAATATGGTAAAAATGAAACCTTAAAACATAAAGTAACAGAAGAAAAAAGAAACATTATATTTACAAACTTATATAAAACTTCTAAGTCATGGCCGAATGGACTTATCCCCCTTTCGCTGTTTCGTGAGAATTTTAATAGTTGGTTAAGAATCATACATGTGTTTCAGGTGGAGTTACCCCCTCCTGCCGACATAAAGCCTCCAGTGTTACCAGGTGGGCCTGCCCCACCACCTTTATTGTCTGGACAACCTTCACGAGAAGACGATAGACTAGCACCTAGGGGTTTACAACAGGTAAAGCACTTTTATGTATATACTAATTCACAGTGGCGAAAGGTGAAAATTTTCAGAAGGGAGCCGGTGGAAAAGTATCACAATCTAGTTAATCACACAATATGCGCCCATTGGGAAGCCAGCAGAAATCGGTTTATAGAGACGCTGCGCCACTGCAAATTTACCATCTTATTTTTCTAATAAAGACATCTATTTTGAAATAATAGTCCTAAGCGCCTTCGCTGCGTTTAGCGGGCGCACGGCGCGGACGTCCGCTTCGCGTGCTTGTTTCATGTTATTTCAAGAGCAGCGCTGCCTGAGGCGGATACCCGTCGGACGCGACGGACAGGCGGACGCACTGCGCGGACATCCGCACCCGCGACACGCAGCGAAGGCGCTAAGACATTGTATTTTAAATATCTAGGACGTATCCAGGCAGCTTTATTAATCAAAATATTTCCCCCCTAGAAACGGATTTGCGAATTCAAATACCGTCTGTTGACTTTTCCTATCTGAATCTATAGGAATAGGGTTAGTTAATCCATCGCCTATATAAACATGATAAAATATTCAATTTGACAATATATTTACTTGGCCCTATACTTTAGTAGCCCCATCATAAGTATAGGTAACTACCTATAGTGATGATAGTAATAGATACTTAGATTCTTAGATGTTATATAGATAAATAAATTTTTAGATGTTGTTAGTCTCTCTATAACAGATGCAGCAGTGAAGGAAATAGTTGCAAAAAAAATCGCTGAAGAGCAGTAGGCCTTGCTTTCCAGTACGCTCTCAAACTGCATGAAATATTAATATTAATATAAACGTACTATCTTTATATTAATTAACTATTAATATAAAGATAGTACGGATTACTTTTCCGCTCAAACCGAGTCATTCATGCTAGGATTTTGCAGTATATAGTATGTCATAATTCCATACGAGCGAATGCCATCTGACCTCTCAACCCTGAGAAGAGTACCTGCGCCACACCCTCGTCCGTCAATTAGCAGGTGCACCGGCTTGCAGGTGAGATGGCTTGACCCCGAAAGTTGGCGGTGCCCATAGACACACCCAGATACCATACGGATTCAAATCAAAAAACTTAGAACTCAAACGTACATGATTATTCTAAATTCAAATATTTTTAACTTACTCGTTGTAAGATATACCTCGAGACATATTATCTTAGACCTAAGTCGCGAGACAAACGAGGCCCTGGAATGCGCAGATTGTTTTGTAATAATCTATGCTTGGTGAATTTGAGTTCTACCAACACCGTAGCACCCCAAGAAACGTGTACTGCGCGTATACAGCACATTTTGTGCACTTTTTAGGTCCAAGATATATGTCCCGAGGTATAACAAATAGCAGCATCCTGTCACTTTAGCCTATAGACGCTTATAACACTAGGACCCTCAAGGACCTAGGACAGTTCAAAGTAGTTGCGTTGCGATCGACAGAATCAAAGATGATGCCCTCACAGCATATCATCATCAGAACAGCTAGGATGATTCCTAGCTCTCGATTGCGTCCAAAGCTTGCACCCTAGAGCGTGACTTAATTTTGGCTTTTACGGAATATATTGCTATTTGACCTCCCAAAAGGAAAGCCTTCGCTATAGCCTCGTCCGTCGATCGGTAGGTGCATCGGCTTGCAAGTGATGCTGTCTTGATTTTCCCACAAAACAGTTCCTCTTCAAGGACTTCTAGAAACCTTACTCACCTCAAGAAACACAACACAGGGCTATTTTCCACAGAGGCGGTCAGTATCGCCGCACGAACGCGAGCAGAAATACCGTCCCCGATCGCCCGTTGAACCAGAGTCTTTAGACGTCAAACGTAGAAAGGAAGAAAAGGTACTAGGCCATGTGAGTCTATGTAGTGTATGTGTCGGCTTCTATTACATTCATGTTGCTTCTTGACCTTGAGATTGAATAAAATTTTATTTTGGGATGATTTTTGCTGTTTGCATACAAAATTTGTAATACTTTTTGATCATGTTTCGAGGTCCGTTAACCAAGAATGTGTTGCCGGACAGACTGGGGGATCAAAGGAGATACAATATTGAATTATTCTCCATTTGGAATATTGATCCGTTCCCATGACTCACAGTAACCTATTGCCGGGATGAAAAGTACCCTATATCTTATACCTGGTGTTCTACCCGTGAAAAAAAAAATACTGAATAATGTTTAACTAAATAATGTTTCGCAGGGCACAACAAGGACATTATTCTAAATGACATTGAGTTTCAAACGCACTTGTAACGTGTGAAGTTGATAGATTTCGATGGGTTAAAATAAAAGATAGAACTGGCGGAAAACTAGAATCAACTTAAATCTATCGGCTATTACGAATGCGCGTTGTTATGAAACGGTTTGTCACTCAGAATAAGGGGCCAGCTCCTTATTGGGTATGATTTTGTTAAGAACCACGCAGAATTTAAATAAATTGTCATTCAAATATGCATCGGATTGAAACAGTACCATCAGCAAAAACCATCCATTGTTACAGCTTATTTGTTCAGCTTTGTGATATAAATTGCTTTTAATTGAGGCTGTGTAACAATAGTTGTAAATTAATGTGATTGCTGAGTGTTTAACATATATTATTACGTAATTTTATATTAATTTGTGGGTATACATTTTGTAGGACAGCGACGCTGAAAAAAGTGACCAGGATCTTGTAGTTGATGTGGCAAATGAGGTAAGATGGTAACAGTATTCTGAGGATGATCAAATGTGTATATTGTTATATAAGTAATAATACTTATTGCAAATATTTGCATTATTCTGGGTGTTTCTATGTATAATAATTTGTATGTATTTACAGAAGAAAATGCATCTATGTTTATTCGCTTTATCCTTGCATCTATCCTGGTTGCATCCGAGGTTTTTGTCTCGGAGTCCGCTTTTATAAACCATATTGCAAGCTTGTTAAGCTACTTCGGGTCTCGATACTGCTGTGTAGTTCGTAGCAATAATTTATATAATTTACCGTAGATAATAAAAAAAAATACGAGTATATAATTGTAGTGAAGTTTCGTGAATAAATAATTAGAATTAGCTCAGTTTTAGTGACTTATCAAAGAGTACTTATAGTAATATTTTTGATATAGCGTCATACTTTAATAAATTAATGAGGAGGCGCCTTTCGGAATTCGTTGCTTTAATGTCAGTGAATTTCATACCAAAAGCTCATTACGCGTTTAGTATAACACTCGGAATAAATATAACAGAATCGAATGCTATTTTTAGACGACTCTTTCTATTGAAGACACCATGATTACATCACTTATATTGTTTTTTTATTATGAAAACACGCCCCAAAGTTCATCAAAAAGCTCATGTGTAGGTAATGAATACTTATCACCCATTAACTAACTGTTACCTGCGGCTCCGCCCGCATAGATGTCAGTTATCACGACCAAACGTAGTTACTTTCCCATTTATTATATTAGTATGGATCTGCTACTGCTTTGTTACTAACTTTTGTTATGTCTGGAGATCTATGAAACAGGTGTCATGTCATACCTGCTACAGACTCCAGCTCCCTATAACGCTTGTATCGATTGAATGCTGTAAACCTTCACGAGAGCGCCAATATATGAAATTTATCAAAATGTATACATATTGATACATGCCTTGCATTGCACATTTCAGGAAGAAAGAGGTTCTCCGAGTGTTCGCACCGATGGCGGCGAACGAACGGAAAACGGGCCCCGACCTCCTTCGAGATCAGGGTCCTCATCTAGTCGTTCCACACCTAAGAGTTCTAAAGACGTAAGTTAACCTCTCTGGACGTAAACTTACCGGGAACTTATATCATTCATTGTAAGGGTTGTGGCTCAGAATGTCAACTGCCCAAAATGTCCCCTGGTACCAAAATGTCAACTTCCCATAATGTCCCTTTCCCAAAAATCGACACTGCCCACTCCGACTCGGATAGGTTAGGTTAGAAGGCTAAGGCGGGAGCGGAGCGGAGCTCCCGCATTAGCCTTCGTGGTTATTTTTTTTTTACGTAAATAAACATGATTTAACTAGGAACATTATGGGAAGTTGACATTTTGGTACCAGGGGACATTTTGGGAAGTTGACATTCTGAGCCACAACGATTGTAAGTACGCAAAAAAGCCCGCTGAGTTTCTTGCCGGAGTTTTCTCAGGCCGGAGCCGCGTTTCAAACCGGCGGTGGTCCATTTGCTAAACAAGTCCTAGATTTCTTTGATGTTTTGTAAGTGCCGTGTTAATGGTCTATACATAGTGAATGGATTTTGACTTTGACATCATTGCTTCGTAAATAGCAAGATAAGTAAATGTATACCTAATGTACGCCATAACGATTTTGAGCATTAGGTGATAATATATTATGACTGTTATGAGTTATGATTATTCTTAATTTGTCTATTATCTCAATTAATTTTTCAATTTGTTTTATTACCTATTTTAGGTAATAAAACCGGTTAATGACATGATCATTAACCTGGGGGCCGACCACAACCGTTTACAAAACAGTCTTATTGCCGGAGAGTTTTGTGTCAAACTTAAAGTAATCTTGTTTATATCCGTACCACAACAGTACATTTTACATGCCATGTATTCCTGCTTAGCGCTTTTGTGACGTCACTTTAGTTTTAGTTCACTCAATCGGTACCATGACGAGATTTTAAAGCAGTATTTGTTTTTAACAATAATGTTCATATGTCAAATTTAGCAATTTTGAAAATTCGCTTTTTGGCGACCGATCTATTATTATTTTGTAAAATACTATTCGAAAAATAATTTTCCTTACCCAAAAAGCAAGGAAACCGTGTTTATTTATGTAAACATGTAGAATACATTGTGTAGCTAACGAATTTAGTACCGTTTTTTCGTGTTTTGCGGATACCCCCTTGCCTAGCCAGCGAGACCGTTATGTCGCACTCAAACCGACTAAAACCACACGCGGTCTCGTCAAGGTGGATCAATAAGGCATTTCCGTCACCCACGCTATGCTCCGGCTTATAACTAGCTCCCTTGAATGTGGAAACCAAGGTTTTCCGTCATGTCACTACTTTTGTTAGGGTGGCAGGCGTTAATCCCAGGCCCGCGTTCACAGGGGACGGAGGTCCTTGAGCTAACTCCCACGCCTAAGTCGCCTCTACTGCACCGAATGCATTCAGCGGGCTCGGCAGATGGAATAGTCTTAAGATTCTCCCGGACCCGTTCCGTCGTCTGCTTCTCGAGCATTGGGTGCATTCTCGTAGAAGAAGGCAGCAACAGACTATGAGCTCGCACTTCGTACCATAACTGTGAGCATGGCGCGCAATAAGAGGACTAGTACCCCGAGATATGCCTATAAATGCAAGTATAAATTGTAGAAAAGAACTCACAGAAATTACTTCGTTATTTAGCAAACAAATAGTATTTTAAAAATAAAGTACCTAACAATATATTTTTCTTCAAAGTAAAAACTTCTTGTAAAAGAACTTTTTTATGAAAATATTCTGTATTCTTTTAAAAAGAAATCACTGACATTAGGTATCTAGGGCTTGACTCCAGAGAAGATTTTCGAATCCGGTGATTTTCCTCCGGTTATAGTAAGCCTTTGGAATTTCACCGGAGATGATCCGGTAACGCCGAAGTTAAATTTAAATGTAAAAATAGCCACTTTCATGAATATTTTAATTACTTATTTGAAACAATGCGTTACTATTGTTATCATAATCCCCTTATTAGGAAAATGTAACACCCAAAAAAATGGCAAAGTCCGTAATTTTTAAGTGTACCAAGGTACAAATTCAAACAAAAATATATAAGAAGTATTTAATTAAATCTTCTTCAATGATCATTGCACCAATAAATTCAAGTTACTAACTACTTATTAATAAATGTAGGAATATCTATCAATATGTCGATAAAATAAGACATATAATAAAATATCTTCGTCGATAAAATCGTATCGAGATCGAATCTATGTATGTAACAAAATATTATAATTGTATTGAATGAAAGAAATACAAATATTTAACTTTAGGTAAGTAAAATGTCCGGAGGTTTTGAAAAAGAAAACCGGTTATTCGCAAAATCTATTAACGCCGGCAGTGCTCCGACTTTTCTGTCTCCCAAGCACATCCCTAACATTGTACGATTCATTAATCGTAATGCAGGGAATAGACAACTATTCTATATCGTTCATTCAATTCCGGTTATAGGCAGGAACAATAATGTAAGGTCATGGTACGAATAGGAGTAAGGTTATTTTTGAGCTTTTATTCAAGGAAAAGTAAGAATGCGTGTGAAAGAGACGGTGCTATACGTACTCTATAGCGCCATCTCTCTCACACACCCTGGCGAAATATTTATGTAATTTGTAAAACTTTTTTGAAGAAATACTTACCTTTTTTAAATAACTGGCAGGATATAAATTTGAAAACCATAAAAAGAAGAAAAATATCGAACAGAAAATAATATATAACAGAAAATGAGAATGTCAGGGAAACTGCCGTCCGTACAGAAGCGGGACACGAATATGATCACGCCTGAATTTTTGGCACCGCGAAAAATATCTACCTACTTATTTGCTAACGCTGGTTCCCCGTGGACTTAAATAGCGCCACCCCATCTCTTCCGCTCGGCGTCATAAAGGGCGACTAAGATATTGAGCTAATCGGGTCCTCCATCTAATCAGACAGTAAACATGTAGCCCAAGATATAGAGCCCGCTTGACGGCAATAGGCATTCCCATTATACCATACTATACACCCACCTATTACTAAAAAGATGTTTGGTAGCAATTGCAAATCTTAAACCGAATGAACATTAATCGGTCCCGCCTACTATAAAACTTGCTTCAAACTTTTCGGTGCGCCTGCCACTGTCTGAGGCATACAGTAGGCCCACACCTGAGGGGGCCCTTTCGATGGACGTGGGTCAGCCGGAGCGTATTATGCCATAGTCAATCTCACCCTCGGTAATTGATGGCGTGCGGTTATAGTCGGTTCGAATTCGACATAACCAAAATGTCGGGTTTTTATTTCATTAATAAAAAACTCGGATCATTTTATTATGAATTCATTATTCTCAGGGCAAGGTTTGTGTGATGTTTCTTTTTTTTTAAGTCTGCTTGTACCGCACCAGGGCGAAGTCAAGGCGCGCAGCTAGTTTTGTATATTGTTATTATAAGAAGATAGTTGCCATGGTAATCAATGTCACTTAGATGACGTTATAATATTCATGCGCACTGCGGCTCTGTCACATCAACCGCCTTGAGACCATGCTTGACAGTCAAATGACAATGGTATATCCCTGTTTTCTCGTGGTCCCAGGATTATGTACCATTAATGGGACCACGAGGGAGGATTGGCTTCTTAAGGTGGGTCTACTCTAGAAGAGCCGAGTACGAGCGGAGCACGAGCCGAGTCAAAATTCTTGTACTTATAGTGTGGTAGCTGAGGTACCTGAGGCAGCTATCTACTGCCTCATCATCTCATTTTTTTGTCTAAAACTGCAATTTAAAACTGCAATTCCGATACAATGCTAGAATAGGCTCGTGCTCGACTCGTCTAGCGTAGACCCACCTTTAGATCGAACGCAATTAATGAATTAGCCTATTGCAGCCCACTGCTAGACATAGCCTCTCCTAATAAATAAATAAATATAGTATGTAGGACATTCTACACAACGCTATCTAGTGCGTGCGCCACGTCTGCCGAACCTCCACTTCCCGCATCCAGTCTGTCCCAGCCATCTTTTTTTTAGGTCCCAGTCGACCTGGTTAGGGCACGTCCCACCTTCCTTCTTGCGGTCTCCACTCTAGGGCTCATCTACTCCAACGGCCATCAGTCCTTCGACAGATGTGGCCAGTCCAATGCCTCTTCAACTTGCTTAATCTGTGAGCTATGTCGGTAACATTGCCGCCGATATAATAGGTACCTCTAACTCTAAATGAGCCTGATGCTTAGATATTATTAGATATTATGCTTATACATAGTTGGTCCATGAGGAAAACCTGATTTATACTGAGCGGTAATCGAAACCGCGGCTGGATCACAGCGGACGTTACTGTAGGTACTTGTCGGTATATAGTAGTACTTACGGTAATTATTGGTTTGAAAAATCTTGATACATATAATCACGCATGCACACGGATAAAAGAGGGTAAGGCATAGGTAGGTGAATTAACACCCATATTTCACCAATTCGGTCCCACATAATAGGGCACCCCCTATTACGTGGTACCGAATACAAGGATTGATGAAATGGATGGTGTACGGCAATAGGCTCACTAGACTATTGCCGTATTCCGGGTACTATTGTTGATTCGAGCCATGGATCTGAGACTAAGTCATAGGTGTATAACTGTCTGATGTTAAACAGCCTCGACTGAAACAAACTAGATAAGTATTTAAAACAAATAAAAGTCAATTATATTTGTGAAATAGTTAATTTTGTGTCTGGATTCTGGTTCCTGGAACCGCTGTACTCTTGAATATGGCGCGCATGAATATGGCATGCAAGTTATTATTTGTGCGTAGTTGTTCCCTCGGCTTGCTCGGCTCTCGACTCTGAATGAATCGGACTTCTTTAATCATATTGAATCAATATGATTAAAGAAGTCCGATTCATTCAATATTATTGATAACTTCGAATCAGTTGCATATCAAAAATGGTAACGCAATCAACACCTAGAACAAAATAACTATGTTACATTATTTAATTACCAAAGCAATAATGGTTATTCCCACATTACAATTCTTAAGTGTGTACTTAATGTATGATAAATATGGGCTTACCCAGGGACTGATCAAGAGTTCTGACCGCCCTAGGCTAATTTTGAAGACGCGCCCCCATCAAGTGTGTCTACCTTAAAGAGTAGTATAGCAGGTTTGACTTTGTTTACATGTGTGACAATTTTAATATGGTTCATATTCAGTTCTTAAGATCCCGAGTTGATGATGATCCCGATGATGTGGAGAAGACATAATACTTGCTGGAGCGACATAAGCAGGAGCTACGTGTCACGGATATGAAAATGCTGCGGTCGATGTGCGGAGACACGCGTAAAGATTGCGAGAGGAACTCTCGCATCCACTGCAGCCCTCATGTCTGTGACATGGCAGATAAATGGCAAGAAAATCGCCTTCGCTAGTGCGGTCACGTTCCGTCATCTACCCAAGTACGACCGGTGTCGGTCGGAGAGAGATGTCGTGCAGTGTTCCGCAGGGATCGGTCCTGGGGCCTCTCCTGTGGAACGTCGGATACGACTGGGTGCTTCGCAGTGAGCTCGTGGATGGTGCTGCCGTGACGTGCTATGCAGACGACACGCTAGTGACGGCGAGCGGGGCTACACACCGCGAAGCGACGCCACGACCGCGGTTGCCCAAGTCGTGCAGCGGATCCGGCGGCTAGGTCTCGAGGTGACTCCGCAGAAAACCGAGGCCATGTTCTTTCATGGATCCCGGCGCGGACCACCGCCGGCGGGGTCCAGCATCACAGTGGGAGACTCTCCCATCGACATCAAGCACCAGATGAAATATCTCGGTCGGTGGCACTTCGGGGAGCATTTCCGAAGTCTAGTCCCAAAATTAGTGCTCACAGCTAACTTTTTGACGCGTCTGCTGCCCAATTTGAGGGGCCCGGAGGAATCCTGCAGGAGACTCTACGCGAGTGTCGTGCGGTCCATGGCTCTATATGGGTGAACAGTATGGGTGGACAACCTAAAGGCCAGGCACGTGGACCGGCTGCGTAAACCACAGCGGAAAATGGCCTCCAGGGTAGGGTTGCCATACGTCCCCGTACGCCGGGACATGTCCCCGTTTGAGGCCTGGTGTCCCGGCGTCCCGGCCAATAAGCAAATTGTCCCGGTTAAACATTTTTAGTATTATATTAGAGTGCTGGACTTGGTTGGTAAACAGAATATACGTACAATAAACGCGACTAAGTAGCTAGGCTATTAATACGTAGATAGAACGACGTAAGCGCTGATATTTTTCCATACATGAATATGTTAATGAGTAATAAAGACCCCGGGGCCAATGATTTTACGAGAAAAACGCGATGAAGGACAGATGGCGCTCATACTTCCAACGACATGCTGAATAAGCAGCAAGAGGTGCATCCACCAGACCTCTTTCCGAAACAAGGACTAGTGCCACCGATAACGCCTGCAGAAGTACAGACTCGGCCTCGACGAAATCCCCATCGAGGCTTAGAAGGTAATGCCTCTGTGGCGTAGCGGTAGTGAACGCGGCTGCTACGCAGGAGGCGCGGGTTCGATCCCCGCTCAGTGCAAATATTTGTATGCATGAATATGAATATTTGCATTGGTCTGGGTGTTTTCTATGTATAATATGTATGTATTTACAAAAAAAAATGTATCTATGTATGTTTATCCGCATTCTAGAACCCATAACACAAGCTAGTTAAGCTATGCTTACTTTGGGTCTAGATAGCGTTGTGTAGATTGTCGTACAATATTTATTTATTTATTTATTTATTGGGTGCTCGTGGTGTGAGCATTCTAACAAATCTGTATAACCGCGTACTTCTCACCGTGAGATCCTGAGCCAGTGGAGACTGAGCTTCATTACGCCAGTATTCAAAGGCAAGGGATCGGTGCAGGAGTGTGGTAGTAACCGCGGTATAAAGATAATGTCCCACACCATGAAGCTCTATGAGCAGATAATCGACTCCCGGATCCGACAGGAGAGTACACTCTCGGAGTGTCAGTATGGGTTTCGTCTCGGGCACGGGATCATTGATCCGGTGTTCTCCCTAAGGATTGTGGTGGGGAAATACAGGGCGAAGAACACGCCCCTGCACTGCCTATTCTTAGACATGCAGAAGGCCTTCGACTGTGTTCCTCGCGCGGTGATCTGGTGGGTACTGTGGGCTAAGGGAGTTCCAGAGACCTACATTGACACCATCCAAGATATGTATCATGATTCTGGTTCCGTGGTTCGGAGTGCTTTTGGTGACTCAAAAGCCTTCCCCATCACCATCGGAGTACACCAAGGATCCGTCCTTAGTCCTTACTTGTTCAGCTCGGTATTAGACGTCTTGTTGGACAGTATCAGAAAACCACATAAGCAGCCTCCGTGGTTGCTCATGTATGCTGATGATATTGCGCTGAAGGACGCGGACAGGAGCAGATTGGTGCAACACGTGAAAGTGTGGAAGGAAGCGCTTGAGAACGGTGTTATGAAGCTAAATGTAGCGATGACAGAAAGTTTAGCGTTAAACTCGACAGATTTCACACCGGTCCGCATAGGCGATGATCGGTTTAAGTACCTGGGATCTGTACTTCATGTGACCAGTGAAATCGACTACGACATCAGGGCACGCATTGCTTCCGCGTGGGCCAGGTAGTGAGAAATGACTGGCGTCACGGGTGATCCCAAAATGCCAGTCAGGTTGAAGGGGCAGGTCTATAAGACGATCATTAAGCCTGTCCTCTTACATGGTTGTGAGAGCAAGAGCGTAAGCACGTAAGAGCTGCATGTCACGGAGATAAAAATGCTGCGTGAGGAACTCTTGCAGCCGCGGCAGCCTTCATGTCCATGATATCGCAGATAAAATGCAAGAGAGCCGCTTTCGCTGGTGCGGCCACGTCTTGCGGCAACCGCCAGGATACGTGGGTAGCAAATGCCTGACAATGGCGCCCCCGCCGGGTCCAGGTAGAAGGGATAGGCCCAAGAAGTCCTGGCTTGACGTCGTGGAGAGTGATATGCGTGCAAATGGTCTCACTACCATGGACGCCCAAGATCGTGTCAAGTGGAGGAGAAAGAGCCGGAAGGTGGACCCTGAGCTCCGGGGTCATCTTGGCCAGGGATGCAATCGGGAGAAAGCGTCTACATGAAGATGATCTTTAACTTAATGTTGATTTCGTCAAATTTTGTACAATTATCAGAAGTTAATTCTGATAATTTTTCGCCTTTCAGAAAACATAGGAAGCCCGGGTCGCTGCCCGCTTGTTTAACGCTTGTTTAATGGCAGTGTTAAAAGTTGTTGTAATAAAAGTTCCTATTTTTCTACCTTTGCTAATTTTTCTTCAAATGTCCCGGTCTGGGTCCCCACACTTATGGCAACCCTACTCCAGGGCCATCAGGGGGTACCCCGCACGATATCCTTTCAAGCAGCGAGTCTCATTGCTAGATTGCCACCGTGGATCCTGGAAGCGAGAACCCTTTCGGCGCTATATCGGTTTGGAAAGGAGGTGCGGGAGTGGGGACACGATCCTGAGCCTGAAGAAATTCGGACCGTGAGATCCCGGCTCCACAGGGTGGCGGAGTAGGAGCTATAACTTGGGCGACCACGCGCAGGGTGCGCCGTAGTAGCGGCGGTAAGACGGGGGAGTGGCTAGAGAGGCCACACGGCGGCCTCTCGTTCTGGCTGACGCAGATTATATCACCGGGCACGGGTGCTTCGGGTGGTATCTGCTTAAGATCGCGAAGAAAGAGTCAACGAGTGCCATCACTGCGACGCGAGCGAGGACTCGGCGCTGCACACGCTCACCGAGTGTCCGGCGTGGGAGACGCCGAGACGGGAGCTGGTAGTGACCCTGGGAGTGAGAGTTCTCTCTGGGATGCGTGGGCTGCCGGCGCCTCCTTCTGCGAGCAAGTAATGCTCGTGAAGGAGGCGGCAGCGGAGCGGGAGCGAAGGAGAATCGCAGACCTTGCGGCCCGCGACAAGCGGAGAAGAATCGCAAACTGCACGGCCTGCGATGAGCGGCGGCAACTCGGGCGTCGGAGGTCGCAGAATGACCTCTGTCCCCCATGAGCGCGGGCCTGGGGTGACGGGAGCGGAGGGATATCCGTGGGGGTTTATCACACGATAAAAAAAAAAGTGCGGTCACGTTTTACGAAAACTGCCAGGCTAATGGCAATGGCGCCCCCACCGGGTCCAGATAGATGGGGTAGGCCCAAGAAGTCCTGGATTGGCGTCGTGGAGGGTGAAATGCGCGTGCGAATAGTCTCACTACTATCACGCACAATACCGTGCGAAGTGGAGGAAGAAGAGCCGGTAAACAAACGAAGCGTCCGAAAAATGGTTTGCTTATTTTGAACGGACAACTTGCCTTCAGATGGCCCCGTTTATAAGCAGTATTATAGTGATTAACGCGAGTCATACATCTTCTGCCAGAATTCCAGGGGGGGCGGCTGCTGTGTGATTTTTGCAAACTATTTAATTCGAGTCGGTGTTGGTTTTGTGCGCACATTTTAATATTTCTTAAAATCAGGGACTCTCAAAATTAATCAGTTCATAGCGCATTTAGTGTTAGTGTCTATTTGAAATATTTAGGGTGGATGCAATGATGTTAGATGAATAGTGCATGCGAAGACACGATTTCAGCGCGCGCGCCCCTGATCCTGCGCCCCTCCCCGATTCTCGCGCCCCCCCGGTCCTCGCGCCCTAGGCTACAGCCTAATTAGCCTAAGGGTTAATCAGGCCCTGGGCTTACCCTTGGCTTACCTTTGGTCTCTTCAGAGAACTATAGGTATTTTCATTAGTGTGGTCTCTATTCATCATTCCTCTGTAGGAGTCTGTTTCGCTTATGAACCAGCATCATACAGTGGAAGGAGTCTCATTCCTCTCATAACTGCATACGACTCGATTTCGTGAATGGGCATTAGGATTATCAGCTTTTGGAAGCTGATAATATCCTCATTATCCTCGAATATATTTTTTTCTATAATATTTTCTTTGTATTGTAACGATTGACTTTTTGAAGAATGTCATATTTGACGTTGAATGAACTAAAATATCAAAATCGATGGTGACGTCACAAAACTGCTGGGTTAAACTGACATTATTGCAATACTGTTTTAAGAGGTTGTGGTACCAAAACACGAAATAAGACTGAATAAGTCCTGCTTTAAGAGGTGGTGGTTGGGCCCCTGTTTTTTGAGCCGATATTAATAAGACGTGACGGAGACGTAACGTAGAAACTAGAAAGAATACAAGTATCACCACCCCATATCATCCGAAGGGTGTCGTAAGAGGCGACTAATGGAATAATACACAGACGATATCACTGCGAGAGAAAGAAAACTCGACATAAAACCTTGTACTAACCCGTCTGGCCAGCGTGGAAACAGTAGGCCAAAGCCTCCCAACATTCAGAGAGGCCTATGTCTAGCAGTGGACTGCGATAGGTTAATCGACTAATTTAAAGACCCTGTAACTGGTAGCGAGTTCAAGTCCTGTCTGAGCATTCACTTTTTCCAATGTATGATTTGAGATTGATATGGTCATTCACATTAATACTGTAACCCTCACCGGGATATTTACCATACACACCGTGGTCATGGTACTTGTAAAAGTACCGAAATATCGGTTACTCGAAACCAACAACATCTTAAATATCCCGGTGATGTATATTTATTGGAAAAAGTGTGTAACACCACTTTTTTCCAATAAATATACATAACATACATTCATTATACTCACGCCTGTAAATTCCCGAAGGGGTAGGCAGAGGTGTATTAACACCCACATTTCCTTTTCCGAGCCTATTGCCGTCAAGCTGGCACTTAGTCCTGGGCTGTATGTTTACTGTCGGATAGAGAATAGCCCAATCCCTTAGTCGCCTTCTACGATACCCACAGGTAGAGATAGGGTGGCAATATTCTACTCCACCGTTGTCATTTTTTCCAATATAAATAGGTATTAATCCCTTGTTCAACATGATTACAGGAAAAACCCGGTACTCCGGGTGGTAAATTAGGTAGAGCGTCTACCCCTACGGGAGCTAGAGGCGCGTACCCGTACGGTTCGTACGGCGCGTACCGGGGACAGGCGCCCGCCTCTGCTGCCGTACCTGTACATTATGACTCACACCATCGGACTAATGGCATTGCACCTTCGAAACCGTGAGTCTAGTCACTTTGTTTGATTAGATAGATAAATAGATTAGTAGTTTATGAAACTGTTGCTTAATAAGGGTTCTTGAAATACGAGTTACGGCGAGTTTTTTATAGTACAGTAAGCTTCAGAGAAAAGGGACCCCCCTTGTTAATGATATGAAAGCATGAGGGGGTCTGTTTTCTCTGACGCTGACTGTACCATACGAGTGGTTTAATACCAAATTATGTGCAGTTACATACACTTCTTTATCTAATTGTATGAAATAAATAAAATAATTTGTGTAAAATAACAATAGTTGAACGCCAAAATAAAAAATAAAAAATTTGCTCATCATTGCTCATTTTGGCTGACGAGGCCATGGTGCGCGCGGATTGTTTTGTAATAATCTATGTTTGGTGAATTTAAGCTCGTCCACCGCCGTAGCATCCTGATCTATCCTCAAAAGACACAAAAGAAACGTGTAAAAGTCCAAGATAAATGTCCCGAGCAATCACCAACCAAACCAAAGCAAGGGCGGGTCTTGAGCTCGTCTCGTTTTGCATCGAGTACCAACAACAGTGTGTATTTGCAGGGCTTACTCGTACCACTCGTGCGGCGGGCCGCTACAGCCCGTGGGCTTCCCCACGGACGCGCTGGGAGGCGCGGGAGTGGCCAGAGGCGCGCGGGCCGTGGCCGCCTTGCCACACGGCGAGGTGGTGTGCGCCGTAGCGCTGTCCGTGTCGGGGACGGCGCGCCACGCGTATACGGGCGGCAAGGGCTGCGTTAAGCTGTGGGACATCTCCAACCCGGGCTCGCCCAACGCGCTGGAGCCGCTGTCTCAGTTGGACTGTCTGGTGAGTGTTCCACTTCACCACATGTTTTTCAAAGGGCCCGTGGACAAGCGCTCTGGACTTCCTAACACAAAGAGATTTTATGATCATCGCAAATTAGTACAAATTCTACTTACCTATACGTCAATACTATACTCTCAAATTATGTGTTGTATCGTTCCAGCAACGCGACAACTACATCCGCTCGGTGAAGCTGCTGCCGGACGGGCGCACCCTGATCGTGGGCGGCGAGGCGTCCAACCTGTCCATCTGGGACCTGGCCGCGCCCACGCCGCGCATGCGCGCCGAGCTCACCTCCTCCGCGCCCGCCTGCTACGCGCTCGCCATCTCGCCCGACTCCAAGGTACGCGCCACCACTATACACCCCACCACTATCCACCACTATACGCGACAACTACATCCAACCTGTCCATCTGGGACCTGGCCGCGCCCACGCCGCGCATGCGCGCCGAGCTCACCTCCTCCGCGCCCGCCTGCTACGCGCTCGCCATCTCGCCCGACTCCAAGGTACGCGCCACCACTATACACCCCACCACTATCCACCACTATACGCGACAACTACATCCAACCTGTCCATCTGGGACCTGGCCGCGCCCACGCCGCGCATGCGCGCCGAGCTCACCTCCTCCGCGCCCGCCTGCTACGCGCTCGCCATCTCGCCCGACTCCAAGGTACGCGCCACCACTATACACCCCACCACTATCCACCACTATACGCGACAACTACATCCAACCTGTCCATCTGGGACCTGGCCGCGCCCACGCCGCGCATGCGCGCCGAGCTCACCTCCTCCGCGCCCGCCTGCTACGCGCTCGCCATCTCGCCCGACTCCAAGGTACGCGCCACCACTATACACCCCACCACTATCCACCACTATACGCGACAACTACATCCAACCTGTCCATCTGGGACCTGGCCGCGCCCACGCCGCGCATGCGCGCCGAGCTCACCTCCTCCGCGCCCGCCTGCTACGCGCTCGTTATCTCGCCCGACTCCAAGGTACGCGCCACCACTATACACCCCACCACTATCCACCACTATACGCGACAACTACATCCAACCTGTCCATCTGGGACCTGGCCGCGTCCACGCCGCGCATGCGCGCCGAGCTCACCTCCTCCGCGCCCGCCTGCTTCGCGCTCGCCATCTCGCCCGACTCCAAGGTACGCGCCACCACTACACCCCACCACTATACGCGACAACTACATCCAACCTGTCCATCTGGACCTGGCCACGGTACGCGCCACCACTATACACCCCACCACTATACACCCCACCACTATACACCCCACCACTCCACCACTATACGCGACATACGCTCACTACATATCTATGGTGGGCGGGGGTAGGGTAGTTAGCATATGCTCTCATGAAAAGGCCATAATATTTCTTTACTCTACTACCCTTGCTGGGCAATTTGTCTGGCAAGGTAGTAGAGTAAAGAAATAGAGAAGCTTGTAACAGAATGAAGGAATCCATGTTTATCTGTCTGAATGTGCCAAAATTTTTGTTTTTTGTCGACAGGTTTGCTTTAGTTGTTGCTCCGATGGAAATATAGCAGTGTGGGATCTCCAAAACCAAACATTAGTTAGACAATTTCAAGGTATGTTCAATTTTAAGATTACGTTGACTTGACACTAATCTATTTTCTTCTTTTTTTTATTGACACGAATTAACCACTAAGCTACTGACTCTTCAAATGTAACGATATCTGTCTGTATGTTCAAATCGTTTTGGAAAGAGAAAAGAGAATCGACCTCGGGCGGGACTCGAACCCGTGATCTTTCCACGAAGCCAATTCAAATTCTCTATACTTCCGTCTTCGGAATTGCTATTGGTTTTTTTTTGTGGATTGGATTGGATTGGATTGGATAATAAATGCTTCAAAATTTAATTTCAAAAAAATCTGTATGTCGGAGAATGAATGAAATTGTAATAAGCGCCATCTGTTATCATTCGAGACGAATCTCTTAGTCGATTCAACGGTCGGTAATATCGTTCATAAGTCAGCGACCTGAAGTTGAAGCTGGCCAATCAGCGGTCGCGCTGAAGTGCGCGACGTTGGCGAGGTTGAACGATATAGCGAAGTATGCGAGGAAGGCGGGCGGCGCGCTGACAAACATGAAGAATATCGATACCGACATTACCTAGTTATATCAAAATAATAAGGGCTCCACCCCTTTTTCCGACATGTATGTCTGTATGTATGTGTGTGGCAGGTCACACGGACGGCGCGTCGTGCATCGACATCAGCGGCGACGGCACGCGGCTGTGGACGGGCGGGCTGGACAACACGGTCCGCTCGTGGGACCTGCGCGAGGGCCGCCAGCTGCACCAGCACGACTTCTCCAGCCAGATCTTCTCGCTCGGCTACTGCCCCACCGGTACTGCGCACCCTCCTTTTTTTTTTTTTTTTTTTTTTTTATCGTGCGAAAAATCCCCACGGATACCTCCCCCGCCGGGGTCGGAGGAGGAGGTTATGTCGGACTCGAACCGACTAAAACGCACGCCTTCTGTAGGCCGTCAGTTGCCGGAGGTGAGATTGTCATAGCCATATCCCTCGCACCCCGGCCGACCCAGGTCCATATCTCTCGATCTGGCCCCCTTCCGGTGTGGGGACCACGGAGTCCCCAACTCGCCCCCGGGTATGGGGGGGGGGGGGGCACGCAATGCGTGCCACCGCCGTGGCCTGCTTCTGCCAGGGTGACAGGCGACTCCACCCGTCACCCCCAGGCCCGCGCTTACCCTCCGCGATGAAGACCGCTTCTGTAGCGTTAGTTCATGCCAGAGACGAGGGGTCCCTATAGCACGATTCCTACCGGCTTGTTCTGCAAATAGACCGAAGTCGATAATTTTGATAAATTCATTTTTAACAAAAAAATTTTTACAGACTTCTAATATATCAGTAAGTCTGTAAATTAAGTTATTTTTCGCTTTTCAGTACCTACCTCTTTATCGTTTCTTGAAGTCGGTTAAACTTTTTTGTTAAAAATGAATTTATTTTTCTCTTTTTAGTGAGTTTGTACAGTCTCACGACTTTACATCGCATGTATAGTGACCTGACTGTACATGCGCTGCTGACGCTGCAATACAGATCGAACCGGCCACGCTACAAAAAAAAATTATTAAATCATTATTCAAAAAGAATTTTTAAAATCAATGCATATACACCGGAAATACCTATAGCTTTCTTTTTTTTATCGTGCGAAAAATCCCCACGGATACCTCCCTCACCGGAACCGGGGGAGGAGGTTATATCGGACTCGAACCGACTAAAACGCACGCCTTCTGTGGGCCGTCAGTTGCCGGAGGTGAGATTGTCATAGCCATATCCCTCGCACCCCGGCCGACCCAGGTCCATATCTCTCGATCTGGCCCTCTTCCGGTGTGGGGACCACGGAGTCCCCAACTCGCCCCCGGGTATGGGGGGCACGCAATGCGTGCCCCGCCGTGACCTGCTTCTGCTAGGGTAGCAGGCGACCCCACCCGTCACCCCCAGGCCCGCGCTTACCCTCCGCGATGAAGACCGCTTCTGTTGCGTTAGTTCATGCCAGAGATGAGAGGTCCCTATAGCACGATTCCTACCGGCTTGTTCTGCAAATAGACCGAAGTCGATAACATTATGGTACAAGTGAGCAAAGTTGGTGATTACCGCCGAGGCGCCATTGAGACCCGAGGATGGTAATCATCATGCTCACGCGTCCCATACGACGTTTTACAACACACTTGCGAATAAAATAATACTATAAATACTAAATAAGCAATACTACAAATTAATTCGTTTTCCTATGTGCGCTCATCTAACAATGGCGGTCGGCCATATTTAAAAAAAAATGAGGTTTGATTTTAACTTTTTTTTATTGTTTTTTTTTCTGTACATAGAGAAAAAAAAAGTTAAATTTGAGTGAAAATTTTGTTTATTAAACAAGTATTACAAGTTGAAATTATTTATTTAAATACGAAAATGCATGAAATGAACATACAATAGGCATATTAATTTATTCGTACTATTAAACGTTCTTTTTATATCGAAACTTTTTTAAGAACATAGAAACTTAACCTATAAAATTTAAAAAAGAATCTATAACTCACTTGTGAATAATAGCAATGAAAAAGTCACAGTTTGATAATAGGTGTCATTCCGTGCCTATTTGCGGTGAAATAATAGCACTTTTATGAGCAGGTGTGTTGTAAAATAATTTACGGGCGATCTGAGGTCGGGAAGTGGAAGGGGGTGAGTTTTCAGGGTAAAAAACGGTTTATCTCGATATCCGGAAAAAATAACAAGTCGTAAAGTGTAAAGTAGAAATGTATGAGCTACATACGGCACGGTCGCCGTGCCGTGACCGTCTTCATGTGAAAGCTGTCTACGTAGCTCATACATTTCTACTTTACACGGCACGGCGACCGTACCGTGACCGTGTGCCTGTGAAAAGGGCATTAGCGCCTTCGCTGTGTTTAGCGGGCGCACGGCGCGGACGTCCGCTTCGCGTGCTTGTTTCATGTTACATTTCAAGAGCAGCTTTGCGTGAGGCGGGTACCTGTCACACGCGACGGACAGGCGGACGCACGGCGCGCGCATTCGCGACCCGCACCCGCTTACCGGAGCGAAGGCGCTTAGAGTATACATTTACTAAACTTTTCCTCTGTCGGGCAGGCTCGTGGCTAGCCGTGGGCATGGAGAACTCGCACGTGGAGGTGCTGCACGCCAGCAAGCCGGACCGCTACCAGCTGCTGCTGCACGAGTCGTGTGTGCTGTCACTGAAGTTCGCGGCCAGCGGCAAGTGGTTCGTGTCCACCGGCAAGGACAACCTGCTCAACGCCTGGCGCACGCCCTACGGCGCCAGCATATTCCAGGTCGGTAGCCACATTACCTAGTTCGCGGCCAGCGGCAAGTGGTTCGTGTCCACCGGCAAGGACAACCTGCTCAACGCCTGGCGCACGCCCTACGGCGCCAGCATATTCCAGGTCGGTAGCCACATTACCTAGTTCGCGGCCAGCGGCAAGTGGTTCGTGTCCACCGGCAAGGACAACCTGCTCAACGCCTGGCGCACGCCCTACGGCGCCAGCATATTCCAGGTCGGTAGCCACATTACCTAGTTCGCGGCCAGCGGCAAGTGGTTCGTGTCCACCGGCAAGGACAACCTGCTCAACGCCTGGCGCACGCCCTACGGCGCCAGCATATTCCAGGTCGGTAGCCACATTACCTAGTTCGCGGCCAGCGGCAAGTGGTTCGTGTCCACCGGCAAGGACAACCTGCTCAACGCCTGGCGCACGCCCTACGGCGCCAGCATATTCCAGGTCGGTAGCCACATTACCTAGTTCGCGGCCAGCGGCAAGTGGTTCGTGTCCACCGGCAAGGACAACCTGCTCAACGCCTGGCGCACGCCCTACGGCGCCAGCATATTCCAGGTCGGTAGCCACATTACCTAGTTCGCGGCCAGCGGCAAGTGGTTCGTGTCCACCGGCAAGGACAACCTGCTCAACGCCTGGCGCACGCCCTACGGCGCCAGCATATTCCAGGTCGGTAGCCACATTACCTAGTTCGCGGCCAGCGGCAAGTGGTTCGTGTCCACCGGCAAGGACAACCTGCTCAACGCCTGGCGCACGCCCTACGGCGCCAGCATATTCCAGGTCGGTAGCCACATTACCTAGTTCGCGGCCAGCGGCAAGTGGTTCGTGTCCACCGGCAAGGACAACCTGCTCAACGCCTGGCGCACGCCCTACGGCGCCAGCCTATTCCAGGTATACCCTCTCCTTTCGTACGTAAGACAATACGTATTTACCCGCATACGGTGCAGAATATTCCATCCAGAACCAAGCAGTTTGCAGTTGCGTAGAGATGTGGCATCTTTGGCGGTATTTTACCGTCTCTACCATGGTGAATGTTCTGATGAGCTCTTCCAATTAATCGCACCCTCTCCTTTCCTATATAGGACAACACGTGCAGGACTTAGATGTCACCCGCATACGTGCAGAATATTGCATCCAGAACCAAGCAGTTCGGCGACTCCTGCCGCACTATTAAGACCTGGAATTCCTTACCAGCACACGGGTTTCCCTCTTCCTACAGTCCTGGGTCCTTTAAGCTAAGCGTCTACCTTACGGCATCGTACGCATCAAACGCAACGCCAACGCGCCTCGCTTTATCACTGACATATTTCGCACGTATGGCTCCACGCAAATCTGAATGAAGTGGCGTCGACAATCCGATTGCCGGTAGTTGTGGCGGCAAATGCGATCGCTGCCGATCAGATAAACACATTTTCAAAATTCATCCGATCGATGCGATGCGTCCGATGCGTACGATGCCTATGTAATTAGTGTAATTACTGATGTAAGAAAGATTTGTAGGCCTCCCACCAAGATCTTTGGTGCCCAAACCCTTCACCTGATTGACGGATGAAGCTGTGGCTATTATTTTAAAATGTATTCTTGTATTACAGTCAAAGGAGTCATCGTCGGTGCTCAGTTGTGATATATCGGCGGACGATAAGTTCATAGTGACGGGCTCCGGCGACAAGAAGGCGACGGTATACGAAGTGATGTACTGAACGAACTGGCGTAATCTCATAGGCTATAATGTGAACGTGGTCCAGTGAAGTGAGATACATTTTATATGACACTTTAGTTGACTGTACCAATCGTTGGAAACTTATATTTTATTAGCGTGTAAAAAGTATTCGATTTTTGATGTTCAAAACATGGCCGAGCACTGCCAATTGATCTCAAAAAATGTATTATATTGTATGTTGCAATAATATTTTGGGAAGTAACAAATTATTAGATTATGTTGAACGATTCGTACAGCCAACTAAAGACGGTTGATAAGTGTAAGTTTAATGTAACAAATAGATCAATGTTGCACCGTTATACATGGATATTTTAGTGTTATTATATATTTTTATAATGAAATAAGAAAAATCATTTTTATTATTAGTTGCCGAAGTTGAACCTAAGTTTTGTGAACGGTCCATTTTATTACGAGTATTTATTTTTTATATTCTCATCATAAGTTCTTACAGACTGATATTCTGAGTAGGGTACTAATTGGTCGTCTTGCGTATTTTTTTTTCAGTTTTATTTCTTTTTTTTTTAACGCACCAAAGCCTGGTTTCCACCGCGAGCGGAACGGACACATTAAAAACTCCGTTTACCTCGCTATACGAAACTGCATGATATAATAATATGTATATACTTTTCCTTACCGTGTAAACAATCACTGTCCACACTTGATTCCGTGTCACTCAATAACATCACAAATTCACTACCGCACGCTACCAGTTCAAAACTCCAACTGAACTCGCTCTCTGTAGAAATTGACTATTCATTTCCCATTTCTCATTTTCCATTCATCTCGCTTCGCTATCCCTTTGCAGTGGAAATCAACAGACAAAACTTTAGTTTGTGGGAATGCAAACCTATTTTGTTTAGAAAGAGTCCGTTCCGCTTACCATTTCCCACTATTAAGTACCATTTCGCGGTGGAAACCGGGCTTACGAGCGTCAACCACGCACATTGGCTTTGTATTGTCTCTTGGTTCAATGTTGGAAGGTTGGCCCCAGTAATGTTCCTAAATGAAAAAGCACCAACAAGTGTCAGTACAAAATATGTACAAACAATGGTGGCCTAACATTAGCTTGAAAGTGAAGTGTTATATTTGAAAAATTAGTGCCTGTCTAAACATTTCATATTGCGTAGAAAATTGTGCTTTACAACTTTAATATTGGTATCGAAAACAAAGTTTTTTGTAATAGTAGACAGTCGGGAGACGCGGCGGTGAGCGGTAAGGCGTTGATGAATGCCACATATCGGAGTTAGTATGAGAGAAGTACAAGAATAGTTCCTTAATGTAGTTGCATTTCTGAGTATAACAGGGATTTTGTTGAATGTTTTGAAAGCAATCGAATTGTTTTGACTTCTATTGGGTACTACAAAATTAAATTTCTGTTTTCTGATAAAAGTGTTTCATTGTGTTAATAAAAATTACTGTTTTATGTAATCTGACTGAAAATTTTATTACAAAGTATATTTTTATCGTACTTAAAAATTATGTAAATGAAATCTTTTAAAAACTAATTTCATTGTTTTTGATCTGATCTGCAAATTGTGATATTATTTCTCCTACGGTATACAATAAGTGTACCGGGTATGCAACACCAGATATGACTGTAAACCGAAAAATTGTTATTTTCCTTCAAAATTGGATTGTATTATGTACTTTGATTATATTTATTATTTCGATAAAATACCTTTTCTTGAATACCTTGCGAATGTGCCGTACCAAAATATGTTGCGATGCGGCTGTAATTTTTGCAAATATGTCGTAGTAGGGGAGGCGTAGAATGAAATTCAGAAGTTACTCGAGCGCGCCAGATTAATTTAAGGGAGGAGTCCATTCAGTTCAAAAATGGGTTGCTCAAAAAAATCGACCATTGGATTTACACTTACACGTTAGATTAAGATAAGGAAGTTTAGTTACTAACATGTGCAAATTTTGCTAATCTGACGATTTAAGCGTATTCTAAGGGCGTGGGAAGGCGGTGAAGTTGCATAAAACCAACGACCATACAACCAACTAGACACCGCATTACAGGCGACGCACTTCTGGCAATGGTTACGGCGAGAACAGCGTATAAAAATCTTGCCTTAGAAGCACAGAGTTAAGTAATCAACCAGTGTTGACCACATACGTGATCCGCGAACACTTCCGCGTTTGTGTGTCAAATATTTCAAAAATAAATATAAAAATGCCTACTTGCTCAATAAAATTGTGTGGTATTAATACTCAGACATCAAACTTTCGCAGGAACGGGATTTCATTTCATCGGTAAGTTAAATAAATACATTATAAATTAACTACATTTAGTTCCGTAAAAGATTGACGGAGTTCATTTTATACTGGTTGGCGGTGAGTAGATGCAATGAATGGCAATATTCACATCTCTTTCTTACACACGTACATTTGAATTTATCTATTTCGTTCGGTCAATCGGTTCGGTTCGGTTCTACTATTTTACGATCGCGCGTTATCGGAATGACATTTGTTAGACCAATCAAAAGCAGTTATTTGCCTCTCCCCGCGACTCCTACCTCAGCAAGCTGCCAGAATTTTTTGTTCGTAAAATATGAAAGAATAGGTGTCTATTGGTTTTATAGTCGCTGCATAAAACGAAGTCTGAATTTACTCGAGTGCGGTCGTTTTTTTGTTTTTATTTTAGAGGTATACAAAAAAATAACACCGATATATATTATGTACACGCTTTCCCCTCGACTGAAAGTGTAAAACATATACCATTACTCTTTTCAAAGCTGTTCAAGAGAGTCTGTTCAATAGCCAAATCTAATTATATTCGGGCTAAAATAGAAAAATCTGATAATAAAATAAAGGCAACATGGAACATTATTAACAAAGAAACCTGTAAGACAAGGTCACGTGATCGATCCTTCGAGTTGGAAGTGGATGGTGAGCACATTAATACTGATGCTGCAGTGGCCAATGCATTCGAATCTTTTTTCACAAATGTTGCAACTACAACTACAAGTAAATTAAATTCTCCAAAAAATGCAGCTGCTTCTCTTCTTAAATCTAGTGTTGATAAATGTAGTGTTAACTTTAATTTTCAGTATATTGACTCTGAAACCATATTTAAAACTTTTAAGCAACTGAATATAAAAAAGACTGAGGATCTTTGGGGCATTTCAACCAATATAATAAAACCAATAATGCCCGCTATTGCGCCTTATCTTGCAATCATATTCAATAAATGTATAGATGAAAACCAGTTTGCTACTCTTATGAAGTACAGTAAAATCATTCCGTTATTCAAAGCAGGGGAAAAAAGTGATCCATCCAATTTTCGACCCATCTCTATACTCCCAGCCCTTAGTAAAATTTTTGAAAAAATAATTTTTAATCAACTGCTTTCACATTTTACATTTAATAAATTACTTCATGAGAAACAGTTTGGGTTCACTAAAGGCAGAAACACGACGGATGCAGGAGTTTCACTCGTCAAACATATATTTGATGCATGGGAGAAGAAGCAGGATGCCATTGGTATTTTTTGTGATTTATCAAAAGCTTTTGATTGTGTTGATCATGAGACTTTGTTATTGAAATTAGGTTATTATGGTGTTTCTAATGGCTCACTTAGCTTAATAAAGTCTTACCTCGATGGCAGAGTACAAAAAGTCAACATTAATGGCACCGACTCTTCTGGCGCCCCTTTAGTCATGGGAGTACCCCAGGGCTCGATATTAGGACCCCTTTTATTCTTGATATATGTAAATGATCTTCCTTACTTCACTAAAAATCTTTGTGAAATAGTATTATTTGCAGATGACACATCATTAATTTTTAAAACTGATAGACAAAAAGTAGTACTTGACGATGTGAATAATACCCTTTCCGAAATATTGCATTGGTTCACAAGTAACAACTTGTTACTCAATGCAAAAAAAACAAAATGTGTTAAGTTTACTATGCCCAATGTAAGACAGATAGATACTCATATTGTAATGAACAATGAATCAATTCAAGTAGTTAATACCACAGTTTTTCTGGGAATAACGCTAGATAGTAAACTGCAATGGGGTTCTCATATCACAGCCTTGGCAGGAAAACTTAGCTCAGCTGCCTATGCGGTTAGAAAGATAAGGTCACTAACTGATGAGGAAACGGCACGATTAGTTTATTTTAGCTACTTTCATAGCGTTTTGTCATATGGTCTGCTGCTGTGGGGCTCAGCTGCCGATATTGAGACTGTTTTCATATTACAGAAACGCGCGATACGAGCAATCTACGGCCTCAGACCCCGTGACTCGCTGAGAGAAACATTTAAAGAAATTAATATATTAACGGTTGCTTGTCAATATATTTACGATAATATTTTATACATACGGAAGAACTTAAATCTTTTTAAAAAAAACTCGGACACACATGATTATAATACGAGAAATAAAGATAAACTAGCAGTGCCAATACTCAGGCTTCATAAGGTTGGTAATTCATTTGTAGGCAACAGTATAAAAATATTCAATAAAATTCCTCTGGATTTGGTTGACATGCCACTTAATATTTTTAAAATAAACGTGAAAAAAAGTCTAATGGAAAAAGCTTATTATAAAGTAGAAGAATATCTTAATGATAAAAATGCATGGTCAACCTAATCACTTTCTTGCCCGCACATTGTAAATTGTATAAAAACCGTATTAAAAAATAAATAAATAAATAAAAAGGATAATTGAGTTCTCTGAGTTTCTTGCTGGTATCTTCTCAGTAGAACCAACTACCGAACCAGCGAAAGAATCATTTTCAAATGGTTTACTTTAATTTATTTAATATTTTACTTTTTGTTCACATACTTCTTGACACAATTGTAATATTTTGACGTTCATATGTGCTCTATATGTGCCTAAATTGAATAAACGAAATTGATTCTTTGATTCTTTGATTCTTTCTATCATTTAGTGTATCAATAGATTTCCGCGACGCTCAAGTAACGACACATTTAGCATCGTTGGCTCCCCTACTATAGATCACCCAGCTGATCATAGTGGAATAATCCGTTACAACCACCTCGCTTCAAACGAACTGTTGCCGTTCAGGCCCTTGAATTTAGTAAGTACACAATCTATTTATTTATAACTAGCTGTTGCTCGCGGCTCCGCCCACGTGGAACTCTGGTTCCGTTCATTGATAATATAGCTTTCTAATGGCGAAAAAATATTTGAAATATAGTACCAGTACTTTTGAGTTTATTGGTTACATACATACATAGCCGCGTGGTTCCCGGCAGAGTAAAATTTGGGCTACCCCATCTCTTCCCATGCTGTATCGTACAAGGCGACTAATGGATAGGGCTGTATCACATCAGACAGTTATACGAGTATACAGCCCAGACTCAGCCTCAGATGCATGCACGACTCGAGTCAACAATAATGCCCGGCCCGGAATGCGGCAATAGGCTCACGCCTACTACGTGGGAATACAATGATTGGTAGAATGTGGGTGTTGATATTGTTGATTCACCTCTGTCTGCCTAAGGCCCGTAACAGACGCTTCAACCCGACCATCCGACCATCCAATCAACAACCAGTATTAATGTAATAATAATAATTAATACATCAATACTGGCTGCCGATTGGACGGTCGGATGGTTGGGTTGGAGCGTCTGTTACGGGCCTAACTCTCCGGGGATAAAGGAACATACAAAAATACAAATCTGTCTTATAACTCTGTTATTCCCAGTTACCCCATAGAGTGAAGTAATATTTACCCTCACTTTCGGTGCCACCGCTGGTGACAAATGGGATTTCTTTCTAAAAAATTTCCAACATTCCACCACTGGCTGGTGGCGTCACCAGTTCTATCTGCACCATTGATGGTACAGGTCAATGGTGCATACCTACGGTACAACGGGCTTCTTTATTGTAGACAAAACTTGCTAACGCATTCCGACTTATTGATTATTTACTATAAACTATCAGGAAAAGAATATCAGAATGGTAGTGAAGACTACATCAAAGTCTTTGAATTTATTATTCAAGTTGAACATTTATTTACTTGATTCTGAGTTAAAAAAATTCTGAATTCAATTCATAATAGATACTCTAAGGATAAATAGATCAGCGTTGTGTAGAATGCCCTACAATATTTTTATTTTTTATAACACTAGGTGGCAGACAAGCACACGGCCCACCTGATGGAAAGTGGTTACCGTGGCCTATGGACGTATGCAACACAAGGGGCGTCGCACTCATGCTGCCGACCCTGAAGAAAACTTCTAATGCCCTTCTTAAAGAACCCCATAGACGCTTGGGAAAACCACCGCGGGGAGTTCATTCCACAGTTTGAGTGTGCGAGGGATGAATTTCCTTTCATACCGCACAGTGCGCACCGTTTTCGGTCGCAATGCGAGAGGATGAATTCCCCGCCTATGACGAGAAGTGCGATGATAGAAGTGGGCATCATGTCAAACAACTCATCAGCATTTATTTTAAGCATAGACCTAAATGAGATTTTAGTACATTTTTGTAAACTAAGTAAGTAAGGTAACTGTACCAATGCTCGACACTGTACCAATGCTAGACACTTTCGAACAAAACCCAGTATTTTGAGAAAATTATCCATTTGTTTTATAAGACTATTGACTTAAAAGATGCCTAATGGTGTCTATAAGATATGTTCAAATATTCGCAACACCATCCGAAGTAAATTTAGAAAGACGACAGTTGACAGCAAATAATGTGACTCCGTGAACACGGTCGTGTTATTTCTTAAGATTTTTGCCAAGGGTACTGATTTTTATAGGTGTGATTTTTTTGTTTATAAGTTATGATTATTACTAATTTTAGTATAAACGTTATAAATATTGAAGTTATTGACATACTTGGACCATTGCCCGCATATTTTGATTAGGTTTTGTAACATTTATATGCTATGTCTAGTATTGGTACAAAAAATCTTAGATGTTCCAATGATAGACACTTTGGAATAATGCCTTTATTTCATGAAAATAAGATGTTATACCTACGCTAAATGTGATATTATATACATTGAGATTCATCACATGTACCAGAAATTACTAATAATGCCCGCGCTAGCCCGCTCTAACCACGTGGATGTCGCTTATCGCATATTGTTGTAAATTTTAGCGCTGAGAGTCAAGAAAGAGGGGTGTTGTAAGTTTGACGTGTGCATGGGTGTGTATGTGTGTATGGATGTGTGTGTGTGTATGCGTGTGTGTGGCATCGTAGCTCCCAAATGGCTGAACCGATTTAGATTCTGTTTCTTTTACTAGCTAACGGTAGCCTTTACTAACGTTAATGGCAAACTAACGTTAGTAAAAAGGTACTTTGGTATCGTTAGTTTGAAAAAGTGTACCAACGATGTAGTGAGTGAGAGTCCAGTCATTGTAGTGGTTAATATAGATAGTTACCCCGTACTAATATTATTACAAATGACTGTCTGTCTGTCTGTCTCTTTATCCGTCTGTCTGTTACGCGCCACGCCTAAAGTGCTGAACCGATCTTGGTGAAATTTGGTACATAGAGGCATTAGAGCTTGGGAACGGAGATAGGCTATCTTTTCTTGCGAAAAAAGGGGTTTAAGGGGAGGGGGGAGGGGGGATCGAAGTATAGTCTAACGAACATTTTCATACAGTCGATGGCCGGAGACTTCTAGAATGTGGTGAAATCTAAATTTTCAGTATAAGTAATTTATATTGGTATAGTTTTTGAGGTTTACGAACTTGCTAATTACGAATATAATCATCCATTTAGCGATCAAAGATGGCGGACTTAACATTTTCAATAAAGTCGATATGGGTATCGTTTTCGAGGTTATCAGGGCTGCTAATTACGAATATATCATCCACTTGGCGATCAAAGATGGCGGACTCGATATTTTCAATAAAGTCAATATGGGTAACGTTTTCGAGGTTATCAGAGCTGCTAATTACGAATATATCATCCATTTAGCGATCAAAGATGGCGGACTCGACATTTTCAATAAAGTCAATATGGGTAACGTTTTCGAGGTTATCAGGGCTGCTAATTACGAAGGTTTCATTCATTTAACGATCAAAGATGGCGGACTCGAAATTTTCAATAAAGTCAATATGGGTATCGTTTTCGAGGTTATCAGGGCTGCTTATTACGAATATATCATCCATTTAGCGATCAAAGATGGTGGACTAAAAATTTTCAATAAAGTCAATATGGGTATCGTTTTCGAGGTTATCAGGGCTGCTAATTACGAAGATATCATCCATTTAACGATCAAAGATGGCGGACTCGAAATTTTCAATAAAGTCAATATGGGTATCGTTTTCGAGGTTATCAGGGCTGCTTATTGCGAAAATATCATGCATTTAACGATCAAAGATGGCGGACTCGAAATTTTCGATAAAGTCAATATGGGTATCGTTTTCAAGGTTATCAGGGCTGTTAATTATGAGTATATCATCCATTTAGCAATCAAAGATGGTGGACTCTAAATTTTCAATAAAGTAAATATGGGTATCGTTTTCGAGGTTATCAGGGCTGCTAATTACGAATATATCATCCATTTAGCGATCAAAGATGACAGACTCTCAATTTTCAATAAAGTCATTATGGGTATCGTTTTCGAGGTTATAAGGGCTGCTAATTACGAATATATCATCCATTTAGCGATTAAAGATGGGGAACCTCAAAATTTTCAATAAAGTCAATATTTAACCGTTAAATGGATAATACATTTGTAATTCGCAGCCCTGATAACCTCAAAAACGATACCCATATTGACTTTATTGAAAATGTTGAGTCCGCCATCAATGATCGCTAAATGGATGATATATTCATAATTAGCAGCACTGATAACCTCGAAAACGATACCCATATTGACTTTATCGAAAATTCCAAGTCCGCCATCTTTGATCGCAAAATGAATAATATATTCGTAATTAACAGCCCTGATAACGTCCAAAACGATACCAATATTGACTTTATTGAAAATGTCGAGTCCGCCATCTTTGATCGCTAAATGGATGATATATTCGTAATTAGCAGCCCCATATCGATTTTATTTAAAATTTTAAGTCCGTCATCTTTGATCGCTAAATGGATGATATATTCATAATAAGCAACCTTGATAACCTCGAAAACGATACCCGTATTGACTCTATTGGAAAATTTCGAGTCCGCCATCTTTGATCGCCAAACGGATAATGTTATGTATATTCGTAATTATATACCCCGACCAAAATCCTCGAAAACGATAGTCGTATTGATTTTTTTATATTAATTGAATCATGAAAAATAATTATTATAATTGATATTTACATTATAATCCATTATGTACTTTTATCTACTAGGTATATACAATTACATTATAATATATTTTAATGTAATTAACAATAAATAAATTAATAATAACCACGATTCCTGTAGATAGTGAAGTTCCACCTAACTCCACCCAAATTCCTTTTTGGCAATCCTTAAGTGAAATGAAAAATTCCATCCCGGTTTTAAAGAGAATTCCCAGAGGCGCAAGGCCCTCTGTGGCTCAAAATCTAACAACCTGCATCAAAAATGTCGTTAATATCAACTCCATATCGGCCTGGGAGCAATTGCTAACCTTCCCTTATAGAATATTACACATAAAAAACAATAGTACACAAAGATCTTTGACAACCCAAATTAAAGAAAATTGTTCTAACACTACGTATCATTTTGAATCAAAATTAACTCATTTTTATAATTCTCAATCCAGTAAATTTAAATTTATAGAAAATAAAATAAGGGAAGGTGATATCAGGGGAGCATCGAGGTTACTTTTTAGCAGCGATGTGGTGGCACCTTACTCTCCAGACACGCTCGCGGGTCTGCAGAGTAAGCATCCGCCGGCATCAATTGACCTCTCTTTCCCTGATCCACCAAATGCTGACACTGAATGTCTCCATATTACTGCCAAGGACGTTTTTGCAGCCGTTTGCTCTTTCAGGAGTGGATCAGCTGGCGGTCTCGACGGCCTAACCCCTCAGCACCTTAAAGATTTAATGTGCCCGAGCGCTGGGGAGGCTGGCGATGCCCTTCTGAAGGAGCTAACGGCGTTAGTGAACCTGATGCTCTCCGGCAATGTGGACGAAGGTATCACCAATATTTTATATGGGGCCAACCTATGTGCGTTGCGTAAGAAGGATGGTGGCATTCGTCCCATTGCCGTAGGAAGCACCTTACGGCGGTTGGCAGCCAAAATTTGTTGCAAGTACTATAGTACCGAGCTTGCAGCAAAATTCCAGCCCCTTCAACTCGGCTTTGGTTCGAAAGGGGGCTGTGAGGCTGCCATACACGCACTTTCGACGTACCTTGGCAGCGGTGAAAGTGAGGTCATTTTGAAGGTTGACCTGAGGAATGCCTTCAATTCAGTGAATAGGGATACTTTGCTGACCCAAGCAAAATTAGAAACCCCGCATATCTTTAAATTCCTTTGGCAATGTTATAGACACCCGACAAAATTAGTTTATAAGAATCATCTTTTGGAATCAGCAGTTGGTTGTCAGCAAGGTGACCCTTTGGGACCAGTCATCTTTAGCCTAGCAATACATCCCATCATACAACAGATAAATTCAAAATTCAACATCTGGTACCTAGACGATGGGACTCTAGGGGGTGATGTACAAACAGTTCTACAAGATCTAGAATTCATTAAAAATAACTTTCAATCCGTTGGCTTACAACTCAACTCAGACAAATGTGAAATCTTTATTAGTGACACTACAGACAGACCCTCGACTATAGAAAAATTTAACCAATTAGCTCCCAATATAAAAATTCTGGAAAAAGCTTCTCTGCGCCTCCTGGGGTCCCCAGTCCTGGTAGATGGATTTCATTCATTTATTGAGGAGAAAATTCAAAATTTTGAATACATCACAGATCATTTACAAAAAATAAGTGTTCATTCGGCCTTTACTATACTTCGGTTTTGCCTCTTTGTACCTAAATTTACTCATGCACTTCGTTCATCCCAGTTTTGGCAACATTTGACACTTTTGGCAAAAATTGACAAAATTCTGCAAAACACTCTCAGCGAAATTTTAAATGTGGCCTTGAACGACCGAGCCTGGCTCCAAGCGTCCTTACCAGTTCGCTTGGGTGGTCTCGGTGTTCGCAAAATTTCAGACGTTAGTCTACCAGCATTTCTGTCATCGGTTCACGGCACTGAAGAGTTAACCAGGAAAATTCTTATAAATACACAGGTTGACTCTGAGGTGTCGTGCAAGTCCGATGCCATTAATGCTTGGAAGGTTGCTTGTCCCAACACTGAATTGCCTGGTAACCTTTTCTCCCAGAGACAATGGGATGCGCCGCTCTGCAAGCTGGTAAGAGACAGTTTGTTAAGCACAACTTCCCATGTTTCAGAGCGCGCGCGCCTGTTGGCGGTGGGGGAGTGGGAGTCAGGCCTTTGGATTCAGGCACTTCCATCGCCCAACATAGGTACTATGTTGGACGACACCACTTTCCGCCTTGCCACTTGCCTTCGCCTAGGAGCATCGTGTGTTTCTCCCCATCGTTGCCACTGCGGTGAAGCTGTCGACAGCCTTGGGCACCATGGCCTTTCATGCAGCAGAAGCGCTGGTCGTATATCGCGACACGCCTGCATCAACGACATTATCCGCCGTGCTCTTGCCACTGCTGGCGTGCCAGCCATTCGTGAACCTAATGGACTGGCGCGTGACGATGGCAAGAGACCGGACGGTATGTCGTTGTTGCCTTGGAAGATGGGTAGGCCCTTGGTGTGGGACGCAACATGTGTTGACACCCTGGCGCCTTCACATCTTCCAGGCACAGCAGGCTGTGCCGGCGCTGCTGCTGCATCTGCGGAAAACCTCAAACGGCGCAAATACTGTAACCTAACAGGTGATTATATTTTTGAGCCGTTTGGGGTTGAAACGTTGGGGACATGGGGTCCAAGTGCCCGATTTGTATTTAAAGATTTGGCAAAGCGGCTGATCGACGCTACGCGTGACCAGAAGGCTGGTTATTATCTTGCACAAAGAATAAGCATTGCCATTCAACGTGGCAATGCTGCCAGTCTTCTGGGAACGTTGCCGGTCGGTGACGATGTGGAGGAATTTCACGATGCATTATGTATGTAAATATTTTATTAAGTTATTTTAATTTAATTAGTTTTAATTAATTTAGTTCCTTTTTTTTAGTTTTAATAGATTTTAGTTTAATTTAATTCGTGCCATATCCTTGGAAATAAATAATAAACAAGATTTTAAATCAAAATATTTTCTTCTTTGTTCTCCGGTTCTCCGAATTCCACACCGGTGCAAAGCAAACCTCTAATACGCAGTTGTGGTAGTCGCAGGTGGACGGAATGGCAACAGCCAATTTACCTAAAGGCGCGAGAGCGCTCCATACTAACATAGTACGCGGAATGGCAACGTCGCCCCTACCGTTAAAATTCACAATTCAACTAACGTTAGTTACCTAACGTTAAAATAATAAAAGTTAGCTGGTAATGTTATATATTGGTAAACGTTAGCTGGGTATCAATTTAAATTTAACGTTAATTAACGGTTAATTTTATGTTAACTGCTAACGTTATTTGAATAATATGAGGTATACATTGCCACTTTCACGTGGCAATGTAAAATCTAATATTTTCAAATATGGTGTGTTGGGTATCAAGTGACAGGTCATAATTTATACATCACGATACAGCAAGTCTTATGGAAATCGGTTGAGTGGTTATACCTGTAAAAAGTATGAAATAAAAAAAAAAAAAAAAAAAAAAACCCCCGATCCAAAATGAACCTTTAAAAAGTAAAACCCACCTTTTGTCATTTGTCTCGTCGGGGGACCGCCGTCTGACCGTCGCTCGGGGGGAATAGGGCATACCAAGGCACTTAGCGGTCTGATATTCAATTTTGTAGAGAGAAATTAAAGTGTCTACTATTGGTACAAATAGGTGTCTAGCATTGGGACAATGATGTCTAGCATTGGTGTTTTCGACCAAGTGCATAATAATTTAATTTAAAGTAAAAGTATGATAGATTTTAAAGATTTTATGGGCAAAAGTTAATGTCTAATTGTTGCTGTAACAGTTAAAAAAGAATGTAACGACCATGCTGTAATTAATTTGTTAAATTTTTTAAATTGAAATTTTATTTTTCCTTAAAGTGTCTACCATTGGTACAGTTACCTTATCACATGGTATCATCCAATAATCATTTTTGGTTTGACAGATGACACTGTTGACAATATTGACATTCGAGTCATTTGACATTGATTTGACAAATGACACTAATGACAGAACTGCCAAGTTGTGTTGGCATTGCTAATCAAAATAATTGGATAATAATAATAATAATAATTGCTAATCAAAATAATTGGATAATAATAATAATAATAATTGCTAATAATCTGGATCACATCTTTTTTAACTGCCCGAGAAATAACAACTTGTCTCCTGACTTGTACACCTGTCTTCGGGAACTAGACGTCCCTACCCCCATCAACTTCTCTTCACTACTAACTGACTCGTCAAGAGATGTTCTTAGGTTGTTGATTTACTTCATTAGACGAAACGATATCAAACTCTGATACAGCCTGCTGCCTCGTTTCCTTATTTAGTATGGTACTTTTTTGCTCATTTCTCTTTATTGTTTGTATGCGTGTATTATTTCTATTCGTGAATGGTTATATATTATTATTTAATTTGTATTTTCTTAAGTGTTTCGACTTGCTCACAATCAGTCAAATTTGACCCTATGACAAAATTGCCAAATTCAAAATGTATACTGACTGCGGCCTTTTAAGTGACTATACTCCTTCGCACGTCTGTACATGGCCAAATTTGCCGATAACTTCGGCATAGCTTGCCACACCAAAAAATTGAATTGAATCAAAATAATTTGTTTATATTTCCCAATAATAGAAGAATAAATGAGAATAATTAGTAAATCAAATGTGCAATGAGTAGATAAACACTGCCAATCAGTATTACAAAACAAAATGTCTCAACCTAACCTATTGGATATAGTTCCTGACCAATTGTTTCAAGCACATTACATCAGTGATATAGATCAAGTTCAAAAGAAGTTACAGTATGAAATTGAAAGGAAAAGAGAAGAGCTACGGGCCATGGTGGGGTAAGTTGGGTTATCCACGACATAATATATTTAAAACAATATCCACGAAGAAGAAAATAAACAAAATATACCTATTTCATTTTTGTGATCCAACATTCGAACATTTTTATACTTTTAACTACTTTGCCGGTGTTATTACCTCTTAATCTATGAATCAAAATCATCCCAAGATATACAGCTGCAGTAGAGTGTACATAATCTTATTGGAATTTTTAAATAATTGGAATAATCAATCAATCAATCAATCAATCAATCAATCAATCAATCAGAATCTAAGCATTTCATTTAATTTTCATTTTAGTTTAGTTACTACTGCTATTCCCCATAAACTGTTCCAACAGGATAACTTATGGTTACTTAACTAATATAGCCTATTTATCATTCCAGGCTTTAATCAATCCTAGAAACAAATTTCAGATATCCTAAAACAGCTGAACCAATTTGGCTGAAATTCACAGCTTCTAACAAACATCTTCATCACTCTTTCACATTTACAATACTAGCTGGATTGTAACTGCTAATTAATATCAATATGATCTTTATGATTTTAGAGAGAGGTACAGAGATCTCATCCATGCTGCTGATACTATTGAGGAGATGAAGTTGACTACTGGTAGTACTCTAAACCATATCAGTGAGATGATGGCTGCATGTAAAAATTTGCACAATACACACCTAGTGGGGTTCAAGATTGATGAAAAATATTCAGCACCTCAAAGGTATGCTCTATCTCATTATTAGTAAAATTTCTTCAGAATTTCTTCTTCGGTTTGTTCCGAGGTGTTTCATGGTGCATGAGAAATACAACCGATCAACACAAAAACCCCGCTAAACAACTCTTTCAATAATGTTGTGTCCCTATAACAAGAAAGGTTAAAAATTATTAAAACAATTCTGACTGCAAGTGTGTTTTTTTCTATTATCAAGAGAAAATCAATGTTGGATCATTTTTATGCCATAAAACTTTGGTTGGGCCTTTCTTGTGCTTGCGGCTTCAGTCATTCTTGTAATCAGCGGGTTTGTCATTAAAGGGCACTCATGAAGTATGTAAGGATAGACTAACATTAAGCAGATTGTGGGCTGTTGCATTTTTAAAGTAGGTTGGTACCTGTTGATGATACTTGATGATACATACATTTAATTGCTAGTTTTCAGCAAAACAACTCGGTGCACAGTACCTCAATCCAAGTGAAGCTGTTAATGGAAATACCAGAGAAAATATGGACCAGTATTGAAGTTGAGGACTATGTGAAGGCCACCCAACTTTTCATCATGGCTAGACATATAAATACTGGTAATTTTAGAGATTTTAGAATAGCTTTAATAATTAAAGTTCCTGCTTAATTATATAGGGCCATCCCTTGAGGGGTCTTACCCGATAGATGGCGCCTAAAGGGCGTAATAAAAAAGCACTAAGTTGACAGCAGGCGGTGTCTATTATCCAATTACGTAAATGCAGGGGTGTCAATATACCTTTGTCTAAAAGGGGCTTACCACTTTTAAGTATGTGTGATTTTATTGACCTTCCAGAATCTTCATAATAATTTTTTTTTCTTCTTTCTTTCTTCTTTTCTTAACCTTTTGGAAACACAAAGAGGAATGTATGGACCATGCTACTAATACTTGTCCTATAAAATGAACTTTATTATTTTCAGGCTTGCAATTACAAATTGGAGGCAAAACTGCAAAACCAGGCATGCAGTCATTGCAAAGGTTAGTGCAGCAACAATGGCACTCAATATCTAACTTCAACCAAACCATAATTGATGTGTGCCGGCAGAAGCTACAGGATGTTGAAATAAGTGTCGAGGTATGTTCACACTTGGTATTTTTGGAACATGTGTTTTTGGTCACAATAACCGAATCAACCTGAAACAAAGTTAAGTCGTCGTTGGTTCCGGTTACCCTAGGAACATCTGTGCCAATAAATACAGATAGATGGATCCTTAGTAGCCTGACGACCAGAAATAGGCTGGACCAGCTAGCTACAGAATTTTGACAAAGGCTTGGTTTGTAGATGTGGTGTTAAGATGGTAGTAGCTTTTTGGAAAATATCAAAGTTGGACTACTTTCTAGTTGAGGCAAAAGGAAATAGTTATGATAGCCTATATTTCCATGGTATTATTTGTACATTTGAATGAAATTTTGAAGCATTTACCATGCTAACTATTCAAATAAATTAAGAAAGAGAAAAGAGAATCGAGCTCGGGTGGGACTCGAACCCGCGATCTTTCCCTTACAGGGGGAATGCTCTGATCACTAAACCACCGAGGCCCGCCCGAAGTCAATCCAAATTCTCATATACATCTCTTAGGGTGAGGGTTGCAGCCATAAAATGATTGTAACGTCATTCATTGATTCCGATAGTTCGTATGAATATCAGTAGATGGCTCCCACCGTCGCCCTAAGACGGATGTACACCCTAAGTCATTTACAAATAAATTAAGAAAGAGAAAAAAGGATCGACGATCGGGATTCGGTGGTTTATTGATCAGAGCATTCCCCCTGTAAGGGAAAGATCGCGGGTTGGAGTCCCGCCCGAGGTCGATTCTCTTTTCTCTTTCTTAATTTATTTGTACATAATGTTAGCAGTATAAAGTTCTATTATAACAGTAGTTGGTGCAGAATGGTATTCAGATTCAATGAACATTCTTCTTATTAATATTTCAGGTGGCATGCTCTTGCCTAATAAGTCTGTACCTCCTCGACTCACAAACCATGGTGGAACTTCTGAACACGCTGATAGGCCTTCACAGCAACAGCAGCCTAAAATCGACATTGCAGTTTGATTTAGCACAGATTTTAGAAGGAGATGTGAAGGCACAAATTCGGGATAAAATCGTGAATGGTGTCAAGATTGTTTTGAAGACTGTAGTGCTGGTGTATTCTTGTTTTGTTGGTATGTATTAAGAGTGTGAAATGAGAATTATCTTGAGTCGTCTTGCGTGTGTAAACATGTCGTTAATTTTTTTTGGTGAAACTGGAGTTACTTTTTTTGTTATAAAAATATTAAAAACTGAAATTACCAATATTTCCTCTAACTCCCCCGTCTTTGCGAAATTGCTTATGTTATGAGTGGGTTCACCTAGGTAATGTACTGGCCAGGATTCGAATCCGAGACCTCTTGATCGCAGGGTCGACTCGATCGAAGCGACGAAGTGGGAGATTCGATTCGGATCGGTCGGATCTTATTTATCTAGATAAGTGGTTAACGCTAAGCTACCGTCGCGTCGCTTCGAGTTAGAGTTTATAAATGTCTGAAGGAGGCCGTCGAAATGCTCATATGTCCAATACAGGAGAACCGCATGCATGCATACACATAAGGTAGCGGATGACCTTAGATACTCGTAGTTCATACATTCTTCATTACCGTTATCGTTTCAGACAATGACGGCGGCGCTATCCTAGCAAAATTAAAAGACTTGTTCAAGAGAGACTCTCAACCCTTAATTGAGCTTGTCAAGTTCAGTGACCCTTCAGCCTTGAAGCTCCTGCCTCCGGCTATTACCAATTACCGGTATGTAATTACTTTAAAAAGCTTACTAAATAACTATATACATAGTCCATAATGACTGTTCCTAACTGTTCCTCTTAGCGTTAATTCCCAGCCGCATCCGAAGCTTTCAGCTCGGAGTCTGGGGTCCGCTTTTGCCAGTCTTAACTACGGATTTGGCTAGACCTTGATAACTCCTAACATTATACTATAACAAATGCGGTGGTTTTGCAATTTAAAACTTATTACGGGTGTTGGGCAGTAAAAGAATAACAATAACACTAGCCTATTCCCGCGGCTTCCGGTTATCGCAACTTTCGGTCGTATCTTCGGTTCTACTCAACCGATTGCGGTCAAACTTACGTAATTTTTAAATCTGACTAAGATCAACAAAAAACCGCATCTAAATCCGTTCAATAGTTTTTGCGTCGATTGCGATCAAATAGACAAAAATATTTTGGTGTTCAGAATCGATAAATAATTTAACATAACCTCAAATTTATTTTTAAAATATCTTCAATGTACAGACACGATTACTTTACAAGTATACAATGTTCAATAATTTACAGACTATCAGCAAGTAAGGAACTCCAACCTCTAGCCAAGAAGGAGGTGACGGAATGTGTTCACAAGTGGAATGTGTGGGTGAAATCGTTCATAGACAGCAACGTACACACACTACTACACAACATCACTAGGATCAAAGTGCTTCACGAGATTCGAGATGTAGCATTCAAAATTGGTATGTATCATGTTGTGTGAGAGTTCAAAATACCTTGATATTGTCAAGTTAAACTATGCTATATTAGAGTTATATTACTTTGCTTAAATTATTTGATAACTAGCTGACCCCGCGAACCTCGTATTTTTTTTTTAAATATTTTTCTCTCCGTAAGAACCATCCTCGTACTTCAAGGAATATTCTAAAAAAAGAATTAGCGAAATCGGTTCAGCCGTTCTCGAAATTTGCGCTTAGCTTAGCAACACATTTAGGGATTCATTTTTATATTATAGAACATTAAATTAAAATGTGTATTTGTATATTCAATAAGCGACAAACGCTGTTGTGTACTGAATAAAGAAAATATCCAGTCTGACATGATAACTACTCAGTAACAGGTGGCAGGTTCGATTTCTGTTTAGTGCAAATATTATGCATGAAAATGCATATTTGCATTGGTTTAATTGTTTCTATGCATAATCTGTGCGTATTTATAAAAACAGTTTCCAAGAATATTTATCATCCGCATTCTAGAACGCATAACACAAGATAGTTAAACAATTTTTTTTAAAATAAATATTCTACAATATTCTACACTTTTGGTTTAGACATCGCAGTGTATAATTTCCCAGAATAGGATAGTTATCAGTAGGTATGATTTTTTTCCAGAAACGCCCTCAAACTGGTCCACAATATGCACATCTCTCGACATACCCGAGGTGCACGTATGGTGTCACTACTTCCAACCTCTGCTTACCTCCCGGGTGAAGGCCATTATAGACAGCCGCTGGGGCAAAGTCTACGACGTGTTTAAGACCCAGCTGCTCATAGACTTGACTAAGGTGTCATCAGACAGTGAGGCGGAGAAGGAAGCTGATATCAATTGGTACGTGTGGAAGGACCTTATAGGAGAAACTGTCATTGAATCTCGCGGGGACGTGATTAAAGTCATGAATTCGCTGATGAAAGGTTAGTAACCGCAAGTTTTACCACCTATACAATGGTTTGTGCTCAGATGAATTGTTTGACATGATGCCCACAGCTACATTCTATCATCGCACTTCTCGTCATAGGCGGGGAGTTCATCCTCACACATTGCGACCGGAAATGGTGCGCACTGTGCGGTATGAAAGGAACTTCATCCCTCGCACACTCAAGCTGTGGAATGAACTCCCCGCGATGGTTTTCCCAAGCGACTACAATATGGGGTTCTTCAAGAAGGGCATTAGAAGGTTTCTTCAGGGTCGGCAGCACGAGTGTGACGCCCCTGGTGTTGCATAGGTCCATAGGCCACGGTAACCACTTTCCATCAGGTGGGCCGTGTGCTTGTCTGCCACCTAAGTGGTATAAAAAAAAAAAAAGTTAATAAATTCTATCTTCCTTTATGTACTTTTGTTTGTATTGCTTGGGACATGGGTATATCAAGGATCTAAAATGTGCTCAAAATGTGCTCTAAACATTAATACTGCGCGTATACGTTTCTTGGGTGTCTTTTGAGGATAGCTCGAGGTGCTAGTGCTTCGACGGTGGACGAACTGAAATTCACCATTTGACCTCGTTTGTCTCGCGATTTAGGTCCCAGATACGAGTCCCTAGGTATAACTGTGTGAGTCACTAAACTTAACGGATGAACTGGTATAGATAAAGTTTTGTGTGTATATTTTAGTAGGAAGGATGGTCGATATAGATTTACAATTGAACCCAGTGGTGCTGGAATGGATTTATATTTTTTTTTTTAAAGTAAAACTTCTTTACAACCGCTTGACTTGGGGAGGAAGCTGGCAAATGCCTAAGGAGAGCATTACGAAAAGTGTGATCGGACGAGGCGAACGGAAGTTGAGAGGGACTATATAAGTTAGTGAAAATAGAAAGTGTAAGAGTTATGTTTCGTATTTTACTGTGGGGGCAAGAGAGAGAGAGAGAGAGAGGTGCGATCACATATTTTCTTTCTCTGTTTCTCTCATAGCCAGTTACGTTTCGTTGCAAGCCTATTAAGACAACTACACTGAAACACTGAAAGTACCGTTTGGTTAAGACCTATTGGAGTATGTAGTTATTTAGAAATCGTTAGATTGTTCGATATTTAAATATTTGTTTTAAAAACTGCTAGACAGATTTGGACGATTATTTTTTTATTTATTTGACAATGACATTGTAATTATGCTATATCTTTAGATATTACGTGATACAAAACAAAAACAATGAGTGCACTCATCGCTGTAATATATTTCTGAGAATTGATAACTTGGTGTGAACCAGTAGGTACCTACTGGTGTACGACAGTGATCGATTGATGTTAAGGAACATGATCCGTGGCAGGTAAAATGCCCACCAGGCTCCTTTTGTGTTGCCTTTTGAGGCAGGCCCAACAGCCTTTTGAGGCAGGCCCAACAGCCTTTTGAGTTGCCGAGGGTGAGATAGTTAGGTGAGTAGATAGAGATATTACTGACTATCTCACCCTCGGCAACTAAAGACCCAAGACGACGTGCGATTTTAGTCGGTTCGAGTCCAATATTACCTCCCCCGCCGTCTTTGCAGGGGTGCATCCAAGGGTATCTCAGCACTCTAAAAAAATCTCGTATATTTTAATTATTTATAAAAATTTTCAAAGATAAACTTTTAATCGTCTCGATCTTTAAAAGTTTATCGATAGCGCCATTAGTCATGTTGATATATTCGATACGTCGATTGAATATCGCATGCAGTATCACTAGCTCAATCAACGTTATAAAATGAATAATAATAACAGTTCGTGACGTTATTTGTACCTATACTTTGGGGCTACACGTGTAATATAGGTATTTCGATTAGTAGGTTCAATGACAGGCAGTATCGGTATCGATAGACAAGTGTTACCAGCCATCAAAAGTACCGGTACCTGCTTAATTTTAGGGTGCGGTATGTGTGTTCGAATAAAAAGTTGAAGAATTGTAAAAAAAATATGGCATGCAGATTATTATTACCCGGCTGAGTAGAATTCTGGCCACCCCATCTCCTCTCAAGCTGTGTCGTACAAGGTGACTAAGGGATAGGGCTGTTTAACATCAGACAGATATATACAGGCCAGACTCAGCCGTAGAGCTAGAGTCAACAATAGTGCCCGGAATACGGCAAAAGGCTTACCCTCTATTACGTGGGACCGAATACAATGATTAATGAAATGTGGGTGTTAATTCACCTCTGCCTAACCCTTCGGGGATAAAGGCGTGATTATATGTATGTATGTAAAAAACAAGAGCGTTTGAAGTTAGAAGTTGCTGGTTCGATTCCTGTTTAAGGCAAATATTTGTATGCACGATGATCTACAGTAAAATTAAATTTGGGCTCCAAAGTGTAAGCTTTTGGTACAACTGAGATTGGTGGATGAAGAGATTACCATTTCGAGAGTCGAATCTTGGGTAGCTAATACTGAAGAACACCCGAGGGGTAAAGGGGGGTGGGGGGAAGGGAAGGTTGTACAGGTGTTATAGGCACCCTACTCGGCTCTGCCCGAAGTTAGGAATTTTGGAACAAAACAACACTCTGGGATCAGATTGACTTTTGCCCCATCCCTTAAAGAAAGCTGGGTACGCCCATGAACAAGCAGTAACTAGTACAAACATACAGTCACTCATCTTTCCCAATAGGGTAGGTAGAGACAGCATATTTCTACTTGCTACGATCTTTCCTTCTACTTTCATCATTATTTTCATACATACTCGTCGGTTATGGATACTTTGGCCTAGCCTTTCTTTAAAATGTCCGCTTTGGTCTGACAATGATTTATTTGGTTTGTGAATGCGTGTTTGTCTTTCTAGGTATGGCTCGTCAAGACCGTGGCTACAGTCCAACGCTAGAGAAACTCTGTCAAGGTCTAGATGATGAGTTGCAGAAGCTTCTAGAAGATTTAAGAATATACTTGTACCAGGACAAGAAGGTTACCAGCAGTAAAGATAAGATTCTGTTTGCGTATGAGGACGACGACGACAGTGATCAGATATACAGCGATAAGAGTGTTATCGAGATCTATTTGAGAGATGTTTCCGATAGTAATATTCAAAGGTTAGTGCTTATGTGTTTTGAATTCTAAGGTTCAAAATTTAAGGTTCAAAATCAAAAGCGTGTTTTTCAAATTTGTGTTTGAACGTATTCAATGTAATAGTTCCAGTGAAAGCTATTAGTATTATGAGGCTAGCTCATCTTTTTAAGGTTCATTCTCAATAATAAACCTAAAGTGCTAATAAAAATATAATTTTTACATACATCTTTAGCTATTTATGTATATAACTAGAATTTATGACAACGATCTTCAACTTGTAATAATCTGATTGTATCAAACGGCAGTCGCTCCCGTAAAAGCCGAGATGAGAGAGCTGAAACAACCGGGAAGAAAGTTGTGATGATAATGATATCGTGTAGTTAAGGGAGAAAGAGAATAAAATCCTGACCATTGAGCCGTATCGAAGTTGAAGAATTATTAATAACTTATAATTATAATATCGGTTTCATCGTATTCATCGATCAATTTTTATTTTTCAGTATGCTGCAGTACATAAAAGCTTGCTTCGAAGAACCTACTCTCCAATCTTCCGAACTCCAGAAAAAAACCACCGCTATATACACGGCCCGTTTTACCCAAGCGATTTCCACCCTTATGATCCATTTACGAAAGTGCTACATTCCTGAGGAAAGGGACAGTTTGGGTGTTGTTAATATAGACGATAATGCCTTGAAGAGATGGAATGCTATCTGCGCGGTATTGAAGGAGAGTTGTCAGTTTTGTTGGGCTAAATGGGTGGACTTGGTCATGGGGAAAGTTGAGGATTTGACCGCATATTTGCCGCAAAAGTTCACGCTGGAAGCTAACGTTGATTATTTGATGATGGTGAGATTCGTTTTATTGTATTGATGTTGATATTTTAACTAAAAGAAAATAATCTTGATGTGAATTTTTACACAAACGCATATTAAACGAATAAACTACTGCTTTATTATTAGAACTATCGGGATATTTACCATGTATTGTTTGGAGTTTCCGATATTTCGGCGCTGTTGCAAGCACCATGATCACGGAGGAACTGTAGTACTGGCGGTAATAATAAGCGTTTAATAATAAGGTAATAATATGTAATAATAATAAGTAATAATATAATGATGTGAACGACCATGAAAGTTTAAACTACTGCTTACTTAAAGCAGTGATTCGATTTCGGTTTTTAGTCTTTAAATTGAGTTTTTGAATACAAATTATTAAAAAGACACATGAAGATTGTTTAACTTTAGTTAAATACCTAAACAAACCGATTATAGTTGTAGTGATATGTTGTTTCCTTGCCCCAAGTAGTTCAGCGACTGTGAAAGCTTATTGTCAATGCAGGCATTCTCGATTAAAATTTCTTTATATCAGCCACACAACCACTATAAAGTCCCCAGTTTCCCGAGTGTATTTTATTCTCAAGTTTAAAAGCCAACCTCTATATTCTTAAAAGAAAGATTAGTAAGACAAAATTCTATAAATCTAATTTTTATTTCATTATGCATTTTAGCAATGGGACGAAATAAAAATCACAGAAAAGGACGAAGATGGCAACCCCATAGAATCCACCATAAAAGTGCCTGCTGGACCATCTCTAAAGCTTCAAGAGTACTTATACGCGACGAGCAGAATCCTTGACGAAGTAGCTCCACACACACTGCCAACCGAAGCACACACGCTATTCATCGAGAGAGTTACTGCTATCACCTTCACTCATTACAACAAAGTCATACGAGAGAACGAGATAGATATAAATCAGAGATGTGCGCTTCAGTTACTGATGGATGTTAGGCATTTGACGTTGTTGCTGGTGCCTAGAGAGAACAAGAAATGTATGGAGCAGTCGAGTGAAATTTGCGAGTTTTTGAGGCAGAAGATAGATCCGTTCGACTATGATGTGTTCTATCCTTACATACAGACTAATCTGAAGAGGTCTGTGCAAAGAGTGCAAGTTAGTATATTTCATTACCATTTATTAATTTATGTATGACTTTGTGAAACTATATATTACAATAGGTATTACAAAAGATCTTAATATAAAATGTCAGTGCACTATGTTTTACCATTTAACTTCTAAATCCTAGTGTTAATTCCCAAGCGCATCCGAAGCTTTCACCTCGGAGTCTAGGATCCGCTTTACCCTGCGGATTTGGCTGGACCTCGATATTTTTCGTGAAGATACTGCCATCTGATCTCCATAACCCAAGGTGACATTAGGCGAAATCGAAGCATTGCAGCTAGACCGTAGTTGTTGGCTCACAACTACCCGTAACGACTGCCATAGATGTTCGTATGGCAACTGGGACCATCTCAATGCATCTCAATGCAAATATCCATATTCATGTATACAAATATTTACACTGATCGGGGATCGAAACCGCGCCTCCTGCTTAGCGGCCGCGTTCACTACCGCTACACCATGCTGCCTGCTTGGTTTATGCAGTAACTATATAGAATGTAATGACACTCAACGAAAAGGTTCGACATGATGTCCACGGCTACATTTTATCATCCCACCTCTCGCCATAGACAGGGAGTCCATCCCAAACGTTACTACTGGAAACAGATCGTACAGTCAGGAATGAAAGGAACTTCATCCCCCACACGCTTAAACTTAACCGAAATTACTAATATTCCCGTTAACCCCTCCAACTAAGCTAAATTGCTTGTGCTAGGGGTGGGTTCACGTCGGTAGTGTAATGGCCAGGATTCGAACCCGGGACCTCTCGATCGTAAGGCTGTGGAACTGTGGAATGAACTCCCTGCCGTGGTTTTTTCAAGCGACTACAGTATCGGGTTCTTCAAAATGGGTATTAGAAGGTACTTACGGGGTCGGCAGCGCGAATGTGACGCCCGTCGTGTTACATACGTTGCGTAACCACAATCCATCAGGTCGGCCGCGTGCTAGTCCGCCACCTAAGTTGTATTAAAAAATATAACTTTCCAGACGCTCCTGGGCAGTTTAATACTCCACCACGGCCAATTAATCGGCATCATCGGCACCAAGCCAGTCCTATCGGGCGGCAGCGGCGACAAGGCGGCCGCTCTGCTCGCGTCGGGAGACTCCCACTGGTTTTCGCTACTCCCTGTGGCAGCTCCGCCTAGTCACTCGAAGAAGCAAGACAAACCTGTGAGTATTACCTAGTATTTGTAGATTCCTGTAGGTTACTGAAAATATATCTTCGACCCTATATTATACGATATTTAAGTAATTTTTGGTTGAGCCCTAAACCAGGGCGTCGATTCTACTGAAGTAAAACCATTGTCATGCAAAAAATGGCAATAAATTTAGACTTTATTGCTTCAGACACAAAGTCCAAAATTAATTGAAAAAAGTTTCATTACACTCTGTCATTCGCTCTACAAAAAGCCATTTAATTTCAAACTTTAACTGCATTTCTCTAAAGACTAAAACAGCACAGTTCTTTTGAGTTAGTTGTTAACTAGAGTCGAGGTATACCCTAAGAGAGAGAGAGAGAGAGAGTGTAGGTATACCCTAGAAAGAAGTCGCCAGGAACTCTGGCAGACTCAGATAGCTGCATCGTGTAATTAGGGGGCAATCTCCCCACCCCTCCTTCCACCGTTCAGACGGCTTACGAAACGTCTCCTTAACTTAGACAGAACAAGTCTAAGGACAAACACCTATACACCATCGGGGTCACAGAAAGCCCCCTCTATAGGGAGTGTTTCAGCGCCAAGGAAAAGACCTTCCACGTAATACTGGAATGCGAGGCAGTGGTCCCCTAACGTTCTCAAATCCAATCCACAGTGAGGTTCCGAAAAGCCAGTGAAGCTCCCAGTAAGCTTCTGCGCTTCTGGGCGGAGCTAGGCTGACTGCTCTAGACAGCACTCTTCACGCACAATGGTCCAAAAAGAGGCTAAGTGCGGATAAAAGACTCCTCTTTCCATTCCATTCCATTTTTACCGTTCGGGGTCCCATCATCTCGGGGTCTGAGATATCTTTAGCCCTTTCATACTCATTTTATTTACAACAGACAAAGCTTGCCTTAGCTCTTAGCTTATAAATGATGATATTGGGTTGTGATTATTATTTATTTGGGCAAATGTGTGAAGGTAATAATAACACTATTATTTTATTGTTCAGAATATACGTCGCTACATAATCTGAACTGGTATGACTAGTATATTTTTAATAACATCTTGTTTTTACTGCGTTATTTATTGTGAGTTAACATTTGTTGATATTACTAACGGCTGACATTAAAAATATATCTAATCTAAAATCTTCTGAATCTGCAGTTTATAAAATCTATTAAAATTAACTTTGTTTATATAAAAAAAATATAATGTGAAAATATAAAATTAGCACTAGTCTCGCCAAAATTAAATGAATCTTCAGATTTACATGTTCAATGTTCTAAATTTTTTTTGACTAATATAAAAAAAACATAGCCTTACAAACTCTTTGAATCTATAGATGTTAGATTAGGTTGGATATTAATATCAGAATTTTGAGATACTTAAAAATGCATAACAAATCTAATATGCGTGTAAATTAGTTTTTGCAGAAACTCATGTAATGAACCTTAATACCAATCCTACCAATGGTTATACCATTCGGTCATCGCTTGAGTTTTTGGTTACGTTAGCTTAATTTGGTTGGCTTTACACCCGTGTGTTTTTATATGAACTTACATACATTGTAATTAATATTTTCACATCTATTATAAGGATTCTAACCAGTGATTTATAACTATATAAACTGTGCCCCGAGCACTAAAAACATTCGAATTCGTAACGTAAACGCATTAAGAGCATGGAGCATTGCGATTGGCTGGCTTTACACAAACAAAGGTTGACAGTGGGCAGGCGACCAATCGCAATCATCCGTTCTGTCGATACGTAAACTGGGAGTACCCACGATTGTAAAAGAGTTACAATTTTACGAAGTTTTTTACTAATAAAGGTTTTGTTTTCTAGGTTAAGAAGAAACCGGTGTCGTCAAGTCCTAACAAGTCTAGATCCGACATTTCGGATCTAATGTCGAATTCGCTGCCCATCAATTTTGCGAACGCGCGCTCTGGAGCAGCATCCTTCTTCAACTCTATGACTTCTGACTGGTTCAGTGGCTCCAATTAAGTTTTAAATGAGTGATTTATTGCAATTTTTAATTAATTTATGTTATTATTGTTATTGAATATAAATGAATGAATATAATTTATATATTTGGTTTTATTTTTGATATTGTGTATGCTGGATATAGTGCTAATATTTACAGATCTCTGCCATGGTGCTCATTAGGGGAGGTGGACTACAATAGACTTGAGTAGGTACGTAAAAGTTTAGTACTTTTGGTCAAAAATAAACAAACTAAAAATGGTAAATTATTTTAATAAAATCAGTGCAATATTGTATTTCAGATCTTAAATAGGTACTATAAACTATTATGCAATATAAATAACAGCCTAAAACTACGCCTTCTCATCACTCTCTTTTATACTATCGCCCACTTTTCTGCCGAGTTGTCTGAAGTTGTCATTGTCACCAAACCCGCCGAAGTAGTTACTTCCAGTGTTGCCAGAATAGGGACGGTCGAAACCGGGCCTGTACTGGTTGTATCCGGGCCTGTATTGACTGCCCGGGAATGCTACAGAGCTGCCTGTGTAGCCTGGACGGCTGTAGTCGAAACCGGGCCTGTTGGGACGGTAGCCTGGAAAAAAGAGCGTGTGTTAAAGTTATTAGTGCACTCTAAGATTCGTTTATGGTGCCTATCATACTTTTTGTTCAATTTGTTCCCACGTTAAAATTTTAGTAACAAGATGTGAAAACAAGTTTGAATTAACCTTGAAAATATTTCGGAACGTATCAACGGGCATCCTAGTCTCCGTAAAATTTCAACATAATATTGTGTTTAGGAAATATAAAATACATTCAAAACTCATTAAAATACGTTAATACATATCCAAAAAAAAAACTAAGACACTTTGTTTCGGACAATCGGATGTACTTCTACATAAATCTCTTCAGTCAGAGACAATGAAATGTTTTAAACTTTTATTATGTTCCAATTTCTACCCAATATTCTTTAACCTGTGGAGGTCAGATGGCAATCGCTTCACGGAAAATATCGAGGTCTAGCCAAATCCGTAGTTAAGACTGGTAAAGCGGACCCCAGACTAGCTAACGAATTAACGCTAGCTAGGATGATGAAGAAGAAGATTCTTAAACCTTTGAACAAGTAGAACATTTTGTGGAGTTTTTTGTATCCTGGTAACTAGGATCTTTGAAGTCAAGTCTTATTTGTATTACACTCCATTATGGTACTACCATTATGGTACTAGAAAGAAAGAAAGGAAGAAACGCTTGTCTAAGACGTTATGTTTAGAAATCCACCACTTTACCTACACACGATTTACACCAATTTCAGAAAATAAAATAAGGTCGCGGAAAAGGGAGCATCCTTTTTCCGCGTTGGCGCCAAAACTCAATAAGTAGAAGAGAAGTATTTTTGAGTATGTTATTTATACTTAGATCTGGGTTTAATTTTTTTTTGCGCAGAACTTTTTAAATTGCGTAGTCTTTCTAAATTTTGACCTAAGATCAACTGTAGCACTAACGACATTTGCGATAAATATCTTTACTTTTGCCGCTGACTGTAGGTACAGTCAGCGGCAAGTAGTAATTCCCATTTTGAGAAACCCTAGACTAAACAATAAAACTAGCTGGTTAATGACTTAATCTCACGTAGACATCTATTTCTTTGTTCAATCATTACTACGTCAGAGTTACGAAATGGAAAAATAATTGTACACTTAGATTATGCAAATTATATCGTTGCTAAGCGCGTCGAATGGCCACTGACTCCGTAGGTATTTGATTGTGTTCCACGAATTACTTGCTAGACGTAACTACGTGTCAATGCCTTTTGTGACATTGAATGAATCATAAAGCGAATTGCTACAATTTACCTGTGTATTTGTTTATGTTTGGGGCTTTCATTTATTGGACTTTTTCGTTGCTTTGGGATTAAAGCTACAATTTAAGGGTTAAGGGCAGCAGTTCTTTCTATACAATATCTGAAGAGATGTAGACGATTTATTACTTAAGCACTATATAAAAGTTAAGTGTGAGGATTGTAGGAAGTCCCAAATTAAATATCCATGGTCCCCCTATGGATATTTAGCATTGTGTACGTTCTAGGGTTGGCCGGATGGCTACTTTTTACTACTGATAACCTCTCGCAACCGCCAAAGTGTTTACCCAGTTGTATGTTTTCTAGGACATACTTGAGCTCCTGGTGTCACGCTACATACCTACTTCACTCAACTACGAAAATTTAATTTCAGGGGTTTCTTTTAGTTAACGATTTCCATGACTTGGTTTTCTCAAAGAGTATAACTTTATAAAACTTTATAACTAATGCATATCTACCTTCAATTTTAAAATAAATGTTTACTCTCAATAATAGATAGACGGAAACTGCAACAGTTTTGGTTGACTGATAGATAATGCCTGGGGCATTAAGTTCACCTATGTATCTACTTATGCAAAAAGTCTAATAAATAAATAAAAAAAGGAACTTAGCTACCAGATATTCCTATATATATAAGTCAATGTACAGCGAAGAGGGTAGAAATAGATTTACTCACCTCCGTAGCCCGGATATCCTGTTCCGTAGCCGTTCGGGTAGCCACTGCCCGAGCCGAATCCACCTGACCATACAGAGATTTATGAATTCAACTGTATTCAAAAGGTATTTTATTTTATGTTATTTTGGTTTGTTATTGATATGATATGTACCTAATTATAGAGTATAACCCGCGCCACGTATCTTGGACCTAAAATGTGCTCAAAATGTGCCTTAAACGCGCAGTACACATTTCTTGGGTGTCTTTTGAGGATAGCACGGGATGCTACTGCGGTAGACGAGCTCAAATTCACCAAGCATAGACTATTACAAAGCAATCCACGGGCGCCAGAGCCTCGTATGTCTTACGATTTAGGTCCAAGATACGTGGCGCGGGTTATATATTATGTAATTATTTTGTAATTCTCCACGATCATGTGGACTGAAAAGTTATTTTACAAGTTTTTATTTATTTTTGTCAAGTCTTGTCCGTCTTTAAACTGATTGTGTTTGCGTGCAATCGTCAGGTTTTGACTCTTATTGCTTTGGTTCAAAGTTTTATAAAGAAAAATAAAATAAACTTACCGAATCCACTATTGTACCCTCCTTGACCTGGATATCCACCATAACCAGCTCCGCCATAGCCAGCTCCGCCATAGCCAGCTCCACCATAGCCGTTTCCACCATAACCACCTCCGCCAAAACCAGGGTTACCATAACCACCACCGTATCCGCCGCCAAAACTGTTGCCGTAACCGCCGCCATAGTTGCCACCATATCCATTATTGTAGCCACCAAGGCCATTATAGCCAGCGGATCCGTAGCCGGGTCTTAATAACCCATAGCCTCCAGTACTACGCCTCTGGCCGTCAAGAAGATCATTGCTTGCCTCTCCTTCTACTTTCTGACCAAAGGTCGCGGCCACGAAACATGACACGAAAAAAATATTCTGAAAAAGAAAAAAAGATTATACAATTACGTTATCTGTGACAATCATTGCACTTAATCGTGATGTAATTTTATAAGATAAAATTATTATTATTATTAAATATTTGCATAAACCGATGTCGAAGTGTTTATATCTGTCAAATCTTTTTAATGGAAATATTATGTTTAATGTGAAAGTAGGCATTCCCTGAAGAAGTGATTATGAAAGTAAATAATGGATAAAGCTCGTCAGTTTTTTAATTTTTAATTTGATTGAAACGGTGGTTTTACTCGTTTGTCTATCGGGGGCTATAAAGCGAAAAACAGCTAAGCCTCTGTACCGTGGCGACAGTGAACGCGACGGCTACGCAGGAGGCGCGTGTTCGATCCTCGCTCAGTGCAAATTTTGTATGCATTTGTATTGTTCTGGTCGTAGTGTTCGTGCCTCGAATAGCACGTTAAGCCGTCGAACACGGTTGCCATACGACCATCTATCTACGGCAATCGTTACGGGTAGTGGGAGCCCTAAAAAGTTCAACCATTGGTTTAACTGCTTCGATATCGCCAGTAGGTTGCTGAGGTCAGATGGCAGTCGCTTCACAGAAAATATCGAGGTTCAGCCAAACCCGCAGTTAGAGTGGAAAAAGCGGACCCCAGACTCCGAGTTGAAAGCTTCGGATGCGACTGGGAATAACGCTAGGATGAAGAGAAGATAGCGAAAACCGTGTCATCTTACATAGAATATGACCGTTGAATGCAGATGCATTATAATCCGATCTCTATTTCTCTAGATAGTCATCCATCATCATATTTTCCTCCCATTTTTTTCTATTTATTTTGTTGATAATAAATTGAATGGGTATTAGAACGCGGAAAACCCTGGATCTAAGTTTGTCAAGCCCAATGATGCCAACAACCAAGGATTAGCCTTGACAAATTGTAGTAGATAGGCCGATTTACGACCTAAATTATTTCTTAGCCCTAAACGCCTGTAGAAGGCCTTGACTAATATAACTATTTGGATTTAAAATGTTATTTTCGTTATGTTTTTTTTATATCCTATATATATAGGACACGTCAATTTGACTTCGCCTCGCCTGATGGTAAGCTGAAGGCTTCTGAAAAGAGGGTCACCATTACAGACACTAGGTACCCTTAATATAACTGTAGAACTATAAAAAGTATTCTTTTAAATTTCATAGCTGAAACTTATAGGTAACCCACAGACTGGATAACATACACACATACAATCACGCCCTTATCCCCGAAGGGTTACCCCGCGTTTACATACTGCCGCTCGCATTGCTCATCGTGTTGCCAGAAATATTCGCGCGATTAATGCCCTAGCATTCACACACTCCCATCATCGCGTTGGTCCGCATTACAGTATTCGCCCTGCAACGGAGACGGACGTAAACGTATGGAGGACAACGCTGTAGCAGTGTACGCAATAAGCTTTTACAGCATAGCGAATTAATTAAATAGATTATTAATAAAAACTATCACTTTCAACTACTATACACTTTCCGTAGATCGATATAAATATTTTTAAAAGTAAATATTCGAGGAGCAATAACGAAAGTCGTGTTTTATTTAGCTTAGCGCCATCTAGCGGTCTCGTATAGTTCATCGCGCTAGTATTTGCGCAACATACGTGGCAGTACTCGCGGCATGACGAATATACCATTCACACCACGTCTCTGCCCACTTCTCTCGCTCTGCAGCGAGTATGTAAACGCAGCTTTAGGCAGATCATATCGTTACCACCAGTTATGTACATATTATAAATAGGTAGATACTTAGTTCCGTAAGTAGGTATGCATTGCATCTGCTGAAACAAAGGGGTAAAACCAATCTCTTAATTTGACATAGATAAGTTTTATTGTTATACATGTACCTACAAGACTTATAAATGTGTCCATTCCTTTCGTTTTCATTGTGGGAAACTAAAAATTTGTTATTCCTAGCAGGTGTTACAAAAACGGAATGCTTTATTTATGCCTTATTTATTTATAAATACGACACAGGATGCGATAAATTCACATTGTTCTTACAATTATAAGGTTTGGCTTGGAATGCAAATGCAAAACCTAAGGCCAATGGTCCCGGTTAATGGATATCGCCTCTGGTTTTGTTGAGGACTGATTTTGATATTGGAACAAACAGAAACTGGTTGTAGGTAGGTACATAGTAGTTGGAGTATACTAGTCAATAATATACGCAAACTAAGGAATAGACGTTAATAGTTTACTGTTCAGTCTATTATAAGTTTTCAGATAGTTCGTGGAACAAAAAAGGAGAGACACGAAAGATTTTAGAAGAAAATACGTTTTAATTACAGTCAGAAAGAGGGATGAGGGTATATAGGATGTATGTCGCCATCCTACTTTCACCCCCAGAATACGAATACCTACTGCAATACGTCATGGTATGCCCACTGATTAACAAATCAGCTCTAGGAGGCCACTAATCATCTTGTTATGCTTTCATGTTAGTTTCAGCTCAGTCCTAATGAATTCGTATTTGACAATAAAAAAATTCAAAACAATCGAATAAAAAAAGGTTAATCACTTAGCGAGATGACGATGTGCTATGGCGATTAACTTTATAATGTTGATTGATTTACCAGCTCGTAACACATCTTTTAATACCAGTTCTGAGCAGAAGGTCCTCGAAGCTAAACGTTCTTGATGTCATATTAACCGACTACACTTATGGTTGCTTACAGCCTCTGTGGTGAACGCAAATGCTACGCAGGAGGCGCGGGTTTGAATCCCGTCCCGTGGAAATTGCTCACCCCCTATTACGTGGGACCGAATGTGAGTGTTAATTCATCTCTGCCTAACCCACCGAGGATAAAGGCGTGATTATATGTTTGCTATGCATTGGTCTGTTCATGCCTAGGAGAGCACATTAGTTCTGCAATAAGACTAGTCGGATTTTAGTCTTATTGCAGAACTTCGATATCGCCAATTGGTTGTGAAGATGGCAGTCGTTTCACGGAAAATATTGAAGTTCAGACGTATCAAAGTTAGACTGGAAAACCGACCCCAACGAAGTGGGAAAAAGCTCAGGGTATGATGATGACATTGATGACGACAATCGAGAGACTTTGGATTCGATTCCCAAATCGGACAAATGGCTATTGTTAGGAAATTCTCTGTATGGACTTCATAACAAGAAATTTAATCATAATCCATATCATACATGGTGCGTATTTCCACTTCTATCACGCCTGTACCATGGTGTACCTATCTATGATGTCTCGCGGGTTTTCCAACTTAAAACTAAACAATAACACAACAATACAATCTGTACATCAATCTTAACTTTAGTTTCTTATCCGCGTAGGTAATGTGAAGGTTTATCTTGCATTCGATTGCAGTCGATAAAGATTCGAATCTAAATATTCAAGTTGTGTTAAAGTAATTTTTGAACTATAACCAGCTAATGCCCGGCACGCGTCAGAATACTTTATTTTGTTTAGATAGTTTCTAAGGCACTAAAACGTACCAAACTTTCATCGTAATAAGATTGACCACAGAACTATTTCTTAGATAATCCATATTATTATATTATAGTCAGAGTAGGTATGACTAAAACTGACTTGACTCGGTTTTGCAGAGCGCTCTTAACCGGACATTTTTTCAAGTCAAGTCAAGATAAAAAACATTTATTCTGTTCTAGCTGTTGCACCCACCTCCGCTCGCGTGGATGTCGGTTATCGCGATCAGACATAGCCTATGTCCTTTCCCAAGGTCTAATCTATCCCTGTATCAAATTTCATCAAAATAAGTTTAGTGATTTAAGCGTGAAACCGTAACAGACAGACAGAGAATTTGGACAGACGGACAGTTACTTTTGCATTTATAAAATTAATATGGATATGGATGGATAGAACATTAAAACGGCAATTTAAAAAAACGTCAACTGAAACTAAAATATTAAAAGCTAGTTTAACAAATGGACCACCGCACCGGTTCGGAACGCGGCTCCGATCTTAGAAGACTCGGGCATGAATCTCAATGGGCTTACGGGAAGCGGTTACCGTGGCGTTTAGATGTACCTGCTTGCGACATTCTTGTGCTCAATGCCCTTCCTGAAGATCTCCGTATTGCAGTCACTTGGGAAAGATCATGAGCGTGCGTGGAATGAAGGTTCTTACCTCATTGTTGTGACCATTGCTTCCGATCGTAATGTCTGTGGCAGCGGTGTTACAATTGATATTACTTAATATTGAATTATTCAATTTGGGAATACATATTCAACAACGCTAGGTACGCCTTCTGTCTGTACTTCATGATAATAATATCACGATATGCTAATAACCATTGTTTACCTAACTACGTAAGTACACCAATAGGGAAAGTAAGCACATGTTCGTTGTGGATTAAACAGTTTGAACAGTAAATGTTTGCGATTTGCTTTACATACTTATTTGTTTTGTTTGTACATCTTTTATCTTTCGTTCCTTGAGCTAAACTAAGATTTGTTTTATTTAAATTTGTTTGTACTAAGAACGGATTTCCTAATGATAGGAACCGAGATTAATAAACTTCATTTTCACATTTCACTCAATTAATTTTGGTCATTAACCGTGAGAATTCGGTTCAGTTGAATGGGTATTTAAGATAAGATCAAATATTCTTTATTGTACCTACACCAGAAAAGTATGTTGGGATTACATTTGGGTACTTAAAGTTATTGTACAATCTCTTCTAGGCTACCTTGAGTAGGATAGGAACAAAAAGAGAACAATTTGGGATTTCAATAGAGAAGAACGCGGTTGGATCCAAAGCATACCTAGGTAGGTACTCTTTGGAGTCGGGGCCTGGTTGCATACTATCAAGCATGATCATATAGGACTCTATATACCTCTAAATGGAGCAAGGCATTGTAACTACAAACACTTGCAAAGGTGTCATTCTCACGTAGTTCCTATCTTGCCCATTGTATCTTGCGTATGAAAAAAATCTGCTAGGTACTTGAAGTTGAAATTAATTTAGAGTTCAATGCGGGTTCAATGTTTTAAACCGGTTTGTCTTGAAAGCACCCGAATATAGAATTTTTAAACGGTTTCCGTTTGTCATTAATTTTTTTTAACATAGGATAGGAAGTTATTTAAATGTACCTCACATATGACTATTTTAGGTAATTAACAACATCGGTTAATTACATAATAATGTAGAAGCGTTGGTTTTTTACAGATCATTGCAATTTTGTGAGTCATATAAAAATTATCTGAGTTTTGTCTGAGTCTAGCTATTTTCGTGATTCTAATTTAAAAAAATAAATTTTCCAGATGCTAAAGATACATTAGGTACTTACCTACTTTAATTTAAAAAAAAACACATGAAAAAATAATGTATGATTGTTGATGATTTCCTCTAGTCTCAGTAGTCCGGTTGCTTGTCCGGTTGATCGGACTACTGCAACTTTTTAGTAGCAGTCAAAGGGCGAATAGAAATAATGTGGTCAGCTAAATTCTGTAGTTATTTTATTTCAAGTGAAACTATGAACGATTTCAATGTAATAATGAACATAAGTATCAAATATCTGGTTAGTTATTTGATTTTTTTAAGAAATTAAAAAAGACGGCGACTATTTTATCTCTATTTACCCATTGACTCCTATTCACCCCGTTTTACTCGTAGTAGTATATTAAGGAAGTGTCTGACTGCGACGGCATACGGTAATTACCCAAAATTCTTGGCGGTAGTCACAGTAGGTCTAGTCAACAACCAATCTGACCAATGAGACACATCCGATTATGTTGTTTTTCAATCAGTTTAGATGCAACGATAGTCGATAAGGCATACTTAGCGCCATCAAAGATTTAGATAAGTACAATTAATCATGATTTTCAACCATGAATAAGGTCATTAAATTGTAATGGAACACGTAGGCGCCTTTGTCGGTCGATTACAGACGTTATTAGATGATGAATCTAGATCATGAGCGAGATAAATGCTTAATTCGGTAGTGGATAAGATGCGATAGATCTTATCGATTTGATTGACTATTTTGGTCTTTGATACATGAAGAAAACAAAATATCGATTTTGATCAATGATTAGATTTGTGAAGTTCCTGAATTCTTCAAGGTATTAAAAATTAAAGTATGAATGTGGAAGGTTATTGTCAGGTTTTTTCTCAAAGGCTTCATTTCTCAAAGGGTTAGCTGCCAGGTATTACTACGAGGCTTTATTTATTACCTACCTTGCAAGTAAAACCCAAATATTGTCAATAATTATGTTTTTTATGGACTATAGATAATTATTATGTTCACTTTTGCGTAGCCTTGTTACCCTCATTTGAGCGGCAATTTTGGGTTGCAACCAAAGTTTGCACTTTGAAGTCCGGTGTCCAACAATGGTACCTATGCTGTACTAAGTACCAATATTGTCTATAGCTTGTCTGCCACCTAAGTGGTATAAAAAAAAATTGAGTAAGTTCTTCACTGTTTTCTCTATTCCGTGGTTCTCTAAGCCTTGGAACACTTTTCACCTACTTTCAGATATATTCTTCTGCACGAAAACGAGTTATGAATTTAGTAAAATATTTAACCATATTTCTTTATTCAAATCTATTTTTGGAAAAACGTTTGAATCTTTAGAACATTTTTCTATGATTCACAAATATATTGCGACATGCATTTTAGGATGGGCGAACGTGGCGCATATTGGGAGAGGCCTATGTCCAGCAGTGGACTGCGATAGGCTAATTGATTGATTGATGTATTTTAATTTGCATTGAAAAATCTTAACATGTTTTAAAACAAACCACACTATAGGACACTACTCTGGTATTGGTGGTTCACAAAAACATGTACGAAAATAAATATTTATTTTACTTTTGGCTAAGTTTGTAATTAATGAAACTCCGAGAAAGATACAATCTAGTAGTTAATTACAACATACTGTACAAAGTGTTTTTATCAATGACGTAATTGTGTTACTCTAATTATAACATAATATCAGCATTTGAAATCACTGCTGATTTGATAAATCACTACCAAAACATAGAATGTTAAAAAGCTTTTTAATTTACTTGTTTATTAACGATATTTAATTTTTCAACTTTTTTTGAACAAAAAAGCTCTTTCTGAAATTATTATCTAATTTTTTGATCACTTGTTTTATTTTATATTATTGATTAAAATTCCTGTAATTTAAGTAAATCAATGACACACAACGATCCGTTTTTTTAACAATAAAAAAAATTAAGATTTCAATTTAGAGAACACTGCACTATTCAAAAAGTTCTCTCACCAGGTAACTCATGATCACTCAGCACTGAACTGATCCGCACTGCACTGTGATCTGTTCCACAATGATCAACATCTCTTGATCTCACCATTTATATTTACTATTCGCTCTAAGGTTTTTGTGTCGAGTGTCTCGACATGTCAACGGTTAATTGATGCAATTATAACAATATTTGTTCGGAATAGATACCTACATTGTTTCGTTGTTACGGATGTTAGGTGCAATTTGCGAGATGGTGGTAGGGCTATATACCATGTATGGCTTGAAATTTAAGAAGTATTAATACTCAATTCTGTTGTGTGTGAACAAACGATTCATTTCTTTCTTTCTTTCTTTCAATGCAAGGCCAGTTACCTAAGTTTGGCAAACTACTAGGTAAAAACAATATTTAGTGGTTGTATTCTTGATATGAGGTTCGGACGCATAAATGGATTTTATAACTGCTGGCCCTGGCTCTATCCTCGTGGAAAAATTTTATCGCGGAAAATTGCTATTTTCAAAATAAAAAGTGTTCTGATAAGATCTATCTCGTACGCTAATCCTTAATGGGATGGATATGGGATTTAATGACGTTATTGAAAAAGTAATACAAAAACTATCCTATGTACTACATTGTGAGAAGAGTGCTGCGTATGTGGCATAAGGCAACTGAGAGGTAGAAATGTCCTCTCAACGCGATATACTCACATTTGTTATTCAATCACGGAAGCAGGATATGTCCTCACAGTATATATTTTTTAAACTTGAACACGGCGCTAGTTCTAATCTACCTAATCTTATATAAATAAAGTTAACGCAGTAACAGTTAGTGATAACGAATAATATATCTCATTTCCAACGAAACGGAGCACCTTGACCGACAGTTGGGCATTTCTCGGAAAGAGACTGCCATTAAGTAATACAAATTTAATCTCATGTTTATACCTATATCGTTTGTCAGTTATACGTCGATAATGAATATAAGTATAGTTTAAATTGTACTTGTAGATAATTACTGATGTGTATCGAAAAATTATTAGGGACGTTGATATGGCCTGGTTCACTTTTGGATGGACTAGGAAAGGAAATTTACTGGGTATTTTGATATGGCCTGGGTTGATTTTGGATTGCCTGGGAAACGAAATTTACTGGGTTCGTTGATATGGCCAGGTTAAATTTTGGATTGACTTGGAAACGAAATTTACTTGGTAGGTTGATTTGGCCTGGTTCGCTTTTGGATTGACTAGGAAAATAATTTTACTGGGTTCATTGATATGGCCTGGTTCGCTATTGGATAGACTGGGAAACGAAATTTACATCTGATGAAGAACTATAGTACCTAATTATACTGGTCACTAAAGGGCTTGTGTGCCTTAGGTATACATCTGTCGGCGTTCAATTGCTGACAGAAGTCGCGAGTTCGATTCTCAGTCAGCGCAAAAAATATTTGTATTTATGATCGTTGGTGTGGGTGGATCAATTACAATAAAATTTTAGACATACTTAAAGGTCTCTTTGCGACCATCAGCGTACTAACCAATACGTAACTATTTATTGCACATAGTTTGTGGATGCTACCTCAAGTTTCTTTACTTGAAATCTTAGAATGAATGGAGGAAACCGAGTTGTAAATTAGGAAGTAAATCGATGATTGAGTTCGGAAGTTAATTTTCTTGTTTATTAATGATGCGAATCCACAAGCATTAATTTAATTGTTAATAATTTATCTCTGTGTACGTCTCATAAAAAAAATATAAAAAAGATATTTCAATAATAAATCAATAATAATTAACAAAACAATTTTAAGCCATTTTAATACACATAATTATATATGTGATATGAAAATTGTACTCACAAAAATTGACAATTAAAAAAAAAAAATTAAGGTAAAAGCACCAATAGAGGACACTAACTCAACAGATAAAACTTTCGAAAAAGCTCTTTATTTTAAGAAAAATAACCATTTGGTCTTAGAAAAAACATTTTCCGATTACAGGACTGTTAATCATACAGGATCATAGATTGAATTGCAATTACACGACTGGTGTACCTCTACCATATAAAAAACAAAATGATCAATAACCGAGGATTCATCCCGGTTTCATCTAAAGCTTACAATTTGGGGCCCTTTGGATTACCTACTTGATAATCATTCCTCCCATTCTGGCGTATCTAGTATAGTATGAACAAAATGTATTATGTTATGATACATCTCTTTTATCTCGCTTTAAAGCGCCCTTCTAAACCAACGATAGGTCAATGTAAACAACCATGATACATAAAACCCACGACCGTGGGGTTTTCCCAATTTTAATAAGGCTATATAATTATGTTGCAAAAGTTACTACCCATATTTTTCAAGAACACAGCTAATATTATGATTCATATTTAAAAAGCTTTAGTTATCGATAAAAATAAAATAGGTAAACTATAGATATTTGCTTTCAGGTTATGTTAATAACATTTGGGAGATTACACTACCCATCTCCACTCCCTGTCTGACTGGGAGTAGAGGGATAGAGTAGATCGCAACTAGAATGACCTTGGCTGAAATTGCCTCACAAGGTGTCCACAAACTAAGATGACCACGAATGCCTATGGAACAACACAGATAGGGCCTATCTAAGATGTCTATGATACTGCAACGCACACATAAAAGGAAGATGGCTTCTTAAGGAGCCCAAGAAATACAAGAAAGTTCTCAAAAAGTCTATAGAATACAACGGAGACAGTGTTGGTCCTATAGCCAAGATGACTCACGAGAAATCTAAGAGTAACACACATAAATTATGATGATCCCAAGTCCCGGGAGAATGGAGACCTTGGCGCAAGAGGATTGCTTTGAATAATCTATGATTGGTACCTAAAAACGGGTACTGCCCATATAGAATACAGATTGTGACGTGACAAGGTTCATCATAATATGCCGCTAACTGTACATAGTAATAGAACTAAGATGTCTTCTTAAGGAATCACTACAACACAGTTATAACCACGGAACTGAAGGAGGTTCTCAAACAACCAATGGAATACAACACAATCATGGTTATTTTAGAACTAAGAGAACTCGTCAAGAAGTTCAAATAATTTAATACAAGGTCATTTAGCATCCTTTTATATTAAGTTTTAAAAGACTGGTACCTAATGTGAGGGTAGGCTACGAAAACTGCTTACTATCAAAGTTAATTACAGTCGTCTTTTCTCAAATTGTACAAAAATCTAAGACCCATCACAATGCTAACAAGAAACGCTGATTCAATTTAATTTGCATAATGAAATTTTTTGTCTAATATTCTTTTCTTAGTGCCTCGTTAACTTTGCTTCGAAGTATGCGTAGTATTAGATTTTAGGAAATATATTTTTGGTACTCAAAATGGTAGATCTACCACCAAATATAGTAGATAGATAGGTGAGGTAGAATAGATCGCACAAAAATAGGGGCCCCGTGAAGCCGGGCCCCGTCGCCGTCGCTCGAGACCACATAGAGCAATCAAAAATATTTTAGTGGCAGATTTGCTATTTTGATAAATAAATCCTATTATTTTAGCGTCAGCTTAAATCATGCCCTTATTTGTTTTTGTTTAATCATTCACCTAGACCTTGGTTAGATTGCAATAGAAATAAAGTATTAATATTCGGTACTTTATTAGAGAAAAATAAATAAAGAAAACTTTCACCTCCTGGTAGCATTTTCTGCCTTGTATTTTATCACGGGAATACATTTAAATTAATGGTGATAAATTGTTGATGGGTTTTCGGTTATGTTCTACGGTCTCTTGCATCATTAGGTTCTGGGCTGCAGTTCAAAGTACCATACAACAGGTATCCATAACGGATAGGTCCTCTAACAAGAAAGATGAGATAAAAACTATTTTTACCAATACAGAAATAATATCGGTAAAAATAGATAGGTACACCTCATCAGGTACGAGTCCAATCAAAATAAAACAATACAAATAGTACTACAAATCGAATTATCATAATGAATGTACTTATATCAAACAATGATGCGATATAATATGAATACACTATTCTGTCCCTGTGCGGCCTATTATCCTTGACTATAAAGGTAACAATGCACTGTACCTGGGCCTTAAATGTACCATGAGGTTACAGTACACGTTTTATGTCCTAATGGGACTTCCGTATAATTGATTTGTATATTTTTATGTATGAATTAATGTTTACGTGTTTAGTTGTAGGAAGTGAATGGAGTTTTGAATTTGATGTATTTTTATGGCGCCGCGTGGTTCCAGGCAGAGTAGAATTTGGGCCACCCCATCTCCTCCCATGTGGTGTCGTACAAGGCGACTAAGGGATAGGGCTGTTTAACATCAGACAAATATATACAGCCACGACTCAGCCTATACATGGCTCGAACCAACAATAGTGCCCGGAAAACGGCAATAGGCTCACCCCCTATTACGTGGGACCTAATACAATGATTGGTGAAATGCGGGTGTTATTCACCTCTGCCTAACCCTCCGGGGATAAAGGCGTGATTGTATGTATGTATTTTTATGATACTGATGACGATCTGTGTGGTGAGATTGAGGGTAGAATATAAGACTAAGTCCAAGTAAACTTTTAGCCCGAGAATAGGTTCCTGAGGGTCGCAGGAATTATTTCACGCGAGTGGAGCCGCGGGCAACAGCTAGTGTATAATTTTATTTTATTTCTGGACCAATTAGGTTCTGGTAATAAACATTAAAATAAGTTAATTAAGTACTTTCTGGAAATTGTGAAATCTTATTTCACCTTCGTTTTTCGTTTCTTTTTACGGAATTAGGATATTAGAGAAAATTGCGATTGTTTGTTAAGATAAAATGTAAACGACTGCTTTGTTTCGCGGGTGGTTTTACAAATAGAGAGGTAGTTATGTCGCGCTATTTCCAGTAAGAATAGCTTGACTCTTTTGGGAATGCGACTTGTACTTTTTCTGTGTTTTCTACGGTTGGTGACAGCGCCAATGTCGTATCTCTCTTCTTTACCATTTTCATGCTTTCCTCTATGCCGTCTCCCTTTCCTTTTGTGTGTGTTTTGTACCTTAATAATTGTAGTTTGGTTTACACTTTCTATTTCTGTTTAACCACATGCACTTCACTTCTTCTTCCTCTTAGCGTTATTTCCTAGTCGCATCCGAAGCTTTCACACAGAAAAACACATACAGAAAATCACATTTCAATTTTTTATTTATATTATAACTAATCATTGATTGCACGCGTAGGGCTTTTACAACTACCTATACCTTCTCGTAGGTATACTAATTAATCGTAAAATAATTAATTTTTGAAATGGGGTATTTACTTATATTAGCAATAAACCTGAGTTTTCAATTGCCAAGATGATCATAGTATCCAGATTGTAAACCATTTTCAATTCAATACGAATATAATTATATTTTATCGATACCACGAAAATTGATTCGGGATTATAATTGCTTTTACATTTTCAGTGCAATATAGATTAAGTAAAAACTTTGTTTAATCTATATTGCACCGATAAAGAAGCTACCCGGATGTTTGAACATACACTTGGCGCCTGGTAATACAGTATGACTTAGATGTCGAACTCAATATACAACTGATATAACTTACCCTACGCAACGATTGGAAGTTGACGACAGATTTCGCAAGATGAGAAAGTTTACTTAACAAAATGACGGTGTATTAAGCACACTTTTGATTATTCTAAAGCGCTCTGTATGAAATTAAAAGTTGAAAAGTGAAATCTAAATGCATGGTGAGGAGCACCTTGGAGGGACCTCCCCTCAAACAAATTGCCTCATAAAAAGAAAAAGCTCGTATAATAAATACAAGTGCCCCGATTAGGCCAGATGTCCAATTCGCCATCATCAGATCAATATTGGGGTTTTATTATTTGTTGTTAACGTATAGTTCAAACGTCGAAGAATATTTTTCTTTCTTTTTAATAGAGTTTATTTATTCATATAATATATTATGTAGAATATGGAGGAAACTAGAATGAAATTGTTTGTCCTGGTTCGGATATGTAGTGCGTAAGGAAGGATACTATAGAAGTGGATGGCTACAGGGGGAGAGGAAGACCTAAGAGAAGATGAGATAAATATGGATTAAGGGCAGGAGAATGATGAGATTTTATTTTCCACATAGTTCCGCATACCCGTCGCCGATTAGTGTTATAACAAGGCGGATCAGTTTTCAACAATATCTTCTCAAGTTCTTGGAATTTAATTTCAAGTAATAAACAGCGGTGCTGAGGGACTCTTAATCCGTTAATCCATCATAATTCCAGCTTTACGTAGAAAAAACCGTATCGGAAAATTAATCGTTGATAAATTAAAAAATATTTATAAATCAACTACGTTACTGTGTTTGTTCGTCTCTTACTATTTATTGAAAATTTAAATTGATAGGCGATAATAAATCATTATTTGCGAATCACAAAATTAACAGACATAGTTATAAAAATGAGAAATACATACATAATGTTATTAAATGTTTTAGAAGCGCTATCAGCGCTATCTGTATCCAAACTAAATGAGTCAATCTCGGCCGCATCCGAGCCATTCATCTTTTCAGTCTAATTGCGACGCGACCGAACTTCGAAATTTTCCGTAGAGCGACTGCTATCTGACCTCCGCTAGTCATGGCGATTTTTTTTTTTTTTTTTTTTTTATATAGGACACGTCAATTTGACTTTGCCTCGCCTGATGGTAAGCTGAAGGCAAAGTCTCTGAAAAGAGGGTCACCATTACAGACATGTACCATGTTACAATGGTGGCACTCAGCTTGACGGCCTCATCAGATGCTTTTTCACGCCCCGCTTAAAGGACCCGGGACTATAGGAGGAGGGAAACACGTGAGCTGGTAAGGAATTCCAAGTCTTAATAGTGCGGCAGAAGAAGGAGTCGCCGAATCGCTTGGTTCTTGATGGAATATTTTGCACCGTATGCGGGTGGCATCTGAGTCCTGCACGTGTTGTCCTATATAGGAAAGGAGAGGGTGGGATTACTTGGAAGAGCTCATCAGAACATTCACCATGGTAGAGACGGTAAAATACCGCCAAAGATGCCACATCTCTACGCAACTGCAAAGGCTCAAGGGTGTAAGTGATCTCAGGATTCCCAATAATGCGGACCGCACGTCGCTGCAACCTGTCGAGAGCATCTAGTAAGTACTTTGCGGAGCCATCCCAGAGATGCGAGCAGTATTCCACGCAAGAGCGAATTTGTGTCTTGTAGAGAAGACACCGCTGCTCCGGCGCGAAAAAACGTCTCACTTTGTTCAGGACTCCGAGTTTACGCGATGCTGTTTTGATGATACTCTCGATGTAGTTTTTGTTGTTCAGTTTGCAGCGAACATCCATACCTAGGATATTGAGATTGTCCTGCAGTGGCAGTGGCGTGCTCTGAAGAGTTGGAAGGGGAAGGAAAGAAGATACCTTTGCTGTAAACGCGCATGCCTGCGTCTTCTTGGCATTGAACTCAACCAGGTTTTCAGAACCCCATTGAGAAACGAGGTTCAGGGTCTGGTCAAGTTCACTGACAAGAAGCTGCCTCCTTTCCGCGATATCAGACTGCTTGGCCGCAGGATGTCCGTGATAACTCCCGTGTAAGGTGCTATCGTCTGCATAGCAGTGAATGCTGCCAGTGGACAGCATGTCGTTGATATGCAGAAGAAAGAGAGTGGGTGATAAGACGGACCCCTGCGGCACGCCAGCATTTACCTGCAAGAACTCCGAAGTTCGACCATCACAGAGGACGCGAATACGGCGCCCCTGCAGGAAGCTAGCCACCCAGTCGCACAGTCTAGGAGGCAGACCATAGGCTGGTAACTTGGAAAGAAGCGATTTGTGCCAGACCCCATCAAACGCTTTGGCGATGTCAAGACTTATAGCCAGCGACTCGCCATGCTTGTCCATAGCCTCACCCCAAAGATGGGTTACGTACGCTAGAAGATCACCCGTTGATCGCTTCGGTCTAAAACCATATTGCCGGTCGTTGATTAAGGAGTGATCCTCTAGGTAACGCATGAGCTGTTTGTTGATAATGTGCTCAAGTACTTTGCACAGTACTGAGGTGACGGCTATGGGCCTATAGTTAGTAGGGTCCGAGCGATCACCCCTCTTGGGGATCGGCTGTACATTCGCCTCCCTCCAAGCCGAAGGCACTGTACCCGAGATGTACGACATCCGGTACAACCGCGCCAGCATTGGAGACAACTCCGCTGCACATTTTTGAAGAACCACCGCTGGAATACCATCCGGTCCGCTGGCTTTCCGGACATCGAGTGACCGCAATACAGCACGGACATCGCGTTGCCTGATACGGATATCAGGCATCGCATGGCCACAAAAGGGCAGTGTCGGTGGCTGCATACCGCAATCATCGATCCGGGAGTTGGCCGCAAAGAGATTAACCAACAAATTAGCTTTCTCTTGCGGCTCATGGGCCAGGGATCCATCAAGTTTGCGCAACGGGGGCAGCGAAGGCTGGCAAAAGTTGGCTTGCACGGCTTTGGCCAATCGCCAGTAGCCACGGCTACCCGTGGGATGCACCGCAAGCTCTTGGCCAAGCCGCGCTATGCGCTGGGCATCCGCTCTAACGCAAGCCCTCTTGCAGACCTTTGTGGCTTTGTTGTACGCTGCCTTGAAGTGACCCTCGTTAGGATCGCGCGTGGCGCGCGCCCTTACCCATGCGCGGTACGCAGACTGCTTTTGATTGACAGCCTCCGCGCACTCGCGGCCGAACCAAGGGCGCGCTCTGCGGGCACCGGTGACATCAGTGTAGGGGATATAGTATTCCATACCCAAGCTGATCTCACCGGCGACAGCAGTAGCACTATCCGAGGGGTTCTTACCTTCAAAGCAACGTGCAACCCACGGGATGGATGCAAAATATTCACGCATCCCATCCCAGTCCGCTGACGAGTAGTGCCAGAGACGCCGCTTTCCCTGTTCGGGTCGTGGGGGCGCTATAGTTGGCACCTTGGAACAAACCAGACAATGGTCGGAGTTGCCTAAGGCGGCTCGCACCGAAACACTGTACTGGTCTGGTTGACTCGTCAGCAGAAGGTCCAGCAGAGAGGGTGCTAGGCCCGACCTTCTTGGTATCCTGGTGACCTCGTGTACCAGTTGGGTCAGGCCGTGCGCCAGAGCAAATGCATGGGCGGCTCTTCCCGCATGGTCTGTTTTGGCGGAGCCCAACCAGATCTCGTGGTGGGCGTTAAAATCCCCCAAAAAAACCAATTCAGCGTTCGGAAACCGCTCCTGCGCATCATCTGCTGCCTGACTCAAATATTCGAAGAGTCGAGTTGTCTCGGTATCTCCCGTATGGGAACGGTAGAGGCACACATAGATCTGACTCGTTGAGCCATGGTCTACGTGTACCCAAAGGGTTGAAAAGGATCGGTCCTCTAGGCAGCGCAGACGGCGACAACAAACATCCGCCCTAACAAACACACACACCCCGGCCTTTGCACGGAAATTTTCCTCCATAACGTAGCGTCAAGTAAGACGTGTCGTCAGGGCGGCGTATTTGCGTCTCCGTCAGAAAAAGCATAGCTGGATTCGCCGTCTCGAGGTGTTGGTGGACGGCGTTGAGGTTTGTATGGAGCCCACAGATGTTAGTGGACTCCACCTCAAAAAGCGAGCTTACGGGAAATTGAAGAGCCGCTGTGAGTCTATGCTCTTTGTTCTGCGCTGCCATAATGAGAAGGGAAAGGAGAGGGCGTGAAGAAGAGGTGATTGTCGTCGCAGCACAGCGTGACGAAGCGCGGGATTTTGGTTTCGTCTATTAACGTGAGGCATGGCGAGAGCCGACACGCCGAACGGAAGGGCCCCCGTATCCCCCCGAATATGGTCGCCGGGTTCCCGTATCCGGTCACCAACCGGCACGACGAGCCATATCGGGATTATGCGCGGCCTGGTGAGGCAGCCTCCCGGGGTGGTTAGCCCCAGTTGGGCCCCTGTACTATGCCGTGGGCGGCCAGCGGCACCACCGTTTCTACGGGTCTCCCTGCCCGGCGTGTCGGCCCGTGCCATCCCCACTAGACTCCAAGACCCACTGGTCACACTAATGCTGCGACCACGATCACCTCAGCCCGGCTATGCACCTGCTGAACCCTGAACGCAATCCAACCGAAATTGGGTTACTATTTAAGGGCTTTTCGCAAAGTGCACGGTGGTACCTACCCGGTCGGATTTAGTGACAATTTTGTGTCATCAAAGTCCTACCACCAGTAAAATATCGATATCGAAGTTTTGCAGTTAGACCAGTTGTCGAACATTTTAGGGCTACAACTACCCGTAACGACTGCAATAGATGCTCGTGTTTCAACCGGGACCGACGACGGCGACGGCTTCACGTGCTCTCCGAAAAAGTCTCCATACATTTTCAAATGGAACAATCCTGCAAGTCAATTATGATGATTTTTTACAACATTTGGTAAATAAAGTAAACCATAGCTGTGGGCCGCCTTCTGTCAATTTTATACCGGGTGATTTCCGTCGGGGATGAAATATTACTCTTGACACTACCAGTAGTGTCATTGGGCTCCTCGTTAGAAAGATATGAAAAATATTACAGTGTATACCAGGTATTAGCTAGTCTTATATAACACATTATATCCATGTAAATACAACCTATAAATCTTCGTGAATGATATAAACAAGCACGTTGACAGATAGGTATATTATACTGTATTGTACCCATAATATTTATTGTTTAAGCCTTAACAAGAAATACGATTAGGAAAATCTGTTATGATTACACAAAAATTGGAAATTCCTTTTATGGAACTTTAAACGAACTTTTCCTGATACGACGACAGCTCGTAATTTTCTTTTAATTAAGAACCTTCATGTGACATGTGCAATTGTGCATTAATAATAGAATGTTCTATTATACATACATACATACATACATACAATCACGCCTCTATCCGCGAAGGGTTAGGCAGAGGTGAATTCACTTATCACTCACATTTCACCAATCATTGTATTAGGTCCCACGTAATAGGGGGTGAGCCTATTGCCGAATTCCGGACAATATTGTTGACTCGAGTCATGTATCTGAGACTGAGTCTGGGCTGTATATATCTGTCTGATGTTAAACAGCCCTATCCCTTAGTCGCCTTGTACGACACCGCAAGGGAGGAGATCGGGTGGCCCAAATTCTACTCTACCGGGAACCACGCGGCCGATTATTCTATTATTCCGTATTCTATAATTCCGAAGTTAGCAAACAGACAAGTCAACTTTAACTGACAGTCAGTATACCTTTCTTTTTAACGCGCGCATATTCCAGATACCCCCCTCGAGAGGTTATATTGGACTTAAACCGACTAAAACGCACGCCGCTGTCTGTGGGTGTTAGTTGTCTTGTGTGTCGTTGGTTGCCGGAGGTGCATCTGCTGATTGACAGACTACTAAACTATCTAACTCAGGTTTACTAACGGGGGCTTTCCTCTCGAGTTTAGTTAGTCAAAAGTTAATCATTCCTATAAAAACTAAATAATGTGGGTCATTATAGAGGAGTAGAAGAGTGGCAGAGCATGATGCTTGTGGTGAATTGTACCTATTTGCTGGTTATATTTGAATAAAGAAATTAGTCTATGGTCTACCTGCCTTTCTTTCACGACATGATGAACACGCACAACGGGAGCGTGTTCGCAGAAGGACGGCGGTAGAGGCTAGAGATAGAATAGCCCAATTATTTTGAAAATGTTCTTTGTTTTATATAATACTAGCTTTTGCCCGCGGCTCCGCCCGCGTGGATGTCGGTTATCGCGACCAAACATAGCCTATGTCCTTTCTCAAGGTCTAAACTACCTCTATACCAAATTTCATCAAAATCGGTTCAGTGGTTTAGGCGTGAAAGCCAGACAGACAGACAGACAGAGTTACTTTCGCATTTATAATATTAGTAGGGATGGTAAATGTGGTTACAAATATATTTTATGTTATTAGTTGTTAAGGGGGAGATGTGGTGAATTGTACCTATTTGCTGGTTATATTTGAATAAAGAAATTAGTCTATGGTCTACCTGCCTTTCTTTCACAACAATGCTGACGAATCATTTTCATTGCTCTAGGAGTTTCTTCAATCAATCAATTAGCCTATTGCAGTCCACTGCTGGACATAGGACTCTTCCAATATGCACCACGTTTCTATACATTAGATATTAATCCTTTAACAAGAATACTTATCTAAGTTTCTTTATCCGGCCTTTAAGACTTAAGCGTAAAGCTACCTTTGTTTACTTTGTGACTAGATAACGATGTGTAATTATATCCAAACAAAAACTTTTTTTGTGCAATCAGTGCTTAATTTGGATTTAGATAGCATTGTAGGTATGATATTATGTGTATGTAAATACAGGGGTAACAAATGTTTTTAGTGCGGCATAGAGTAGATGCCGAATCGTTTATATTTACGTTATATTACATAGTAATGTATTCATATTCATAATTTATTATATGTATTTATTCATAAATGTATATAATTGCAATGGAATACTTAACTTTCAAATCAACTCATTTTTTTATTAAAAGTCTAATCGGTGGTTCCTACTGGGATTTGTATGATATAAAGAAGGTCACGCATCACTATAGCCAAATAATTTACTATTAAAAACTAAAATAAAATGATAAAATAAGGAACGAATCAATTTTTACATAGCTGTTTTACTAAGTTAAGAATGTAATAAGATCAGTCAAATAAATTCATTTTAAATGTAGGAAAATGCTCAAATATTTTCACAATAACTAAATTATTTTTAACATATCTTTAATTAGCCTGTCATTCCTCAGACCAGATAAACAGAATTAGATCCGTCATTTCTTCACAGTTTTAATCGGATAGAATATTTATTTATAATGCGCCAATGTTATTGATAAATCGATTTATAAGTGTCATATGACCTCGGTGAAAAAATCGTTTTCTCAGAAAAATGATAACTCGTATCATGACGTCTGGACTATCATTCCGTTTATTTCTTATTGGAATCTAGAGGTTCATTGTTGAACATATTTTTTTTTTATATATTGGCGGAATTTTCGCGAATATTGCAAATTGATTTCAAGTTATATTTTTAACGAATTCGAATAGTGTAAATAGTAAAATAACACAAAATAAATCACGAAGGAACTTGTTAATAGTTATTTGTTATACAAGAGTGCAAAGTTGCTTTTTAACCGCGTGCTCAGTTTCTTGAGCGTTAGCGAGGGAATCAAAAGAGCACAAGGTGTAAAATCTTTGCACTCGAGTGCAACACGTAACTTTTCATCCCACCTCAGCGAGGAAATAATGAAATGCTTCTTCTTCCTAGCGTTAATTCCCAGTCGCATCCGAAGCTCTCACCTCGGAGTTCGGGGTCCGCTTTACCAGTCTTAACTGCGGATTTGGCTGGACCTCGACATTTTTCGTAAAGCGACTGCCATGTGACCTCCACAACCCAATGGTGACATTAGGCGATATCGAAGCATTGCAGCTAGACCGTTGTTGTTGAACTTTTTATGCATACAAATATTTGCACTGAGCGGGGATCGGACCCGCGCCTCCTGCGTTGCGGCCACGTTCACTACCACTACGCCACGGAGGCTGTATAATAATTATGTGTAATAATACTAATAATAAAATATCAACAAATAAAATTCAACAACAATGTTCAACCATAGGACGTGAAAAAAAAAATTAAGCGCGCAAAGCAAATTTAAAAAAAAAAGTAGGTACACCAAGGAGGTTCCGAGTTGAGTTTTTCATAAATTAAAAAAAAGTTGTATGATAAATCGGCACCATAGAGGTAGAAGTAAATAGGTTTAATGATGTTTTGAGTTCACAAACCTAGTACACACGATGTTCTAAATTCAAATTTACTTTCCACTCTAGAGGATAAAAGCGACTTTTACACTCAGATATCGAAGAAAAAAAGTACTCTTTCCGAGATGGTGGGATGAAAAGATATTTTCAATGGTATATATTTTTGTTTTTACAGTTCCAAGTGAAAAATGGTTGTGTTTTCCAATTACGTCGAGAGCTTTGTGAAGGTGTTAGCTTTTGGTTTTGAAGCTTATTGTGTTGTTTAGCTTGAAGTGTTTGCTTTTCGAGTTCATAGCTGATTTTTTTAATAAGTTTTGACAGTTTGGACAATATTATGAGCAAAGGGATGTAGCTGCAGCTGCTAGCAAAGGGATAAGGGATAAAGCTGTAGAAGTAGACCTGGATCAGCAGTTCTACTTAGCAGAGGGTAGAACGAAATACGTACTTGCCGTACGTGGTCCGTGCTCTCTGTTCAGTTGGTGGGTAACCGGGAACAACCCGAAAATGATGATGATTGGTATTGACATTGATTTTCTGCTAATATGTTTTTTAAATATGAATTATTAATCACTTGATTATTTGAAAATATTCAATAGGTATCCGCTGTTAATATCATGACATATCTCTGCATCACCCACAGAGGTGACGGGCAAAAAATGCCTATGGCATTAAGTCCACCTTTGTACAATCATTGTGTTTTTGTGCAAAAAGTTTAAATAAATAAAATAAATATTCTATATACTATGCACACCGCAAATTAGTAAAAATTTATGTCCAATGTGTTACAAAGGACTAAATGAAAATGACGTGAAGTTTTCACCTATTTGTAAAGGAATTTCGAGGCAAAATGACTGGCCTAAGAGATTCTCTAAATATATACTAAGTATAGCTCACCGCAAATTAGTAAAATCCTATGTCCAATGTATTACAAAGGACTAAATGAAAATGACGTGAAGTTTTCACCAATTCGTAAAGGAATTTCGAGGCAAATGACTGGCCTAAGGGACTCTCAAAATATGAAATTACTTCGGACGTCACCAAAGTCATGTGCAGGACAGCCCCCTAGACAAGTGGCAATTCGTTGCTCGGCGTATCATGGAATAGAATGACGAATGTATAGGATTTGACGGTTTTGACATTCGTTGACGCCTGTCATACATATACGTCAAATCCCATACATTTGGCATGCTATTCTACAGAACGCCGGCCGACGAATTGCTATTTGTCTAGAGGGGCAGGACGCATCGCAGTGCAGCATAGGGACGATTTCAGAAACATATTGTTTCCTCAGAGTATGGCAAGGGCTGACAAGTCATAGCAGACGTCATCATTTCATATGAAAACCTTATGTAGAACTGTCACGCATACAAACGCTTCATTGTATAAAGCATATTTGTTCACTGATCACTTTTGTGTCTAGACGGTAGATTGCACATTACAACAGACGGCTCGACGCCATTTTCTTGTCTTGAAATCTAAATCAGCCAACACGTGTAAAATGTGTATGTCTATCTGATTATAAACGATTAATAAAAGAGGGGCTTGTTGCTAAATGACAACTGAGTAGGTCAGCACATTGCAAGGTTAAGAAATAGTAGCCTGCGGCCTTACCATAAACCTTAAAACAGGTCAATAATTGAACTGCAGCTGTCAGTCTACCAACTGCAAATGTCACTTTGTAATCCCTTTGTTATCCTTTAAATTTATATGACATTACAAAGTGACATTTGCAGTTGATAGAATGACAGCAGTTCAATTATTGACCTGTTTTAAGAGTTCATGGTATGGGCCCAGGTTGTTCTTAGAATGGGTGAGCATCCTTAACAAAATGAGACTTCTTCAGACCTCGGAGAGTTCGTTTAACCCTCGTTTCCTGTTGCTATACGAACACCTATGGCATTCGAAGTAGTTGGAGCCTCAAAAATCCGAAAACCTAGACTACTGGATAAAGTGAAATTCTATTCGATAAAATAATTCTAAATCGATTTGGATAGTGAAATTCTATTAGTGATGATGAGCATTCCTTCTCCTCCCTTTACTTAGATGTATACGACTACTTTTATGGGAGAGAATGTCGTCTGACCTCTCGACCACGGGAGAAAGGTCTGTGCATCGTCCATCAATTAACAGGTGTACCAATTTGCATAGGAGGTTGACTTGCTCCTGTAGGTTTTGGTTGGTCCCTACCAGTTAGTTTCTTCTTATGTATAAACTTTATACTTAACTTGAGGGCTGGATAGATATTGCCCTGGAGTGGCTTGGCGTTTTTCACTTAATTGTCCCTTCATTCGGAAGGTTGGACGCCCTCCCAGCGAAATGGACGGACGAAATAAAAAGGTTACTGGGATTGACTGGATGTGCAAAGCGGAGAATCGGCTGCTATGACGTATATTAGGAGAGACCTATGTCCAGCAGTGGACTGCGATAGGCTAATTGATTGATTGTCCTTCCTAGGATATACAAGTATATTAGTAGGTATTTCTGAAAGTCACGTAATGGATATCTGCTAACAAAAGTAGTGTGGAAGCAAAAAATTAAACAATTTTGGCGCCAATGAGTTTATTGGCACCGAAAACGCTCGAGTAACTCGAGCAGCTTGTAATGAGACATACCAATTGTGAAACCAATTCTATATGGACTAATGATATACCTACATCTGTTATGTAGTAAAGAAAAAAGAACGTTTCTTTGGTCTAGCACCTACAATTCTTGTTCGCATCCACAGGATCAAAGCATTTATCCCGGTTGTATACGTAATTTCAGGCTCGCATGAAACACGAACGAATAACATAGCATCTAAGTAGGTATTATGAAGTTACAGCGGTTTTCTTACGGTAGGGTTTAAGCAGAACCGAAGTATGCCGTACTGCAATCGGTTCCTATTTCGGGATAAATATGTTCCATGCACTATGCATATTATAAACAAAATCATATTAAAAAAAAAGAGAAATCTATTTGACTTTCTTGCTGGTATCTTCTCAGTAGAACCAATTTAACGAACCAGCGAAATAATCATATTTGATTAGTTTATTTACTTTATTTAATATTTTTATCCTATTGTCCGAAACAAGGGTCCATAACTGTGAATTTTTTTTAGTGTCTAGTTATAGTCGATATAAAAGTGGTTCAAGTTTACCCTAGATTTGCGACCGCACGGTGAATCCATGGAGTGCTGAGAATCGGATCTTTCTAAAAGTTGCTGTAGGACAACATGTACCTACTATTTGTATAAGGTAAGGAAAATAAAGAAAAAAAGGTTCCAAAATGAAAAAGAAAATTACGTTACGCTAATTTACTCATTTACTGAACAAAAACGTTGTGGAACTTCTGTTATGGAATGTGTGGAATTTCCTGATTATTATGACTATTTGAGTAAATGGACCAAACAATTGCAGTTTCCGTTAAATGTATTTTGAGGTAATTGACAGAAATCTGAAAGTTGTTTTCTTATTTGTTCACCGGAAAAAGGATTTTTAAATTCCTACTACCCTACTATGGCGAACTTGCAATCAAGGAACCATCTATAATAATTTGATGAGATGAATGTATGTTAAGAATTGGAAATAGAAAAAAAATGTATTAAATATGCATTTATAATAAAACCCAAATTGGAGCCCAATTTTTACCATACTTATTTCTAATGACAATAATATCCAGGTTGACATTACTGTCATTTTTTACTCAATTATATTGCCCATATGATTTTTAAATATCCATTCTAGAGCATATTCAGTGGAATTATCCTTTTATAATTGGAAAACAAATTTCAATCAGCTGATTTAGGCGCTCAAATCTAACATAAGCCTGTGGAAACGTGTTACGTATGACAAAATCTTTGCAAATACTTCTTTGTGCAGTGATTTTTATAAGGGATCCTTCCCACCCGCCGATCTGAACGTCGGTCAACGAATTGCCACTTGTCTATGGGGTAGGTCAAAGAGCATATTTTTGGGTTCGGAAAAGGTTTCCGAATTACGGAACTCTAAGACTACGAAATAACGCAATAACAAATATTTACAACGTCAAGTTCGGATTAGCTCTTCGTTTCTCCGAAATTTTAATAAGCTGTAATGGATATCGCGATTAAGACAATTACCTATCGATAACATGGATACAGGACTGTAAAATCTAGTTGCGTGTAGCACAATATTATTACATACATTAAATAATTATATTGAACTTGAATATTTTCCACAATGTCATGGATTCTTTCAAATTTCAGCGTACTTTTCATATGATATTCGCGTAGGTTTATATAGTTTGAATGTATTTATCTCTAAAGATACTAATAAGACACAGAAATCATCTTATTATGTTTCATATTTTCATTATTTATAGTACACAAACATAGAACATGTCATGTCAAGCACTGTTACCAGCGAAGTAATCCACGCCATTGACCGGGTGGGTGATCAGCCCTTCTGCCATGTCACCCACATGTCACATAATGATAATGTTCATAATTATGACAAACGCGATCGACGTCATAACGTGCTCTGCGAAGCACAGTAACACTCAGACAACACTCAAATGAACATAAAAAAATTGCTGAGCGGGAATCGAACCCACGCTCCCTGTGTAGCAATCGAATTTACATGTATTAGGATAGTGTGTACAAAGGCGAGGTTAACTTAAAGCTAAGTTTTCTTCCTACAAACCATGGGATTCTTTTTTACAGACGATTAATAAATCAAATTATAAAGGTTAGTCATAAATGCATAAAAGTATTGTTATTAAAGATGTTCCAAACGCATATTTAAATAAGGTCGAACGGATATTTCTGTGAGGGTCTAATTTAGTAGATACGTAATCCAATTATCTATTTTACATAATTTCTACATTGTGTTACATACATAACTTAACCCAATCTAACTGACGTGTGAAACAGATTGTCTTCTTTTGACCTTGCGAAACGTATTGTAGTTTTCGCGGAACTAGCAAGGTTATTACCATGGCGGTCCAAAATTTTCAATGTTTAGGTTATTATATGTTATTAATCATATTTCTTTATACCGTAGCTATTCAAACTTTTATACTGGTATAATTATAGACCTGTTAGAATTCTTTATAGCAGTATTTGTTTCACATGTTCTATTGTATTGCAGGTTTGTGTTTGGTATTGTTTTGTGATTGATTTTATAAGTATACGGTCTAAATAATGACTGCAGTTTTGATTCTATCATGTTCTATCACAGGGGCATTGGTGTCTTTTAAATGAGACAGGTTTGGCCCTGAGTGGATTACTGTTCTTAAGTCTGGGATAGCTACACTCAGAGTACGGTACAGAATAAGTATATTAGACGCTCTTGATAGATTGTAGCAGCGCGCAGTCCAAATCATTGGTAGTTCTTACTTCCTCAGATCATTAACATCGTAGAATCTAGGACCTAGAGCCTTGGTCAGTCTGCGTAGAGAAATGGTGAAAGAATGATAGCATCGGGAATACCTTTTTGCCTGAACTGCAACTATTCAAATACTGAAAGCTAGTATATTGTATCCTGTCGTATAAGTTGGATATATATAATCTGCCCTGGATCAGATGGAAGTCTCTGAACAGACTCCGGACACAGGTTGGCCGAAGTAAAGAAAACAGGGCTAGGTGGGGGTCCTAAGGTGGGGCAGACCTGAAATATGAATACTGAGTTACATCACTGCTGACGTGTGCTACATGCCCAAGCACATGATGTGCACCGGATGATCTCATGTGCGTCTCTGAGAGCGCTATCCAGGTAGCAGCACACTGGGAGAACCCCATCTAAAAGTCTAGGTGCCATCGCCACGATAGAAGAAGAAGTACCTAGGTATATACATATATCTGTAGATTTAGAACACGTTGGACGTAAATATTATATCCACAAAACCTGTCACTATTTTAAGTGTGAATCGTCAAATACGTTATTGACTGAGTTCATCCATTTAATAAATAAAATCTGCCAAGTGAACCGCACTGCCGCAGCTCTCCTGTGAACTTTATGAACAGTTTGAAAACACTTCAGACGATAAATAACCCAGGTTTTGAACGTTTCTGTCACATTGATGGTTTTATTGATGGGGTTAGTTAACTACTGCTAGAGAATAAAGTGCTATTAGCACTTAAATATTGACATTGTCCTGTAACCTTAGAGAATGTTCTCAAATATTTTGTGAGATAGAACTAAATGGTATCACAAAAACGCATGGCCAAACATGGGCTACTCAAGCCGTACATCAGATTCAAATAAGTCTGTATTTATGCATAATGGAACCACAAAGTTCCATTCTACATACTCGGTGGTTACCTTAGAGTATACATTACTATAGAGCGCACCTTACAAGTATGAACTGCTATCACGGGTATGAACAGTACCGAGGCTCCTAGCTCAACCTCAATCAGTAGCAAAACAATACCCGTCAAAATTACTTCGCAAATGATATTTAATTCGATATGTTAAATCAAAATTTTATACAACATCGTATATTTGTAGTAATAATGACGCAAAATACCGCAAAATGACGCCATTTTATTGTATTTGGCTTTAATTTTATCCATGCATATCAAATCGAGCAAAAAACTTCATAACAACAAACTACATTAATAAGTGCATCTATTGATATTTTCTGTAATGCATGAAATGTCACTATAGGTGCGCTATTATACCATCGCAAAGTATCTGCTAACACTCGCCGCCAAAGACCTGAGTGATAGGCGCGCTCTATATATTTTATAATGATACTCTAAGGTGGTTCCTTTGCGCATAAACACGAACAGTATGTCTATCTAGTATAGCTGGCATTTGTTGCACAATAACTATTTAAATTAATTCGAGAGATTAGGCAGCACAAGGCTTATTATCCACGAAAGGTGGGTCAAAGCTATTTAAAATACCCAATGAAGAGGCAATGTTATTAAGGTCCCATGTTAGGGAGATATGATAGGCCGAGTCGTTTGCCAACTGCCTTGATGTTCACGTGCCTGGTTAAAGGTGTATGCATAATAACTTCTTTTATGGTGGGTTGGAACCTTTTAGGTTACTGTATCGACACATTGTAATGTTGGCATTAAAGTACATTATTGATAACTGCACGTCTTCCTACTAATCCTATTAATATTGTAAATGGGAAAGTTTATGAAATATTTGGATATTTATTTATTATTCAATCAGGCACTAATTCACCCCCTTTATGGGGTTTAAATTAAAAAATATGAAAAACAAATTGTAGAGAATTTAATTCTAAACAACTTTGTATTTACTATTTTTTCGTGTAAAATCCCTACTTCCCTACTAATATTATAAATGCGAAAGTAACTCTGTCTGTCTGTCTGTCTGTCTGTCTGTCTGTCTGTCTGTCTGTCTGTCTCACTTTTACGACTAAGCCGCTGAACCGATTTTTATGAAATTTGGTATAGAGGTAGGTTGGACCTTGAGAAAGGACATAGGCTATGTTCGGTCGCGATAACCGACATCCACGCGGGCGGAGCCGCGGGCAAAAGCTAGTAAAAAATAAACGAATTATTGAGTAAACAAAAAATCATCCTTAAATTCAAGATGGCAGATAACGCAACGAACCGAATACCACACAAATCCAAATGTAGACTGTCAGTGACGCCAGTGACCTCCCCCAACGAATTCTGAAAGAAAATTGTTGCCACGATTTGTTCCTAGCTTTGCCCATATTTTGAATTAATACTCTTTGCGTATTATCAGAAATCAAATTGCACTCATGTGAAGTCAAGGCAGGTAAAATGAAATTTCATGTTTCAGTGCAATTGACATGTCAACTACTTTACATTCAAGTCCATACAACGCAATAAATAATAGCTCGTCGAACAATCCTTTGTACTCAGATACAATGGATTTTATTTCATCATTTGTAATTGAGATGATGACAATTTCCGTGATTTTATTTTAATTATGTTACAAAATGAATGCACTTATTAGTAGAGTTATGTATAAAGGTATACCTTTATACATAACTCTACGAATAAGTGCATTCGGGTCCCACTGAGATCTTTAGGGCCAAGTGAACCTTAACTTCATTCTATTGCTTAAAAGTGTTTTTTTTTTTACATAGGACATGTCAATTTGACTTTACTTCACCTGATGGTAAGCTGAAGCCAAAGCCTCAGGACAGAGGATCACCATTACACCCACGTATCATGTTATAATGGTCGTTAAGCGTCGGTAGCTTAGTGGTTAAGGAGTCGGCCTTACGATCGAGAGTTCCCGGGTTCGAAACCTGGCCATTACACTACCGACGTGAACCCACTCCTAACACAAGCACTTTAGCTTAGCTGGAGGGGTTAACAGGAATATTAGTAATTTCGGTTAATAATATTCTTCTTTAAAAAAAATGGTGGCACTCAGCTTGACGGCCTCATCGGAATGTATAAAGAAATTGTATCTTTTTATATACTGCTAGAAATGTGAGGCAGATTATAAATTTAAAAAAAATCTAGCCCGAAAATATTGCAAAATTCATACTAAACGTAGATTTAGTTGTGCAAAATAGTACCTATATCAAAACAGCGGATCCCGTACACAACACACAAGTACACAACATAAACAGTAATACCCACTAATTCCGGTACATGTACCTTTTCTAGTAATTCCGTAAACGTAGCGTACTCGTAATAAACCGGTTTTACAACATTGAGGTCATAAAATGACGTAAGTGGGGCTACGAGACCTTAATGCAAAGTTTGGGTGTAGGTTATATCGGTATTGGATTGTGAAAGCTCACAATCTTATAAAATAACTAACTGGGGTCGGTGTTTCAGGACTATCCGAGCATAAAAGTGTTCATAGACGTGCAAGTTTTTTTAAATTTGAAACGTCTATTGCCGCTTCTGTAGTATAAACGACTTATCTTTTAGTAGTATGAATTACTAAGCTTAGCCTGCTTACGCATGGCCTAAATATAAAAATAAATGAAAAAGAAAATCCGACTGCTAGCGAAAAGATTGAATAAATTTGATAGCAGGCGGTACCCATTTACTAATCATAAACCGAAAAAAAAATGGCTACCGCCTGCTATCAAACTTCGATCTTTACAATAGCAGTCGGGTGAAACTTGAGAGAAGAGTCCGTAGTTCCATCAGTTTAGCTTTGCGTTGATGAATCATACAGGACAAGTCATTATATCTATATAGATAATGGTTTTAAAGTCACAAAAAACAAGCCATATCAAGCATAACTTTATAACGTAACGTAAGTTTCATATAGAATTGCGATATTTCTATCTCCTTATCTTCTAAGTCGATTAGATTTTGTAAGCATAGCAATAGTGAAGCTTTAGAGAAACCTATCGTGACGCATGTAAATGAATCTTTATCATTTGAAGCCGTTTTTATTATTAGTATATAAGAATACGCTTTGTTCATCTAATAACTAAATATATCATCTGATTTACGTCACAGATATACTTGTTTAGTAGGTAGAATATACCTTTTCTTTAAATTCTTTACTAAGATATGTACAGTCACTGATAAAAGTAGCATAACATTTCAACTACGGTCAACTTAACTACGGTTAATGTACCTACGTTTAAATTGCATATTGACCGACTTGACTACTGTTTCATTCACCTACGTTTGATTGAACTATGTTTGACTGCACTATTAGACGTTTCATCTAATGGTTGTTTGAGATATTGGTTATTTAAACTAATGGACGACTCACCTACAGTTAATTTTATCTAAGGTTTATAAACATCGTGTCCGATGACGAAGGATGAGGATTAATATGGGTTATCAAAAAAAAAACCACGAAGGCTAAGGTGGGAGTTCCACTCCGCTCCGCTTCGCCTTAGCCTTCTAACCTAATCTATCCAAACGGTGTGGACACTGCGCGCCTCAAGTAGTATAGATATAGGTTAGAAGGCTCAGGCAGGGGCGGAGCGGGCGGAACCAAATAATGGAAAAAAGATGTGGAAGAGCGGACTCCAGATTCCAAAGTGTGGACTTTGGACGTAAATAGCTAATCGCCAAAATAAGGACAATAATGACTTGTTATAAATACCAGCATGATTCAACATAGAGCCTTAGATAGTGCCGCTAGGTACTTGATATGTTAACTAAATTGATGTTATTGTTATAAACAAGTAAAGCGATTAAACGTTGGGAATACCATACGATTGCAGAAATGACTAATTGTTGCCCACAGCTTCGGCCTGTAAAAAATACTATATCTATGCTATTCCAGACGCTCATGTCTTTCGTAAATACTACAACCATCTCAGACTTCAAGACAAGTGACAATTCCCCTCTGCAGCAGAAGTCCCGGATGCAGTAAATCCCGGAATAGCAAAATCCCAGATTAGCAGAAGGACAGATTAGCATAAAGGAAGAAGTACAGACACACACAGAAAACAAAATTAAATTGTTCGCTTACTGGTGTGTTGTAGAATATAATGACGAATGTATGGAATTTGACGTATGACATTCGTCAACGTATATGTCATAAACGTCAAATTCTATACATTCGTCATTATATTCTATTCTATGCTGGCCAATGAATTGTCACTTGTCTAGGAGGGCTGACCTTCCATATAGCCTTCTTCTCAGGACAGGGCCATGTTGCGAACCAGATAGGCTTATGTGCAGAATTTTGTTTTTGTTACCTTTTTACAAGTATTGTGGCTGGTCTTTTACAGAACAAACATTTTTTAGTTGAATATTGATCAAAATCAAATTGAGTTGATGAGGTATCTCTTGTACAGACGTCGTGATTAATAAAGTTGGATGTCTCAATTATTTTTTGTCAAAAAATCATTTATTAAAATTTAATATTAAATTATTACATAAAATGTCAAGTAGCCAACCAAGCTTTTGTCATGTAAAGCCCAGAACACTAGCCGCATGTCCACACTGGATCGCAATGGCTACCCTTTGCACCAGGTATGATCCGCAGCGAGAGTCACCAGGATCATATATCTCTGATCATATGAAATAATATACATAGGTGTTGTTAAACTATACCAAAAACACTCAGGTTTCTGTTGAGCACATTGCTTTGTCCCCGTGACAATTTAGTCCGTCACATGCTCGTCCAGTCCTTTAAGTATACTGGGTGGCTACTAATTGTAAGACAATCAGAATACTATTATTTGCAAATAAATAAACCACTCTATATTCATTTTCAATACCTATAAATTACATTTTTAAATACATATATTATTATCTAATAAAAACATATATTTAAAAATATAAAAATAGAACTATTATTATTAATACGCGTGGTTCCCGGCAGAGTAGGATTTGGGCCACCCCATCTCTTCCCATGCGGTGTCGTACAAGGCGACTTAGGGATAGGACTGTTTACCATTATACAGATTTATACAGCCCAGAGTCAGCCTCAGATGCATGGCTCGAGTCAATAATAGTGCCCGGAATACCGCAATAGGCTCACCCCTATTACGTGGAACCTAATAGAATGATTGGTGAAATGTGGGTGTTAATTTCACCTCTGCCTAGCCCTCCGGTGATAAAGGCGTGAGTGATTTTTCTGAGCGTGTGTACCGAGCCGTTGATTACATCTGTGGACTGGGCTGACTGTTAACGCCAACTTTTTTTTCAAGACTGTAAGTAGCAGCTTATTTCCAAAGCAATTTTTATTAACTAAAAATAGCTACCCAATGATTCAAACAATAATCTAATACTAATGTAAAAAACATTATCAACTATCGCTATTACAATCAGTTACGTCGCCCCTGCCTAGCAACCATCGTATAAATACAGTCGACGGCGTCGGGTAAATCTAGACTCAGAACTATTACCTGAATAGAATCCACTTAATTAGTTCCCGCGGAGGAAATGCGCCATCTACGAGCCCATTGTTCGTTTGCTCCCGTGATTTTTGCCCGTAACATTCCACGGTAGGGTCACCATGTAACCTGTGGATAATTTCAGGACTAGTTCTAATTTGGTTTTAAGATCTGTGAAGTGGTTAGCCCCTTACCTAATGAGTGACTCCAAATGTTAGTGTGATCGTTTGGTATGTCGACCACCAGAGGCAGGGCAACACGCTTATGGTACTACGCTAATGTGCTTTGTTCAACAAACTAAAACAACACTACAATACGGAGAGGAATAAACTGATAACGGTTGCGACTAATAAATGTCCGCCAATTGTTTATGGGTATAAAAAAATAAAATAAAAAATAATTATTGCCAAAACGATACAATTAAGTGGATACCAGCTTAGTACAGTATCCGTTAGCAGTAATAAGCAAAGACAGAAAAAACACATGACGAGTGCACAAGAAGTAGAAGTCTAGTATTCCGGCTAACTGGTAGGGTTAGTAGGAATACGCTAAGCTAAGTTGCTTGTGTTAGGAATGGGTTTACGTCGGTAGGGTAATGACTAGGACTTGAATCCGGGGCCTTTCAATCGTAAGGCCGGCCACTTAACCACTAGCTACCGATGGCGATGCTTAGTAGTGGTATCAGCTACGATTTATTTATAACTCATGCATTTTTTTTTCTGATTATGGAATTATCCTTAAATGCTCTAGATAGCACGATGGTCTCCCTACTGGCGCTAGGTACGGGTAGACAAAAGACACATTTAGGTTCATCCGTGCGCTTCGTATAACTAAAGCAAAAAATCCGGTAATTCTCGAACTTATTATCTACGTATTGTTCTGGTTTATATCCTAATGAGTTTTCGGTTAGGTATAGAACATGTGTTTGGGTATAATGGTACCGGTTATATTGTCTGAAGGCAGAGAGCTAAATAATTTTGAAGAAGATACATAGATTTTATAGGTTTGTCTAGCTTTCGGTATTTTTATAGATCGGAATAGATTTTAGTCCAGCCAAGTTGGTTCAGGGCCCTTACCATGAACTCTTAAAACAGGTCAATAGTTGAACTGCTGTCATTCTACCAACTGCAAATGTCACTTTGTAATCCTATATATTTATTATGACATTACAAAGTGACATTTGCAGTTGGTAGAATGACAGCAGTTCAATTATTGACCTGTTTTAAGGTTTATGGTAAGGCCGCAGTTATGTTATTGTAAAAGTAGTTGATTTCCACTACGGGGGCTCAAGGGTCAGACCACAGTCGCTCGCATAAGTGCCAAGAAAATATAAAAAGGAACAGTAAAAGAGCGGACCTGGGGCTCTAACGTGGAAGCGCAGGATTAGTGCTCGGATGCAAATATTAAGAGGAATTCGAATTCTTTCTTTCTATAAAGATATAGGTATTATTAGAAAAAAAAAATATAAATAGAAAATTAATGAGATAAAAATTCATATTCCATACCCATACTTCTTCCCCTAGCGTTAATTCCCAGTCGCATCCGAAGCTTTCAGCTCGGAGTCTGGGGTCCGCTTTTACCAGTCATAGCTACAGATTTTGGCTAGACCTGGATATTTTCCGTGAAGCGATTGTCATCTGACCTCCACGACCCAATGTTAACATTAGGCGATATCGAAGCTTTGCAGCTAGACCGTTGTTTTTTTGGACTTTTTAGGGCACCAACTACCCGTAACGACTGCCATAGATGTTCTTATGGCAACCGAGACCGACCAGACCAATGCAAATACCCATATTTAAAGCACACAAATATTTGCACTGAGCGGAGATCGAACCCGCGCCTCCTGCGTAGCGGCCGCGTTCACTACCGCTACGCCACGGAGGCTGTCATTCCATACCCATACTGTAGTATTATAAATGCGAAAGTAATTCCGACCGTCTGTCGGTTAATGCTTTCACGCCCAAACCATGGAACAGATTTTGATTAAATTTTGTACACAGATAGATTACACCTTGGGCTTGGTCGCAATAATCGAAGTCCACGTGGGCGGAGCCGCGGGCTAAAGTTAGTAGAATATAAATAGGTATAGTAGGTAGGGCGTTAACAATCAGCTGTCAGATTTTACTGATATTAAATCAAGCTATGATCGATATCCAATATTCTACGAAGTCGCAAGTAGGCATAAAACAACGTATGAGTACATTCCTTCAATTGATACGGTTGCTAATTCAATAGAATATACTTCAATGTTCATTGTATATGTGTATCGGTTCGGTGGGAATAATTAAGCTATGATTCCGTACCTGACCGCATACGACGACGAACTGCCAACGCACGCAGCACATGCGCGTAATTCTTTGCGGCTTCTCAATGGTCCCTTTTATCCTTATCGGAGTTTAACAGCAATAGGGTATCCGTTTGCTCAGAGGGGGTCCGTTTTCTCTGACGCTGACTGTACGCTGTATCTGCTGCATGCGTCTGCCGTTGTCGTATGCGGTCGGCTTCGGAATCATACTTTTGACAACTTTTTCCCGCCTGATCCGCAGTAGTGAAGCAAATAGTTTTTACTCAATAAATGAATGAACTCCTAATGAATGGCTCTGTGCTTTTAGCATCAATTCCGCCAATGTCTCGTATTAGAGTAGTTTTAACTCATCGACTGTCATCAGTCATTTATGTTTAGAGTAGCATCTGTCATATTTGACAATCAGTGTCATTTATGACAGATGGTAATCTTATTTAAGGTCTCTGCATACGTAACGGGTTTTTTCACGGACGGGACGGGGACGTGAAGTTTTGGAAATATCGTTTCATACAAAATGTATGCGGCAATGCATATGTCACGGGGCCACGGACGGGATGGGACGGGGTGGGCCGCATACATTTTGCTTCACGTCCCGTCCCGTCCGTGAAAAAACCCGTTACGTATGCAGAGACCTTTAGTGTTTCATCTTAGAGTATCCATTACTATAGTAAGTGTTTCATTAATACCTATAAGGCATGGACTTCTTGCTTGATATGAAGTAAACAATCTAACACCCAAAATACTGGACCGATTTCCAAAATGCTTTAGAATTAGAAAGTTACCTTTCGGCAGCCATGGCAAGGCAACTAAACTTTGCAACCGGTAGCGAATAAGGAATTTTTATTCTCTGTTGGCAATTAGTTGCCATCAAAGAATTATTTTTCTTTATACATTATCAGGTACATTTATGCTATATATCTTCACGCTTCTATGAACGGGATCAGAATTCTACGCGGGCGGCTAGTTTAACAGCTAGTATTGAATAATTTAGACTTCAAATATTCAGAACTCACAACTTACCATTGAACCTTTTAGTTCTAGCGGAGAATATGCGTCCCGATATGTATGTATGTTGCGTTCCACCGATTTTGTAATGGCTTAAGTTCTGAAAACCCGTGACAATCGGTGCAATACGAGAAACTCAACTGAACTTCAAACTGAAGTCAGTTTGGAGTTGAGTTCTCTTATCGTATCAGTTGCCACCCAGTAGATACACCATAGATTTATAAGGGACTAGATGGCGTAAGCTGTACGTCATAGCGTGTCGCTAAACAGATGCAATGCATAAGCTTTCTACGCCTTTTTAGGCTCATAATTTGGTCTTCACTCAACCTTGCGAGTCGGTATTTTTAGGGTTTCGTACCTTAAAAAGGAAAAAACGGATCCTTTATAGCATCACTCCGTTGTCCGTTTGTCTATTTGTCTGTCTGTCAGGACCTTTTCCTCAGAAATGCGTGAAGGCTTCAAGTTGATATTCGTGCCATATACTTAAGTCTATAACGTCTTAAAACTGTGCAAAAATTAATCTTATAAGTCAACGCAATCACAATATATTGCAGTTTATCCCTGATCATTGTGGTCCCTGAATCTAATTTTGTACGGAACACTCAGTGCACGAGTGCGACTCACGCTCGGCCAGTTTTTTTCATGAAAATACAAAGTCGCTAGGTTCAGTCGACATACGTGTGATTGACACAACCAGCATAGCATATTAGTCATGCGTGCAAAGTGTACGGAAGTGGGACTGTGATCCCAGATTTCACCTATTTATGGGGGCCAATCCAATCTCACCTGTGAGCTGCTGATGGAAGAACGGAGCTCTGGACGGTTCAGAGGTCAGAAGAAGGAATATGCAGATCCTGCGATGCAACAAAACAACGTCAAAATGATGATTATGATTATACGCGTTGCGATTGAAACAATTCAGTTTACGTCGTTGACGTCATTAGTTCTATTTATTTTTACTGTGAAAGAATTAGGTACTTACTCGGTTGTCATACCTACTATGTAATGCTCATACGGTATCTAGCCTGCACTTAATCTATGGAGCCCACCCTTAGATTTTAAAACGAAAATCGGCTACTACTGCGTGGAATATCTTTCCACGAGCTCGGTAGTTTTTGTTCACTTTACACTATTTGACATTCAACTTATTTGTTTGAATTCACTACCGATATATTAAATGTACTATGTAGTCTTCTTCTAATAATTTATTTCTTCTATGTCCAACTCACAGTTCTTACCTTGCGTGGGTACATTCAAACTGTTCTGCTTTGGAATGCAAGAAACCATGCCCATCAACAGTACTAACTTTCAAGTTAAATAAAAAATAATAAAGGTCATAGATTTTTTATTGCACAGGTTGTTTGTAGGTGGTATGACCAGACCATATCTTTTAATATATATGATAGCTGAACAATTCCCGGCCGTCATGAGCGGGAACCTAAGTCACAAATTTAAAATTAGGGCAGCTCGTCGAAGGTATCCCTAGTAGATTTTGGACGAGGGCTCGACTTCCTAGACCCCTTGCATCTTCCTAGACCTATAGAGATCTACCCAAGTTACTGGGGACTCCTATAATAGGTAGCCTTCAGGCCTCCTAGCAACAGGCTCTGAAAATGGAAGAACATCGCATGGTTTTAAATGGTTCAATTTTAACTGAATTATTTTACTGTACCCGAGTGACAAGAGACAAACTTTTACAAATTGTTCAAGCAATAATTATACGAGTACAATCCGCAGAACACATCAGAACTTATCTAAATCTACAGTTTCAATAATATATTATGTACGAAATATATGTTCTGAATAAAATATTTGACTTACAAAATATGAAGAAAACGAAAAAGAAAATATATAAGACAATGTTTCATAGTTTATTGTCGCCATTGCGAGTGGCAGCCGTAATTTGTACGTGACGCGGAGTCTGTAGGCTGTGGCAGTCTAACGCCATTTGTACCTCCCAGGTGTTAGGTTAGAATTACAAACGAAATACATATAAGGTAACGTGAAAAATGTACCTGTATTCTTGCATTTTTAGAAAAACAAACTCTGTAACAAATATTCTGACACCACTGCGCAATATGTGTGGAGTGAAATCGGTTACAAAAATGGGAGGCTTTTCTGTGTTTATCTTTCTATTGACCGGGAATATTTTATCTTCTGACTTAAATTAAAAAGCACCCTTTTTATTTAAAGGTCTGGTGAGAATTCCCGTGATCTATACTTTAACCGAAAATTTTAATAACTCCGAGTCTTTTCCTAACTCAGTTGGGGTCAGCTTTCAGTCTATTTATGAAATTGCTGAACTTCGATATTTTCCGTGAAGCAACTGCCATCTGATCTCCACAACCCACTGGTGATATAGAAGTTCTGTAATTATAATAATTATCGAACTTTTTAGCACCCTAACTACCCATATTTATATTGTTTTGCCAATATACAATTATTGGCAAGTAAAGTTTTCATACCAAATGCGTCAAAAATGGTATTGGAAATTAAAACAGTGTGTAATTCCCTAAATTATTATTACCTACATAATTTGAGCAAATACTGTCAGCTATCGATTACAAATATCCGCATGTGCAAAACCGGGCGAGGCCACTAATAAATGTTATAAAAACCGAGGTCCATGAATTATGTCCCTTCGAGGCAGCCCCGTCTATGTACCCAAAAGAGGACTTTATAAGTCTATAAGAGGCTGTTTAATAAGTATCCCAGTTTAATGGGCGGCACTGTCAAAAGTTTTAAGTACTGTTAATTCTTTTGAGACGTTAGATTAATGCTTCGCCTAATTAAATATTAAAAAGAAAGATATTTGGTACTTAAATACAATATACGGAAACTTTTTCTTGGAAAAGTTAGTAATTTATTTGAGTTTTAGTTAGGGACGAACGAATCCATAAGCTTACGTATACCTACGTAGAGTACTTTAAGAATATTTTTATACAGAAGTATCCAGTCACAGCAATCAATAACTTAGCTCTTTCTATATTAACCGACTTCAAAAAGGAGGGAGTGCATTATATTTATGGAAGAGCGATTAATTGAGCAACATATCGGAGAGAGCAATTCACGGCAGACTAGAATTTGGGCCACCCCGTCTCTTCCCATGCGGTGTCGTACAAGGTGACTAAGAGATAGGGTTGTTTAATATCAAATATAGATATACTTCCCAAGCTCGAGGTCAACAATAGTGCCCGGAATACGGCAATAGGCTCACCCCCTATTACATGGTGAAATGTAGGTGTTAAATCACCTTTGCCTAACCTATAAAAGCAAGCAAGGTATAGGTATATATGTGATAAGCGATGATAAACGACGGTGGCTTAGGAGGAGTTAAGGAGTCTGCCTTATGCTCGACAGGTCCCGAGATCGATGCCTGGCCATCACGCTCAATTTTAACGTTTCTATCAACGTGAACTCACTCCTAACACAAGCAATTTAGCCTAGCCGGCGGTGGGCAATTATGGTCGCATTCCTACCAATGGATAAAAATACTAGTAGATATAATGCTATGTTATAAGATAAAAAAGTGCTTCCCCAGAGCGCCGCAACTGAGAAGCGCGACAGGTCCGGCCTGGAATAGTAAGTTAATTTATTATACTTCATAATTTGTGTAAATTTCCATTATACGCTTCTTCAAGGAGACTTCCTATTTCGGTGTGTAGTCTTTCCATATCTATACTTACTTTGGTTTCAATGACGCTTTCATATTAAACTTATTACAATGGTTCTTCTTCATTGTGTCAGCGGCAGCAATGTAAAATAAAAATCAGATGAGCCCGGCCCAAAACTCGGTGACATTGGCTGCACCTTCCGTCGCTTTGTGCAGGTGTAGGGGCACAATGGGCACGACAGGAGGTAGTCCATCGACAGCAAAGATGCACCACAGTAACAACCATCACCCCCGTAACGTCATGTAGCGCCTTACATCATTGGTAACTTCATTGGTATATTCTTCTTCAACCTTGTATTAATCCCGGTCACATGCTGGTTCTACGAGCCGGCAGTGGTGGTTATGTCGGACTTGAACCGACTAAAACGCACGCCGTCTGTGGGTCGTTAGTTGCCGGAGGTGAGATTGTCGTAGCCATATCCCTCGCACCCCGGCCGACCCAGGGCCATCTCTTTCGAGCTAACTGCGTGTTTGACTAAACTTCGACATTTTCCGTGAAGCGACTGCCATTTGATCTCCATAACCTATTGGCGATATCGAAGTTCACAACGCTAATGTTGTGTGATGAAATACCTTTTTTAAAATTGCAGTGTATTACATGATAATTACTCTTGAATTTAGACGCAGAAGTTAATAATGTCAAAGTCAAAGTCAAAAATCATTTATTCTGTATAGACCATTAAAACGGCACTTACAAAACGTCAAAAATATATAATTATGTACTAAAGACTAGCTTAGCAAATGGACCACCGGTTCGAAACGCGGCCCTGGCCTGAGAAGACTCCGGCAAGAAACTCAGCGGGCTTTTTTTTTTTTGGTCTATTTACAAATAATGCTAATAATGGTAGCATATAAGTTATAAACTTAGGAATATTCGTAAATTTTAAGATTACAGGAAGCTTTAACGTTCTTTTATATCACCTAAGTGGCAGACAACCACACGGCACATCTGATGGAAAGTGGTAACCGTGATTTATGGACGTGTGTAACACCACGGGAGTCACACTCGTGCTGCTGGCCCTGTAAGAAACTCAATCATAGAACCCTTGAAGAATCCCGTATTAGAGAAGAAAGTCAATCATAGAACTACAAAAGTGATGCAGAGAGCATTGGCAATGTGGGAAGGTGTTTAAAAAAAATTGGTTACCCTATACTTCTGAAACGTCTGTAGATATGCATGCAATATGGAGCCCAGTGCACTTGATGCTGGTTAATAGATTTATAACAATGTTATTCTGTATTGCAATATTTTTACTTTTATTATAATTATTATTAATGGTCACCTATTACTTTTGCTCCTAAATTGCTAAGCATTATTCACGCGTTGTATGAGCTGTCAAATTAAATATTTTTCTTGCTTCCTCCATTCAAATGGATAGAGTCCCCATTTCCTTTAAATTATTTCTTTTCATTCCATATTCTATTTCTCAGGAAATAGAACGCATAGAATTCATTGTTGTCACAGAACCTTTGTCCTCCTTCTAAATATATTAAAACGAAACGCATTCCCCACTTGGGTATACGAACAAAGCGCCTTAAGTGGGTGCTTAATTAAGAAATGCTGAAGTGTTTTGATGGTGGCACATTAATTTTATCTTGTTTTTCTGCTTTCGCGACCAATTATCTTGGCAAGTTCGCGTGGAGTCTCCTTTGGAGTTTTAATTTTATTCTTTTCCTCCAATTATATTTCGCTCAGCGATCAACATTCATGACTACCATTTATTTAAGAACTCGATTCGAAAGATTACTTCTTAATTTAATTTATGTTTAATTTGTGATTCTTGTGACAGAAATTCCAGTAATATTCAAAATTATTCATGCTTTCATTCAAATTCGACGTCAAGGTAAAATTTTTTTATGAATTTTATTCGCAAACTTTGAATTATAAACAAAATTGATTTTTCAATGAAGTGACTGTACCTATTCCCCCTTATTGATTATGTATGATTTGATATGATATGATTAGATGACTTGTAACAAAATTAGGGCAAAATAATTCCATATTGGTATAGAAAAAGCACGATCATATTCATGACAAATTAGATGATGTTTTTTTCAACCCGCTAACGCAGTACTCACCAGCAAAGGTTAACACCTTTGCTGGTGGTTAGGAGGTTTGTTTAGATTGCACATCGTTTTAGGGCGATGCATGTCGCGATGAGGCGCTAAAATCTAATCATTTGACCAATGCGCAGTGGCATAACCATAAGAACTCGCGAAGCTTTTACTACATGTAAATTTCCTTCTAATACACATGAATCACACATTCATCACATTTCAAGGTCGTGGGCCGGGACCATAATATCGGTTTTTTTAAACTGCAATAGTTTAGTTGTATTACAAAATCTATACAACAAACTGTTAATATAAAACGTGTGGGTTTTTTTAGGTTTACTAGAGACGTTGGATATTATAAAATTCGAGTGTTCTTGTATCCGGTGAGTCACTGACTTTATTCGGGCTATTGACCTTGGCCTCCAGTGAAGCCAAGAGAACTTACCTTGCTATACAAATATAGTGTTTATTAGTTTTCGAAGGTAGCTTCCGTTTATGATATGTTTGTTTTTCAAGCTAGATCTACTTTTGATACTGTCTGAAGTTAGGCGAGGTATCACTAATAAAATTGAAAAAAAAAAAAAAAAAAATTTAAGGATTCTATCACGATTTATTCGGTATTATTTTATTACTAGCCTTCCGTCCGCGGCTCCGCCCGCGTGCATATCGGTTAACGCGACGTTTGCTCATATCTCCGGTTCTACTCTACCGATTGCGATCAAACAAACGTAAGATTTTATATCTGACCAATCTCTTTCTGTTTTGCGTCCATCTCGGAAAAACAGACAGACAGACAGGAAATTAAAAAAATATTTTTAATAATTATTTTCGTGTTCAGTATCGTTAACATAGCATAACCCAAGATTTTTTTTAAATTATCTCTAATATACAGACCCGACCACTTTACAATTAAATAATAGTACCTATAGATTTGGCCTTTGGCTACTATGAGTAGCCGTGGTCACGGGGTGGCCAAAAGTGACCAAAAAGTGGTTTCAATGCGTCACACTTCTCAGAAAGAACTCACGTAATCGAGTTTCAATAGTAAACCACCGGCGTCTATTTTGTGGTCGGTTCCTTCGGTCTACTCCCCAAGTCTACTAATTTTCCTTTGTCCGAAGTTACGTTTTATGGAAAAACCGTTTGTGGAAGATTTTTTTTAATACTTGACGTTCGAAGCGTTAATTAAGTGACAAAGTAATATGAGGAAAAAGAAAATACCGTTCTTTTAATATTTTTTTACGTTAACGACAATTCACTTAGTTGAAGTTTAATTTCGTTTTGCCATAAAAAGTTAATTATGTCCAGTAACAAACGCCTTAAAATTAATTGAGAATAGGTATTCTCCGGAAATTTTAGAAGTAGATAGGGAAGTCACCGTCGTCGTTTCTAGTTTTGACTTAGTATGACTTTTTGCATACACGCCTGCAAATCCCCGAAGGGGTAGGCAGAGGTGTATTAACACCCACTTTTCGCCAACTGTGATTTTCGGTCCCACGTTATAGGGGGCGAGCCTATTGCCGTCAAGCGGGTACTTAGTCATGGGCTGCATGTTTACCGTCAGATGAAAAACAGCCCTATACCTTAGTTAGTCGCCTTCTACGACACCCACAGGAAGAAGTGGGGTGCCCCTATTCTACTCCACCGGGACCAACACGGTATTTTGCGTTGTAACATAATTATAATGTGATATTTAAATTGATGTATTAGTTTTATGTGTGTTGTGCTCTAATTATTTCGATTAACATTATTCAAAGTCAAAGTCAAAAGTCAATTAAATACAAAAAGTTCATTTATGCCTACTAGCTGTTATTTTTGCAATATTGAAATTAAAAGTTACCTTCTACCTTCTATACAATCCTTACGTAATGTATGCTATTACATAGAATGCATGTTGTTCCACCGGTAATGTGTGAAATAAATAGATCTTGAGGTAATTTTAAAGCATTTAGTATGCTAAACTAAACAAATTATTTTAAATTGGAAAAAGCGAAATCAATACTCGGGCAGGACTCGAACCCGCGATCTTTCCTTTACAGGGGGAATGCTCTGACCACTGAGCCACCGAGCTTCGCCCGAGATTGATCCAAATTTTCCAATACATCCATCTTAGGGCGGGGTTCGAGTCCTGCCCGAGTATTGATTTCGCTTTTTCCAATTTAAAATAAATAGATCTTGGTCTATATTGGGTTATAAAAAAATCACGAAACCTTCTAACCTAATCTATCCAAGTCAAATTGCGCGGTGTGGACATTGCGCCCCGACCTGGACAGATATACTTAGGTTAGAAGGCTAAGTTGGATGCGGAGCTTCTGCATTAGCTTGGTGGCTGTTTTTTTATAGCCACCATTTATGTTTTTGATAGCATTTCATACTCGTAAATTGGCGGCTGCGCACTCGATATTCTATACATTGCACTCACACATACACACACACACGCGCGCACACACACATATAATACAATCGAATAACAAAACGCAATTAAAACATCCGTCCCCAAAGGAACTTCGTATTTCCTTCACCAAATTAAAAAATAAAACCTCAACTACACCCATTACAAAGGTTTGTTTGTTAAAAATAATTGCCTTATATACTTACGCCAATTACAAAGACATCCCCTTCGCAATTCTTTTCATCTGTCAGATGCAATGACGCCAGGACCCATTGTAAACTTACACACAAGCATTGTGTTGTCAGTTATTACGTCCTATTATGCCTTACGAATATTTGTGTCAAGAACACGAGGTATTAGGTTTTCCTTTATATGTTTTAAGGCTCAATCGTGACACGGCGGTGGTTTGTAAAGGCCCTTTACGCTATTAGCGACTAGGTTCTCCAAGAAGGGCATTAGAAGGTTTTTACGTGGTTGGCAGCGCGAGTGTGACGCCCCTAGTGTTGCGTACGCCTATAGGCCATGGGACCACTTTCCATCAGATGGGCCATGTGTTTGTCTGCTACCTGACTGGTATAAAAAATATTTTCTAGGAATAGAAAAGAGCCTATGTGCTATTCCAGACTAAAGTCTATATGTACTAGTGCCAAAGTTCAGTCAGATCCGATCAGCTGTTTGAACGCGATTGTTGTTACAAGTAAATAGCCAGTTCCATGACACTACTGGGAAAAAAACTCCCAGTAGTTCCATAATGGAACTAGATAATGGTACTGCTGGGATCTCTTCGTATCTACTAGGAAGACATCACGCATTACATCCATCTTTTCTTGGGTCCTCTGCTCGTAATTGTAATAGGTATCAATTGTGACGTAAATTGTGACGTTCTTTCCAGTCAGCACCACTTGTATGCTTGAAAGAAAGAAAGTAAACAAGCACAATAATTAGCAGTCTTAACGCTATGTGTGACTTAAAGGCAAATTCTTGTAATAAAAGATGTTCAAAATTCAGACGCAATATAACTTCAAACCCCCAAATGTCATAAAGGATCATGATGTCAATGAAGAAATTATAAAATTGTGTTATGAAAATTCTGCTTTTGACATTTAGGAAAATGAGGTTGATTTAGATTGAATTTGGAACACTTCTGGTCCGAAAAACTTTTGTTGGAAACTAGGTATCATTACAGAAATAGCACTACCTACGTGCGAACAAATTGATTGATGTCAATGACTTTATTTAAAATCGATCAATTAGTTTTTATAAAGACTACTTGAGTACCTATAGATTTTTATTTAGCACTTAAATATTATGACATTGATTAGGATCGGTAGATATGATGACGATGATTGGATATGAAGTAAGATAGATTAAATATTGAACTTTATCTTACCACACCTTAATTATGCAGTCTTCGGTAACATTAGAAGGAAAAGTTTGAATGTAGCGGATATTTTTATTCATTCAAGTGAAAAAAAAATGTTTTACGTCTCCTTTTCCTCTTTTCGACCGGACTGGGAAAGAAAATACGCAAAGGTTCAAGTTGGGTAATATGGCACCCATTGCGAGAGTACTTGTCCAGCAGTGGACTGGCAGTTGGCTAATTGATTGATGCCGCGAAGTTATCAAATAGTGATGTCATCAAGTATTCAGAATTCATTACGTTTTACTCAGATCCACATAACCAATGATGGTCCTTTAAATGGGCTTGAACTTTAAACACTGAGATCCCCTACCATTAGGGGAACCATAGACGGGATTTACTAAAGCGCGATAGAGATACAGGGGATACCCTGTACCCAGTTAAGTACCTCCACCAGATATGAGCTCCATATTTATGAATTTGTCGGCTCCCCAATAAGCACGACATGTACCACGATAAAACATTCACAATTTGATTGAAATTGTAATATGTACTACCCCAACATTCATGAAGTAGATTTACAATCTGATCAACTTAGCGTCAACTATTAGGTAATCTATGGTAGCGTCTTTACCTCTCGTGTTTATAAGTCGTCATGCTAAGGACCGTTATAAAGGTCATTGTAGTTTTGATTGAATTCGTCACGCTTGGCGCGTAGATAAGTGACAGATGTGTGTCTTTTGAAAAAAAAAACTATTACGTCACGTCTCTTTATTATACTAATTATCCTTCTTGAAGTGAGAAATGTATGATAGGGCAAAGCTGATGTGTCTACTCTGTGTGAAGCAGCAAACATCAACACCGTTCAATCACTGTTCTCTTTCCCGGATCATAAAGACGAGTATGCCGACGGGAATGTTCCTGAAAAGAGTTGAAAGAATAGTATTTGTAAAGTAAACGTATTGAGAGAACGGAGCATTGGGATTGGCCACCTGCCTACTTAGAACCTGTGCGTGTGAAACCTGCCAATGACAAATGTTGCTCTTTGCAGTAGTGGCTCATTTCCTTGCAATTTTTTGGAAAATAAAGTATTGTTAGGACTTTATTGCTTGTAATAAGTATACATGCATACATTTAAAACTGATTATTCCGAACCTGACTTGACCCGGTAAAGAAACTTGAAGTATTTGTTCCGAACGTAACCCTCTTTCTAACTTGACCCGACGACGGACTTAGCGTTCCTATCATAACCCGAATTACGTTTTTAGTAATTTTCACGCGCAATTAGACTTGGATAGATTAGGTAAGAAGGCTAATGCGGGAGCGGTGCGTAGTGGAGCTCCCGCAATTAGCCTTCGTGGTTTTTTTTTTATAATGTTTACCAAAAACGCATTTCGGGTTATGATAGGAACGACACGTCGAGTCCGGTTAGGAAGAGGGTTACGTTCGGTACAAATATTACATTTTTTTTCAAGTTTTAAACATAACCTGCGACCGGTTCAGGTTCGAAATAAGCGTTTAAAACAGCCTCTATATTTAGATATAAGAACAGACAAGTGCTTATAATAAAGCAACCTTGAGTGCTACGTACGTGCCCCATATTTTTTGTGTGTTCGTTAAAAAATGTGCAAGCCGAATATTTCCAAGTCACGTAACAAATTTGATTTTGTGTAATGACAAGGATTTGTTATCCGCATAAAAAGTCGGTAGGTTATCTAATGTTGTGTTGTATGCTTTTGTACATATGAGCAAAAGGCTTTCGTCGAATGATGTACCTGTAAAATGGAATTTGTATTAAACGTAATTGGTACTGCCAGTAATGATACTGTTATATATAAGGTAGTCTTGCAAAGAAAGGATTGAGTATAAGTAAGGATTGAGTTTGAACGATTACGGGCCCCCCTAATCAAGTGGCAATTCGTTGCTCGGCGTATGATTGAATAGAATGACAAATGTATAGGATTTGACATTTTTGACATTCGTTGACGCCTGTCATATACGTCAAATCCCATACATTTGGCATTCTATTCCATCATACGCCGAGCAACGAATTGCCACTTGTCTAGAGGGGCTGGTCACTGGTCATATGCTTGTTTTTACGTGCGGAAATCGACACGGATATATGTCTTAGATAATCTCACCTCCGGCAACAACATAGATGATGTGCTTTTTGGTCGGTTCACATGTCCGACAAAACCTTCCTCGCCGACTCGGGTCAGGGGGAGGGGGTGGGGCATATTGGTGGGGATTTGCGCACGTTAAAAATTAGTCAAATTCAAATTCTTTATTTTTCAAAATGGTGCAACACTGTTACAGCTTTTTGACGTCAAATCCTCCTTAAAACTAAGTTTACCACCGCTTCCTAGGCGCTAGTGGATCTGAGTCTACTCGTGTTGGTTAACCAGCTATTTTAACCGACACGATTATCAAATTATACTATTTAACCATGCTTCTAGCAACCCAATTGCTACTTGACAACAGATTGACGCCTTTCGGAAACTGGGTGGTATTTGAATGGTACCTGGTCACCGGTGTTCCCAAGGAAACATCCCGCCGCTGGATTCAGTAGGGGTGGTTATATCGGACTCGAACCGACCACAACCGTATGACCGTCCTGGGTCATCAGTTGCCAGGAGTGAGGTATCCTCTGGTATATCCTGCGCATACCCTAGCTGACCCAGGGCCATCGAAGGCACCCTCGTAGGTCGCCCGCATGCAGAAGCTTAAAAAAATTGTCAAGGTTTTCTTCTAAATACTGATTGCTGAACCTATGCCAAAGAAAAAAAGGTAGTAATTAATGTGTGTTTAATTTTATCAATCAAAGAGATCATTAAAGAATTTTCTACACATCACCTCATTTCCGTATCAAGCATATAATACCTACCTAGGTGCGAAGAAAATGATAGTTACATAAATAATAGCAAACACTGATTCAATAAAATCTGTAATCTACATTGAAGTTTGATTTTGTTATAGTTCCGCTATTGTCCGCTAGATGTCACTGGTTACAATTTCTCAGTTCTTATCTGTCAGATGTCGTAACACTAGATATAGGTAGGTATTTATTCTTTTTATTTAATCAGTTAACTTTCATCAAGCTTTCATCTGATTAAACTGGTAGGGATTCCAAGCATTGTTTTTATAATATTTAAGGTCAGGTACCCAACCTTAAAAAGATAACGAACTTAATTATTTTGATTATCGTATAATTATCATAACAATAACGTGTTTGTTTGGTTAACTGATTACAGTTATAACTATCATCTATCGGTTAGATCATGATGATCATGATCATGATTTGATATAATGACCGTGATAAAATGATTAACAGATTGTATGTCAATAACATGCAAATTACTAATGATAAATTATTATGCACACACACACACACACACACTTTCTATTTCTACCAGTACAACCTACTCTACCCTGGGTTAGCTTAATTACGGTTGGTAGGTATGCATAATAAAAAGATCTTTTTATTCCAACCATTTTGAATCACCATTCTATTATTTTTCCAAGACATGAATAAGACTTGGCTTACCTTTTCTCCTACTTCTTAGTTCTGGCTTCTGGCCAATATACGGCACTTCCCAGTGTTAACAGCACACTGGGACAAAAAGAACCCATAAAAAGTAAAATAATAACTAAGTATTACATTATGACCTACCCTAAGTATTGACTACTTAGGGTAGGTCATAATGTAATAGTTATTATTTTTATGGGTTCTTTTTGTCCCAGTGTGCTGTTAACACTTTTTTTGGGTTCTTTCCTTCCTTTTGTCATTTGTCTCGTCGGGGACCACCGCCTGACCGTCAGGGGGGTATAGACCATACCAAGGTACTTAGCGGTCTCCCGACGAGACAAATGACAAAAGGGTCAATACTTAGGGTAGGTCATAATGTAATAGTTATTATTTTACTTTTTATGGGTTCTTTTTGGGTCGGGGGTTTTTTATTTTTTTTATTTCATGCTTTTTATAGGTAACCGCTTAACCGATTACCATAAAACTTGCTGTATGAATTATTGATATATAAATTATTACCTTTCATTTGATACCCAACACGGGTATATTTGAAAATATTAGATTTTGCATTGCCACTTTCACTCCTCATATTTTTCAAATGGCTGAACAGATTTTTATGAAACACTAGCTGTTGCCCGCGGCTCCGCCCGCGTGGAATTCTGATCCCGTTCATCGCTGATATATAGCCTATATTTTAATCCAGGGTATAACCAATATACATACCAAATTTCAACCAAATCGGCCCAGCCGTTTATGCGTGAAAGAGTAACAAACATCCACACATCCACACATCCATTCTCACAAACTTTCACATTTATAATATTAGTAGGATAGCTAAGAACACTCTCGACTAAACCATCTTTCAAACAAAAGAAACAGAATTGAAATCGGTTCAGCCGTTTGGGAGCTACGATGCCACAGACAGACTGACACACACACACACACACCCATATACACACGTCAAACTTATAACACCCCTCTTTTTTGTCGGGGGTTAAAAACAGAATTTGATAGATTTAGTCAGCCTTCCCAAAGAGTAAGCTTTCCCGAAGAGCGATTGGGACACGTATCTTGGACCTAAATTGCGAGACAAATGTAATAATCTGTGGTTGGTGAGTTTGAGGTCGTCCACTGCAGCAGCACTGCGTGCTATCCTCAAAAGACACGAGTACTGCGCATACATTTGCAAATTTTGAGTACATTTTATGTCCAAGATATGTCTCCCGAGCAACCTATACTCGGGCCCTCTCTGTGAGTGGTGCCACTGCCGCGAAGGGAATTACTACACAATGATGGCAACGCAAAACCTTTCCTACTGCTGTTATGATATTAATCAGATGCTATAACGCGACTATATTTATTAAACTAAATAGATTGAGAACTAATTTTAGCAAACCACAGTCTAACTTTTGTCTCGGTATTCCAATTTTACCCTTTTAATTTTGTCACTGCATTTTCTACATATATCATATACTAGCTGTTGCTCGCGGCTTCACCCGCGTGGAATTCCAGTGAGATCTCATTCATCGCTGATAGTAGCGCGATGACATATATCCTACTAATATTATAAATCCTACTAATATTATAAATGTGAAAATTTGTGAGAATGGATGTGTGGATGTGTGGATGTTTGTTACTCTTTCACGCATAAACGGCTGGACCGATTTGGTTGAAATTTGGTATGTATATAGGTACCCTGGATTAACATATAGGCTATATATCAGCGATGAACGGGATCAGAATTCCACGCGGGCGGAGCCGCGGGCAACAGCTAGTATCCTATATTGGTACATGATAATAAAGCTATCTATTGGCGAAAGAATTTTTGAAATCGGTCCAGTATCGAGAATAAAAAATACATCTCTTTATAATATTAGTATAATAATAAATAATAATAAATAATCTGGCAACACTGGTTGCTAACGGTCGCATATATTTTTCTCATCCATTTCTTTTTGCTTTTTTCTTCGCAAATCAATACAAATACCACTGTGCTTTTTATAATTTACCCAGCTCATAATTTCTAATCAATAAAAATATAAAACCTAACTATAATGAAGTGCACAATAAATAGGACAAAATATAAAAACAATCCCAAGAACCTATGACAGACAGGAGATGTCAAAATCCGACCGAACCAAATAATGAAGAAATAATAAATGTTGACCCGGGCAAAAGCCAGACAGATAGAACAAAATGCACAAACAACACCCACGGACTCGTCGTGCAGCTCCGCCTCGCAGCCTCCGGACGCCATATCTCCGAGGCTAGCTACTGCTGAGGCGTCGAGCTCCGACGAGTATTTCTCTCCGCCGACGTCGCCAACACCCGTGCGTCGGCCGGGGAGAGGCCGACCACCGGCCAGCTTGGGGCCCCGAGGCCCACCGGCCTCGAATAGGGCTCTCGCTACCGGTGGCAATGTGCGCCGCATGGCATGGACATCATCAATAAATGAAAACGTCATGCGGGCATATTATGTGGCTACAGAGTTAGGAACCAACCTCACTGCGTATCGTGGTCGTTTACTGTCTCTGTTTCAGGAACTTGAACCGGCTGTCAACGTATCTGCACAAAGACTATCGGACCAGGTTCGGGCTATTCAGCGGTGTAACTTGTTGGATGGTGCCGTACTTGAGAGGCTATTCTCTGACGTACAGAATAGTCTTGCTATTCCCACTTCATCGCAAGCTGTGCCTCCGGTGGAAACCAGTGCGCCTACGCGTGTAAGTCCACCACAGCTCGTCTCCGCTGATGAAGTGGAGGAAAGTGAGACTATATCCGTAAGTACCCAGTATAGTGAACTATTAAGGAGCACTTTGGAGGATGCGATGCTGGAATACCGATCCATGATACCAAGCAGTCGACCTCGCTTGCCTCATTTGCCTATGCATAAACGCAATATAGCGCTAGTATGTGCCCTAGATTCGCTATTACCTAATTATTTAGAAAATAGCGAAGACCTCGGTGATACACATTCAATTTTGTATTGTGCGGCCGTTGCAGCGTGCCGAGTGGCAGGTGTCAAATTTATTGACAATAAACCTGCTACTCGACCTAAGCATGCTGTGCCGGCCTGGCAGTATAGGATTGAGTGTCGTATTGCTGAGGCTAGGGCACTTATTGGCAAGCTAATCTGCTTCAGATCGGGCAATACGCGCCCGAGGGTGATGCGCTTTGTGACACAGGCATTTTCAGGGACTAACGTTAGTCCTCAACTGTACGCGTCATGTGTCACAGAGCGCATCGACTTTCTGAAGCAGAAAGTTTATGCATGGGCAAACCGAATCCGTCGCTATAAAAAGCGCGTGGATAGGTATAACCAGAATCGCATTTTCCAGAAGGATGAAAGGTGGGTTTATCGGAAATGGGAACAACCCGAGTCAGGTGTGGATGACGTTGCTCGACCGGATGCTGATGCTACGAATACATTCTGGTGTAGCATCTGGTCAACACCTGTCGTCCACACGGAAGGCGATTGGATAGGAGAGGTTGAACAAGCGTGTGAGGATATACAGATTATGGAGCCAATCATCATTACGCCTGATGATGTTGCGAGTGCAGTCCGTTCGTTACCGAATTGGAAATCGCCAGGACCGGACGGACTGCACAACTTTTGGCTGAAGTGGCTCCGTAACTCACATGCTTGTTTAGCAACTCAATTCCAATCGGCTTTAGACTCGGGTTCACTACCTAATTTCGTAACAACTGGCATAACCCACTTACTTCATAAGTCCGGTAGTGCTACGGACCCCAAAAATTATAGACCAATTACTTGCTTACCGACGGTCTATAAGCTTCTTACTTCCATTCTGAGAGTCAAAATTAATTCTCATTTAGAAAAAAATTCGGTCATCTCTATCTTTCAGAATGGATGTAGGAAGGGGGCCCGCGGCACTAAAGAGCTCCTTATAGTTGACATGGCCATTAGTCAACAGGTGCGTCGTAAACGTAGGAATCTGGCAACATCCTGGATAGATTATAAGAAAGCTTATGACTCTGTACCACATACATGGCTTCTGAGGGTGCTAGAGTTGTATAAGATTGATACAACTTTAGCCACCTTCTTGAGGTCATGTATGGGGCAATGGAAGACAGTTCTTCGCTATCCAGGATGTTGCCAGACAAACGATGCACCCATAAGAATCGAGAGGGGTATATTCCAGGGTGACAGTCTGAGTCCCCTGTGGTTCTGTCTAGCACTGAATCCTCTTAGTACAATACTGGAGAATTCAGGGCTAGGCTATCGGTTGCGGAGAGAGGGTCAAGTTATATCCCACCTTCTCTACATGGATGACATCAAATTATTTGCTCCAAATAATACCCAATTGATAGAACTACTAAAGATGACTGAAAGCTTTAGTAGCTCTATCAAGATGGAATTTGGTTTGGACAAGTGTGCGGTCATGCATGTGGAAAGGGGTGGAATAGTGGAATCTGAAGGCTTAATACTTTCGGATTCCATTAAACTTAAATCTCTTTCCTCAACCGAAACCTACAAATATCTGGGTATGTCACAAGCATTAGGAATTCCTGAAGCTGGCGTGAAACAGGCATTGCGGGAGCGTTTCTTTGGCCGCCTGAAAAAAGTCCTAAAAAGCTTTTTATCGGGCGGTAACAAGGTGCGCGCCTGCAATGGTTGGGTCATGCCAGTCCTAATGTACTCCTTTGGCATACTTAGATGGACTCAGACTGAACTAGACGCCCTGGATAGAAAAGTACGATCACTGTTAACCACATTTCGGATGCATCACCCACGATCTTCCGTAATGAGGTTGTATATCCCGCGGAAGCTGGGGGGTCGTGGCTTTCTTAATATTAAGAACCTCCATAACCGTGAGATATACAACCTCAGACAATATTGTCTACAGCAAGCAAACACGGATATGCACCGTGATGTGGTTGCAGTGGACAATGGTTTAACCCCTCTTGCGTTGGCTAAAGAGAACTGGCGCAAACCTGTAGTACTTAGTACTGCTGATCGCAGGGAGGTATGGATGGGCAAAGAGCTACATGGACGGTTTTATCGGGCCTTAAATGGACCCGATATAGACTTAAAAGCGTCCGTATCTTGGCTACGGTTCGGTGATCTTTTCGGAGAAACCGAGGGTTTTGTCTTTGCAATTATGGACGAAGTTGTCATGACGAATAATTACCGGAAGTATATAATGAAGGACGGTACGGTGGACATCTGTCGGGCATGCCACCGCCCCGGTGAATCACTCAGACACATTATTTCTGGTTGTTCTCGTCTTGCCAACGGCGAGTATTTGCACAGGCATAACCAAGTGGCCAAGATTGTACATCAGCAACTTGCCCTGAAATACAACCTTGTGACTTCGGAGGTGCCATACTACAGGTATGTGCCCGACCCAGTTCTCGAAAATGGTCGTGTCACATTATATTGGGATCGATCTATTATCACTGACAGGACTATTGTCGCCAATAAGCCTGATATAGTGGTGATAGATCGATTAGAGCGCCTTGCAGTGATTGTTGATATCACCATTCCTCATGACGAAAACCTCATGAAAGCCGAAAAAGACAAACAAATAAAATATTTGGATCTGGCTCATGAGGTTGTTGACATGTGGAATGTTGATTCAGCAATCATTGTCCCGATAGTCATATCGGCCCATGGGCTGATTGCTAAGAGCCTCGACCAACACCTTAAGAGGCTCTCGTTAGGCAGCTGGATCAAGGGCTTGATGCAGAAGGCGGTACTCCTCGACACGGCACGTATTGTGAGGAGGTTCCTCTCTCTGGAGCCCTAACCATCGGTAGCTTGGTCCCTATACCCGATACCGGTGGGGCACTATTTTTTATATTTTTAAATATATGTTTTTGTTTTATATAATTATGTATTTAAAAATATAATTTATAAGAGTTTTTAAAATAATAAAGAGGAATAATAATAAAATAATTTATTTCAGACGTAGTCCATATGTGTTAGTAACAATGATCTTATATGTATGTATATAATAAATAAGAAGTATATGTATGTATGAATAGATGATAATTGATAGTAATATAAAATGATCCTTCTATTAATTCTCTCAAAGTAAAATGTATAACAGCATTACATTTCATGCTTTATTTTATATTTTTATTAGGTATTATATATTTAGCTATTAAGTTTATATTTTTTGTTATTGTTTTTGTGTATTCACTGCCATTTGCTTTTTGTTATTATTCTGTGTATCTTGTAGGTATTTCTCTCTTTCTTTCTCTCTATTTGATATTTTTTTAGGAATTAGACTGATTCCAAGTTTTAGAATAGCGACTGAACTCTCTATTCAGACCTCACTATACTTACAGGTTTTTCTTCATCGAACTTGTGCAGCACTCCATCTCGTAAAACACTGGCACCAGCATCAACAGTAGCACTTAAAATTTCTTTGCACTCAATTCAAGGTGTGAATATTTTTCCCCCCTATGATATAGATGTAAAAGACTCCTTCAAGATCTTCGAGCCTGAAGACCATTTTATCTGTACAGCGATACATCTGCTGATTGATGGATGTACTATTGGAGCAGCTATTTCTCTTGTAGTCGGCATTCACTCCCATAATAGTCCAGATATACCCAATTAAGGAAATAAGGAGTGGGAAAGTGAAGTTCGGGCTAAAGTGTAAGCTTTGGATGCAATCGGTATGGATGTGTGGATGTAAATGCTGGGAAAGTGTACATAAGAATGTTTTTTTTCATGCCGATAAAGGTAACATTTCCTAATAACTTGATTTATGTTTATGTAAGCCTTCTAAAGACAGAAATAGATAGTAAATTTGTATAGGAAAATCACCGGGAGATTACTTCTATGTTTTATTAATATGTATTTTTTTTTAGTTTTTAGTTTTTACTGAAAGAGGATCCGCAACATTAGATTATATTTTAATAAATCTATTAGATAATACTATATTTCTTATGTCAGTTTTGGACCATTTTTTGTAGTTTTGCATTTTTAGTTAATTGACTCGTCTTTCATTGCATGTGTCGTGATAACAATCATGTTATTTTTTGACGATTGAATAATTTCAGGAAATGCTAATATTTAATTTCGGATTACAGAAATTACGACAAACTGATTTGCAGATATTTATATTACAAGGCGCCAGCCTAATCTGGTAATAATCCCAATAAATTAACGTCTATAAATTTTAGCTATAATTTTGGTTGCTTGCTGAATGTACTTATCAGATTGTACAGGGATTTTTTAATTTATCAATTTAAATTGTATCATGACTTCACTGGTATTTTTAATTAACGCAATTATTGTAGCATAAAATTCTTTCCCGTTTTCCACTCCGATCAATTGAACGAATCAACCAGTTGATCAGAGTGGAAGTCGATTCAGGCATATGTTCCTTTCGAATCAACTAGTTGATTCGATATTTTTTTTACTTTATTGTCATCATAATACAAAGACTAAACTGGAAATGTACCTGTTGATTTATATTTCAAAAATTGAATGTTCTTGCACAGATCATAAGTAATTAACCTTGATGTTAAACCAATTCCAAACTAAAAGTTAGCTGTTGTTTACTTTTAAAAATGAAAAACTTAGATAACAATAAAAATATCATATATTTACACATTTTGATTAACATAAGGATATTCGAGTAAGGTATAATAAAATTACTATTATTACTACTTAACAATACTATTTACTATACAATAATACCGTAAGAGCATTATGATTTCTTCGACAAAAATACATGTTTTGAAATATGCGGCAGACCGAAAGGTTTCTGGTCGATTTTATTGAGATAGTATTATTTTTAACATGAGTCACAATTTGAGTATTTATTGTATCATAAATCTATGACGTAAAGGAAATAAATTTAATTTCTAACGACATATTTATCTTCATTAATAATCATTGGTCACACATGGACATTGTTTTACAATTAGACTAAGCAGCTAGCTATATACATTTTTATGTAATCACTGTGGAAGTAATTGATAAATGAGATAAGGCACTAAAGGCAAGAATATGATCGTAAAGGCTCTTAGTTTGTGGTGACGTCCATCGTCAGCAACTTTAAACTTTGAATATTACATTAAAATTATATGTATCCTATAATGATCCTTTGGTTTTCAGATAAGTAAGACTAAATATTGAAAACTTAAAATAAGACGATCAAAATTATGCTTTAGCAGATGTGTACTAAATGAGATGAATACTTAAAGTTACACTTTTTCCATACTCACAGGTAAATTCTACACAGCCAAAATTGTCTAGAAGAGATCGAAACACAATTTTGAATTAATATGATATCAAAGCTGATAAGAATGTAAATCAGGGTGAAAATCTTTTTACATTTTAAAAGCATTGATAACAATAATTTGATTGTAATATAATAATACAATTTTAAAATACAAACCATTAAAAGTTCGAATACTCCGATCAAGATAATACCATAGATTATGTAACAGATATCTCTAAATATCTTTGAAAGTACCAAATAGCAACTAGTCTAATGGTACATTAAATAAAGCATTTGTATGTAAATATGATAGCAATATCATAATAATAGGTTTCTATCTAAGATAAAAATTCATTACTTCTGGCATAAGGATTGCTTTTAGTGTCAGGAAAAACATGTTTTACTCTTGGCATTCTAAAACTACTGGTATATTCGTCGTAGTTCAAGAAGGCTGCCATTTCTGCCCGGCCTCTTCTTCGCCCAAGCCAATAAAATAATACGCATAGTAGAATTGTGATTAATAATGCTACGAGACTTAATACTGATATGGTAACTGGGGTACCAAAACAATCATTGGATTCGTCGGTAATCGGAAGGCTCGTTACTTGTTCTGTTGTACTGAAATTTTCTGTTATGGCTTCAGTGTCATTTTCAGTAGTTCTTTCTGTTGTGCTTTCTGTAATTTCAGTGGTAGTTTCGGTAGTAGTTTCAGTGGTAGTTTCGGTAGTTGTTTCAGTGGAAGTTTCAGTAGTAGTTTCAGTGGTAGTTTCAGTGGTTGTTTCAGTAGTAGTTTCAGGGGTAGTAGTTTCAGTAGTTGTTTCGGTAGTAGTTTCAGTAGTTGTTTCGGTAGTAGTTTCAGTGGTTGTTTCAGTAGTAGTTTCAGGGGTAGTAGTTTCAGTAGTTGTTTCGGTAGTAGTTTCAGTGGTTGTTTCAGTAGTAGTTTCTGTAGTAGTTTCAGTAGTAGTTTCAGTGGTTGTTTCGGTAGTAGTTTCTGGGGTAGTAGTTTCAGTAGTAGTTTCGGTAGTAGTTTCAGTGGTTGTTTCAGTAGTAGTCTCAGGGGTAGTAGTTTCAGTAGTAGTTTCGGTGGTAGTTTCAGTGGTTGTTTCAGTAGTAGTTTCAGTAGTAGTTTCGGTAGTTGTTTCAGTAGTAGTTTCAGGGGTAGTAGTTTCAGTAGTAGTTTCGGTAGTAGTTTCAGTGGTTGTTTCAGTAGTAGTTTCAGGGGTAGTAGTTTCAGTAGTAGTTTCGGTGGTAGTTTCAGTGGTTGTTTCAGTGGTTGTTTCAGTAGTAGTTTCAGTAGTAGTTTCGGTAGTTGTTTCAGTAGTAGTTTCAGGGGTAGTAGTTTCAGTAGTTGTTTCGGTAGTAGTTTCAGTGGTTGTTTCAGTAGTAGTTTCAGGGGTAGTAGTTTCAGTAGTTGTTTCGGTAGTAGTTTCAGTGGTTGTTTCAGTAGTAGTTTCTGTAGTAGTTTCAGTAGTAGTTTCAGTGGTTGTTTCGGTAGTAGTTTCAGGGGTAGTAGTTTCTGTAGTAGTTTCAGTAGTAGTTTCAGTGGTTGTTTCAGTAGTAGTTTCAGGGGTAGTAGTTTCAGTAGTAGTTTCAGTGGTAGTTTCAGTGGTAGTTTCAGTGGTAGTTTCAGTGGTAGTTTCAGTGGTCGTTTCAGTTGTAGTTTCAGTAGTAGTTTCAGTGGTCGTTTCAGTAGTAGTTTCTGTGGTAGTTTCTGTGGTAGTTTCAGTGGTCGTACTATCTGTCGTTGTTGTCTGTTCGTATAATATGCACTCGCTTTCAGACATGCCAGGTGGTATATATCTGAATGAATCTACTAAGACAGTTGAAGTTGCAGATGCCATGCCTAATATGGAAAGCTGAAACAAATAAAGCATATCTATAAATTTGCTTCGAAGGTGCTTAATTATTGTTACCATTTAAATTAGGTAAGGTACTCTCATTATTACCATATTCAATTATTACGTGGGACCACTAAACATAAATGGCCAAATCTGGGTGTATATATACTGACACCTATTGTGTAAGTATGTATTATGGCTAATTATATCACTAGGAGTTTGAGAAAAGTCAGAACGCAGAACATTATCTGTTCTGTGGCAGAACTTATACAAACCAAATTAGACATGCGTTTGAAAATTAGAATGCAGAGTGAAAGTCATACTAAGATGGTAAATAATGAGGTTCTATGAACACAATATAGGATTCGTGTTCTTAGAACTTTTTTATTTATAGTAATAATAGTAGTAATAGTCATGTTTGTACAAGAAAGCTCTAAATATGCGGAAACTCGTAAATCTATTAGAGCATCGGGATATTTGCCATGTATGGAGTTTTCGATATTTCAGCGCTGTTAGCGCTGTAGCGCGGTAAACGGTATTATGTCAATCTACCCGCTTTAGAGTTCTCTTGCTACGCGTGCTTGCAACAGGGTTGAAATATCGGAAACTCCAAAAAATACATGGTAAATATCGCTATAGCTCTTACAGTAATGTGAGTGACCATGATGGTTTAAATACCTAACTCGTAAATCGTTTATAATTATATATAAACATACATTATCTACTGTGAATATCCCAGGAGATGCCGTAATATATTAATACACACATAAATAAAATACTACTTTATTATTCCACATTTGTCAGAGAGATAATTATATTTCAATTGATGTTCTTGAAATTGCAGTGATTAAATCACTAAGTATAACATAAACAAAACAAAATTCGTGGGCCGTGTGCTTGTCTGCCGCCTAAGTGGTATAAAAAAAAAAAAAAATTCAGTAACAAATATCCATCCAATCATCAATACTAGTAAGATTAAAAAAAAAGAAAATAGAGATCATGAAAAAAAAAATCTATAGAAACTAGATGTAGCAAATAATAATATTTACAAAGTTAGAGTAACTTTAGGAACAACAATGTTTGACGAGTATGAATTAGGTTATTTTATTTACATAATGAAAACAAGTGGTTTTATAAAAAGCTTGTAAGGTTGTATGGGGTCCCATTAAGATCCACAAAGCCTTAATCAACCTCTTTGATCAATTCATGGAAAGGACAAGTAGGTAAGCGAATCTCGTGCTATTAGGCACCGGCTTAGGAGGCAACTATGACGAAGAAGAAGAAAGGAGGGACTTAGAAATTGATGATAAAAAATTATTGATTAATTAGCATAAGGGCCCGTTTCATAGTAAATATATACTCTATAGACCGCATGCAGTAGTTCTTGATCACAAGGCATTCAATAAAAATCTGCTTGTTTTAAGTAACAATTTTCTTCATCAGTAAAGTACCTATACCACGTATAACATTTTAAAGGTGTGAATGAATTAAAAGCCATTCGTACCAAAATATATCCTGTTGAACACCTTTGCAAATTATTGCAATTGAATGCACATGAATGCTTTGTAAACAACTCATGTCTTTACTCATGACTAACCTGGAAAACCTGAATTAATTTCATTATATTTTGCACCGATGATCATTGGATAATTTTGCGCAACTCAATGATTCGGTGTAAGGTAGATATCGGAAAGAGAAACCAAATAAACATCTAAGTTATTGACAATTACAGTGAAATCAAGTATCAAGACGTATCGTATCACATAGGGTGGTAAAATTTGTTATTTTTATAGTCATTTTTTCTAATTTTAATGACATGCACAAATTTGTTCAGGTTGGTAAATATGATTATGCAACAGTACACTTGTTATTTGATATTAGTAGAATTTAATGGCATTAAAGTACGCATGATTCAAAATTAGAAAATGTTTCATAATAGGTAGTTACTGCTGCTCAATTGTGTTGGTAAACTATTCTTCTGAAGGAGTTCTAACAAAGAAGGACATAACCAAACATTATTAAGCAAATACTATTGTTACAAGAATCTTACATATTAGATTCAATGGCAAATACACTTAACAGCAGTTTTTCACTAAGGATTGTATTGTATTTCTATATTAATTAGTATACCTACAATTCTAAGGATTATTTTATAATCTCGCAGTTACATTTGGTTGGTTTTATACAATGACATTTCATAACATAGACATGTCATATGCTTACAAATCAACGTAGAAAAATGTGCCGAACTCACACACACACATTTTTAATTCATCTACACTTTTGGTGTATTAACTTTAGAGTAATAGTTCGTGCAGTGTCTATAAACATACGATGGCATTTTCGTTATTTTTTTAAGTCACTGATGCTTCCGCTAAACGTCCGACCGGCGCCGCTCGGCACGCGGTACTAGAGGCAAACGTTCCAATTGACTCGTTTTCGGATCTTCACGATTTTCGCGCAATAACATATCTACTTCTTTTTATATAATACCTTTGGTTTTATACAAAGAATTTAGTTTTTTTTATTATTGTCGTCATATCATCTGTGTGTGATCTGTTACTTCACAATAATTTGTCAGCCGGTCATTGTCACGCTTAATATAATGTCTTATCTGCACTAAATGTTCATTGCCATAAAAATATATGCACCAATACTAAGTACAAACGAGTAGCTAATATAAATGATAGTACCTAGTTGACCAAATATCTTGTAGATACCTTCAATCATCTATCATATTGTAGGAATGTTATACTATCGTATGATCTTATACTTCACCAAAAGTATATTTGTTACTGTTGGCAGCTGATCATCTAAAATTACTATTTGTTATTACTATACTAAATTAATTATTTGTTACCTTACTGTTCAATACAATTTCATATGTGTAAGCATTTATTTTCATGTGTACACTAGAACAAGAGAAAACAGACCCCCTCGTGCTTTCATATCATTAACAAGGGGGGTATCTTTTCTCTGAAGCTTACTGTACATCAACTCCTACCAATATCCTTTAACATAAAACTCTATTTACAAAAATGTAATGTTCTCAAAAATTTCAGTCTGTAGAAATATAGCTTCTGATGTTAATGAAAATAGAAATGGTATAGAAGTTAGAATTTTACCGGCACATAATTTTTATAGTACAAAAAATTATAAATGTATGATATGTCTTTATTGATCGAAAACAAAACACTACGCTAATATAATACAGATATCAGTGCAATATTATTTTAACTTTTAATACTGTGTGAATTATACGTAATAAGTATTTTACTACCGATTCGATTTATTACAATTGGGCGTAATTTGATTAAGTCTAATGGATCTATATAGCACTAAAACTTTTAAGCATGCGATTATTATTTTATGAGTTCATAATCGAATCAAGACAAGATTGATGATATCGTTAATTTGTGGTATAGATTGATGAAAGGCGTAGTAAAAATATTTAATTTGAGAAACTATACCTAAAAATATACATAGATTAAAATAGTCGCGTGGCTTCCGACAGAGTAGAATTTGGGCCGCTCTTCCCATACCACACAGTTATACAGCCCTGTCCCTTAGTCGCCTCACCTCAGACATTATACATAATATACAGTCCAAACTTAGCTTCAGATGCATGCCTCGAGCCAACAATAGTGCAAGGAATACGGCAATAGGCTCACCCCCTATTATATATGAAATATGGGCGTTAATTCCCTCTACCTAATTACTATGTTATTAATTTTATTAGTTTAAAAGCTGCGGTGTTAAGGAACCAAGAAACATTATTTTATTTTCTGTAAAATATAATTTGTGAGTTATACGTATAAATGTTTCAACTGAATTAAATGATATTACTAAAAAGATGGATATTAAATAAAATAAGTCTCATTTGGAAACTTTTTTAAACCTAACATGTGTTCTCAGAATTCATTTTCAGACGTGACGGAACAATGAGAATTAGAGACATCTATCTACGTCTAAGACCTTGATAGCCTCAAAATAGATTCCAATATAGCTTTCAACTACATTAATATTTAGGAATTTTACAAAGCTTGCCAATTATGTAGGTATTATAAGAGGAAGAGGACATATTATAAACGACACTTAAATTGAGTTCCACGAGTCAGGGAAGCTTCACCTTATTGAATCTTCCTATATATTACTCCGACGTAAATTTGACAAAAATGTGTCATATTTATTGCGTTTGATAAATAACTTGAATAAAGACGATCACTTTAGCACCAAACTTTAAGATACGCAACTGTCCTATTATTATTATATAATAAATATTCCTAATCAAAATATTATTATCAAATAATATATTGAATTCGCAGGAATTTGTAGATATTTATTAATAAATAATACCTGTTAATTAATTAAGAACAGTGTAACTTTAAAATATCAATTTATAATACCATGTCTATTTTAAGTTGTAATTCAAAATTCACTACAAGTTTTACAAAACTATTTTGTGATAATAAATTCTAGAATTATAAGTATAAAAATATTGAAAACTCACAGTGCCTTGAATTGGAGCATTGGTGGTTATTTTAAATGTTAATGCATGCCATCCAGGTTGAAAGTTAGGACTCGATGCTGTGATTGTACCAAAACCCGCAGTAGAGTCAACTTGATCCAATGCCATTACGATTATACCATCATCAATATTTGTGGCTTCTATAAATACATTTACTTCAACAGTACCCCCATCATGCATAGGAAACTCGAACGATGTTACACAGCTTAGCTGTTCTTCAGGTCGTATGAATTTAAAACTATCCTCATTAGGACTTATGATCTCTGTATTCTCGTAGAGATCGAGCAACCAAACACCAGAACCGGTGCAAAAATTAGATTCTGAAGTAAATAATTCATCATAACCTTCTTCAAATGTATACGTAACACAGTTTTCACTAAGCACATGCGATCCCAATGTCAACAAGACCAGAAAAGTTAGAATCATTTTTTTATTCGTAAAGTAGAATAAAAAAATTCATGAGTGTGAATGTCCACGAAAACTGCTCTTATAAGAAACCAAACACCAACTATCACAACTGACCGATTAGTCAGTTTATCACAACTAATTTATGTCCACGGCTTCGCTCACGTGAGTCATTGATAAAGCTGTATCTCAATTTTGTTTTTGTATAGCACCCGGCGTTATGTAATACATCATTTGTTATCATATGCCTATTATATTTAAGCTATTGTCAGAAGCTGTATCGAACTTATCAAGATAAATATTACTTTACACTTAGATATTCCCTACTTGGTATTATTTTTCAGATTTGTACTTGTAATATCTTTAATAGTAATATTTTACCCGTAGGCATATTTATTACTAATTCCCTTTAAAACCTTAAGGGCATAAAAATGACGTAAAATTGAGTACAAAACTGAAGGCAAAATATAAAAAAAATATTCGTTACAGACAAACAAACATTAATATTGTTTTCTGCTATGACGATGATTACGAACTTATCATCGATCATAGTTTTTGATAATTTGCATAAGTACCTAATGTAGCGAGTGATTAATGAGGACAATTAACGTGTTACGTTCAGGCAATATTGTCGTAATGTTTGGCAATTTTATTACAATCAATTAATTGGATATGCTTATCGTAACGAGTAGAATTTTCGTAAAGTTTTCTGTAACTTTTCTTCCTTGTAATTTATATCAATTTTTATATTATATGTATTAAGATATTTTTGTACTTTCGGGAACGATAAAGTTGTGTTGTGTATATATCACTTCTATTGGCTTGCTTATTATTGATATATTCGCACATCTTATGGCCTCCCATGGGATATAGAGGTATATTACACCCACATTTTTTCATTTATGTCAAAAGAGTACTTTTTCTAGACTTCTTTCTCCTATCGAGATTTAGAGAGGAAATCAGCCAAACCCAAGGTGAAAGCTTCGGATGTGACTGGGATTAACGTTAGGATTTAAGAAGAAGAAGATTCCAGAGAATTTGCTACCTAGATTCTCCTTAGTCATTCCATAAGATAGGTTATCCAAAATATCGGAGAAAATATAGTGTAATTAGTAGAATATCATGCAAAAGAAACTGAAATCTAACGTTTCATTTGTTTCAATCCGTTTCTGGGAAATATTTAAAAAAAAATAGAACACCGTTTCATCATCAATCAATGTGTACGTTGATTGGATCTAAGATTTGTTATTTAAGAATTACTATCAGTCTTGTGATAAACGTGGAAATACAATTAGGCAAAATTAGTATGTCGCAGTCACTTAGTAAAACCAGTCATCTAATTAAATGTCTAAGCCATTCATTAAGCGCTATGAGAGTAAATAAAATGTGCTCATGGACTGAAGATTAGGTTAGAAGGGTAGAGGAAATACTTTAGAACCGGTCGAAGAGTTTTTATTAAGTTATTCGATTGGATACCATTATCATAGCAGAAGCAGGTCCGAGACGCGCGTTATTTACAACAGCCCCTCTGTTGGTCGGTCTTGGTGACGCCAAGTCGGCTTCACGGTGAGGCTGTCTGTATGATAGGCAGCCCGGGTTTGCTGGGGATCCTTGGGGTATCTTTTCTAGAGTATACCCGGGATTCCCTGCAATAGGCTCCCATGACGGAACACCGGGCGCTAGCTCCAGAGAGGTAGTACTCGAGTGGGTTCCCACACATTAAATAAAAAAGAGGAGTCCAAATAGCTGACTAGTTTAAATAAAAGGCATCGACTTATATAAAATAATATATTTCTGACCACTATGGAAAATGATCAAATTGCCTGGGAGTTATAAATATTGTCATTTATATCACTTCAACTGTAGCATGTACACGCCTACTTAGATAACACTTCAGCGTAGTTGAGAATGTCGCGTCTTAATTCAGTGTCACTTAGAACATTACGTGGTGATGAAAAAAAAAACACTTTACCGGAATGTGCTATTGTGTGAACCACATAATATATTTTACATTAGTGATATTTGATAATTGTGAATTTAATATATTTGAGTGAACTTGTTCACAAACAAATTCACCCAAATATATAATTTATTTTGTGTCTCTTTACAGTGAAATCTATATGGTATCTTAATACTGAGTGAATTTGATTGTATACAATTTCACTCAATTATCTCGAAGTTTATTTCGTTGAGAAGATTTTGTAAAGATATTATAAATATACTCAATTCAAGTCCCACGTAATTGAAATAAAATCAAAACACTGAATTTCATATTTAGCAATCCATAACTCCGAAAACAAATACAAAATGTTTTGGATCGAATTATATTTACTTAACGATAAAGATAGTATTTATAACTTTACATCTTAAGATTTTGAGCTATTTTCATATATTCATGGACAAGCCAGACAAGGTAATATTTAAAAGTGTTCATAATTACATAATTGTTTAAGCTCTAATATAATGTCCGAGTCACACACCAAATCAGTATTGGCTGCACAAACAGTAAATTTTCAAGAAAAATGCCTTTTGATATAATAGGATTTTTTGGATAAATGTAGGTAAATTTGCTACTTTGGTGCAATTGTTGCTATGGTGTGGGGCCCGCCTTAGCATGATGTACCTATTTGTTACTTCCCTTCGATGTCATTTCAAGCAAATTCTACTGTATAAACATTTACATCTACATTGTCTGCCATCGGTGCCTGGGATCGTTCTTTATCCAGTCTAACTGCGAAGCGGCTGAACTTCGATTTTTTCTGTGAAGAACTGTGAGCTGACCTCCACAATACATTATTTAGTAATATTAAAATTCTGTAGTTAGACAAGCTGTCGGTATTTTTAGGACTACCCATAACGACTGCCGACTGCCATAGATGTTCGTGCAGCAACCGGGATGGAGGAAGCATAATGTCTTTAAGGATAGTCTCCTAACCTACTGACTGACCTGGATGGTATTGCTTAGCTTTACAATGTGTTAACCTACACGTTTGCCACTTGCTCACAAACCCCTCTCATTACCTCTATCTAATATAATAGCTGCAAAAGTAGGGTCAAAAATAATCACGTTACGGTTGAAGTGGATATCCTTTTAAAGTTGTAGTGGATCAAAATTTATATAAATTAAATAAAAAAGGAGTGAACGCCAGTTTCACAATATCGAAATAATCACTTCTAAACCTGATGGGAATTGGTTGCCGTGGCCTATACACGTATGCAACACCAGGGGCGTTACAACAAACGAACTATCTTCATAATTGTACATAATTTGCTGAATATACAGTTAATAGCAACATACAATCTTGGTCAATCAATCAATCAGTTAGACTATTGCAGTCCACTGCTGGACTTAGGCCTCTCCCAATATTCTCCCGGTTCGACACATTACCGACTTCAACAATGCGGCTAATAATCCTTTTTAGCCAATTCTCTGTAGTAGAACAGGTAGCCTGATTCAAGGGTTATCGTCCTCCCCCTGTCATCGGATCTCGGACAACCCCAATATGTGTTAGTACTACAATCTTGGTCAAATATCTTAATTATGTTAGGTGCAATTAATTAGGTCGTTAAGATGTAATCGTAGGCCTCATCAATTTATAATTAATAGACGATTTCCGTGTTTAATGACTGAGATTAGAATCAGTGATCTTTTATCTTCATATATATACCAATTCCGAGAAATTGATTGTTCTTACCGACACAACAGTCATTACAGAAGGATCTTTGTAAAACATACACTCAAATCGAGATCGAAATGAAAGGTTACATAAAAAAACAGTATCAACTCATCAATATTGTATACAATAATGACCAGTTATTATTGTATTGCAAAGAACAATCGGACTATAGATGAAAAGAAAATTTCTGTGTTTAGTAAGTGATCGTTTTCTTTTGTATTAAAAACAAACAATTTGTAATCAGTCTTCCTATTACCATTTTATTTCAGTATAAAACCTTTAAATACTTTATACTTTTATTTCACCTTATAATCTTCTTCAACCTTTAAAGTCTTTCATTGCCTTTTCTATGTTTTACCATTTTTGGGCTCCTCTGTTTCTGTGAATAATCCTGACCTTTTTTCTTTTCTGGATCCAGCAACATCGTTTTCATCATATTTGTTTTTGAGGATGTGTCAGATTATATTTTGACAAATTACTATTTTTTACCATTACGATATATTCATATATTTTATGGTATTCAGAACTTCGGCCACACCAGCAGAGAACACTCTCCTGCAGTTTGTCTATAATGTCACGGACATGAAAATTGCCGTAGATGTGGGAGTTCCTTGCGCCCTTTTCTGTAACTCGACAAAACAACTGCAGCATATTGATCTTTGATTTACAGTCATTGAAAACGATAGACGTAAAATTTAAAAACATGCACCATTGTCCCAACCGACATTTTGGATATACCAGTCAATAAATGTTTAGCCAGCCGTTATATATGCCTTGACATTGCAATTGTTGGAATGGTACAGTTAAACGCCAAAGATGTCCACGTCGCTCCAATCTGGCCCTACCCGTAATCACCAGCGCAATGTCATCGGCAACCATGAGCAGCTCATTCGAGTTTTGGATTCTACTCCACAGGACGTCTGACATTACCTTGAATAGGAAGGAACAAAGATACCTGGCATACTTTGGCGGTAAAAGAGAAGAGTTTCATGTCACTAACACCGGTCCGAAGCCCGGAGTCGGAATCGTATCTCGGTTGATGTCAATCAAAGTTTCTGGAATGCCTTTGGACTGAAGTGACTGCGGTCACTACACGAGGCACACAATCGAAGCACACACCTTCTGCAGGAAATGAACAGGAATTTTGTGTAAATCTTCATTCATAAATCGGTAAGTACTTTTAATTTTCTTCAAATTTTGAAAACTTGACAGGTTACTTTCTTGTAGACCGATAATTTGGTTAAAATTATTTACTAACTTAGTACCTACTTTGTTTATGTATGATAAAAAAACTGAGTTATAAGAACAATATTTTGTTTCACTGAGGTTCCTACAGCATAATTGTATGTAAACGATAAGAAACAATAGTTTAATGAAATGTTACCAATGAATGAATAGAGGCCTATATGCAACTAATTGACTAAGTTTCAACGTTAGACGCTTATTCACATTTTGAAAAAAAAAAGGACTAAAATAAAAATAAATGTGTCATCAGTATTTCATCTTTCTTGGTACTAAAATATTTTGCGACACAATGGTATCATATGAGTCTGATGACCAAACCATTCAATTTCAGCAACCAAAGATGACCCTGTGGTGACTAGCTGATATCGCGTCTGCCATATCAGCGGATATGTATCTAAAAACATTAAAACGATTTTTTTAACTTGGGTCTTTGGAAATGCTACATTCTGCGGTCTAATAGGTGAGTCTTCTTAAACAAAGTGAGTTAGTGGTAACACTGGTAACCGAGTAGGTTAACACATTGCAAAGTTAAGCTATAGGTCAACCGTAGTATTAGTGACATCTATCCGTATTTCGAAGAACACATTAAACTATTGGCTGCGTTTGCTACACTATACGGTCATCTACGGTAGTAGTTACGAGTGGTTAGAGCTTTAAATTCCGATCGCCACTGGGTTGTGGATATGTTACATGATTTTGTGTAATTTTAACTTCGTTGATATATTTATTAACAATTTTTTTAAATTAATTAATTTATTTTCCTTATCAACTACTATTACAGGTTGCCCCAATATGCGGCAGTTAGTTACTTAGTTATCTAATAAATACGTATATCGTCTATCTATATCTTTGCTTCTATTTCTTAATATGAAGCATAATATTATGGTGCCAAAATAGAACAACTGATTTTAATAATATTTAACCAATTTTTCCGTTTTTTGATTTTCAGATTTCCCTCTTCTGACAAAAATATGACGTGATGTATGAATAAATCTCGATGTGACGGGTTTAACGCATTGTCATAAATATAAGGCATTAGCTTAAAAAAGATTGCGTCAAAAGGTAGGTACAAAATTATTATCTATTCGAATTCGACAAGATATATCATTATCAATTTATTACCAAAATTAATAAAATCAGAAATCTAGAAAACAGATTTAAAATATGACATTAAAATATCAAGGTTTATTTTTTAAATTCTGAATAATTGTCTAATGAATTCAACAATTTCAATATGATATCACTGTTCACTTTTAATTTAGGTTTCTTATTAATGTCAACCGAAGGGTCTTAATTAATTTTATGAGTGCACTTAATTTAAGATTAAATCATTGAATTGGCTTATTGGCTTACTTGTTTGTGTTACGTAACGTTAATAATAGTTAATATCATAATTTGCTTATTCTTGTTAATATTATAGATAATCAAATGTATTTATTTATACAAATTACATATTATTATTTATTATTCTAATTTTTGTTTTTAAAATACACTAAATTTTTTATCCGAAGGCATTTCAAGTTTGAGCAACCTTGCTCAAACGTGAAATGCAAAATATCCGCTACTTGGGCACAAAAAATCGTCTGACCTCCTACAGAACTTCGAGATTGAACATTTCAATAACGCTCTTGATGTAGTTTCTAATATTCGATTTGCAGGGAATATCAACAAGTTCAGTTACGACGCAGTTAGACTGGAAAAAGCGGACCTCGGGCTCCGAGGTGAAAAGCTTTGGATGGGACCGGGATTAAGATGAGAGATGCAGTGAACATCTATAATAGTATAGCTGTATTAACCAGACTATTGTGCTAAAATTGTATTTGAGTAGGGACAGTAAAGAAAGCTATAACACTTCTTCTCCATGTAAACTTTAAGCATAATCAAATTTCAGGTACATCCGTTCTCGCGTTCATTTAAAAATGGTAACGAAGTTTTCGTTTCATGTATTATATTAATAGGTAGATAAGAGCTGGGATTTTCATTGGCTGATGTAGAGTTAGTAGTACTGATAAAGTTCACCGTGTTTAAACTAGATGGCGCTGGGAACGTGTGATACAATGTTCGATATTTCGTATACTATGAGTCTATTGTAGTCAATATACTCATAGTGGATAGTTTTCACGGGCTTTTTATTATATCTACTTTGAGATGGAGAACAGCCCTACGGCCCTTAGTTGACTTGAATAGTCGTGGATGTGCCCCGGGAATAGATACTCCTGTGTTATATTTCGCTGATAGAGTAGTATTTTTTTATCAATGAAATTTCTATTTCTCATTAACGACAAGAATTAAATCAAAGTTAATGCTTTTCGTTAATTTTAGTCTCGCAATTCATAATTTTCTAAGAAATCTAATTATACAACAACAGAACTTTGAATCGCACATTCACAATCCATGAATTTCGTGGCTATTTCGTTCCGGCTTCTTAAATGTCGTTTTTTACCCCCTTAGGGGTGAAATTTTCAAAAATCCTTTCTTAGTTATAGCACAGAACAGATAATAGTGCTAGCGTAGTTATAGAACAACGTGTCAAAATTACAAGTTTTCTGTCACTACAGCTTTGATCTCTGCTTTGAAGAATCAGTGAGGACTAACAAATTAGATTTACGACTACCAATATGAAATGTATTAAAGTATTCCTATAGTAGAACTCATAGTACACTCTATAAAATATACTAGTTTTGGTCTTTATAGCATAATGAAACTATGCCATTGTCAAGGTCAATAATATAGTCCCTGCAATCATTCACAATACATCAAACATTAAAGTGATTGATAACAAAAATACGTGATTAGACATTATTTTGTCAAGCAAACGAGTATGAAGGAAAGTGGAGCTTGTAAAGAAATATAAATAATTTCTGTTGTCTAACATTCTATGAGAATCTATGACAAGAATGACGCATTACTGATAACATAAAATATATTATGATATTATCTTATTTTAATAACTTCCGTTGAAATTTATGTACCTAATTCAATAACATTTGAAGTATTTAACATTTTTTGTTCAATGTTATTAACGAAAAATGTGTGATGATAAGGTACAAATAGAATAGTGAAATTAATTCAGATTTGAATTCTCACACTTAAGTGATGAAAAATTTGTAATTATTACTAAATTTGCGAATATTGATACAGTACGTTCGATTGAAAATATGTATAATGATGACAATGTTGAAGAATGCTATCGTCACGGTACCTAAGCAATATTTTGTTAAAAAAAAAACCTTTTACTGACCTGAATAGACAGTGTGTTTGCTTTCCTACCAGATATATCACCACTGCCTTCAGTGGCCATAGAGAATAAAACTCTTACTGAACAAATATACTCACCAAATAAATTTGTAATTTGTTCAATAAATGAACTCAGTCTAATCTCTAGGCCACAGTATAATCGCGCGAGTAAATCGTCAGTAAACAATGATAAGTGCTTTATAATCAAATGAGGTAGTTCTTACCATAGCATCATAACATACAACATAGAAATACCACTATACATTCTATAACTGAAGAACAAAAATAATACTTACATAACCAGTGGGTGTCGAACCAAGCACTCTGATTCTCACGGTGTACCAACCGCCTACATAATCATTTCCATTGATCATCATTTGACCCGCATTGGCATTCAAGTTATCAAAAACCATAACCTGTATGAAATCGCTGGGCTGAGGATTTTCTATATAAATATTCACTTCAACAAATCCATCTATTTCTATAGCAAAGATGTCAGATGACACACAGCTGAGACCTTGTGTGTACATGAACTGTGTACTACTCTCGTGGAAGGGCGGCACACTTGTATCTTCAAAACTTCCGATATTCCACGGTGGGAACCCGTCACAGAAACCCGTGGGTAAAAAGAAGTCACTAGACTCGTCTTCAAATTCATATCTTAAACATTCAGACGCATGTGACACCATTATACACCATGACATCATTAACAGTAAAAAAACTTTACGCATCATTTCGACTCACAATGCTGAACAGTCTAAAGCATGTATGTATGCTAGTGTACCCGAAATCTGTATAAATTAAGCTTCAAATATATTGTAATTATTCATACTTACGATACATCAAGACGATAAGATATCATTCACAGTAAGTACGATAATGTGGGTGATATTGAAAACGTTTATCTCTGTGAGAGGCGATATAACTATTTCCTACGGATTTGTTTAGACGGATATTTTGTCAACAAAAATGTGAATTTAATATCTAAACCTTACCTAAAATTGAATCTAAATATTTATGTCTTAAATTAAATTTCTGAACTTATGTATGTTACTTAAAAAATTATATTGTTTTTTACTTAGTTATTATTCTCTGAGTTTAATTTTTAAATCTCTTTAACGATCTTCTTCCATTTTGGCGAGCTTCTGCCCATATTGTTACTGACCAGTATTTAATATGGCATCGGATACATGTTAGACATAAATTAAACCACGTGTAAAAGCATTCCAGTTTAGCATTAAAGCTTGTATGTTTTGGGATTTTATTATTTTGAAATGACGCAGTTACGGACCGAGCATTTCATCTCGGTTATTAACTTTAAAACTAATTAAACAACTATGTAGTATTAATATTTAAGGGTTATTTCTAGCTTTGATTGAATAAATTCGTTATATGCTACTGGTAGTTTTAATGGGACTTATCCCGTCATGTAACCATATTCCCATCCAAAGTCCAATAACCAGTCATATATGATATAAGTCAAGGAAACTCATATCAACAGGATTAAATACTATTAATTCAGTGATATCGGCTTCAGCAAATAATTTCAAATATAAATAATGTAATTGCTTCGTGGTTGGTCAATATAGTGACTGAAATAAAAATGATTTCTTTATAGTTTACTAGCTGTCCCGGCGAACTTCGTACCGCCATATTTTTCCCGTTCCCGCTGCACACATTTTCTCACCGTTTAAACCTTCCCTGGACATCCACGAATATTTCAAGACTAAAATTAGCCAAATCGGTTCAGCTATTCTTGAGTTATAAAATAACAACGAAAAGTAGCATTGATTTTTATAAATATAGACTAGCTGTCCCGGCGCACTTCGTACCGCCATATTTTTCCCGTTCCCGCTGCACATATTTTCTCACCGTTTAAACCTTCCCTGGACATCCACGAATATTTCAAGACTAAAATTAGCCAAATCGGTTCAGCCATTCTTGAGTTATAAACTAACAAAGAAAAGTGGCATTGATTTTTATATATATAGACTAGCTGTCCCGGCGAACTTCGTACCGCCATATTTTTCCCGTTTCCGCTGCACCTATTTTCTCATCCTTTAAACCTTCCCTGGACACTCACGAATATTTCAAGACTAAAATTAGCCAAATCGGCTCAGCCATTCTTGAGTTATAAACTAACAACGAGAAGTGGAAGTGGATTTTTATATATTAGATAGATATAGTTTATTACATTGTCTGTAAGACAGTATTTATTGTTTGTAGTGAGTTATCATTTTTCATTCATTAAAGTAATGTGCCCGATGAAATTGTAACTAAGTAATAATATAATTTTATAATTTCACATGTAGTTTATTATAAGTTGATCACTATTTTTATCAAAAATCTAGGCGTTACACCGTAACGTATTATTTTTTTGTCTTTAGCAATACCTTTAGCGATATCTTTAGTTTGAGACTTTACGTTTATTTTACTTGAATATATGTAAATATGAATCGGTAAATATACATAAATACAACCCGACGAAATATACCTTAAATTGTAATTTCAAAATTGCACTGAATTTACAAGAATATTCGAATTAATGTAACAAACACAGATAGAAGAATATATAGCAACCCTAACTTTTTATAGTGCATATTAAATAATTATTGTTCATAAGCAGTAAATTTGTCATCAATGTTTTTCTTTGTTAGGCTGATATACCACTTCAAAAACGATACCGCAGGATACTGACTCAACAATAATATTCCATATACCTACATGCTACAGAATTGAAAATTGTTGTGCCGGAAGCGGTGGTAAGCTTAAGTTATGTAGGATTAACGTCAATAAGACATAACAGTAGTATCGATTGCTTGAGAGAGAGACGTGAGATTAAAGAACATTGATCAGTTCTATAATCATAAGTGTATTATTTATTGACTTCTGTCTTTACACATTTCATAAGCTTCCAGTACCTAGTGTTATTCGGCTGGGGTGGAGTTAAATGTCTCGGGCAATCTCACCTCCGGCAACCACGACTCACAGACGACAAGCATTTCAATCGGTTCAAGCCCGACATAAGTCCCAGGCTGTCCCCGTGGGTGATTTCGCGCACGATAGAAAAGTATCTTATTAGCCCTTTCATGTGTATATTTGATTTCTTATACAATAAGAGCGCATTTGATAGCAAGCGGTGTTGTCTTAAATTCTTGTAACGTTACTTTAGTAACAATATAAATAATTAATGCTTGTAATACTCAACGTGTCATCACAGTTGTACCTTGTTACCTACAGATGGAAAGCTATAAACAAAACTTCAAAACTCAAACAAAATCTACATATTTTTTTCTTGAGTTTAGCATTTTTTTTTATTAATAATTATCTAAAGGACTATTACGTCTATCAGTTAGATATCAGTTAACCATAGATACTATAAACTATTGGCTTGCGAAACCTTTAACAAATTAGGATAAAATTATCCTTTAATCATTTAACCATGGAGCTACTTAATGGAACTTCGCAATAGAATTAACAAATGTTTATGTAAAACGTTAGAAAGAAAATAACGTTAATCTTCAAGATGCTACTCCAGAAACTAGAAGAAAAATCTTAGGTATTATGGCAGTAATATTATACATAGAAATAGACATATCTATACATTCAAATATTGCACTAAGCGGAATGGAATTCGTGAACTCTGACGACTGATAGAGTAGTCCTGAAGTAGTCTTCAGGACTTATATGTAGCCATGGGATGCCACAAGGTTCAATTATTGGGCCTTTTCTTTTTTCTATTTATGATAATAATTTACCGTTATTTAATTTACCGTATTATTAAATGTAACAAACACATGTGACAATTATTTTGCTATACTATAGAATTACTGTAGAGCCCCAAGGAATCAGTCTCAGGATCTATAATTTACATATCTAATCAGACCATTCTTAGAATTTTTGGTGTCAGCAATTAATTAGTATTTCATGTAATTGATATCTTCGCGATATTATCTAACTATCTGTGTCTTCATTGGCCACTCGCCAATCACCTAACAGCCCCTACAAACGTCTCAATTTTTTTAAATTGTGTTTGTAAACATATAACACCTTGTTGAAGTTTAATACTTAGGTAGTGGTTTTACAGAGTATATACGCATAATATCTAGAAGTGAATGTGAAATAAGTGGAGTGACATAAACTTTGTGCTCCTGGTTTTTGTTTTCTATAAGTTATATTTTAGTTGTTAGTAACATTACTTATAACATTCAGTCTTTAACAAGAAATCATTTGTTTTATAAAAACGTATAGTGAAATGACATTTGTCTAAACATTTTTTCAGTATAATACATTTATTAATTACATTTAACTGAACATTATATTTAAAACCATTGTATATTTATTTCAGATGCTCCTGCTTTAAGTCTACTTTGTTGGAATTCAAATGTTTGAAGTCATTTAAGTATATGATAACCTCTTATTTGAAAAAGGATGAAATTTGTATCTTTGTCAATGCTGCTAAAACTGTTGCTGCAAAATGTGCATTAGTGTATCATGAACAAGATTCGTTCAGTTTCAGCACCTATATTATCTTTCGCAATATCTACCAGGTAGCCAGACTTTTTGATGGATAGTAGGTACCGTCAATTGACCATCAAACTAGGGATGTGATAATTATGTTATTCTTGAATTATTACAAGGCATTATTTGGCTAGAGAATCCGGATCTAACGACTGTGAAGAACGATTGTGATTCTAGGATTCAGGTCTTGTGAGGGGAATTAAAACCTGGAATGAAAAGTGGTGCCCATCCCACTTTACACCCAAAATATCTACGGGTTTAGGTCAAATCTTATATGGTACAAGCCTAAATGTCCATCCGTCAAGAATCTCTAGAGTACTGAACTAGTTTTGATTTTATATTATTTGAATATTTGATGCTCGATTATTGAAATTTAGGTTTAACATCACTATTTCAGTGCAACAGTGCCTTCCGATGAACATTGAGACCATTGCTCGCATCTCTGAGATAGCACCGCAAAATACTTACTAGATGCTCTCAATAAGTTGCAGGGACGTGCGTTCCGCATTATTGGAAATCCTAAGGTTACGAACACCCTCGAGCCATTGCAAATGCGTACGAGATGTTGCGTCTTTGGCAGTATTTTACTGTCTCTATAATGGAGAATGTTCTGATGAGCTCTTCTAATTAGTCCAACCCTCTCCTCTCCTACACAGGACAACACGTGCAAGACTTAGATGTCACCCGCATTCGGCGACCCTTTACTTAGCCGCACCATTAAGACCTGCAATTCCTTACCAGCTCACGTGTTTCCTTCTGTCTGCAGTCCCGAGGCCTTTAAGCGGGGTGTAAAAAGCATCTGATGAAGCCGTCAAGCTGAGTGTCATCATTTTAACATGGTACGTGTCTGAAAGGGTGACCCTTTTCTTGACACTTTGCCTTTAGCTTACCATCAAGCAATGTGAAATTAAATTGACGTATTTAATATATTAAATCAGATTTATTTCTTTTTCAAAATTTCATAAATATTAATCCAGCCGCTTTGACATCATTGAGTAACAAACATCCAAGTTCATACTATTTCACATTAAAAATATTAGTAGGCTTATCTTTATTCACTTTACAATTACGCGGAAACAAACATACAAGGCAATTTCTTTTATTACTAGTATTTTTTTTATGTAACAGATACCTAATCGATTACACATGTTTTATTTATGCATCCTATTATTATCGTGCAATGTTGTCATATTTCATGGGAACTACTATTATTATTACGAATTCTTTAATACAATGCTTAACGCACTTGGCTGTTGTCAACTTTAACGTCCTCTGCAGTGTAGCGATAGGGAGTTGGACTTCTACGTCAGAGCTCGCAGGTTCCATTCCATTTAGTGCAATATTTGTGCACATAAATATGTCTATTTGAATTCGTCTGGCTATTTTTATGTATAATTTTACTTCCATGATAAGATTATTCTTCTACTCCCTGACATCTTTAAGATTGGCGTTATTTCCTTTTTTTTGTTAATATGTTTTTCTGTATATTTAATATCTAAGTATTGTTTTATTCCAATAACTCTATTACGTAGTTCTGTGATGAAAGTATTGGGATTTGTGCCTTAGGGTTTAAAATGTTTTAGTTTGACATTATTTGGTAGTATCAGTCATTCATGTAATCATGACATTGTTTCACGTTGAGGTGCTCCACTAACCTTATCAAATCAAATATCTTTATTAAATTGGGTTACATGCTATCTAAACACCGAACAACAATAATAATGCCGACGAACGTCAAGATTAATATTTTTGCATTAACATTTGCAGATTTGCAAGGCAATATGTGAAACATGTGTGAAAAGCGCCAATAACTTAGGACCATTATTTTTAATCACTAGCTATTGCAACAAGTGTTTTAAAATTTGTGTTGAAAACTAAGCTGCTACAATTGATACAACTAATACACAATTAACTAGTACAGTCAGTATCAGATCGATATTGACTAGCAAAGTACTCAAAATGATATTCAATCAATCAATTAGCCTATCTAATTGCAGTCCACTGCTGGACATAGGCCTCCCCCAATGTGCGTCACGTTTGCCGATCCTCCGCCTTCCGCATCCAGTCCGTCCCAGCCACCTTTCGCAAAATGATATTAATACTTACTAATGATGTAAATACCAAACTATTTTATGGATTATAATTGTATTATCGTCCGAATTAAAGGTGTGTACCAAATATCAGAACAATCAGTAAACAGGAAGGGGGGATTACCAAGGTATTAAAATGATTTTGAATACTTTGCTAGTGAAGACCGGCTTGATGCTGAATGTATACAATCCAAATACTTAATAGAGCCTAGAGCAGCCAATTATACGTTTTTACTTATTATACAAAAAATGTACAGAAATGACATCCTTAGTGTTCTGACATTGATACAAAATCACGCTTACATGTAGCTTAAGTAAAGTATACAACAAGGTTTTCTTCAATTTTGTACCACACAAGTTGGAAATATGAATAATGATTCTCCGGCACGCAGTATAATATTTCCCTCAAGTTTACAAGCATGCAGGAATAGTTTCTTTTATGATATTACCAACATTCAGCAGTGCAGCATGTATATCAACGTCATTCGAATTGTATTCTGATGATATAAATTCATTATCAATAAAAAATGATTATATTAATCCGTATTGTCTATAATTTTGCAATCTGGTTTCTTAATAAATGTGACGTCATTACTGGGTAATATGATGCTCCTAGCTGTACTTCTAAACATATAATTTTCACTTTACTTCTCGTTCCATTTTCGCTAATACTTCAAGACTAAAATCAGTATCTTTATAAAAACGAGTGATTATAAGAACTATGCTTGGCATTTCTTTATCGAATAGATAAGAATAAGCTATGTGAGTCAAAATCCAAGCTAATATTATAAATTTGGAGGCCAATTTTATTCTTCTAATAAAAATAAGTTCGAAATTCAGTCTCGATCTAATCTCAATCTACCAACTGTCAAAAATGATTACGATTTCAATGAAAAGAGTCCAAAGTCTCGTAATAATAACAGTTTTTTTTAAATGATGCCTTACGTCAATGTTCTTTCTTGAAAATTGTGTTACATAAAAACCGTTTTTGGTATTTTATTTGATTTTGACAGATTGAGATAGAATTTTGAATAGACTTTTATTAGATGATGACTCTGTCAGTCTGTCCTTATTTGACATAAATATTAATTATACATAGGCTTACCGTGCGTATTTGCCTGTATTTGCATGTTTGCGTGTACGTCAAATATTTTGCCAAATACAGCAAACGCCAAATAGTGGACACAAAAAGCCATGTGAAGTGCCATCAGATTTATAATTAGCCAATAAACTGAAAAGGACATCGGATACTTTATTTCGGAAAATAGTCATTTGTCGACTGCGTACGCCTTTTTCGTTCAAACAGTACAGCCCCTCTAGACAAGTGGCAATTCGTTGTTCGGCGTATGATGGAATAGAATGCCAAATGTATGGGATTTGACGTATATGACAGGCGTCAACGAATGTCAAAAACGTCAAATCCTATACATTTGTCATTCTATTCCATCATACGCTGAGCAACGAATTGCCACTTGTCTAGAGGGGCTGAGCTAATTTCGTGATAATAGAATCCATACAATTTGCACGATATGTTAGCGACCGTACGCGTAATACGCGTGGGGGCAGCGGAGTCGGATACCGGCAGTCGGACCGCGGAACACGGACATCAGCTGATAGAATATAAATCAGTGTTTATCACAGTATCAGGTGTTATCAAAGTATTAGTAGGTATTTCAGTATTTGCCGGTCGTTTTCTATGACAAGGTAACAAACTACTGTTTAATATCCGGCTTTTGATATGAGTCTATCGCAGAACATTATGTCAACAGGTTGATATCTTTTTAGAGTAGTTAAAACCAAAGTTATAGCGTTAGCTTGTATTAGAAGTGGGTTCACGTCAGTAGTGTAATCGCCAGGATTCAAATCCGGGACCTCTCGATCGTAAGGCCGACTCCTTAACCACTTAGGTACCGAAGCTACCGAAGCGAATGTTATAAAGCTCCACGGTTTCAACTACTCTATAAATGTATTACATTGTCAGTCTGATATACGATACAGAGAATGTACTAAATAACCTAGACAAGTCATTCTTACTTGGACTTTTACTCATTTTCCCAATGCGCCAAATAAAAGGTCTGCCATGAAATATCCGCAGGTGCGGATAAAGTTTCGTGCAATCGGTTCTATGGAACACCTTTATCATGAAATCGGATTCGAAGAAAATACGTGATACTTGGGTTCTGCTCAAATCTTACTGGAAGAAAACCAAAGTGTTAGCATGGTTCAGACCATAGCTAGATACTTTTTTTATCGTGCGCAAAGTCTCCACGGATAACCCCCCCCCCCCCCCCCCTCCTTTTACTGGAGCCGCCGGGGAGGTTATGTCGGACTTGAAGCAATAAAAATGCACGCCGTCTATGGGTCGTCTTTTCTTACTTTCTTTTTTTCTTTTGGTTGCCGGAGATGATACATATCTCTTGCACCCTGGCCGACACAGGGCCATCTCTTTTGAGCTGGCCCTCTTCAGAACCATGTCTAAATACTACGTATTTCCTTCGTATTTCATGCGGTTCCAAAGTTTCGGATGTCTCATAGTAGCCCCCCAGTAGCCAAGTACCTACTGTATATACAGTTTTATTCCCACGATAACAACTACTACACGGTGCCTCGTTTATCATACATACATTTTGTTATCTATCAGCACATAAACTAAAAGTTTGAAAACGTAAAAATAAAAGGAAATAGCCATATATTCAAATATATCGAATGCTTTCACAGCAAAACGGCGAATACGACACTCCGGGGACGCGTCACAACTTTTTAAATAAATACTGCAAATAAATAATACCTGTGTACCAGGCTTGGGGAGTTGAAGACCATATATCACATCAGCTTGGTTAAAAATATATTCCGTTTTATTACTAGATAATTTAGCGTCATCTAGTATCTAAAGTACGAATTATTTTGGTTTAATTTAATTTTAATTTTTAGTGAAACCAATACTGAGGTAAAGTTAGTCACAGGTGAATTAACATCCACATTTCACCAATCATTGTATTCGGTCCCACGTAATAGGGCACCCCCTAGGGCACCACCAGCCTATTGTCGTATTCCGGGCACTATTGTTAACTCAAGACATGCATCTGAGGCTGAGTCTAGGCTGTATATATGTCCGATGTTACCTCTGCCTCTCTTCCTCCCGCGATGAAGGCGTGATTATATGTCTGTATGCATATAGGTACTAATTTTTTCTTTTTTTTAACCAATACCAATTTAATAAGAGACTGTCGCCACGCCACGTGTTCCTTTATAATAATCACTATACTTACGAATAATATAACTTCGGACACGTTTCTTGGACTAAATCGCAAGATAAACGAGGTTCTGGCGCCCGCGGATTGCTTTGTAATAGTCTATGCTTGGTGAATTTGAGTTCGTCTACCGCAGTAGCACCCCGTGCTCAAAAGACACCCAAGATACGTGTACTGCGTATAGAACACATTTTTTTTTCTGATTGAGTGACCATCAATGTAGACTCTAAACCTTTGGTTGTACTAACATAAAATTTTTTTAAGGTCGATCTTATATTAATTTGTATGGAAGGTTCTTTCGGAATTTTACCCCTACGGGGGTTAATTATGGAAAGTTCCCGTGCGTAGCCGAAAATGGCCACAGGTACGCCATAACCAGGTTGATTGTTTCGCGAATCTCCCAAGATCAAGCACTGAATATTTACACTATATAATTATAAAGGTGAAGTCACAAAGACTAGAAACGGAACATTTTGATCAATAGAGCGTAGCGAACAAATAATAGGAAGCTACAACTATAATCTATGACAAATAATCCAAGATAATGTTCTAGGTATTTTGTTGTTTAAGTAGCTATTCTTATGCTAATACCTTTTATTAATAATGGAATTTTTTGATTGTCGATTTAATTTTCTTAAGGACAGTTTGTCGAGTTTGTTGATGATGAATGAAAGGAAATTGGCACATACTTAATATGCATTATTTTTTAATAATTACAGTGATATAGAATAAAGTTACTTCTAGATGTACCTACTAACAATTGAATTTTATAAAATATGGACACAAAACTATCACAAAACGAATAAAAGTTTTTAGATTTAGACAACAGTGACTTTAGACGCGAAAGCGTCAGGAGAACCAAATTTCTAGCATACCAATACCAATAATCAATTCTGTGCTAATACTAAGCGTTTAATTATGTCTAAACCTATTACAATATAAACTATACAATACTACCAATTGGATAATTACCATCCCATAACCATACGACAGCAAAAAACTGCACCGAACTTTTTAATTTTACCAGTCCTATCAACTTGATCGAAATAGCAGCTTTTACTGTAGCAATTTAAACCAAAGCTTTGTGAGCTTTGACCGATCTTATCCGTGGCCCGAGTAATGAATCAAACAAATTGATTCGTTCAGAATCCGATCCGATTGTACGGTCTGTGTCAGACTCTTTAGTCTAAGTGCTCCAGACATACTTCTTGAAAGTAATAAAATATGATAAGGGATTGCATTTGAAATGAGACTTGATTTTGAATGGGTTTTTGTCTTAGTTATGTTATGATCATCATCTTCATTCAAGTATCAATTTCAGTCTGCAGCCTGACCCCCCATACCCCCGAAAGTAAAGACTGGATCAGGTTTTGGTTTACAGATGAGTTTGAGCCCGAAGATCTGAATGCAGCTCCAATGCTTCATTATACTACTTGTGTAATAATACACACACATATATGCCACCTGTTGGACGCAGTTACTATGATCTCACCACCTGCAGGAAAAGGAGAAGAGAATGGGGTAACCCTTTCGACGCTCTCATAACTATAGAATGAAAGCGTTACGATCGTAGGTGATAGCTGGAATATTAATACTTTGGGCTACTAGTTGCCTCTTTTAAAAAACAGAATCGGCTTTTATTTCATCACCTTATTATTTCTTACTGTTTTCCCTAATTACCACGGAAGCCTGTTTCCGAGCCTAGTCCTTCAATAAGAAAATGTGAAGTCATTTTGTGCCCAGAAGATTTCAGTGATGCAAACATACCCTAAGTTTTGATAACAATATTATCCTTTTTGCTTTGACTATATTGTATAGATTACTAGCTTTTGCCCGCGGCTCCACCCGCGTGGATGTCGGTTATTGCGACCAAACATAGCCTATGTTCTTTCTCAAGGTCTTAACTACCCCTATACTAAATTTCATCAAAAACGGTTCAGTGGTTTAGGCGTGAAAGCGTAACTGACGGACAGAGAGAGTTACTTTCGCATTTATAATAGTAGCTACTTTTTACGCCGCATTGTAGCGGCCTCACTATGTTTATAGAGTTTGTATATATATAGTCCAAGCCTTTTTATAAGTTAAAACCGCAGTCTGTAGCCAGCGAGTAACAAGTCAGTCTATCTACACACAGTAAAACAAATGTTATCGGTGCACTTAACTACGTGGACGAGAAAGTATAGTTATCGTTGACCGTAAATTGCTTGAAACGATCGTTCGATAGCGATTGCGTTTCCAATGGTTCCCGTTTTGCATCGACCCACTACATTGCATATTACTACCGTTTTAATATACGGGTGTGAAAACTAATTGAGCGTGTTTCTGTGATTTTTCACAACGCTAGAATTGTTTGATTACTGGTACCGGTATTCCTGTAAATAATGACAGTAGTAGTTACAGTGGTTTCAGTCCGGTTAGGGCTAAGTCAATATTACCTACAGGTTGGTACACCTGCGGTTTGACGAACAACTTTCGGCGGCTGTCTCACAGTGTTTGGAGGTATAAGATAAACCAAATCAAGAAAAAGAGAAACACTCTTCTAGAGTGGCTATCGGGTTAGAAAATAGATTTGAATCTAACTATAGGATTAACGCTTCGATGGTAATGATGTTGGAAGCAATTCAGAAACCTTTTTTTATACCACCAAGGTCGCAGGCAAGCACACGGTCCACCTGATGGAAAGTGGTTACCGTGCCCTATAGACGAGTGCAATGATGAAAATTGAGGGATACAATTAGACTTTGCAGCTTCACCAACGCTAAATTTACACGTAGAGAAGTTGGACGAAAGAGGATCGACGAAATAGATTTATTATTCGAGGGTGAATGGGCAACCCGGTAAGGGTCAACCTAGGTGTATCTATGCTGATCAGATTGAGGGCATTTTAATGAAAGACCAGCTCGAGAGCACACGAAACGGGCTTCTCTTCTCGCCAGGATCATTATAGCAACGTGTAGTCTGTACCTACCCTATTAAAAAAAATATACATTTTTATTTTCTCAGAACAGTTACAAACATAAATACAAACAATTAGAACTTATTTTTTATTTATCTTAATGGCAAATACAAAAACTGTAATTGTGAGACTGCTGCCTAAACTAGATACAACAGTTTGTATCTGTATTTATAGGACACCAGGAAACCCACGCAACCAGATCAGTGCGAGTAAATTACAATACGTTACTACAATATCACGTCTAATTATTTAAACAAAAACAAAAACAAAAATCAAACTACACAAAGGATTATCTATACCTAATTGAATTTCAGCTTGGAACTTCGAGTAAATACTCTGTATCCTCGTAATTTTGATGCTGCAACCAATTTGTAAGCATTTTTTTGCAATCATATCTTGATTTTGAGTACAGGCTTATGCTTCTACTAGCTCTATTGTACAGTCTTGAACCCAGGACGTAGCATTGAAAGAGGCGTGGCAGGATAAATATATAAGTTACTTCTGATTAAATTATTATCGACTCGATATTGATGTAGTTTCCAAGACTGTTCTACTTTTTGGAGACTTCCTGAGTGGGTATTATTTCGTGCCTCGCGTGTAAAATGTTTAATTTTCATTAAGATAAAATAATTTTTTCTAGATATATATCACAGATTATGTAGATTATCAAACATATAAAATCAATGTGTAGTAAATATTCTTATTATTGTGGCGATATCTTTCATTCAAGAACAGTTGACACAAACGAGGTGATATGGATCTTAACGACTTGGTGCGTAATAAGTTAATAACCTTCGAATTCTTGTTGAAGGTTCATCCTAATATTATTATTAAAAACATGTATTTTGGATGTGCCTGCAAAAATAACTGAAGGGTTCATGGATGATGTCACCGTCAGAAATTTATGAATATAAAATTAAGTAGATAAGTAAATCATAATCAGGTATGTTGTACGGCTTGCAGGTGAGATTGGCTTGGTACCAGGGCTTTAGTGGTTTTTTTTAGATCACTTGGGTAGGATAAGCAACCGGCCCACATGATGAAAGTGGTTACCGTGGCCTATGGACGAGCGCAACACCAGGGGAGTCATACTCGTGCTGCCGACCCTTTAAGAACAGAGATTCTGTGCCGTCAGCTTAGAAGACTAGCAGGACAAGCCTTTGGTCTTCCCACTGATAGCACGAAACCTCTCTAGTGAGCTCTGAATAAAAAATCTAAGTAGCTAGTAAAGTTATGCTTACCATGGGTAGACAGCGATGTGTGGAGTGCTGTAGAATATTTATAAAAAAAATACATATGTTTATGCAGAAAATAAGGCATCTAGGTTCCGGCAATCTCACCTCCGGCAACTGGCCGAAGGCGTGCGTTTTAGTCGGTTTGAGTCCGACATAACCTCCTCCTCCGACCCCGGCGGGGGAGGTATCCGTGGGGATTTTTCGCACGATAAAAAAAAAAAAAAGGCATCTAGGTTCCTACATTCGATGAGTAAGTTTCCATAAAATAAAAATAAAAACAAGATGGCGATTGAAAAATATTGATATATAGTAGCTAACAGATCAATTATTTATTACACTAATAGATTAATGACAGGTCTATGAGACTCAAGAAATCCCAATTTGAATTCACCCGTTGATATTTCTAAAACGAGTGCGATAGAGAACCTACGATACTCGTATGCTGCTACCTCAAAGCCGGCACACTATCTAAAAAAAACTAATACCATCTAATTAGTCTAAGCAGATTATAGTAAATCGTGTGAAAAAGCCGCTGCTTGATTTTAATAATTATTTTAGCAATTAAAATACTCTTAGCATGTTCAATACTAAAATAATCCTTATGAAACAATAATTAGAAATATTATAATACATCAAAAATGACAACATTAACCTACTTAAAATGGTGATAACTTATCCTTAATAATCTGGCTAATTATTATTATAATGATATTTTAAAAATTTGCACTGATTTCCTGTTTATCAGTAGGTATACCTACACTATGACTAAAAAATTACATACCTACATAAACTGCATACCTAATGTGTATAATTCACCGTGTGATCTCGATGATAATTATGGATGGAAAGTGGATTTGGATCCACATCCGAGCCCGGTATCCACTCTAGAAGAGTATTCTCTTTTTCTTGATTGGGTTAATCTTGAATTTCATATCAGCGACCGCTGCGCCGTCTGGTGTAGGTTTTCATCAAACACTACGCCTGCAATAAAACAACGGCAATAAGTTATAAATACTCAACAAAAAATATTTCAACCTCAGGCATCAGTATCCGCTACTGAACAATGCAGCAATCAATTATTGACAGTTTTTTTAAGGTACCATTCTGAAGTCAAAGTCAAAGTCAAAAATCATTTATTCTGTACAGACCATCAAAACGGCACTTACAAAACGTCAAAATTATACATAATTATGTACTAAAGACTAGCTTAGCAAATGGACCACACCGGTTCGAAACGCGGCCCCGGCCTGAGAAGACTCCGGCAAGAAACTCAGCGGGCCTTTTTTTTTGGTCTATTTACAAAAAATGCTTAGTCTACTTAGTCTAAATACAATCATTTGTTTGAGAAGCATGCATGAGTGAACAGCTCATTTCCAAGCTAGTTTATCATCTAAATATTCTTGTATTTTATAATAGCCTTTTTGGCACAATTTTCTCTTAACTATTCTGTTCCATTACTATCCATCTCAAGGTTGCTGGGCTTACCTGCCTCAATAGGCCCATTGTACATTTAACTATATACATGCCACCTAGGTACTTGACATATTTGTAAATCTATTGGTGTAAAATAAAGAATTGTCTATCTATCTATCTATCTATCTATCTATCACAAGGAAGAAACCTCTGCAAACAAACGAACTTCAACTCAAACTATGTGAAGAGCCACCATTAGGGTGGCAGTTGGCACTTCACATGGTTATTTGTGTTTAATATTGGGCGTTCGTTGTATTTGGCAAAATATTTGACGTACATGCAAATACAGACAAATATAATTTACTTCACAAAAAAATATTCACCTTAAAGAGGTGTAACATGTGTGAAATATCACATTTTGTCTACTGTTAAATGATAGTTATCAATTGTACGTATTTGGTATTGGCCATATATCGATGGGTCCTATGTATATGGGCTAAACTAACAATTTGGTAATTTTGACTTTTTATACTAACGTATCCTATTCATATAATCATTCATGTGAGAATAGCTCACATGAATGATTATATCAATAGGATTTGAAAAACAGAACATTTTTGCATAGAAACACGATTTTTTATTAAACTATAACGCATTTATGTGAAATGAATTTAAACGTGCAAGGTCCAAAGAGTAGTTTGAGACTTACTTATCCGTGGGGAGATACCGTGCGTTTTGCTTTTCTTTTGGACTAATCAGCCAATCTAAATATATATAGGTAGGTAACTCAAAGGTGACTGACTGACTGACTGACATAGTGATCTATCAACGCACAGCCCAAACCATTGGACGGATCGGGCTGAAATTTGGCATGCAGGTAGCTGTTATGACGTAGGCATCCGCTAAGAAAGGATTTTGATTAATTCTACTCCCAAGGGGATAAAATAGGGGATGAAAGTTTGTATGAAACTTTCTCAATTTTAAACCGATCGGGCTGAGACTTTGCATGCATAAAGCTACTATGACGTAGGCATCTCCTAAGAAAGGATTTTTATTAATTCTACCCCCAAGGGGATAAAATAGGGGATGAAAGTTTGTTTGAAACTTTGTCAATTTTAAACCGATCGGGCTGAGACTTTGCATGCATAAAGCTACTATGACGTAGGCATCCGCTAAGAAAGGATTTTGATTAATTCTACCCCCAAGGGGATAAAATCGCGGGCAACAGCTAGTTTAACACATAAACGTTTAACAATCTACTAATCCACCAATTAGGTTTTCAGCTGGATAATTTTGAATTTATAGATGAAACACACAATAGTTTTATTCACATATTAGCTTATTTGACACATTTGTCAACTAAGCTAATATAAATAGCCATGTGAAGTGTCATCATAATAGTTACCGCAAAACATCAACATACACGAAACCTACCAATGAGAAACCAAAAATTGCGATCATTGCTGATTATCAAGGACGATCGGTTCAGAAGATCCTGCAGACTACTCGGCGAAAAATACGTTACTAGCTTCTGGAAATCTGAGGTAACGCTACAACACTTTCTGAAGACAGAAGTTTAACCAATAACTAATGCCGAAATTATTATGTAGATAGTTATTTTAGGCGGCACTAATGATTACAATCCCAAAGAAATTGAACTCTGTTTGTGTATTTTGAGTAGATACATAATACTAAAAAAATACAAATTTGGTATTTAAATGAAAATAAGCTAAATTTCCTTCTGCTATTCTGATGCACATACTACACCCATATAATATACCTCCACATGAAATATTATTCATATTTACCCAATTAAAAGGCTTAAGGATTATCAACGTAAATACAAAACATATTTTACCTACAAAAGCTCACGCCAATAGTGTTTTTCAGAAGTGTTTGACCTGTGAATAATATAGGCACACAAACTGAACATATCAAATAGTCCGAGAGCTGATACGATTTTGAGCCAGGTCTGCACATTTGTGTTGAGGTTTGCCAGGAGAGTTATCTGACAAGTTTCCAGCTTGCCTCAAGAACGTACTCACAAAATCGTATCGCTCTCGGATTAAAAGGTAGGCGAGTGATCACGAGCGACGGCGAGCGAAGACAAGGTACCCTAAATGAGCTGTACATGACTTCACCCGGTCAACTAAGCGAGCGACACTGCAAATAGACGGTCTATCTACACGTTGGCATTGGCCATCGCTCGGCCAGCGTGTAGGCAGCATTAAAAAGTGGTTTTATTTTAATGAGTTATCGAGTGTTCAAATTAATTCCCACATGAAACAACTGTATCTGTACTCAAAGTCAACAGCTACACAACTACATACGAGTAACAATATACATTTTAGGTAACATTTTACGTTATGAAAATTACATACATACATACAATTACGCCTTTATCCCCGAATGGTTAGGCAGAGGTGAATTAACACCCACATTTCACTAATTGTATTAGGTCCCACGTAATAGGAGGTGAGCCTATTGCCGTTTTCCGGGCACTATTGTTGGCTCAAGCCATTGTATAGGCTGAGTCTGGGCTGTATATATCTGTCTGATGTTAAACAGCCCTATCCCTTAGTCGCCTTGTACGACACCGCATGGGAGGAGATGGGGTGGCCCAAATTCTACTTTGTTGGGAACCACGTTTATGAAAATTATGAAAGATAAATAAAAATTTTAGTGTAAAACATAAATTTTTTGTTGACAAAATATCCGTCTAAACAAATTCGTAGGAAATAGTTAATATACCCTCCCAGAGATACACGTATCCAATATCACCCACATTAGCGGACTTACTTTGAATGATAATATCTTATCTTCATGATGCATCGTAGGTATAAATAATCACAATATAAATTTGAAGCTTAATTTATACTCGTACATAATTATCTCGGATATACTAGCATACATACATGCTTTAGACTGTTCAGCATTGTGAGTCGAAATGATACGTAAAGTTTTTTTACTGTTAATGCTGTCATGGTGTATAATGGTGTCACATGCGTCTGAATGTTTAAGATACGAATTTGAAGACGTGTCTGATGACTTCTTTTCACCCACGGGTTTCTGTGATGGGTTCCCACCGTGGAATATCGGAAGGTTTGAAGATACAAGTGTGCCGCCCTTCCACGAGAGTAGTATACAGTTCATGTACACACAAGGTCTCAGCTGTGAGTCATCTGACATGTTTGCTATGGAATACAATGGATTTGTTGAAGTGAATATTTATATAGAAAATCCTCAGCCCAGCGATATGATACAGGTTATAGTGTGGGATCACACGAATGCCAATGCGGGTCAAATGACGATCAATGGAAATGATTATGTAGGCGGTTGGTACACCGTGAGAATCAGAGTGCTTGGTCTGATACCCACTGGTTATGTAAGTATTATTTTTGTTCTTCAGTTATAGTATGTATAATGGTATTTCTATGTTGTATGTTATGATGCTATTATGGTAAGGACTACCACATTTACTCGCGGAATTAGCCTGAGGCTAAGATTAGAATGAGTTTATTTATTCAAAAAATTGCATATATAATTTGTGAGTAGGTACAATTACCTATTTGTTCAGTAAGATTTTTATTCTCTATTGAAACTGAATGTAGTGGTAACATATTTCATAGGAAAGGAAACACATTGTTGTTCAGACCAGACTTTTGCTGCTGACTTTAGATATGCCAGGGATTGCAGATTTGCCGAGAATAGTTGATTCAAGATTTGTTTTTATTCGCTTTTTGTACCAGCTAAAACAAACGAGAAACTACTCTATGGTGTACCTACACATTTTTGAAAATAAACCCTCGATTCTGCAAAAACACTGTCATATAGACTTTAAAGTTAACTACCGCAGACTAAAAGTTATTCTTATAGTCTTAGTGTCTAAACACACTATGCCGAAGTTACGCGACCGAAGCTCAGCACACACTATGCCGAAATTACGTCGCGTCATAGCGTACAGCGTAATTTCGGTCAGGCGTAAGTTCAGCGGCAACTTATTCTGTGAGCACACATTAACCGAAGTTCGGTTCGATTGCAGACGAAGATCCGGGGGCGGGGAGCAACGGGGATCCGCCCGCGCCCCGCGACACTGAACACATACAAAGTTGCGGAACTGAATTTCTGCCGCGTAAGTTCGGCACTCATTGTGTGTCATATCAGCCGAATACGTCGGAACGTAAAATCAGCCGCTGAACTTCGGTCGCGTAACTTCGGCATAGTGTGTTCAGACACTAAGAGGTATTACTTTAAAGACCAAAATTAAAAGTTTTTATACTGCAGTGTCCGTGGTATGACAGTGGTTTTGCTTAGTTACAAGGCACTGATGGCACTGATTTATAAATGATCTGTGGACTATTGCAGTTTTGAGTTTGTCAATATTATGCATTATAGATAAAACACTAATACAGCGAAGTGCAAAGAGACACTATTATTGCGCGTTTTTTTACAAAAAAAAAAAACAATTAACTGCTATTCATTATTCATGATAAATAGTTCATGAGTCATGCTCGTCATTTACAAGTGGTGCCCCTTTCCCTGGTTTTTTAATAAGAATATATATCATTATATTAGACCTGAAGCAAAAAAGAAAAAAAAAAGCAACGTTCTAGCTGCAAAGCTTCGATATCGCCTAATGTTAACATTGGGTTGTGAAGGTCCGATGGCAATCGCTTCACAGAAAATATCGAGGTCTAGCCATATCCGTAGTTAAGACTGGTAAAGCGGACCCCAGACTCCGAGCTGAAAAGCTTCGGATGCGACTGGGAATTAACGCTAGGAGGAAGAAGAAGAAGCACATGTAACGTAATGTTTTTAGCTAAAATTTATTAATGTTGTATATTCTTAGTGTTCTATTGGATAGTTTTCAGCTGACGTAAAATCCTTTTGCCTAGACACAAAGAAAGCAAGTTGACAGGCTTTGTGCTCAGGTTAGACGACATGTGCAACCGCATTGCGGAAATAAGGTACAGTGGACTGAAAAAGTCCGTGGACAGCTTAAGGGGCCCATTACACGGTAGGCTTTCCAATAACATATCGCCTAACAGCCTATGGACCAATAACATTCATGATTGACGGCATGATGAATGACGCTTGCATAAGCGTGTAATGGACCCCTAAGATGTATAATCCTTTGAGCACCTAAGTCTAATTTAACAGAATAAAATATGGATGACGTTAACTCTGCTATCAAAACTAAAAAACATATATTATTATATTACACACAATTAGAAGTATAGAAAGAAAATAAAAATCGGTTAAGTGCGAGTCGGGCTCGCACACCGATGATTCCGTACAAAACTGGATTGACAAAAAGAACTTAACATCATACATAAACTGTATTGATACTCTTGCATTTGCCTAAATTTATTACATTCGTTTGTATCTTTCGATTGCTCAGAAATTTAATTTTTGTTGATTGACAGATAGGCATTCCGTTTTTTCCTCTTGAGGTAGGGAACCCTAAAAAGAAATGCATTTACTAACAGTTAATCCCTACATTGGTGCTTACCAGTGTGCCTATTACGTTCTTGCTATAGTTGCGGCAATGATGGCAAATTAATACAAAAAGAGACCAAAAAAGGTGCCACAAAAGGCCAATTTAATCAGATTCGTCCATATTACTATTTTCACTGTCGTTACTGATATAATCACCTACATTAAATCTAAAATTCATGAGTGGACAAACGTCAATAAGGCCATCATAGCGTACCGATAGTACAGGGTCCTGTACCCTGTACTATCGGTACGCTATCGTATATGTCTGGTGGCCTGTGGCGTCACTTCATACCTACCAACAATTTTACTTATAAAATTTTATACGGACTTCTGCCACCGACTGTACCTACAACTTTCAAAACCTCTGACATACACGATAGAAATTATTTGTAATAGTCTCTGTGTAAGATGATTTGATTTAGTTGTCATATTATTAGCGATAGTTGACCCACCCCGGCTTTGCACGTGGCATACTCCGAAACTCCGTGTCACCTCCATATGCCCGCAATCCCTACTTCCCTACTAATATTATAAATGCGAAAGTAACTCTGTCTGTCTGTCTGTCTGTCTGTCTGTCTGTCTGTCTGTCTTTTACGACTAAACCGCTGAACCGATTTTGATGAAATTTGGTATAGAGGTAGATTAGACCTTGGGAAAGGACATAGGCTATGTTTGGTCGCGATAACCGACATCCACGCGGGCGGAGCCGCGGGCAAAAGCTAGTTTATTATAAATACATACAAATCCCCGAAGGGGTGGGCAGAGGTGTATTAACACCCACATTTCGCCAACTGTGATTTTCGATCCTACGTAATAGGGGGCGAGCCTATTGCCGTCAAGCCCTGTCCCTTAGTCGCCTTCTCAGACACCCACAGGGAGGAATATCGTGGCCTCTACTCCACCCGGGACCAACAAGACAATGTATTAATTTTCAAATAATGTATGGATATCTGCCGAATTCGTTGGTATTAGAGAAATAGACGTAAGGCGTATGTATGTACGTATATTAATGCTGTGTCTGATAAATATGACGAAATCTGCTATCAGTGGGAAGACCAAAGGCTTGTCCTATTTGTCTTCTGCGCTGACGGCGCAGAAACTCTCTGTTCTGTACATTCTGTACAGATCTGTACAGGGTCGGCAGCACGAGTGTGACTCAAGCACGAGTGTGACAAAAGTTATCGAAACCGGGTGCATCCCGTTATATACGGAATTCTCGGACTCACACTTGACCTGTTTTTTTCAACCCACATATATTTTTTCCGTGGGTTGAAAAAAAATATACGCAAGTTGAATTGTAATTTTTTTTTTCTCTTCTATGGCGATCTCAATAATTCCGCCAACAACTCAGTTTTTATACTGATCAAAATAACGTGTGAAAGTACAAGTGTAAAATTATTCATACAAACAGTTAACTTGGAAAATAAAAAAAAAAACCTTCCCATTTTAGCTTGAGAAGTTAATATACCTAATATTAGCGATCGTAGCAAAACTAATAGTAACACACCTGCCACTACATTCAAAGCATAGCTCTGTATAATCAATCCATGAACTTCGCAACTCTCCGAAGTTTCGCTCAGGACTCAGCACCGCCAATCAAGCTCCATTCTAATTCTAATTTGAAGGGTGGGCGGACTCAACGTCAGCGTTGAAGTTCCTCGTCAGGTAGTGGTACTATACCTACGTTAGTTTGCACATAACAGGCAGTGTTTATATTGAGTTCGTTATCGCAAACAGAGATGTACTTTGGCTATCTCACTTTAGGTTTGTTCGGTTAGTTCAAATTAAGGTATATTTGTGTTTACAGAAAACATCTTGAGTGAAAGTTTATGTCAATTGCATTATTGGTTGAATTTCGCTGCACGCCTTGACTTTGCTGCGGTTCTATTATAGCATTTTACCCGTGCTCTTTTAAAAAAATACCCGGGGTCGATTTCGCAGAATATACACAGGTACACTGATCATATTGTTAATGTGCGGAGCCCCCGTACAGTCCATGGCGCACTTGGATTCGTGTCCCTTGTGTTGTGTCCTATCTCCTGCACTACAGACGATCTAAATAATGCCTTTTATAGCAACCCGCATCCCAAATCGTCCTTTTCGCGCGTCGCGCGGACGGTTGCCGGCACGCTATGCATCTCTCTCTTACTCATAAGTACTTCGCTCGATGCGCGTGTAGTTAGTACCTCGCTCGGCCGCAAGGCCAGTCTTGCGGGAACCGCGCCCAACTGCATACGCATCCGTAACGCTCTCTAGTACCTAGCTCGCCGGAGCCCTAAACTGTGATCGAAGTAGTAATACTATTAGGCATTACTGTACCTACGAACTCTATAATTGTACACTGATGAATATACTTTATTCTTACAACTCGTGTCGTGTACCTACTTTAAATCCCTAAGACTGACGTCTCCCCCATATATGGCACCCAACGTTTTTCTCGATTACCAGTGATTAAGTGACTGTATCAGTGATCATGCCAGTGACCAGGAGTAGAGCGGCTAGTTTAAACCGCAGAGAAGAACGTGACGATGTCGAAAACACGTCAACAATCGTCTCGCGACCGAACACGCCGCCGCCCACGGAGCCTGCGTTTCAAGATGGCGCCGACGCGTCATCTTCGCCGTGTGCCGACACTACGTTTTCTTCACAGCACGTAGCGTCCATAATAGCTGCCCTTCAACGTTCACAGACTGAAGCGCTCAGGGAGCTACTTTCCTCGGCACCACGCGCGAACGCATCGACTCCAGAATCATTCGCATTTCCAGGGCAAAGCACCCTAGCTCGCTGTACAGCCACGTTCTCCGGCGCACCGAAAGAATCGGTTGAAGCTTTCATCGACGCAATAGAAGCTTACAGCGACTGCGCACAGGTACCAGACTCAAATATAATACGCGGATTAGCCTACCTATTCAAGGCCGATGCCGCCACGTGGTGGCAAGGCATAAAGCATACCGTGTCAACATGGCGGCAAGCCAAAGAGAATTTAATTAGTGCATACGGTGATCGCCGTCCACCGCATCGTATCTATCTAGAAATATTTTCAACAACACAACAAGAAGAGAACACAGATGCGTTCGTGGCTCGCATTCGCGCCCTTTTGTCACGGTTACCTAAGGGCGACCTAACAGAATCTGCACAAATAGACATGACGTATGGTCTGCTGAACTCTAGGATAAGGAAAAGGCTGCGAAGAGAAGACTGCACAGACTTTAGTCAACTACTCCGCCTTTCACGTAACATAGAGGATTCTTTTGATGACACACACGCTATGTCTACAAGTGAGCGCCAGTTACAAACAAAGACGCGCCCCTTGCCTACATCTACGCAACAAACACGACTCGTCGCTAACGCGCTACCGACTCGCGGGGCTCAGGCACCGGCTTGTAGCGCTCCGCTGCCTTCGCGAGACGTTCCCGCTATTTCCGAGAACCAGCGCCCGCCGCCGCCCGCTCAGCCGCCGCCGAGTCGAGATCGAGACTCCGCCACCGCCAGCACTGCGAGGAATCAACGCCCAGTTTGTGTTTACTGTAAGAAATATGGACACACTAGGGACCAGTGCCGTAAGTTACAGCAACATTCAGGTGAGTCTCCATCTCATAACTTTACGGAAGTGCGTGATAAGTGTGATAACGTTGTGAAAACCGATGTCAGTGATAAACAACAAAATAGGGTGAAGTCTCCTAGTATCGGCCACGTCCTAATATCGGCCTTTTCGAGAAAATGAAACATAACTATGAAAATAACACTAAAGTTATGATAGTTTTTATGCAAAAAGCGACTCTATATCCGTACGAATAACATCCCATATTTTCGTGCGGGTACCTCCACATTTGAACGTTCAGGTGGCAATAGAGCACGTGCAGGTATCGATGGGTGTGATTTTGTGGCAATACCGAGTCAAATCCCGGAGTCGACGCACTGAGTGGGAAAGTATTTGAAAGGAATTTAATATACCTATGGTATTTTATATTATTTTTTATTAAAGAAAAACAGTCGAAGTACCGTTTAGGTAGTGTGTTTTTAAATTTATTTGTACTTTTTATGAAATAATCGCGGGGTCGAGATTAGGGATCTTTATTTTGGATAAATCTCAATATCGGCCACCTGGTCGATATTGGGGAAATGCATGAAAACACTAAACTGTATGTTTAGCTATTTTATATGTTAGCAGTAACATTAATAAGGTTAAAAATGAAATAGCAGCTCTGTTTGAGCACCAGATCCTAACATCGGCCGCCTAAAAACTTTTTTTGTCAGCTACGGCCGATATCTAGAAAGTCGATGCGTAATAACGGCCACCTTAGTTTGTATAGGGTATTTACTTTCCTACAACCTTCAAACTTTACAATAAACAGGAACGTGGTGCAAAATGAACAAATACTTTTGTATTTTAATTTAATCAATAATATAATCATGTCGTCCCTACAAAAAGAGAAACGTTTCAAACCTATGGTTATATGACCATAGGTTCTATGACCCCTATAGGTTCTATGACCCCTATAGGTTTTATGAACCCTACAGGTTCTATGACCCCTATAGGTTCTTTGACCCCTATAGGTTCTATGACCCCTATAGGTTCTATGACCTCTATAGGTTCTATGACCCCTATAGTTTCTATGACCGTAGTAGAATAAGAGATGGAGTAAATGCCGTTCAAAGAAGCAGGCAGTAATGCAATGCCTCGATATTGTCTAATGTTAACATTGGGGTTGTGGAGTATAGATGGAAGTCGCTTCGCGGAAAATATCGAGGTCTAGCCAAATCCGCAGTTAAGACTGGCAATGCGGACTCCAGAATCCGAGGTGTAAGCTTCGGTTGCGACTGGTAATTAATGATAGGATGAAGTAGAAGAAGAGTAGCATTTTGACAATACGAAATTCCCAGCACCACTTTACAAGATAGACTTCCTGGAAGAATAGATACAGAAAGAAAGAAAAATCTGGAAAATAGAATATAAAACATAAACCAGTCAAATAAAACAAAACTAGTAGATAAAAGAAGAAGAGTATTGGAATAGAAGAAGAGAATATTAAAGGACAGCGTAACTGACCTCATGATTTACCTTCTCAAAAAGAAAAAGAGAATTTTTATTGTGGTGGCTGTGAAGTAGAACTAATTAATGATGTCGAAGCAGATGAAGCCAAAAAATATTGAATGTGACATATATTATGCTCCACGGCCTTAAAGTATACAGTTAATCGTGGGCAAAATTATATTGATGTGGCTATAGAAGATTTTACTTGCCGTCACTGTTTAGTGCATTTAAATTGAAAAGCCTTCAAAGAAAGTCAAGTTTTCTTTTGACTTTATCTAATAATATATTTTCTTTATAATAATATATATTTTGGAAATCTTTATTTATCTTAAAATTTTTTAATCATTGTGATCATTAGTTTATAATAACAGCAATTACTGTAATTTTTAAGGCTGAGATATAAAGAAAAGACAAATTAATGATAGATAAGCGTTAAAAAAATTATTTGAACCTGAATTGGAATATAAAACGTAATAATTTTTTACATTACTTAGTTTTATTGACCTAAATTCACGTTGGAAAAGGTATGACGATATTAGGGTCACAGGCGGCAGAAATTAGGGTGTTAGAGGCCGATATTAAGGGAAATCGACATACTCGGAAAAAAACATCTATATTTTCAAAAATAACAAAGAATTGGTAATTTTGCGAATGTAGTAATGGAGTTTCAGTATCCCTCTACCCAAAAAAGGCATTGCAAGAAAGCAAATGCTATAAACCATAAAATTACAATCAATCAAAGGTCAAAAAATGTTGACATGGCCGATAATTGGTGCCACCACCCTAACTCATTTTATTGTGTTCAATCTCGGGTTATACCTACAGACTCTAAGAATAATTTCATTAGTAATAGTAGTGCTAACTCAAATAATATTTCTCGTACATATAATTCTAACATTCAAGAATGTTCATGTATACCTAAATGTGTTCAAAGTAATCATTCTAATTTTCCTTCGTATGATAAAAATGATAAGTCATTTCTGTTTTGTAATAATGCTATCGATTCCGAATTGAATTCGAATCTCGTTTCGCGAAATTTTTCGAAACACAATAGTAAACAAACAAGCTTGAAGCGAAATTGTAATAATTTACGCCTTTCAAGTCAAAGTGATGTCTTGGACCAAAAGGTTAATAACCCCTACATTTATAAAAATGTATGTTCAGTAGAAAAGTATTGTAACCCACAAATTTTAGCAAGTAAGAATGTTTGTTATGATAGTTCTATAAGTAGTGGAGATGCTTCATCGTGCGGTAACCGTCCTGTCGGACCTATAGGTCGCGATTTACGCCCGATTTTCGCAATTAAAATTCTGGGTTTTAACGGAACCGCGCTGATAGATACGGCTGCTAAACACTGCATTGCGGGTCATACGCTGTATACTCTCCTTCTACGTCAAGGACATCCCCTCTTACCTTCCACACGGGAGGTAAAGCTCGCCGATGGTAAAGTGCGATTCATGGATGTACTTACAACTACTTTAGAGGTTACTTTAGAAACTTCACTGATCACAATTCCATTCGTAATTTTTCCTAATTCTACTAATAATGAAACATTAGTAGGCATAGATTTTATAACTGCCGCCAAGGTCGTTATTAATTTTCATAAAGAAACTTGGCATTTTAGCAACAATAATCGAATAGAATACAAGTTGTGTTTTGAACCAACCTCTCGTAGCGTGTCCTGCGCCTCGACAGATATACTTCGGGATGATGAAGGTACTCACCTCACGTCAGCTGAGCGACAAGCGCTTGCTGACGTCATTAACAGGCACGCTTCACACGTCTTCAGTGCAGGGGGAGGCCCAACACCGTACGCGGAGCAACGCATTGATACCGCTCCCATACTGGGTCAAGGTGATTTCAGTCGTCCTTTTATTCTGCGTACAGACGCAAGTAACTACGCCTCAGGTGCAGTTTTATTACAGGACGATAGCAAAAGGCCTACAGAGACACCCAGCCAACTTCGTATACAACAAATTTCAGATCCTGAACTAGAAAAGGCAAGTATCACTAAACCACCTGGTTTACTCCAGACACCAGTTATGAATCAGCGTAACGAGGTGCTCGCCGTAAATTTATTTGGCCCATTACCGGAAGGAGACCAGGGGGAGCGATGGAGCTTGCTCGTTGAGGACACCTTACCTAAACCGACTCCAAAAAGGAACCGCGGACGTCCTGCTAAACAGGATGCCAATTCACCAGTCCAGGAGCGAGGGCGTCCTCCAGAACTGGAGGGGGAGTATATAGCAACCCGCATCCCAAATCGTCCTTTTCGCGCGTCGCGCGGACGGTTGCCGGCACGCTATGCATCTCTCTCTTACTCATAAGTACTTCGCTCGATGCGCGTGTAGTTAGTACCTCGCTCGGCCGCAAGGCCAGTCTTGCGGGAACCGCGCCCAACTGCATACGCATCCGTAACGCTCTCTAGTACCTAGCTCGCCGGAGCCCTAAACTGTGATCGAAGTAGTAATACTATTAGGCATTACTGTACCTACGAACTCTATAATTGTACACTGATGAATATACTTTATTCTTACAACTCGTGTCGTGTACCTACTTTAAAACCCTAAGACTGACGTCTCCCCCATACTTTGACAATGCGGTCGAGGTGGCAGAATTTTTTTCTCGAATAAATTAAATTAGCATTAAAAAGAGGATCATTGACACGAAAGAAGAAGAAGATTGTTAATGTACCCTATCTTCGAAAAATTATATTACATTGTCAATTAATTACAGACTTTATATTACATATTTTTCTATAATGTTTGAGATGTAACTTCATTTTTTACTTTCACTTTTTTCTGATCTGTTGTCTATTGGTTTGAACACAATACCAAAGATTGCATGCTGTGTTCACATCTAGTAGAATGCAATCACGCAATGACTTATATTGTAAACTACAGTCAAAAAAATGTAACTGGTTGTATTCAGTTTTGTGAACCAATTAATAATAAAAAAAAAAAAAAGAGCAATTTAAAAGTACTCCAAACTGGGCTTTTATGAAAGGAAATGACAGTAGAAAAGCTCGAGAAGTATGAGCACAGTATGAGGACAGAAATAGACAGCAGGCTGTTGTCTGCACCATCTCCTGAGAAAATAAGACACGCAACTTTTTGCATGCATGTATGTTTGTATGTATGAAAATGTAAAGACGCATTCACTATCTAATCGAACGCTCATTAAGTCATTTCTTTATTTGACGTTTAGACCATTTGCTGAGAGGTTTTTATAAGGCATTTAATACACTGGCAAATACCAGTGTATTACTTACAATTGTAAATAAACAAAGAAAAATATGTTTATTTTTGACCCGCAGCACATAAGACAGTCAAAACAAATGCATTACTTTTTAGAGTTCCGTACCTCAAGAGGAAAAAATAGAACTCTTATAAGATCACTTCGTTGTCCGACTGTCTGTCTGTCAAGATTTTTTATTCAGGGGATATTTTTTATCATGTTGCGTGGATGGATCAAGTTGATATTCATACCGAATACTTAGGTCGGCGTTGACTGGAAGATGTGACCAAAATGAAACTTATTTTACATAATTATGTTTACCAAATCAAATGAGATTAGATAGTTTATATACAGGAAAACATGCGCATGCTTCGATGTCACCCTTATACTGTGCAAACAATTCCATTAAGAACAAAGCAGTTTCTTCGACTGTTTTTGCCGCACTATAATGGAATACCAGTAACGCGTTTTGTTCTTCCTACCGTGCTGGGTCCTTGATGCCACCATAATAACACTGTTGGTGTCCGTATTCCGTAATGGTGATGGTGACCCTCGTTCCTGATACTTTGCCTTGAGTTCACCATCGGGTGACATTTAGTCATATTGAAGTACCAATACCAAAACGCCTAAGTAAATTTACAAAGCAATTTTTTTATACCACTAAAGTGGCAAACAAGCACAAGGCTCACCTGATGGGAAGTGATTAACGTGGCCAATAACGTATGTAATACCAGGAGCGTCACACTCGTGCTGCCGAACCTGAAGAAACCTTCTGATGCCCTTCTTGAAAAACCCCATATTGTATTCGCTTGGGAAAACCACCGCAGGGAGTTCATTCCATACCTTGAGTGTGTGCACACCGTTTACGGTCGCAATGTGTGAGGATGAATTCCTTGCCTATGGCGAGCGGTGCGATGATAGAATTTTGTGTGTTGGTGTGGAAATTAAGTCAAACAGTTCATCTGAACACAAACCATTGTATGCTGACAGCAGCAGCAGATGACAGCACCGTATACCTTTTTTTTTTTTTTTTTTTTTTTTATCGTGCGAAAAATCCCCACGGATACCTCCCCCGCCGGAACCGGCGGAGGAGGTTATGTCGGACTCGAACCGACTAAAACGCACGCCGTCTGTGGGCCGTCAGTTGCCGGAGGTGAGATTGTCGTAGCCATATCCCTCGCACCCCGGCCGACCCAGGACCATATCTCTCGATCTGGCCCTCTTCCGGTGTGGGGACCACAGAGTCCCCGACTCGCCCCCGGGTGTGGGGAAGCACGCAATGCGTGCTGCCGCCGCGGCCTGCTTCTGCTAGGGTGACAGGCGGCTCCACCCGTCACCCCCAGGCCCGCGCTCATGGGGGACGGAGGTCATTCTGCGACCTCCGACGCCCGAGTTGCCGCCGCTCCTCGCGGGCCACGCGGTTTGCGATTCTCCTTCGCTCCTCGCGGGCCGTAAGGTCTGCGATTCTCCTTCGCTCCCGCTCCGCCGCCTCCTTCACGAGCATTACCTGCTCGCAGAAGGAGGCGCCGGCGGCCCACGCATCCGCGCAGCGAACCATCGCTGCGAGCAAAGTGGCGAGCGTGAGAGCTCTCACCCCCAGGGTCGCCACCAGCTCCCGTCTCGGCGTCTCCCACGCCGGACACTCGGTGAGCGTGTGCAGCGCCGAATCCTCGCTCGCGTCGCAGTGATGGCACTCGGACGTTGGCTCTTTCTTCGCGGTCCGATGCAGATACCGCCCGAAGCATCCATGCTCGGTGATAATCTGCGTCAGCCAGAAAGAGAGGCCACCGTGTGGCCTCTCTAGCCACTCCCCCATGATGGGTCTTACCGCCGCTACTACGGCGCGCCCCGCGCGTGGTTGCCCAAGTTGTAGCTCCCACTCTGCCACCATGTCCCTGTGGAGCCGGGATCTCACGGCCCGAATTTCTTCAGGCTCAGGATCGTGTCCCCGCTCCCGCGCCGCCTTTCGGAAGCGGTATAGCGCCGAAAGGGATCTCGCTTCCAGGATCCACGGTAGCGATCCGGCGAGGAGACTCGCTGCTTCAAAGGATATCGTGCGGTACCCCCTGATGGCCCTGATGGCCACTATCCGCTGCGGTTTACGCATCAGGTCCACGTACTTGGCTCGCAGGTTGTCCGCCCATATAGGGCACCCATATAGAGCCATGGACCGCACGATACCCGCGTAGAGTCTCCTGCAGGAGTCCTCCGGGCCCCTCAAATTGGGCAGCAGACGCTTCAGAGCGTTAGCTGTGAGCACCAATTTGGGGACCAGACTTCGGAAATGCTCCCCGAAGTCCCATCGACCGTCGAGCACGAGCCCCAGATATTTCATCTGGGGCTTGATGTCGATGAGAGTGCCTCCCACTGTAATGCTGGATCCCACCGGTGGCCCGCGTCGAGGTCCATGAAAAAACATGGCCTTGGTTTTCTGCGGAGCCACCTCGAGACCCAGCCGCCGGATCCGTTCCACGACTTGGGCAACCGCGGTCGTGGCCTTCAGGGTTGCTTCGCGGTGTGTAGCCCCGCTCGCCGTCACTAGCGTGTCGTCCGCGTAACACGTCACGGCGGCACCATCCACGAGCTCACTGCGAAGCACCCAGTCGTATCCGATGTTCCACAGGAGCGGCCCCAGGACCGATCCCTGCGGAACACCGCACGACATCTCTCTCCGACCGACACCGGTCGCACCTGGGTAGATGACAGCTCTCTCCGTCAGGTACGCCCCGACTATGCGGCGGAGGTAGAGAGGCACATCGTGGTACACGAGCGCCTCCATAATGCAACTCCAGGGCAAGGTGTTGAACGCGTTGGAGATGTCTAAGGACACCGCCAACATCACCTCGCCCCGAGCGACCGCATCCTCCGCCAGAGTCCTCACGCGCATGATTGCATCCACGGTGGAACGCCCTCGCCGGAAGCCATATTGGGCATCCGCCAGATCCGGCCCTTCTCTAGAGAGGTGCTCGACGAGGCGCTTCGCGATAACTCTTTCAAAGAGCTTGCCCACCTCATCGAGCAACACTATGGGCCGGTAGCCGGACGGTGAGTCCACCGGGCACCCCTCCTTCCGGATGAGGACCAGTTTCCCCGTCTTCCACGTCTTCGGAAACTGGCCCCGCTCCAAACATGCGCTGAGCAACCCTCTGAGTCGAGGCTCGAGAGCGTCTTCCCCTAGAGCTAGGACCCACGCGCGGCCTGGAATGCCGTCGGGTCCCGGGGCGGTGTTCTTCTTGGCGCTGAGCCTTCGCACCGCTAGCTCTAGTTCTACCCAAGTGACTTCGGGCACATCGTCGTCAACCACGCTGGGAGCCACAGGCGACCGAGGTGGCGGGGTCATCCGCGGTGGAACATGTTCCGCCCGCGTCGGGAACAGGGATTCAACCACTCCTCCGAGCAGAGCCGGCTGGAGAGTCTGGGTCAGCGGAGGGGCCCGGGGGCGCAGCTTTCCTCTTACCATATGATAAGGCCGCCCCCATGGGTCCCTCTCCAGCGTCTCCATCAGCTCTTTATAAGCCGCGGCTTTGGCTCGCTTAATCTCCGCTCGGAGGGCATTTCTGGCCTCTCTGTATCCCTCATGAAGCTCCACCACTCGGGGCTCCGTATCTGCGGGTCGGCTACGCCTCCTACGGAATCTGGCCCACTGGCGGTGCGCGATCACGCAGGCTTGTCGCAGCCTCGCGATCTCCGCAGACCACCAGTAGACCTGACGCCTCGGACTATAGGGCGGAGCCCTAGGCATACCCGCATCGCAGACACGTGTCATGGCCTCCCGGAACCACGCCGCCTCATCGTCGACATCAACAGGCCTGTCCGGCGCAATGGCCCAGGCCTGTACGACGGCAGCCTCCAGGAGGACCTCCCGATTCAGTGCCTTAAGTACCCAGCGTGGCTCGCGTGGGGCCGGTATGACCGGCGCATCGCCCGCGGGGCGAGAGACGTCAAACCGAACATATCGGTGATCCGACAGTGTCTCCACCCCCGTAACGACTCGCCAGTGCCGCACACGGTGTGACAGCGAAACGCCCGCGAACGTAAGGTCCACGATCGAGCTGCGCTCCGCGGCCACGAACGTGGCTTCGGCCCCACGATTCTGGAGAACTAGACCAAGTGTAGCGGCCCAGCTCTCCAGTGCCCTGCCTCGCGGGTTCGTGTGCCGGGATCCCCAGGTCACAGACCAGGCATTAAAGTCCCCGAGCACAAGAACCGGGCGAGGGTAACAGGCATTGACGACGTCGGCCAGCTGATCCAGCGATTGCCGGTATTGGTGTATGTACCGGTGTCGGCTCGGTGTGAGGTAGACGGCCACGACCGCTATCTCCCCCACAAGTGCCGCCACGCAGCCATGCCCCCTTGCAATGACGGCAAGGGAGGGGCCGCCTGCAGCGGCGTTATGCACCAGTGCCGCCGACCCATCCAGGTCGATCACCCAGGCAGGCCCGGGTGGCCGATGAGTGTATGGATCGGCGACAGCGGCGACATTTATGGACCACTGTGCCATGCTCTGGAGCAGAAGTGCCTGAGCGTCGACACCGTGGCCCACATTCACCTGCAGGATGCGGAGTTGAGGATCCATTATGGAACCCTCTCCTCCGCACCCCGCCGCAAACTAGATGCGGAACGCCCGCCTCGCGGCTTCGGCTCCCCCCCGGTACAGCACCGTATACCAGTTGGTTCTGAGTATTCTGTGAGACAAGACGTGTTGTCACGTATGACGTCAAAAACGTGACGTATTCTTAGGAACCACACTGACAAGTGACAATACGTTTGTAGAAAAGATTGATTAATATTTGAGATTGCCATACGTTGACGACTGTTATTAACGTCATAAACGTCAAAATACGGATCAATACCAAACATTCATCATTCTATTTTACAATAATCCGTGAGGGTACATCATTATCATCTCATCAGAAGGCAAGAGCGACCTAACGGAAAAATACGCAGACGATATCACAGCGTAGAAAAACTCGAAATAAAACCCTGTACCAATTCATCTGGCTAATATGGAAATAGTAGGCTAAAGCCATCCAACATTGAAGAAGGCATATCTCCAGCAGTGGACAGCGATAGGACAATTGATTGGTTCTACAACACGTTGGCCAACGAATTGCCACTTGAAGCTGATGTGCAGTTGGACGACTGACAGTCTGCTGCTGCTGTATGCGATAATCATTAATAACGCAATCAATCATGAATCACTCTGATTTAGATTTCATACGTCATAAAAACGTAGGTTTTCTTTTGTCATATTGAAGACCAAAGTGTTTTATGTTTTTAATTGAATTATAATCACGTGTTTGAAAAACGTGTCGTTACTGCTTATACATATCTTATGTTGAGTAACATCTACGAAGTCAACCGGAACCTATAGTATTTATGACGCATCTACCAGAGAGCCGCAGAAAGTGGCTGCACAAGGAATGATGTTTCTTTGACATTTCATCCGCGATGACGCGGATGCAAGAATTACTCCTGCGATCCTTGCGCGTGACTCCACACATCGACCGCAATATATTCATCTCCGTGACACACTGTTCCTTCTGTTCATCCATATATTTGCTGGGGCTGGTTTTTTCTATATATAATATGTATCTGTGTTACGGGATTTGAAATGCAAAATATATATAGAACTAGCTTTTGCCCGCGGCTCCTTCCGCGTGGATGTCGGTTATTGCGACCAAACATAGCCTATGTCCTTTCTCAAGGTCTAAACTACTCCTATACCAAATTTCATCAAAATCGGTTCAGCGGTTTAGGCGTGAAAGCGTAACAGACAGACAGACAGACAAACAGACAGACCGACAGACAGACAGACAGACAGAGTTACTTTCGCATTTATAATATTAGTATGGATATTGAAAGAACTATGGTAATATTTCACCCTAAGTTAGACTGTTAGATAATGCCTTTGGCATTAAATCCGCCTTTGTACAATGTACTGTGCATAAAGTTTTAAAATAAATATGTAAATAAAATATTCACAGTTTGTTTTGGTTCGGACATGTAATACGTAGGGATGAAAGAAATGTCGTAGGAAGGTATTAACTATGGAAGTAGATGGCCACAAGGGAAGAGGAAGACCTAAGAGGAGATGAATGGACTGTGTGATAGATGATTTGGTTAGGAAGGAAGTGAATGTTAAGATGAACGAAAAAAAAAGCACGCATGTTGCACCGATCCGAAATAAATATGGGATAAGGGCAAGAGGTAATTGATGGTAAATATTCAAAGGTCAGATATCTTTCTCAAAATGTCTTTAACACTAATCATTTCTGTATTTCAGCTATCAGCACAACAACCGATTTTTGATTATAATCAGTTACACGTTATGTAAACACTGTAAACGGTATCAATGTTAAGGTATCTTCATTTGATAAGTTGTCCAGGATTAGATATGACTGATAAATGCCAATCATATGAATCAGGATAAATTAAAAGCTATGTATTTCTTAGTATTTCATAACTTGATGATAAAAAGTAAAAGTAGTTATGTTTAAATAGTGTTGCCCCTTAATTTCGTATCTTAGATTCTAAGGTATTAAATTAAAATGAATGTGACTCTGTATTGATTGTTTTGATTTAATTTTTATTATCGTGTATTTTCTAGGTGAAAATCATTAAAAATAAAAAGTACAAGTTATTTTGGACTTTTTTGATGCACTTGTAACATGTTATTGTTAAAATTGGGTGCCCTCCATCTGGCAGAAACTTAATACTCCGAAATTCATTTGGCACAATTTTATTTAATCGAAAATTGTCAAGGCATAACGATTTGTTTAATAGAATCGTATTTTGGCAGAATGGTCATATATATGCTGCATGTCTGATGCTTGCTACATGCACGGTTCTACTTTTTGATTATTATGCTTTAAAAGTTATACCAAAAGATGATTCTGACTTACAAAATTATGCGTTATGAAAGTATGACGAATAAGTGTATGCCAAACCTTTTTCTGCGAAATGAAGTTTATGCTATGCGTTGTTATGCGAAACAAAATTATGACATAAAAATTTCGGTGAAACGGGGGGGAACCGTTAAAATTATATTAAAGGCCCATTGTCCATAAAGACTTTGGCCTATGAGTGCCCACGGAAAAAAGTTTATGGAAATGTTAGGATACAATACCACTATTGGGAGATACGCTATGAATCGGACATTTATTTTTGAGGTATCATTACATGCTGCAGGTAAATCTTAGAAACCTGTTAAGTCTCTTTCAGGAATTCGGGGCTAATATACTTCCAATAATACACCATATTTAGAAAAAATCGTATTTATTTTCAGAAATAAAAACGTTTCTTTAGAATTATGTCAATGGCCGTTTCAAGACACAGGAAGCATTGAATAGGACAGTAGGTGTTATGAAATGGACTAGGAACAAATTAATCAGTCTAGGTACTTCTTACATTTATATACAAATAAAATAACACTACCTTATCTTATCTTAGATATATACCTTATATAAACGAGATCTTGGCTTGAATTTGGTAACAATACTAGGTATAAAATAATCAAATAAAATATTTTTGTGAATATTAGGAATCAGATATCACAAAATGTTGCTTTAAATCCTATGATATGAGGCACATGCGCCTAATATATTATAATCAGTCTTCTGGTTACTTATTGGAGTAGACATTAATTGCAATTATTACAAAAATAATTATGAACACCCTTTAGGCCAACACCCACGTCCGGTTCAATGCGGTGCTACCTGTCCGGTTCATCGCACATCTAACCTAGAAAATATTTAAATCAAATACCGATTAATAAGTATTGATAGGTTTATAACTCACCTTTTGTTGTACTTTCTATAATATGTGACAATGAAAACTATTAGCACAGTTGTAATTCAAGTTCTGTAAGTTTTACAAATTAAATAATTAAATTTAAGATTTTTTTACACAAATCCGTCGGTCAATCAAACGTTATAAAATCCGACTAAATAATGGCGGCCGAAAAGTGTAATTATTGTGGGTTTGTCTATGGATGACAGTGCTACCAACATCCAAACGACACCAATATTTTCGTTTTAAAACATGGAGATATCGATAGTGTCCGTTTCAAAACGCGTCCGTTTCATTGCGTATTCCCCTACTACTGAAATATTTTTAATAAAACTAGGAGTATAGGAAATAATACAGTTTTTATTTTTCACAAAAATGCACATTTACAGTCGGTTTGAACTGCCTATATAAATGGTTTTGAAACTCAAACTACATGCTCAACTACTATAATATGTTACTGATGGTATCAAATATGATATATTTAGTTCTCTTTTATGTATTTTCATGTATTGTTTCGTCTATTTGTTACTCATAGATATCCTTTCAGTCCCGCTCAACGAAGCAGTATCTCGATGATATTTTGACTATCTACTCATAGATCAACAATGATATTATTTGATTATCTACTCATAGATAATCAAAATATCATCTAGAAATCCTGCAGGAGGAGATATATTTATTTCATGCCGTGCCCACCCCAAATACCATAACAGTCATGACATGGGCACAGCATCTGACTGTTCGACGACCGACAATGCAGTTGCAACAATACTTTTGGATAGCAGTGTCAGCAGTTAATGTCGAGTCCAAGTTCGTGCCGGGGTCATCATTCAAAGCAGATAATGTCGAGTCCAAGTTCGTGCCGGGGTTATCGTGAGAAGAAGTAGCGGAGTCCATGTTAAAGCCGTAGTCGTCAGGGTTAGAAGTATCGTTGGGGTCCATTTTTACTGCTTATTCGCTAATAAAAGATTTACAAAAGTGAAACGTGAGCGTACCGTATTCAAGGTTTGAAAACCTTTGACGTTTTTGACAGTTCGTTTTTTTGGGATGATTTTATGACATGGTAACTAGGATCTCCATGTCAAGTGTTTATTTTTTAATCGATAGTGCAAAACACGAAACATAATTTTGTAAAAACAATAATTATAGCATAAAGCTGCTGTTTGACAATTTCTATTGTACGTTTTGACTGCATCTGCAATATTCATCAAACATCCAAAATAAAATGATTGATATCATACTATATATTATTATTATTTAACCGAATCATTAAAAAATGCTTTAAAATGTATAATTGCAAAAACATTTTATATTCCTCATTTTATTGATTGATTTTTAAATCGATACTGCAAATAAGTTATACGAATGAATTATATAAGCTGATTTCAGAATCGGGTAACGTTATGTCTCCATACCTCTTTCTCTGGCTTAAAGGCCTTGCAACCAAGCCAAAAACCTAAAAAAAATCCTCTTTCACTATGAATTCCGTTTCCATCGGCCATATTATTTTGCAAAAAGTAAACAAGAAATCGTGGCAGTACTTTTATATTCAGCTCATATGCTCTAACTTTAATTCTCATACGAATATATTGATTTGTAATTAAAAATAGAGACCGTTTTTTTCCTATTGAGCATATTCTTGGGCAGATAAAGGCCAGAATTTGCCATCTCCCTTTTATATACGAGGACTTGCTTCTATACGCTTAGCTCACCTATTGTTAAGGTTGATTTACATGAGACGAGCGAATGCTCAATCTATCTCTTCTACCTCAAATTCTATTAGTGTAAACAGTGACAGAACATTCGTTCGATGTTCTTTCTTGTATACGCTGAAAACAAGGTTGCGTTTAAACTAAAATATTAAGAAAGAATGCTCTAGATCTATGTTCGCTTGGTCTAAATCCATCTGAAGCTGAAGTCGAATAAGGAATACGATTTCATTTTTTATAAACACTGATATATTTTTTTATACCTACACATCCTGAACTTTCACGAACGACTAGGTTATATTATACTAATATAGAAGGTTTGAGAAATCACAATTTCATATTCTATTACGTTTTCATTTGAAGAAACATCTTCAATTGTTTTTATATTAATTACAGATGCCTGTTAGAAACTCCCACCCGTTAAGATAAAGTTCAATCAAATAATATATTTATCAATATTTTTTATCAATTAAATTTCAATTATTTCAAATGTTACTTGGTACACAAGACGTACAAGATATATTACTCATGAATATTACATGTATGCATAAAAATATTATCTTATCTTTAACGACAGTATATATAATTGTGATATAGGAATTAAGATTTTATATGTATTGGTTGAACGGATTGAAATAATGCAAAAAATATTCGTATTGCTGTTACTTGTATCAGGGGCATTTGCCTGTGAAAGATATGCATTCGAGGAGAACTTTGATGAGCTGTTTTCACCGGTGGGGGGATCCTGTAACACAAATACGGTGCCATGGGACATTCACAGTTATGAAGATTTACAAATAAAAGGATTCCACAATTATAGTACCAAGTTTATATCCCCTCGTCAGCAACTCAGTTGCATGTCGTCTTACCAGTTCAACATGATTCCACGAGGTGTTATCGAAGTGAATATCTATATAGTCAATCCTAGTGCTAGTGATATGATACAAGTGACGGCTTCGGATGATCGTAATGCTATCGCGGGTATAGCAATGATCACTGGATCTACATATTCAGGAGGCTGGCATACTTTGCGGCTTTCATTAATCGGCGTTATACCGTTCAGAGGCCGAGTAAGTATATATTCTTTTATATTGTATATTTTTAGTGTTTATATAAACAAATGGTAGAAATTATGAATGAAGATATACAGGAACCTATTAGTGCTTTAAGGTCCAGTAAACCTCATCTGCTAGTCGGTGCGCTTGCTAAACAACAGATAAGGCTTTGGCACTGGATTTCAAACGGGTGAGAAGGTCAAATGGCAGTTGCTTTTATAAAAGCCCACAGAGCAATAAAAAATCAAAAATAATAAGCGCACCTATGCCAGAAAAAATATTATGGAATCGTTTGCGTAATAGTATTTATATTTAGCTAATATAATACACGTACAGCACAGATTTATAGATTAGATATGAATCGGTAATTAAATAATTAATTTTTGTATTTATTTTCGAGAAAAATACTAATTAATGCTTTCTGTATTTTCAGATCTCGTTAATTGGTATGTCATCTCCAGATTCAACTGTCGTCGTGGATTCGTTTAGATATATAGCACCAAATACAGAAGAAAATGATTGCGTTATATATGAGGAACAAACAACTACCGAAGGCACCACTCACACTACTGAGGTTCCTACTGAGAGCACCATTGAAAGTACTTACACCACTGAAAGCACAACTCTAAGTACTACTGAAAGCACGTCTGAAAATACACCTGAAAACACACCTGAAGATACTCCTGGAAGTTCCCCTGATAGTACCACTTCTACCACTGAAAATTCCTCTGAAAGTACCTATATTACTGATAGTACTACGGAAAGTACTGCTGGAAGTTCGCCTGATAGCACCACTTATAAGACTGACAGCACCACTGAAAGTTCCGCTGAAAGTACCTATGTTACTGATAGCAGTATTGAAACCACGCCTGGAAGTTCGTCTGATAGCACCACTTCTAAAACTGACAGCACCACTGAAAGTTCCCCTGAAAGTACCTATGTTACTGATAGCAGTATTGAAACCACGCCTGGAAGTTCGTCTGATAGCACCACCTCCACGACTGAAAACATCGAGAGCACTTTTGAAAGTACCTATAGCACGGATAGTTCTACAGGAAGTACTAATGAAAACACGCCTGAAGATATTCCTAGTACTTCCCCTGATAGCACCACTTCTGCCACTGACAGTACTTATACTACTGATAGCACTTCTGCAGGTACTACTGACAGTCCTGGAAGTTTCCCTGATAGCACCACTTCTGCCTCTGACAGTACTTATACTACTGATAGCACTTCTGCAGGTACTACTGACAGTCCTGGAAGTTTCCCTGATAGCACCACTTCTGCCTCTGACAGTACTTATACTACTGATAGCACTTCTGCAGGTACTACTGACAGTCCTGGAAGTTTCCCTGATAGCACCACTTCTGCCTCTGACAGTACTTATACTACTGATAGCACTTCTGCAGGTACTACTGACAGTCCTGGAAGTTTCCCTGATAGCACCACTTCTGCCTCTGACAGTACTTATACTACTGATAGCCATTCTACAGGTACTACTGACAGTCCTGGAAGTTTCCCTGATAGCACCACTTCTGCCTCTGACAGTACTTATACTACTGATAGCACTTCTGCAGGTACTACTGACAGTCCTGGAAGTTTCCCTGATAGCACCACTTCTGCCTCTGACAGTACTTATACTACTGATAGCCATTCTACAGGTACTACTGACAGTCCTGGAAGTTTCCCTGATAGCACCACTTCTGCCTCTGACAGTACTTATACTACTGATAGCACTACTGCAGGTACTACTGACAGTCCTGTAAGTTTCCCTGATAGCACCACTTCTACAACAGATAGCACCACTGACAGTACTTATATTACTGAGGACACTACTATGAGTACTACTGAAAGTATACCTGCAAACACTCCTGACAACTGTCCTGATAGCACTACTACAACTGAGAGTTCCACTGAGGGTACCTGTACCACTGAAGGGACTACTACAACTACAACTGAAAGCACTCCTGGCGCTACGCCTGAATGCCCCCCTGATAACTCCAAGATTCCTGATTGCCCTGATGGCTCTGAGATTCCTGAATGTCCTGTTGAAAAGATAATTAAAATTGACATTACAGCATCAATTGTTATTAAATTTACGTAGGCTGGCTGTTATCTTTTGTCGCTGGCAGTGATGTACCCTGGACAATTCAAGTAGCAAAACTTTACCCGCTAGAAGAACCAGAGGCGTTGTCGTCTCTATTGCCTAGCTTGCAATACAAGCCTTTTATTAAATAGACGCTTCGTCTCACTCCGCCTGCGATTTAATTTTTAATGTTCGTATTAAATCAATAGGTGTATTTTTAAATAAAGACTATTTCTCGCATATTTATTTGCTTTAATTAATCATCTTTTTATTTAAAAAGTAGTTTTAAATTATATCACAAAGGTCAAGGTTAGTAGGTTACTGCTTTTGGCAGTAGCAGAATATCATGTAGCATTATATTTCGAATGTTTATATATTATTGAAAATATAGTATGTAAGAGAGAGAGAAAGAGAGAGGAATGATTTCGGACGTTACAGTGATTTCTTCCACACACTAGAATGAATAAACTTTAAAATGTACTTTTTGGTAATTTTATTTTAAAATGTATTTGTTATGTAGTTTAGTACTCACAGAAAACAGAGTTATTAATTACTATGAAATTCTACAAGTTAATTGTATTAAATTAAGAGAAAAACAGAATTGAATTCAGTTATATGTACGACGTGTAACACTAGTGGCCGTGTAACGTGGGCCTGGGTGTTACGGGTGGAGCCGCTTGTCACCCTAGCAGAAGCAGGCCGCGGCGGCAGCACGCATTGCGTGCTTCACCACACCCGGGGGCGAGTCGGAGACTCTGTGGTCCCCACACCGGAAGAGGGCCAGATCGAGAGATATGGTCCTGGGTCGGCCGAGGTGCGAGGGATATGGCTACGACAATCTCACCTCCGGCAACTGACGGCCCACAGACGGCGTGCGTTTTAGTCGGATCGAGTCCGACATAACCTCTTTATCCGGTTCCGGCGGGGGAGGTATCCGTGGGGATTTTTCGCACGATAAAAAAAAAAAAGGTATACTATTTCGCAGGTGAGTTTGGTTTGGAGCCCGAAGAACTAGATGGGTCCCTAAAAACACCTACATAATCATAATCATTATGGGACACATTTTCCTAAATGTATCCGAAGCCGAGGTAAACTTAGTGCCCCAAAAACACCCTTCTTATAATGACATTATTTATTTTGAGATAACGTTATACATATATGGCAATGTCAATGCCAATTGTGTTTATAATATCGTCATTAAAGGCAGCCTTCACTAGTTGGCTATAACAATGTGAAGATTATGTATAATGAATGACTTATAAAATCATAAAAGATAAGAGTAAAAATAACACCATTTAGAGGAACGCCCACTACAGTATCACACCAATCGGACGGGTTTTCATTTTGCGCGAACAGATAACCATCATCCTTAATGATAAGGCTTAAGCCGTATATGGTATTAATATTAAAAGCTTTGATTCCTAAACAAATACAAAATAAACAGAGTTGAAGATACTAAAAGTCTGATTCACCCAAAATTGTATGATACTTTTAGGGTTCCATCGAGATATTTGAGACCCAAGTCATCCACACTTTTGACGGATGAGGTTCTGGCGCAGATGTTCGTTTCTGTACTGGACAGTCAGACGACAGTCCTTCCAGAAAAGCTGTGTAAAGTGACCCGTGTTCGGAATTGTAAGTCGCGGCGATTACAACCGGGAATCACGCTAAGATCTATAACTGTGGTGACATCAGAACTGAAAGGGGAGCCCCACGCCGAAGTATCATTTGCTATTACCAAAGTTTCATTGTTACATACTCGTAGTATGTAACCTACACAGCAAATTGACAAAAAATACTTCTTGACAAAAATGTCAAGAAGCATTTGCTGCGTAATGCTGCCTTTTCACCAGAGAAGCGCTATGCCAGCTAAGTTTTTTTTTATAGTGAGATGCGTGATAAGGATGGGGAAAGATTTGAATTTTGAATATACGTAGAAAGTCACATTTTACTCGCTACACTTTACATCCTCGTATGCATAGCACATCTCTATATAGGTAAAGCTGTTTTGGTACATTTGCTGCCTTTGGTGTGTGGCTCCCCTGATTTGTTTGGCTTCCATAGTCAGTTTTATGTCATAAGTTATTTCAGTCAGAACTTATAACAGTGCCAGGGGTATAGTGAAGATTGTGTAGGCTTAGCGTAGAAAATTACAACTCCGAAATTTATACCTTTCTATAACTATGATTTTTTTTCTTTGGTTCTTTCTATTCACTCGATAAAATACAATTAAAACTATTGGTATATTAAATGATTGCACTACATCTCAATGTATTAAAAAGTAATAGATTTTACTAAACAAAATTTAGTAGGTATAAGTAACTCAGGGGAACTAAATGGAACTGTCATTGTTTTGTACCTCTTCCATTCTATTCTATTTTGTATTTTTTATAAAATAGTCCAGCAGTTAATGTTTAATTATATTTCGCCGCTTCATTCTCGATATAATTAACCAGGTAGTTCCTTAAATCTACTAGGCAACTTCGCACGTTTTTAAAAGACATGAATATGACTAAAAAATAAAGATATTTACAAGTACCTACCGAGCCACGCTCGCTCAGTCACTCCTCCCAGTTACTCATTCCTTATTTGTGCGTGGCAACGCAAGCACGTCTTCAACAACGCAGCGACAAATAAAAGTGAAAGTTTCGTCGTCATATAGTTACTCCTTCCGATGCGGAAGAAAACGAGATATGTAAGTACTTACATAAAACATTTTATCATTTATCATATTGTGCATTACCTTCTAGATAGTTTACACTTCAAATACATGTTTTGTATTGTACGCTATATATTATGTTGAATTTATTGGTTATGCAGCTGTGATGCTTGGTAAACTCCTGCCGGCTGTAATAACTAAAATCAGCTGTGTTGCTTGGTTAATTCCTGCCGGCTGAAAAACTATACTGAATACTGAAATATACTGAAAATTATTATAATTTCTACACGAACTATGTTTGTTATGAAATAATTATAGTTATGCAGCTGTGATGCTTGGTGTACTCCTGCCGGCTGTAATAACTAAAATCAGCTGTGTTGCTTGGTTAATTCCTGCCGGCTGAAAAAATCAGGACCGACCCCGCCTAGAGGTTAACCGTGGGTTATCACGAAGGCAATCTAATCCCTAGAGGTTAACCGTGGGTTAACACATGGGATTTAGCGGGTTACCTGCGAACGTTCAACATATAGTGTACAGTATAAATCAGGACCGACCCCGCCTAGAGGTTAACCGTGGGTTATCACGAAGGCAATCCACATGGGATTTAGCGGGTTACCTGCGAACATTCGGCATAATATATAGTGTACAATATAAATCAGGACCGACCCCGCCTAGAGGTTAACCGTGGGTTATCACGAAGGCAATCTAATCCCTAGAGGTTAACCGTGGGTTAACACATGGGATTTAGCGGGTTACCTGCGAACATTCAACATATAGTGTACAATACACTCAATCGGGACCGACCCCGCCTAGAGGATAACCGTGTGTTATCACGAAGGCAATCTAATCCCTAGAGGTTAACCGTGTGTTAACACATGGGAATCAATCATCAATAAGGTGATTACGATTTCAGTTCCATGTCTACATTGACATTACCTAAAGTACGTAATGCCGGGAGGTGGATCGTATATCCTCACAAAGGCAGTTATCTACGTACTCAATTTGAATAATTAATTACTTAGTATACCGTTTTCTTTCTTCATCGACAGTTTTTCTCCGAGTACCCTCCTAATAACATTTTGTTATTAATTGTCTTTATGAAAGAAGTGTTATCTTATTTAAGAAAACACACGTACACTTCTTATCATCTGCGAGATAATACGCAATACCTTTTTTTATTCAAATTTTGTTACGGTGTACCTAGTACATGAGCTATTAATAAAAAATGCCTCCTGAACTTATTGCGAGAATTGCGGCCGCCATACCGGGCATGGTTAGAAATAGAGATAAAAATACTCTTTCTACCCAGCAACAACAACTCCGTTCAGGAATTATGAACTCACGCAGTGCCATACTAAGCTCATTACGCCCAGTCTTGATAAAACCTGCCTAAACGTAACCCATGATGCAGAAAGAGACAAAATTAAAATAATGTGTTATTAGTGAGCGTGTTCAATCCACCGTGCAGTTCGTTTGATCATCTATTAGTCGTGAATCGACAAAAAACCGCACACTAGTCTGCACCCTTAAGATGTAACAATGTTATACTATATTGAGAAATAAATGAATTGACCATGATACACGTGTACACATGAACACAATCGGGCCAGAATATTCTTCTGGTGAGGACTGGCCCGGACTCCTTGGCGGATGTGAGAACATTTCTCATCTATATTTTTATATGAACTGTCAATTGAAGAAGTCTTCATAAATAATAAACACCGATTGTGACAATTCATACATCCATATGTTATTACGACTAGAGTCTGTAAGCTTTTCTGGCGGTTAACCGTGCGTTAACACGACGGATAAGTTGATGCTCAAAGATTAACCCCGGGAGTTGGCTGCGATTCAACATATATCCATACGTTATTACGACTAGCGTCTGTAAGTTTTCCTGGTGATTAACCGTGAGTTAACACGAAGGACAAGTTGATGCTCAAATATTAAACCTGAGTGCTGACCGCGAGTCAACACGAAGGTATCTGCATGATTATATCCATATGTTATTACGCCTAGCGTAGGTACGTAAGCTTTCCTGGTGGTTAGTCATCACTACCCAATTCAGGGAAACTGGTAAGCTCCTCGCTCCCCATCGAACAAGAAGGGGGGGGGGGGGGGGAACCGTCGCCAGACACCGACTGCGAGTTAGCACCGCGACAACCAGCGTGTTCCCAGCGCGAAGAGCGCTTCTTCGAACAAGCCCCGAGCCGTAGTTCAGGTAAATGCCGGTCTTATAAACTATTTTTACAATTGTTGGCAGTTTACCCAAAACACTATACCTAATGGTGGTAAATGTTTTACATTAAACTCAAACCATCGAATGAATTCATCTCAAAGTTACACTTTAAGATGAAGGACTATCGTACAGCTAGAAAACTGAAATCCAAAGACAGCTATTAATTTATCTACTATTGATCTGAAAGAGATCTCTCAGATCGTAAACTTTTAAGATCTCGATAAATTCGAGTCCGCGTTTGGGGTAAAAACCAACTATGAATCCTCAGCTTTACCATATGGGTCATCAGTTATCAGTGACACCAAGAGTCTTCACAAAACTTATGACGGGAAAAAATACTGAGTGTCTTAAGAATATAAAATAATCGGTCATTATTCAAATGCTTAGGCTTCATTATAAATTTCGATATACAAGTTCATTGTACCCACATCAATCATACATTATGATACAACAAACCTGACATTAACGCTATCTATTGAAAAGCGAAATGAAATAGCAAAATTAGTTCAAAAGGCTTCTTCTTTACCACAGTGCACTATACGCGACTTAGCTCAACTGATAGGAGTTTTAACCTCTTCGTGCCTGGCAGCCAAATACGGTTGGCTATACTCGAAAATTCTGGAACGATACAAATTTCCTATGTTATCGAAGTACGAAGATTACGAAACAAGGATCAGACTCCCTTCAGAGTTATCGACAGGCCTTGACTGGTGGAGCGAGAACATATTCACAACACTTAATTATGTGACTCGCTCACTTTAAATTCGAGACTTACACGGATACCCCCCAGACAGGCTTGGGCGCAGTGTGTAACAGACGAGCTAACGGAATGCGTAGGCGTTAACTATCAATTAGCAGAAATTTTACATTTACATGGTTCCCCTTCCCCTTAGCATAAATATGCAGCAGAAAAATGCTTGATAACGAAGAGCCCCGATTTCCCATGTTGGAAAAATTGATAATTCTGATAAATATTCTCTTCAATCTCTTCTTATAGACCAACATCCCCTCCACCAGGACCTTACCCTGGCTGCAGCGAGGCTCTGCGGCAAGCCTCAATCCGGCGAGGGTCTCCTCCCGATGCACTAAATCTATTAATAGCTTCGTTGGCAGACAGTACTATAAAGCAGTATGTTACTTTAAGGCTGTGGTGGCAATTTTGCCAACACAATTATATTAGTTCATTCAAACCTCCAATAACGGCGGTACTACCATTTTTAAGCCAACAGTTTACGTGACGTTCATACAGGAGCTTAAAAATAGTCACCGATCAGCATTATCATTATTCCCCGGTGACAACATCGGTTTAGATGAAAGGGTAAAGTGTCTGGTGAAAGGTGCTTTTAGATTGAAACCGCTCCTGGACGTGACCAACCTATTCTGTTCCTACCTCATTTCGAGGAGAACATACATATCTGCCCCGCAACAGTCCTCAAAGATTACATTTCGTTACAAAAAATAAGAGAACTGCCAGTACGGGTCAATCGTTGTTAACATACAAAGCACCACACAGACCAGCTACCACACAACCAGTTGGTCGCGGGATAAAACAGGTGCCGACAGAAAGTGGCGTGGACACGAGCGTCTTTAGCGCACACAGCACGCGCCATGCCGCCCCCTCCGCCGCGCACTCGCGCGGTCTTTCAGTCGACACTACTCGGAAAACTGCTGGCCGGACCAGCACATCCAATACACTCACAAAAATTCTATTACCTAACGGTAATCAGTGACGAAAATTTTGCTAAATTAGTATGCCTTACCTAGATTGGGTAATAGATAATTGGAAATTACTTATTTGTATTAGTAACTTAATTAAATTAATTAAATGAATGAGTAACTATGTCTTTGCTCCCAATATAATCATTATGTTCATATTAAGAGTTCCATTGAATTAAAAACTTTCTGTGCTATCTCTGAAAGTCTACCTGGTTAATTATATCGAGAATGAAGCGGCGAAATATAATAGATGATCAAACGAACTTCGCAAGTGAAGTTCGATCATTATTATATGAGCCGCTTCATTCGAAGATATAATCACCCTCCCACCCATAGTACACAAACAGTATTGTTAATACGTTTGATACTATACCCAAAGCAAGAAGGCAAGAAAGTTTTTTGGGTTATTTTACCTCTCTAAAGAATGAGTAACTGGGAGGAGTGACTGAGCGAGCGTGGCTCGGTAGGTACTTGTAAATATCTTTATTTTTTAGTCATATTCATGTCTTTTAAAAACGTGCGAAGTTGCCTAGTAGATTTAAGGAACTACCTGGTTAATTATATCTTCGAATGAAGCGGCTCATATAATAATGATCGAACTTCACTTGCGAAGTTCGTTTGATCATCTACTAGTTTTAATTGTGTTTTATAGTACCCACCTCTAGTTACGATTTTTTTTAAAATATTATTCAACATAGGTTGCTATCGATAATAAGTACCTAAGTTGGTTGGTTAGTCATTGATATATCGATAAGGCCTTTTTCTTTATCTTTATTTTCGATCTATTTCTTATCTCCAAATCATGAAATTGAAATATTTATAAACAAAATTTGATCAATATTTAGGATCTAGGTATACCAGAATTGCATGATGTAAGCGATTTTAGCAACATGACATCAGTCTATCTTGTTAAAATCCTTTTATGTTGACCGGGATATTGGTTAGTATAATCGATTTGCCGGAATCAGCATATATTACAGATAAGAGATTTTTGATACTTATCTCTGTCGCTAAACAAGTAGATCATCTACTAACATTGAATTGATGAGGTTTACGATTACATCTTAATGACTTAATTATTTGCACCTAACGTAATTAAGATATTAGAAAACGATTGCATGTTTGCTAATGATAATCAAAAAACATAAGTTAAATTGAACTTAGAATTTATCTTATACTATACTGGGCAACAAAGAACATAGAATATTGAAAGCGATATTTTATATAAATAAGTTTTATTAATAAATAATTCTACAGTTGTTATGATAACTTAAATATAATTAGTATGTTTTTGTTTTAATGTAATATTATTGTTTTTAATGATTGAACAATAAGAAACCTAAAGTCATTAATGGAAATGTTAAAATAAATTACTATCGATTGAAAATAGAAAAGTAAATCGAATCCCGTCTGGGCGATTTACTTTTTCTAGTTTCAATCGATTTGAATAGTTAGCCTACTAATTACTTTAAAATTTCATTGAAATAATTAATACATTGAATGAATATTATATATATTTATAAATAACGCCGGTGGAAGTGTTACACAAAAACAAAATCATGATACACTATTATCAACAACACACGTGAGCGAAGTCACGGACGTGAATTAGTGATAACTTGGCTAATGGCTTGGCAGTTGTAATAGTTGGCAGTTGATTGTCTAATAGAGCAGATATTGCAATCTACTTACAAAATGATACAAAAGTTTTTAATATTATTAACATTAGGCTCGCATGTCCTTAGTGAAAACTGTGTAACGTATACATTTGAAGATGGCTATGATGAATTGTTTACATCAGAATCTAATTTTTGCACCGATTCTGGTCCGTGGTCCCTCGATCTTTACGAGAATTCGAAAGTTATAAATTTTCACAACGAGAGTGTTAAATTCATACGACCTGAAGAACAGCTGAGCTGTGTGACATCGTTCGAGTTTCCTATGAATGATGGGGGTACTGTTGAAGTGAATATATTTATAGACGGCACAAATATTGATGATGGTATAATCGTAATGGCATTGGATCAAGTTGAGGCTACTACGGGTTTTGGCTCAATCATAGCATCGAGTCCTAACTTTCAACCTGGATGGCATGCATTAACGTTTAAAATAACCACCAATGCTCCAAAACAAGGCACTGTAAGTATTCACGTCTTTGACACTTCTATGTAACTATAGTACATTATGGTACAAGAGAGCAGAGAGCCGAGGACGGTAATCATCATACTCACGCGTGCCATACGACGTTTTACAACAGACTTGCGAATAAAATAATACTACAAATACTAAATAAACAATACTACAAATTAATTCGTTATCCTATGTGCGCGCATCTAACAATGGCGGTCGGCCATATTATAAAAAAATGAGGTTTGATTTTAACTTTTTTTTTACTGTTTTTTTTTTCTGTACTTAGAAAAAAAAAGTTAAATTTGAGTGAAAATTTTGTTTATTAAACAAGTACTTATTACAAGTTGAAATTATTTATTTAAATACGAATATGCATCAAATGAACATACAAATAGGCATATTAATTTATTCATACTATTAAACACGTTCTTTTTTGTATCGAAACTTTTTTAAGAACATAGAAACAAAAAAGAATCTATAACTCACTTGTGAATAATAGTAGTGAAAAAGTCACAGTTTGATAATAGGTGTCATTACGTGCCTATTTGCGGTGAAATAATAGCACTTTTATGAGCAGGTGTATTGTAAAAATTGTTACGAAATAAGATTATAAATTATGTGACCATATTCATTTTATGGACGCTATTGAAAGTAAAGTTATTATTGTAGGCCGCTACGCAGGAGGCGCGAGTTCTATCCCCGCTCAGTGCAAATATTAGTGTACATGAATATGAATATTTGCATTGGTCTGGGTGTTTCTATGTATGATATGTATGTATTTACAAAAAAAAAGTATCTAAGTATGTTTATCCGCAATCTAGATTCCATAACACAAGCTAGTTAAGCTATGCTTACTTTGAGTCTTGAAAGCGTTGTGTAGAATGTCCTACAATATTTATTATTTATTTATTGTTTTTATTTATTGTACAATTTTATTCGCACACACATTTTACAAATTTAAATCATTATGGTTTACATTGACTCAAATGAATTGTATGCGTAAATAATATTAGGATGCAAAAACAAACAGAGCCGGTGATTAGATCAGCTCCCCTTTGATTAGACAAGTGGCAAATCGTTGACCGGCCTATTGTAGAATACAATGATGAATGTATGCGATTGATACATATTTTGACTTTACGACAGTCGTCAACGTATATCAAACATACATAAATCATCTATTCTATTCTAGACGTATTGCCACTACTGAATGAAATTTTGAAGCATTTACTATGCTTAACTGTTCAAATTGATTAAGAAAGGGAAAAAGAATCGACCTCGGACGGGACTCGAACCCGCGATCTTTCCCTTACAGAGGGAACGCTCTGACCACTAAGCCACCGAGACACGTACGAAATCGATCCAAATTCCCGTCTTAATTGTATAATAGAATTTGGATCGATTTCGTACGTGTCTCGGTAGCCACTGAGCCACGTACGAAATCGATCTACGCCTACTAAGCCTAGTGGTCAGAGCGTTCCCCCTGTAAGGGAAAGATCGCGGGTTCGAGTCCCGTCCGAGGTCAATTCTTTTTCCCTTTCTTAATCGACTTAATCGTATTGCCACTAGTTTAGTGGGAAGAAAAGCTAAAAATGTCATTCTCATTCCTCATTGTCAATGCCGAGAATCACCAGTTTACTCATTCATGTACCTATGTCTATAATGTTGTACGCAAATTAGTTGAAGATGATCGATTAGGTATGTTAAATCGACACGAGTATGACATGTTTACACTATGTAATATACAGTCAGCACCAGATTGATCTTGGCTAGCAAAGTACTCAAAATGATCTTAATTAGGTATTAAGATCATTTTGAGTACTTTGCTAGCCAAGATCTAGCCAAGATGCTAGCTAATGATGTTAATACCAAACTGTTTTATTGATTTAAATTGTATTATCATTAGAATTAAAGGTGGGCACCATAATTCACAACAATCAGTCAACAGGTATGGGGGAATAAAAAGGTATTAAGGTAATTTTTGTACTTTGATAGCCAAGATTGATCTGATGCTAGTAGAAATGGAGGATTTTTTTTTTTCTCCTTATCATCATCCTTAAGATATGATTCCGAGGGCGACTGCATACAACAACTGCAGACGTACGTAATTCATTGCGGGATTCTCAATGGTCCCCTTTATCCGTATCGGAGTTTAACATGTAATGGGTAAGCTGTATCTGCTGCATGCGTCTGCTGTTGTCGCTTGCGGTCGGCTTCACCTTTACCTGTAGTTAAGTTAAAATATATTTTAATAGATAACGAATACAATAGTTTTGATAAATCTTAAGACGATCACAATAATTACTCATTTGTTAATAGATAATAGTTATGACTACAAACTATCAATGAACAATTGGTATTACAATAGTGATAAAACTATTTTACAACACACCTGCTCATAAATTTGATATTATTTCACCGCAATTAGGCACGTAATGACACCTATTATCAAACTGTGACTTTTTCATTGCTATTATTCACAAGTGAGTTATAGATTCTTTTTAACCAACTTCAAAAAGGAGGAGGTTCCCGAGGTTCTCAATTCGATGCGTATTTTTTTTCTTTGTATGTACACCGTTCCCTAGCTTTATGATGCGATTTCCCTGATTCTTTTTTTAATCGATGCGAAATAGTTGTTATTTGGTCCCATAGAAATTTAACATAGTTTGTACTTTTCATTTTATGATGTTATTTGTGTTTTCTTAGTGAATATTACGCAAGCAACTTTCTTCAAAACGAGACAATTTAATAGAAAAAAACTATGAGCTATATACATTGATCGGTAACGAAACCATAACTTGATGCAGAAAATATGCACACCGCCATCTATCGAGTTACAATGAAAATTAATTATAATGTTTTGAAATGCAACAACCTGCATTATACACTTAGTTCAAATTTTTACCCAACTTCTTATATATATTTCCGTCGTTTATGAACTGATTTCGAAAAATCTTTTAACATTGGGTTCGGTATTAGTCACAGGTAGTTCCATATTAATTTCATGGGTACTGGACCTTGAACTCCGGAGATACACCAGAGAACTCCTCGAAATCAAATAGGTGATAAGAAATTAGCTAGTTTTATGACGATACTGTGACACGGTATCTATGTCACCGCATTACGATGGTCAAAGGCGTGCTAAATTACCTAGTCTACGTCGGGCTAAATGTCATCATTCATCATCTTCATGGAGACGTATTTTCCTGATTACATCAGAAGCTCATATGAGTTTATGAGGTGAACTCATTTGATGTATAGCATGAATGTCTCGTTTAAGTTATTGACAAGTTTAAGTCAATACTATGGTAAGTAGGTGCTATCATCTAAATATACATAACTCAAAGGTGACTGACTGACTGACTGACTGACATAGTGATCTATCAACGCACAGCCCAAACCACTGGACAAATCGGACTGAAAGGGGGTTGGGTAATGTTGGCGTCGTGTTGGAATTGAGCGGCCATCAATGAAATTGGTATAATATGAAAGTACAGTATAAAGTGATCAAAAGTTACTATGGACAAACTTCTCTAAACTATATCGGGACTTAGCTATACAGGGTGGTATTTTTCAACTTTACTTAGATGGAAGTACTCTAAATACTGGAGATAGCGAATTCCACTGAAAGGAAACATTCCCTTATTTTTTAAAAGAAACAAAACTGCATTCAAAGTTTTCTGAAAATGCCACACCCGGTAGTCGAACCGACTAAAATCTTCCTAAACCTTCTATTTCATGGATTTCCTTTTATTAAATTCACCAAGTTTGTTAGAAAGATTTGATCCTTATGATGGACCCTATCGATTGATGCAATAAAAATACAGGGTGTTATTTTTTCGAATTGTAGTCGGTTCGATATAATCGAACCGAAAAAATAACACCCTGTATTTTTATTGCATCAATCGATAGGATCGATCATAAGGATCAAATCTCTCTAACAAACTTGGTGAATTTAATAAAAGGAAATCCATGAAATAGAAGATTTAGAAAGATTTTAGTCTGTTCGACTACCGGGTGTGGTATTTTCAGAAAACTTTGAACACAGTTTATTATGTTTTTAAAAAAGAAACAGAACTGCATTTAAGGAATGCTGAAAAATCGTTTGCCACGCCTTATAGTCGAAGTCAGGGGATTGGTTGTTATGGCATACATTGGAAGAAGCCTATGTCCAGCAATGGACTGTAATAGGCTAATTTAAATCGAATGAGCTCCTTTATTTCCTCAAAAAATAATATATTTTAAAATGTTCTCACTGCACAATAATCACCTCGGTAAAATTAATTACAAGTGAAGATTATCTGAATTATCAATCTTTATGAGGATGATAGTATATCTTCGATATGGTTACGATAGAAGTGTTGGAAGCTTAATTCGAAGAAATTTCGAGTATATTCGCATTATGTGTGTGATGCTTTAGATTATTTAGTAGTGTGAGTCGAAATGATGCGTAAAGTTTTTTTACTGTTAATGATGTCATGGTGTTTTACAGTGTCACATGCATCTAACTGTGTAAAATATACATTTGACGAGGACTTTGATGACTTCTTTTCAAACACGGGTTTCTGTGATGGCTTTATGCCGTGGAATATCGGAAGGTTTGAAGATATAAGTGTGACGCCCTTACATAATAGTAGTATACAGTTCATGTACGCTAAAGATATCAGGTGCGTGTCTTCTCGCAACTTTGTAATGGATCCGAATGGAATTATTGAAGTGTATATCTATATGGAAAACCCTACTGCTAACGATTTAGTATCCGTTATGGTCTTTGATGAAGTGGGTGCTATTGCAGGCCAACAAGTAGTCACTGGCAGTACGTATCCAGGTGGTTGGTTCACTATGAGAATCGGAGTACTTGGTCGTGTACCGATCAAGGGTCATGTAAGTATTCTATACAACTCAATGTTTTATAATATTTCTATACACCGTATTATGCACATTAAAACATACGGTATGCATAATATTATTTCTATATTATAATACTAGCTGTTGCTCGCGGCTCCGCCTGCGTGAAATTCTGATCCCTTCCCATTTCTTTTTCGTGCGGATATCGCCTAGGCTACCACTCCCGTCAGCCATCGGGGGTGGTTATGTTGTCGGTTGATGCTGCAGTGTAAGATTGACTAGAGCATATCCCGGGCTCCCTGACCGACCCTGGCCCCCTCAAGTGTGAGAGACATGGTGTCTTCAGCACACCCTGGAAAGTTGGAGAGACGAAGGTCGCGTCACTGCACCGTTTGGGGGCAAAGGGTGACAGGCAGTCGCACCTGTAACTTCCACGCCTGCGCTGGTGACCTTCCCGGTCCTGCTCTCCATTGTGCCCTTTGGCAGTCAATCTATTACTCAACAGATACATTTATTGCATTCTATAATGTGATACAGTGTTGTCAGATTAAAACTAATACACAATTATATCATGGACCCTGTCGGGTACAGCAGGTAACGACTACCTGACAGGGTCCATGATAGTACAGTGTAAAGAGAGGAAATAATATCGGTAAATAATTGTTGTATCATTGAGATATATATACATACTTCCACGAGATGCTGAATAAGCAGCATAAGGAGGTGCAGCCACCAGACCTCCCTCCGAATCAAGGACTAGTGCCACCGATAACGCCTGCGGAAGTCCAGACTGCCATTCGCCGCATGAAGAACCGGAAAGCTGTCGCAATGGGTGACCGTGGTGTGAGCATTCTAGCAAATCTTTATAACCGCGTACTCCTCACCGGTGAGATCCCGAGCCAGTGGAGGCTGAGCATCATCACACCAGTCTTCAAGGGCAAGGGATCGGTGCAGGAGTGTGGCAGTTACCGCGGTATAAAGATAATGTCCCACACCATGAAGCTCTATGAGCGGATAATCGACTCCCGGATCCGACAGGAAAGTACACTCTCGGAGTGTCAGTACGGGTTCCGTCCCGGGCACGGGACCATGGACCCAGTGTTCGCCCTAAGGGTTGTGGCGGGGAAATAAAGGGCGAAGAACACGCCCCTGCACTGCCTATTCTTAGACATGCAGAAGGCCTTCGACTGTGTTCCTCGCGCGGTGATCTGGTGGGCACTGCGGGCCAAGGGAGTTCCAGAGACTTACATTGACACCATCCGAGACATGTGCTACGATTCCGGGTCCGTGGTTCGGAATGCTGTTGGCGACTCGAAAGCTTTCCCCATCACCGTCGGGGTACACCAAGGATCCGTCCCTAGTCCTTACCTGTTCAGCGTGGTATTAGATGTTTTGTCGGACAGCATTAGAAACTCACATGAGCAGCCTCCGTGGTTGCTCATGTATGCTGATGATATTGCGCTGATGGACGCGGATAGGAGCAGATTGGTGCGACGCGTGAAAGGGTGGAAAGAAGCGCTTGAGAACGGCGGTCTGAAGCTAAATGTAGCGAAGACAGAATACTTAGCGTTAAACTCCACAGATCCCACACCCGTCCGCATAGGCGATGATTTGGTCGAGCGCACGGACCAGGTTAAGTACCTGGGATCTGTACTTCATGTGACCGGCGAGATCGACCACGACGTTAAGGCACGCATTGCTGCCACGTGGGCCAAGTGGCGAGAATTGACTGGCGTCACTTGTGATCCTAAAATGCCAGTCAGGTTGAAGGGGCAGGTCTATAAGACGATCATTAGACCTGTCCTCTTGCACGGTTGTGAGGCGTGGCCGCTGCTGGAGCGACACAAGCAAGAGCTGCGTGTCACGGAGATAAAAATGTTGCGGTGGATGTGCGGCGTTACGCGTTAAGATCGCGTACGGAACTCTCGCATCCGCGGCAGCCTCCATGTCCGTGACATCGCGGATAAAATGCAAGAGAGCCGCCTTCGCTGGTGCGGCCACGTCTTGCGGTAACCGCCAGGCTACGTGGGGAACAAATGCCTGGCAATGATGCCCCCGCCGGGTCCAGGTAAAAGGGGTAGGCCAAAGAAGTCCTGGCTTGACGTCGTGGAGGGTGATATGCGTGCTAATGGTCTCACTACCATGGACGCCCAAGATCGCACGAAGTGGAGGAGGAAGAGCCGGAAGGCGGACCCTGAGCTTCGAGGTCATTTTGGATGCAATCAGGAGAATACGTCTATATGCAGATGATGATGATGATGAGATGTATATAAGCTTGTCTCTGACACAATTTTCATCATCATCATCATCATTTCAGCCATAGGAATATCTACAATTTGATTGGTTGGAAGCGGCTCGCATCCAGCGCATTCCCGCGGCCTTTTGAGTATTACACAATTTACTCTAATCAAATTGTCATGACTCTTACTATTATTATTATTATTCTATAATATAAAAATGAATCGGTAAATATGTTGCTAAGCGCAATACTCGAGAACAGCTGAACCGATTTCGCTAATTCTATTTTTAGAATATTCCTTGAAGTACGAGGATGGTTCTTACGGAGAAAAAAAATTAAAAATTGTCTGAAAAAGTCTAGAAACAACACATTTCTATACTCACATTCAAATGATTCGTAATAATACTTGAAAGTCAATTTGAACTTAAATACCATACCATAAAGTTTAAGTGTCAGTAGAGAGGTTGCGGGTAGACAAAACAATTGAATGACCTTAGTATCGTAAGAATTTTGACATCTATTGATATGTCAAGTTAGGCTTAGGCGGTACGAAGTTCGCGGGGTCAGCTAGTTTTATATCAATCAATGAATCAATTGGAATTTATTGCAGTCCACTACTGGACATAGGCCTCTCCTACTCGTAGTTTTATATAATTTCTTTCTTCACTGTACACAGACACTTTCATAACAAATTTAAAAAGATAATATTAACTCAATGTTCAGTGTTTACTGTAGATATTATGATTAATTATTATTCAATTTTAATTATGGTGTATGTCTGTATGTATACCTAATACTGGCCACTTCATCTCCTCCCATGCGGTGTCGTACAAGGCGACTAAGGGATAGGGCTGTTTAACATCAGACAGATATATACAGATCAAACTGTCTCAGGTGCATGGGTCGAGCCAACAACAGTGCCCGGAATACGGCAATAGACTCATCTCCTATTACGTGGAACCGAATACAATGATTGGTGAAATGTGGGTGTTAATCCACCTCTGCCTGACCCTCCGGGGATGAAGTCGTGATTATATGTATGTATGTATGTATTTTTCTATCTGTTATAATATGTTCAAACTTTTCCTGCTTGAAGCTTAGGGGGTACCAAGTATATGGTTTCAATTATTGCCTATATGTCGTATCCATATTGTATATGAGTATACCTACATTAAATTTAATAACACTTGGAATGACTCTAGTGACTCTACATAATGTCAATGTAAATAAAATGAAATATGGTGTTCTCAGAAAATGTCCTTAGAATTTAGAAACCTATAAGTATGATATTAAAAGTCTAAGGTCTGTATTCCAAAAGGATACTCAGTCCTGAAACTTGATTTTCGTTACTGGATTTTACAGATTGTCAATCATTACGAAAGAATGCTTACCGAAGTTATTTCTATGATGTAGTACACCAAGATATTCTGAAATTTATCATAAAATTTACAAATATGTTTGTAAATTTTATAACCAAGCGGTTCAGCGTTTCATTTCGTTAGTAAGCTGAACTAAAGAAAGAAAGGAAAATATGTTATTTATGATCCTCACAATGTGTATGATATAAATACAATAATTTGTAACAGTAGTATAGTTCCCGGCATTTAACTTGGCGAATGGGGAATGCGAGACCCGGACGTAATCGCATGTGACTGCGGAGCCCCCGTGCAGTCCATGGCGCACTTGGTTTCGTGTCCCTTATGTCCTACCTCCTGCACTAAAGAAGATCTCAATAATGCTACTGATAGCGCGGTCGAGATGGCGAGATTTTATTCTCGAATGATTTAAAGCAATGAAAAATAGGATCATTGACTCGAAAGAAGAAGAAGAACTTGGCAAAAGTCGCGTGACAAACAAGCCGCTGGTGCGCGCGGATTGGTTTAATATAGTCTATGATTGGTGGATTTGAGGTCCTCCGCTGCCGCAGCATCTCAAGCTATCCTCAAAAGACACTCAATACGCACATACTGCGCATAAAGAGTACATTTTGTGACGTATTTCTTGCCAAGTTAAATGCCGCCAACTATAACAGTAGGTTTGGCCTGGTTATGTCTGACTCGAACAGACTAAAACGCACAGCGTCAGTGGGCCGTAAGTTGCCGGCGGTGGTGAGATATCTCCGAAAGTAAGAAAGAAGAAAGAAAGAAATGAATCCCCGTCTAGCCTCTGGGTATAGATAGGCGCGTACTGCGCCACCGTCACGGCCTTCTTCGGCTAGGGTGACAAGCGGCTTCACTCGTCACGCCAGGTCCGCGTTCATGGAGGACGGAGATCGTTCTGCGACCTCTGACACACGTTTTTTGAGTATTACTTGGTCGCAGAAGCAGACGATGACAGCCCATAACCTACGGGTACTTCGACGGAATAAGAATTAAATACATTTAAAAAACACTGATTTTTAAAACAATAATATAAATATTTATTGGTGGTTTGTTTTGTTTCAGCTTTCCTTTCTCGGTATGGCGTCTTCACGTTCAACGGTCTTGGTGGATTCGTTCAGGTATATACCACCGGGAATGTCTGACAGCGAATGCGAATTATATGATTTAAGAGAAACAACCACCGACAGTACCACTGAAACTACTACTGAAACTACCACTGAAACTACCACTGAAACTACCACTGAAACTACCACTGAAACTACCACTGAAACTACCACTGAAACTACCACTGACACTACCACTGAAACTATCACTGAAACTACCACTGAAACTACCACTGAAAGTACCACTGAGAGTACAACTGAACCTACCACTGAAAGTACCACTGAGAGTACAAGTGAAACTACCACTGAAAGCACCACTGAGAGTACCACTGACAGTACCACAGAAAGTACCGATGAAGGTCCTATTGGAACTTCTACTGATAGTACCACTGACAGTACCACAGAAAGTACCGATGAAAGTCCTATTGGAACTTCTACTGAAAGTACCACTGACAGTACCACAGAAAGTACCACTGAAAGTACTATTGGAACTTCTACTGAACGTACCACTGAAAGTACTACTGTGAGTACTACTGAAAGTACCACTGAAACTACAACTCTAAGTACTAGTAACACCCCAACAGAAGGTCCTGAAAACCCACCCGAATGCACTCCCGAAACACCTCCTGAATGCGCTCCCGAAAGGCCTCCTGAATGCACTCCCGAAAGACCTCCTGAATGTACTCCTGAAAGACCCCCTGTATGCGCTCCTCTAAAGACTATTGAGATAGACATGGCAATGTCAATTACTATTAGTATTTTATAGTTGAGAAATACTTTTATTTTGCTTGTGGACTTTCACAATAATAGTTCATTGATACTATGGATACTTCTGTAATCTTATAGATTTTTACTGTACTGATAAGCAAGTTATGTATAATGAAGATTATTGGAAGCTGAATTCACGTAGTCTATGTACTTGTGATGTCATGTGAAAATTTTCAAGAATGACATTTATTTAATACTGTGATGATTTCTACTGTGTTTTGATTTTATATTATAAATCTCGACGCAAACAGTCTGACTTTATTTCTACTTTAGAGCCTTCTCCAATTTTCAGCCTAACTAAGAGACTGCTGGAATTCGATATTCTCTGTGAAGCTACCGCAAAGCTGCCATCTGACCTTCACAACCCATTGGCGATTAGACCAGGTTTTCGGACTTACTGCGGGCACGCACCATGGTAGTAGTTTTATATAGTCTCAGGCCCTTCGACAAGGCGCGAAGTATGGCAACTGCCGGAGGTTTTAGTGTATGAGAGCTACACATAACCGCGTGCGTGGGCCTCTCAGCGTCGAACAGTATGCTGAAGGATATTTCCCTAATGATATTTTAAGGAGATAAGTATTCTAACAATGGTCATTATCATCCTCTATGCTAGCACTTCACTTTCGTCGAGGTTAGGCGAGGCGAGGTTTGACGAAGTTGTGCGAGGCGAGACAACACAAAGTTGTACCCCTCTTCACTCTCGCCTTTGTTCAGTTCTCTCTGAGCTATGTTTCATAAAAATCGGTTTAGCCATTTGAAAGATATGAGGAGCGAAAATGGCAATGAAAAATTTAATGTTTTCAAATATCCGTGTTGTTTCCTACTTTAAATTATTCGATAATAACATTCATCTCGATCAGGCCAGGCGAGGCGAGGCAAGGCGAGGCGAGGCGTGGCGATGTGACGCGAGGGCTCCGACTACACTCTCGTGCTCGCGCTCCTTCGCTTAACCTCGACGAGAGTGAAGTGCTAGCATGAGCCATTTCCCTACTCAGTTGGGTTTGGCTTTCCAGTCTATCTGGGACACGGTTTTTCTGTGAAGTGACTGACATCTGATCTCCACAACCAATTGGCGATATCGAAGTTCTGAAGTTTTTAACATTGGTATCTCAGTATATTCAGCTAACACACCATTATCAAATGCAGTCCACTGCTAGACATAGGCCTCTCCAGGCCTCTCCCTATGTGTGCCATAGCACCCGATTCATCTCTTACTTACATCGTCACACATCATTAACCAAGGAATGTGATTTTAAAGCTCGGCATAAATATGAGAGTCAACACAACTTCATAGCTAGAATTGTGTCAGCAAATACGTGAACGCCTGCTAGACAACTTCAAACTGTTTACGAGATAGCAGAAAAAAATTTAAAAAAACTTCGTCGGTAACTTAAGTTGTCGACAGAATTCAGAATTCCACCTGATCGTAGGCCCATCGCCAAGCAGCTTCCACATGTCTGTAGCATTAATAGATAAATAATTATTAATTTATAGACAAGAACCCGACTACTGCAAAATCACGCTCTAAAAAGTATTAAACAAGAAAATATCCAGGATATCCGAGGACGTATGCCTCTTACTCTAATAAAGCAATACATTCTAGGGAAAAGTGGCATACGACCATGGCTGTCTTAGATATTTAATACTTTTTAGAGCGTGATTTTGCAGTAGTCGAGTTTTAGGTTTTTAACTTAATTTGTTATTTACACTTTTTTTGCACAATAACGCCCAATAATTTATACATATTTGAAATGTGCTAATTGAGCCCTTAAATTGAATATCAAACACGGTACATTTATTTCCTGTTTATTTTTTAACGCAGCACTTTATGACCGCTAGAGGGCGCTACGTTAGATTCAGTGACACGTCATTTAAAGAAGAGCTATGACGGAACAAATGAACATAAATACACACATGCATAGCATGTAAAAATTACAACAGACTCTCTTTTGGCTCGGGTAAAAAATATAAAATACTGTAAATTGTATATTGTTTTATTCATATTCCTTTTTGCTTGTCCTCGTCGTAGATCCTCGTGATGGACCATCATCCCGGGGATATTAACATCAGGCCCTCGATTCTGCTAAAGCAAAACCAATGTGATGCCACGAACACTAAAAAAATCCATTTAATATTAAGTCTTTAAAGTATTACTCTTAAAGTCTAAAATTAAATGGCTTATTGTAGAGTAAATGAAAGAATGTTGTGAAACTTTTTTCATTTAATTTTGGACTGGTGTCTATAGCAATAAAGTATAAAATTTAATGCCATTTTTGTCAATTTTTGTAGTATGATAGTGGTTTTGCTTTAGCAGAATCGAGGGCCAGTTTCTCTGCTAAGGAGGTTGCCCTAGTCATAAAAAAACATGGTATGAGGTAAATCCTCGGGACACTATAGTATCGAACACTTGCTCTGGGCAACATCTACCGAGAATGATCTGTGTTTAAATCATAGCTGATTGCCAGAGGATTTGATGTCATGGACTTAGTGCCTGTCGTAAAGGATAACACTAGCAACTTGTCGATCCTATTTACAGACCAATTTCACTTTATTGGATAGTCTGCTCGATCAACAGTTGGACCAGCATCTAGAATTACATTACATGACGCTTAGTTTAGATTTAGGCCAAAGTTTTTAGCAAATGAGAGTGCTATTCTATTCTCTGTCTCAAGCAGACTGTTCAATACAGCAAGAAATATATCATTATATATTGCTGTCTTTTGGTCTTGTCAAAAAAGACAGACTGTAGCTCAGAAACCACTATGCCATGCGAATTTGCAACGTGAGATTGCATCTTCATTTAAATATTGGTACAGTCGCCACAATAATAAGGTAAGATGGTTGGATGTCTGGATGTTATACCGATTGGAGTGCGGTGCTAATGCCTAAGTAAGGTGCCTAAGGTGGTATAACCTTGCCTCGTGTCTTTAACCTGCATGTTAATGGGCTCATCGCTGAGCTTGACAACACTAGCATTAAATATTTATGCACAGACAAACAAAACAAATTTTGTTTTGTTTGTCTGTGCATAAATACCATAAGCTACGCTGATGACACGGTGTAGCTGAGCCCATCGATTGATGTACTAAGTATATATGTTTGGTATACTTTAAACCTCCAGATGTTCATGTCAGCGTCTTATTCAGATCACTGTTTTATAAACGATGTCTCTGACCCGCCTGATAATAAGCTTAAGGCAAATCTCAGGAAAGAGGGTGGCCATTACAGACACCAACAAATTTACAATATTGGCCCTCAGCTTAACAGCCTTATCAGGTGCTTTTTCACATCCTGCTCAAAGGACCTGGGACCGTAGGAAGGGTACATGAGGAAAGGAACAGCGCTACCCCATGGAACGGCCTGGACTCTGAGAGGTTTAAGCCAGTAACCGTCCTAGGGAACGTCGTATGTTGGCTCATGCTAACCGTGACGTTTAGTATTCAGGACGCCCTGAACACTAGGGACATTATATTGAGGCCATTTTTAGTCAATAGGAGGTTCCTTTTATTGAATGGATGAATATCCTTCCAATGAAAGGTTGGATGTGATATCATGGTCATGGATTTCCTTCTATGGCTATGGTGCTGACGTACGAAGTACGTCTACGCCGTCGACACATTTTTTTTGAAAAATATAAACCGTACGAATAGGAAACACAACAAATGGACGAACTTCGAAGTTCTTGCAGGGAAATGCTGACGTGCCGCAGGAGTCCGTCTTATCACCCACTCTCATCTGTATGGTATGCAGAACATACCAACGATATGCTGTCCACCGACAGCATTCATTGCTATGCAGGCCATATCATCTTACATGTAGCTATCCTGCGGCCAAGCAGTCTGATATATCGTGGAAAAAAGGCAGCTTCTTGTCACTGAGCTCGACCGGATCCTGAATCATATTTCATAATGGGGCACTAAGAACCTGGTCGAATTCAATGCCAAGAAGACGCAGGCATGTGCGTTTACAGCAGAGGTGTCTTATTTTGTTCCCCTTCTCACTCTTCAGAGCACGCCACTGCCACTGCAGGACAATCTCAGTATCCTCGGTATGGATTTTCGCTGCAAACTGAACAACAAAAACTACATTAAGAATATCATTATAACAGCCTCACGTAAACTCGGATCCATCTCCTCCCATGCGGTGTCGTACAAGGCGACTAAGGGATAGGACTGTTTAACATCAGATAGATATATACTGTCCAGACTCAGCCTATACATGGCTCGAGTCAACAATAGTGCCCGGAAAACGGCAATAGGCTCACCCCCTATTACGTGGGACCTAATACAAAGATTGGTGAAATGTGGGTGTTAATTCACCTCTGCCTAATCCTCCGGGAATAAAGGCGTGATTGTATGTATGTTGTATGTATGTAAACTTGGATTCCTGAACAAAGTGAGACGTTTTTCACGACGAAGCACCGGTGTCTTTTGTTCAATACATAAATTCGCTCCTGCGTGGAAAAGTGCTCGCATCTCTGGTATGACTCAGCAAAGCACTTACTAGAAGCTCTCGACAGCCCTCGTCACCAACAACCAATAGCCTTTGCAGATGCGTTGAGATGTTGCATAATTGGCAGTAATTTACCGTCTCTACCATGGTGAATCTGATGAGCTTTCCAATAAGTCCCACTCTCTGCTTTCTCACACAGGACAACACATACTGTATTTAGATGTCACTCGCATACGGTGCAGAATATTCCATCAAGAAGTGGTTCGGCGACTACTTCCTCTGCTGCCGCACCATTAAAACCTGGAATACATAACCATTACATGTGTTTTTCTCTTCCTACAGTCCCGGATCCTTTAGGCAGAGCGTGAAAAAGCATCTGATGAGACCGTCAAGTTAAGTGCCACCATTGTAACAATGTACGTGTCTATAATGGTAACCCTCTTTTCCGAGAATTTGCCTTCAGCTTCTGAAGTTAAATCGGTGTGCCCTGCATAAAAAAATGTATTTAAATTCCCCAAGAACAACTAAAGCTTTACAGTTTTCCTCAATTGACAGACAAATAATCATTAAGGTAAATACATTATTTCTGGGTTCATAACTTCATACAAAATCACCGCGGGTAAATTTGTTTACAAGCACAGATTATCTAGATTATCGTACTTGAAGTGGTTGATAGCATCTCATCGATGACGATATAAATCATTACGGCGGAAGTGTTTGAAGCTTAATCTATAGAAATTTAGAATATAATTAGCATACATAATTATAATTTAGACTGTTTAGAATTGCGAGTCGAAATGATAGGTAAAGTTCTTTTGCTGGTGCTGATGTCATGGTGTGTTGTAGAATCACGAGTATGTGATTCCTGTCTAAGATATACATTTGAAAATGATTATGATACATTCTTTACAACCCATGGTTTCTGTGCTGGCTTGTTGCCGTGGAATATCGGAAGATTTGAAGATACATCTGTGACACCCTTCCACGACAGTAGTACACACTTCATTTACGCGCAAGGTTCCAGCTGCGTGTCGTCTTCCCCGTTCCTCATGAAACCAAATGGAATTGTTGAAGTGAATATCTATATGGAAAATCCTACTGCCGACGATATGGTTCTCGTTATGATATTTGATGAGGTGGATTCAAATGCTGGTCAAGCACAAGTCAGTGGAAGTACTTATCCAGGTGGTTGGTATACAATGAGCATAAGAGTACTTGGCTTGCGTCCGTTTAAAGGTCATGTAAGTATTTTATACTCTAAATATTTTATAATATTTGTGTTACAGTATTGCGCGCATTAGAAACATGCAGTGTGGATAATATCATTTCTATATAATAATGTTGATTCTCTTTCTGGTACTGAAAACCATCGTATTCCAATAAATACAAAACAGTTATTATTTACCTGACTTGACTTTACTTATCTATGAAAACTAAAAAGTAACTTTGCAGGAATTCTCAAGCATATTACTAACGTTTGTTGAGATTTACTATTATCATCAAAAAAATAACAGGTTTCCCCCGACTCGGATTCAATATCTTTTCTTACTTTCTGAGCTTCCTTTCAATTATAATTAAGACATATATAATAACCGCCTGGTTCCCGGCACAGTAGGGCCACCCCATCTCTTCACATGGGGTGTCGTAAGGTAACTAACGGATAGGCCAGTTTAACATCAGATAGATATAATATACAGTCCAAATTCAGCCTCACTTGCATGGCTCCAGTTAACAACAGTGCCCAGAATACGTTAATAGGCTCACCTGCTATAACGTGTGGGACCGAATACAATGGATGATGAAATGTAGGCGTTAATTCACCTCTGCCTCACTCTCCAAGGATAAAGGCGTAATTATAATATGAATATAGTTAGTAACGTCCGTGAAGAAAATTATATTTCGCCGCTTCATTCTCGATATAATTAACCAGGTAGTCCCTTATATCTACTAGGCAACGTCGCACATTTTTAAGAGTTATGAATATGACTAAAAATTTTTACAAGTACCTACGGAGCTGTGCTCTTGACAGATACTCATTCTTTATTTGTGCGTGGCAACGCGAGCACGTCTTCAGCAATGCGAAAACGCAGCGCCGAAGAAAAAATAAATCAAAAAGTGAAAGTTATCGTCGTATATAGATATAAAAGTTAAAAACTTATTATAAAAATACAAGTGAAAAAGTGAAAGTTATCGTCGTATATAGTTATTTCCTTACCACCATTGTGGTACTGGTATATACAATAAATACCTCACATGTACATCGGGGTTGACCGAGAGTCTCCAACGATGATACTTATTTTACGTAAATCGTAAAACAATCTTTATCATATCGTGCATTACGATATTGCTACAGGTATGGATTGACTAAGAGTCAATATCTGCCTCACATGTACATCGGGGTTGACTGCGGGTCTCCAACGATGATACTTATTTTACGTAAATCGTAAAACAATCTTTATCATATCGTACATTACGATATTGCTACAGGTACGGATTGACTGCGAGTCAATATCTGCCTCACATGTACATCGGGGTTGACTGCGAGTCTCCAACGATGATACTTATTTTACGTAAATCGTAAAACAATCTTTATCATATCGTGCATTACGATATTGCTACAGGTATGGATTGACTAAGAGTCAATAGCTGCCTCACATGTACATCGGGGTTGACTGCGGGTCTCCAACGATGATACTTATTTTACGTAAATCGTAAAACAATCTTTATCATATCGTACATTACGATATTGCTACAGGTACGGATTGACTGCGAGTCAATATCTGCCTCACATGTACATCGGGGTTGACCGAGGGTCTCCAACGATGATACTTATTTTACGTAAATCGTAAAACAATCTTTATCATATCGTACATTACGATATTGCTACAGGTATGTACAATAAATACCTTTCATAAAATAATCATCGGGGTTCGCTGCGTGCGTCCAACGATAATTACATAGTGAAACAGTAATATCAACCATTACTGTGCGGCAATGCATAAAACGAGTGTCGAAAATATTTTTATTTTTATACCCTCATTTATACATAATAGCGGCATACTATTAAATACAAGAGAGCAATGCAGTTTTATATCATTTTAGGTCAAAAAGACCAAATGATTGAGAGCTCAGCTCCAACACTTATCGATAATTTTGTCTCAATCGGAAAACAAGAAATCACCGACTTAACTACAACACCTAGCGTTAATCCTGAACCGTTGACATTGGGCGACCCAGGTCGCGACCCAAAACTGTTATCAGCACTGGGCGAATCCACCCCTGAGCCACCAGACTATGGCGAAAAAATCCTTTATGGCTACCACTTCTAAAGAAAGGTATGCCCATAGAAAATAAATAAAAATTGTTTTAGGAGTATTAATCCTAGACAATTGTAGATTATTGCAAACACCTAAACTTAATTTTGCGGAGATTGCAGCCGCCATACCCGACAGGGTTGGAAATAAAGACAAAAATATCCTTTCTACCCAGTAACAACTCAGTGTAGGAATTACGACCATAAAGAAGGTCATGGACCTTTTCTTATTAGGTGAACATAAAATTCAGGCAATAAAGCCCCTAAGCTATGGGTGCTGTTTACTAATACTTACGAACTCAAACTGCAAGCGCCTCCCAACAGGTAGGCCTCTATCCCTATCCACACCAGGGAAACTGGCAAGCTCCTCGCTTCCCATCGAACAAGAAGGGGGGGGGGGGAGCGGGGAGGGAACCGTCGCCAGGCGCCAACTGCGAGTTCGCGCCGCGACAACCAGTGTGTTCCCAACACGAAGAGCAGGAGCATTTCTTCGAACAAGCCCCGTGCAACGACACAACTATAGTTCAAGTATACATACCGACCGTATGACCTACTTTTATAATTGTCGGCTTATGGTTACCCAAAATACAATAAAATTGCTCTCAAATGAATTTAAGAGTGGTTATTCAATTCCATTTTGCAAAGACGTTCGGCAAGTCACCGGCCCTAATAATAATTTTTCAAAAAAAAAAAAAAAAAATAATAATAATAATATTAAGATTTCAATTCGAATCTGCCTCCAGGGTAAAAACCACCTAGGAGTTCACAGCTTTACCATAATATATGGGTTATCAGTGCAGTGACACCAAGAGTCTTCACAAACATAATATGAAGCAGGTGTTATCTTATTTATGAAACGGCAGCTTTAGGTCCGTGGTGTACCTACTCGTACAGTCGGATGACATATTGGGCATAAGAGATCACTATTCTGAGTGTCTTCTTCCTAAGATATAAACGAAACACTGTAGTTTTTAAAATACTTGGCCTCGTTATAAATTATATTGGGGTAAATTGCAAGTTAGCTGCGATCACAAAATTAACTTTGAACAAACATAAATACAATCTAAAATAGATAGACACGTACACTTTTTATTATCTGCGAGATAATAATGCAGTACCCTTTTTTATTCAAATCCTGTCACGGTATACCTACACATGGGCTATTAACAAAAATACCGCCTATATACACAAATATTATAGAACGATCTAAGTAAATTTCCTATGTTATCGAATAACGAAACCAAGATTAGACTCCCTTCAGAGTTATTTAAAGACCTCGATTGGCGGAGCAAGATAATATTCTCAAAATCTAATCATATGCCCCTTGCTCACTTTAAATTCGAGATTTGCACGAATGCCTCCCGGATAAACTGGGCTGCAGTGTGTAATAACAGTCGAACTAACGGAATGTTGTCAACTTTTGAACGCGAAAAACACAAATTACTTAGTCCTTAAGTTTCTCTTGGATTAGAGACCTTAATACGGTTAGAGAATAACTATGTAGTAGGTTTCGGACTGATCTCTCCCCTAGCTGGTTCCCCTGGGGGGGACGCAAGGATTTTCTAGTACTAGCGTCTCCACTTAGTGAGGGGAGATACTAAAATATTACTTCGCGTCGATAATACGACAATCATAAACTACGTAAATCGAATGTGTGGAATTCAATTCCCCCAGTTAAACGACCTGTCTCGGCTCATTTGGCAGTGGTGCGAGAAACGTAATATTTGGATCGTGACTTCAATTCATAAATAATAAATCCGGACACGGAATAAGAGCTATCAAATAAAGCATTCGAAATGATTACAAGACGTTTAGGTCACCCCGAAATCAACCTATCCGCTTCTCGCACCAGTACAAAATGCGATACGATCTAAACAACATCCTGATACCTTAGCATAAAAATGCATCAGAAAAGTGATTGACGACAAAGCTACTGGCCCTCACAGCCCTGATTTCCCATGTCGAAATAGTTGATAAATTCAGAAATACTTTACCTTTAATTCTGATTTAAACACCCTCTTCAATCTTTTTTTTTTAGAGACCAACATCCCCTTCATCGGAACCTTACCCTGGCTGCAGCGAGGCCCTGTGGCAGGCCTTCATTAAGCGAGGGTCTCCTCCCGATGCACTAAATCTATTAATAGCTTCGTTAGCAGACAGTACTATTATGCAGTATAAGTATCTATTACTTTAAGGCTGTGGTGGCAATTGCCAACACAACCATTAATTTATTCAAACCTCCAATAGCGGCAGTACTATCACTTTTAAGTCAACAGTTTACTAACGGATGTTCACACAGTAACTTAAATAGTCACCAATCAGCATTATCAATATTCCCTGGTGACAATATCGGCTCAGACGAAAGATGCATCTACTGTAAGATGCATTTAGGTCAATGCCTAAATATTTCCAATACTGACTTAAATTTAAAAAAAAAAAAAAAAAAAAAAAAACTAGAAATAGTAATATTCCCTGCTCTATGTACAGCTCATTGTGTACAAACATTTTTTTAAATCGAAAATATATATTCTTTTCAAACAATGGTATTCACATCTCGATAACGATATGTCAAAGTCAAAGTCAAAGTCTTTGTTTCTCAAAATGGTGCAACACTGTTACAGCTTTTTAGACGTCAAAATGATAAAAACTACCGCTCCTGGACGTGACCAACCTATTCTGTTCCTACCTCATTTCGAGGATAACATACACGTATTTACCTGCCCTGCAACAGTCCTCAAGAAATATATTTTTGCTACAAAAATAAGAGAACTGCCAGTACGGGTCAATGAAATTGTTGTTAACATACAAAGCACCACACAGACCAGCTACCACACAATCAGTTGGTCGCTGGATAAAACAGGTACTGACAGAGAGCGGCGTCGACACGTGCGTCTCTAGCGCACACTGCATGCGCCATGACGCCACATCCGCCGCGCACTCGCGCGGTCTTCCAGTCGAAGCTATTCTGTAAATTGCTGGCTGGACCAGCACATCCAATACACTCACAAAATCCTATAACCTAACGGTAATCAGTGACGAAAATTTTGCTAATTTAATATAGGTACCTTACCTAGTATTAGGTAATAAGTACTTAGTTGGAATTTACTATTGCATTAGTAACTTATTTAAATAAATTAAACGGATAAGTAACTGTTTTTGCTCCCAATAATCATTAAGTTCATATTGAGAGTTCCACTGAATTAAAAACTTTCTGTGCTATCTCTGAAAGTCTACCTGGTTAATTATATCGAGAATGAAGCGGCGAAATATAATAGATGATCAAACGAACTTCTCGAATGAAGTTCGATCATTATTATATGAGCCGCTTCATTCGAAGATATAAACTCCCTCCCACCCATAGTACACAAACAGCATTGTTAATAGGTTTGATACTGTACCCAAAGCAAGAAAGTTTTATGCGTTATACCTTTATCTCTAAAGAATGAGTATCTGTCAAGAGCACAGCTCCGTAGGTACTTGTAAAAATTTTTAGTCATATTCATAACTCTTAAAAATGTGCGACGTTGCCTAGTAGATATAAGGGACTACCTGGTTAATTATATCTTCGAATGAAGCGGCTCATATAATAATGATCGAACTTCATTCGAGAAGTTCGTTTGATCATCTATTATAACTAACTTGTTTATTTACTGGGGGTTTGTTTTGTTTCAGCTTGTCATTCTCGGTACGACATCTGCAACTTCAACGGTCAAAGTGGATTCTTTTAGGTATATACCGCCTAGAAAGTCAGAAAGTGATTGCAAATTATATGATTTCAAAGAAACAAGCACCGTAAGTACCACCGAAAGCACCACTGAAACTACCACTAAAAGTACCACAGAGAGTACCACTCAAAGTACTAGTAACACCCCAACGGAAAGTGCACCTGAAAACCCACCTGAATGCGCTCCCGATAGACCACCATTAATTCCTGAAATACCCCCTGAATGTACTCCGGAAAGACCCCCTAAATGTACCCCAGAAAGACCCCCGGAATGCGCTCCTTTGAAGTCTATTGAGATAGATATTATGAAAATGTCAATTACTATTAGTATTTTATAGTTAACGATGTACTTTTATTACGCATGTGGGTTACTTTAATCATTGTTACACCTAGTGATATTTATACTCCTTTTGTAATCTTTTAGGTCTTTACTGGAACAATATAAACAAGTATGAAGATTATTAGAAGCTGAAGGCACAAGGTTTATTTGTTAATTCTTATTAATTAAATAAAATTAAGAATTTATTATGTAACATTTACCAATGAGATGATAATCGACTATTGCAATATTTATTTAATAATCATACAATTTACTTATAAAATCATGATGGCTTTTGCTTCATCCTTATTTTATAACATAAACATATAAACTCACGCCTGTATCCCCGAAGGGGTAGGCAGAGGTGCTAGCACCCACATTTCGCCGTTTATGTTTAGGTCCCAATGTAACAGGTGGCGAGCCTATTGCCATTAACCGGGCACGTATAACCCTGCGATAAATACACACATAATTTCGAAAAGCATCGAAAAGTCATTGGTGTGTGCCGTGGTAAAACCTGGGATCGAACCCGAGACCTCGTCTCAGCAGTCCATTACCCATACCACTAGGCTACCGCGGTTATTAATAGCACTAATTTATTTTATAAATAGCACTAATTATGCAGTACTAGCTGTCCCGGCGAACTTCGTACCGCCATATTTTTCATGTTTCCGCTGTACCTATTTTCTCATCCTTTAAACCTTCCCTGGACACTCACGAATATTTCAAGACTAAAATTAGACAAATCGGTTCAGCCGTTCTTGAGTTAGAAAATAACAACGAAAAGTGGCATTGATTTTTATATATTAGATTATATATACAGTAATTTCTATGCTATTGAGAGCTGTAAAGTAACAGAATTAATTGTTTTTAATACATAATACTAACCCGAGAAATGAAGGAGAGTCTGTACTTATTGAATAAACCACCTATATACTTTACCTTTTACTTTTCTTTAGTGGATGCGGAAGGCGGTTGATCGGCAGACGTGGCGCACATTGGGAGAGGCCATGTCCAGTAGTTATGAAACTGTTATAAAATAGTTGTAATAAAATAGTTAGTAAATGTAATAAAATAGTTTTGAAACTGTATACTAATTGAGTATACAGTTTCAAAACTATTTTTAACCTTACCGGTGTCTCCTCACGGCAGTCGCGAAGCTGAAGAAATTACACAGTATGGAAAATTACAAGTGGTATATTCTATGTGCCAAGTGCCATTGATCGAAGTTATAATGTATGGGGTTCTTCAAGATGGGCATTAGAAGGTTCTTACGGATTCGGCAACGCAAGTGTGATGCCCCTGGTGTTGCATACATCCATAGGTGCTTGTCTGCCACCTAACGGCCCGGCCACATCTCCACGGCACGGCACCATCCGTCGCGCGTCGTCGCCGTCGACGGCGACGGCGCCGCGCCGTCGGATGGCGCGGCCGTGGACGGTGTGATTTAGGGGAGGGCAATTCCCAGACGAAATTTTTCAGTTGTCGTGCGCGCAATGATATAATATATAACTAGCTCTCGCCCGTGGCTCCGCCCGCGTGGATGTCGGTTACCTATGTCCTTTCTCAAGGTCTAATCTGCCCCTATACCAAATTTCATCAAAATCACATAAAAGTCAAATAAGTTTTTAATAATGAATTCGTAAGTACATCATGTACTTTGATGAACTAAAAATAAATACCTATGTTTTTCTTGCTTTCTATAGGAATTTCTCTCCTCTAGGAAGATAGATAAGAAGATATATTTTTGAAAATTGCAACGGAAGAACACAACAACCTATCATAAGATTATAATAATGTTATCTTTTAATATATTTAGTACGACAAAATAGATAAGTTTATATTTTTTCAAATAGGTATACATTTGAACTTACCTACTTAATAACTGTACCAAATTTCATTAAAATCGGTTCAGTTGTTTCGGCGTGAGAGCCAGACAGACAGACATACAGAGTTACTTTGCATTTAAATATTCATATGGATATGGATATCGATGTCCAATACACAGAACTGTATCCATTTAATTATCTATAATCAACTGGATTTAAGTAGTTAATGATTGACCAAGCCCAAATGACGCACACCCCTCACCAACCACACAAGCAAATTGATGACGATTATTTTCGGATTAGTTGGTCAAGTAGACCAGCAAACTCGGATTTATCAAGCGACTAGTCGATCGCGATGTTCGCATACATGTCATAGTTCATGAAGCAATCATCGTTTATACACGACTGCGCAAGCAAGAGTAATGTTTTGCGCGCGTATGTATGTAGTTTTTGTGTGTTCCCCTCTATAGGCCTTACGTCTGGACGGATTTCAGTGATGGGTCTCAAATGAAAGGGATTGATCTTATAATAGTGAACATGTGGATTTACTAAAATTGAGTGTTTCCGAAAAAAAAAAATCACTCAAACTTATAGAGTAGGGTATCAAAATGAAGGGATTTAAAAGGAGATTACATAACACATTTATCGTAATTAAAAACCATTTTTTTTTATTGATGTCCCGATTGCTCCTGAAAAGATCGAAACAAGTTTTTTCGGTTTGATTGGCAAATGGGTTAAAAGGGTACCGCCTACTATTCAACTTATTTCGATACTTTCAGCAGCAGTTGGTTTTTCAATTTTTTAAGTTTATTTTTTACTCAGATGATGTGATGGGAGCGTCTTTTCGCTTAAAACTATACATTTTAATAAAAACTTCTTTTTAATATGTAACAGCTATACGAAAAAAAAAACAAAATTTTAAAGTAACATAGAAGGGGTAAAACAATAATTACAAAATTGGAAACACCAAAACCATCGGCCTTACCATAAACCTTAAAACAGGTCAATAATTGAACTGCTGTCATTCTACCAACTGCAAATGTCACTTTGTAATGTCATATAAATATATAGGATTACAAAGTGACATTTGCAGTTGGTAGAATGACAGCAGTTCAAATATTGACCTGTTTTAAGAGTTCATGGTATGGGCCCAGGTAAGGTGACTAAGGGATAAGGCTGTTCTCCACATAGCCCATGAATAAGTGGATAAGTGGATTATTTATATAAAATCATAGTTGGCGAAAGGGGATTGGGTAATCTAGTATGGACAGTGGCGTTCTTAATTTTTTCAGCGGCCATAATTAATTTTGATACCACTTCATTGTACTGTGTTAAACACACGTACAATAGTTATTTGTTATACAAGAGTGCAAAGTTGCTTTTTAACCGCGTGCTCAGTTTTGATGACCGAGCAAGCGAAAGATTCTAAATTTGAATCACGAGCATAGCGAGTGATTCATAAATTAGAATCTTGAGCGTTAGCGAGGGAATCAAAAGAGCACAAGGTGTAAAATCTTTGCACTCGAGTGCAACACGTAACTTTTCATCCCACCTCAGCGAGGAAATAATGAAATGCTTCTTCTTCCTAGCGTTAATTCCCAGTCGCATCCGAAGTTCTCACCTCGGAGTTCGGGGTCCGCTTTACCAGTCTTAACTGCGGATTTGGCTGGACCTCGATATTTTTCGTAAAGCGACTGCCATGTGACCTCCACAACCGAATGGTGACATTAGGCGATATCGAAGCATTGCAGCTAGACCGTTGTTGTTGAACTTTTTATGCATACAAATATTTGCACTGAGCGGGGATCGGACCCGCGCCTCCTGCGTTGCGGCCACGTTCACTACCACTACGCCACGGAGGCTGTATAATAATTATGTGTAATAATACTAATAATAAAATATCAACAAATAAAATTCAACAACAATGTTCAACCATAGGACGTGAAAAAAAAAATTATGCGCGCAAAGCAAATTTAAAAAAAAAAGTAGGTACACCAAGGAGGTTCCGAGTTGAGTTTTTCATAAATTAAAAAAAAGTTGTATGATAAATCGGCACCATAGAGGTAGAAGTAAATAGGTTTAATGATGTTTTGAGTTCACAAACCTAGTACACACGATGTTCTAAATTCAAATTTACTTTCCACTCTAGAGGATAAAAGCGACTTTTACACTCAGATATCGAAGAAAAAAAGTACTCTTTCCGAGATGGTGGGATGAAAATGTCATTATTTTCATTGTTAGTAATATCAGAGCTGCGATATACAGGGTGGAACATTTCGACTTTACCTTGAAGGAAAGTACCCTCATACTAAAGATAGCGAATTTTAGTTAAAGGAAACTTTACCTTATTTTTTAAAAGAAACAAAACTGTATTCAAAGACTTTTGAAAATGCCACACCCGGTAGTCGAACGGACTAATATTTTACAAAACCTTCTTTTTCATGGACTTCCTTTTATTTAATTTACCAAGTTTGTTAGAGAGATTTGATCCCTATGATCGACCCTATCGATTGATGTAATAAAAATACAGGGTGTTATTTTTTCGAATTGTAGTCGGTTCGATTATAAGGCGTGGCAAACGATTTTTCAGCATTCCTTAAATGCAGTGCTGTTTCTTTTTTAAAAACATACTAAACTGTATGCAAAGTTTTCTGAAAATGCCACACCCGGTAGTCGAACCGACTAAAATCTTCCTAAATCTTCTTAAATCTTCAATTTCATGGACTTCCTTTTATTTAATTTACCAAGTTTGTTAGAGAGATTTGATCCCTATGATCGACCCTATCGATTGATGTAATAAAAATACAGGATGTTATTTTTTTGAATTGTAGTCGGTTCGATTATAAGGCGTGGCAACGATTTTTCAGCATTCCTTAAATGCAGTGCTGTTTCTTTTTTAAAAACACACTAAACTGTATTCAAAGTTTTCTGAAAATACCACACACGGTAGTCGAACCGGGTACGAGTACCTACTCTTACTACCGGAGATAGTTAATTTCATTCAAAGGAAACACTCTCTTATTTAAAAAAGAATACAAAGCTGCATTTAAGGAATTTCGAAAGATCGCTTGCCACGCCCTGTAATCGAACCGACTAAAATTCTAAAAAATAACACCCTATATTTTTATTGCATCAATCGATAGGGTTGATCATAAGGATCTAATCTCTCTAACAAACTTGGTAAATTAAATGAAAGGAAATCCATGAAATAGAAGATTTAGAAAGATTTTATTCGGTTCGACTACTAGGTGTGGCATTTTCAGAAAACTTTGAATACAGTTTAGTGTGTTTTTGAAAAAGAAACAGCCCTGCATTGAAGGAATGCTGAAAAATCATTTGCCACGCCTCATAATCGAACCGACTACAATTTGAAAAAATAACACCCTGTATTTTTATTGCATCAATCGATAGGGTCAATTATAAGGATCAAATCTCTTTAACAAACTTGGTAAATTAAATAAAAGGAAATCCATGAAATAGAAGATTTAGAAAGATTTTAGTCGGTTCGACTATCGGGTGTGGCATTTTCGGAAAACTTTGAATATGATTTAGTATGTTTTTAAAAAAGAAATAGAACTGCATTTAAGGAATGCTGAAAAATCGTTTGCCCCGCCCTATAATCGAACAATTCGAAAAAATAACACCCTATATTTTTATTGCATCAATCGATAGGGTCGATCATAAGGATCAAATCTCTCTAACAAACTTGGTAAATTAAATAAAAGGGAATCCATGAAATAGAAGATTTAAGAAGATTTAGGAAGATTTTAGTCGGTTCGACTACCGGGTGTGGCATTTTCAGAAAACTTTGCATACAGTTTAGTATGTTTTTAAAAAAGAAACAGAACTGCATTTAAGGAATGCTGAAAACTCGTTTACCACGCCTTATAATCGAACCGACTACAATTCGAAAAAATAACACCCTGTATTTTTATTACATCAATCTATAGGGTCGATCATAAGGTTCAAATCTCTCTAACAAACTTGGTAAATTAAGTAAAAGGAAATCTATGAAATGGAAGGTTATAGGAAGATTTTAGTCGGTTCGACTACCGGGTGTGGCATTTTCAGAAAACTATGAATGCAGTTTTGATTCTTTTTAAAAATAAGGGAATGTTTCTTTTCAGTGGAATTCGCTATCTTCAGTATTTAGAGTACTTCCATCTAAGTAAAGTTGAAAAATACCACCCTGTATAGCTAAGTCCCGATATAGTTTAGATAAGTTTGTCCATAGTATCTTTTGATCACTTTATACTGTACTTTCATATTATACCAATTTCATTGATGGCCGCTCAATTCCGACACGACGCCAACATTACCCAACCCCCTTTGGGTAGTAATACACCTCTGCCTACGCCTTGGGGTATTACAGTATAGTACAGCGAGTGAGTATTTGTAGTTACCTCGTTGTAATTTAAGGCCCCGAATCAGATTAGCATCGAAAAATCGGTATTTTCGAAACCGTTTTTCTTTTTAACTATAAAACCTAAAGATCTGGAATTTACATCCCTGCATACTACAGGATATACAGAGTAACTTCACCTTTTCATAGATTCAATAAAAAAGAAAGAAATGGTTGAAAAGAGGCTCTGAACATCACTCTACTCTTTCTTATGAAACCAAATATTTTCTACAATATGTATCCAAATAATCTACAATTTCAGATATATGTTAAATGAGTGTATTAGCATGACGTGACCTTCTTAGTTTGTAATCGTCCCCTATAAAATTATCTATTAAAATTAGTTTTACTGATTTTTACGGCTGAAAAACGAGCGAATGACCTTGAGCATTTGTATGGTCAAAGTCATTCGCGTATGTAATCACCTTAATTATAAGCTCGGATTATTTATTTATCGTAGGTACCGATATCGTATCATCAAATTATCCACATAATACGACACGATAATCCGATGAATAATACCACACAGGTATTAAAAGCGTATAACAAAGAGATCTCGGGTATACTAGCATACTGTATACTTGCTTTAGACAGTTCAGTATAGTGAGTTGAAATGATACGTAAAGTTGTTTTGCTGTTAATGATATCATGGTGGTCAGTGCTTGCATATGCGTCTACCTGTACAAGATATACATTTGAAGAGGGTTTTGACGAGTTATTCGAAAGAACAATGCCCACTTTTCACCTGTCTGATCAGAATAAGCAATTTGCCCGTATTGCCTAGATAATTAGCTCATAAAATAGCATATTTTTTTCTATTTTTAACAAAAAAACTTAGAAAGAAAGAGTTAGGCTAGAAAATCAGATATCAGTTTTTTAATGATAATCAAAATTATCAGCAATATATCAATCTGCGTAAGACGAAATTCACCATCTTAAAGCAGAAACCATAGACGGAAAATATTCTCTACTCTCTGTCACGTTGTGATTATATTCTCTTTAGAGATGTTACAATCGGGACTATTTAGAATAGTCGTATTAATGAACAAATGACTTGACAAATATTACGTTATTCTTCCTGTTACCCAGTAGGACAAATATTAGTCACACACACACACACACACATACACACATAATCACGCCTTTATCCCCGGAGGGTTAGGCAGAGGGGAATGAACACTCACATTTCACTAAATCATTGTATTGGGTCCCACGTAATAGGGGGTGAGCCTATTGCAGTAAATAATAGTGGCTGTTTGCACTACTTTTCAATCAAACGACTACGTCCAGTTATTCAATATAATGTAAATGTTATAGGCAATGTGTATAATGCAGGCATTCTATACAATACCTAGGAAATGTATAGAATGCCGGGGTCGTTCAGGCAATGTATGAAATGATATTCAATGTTTAAACTATTTTACACTTACAGTGCACATTCCGACTTGGATAGATTAGGTTAGAAGGTAAATGCGGGAGCGGAGCGGAGCTCCCGCATTAGCCTTTGTGGTTATTTTTTTTATTACCATACAGAATTTCTATAGGCCACGGCAACCACTCTCTTACCATCATCCCTGTGCTTGTCAGCCACCTAACCTGATGGAAAGAGAGTTGTTACTGTGGCCTATAGAGATCTGCATGGTTAAAAAAAAATTACCACGAACCTAACTTCTAACCTAATCTATCCAAGTCGGAGTAAACAGTTTTTCTTTCAGCAGTAATATCCATTTTTCAAATCCATAGAGGGCTTCTTAAGGGATCGCAAATAAATGACGCTTTATTAATCTATTAGGTACTTTGTTTGCTAGCAGTACTTATTTATTAAGGTGAGACGAATTTTCGCACATGAAATATCATTTTAAAGAGACGAATTTACAACAACCCGTCCAATAAACACATTGCCTGATGCGCTTCTGGCATTTAATACAATACCTAGGCAATGTATGAAATTAATCGTATTATACACATTGCCTGAACGTTTTAGGCAATGTATAGAATGCCTAGGCATTCTATACAATGCCGGATTATACACATTGCCTATAACATAAATACGAAATAGTGACCAACTTTTCCTTCATACTTTAACAGGCTTAGGATTAACGCACGCACATAGATTATAATATCGCTCATTGTCGCTATTATTTTGACTATTACCTAATAAGATATCAAAATAATATGAAATAATCGTATTAGGTATACCTAGTAGGTATACCACTGTTATATTGTGTTACTGGTACCTGCTACGATTACAAATAATAATTGTATTTGTCCTCTCTCTACGCTATAAACAAACACCGACTATGACATGACAGTGACAGCTTCATTTGGTTTCATGGTTTCGTTTTATTGCTGATGTTGGCGTTTCGCCATTACTTAATAATTTTATAAACATTTATAATTTACTTGACATTGGCAAACTGACGGCGATTTGCTGCAGACGCCATTAAGAAGAAGTTGAAGTAGTGTAATTCCTCTTTCTGTTGCGTTCAAATTCAATTTGATACTCTGATATCACCCCATTTGAGAGGAGAGCAATGTCCGCATCCGTGGGATCCTTGTCCATGACATAGCAGATAAAATACAGGAGAGCCTCATTGCTGGACAAGTTTTTCGGCAACCCCCAGGCTACGTGTATGATAAAAATGTCTGGCAATACCGCCCCGCCGGGTAGCAGAGCAAACCTAAGAAGTCTTAGCTCAACTATCGTTGTAAAATATGTTATGTGTGCCAATTATCTCATTACCAGTGATGCCCAAAACAGTGAAAAGTGGAGACAGACCCTAAGGGCCAGTCCACACGGTGCGTTGTTTGCGTTGCGTCGACGCAACGCAAATATTTTGACACATAGCCGGCCACACGGGCGCTGCGTCACCGCAGCGCCCGTGTGGCCGGCGCTACACGCAGCGTTACTACGATGCAGTCACAGTCACAACGCGTACACCCCCGCCCGCTTCGCCAACGGGGCTGCAGCTCCGTCGTGTGTGCGTTGCGTCGACGCAGCGCGCCGTGTGGACACTATGATTTTATTTGTATGTAAAACGACGCGACGCAGTGGCACAGTGCTGCGTCGACGCAACGCAACGCAACGCGCCGTGTGGACTGGCCCTAACCTTTTAGAAAAGTCGGAAGACAGACCCTGGGCTCTAAGATTCCTGCCTTCAATTCAAAACACAATATTATTTTGACGATGATTATAATAAGAGAACACATACATTATAAAAATAAAAAAATAGACGAATAAAAATACCAATTGTAATGAATAAAATGTTGTAAGGTTGTATTATTAATATTCATTTTTGACTTTTCATATTGTCATTTCTGTAATAGCAATAAAGTTAAAAAGTATTTTATTTAGTTATTGTTGAATGCAAAAATTCCCTCAGCCTCAGTGGCATGGCAGTAGTGAACTCGAATGCTACGCAGGAGGCGCGGGTTCGATTTCCGCTCAGTGCAAATATTTGCATGCATGAATATGTCTACTTGCATTGACCTGGGTCATGGTATCTCCGTGCCTTGGAGAGCACGTTAAGCCGTCAGTACCAGTTATCATACGAACATCTAATGGCAGTCGTTAGGGGTAGTTAGAGCCCTATAAATCCAACAACTAGTCTACACAATACTTTAATGTCGCCAATGGGTTTTGGAGGTCAGATGGCAGTTGCTTCACCGAAAATATGTAAGTTCAGCCGCGTCATGGTAGTACTGGAAGAGGTGGACCCCGGACTCTGAAGCAAGGCCGTGGATGTAACCAGAATGAATGCAAGGCTGATGATGATGATGACAAAAATTGCAAACAGTAAATTGTATGTTGAAAGCTCATTTAATCACTGAATATGAGCATATGACATGAAATAAATCTAAATTATTACCTATATCTTGTTAATCTTGACTGTGAAGAATTAACTTTTGATAATATGAGATCGTCATCATCCTAGCGTTAGACCCGGTTGCACCCGCGTATACGTAAAATGTATGTCAGAACACGATCATTGGTTGTTAGGGGTCCATTACACGCTAGGTTTTGCCATGGTTTAACCATCAATCACGCCGTGAGTGACCAATAACATAACGTCTAATAACCGATTGACCAATAATATTCATGATTGACGGCATGATGCATGACGTTTGCATGAGCGTGTAATGGACCCCTTAAGTTTTTTGACACTGTCACACAGTTCATTAGTCAAAGCACAGATAAATAAATACTTTACCTACACGTTTTAATACCTTGAATATACATTTTTCTGTCTAAAGATTTAAACCATTATTGGTTTTATGGTTTTAAAGATGCAGTATCTATTCATCAATGATACCAGTACAGTAATACGATAGCATTTTAAAAATGTAATGACAGGGCAACGGATGTATGGAAAGTGGGCATCATTCTTTGTGGATTAACATCTACTGGGTGGTATGTTGGAAGTTTTAAAGATTTCAAACCTTCCAAACCCTTCCATGAGCGTAGTACTCATTTTATATATGCGCTACCTGTTAATTATACTCACAGCTGCACGAGATCTTTCACGTTTCCTATGACTGCAGGTGGAAATATTGAAGTGAATATGTATATAGAAAATCCTACTAGTGTCGATTACATAGAGGTTTTTGCGTTCGATGCAATTCAATGACGTTTGATGGGATCTGCCCGTATCGATGGACCTGACTATCCAGGCGGTTGGCACACCTTGAGATTCACGGTATTGCGCTTGGAAAATGTCGAGGGTTATGTAAGTATTCTTTACATCTAAATATTTCTAAATTTATATTATTACTAGCTTTTGCCCGCGGCTCCGCCCGCGTGGATGTCGGTTATCGCGACCAAACATAGCCTATGTCCTTTCTCAAGGTCTAACCTACCTCTATACCAAATTTCATCAAAATCGGTTCAGCGGTTTAGTCGTAAAAGTGAACAGACAGACAGACAGACAGACAGACAGAGTTACTTTCGCATTTATAATATTAGTAGGGATATTGGAGAATAAAATATATATTGCTTTACTTTTTAATACTACTTTGGTCGTAGAGAAGCACACGGCCCGTTTGATGAAAAGTGGTTACCGTGGCCTATAGACGAGTGCAACACTTGAGAGATTCTGTGCCATTAGCAAAGAAAACAAGTAGGACAAGCCTTTGGTGGTTCTGTGCCTTTGGTCTTACCGTTGACAGCAGAAAACTTCATCGGAGCCGCTGTCATAGGCTGGAGTTAAAAAGTTTACAAATAGATAAAGGGTTGCAATTTAGGTACTTCGAGTTTTAGGTATTTTGCGTTTTAGGCAATTTGCTTTATAGGCATCGTGAAATTTAGGTACTTCGCTCAAAAGGGATATTGGATTTATTTAAAAAAAAATCCGTTCATTTTATTTAAACACAAAAAAAAGTAAAAGAAGATTTTCGAAAACTGTAACGATAGAACAAAACAACTTATTATTATAAGATACTATTAATGTTATCTTTTAATAAAATATTTAGTACGTTAATACTAGTATATCCTTTCCAAAGGTCTAATCTAAGAATACTAGTATATCCTTTCCAAAGGTCTAATCTAAGTATCTCTGTTTTTTTTTTTTTTTTTATTTATTTATTTTACACACATAACAGATTACAACTATTACATTACATTACATACCTAGTTCGTATGTATAGAAAATAAAAAGTATGAGCTAGGTTGCAATCCACAAAAATGCGTTTACATGGAAAATAAAAGAGTTTAATACATCTATGAACCAAAATGATTAATTATTATACTAAATTATTATACATTAATTTAGGTACTTATATATAGCTGCTTATGTATACGATATGGCAAGAAACTATGAAAACGGCAGATACTTCAAGCGGAAGCCCATTTACAATATTAATGCTTAAACTGTTGATTCTTTAATTGAGAGGATATTATTAATGTTCTTAATAAATAAAGCCAATTTTGGTAAAAATATGTCAAACACTGGATTATCCTTGACAATTTCATTGCACTGACGTGCCATCCTAACCAAAGGATTGTAAAAAGATGTATTGTTTCGATACACTTGTAAGGCAAAAAGTCCTGTACTATTGGATCTACGAGCACTGTATTTGATATTAAAAGTTATTTGAGCAAGCAAGTTAGGTACATCTAGTATAGAGTGAATTATTTTATAAATATAAATAAAATCAAAATACAGCCTACGCATCGCCAGCTTCTGCATATTAAATTTAACTAAGCGAGCCTCGTAGCCTACGAGGGCACGCCCCAGGTGTTGACGGTAACATAAAATTCGTAAACACCTTCTTTGTACTCTTTCAATATTGTCAATATGAACTTGATAGTGTGGAGTCCATATTGGAGTACCATATTCCAAAATACTTCTAACGAGCGTCTTGTACAAGTAGAGAATTGAACGAGCACTTCTAAAGTCTCTGGTGGATCTAAAGACAAAACCTAGTAATCTATTAGCCTTTATCATTATGTACTGATAATGCTCCCGAAATGTAAGCCCATTATCAAAGACAATCCCGAGATCTTTAGCAGCGTGAGACCTCTTAAGGACCCTATTATCAATGCTGTAGTCATTAACGATCGCATGACGCTTATTAGTAAAAGTAATAACAAAGCACTTATCAATATTAAGGTACATCAAGTTACCCTTGCACCAACGGGAGATAACATTTAAGTCACTTTGTAATATATTACAGTCGTCAGAACATGTGATCGTTTTAAAAATTTTTAAATCGTCAGCATATAAGAGACATTCGCAAGATATATTGTTCATGAGATCGTTAATGAAAACAATAAACAACAATGGTCCCAAATGTGATCCCTGAGGCACACCAGATGGTACGCTTGCAGGAGAAGAAGTAAATCCTCTTAAAGCTACCAGTTGACTCCTTTCATTTAAGTAAGAGGTCAACCAGCGAAGGAGACTGCCATGAACGCCATAAGAAGCGAGCTTGTTGCAAAGCAATCGATGATTAACTTTGTCAAATGCCTTTGCAAAATCTGTATAGATAGAATCAACCTGACCACCTACGGCAAAACTCTTACACAGGTAGTTTTTATACACCAAAAGATTAGATATGGTTGATCTACCTTTTACAAATCCGTGTTGATTTTCACATATAATAGGCTTAAAATGATTGTACAACTGTGCATATACTAAAGACTCAAAAAGTTTTGCAAGACATGACAAAATGCTTATGGGTCTATAGTTCTCACAGCGAGATTTATCACCGCTCTTGAAAATGGGGACAATGTGAGCAATCTTCCATCGACTGGGGAAGATCCCATTTGTGAGAGACTTGTTGAATAAAATATTCAATGGTGTGCTCAGTTCCCTTCAGTTCCTTTAATCAAAATCGGTTTGGTGGTTTAGGCGTGAAAGCGTAACAGGGGCCCTAAACAAAGTCGAATCGCGCTGAAGCGAACCATTTTTAAGGTTTAAACAATGGATTTCGGGTCATTGCGGTGCTTAAAGGAATAATGATAAGTTGTATAATGTATTTCGAGTTACAAAGACTAAAATTTCATAAAAAAAATATAGTTATATTAATGATTTATGTCAATTTCACACTACAATTAGCGATTCCACTGGCGTTTTCGCCAATAGAATGTCACTTTGTCTAAGGCCCCAGACAAACAGACAGACAGACAGACAGACAGAGTTACTTTCGCATCTATAATGTTAATATGTATATGGATATTAATGTTCAGTACACTGTAATCAACTGGATTTAAGCAGTTAGAGATTAACTAAGCCCAAATGACGCACGCACTTCACCAACCACACAAGCAAATTGATGACGATTATTTTCGGATTAGTTGGTCCAGTAGATTGTCAATTTTTAAAATTGAACGGAACGCGCCATCAAGCGGGTGTCTAAATCTATACAATATGACCGCGTGCTCGGATTTATGTGTCGTGTGATAAATCCGAGCACGCGGTCAAGGTTCGAATACATGTTGTTCATAACGCAATCGATGTTTTTACAAGCTTTATGTCCTTGAAGACAGTAAAAACTGATCGTTTTTTGTTTCAGCTTGTCTTTAACGGTAGGTCTACTCAGTCTTCAACGGTCTTAGTGGATTCGTTCCGGTATATACCGCCGGGAATGTCCGGAAGCGATTGTGAATTATATGAGATAGATGGAACAACTACCGAAAGTACCACTGAAACTACCACTGAAGGTACCACTGAAGCTACCACAGAAACTACCACTGAAACTACCAGTAAAACTACCACTGAAGGTACTACTCAAAGTACAAGTGAAAGTCCACCTGAATGCACTCCTGAAAGCCCACCTGAATGCCCTCCAAAACCCCCTCCTGAATGCACTTCTCGAAAGACTATTGAGATAGAAATGAAAATGGCAATTACTATTAGTATTGTATAGATAATAAAATATTATTCACATTAGACATTATTAGACAGCCTCCGTGGCGTAGCGGTTGTGAACGCGGCCGCTACGCAGGAGGCGCGGGTTCGATCCCCGCTGTGCCAATATTTGTGTGAATGAAATATGAGTATTTGCATTGGTCTGGTCGTGCCTCGGAGAGCACGTTAAGCCGTCGGTCCCGGTTGCCATGAGAACATCTATGGCAGTCGTTACGGGTAGTTGGAGCCCTCAAAAATCCAAAAACAACGGTCTAACTGCAAAACTTCGATATCGCCTAATGTTAACATTGGGTTGTGGAGGTCAGATGACAATCGCTTCACGGAAAATATCGAGGTCAAGCCAAATCCGTGGTTGAGACTGGTAAAAGCAGACCCCAGACTCCGAGCTGAAAGCTTCGGATGCGACTGGGAATTAACGCTAAGAGGAAGAAGAATAAAATATTATTCACACACGTGTTTAAGAACCTTTATTATGCAACAATTTCATAAACTATTATTGATGGATTAACAAGAAGCGGTGTGATTCTTTACCACCATCTCTTAAAAGTAATATTATTATAATGTTACTTAACTTCCATAGTGTAATTCGGACTTGGACCATTGTCATCCATCGATATTTCTAAAATCTAACAAATTAAATCTTCTTCCTCTTCATCCTAGCGTCAATTCTCAGTCGCATCCGAAGCTTTCACCTCGTAGTCTGGGGTCTGCTCCACCAGTCTTATTTGCGGATTTGGCTAGGCCTCGAAATTTTCCGTGAAGTGAATGCCACCTCACTTTCACAACCCATGCAGCTAAAGCATTGCAGCTGGACCGTTGTTATTGGACTTTTTAGGGCTCCAACTACTTGTAACGACTGCCATAGATGTTCGTATAGCGACCGGGACCGACGGCTTAACCTGCTCACCGAGGCACCGAGGACCAGATCAATGCAAATATCCATATTCATGCATACACATATTTGCACTGAGCGGGTTAAAACCCGCGCCTAGTACAGTCAGCGTCAGAGAAAACAGACCCCCTCAATACTTAAAGAATATCGCCGCATGCGCCGGCCGCGTCACATGACTCACGAATGACGTCACGTGATGCGATCGTCGCTGAGCTGCAGCCTTTTTTATTTGCATGTTCATATATTTGTAATTTTCTGATATTTTTTGTCTTTCGACGACTCAATTGTATACCAAGATACAATAACTCACAAAAAGATGCCACATTAATTTATGTGCTGTTTGAGGATACGAACCCGCATCTCCAGCGCCAGCCGATCACTTAGACCGTGCCTTATACCACTAGGCTACGGTTCACTTGACAATAAAGGCGAAAATAATAATAACATTACTCCTATTTTATCGAACAAAGTTGATTACGGTGTAATTTTCTAGACATTAAGGTCTAAATTTCAACTACACCATGTGATAATAATAACTGCTCAATTGACTAAAAGATAAGGTTGAAATTAGTATAGATTTCTCGTTTAGTTCAATAGATTACGCTTGATACAGCTTGTTGCACTACCGTCATGTTTTACTTCAAAAACTTATGTGCTATATGAGCTGCGGTTATAGTATTATAATATCTGTGTCAGCGCGCTAAGGTTGCAATTTGAATACTTCTTTGCCTTATTTACTAAACTGTGATTGAAGGTAACTTTATAATTCGTGGTAATTTGCATTGGTGTTAATCCTCCTCGTAATATTATTCAATTTATTAAGTTATTGATCAGTTTTTAGAGTAAATTGAAAGTATGGTTTGATTAACAACATTTTTGAAAACTAAATTGTTGTTCTCTGGGAGCAAGAACAAAGCATAAAGTAAATAGCACGAGATATGGGCATAACGGTAAGAGTTACGATAAAAATATATTATATACCTATATATTGCTTGATCATGTTACATTTTCGTTTACAAGTTAGATTTTTGGAGTTTCTTTTATTTATTATAATTTTCATTACAGAAAAATACAGTGCGTAGATGGATTCGAAGGTATCAAGCGACGGCTGATATAAAATGTGAACGCCAAGAACCTCGCCCAGTTGCTTAGAAGAAGTGGCCAACAGTTCGACCCTAAAAACGTTACCTTGAAGTGTTGAAAGACGTAATGCTGCGCATAATCAGTGCGGGTCGCATATCCAGAAGGACAAATTTACCTGGTTCAGGATAACTCTTCAGTGCATCGGTCCCGAATTGTGCAAGACTAGCTAAATACACAAGAAGATATAACGGTGTTTGAGTGGCCGGCTAAAAGCCCGGATCTTAATCCTATATAAAACTTGTGGGGTCAGATGGTTTTATACTGGGACTAAGGTAAACAGAACTTGGGAACTAATGCGAAATAGTGTCCTAACATTCATAATAATAATATTATATTATTAATACATACCTACCTAATTCCATTACTCTTGTTTACAAGTTTAGTAATCTTCTAATGTGTTAAGAGTGCGCATAAAGCTAGAAAAAAATCAGATTTCACCCGCACCCCTCGCACGTCCCGCTCTCGCCTGTCGTCGCTCCGGCAAGTCCGCCACCTATTTTGTGTGGCAGCGACCCGCCATGTATAGTTTGAAGGCGCACAGTATACCCAAAATACTCAGATAAAATTGTCAAAATACGAGTTGCATCATTAACTATCTACTTTGGAAACACAATATTTCTGATAAAATGAAAAGGTAAGTAAGTAAGTAAAGGAATATGTCGTCGTTGCGCTTGCCAAAACCTATGTGTTTTTGGTCAAGTTTTCAGGAGAGACATTAAACTGTTTTATTACATAATTGATGAGCGTATCAAAAAACTAAAAATGTAGTATGATGCCAAAAAATATTTTACATGAACTGAGATATAAGTGAAAATTATAAACGGTACTATCCATCCACAATATTTTTTTTTTCCATTTTGATACACATACCTATCAGAATTATCTTCCTAGCGCCATTTCTTACAAGTGAAAAATATATACATATCAGATTTGTTATGGACCTCAATAGGATTTATATAAGGCAGCTATACTCTAAGTGTGTCCCGCGGAACCCTAGGGTTCCGTGATACCTCTGTCGGGGTTCCGCAAGAATTTAGAAATAAAAAAATCAAAACACCTCTCTCTGGTCGCTCCGCGGCTGTGCGGACTCCGCGGCCGCGCGGAGACAAAACGCTATGAATGTTATTTATTTATTTATTTGTATTTGTATAAGCTTGTGTTACATTAGCTGGTACAATATCTCATAAGTTTGGTCTCAACAATTTTATACTTGTACAACGCGTTCGCTCTAAGTTTGCCGGTCTGTGGAATGCGCGTACCCTCCCCCACGTGACAACAAAACTTATAATGTGTCATAGTTTTACCCAAATATCTAACGTACACAATTTTTATTGTTACAATTAAATAAAAAATTTCGAACGTCATACACTCATACCTATCGCCAGCGGCAAACTTAAAACGAGCGGGTAGTATACTTGTAAGCGCTCAGTCTCTTTGATAAAAGCCGCCTCTGAATTAGACGCTATAGTTGTCAACAAGCGACTTTCGTCTCTAACTTCAAAGGATAAAGTCGATATTGTTTACAACGCTATTTTTAAATTTCTGTTTTTATTTTTGCTTTTTGTTTATCAAAGGTGCCGACTCGAGTATTTTCGAGAATATTTGAGATCGAGTCTAGGACTAAGTATAAAAGCGGCGATCGCGCGTTGGCGTCGTCAGTTGATGATTAGCGTTCGGAGCGATAAGTTACTACCTACTTACAAGCTCGCTAGCGAGAAACTAGTGTTCATTGTTTTACTGCCTGCTGTATTCTGTTGTCTCAGTTTTATACATTTCTTCCCTGTAGGTTCTAAATTTAGTCTCTTATACGCAGTAACGATTGTGCATTATTTAAACCCCACTATCCTGACTTGTAACATTATAAATAAAGAAGAATGGAACGTTGGCTTAAAGGTGTTAAACGTGTTCCAACAACATCTTCTAATGACGCTGAATGTTCAAAAGCAATGCGCGCGGAGAATTTAGCAATCACCGATCCAGAAGATGATGCCACGAGTGCCACGACGTCAAGCTCGACGGTTTCAAAGACGAAAAAAAGGAAGTATGATGAATCTTATATCAGTTTCGGATTTGTTGATTCCAACGGCTCACCTCTCTGCATGCTCTGTAGTAAACTGCTTCCTAATAGTTCCATGGCACCTGCCAAATTGCGTCGACATTTAGAAACCGTACACCCCGAGACTAAAGACAAGAATAAAGAATTTTTTGTTTGCAAAAAAGATCAGTTATTAGAAAGTCAAAAAAATATGATGCATGTAACACAAACTACCAACGAAAAGGCCACGGAGGCATCATATTTAGTTAGCTATCGCATTGCACAAGCAGGTGAAGCGCACACTATCGCTGAGAAATTAATAAAACCATGTGTATTAGACATAACAAAATGTATGCTTGATGAAAAATCTGCAAAGCATCTTTCTACTGTTCCGCTATCAAACGATACTGTTTCACGACGAATCCATGATCTGGCAAGCTACGTCAAACAAGAACTAGTTACACGTCTACAAAATACACGATTCGCTTTGCAAATGGACGAGTCGACTGATGTCGCTGGTTTGGCTATCCTGCTGGTTATTGTGAGATATCCATATAAAAGTTCTTTTGAAGAAGACATGCTTATGTGTTCATCGCTGCTTACAAACACTACTGGGGAAGAAATTTTTAATAAAATAAATATATTTTTTGAAGAACATAATCTCAGTTGGAACAATTGCATTGACATTTGTACAGATGGGGCCAAGGCGATGACAGGTAAAACAGCAGGAGCAGTGTCACGAATGAAAAATAAAGCGCCTAATTGTAGTTCCAGTCATTGTATTCTGCATAGACAAGCACTTGCGATGAAGCAAATGCCGTCTAATCTAAAATTAGTTATGGATGAAGCGGTAAAAATAATTAATTTTATCAAGTCACGACCACTACAATCCCGATTGTTCTCATTATTGTGTGAAGATTATGGCAGCAAACATAAAACACTGCTGCTCCATACAGAAGTGCGATGGCTGTCTCGGGGAAAAACTTTAACAAGGCTATTTGAACTTAGAGCCGAGTTACAAATGTTTCTTTCAGCAGATACTTCTTTTAATTTGAAGGACCGTTTGTATGATAAAACTTGGTTGTTCCGATTGTCTTTTATGGCGGATATCTTTCAAAAACTTAACGAATTAAATTTATCGTTGCAAGGTAAACAGACAACAGTGTTTCAGGCCTATAATAAAATAACTGCTTTTAAAAGAAAATTAGATTTTTGGATCATTTGCATTGGTAAGAAAGAAATAGAAAGTTTTACATTACTCAGTGAGTTTGTTAGCGAAAACGACTCAGAAATGTTTGAAGATAATGTGTTTGAAGAATTGGTCCAATATCTCAGTTCGATGCGCGCATCTTTTGAAAAGTATTTTCCCGAAGAACACAATACAAAAATTAAAGTGAACTCCTGGATTCATAATCCTTTTTTACCCAACTTGGAAAAGCCTGAAAACATGTCAAATGAGATATATGAATCTCTTTTAGAAATGTCATCAGACACAAGTATGGAGTCATTGTTCAAAACGACGCCTCTTAATGATTTTTGGTGCAGAATCCAAGATGAATATGCAATGCTTGGCCAAATGGCTCTGGATATTCTTCTCCCGTTCCCAACTACATATTTGTGCGAAACAGGATTCTCTACCTACGCAGCCACGAAAACAAAATATCGCAATAGACTGGACGCCGAAGCTGATATGAGACTCCAACTTTCTTCCATCAAACCTGATATCAAGCAATTGATGAAAAATAAAAAACAGTTTCATACCTCCCACTAGTTAGATTTTTTCTTTTTTAATGTTTTCTATTATTGTCCTTACCAAGTGGTGAAGTAAATAATAATTAGTAACTGATACATTGTACTTTTATTATGCTGATTAATAAAGAATACACTTATAAAAATAATTGTTTTATTGTAGGGTTCCATCAAGTATTTTGCTTCCCAAAAGGGTTCCGTCATTTAAAAAGTTTGAGAACCACTGATATAAGGGATAAATACTGACAGATGGCAAGGTACATAACATACAAAGTAAATAAATACCCACTATAAACTTTATTAAGGCATACAAGTAAAAAAAAATAAAAGTAGTACAACTGTTCCGTGTACAGGGTCCTACTAACACCTTTGAGACCCAAGCCAACCTCACTTGCTAGTCGGTGCACATGTTAATCAACGGACGAGGTTCTGGTGCCGATTTTCCTCTCGGAGTTGGGAACTAATTGCTGATCGTTCCTGGAATAGCCGATAATACGATAATCAGAAAAGAAGAGCAAATCTCCGAGTTCCGAGGTGCACATTATGCTGCCAATTAGTTATAAACTTTAGTTGCATCTGAGCCCTTCCCCTCGGCGTCCGGGGTGCGCTTTTCTAGTCTTTTTTTTAATATAGGACACGTCAAATTGACTTCGCCTCGCCTGATGGTAAGGAAAGTCTCTGCAAAGAGGGTCACCATTACAGACATGTACCATGTTACAATGATGGCACTCAGCTTGACGGCCTCATCAGAATATGCTTTTTCACGCCCCGCTTGAAGGACCCGTGACTGTAGGAAGAGGGAAACACGTGAACTGGTAAGGAATTCCAAGACTTAATAGTGCGGCAGAAGAAGGAGTCGCCGAACCGCTTGGTTCTTGATGGAATATTCTGCACCGTATGCGGGAGGCGTCTAAGTCCTGCACGTGTTGTCCTATATAGGAAAGGAGAGGGTGGGATTAGTTGAAAGAGCTCATCAGAACATTCACCATGGTAGAGACGGTAAAATACCGCCAAAGATGCCATATCTCTACGCAACTGCAAGGGCTCGAGGGTGTTGGTGACCTCAGGATTCCCTATAATATGGACCGCACGTCGCTGCAGCCTGTCGAGAGCATCTAGTAAGTACTTTGCGGAGCCATCCCAGAGATGAGAGCAGTATTCCACGCAAGAGCGAATTTGTGTCTTATAGAGAAGGCACCGCTGCTCCGGCGTGAAAAAACGTCTCAGTCTGTTCAGGACACCGAGTTTACGCGAGGCTGTTTTGATGATACTCTCAATGTAGTTTTTGTTGTTCGCTGAAAACTGAATTTGCAGCGAACATCCATACCTAGGATATTGAGATTGTCCTGTAGTGGCAGTGGCGTGCTCTGAAGAGTTGGAAGGGGAAGGAAAGAAGATACCTTTGCTGTGAACGCGCATGCCTGCGTCTTCCTGGCGTTGAACTCGACCAGGTTTTCCGAGCCCCATTGAGAAACGTGGCTCAGGGTCCGGTCTTCTTTTTTCCGCGATATCAGACTGCTTGGCCGCAGGATGTCCGTGATAGCCTCCGTGTAAGGTGCTATCGTCTGCATAGCATAGCGCCGCAAGTTTCTAGACACACCGTTTAACATCTTTTCGAGTATAGGGAGCTATCGCTATCGTCAGCGACGATCACCGCCGTAGTCACTTGGAAGACTAAGTCAAGCTGGTATCAAAGAAACAAGGTAGTACATCACTACGGGGCAAATACTCCTTCTTTAAAACGCTCCCGTTCTGCCCCACATGGAGTACTGCTGTCACAGTTTTGCCTGGGCTAGCTAGACCTCTTCGACTTGGTGCAAAGACGGGCGCTGAGGATCGTCGACCATCCCATACTCACAGGCGGGGTAGTAGTCCCTCTTAACCTCAGAAGGTACTTGCTGTGGTTGTTTTACCGCCTGTATGATGGTTTGTATTCAGAAGAATTGTTTGATATAATACCTAGAATATTTTTACTTTATATCGCCGCTCCGCTTGCCATAGACAGTGAATTCACTCTCACACAAATGGTGTAAAAACGTCTCACTTTATTCAGGACTTCGACCTTACGTGAGGCTGTTTTGATTTAATCATCTGTCTCGTTGTGTTTACTATTATAAGATTATTTACGTTGTTACAAAGGTAGAACACCAATTTTACAACCAACAAACCGAAGAAAAACAAGCTGTCAAATTGTCTATGTGCAAACCAATTCTGACATGTGCAACATGAGGATGAAAAACTCTTGATGTGTACACATAACCAATTTTGCAGTGTCAGAATTGCACATGTATATTTTGTCAAATCTATTTCTAGAAGGAATTAACACTTGGTTGTTTTTTCCAGTTGATGCGCATTTTTTAAGGCCATCTAGCGAATAAAAAAAAAATAGAAAAAATGCACATAACGACTTTGGCAGACGCACCGACGATTTGACGATTTGGGAAAAACAATGCTTTTACTTTAATTTAACATCTAGCGATGTTCGTCTAACTATATGTGATAAATTACCCAAATATATTTTTTTTGCGAATTCAATTAATTTAATACTAATCCTGAGTCGGGTCATCCAAATAGTCCAAATAGTGGTTCAATATTACTGATGAACATTGTGTATAATATGGTTGCCCTATTTTATCATTACGTATAAGAAGCTAGGGCCCTGACATATTGAATCAAGGCTGGCTAAAATATACCGCTCATTCCACTCTGGTGCAAAATTCCCATCACAATTTGGATCTAGTTCTCTCAAAACTTCAACTTTCTCTAAATGTTTAATGGGAGATCTGTAAAAATAATTGCAAATTAATGACAAATCAATCACATAAGCATTGCATTGCTATTTTAATCTACTTGTAGATAATTTGATATAAATGCTAAATAAGTACATAATGGAAAAAATCAAACCCACAATAGGACTTGAATGCCAGGGTCGCGAACCTTGGCGTTCCAGCGCTCTTACTCTGAGCTATCCTTCCACGGGCAGTCATCCGCTTTCCGTGTGGTCAATTTTTTTTATTAAAATCACCGGGATACTCGTATTTACCATGCCGTTTGAATGTGTGAACATTCGGTACTAATGTGAATGACCATGTTAATCTCAAATCATATCATTCTACTTGTTCATGTTCATATTAATTTGCATATTTTACTGAAATGTTTTCTGAATGTGAGAAAAATCAATTGCAATAAGCTTACAAAGTTGACGAAAGTTTTTTATTAAGCGATTCGACCGGATCGGATTCATCAGCTTGTGTGATATTACGAGCTGAAGCAACTCTGAAATGCATTAAAATTGATAACACAATGTATAAATACTTTCGCAATATATTTAATAATTATATTAGTGCTATATAAATAATATTATACAAAAAACACGCGAGTAGTCAAAAACATCTATTTGATTTGCATATACTATACCCGAGCCGACGTTACTCCAGAGTTACCTAGCAACGGTGGATATTTGGTAACAAACTAAAGAAAGTAAAATAATATAGATACATTACCTTCGAAAATTAGCCATGAGTTGAATTCTTAGTTTCTTATTATTCTCTTTTAGAGTGTTTCTTTTATATTTTTTTAATTGGCTCATTTTTAACGAACTTTCTTGACACGGAAAACAGAAATACAGTCCTCCCGTCTCAACGGGGCGAGCCCGACTAAATGATGAAACAACAGATGGCCGACACCTCGGGTTAGGTGCGATAGAAAGAGAGCGTTATGCGCGGAATAAGACCGTCGTAAGCGCCAAATTCATTTTTTTTAATTACTCGTAAAATCCACACAATTTTTTCAAAGTAAAAATAGAGTCACTGGGTTACATAATTTTACACTTTGTATTCAAATATTGATTCAGTTGTGTGCATAATATTGGAAATAAATTGATTTTAGTAGTAAATAAGGCATAACTTTGTGATTTTATTCTATCGAAAAAATATTATTATTTTATGTTTTCACCATGAGCAGTCCCTTACAAATATAACGTATTTTCTATTAAAAAAAACCCAGCTCATTTGTGGCTTACTTTCGGGTATAAACATCAAATCTACGATCGGCAATTTAGCTTTATACCCCCTCTTAACGATGCACCATCTGACCTCACATATTTATCTAATGTTGTGTTAAAAGGGTTACTTATCAGAAAATGTGATCAAAGAGGAAGAAGTATATTGCTATACTGTTATAGTTTAGCATGTTGGTTCTTTCTTTGTGATTCACAGGCACAAATAACATTTCATTTTTCAAGCATTCTTTTATATTCAAAGATTATACAGAGTGTAAAAAATTATTGTTTGCAACTTCAAATAAATAAGTAAATAAATATTGTAGTTATGTTTCTAGAACTATTTAATATTAAACATTTTATACTTCACTTAGGGTATTGTGTTTTGTCAATAAATTTAGGTTAGGTAAAATCTAAAAATAAGTAACCCCAATTTAACTCAGATAGAAAAACTGTATACTCAACCAGGAAATGGACTCCATGTAGTCCTAGAAATGTAATTCGAGAAATAAATTAATATTGTTTATGCAACAAGCCTATCTTTTCTTACAAACCTATTTATTAGGTATGACCTACTTTGGACCTACTATAAAATTTGATTCCTTAAATAATAATTAACAAAAAGTGCTTAAGAGAATAAAAAAATAATTATATGAATAAAAAAAGAACTTTGTGTCCGAGGATTTGAACACCCGCTTACCGTATCCTCAAAGCATCGGTCATAACCACCAGACCAACATGCCATATACACAAAGTTTCAAAAAACTTCAATGCTTTCATGTCACTATCAAGGGGGGTCCCTTTTCTCTGAAGCTTACTATTACTGTACTATTATCTGTTCTGTGCCCGCGCCTCCCGCGTAGCGGCCGCGTTCACTACCGCTATGCCACAGCAGCTGTCTATACTATGCCTACTATAATCTAACAAATGAAATATATAAATATATTCACTACAGTAAAAGATACTGTTTGATAATGCCCCTGATGATTTTCTAGTTATTAAATACTGTTAGTATTCAAGAATTAAAAATATGACACCTATTACACATTAAAACAAAAGCACTTTATTGGATTCTGTGGTAATTTTATTACTTTGCTTCGGGTATTTACAGCGAGTGAGTATATATGTAGTCACCTCGTTGCAATTTAATTATAAGCTCGGATTATTTATTTATCGTAGGTACTTCCCGTGATCGATATCGTATCATCAATGATCCACATAATACGACACGATAATCCGATGAATAATACGATAGAGGTATTAAAAGCGTATAATAAAGACATCTGGAGCATACTAGCATACATACTTGCTTTGGACAGTTCAGTATAGTGAGTAGAAATGATATGTAAAGTTGTTTTGCTGTTAATGATATCATGGTGGTCAGTGCTTGCAAATGCGTCTAACTGTACAAGATATACATTTGAGGAGGATTTTGACGAGTTATTTTCAATATTGAGTCCCTGCACACAAAGGTCGAAACCTTGGCAATTCGGAAATTTTAAAGATTTCAATCTTTCCAAACCCTTTCATGAGCGTAGTAAACATTTTATATATGCGCAACCAGGAGGCAGCTGCTCGATATCTTTTACGTTTCCTATGAATCCAGGTGGAATTGTTGAAGTGAATGTCTATTTAGAGCATAATACTCATGACGATTTCATAGATGTTATAGCGTACAGTAAAACAGGAGATTGGGGATTGGGTTCTGGCTCAACTGATTTAATTAATAATCGAGGCGGTTGGCACACCTTGAGATTCAGGGTATTTGGCTTGGGAAATTTCGATGGTTATGTAAGTATTCTTTACATCTTAATATTTCAAAATCTGTATTATTATACGATTGTGTGCATATTGGATATATTGAAAAAAAAAAGGGTTTTTGTATAGAATTTTTCGATTCTGACTAATAGATTTTTTAGAATTCATGTCTAATGAGCAGATTTTGATGCGGTTTTTTTAAAGGTCTTGATCAGACTTAAAAAGAATTAGTATAAACATACTAATTCTTTAATAATCACAATCGATCGAGCTGAACCAGATGTGACCAAAAGTCGTGATAAACATCGACGCAAGCGGAGCCGCAGCCTTGGGCTAGTAATTAATAAGTTCGTACATATTATTATATTTTAACGAACTAAAAAAATAAAATAAATACATAATATTTTATAAAGAATATTATGTATTTCTTGTTTTCTTTAAATTCCTCTCATATTATTTGAAGAAAGAACGAAAAAGAAGTAGATAAAGTAAAAGAAGAGATATTTGCAAAAATTGCAGAAGTACAAAATATATAGGTTTTTTTTCCAAATATAGAAAAAATACATTAAAATAAATCCTATTGATTACCTGTTTTTGTGCTTGACTGTACCTACTGATCATCAGTTGGAGCACGGGACCCTACAAGTCCCCTAGCTGCACCCAGGTGGATAACCTAGGTGAAGCACGAGTCCGGACCCGAATATACTACAGTGCCCAGTACACTTAACTTTAAAACCGCTTTGTTTCATTGACCACGGTCTGTTTTATAATGTATCCATTTAATTATACATAATAAACTGGATTTATACAGTTAGAGATTGACTAAGCCCAAATGACGCACGCAACTCACCAACCACACAAGCAAATTGATGACAATGGTTTTCGGATTAGTTGGTCAAGTAGATTGTCAAGTTTTGATATTGAACGGAACGCGCCATCAAACAAGACGTTTGTTTTATACAATACTAGCTTTTGCCCGCGGCTCCGCCCGCGTGGATGTCGGTTATCGCGACCAAACATAGCCTATGTCCTTTCTCAAGGTCTAATCTACCCCTATACCAAATTTCATCAAAATCGGTTCAGCGGTTTAGTTGTAAAAGCGAGACAGACAGACAGACAGACAGACAGAGTTACTTTCGCATTTATAATATTAGTAGGGATGACTACGTTCTCGGATTTATCACACGACCAGTCGACCGTAAGGTTTGAATACATGTTGTTCATAAAGCTGTATACGTTTTTACACAGATGAAGTGAAAGTGTGGGGCGAGTCTTTTCAGATAACGGCAAGGCTTTAAAGTAACAACTGATTTTTATTTGTTTCAGCTTGCCTTTATCGGTTCGTCTACTCAATCTCCAACGATCTTTGTAGATTCCTTTCGGTTTATACCACCGGGAATGTCCGAAAGCGATTGTGAACTATATGAATTAGATGACACGACTACCGAAAGTATCACTGAAACAACCACTGAAGGTACTAGTGAAAGTCCACCTGAAAGCACTCCTGAAAGCCCTCCTGAATGCACTCCTCGAAAGACTATTGAGATAGAGATGAAAATGTCAATTACTATTAATATTGTATAGATAATAAAATATTATTCACACTTGTGTTTTAAGAACCTTTATAATGCAACATTTTTTTCATAATAGTACATTATGGTACAAGTGAGCAAAGTTAGTGATTACCGCCGAGGCGCCATTGAGACCCGAGGATGGTAATCATCATGCTCACGCGTGCCATACGACGTTTTACAACACACTTGCGAATAAAATAATACTATAAATACTAAATGAGCAATACTACAAATTAATTCGTTTTCCTATGTGCGCTCATCTAACAATGGCGGTCGGCCATATTAAAAAAAATGAGGTTTGATTTTTACTTTTTTTTACTGTTTTTTTTCTGTACACAGAGAAAAAAAAAGTTAAATTTAAGTGAAAATTTTGTTTTTAAACAAGTATTACAAGTTGAAATTATTTATTTAAATACGAAAATGCATGAAATGAACATACAATAGGCATATTAATTTATTCGTACTATTAAACACGTTCTTTTTGTATCGAAACTTTTTTAAGAACATTAAAACTTAACCTATAAAATTTAAAAAAGAATCTATAACTCACTTGTGAATAATAGCAATGAAAAAGTCACAGTTTGATAATAGGTGTCATTACGTGCCTATTTGCGGTGAAATAATATCACTTTTATGAGCATGGTGTGTTGTAAAATACTTTTAATGGAATGTCAAGGAGCGGCGTGATTCCTTACCTCTCTTAAAAGTAATATTTATGAGTATATCAAAGAATCAATCAAAGAATCAACGGACGCTGACGATTCGAATCACACTATGAAAATAAAGTAAGATTGAAGTAATATTACTTTTAAGAGATAGTGGTAAAGACCCTGATAATTTGCTAGTTATTAAATACTGCTACTATTTAAACATAAAAATTATGAAACTGTTGGAAATTTACAGAAATAAAACACATTAAAAACTTTTATGGATTCTATAGTAATTTATTTTTTGTATCTATCATTTTAATATTTGAGAAAGACATGAATAACATGGATGACTTTCATGTTGGAAGACAGAAAACCTTCGCGTCGGGATCACTGTAAATAATCAGTTGATAAAAATATGGTTTTAATTCAATACTTTGCAATACTTTACTTGAAAGTTCTAATAAGTATATAATAAAACTAATGCACAAAACTAAATCCCTATTTAGAAACCACTATGCCGGGTGATTCTGAACGAAAATCCATAAATCACGAACGGGTTTGTTTGAGAGGTAATCCGATGAATTTCGAGCGTGTCAAGCGGCCGGATGTAGGTGGCGCCAGCGGGCGTGACGTCACCAACACTTCCGGTGGCGCGCAAAGCCTTTAACGTATTTTGTTGCCTATTTTGAAACCGTTTAACCACTGAACAAATAAACTTTTAAATTCAGTTTGTAAGAAATAACATTTTATACAATCCTAACCTACTTATATTATAAACTAGCCAACCCGCCCCGGCTTCGCCTGCGGTACATTTCGAAGTCCTGCATCACCCCTTTCAGTCATCTATAGTCATGTCGTTCAACCCGTCTAAAGGCCCGCAAAGTATGGAGATCTGTGTTGTGGAATATTTATTATTTATTATTATTATTATCTGCCGGATTTGCTGACATTTATGACTACTGCTCCGCTATCTTAAGTAATCGGGGAGCCCCTTGTTTCGCAGACAGAAATTTCATAGACTTTCGTTTCACAGAAAATGTTTCACATAATATTTGGTACTTATATTTTTATTTCGAATATTATTGTTTCAAAGACAATTTACTAGAATGAAAGATATTTCACAGAAAAACAATTTAATGAATTTTTATTTACATTTTTTTGTTTAATAAACTTATCAAACAGTAGAATTATTTTTTAAGGAATATTAAACCACCACCATAATCGAAAATAATTTGGTCTAACGTTTAATAATTTAGAACACGTCATTATAGTTTACACCCCGACTCAGAGTACCCCGACTTGGATAGGTTAGGTTAGAAGGCTAAGGCGGGAGCGAAGCGGAGCGGAGCCTTAGGCCTTCGTGGTAATTTTTTTTAAAACCACCCAGAAATAGGAGCCCCGCGGAGCGGGGCTCCGTTGAATTATCTTAGCGCAAATAAGTTTTATATCTTTTGAGTGGTATGTCAAACGATTTTATATTTAATGTATGTTATGATAATAAAGAATATTTGATTTGTTATTCTATGATATGATCATTCTAACATTAAACTTTATGTGAAACAAAAATCAATGATTTAAAAATCTTCAAAGTACGTATTCTGTGTATTTATTATTCTATGAAACGAAAATGTGAGGAAAATTTTATGTGAAACGAAATTCTATAAAACAATTAGCTATAAAACAACGCACACCCGTAAGGGTAAGTAAGTAAGTACCTTAACCGTTGTAGTTACAGCAAAACCTTCTTAGGAGACCTTCCCTAAAATCTTACAGTTAGCAAAAAAATGCTAAAAGTCCAAAATTTTATAGAATCGATTGGCACAGAAAAAAAAAAGGATATTTTGCATTTTTTTTTGCGAACTGTAAGATTTTTGCAAATCTGGGAATGCAGTTCGAAATATCTCAAAAAGTTAGGAAAGGTCTCCTAAGAACGTTTTGCTTTACCTAACTACAACGGTTAAGGTACTTGCCCTTACTGCCCCGTTTCAAAAATACACCCTGTATATAAGAATTTGGATCGACTATGAGCGGGCGTCGTCGGTGGCTTAGAGTATTCCCCCTGTAAGGGAAAGATCGCGGGTTCGAGTCCCACCCGAGGTCGATTCTTTTTCTCTTTCAAATAGCATAAAAAAATGTTTCAAAAAATGTCATTCATTATGTTGTCAACCTATATCATAAACGTCAAATCCCATACATTTGCCCTTTTATTCTACAATACGCCGACCGACGAATTGCCACTTGTCTAGGGTTGAAAGTCAAACACATAACCTGCCTTTTAGGCTCTGCCTCAGTCGAGTAATAAATTGAATACAGTTGAATATAAAATGGACAGCCTGAGCACTAAAATCGATTTCTTCCAGGCATCCTTAGAGTAGCTGAGAATGATCGAAAATTCAATAGTAAGGTACTTTATTTGATTACATTCGTTTGAGTTTGATATAATATATAGTTACCTTCTAAATTAGTTTACTCAGTGGAACTAATTTAGAATATAAGGATTCCACGCCTACATAAAATAATTTTCCAAGGTTTTTGATAACTTTTGCTGTTATCTTATTTATTTATTCTATTTTTTATATTAAAGACACGTTGATAAGACTTAATTTCGCCTGATGCTAAGATATGGGCAAAGTCTTAAGAAAGAGGGTCACCAATGTTGGCTTTCAGTTTGATAACATCATGCGATGCTTTCTCACGCCCCGCTTAACGTACCTGGGACTAGGACCCTTCGCCACTGCAGTGGCTCTATAACCCGATTTCAGCCGGCGGCGTCCTGGAGAAGATGGTAGAGATGTTTAAATTCAACAAACTGGATCGAGGTAGGAACTTTTTACCACAGACTTCCTTTTAAAAATCTTCACCCTTCATCACTGACGTGCTGGTAAAAAATTTCAAACATTTATAGTGCGGCGAAGAAAATGTCAAAGTTCAGTCAAATATGTAGCAAGACTGAAAAAGTGAACCCCGGACTCCGCGGTGAAATCTTCGGCTGCGACCGTAATTAAAGCAAAGATGAAGAATAATCTTAAAAAAACTAAGGTATTCATTCAAACCAGACCAATGTCAATAATAATTATGTAAAAACATATTCCCAGCAAAAGCCCTGAGACAAAAACAACATAAGTAAGCAATACAAATAAATAGGTTCATGAATAATGCGGTCTCTGAGGTGGGTAGGTGTTTGCTTGTGACGACAGTCGTTCCATTCCGACGCACTCTGTGCAGACTTAAACTCTCATTGTAGTAATGGCACATAGTTTATATAGTGCCTCAGTCCGGACCACGTAATGTCTGATCATATTTCATAGGAATTGCTTTCGGTTTGCCTACATTTTTTGCGAACGATTTACAGGTCCTAATTTGGTTTGTTGTGATTTGTTTTTTTGTCATTTATTTCGGTTATAGAATGCAGTGTGAATATTTTTTTGTTAAGATTTTGTTTTTCAGTGATCATGTACGCGGAGAGTTAATATTTTTAAGTGGTTGTTAAAACTGATGAGCAGTCGACGACAAAAGTGGATTAACAAATTTTCATTTATTGAACACCGTACTGTTCTTAAACTTTCGTAATTTTGTCCTTTGAGCATTATAAAACTTACTATATAGGTCTATTTGGTACAATTGTGATACCTAACTTTTGTCGTTGAGTGTACAATGTGTTCATTGTACGTAAAGTATCTAGGATCAAATAAAATCTCGAGGAAACGGGTGTAATTATTCCTAATACACATATTGAGGATCTTCCGAGCAGACCAGCCCCTCTAGACAAGTGATAATTCGTCGGCCAGCGGTGTTTTGTGGAATAGAATGCCAAATGTATAGTATTTGACGTATCTGACAGGTGTCAACGAATATCAATAACGTCAAATTCTATACATTCTTCATTCTATTTGATTATACGCCGAGGGGGCGGGTCTACGAATAAGTACTACCGTACGTAGGTGAGAACATTCGTAGCACATATAGTTTCGTAGTAGTTCAACTCGAGGTTACTAGATGGCATTAAAAATACAAATGTGATAGCATGTGTATAGAATCAAAGAATCAGAATCAATTTCGTTTATTCAGTTTAGGCACATAAAGAGCACATATGAACGCCAAAATATTACAATTGTGTCAAGAAGTAAACAAAAAATAAAATATATATAATAAATTAAAGTAAACCATTTGAAAATAATTCTTTCGTTGGTTCGGTAGTTGATTCTACTGAGAAGATCAGAACGAAGAACCAGCAAGAAACTCAGAGAACTCGATTATTCTTTTTTTTTTTAAATACGGTTTTTATACAATTTATAATGTGCAGAAAGAAAGTGATTAGGATGACCATGCATTTTTATCATTAAGATATTCTTCTACTTTATAATGAGCTTTTTGCATTAGACTCTTTTTCACTTTTTTTTTTTAAATTTATTAAGTGGCATGTCAACCAAGTCCTGAGGAATTTCATTAAATATTTTTATACTGTTGCCTACAAATGAATTACCAACCTTATGAAGCCTGAGTATTGGCTATAAATGGAAGGCTTACTAGTATCTATTGGTTACGGTTTTTCAAGTAAATAAAAAGATACTTTACAGTACAATAAAATTATTAAAGCTTGTTGAAAAATACGCGGTATTATAATTGTTAGTAATGTGGGCTAACAACATTACCATCATTTTTGTTAACTCCTTCAGTTTACATCTATTCCAATTTACTAGGTACTTACCTATTATAAGTACCCACTAGGTACTTATTATACCGTTTATTGAACCTATTATAAAAAGTCCATACTTTTACATTGAGGTTTTCAAACTATTACCACAGAACAAATAGTAGGTACTACTTTGTTTTCATTGTAAAACTAATTTTGGTTTTAAAGCACTTTTGCCACAATTATTTCCAATTACTATTGATGTCGGCTGACTGAATTTGATGATTAATCCTTGCTTGACCACGTCCGTGGTCATCGGCTCACCCCATTGTTGCCAGGCCTCTATTACGTTCCTGCAATTATGGTGAGGGCATGAATCAAATTTTGAGCTTACTGTGCAGTGATTGTTTGATGTGACGCAGTTCAGAGGTAATTCAGATTATTTCATTGGAATTATTATTGGGTTCGTTATCACTTTGTTGTCACGACTGACCAATTTTTTTTTCTATCACTTAGGTGGCAGAAAAGCATACGGCCCACCGTAGCAACCGTAGCCTATGGATGAGTGCTATATCAAGGAAGTCACACTCGTGTTACCGACCCTATAACAACAGAGAGATTCTGCGCTGTCAGCGCAGAAGACAAGTAGGACAAGCCTTTGGTCTTCCCACTGACAGCACAAAATCTCTTCAGTGAGCTCTGGCTACTCTACTCACTGCCGGGAATACAACACGAGGTTATTACAGTCTTAGGTATACTAGTACCTAGGAACATTTTATGGCAAGAATTATAAAAAATCTCATTAAGTAGGTACATAAATTAGGTCGCCCGGAGATATCGGAAAATTAAAAACAACAAGGAATAAATGGTATGTTATCACAACTAAAATAAATCTCTTTTTAATTTTGTTTTCATCCAGGGGAGCATTTATAGCACGTTTTCCTCGTAACAATACTAGATAAAATTAAAACGTGTTCAATTACATTTTTTTTATCATTTTTAAATGTTAATGAACTCATGGTGGATATTTACCATGGGCTAAAATACCCTCTGGTATTGGGCCGATGGCCGATGGATGGATGGGTCGATGGCGGATGGGACAGAGGTATAACTTGCTCTAATGATAAATCGGCCCTTACTAATACAAATTAGAGTAGGTACCTACCCTGTTATAACAAAAAATTGTATTAACATTTTAACAAAACAGCTGTATACTCGTATACACTGTTTCAAAACACGAATAATAACATTTTTGAGACCAATGGCGACGGACCCACTGGTCTCCTAAAATTCGTACTCATCTCCTCAAATATTTGAGGCCCCACTTCTCCACAGCCCCCTAGACCAGTGGCAATTTATTGGCCGTATTGTAGAATAGCATGATTCATTATTTTTTACAATTTTCTTTCTTTCTACTAACTTCCTTCTTTCTTCTTTCTACCAACTTCCTTCTTTCTTCTTTCTACTAACTTCTAAAACATTCATAATACTATTCTACAATACGTAGGTCAACGAATTTCCATTTGTTTAAAGAGGCTGGTCTGTTATTCGCAGCAGATTTGACACCATTGTTACGTACTAACAACATGAAGTCTTTGACACTTGCTGACTTATTACTTCATCAACCCGATACTATCCTATAAAGTTTGAGGAATTCGAGATTTACGATCGGATGGGCAGCTAATGTCGTTATGTCAATACCATAAATCCTGTTTTAGTACAGGTGAGTCTCTCGCCATATTAAAATGTAAATCACACGGGCGATTTAATTTCAGGGTTGGAGAAGCTTAATAGGAGGTTGCAAGACGAGAGAGAAGGCAATTTTGTGACGTAGGCACTGAAACAAGCAATGAATTTAATTTATAACTAGTTTTTTTGCCCGCCCACGTGGATGTCGGTTATCGCAACCAAACATGACATATGTCCTTTCCCAAGGTCTTATCTATCTCAGTACCAAATTTCAACACAATCGGTTCAGTGGTTACCTTCGCATTTATAATATTAGTATGGATATGAATAAGTGAATAAGCATTTCAAATCTTGTACAAACAATGAGCATTATATTGGTACATTTGCCACTAATCTTTTCTTCAATAGTTTTCCGAATAGGTAATATGATATGGTTGCCTGTAAGAGAGTGCCTCAGTGCTATAAGGTCGCCACTTACATACACAACATAAACTGCACCATTGATTTAACTATATTATTTTGATGTGTCCTCGTTATACGAGTATGTACAATGAAGAGATTCATTATTATTATTGAAAGGAAAACTTCTGTAGGGGTATTGGGCAGTTTCATAGATTTCTCGCACATCCGAAACCATTCACAAGTTAATTAGTTATTTAAATTATATACGGCCAGTAGTACCTATTTGACAATTTGTGAGAATTCACATAATAATGATACATCTTCGTAGTGAAAACTTTTTAGGCGCGTTGAGTAACTTGTTATACATACTATTTTCACACTTGTCGACATTTCCGAAGTGCCACTGTTTTTTTTATTTTAGATTTTTTAACAATCGCGACTAATTTCACTCTAATTCCTACTACTGTAGCTCCCAATAGTATTGGATCCATATACCTACACAAAGTTAATGACACTCAAAATGTCCCAGTGAATATTAAGCACCGACTACGTGATACTAGCTGACCCCGCGAACTTCGTACCGCCTTTTTTTAAAAATATTCTCGCCGTAAGAACCATCCTCGTACTTCAGAGAATATTCTAAAAAAAGAATTAGCGAAATCGGTTCAGCCGTTCTCGAGATTTGCGCTTAGCAACACATTTAGGGATTCATTTTTATATTATAGATATAGAGATTTTAAGTAATCATAAAGATAATAAATCCCAACATTACACGCTACCACTTACATTTTGTACCCTCACGTGCACTAGTGGGTTCATCTTCCGTCGCCCGGGGCGTGAATACTTCGTCCAAACAAATTGCGTTAAATGACTGACCCTCAATGGAATATTCCGTGTAGCAACACTGTTTACCTCCGTGGCCATCTTTGCTCACATCTATCTTATCTATAATATTATAAATGCGAAAGTAACTCTGTCTGTCTGTCTGTCTGTCTGTCTATTACGCTTTGACGCCTAAACCACTGAACCGATTTTGATGAAATTTGGTATAGGGGTAAATAAGACCTTGAGAAAGGACATAGGCTATGCTTAGTCGCGATAACCGACATCCACGCGGGCGGAGCCGCGGGCAAAAGCTAGTTAGATATACATATATTTGATTTAGGAAGGGCGAGCGGTTGAGTATTCGACTGCTGCTGTTAGAAGTCATAAATGTGAATCATGCTCAGTTGGATCAAGATAGCGCTGTGTACTATATCTTCACTAGCAGTTGCAAACGGCTTGTGGAATACTTTTTTGTGAAGTAAATTAAATTTGTCTGTACTTGCATGTACGTCAAATATTTTGCCAAATACAACAAACGCCTAACAGCAAACATAAATAGCCATGTGAAGTGCCACCATGAAAGTAACACCTTCTTCGTCAACTTGTCTGTCAATAATCAGATGCACCAGTTAGCTGCAGGTGAGGTTGTTTTGTACTCAGAGATCTTGGCAGGGTTCTCTTTACACCCTGTTCAGGTCGGGCCTTTTACAGTACCCATGTTGATTTTCATATTTATAAAGCAACAACTATACAAAGTTCCCGGGAATAATGGTAATCGAAAATATTTAACGCCACTTGAGAAGGCTACTGATCGGATCACGGATAGGATAATGCAATTTTGTGAGGGTCCGAGCGGTCGCCCTTTGAAAATATGGAGACCGTTTCTTTTAATGGAAAATTGTGCTTGCTTTTATGATGTTTATTTTACATTTTTATGAAACGCACAAAGGTATTATCGCTGTGACACGAGGGGAATCGCATATTGCACTTGAATTCCTGTGTTGTAGGTAAAAAAGTCACATTCACATCGTGTAGTTATTTGGGTTACGGAAATCAGCGCGATTGTGTCTATTTTTACTGCCAGATTGTTTTCTAGCTGATTGTATGCTTTATTTGCACTCAAATCCTCAGTACAGTCTAGTCCGTCTATCAGTAGATGTGCCTACTGGCTTGAAGTATTTTAGCCAAAAGGTCTTGGTGGGGCTCTGTAATACCCTATCAATTAATATTTATTTAAAATATAAAGGAATTTTATCGTGACGTTCTTCCAGTCTCTGATATCACAATCAAAATTGAAATCTACCTTTATTTCAAAACATTTCTTTTTCTTCTGACATTTCTTACCAAATCATGATATCAAACGCATTATCAACCTCATTCTCCTCACTTTCAACTCAGTTTATTTATAATTCTAATAACAAATTCTCAAAAGCGCCAGATATTTCTTGACTGACGTCAAAACTGATATCGTTCTGGCCCCTCATTCTGAGTGACAAACCGTTTTATAACTACGCTCGTTTATAAAAGCCGACATATTTAAGTTGATCTACTTTTACGTCATTTCTCTCTTCTATGTTAACCAATTGTAATGTACCGTCTTCTCACGTTACGACTGCGTTTGAAACTCGATGTTATTCAGAATAATGCCCCTGGGGCGTTATCTGCAGGAAGTCAAAAAATTACGTCTTAATTTATATTGCTGGGTCTGTTGTTGTCAATCTTTGTTTCGTATCTCGGGAGCGGTAGGAGACAGCTGTCATTTGCAGCTCTTATCTTACTTCACTTGTTTTCTATAACGTTAGGAACTGTACGCTGATTATTTATTATTGTGGTAGTTAGAATTTTCTTTTTTAAATAATATACTTTCAAATGATGGTCTTCGTCGAAATAGGAAAATATTTATCTTCTAAACAATCTTTATTTGAGTATTGACTGGTTTTTGAAATTCAATGTTAGGTTAGGTACAATTAATTCATTTAGTGTCAATTGACATTTTATCATTGTTGAAAAGCTTTCAATAATTATTGTATTTGGCATGTTATCATTATTTATGGAAAGTCGATTCAAGACAATTATTATAATGATACTGTCGAATATTACGCATTGAAATAAAACTATTTTTACACATTCTATCGCTATTCTTTTGTTATTATTATAATATTATTTTCATAGAGCTCGAATTCAGTTGCTTTTCAACAGAGTCACTAGATGACTAAGTCACGGGGTGACAAGTTATAGGGTGACAAGTCATGGGGTGACGAGTGACCAAGTTATGGGGTTAATTAAATTTTTTTTCATAATCAAACGCGCAGTCTAGTTGATATTCTCAGTAAAGTTTGTAAAAGAGACATCGCATTGTAATTCTATACGGAAGTCTTGTTCATTGAACCAACAGTATAATTCTGTATTTCTTTTCAACAGTAGCTACTGAGAAGTTTTGTTGTGTACCGCTTCGAATGGTAAGTTCTTGTCTAGTTTAGTTTGTTAGAGTTTCAGTCTTTATTCGGTTCTGATTTCCTTTTATTGTGAAAATTGTACTATCCTATTTTAGTAATTTAATTGTGAAAATTTGTGTAGGTTTTTGGGTGATTTTGTGTGGATTAACGCTGAAGCGAAAGTACTGGGTTCACAATCTTGAAATTTTAGTTTTTTTTTTGCTATTTCTTTTTGCACTAGGTGGCAGGCAGTATGACCTACCTGCGGCCTTACCATAAACCTTAAAACAGGTCAATAATTGAACTACTGTCATTCTGCCAACTGCAAATGTCACTTTGTAATGTCATATAGGTAAACATATAGGATTACAAAGTGACATTTGCAGTTGGTAGAATGATAGCAGTTCAACTATTGACCTGTTTTAAGAGTTCATGGTATGTGCCCTGATGGATAATGACAATTGACGCTTCTTAAGCAAGCAACCATTAAAAAGTGTTTTTTTTTTATTAATGTAATTTCACTATCACTATACGAAAATTTTCCAGTGCGAAGCGAAGCGTAGCTAGTATCAAAAGTAGGGCAAGCATAAAGCAGTTTAATAAATTATGTAAATATCTTTTATGGATAACTACGGCTGCATTTTCTCAAAATACCCTCTAAAAGGCGTGAGCATTTATCAAATATTATTGGCTTAGTCCGCAAACATTCCGCACGTGTTATCTTTGCACTGTCGCAACAAATTTGTAGTGTTAATGCATTAGCCGTGTAAACTATGGTCCACATTACGCAGACAGGAACATATAACATTGGAACGGGGTATAGCGATATATCAAATGTATTGACCATCAATTTGGTGTATTGGTTTAAAGGTAATTTGATTTGTTTCGTAGTTTCAGAGTCCATTCAGTTATTTAGGTTTATGTTTAAGTTCAATTTGAGCTTGCAGAGCAGAGCTATCTATTCCTTAGATGTGATTGGTGAACTCCCTTACTAAACTTATTGTAACCTGTGCAAGTTATATAATATATATTTCCTAAGAAGTGATCATAATTTAGTAAAAAATTTTTTTTTTATATACACGTCAATTTTACGCCTCGCCTAATAGTAAGCTGAAGGCAATCTCGGAAAAGAGTTTCACTATTATAGACAAATACCATATAACAATGGTGGCGCTCAGCTTGACGGCCTCATCAGATACTTTTTCATGCCCCGCGCACAGGACCCGGGACTGTAGGTGTAGTAGATGCAATACAAAAACGAAAAAATAAACGTCTAAAGAACCTAAATTACCTGCTGAAACTAAATAAGATTTTATAAAAGATGTAAATGGTTTTTAAGTTTCATTGATTCTAAAGAAGCATAACTGCCAACATAATATATGTAGACTTACAGCGTTAAGTGCTTCCTTCTCGTACTGACTCAGTTTGTAGGATGCTTCAGAGCCAACCAGGCGCGGTGTTGATTAATATCTTCAAATTCCAGAAGAAGTTAATAAAACAAAAAGTGAAGGGCCAAATGAAATGAACGATTGGACCCTTTAAACTCAACAGCACCCCACCAAAGACCGAAAAACGTCTCGCAGTAACAAACGATTCTGGAGCGGTTACAAATAATCCAGACGTAACCAAAGATTATTTTAAATCGACGCTAAGAAAAGTTACTGTAATAAAAATTGTTTTATCTCGTTTAATACGTCGGCCAGAGAATTAATGGCTATCCAAGTTTCTTCCTAGACATAAAAACGCACAGACACAACTTTGTCTCTTTAATAATTTATTGCGGGGTCCCTAAGCCTTGTCCTTTTTTTACTCCCCGCTTCTAATTGTTACATGAAATGGAACGGAACTTTTTATTTCCTTCTCTGTAGGTGACATTTAAGGTACTGCTTGCAAGATAAATGAAGACCTTTTGGTGTCAAGGTTTTCACTTTTAATTGGTTTGTTTGTACAGTTTAATCTGAGCACCCTCACAGAAGAAGTAAAAGAGTCGGCTTGGCCTATTTAAATTTCAAACTCTGATGCCTCGAATTAAAAGTTCTCGGAATAAATGAGTATCAGGATCCGTTTGAGAAAGAAATCTAATTGTATTTTGTCAGGGAGCTATTCGTTTTTATCATCGTTTAATTATTTTCGTTATAATTGGTCAAAGATTTCGAGCAAAGTTAGTTACAATTTTTATTTTTGTGTTCTTAAGTAAGGCATTAAATTACTTAAATATACTAAGGTTCTCTATTTGAGATTTTTTATATATATTTCGAATCTTTAAGTCCCACTTACGAGTCATTTTATTCATCTCGATTTGGCTTACTTCACAATTACGGCTACAAGATTGTATAGTCAGTTGCAATGTGCTTTTATTATTCTAGAAGGATGCCTGGCATTTTTGGCAAATGCCCTCCAAAATTTCGTTTAAAGTTTAGACGGTATAAAAACTTTGAATAACGTTGCTTCACATAACAGATGATGTTAAATAAAAACTAATAAGGCGAAGCCCAATATAGACTCAGTTAGATTCAAAATATGAGTTTATAATGAGAGCGAGGTGTATGTGAAAGCGATAAGCGTGGCTGCGTTGTTGCAAGTGCGTGGACTGTATCCCATCTGCCCCGGCGATTTGGCCCGGCACCGGGCCACTTGGGAAAAAAAAGTTTTAACTGGCCCGTTGAAAAGTTTACCGGGCCAGATGACACAAATTAAGTTCCATCGTCCCCGGTAAGGAAAAAAAAGTTTTAACTGGCACCATTTGGAATCACCAAGTCACCGGGGCAGATGGGATACACTCCCTCTATTTTTCCCTTACCGGGGACGATGGTACTTGATTTGTGTCATCTGGCCCGGTAAACATATCAACGGACCAGTTAAAACATTTTTTTCTCCTTACCGGGGACGATGGCACTTGATTTGTGTCATCTGGTCCGGTTAAAATATCAACGGGCCAGTTAAAACTTTTTTTTCCCATGTGGCCCGGCACCGGGCCTAGTCACCGGGGTAGATGGGATAATGGTTATCGGTAAAAGTAGACAGATCCAGAAAGTGGACGGATCTGGAAAGTAGACGGATGGTACCGGAGGGAAAATCATGAACCAACGTCAAAAAGTTCGCTAACTGGGCAACCAAAAGACAATAAAACAAAAGCCTTATGCGCAGGGTTCATTCATGTACCTACCCGCTTCCAGAACGACCCGAGAACAAATTTCCAAATTCGAGACTCAGAATCAAGATAAATGAGTTTTGACATGCGTTGACGACTGGCCGCCATCCGCTTCAGCTTGTGCTCGCACCTGTCCATTCATTTTATAAACTACTCGGAGTTTATAGAAACGATTCCCAACTAAAATTTGTTGTATCTAATATTAAACGTACCGTGGAAAATATTCGCGTTTATTTATTGCTCAACAGACTTTAGATTGGTCTTTTGTTTAACAAAGTTCTTTGCTATATGGAAAGTAACAAGAGAACAATCGTACTGTGTTCTGGCAATGCTTGCTTGTTTTGTTGTTTATTCATTTTCAAGTTATATGTTCGTTACTATTGGCAAAACTTTTTATACTAATATTATTTGCTAGCTGTCACTCGCGGCTCCGTCCGCAAGGAATTCTGATCCCGTTCATCGCTGATAGTAGCGTGATGACATATAGCTTAATATGGTACCTGATAATGTGGCTTTCTAATGGCGAAGGAATGTATGATATCGGTCCAGTAATTTTTGAGTTTATTCGTTGCATACCCAAATACAAATCTTTTCTCTTTATAATCTTAGTATAGACTAATCTATACCCGCGGTTCCACCCGCGAATCTGTCCTTTTTCACGACTTTTGCTAATAATATTTCTATGATTCTACTTAACCAACCGCGATCAAACAAAGATATTTCTAAATAAAAACAGCATCAATATCCGTACAACAGTTTTTGCGTCCATCGCGGACAAATAGACAAACAGACAAGGATAAAAAGAAGAGGTTTATATTCAGTATCGTACATATTTTTTTATATCTCCACAACCACTTTAAAATTATAATTATAATAGTATAGATTTTATCTTCCTGTGAATCACAAGAATATTCAGTGTGTCACGCAAGCACAGCCGTGGGTAGCACCTAGTTATATTATAATCACACTTCCTGAAATATGTAGTCCACAAGTCACTTACTGCAGGATAGGAACGTGACCTTAGCAGAAAATTGGGAGACAAAATAACATATCGCCTAATATACAGGGTATCACGCACTCACGCGAACAGTATTGTTAGCAATGGTACAGTTATCCACAGAAGTAGCTTAATATATGCCAAGTTATAATATAGTTACTGGATTAAATGGAAATACTTTGCGGCGGGGAGTGGGGGCTGTGTCTGTGGTGCACCTCTGTAAACAACCGAACGGACCCCCTATTGTCGTGCCTGCTGTGCCCACTTGTGCAACACTTGTTGTGTGGCAATTTGTTAGCTGGCGTTTTCTAGAATAGAATCATGAATGTATGTGATTTGACGTTTATGACATACGTTGACGACTGTCATAAACGTCAAATTCCATAGATTCATCATTCTATTCTATATATTATATTCAGAATAAGCATTGCCATACAACGTGGCAATGCAATGCTGCCAGTCTTTTGGGAACGTTACCACAAGAGGCATGCGATGCGAAAGAATTCAACGACGTGTTCGGTTTAAGTTTTTAATTTGTTCTTTTATTTATTTATTTATTATATACTTTATTGTACGCCAATTACAATATTCATGATACAGAAATTAAGAAGACAAGAGCAGTACAAAGGGCGGCCTTATCGCTTTACGCAATTTCTTCCAGGCAACCTTTTACGCAATTTCTTTTATATATATTTTTTTTAGTTTTATTGTTAATTTTGTACATATTTAAATTGTATTATAATAAAAGTGCCTTTAGATAAATATAATTCATTTAGAGAACTAAGAAAAATATATATTATATTATATTCATAACATAACATTCATATTTATATATTCCTAACACTATTGCCATTGACACCATAAAGATGAAGAAGAAGATCAAAAATAAACAAAACATGCATGACTGCACCTCAGCTTTTTACCATATAGCGTGGTGCAATCAATATTGACGGATCAAATATATAAAAAAATATAAAATATTTTAAACTTGTCCTCTGAAGTCTACAAAAATCAGAAGTACATAAATTTTTTGAGTCATTTAGTTCAACGTATTTTCATTATGAACTTATTAGTGTTTAGCAACTTCTGCCGATGATTGTACATTATTATACAGAACGTTACTTCTCAAGATTGTAGTTTGATGTTGCATATATTTCGTGATTGGTAACAAATGTGCTACGATATTGTTTAATATCGCGACTATCATAGTTTATTCAGAAATAAATGAAGTGTAGCTGAAGACGAAATTGAAATAAAATGGACGAACTTATTATGAACAATATCTATTTATTTATTTATTTTTAAACTTTATGCACATAAAAATTGTAAAAAGGCGGACTTCTTTATATTATGTCTACCAAAATTTGACGATCCCTACATGATATATATGTCGTAGAAATATATTTTTGAGGAATTTCTATTTTTCATTTAAGTTCAGAAGGTTCCCCATGATGTATCAAAACTATGATGTTAGCAAGTGGCCCTCAGTCTGTGGAGTGACTCCATGATTTTGGTCGTACGTTTTTGGTCGGGGTCAGCTGTGTATGTTGAGTTTAACTTATTGCCATCAAACGTGTGCTTTACCAGACTCTAAGCTACTATCGAAAGTGGTTTGAACGGTGATGATAGAAATTCGGTTTCGGTTTAAAGATATTTATTTTCTCAAAGAACATACATTGTTCACTTAAAAGAGAAACATATGAGATAATTACATCTGACAAAATGTTCATGTACGGCTTTCAACTATTATCTACTGTTTGATAGAATGAACGTTAGTAGGTATTATTATTCTATTTACTTTCGTAAGCAGGTTATGTACCTGCTTACGAAAACTTTTTTATTTTTATTTTTAACCGCTGCGCCGCCGCTGCAACGCTCAGATATTTATAAAACTATGAACGAAAGTTTGTCTGGTCATTGATTGATATCAGTAGATCTGTATGTATCCATTCAAAATATACTGTAAACATTTTAGCTGACAACCCTCCATAGTTTTAGGTACAATAACCAAGTTGAACAAATTAATCTCGAGTCGGTCACGTGTTACTACATTGTAGTTTACTAACCGGGTGAACCTTCATCAAAACTGACGGAACAGAGCACTTGTCAGCCAACACTCGCCTTTCATTAACGTCGTGAAGGGACTTAATATCATAATTTCATAACACAAATTTTAATAAATAAATAAACATTCTTCTAGCGCTATCTAGACTCATAGTAAGCATAATCTTAACTATCTTGATCATCATCACCATACAATGACGCCTTTATCTCTGGAGGATTAGACAGATGTGAATTAACACCCACATTTCACCAGTCGTTGTATTAGGTCCCACGTAATAGGGGGTGAGCCTATTGTCGTATTGTTGACTCGAGTCAAGCATCTGAGGCTAAGTCTGGGCTGTATATATCTGTCTGATATTATACAGCCCTATCACTTAGTCGCCTTTTACGACACCGCATGGGAAGAGATGGGGTTGCCCAAATTCTACTCTGCCGGGACCCTCGCGGCCCTCTGCCTTCCTTCTATCTTATGTTACGGATTCTTGAAAAAATCAAGACGAGTCCTACATAAAAAATTACATAGAAACATTCAAACCAATGCAAATAGAAATGTATCATGCATACAAATACATATTTGCAATCATTCGCAAGAATTCGAAATCCCGCACGATTCGAAATCGAACGCTACGGAGAGTAAAAACAGAGGTGTTATGAATTAAAGTCATCATCATCATCACTATCTTGAAATTACACCCTTTTACCTCGATATGCATGAGGATAACCCTGATGTTCTTCATGTTACTCTCTATACCAACCTCTGTCCCTAACAGAGATTTTCATCATAATCTTATAACAGAAAATTATCTCAACAAATTATGTGTTTTGAATTTATAAAAGTTTAAATAAGTTGAAGAATTCGTGATCTGGTTTAATAAAGAAACAATTGAATTAAAAAGTAAAAGTAGCCTAAAGAAGTTAGGGAAGAAAGAATTATTATTAATTATATCAGAGCGAAGTTAGTCACTGTCAGAGACTCTCTCCGCTGGTAAGTGTTTAACGTTGAAAGAATATTTCATTATCGTTCTTCCTATTAATATTATAAATGGGAAAGTTTGTGAAGATGTTTAGAGGAAATTTGGTACAGAGATAGATTTATAGACTAGAATAACAAATAGGCTATTTTTGAAGTGTAAAAAGTGACAAAATGGAAACTTTTCTAATAGTGATCTATGTCAGATCATACTAAAGGCACTCCTGTACTCTTACACACACTCTTACTCTCTTGTACACGCCTACCGATATTAGATTGTAGTTATAAACAATTAAATGGTACCTAAGGTACAAAAAATTCTGACTCTAAATATCACATTATATTTTTGTAACCTTACACGTGTGGATAACAAAACCCATATTAGTGTCTAATAAAAGCTTTATTTAGGAAAGCATAACTCCTCAAATTACTCTGGAGACAGTACTTAGCATAAGAAAAATCTAGAGTATCCTGCTTATGTCGTAAAAAAAGATATGTATAAGTTGGCGTCAAGGGACGCTTATTTCTATGTATATTTTTACAAACATATTTTATTCAACTTCGGATGTTTGTGTGTTAGTAAGTTATAACTAACTTTTAACTATCGTACTTACCATCTGATTCTACGTTAGTATGTTACATCCTAATAGCAACCCATCAATTGGACACCATCGAACTTATTTGACGCAGTGGATCGCAGTGGAACACCTCGAATTTGGAATCATTAGGAAAGAGGGTTACCATCAGATACGTGCCAAGTATGGCCTTCAGCTTGACGTCCACATCCAATGCTCTTTCACACCGCTTAAAGGACAGGAAGGAATTCCGTGAGAGGACAGAAGTATCGGATCGGACGAGAATTCCACGCAGGCGGTTCTACTGGCAACAGCTAGTACCTACCCTAATAATTGGCAGGCAGTCACTCTAATTATACTCATTTGTTGAAAGCTATTCAGCAATGACAGCAGTTATACGACCATTTGCAGGCAACCTCGGGCAACATAACTTTTTGGCAACTGTAATCGCATCATAGCACGCAGTTAAACAAAGTTCTTGTATAATTAAACATTAAATTACGAAAAAAATAACGTTGGTGCTAATTAAAGTAGAGAATGGACGAATAAAAAATATTAATGGCCGTTCAAAATTTACTTTACGATCTCATAAAGAATCCAGGACGACACATTATGAGTGTTGTGTATTTTTATGGTATATTTATTGTGTGGGTGAGGGTGTTTGGGGTTCAATTTATATATTTGAAGCCAAAGCCAACCATTAAGGGAAGAGTCTCTGGTACCTATAGAATTTCCTGTCGAGGTTAACCAGGTGAGGCTGCAGTTGCGCCCTTAGTGACCAAAATAAGCTAAACGTAAAATGGATCTTGGACTTCGTGGTGAAAGCTTCGGCCAAGACGGTGGCGCAATATACCCCTCTCTTTATTCTGTGGAAACATTGAGAGAGCGTAGTTCCACACCCCATTGCTGTGGGACTACCTTCGATTGCCCTGGTCCAGCAGGGGTGCGAGGGATATACCAGACGGCAACCTCGCCCTCAGCAATTGATAGCCCAAGATGGTTGTGCAGTTTAAGTTGATTCGAATCCGATATAACCACTCAATTATTTCTAAGAATAATTGCTAAGATGATGACAACATTTGTTACGTGGGTTAATATGTATGAGGTTATAAGCCACAGATTCAGAGTAAGCATTGTTTGATCCCACAACCTCTAGAAAAAAAGCTAGCGCAAGAGCCTCGAGCGTTAATCAGCAGCCGTTCCAGCTCGTAGACGAAATTGCTCCTCATTTTTAGAAGTCGGATAAAAATGTAAATGTATAGTTATAGACAAATGAGCAGATTGCAGGACTGATTTTCTTTTATTGAACATTTCTGTGCGGTTGGATGACATGTCGTCTCTTCGCTAATCGTATCGATACAGAAGACCATGAAGAAGCCGCAATGAATCAAAACAATAACCACCATTATCATATTGAAATCTATTTCACGATACGCTGTATCTGCTATGCATGGAGTTGTCGTATGCGGTCGGTCTTGGAATCAAACCTTGCTTGCGACTCTTCATCGAACATACTGTTGTGAACTTTATGGTGCCTACAATTTGACTATTATTATAAGACAAGCCACAGTTTAGACACAGCAAAGTTTTAGCTATAACTAAGTAATAAGAGACGGGACGCTAGTTAAGACATAATAAACTTTTGCTAAAGTATTGCTCGGTACACGACTTGAAGTAATTGTAGCCAGGTAAATTTAATTAAATTTAACCTTACCACCGCCACCGCCGCCGTCTAGTATTCAGAATAGACGTAGAATTGTGGGTGTTCAAAATAATAGTGCAAAATGCAAGCTTTGCAGCAATGACTTGTGTTTGAATGCTCACCACGATGACGCTAAAAAAGAGAAATTTTGGACGGATGGATACTTGTAACTTTATCATGTCAGAGTGGTGGAACAGATCTGGAGACATAAGGATATAGACTTTTTATGTCAGGAATAGGTTTCTATAGGCTAGTATCAATATTACACGTAGATGAAGTTACAGGCAACGGCTAGTAGCTAGGAAATGAAGGCCTCCACTAGTTCAATAATTATGTCAACTCCAATCCAACTCAAAACTGAGACTGAAGATTAACTGTCCAGGTTACGCCATGTAGATATAATCATGATCATAGCGTTATTCCTGGTTGAATCCAAAGCTTGTACTTTGGAGATCAGGGTCTACACTTGTACTCTATCTCTTGTTTGATTTAACGGCAAAGCTGCCCTACAAGCCTGGTGTTAAAAATCTTGCTCCAGTAGCAGGAATAAAGGCTTGCAGGTGAGGTAGACCTGTTGTCTAGAATACCTTGAAAGCCCCCCCATATACCCTGACAACACTATCCAAAACAACGTCCACATAAAACTGAGATAGTCCAAACTCAAATTAAGCCATTACTAGGTTTTTTATTAGTGCGTAGGTACTTAAACGATTAAGTGCTTGTACTCCTAACAAAGTTAAAACTTTCACAGCCCATAAGCATTCAAATATAGCGGTCAGACCTTCTTTACGATTGGGAAGGGTTAAGCTATAAACTTAACACTGTATGTGACCTAAATGAATAAAACTGGAGAAGTAGCTGATTTGGCAGTACAAAAAAACCAATATAAGTTCAGCGTGAATAGTACAGGGACCACTTATTGCACAGGGCGCTGGAGAACCGACTCCAGTAAACTTTTAAGGGTTAATTTCGGTTACAGTTTTTCGTACTGAGATACTTTTCCAGCCAGATATCACCAACTTCGGGGGGATCACCAACTTTGACAAGGTGTTATAGAATTGATTTACCAAGTATTTCTTTACTGTCACCTAGGTTTTCTTGCGTGAATAGGTAAGGTCGATCGGCAAAGCACCATATCTCCTTCCCATTACTTCTAATAAAATATAGATGTCAAGTAGCAATGCAGCAGTCACCCTGTAAGTAAAAAAAATCGAAACAAAACCAGAAATGTAAAGTAAGTAAGTAAGTAAGTAAGTAAAAACGTCTTTATTGTACACCATATGAAACAATACAACATAGAGATCTAAATTATGTGGTAAGTACAGATGGCGGCCTTATCGCTCTGTGGCAATTTCTTACAGGCAACCTTAGGCAATGTACTGCGTAACGTACGGCTTACAGAGCACTGAATTAAAAATTTCTTATCATGCTGAAATTCCTGTCTTCATTTTGTCCTCAATTTCTTTCTATGGATCCAAACAGTTCATCGGCGGCGATAACCACTTACCAAAACTTTTCATAGCATAAAAAACCTTTACATGAAACGAATTAATTTGATCAACTCTATATGGTTGACTAAATATAAATAAGTACATAAATTCAGTTCTCCAATTTGTGTGCCGTGTAATGCTAGCGGGCAACGTCAGGCGGTGCAAGTCGCAGCAACTTCCTGCCTTGCTGACGTCGAGTCTCATAAGCCTGGACAACGACCAACTAACTAACTTACACCGTATATCATCCAGAAATAAAAGGGAGAAGCTCCTTTAATTCGGGGAGTTTCTCTTCACGAATTTATATTTCGGGAAAACTATTTTAAATAAATTATGTATTACGCTTGCAAAAAGGGAGGAATATTTTTGGTATTTATATCATAAGGAAAGGTCAAATTATGTAACTTTGTTCGAAAAATTATTGTTTAATATTTTGTCAAGAGCTTAGAGTAGGCAGCTTGTAATATGGTTTATAGAATGCAAATAAACATATTTAGATAAATTGTTCTACATACTTTTGTGTCTGCTATGTATTCATGTAAAAAAATAAAATATATTAGTTATTAGCTTCTATATAAGTATCCGTAAAGGATCCGTTTTTAAAAGTCGTAAATAAACATCTTATCTCATCCCATGTCACATCGATCACCTTGCTGTCAATTATTTTCAAATGTATCGTCCCACTCGACTATCCGAATCAATCATAGCCATGTTTTTATTAAAATATGTCACATATTGATCACAAATATCTTCTTTATGAAAACCTTGTTTATTATTCTGTAAAATGCCTTTAATCTTATTTCGGAGGTTCTATAGTTCAAAGGAAAACCGGAACCCTTTTAGGATCACTTCATTGTCCGTTTGTTTGTTTATCTGTCTAAATGTATGTCCGCCAAGACTTTTTTCACATAAACATTTGTAAGTATCAAGCTGTGAAAAATCAAACTTTTTAGTCAATCAAATCAAATCTACAGGTGTTTATGCAGTACATTGTGACTATAGCGAGTTATACTGGTCTTATGACATAAGTAACGGGACAAGTAGTACCCAATCATCCACCTTTGGATCCAGTGTACCCAAGACAACTAATTTTTTACATTACTTTTAAAAACACGCAATAGATATATGGGTGGCGGTCATAATGGCTAGTAATGAAGTAAGCACAGAAGCAGTACCCTATTCAGTGCTAGTTTAGAATTTATGCCGGTTCGCTAGATTGTTAACGAGTGATGAGTACAATAAATTATCAAGCAAAATGTAAGCAGCTGCTTAAAATAAAATTAAGCAAGTTGATCTTGACTGTACGAGTTATTAAATTTCGGGGGTATTTAGAACAAACGTCTCAACGTGTTAATACGTATCGTTTAAATAATTTTCCAGAGGAATCGGTATAAGGGGAAATCAAGAATAACCCAATGGTTGAACCAACTACACAACTTAACCGATAAACATGCGGTTTTTAAAAATAAACTCAGCTTTATTGTTCCACGATCCAACGTTGTACTCACCTGATAGTCGTAACACCTGTCAGGTTAAAGTAAAATTTACCGTTTTACACACGCGAATGGCTGTGAACGGCTGGAGACAGTTTGTTTGTTACTGTGATGAAGTCACGTAAAGGATGCCCGACTTTTATAACATCCATCATGTTTCGGTTTGGTGCATTAAGCCTTTTTTTCACGGGCCATTGTGTAACTTAATATTGTAACGGTTGATATTTTTCTGTCACGTTTTTCTGTTACGGTTAAAGTATTTAATGTAGCGTTTGTTTGTGTTCTTTTTGTTTATGTAGCGTGTTTTAGATTAAATGTATACTTAGTAATGTTATTCTGAAGCAATGTTTAAGCATGTTTAAAGGCAAATAAATTATTCTATTCTATTCTATTCGAAATTGTAAGATAGACATTTAATTCTTTTTTGTTTAAATGATGCTTTTAAATATTATTTACTACTTTTAGGTCGAATTTCATTAGTCAAAATAATTGTGTTTAAATAAAACTACTTTTTAACGTATTATTCACTTTTAAGCTGATGTTTCGGATAATTTTTAGCATCCATGTTCACGGAGTTTCATTTCAATGAGTGATTTTCGCGCAAACTTCAGACAGTATTGATTGTGTTTAATTTAAATTACACTTCGTTTGAAAGAAGATTAGTTACGTAAAAAGAAAATTTTATTAGAACGTATAAGGGTCAAACGATGAAACTTTTACATTTATAAATATAAAAGAAAACTAAAGATTAATTATAAAAAATAGTATGGCATTTGGATCGAATGATTACTGAACGAATGAATAAATGAGTATAAGACACAATGCGAGTGAGTAAGTAAGTCGAATGGGTTGCGTGAGTGGTTTAATGACTAATGAATGTGTTGTATATATGTATATAACCTGTAATAAAATAAACACAATCCCGTTAACTGTCTTGGAACCCACACCGAAATTAATCAGAAGTAAATTAGTGGAAAAATAAATATAAGGTCAGCCCAAGAGTATCCGCAACCGGCGAGCATGTATGAAAACAATTTTGAAATTATAAGAAGCGAAAGATGTATACATGCAAGGATCACGGAGAACAGAATCATTTCCTTCTCCATGGCCAGGATTGTGATAAGTGGTAACACGTGGTCTCTGCGTAGCCCATTGAGAACGAGGAAGACAAGAGATAAACTACCAATAAAAGACACAAAACACCAAGGCCACAAATATTGAGAATTTTATTTAAGTCTGATGAAATGAACCCCATCTAAAAGAAAGAAGTTACTGTACACGTTCAATCTATTACAGAGTAACAAAGTTGAATAATAGAGCAATGTTATACAGTAAATAAGTTACATTTGTACAAAAAGAAAATAGTTACACACGTAAAACAAAATAACGAATTAAACTTCTAGCAGAACTAACGTCCGAACTTTCTCAAATTTAATGAAACAAAGGATTCTCTCTCGTCCAGTGAATTATTATCGAATAAAATACTGGCGACAGGGAAAAAGTTACAGCCCCTAAAGGAGCTAAGGGATAGCTCCGGATGGTGCGTCACACGAGATTTTATTACACGAAACACAAAAGAGAGTCGCCATCACGCCATCCTTGTGGGACATAAACAAACAGAAAAATTGCACGCCTGAGAAAAATGGCATAAATCGTGAGAGGAATCGTTCTTAGTATTGTCACGCTCTTTTCTGCATGTTTGATATATTCTCAAGGCTTGAATAGTCAGCCTTAAGTAAGTCGTTTACTGAAGGTTTTCGTGTGTAAAATTCATAAATTCATGTTACTTGTTGTAACAAAAACGTCTCAACTAGTTTAATACTTTTTTGATACTTGTATATTATGCATTACATATTATATCATATCTACTATATAACTGATTAAAGGATTCTTTATACCATTTAGGTGGCAAACAAACACACGGCCCACCTGATAGAAGGGAGTGGAGTTACCATGTCCTATGGGCGTGGGCGTGTGCAACAACCAGGGGAGTCACACTCGTGCTACCAACCCTGTAAGGACCTTCTAACGCCTTTCTCGAAGAACCTCATAATGTAGTCGCTTGGGAAAACCACAGCAGAGAGCTCATTCCACAGCTTCCTCATTTTTATTCTCCGCATTCTCCACTCCACAGCATTCCTCATTAGGGAAACATAATATATTTAGAGATAGACTGGAATTGTTCTAATATAGTAAGGAGATTATCATTCAAGCGTCAATCCCAGTTAAACATCCATACTTCATACTAATATTATAAATGCGAACGTAACTCTGTATGTCTGTCTGTTACGCTTTCACTCCTAAACCACTGAACCGATTTTGATGAAATTTGATTATTAGATTAGACCGAATTAGACCGGACCGAAGGACACAGGCTATGGTTGGTCACGATAACTGATATCCGTAAATTTCAGTAACATCCGTTCAGCCTTTAGATCATGATTGAGTAACAAACAACATCACAAACTTTCACATTTTAATATTCGTAGGAAGTAGGATACAGACAGTGAAGTATGAATATTAACATGTTCCCTATTATGCGAAACTGTGGGCGTACAATACGCCTCTCTGCCTTTTAATGATGTAAGCAGTGGGTGTATGAAAAATGAATTGGTTCTCTAAGTTAAATTAAACGTTGCCTGGAAGAAATCGTTTCCAGCGATAAGACCGCCCATTGTGCATTAAACTGTATGCATGCTACCTTGTAGTTGTACTGTAAATCTATTGGTGTACAATAAAGAATTATCTATCCATCTGAATAATGGCAATCCTCATCCGACAATAAACATACCTATTCTATCGTAATCTATTAGCCTCTGACAAAGTGCCAGTTTGACGGCAACAGAATTGGCGAAGTTGGATGTTAAGACACCTCTGCCCGCACCAACACGGATTCATTGGCGAGAATATACGTAGGTATGTATGTTACCGAACTTTTAACTAATAAAATAACTTTAACTTTACCATTTTATTTACGTCCATCACTGGCAAAAAATTCACATAAAGTAACAAGAAAAGTAGCTAGTTGAATTTTACCTTTTTTGTTCTCCGAGAATGGAAATTACGAGAACAGTTGAATCGGGATTTACGGAACAATGATTACATTTAAAAGGTATTTTACAATGCACGCCGCATGCTAAAGCCGTTTCAATGGCACGTTTATCCCTGCCTCGGGGAAATCTATTTCACCTGCACCTAATAATGATATGACAGGGGAGAGACTTGCCTTACGTATTGCTTGCCTATTGAGAAATACTTAAGTCTATATTCATTATGGTGATAGAAATAAAATTATATTTAACGGGTTCTATTGTAATCTATTTATTATGGTGATAGAAATAAAATTATATTTAACGGGTTCTATTGTAATCTATTTATTATGATGATAGAAATAAAATGATATTTAACGGGTCCTATTGTAATCTATTTACTATGGTGATAGAAATATATTTAACGGGTTCTATTGTAATCTCTATTTGGTGTTTTTTTTTTATATAACTTAGGTAGCAAACAAGTACACGGCCCATCTGATAGGAATTGGTTACCGTGGTATATGAACGTGTGCAATACCTGGGGCGTCATACTCGTGCTGCCGACCCTGAAAGAACCTTCTGATGACACCATGGGGTGTCATCAGTAGGTGCTCAATAATGTAAAAAAAAATTATCAATGTATTAAAATGTTTGAGAGACATTTTAATAACTATAGCATAGGTACTTTTGGTAAATTGATAGTTAGCAAAACTGCTGTGAAGTGGGATGTCATGCTTGAGTCCGTGTTTCCAGTTATTGTATAGAATCTAATTTGCCCTTAAAAGTATGATTCCGTAGCCGACCGCAAACGACAACTGCCGACGCACGCAGCATCGGCTTCTCTGGAAAGCCGATGCTGCGTGCGTCGGCAGTTGTCGTATGTGGTCGGCTTCGGAATCATACCTTAACAAATATATTCCTTTTGTATTATATTCTTAGAAGTAATATAATAACATTACCTGTATATATTTTGAGATAACGTACCTTCAGAACTCCTTCATCACTGTGAAATTCAATTGATTTTAATGCGATCCTTTACGTACATCCACGCCGAAAATTCAATTCCAAATTAATTTAATATTCTCTTTCTTTGAGATAAAAATACACGTTATACTCAAAGTATTAGTGTTTATCTCTGTAATGATGGCGTAAGTAAATATTTTCACGACAAATTCAATTTAACGTGCCGTCTGTTATGCGTCGTCGTCAATTTGACGAGCGCGAGGATCCTGCGTCGATGGCGTCGCTGCCAATCGCTCACTTTGAGGGGCGTGACGAATACAGGCTCGAAAAAATAATGTTTGTTATATGATAGGTATAATCGTATCAATATTAAAAGTACAGTCAACGATAAAACTTATAAGCGCTTTTTACATAAAAAATCAACGAATATTGATGTACGAGTATTTTGGGGTGAGGAAGAGCTTCAGGGTCAAATAAACGTAGACTAGCGAGGCTTGGGTGCCGACTTTGCTATTGAGATTATTAGATCAGACGGTTGGTCCCATGAAATTAGTTTAAGTCAGTACAACAGGTATATAAAAAATAAGCGGACCAGGGTTCCCCCCCGTTTCACCGAAATTTTTATGTCATAATTTTGTTTCGCATAACAACGCATAGCATAAACTTCATTTCGCAGAATAAGGTTTGCCATACACTCATTCGTCATACTTTCATAACGCATCATTTTGTAAGTCAGAATCATCTTTTGGCATAACTTTTAAAGCATAATAATCAAAAAGTAGAACCGTGCATGCAGCATGCAGCAAGCATCAGGCATGCAGCATGCAGTAAGTATCAGACATGCAGCAAGCATCAGGCATGCAGCATGCAGCAAGTATCAGGCATGCAGCATGCAGCAAGCATCAGGCATTTAGCATGCAGCAAGCATCAGGCATTTACCATGCAGCAAGCATCAGGCATGCAGCATGCATGCAGCAAGTATCATGCAGTAAGCATCATGCATCAAGCATCATGCAGCAAGTATCATGCAGCAAGCATCATGCAGCAAGAATCATGCAGCAAGCATCATGCAGCAAGCATCATGCAGCAAGCATCAGGCAGTAAACATGCAGCAAGCATCGTTTCTGTCACAGCTCCGGCGCTGCGGGGTTCCGGAGGCCCCACACGTGCTTATCGTCGCAGATGGTTGTAACTCCCACCACCGCAGCTTCGGCTTGCTGGCCGGCTGGGCCGGCCAGCCTCAGCCGCGGCGGCGGCCATTAAAACCACCTGCTCCTCAGCTCGTGGGCCGCCTCGCCCCTCCGCGCCTACGCGGGCTTAAATAACACTCTAGGGGTAGGGCAAACAAGACTTACGTAGTAGTCGGATTTGCAGCAATTCATTCTTGTCACTTACTTTTTTGTAACAAATTTTAACTTTTCTGCCAACTGAAGAGTATGTCATTGCTAATTTGGATATATGACCATTCTGCCAAAATACGATTCTATGAAATAAATCGTTATGCCTTGAAAATGTTCGATTAAATAAAATTGTGCCAAATGAGTTATGCCAAATGAATTTCGGAGTATTAAGTTTCTGCCAGATGGAGGGAACCCGCGGACCAGCGGGCTCCGCGATGGAAGCCCCAGAGTCAACCGGAAACAAAGTCATCATGAGATTATCAATCTATAAGAATTTATGTAATTTTCACCAGTTACATTTAGTAAATTTCAAGATTCGTCTATCTATTATTTTGCGCAATCTTTCAAATCTGAAGCGGTTGATAACTTTCAATATGTTATGCTATTTCTGAACGTGACTGTACCTACTATCGTCAAACATAACGAAATTGTTCAGTTTTGTCATTTAATCTCCCTTATAAAGATTAGATTACATTGATCCCGATGCTTTTAAAAAAATAAATAAGGATGTATGTTTATCCACGTACCTACTTAGTCGCTGCGTATTTTATGTGTTATGTTTTTCCTCGAATATATTTCATTACATTATGTAAGTGGTTGGACACAACCTATTCTGAAACAAGTGTGGGTCTGAGGGTGACATGACGGCCCGGGCTAACCGTTACCCTAGAAAAAGAGGGTGGTGGCGCAGCATGTTAACGCTAGTCCTTCTTTTTTATACTACTTAGGTCGCAGACAAGCACACGGCTCCTGATGGCAAGAAGTTCCCGAGGCCTATGGGCGAGTGCAACACCAGGGGAGACACACGTGCTGCCGACCCTGTAAGAACAGAGAGATTTTGTGCCGTCAGCGCAAAAGATAAGTAGGACAAAGCCTTTGGTTTTCCCACTGACAGCACAAAATCTCCCCAGTGAGCTCTAGCTACCCTACTCACCGTCGAAAACACAACACGAGGTTACACGAGACGGAGGTACTTCCCCAGTCGGACTGCTCGATTGGGACGGATATACCGTCGTGTCCTACCTCTTCGAAAAGCTTTTTCCTATTAGAAAGGGGGATTTGATCCCCAACTTAAAGTGCGACGGCTTATCGTACTCACCGAGACCCGAAGGGGTTTCACTGTGTTTAGAATGTTCGCCCAACCTTAGGCTGACTTTGTGAGTATTGCTTAACCTTGCAATATGTTAACCAGCTCGGTTACCGCTTAGCCACGATCCCCTTCAGCTTTACTAATTTTGGATCCATCATAATCATATCGCTGTGTACAGTTCTCAATAGTTATCCTAAGAACCCTTTTCCAACTCAGTTGGGGTCGGTTTACCTGTCTAACTGTGATGTGGATGAACTTTGATATTTTCCGTAAAGCGACTGCCATCTTACCGGCACAACAACCGGTATATCGAAGCTCTGTAGTTAGACTAGTCGGACTTTTGAGGGCTTCAACTACCCGTAACGACTGTCATAGATGTTTGTTTGGCAACTGGGACCGACGGCTTAATGTGCTCTCCGAGAAACCTTTTCATAATAAAGTTGTATAAAAAGGTGTATATTATTAGGTATATTCTTTGTCGCCAGAACTTTGCAAAATTTTATTAATATCAACGTTCCAGAATATTCTCGCGTTAAATATACATACATACATCCTGTTTACAGCTTTCTAAGTAAGCGAGAAAAAGAAAAAGTTGTTGAAGCGTATTTACGTCTAAAAGAATGTCAAACTTGTTGGAAATCTTGAAGGCGCCTCGGGACTTTCAGTACTTAGTGCTCTGATGTAAGTCTTGTGTGCCTTCAACCGTGTGTTAGCACCTACACTGATATAACTTCTATGGACAACGAGAAAATATCGCCTGTCTAGTTATGTCTGCCTGGTAGATGGGTACTTAGAATTTGTTGTGAAGGAAGTATGTGTACTTATATAATATGGTTAAATGGTCAGTAAGTAATACATAAATGACGTACTTATGTACGTACTTAGGTTATAGTCCTAATGTAACTAATTGTAATTGTAATTTCTCTATAAATGATTTTGTATTTTAGAGCAAAAATAATATACGTCCTGATTTTATCGTTGTTTCGGATAAAAAAGATTTTGAACACAGTTTCGATGGTGAAATCGTCTGGAAGTATTAATTTGATTGGATTTTGAAAACTACAGGTGAAAGAAATAATGTATGGGGGTTTTAATTATTTTTTTCGCTTTTTTTATTAATTCCAAATTGTGAATTTGATGCTTCCAGACTGTACCCAATATATTTTTATTTGAAACGGCTATAAAATCACAGATACATCGGCTTGAGTCAACTAAAGTGCCCGGAATACGACAATAGGCTCACCCCCTATTACATGGGATGTAATAAAATGAATGGTGAAATATGGGTCACCTCTGCCTAACCGTCCGGGGATGATTGGCGTGATTGTATATTTATGTATAAAATCACCCGGTATTTGACTCAGGGTGGATTCGACCAAACCTAAAGTTATATACGAGTTACTATTCAGAATGAATCTATTCCAAGATTTTATTCTCGGGTAAATCAATAGACGTTTTTCCATGCAATCTACCGCATAGGAAAGTGAATTATAAATGTACCCGGCAATTATGCGTTGTTTCAAAACGGCACGGTGTTAAGCGTAAGTCATGTCAACTCGCTTTTGTCGTATTATAGCGTGTGACAGAATTGAATAAGCATTTGGTTTGAGTATTCTTAGAATAGAGACGATGGTATATTATCTATTCCGGAATAAGGCCAGCATTCTTAGTATTTTATGTATGGTAGAATGTAAAATTGATTTATTTTCGAGTATGTGGCTATTTATTCTTGGAATTAACTCGCGTTTGGTCGAACCAGCCCTCAAATTGGTAAGTAGGTTTTTTTTTTTGTTTTTTTTTTGTTCAATTTACAGCATTACCTACACACATCTTACAAATTTGTACCACCCGCTTAAACCGCTTAAGCCGGTACAGTGGTACAATAAGAGCACCCGTTCTCTCTTCAGAGCCGCTCTGACAAAGGTCCAAATTGCCTTAATGATCGATTATTCGACCTTCATTATGAAGGTGGCACCCCAAAAATAAGTAGGTAGGTATCTAACATCATCATCATCATCATCAGAGTCCCAAACCAAGGAGTGCAGTCTCGAGCTATTTCTGTTTCCTTGCCTTCCTCCTTCCCTTATAGAATGATTTATCTTGACTTTTACTTTTGTTACGACATTACTTTTGTTACGCCATTACTTTTGTTTCGGTTATCCATTAATTCTATTTCGGTTCATGATTTGCATAATAACCCATTACTTGTTAAACTCCGCTACGGATAACGGGGACATTGAGAAGCCGCAATGAATTACGTGCAACTGCTGCATGCGTTGGCAATTGTCGTATGTGGTCGGCTACGGAATCATACTGTGGAGGTAATGTTCCTCCAACCAAAGGGAGGATCCTCCGACCAGGCAAGGTGATCACGCCTGGCGGGCCGCGGCCCAACGATCGTTGGGATGTTGTAGATATATTGTACAAGCGCTGGAACTTCGCTTTCGCGATGCAGGAACTGTAGCGACGTAGTAGTTCAGTTTGCTGTCGCTAGATGGCGCTGGGTACATGTGGTATCGCCACATCACCTTCAGGGTCTTGCTTTTAAACCTGTTTCGCCCTTTTTAGTGCATTACCCAACATTGGAGATGTAGGTATTAATACACCCCTACCTTGCCCTTCAGGGACCCACAACTTAACAGATATACTCGTAGTTAAATTAAACGAACTAGAGAAACAAAAATTATACGTCGCTTTGAGTTTCAACTTGAAAGTAAAGGACATTACCATAACTACTAATTTGTACCAAATACCGTCACACTCATACGTAATACTAAGTACAAATAGTTCATCTCACAGTTTAAATTCTATTACGAAACCCCCAGAAACCTGACTTCAGCAAGTAACATCTTACGCAAATTTAATATCTGTCTGTCTGTTGAATTAAGCGGTATTCATATTCAAATTATTTCTTGGCTTTCCTTCAGACGTAGGTATCAGTAAAAGGTATCAATTTAGCACATCTGCATGAATTTTCATAGTTCTGTAATAGTGGCTTGGATTCAGCATTCGTTTTAGAAAGAACTGAAATTCAGAATGAAAGAAAGAATAAAGTTTTTATTCTGCACAGACATGCGCTCCAAAGAAGGTATTTTTAATAAGGGAGGGGATTTCCTTCTGACGCATAATGACCAATCATGGTTCTCAAAATGATGCATTAGCATATTGTCACATCAGCATTACGACCAATACTCAAGATGACACTTACGCAAAATGACACTTACGCAAAATGACACTTTTATGCCGCACGTGGGAACAGGAGTAATCCTATCGCAACAATCGATAGTAGAGTGCGATGAATTAATTGAATCGGTACCATACATTTAGGAAATAGTTAACATGTAGGACGGGACTTGAACTTGTGTGATTCAAATATCGTAGTATGTACTTTGAGTATAAATTATATTATCTTGATATACTTATATCATTTTTTCGTTTTTTTTTCAAATTATTTTTTTAAAGAATATTAGCAATCGAAATTACTAACACTCCCGTTAACCCCTCCAGCTAAACTAAATCGCTTGGGTTCACGTCGGTAGTGTAATGGCCAGGATTCGAACCCGGGCCTCCCGATCGCAAGACTGACTCCTTAACTACTGAGCAACCGATGCTACAATTTGTCACCTAGCTTCTCCTGAAGTGCCACTGGTGCCCGATAAATGCCACTGTTGTCGATATAACATGCACTGTGTTTCCGAGCAGGCTGACATTTGGACCTAAACATAAACGGCGAAATGTGGGGTGCTAGCACCTCTGCCTACCCCTTCGGGGATATAGGCGTGAGTTTATTTTATGTTATGTTTTATGGGTTCCCCCCCGTTTCACCGAATTTTTTTTGTCATAATTTTGTTTCGCATAACAACGCATAGCATAAACTTCATTTCACAGAAAAAGGTTTGGCATACACTCATTCGTCATACTTTCATAACGCATAATTTTGTAAGTCAGAATCATCTTTTGGCATAACTTTTAAAGCATAATAATCAAAAAGTAGAACCATCATCTCGCAGAAAATTCACACGCAGATTCGTCACTTGGCACTTGGCACTTGGCACGTCTTCAGCTTACCATCAGGCGGGGTGAAGTTAAATTGTCGTGTCCTATATAAAAAAAGCTAACATACGCCATGCATGCCAACAAGCAAGCATAAACGCTGCATGCAGTAGGCATGCAGCAAGCATCAGGCATGCAGCATGCAGCAAGCATCAGGCTTGCAGCATGCAGTAAGCATCAGGCATTTAGCATGCAGCAAGCATCAGGCATGCAGCATGCAGCAGGCCTCAGGCATCAGGCATGCAGCATGCAGCAAGCATCATGCAGCAATCATCAGGCAGCAAACATGCAGCAAGCATCATACAGCAATCATCAGGCAGCAAGCATCGTTTCTGTCACAGCTCCGGCGCTGCGGGGCTCTGGCGGCCCCACACGAGCTTATCGTCGCAGATGGTTGCAACGCCCACCACCGCAGCTTCGGCTTGCTGGCCGGCAGTGCCGGCCAGCCTCAGCCGCGGCGGTGGCCATTGTAACCACCTGCTCCTCAGCTCGTGGGCCGCCTCGCCCCTTCGCGCCTACGCGGGCTTAAATAACACTCTAGGGGTAGGGCAAACAAGACTACGTGAAGTCGGATTTGCAGCAATTCATTTCTGTCACTAACTTTTTTGTAACAAATTTTGACTTTTCAAAACAATAATATCTGAGGGTTAAACTATTATTTTTTCCGATTAAAATATAAATAAATCAAAATAAATAAAAATATTATGCAGAATTATCATTCTGCGAAAGCTATTTATTTATGCGTAATAAAATTCTGCCAACTGAAGAGTATGCCATTGCTAATTCGGATATATGACCATTCTGCCATAATACAATTCTATTAAATAAATTGTTATGCCTTACAAATGTTCGATTAAACGAAATTATGCCAAATGAGTTATGCCAAATGATTTTCGGAGTATTAAGTTTCTGCCAGATGGAGGGAACCCTATGTTATGACATCTGTCGGGTCTGCTACTTTATGTAAATATACCCTTCATACAATTTTCTGCCAGATCAGGCCATAATATTCCTTATTTCTATTCCTTATTTCTAAGCCTTGATAGAAAATTGAGGTAATCTGAATTTCCATTTCCTTTGCAAATTACCTAATTATAACGAAATAACAACGCAATTGCTTTTCACATTAGCAATGATGGATGTGTTTGTATAATACAAAAAAATATAAGTGAAGAAAATAAGATTCGAGAAGAAGTATTTGCTAAAATAAAACTGGGCCGACAAAATTTAGCAAGAAGCCATAATGATGTTAGAAGAAGCCCGATAGCACAGAACAGATAATAGTACCGGCTACAGAACTGAAGCTCACCCCCTCTCACCGATTTTATTACCTCAACCCGCATGTCAAAATTAGAGGCACTTTCAGAGGTATCTCAAACAATGAAACGAGGTGTTAGAATTTAGAGAGTTAGATATTAGATACTTGTTGAAATAGAAAGTTTAAAAGTAAAATGGAGACTAAATGAAAGATGCTAAAAAGATTTCCAATTTGTAATCCAGGAAGTTGGTTATTACAATTATAATTAATAAGAAGAATCTCAGGGGGTGAGTTAATATTAATTAAGACCAGCACTGAATTTATAGGCGATGAGAACGACCCAATGATGTAGGGCAGCAAGGCACTTAGCTTCGCCGCTGGAGTACGTGCCGCGCCGACACGAACCGTCGCGTGGCTCGTTCAACGGCGAAGGTAGATGCTACGCTAACTGCTGCCTCGGGTCCTCGTGCTGGAAAATATAGTGCAGAAGCAATCAGTATGTTACATGACATACTGCTAGTGCGGGCGTGGCAGGTAAGGCCCAAAGCAGGTGGTCAAGCTTCTCCCAGGCACTTAGTGCAAAAGGTCATTACAGTAAAAGCCACACCCAAAATATTGCAAGCAGAAGAACAGATGCACAGAAAATAAGTTACACCGAATAGGGTAGGTAGGTAGATGGTAAAAGATCAGGAGGTCGATGACCCCCTGGTCGGCAGGTCACTGTCCTTTTGACGAGCAGAAGGAAAATAAAACAGCCTAAGAAAAATAAGCCTTGCAAATTATTCTAATCGAATAATTAAAATAAAATAAAAATGTTCGGGCGCCGCTCGCGTAAAAAGCAGACGCCCCAATGAAGTTTACCCATCGCGCATAGGCGCGACGAGTATGAAAATATTCCATATACGATATTTTATCGGATGGATTAAATTGAAATATGGCACATCTTGCTCACGTAAAAAGACAAGATGTACCTGGAAGAGCTTTGCAATGGCGACATGAGTACGACGTGTCTTCGTGGTAAAATATTGTGATAGTAATCGCGAGAGTTATAGGAATAACTCCTGATGGAAAAGATGGGAACCACGTCATTCGTCATTCTCATGTTTCCAAATGCGCCACCTTAAAATAAAAGAAATTAGCACACAATATGAAAAAAATATAGTATTCTCACCCGGGACGGACAGTATCTTAACCGAAGGTAGTTGTAACCGAAGCCAGCAGATAATGAGCTCGGAGTGGCTCGTCCCCCAGTTTTTATAGCTGGTTCGGTGGTGGAACCCACTTCCGGCCCAAAATTACACGATTAGGCCGTAATAGCCTTTGGGTTTTGATTTTAATACGTACTAATTTGGCAAATACAATCAACTGCAACCGCCATGATGACATGACGCTTGCAGATTTGCTCGCACGCAACCATAGACAAGGTGCTAGGTCCACTGAGTGAATAGAATACAGATAATATTAGTCGAGCATCGATCGATATCGATTGAATATCGATCACTACTCCACCAATACTATAAATTAAATTAAAAAAATACAGGATTGCAATTAAGACAATCTGCAATGTCACAACAAAGGACGTGTAATTCAGGGGTGTTTAATACGGTACGTGCGTCGGGAAGAAGAGCGAGAAGACCGACGTACTTCAATGTACTTTGCTAGTATAGAGTCAAGATCAATCTGATGCTGACTGTACAGTTGCAGCCGAGATCTCTTCGCGGCAGAAGCCTGGAAGGTTCCATGTCCGAAGGTGGACTCCGGCTCTAAATTTCTGTGTTCATTTCCTTGCCATTTTTGGAAAATGTACTCATACTCCTATTAAACTGTCAGCTGTCAGTTTTCTTAACGTGCCAATCTTTATGTTAAGCACTGTATAGTCAGCATCAGATCAAAATGATATTAATACCTTGATTTTCCTCCTCTCCTGCTGACTGATTGTTCTGATATTTGGCACACACATTCAATTCGAACAATAATACAATTTAAATCAATAAAACTGTTTGATTTGCTCCTAATACCTTGGTATTAAGATCATTTTAAGACTTTGACGTTGACTGTTATTGAATTAGAACAATAGATGAACCACTCAAAACCAGGGCAAATTCTTAATACACAGACATTAATAACGATTCCGCCGATCCGTTCAGAAACAAGTCTTCGCGATGTTTGACTGATGCGTTTTAATTCGTGCAGAAATTACGCCGCTTTGTAAGCCTGCGCCTTAATCATTAACCTTTTTAGTCTGACCCCGAGATAGAGGTAGCGAGATTGATGACGTAGTTTGTGTTGATGGACCTTTTCATTTAGGCCAGTTGCTTCGGACGGCGGTGCTTAGCTTCAACAAATATGTTGAGGAATTAATCAGATTATACTTCCTTATATATAATTTTACTTCGTTCTAGTGAAAATAGGTTGTCCTCTTTTATATAGACAACACCAAAAGTGTGACATGAAGTGGCATAATATTTTTATAGAAAAGATAAATAAAAACTGAAATACATAAATGTTTTAGAAATGACGATTCTAATAGATCTTATTAAATTATATTCCATTCTTTATTTAAAATCCAGTCTAAGTAGTGGTGTTTCGTGTGAATTTCACAAGTAGTGAAGCTTAACTATATTTCTTTACGTTAACTATCTTTCGTTGCTTTTCTTCTTATTTTTCATTTAATGATTACGTTAACTTTAAATACATAATTTCAACTAATTAATCATTCATTTTTGAGGCATCTTCCGAAAAATAAGCCACGACGTTACGTTGATCCTTTGTCTCACAATATTTCAGAGTTTTATCAAAACACTTATTATGTATGCACGTATCGCCCGCCCCATCATCCCTTATGACACAAACAGACGACACCACGCTAACACTCGCGACAAAAACACGTACCTATTAATAATAAAAAAATATATATCCAAGTCAAATCTTCTTATCTAGAATTGAAAATCATTCGTCGGATCGACAAAGATCCTACGATGCAAGGGGAAGCCGAGATCCGATTTTAACTAAATTGAGTTTTATAAGATTTTCTACCTCAAGTTGGAATGAGACCTTAGAATATTGGCTGATATTGGGCTTTGGTTGTAATATGTTTCTTACTCTCTCCTTTCATTCTAATAGAATGGATATAGAAGCATTATGGAAGTAGGTGTACCGTGATCTCGAATTTTCTGATCATAAATGAATGTGATATGTGAGTGATATTCATTTATGGAATGGTGTAAACCTCGTTTAAACCATGTAGGTACATATAATTTTGTGAGGGTTTTAATGTGAATAATTTATTTGTGATTTGGCCCAGTAAGTTAAAAAATATACATCATCATCTTCGCATTACTCCCGGTCATATCAGAAGCCTTCACCTCGGAGTTGCAGGTCCGCTAAGTACCTAAGTAAAAAAGTTTATAATCAGTATAAACCTTATTTTTAAACTATCGCGGTGTAAACTCATAGTTTGTGATATTGGGACTTATCGCGATTAATCATTCGTGGAACTTACTTGTGCCGACGTTTCGGATGCGTTGCAGCACCCGTGGTCACGACTTGACTAACGTCATAAGTTAAGTTATGCTTACGGTTCTAGCTAGCGCTGTGTAGATTAATGTCCTAAAATATTTATTTATTAATTTCTTAGGTAAATTGGAAATAAAATCCCTACTAATATTATAAATGCGAAAGTAACTCTGTCTGTCTGTCTGTCTGTCTGTCACACTTTTACGACTAAACCGCTGAACCGATTTTGATGAAATTTGGTATAGAGGTAGGTTAGACCTTGAGAAAGGACATAGGCTATGTTTGGTCGCGATAACCGACATCCACGCGGGCGGAGCCGCGGGCAAAAGCTAGTATTATATAAGTACATTTCTTTACCGCACTATGGAAAGTAATTCTTATTCGTTTTAAAGTTGCACAGTGTCTTGTTCTACTGATAACAGGACACACACATATTCAGATAATTGCCCTCCAAAATAGGTATGATGTACTATAATCATCAATTATTCTATCACTAAACTAACCAAGACCTGTCCAATTATACGGAAGGTGTATAATTCTCAGTGGTTACATGCGTGAGACCTAAACCACAAGCCTTATGTAATGTCTCTCCTTTCAGTGTATCAAACTACATGAACATAACCAGGGTGGCTACCATTAAACATGCGAAACTTCGAACCCGAACGAGACACGAACGAAAACCGTAGCAATAAACCATGAAGTCACTTCGATTTATTTTACATACCAAGGCAGGGATGAATTAACACTCAAATTTCACCAATCATTGTATTCGGTCCCACGTAATAGGGGCAGAGCCTATTGCCGTATTCCGGGCACTATTCTTGATTTGAGCCATGCATCTGAGGTTGAGCCTGGTCTGTATATTATATCTGTCTGATGTTAAACAGCCCTATCCCTTAATCACCTTGTACGACACCGCATGGGAACAGAAGGGGTGACCCAAATCTGCCGGGAAACACGCGGATTTTTTTACAGCAAGGCATAAGCCGATAAGGAATATCATGTACCGTCACTGGATTAGACTAATTTCAGAATAAAGATGTTCAATGGACCGAAACTTCGATCCGAAATTGCGGATGTGTCATGGTAGGTAGGCCTCCAGTAGTCCATCTGCATTTAGTAATCCCGGCTTAATAAGCTGGCAAATAACACAAATTACCTGCTGTCGGGTATCGGCGGCTGTAACACAAATTGCCTTCAATACATGCACCTGATGCTTTGTTTAATTACTCCATGTAATCTGTTAATTGACTTAATCGTGGCATTGTTTGTGTGTATGAAAATTTATATACAAAAATTGTAGTGTAACTCATCCATTCCAAAATCTATGACCAAAGATTTGAGGTCAGCCCCCCTAGGCTATTTACCTTAGTTAAGCTCTGTCTTAAAGTCTGTGCAAGATAAAAAAAACTTTTAATTTCTTTCTTTCGTTCTTTCTTTCTTTCTTTCTTTCTTTCTTTCTTTCTTTCTTTCTTTCTTTCTTTCTTTCTTTCTTTAGGCAAGTGGCAATTCGATGGCCGGTGTATTGTAGAATAGAATGATGAATGTATGGGATTTGACGTATATGACAAGTATTTTGACGTTTATGACATACGTTGACGACTGTCTACTTGTCTAGGGGGACAGATTAGTTCAGGCATAACCCACTCTCACTAAAGTTACAGTATCGCTATAGGTTATACCCTAGTAGCTAACTAGTACATAACACAGTAGCCAGTTACTGCCCAAGAAATGCCCTAACTCACTGGTGACTTAACTAAGTTGAAAATAAGTGTAGAAATAAAATTAAATTCCACGTAAATATTTCAGATCAGTGATTAATCACTTAATAGAAAACTTAAGTAAACTATATAAAAATAAATGTACACAAAAAGTAAGCTTCTGCAGAAAGTAATTTACGAGTTAATCTTAGAAGTCCATTTCGAGCAACCATCTCAGACCTAACGTGTTAATAAAATTACTCCAACTAACTTTAAATATTTCATCTGAGCTCTTCTAATAATAAAAAGTTAAAACAACGTCCTCATGGGCAAATAAAAAGTCTACAAAACGGGCCTTCCACTTCAGAATCTGGCATTCCACTTTTTGCTTCCAAATTACTTTCGAACTAAGCCGCGAGCCCTAAAAGGTTTATACTCCACTAATAGTTTAATGTAATTACGAGGTAGTAACGCGCCAAGCTTAGAATTTAAAAGACCCATGCATAATAAATATCACCAGTCCATCAAATATTCAGTTTTAACTGACGTTAATGACCATTCGGCCAGTACGTGTATAGTAAGGTTAATTACGTAAGCCTTCGCCTAACGGCTCATTGTTGTGGCTCTCATCGCATCCTCAAATAACTACTTAATGAGATATATGTGTATAGGCTTTATATGATGCTACACATGGCTCGTTAAGTTAGCGAACTTGTCGGGTTATTTGCATTTCTTTAACAAACTTTTCCTTTTTCTTTTCCTAACAAAATGTCATAACAAACTAGCTATACCCGCTACTTATGCGCGTAAATTTCAGCGATTCATTCTGTATAAGTTAGTATAATTTAATGTGTAAACAATGAGTATAGTACGTACATACATATGCAATGTGTGTATAAAGTACAGCAAGTTATAAAATTCTTTGTTTTAATTTAAACTTTAATAATGAATAATTAAATTTATTATTTTTAATTCATAATAAATCTTACGATCCAAAATTGAATAATGAAAAAACGCAGAGAATATCACACAGTAAACGCATACATTATTCATCAAAAATACGAAAAAAATCTAAACTTCTCTTTAGTATGTAAATTTTTACACTTTGGGGTGTATGGAAATCTAATCGACGTAACCAACACGTAATAAAATTGCGTAACCTAATTGATTTTTATTGTATTGTAAGGTCCCCTGACAGATTTGCATGAGGGGCAACAATATTAGGCAAAGTAACGCGCTGAATGCTGATAGAGGGTGGCAAAGCGTTTTAAAATTAAATTGCATCCCAATTTTCTTTACAGACGACTTGGTTTTGTACAAATCAATATGTAGAGGGTGATTTTTAATTCATAAATTTTATTAGAAGCATGCCGATATTTATAACATTTTATAAAGGATTTATTAACTTCAACATACCTAAATAGTGATGCCAGGAAGTACTTATCCGAATGCGATTTGTCTCTAACTGCTCCCCTTAGTTTGATTTTTTTGTAACTAGGAGTTTCTTTACAGAAAATCCAACAGGAAAATAATATTTACCTGATCAGTTCAAAAATGTAATCAACTGGGTAAAAATATTGTTTTTTTTATGTTTTTTGTTAGGTACCTGTGTTTTTTTTGAGGACATCTTCTCATTGATCTCAGTGTTTCTTTGCTAAATATGTTTATTTTTACACATTAAATATACCCGCATTCTAGAATCCATATTACACGATATTATGCTTTGTAGAATTCTAGATGGCACCGAGTAATAACCCCTAAAATATTACAAATTATCTAGATAGCATTGTGTCGTAATAGTACATTATGGTACAAGTGAGCAACGTTGGTGATTACCGCCGAGGCGCCATTGAGACCCGAGCCGCCAGGCGAGGGTCTTAAGACAGCCGAGGACGGTAATCATCATGCTCACACGTGCCATACGACGTTTTACAACACACTTGCGAATAAAATAATACTACAAATACTAAATAAACAATACTACAAATTAATTCGTTTTCCTATGCGCGCGCATTTGCGCAATGGCGGTCAACCATATTTAAAAAAAAATGAGGTTTGAACTTAACTTTTTTTTACTGTTTTTTTTTCTGTACTTAGAGAAAAAAAAAGTTAAATTTGAGTGAAAATTTTGTTTATTATACAAGTATTACAAGTTGAAATTATTTATTTAAATACGAAAATGCATCAAATGACCATACAATAGGCGTTTTAATTTATTCGTACTATTAAACACGTTATTTTTTGTATCAAAACTTTTTTAAGAACATAGACAATTATAGACACTTCCTATAAAATTTAAAAAAGAATCTATAACTCACTTTTGTGAATAATAGCAATGAAAAAGTCACAGTTTTATAATAGGTGTCAGTCCGTGGTTAATTGCGGTAAAATAATATCACTTTTATGAGACACACCTGTGTGTTGTAAAATATTTATTTATTTATTTACTTGACAAACTTCTTAACCGTATGTGCAAAACTGTACTTGTTTCACTGTTATTAAATTTTCGCGATAGCGCTGTCGGTTCTCGCTGGCCTATTAAAGAAGAATTGTTGGCAGTCGGGTGAATTTATTTCCAGGTGTTTATAGACTGAAGATCCCTGAAGATTGCTTTTAATTAAATTTGAATGTGTGCCTATTGTTACGTGGGCTGATAATACCGTGTGGGGAGGTTTTTACTCGACTTTTGACGAAGGACTGCGAACGAAGTTTGTAAAGGTCATGCATAACTAATGTATGGGGTTTTTGTATTTTGATTGTTTCAGTGAATTAGGTGTAAGCCGAGGTCAATTATGGGAGTTTATTTTGAATTCCGGCTGGTACATCGTAAATTTTATGTAGAAATTTCAATCATATGGGAAGACAGATAATCACGTTAAGCTAGTTTTATAATTATTACTACAAATAAAGGGATCCTAAAGGGATGTTGTGTCTAAAATCTGAATTCCCATCGTTCGAATCTTGATTAACACGTAAATCTTTAGAGGTCACTCCTGGAACCATTGCACCAGATGGACATTCAGTTTTAATACATTATCCATTTGCAACATGCACATGGTAAATCCCCAGCAAATCCACCACGCCCTTACTTTTTGACATAGTGCACCATTCCAACGTCAATTCCGGTTGCACCCAAAGCTCTTCGTTTTCTCCAACTGATGCGTTTGCTTTGCATTTCGAAAGAAATAAAAAACAAGATTCCAAAACTTTTATTGCTGACTGTACAAATCCCTAAACATGAACGTCTCGAGATTCCCAAACACATCAAACAGTTACCTGCAATATTGAAGCAGGTTATTTGCGGTTCAGGTACTAAAATAGCCAGAAATTACGCCAGCTTAATTTAGTTTTACCTGTCCTAACTTTCGAATAGACAAATCAAGCGTGTCCTGACTCCTGGGAAACAGTTTGAATGTAATTCAGTTTGACGTTGGCGGTGTGGGCGGGTAAACGTGTCAATAAATGACAACACCCTTCTATTTACGACGCATTAGGTCACAAGCGTGTAGTTTAGGGACAATTATCGGTTGAATTAAATTTTTAAGCGATTTGTATGCTATTCAAATTGAAAATGATTGTAACATCATTCATTTTTTCCGATGGTTCGTTGGAATATCGGTAGATGGCTCTCACCATCATCCCAAGATGTTAGAAATGTAGAATAGGAGAATTTGAAACTCTTTTTTTTTTAATATTGTAGGACATTCTAAACGTCGCTATCTAGACCCAGAGTAAGCATAGTTTAACTAGCTTGTGTTATGGGTTCTAGAATACGGATAAACATACTTATATACTTTTTTTTGTAAATACATATATATTATACATAGAAACACCCAGACCATTTGTGAGGCGAGGCCCGTTAGCTCAGTGGTCAGAGCATTCCCCCAAGACTGGTGGCGGGTTCGAGTCCCCTGAGCAATTTCTTTATTTCCTTTCTTAATTTGATGTCCACGGCTTCACCCGCATGATATATTGATCCCGTTCTCATCACTACTGGAAACCTATTCCCGAGATAAAAGTAACCACGTATTAGTCAAGGCTATAAGTAATCTATCCCTGTATCAAATTTCAGTCACATTCGTTCAGCCGTTAGAGCGTGATTAAAGAGTATGGAATGGAATGGAAAGGGGACTCTTTTTTCCGCACTTAGCCTCCTTTTTGGGCCATTGTGCGTGGAGAGTGCTGGCTATAGTAGCCAGCCTAACTCCGCCCAGAATCGCAGAAGCTTACTGGGAGCTTCACAGGCTTCGCGGAGCGACCTCACTGTGCCGAGGATTTGAGAACGTTGGGGGGCTACTGCCTCGCATTCCAGTACTACGTGGGCAACCGTTTCCTCGGCCACGAAGCACCCCCTACAGAGAGGGCTATCCGTGATCCCGATGGTGTAAAGGTGCTTGTTCAGTGGACAGTGACCTGTTATTGTCCATAATATATAATAGTTCTTAGACTTGTTCTGTCTCATTTTAGGAGACGTTTCGTAAGCCGTTTGTTCAGAGACGGCATGGCCACTTTTGATTGGCTGCAGTCTATGGTTTCTACCCATCTTTGGATGTGTAGGTCGGTGGATCTCTCACGTGACCAAGTGCGTATCTGTGAGAAAGGGATCGGTAGTAATGGTAGCGGGCCATATACGGACGTGCCAGAGCCCCCACGTGCCAGCTCATCCGCGGCATCGTTGCCGTAGGATCCACTGTACCCTTTTATCCACTGTAGCGTTACTACATTGTTTGTGGATAGCTTGTTAAGAGCAGCAGAGAGCAGATTAAGGAGTAGAAAACCTAACATTATAAATGTAAAAGCTTTTCATACGGATGCTGTCACGGCTGAACAGATTTGATTGAAATTTGGTACAGGGATAGATTACAGTCCGAAATCACACTCAAGCTACTTCACAACCCGGGAATACGTCCCCGTGGATTGTGGGTAAGAAATCGTAATTCCAATGCGGGCAAAGCCACGGGCAAGTGCTATGTACACATTGTTTACATTAAGTGTTAATTACACGGGGCCCAGGTGTTATGCGCTGCCAACGTTTCAGTTAAATGAAATGCAATAACAATACTTAAGGGCCCAATTTATTTGATGGCGGTCCATTTATACTTGACGATCGCGGTTGGTTTATGTATAAGGCACTTAATAACAGGGGAATACATATTTGGTTCATATATGAAAGTATTACGTAATACGGAATTGGAAAATTTATAAGCAATATTATTAATGAAAAACCGTGAAAAATAAAAAATATAAAAATGAATCCCTAAATGTGTTGCTAAGCGCAAATCTCGAGAACGGCTGAACCGATTTCGCTAATTATTTTTTAGAATATTCCTAGAAGCACGAGGATGGTTCTTACGGAGAGAAAAATAAAAAATAAAAAAGAATCAACTGTTAGGCGGTACGAAGTTCGCGGGGTCAGCTAGTCTACTTAATAAAAATGATGGTAAAGCGTATCACTCGAGAACAGCTCGATATACCAGTCATATCTATTCTGTAGTTTAACTGATTTGGTTTTTTCGTATGTTTCAAAAGTTCCACGGAGGTTTAAAAAAATGTTCCCATGGGTCACAAGAATGGGAACAAAATTCTACGCAGGCAGTTGCGGCCATGTAGTGTTAATAATATGCTCGGACCATAAGTCCAAGCAATTATTATTCACAGTGCTCGCTAAATATAGCTTAACAAGCTATATTTGAGAGCAATGTGAGCTTTAATTTACTTATGAGAATAATATATACTGTATTGTATTGTGTATAAGGGGACTGGTAAAGTGGACCCCAGACTTCGAGGTGTACGCTTCAGATGCGACTGGTATTTAACGCTAGGATGTAGAAGTAATGAGAATACACTCAAAAAAAGGAGTGCCTTGAGTTAAAATTACGTCCTGAATGTTGATAATATACAAATTGAAATAAAAAGTTTTGCAAATGATTTGCACTTAGATTTATGCATTTACATCCCCAACTACGAATTACTTATCTTGCATAACTACCCAGTCTGCGTAAAACTCAAAATGTTAAAAACATAATCCCGCATTGCCCCAAAAACTCCCATTTTCCCCAACCAGTTCACGTACTACTTTAGCCTAGCCAATTCGCTGCAACAGCATAAATCGTAAGCCAATACATATTCGTTTTAAACTGTAGTGTAATGTCGAGGACACGTATAAAACTTACACTCGAAGTATGGTAATAAAACAAGCTTGTCTCTAATATTGCCCCATTACGTTCGCCGGGTTAATTTATGCCGTTGCTAAGTCATAAGGTAGGACAAGGCATTTCGTTCAATATAGATTTACTAGATGTGGCAGGATTAAAATACGAGGTGATATTTTTTTTATTGAAATAAACATACATACATAAAATCACGCCTTAATCCCCGGAGGGATAAGCAGAAGTGAATTAACAGCCACATTTCACCATTGTATTAGGTCCCTCGTAATAGGGGGTGAGCCTATTGCCGTATTCTCGGCACTATTGATAACTCGAGTCATGCTTCTGAGACTAAGTCCGGGCTGTGTATCTGTGTATAGGCAGATACACAGATACACAGTCTGGTGTTAAACAGGCTTTCTCTTATTTTACTCTAAATTCTACTCTACCGTGAACCACTTGGCCTCTTTTATAGTGTTGATTGTGTGTGAGTATGTGAGAGTGAATAGAAATATAACCATACATTCCATTGCGCATTTTTCCATTGAGGTTGTCTGGAAGAAATCGCGCTTAGCGATAAGACCGCCGTTTGTACTGCCACTAATGTATCATTGTTGTTTTCTTTTGTATTTTCATATGGTGTACAATAAAGAATATTGTATTGTATTGTATTTATTGATTTGGTTAGAAAATAGTGAACATCCAAGATGGAACTTGAACTCCCGTCCAGTCTATTACAGGGGGAATGCTCTGACCAGCGAGCTACATGGACACGTCTTGGACACTCGAAATTATCCTATACATTTGTCTTGAGGTGACGATCCGATTTTTCCGATCTAAATCTATAGGAAAATTTAGCAAACTAATTGCTTTAAAATTACATTAAAAATATTTATTCAAGTAAATTATTTACACTGATCTACAATAGGTAATTATTATTAAGCCTGACTGGTTTCGCTTAATGTCATATTGATTAAGGTTTTTATTGTAGAAACTTTTCAAAATGCCGTGAGGCGAGACCGGTTAGGTTTGCATCAGTATTCTAGAGTAAAGTTGTTTTGTCTTTGTGCGTGAGGTGGCATCGTAGTTAAGAAGCAGCGTTACGATCGAGAGGTCCCAGGTTCCAATCTAACCCACTCGTTAGAGGGGAATACTAGTAATTTCGGTTGTTAATATTCTTTAAAAAAATACTGCAACATCCAGATGCTCACTATCAGTGTTTCAAGACTTGCCAACGAGAAGAGAAACTTGACGATTTATTATCATACTAGTTTCTAAAAGTTTTATCTTAAACGCTAGGCGATGTTAGCTAACGCATGCACGTTACACATTTTAGTTTTAATCGCTCCAGTTTCAAATTCTCATACTTTTTCTTACATAACGCGTTTCTGAAGTTGGAAAAGTTGTAGATAAGTTGCCAGTTGCAAGTTGCCACCCTACGTTGGTACTTTTTGTTTAATTCTAAATCATTCTTGCAATGTTGTTAGGATACAGAGTGATTACGAACTGTTGCTTTTATTGAACGATGTACATTTTAAAATAACCTTAATGACTTAATTGTAATTAAACCTCAGGAACTATAATATAAAGCAGGGACTCCAGATATGATTATTGTTTACCAGACTATAGCACATAACTAAAAAATAAAAAAACTGTACAAAATGAATTTTAGCACCAAAAATCCTCCGCATAATTTTTGTTGACATTTTATGTACCAACAGGGTACATAAAATACCCTCGGGAGATGAATACCGTTCATTTGAGACCCCATTCATCAAATTTCATCCAGCTATTCGGCCTGTAGACAAAGAAAACTACATACATACATAAATACGCGCGTAACGCATTACCCTCGCTGGCACAGTCGGGTAAAACAGCAACACATAATATGTATATAAACCACAAAATCAAGCTACAATTAAAAGACTATTCATGATCATTACGTTATCTCTCGAGCGACATATGACAGACATTTAAGATAATTATGAAGACACACACCGTTCAAACTTAACAAACAGTCACTCGTGTTCGTACACGTTCCTACCCTCGAGCCGAAAGCAAACTTTGACATGACAGTAACCCTAGACGTGATTGCCGCGAACATTTCAACGTATGTAAATTCACAGCTAACAATCAGAAATACTTCGAAATTACGTTAGTAATTCCCCTCACTTGAGTATTCAATTCGATTTAAGTAAGAAAATTAACGAGCTTTGTGTACTTATGAATATACTGTAATAAATCTGAACGTGATGTGTTTTGAAGCTAAGTACATTGAAAGTTACATAAAAGCTTGTAAAATGAGTAAGTTATTGACTGTACGAGTTTTTAAATTTCGGGGAAAATCGAGAACGGGGGTATTCATACTTATAATTAACCCAAGTATTTTCAGTTTTTAGAAAGTTATATATAAGTTTAAAAAGTGAAGTTGATGTCTGGCCCTATTAAAATATAAGACGTTCAAATCAACCTCACAGGCAAGCCATTACCGACGTGTGATGATGATGAGATTCTTCTTCTTCTTCAACCTAGCGTTCATTCCCAGTCGCATCCGAAGCTTTCACCTCGGAGTCTGTGGTCCACTGTACCAGTCTGAAATGCGGATTTGGCTAGACCTCGATATTTTCCGTGAAGCGATTGCCATCTGTCCTCCACAACCCAATGGTGACATTAGGCGATATCGAAGCATTGCAGCTAGACCGTTGTTGTTGAACTTTTGAGGGCTCCAACTACCCGTAACGACTACCAATAGATGTTCGTATGACAACCGGGACCGACGGCTTAATGTGCTCTCCGAAGCATGTTAGCTCTTATAGCTCTCCCATATTTATGCATACAAATATTTGCACTGAGCGGGGATTGAACCCGCGCCTCCTGCGTAGCGGCCGCTTTCACTACCGCTACGCCACGGAGTCTCTCATAATGAGATTCTATGTAATATGTTATCGTTGTTCGAAAATATCTTATGAATAGCGTCGGTAGCTTAGTGGTTAAAGAGTCGACCTTACGATCGAGAGGTCCCGGGTTCGAATCCTGGCCATTACACTACTGACGTGAACCCACTCCTAGCACAAGCAATTTAGCTTAGTTGGGTTAACGGGAATATTAGTAATTTCGGTTGCTACTATTCTTAAAAAAAAAAAAAAAAAAAAAAAAAAAAAAAAAAAAAAAAAAAAAAAAAAAAGAAATGCCATCATCAAGTTCAAAATTAATCGTTCTACAAAAATAACCCGTATCAGTATACTTTGTAAGTTCGATACCACTTAACGTTTTGATTATAATTATCGATAATGACCACGTATCTAATTGACTGGTAATTATTTTAATTGATCGTGAAGTCTGAAAATATTCCATACCAAAATTAAATTGATTTCAGAACAAATTAACCTTCATTAAATTATTGGATAATCAATCATACAGTCTGCTGAGTTTCAATTAATATATTTATAATAATAAGTAAAAATTCACATTACTTTATTTCAGATCGAGAGAGTGATTGCCGTTTGACTTCTCAAACCATAAACTCACATTAACACTTATACATTTTAAACCACCTTTATCATCTAAAACAGTAAATACTCTTTTACAACACACCTGCTCATAACAGTGCTATTATTTCACCACAAATAGGCATAGAATGACACCTATTATCATACTGTGACTTTTTCATTGCTATTATTCACAAGTGAGTTATAGATTCTTTTTTTAAATTTAATAGGTTAAGTTTCTATGTTCTTGAAAAAGTTTCGAACTTTCGATACAAAAAAGAACGTGTTTAATAGTACTAATAAATTTAATATGCTTATTGTATGTTCATTTGATGCGTTTTCGTATTTAAATAAATAATTTCAACTTGTAATATTTGTTTAATAAACAAAATTTTCACTCAAATTTAACTTTTTTTTCTTTAAGTACAGAAAAAAAAAACAGTAAAAAAAAGTTGATTTCAAACCTCATTTTTTTTTAAATATGGCCGACCGCCATTGTTAGTCTATGTGCGCACATAGGAAAACGAATTAATTTGTAGTATTGTTTATTTAGTACTTGTAGTGTTATGTTATTCGCAAGTGTGTTGTAAAACGTCGTATGGCACGCGTGAGCATGATGATTACCGTCCTCAGCTCTCTTAAGACCCTCGCCTGCCGGCTCGGGCCTCAATAACGCCTCGGCGGTAATCATCAACATTGCTCACTTGTACCATAATGTACTATTATTCGCGACAGCGGATGAGTTACAAACTGTTTTGAGTTACAGACGAGCTGTTGCCCATGACTCTGCCTGTGTGGCATTCGGATTCCAATCTAACTTTTTTTCCTGCGGCAGTTCCCTCGGATACCATTCCCGTCGGCCATCAGGAGTGGTTATATCGGTCTCGGAATGATTAGAACCGAATGCTTGGGTCTTCAAATTTCTTGATTATTTTGAAAGGTACCGATACATTTTATAATAAACTAATAACTGTTATAAAGCCAATATAAAATAGCTGCGCAAGCCTAATCCATACCAGAATATCATGCAGTGTAAGAAACATGTAGAAAAGAAAGTTAACGCGACAGTATAAAAGAAAACTAAAAAGATAACGAGGCCTTTGACTTAGCGCCGGTCTTTGCCGCCTCTTACAACTTTTATCTTGTTAAGCTAACTGGAGACAAAACTTTTGTGACGACTAATACGACTGTGCAGTCCTGATTTGAAACTGTGCGAGTTCTCAGTTCTCCCTATTTAGTTTTCTAAATAGTTTGATGAAAACAAAAAAAAAAAACTCATTTACTAAGATTTTGTTACTAATGATCACCGTCTAGTCAGAGGATTTGTAATTCAAAATGTGTAGTACATGTGATTAAATTTAATAAAGTCTAATATAATTTAATTTTATAAAATTTAATACTTTTATTTTTTCATCTAGTTTGTGTTTCAACTGTACTGTAATTTTAATGTTCTTGATTATACCATTTATTACATTTATTACACCATTTCGTTAATTAATTTTGCCGATAACATCGCGAGTAATGCGTTAGAAGCCTCAGTAAAAACATGAGAAATGTAAATTTTAAGAATTAAAAAATGAACATGCGGACCACAACGGACCATCAAAACGTCACTGATATCATGTAAGATATCCCAAGTTATGTCCTTCAAGAAACTGCTACTTGACTATGAAACTATTGCTTATCATAATCTTCAAAATAACTGCAGCCCTAATTACACAAACAAAGTGTCCTTGTCCAGAACTGATAGATCCTGTTTGCGCTTCCGACGGAGTTATATACAAAAACGAAGTATGTATGAAATGTCATAATGAAACACTTGAAGCACAAGAATTAGATAACTGCACAGGAACAGAAATGGACAATGATCAGCAGTATCCGGATGAGACAACAGAAGTGAGTTTTAGGGAGGATAGCAATGAATTACCTGATTACACTGACTACTTACAATATAATGAGTAATTATAATTATGTAAGAAAAGTTCCCTACTAAGGCTTCATTTTTTTTAATACTCTTGTGTAACATTATGTAGAACTTAATAAACCTTTCTTTGTTAGTTATGTTTTAGTAATATTTATTTGAAATCCAAGCGCGGGCATAGCAGTGACAGGTAGATTATAATAAATTGGAAAAAGCGAAATCAATTCTCGGGCGGGACTCGAACCCGCGATCTTTCCCTTACAGGGGGAACGCTCTGACCACTGAGCCACCGAGCTTCGCCCGAGAGGGACCCAATTTTTCCAATACATCTATCTTACGGCGATGGTAGGAGTAATCTACCGATATTCGTACGAACTATCGGAATCAATGAATGATGTTGCAATCATTTTTAAACATTGATTTTTGATAACTCCGCACAATCAATTAAGATAATTTTAAAGCAATTAGTTTGCAAGACTAAACAAATTATAATAAATTGGAAAAAGCGAAATCAATTCTCGGGCGGGACTCGAACCCGCGATCTTTCCCTTACAGGGGGAACGCTCTGACCACTGAGCCACCGAGCTTCGCCCGAGAGTGACCCAATTTTTCCAATACATCCATCTTACGGCGATGGTAGGAGTAATCTACCGATATTCGCCGCCCGAGAATTGATTTCGCTTTTCCAATTTATTATAATTTGTTTAGTCTAGCAAACTAATTGCTTTAAAATTATCTTAAGTGACAGGTAGAACCGCCTGTCACCCTAGCAGAAGTAGGCCGAGGAGGTGGTGACGGCGCAAGTTGGGAAAACAATAGTCCCACATCCGAGGGGACCGTTTCGATGGCCCTGTATCAGCTGGGGCGTGAGGAATATGCCAGAGGCAATCTCATCCTCGGCAATTGATGATCTAAGACAGCGTGCGGTTTTAGTCGATTCGCGTTCGATCGATTTAACCCGCCCCGTGGCTCCGACGGGGGGTATTCGAGAGGATATCTGCACTATAAAAAATATTCTAAGAACTTTCATGGTCGTTCACATTATTATTAGAACTATCGGGATATTTACCATGTATTGTTTGGAGTTTCCGATATTTCGGCGCTGTTGCAAGCACCATGATCACGGAGGAACTGTAGTACTGGCGGTAAACGGTGAAAAAGTTTTTAGGAGAACATAAATATCGATCTACCCTCTTTCGAGTTCTTTATATATTTTGTATAGATATATATATATATATAGTTCTTTATATAGATTGAAATAAAAAAGTACAACAATTTCAATCGTGAGGATGGGTTTCAACTGCCGAACGTCTGGCATCCAGTGGTCCGTCTATGTACAAACAATCGGGAGCAAGCCAAAACAAAATCGCGAGTGGATACAGTAAGCATAGTGTGTCGTGAACGTGATCGAGATCGAGTTCGAGTTTGTAGTGAGAGTGAAACCAGTGGTAGTGTCCATACGCGTAACAAAAGAACTCGAAAGAGGGTAGATCGATATATGTTCTCCTAAAACCTTTTTCACCGTTTACCGCCAGTACTACAGTTCCTCCGTGATCATGGTGCTTGCAACAGCGCCGAAATATCGGAAACTCCAAACAATACATGGTAAATATCCCGATAGTTCTAATAATAATTCTAAGAACTCTAAAGAGACTGACTCAGAAAACCGATATAGTCAGTACTTTCCGGAAACTGTCCTTTTCCTGAGATTGGTTATTTTCTCAGTTTGAGAATGATTAAACTTCATATCGCTGATTCATTTCCGTTACAGAAATACTCGTTCTGTAGCCTGACAACTGGACGCTACTGTAAACTGGAGCCCCTGCTCTCATGCTGCGTCAACGGACGTCAATTTTATTGTGCTCGTGACGTTGTTACTCGGCAGCGACGCTCGACACGTGCCGCCACCCGCGGCGATCGCGTCACTGCACGTTATATTCTCATGTAACTGAGTTTTATCTTATTTTTATTCCAAGTATTTTAGAGTACGTACTGAATACGGAACTTTAATAGAAAAAGAGTGCTGTCAGTGGACAGACTAATGGCTTGTCTTGCTTGTCTTCTGCACTGAGAGCACAGAATCTCTCTGTTCTTACAGGGTTGACAGCATGAGTATGAATCCCCAGGTGTTGCACTCGTTCATAGGTCACGGTAACCAGTTTCCATCAGGTGAGCCGTACGCTTGTCTGCGACCTAAGTGGCATAAAAAAAAACAAAGTTGTGATGAGATCTCTTCGTTGTACGTCCAACTGTTTACTTGTCTGTCTGTCAATAGTTTATTCACAGGTACGCATGAAGGTGTCAATTTGAAATTAATATCAAATAGGTACTCAGGTTTGCAAGAGAACTCATATTATACCTTGGTAACTTATATTAACTAATATTATTGAGACGAAATACAAAATATTTGAGTCGTATGACGCACGATTATACCTATATCATATTTATTACATAATGTGGATAAATTGGGTACATTTCTGCTTAAAATCATAGAAAGTAATGGAAACCATGCTTGTTGTATATCACGCCTAAAATGCGTGCAAATTATGTACACTTTCGTCTCTCTAGACATGCAAGGTTACTACTCAAATTCCTAAATGAATAAAGTAACCAACAAAAGAAAATTATAAGTAGGACCTAATTGAAGTAATTCTTTTTAGAAAATCTCTCAGGCTCTATTTCTTAATTCGCTAGTTACTAATATATTATCATCAAATTATATGTTTTTAAATTTGCATGAAATAGCTACATTAAATTTATATTCGGTCACGGTTGATTCATTACAATTAAATTTGCTGGCTATTAAACTGTACTGAATATAATTACATAAAATAGTACACTAAAATATAATACGGTATAGTTTATATTGTACATTGTACATACATATACATACATATATATACTTTTTTCGGATTAATAATATTTCACATAAGTAGATCATGGTTTCCAATATGGTAATGTATAAAGTTATATACAAGTATTGCATGTATAACAGTGTTCTTACTTGAGTTTCCAAAAAGTGTATCTAACAGGAAAGTGTATCTAAAAGAAACAAACCTTATAAATTATGCGCTAACTTAAAATCAGTTAATTAGTCGCCAAGACACCCATAAATTATACCTATGTATGTAAGTATATAGGTATATCACAAGTATTATCACAAGTATCTTAACCAACACGAAAGCAATGACGTCACTGTACATTCTTAATACCCATTCTGCTACTCCTCATCTACACTTTATCTTTGTAAAAGTTTCTGTGGGGGTATGCAGTTACCAAAGGTATATCAGATACCGTTAAACTGATAAAAATCAGTACTACGCCGTCAAATATTTCTATACTCAACGTCCCCTCTGCTAAAGATTGATGATAATGATGACGAAGAGTGACACATTCTCCGGAATAGATATCGCGAAGATTACCATCTAATTGTGTATTATGAATTCTTAGTTGGGGCTACATACATTTGCAAATTCAAGATCGATACTAACGCAAACCAAGTGGTCCTTCCTTTGTCATAAAGAACTGTATAACGCATGAGAGGGTTAAAACGCGTGATACGTGCGCGGTCGCAGGTAGACCCTGCGTAGTAGGTGCGCGCGTCTCAAACGTATGCAGGAAGGTAATAGGCGTTTACCACAAGTTGGCGCGAATGGCCCGGATCAGTTGGGGGTTGCATCCCGAGGTGATCCGGACCATCTACAACGCCGCTGTGGAGCCGACGGTGCTATATGCAGCCAGCAGCTGGTGTCCTGCGGTGGAGAAGCTTGGTGTCAAGAAGGAGCTGAATGTGGTGCAGCGCGGTTTCGCTCAAAAGCTCTGTAAAGGCTACCGCACGATCTCTCTACACTCGGGATTGATCCTGGCTGGAATGCTCCCTCTGGACCTCAGAGTTCGCGAGGTGGCCTCGTTATACGAGGCCAAGAGAAGAGTATCTCAGCCATGGTTGAGAGATAGGGAGGTGGAGCGGATGGCCCGAGCTATTGAGGCACCTCACCCCGCGGAGCATATGAATCTGGAGTTCGTAAGTCTGGTAGACGAGGAACATTTCCAACGCGTTAAAACGCAAACGCAGATACAGATCTTTACGGATGGGAGCAAGATTGAGGGCCGTGTCGGCGCCGCGCTATCCATATGGGATAGCGGGGCCGAAACCAAGGCCCTCAAACTTGCTCTCTCCCCGTACTGCACCGTCTACCAAGCAGAGCTCCTGGCCATATGCAAAGCGGCCAGTGAGGCCCTCAAGCGAGGCGCGGCCACATTCGGCGTTTTTAGCGACAGCAGAGCCGCACTCATGACGGTCACAAACCGTCACGCCCTCCACCCACTGGCCGTTGAGGCCAGAGCTTCCATCAAGCGGGGATTGACCCAGGGCAAGGAAATATCCTTGTTCTGGGTCAAGGCCCACGCCGGGTTGGAGGGAAACGAGCGAGCGGACCAACTCGCCAAAGAGGCGGCTCTGCGGTCGAAAATCGCGCCGCATTATGACCTATGCCCCGTCTCATTTGTGAAGCGAGGCCTGCGTCAGGCCTCGCTTCACGCATGGAACAAAAGATACATAGAGGGCGAAACAGCTTCTGGCACCAAGCTTTTCTTCCCTTGCGCGCTGGAGGCATATAGGATCGTTCGGAAGATGGAGATCGCCGGCACCACGACCCAGCTCCTGACAGGGCATGGTGGGTTCTCCGCATACTTGGCTCGTTTCAAGTGTAAGGAGGACCCATCATGTGCCTGTGAGCCGGGCGTCGACGAGACGGTCGTCCACCTTCTCGTGGACTGTCCCATACACGCAAGGGCACGATATGACCTGGAACAGATGTTAGATTTAAGAATGTGTAAAAATAACTTACCTGTACTGATGATGAGTATAGAGGATATTTCCTAGAGTACTGGAAAAATATTATAAAAACTGTAAATACACGAAATAGCACATAAGTATGCAACGCAGACATTTTTTATGAAAATGCCTGGTATTGCATAAAAACTTGTACATAATTATGTTATAGGAACCAGTACTTAGTAATGTAAGTAGTATAAACTAGAAGTAAGAAAATAGAAATAAGCAATAGTAAGAAATAAAGATAGTATTAAGGCCTAGAAATAAAGATAAACAGCGCTACCACCAGTTCCCCCTCCCCTTATCCCAATAGTATGAAAGGAACAGAATGAAAGTACGAGAGGAATAAAAGCGAGAACTGGTATGACAAAGAGGCTCGGAATGAATGCGTGATCTAATAAAAAGAATAGTTAGTATAAAACAATGAACCCTGTGAGGGCTGCGTATGTCACAGCCTAGAATATAAACCTATAGAGAAAGAGTAGGCTTCGACGGGGTCGAAGGCGCTAGTTTAAAAAAAAAAAAAAAATAGTAGGTGCGCGCGCAGCGCGACTCAAGTTCTCGGCTCACGCCACTGACGTCAGCGCCGCCAGTGGCGTCTGTGGCGTTCCCCCCGCATGCGCGAACACACGTACGCATAGATATGAATCTCTGGTGCTTCCCGCCCGCTCATCAAATGTGTTATAATCATTGTTGTTCCTAATTCATGTCACTGCTGTTTTCATAGAAAAGTTGTTATTCACTAGCAATCATTTTATTTGCAACAACTGGAATTTTACCTACAAATAACACATGTTCCCTTCTTCATACAGACCCGAGTTTTTGAACAGTGCTCCAAGCCCAAAAAATGATAGAATTCATAACGGAAACGTATCTAGAGAATGGAGCATTGTGATTGGCCGTCTGCCTACCGTGAACCTGTGTATGTGTGAAGCCTGCCTATTGCAATGATCTGTTTTCTCGTTACGTTTATAATCAAAGTCATTAAGGTATAACTCCGGACACGCATCTTGGACATAAACCGCAAGACAAACGAGGCTCTGGCGCCCGCGTATTGCTTTGTAATAATCTATGCTTGGTGAATTTGAGTTCGTCCACCGCAGTAGCACCCCGTGCTATCCTCAAAAGACACCCAAGAAATGTGTACTGCGCGTATAGGGCACATTTTGAGCACATTTTAGGTCCAAGATACGTATCCGGAGTTATATGGACCACAATTCTAGAGACCGCTGGTCTGGTAGTGAGTTTTTGAACTTCGTCTCGGCTTACTATCAGATAGGGCGCAGTCAACAAACATAAAATAGGCGCTACTTAAATGTTTTATAAGAAAGTTCTTGAAATAAACACCACAAAAAAATCTTGAAGAGCCACTTCAAAGATGTCAGTAGGCTCAAAGTAGTTAGAGTATAAAGTAACAGCCGGAAATTATGTACAGCTCTTGAAGAGTTGCCAGATCTCATTACAAGTCTCTCAACGATAGGCATTTTCTGGCAAAGATAGTTTGTAGGCTAGATAAGGAGAGCTAGATAGATTCTAGATAGATATAATATAATCTAGGTATCTAAACTTTCATGGTCGTTCATATTACTATTACAGCTATCGGGTATTTACCATGTATTGTACTGAGTATCCGATATTTCAGAACTGTTTTCATGCATGCATGCGTTCCTCCGTAATCATGGACAGCCTTCGGTAGCGGTAGTGAACGCGGCCGCTACACAGGAGGCGCGGGTTCTATCCTCGTTCATTGCAAATATTTGTATGCATGAATATGGGTATATTACATTGGTCTAGTCGTGCCTCGGAGAGCACGTTAAGCCGTCGGTCCCGGTTACTATACGAACGTATATGGCAGTCGTTACGGGTAGATGGAGCTCTAAAAAGTCCACTAACAACGGTCTAGCTGCAATACTTCGTTATCGCCTAATGTCACCATTGGGTTGTGGAGGTCATATGGCAGTCGCTTCACGGAAAATATCATGGTCCAGCCAAATCCGCAGGCGGACCCCAGACTCTGAGGTGAAAGCTTCGGATGCGACTGGCAATTGACGCTAGAATGAAGAAGAATCTCTAATAGTAATAAAAAGGTATATATAATCTGTTAAAACTAGTTTGTCAATGTGTAATACAGTTTTATGGATTTAAATTGCATTATTGTCCGAACTAAAGTTGTGTACCAAAATTTCAGAATAATCAGTCAATAGGAAGGGGGGAACTCTGGTATTAAGATCCATGTATTAAGATCATTTTGAGTACTTTGTTCGTCTAGATCAACCTGCCCCCTTAGACAAGTTGCAATTCGTTGCTCGGCGTATGATGGAATAGAATGACAAATGTATAGGATTTGACGTTTTTGACATTCGTTGACGCCTGTCATATACGTCAAAACCCATACATTTGGCATTCTGTTCCATCATACGCCGAGCAACAAATTGCCACTTGTCTAGAAGGGCTGATACGCCTATTGCGGGGGTGTTGGACAGACATTGGGTAATAAACATCCAAAGGTCTTCACAGATTTTAATAATATTATAACATTAGTAGGATCAAGCATTAAAATAAGCAGAACAAATTATTTAAAGAAAGAAAGAAAGAAAGAAAGAAAGATATTATTATTAATGTTAATTATTTATTAATGTATAAAGAGTTTTCGTTATTTACAAAGGACAAGGCTAATTCATTTGATGTTCTGTTTAATACTTAATGAAGGTTAGAGCTGAAGAGGTTCGTAAATTGATTTCAATTTTACTTTTATCACTGAGTCTACGGTTTATGAGAGATTTTGCCTCGTAAAAGTGTTTTCTTCTTTGCAAAATGTATTAATCTTTATCTTATTAATAAATAATACTACAACTTCGCTTTTAAATGACACAATAATTATTTTATCTAAACGTACTGGGTGTGATAAAATAATTTCTAATAAAGGATAGATCCTTGATTTTGTATAATAAAATAGTGTCATTAGAGTCGCTTGTGGGGTGCGTTCACTGTTTGGTAAACGATACGTGGGTTTACCATTGGATGGGTGACCGTTTAGTGCTATTTCATCGAGAACTTCCGTACTTCGGAGGGCGAGATCATAAAAGTCGGTCCCAGCCGTCAAGACTCTACGCGGGCGGATCCACGGGCAACTATTGTACAGCTAGTTCATAAACGTGAAAGTTTGTAAGTATGTACATAAGTATGTTCGTTCTCTTTCACGTAAAAACTACTGATTGGATTTTAAAGCAACTTTAATATAAAAAAGCTTATATATCACAATAACACAAAGGCTATACCTATCAGCGCTGAACGAAATCAGAATTCAGTATTATATAAAAATACTCAAATCAATGAGTATTGTGAACAAGGTAGCGTTAATAAATAATCGTGGTGATCCAAAACGGATGTTGTAAATTGTTCCAGCGATCCTTACTTTAGATAAATCAAGTTCTATGTAATCTTGGCCTTGTGGCCACGAAATAAGCGGCAATAGGTTTATGTCAGCACGTTGTTCTATAGGAATAAAATAAATTACAGATAAAGTAGTTATAATATCAGAGGTTGTTCTGATAAAAAACACACTCAGAAATAAATTATAGAATTTAATTGATATTTATGAGAACAAAAATATTGGCATTTTAGAGTATGGGACTAATGTGACTGATTAAAGAAATTGGATACATAAAGTACCTATCTGTATTTTTAAATAATATTCACCTATATTTCATTTCCGTCACCTACAACGCGGACGTTTGATTGGTTAATCTTGGCTTTTATCGGAGTGGTTACTTCGGTAAGTCTGGGTCAGAGCCTCTAAGATCTTGGCGGGATTTCTACATCCCATATTTGTTAGTTTGCGTGTATTGTTGAACACATTTCTCCCAAATAATCTAATATATAAAATTCTTCTGTCACGGGGTGCGTAATCGAACTCCTCCGGAACGGCTTGACCGATTTTGATGAAATTTTTTGTGCTTATCCGGTATCTATGAGAATCGGCCAACATCTATTTTTCATCCCCCTAAGTGATAAGGGTGCAGCGGGAACGGGATTTGAATACCACGCGGGCCGAAAATATGGCGGTACGAAGTTCGCCGGGGCAGCTAGTTCAATTATAAATTACAATGGACGACCTTATAAAAGTAGCAAGGCGCGTTTGAACAAAAATGAACTCTTGACGTAACACGTATATTCTCCTTGTGGATAATATCCAACGCCCACTGGTTTTATGGCCACACAATGAGGATATATGTGGAATCGATTCTTTTGCCCGTTGATCCGGAAGCAAGGGATCAGCTGTATTTTGTTTTTTTTTTTTTTTTTTGCCCTTAAGATTTAGACAGGCTACTGTTATTATAACTAAGGCCAGACTTACGATTATTTTGGACAACTTGGATAGACTGTATTATTATTATGCAATGGTATTTCTGCCACCCAGAATAGAAGTAGTAAATCTAAAGGTACGAGTTCGTAGCCGACTGCATACAACAGCAGCAGCAGACACGACACGTCGTCGAGTCACGTCGTTATAGTAATGATTTTGTACCGCAGACAGCAGCAGTAAGCTGCACCGGACTGACCAAAACCGCATGGACGTCTCGGGCCATCAGTTGCCGGAAGTGAGGTAGCCTCTGAAATTTCCCTCCCACCCCGGCTGCCCAGGTATCAGTAAACTGGGAAAGCATAATAAAATTGGAAGGTCGAAACGCCATTGACACGATAGACGAAGTCATTATCGTGCCTTATCATTCTTCGAACCTTTTTCCAAGTTAGTGGAAGTCGGCTTTCAAACTAACTATGATGCGGCTGAACTCCGATAGGGTTGAATTACGGTAAAGCGACTGCCATCAGACCTCCACAACCAATTGACGATATGGAAGTTCTGTAGTTAGACCAGTTAAACTTTTGAGGGCTCCAACTACCCGTAACAACTGCTATAGATGTTTGTATGGCAACCGGGGCCGATGACTTGACGTGCTCTCCGAGATACGACCAGACCAATGCCATACCTTTCATGCATGCAAATATTTGCACTGAGCGTTGATCAAACCATTATACCTATTATTAACCACTAGCTGTTGCCCGCGACTTCGTCCGCGTTAAGTTCGGAATGTTATTCATCCCCTATTTTATCCCCTTGGGGGTAGAATTAATCAAAATCCTTTCTTAACGGATGCCTACGTCATAACAGCTACCTGCATGCCAAATTTCAGCCCGATCTGTCCAGTGGTTTGGGCTGTGCGTTGATAGATCTCTATGTCAGTCAGTCAGTTACCTTTGAGTTATATATATTTAGATTATCGTGCCTGTTGATCCAAAAAGTCACAAACTGTTAATCAATATAATGTTAGTAAATCCCATCTTTCCCCCATTCCCTATTTCAATAACCCATTAATAAAAATAACATCTCAATTCCTGCAACCATTCATCCATACATCATACAATAATGCAAACATCGAACGGCTCGGTTGCCGCCACTTATTGGTGTTACCCGCTATAATCCAGTAAAATATGCAAGGAGCCTCGGGAGGCGTTGTTAGTATGAGATTTGCATAATGGCCAATCAGTCGACAGGCGACGATTCACACCCGCGTCGACGGTATTCTCATAAAGTCTCGCTACGCAATATTGACGATGACGTATGGTGAGACGTGGTGTTGCATTAATGTGTAAAAACATTTTGGTTGTTCTTCTTATGTTGTGTTCCTTTAATATTGGGCATTTTATTTTGAATCTCTATAAAAATGGCAAAAGTATATTAATAACCTTAATAAGCTTTCACATTAATATTAATTGTGGGATAGATCCGTCGTTCGAGCGTGATAGAGTAACAAACATCAAATCGTCTATTTAACCTAACAACTTTACAAATTTTTACTTTTATAGTATTAAGGAGGATTAACTTCCACCAAATGACTTTTGAATGATATTTATTAGGTTTCCCTACCTCATACGGATAATACTGGAACCCTTATAGAATCACTTCGTTGTCCATCTGTCTATCAAGACCTGATTCTGGGCAATGTGAGAAGGCATCAAGTTGAAAATACCAAATACTCAGGTCTGTAATGCCTGGAAGCTGTGAAATGATCAAACTTCTAAGTCAATGCCATCTAAAGATACAGTTCCTCCCTCAATTCATTTTTGTTCATAATTCTAAGTATGCGAGCACTACTCGAACTTAATCGGTTTTCAGTCTATGTAATTAAAATTACACTTTCATTAGTATCACAAACTTTGAAAAAATTTAATACGTTAATTCAATGAGTTTATTGATATGATATACCTACTACAGGTATCTTGGATAATAGTAGATTAGATGATGCCACTATACATAATATTGGAATCGAATATAGCTCACTTAGGAACCATAATACTTGAGGTTACTGTACCTTTTCTGTTCTTTGTAGGACCACTAGATTTTTTGCTCTTTTTTCGTTTAAATTCGTTGCGGGCGCTAAGACTACTCGACTTTTTCGTAGGTCACTACTGTTCAGTTAATCCTCATGTAGTGGAGGTGTCGATAGGATTATTCCGTACTAAACCAAAATGCGAAGAAGGATTTGTTAACTGTCTTAATTTCTTAGAAGTTAATACATTTATCAGTGTTCATTCGAAATCAACCTTTATTTTTCGTCTTGTTCTGTACAAAGTGGGTCAGCGGCTTCACACGGCCTATGTTAATCTTTCTGAGGATGTGGTTTGGTTTATTTCGGCTATATTTGGAGCGACTGCCATTTGACCTCTCAACCTGAGTTGTGGTTAATGGTCAACCGCAACACAAGAGTAGTTCAGGTCGCCCATATAGGTTTTCATCTTGACCTAACGACTATCCGGGACTGACTTTTTACGTGTCTCCGAAGCACGAATGTGCTCAGATGAAATACCACTAAACTAGTCACCCATTGAAATATCAACCGCGTAGCTTAACCCACTAATCATTACTATAGAACTATCGGGATATTTACCATGTATTGTTTGGAGTTTCAACAATGTATCTGTTGTATGTAATGTAAGGTAATGTAATGGTAAATATCCCAATAGTTCTAATAGTAATGTAAAAACGACCATGAAAGTTTAAATACCTACGAGTATATAACCCACTAATCGTTTACCAAACAGTGAGCTCAATTTGCTACGAGCGCTTCTGATAAACACACTTACACAGTTATAAAATTCATGAGAAAAGTTGTATATCGAAATTCAAAAGCTTAACTTTAACTAAGTTAGTATATTCACAAAATGTCAACTTAGCAAGTTACAAGTGAATGGCAGACAGTAAACTCGTTTCAATTTGCTCCACGGCTTTTAACTCAATGTACGGCGTTACCAAAGCGTTTTACCGGTAAAGATCCCCATCGATAAATCTGGCCACTTTTCCCTAAGTTTGTTACAGAGGTGGGTGAAATTCGTCGCAACTTGGAAACCGCCATTTTTCATTGTTACTTTACAACACGTTCTGTTGGCGCACTTACTTTTTGTTTTGTCCAATTTTATTGTGGTGATAACTCGCTTTTTTGTGAATTTATTGTTCGGAATTTTTGTAATCTCCTGTGTTTATATTTATAGCTGATAAACTTGGATCGCGAAGATTTTATTCAAAGAAAACATAAAACAAAGGAGAGGAGTCATTACGGTTATCTCAAAATTTATCATTATAGCCCATAAACTGCTTTACTCGAGCATTTTCTATGGCTATGGTTTTGCTATAATAAACATTTTGTTGATTATGACGATATACGGTGACTCCATTTTATGCTCCTTAAAATAATTTTGCCACCAATCATAAAAAGAAATACATCATATTAATATTATCATACTTGTTTTGCAGTTGAAAATTACGTTAGTCGAGTCGCCTTACCATTCTGTTTTGGAAAACTTATTGACAAGAAGCAGTTTATTGATAGTCCAGTTCAGTTCATGTCAGCCTGCGGTGCCATCCACAGACGGTGGAATGCATACTGTCTCACATCAAATGGTTTGAGACCTTCCTCTGCCACACGATAAAAACTGGAATGCTCAATCAAGGTCGTCAAGTTAGAAATCACCATTTAAGGATGATATAATTTGAAATCCCTTCCCTACTAATATTATAAATGCGAAAGTAACTCTGTCTGTCTGTCTGTCTGTCTGTCTGTCTGTCTGTCTCACTTTTACGACTAAACCGCTGAACCGATTTTGATGAAATTTGGTATAGAGGTAGGTTAGACCTCGAGAAAGGACATAGGCTATGTTTGGTCGCGATAACCGACATCCACGCGGGCGGAGCCGCGGGCAAAAGCTAGTGGTTGTATATTTTCTGAATAGCACTTCAGCTTTTTATCATCTAGCGGGGTGCAGTCAATTCATAAATGAAATATATATAAACTGTTTAAAATAGTAAAAACCGAAATCAAGTTCAGGCGGGACTCGAACCGCAGCGAAATATGTATAGGTATTTTATATAAAACCTCACCTGCTCAGTGCAACTGCTCAATAACTGATGAGACTCAGGCGTAGGTTTTCGTTTTGGTGTTGCGAGTCCAGAATATAGTCGCTCTTATACAAGTAATAAACCAAGAAGAAGAGAAAGGGTAACTGCACTCGTGCTCCAAGGCAAAAGCCTCGGATGCAACCACGAACGAAGATGATGATAATACTGGCAAATATTCATAATATCTTTAAACTAACATAATGTAGAGAAATCTACGTTTCTCTCTCCTAACAAGATCCCAGTACGTAATTTGTGGGCAATAAAAGCTAACGTAGTATTAAAGTTGATGGCACAAGTATGATCAAACTAAAGGATTAAATTGTAAACTTGGATTAAACTAATGAGGAAGAACCTTCTGCTTGCTACTGGGGACATATCAATAGATATTTCGGTTTCGAATTTCATTGCTGCATCATTTAAACTACTAATTGAAACTCTCTACGGATTACCTGATGGCTTATAATATTATATGAAATGCATTCATGTATAGAGAAGAGCTGAATACTTTTGCAGTTCGGACATTATAGTTTTATTTGCATTCCTCCAATTAGTAATGTGCTCGGAGGAACAAAAGACCCCCAAAGTTGACATTTGATGATGAAACTGATTTTATAGTGTCTGCCGACTAAATGGAACAAAAATAGATGAAAGAAACTGAGCTTATCTACGGTATTGGCAAATCTTATATATGCACTGTAAAATGCATCCTACCTACACTAAAAGTAAACACAACTCCCATGGCAGCATATATGTAAATGTTTGAACAACTTGATAAAGACCGGTAGGCAATGTAAGTAAAACTGCCAGTATGAATAATTACTGGTCAGTATGAATGATTTACTGCACAGCGCAGTGCAACAAATACACTCACGTGCATTGAAAATGTGGTACTTTTATTACACTCTGGTATAATTGCGATATTATTAAGTACCATGGCATATTATGCTATTAAATATCATTAATCGTGTTTAAAATCTAAAATGTCTGTAAAATAAATGCGGAACGCTCACTCGTGTCAGAAATAAATTGAAATTTTAGGCAAATAATTCTGTATGGCCTCCCATGAACACTTTTTGGAAAAAAATGGCATCGATTTAAGACGACCACTTGATTAGCAACCATACGCAAATTGTAAATGACGTCACAAAATGTGGATGATGGAAAAGTGATTATAGACGTGTTACAGCAGCAGGGGAGTCACAATCGGTTACAATCGTGCTGCCAACCCTGTAAGAATGGACGAGTTTCTGTGCCGTCAGCGACATAGCATGATAAACACTCTCCAGTGACCTCTGGCTACCCTACTCATCGCCGAGAACAGACAACGAGGTTATTATGGCCGCAAGTATTCTGTAGGGCGGAGGCATTTCCCCCAGTCAGATTGCTCAGGTGGGACGGGAATGGCGTCGTGCCCACGTGCCCCCGTGTCGTAGTCCGTGAAAGGTGCATTTATGCCTCTACATGTCAATATTAATTATATCATCTAATTTCTGTGTCCCAAATCGAATCCACATTCGAAATTCAAAATTCATTTACGCCTCATCCGGGAACTGTGATGAAACTTTTTTTCTGAACATCTTAGCTCTTTGTATTCTTTGTATATTTAGAGTTCGCACACTGACTGCAGTTAAACTGAAGTGCAACATTCCACCAAGAGTAAAGGAAATACAATGTATTAACAGACACATCGCACTATAAAAGAGAATAATTGACTTGCAAAGGTAATTATGCTTGTAGAAATAGCTCTTATAAAAATTTGTGCTCAAAATTCAAGCTTCATTCCTTTGAAAAGGTTTTAGGGCACTGTATCTGACTGGTTTATCCATGTTTTACGGAACCGACTGCCGTCTGACCTCTAAAGGAAAAGGTGCCAGCATCTACTTTTGTTAATCAGTAGCAGTGCTAGTTAACAAGCGATGCGAGCATGGATTCAAGAAGGTTTTTCCGGGTCGCCAACACGAGTTTAACGCCTCTGGTGTTGCACACGTCCATAGGCCACGGAAACCACTTCCCATTAGATGGGACATACGCTTGTCTACCACCTAAGTTTCTTGTCTACCACCTAAGTTTTTTTTAATATAGTACACGTCAATTTGACTTCACCTCGCCTGATAGTAAGCTGAAGGCAGTCTCAGGGAAGAACCGTTACAGACAATCAGTTTGACGGCCTCATCAGACGCTTTTTCACGCCCCGCTAAAAGACCTGCCCCTCTAGACAAGTGGCAATTCGTCGGCCGGTGTTTGGTAGAATAGAATGCCAAATGTATGGAATTTGACGTATATGCCAGGCGTCAACGAATGTCAAAAATTCATTCTATTCCATCATACGCCAAGCAACGAATTGCCATTTGTCTAGGGGGGCTGGGATTGTAGGAAGAAGAAACACGTGAGCTGGTAAGGAATGCCAGATTTTAATGGTGTGTTAAAGGAAAGAGTTACAGAAACCGTCAGTAGTATAAAAGAACCCCCAAGATCTTGTTCTTGGGATACTCCCAGCGTTAAGACCGATCCACTCAGCCAGCACCGCCTTTATGATACAGTCGACTGCGAGGCTTTTTTTTATACCACTTAGTTGGCAGACAAGCACACGGCCCACCTGATGGGAAGCGGTCACCGTGGCCTATGGACGTATGCAACACCAGAGGCGTCACACTCGCGCTGCCGACCCTAAAGAAACCTTCTAATGCCCTTCTTGAAGAATCCCATATTGTAGTCCCATCACTCAAGGAAGCTGCCCCTAAGCGCACAGGAAATAAGTTCATATTTTAGAATATAATAACACGGTTCCATGGTGTAATATCGCTAAAATGTTTGTTTTTCCCAAGGGTTTGTTTCAATTGATAATGCATGAAAGGGTTTGTATATTTCTCGGGCTTAAATGTTTTTATCTCTAATGGCGAAGGGTCCTTATAACAATATTCTTGTCCGTTTCCAGTTTCAAATTTATTAGTAAACGGTAGGTTCTTATATTAATGGGTGGACGAGATGTATTTTAAGGTAAAGTATGTTTTCCTTAAATATAATTAGACGAATTATAAGTATTGTATATGGACCACGACTACTCTTTTCACAATGATCACATTTTATACTGAATGAAATTATAAGAAGATATTTTAAAGATTTTGCCAAAAGATTGATCAAATCGATTCGAAACGATCTGAAGATGGGACACCCGCAGCAGCTTTCATGTCCGTGACATCACTGATAAAATGCAATAGAGCCGCACTCGCTGGTGCGGCCACGTCTTGCGGCAACTGCCGGGCTACGTGGGTAGCAAATACCTGGTAATGGCGCCCCCGCCGGGTCCAGGTAAAAGGGGTAGGCCCAAGAAGTCCTGATTTGACGTCGTGGAGGGTGACATGCGTGCAAATGGTCTCACTGCTATGGTTGCTTAAGATCGTGCGAAGTGGAGGAGGAAGAGCCGGAAGGCGGACCCTGACGTCCGAGGTCATCTTGGCCACGGATGCAATCAGAAAATTGCGTCTACATGAAGATGATAATGAAGATGGGACAGACGTAGACGGTCAGATTTGTCAAAGAAACAAGAAGTAAAAAGAACCGATTAAGAATGGAAAAAGTGAATAGCCCAGGGCCATTGGTACCCCCGTTGATGGCTCCTCCCGTCGCGTCGCCCCAATATGATAGTATAGGAGATTTTGAAACGCTTCAGGCGGGGACCGGTAGCTCAGTGGTCAGAGCATTCCCCCTGTAAGGGACTGATCACGGGTTCGAATCCCACCTGGGCAATTCATTCTCAATTGATTTGAATAGTTAGCTTATTATTTCCTTTAAAATTTCATTCAAAAGTAACAAGAAGGCTCCCTCCAAGGAGGCAACTGCAGAAACGGATAAAGTAACCCACATGAATAATGATAAACGCATAATTTTTACCATGTTTGTGAAATGCCCCAAGGGTTATTATTTTTATTACCACAGACAATGAATATCAAAATGCATGGCGCTTATTCAAACAAATTCATTCACATTATCACATAATCCTGTTAATATTCATGTGCTTATGTGATCAGTATAAGTGAATTACGTTATGATATAAAAATAAAGGCACTTCCGATATTATTAACTGATCATTTGATTAATGGCGATAAGATGTAATCTCAATGACATTATTGTATTATCATTAATCAAAATTTGTTCACTATATTCTGTAATCTCACAGTTAATTCATGGCACATAGTAAGTTATATATCAATAATCTAAAATAATACCAATTTTGAAATGAATTCGGTTATAAAACAAGCTGATGCCCCGGCTCCACTCTGCCTAAGTGGATGTCGGCTGCGGGCTGACTGACTAAATGACTTTTTTATTTATTTAAACTTCATGCACTCCTGTACATAGAGTGACTTAATGCTACAAAAATTCTCTACCAGTCAACCTTATATGTGGTGCAGAGAACAACAATGTACCTGTACCTTTGGTTCTACTTAACTAATTGCAATCCAAGATCTTTATAATAAAAATACTGCAGCAAAATCCAACTAATGGTTTTTACGTCCATCGCGAGCAAATATACCTACTCACTGGAATTTAAATTAGGTTTAGAATGGTTGATTACTTTAACTCAAGTACTTTTTAATATTTACAGTGTCCAGACATAACTAATTTATAATCTTATAATAGTAGGTATAGTGTAAAATCGTATTCCAATATTTCGTATTTGATTTACATTTCAAATGTCGTGAAACATTTACCAAACTGATAAAGTACTCAGAGAGCGCGGAACTATGCCCGCGCTGCGGTATCTTACTTTCTTTCCTTTTACATTACAGAGATAGTAGCTACATGGTTCATGACAAAAAAAATGCAATAAATACAAGCCATACATAGTAGCTATAGAGGTTAGAGGAGAATAAAAAGCCTTTTGTCAATCGTTCTTTTTTACATTACAGAGATAGTAGCCACATGATTCATGACAAAAAATGCAATAAATACAAGCCATACATAGCAGCTACAGAGGTTAGAGGAGAATAAAAAGCCTTTTATCAATCATTCTTTTTTTACATTACAGAGATAGTAGCCACATGGTCCATGACAAAAAATGCAATAAATACAAGCCATACATAGTAGCTATAGAGGTTAGAGGAGAATAAAAAGCCTTTTATCAATCGTCCTTTTTTTTACATTACAGATATAGTAGCTACATGGTTCACGACAAAAAATGCAATAAATATAAGCCATACATAGTAGCTATAGAGGTTAGAGGAGAATAAAAAGCCTTTTATCAATCGTTCTTTTTTTTACATTACAGAGATAGTAACCACATGGTTCCTGACAAAAAATGCAATAAATACAAGCCATACATAGCAGCTATAGAGGTTAGAGGAGAATAAAAAGCCTTTTATCAATCATTCTTTTTTTACATTACAGAGATAGTAGCCACACGGTTCATGACAAAAAATGCAGTAAATACAAGCCATACAAAGTAGCTATAGAGGTTAGAGGAGAATAAAAATCCTTTTATCAATCATTCTTTTTTTTACATTACAGAGATAGTAACCACATGGTTCATGACAAAAAATGCAATAAATACAAGCCATACATAGTAGCTATAGAGGTTAGAGGAGAATAAAAAGCCTTTTATCAATCGTTCTTTTTTTTACATTACAGAGATAGTAGCCACAAGGCTCATGACAAAAAATGCAATAAATACAAGCCATATAAAGTAGCTATAGAGGTTAGAGGAGAATAAAAATCCTTTTAACAATCATTCTTTTTTTTACATTACAGAGATAGTAACCACATGGTTCATGACAAAAAATGCAATAAATACAAGCCATACAAAGCAGCTATAGAGGTTAGAGGAGAATAAAAATCCTTTTATCAATCATTCTTTTTTTTACATTACAGAGATAGTAACCACATGGTTCATGACAAAAAATGCAATAAATACAAGCCATACATAGTAGCTATAGAGGTTAGAGGAGAATAAAAAGCCTTTTGTCAATCGATTTAGATTGGAATAGAATGATGGATTTGGAATCAGAGCATTCCCCATGTAAGGGACTGGTCGCAGATTCAAGTCCCGTCTTGAGCATTTTACTTTTCCAATAGATAGGAATAGTTAGCAGTATAGTTTTGAAAAAATGATGTTAAAACTTTTTTCAAGTAGATCTAATTTGCTTCAGTGGTATTATAGACGTGGTAGAAGGCAAGGAAATAAGTTAAATAGTTCTGTGAACTCGGCACAACGTAAAGATACAACAAAAATGTTAATAAACTCACCTCAGTTTTACTCGTATTTTAATAAAGCATCTTATTTACCTATTATACTAGCTTTTGCCCGCGGCTCCGCCCGCGTGGATGTCGGTTATCGCGACCAAACATAGCCTATGTCCTTTCTCAAGGTCTAATCTACCCCTATACCAAATTTCATCAAAATCGGTTCAGCGGTTTAGTCGTAAAAGCGAGACAGACAGACAGACAGACAGGCAGACAGACAGACAGAGTTACTTTCACATTTATAATATTAGTAGGGATTACCTAACAATCACGGTCTAGCTTTAATTCGATATCGCCTAATGTCACCATTGGGTTGTGGAGTCGCTTCACGGAAAATAGTGAGGTCTAGCCGAATCCGCAGTTAAGACTGGTGAAGCGGACCCCAGACTCCGAGGAAAAAGCTTCGGATGCGACTGGGAATTAACGCTAGGATGATGATAATTGAGAAAGAAATGAAAATAAGCAACCGGCCAGGTGCGAATCGGTTCCATAATATTATCTGTTTTTAATATATTTCGTTATAGCGACAATAGAAATACGAGTACATCATCTGTGACTGTCAGCTGTCAACTGTCTAGTTATCACAGTTCACGAGAAACATCTTGATGAAAGTGGAGTCTTAGTAATATGGTTCCATTTTTACCCTAATGTACGGAATCCTAAACAGCAGCAACATTAGTATTACAAATAGTGCAGACGTGGGTTATTCCTACGCTTAATATCTCCTCGCATAATGCCTAGAGAGCGAGAAATTAAATGCTATAACGAGCTTGCAGTGTAAAGAATTCACCGAGGGAACTTAATCTCATTCCGTCCGGGTGCTTTACAAGAAATATATCATACGTACCGTAGACAGAATCCTATTTCTTGAAACACTTAAATAGGAAGCGTTATTTCTGCTACAATGAATATTTTATTATGCTAAAAATCTTTTGTACTGTCAGCGACAAAAGTAATTTATTATTTCTATTACATTGTAAAAAAAGTAGTTTTTTATACCACTTAGGTCGCAGACAAGCACACGGCCCACCTAATGGAAAGTGGTTACTGTGGCCTATGGACGACTCACACTCGTGCTGCCGACCCTTTAAGAATAGAAAGATTCTGTGCCGCCAGCGTAGAAGACAAGCAGGACAAGCCTTTAGTCTTCCCACTGACGAGGTCTGGTCAACCTACTCACCGCCGAAAACACAACACGAGGTTATTATACATACGAGTTAACGGGAATACTAAGGTTTAGAGTGAGAGAAACCTGTTATTATAGACCTGCTCACTTATTTTCTAGTAGGGAAGACCAGGTATAAAAGTAACACGGGATGAACGTAACAAATAAATTTTTGAACGAATTATGTTAGCTGCACTGATAGCTGTACCACCAGTAAGTGCCATTTGTCATCGCCCCTCACCTACTGATTGCACTATTGCTTGTTTTGTAATATATTACATTTCGCTATGTAACGCTACCGCAACGCTCAGTAGATTTGCTTGTAATTTTGCAAGTCTTCAAGAACTTTTGTCTTTGATAGTACACACAACCAAAGAAATAAGTATACACTTTTGCATACACCTTCACATGTAAAAGTGTATACTTATTTCCTTGGCCATAATAATTATACTTTGTTAGTAAGCGAAGTGACTGCTACTAATTTTTCTAAGACTGTTCAACAAATTATAGAACTGTCACAGAGTGCAGTAGTATTCAAGATATTAAATTCAACTTAAGCCGAACTCAAGTCGCGTACATTTACAAAGGTTTTCACCTTTTCGACGCTGTCCAAGTTTCTGTTATTTGAATTGTAAAACATGGTCCATTTAAATTTAAAACGAGAATTGATGTGCCGCTGAGGCTTTCTGGTTAAGCGATGCCTTTCAAAAGAACGTTTAAATATACCTACCTAAAACTTTTTATACAAAATCTTGATCGCGGTTAACACTGGAAAAAAGCATTTTTGATCTTTTGACGTATTGATTTTGTCCTGCTGTACAGCTTGGCAAAATAGTCATGAAACGGAACTAAAATATTTAATCACTGGCAACACTCTGTCAATTACGTCAAGTTAGTACTTGTAGTGTCAATAAATACATTCTGCGATCGTTTTTTCATATTTACTTGAAGTAAATTGTATTATTGTAGTGTTGTATTGTTATATTGAGTTCAAAATGAGTAGGCCTGTAATTCGCAGCTCCACCAGAGGGGTTATTTATAAAGTTTACAGGAGATGTATGTTGGAACGCGAAGCCGGCCAGTGTCTATCCGATCTGAACGATATTTATAATAGGACGGCCGAAATGACTGGTAAAGTATTGTTTTATTAATTTATCAGATATAATTTTGTGTTATTCAACTTGTGAAATGTAGATTTAACCTCTTAAACAATGATTGTTTGCTTTTTAATAGATGTCCATATTTGAGGTTATATTATTGTTTACAATCGATTTCTAGAGTAGTGCGTTCTAACAGTATTGATAGTTTTTTTGATGATATTACCCAAAAAAGTTTATTATTCAGATTTTAGGGTGTATACCTCATACAACCTTTTATGTTATTTCTATATAAAGTTCGCATCTTGTTTTAGGCAAATCCGTCAGTACCTTAAGACGAATTGCATTGAAAGGACAAAGAAATAAAGGAATTTTCACCACATCAGGAAAGCATAGAGCGGGACGGCCTAGAAAAGAAGACCCACCCAAGAGAAGACCCACCCCAAAGCTCAGATGAACACTTTTCTGGCGTGGAATATTTGGATGAAAGTTTTTTAGATTCCGATTAGAATATATTCAAATTGTACTATTAAATTGTTTTACATTACACTCAGTTCAATCGTTTTATTCTTTTTCTTTTAGGGATTAACGCTAGAACTAGCTTTAATCCGAGACTCCGAGATTTGATTTTGATTTGATCTTACCTCGGAGTCTGGGGTCTGCTTTACCAGTCTTACTACGGATTTGACCGAATTTTGTCATTTTTCGTGAAGCAACTGCCATCTGACCTCCACAACCCAATAGCGATATTGGGCGATAATGAAGTATTGCAGCTAGACCAGTTTTTAGACTTTTTTAGGGCTCTAACTACCCGTAATGACTGCCATAAGATGTTCGTATGGCAACCGGGACCGACGGCTTAACGCGCTATCCGAGGCACGACCACGACCAATACAAATATCCATATTTATGCATACAAATTTTATCAAATATACTGACAAACAGAAGTAGTCGGTACATTTTATAAATAGTGTACAAAATCGAAGTATCAAAGCTGTTTTGGTCGTAGTATATAGGGTGGCTACATGCACGATTGTGGCGCCCCTATTAATTTCACGACTTTTTTGCCAAGCTGTAAATAAGATCATTTTAAAAACGATATTGAAATGATACATTGATTGGAAACGTAGCTCCGTGAATACTGAATAGGTACCACGTTAAAAAATTATCGAAATGGAAATCACGCGATTAAGAAACGCGGTGTTACTAAATTTTAACGTGAACCCATTTGTATGGATGACGTAAGTTGTCATAATCACAAAAAACTACGTTCTGACAAGTTTTGCATTGACAGATCGTACTGAATACCACGTTAACACGTTATCAAAATAGAAATTATGCGTATACGAAACGTGGCGTTAGTGAATACCATGAGAAAACCATGACAAGAAACTCACTGGGCGTTTTTTTAATGGTAATTTTAGGAGTAAGCTACTGGTACATTCGTTGCAACTTATGTTTATTATACGAAAGGTTACAATTTTTACCAATATTATTCAATTTTCAGAATTTAAAGACTGCACAGTAATTAGACTATCGCTAGACCGAAATTTTTATTTAGAAAAATAAAGTGTAGACAGTGCACGAGCGTTGTCATTATGTGACAAATATACTTTTTCCTTCCGAAAGTACTTCTGCTCTCCGCATCAGGCACAATCAGCATAACTCAACAAAGAAACGAAACGTTTTTGAGGCGAGTCCTCACTGATAGATAAGAAGAATGTAATTTTAAAATAAGTGTACATAAGATGTCAAGATTGTATAACTTATAAAATGTATAATTTGCCAAATTCTATGCCACTAGTAATGGTTTTAAGGGTGTTTTATCCCTATAAAACACCCTTAAACACAGCCAGGTGTTTCTACACACGGATGGATTTGGTTAAACCCAAAAGTACCATCATTTTAATAATCTTCATCATCCTCAAAGAATTTTTGATTACGTTCAAAGGCCCCTTTTGACCAGAAAACTGATTCAGAATAAGTGATAACACTCCCATGGAGGTGCCATGGGAGTGTTATCACCTTTTCTGAAGTAGATAGGGCCTGTCTCAGGGGTTATCGTGCCTTCCCTCTTTTGTTGAATTTTGGACAATCCCAATATGAGCCTGTTTATACGACCTCGAGTTCTGCTAGGATTCTGATGGTACAGCCGAAGTGTACTGCAGTTACATCAAGTACTTATCTGTTCTGTGGTTATATGCTGCCAGTAGTAGTTATTGGGTCGTCGATTTTGGTGGTCTCCCGTAACCTGAAGATTCTTGGCACCCCCGCTCCGGTATCCGATCCAAATCGCTTGGCTGGGAACTTAGGCTGGGAACACCGGGATCACCAGGAATTAGGGGCTTATTGTTGTGGCCGGCCAAACAGGTTAGCTAAGAGTTTGTCTGGAGTTTTCCTTCTGTTAGATCATTTCAACCTCGGCAGAATATTGCCAAAAGCAGCGCAGAAGTATGAAATATAGATATTATGTTAATTATTTGGTTACAAATGACAAAAAATCAAGATTACATGATGATAATGATGATAATGATGATGAAAACCTGCACTGAAGATAATACACTTACAATTCTTGAACTGTAATAACTTACTGCTACTTTTAAATGGCAACATAGGCCTCTCCTAACGTGCGCCAGTGCTCATTTACTTTTGAATATATTTTGAACTAGAATCTATTTTTGAACAAAAATAACTAGATTTGTATTTGTCACTCGAGCCACTCCTCACCAGTTTGTCACCTTCTGTCGCGGCACGCTAATAAAAAACACATTTCCTCTCGCGATCCATATCTCACGGTAGGCAGTATTGATGTTTACCTTAGCCCGTTACTTTTCATTGCTTTTTACAAGTAACAAAAAATAATGAGCTGTCAGAATGTTCCACTTTTGTCGTGAACGTTAATAACTAAGGAAGGAATAGTTTCAAATATTTCAGGGTTACTTAAAGTGTTTGTAGACTTTATTTTTCATAATATAAGGAACTAAGAGACTCTGTGGTAAATGATAGTATGAATCTTGTATGATTTTGACTTTTTTTCTCTTCACGCTAGCGTTAATTCCGATTGTATTTAAAGCCTCGAAGTCCGGGGTCAGCTTTTTCCAGTATAACTACGAGTTTGACTGAACATCGACATTTTCCGTGAAGCGACTGCCATCTGACATACACAACCCTTTGGCGATATCGAAGCATTACAGTTACAGTTAGACCAGTTGTTGAACTATTTAGGGTTCTAACTACCCGTAACGACGGCCATAGAAGTTCGTATGGCAACCGGGATCTAGGACTTAACGTGCTCTCCGAGACACCAATGCAAGCCATATTCATGCATACAAATATTTGCACTGAGCGGACCTTGAACCCACGCTCCCTGTGTAGCAGTCGCATTCACAACCGCAACGCCGCAGAGTCTGTCTAACCAAGTCTTGGAATTCTTTACCAGTTCACGTGTTTCCCTCCTTCTATAGTCCCGGGTCCTTTAAGCGGGGCGTGAAAAAGCATCTCATGAGGCCGTCAAGTTGAGTGCCACCATTGTAACATGATACGTGTCTGCAAATGGTGACCCTCTTTTCAGAGACTTTGCCTTCAGCTTACCATCAGGCGAGGCGAAGTCAAATTGACGTGTCCTATATAAAAAAAAACTCTTTACATTTTTTTTGAGCTACCTAGTTCACTCGTATTGAATCGATCCACTGAAGCCAATCAAAAATTCGAACCAACGGAATACATTTGAAAAAAGAAAACGTGTTTACCAAGAGTGTTGCGAGCGCAAAAATAAAATAATTGAATCGGGAAGGGGTCGCTCCAGCCACAGCGTCGCGCGTTGATTGGCCGATATTCAAATTGGGAACTAACGAGATATCGTACGGCGTATGCGCTGATGACGTTTCACGGTGTGGCTAATATATTTCCTATAGCCTAAGGGCCCCTGTTAGAGGTAATGGACCGAGGAATGGAGGGAGTGACTGAAGATTTTCCGACATTTTGGTTGGCACAGCCGTTAGGTATAAATTTATTTTTTTATTATTTATTTTCATTTGCTTTCTCATTGGAATGAGATGGAATATATTGGTATGATGGAAAATGGCTGTTTGTAGATATTGGTAACTTCGTTGTGTTTTCATTTGTGAGTGTTTGTGATTTATTGAAACTTCAATTTGGAAAAATATTAATAATAATATAATAATATATTTATTTATTCAGACCATGGTCCATTTTGTTAGTATACATAAATCTTAAAATCTAATATTAGGAAACTGATTAAATCAGAAATATTTCATACCTAGTCTTAGAACAGAGTTATATCCTGTCCTACTAATATAATATACCTAAAACTTGAAAGTTTGGGAAGATGTTTGGATGATTTTGGATGCTTGTTATTCAATTACACTCTAACGGCTAGATGAATATAGTTGTGCTACAGAAATAGATTTTTCCCTTTACTAAATAAATAAATATCTGAATAAAAGATTTAGAATTTTCGAACGACTCTACCAAATTGAAAAATTATTTTTATGTTATACTAGCCGATGCCGCGGCTCCGCCTGCGTGAATGTCACGACCAAATTTCATCAAAATCGGTTAAGTGTTTTAGACATGAAAGCGTAACAGAGAGACAGAGTTACTTTCGCATTTATAATATTAGTATGGATTCGTTATTCTGAAGGTTCTCATACCAGAAAAAACATAAATACTACGAGTATAACTGCACCTGGGTGAAGCCAGAGCGTACAGCTAGTACTACTTATAAACTAAACGTCAACAATCGCATACAAACGTTAATACTGTCATGAAAAAAAAAAACTTTTAACACATTTTATATATTGGTATTAAATCCATGAATTTGATGGCGCCATAAACTAGGATGTTACCCACAAGATGAGGTCCTATGAAAACAGCCCGTCTGTTTGTCCGTGTTACGAGCGGATTATTATTGCTATACGTATTGTAGTTTTATTATTATTGTTATATTATGGGATCAATGGACAAGGGTTATGTTATGTAAATCGTAAATACATTGCATTTGAGAGTATGTGCGTTTAACACGTTATAAAGATCTTCAGGGTGGGCTTATCTGAGCTGTTTAGGGTACTGTGGTGAAATTTGATGATAACTTTTTGTAACATTGACAATGGATGTTACATACATAAATAACTAGCTTTTGCCCGCGGCTCCGCCCGCGTGGATGTCGGTTATCGCGACCAAACATAGCCTATGTCCTTTCCCAAGGTATAAACTACCCCTATACCAAATTTCATCAAAATCGGTTCAGCGGTTTAGGCGTGAAAGCGAAACAGACATACAGACAGACAAACAGACAGACAGACAGACAGAGTTACTTTCGCATTTATAATATTAGTATGGATAAAGTGAAACAAAATTTGAACTCACTAACGTTATACATCGGGACATGTATCTTGGACGAGGCTCTGGCGCCTGCGAATTGTTTTTTAATAATGCATGGTGAATTTGACCGCAGTAACTATACTAATTATAATAACTAGTTAGCTAGAAATTCAACTGTTTATACTGGAGATTGATGGCACTTGGTGGAACTTGCTACACATATTGAATAAATCACTTGTACTTTTTTTTTTTTTTTTTTCAAATAAATAAATAATTGTGGAAAAGTACAAGTGATTTATTCAATATAGAAATTCAACCATTATTTTTATAAAATTTAGGTGGCAGACAAGCACTGTCCACCTAATCTGAAGCTTTTAATACGAGCCATATACGTGTGCAATACCAGAGACCACCTAAGACCCTGTCATCTAAAGACCCGAGACGGAATTTGACTGTAGTCGGTTCACGTGTAACTTAATCGCCTCCACTGTCCCGTCAGCGGGAGGTATCCGTGGGGATGTCTGCGAAAATAAAGGGATGTCACCATCCACGTTGTTGACTCTGTACCGCTTGGCGCTTGGATGAAGATTTCCTCTTCATGACTTCATGAGAATATTAGTAGGTACGATCGTGTGACGACACATCAACGATACGACTATCAACAGTAACTTTTTTTTAGTTTTATTAGACCTCTAGATTGACGACGTTGCTTCGTTCTAAAGAAACTTTATTGGCACATAAAAACCGCTACATAAATTCCGCCATTAAACTGGTAGACTCACTTTAAATTAACCAGAAAAGTAACTGACACGGTCATTTTGTAACCGACAATGTTTAGGGAAGAATGCTTTTGGCTCTCTTGATTCAGACATTTTTTGTTTCATCGGAAACTTTTGCTACAGACTTTACATCGTTTAAATCTTGGCAGTCAATTTATTTACTACTAACTGTTGCTTATGGCTCCACCCGCGTTGATTTGAAGTCAAGCTCTAATCTATCTCTGTACGAAATTTCATCGAAATTGGTTCACAAGTTTAGGAATGAAAGCGTAACAGACAGACACAGATAGAGTTACTATCACATTTATAATATTAGTATGAATATATCATGTCTCAACATTCCAATGAATAATTACAATTGAAAAAGAGTTAATAAATCATCTTATTAGATCTGTTTTTTTTTTAGATTTGGTTTATTGAAAGCGACTGCCGTTTGATCTCCTAAACATGACAAACGTTTCCCTCTTCATACAATCCAGAAAATAAAAATAAGCCGTATAAACCAAACCAATAGGAGAGGTAGTTAGAGAACCTACGGTTCCTGAGTGTAAGTCTCGTATAGGCACAATGCTAATTATGACGATGAAGTTTTTGAGTAAGGTTATAGGCTACTTAACATCACGCTATGACTCTAATTAGTCAAGTAATGAGATGAAAATTGAAAAAAAAAGACGTGGGTGGCTTAGTTCCAAGTGCGATGGGTAAAACCGCAGGGTATAGCCAGTCGCAAATAAAAGGTAAGTTCGGTTTAATGAAGTGCTAATGTAAACAGCGACCTCTTTAAATTGACAGTTTTATATTTACGTTCGCTACTTTTTATGAGGCGTACTGTCAAGGTTTTATTATAGGTTTAGGGCTTTGTATATTGCGAAAGCGTTTTTAGCGTTTAGATATGGAGTGGTCTATTGGAACGGAGTAGTAATTCGGTACGATCAGTGGGTTAAGTTACTTCGCAGAGGTTACCTTTTGGATGGGTGACCGCTTAGTGGTATTTCATCTGAACGCTTCTGTTCTGAACCAGGATATTGGTGGTTGGCCAAAGGCCCCGAATCAGATCAGCATCGAAAACTCGGTATTTTCGAAACCGTTTTTCTTATTAACTATAATCCCTACAGATCTGGAATTACATGCCTGCATACTACAGGATATACAGAATAACTTCTCCTTTTCATAAATTAAATAAAAAAGGAGGAAATAGTTGAAAAGAGGCTCTGAACATCACTGTACTCTTTCTTATGAAACCAAATATTTTCTATAATATGTATCCAAATAATCTAAAATTTCACATGTATGTTAAATAAGTGTATTAGCATGACGTGACTTTCTTAGTTAGTAACCGTCGCCTGTAAAGTTATCTATTTAAATTAGTTTTACTGATTTTTACGGTTCAAGTATGAGCGAATGACCTTGAGCATTTGTATGGTCAAAGTCATTCGCGTATGTAATCACCTTAACCACAACTCAGGCTAAGTGGTCAGTCGCTTCAAATATAGCTGAAATAAACTATTTCACATTACATAATATTAATATATATTTTTTTTTTTATAAAGAATATTAGCAACCGAAATTACTAATATTCCCGTTAACCCCTCCAGCTAAGCTAAATTGCTTGTGTTAGGAGTGGATTCACGTCGGTAGTGTAATGACCAGGATTCGAACCCGGGACCTCTCGATCGTTAGGCCGACTCCTTAACCACTAAGCTACCGACGCTTCAAAATTCATCATAATATTAGCGTGCTTTCGGGTTACATTCGAACTTTCTACATCAGATTCCAGGGTTTGCTCTCTCCTTTTCTTCTTTTAAATTTGGCTTGTACACTGTACAGCTTTTATAGGAGCATATACTAACGAAAAGAGACTATGTCAGAATCTTATTTGTCAATCAGCCGGTGTACCGACTTTCAAGTAGGCTGGCTTGGCCCAGTGAATTTTGTTGGGCCCTCATACACCTTAGTTGCCATATTATAATATTCTATTATAAAGTTCGTTACAACATTTTAAATTGCAATTTGATTGTAAGTTATACCTAAGGTTATTTTGATGAAAAGTAATCATAAAAAGTAATCACAAAGTTAGATTTAGAATCAAAATTCTAGATTTTTGTAAAATGTTGTTAGTGTAATGTTGAGTGAAAAGTTTTAAAACGTTATTAGTTTTTGAGCACATTGCGTAAAGAGCTTTGTTGTTTGTTGAAATATTAAATATTTCAAAAACACAACATGTTTTCTTTAATAAATAAATATTATGTTGATTATTTACAAATTGTTGTTGTTACAAGAACATGATATTATAAATTAAAGGTTGTAACATTTTTTTTTTCTGTTTAGGAACTGCTTATTAAATGTGCAAACATTTACTCTTTCAACTACTTTTACTCGAATTTGAACATTTATCATTATTTCTGAATATTGAAAATATGTGACCGGCCTGACGGCTGATAATATATTAGCGTGAAAGAACAGCTTCTGGTGTTCCTGCGACACGGGAGGAAGACAAAGGAATTCAGATCTGCTAATATGGGTACACAAGCCATTTCTTAAGCAGTTCAATCTTCATGAGAGCAGAAGAAGATCTGCAACCTTAAAACTGTCATTCAGGTATAAAAATCCCTTATTTTAAAAACGTTAGTACGAAAGTAACTCTGTCTGTATGTAACGCTATAACGCCTAATTTACTGAACCGATTTAAAAAAAAAAAACAAGATATAATACCAGAACATGGGAAAGGACATGTACTGTATTTGGTCATGATAACTGAACTACACGCAGACGGAGCCACGAGCAACAGCTAGTCTTCCATAAAACTAGTATTGCCAACAACTGCATCCAGACACAACGATAGCGGCAGATCAAAATCCATTTTATCCACGATAAGCTCATGTGAGGGAACGTTGGAATAATCCGATGATTCAAAAGGCAATATTGATAACCGACCCATGTGCAAATAAAGTTGAGGTATAGCATCATCAATCTTATACACTTTGCATATAAGCAGAGTTGACTATTTGAACCAATCCATTGTTTGTAGAACGTCTTACAGATTTAAATATCTTTGTGGTTTTATGAAGCTCCAATGCTGCATCTTGAGGGACTTTTGTATGCTTCCATACTTTTTGGGGTTCCCTGCTTAAGGGCTATAAACGGGATCTTATTGATTAAGCTAAGGTCTTGTACGGCTGTCTGTCTGTCTATCTATTGGTCTATTAGGTCGGTATTCTAAAACGATACTCAACCCTGAATCTCGTGACAGTTCTATTGTCGTTGTGAGTGTCATTTCACATCTGAGCGTTGTTCTAGAATAAGGACTCTTTAGAATCACTTATAGTCAATTGTGTTTTCAATTATATCTTGAACTATATATTATAATTTTTCTTAAGTTTTGAAATCACACGTTTTATAAACATAATTTTACTGAATTGGGATCTGAATGTAAACTTTTCCACTAAAAGCTAGCATAACAAACACTTGAAAAGTTCATTCGTATTTTCCAATCAATTCAACGAAACGCTTGAAAGCTGAAGTGTAACTCTTCAATCGCCACTTATACCGATTGAAACGAACAAACAGTGCTACAGTCACTTCCAATTCGCTTACTAATTGAATATAACCCAAGGGAGATATAACTCGCACTGTAAACAAATCTGTGACGAATATTTCCGTACTGGGAGCCAGTTGTTTTACTTAAACATCAACGTATGTACGTTGGGGAATAAAAATGGTTGAAAATTCCGGTATTTTTTCGGGGTGTATGCCCGGGGCTGGAGTCGTTGATTTCCAGTTACCAAAGCCAGAATTTCTGATGTGTTAGCGTAGGAGTTAAGAGATTTTCGAGGTAATTTTCTGTTTTATTTTCTTGACATTTTAGTTTGTTTTATTAGAGGTACCGTGTTGGTTCTTAGTGGAGTATCATAGCGCCACCCCATCTCTTCTCGTGGGTGTTATAAAAAGCGACGAAGAGATAGGACTATTCTCAATCCAAAAGTCAACATACAGCATATGAGTAGCGATAGTAATTTAGGAGAGAACTAAATGAGCTGATATAAAAAAAAACATCATAATATAATCTTTATCACTCAGAAATTTATTGCAACTCTATAAAGCAAAAAGCAAAACGCAGAACGTTCATCTTGCGTACATATACGCTTTAGTTTTACGAGCGCGTTTAGGGGTTAAGTGCGAAATAGGATGTAGATAGGGTTTGGAAATACTTTTGCGATGTTTTGAGGGTTATTTGGTGACGTTAACAACCGTCGGTCGTTGTCGCCTCGTCGCCTGTAATGATACACTTGGTTACGTTAGGGTCATGTAATTTTGTATCATATAATTATCATTTATAGAATAGTTTTGGTTCATTAAATATATATTATTGTTGTTTTATACTATTATTATTTAAATATTTTTTTTATTAATTCACAAAATATCTAATAACAAATTAATATTATTCTAGTTATATACAGACAAACAAAACTAAATTAATTAAAATTAAAATTTTAAATAGGTAATTATATATGTGAGTTTGAAGTTAAGTGTAAAATAGGATGTAGTTAGGGCTTAGAAATACTTTTGCGATGTTTTGAGGGTTATTTGTGGTTGTTAACAAATGTCAGTCGTTGTTCCTTCGTCGCCTGTAATGATACATTTGGATACTTTACACACTTATAGGAGGATAATTTTGTATCATGAATCGTATAAAGACTAGTATCCATAAATATAGTTTCTATAATATTTCTTAGTAACTATTGATTACAAAATTAAGTACATTACTACCATAGCAAAATTAACATATAACTTTATGCAACTTCGATCTGAGTTTTGATTTTTCTACGTAAAATACCTTATGTCTGGCCTTTGGGCTCCCGATACCTGCCTTACTGACCAATTCATCAATGAAATAATTTACAACTTTTATGTTCTAAGTATCTAAGTGCTATGGAAAGATTTTTGAAAATTTAAAATTAAATTGTGAAATTAAAACTATTTATACACCTGGATATGCTCAACTAATCATATACCCCCGGTAACTGAGGACGCTCGGTAGCATGCGGTTTTAGTCGGTTCGAGACCGACATAAACGCCCCCACCATGGTATCCGAGCGAATTACCACACGTAATGTGGTATGTCGTTTAAAGTTCCAACTTACCTGTTCCAACCCCTTAGAAATAAGACAATAATACAAAAGAACAAAAAGCTTATTCAAATTCAGGATACGAACTACGATATTATACTAATAACAATTTCGTAGAAGTGTCGTAGAACTTCGTAGATGATTCGTAGCACGCTCATGTTTCGTAGACAATAAAGATTGTACGGAATTTCCAGGTAGAATCCATAAAACAGAATAACTTGTACATTTTAATGCAAGAACGTAACAATGTGTAGTTTTGTGTTTTGAGTATTAAATATTTGTACCATAGCAGGAAATTTTTATTAAAATTAAATAATTAAAGCTGCTTATAATTTATTAATTATGTAGCTTGTGAATTGTATCGTCGTGACGCTAGCGTAACGGAGGTGACGATGACGCGAGTTCCGTGGTTTTTTAACTCAAAAAAGTGCGTCACAAAAAGGGGTCAACGTGCCTAATGAAGATTTCACTTCAAAAATATTATAGAATATTTTATGTACTATAGTAGCGTGCCGCTATGATGGCCGTTTTGACATGACTGGTTTTGCTCGTTTTCTCTTTTTTGGTGCGCTTAATTAAACAATCAACTGTTAGACGAATAACTAAATAATAAAATGGCGAGACTGGTACAGAAGAAAATAAACGAGCAAAACCAGTCGTGTCAAAACGGCCTTCATAGCGTGCCGCAACTATAGGGGATATGATTGAAAACCATTTTTTTTTAGTGATTGCCATTTTATATAACTAAATTCTGTCTGTGGGTCGCTGGTGCCTGTGGTAGGTAACAAGAACCTGAATGACAGGTCACCAGGTAATTCGATATACTATATCGTACCAGACAGTAAAATTTTATACAAACGTGTCTTACAATCGGTTATCGGATCAATATTCGATTCAATATTAACTGGTAACATCATACTTATCTTGTCTCATAATAAATTACTACAGAAACTATGGCAGAACTGTGAATACCTATTATTAAAACTTATTTGTCTAACTTTTCGTATTAGAAAAGTAAGTATAGTAATCTAATGTGTAAAAATCAAGGTTTATTGGCTGTTATACTGTACGGCTTGCAGATTAGATAGGGATCAGCGGCCTTACCATAAACCTTAAAACTGGTCAATAATTAAACTGCTGTCATTCTACCAACTGAAAATGTCACTATGTAATGGTATATAAATATATAGGATTACAAAGTGACATTTGCAGTTAGTAGAATGACAGCAGTTCAATTATTGACCTGTTTTAAGAGTTCATGGTATGGGCCCTGTACACCTCAGGTGGGTTGGGCAGTTGTCACATGGTGTGGTCAAGGGTCAACCGGTTCAGAACTGGACACGGGAGATGCACCTACCATCTTCACAAGTGGGGACTTAAAGAAGCACCTTTCCTATATAGGACAACACGTGCAGGACTCAGATGCCACCCGCATACGGTGCAAAATATTCCATCAAGAACCAAGCGATTCGGCGACTCCTTCTTCTGCCGCACTATTAAGACTTGGAATTCCTTACCAGCTCACGTGTTTCCCTCCTCCTATAGTCCCGGGTCCTTTAAGCGGGGCGTGAAAAAGCATCTGATGAGGCCGTCAAGCTGAGTGCCACCATTGTAACATGGTACATGTCTGTAATGGTGACCCTCTTTTCAGAGACTTTGCCTTTAGCTTACCATCAGGCGAGGCAAAGTCAAATTGACGTGTCCTATATAAAAAAAAAAAAAAAAAAGCACCGGACTGTGATTGTGGAGCTCCAAAGCAGACAACGATGCATATAGCAGAGGAGTGTCCACTCCGTCGTTTCCCTGGAGGAATGCGGGAGCTACATGACCTCACACCGGCAGCAATAGACTGGCTCCGCCAACTGGACGACGCCATATGAGGATGCGATGATGATGATGACCTCAGGAGGGCTGTAATTGTTTGTATTAGCTTAGCAGATTTTTTTTTCGAACGGAATATTAATCCATGTTGTTGGTACTCGTATCAACTTAAGTTATAATGTTTATGCTAGGAGTGAGATCATATCATAACTGAGGTATTACCTCTCGATTGCAAGTCTGATGCCTGTGCCACTAGGGGTTCTAGTGACCAAAATTACCGTCAACCCGTCTAGCTATCTTAAATTGCTTACCTATATTCCGAGTAGGTTCAAGTTGGTAGTATAGCGGCAGCTAGAACTTAGAAACTCTTGATCGACTAGACTCATTTACTACAAAAGTAATGTCGCTATTATCGCTACCAATTTACCTACTTATTGTAAACACAATGCAAACGTTCCAAAACGTCATACATTGCATGCAAACATGCATAATACTATTTTGTCACTATCACTCATCAATGTTGGTGTTTACACCGTTGATATGCCCAATTAAAAAAAAAATACATATCAAAACAGTTCTATCCAATTCTATCATGTTCTCTTAACTATATTAGATTCTAGTCAACATTATCCAACAGAGCTGATCTAACCAAAATAATTCAAAAGCAATACAGCGCAAAACTGAGAACTGCAAACTGGCAACCAAGCGAACATGTTTATTCATACTCGGCTGTAGAATACAGCACTCCGTACTTCGACGTACTACAACTTTAAAACCGCGTACTTGAAGTTCCCAAGTTGGGAAAACAAATAAGGCATTTGAATTTCCCGGACCACTTTCAATTGAATACTCGCCTTGCAGTTTCGAACTCACCTGTACTTTGCAGTCCTGTTTTAAAAAGCTATTATAGTAAGCTACTGAAAATTTGTTCAAGTTCTGATAATTGGCTGTGTCAAAACGGATTTTGTTTTTGATGTACAGTGTTTCTATGTACAATGGGCTGGCAGAAGTCCGTAGACAATATAAAATTAAAATTTCACGTCACACAACATCTATATAGCATGTAATAACTTACGTACTAGATCATGTGTGACATCACTTCACATCACCGGTAACCACTAAGGAGGAACGAGGTGTGATGTCCCTTCAAAACAAAGGGAGGATCCTCCGACCAGGCAAGGTGATTACGCCTGGCAGGCCGCGGCTCAACGATTATATTTATCGTTGGAAAGCTGTAAATACATTGTATCAGCGCAAGGACTTTACTTTCGCGATGCAGGATCCGTAGTGACATAGTAGTGTGGCTTGCTGTCGCTAGATGGCGCTAGGCTCATGTGTTATCGCCGTATCACCAATATAATAACGATAAATAAATGCAATACTTTCTTTCTGTCTCTTTTAACCGAGTCCAAAAAAGGAGGAGGTTCTCAAGTCGATCAAGTTTTTTCTAAACTTTTCTCATCACTCAGCTCCTAAAGCTTTTAGGAGCTGAGTTAGCATGATTCTAAATAGCTTTTAACCTCTTCGAGGAACTGGGCTTTCAAATACAAAAATACTTTTACAAATTTTCCCTTTATTTATACAGAGACTAGCTGTCCCGGCGAACTTCGTACCGCCATATTTTTCCCGTTCCCGCTGCACCTATAAACCTTCCCTGGACACCCACGAATATTTCAAGACCAAAATGAGCCAAATCGGTTCGTGCGTTCTGGAGTTATAGCGTCAGGAAGGAAAACCCGACTTATTTTTATATGTATAGTAGAATAAACGCGTTCAAACAAATAATTTTTTCAGCTTTATTTTTACTATTGGTAAAAGTGAGTGATCAACGGACGAGCCTCATACTGCGGTTTTAAGATCAATGGTGTCATATCTTAGATACTATAAAGCAGGCGAAAAATTATAAAATACTAGCTGTTGATCGCGGCTCCGTCCGCTCAACTGATCCTCTCTGTCCAGCTTCGCTCGTGACATAGGTATACTTTGTACCCCCATTACACCGCTTTAATCCATATATGCCTGTAATTTAATAGTTTTCAAATAATATTTCAATAATATTATGGAAATTGGGAATCTACCAGATTTATTGACATTTATGATTACTGCTCTCTACCTTGGATAGTACCGTGATGACAAATAGCCTATGTTACTTACAAATAATGTGGCTTTATATTGGTAAAAAAAAATCAAATCTTTCCTATTTTTAATATTGGTATAGAAAACCCGGTGTCACACCACTGTGCTTTTTTAATATAATAATATGACTAGACTACATACCTTATAATATTATAAAGAGGAAAGATTTTTTTTTTGTTTGTTTGTAACGAATAGGCTCCGAAACTATTGGACTGATTTCAATAATTCTTTCACCTATAGAAAGCTACATTATCTGTATAACACGTAATATCAAATATTAAATATCAATTACATAATCGAACACCACACAATTCACAACTTAACCAACAATATTAGATCAAGAACTTCAAACACGATCTCTTGATCATACAGCGATCATTAATTGAAACGCGTCTAAGTGGCATTGTTAACCCTATAATACGTTAAGCTAAATGAGACTATAATGGGCGAACTTAACAATGGAAATATCTCAATAGAATTATAATGAATGGTTATAGAGAGACGTTGGTAAGAAATCCCCTTGAATACGGCACCTACGTCTTGAATGGGGAGATTTCATAGATCCGGTCGACTTGTATTGTTGGTATGAATAGAAGTCATTATCGAAAGATACCCACTTCTGGAGTTTTGTTTGAATACAATTTTGTGCTCATCTCTGGATTATTATGCATTTAATTTCTGCTATTACGGGTTTTGTAGAATTGTTGGAGAATTTATTTTAATTTCGGATAATTTAAGTTAGAAATAACCTGTTTTAAAATGTTTACCCGTAGGTGACATTCTCCTGAGGGAATAATCACTAGAGTGAAGCGCCTGACATCAGCTTACGATAAATTGTTGTTTTAGATGCTTTGTCTACCCGTACTCTATTACTTTTAAACTGATGTAGAGCGTATGAGTACCTTAAAAATATTTGTTAAATAAGAAATACCAATCTCTTAGGGCTTATGGGCTCGTAGCCAAATGGATCAATGGTGAAATGGCTGGATATTGTGCATGAGATATCGGTCTTGAAAATCATTATCAGGGTTTTTCTGTAATTATGAGAAATTATGAGTAAGTATACAGGTTCGTATCTAAGTCATTACGAAAACTTCAATCAATAAGTTATTCTGAAGTTAAATTATAACCCTTGACAATTATAACTTCTGAAAACTTCAGGGTCACCGACAGCTTTAGCAGTATCAGGCTATTTGGCAGTATTTTACTTCCTATGTATGATGGGCCATTCAGGTGAAGTGAAGCTATGAAAGGGACTTTTTCATAGGTAACATCGTATCCGACGTCAGGATCACATGGAAGAGCTGGTGACAATACCATGACGATTAATCTACCAAATCATAGCAGGAAATTTGTACACAGCATTCACTATATCACCAAGACGTACCTAAAACACATGTTAGTATATTTACAGGATAGTTAAGATAAAGACTAAGTCTAGCTTTAGTGTTGCATTTTATGTGCCACGTCGCAATCTTAATTAGAAAAGTCGAATGAAATGGCTACATAGCTGCAATAATGGCCACTCTTGTTTAGACGCGTTCCTATAACTATTTTACCAACATCGGAAAAGGAAGAGAGGAATTTAACGGAAAATAATTTCAAACACAAATATCTGCATTATCATCGTCTTAGCTTATGGGTTAGTTGCATCTGAAACCGAAGCCCTGTCTCTTTAGATAAGTGGCAATACGTTCGTAGAATACTCGTAGAATAGATTGATCAACTGGGATGGCTCCGCAAAGTACTTACTAGATGCTCTCGACAGGTTGCAGCGACGCGCAGTCCGCATTATTGGGAATCCTGAGATCACCAAAACCCTCGAGCCTTTGCAATTGCGTAGAGATGTGGCATCTTTGGCGGTATTTTACCGTCTCTACCACGGTGAATGTTCTGATGAGCTCTTCCAATTAATCCCACCCTCTACTTTCCTATATAGGACAACACGTGCAGGGCTTAGATGCCACCCGCATACGGTGCAGAATATTCCATCGAGAACCAAGCGGTTCGGCGACTCCTTCTTCTGCCGCACCATTAAGTCTTGGAATTCCTTACCAGTTCACGTGTTTTCCTCCTCCTACAGTCCGGGTCCTTTAAGCGGGGCGTGAAAAAGCATCTGATGAGGCCGTCAAGCTGAGTGCCACCATTGTAACATGATACGTGTCTGTAATGGTGACCCTCTTTTCAGAGACTTTGCCTTCAGCTTACCATCAGGCGAGGCGAAGTCAAATTGACGTGTCCTATATAAAAAAAAACAACGCATACATTGATCAATCAATTAGTAATCATACGGGATTGACATACGTTAACGGCTGTTATAAACATCAATACACTTGTCAATTCCATACATTCATCACGCTATTCTACATTACGCCGGTCAACGAACTGCCATTTGTCTAGAGGGGTAGGTCCACTCACTCCTTGCCCACCTTTTGGTTTGGCTTATGCGGCCTTTATGGGAGCGACTACGTCTAATCTACCGACGGTGAGAGGAAAGTCAGTGCCAGAACCTTGTCCATAAATCAGCAGATGTACAGTCAGTAGCAGTTCGATCTTGACGACTAAAGATCTCATAATCTCCCTGTTGACTGATTGTTCTGATAAGGTACACACCTTCAGCTCGGACAATAATACAATGTATATCAAGAAAACGGTTTGATTTGCTCTTTATACGTTGGAATTGACATCATATTGGGACTTTACATTCAAGATCGTTCTGACACTGACTGTACGGCAGTAAGATTGACTTATACCCTTAGGCATGTAATTCCTAGTCGGATCCGAAGCTTTCACCTACGTACACCCTCTATACCCGGTTTATATTAAAATCCAAGAAATATATTTGAACATAACCCAATTAATCGTATGTTTCAATTCATCCAAAGCTTCAATTCTAACCCTATTTCAATCAACAAAACCCCAACTTTTTTCATGTTTTCCAACACACAAAATTGACAGGTTGTTGTTCGTTGTTGATGAGTGGCGGGATATAGAAATAAATAAAGCAAACCGGTACGCTTCGACCTCGTGGAAATAATTTATGGCTCGTATATAACCAGGATGGTGAAAGGGAGGGTTAACAGAGGGGTGTGTTATAAGTACCTGCAGTACATACTCTTTCTTTTTTTCTGGTCACAAATAGGTGCGGTGAAAGATAAGCAAGTATTCTTCGGATAATGATGCCGGTTTTGTTGTTATGAAAACTTAATAAATTTAATTTATTATGACTACAATGCATCCTAATCATTTCAGGACCTAAGTTACTTTTTAATCAAGTAGTTTTTACTTTTATGTTTTATCAGTAGGGATTTCTTATCACTGATGTAGCCACGTTCTAAAGCCCTAAACGAAGGGAGGGACATGACCTCAGTTTTCCAAAACGGGATTTTCTCAAGGAATTTCCGAACTTAAAATAAGAAATGACCCCCTCTAAAATATTAGGCTCCGACCGCGGCTGAACTGATGTCATGATTTCTGCTTTTCTTCCTAAATTGTTATTATAGTTACTCATTTTTATTATTGAGCGTTGAATAATAAAAATTATATTTTTATAGTTGTAATTTTTATCGGATAACTAAACATAATAATAAAATTGGTGTACATAACATACCTGTGCCTTGTATTTCGTGACGATAAAAATGTATTATTTATACTGTTCATATTGACCTATTCTTATTATTGCGAAAATCATGTAATATTCAGATAACGTCTATGTACACATACAAAAATAAATACACGAGTACTTAAAAATTCTTAGACAGATATCTAAACTAAGAACTAAGTACTTCAGTAATTATAACAAAATATCATCTCAGAGTTTGCTATTCAAAGAGCGTCCCTCACAAATCGCGAAACCCTTAATTGCTGGTGTAATTTAATATTTTTGCACAGTTATTAAGCGACCCTCCACTAACGCCATCTGCTGGCACGACTGATGACTTAATAATTGTTTTTCAGAGGAACACCACTTGAATAATATTATTTTATTAAAACGTATGCATGTTTGTTAATTTTACGTAAGGGTACATAAGTAATTATTAATTGCTTTGCAGTATAACCGGCCAGGGTATGATATGCAACCCGGAATCTTGCTCGTATGAAGAAGTGATATGGAAAAGTAGCCCATACGTGTAATGGGTAAAGTAATAATTAATTATGTAATTTCAGTTAGTATTATTGTTGATAAAAAAAGAAATATGAAAAGACTAGCTGTTGCCTGCGGCTCCGCTCGCGTGGATGTCGGTTATCGCGACCAAACATAGCCTATAACTACCCTATCCCAAGGTATAATTTATCTCTGTACCAAATTTCATCGAAATCGGTTAAGTGGTTTAGGCGTGAAAGGGTAATAGCAAACAGGCAGAGTTACTTTCGCATTTATAAAATTAGTGTGGATATGGACCACCAGCTGTCCCTTCACCACGGATGGCTGTTGTCGATATTAAAATGTTGGTGCCTCCTCGATATTAAACCTTGAAAGCCTCGGCAATTAAATAAATTAAACAGCTTGATTTATGTATTTATTTCTCCTTCCCAAAAATAAAATCAAAAATTGCCAACTTGGTATGGTTATTCGCTGATGGTTACGAGTAGACCTATTACAGAAGATCAGCCCCTCTAGACAAGTGGAAATTCGTCGGCGAGTATTTTGTTGAATAGGAAAAATTTAAAATGCAAATTTGTGGGATTTGACGTATATGACAGGCGTCAACGAATGTCAAAAACGTCAAATCCTATAAATTCGTCATTCTATTTCATGATACTGTTTCTGTTTTCTCTACGCCGAAGTTTTTCACTTTTGGAAGTAGGTGGGTAAACTAAGTAAATAAAATTGGGGAGCATGATAGGTAGGAATCAGTTATGTTTAAGTAATTGAATAAACTTTCCAACCTTACTGTGTTTGTTTAGGATGAGGTGATAACTAAGCGTATTTTGTAGCTATTTTTAGGTTTTACGTGAATAATCCGATTTACGGTTTAGTACGGTAAAATCTATTGATACGAAGAAATAAAATTAGACGGGACGGGCTGCATACGTTTTGCTTCACGTCCAGTCTCGTCCGTGAAAAAACCCGTTACGTATGCAGAGACCTTAAGTTTGTAACGTCAATAAGCTATTTAATGTACATACCTTAGAGTATACATTGCTATAGAGCGCGCCTTACAAGTATGAACTGCTATCACGGGTATGAACAGTACTGGGGCTCCTGGCTCAACCTCAATCAGTAGCAAAACAATATCCGTCAAAATGACTTTGCAAATAATATTTAATTCGATATGTTAAATCAAAATTTTATACAACATTGTATATTTGTAGTAATAATGACGCAAAAATAACGTAAAATGACGCCATTTTTTTGTATTCTGGCTTTAATTTTATCTATGTATATCAAATCGAACAAAAAACTTCATAACAACAATCTACATTAATAAGTGTATCTATTGATATTTTCGGTAATGCATGAAACGTCACTATAGGTGCGCTATACCATCGCAAAGTTTCTGCTAACACTCGGCGCCAAAGACCTGAGTGATAGGCGCGCTCTATATATAATGTATACTCTAAGGTACATACATTTAAATGTATAGGGGGTAGGTAGAGGCCACATGTTTCCACTTGCTACGATCCTGGCATACAACTTTCGCTTCTTCTACTTGGTGTCTGCCAACCCCACTGGCCATAGGTAAAGGCGTGATATGAATCTATACACGATACCTATAATACTAAAGTAATTCGTAAATTTTTTGTCTATGTCTTTTTGTCTGTTTGTTTCGAGTAATCTTCAAAATGGCTGAGTCATTTTGATGTGATTTTTACTGTGGATACCTGATGTTATAGGGCTTCTTTTACTTTAGGGTAATTATAAGGGTTCCACCTCACCTCTGCCTAACCCTCCGGGGATAAAGGCGTGATTGTATGTATGTATATATAGAAATTCAGGGAAATCACCGCAGACGGAGTCGCTAGTACAGCTAGTAATGTATATTTCTGTGGTGACGTCTGGCAACACCTACAGGAGTAGATAAATTAGATATAGATACGTAATAAAGTTTACAAAACCTTTGACTTATAACTATTTTTATAATGAATTCTCTCGCAACTTGTTTGGTGTTTGCTTTTTGAAAAGCAAATTAAAGTCGGGAAATATGTAAATAATAAAATAACATCAATATTAATAATAGCGTCAATAGTATTAATTAACAGTCATACATATAACAGTGATTGTAACAATTAAAAGTGTTGCTGTATGTAATGGTGACACTCTTTCCTGATAGTTTGCCTGCAGCTTGCTATCAGATGAGGTGAATTCATATTGGAGTCTAGGTGACTCCAATATACTATCACCCATATACTATAGAATCCATGCCGTATCGCACCAAATGGTGTGAGGCCTCCTTCGTTTGCCGCACGATAAAGAGCTGGAATGCTCTGGCCACGCACGTATTTCCCTCTTTCTGCAGCCTGCGTCCTTCAAGCCCGGCGTAAAAAAGAATTTATCAAGGCTGTCAAGTTAGAGACCAACATCTTAAGGTCAATAGTGTCAGAAATGTGTAATTTTTTTTACGATACTACGCATATCTAATATCGATTTGACCCCTTTGGTGGTTCCCAAACATTACACCAAAGTTCTACCGATTGATTAATTCCACCTAATAAAATCCAAAACGGTTACAAAAACTGTTTTCTTGTCTCATATTAGAAGTACCATAATTCTCTTGCTCATAGATTGCGAACACGTTCACAAGGCTCATAAGATCCTGTTATAGCTATAAAAGAGATCAGGTATGACGTCACGAGCAGTTGAACACAATCACCCGTTTACCCCCGCACTATTTACCGGGAAAATGTTTCGGGAAAGTCGGAAAAGTGGGACGATCAAAAAGTTAGCGTAATGAAATCTACGGGAAGTGCTCCACAGAACCACTGTCGCCTGATACAAATTTTATTAGCAATGTGATCTTAGAATCGATTAAAGCATCGAGTAAAATAAATTGAACTATTAACTTATGACGGAACTTTTAAAAGTTCGGGTTGTGAAAATTGTTGTGTAGCGTATTGAACTCGACAGGCTAACATCTTTGACGCCCAGGCTAAGAAAACCGGGCTAGGTGGGGGTTCACAGGTGGGGCGGACCTTAATGTAAACCACAGACAATGGCCCATCTGCTGACGTGTGCTACATTCCCAAACACATGAACACCTGGAGGATCTCATGTGAGAAAACCATCTAAGAGTCTTGACGCCATCGCCAGAATAGAAGAAGAAGAAGCCAATATTATCGGCTAATTAGTGCACCTACTAAACAGTGTATGTGGCTCTGGCGTAAGTTTTCTTCTTGGGGTTGAGAAGTCAGACAGCAGTAATCTCCGAAAAAGGCAACACAGCAAGAGGTAACTAGCAAATCACTGTGAGATTGATGGTGAGACGTGCAGTGGATTTTTCAAGCGACTGCAGTATGGGGTTCTTCAAGAAGAGCATAAGAAGGTCCTTACGAGGTCAGCAGCGCGAGTGTGACGCCCCTGGACGTTCCTAGGCCACTGTAACCACTTTCCATCAGGTGGCCCGTGTCTTGTCTGCCACCTAAGTTGTATATATAAAACAAGTCAACCGGATCCAATACGCCGCATTACAGTTTACCAAAAGTGCGTTATGGCCCACGTAGAAACCAAGAACTTAATGAAATTCCCTCATGAGCAACTTTAATAGAAAATTATCCAAAACTGCACATCATATTTTTCCCAAGCCACACTTAACTCTAAACAACATATAATCATGCTTCAAACTCCACATTCGCAGACCTCTTTTGTTCATGTAGTTATAGCAACAAAGTTCTAATAGAACCGCACCCGTAATATGCAATTAAAGCATTTCAATGGTTTCGTGGGACTGCATCGAGAGAAAGTTGTGAATTCTACGGGTTGGTACTACAATACATTGCTGCGCATACCGGTAACTTGCACTGCTCATGTTCAACTATTTAGCTATATGTTTTGTTATGTTGGTAGACTGGTTTGCGAGTTCTTTATTTGAATCAGGATGATAATTGTAAACCTTTTGTTTTGTGGTTCATAACATGAAGAATTCTATAGTATTGGCTTACGAGTGTCTGATTCGATTGATGTATTTATTTTAATTGCAATGTAGGCAAACATATTTTGTACTTATATGTAAGTACACTTATCCGTATTTAGAGTTTATATTAGAAGATAATGTTTAGTTTGAATGTAAATGGCGCTGTGTAGTATAGTCAGGAACATTTAAGAAGTTGTGAGGTCGGAACGTCGGTGCGATTAAAGGAAACACGTATTGTATGGAAGTTGACTCTTTAATGCCTGGATTCACAATGGTATTCACTTATATATAGTACACAGTTTACGCTACACAGTACACGCCCACGGGCAAAAGAAAAAAAAAATACAAATATTTTTTTTTGTCAATGTTATCCAAACAGTACAACATTACCATACATTTATACATTTTTAATTTATTAAGAAAAAAAAATAACAGTCATGACACAAAGTTTAATAACAAAAATACAAAGACAATAACAATACACAAGAAAAATACACAAGAAATAAAATTTCAGGGACACAATAATAATACAAAGTTATAAAATTTAAGGACAAACAAAAATATTAATTATACGGCCTTGTTCTATTTTTATGTACTAGTGTTTCTTTACCTTTATAATCTATTTTTAGATTAGGTGTACAGTCCTCTAATACATTAAAAGGACCTAAGTACAATGGATCAAATTTATTTACACGAGATTCGTTTCTGAGTAATATCTTATCACCTGTCTTATAACTAATAGGGTTGATGTAACAATCATATTTTAACTTTCTTAGTTCTTTAGAGTCAATTAAATGTGTTCTAGCTTCTTGTTGTGACTTTTGAAGTCTATATTTTAGTTGTTTAGGGTAATCATAAGGGTTATACAAAGGTTCTATGTCGGAATTTAGATTGTTTGGCAAGTTACAGAGTTTACCAAAAACAAGTTCGAATGGTGTATATTGAGTTTCGGTATGAACGGTTGTATTAAAAGCAAAACACCAGTATGGCAACCACACACTCCAGTTGTGGGGTTCATTATTTGTTTGAATTCGAAGAAATGATAATAAATTTTTGTGAGTATTTTCTAAGCTTCCAATTGTCTGATGATGGTAAGCTGTTGATGTGATTTGGTTAATCTTAAGAATGTTGCATACTTCTTTCATTACGTTTGAAACAAACTCCGTGCCACGGTCGGATATAATGTTTTGAGGAATGCCGTAACGTAATACAAAGCTATTTATAAAAGATGTTGCTACAGATATAGTGTCTTTATTCCTAAGTGGATAAGCTTCTACATATTTGCTAAGGTCACACTGTAGTGTGAGAATATACGAATAATTATCACTATCCTTACTTAAGGGCCCAACTAAATCTAAATAAACTCTATCGAAAGCAGAATAACCCGTATCGGTTACAACCATGGGTTCCTTAATATGTCTTAAATGTTTTTGACGTAAACATCTATCGCAACGATTTACGAATTTAGACACGTCTTTTTCAAGACCTGGCCAATAGAAACGTTTCTTTATATTATTTATCATACGGCGGATACCGGCGTGTCCGCTCGTAGGCAAAATATGATAGTCATTTATAATTACACGTTTCGTGTCGTCATCACATATTTGCTGAACATCGTTTAAGACACATAAACGCGGTCCGGACCAATTCGACATTTCATTTATTATATGAGTTAGCTCTTTGATTAATAATAATAATAATAATATATCTCTTTATTGTATGTACACAAATACAGAGGAATACAGGAAAAGAAAAAAGAAAAAAAAAATACAGTAAATACAATTGGCGGCCTTATCGCACAAGGCAATCTCTACCAGGCAACCATGGGATGGAGTGAGTTGATAATAAATTGGTAGTTTCCGGTGTACAATTATATTATTTACATTATTATTTTATGCTCTGATATATTATAGTCATAGACATAATACATACTATATAATACATACACATATCTATATCTATATTTACATACTTACTGCATACATATATAATTTATAATGAAACGGTACCTACCATTAGGTACCTAATATACTTATACATAATATACTAAAATACACATTATAGGAAAACAGCGTGAATAAAGGAGATATAGAGAGAGAAGAAGAAAGATAGTGGTCATGGTTCCTGCAAGTAGTAAGCTGTAACCAGTTTTTTGAAGACGGGCAGAGATTGTGCACGTCTTATGGCTATGGGTAAGGCATTCCACAATCGGACAGCTTGGACAGTATAGGACTTATCCATGAAACTCGTGGAGTGCGCTGGCATTCTCAGTCTCAAATTCTCCGACGATCTCAAGACCCTAGAATGGGAGTCGCCAAGGAATTCAAAGCGTTCCTTTAGGTAGATAGGAGTAAGAGGATGAAATAGAATATTATACAATAGATAAAGAAAGTGAGCATTCCGGCGAAGACGTATAGGTAACCACTTGAGCTTTGCGCGAAATTCGGAGATATGATCATATTTGCGAAGTCCAAATATAAATCGTATGCAAAGATTTTGAAGTCTCTCAAGTTTATTCAGTTGGTTTTCAGTGAGATCTGGATAACTGGCATCGGCATAATCAAGGATGGGAAAGAGAAGAGTTTGTGCAAGCGCAATTTTCGTGGCAATAGGTAAGAAGTTTTGAAGCCTACGCAGGGACCCAGCGGAGGCAAACATTCTGCGACTAATCTCTTGAAGCTGGGGACTCCAAGTTAAACAGCTGTCCATATAAATACCCAGATTTTTCACTTTATTACTGTACTGTATCATGATCCCGTCACAGGAGACCTGAGGTTGCAGTGACAAGTCGATTTTAGATATGTAACTTGAGCTACCAATGATGATGACCTGGGTCTTGGATGGGTTGACCTTCAGACCATACGATTTACTCCAGTTACATATACGGATCATATCATTGTTGATAATGCCGATTGCATCCGACAGTTTATCTGGAGTAGCTCTCGAGTAAAATTGTAAATCATCTGCGTATAGGTGGTAGGAAGAAGTGAGATTGTTTGATATGGAGTTTATGAATACAGCGAAGAGTAGAGGAGATAAAACGCCACCCTGAGGAACGCCAGCAGACGTTACGCACCAAGAGGACACAGTGTCTTCTATACGGGTACGCTGCCGGCGACCATACAGGTAACTTCGAAACCAGTCAATCACTGCCGGAGATATGTTAAGGGAGCACAAAACCCCGAGCAATACGTCAAAGTCAACGTTGTTAAAGGCATTGGTGAAGTCTAGCAGTGCTAGGACTGTTAGCTCACCGTTCTCCATACCAGATCTAATGTCTTCCGTAATATGTACTAAAGTAGTCGCGGTACTGTGACCTGGACGAAAACCGGATTGATAAGGGTTCAAAAGAGCATTTTTAGAGAGGAAACTAATTAATTGTGAGTGTATCAGGCGTTCAAGGGCTTTGGAAAGGAAGGAAAGTATGGAGATAGGTCGGTATTCGGAGAAGGATGAGGGGTTGCTCTTCTTAGGAATTGGAATTATTTGGGCATCTTTCCATGCGGTTGGAAAGGTGCTGCTAGATGTTGAAAAGTTGAAAATATGACAGATTATGGGAAGGATTTCGTCAATGATGGGTATGATCATATTACGACTGACACAGTCGGTTCCGACCGCATTGGAAGTGATCGATATTATGCTCTTCTTAACATCACAACTAGTGAATTGAGTGAAAACAAACGGAGAACAGTCGGGAGTAGCGGTGGATGAAAGATTGTTTAGAGTATTAAGTTTAGTCGCCGCGTCAAAAGTTGACGGGGCAGAAAAGTGTTGATTAAGAGAATTTATATCTACGTTTGTTGAAATGGTATTTTGTCGAGACTTACCAACTCCCAATGATTTTAAAAACTTCCAGACATGAGCTGGATCACCGTTCTGAACAGAGTTATGGATATGTTGGCGTTGAGCATTCCTACACACCTTACCACAGTGATTTCTAATCGCTACGTATTTCTCCCTATTTAATTCCGTAGGGCGACTTCTATACTTAGATTTGGCTGCAGCTTTTTTAGATATGAGTTTTTTTATTTCGTCCGTTAACCAGGGCGATGGCAAATGTTTAACCTTGATACTACGTACAGGCGCGTGCAGATCGTACAACTGAGTTAGGTTGCTTGTGAACAATTGAACTTTCTCACTTATGCAACTAGAGTCGAAAAGTGAACTCCAATCAATGGCACCAGCATCCCTACGCAGGGAGCCGAGGTCCATGTCACGGAAATTGCGTTGCAAGAGGACTTTAGGTTTAGATTTAGGTGGGCGTAGTCGATAGGAAATATACAGCAAGTCATGATAGGAAAACTGAGTAGCGGAGCGTTTACCGTGCTTCACAACACGATTAGGGGAAGAGACAATAATGAGATCAAGTAAGGAAGGCGCACAACCTGGGAAATGATGAGTAGGGTCAGTAGGAAGTATAGACAAGTTGTTGGATCGAATAATAGAGTGTAAGGAAGAAGACCGAAAGTCGTTTTTTACCAAACAGGTGTTGAAATCACCCATGATTATGCTTTGACTGTACAAAGGTACTAGCCTTTCCAAGATTAGTTCGAATGAAGGGAAATAGTTAATTTTTGATGAAGGACAGTAGAATACACCCAGTAGAGTTTTAGAGTGAAGGAGATCGATTTCTAGGAAGAGATGCTCCCCAGAGACGGGTGGCTGTGGAGACATGCTAATTACAGTGAAGGGAATGTGCGTGCGTAGATATATGGCAACACCGCCGCCTTTACCAACTGCTCGATCATTTCTGATGAGATTAAATCCAGGTATAGAATATGCTGTAGTAGGTAGGCATGGGTGCAGCCATGACTCTGAGATAAGGATAGCGTGTAAATTTGTACAGTCAAAAGTTGCCAGTATAGCTGGGAAGTGAGCCGGAATGCTTTGAGCGTTAATATGGACTGCGTTAAAATTCCTGGGAGCGTCGGAGAATTGAGATGCTAGAAATTCTGGGAGTGGTGGACCTTCGTCATCACTCCCATCACTACAGGAATAATATTCGCTGTCACTGTCGTCACTACAGTCAGACAATGCCATTTAGCAGGTTAACTGTAGTTGCAGTGCTTCCAAATATGAACCCAAAAATATGAATAAGTACCTATAAATAATATGTATAAATGTGTATAATATGCTAAATAATATATATTATAATATGTACAATAATTATATTAAATTTTATATATAAAATAAAGTTCTGTTAATCTCCATCTGCCGGTGGCTTGCAACAATTCTAAATAGGTTTTTACAACATTGTAAAGAAAAAAAAAAATAATAATAATAATCAAATAAACAAAATCTAAAATTTGTGAAAAAAGAAATAAATATAAAAATTGTTACGACAATGATAAACATCATGCTATTGTCCAGGTACATAGCAAACAGTAGAACAAAACAGCCGTAGTTCCTTTGAGCCATTCCATGAAATGATTTTTAACGAGCGCAGCCATACTTAACGTAGGTCAGAAAGATTATTGTCAACTGATGACAAGGCAGCATGGTCATAGAACCTTAGCCTGTTCCGAAAGGAGCAAATAGAGAAAAAAAAAAAAAAAAATAAATTGTCATCTGTCAGTCTGTCACTGTCATGTCAGTTGTCACATTATTTTATTTACATATTTTACATCAAAGTTTTGAAAGTTTTAATAATTAATGAAAAAGTAAATTAAATGTGTGTATTTGCACCAAAGGTTTAATTTAAATACCTTCATGTATGAAATTAAACATAAACTAAAGCAATTGAAGGTATTGTTGTAAGGAATAAAACAGTGAGTTGTACCTGGACTGCAATTAGTGAAACATATGAATTCATTTTTTAGAGTTCGCTGCTCGTTTGGCTTTTGATGCCTTGGGGGCGACCACGACCTCGACAGATGTTGGCTTGGACCTCTTTTCTGCAAGTATATTTAACTCAGCCAGTGACGTTACCCGATGTCGCACTTCGTTGGAGTCAATAATATAAACAATGCCGTCTTTGGTCCAGCTCTTACTGATGCCGAAACGTTCGCGAGCTGCCATAAACACATCATATCTGGGCTTTGTCAAGAACTCCGACATTGTAATTCCCGTCCCCTTGAGCTTGGTCTTGCTGAACCACAGCTTGTCTCGAATGACTGAATCCTGCAGTTTGAACAAAAGGGGTCTGGGTTTTTTTGAAGAAGTAGCGCGGCCCATCCTTTGGCAACGCCTTATGCTGCAAGCTGAAACATCAGTCTGGCCGAGCTGATTCTTAATGATGTTGATCACCGTCAGTGTGGGATTTTCTTCTTTCACTTCATCAACACCATGCAGCAACAGAATTTTGCGCCGTCTCTGCATCTCCATGCCATCCACAGTGTCTGCTAAGGCTTCCACTTGCTGCTGTAACTGTTTTATAACTTGAGTTACGAACGCTCTAAATTCATTGAATTCCGCTGCTAAACCTGGAAGACTTATGGATGCATTTGAAGTCTTTTGCAGTTTTGCTTCAAATTCCTCCATCCTCTTGTTGATAGAGCTGCTCATAATCTCTATATTGGCTTGCACGGTGTCCATTTCGAAGTTGAGAATTGTAAAGAAAGTTTTGTGAAAAATTTAAAGGAGATAATTGAAGGATATTATTGCATCCGGCAGGTAGACACTTTAATTGTTATTTGATAACATAAGATTATTTATAGTGTGTTATTTATTATTTTTATTATTTAATTTTATAGAGCATAAAAACTTTGTTGTTTACTCTTTGACTACCCGCTTTTTTTTTTGATTAATTCTTTATTATATTCATTTTTAATAATATACACTCGATCGAGATTTAATTGTCTACATACGTTGCCCAACTTCCTCACAAAGGCATCTCGTGCGCAGTATGAGCGGACAGAAGGGTTAACATACAGAACTAATTTATTTGAATCATAAGCAAATAAATTTGAACTTTCCGATAAGTCTCTTATAGCTTTATTCCATTCATTCATATTTGTAAATAATAATTGGGGATAATCCTTTGGTTTTTTAAGGATTCCTACAACTCTTGGGTGATCAATCCAATCGTTTGTAGTAATCTTCACGTCTTGACCTTGAACATTTCCCTCTAACATACTTTTCTTCTGAGCTCTGGTTAACACAGATACAATATGCTCACTCATCTCTTTCAATTCCTCGCTCGAAATTTGGATACGTGACAAAGCATCTGCAGCTACATTGTCCGTTCCCCTTACATACTCGACTATATAATCATACTCTTCTAATAGTAATCGGAATTTTGTCAAACGGCTAGAAGGATTTGTCATATTAAATAGGTATAGTAATGGTTTATGGTCTGTTCGAATAATAAATTTTCGTCCGTACAGGTATGGCCTAAAATATTTTACTGACCATACTATAGCAAGTAACTCCTTCTCAATTGTGGGATACCTAATCTCGGCTTTATTTAAAGTACGGCTAGTGTAGGCTACTGGCATGTTATCGCTATTAGATAATACAGATCCAATTGCATAACCGGAAGCATCCGTTTGTAAAATAAACGTATTATTTGAATCAAAATTAGGGTATTGCAATATGGGCGGTGAAATAAGTGCATCTTTTAAAATAGAAAATGATTTTTGGCATTCTTTGGTCCAAATAAAAGGTACATTTTTTCTGCAAAGTTTATTAAGATGTAGTGATTTTTCAGCGAAATTTGGTATAAATTTCCTGTAAAAATTCACAAATGCTACAAATCTTTTAACTTGGTCGGCATTTTTTGGTAATGGATAATTTTGAACGGTTTCTATTTTTTGGGGATCCGGTTTTATCCCTTCGTTTGTAACTACATGACCTAATAATTGAATTTCCTTCCTTAAAAAATCACATTTGCTGGGGTTTAATTTTAAATTTACTTTTCGAAGTCTAGTTAGTACATCGATAAGGTTTTTATTGTGTATATCTAAATTTCGACCTACGCAAATTAAATTATCCAAATAAATAAACAATTTATCTTGTGCAAGGCCAGACATTGCGACTGTCATCAGTCGAGAAAATGCACTCGGACTTATTTTTAATCCCATAGGGAGACGAGTCATTTGATACTGACCCGAAGGGGTGGTGAAGGCTGTATACTTTCTACACTCTGGGCTTAAAGATGCTTGATAATATGCTTGTGACAAATCTAATTGAGAAAAATACATTGCACCCGAAAGAGAATCTAAGATGTCTGTGATGTTAGGCAGTGGAAATTTATCGTACATAATTTGATTATTTAATTTCCGAAAATCGATAACCAATCGCCATTTCTTGGTGTTATCATCTGATTTTTTCGGCACCAGTAATATTGGGCTAGACCATTCACTATTTGTAGGCTCTATAATATTTTCTGAAAGCATATTTTTAACATTATTTTCTACTTCCTTTCTCTGAGAAAATGGTAATCGATATTGCTTTATGTAAATAGGGCTAGAATGTGGCTTTAATTGAATGGTTTGGTCAAAGAGGTTAGTTGTGGTTAATTTATCATTTGGTAAATGGAATACATCGGAAAATTTGGCACATATATTTTCTATTGATGTACGTTCCTCTAAATTAAGATGGCTCAATTTGAGGTGTGAAAACATTGTACGTACTCTGGTTGCGTTGTGACTATCGCTATTTTCAAAACTACAAATATTATAGTCTGATAAGCAATGTAACTCCGGTCTAAAATAGCTGAGACTAACTTCCGTTTCACGCGTATTTAAAATTTGTATATTTATAGTACCATTTTTAGGTTTGCAAATACTTCCCGCTATGTAAACACCTTGACATAATTCTCCTGGAATAACAACACACTCGTCTACTGTACTGCTATTTATCGTAAATATTTTTTCGCATCTCGGTGGGATACTCAAGTAATTTCCTATGCCTAAAAAACCATTAATCATTGGCAAAGTTATATTGATATCATAATTATTTAAAGTTAATGTGTTTTTCTCAAAATTCAAAATTGCGTTGTATTTGTGTAAAAAATCTATACCAATAATTCCATGCTGGGTACATGGCAACGATTCTACTATGTGAAATTTGTGACTAAATTCCACGCTATTATTACGTAATGTAACATAAGCATACCCAATGCTTTTTACTTTACCGCCAATTCCAGTTATTTTAACGTCACCTGCATTTACCGGAATATTCAAGCGTGAGATTGTCTCGTACTTCAAGACGGAAAGTGATGCGCCCGTATCAACTAACAAAGAATGACCGACGCCTTCTACTGAGAATTCAACTGAGTTGTTGCATTCGCACGCTAATATAAAATTATTCTCGAAAAAAAACTACATTATTTTCATTATTAGTCAACGATTCCGAATTTTGGCTACCTTGTTGGTTGGTTCCTTCATTTTGTATAAGACGTACATTGCCGTTGCGCCTAACGTGATAGTTCTGTCTACCACGGTAAGGTCCAGCAGACCTAGAACCACGATAATGTTGCACTGTGAAATGACCTCGACCTCGTGGTTCCGATACCGGGAATCGAACCCGAGGCTCCTGGTTGCGGGTCAGGCCTCTACTACCACGACCTCGGTGGGACCTGTAAGATCTCGACCTACCTGGGTATCCTCGGTGGCCGACGTATACAGAGGTTTCCGTATCCTGGCGGCTACAGGACTGCTCCTCATCTTTAGCGGCTCGAATGGTGTCCTTAAGAGTGTCATAGTTACGTGCAGATAAAATAGTACTTAGTTGGCGATTACGTAAACCGGAAGTGAAACTTTTAATTGCGGTTTTCTCATTTATAGGCCGCAAAACCTTGTAGGCAGCTTGGTCACCGTCAGCTTGCGAAATCGTCAAGTCAACAAACAAATTTTCAATTTTATTTCCAAAATCATCTAAAGTCGTACCATTTTGACGAATTTTAATTAATTCGGTTTGTAGAGCTGTACTTGACTTTTTGGTAAGCAAATGCGTTCGCATATCCTTAACAAGCGCATCGCATGAACTATATGAGTCATATAATCGTAATTTTGCGTTCTGGTTTAATCGCGTTTTCAGTACGAATTTAATTAACATGTTATTATTCTGATCGTTCAACGAAGAACTATAAAGCTCTATAGCATCAATGAGGTTCTTTGTAACTTCCTCATTACCGGTCATCACCGGAAGCAGAGAAACTGCTGTCTTGAAATCAAAATTAATTGCCATTTTGGTGGTTTCGCTTTGAACACATATTAGATTTAGACTCAGGCTTGCCTATAATGCTATAATCTTTACTGCAAAAAGTTTCTATTTGCTCAAATAACGTATTAATTGAGTCACAATACGCGTTTATTTCTTCTAAAACTGAAGATATAATTTCTTTTTTATCAATTTGTGTAGACAAAACTGTCATACATTCTTCGAATTGAGGGCGTAATTGATTTGCCTCATATAATTTATTTAGTAAAAGAGTTTTAGTTCTCTTGGCATAATTTAATTTTACCAAATAATCCTTTATATTCTTCAGTTTGTCGTATATTTCATTTAGCTCACTACCCATTACTAACTAAAATATATTACATAAATCATAATTATAACCTTGTTACACAAAGATATTACGTTGGATGCATGGAGCTAATAACAAAACCATTGATACACAACATAATAGGAAAGAATAATAAAAAAAAGAAACATGATTTATGTACCTACTAAGATATAAATTTAGACCTGAAAAAGAGTTCATTCAAAGGTTACTTACAGTTTATAGCTTTTGGTTAACTTCGCACTTTAAATTGACGCACTTTATGTTTTCTTTCGCACTAATAGTTTTGAATTTTTAAGACCTTTATTTTAAGGCTCTTGACCTTGAGCCGATCCTTGCCGCGCACACTTGAAACAGACATGGCCTTCAGGACGCAAATTTCGGCCACGGCGGAATGAGTTCCTTAGCCCCTGTGTTAGGAATTCGTTCCGAATCCAGTGGTGATGACACCTTCGGTATAAATTATAGAGGGCGTATAATCCCGCTAGGCACAAAACGGTGCAGATGACCACCAGCACTATGCTGATGTTGGAAAGGTGATAGTCCTGGGTAGCCCGGGCTGCATTGCTACCCCCAGAAGTATTTTGTGTTATGAATACGTCGTCCTTTTCTATATTTGAGCGACACATGTTAACTCTTATTGTATTATTTTCTCACACTCGTAATAATAAACTATATTATGAACGGTGCCGGTGCACCGGCTCAAATGGCAGGGTCGCCATGTGAGGTCGGAACGTCGGTGCGATTAAAGGAAACACGTATTGTATGGAAGTTGACTCTTTAATGCCTGGATTCACAATGGTATTCACTTATATATAGTACACAGTTTACGCTACACAGTACAAAGTAGCCAGATAATTTATTCCTGTACTGTAAATTTCAGAAGGAGTCAACTTTCAAACATCATCTTCATCGTCTTTCACATTTATATAGTAGCTGGATATTAATCTTCTTCTTTTGCCGATCCGACCATAATCCATAACATAAATTTTCTGGTATTTTATAACAATCAAGTTTAAGTACTTTAAAACTAAATTGCTCCAACTAATTCTATCCATAGTATTAAAAAGCAACACTGTACAAGTTTATTCCAGTTTAAATCTATTAAACGAGCTTAAAAACTTATTTTCTATTATGCCTAATTTGCTAAAAGTACATCAATACAAACCAATTAGTTATTCAAGACAATTGACGTTACACACAATACGTTTGGGCGGCGAGTGGACTAAGAAAGGGCGCCAAGTTGCGCGCATGCGCCCAACAAAAGCACTCCGTTAGAGCTCTAGTCACACGGAATCAGTCTTCGCGGAGGCGTCATAGAGACCAGACGTCATTCGAATCCTCGAAAATTACATTTCGCGAGTGTAAGACTTACAATGATCGGGTTCGTGAATCGCGTTTTAGTTAGGTAGTAACGTGCGATGCGCGGCTTGCGCGATGTTAGCGTACGTAGTCGTGCTACTGACAGTGCTGGACTTTTGTGTACCATTGTACCATCATCAATTTGCTGTGTATGTTCCCGGTGGGTTGGAAGAAGCCCACGAGTTGGCGTATAGACATGGGTTCATTAATCACGGAGAGGTAAGTGTGGATGGGATGGCACGGCGACGTGATCTGTCTTCCTCGATCTTTTTTGTTTCATTTGTGTGAGTACATCTCGAAGTTGTAGAAAGAAAAAGTTGGGGAATATACGTTATTAATGAATTTGCTAGAGTGGGATTCAGAATTTCTGTTGGATTAGATTACTAGTTGCGAATCAAAGTTGAGGTTTCATAAGACTATCACACTAGATTATAATAAAAAAATACTTGGAAAATTTATCTCATTCTGTCAATATTGAGTTTCAGTAAATCCCCAGCTTTAGGTACAAATATATTTTCTTGCGAAGGAAGTGAAGTCTCAGCTCTTTTATGACCGAGTCAGCAGTTATCCATCCTCAACACAATTTCATGTAAGACTGACTGACGATACGATAAATATATCTTTCATCACAGAATTTATCGGCAAAAATGTATTTCCGTGTTTGCTATTTCAATTCTGAATCTGTACTGACAGTAAATATTCTTGTACATAAAGCTATTCAATTGGTTTCACATAAATCAGCTCTGTGAACCATTCACTACACAATGTTCACCGAATGGAATTCGGAAAAAAAACAATTTCGGATATCCGAAAGTAGGAACCTTTCCATGTAAATAACATTGGGTTTGAAACCTTCAAAGCTAAACGAATCGCTTTTGTACCAGAATTAATTATTCAACTGAATCTCATCAATGCATAAAAGGAAAATGCTTTTCCCATGTAACTAGACGTCTGATTTAACGGTACCAATAGAAATTTCATTGCTATCTGTATTCTCAAATTTGTTTTTTTCATTCTCAGTTTTATTTTGTAATCCAACCACGTGTTTTGGTTTTGGGCAAATTTCTACGCTCAAGGACGATCTGTTTCTATGTTTAAGGCCCTGTACCTTCTTTCTTATAGTATCAAACATATATTTTGTAAGGAGTATAGGTATCCAACGTTATTAAAGTAAATTACATTCTTTGAAAATTACAACTGGTGACTTCTTGCCATTTGAATTATAAGAACTAGGTTAACTTCACTGGTTGTTGATTTTGAAGGATTGACATGACGAAATGCTGAGGAGGACATATATTTAGTTTATTGTAATTTTGTTTAAAAAGAGAGGGAACAGTTTTTTCATTTTTTATTACCACGTTACACAATATCTGAAAACTATTTTCTCGTCTTCGCATTTTATGACAACAAGTTATAATACCTGTCTTGTTCACTTAACGAATAACAGTATAAAGGAAAAGTTAGTTATGAAATAGGTTATGGGATATATAAGGCCTACGTATCTGTCAGTTGTTTTTACTGTAGGAAAATCATCGCATTACTTTTGCTTTCATCTTTTTATCTTTCTATGTCCTTCTTCTTCTGATTGAGTAATTATGAGTTCATTTTTGTTGAGAATTGTAAGGAGTTACTTTTGGATATTGTAATTAATAGTCATTTTGGTGATTCGTATAGTAATCCAAAATATCATTCGTGCAGAAGTCTGTAACAATTTATCCGTATCTATAAATGTTATAACAGCAAATACCAACTACATATAGATCCCAGATTACTAGATAAAAGAGATTAATATTGAATTTGCAAAAAAGAGATGTAATACCAGTAAACATTAGCCCAAGCAACATAATAACATGATCATTACTTCGATTTATTTCGTCTACATTCTCTCTTAGATTATCTTTTGATCAAGTAAAAACCATTCCTTCGCAAGATTAGGTAAATAAACATGTCATTAAACAGAAATCATGATATCCCAGAAATATTCCTGACTCACCGTTGGATAAGCAGAATAAATATGCTACGATTTCCGAAACTTCCTTAAGTAAGCTAAACATTGAAATGGTTGAACGGCAAATTACGGTGAACAAAATAGTCGGGTTCTGAACTCATTCAGAACAAATTGAATACTTTACAGTGTTGTCTCGTTGTTTCCAAATGGGTATTCTTATTTTGAATCGCGTTTGATATTATATTTGTATGTTACTGTATCTAGGATCTATGTTATGATATAAAAATGCTAAATTGGTGTACACTTCAGAAACTCAAAGTTCTATATCGATTGAGGTTAAATTTTGAGCCGATTTATCTCACTTTAAAGATTTATTTTTAATACTTTTTTTACAATATAATATCTACACTTGAAAACAAAAAAAAATGTTTCGGTCCCAGCTTTGATCGGATAAATTGTATCTCAAACATTGAGAAACGATTAAATTACATTATGATACATTTATATTCTGTAAACTTTCAAATAAAAAAAAATATTTTAGATTATATTGTTGACTTAATGTTGTAATATTAATATTTAAAACATACTGCATGGAACTTATAACTTTATTATTTATTAATTGTAACAAATTTTATATGTATTTAAAAACAATAATTTATATAAGTTGTTTCAATTGATTAAAGAGAAATAATAATAAATATTTTACAATGGGTGGCCTCATTGCAAACAACAATCTCTTCCAGGCAACCTTTAGATGAACAAGACTGTATAGAAAAAAAATCTATTTATTGAATGTTTTAAAATTTCTAAGGTATTTGCGACAATGCTCGCATACGAGACTTACATTCGCATCCCACGATAATCCCGCTGGGAATTCAGCATCTGGCAAGCCTAGTCCCGCTCCTTTGGTAATTCAAACATGACTCGGTTACTTGCGAGGTCACCTGTTGGGTACATTACTAGTGTGCATAATAGATTACTAACAAGATGGTTATCCTTGAGTACACCGCGGATATTTTTTGAAATTGGAAATACAAACGGATTTTCTTTGTAGACTGTATTTTCCTTCTGTCATTATTTTTTGTTTATTTATTTGTTTTGTTGTATTTTTTACATTGATTAATATGTCATTTTATTTGTATCGAACTACGTAGTAGTTTTTAAATATTAAGTAACAGTATCATTATTGTTGGAAACAGACAAAAATCCATACTATTATTATAAATGCGAAAGTAACTCTGTCTGTCTATCTGTTACGCTTTCACGCCTACACTACTGAACTGATTTTTATATTTAGTACAGAGATAGATAAGACGCTGGGAAAGGACATAGGCTATGTTTGGTCGCGAAAATCGACATACACGCGGGCGGAGCCGCGGGCAAAAGCTAGTAGGTGATATTCTTTAACGGATTATTTGTTTGTCACGTGACATAATTTTACCACCCAGAGTGAATAAAATTAGGAGAGGTGTAAAAAGAAAAGTTTTTCAAATTACTGCAGACATGATTGAATATTGAATTTATTTTTTTATTTTATTTTATAAACTACTTAGGTCGCAGGTAATTAAATTTGCACTCAAAGTATTAGTTCTTTGAATCAAAAGAATACGCCCACAACATGTTTTACTGGAGTAACCTTCTAAGTTGATTCCATAACTTTGTTGCTTTTGACGCTAAATATATTTTTTAAATTAATCTGAAGCACTCAAAGAAATTGCATGTTATTGCTGAATTTTATTTAATTTCAAATTGAAGCTTTTGTTTAACATTATTGTTTTGATGTTTTAAACACATTTAAATTGATTTCATTTTAAGAGTCTTTTCATATTTTTTTTGTAATGAATTCATTGTACATATTCACGTTTACCCCCCCGGCTACACTAAATTACGTCGTCGTGGGTTACCTATGGTCCGATCCGAACCTGGGACCTTTCGATTTTACCTCCGATTCATTATTCATTAAGTTACCGACACTTATCCCATGGCAATGCACTCTGTTCATATGTAATAATGAAGGCCACGGTTCTATTCCCGGGTCAGACAGAGTACTAAGAAATCACAATTGTGATTAAGGCTTTAGAGGCATCAAAGTCTTTTCACAGAAGCACTACAACATTGAGTCAATTTTAAGGTTTCTGTTCATTCAATGAACAATCCCAAATTCTTATGGAGTTATTTTCATGCCCATTATTGAAGTAAGTACTTTGTTTATTTCAATATTAGTAGCAAGTACCACCAAATGCCATCTATCAATAGTATAAATCATATATTTTCATGCCCGTTTGTCCAATTGCATAATAATACATATTCTTCGATAATTTTAACTGATATTTTTGTTGCATTGTTGGTAATAGTTGGTAATAGTTGGCAATAGTTGGTAATAGTTAGTGTTAGTTGGTAATAGTTGGTAATAGTTGCTGATGGTAGGTAATAGTGGAAAATAAATATAAATAAATATTGTAGGACATTCTACACAACGCTATCTAGACCCAAAGTAAGCATAGCTTAACTAGCTTGTGTTATGGGTTCTAGAATGCGGATAAACATACTTAGATACATTTTTTTTTTTGTAAATACATACATATTATACATGGAAACACCCAGACCAATGCAAATATTCATATTTCATGCACACAAATATTTGCACTGAGCGGGGATCGAACCCGCGCCTCCTGCGTAGCGGCCGCGTTCACTACCGCTACGCCACAGAGGCAGTCCGGAAAATAGTGGGTAATAGTTGGTAATAGTTAGAAATAGTTGGAAAATATTTTATTTTAATTAATCAGATTGTTTATTTTATCACCTTCCCACGAATTCCTTCGTTGTAACGTTGATTAAAAAAGATATCGCCCAACATTTTTCCTTTCCGTTCCAGCAAAAGAAAAACACGAAGCTAAGGAAAATGAACTAACGAGAACACTTTAATTAATGAGATAATAAGCTTTCATTATGTTTAGCACATTATACATGTAGGTATATACTCACCTAAGTTCATTTGCAAAATTTTCTCTTGCAATCAAAAAGTCCATGGTTTTTGAGGAAAATGGTCTATTTCATCGTTGTTCGTTGTCTTAAAATCCTATAATATTAATATTATAAATGGGAAACTTTGAGAAGATGATTGTTAATCAACTGAACAAATCTGGCTGAAATTTAGAATAGGGTTAGATTATAATCTGTAATATAATAACACACACTTTTTATCCTTAGAATAGGTTTTACATACATACAATCACGCCTTTATCCCCGGAGGGTTAGGCAGAGGTAAATTAACACCCATATTTCACCAATAATTATATTCAGTCCCATGTAATAGGGGGTAAGCCTATTGCCATATTCCGGGCACTATTGTTGACTCGAACCATGAATCTTAGACTGTGACTAATCATTGTATTATTTCACGTAATAGGCTCACCCACCAAGGCCACATTCCGAGCACTAACGTTGAAGTGAGTCATGCATCTGAGGCTGAGTCTGGGCTGTATATATCTCAAATAGTCAGATGTCAAACAGATTGGTGGAATATTAGAATTCCTCACGGGCAATATTTTTTTGTTAAAAAAATTTCGACATAAAACTCAATCATCAGTTTCGAGACATTCTGAGAAATAAGATATTTGGGAACAGAATATCGATACTCATCGCGAAAAGACAAGAGTTGAATTCGAAGAAGGATGAAAGATAATCGCTTCTTGTCTCAATCAATTGTTGCTAGGGTAGCTAAAAAAATTGGGATTAATGAGGGGATTAATTCGACAATTTATATTTGAGGTCACAATACGTTTTGATAAAGGAAATGGTTCGTAGCGGTATTTTTAAGTCCCCGGAAATTATATTGCCGAGAATCTTGGTTTAATACTGTAACATTTTTAGAGAGAAATTAATATTTTTTCGAGTACCTACTTTGTGTAAGGTTTTTCCGCATGAGTGATGTGAATACTAAATTTCAGTTTATGTCGTAATGCCCAGGCTTGGAAATTAAGTCTACAGTCAGGTCCCTGTTTTTTGTAACATTTAAATGAATTTGGCTTTATAGCGTAATGTAATGCATACTTTTTAATTAAGAGTAGGTACTTTGCATTAAAATAAATCTAAATATTATACTCACTAGCGGATCTGCAGCATTTTACATACATATAACATACTGTATATAATAATCACGCCTTTATCTCCGGAGGGTTAGGCAGAGGTGAATGAACACCCACATTTCACCAATAATTATATTCAGTCCGACGTAATAGGGGGTGAGCCTATTGCCATATTCCGGGTACTATTGTTGACTCGAACAATGTATCTTAGACTGAGTCTGGGCTGTATGTCAGATACAGATGTTTAACAACCCTATCCCTTAGTCATCTTGTTCGATACCACATAGGAAGAGATGGGGTGGCCCAAATTCTACTTGGCCAGGAACCACGCGGCACGTGGCTGTAGCATTTTAGTGTTATTAATTTTGAAGATGATTCTAGATAGACACATGAACTACATTTTATTTTTAAATAATAAGGTTAACGATCGGGCACAGCCAGCATCCGATCGATCGTGACTGACAGATTGCCGGTATTAAGATCTTTTTGAGTTCTTTACTGGTCAACTCGATCTGATGCTGACTGTACTATGGTATAAATTAAGAGTCCTACTATATTATATATCCAGCAGTAGACTGTAATAAGCATATTAAAGATCGATAAAAACCTGCAAACCGCAGCTAGCTTTCGCGAGTTTATAAACGTTTTTACACATCTTGTATAATGTCACCCCCAAAGTTGCTGTGAACTAGTGAATTTACTACTTACTTACATTAAAATAAATAAATTGAAGTAATATTCTTTTTATTAGATTGTATTGTCGGCAGCAAAACATTTTGAAATTTTGTTTATTATTTATTGAAAAGTTTTACAGCTTGGTTGGTCTGCAACTTATATGAAAAATGTTAAACTATCCCTACTGAGTTGGCGACTGTACCCCAGATAAGTTAACGGAATAAAAGTAATACATTCACATTACTTTTATTTACTTAACTTGCACTTTACAACAAGATAAGTATCTGAAAAGCAAGCTTGACTTTAAATTCCAAAACTTAAATTTGATTTTAATCTACTATTACTTCTGGGTTATACTCTTTAGATTCGATTAAGTGAGGTGTATTAAAGTGAAAAATTGTAGCGTTTAGTCAATGACGTATTATTATATAGACACGCTCTGTAGGAACATGGCGGCTTTAAAAAATGGCGCAAACACTAAGTATAAAAAATGTCGTCTTCTTCTTCTTAGCGTTAATTCCCAGTCGCATCCGATGCTTTTCGCCTTGGAGTCTGGGGCCGCTTTACCAGTCTTAACTGCAGATTTGGCTAGACCTCGATATTTTCCGTGAAGCGACTGCCATCTGACCTCCACAACCCAATGGTGACATTAGGCGATATCGAAGCATTGCATCTAGACCGTTGTTGTTGGAGTTTTTAGAGCTCCAACTACCCGTAACGACTGCCATAGATGTTCATATGGCAACCGGGACCGACAGCTTAACGTGCTCTCCGAGGCACGACCAGACCAATGCAAATATCCATATTCACGCATACAAATATTTACACTGAGCGGGGATCGAACCCGCGCCTCCTGCGTAGCAGCCGCGTTCACTACCGCTACGCCACAGAGGCTGTGTAAGTATAAAAAATGTATCCAGAACTAAATATATTATAAGGGACTGCAATATGTAACTACAATGTTTATATGTAAAACCTTCCCAAGAACTCTTGAAAAAGGTTACAAAAAGGTTTTTACAGGATCAATGCTAGCGGATGCGTATGGGTTCAGTAATTTGTTACTTATCCGAGTCAAATATTGACTGGAGACTTTTTAGGTTGCCTTAGATCGGCATATTCTACTAATCCTACTAATATTATAAACGTGAAAGATTGTAAGTATGTGAGGATGTATGTATAAGAGGATGTTTGTTTCTCTTTCACGTAAAAACTACTGAATGGATTTCAATGACACTTTACAATAATATAGCTTATAAATATAGCTTATAAATCAATAGCAATAAAGTCTAAAATTTGTTCTGAAATTACCACAGAGTTACAGATGCACACACATCCATTATATTATCTATTCTGTGTATATTATACTTGCATCAGGGGTATAAATCTCCATTAAATTTTGTACGAAAGGTGCTAACGTTAATATAAAACTCACATTCAAGTGTAGAAATTTTATCAAATTCGCTAAGCAACACTATAGATACAAACTAGAGCACATTAATTCTCTCAACCAAGACTATTAACTTTACTAATGTCAACTTTGTTACAATACAACAGAGTTGTATTTCAACTGTATAAGATAATTATATTTTTACTACTTCTAAATGAGGAAAGCAGTATATTCTTATCTCCTTGTTCTCCAAGGCATTACTAAGTTTGTAGAAAGCTTTGTTACTAAGACAATGTAGGTTACCGTTTTAGTGATGGGACACGAAATACCGTATCTATAACGAAATGATATACCAAAGTTTTTGGTACAAAAGGTCGGTTAAAACAACATTCCTAAATGGATTAAAAGGGTCGGTAGCTTGTGGTTAAGGAGCCGGACTTATGATTGAGAGGTTTCGGGTTTGAATCCGGGCCATTACACTATCGATGTGAACCCATTCCTAACACGAGCAATTTGGCTTAGTTGGAAGATGGGTTAGGGAAAATACTAGTACGTTCAGTTACTAATATAAAATGAAAAAAAAGCGGTCAAGTGCGAGTCGGACTCGCGCACAGAGGGTACCGTCACCATTACAGGCATGTACCATGTTACAATGGTGGCACTCATGCTACATAAACTGCCATATATTTTGATGGTGTTGACTTAGAAGTTCGATATTTTCACAGTTTCAAGACGTTACAGTGCTAAGTATGTGGTATGAATTTCAATTTGATGGTTCCATGCATTCTGGAGAAAAAGATCTTGACAAACAGACAGACAATAAAGTGATCCCGAATAAAGTGATTTAATATTATTATTTATTTCTCTCATCCTAGCGTTAATTCCCAGTCGCATCCGAAGCTTTTCAGCTCGGAGTCTGGGGTCCGCTTTACCGTCTTAACTACAGATTTGGCTAGACCTCGACATTTTTTCGTGAAGCGATTGCCATCTGACCTCCACAGCCCAATGATAACATTAGGCGATATCGAAGCTTTGCAGCTAGACCGTTGTTTTTGGATTTTTTAGGGCTCCAACTACCCGTAACGACTGCCATAGATGTTCTTATGGCAACTGGGACTGACGGCTTAACGTGCTCTCCGAGGCACGACCAGACCAAAGCAAATACCCATATTTCATGAACACAAATATTTGCACTGAGCGGGGATCGAACCCGCGCCTCCTGCGTAGCGGCCGCGTTCACTACCGCTACGCCACGGAGGCTGTTTATATTATTATTTATTTATAAGGGTAAAAAGCGTAAGGTTTTTCCTTTTGAAGTACGGAACCCTGAAAACACAATACAAAAATATATTCTTTATAGTATAGCTTAATCAAGATTTTGGCAGACTATAAATTAAGTAGAGTTTTAATTTAATATTTTATCTCAAATACTCTACTATAAAACGAAATGTCAAAAGTCCTCATCAACTCCACATCTGCCGAAAACATATTTTAAGAGCAAAGGTCAAAGGTATTGGTTTTTTCATTATCATCGTAATTGGTATTTTTTTTGTCGTAAAAATATCTTAGGCAAGTCGTATACAAGCAATAATTATTTTTACAAAAAAGAACTTTTATACGTACGCAGGCCAAGTGGAGTGTGCTGCCCTCCCGTTTCTTATTCATTTTTTTAAGATAATAACCATTATTATTCATTTTTGTATTAAATTGTCGTTTTAATAATCTTTTGACAAGATTTGATGTATTTTTTTACCTTATACAGAAGAAATTAAATGATATTTTCATCATATTGAGAATAATGACATCATATTGTTATCTATACTATTGCACATTGAAGATATAAAAAATGCTTTTATTATGTATTAACGATACTGAATACAAAAATATATTTTTTGGAATTCTTGTGTGTTTGTCCGCGATGTTTGGACGCACAAGCTATGTAGCTGATTTTAATGTCGTTATCTATTTGAAAGATCTAAAAATTAAAAAATTATTCTAGGTAAGTTTGATCTCAATCGGTTGAATAGCACGAAATCCACGCGTGCGAAATTCTACTTATTTAATCTAATTATATTCTTCGACATTAACGGTTAACAATACTTGACTCTGAAACGACCTCGTTAATACAGATAACGTTTCAAAACCAGTATCTAATTTCAAGCACGACCAAATTTACAGTTTACAGTTTCTCATAGTTGTCCCATCACTAGCTCCCTTGTGACTCAACGCTATCTTGAAACCCACAAAAGAATTTAATTATGTAGGCAAGGTGAGGTAAGTTCTACATGGTAAATAAAACCAGAATTTTGGTACTTATTTATAAGATACGCAGCACTGTTTTATGGCCGGTGAAACGAACAAAGAATACTAAACACCCTGTACAGGTACCCAAAAAATAATTAATTTTCGGAGTTAGGTTTAACTTTTAGATTGAAATTGAATTAGTAAGTAATTGTTTGATTAAATTAGGTGAATTTTGTCGAGGACTTTTTGAGTTTCTATAGAGTTTGTGAAGCCCCTGGTAATAAAAGTGACTGTGAGTGTTTGATTACCTTTATTCCAAGTGTATATTTTCATTGTACAATGAATTATGCTTTTAAATGTAAGAAAAAAACATAATTTTGGTACTTTGTTGTACTTTTGTTCGTCCTATCAGGCATTTAACGTAAGTGTAGACTGTGGACAATAGGATGTAAAAATGATGAAGAGAATATATTGTAGGTAGAAAATTGTATTCATAATGTGTACCTATACTAGTAGTAGTAGTAGTAGTAGTAGTAGTAGTAGTATATCTCTTTATTGTATGTACACAAATACAGAGGAATACAGAAAAAGAGAAAGAAGAAGAAAAAAAAATACAGTAAGTACAATTGGCGGCCTTATCGCACAAGGCAATCTCTACCAGGCAACTAGTTGTCCTAGTCCGATGTCATACATCACTTGCATGTCGATTTCGCTTCGCTAGTCGCTTTTCTAAAATTTGCTTTGCAAGTCAGTACGTCTGTTGAATGATGGACGAAGTTCTGGAAGCTCAGGACTTCAGACGGCAGTCGTTCCCATAAAAGTCAAATAAACAAAATCTAAAGAAGGAGAAGTAAGTGCACCCCGTATTCCTAGAAGGAAGAGTAATCAAGGATATAACCCACCTGAGGGTAAGCGGTTGTCGTGACCAATGAAAATTCACAACACTGACGTCATCCGCGTGTTGGCACGTTCTAGAACTTTCGTAGACCAAATAAAAAGAGTCTGTCTATTCGTACTCGGGAAAGTATCGCTATATAAACAGTTTTCCACTAAAGTTCACTTCACTGCACTAAAACCTTTACACTAGAATGCCTCGGTAAAGATCAAACTAAGCGTTTAAACTCAGAAAGCATACTCTCTTAACGCATTTTTCTTTTTTTTTTTTACGACGCTTTTATTAGTATCGTATGATTGTGTGTAACTGATTTTTGAATTCAATTTTGGAACACCTTTGAAACTCATTGAAATAAAACTACTTTTTAACGAATTCAATCGCGATATATATTTGTTATTTTTAACCGACTTCAAAAAAGGAGGTTCTCAATTCGTACCCAATTTTTTTTTTTTTTTTATTTTTTTTTTTTTTGTATGTTTGTTACGCGATTGTGAAGCCAATTCTAGACGGATTTTGAAAATTCTTTTTGTGTTCGTAAGTAGATTATTCCGAAGTGGTCCCATTTAAATTTCGTAAAGATCTGATGATGGGTTTCCGAGATTAGACCAAGGAACTCTTCAAAAAGTACCAGGAAATCAGCCGCGATTGCTGCAATGGCATATTATTGCAATTTTTCTGCCATTACACATCATAACATCACGCCTGAGTCCTTTGAAGGGGTACGCAGAAGTGTTCAGAATATTCAGCTATATTTCCGGTGTATATGCATTGATTTTAAAAATTATTTTTGAATAATAATTTAATAATTTTTTTTTGTAGCGTGGCCGGTTCGATCTGTATTGCAGCGTCAGCAGCGCATGTACAGTCAGGTCACTATACATGCGATGTACAGTCGTCAGACTGTAAAAACTCACTAAAAAGAGAAAAATAAATTCATTTTTAACAAAAAAGTTTAACCGACTTCAAGAAACGAAAAAGAGGCACTGAAAAGCGAAAAATAACTTAATTTACAGACTTACTGATTTATTAGAAGTCGGTGCCAGCCAACTTTGTTTGTTGTGTCTGAACTACTATGATGCAATCCATTGAAATATGGCCTCTCTTGGGCTAGGTACCGACTTCTAATAAATCAGTAAGTCTGTAAATTAAGTTATTTTTCGCTTTTCAGTGCCTCTTTTTCGTTTCTTGAAGTCGGTTAAACTTTTTTGTTAAAAATGAATTTATTTTTATACCACTTAGGTGGCAGACAAGCACACGGCCCACCTGATGGAAAGTGGTTACCATGCCCTATGGACGTCTGCAACACCAGGGGCGTCACACTTATTTACTTTTACCCCGACGTTTCGGCTATTTTTCAGCAGCTATAGTTACGGGTACTAAAGATGATAGTTGTCATATAGTTTGAATTGTAAGTTATCTCAAAGTACCCGAATCATGAACGAATAATAAATTCATATTGGTGTTACTAATTTACGCAGAATATTAAAAAGTAATTTTATTTCTGTGAGTGAGGTTCGCGTATACTTCAGACAGTATCAAAACTTCAAAACGTATGATTGATTATATTTTTATAAAAAAAATTAAAACATGTTTTTTTTTTGAGGGCAAAATAATTATTATTTATAATGTTACCTACTAAAGTAAAAGACGCACAATGTGCCGTGTTCTTCAACACTGTGAACGAGTGGAATAAAAGATTTCCAGTCGTTAATAATGTTAATGAGAGGGTATTAATGAATAGGAAATACCCATTAATGTACTCCATATTGTAAATTAAAGTTATTATTAGTTTAACAAAAATCTAAAAAATAATCATTATCATTGAATGTTACGTATTAAAGAAAAGTCCTGTTACTTATAGTATACTGGTATAAAATAAACATAAATATATTCGTCTAGAAAAACGTAGACAGTCTCGTGCGAGAAAGTTTGTTCTTCACTAACTTTGCAAGTAGAAGCGATTTCGGTTAGAAGTTTCGCTACTACTTATATATTTGGAGAACTGTAGATGTATAGGTAATGTGAAGGTTGCAAACAATATGTTGAAAGGCTGTTGAAAGGGGTTAACCCTGAATGATGACAGAAAGGCTTTACTGAATAATCATTGAACTAGTAAAATTGAAAGCTATTTATACACATTTTATGACTAAGCGTGTCACTACGCATTTGTACACCACTATATGAGGCAAAAAATGATAATAATAATAATAATAATTATATATTTTATTTGTTCAAAACATGTGTGTACATACAATAGCATGCATTACAGAAAATCGTGTTGATGAGTCCAATCATGTTTTGCCTCATATAGTGGCGTACAAATATTGTGCGTATGGAATCGCTCAGTTATATATATTTATTACTATAGTCAGCATTATGACTTTACGTTACAATTCAATAGATATATTATATTGATGTCAAATTGCAATTAATTTGAAGATAAATACAATAGGTACAATAAAAATGTCAATTACGTCAATTTATACATTAGTCAAATAATATTGTCATAAAAGTAGCAAAAGTAATACGTCAAGAAGTAGGTTATCCAGTCATATATCTATTAACTAAACAATTGAAAATGTTCACTGTATGCTATCAACCAGAAAGTCAGATATGCTGTAATATGTCTTTTGCAGAAGGAATGTTTTAATTTCTTTTTTAAATGCTTTGGTGTTGAGTTCCTTCCATTGCTTAGGCAATTTATTAAATATTACTGGTGCCATGCAAAAAATGCTTTTGTGCATAAGTGTCGTGTGAGCTTTGTGGAGCCGAAGTCGACTGTTGTCGCGTCTATTTCGTGCAACGGTGTCATGTAGCCGCGGGAATAAGGTAGGGTTAGTTTTAACAAATATTGCAACCTCAAGGATGTACATGCTTGGCAAAGTTAAAATATTATGTTTTTTAAAATGCGGTATGCAGCTATCCGTCGTTTTTAGACGAAACATAGACCGAATACATCTTTTTTGCGCTTTAAATGCTATATTAAAATCTGTTGAGTTTCCCCAAAATATAATGCCATTTCGCAAGACAGACGCTGCAAGTCCATGATAGGCAGTCACCAGAGCTTTTGTGTTTACTGTGGTCGATAGTGAATGTAACGCATATGCACATTTATATGTTTTCTTACTGAGATTTTCAATGTGTGTTTTCCAGTTCAGTTTCTGGTCTATATCTAGGCCAAGAAACTTGGTTGTTTTTACATTTTCGATAGTTTTGCTGTTAAAGATGATACTCGTATCAGTCTTTGGACGTTGGCTAAAATGCATGATTTTAGTTTTTTCTAGATTTATTAATAAACTATTCTTTTCGAGCCATTGTGTAATGGATTTCAATGTATTATATATGTCAATTGTGTGTTTATTTTTGTCATTACTGTCACAGGGAATTATTACGGTGCTGTCATCTGCAAAAAGCGTCATAGGGTAAGGGGTAGATTTGGGTAGGTCATTTATGTATAAGGTGAAAAGTAGCGGTCCCAATACACTGCCTTGAGGGACACCATGTATCACTTGTCGTTCGTCAGATTTATAGTTAGCCTCCCGTTTTGTATTGATGTCGATTCTATTTATTTCTGTCCGTTGTTTTCTATTGTGCAAATATGACTTAATTAGGTCCAACACATTGCCTCTTATGCCATATGCATTGAGTTTTTCAATAAGAATGCTGTGTCCAACATAGTCAAACGCCTGTGTCATATCACAAAAGATAGCTGTTACGCACGTTCTTTTATCAACATTATTCATGATGTCATGGAGAAAATTATATATGGCTAGGTTGATGTTTTTATCTTTACAGAACCCGTATTGTTCCTTGCAAATTAATTCGTTTTTTTCTAGATAGTCATAGATGTTTTTGTGAATATATTTTTCAATAATCTTAGAGAATGCTGGAGTAAGTGAGATTGGTCTATAATTTTTCGTTATCTCACGGTCATCTTTTTTTAGTATAGGTTTTACTACTGCTAATTTAAGTGCTTCTGGAAATATACCTGTCATTATACTTAGGTTGATAATATGACACAGGTGACCACTTATTTCCGGTGCAACAAATTTAATTACTTTAGTGGATATGTCATCATAGCCAACACTACTTGTATTTTTCAGACCCTGTATAGTGGTAAATACGTCTTGAGGTAAGCATGGGGTCATAAACATTGAATGTCTTTTGGACGTTATTAACGATGTAACCCCGTTGATGTTATTGCTCACTGGTTGTATTTTATCAATGAAATAGTCATTAAATATGTTTGCTATTTGCGTAGGGTTTGTGAACTGTGTGACTAATATATATTGTACTCACTTACTTATTGCATGCTCTTGTACTTACACACATGTTTTATACAAATAAAAATGATTCTATTCTATAAAAAAATACAAATTTCTTGTGAACTACTGTTACTTACACCCATATGCAATCAACCATCCATAATATAAGCAGATGTATGCGTAAAAACGAATCAAGTTAATATCAGCCACCATTTTTTTTTTCATCACAATTTACTATTTCCTACTCTTTTTCCATAAATTATTTATTATATCCTCTAACCTTCCAACACCTACCTACACCAGAACCTTGTTCATAAATCAGCAGGTAGTTATGCCTGGGGACTCTGTGGTCCCCACACCGGAAGAGGGCCGGATTGAAAGATATGGCCTTGGGTCGGCCGGGGTGCGAGGGATATGTCTACGACTACCTCATCTCCGGCAACCGACGGCCCACAGATGACATGCGTTTTAGTCGGTTCAAGTCCGACATTACCCTCTTCCACCGGCTCCGGCGGAGGGGTATCTGTAGGGATTTTTTGTACGATAAAAAAAGAAAAGAAAAAAGGTGATTATGCCTTAAGAATCGCCATATACCCCAATGTTAACTCTCAATTCCCCCCCTATCCCCTACTAAATCCCTTAATAATAGTAGATTACCCAACAAGTGAAAAAAAGGTGAATTCTTTTCGAGGCACCAAGTTGTATCCCGAGAGGAGTGAAGGTTTCTCCGGTAGAATCCCGAGCGTAGCGAGGGGTTCTAGAGAGAAACCTGAGTGGATCGAGGGATACAAGAGCCGAGATGAATTCTTTTTTCACGTGTTAGGTACTCAACTTTTCACCATTGACTACGAGAAAACGATTACTCTGTGATTATGAATTACATTTTGTTATGGATAGTACACAAAAGAAGCGCAAATTATCAGTAATAGCTTACCGCTTTAGCGCGAAAAGACTCAGGAGTCTTTTCGCGTTCGAGAATATGAGTTTCATTTTCATCACTAGATGAAGTCATTTTATGATTATGAGACAAACATAAACTTTTACAAGGAAAATTACACAGAAAATGGCGGCATTTTTTTTTTCTTAATTTAAACTGAGCCACATTCCATCCAGCCAGTGATTACATTTAGGTGGCTTTTAGTACGTTTTTATAGTGAGAGTGTGCAACCTCTTTGTATGTTTCACTAGAATCCGTACATTCGCGCATGTTCCAAATTCAAATTTTTTTAGTCACTCGGTGAAACAAAGAGCGTTTTATTCACTGTTTTTGATGAATCACGGGCCCTTTTTCGAGTGTCAATGGTGAAATAGTAGATTACCCAACAAGTGAAAAAAAGGTGAATTCTTTTCGAGGCACCAAGTTGTATCCCGAGAGGAGTGAAGGTTTCTCCGGTAGAATCCCGAGCGTAGCGAGGGGTTCTAGAGAGAAACCTGAGTGGATCGAGGGATACAAGAGCCGAGATGAATTCTTTTTTCACGTGTTAGGTACTCAACTTTTCACTATTGACTACGAGAAAACGATTACTCTGTGATTATGAATTACATTTTGTTATGGATAGTACACAAAAGAAGCAGCAAATTATCAGTAATAGCTACCGCTTTAGCGCGAAAAGACTCAGGAGTCTTTTCGCGTTCGAGAATATGAGTTTCATTTTCATCACTAGATGAAGTCATTTTATGATTATGAGACAAACATAAACTTTTACAAGGAAAATTACACAGAAAATGGCGGCATTTTTTTTTCTTAATTTAAACTGAGCCACATTCCATCCAGCCAGTGATTACATTTAGGTGGCTTTTAGTACGTTTTTGTAGTGAGAGTGTGCAACCTCTTTGTATGTTTCACTAGAATCCGTACATTCGCGCATGTTCCAAATTCAAATTTTTTTATTCACTCGGTGAAACAAAGAGCGTTTTATTCACTGTTTTTGATGAATCACGGGCCCTTTTTCGAGTGTCAATGGTGAAAAAGTATTTAAAGTTGAGTCACTTGATTACAATTTTAGAGAAAACTTCTCTCATTAATAACTATTATTCTCACTGGTGTTCACGACTCTGGGTCCCAACGGCTTTACCTGTTCTCTGAGAATAATAAATTAATAATATTAGAGAATAGTACCCAAGCGACTTAGCTACTGCAATTTTGCAGGAATGCCACCACCGCACGACAGGTTTTAGTTAAACCGTTCTTCGTATATTAACTGTGGTAAGCGAAACTAACTATTGTAGTTAAATAGATCCTACTAATATTATCAGTGTGAAATGCTGTTATTCAATTATGCTTTAGCGACTTAATGAATCTGGTTGAAATTTGGTACAGGGATAGATTATAGCCTGTAAACATGAAGAAAGAAAGAAAATACATTTTATTGCAAGCACAACGCACATTTGTAATGGGTTATTCCCAGTTGCCCCCACTGTCGACGCCACCACTGGTGACAAATGGGATTTCTTTCCAAAAATATCCCACTTGCCACCACTGGTGGCGTCACCGGGGCGAATTAGGAATGGTCACTCTTTTTGTCATACACAAAATATTATAAAGGAAAAAATATAGTAGGAACGTATGGTATGTAGGTACACAGTCAACAAGGGAGACACGGTTGCACCTTTACATTGGTACAACTTTATATGAAAAAGTGCTACTGCATCTCTTATGTCGACTTTACCACAAGCTTTAGCAGCGAGCGGCAACTCGAAAATCGCCACTGAGCTATTGGTTACTTTACTTATAGTTTAATTTTTATTCCTTGAATATGTCCCCATTGGTTGCATGAACGAGATCGAATTCCCACGCGGGGAAACCGCGGGCATTAGTTAGTAGGTAACAATCCTATTAAAATTATTACAGAGAGGATATTGAGTGGGGTGGTGGTACTTGTCCTGTAGAACTAGCCAATTAACGTTGAAAAGACGTTATGAAAGGCAGACTTGAGTATTATTGATATTGGATTTTATTGCAATCGCGTATCGACCGTTACCTATATATACTTAAGCCTGTACAAAACATAGGTATACCTATATAATTATGTCTAAAACCAACCATCAACTGTGTGCAAATTTAGCATAGCTTTCATACTTACAACTCAGATGAAACTGCAAGAAGGCGTCCTTCTATCCATCCAAAGATTGCCTGAAAGAAATCGCTGTTAGCGATATGGACGCCCATTGGGCATTTGTATTACCTAACATTGTGAAGTCGATATCTTGTAATACTTTTATGGTGTGGAATAAAGAATATCTTATCTTATCTTAACCAAAACGAATTAATGATTCGTTTTCTACTCTCCCGGCTCCCACTCAAATCGCGAATATAATTTTCTTTACTATTTAAACAAGTTTACATATCCACTGAACCGATTTTGATGAAATTTGGTATAGGGGTAGATAAGACCTTGAGAAAGGACATAGGTTATGTTTGGTTGCGATAACCGACATCCACGCGGGCGGAGCCGCGGGCAAAAGCTAGTCTTGAATATTTTCAGTGAAGCGACTGTCACTGACCTTCACATCCATTGGTGATATCAACGTAGTCGAACTTTTATGGAGCTCCACTATCCGTAACGACTCCCATAACGTGCTCTCCGAGTCACGGGGGGTCTCAATATCTTAAGAATGGTGACCCATCCTAATACCGACTTGGCTAGTGTTACTTATAACCACGAATTTCTATATTAAAGAAGTAAAATATCATACCGTACCAGTGAAATTATTTGATATCGCACTGTCCACTATCACCCTGTGCCTAAAAAGCGAGACACGATTTCTCTCTAAAACCCTGTAATGCTTTAGCGTATCTCTAAGTGGTACTAACTCTGCTGCGATGACCCATTCGCATACCACACGTAGTACAAATGGTATTTCTTCCATTATCTATATCGCTATTCCAAATAAGTAATAAAATGTTCCATTAGAACTGGCGATATGAGAACGACATTATACATAAGTGGATGTCGGTCAAGATTAATCTTTCAAAGAATGGCGTTTGTTGACATCAACACCATGGTAAGGCGCCTACTACATCAAGCGTCTTTTAGAGAAGGGAAGTTTCTCGCCCGCATGGTACGATTATCTAAAGGACAGAAAAAACTTGCTTCGTCTAAACATTCGCTGAAATAAATTCATTTTTAACAAAAAAGTTTAACCGACTTCAAGAAACGAAAAAGAGGCACTGAAAAGCGAAAAATAACTTAATTTACAGACTTACTGATTTATTAGAAGTCGGTGCCTAGCGCAAGGGAGGCCATATTTCAATTGATTGCATCATAGTAATGTAGTTCAGACACAACAAACAAAGTTGGCTGGCACCGACTTCTAATAAATCAGTAAGTCTGTAAATTAAGTTGTTTTTCGCTTTTCAGTGCCTCTTTTTCGTTTCTTGAAGTCGGTTAAACTTTTTTGTTAAAAATGAATTTATTTTTCTCTTTTTAGTGAGTTTGTACAGTCTCACGACTGTACATCGCATGTATAGTGACCTGACTGTACATGCGCTGCTGACGCTACACTACAGATCGAACCGGCCACGCTAAATAAAAAAAATATTAAAGCATTATTCAAAAATAATTTTAAAAATCAATGCTGAATATTCTGAACACTTCTGCATACCCCTTCAAAGGACTCAGGCGTGATGTTATGATGTGTAATAGCAGAAACATTGCAATAATATGCCATTGCAGGAATCGCGGCTGATATCCTGGTACTTTTTGAAGAGTTCCTTGGTCTAATCTCGGAAACCCATCATCAGATCTTTACGAAATTTAAATGGGACCACTTCGGAATAATCTACTTATGAACAGAAAAAGAATTTTCAAAATCCGTCTAGAATTGGCTTCACAATCGCGTAACAAACATACAAAAAAAAAAAAAAAAAATTGCGTACGAATTGAGAACCTCCTTTTTTGAAGTCGGTTAAAAATAGCCGCTCACTCGTCCTCGCCGGCGAGAATTGCCTCGCATTGACATTTGGTAGTGTCCCTCTTAACAGAATTTTAGACGATTATATCACATGCGAATCTCATAAGATATAATCGTAGGCGAGAATAAAATTTATTGTTTGCCTGTGTGTAAACACTTTGACAGTAATAATTTTAATGGTATGGCGATTGCTAGTGATAATCGCGTACGATTTTCCCTCTCCCCGTCTAAATGAGGCTTAAGATAAAGACTACTGATATGTGCAGTAGACTTTGACTGCCTTAGTGGCGTAGCGGTAGTAAACGCGGCTCAGTGCAAATATTTGTATGCATGAACATGAATTCGCACCTTTACATAGTTTACATACAACTTAAAAAGTGCAACCGTATCACCTTTGACGGTTGTACATATATGGTAATGCAGTACGTAAAACATGTTATACTTACCTACTTCGGGATTTTCTTATATTGTTATTCTCTGAGCTTTGTTCCTACTCAGTTTGGGTCAGTAATTAAGACGCGATAGAACTTAAATATCTTCAGTGAAGTGACTGTTATTTGATATCCACAACCCACTGACGATATCGATGTTCTGTGGATAGATCAGTTGCTGAACTTTTTAGGACTTCAACGGGTAGTTGGAGCCCATCCGTCGGAGCTATATAACGACTATCATAGATGTTCATAAGGCATGAAGATAAATAAATATGTTAAGAATATTCAATCTCAATTTCTTTCAGATAACAATAATAATTGTTTAACAGATAATCTTTTATCATTATATAACTTATATATTCGGAACTATATTTCATCCAACCAAAAAAAAAAATCCCAAAAAAATATCGCGCTCAATAAAAACACTAAAAGTTCGATTTATCAATCACCAACCAATCTCATCTATTGCCATCAAAAACAAAATAGCGAAAAGAAAAGAAAAAAGAGTTTATCACGCACTAAAGGGACGACAAACAAAGGCGAAATAAATTATCGCGAGACTTTCCGTTGGGATCATGCTGTATAACAATCCATCAATTAGCTGCCCATCAAACGTCGAGGACCGATGTCCTTTTTGTATTATGTATAGTGTGTTTATATTTGTAGCGGCCAATTGTAAATGAAATGAAATTGAACGTCTGAAAATCAGTTGTATTTGTATTTTCATTTGTTTTTCAACCAAGTTTGTTTTGTTTTAAAGCGAAATTACTAATTTTTTTCTTAATTTTCAAGTTACGTTACTTTAATTTTTTTCTTAGTTAAAATAGGTTTATTAAGTGATATATTTATTTCTATTTGGGTGTTAATACACCTCTGCTTGCCCCTTCGGGGATTTATAGGCGTGAGTATATGTCTGTATATATATTTCTTAACAGCTTATGCTTGCGACTCCGCCCGCGTGAATATCGGTAATCTTGACTTTTGCTCATATCGCCGATTCTACTCAACCAATTATTGCGATCAACAAAAATAAGATTCCGACCAAGATTCTTAAAAGATCCGCATCAAAATCTGTTCAGCAGTTTCTACGCCCATCGCGAAAAAACAGATAGGTTCAGTATCGTTAATACAAAAAAAGAACCTAAGTAGGTACTATCGCGATCATAAGTGCAGTACCAATCTGACGCAATTATAGCGCGGCAACATTAGTCGTACTTATGACCTTATTCTTTGAAGACAATTCACACACACATACACGTCAACCTAGTCGTACAGTACTCTTACTAAACTTTTGAAGTTATGACCTTAATCTTTGAAGATAATTCACACACACACATACACACACATTAATATTGTTCACTCGTTGATTGATATTGTTAATTTTAATATCATACGTAAGCCGCCCCGTAGCTGAGTGGTTTAATGTACGGCTTGACGAATAGTATGAAACCTGTCGGTGATGGTTCGAACCTACCGGAACTAATATTACTTTTTGTGTTTTATATTTAAAAGTTATGATATATAAATGTTGATACGAATATAAAAATGTTTCTTAGGTAGAATTTTAAACTTAGCGAGAAAAATAATTATTTGAGGGTGCATTTGAAATAAAATGGATTCATTGGCTATGAGTGAAGTTGTTGGTTGGTGAAGTCAGTTACGACTACCCTATTTATATATTATATCATCTATGGTTACGACTGTTTGTGTTAATTACTGTTCGAGCGATTACATTTCTTTTTTAATAAATCAATATTATGTCAAATATAAGTATTGAAGCAAAAGCTAATATTGTGGCCATATTCGAATGGTCTGAATATATCTCAAATTTCTAATGAGACGGGCTTATCTGTAAGTTAATTAATTAATTAATATTTTTGTAGTGCAATTTTGTTCATTGGTTGCAATTGTGTAATATGGTTGTTGTTTTTTTAGAGAAATACTGGGAGTCGTTGCGTACAACAATTTGAGGAAGAAGAGTTGCAGAGTTGGAGGAGAAGTGGAAGACCTGCTGAAGCGGCGTTATATGGTAGCAGAATATGAAACGAATAACGAAGAGTATTCACTTTAACTGGGAATCAACAATATTTTCTGATGAAAAAACGTTTAAATCATCTCAAAAAGGAAGATTACATTTATGGTATAAGGATTAATAAAACACGGTGGTGTGAAAACAACATAGTACCGAACACTGAATCTAAGTGTAAATTATGTGGGGGTGGATTAGAGCGTAAGGGCCGGGTGAATTAGACCCAATATCTACGCGTGCAAATAGTGCAAATTATGTGGAAGTGTTAGAAGATATAATGTTGCCCACAGTGCGAAATGTCTATCCAGATATAAATGAAGGTTTAAGGGCATTAGAAGGTTTCTTCAGGGTCGGCAGCATGAGTGTGACGCCCCTGGTGTTGCATACGTCCAAAGGCCACGGTAATCACTTTCTATCAGGTGGGCCGTGTGCTTGTCTCCCACCTAAGTGGTATAAAAAATGTGCACGATAATTGTCCCATCCATCGAGCCACCATACTTCGCGAATGGTTTAGTGAACGTAAAGTTATTCCTTGCTCTGGCGAAGGGTGAAAATGTTCAAAAGGGAAGCCGGTGGCAAATCCCAAAGAACAACCATGGCAATTTTGTATGAAATTCTCTCAAATTTTAGATAGGTACTGAATTTTAGGTGTAATACATGTAATAATGCATTAAACTTAAGCATATCTACCATGACTTCCCTTTCCAGAGCAAGCCGGCAGGAATCGTGTTATGAGTACTCCTCGCCACTGAATTTCCTTGGCCAGCACGATCCCCTGATTTGAACCCGATTGAGAATATATGGGGTTTAATGGTGCAAAGAGAGATAAAAGTTATTGTTATTATATATTATATTTTATATAAAATAGTTAGGCTCAATTTAAAGTGAAAGCTCTCGTGATATTGTTATCGCCGTACTCGTGCTAAGCTATTCTGTTTAAATATTTTTGTTATTTAATTTCAGTTGAGCCTATTGAGACTACTGAGCCTATCAAGGGACGTGCTGGCCTGTAATTAGTATAAGACTGTATGGTTGAGGTTAAGTTTCAATCCTCTTTTCCGAAAAAAAACTTTCGAGAAAATGAATAATTAAGCTATAACCTCAATATGTAATATTAATTTTATTATAAAAGTATATTTTTTGGATGAAATTATTATAACCACAAATTAACATTGGATAATTCTTTTAATAAACTTTTTTTTTTAAACTATTGTTTTATTTATAATCTATTGTAAATTAAGTATAATATTTTTCTATTTGTGAATAATTATTTCTAATTCTGTTAACTTGTTCCTAAAATTTCATGAAAACAAAACAACAAAAAGTGGAAAAACTAAGATCCGAACCCACAACATCCGATTTCAACACTATCCTTAGCAGCCTTGTTACCGACCAGGCTACGCACTGCCTTACGTAGAATCACGAATTTTTGCATTACTTTATATAGATGCATGCTTCGAACATATTAGTATGAAAAGGCGAGCATAACGTTTTCTTTGTTTCGCATCACACACATTTATATTTTCTCATATCGATACTGTGTGACGTATAAATGTATGCGTTAAACATTACATACACATAGATACGCCTTTAACCGGACAAGCCATTATAAACATTACGGTGCTAATGCACTTTTAATTACGATATTACCTAGGTATATTTTTTTAATACGAGTATCTTAAATAGGTACACACGTCCTCTTTACTTATAAGTTTATATGTCGTAAAGTCAAGTGTATTCAATCAATAGACTTAGGCCTTTTGCACATTATAAGATACGTACGCCAGACAAGAAATATTTCGTGTCTAATGAAGAGAACACCTTGCACACTGTAAGAAATTATCGACAAGAAATTTCTTACGTACACCAGAAATTTCTTACGTAGCCACAAACATTTATGTTTGTTACAAACATTTCTGTTTATTGCAAACATGTTTTGTTTATCATTCTGTATAGAATGATAAAACATGTTTGTAACAAAAAATATATTATACATACATAGATATTATTATACTTAGGGGTTTTACAGGAGTGCTGTAAATTCCCGAAGGGGTAAGCAGAGGTGTATTAACAGCACATTCCATCAAATTATTTTCGGTACCACGTAATAGGAGCGAGCCTATTGCCGTCAAGCGGGCACTTACCCAATGTTGCTTAGCGTCGTAATGCAAAGAACGGTCACCCATCCAAAACCTGACCCAGCCAATATTGCTTAGAAAGAAAGAAAGAAAATTGATTTTTACTTTCTCTCAGCCAATATTGCTCCTAGCCAATAGGTATAACTTAACCTCGTAATGTAGGTACAGAACGAAGTACCTACTTAGGTAATTTCTTATTTCTTTACTTCATTCATTAGTATGTACCTAACCATAATTTGACGGAGGATACACAATCCTCACAATCATATACTTACCTAGGTAGGTACAAAATAGACAGACGACAGCGTCTTTTTTTGATTGCATACCTATCTATATCATAGACGGGAACTTTAAATCTATACAAATAAAATTGGAGTGTCTGTTTGTAATATTAAAATAACCGGTTTCTACTACATGCATATGAATGTATTGTATACGGTACACATAGGTACCAAAATATATATTTTTTAAATTTTTGTCTGTCTGTCTGTTTGTTCCGGCTAATCTCTGGAACGGCTGAACCATTTGGACGTGACTTTCTCTGGCAGATAGCTTATGTAATAAGAAGTAACTTAGGTAGGCTAAAGTTGGCACGGAATCCGAATTCCACGCGGGTGGAGCCGCGGGCAACAGCTAGTATAATAATAATAATATGACGAGACTCGAGAATCAGCGATGAGACATAATACAAAGCTTGTAGGTACCAGAATTAATGCGAAATGAAAGAAAGTTTTTAATGACCTACGTACGTACATACCTACCTATATGTCCCAAACAACTTTTGACGAGTTGTTAAAATAGGTACTTACTTGAAGATTTCATTACATCGTCAAAATACGCAATTTATAGAAGCTAGGTATATCCCCACGTGGAATGCTAGCTGTAACTCTCAGGTAGGTACCTAAGGATTTTAATACCTACCTATTTAGTTCATCGAGACGTCACCAGTTACAACTCACAACCGAAACTGCATTTAAAAATGTACTAGCACACTGAAAGTCATTTGGCATAGAATCATAACCCTCCTTTGGCTTCACCGTAGTCGGGTAAAAATCAAAAGCCGCACCGCCGCGCCGACAGGCGCTAGCGGCACGTGTAGAGTGAGGTGCGGTATGTCGGGGGAGGGGCACAAAGGCGCCGCCGCCGCGGCAGCCGCGCCGCCGCCGCCGCAGAATGAATAGGTACCGAGTGGGCCGTTCAACAACGTCTTGCGAGTTTTTGTGTAAGGTACTTGTTACCTACTTGTAATTATTTTGAAAACTTTGCTTATATTTAAAAGTAAAAATAGCAATGTTCCAATTTTGAATATCTCTCCACAATTTTTGAGAGCCATTGTGTCTCATTTAAAAATGGATCTGCATCGAGAACATTTTCGTACGATGATTGTGCGAAAATTGGTTCAGACGCATGAAACTTTGTGTAGAGGCTGGTGGTATGACAAACTAGTATGACCACGAGGAAACGGCCTGGTGGATTTAATAAAAATATTTTATACATCGAAGTTAATTTTATAATTTCTCAAAATAAAACTTGATGTAATTGAGTGTCCCACGTACGTAAGAAATTTCTGGTCTAGATCCGCCAAAATGCGTGTGTCTTATCAGACACAAGAAAAAATTTCTTACAATGTGCACGGTCTCATATAACAACAAAGGCGACTGCATTTCTTATAAGAAATTTCTTGTCAAGCACCAGAAATTTTCTTACAATGTGCAAAGGCACTTACACACGATACCTTGACACAGCAACGCAGACACGCTCTTAAATATTCACTACTAACGTCTTACACTTTGACTGACGTTGAATATCAAATCAACCTGAACTCTTGCTTATTGGTTACAAAAATATATTCTAGGATACACCCCCACCGTTATAAACTATGCATACCTACCTAGTAATAGGATTTCTACAATATACACTTGCCGTGCTGGTTCCCGGTGGAGTAGAATAGGGTTACCCTATCTCTTCCTGTGGGTATCGTAAAGGGGACTAAGGGATAGGGCTGTTCTCCATCCGACAGTAAACATACAGCCCATGACAAAGTGCCCGCTAGACTGCAATAGGCTCGCCCATTGTTACGTGGGACAGAAAATAATAGTTGGCGAAATGTGGGTATTAATACACCTCTGCTTACCCTTTCGGGGATTTACAGGCGTAAGTATAATGTATATAGGATATACACTCAATCAATTAGCCTACTGCAGTCCACTGCTGGACATAGGCCTCTCCCAATATGCGCCACGTTTGCCGATGCTCCGCTTTCCGCATCCAGTCGCTAGCTTGTGTTACATCACACCGCAGCCAGGATATACACTGAGCAACTACTATCTGACCTCCTAAACCATAGAAGAAAATGAACATTAGAGGCTCGTCGAGGTGAGGTTGCTTAGGGTCTTGACCGTCATTTTCATAGACACTGTCGCTCGTACGTTACCTGCATAGGGTAGGGAAACAAAAAAGACGTAAATGAAGAAAGTAAAAGTAATAATTCTTCCGACATTCTTATAACCTGTGCCAAGAGCAGCATACTGCTCTATATTACCGCAGTCGGCTGATTCTAGCTGCGATAAACACTGTTCCACTTATTAATGCACTATGCTGTATTATAATATGTTTATTTAAGAACCTAGCGCACCAATTCCCTCTAAATCCATACTACTAATATTATAAATGCGAAAGTAACTCGGTCTGTCTGTCTGTTTCGTTTTCACGCCCAAACCACGGAACCGATTTTGATGAAATTTGGTACAGAGATAGATTAGACCTTGTGAAAGGATATAGGCTATGTTTGGTCGCGATAACCGACACGCACGTGGACGGAGCCGCGGGCAAAAGTTAGTCATAAATAAAAAATATATTTAGGACTAACTTAAAAAAAATATCGTTATAACTTCTTTATAATTTCCATAAAACTTACTCTTTTGACGTTTAATAAAAATACTGATCTACATTGACTGTTAAGTACGCTATTTCAAACGTTTTCAATCAAGAAACCGTAGCATGAATGGTTAATGGAAAATCGTTTTTAAAACCATTAAGAATTTCTCGGAAAACAATAAGGTAATCAATATAAATTATTTTTGCACTGCATACTGCCTGTCTTCTTCTTCATTCAAATGTTAATCCTATTCACTTCCGAAGCTTTCATTTGGAGTCCGGTTTCCGCTTTTTCCGGTCTAACTGAGGGTTTGGCTGAAATTCAATATTTCTGTAAAGCGACTGTCATCTGACGTCCACAACCCATTGGCGATATCGAAGCATTGCAAGTAGATCACATTTTTGTACTTTTTAGGTCTCCAACTACCCGTAACGACTGCCATAGATGTTCGTATGGCAACCGGGACTGACGGCTTGACGTGCTCTCCGAGGCACGATCAAACCAATGCAAATGCTCATATTCGTCCATATAAATATTTGCACTGAGCGGGGATCGAACACGCGCCTCCTGCGTAGTGGTTGCGCTCACTGTGGTAGTCAGCGCGACCGCTACGCGGAAGGCCCGTGTGACCCGTGCGCCACATAAAGCTGGGTCCACATTTGTATAATTTGCCCGATCCGATCACCGTATCCGTATCGGCAACGCGTATCATAATCGCATATGTGGACGGGTCATGATACGCGTATCACTGATAAATAAACATTGTGACCATGATACGCGTCGCCGATACGGATACGGTGATCGGATCGGGCAAATGATACAAATTTGGACCCAGCTTATGCTATCTATATTGCCAATAAGAGTTTATATCTTCCATAGTTAAGTATGTTCGTCATAGTTGACCCTGATGTATGAGTAGCGCTCAAAGTCATTATGGTTTTGAGACCAAAAGGGCCGAAGTCCATGGGGTTATATAAAAAGTTTAATAATGGCTCAAGAAGCTCGTGAGTTGTGTTAGGAAAGAAACAAATGAATGGACGTTATCCTTGCCTATTCCGCCGAAAAAAAATTACTTTTTAGGGTTCCGCACCCAAAAGGAAAAACAGAACTCTATTACTAAGACTCCACTGTTCATCTGTCTATCTGTCACCATGATAATATATCGCATGACCTATGATCATATGAATGATATGAGCTAATCAATTGAAATTGTCTTAAATTATGTATTTCTGTTGCCGCTGTTATAATAATAAATACTAAAACAGAAAAAAACAGCCTCCGTGGCGTAGCGGTAGTGAACATGGCCGCTACGCAGGAGGCGCGGGTTCAATCCCCGCTCAGTGCAAATATTTGTGTTCATGAAATATGGGTATTTGCATTGGTCTGGTCGTGCCTCGGAGAGCATGTTAAGCCGTCGGTCCTGGTTGCCATAAAAACATCTATGGTAGCCGTTACGGGTAGTTGGAGCCCTAAAAATTCCAAAAAAAACAACAGTGTAGCTGCAAACCTTCGATATACCTAATGTTACCATTGGGTTGTGGAGGTCAGATGGCAATCGCTTCACGGAAAATATCGAGGTATAGCCAAATCTGTAGTGAACACTGGTAAAGCGGACCCCAGACTCCGAGCTGAAAAAAGCTTCGGATGCGACTGTGAATTAACGCTAGGAGGAAGAAGACTAAAACAGAAAAAAAATCGTAACGGTACGAGAATCATCGAGCGCGAGTCCAACTCGCACTTAACCGGTATTTTCTTAATATATTTTTTTTAATGAAAAACAGAAAGAATATTACATATATTTATCATTATTATTTCCGTTTTTTATTACAATGAACATAAATAATACTAAATTAAATGGAAAACTAGAAACTGTCATTGCTAAAATAAACAATAAATTATTTTTATTACCATTTTTTTTTAAATTTTTACCATACTTCAACAGTGTGACACATGCAAAACATGTAAAGCGGCAAAATTCTTCTTGTATGTGCTTAGAAATCGATTTCAACCATCAATTTTGCCTGTCAAGAATATCTGTAAGTCCAAGTACATGCAAATTACTTTCAATGTTCAATCAAGCCATAAGTCTCGAGGACCTCTAAAGAAAATAAAATTGGTACAAAACCAGTTCTTTCTAAAAATTCATTGTAACAACACAGTATTTCCCAAATTCATTATGAAGCACGCTCATTTGCTCGAAACGGGGAAAGAATGTAAATCATTAAGGGAAAAATGAGCGACCTCGAAACGTTTTCCGCTTACGCATCGAATTGTAGTTACTCCCGGTGAGTAATAGATGGCGCTCTAAGTTGTGAGCTTGCAAAGTACTTCTTATTTTTCAAGTGTTCTATTTTTTATTTTGAGTATATAGGCGTTTATTTTAAGAAAACTGAAGTAAGGTTGAAAAGATAACTTACACACATTCACACCTGTAAATCCCAGAAGGGGTAGACAGAGGTCTGCTAACACTCATCATCATTATGATTTTCAGTACCTACGGGAGGGCACTTTATACCTGATACCCCCTGTTACCGATTCCCAATTTGTCAGTTTTATAATAGCGTTTTATCGAGGTGGTACAGTCAATGAGAAAAGTGTTACTTATTATTGTTGACTGTCGGATGGAAAACAGCTATATCCCTTAGTCTCCTTCTACGACACCCACGGGAAGAGAAAATGTGTAAGGAAGTAATGGAATGGGAAGAGATTGTAAAGATTACAGTAATTTAATGTGTCGGCCAATGAATTGAACGTGTAATAAAGACGAAGAAAATCTAAACGGCCCTTAATACCCCATTTACATGAAATTCTAACATAAAAAAATTAGTCGACTTGTAGGAATTAGCGAGAATTGTAGTAATTTGTAATTCGAGATTACAGTTATATTTTTGTAAAATGGTTCTTTTTATGACACCTAAATAAGGAAATAAGAAATAACGTCACCCTTGTTGGGTGAGAAAAACTATGAAGTACCACTACACTACATAAATAATAGGGAATAGTAACAACTGCATTACCTACATTATAAATTCATAATTTATTATTTCTTTCCATGATGATATTTTTTTTCTTTCATTCACGTGAGCCGCATGGCTCCCGGCAGAGTAAAATTTGGGCCACCCCATCTCCTCCCATGCGGTGTCGTACAGTAAGCTTCAGAGAAAAGGGACCCCCCTTGATAATGACATGAAAGCATTGAAGTTTTTTGAAACTTTGTGTAAATGTCATGTTGGTCTAGTGGTTATGACCTATGCTTTGTGAATACGTAACCGGGGGTTCAAATCCTCGGACACAAAGTTCTTTTTTTATTTCGTATAATTATTTTTTTATTCTCATAAGCACTTTTGTTAATTATTATTTAAGGAATCAAATTTTATAGTAGGTATGAGGTTTGTAAGAAAAGATAGGCTTGTTGTATAAACAATATTAATTTATTTCTCGAATTACATTTCTAGGACTACATGGAGTCCATTTCCTGGTTGAGTATACAGTTTTTCTATCTGAGTTAAATTGGGGTTACTTATTTTTAGATTTACTTATTTTTAGAACGTAAATTTATTGACAAAACACAATACCCTAAGTATAAAATGTTTACTTCACTTAGGGTCTAAGTGAAGTATAAAATGTTTAATATTACACATAGTTCTAGAAACATAACTACAATATTTATTTACTTATTTATTTAAAGTTGCAAACATTAATTTTTTACACTCTGTATAATCTTTGAATATAAAAGAATGGTTGAAAAATGAAATGTTATTTATGCCTGTGAATCACAAAGAAAGAACCAACATGCTAAACTATAACAGTATTGTATAGCAATATACATCTTCCTCTTTGATCACATTTTCTGATAAGTAACCCTTTTAACTGTTAAATTAACACAACATTAGAAAAATATGTGAGGTCAGATGGTGCATCGTTAACACATTAGAAGATTACTAAACTTGTAAACAAGAGTAATGGGATTAGGTATTAATAATAATATAATATTATCTGACCCCACAAGTTTTTTATAGGATTAAGATCCGGGCTTTTAGGCGGCCACTCAAACACCGTTATATCTTCTTGTGCATTTAGCCAGTCTTGCACAATTCGGGATGCACTAAAAGGTTATCCTGAACCAGGTAAATTTGTCCTTCTGGATATGCGACCCGCACTGATTATGCGCAGCATTACGTCTTTCAACACTTCAAGGTATCGCTCACTGTTCATTTCCACTAGCTCGCCTGGGCCCATTTATGACATCCATCTCCTTCCAGTAACCTAAAATAATAAACCTTTTCAAATCTGTTTTTTTTTTTTGTGATTTTATTTTAAAGAATATTATTATAATCATTTACTTACCTACCTTATGTTAACCGCCCGCTTGTTCTTAAGTCTTATACGTTTTTAGGGTTGAAGGGTGCCACTGAGTGAACTTCCACAATATCATGGTGCCGTTCTGATTCATGAGTGTAAGCAACTGGGCGAGGTCCTTGGCGTTCACATTTTATATCAGCCGTCGCTTGATACCTTCGAATCCATCTACGCACTGTATTTCTCTGTAATGAAAATGATAATAAATAAAAGAAACTCCAAAAATCTAACTTGTAAATGAAAATGTAACCTGATTAAGCATTAAATAGGTATATAATATCTATATTTTTATCGTAACTCTTACCGTTATGCCTCTATTCTTGCTTCCAGAGAATAACAATTTTAGCTTTCAAAAATGTTGTTATTCGAACCATACTTTCAATTTACTCAAAAAACTGATCAACAACTTAATAAATTGAATAATATTACGAGGAGGATTAACACCAATGCAAATTACCACGAATTATAAAGTTACCTTCAATCACAGTTTAGTAAATAAGACAAAGAAGTATTCTAATTGCAACCTTAGCGCGCTGTCACAGATATTAAAATACTATAGCCGCAGCTCATACAGCAGATAAGTTTTTGAAGTAAAAAACAAAATGACGGTAGTGCAACAAGCTGTATCAAGCGTAATCTATTGAACTAAACGAGAAATCTATACTAATTTCAACCTTATCTTTTAGTCAATTGAGCAGTTATTATTATCACATATGGTGTAGTTGAAATTTGAACCTTAAAGTCTACAAAATAACACCGTAATCAACTTTGTTCGATAATAGGAATAGGTAATGTAATTCATATTTTCGCCATTATTATCAAGTGAACCGTAGCCTAGTGGAGTAAGGCGCGGTCTAAGTAATCGGCTGGCGCTGGAGATGCGGGTTCGTATCCTCAAACGGCACATAAATTAATGTGGCATCTTTTTGTGAGTATGTTGTATCTTGGTATACAATTGAGCCGAAAGACGAAAAATATCAGAAAATTACAAATATGAACATGCAAATAAAAGGCAAATGAAGCTGTTTGCAGCTCAGCGATGATCGCATCGCGTGACGTCATTCGTGCGTGAGTCATGTGACGCGGCCGGCGCGCGGCGCAGGCGGCCATATTCTTTAAGTATTGAGGGGGTCTGTTTTCTCTGACGCTGACTGTACAAGGTGATGAAGGGATAGGGCTGTTTAATATCAGACTGATATATAGGTACAGCCCAGACTCAGCCTCAGATGCATGGCTCAAATCAACAATAGTGCCCGAAATATGGCAATAAGCTCACCTGCTATTACGTGGGATCGAATACAATGATTGGTAAAATGTGGGTGTTGATTCACCTCTGCCTCTGCCTAACCCTCCGGGGATAAAGGCGTAATTATACGTATGTATGTATGTCTTTAATTTGTTCTAGGATCCATGACACGCTTATTAATTAATGCTATTAAAGCTGTGTAAATTTTAGAAATTTAGAAATACAAATTTAATAATTTGATTCTCACCACATCAGAAACGGGTATTAGAATAAAACAAATTTGATTATAACTCGAGTTTTTGTTCTGTAATTTGTTGTGTTCAGTCTAATTTGTGTCAATCTTGTCATTGTGGATGTCACTTATGATTGACGACGATAATAATATATGTTGCGGAAGTTATCTCATCATAAGATATGCCTTATTATTTCAACTTCAAATTCATTATAGGTATTATTATGAATTTCCTTCAAATTCATGTGATGTGTCAAAGTGTTACGTATTTTGTGACACGGTCGTAATTAGATTTTATTTAATTGACAAAGTTGTAATGATTAAATTATGTATCTTTATTGTATTTCTTTTTGTTTTTATAACAATTTTCTACGCGACAGTACAAGATTTCAACTAAATTAAACAATGTTTGATGTGGTTCGACCGTCGTTTCATACGACGATGGTATAAATGGCCCCAGTTCAAAAAGTGTCATGGGGTATTTCGTACGAACAACAAACACAAACAACTGTGGCACAAACAACTTGTGGTATGAAACGCCCTTAGACCCATTGTACATAATTTATTTTAATTTCAAACATCATCTCGCTTATTACACAATGTAAATAAGTACACGATATTAGACTAATAGGCTACAAAATGAAAGGTATCAACAAAAATGAAAATTTAATACGCGATTAACTCATGGGGCAAGAAGATTTTTTTCTTCCACGCCCCCTGGGGAGGCTTCAAAGGCCTGTCTTAGCTGTAATAAATTTCATTTTGCAAGAAAATCGATGACTATAAGTAAAAATCTGCGCCTGTAGGTGAAGGGAATTTGATTTCAATGTATTTGATTGATTGAATAAATTCCTAGACAACGTTATGCCATTAATAACTAGGTGTATAATAATTAAAATAATGACATGGATTTAAAATTACGATACGCACAAAAAGAAATTGACCGGGTGTCTATAGAGCGAGAGTCCCCTTCTTTATAGCGTTAATCCCAGTCGCATCCGAATCTTAAACCTAGGAGTCTGGGGTCCGCTTTACCAGTCTAACTGCGGATTTAGCTGGCCTTCAATATCTTACGTGAAGCGACTGCCATCTGACCTCTACAACCCAATAGTGATATTGGGCAATATCGAAGCATTGCAGCTAGAGGGGGCTGAAGAGGCTATATAACTCAATTAAAGTTTCAGGTCAACAACTCATCTAATTGGAAGATATCTAGACCGTACATTACAAGATTTGGTTTATTTATCTTATGGTTAGATTGAGCGAATCGAGCTAGAGTCTCCGTTTCGACAATGTGAGCGATTTTGCTTTCGTCAAAGTGCATGTATGTCTATTTGTCAGTTCCGGTCTAGAGTTTCTAGACCCTCTAGAGGGCGTATTTCTTAATCAATTTTCACCAAACTTTGCACACGTGTTCTTTGATTTAAAACACAAAGGAGACGGGGACTTCTGGGCCAAAATTGTAATGAGTTGAGATATGACTTAAAAAAAGCGGTATTTTTTTCTATTTCAAAATATTAAAAAACCAGCTCAATTGAAAATCTTGAAGACGAGAAATCTTAAAACTAAATTTATTTCACTAGCAAAATAAAATATCGATTACTAAAAATTATTTAAACAATATTGCGTATTAAAACACTTGCATCACAATTTGATATTAAATCAATCAGAGTAAACAAAACTTAATCATAATATTAATAATAACCATTTAAAATACCAAATAATAGTCTAATAAAAATAAATTCTGAATCGATTTCCGTTAATCGATTAATTATTTCTTGTGTTTATCAACTGTATTTTTAAGCTATGACAGCTGACATCTCTTTTTCTGTCAATCAGGCCCACGAATGTATGGAAGAGTATCCATCTCCTTTAGTCGAGAGCTTTTTTGATTAAGGCAAAAAGGGTGGGAAAGGGGGAAAGTTTGCTATCGCGTTATTTATGAATGGATTTTGATGATTTTTGGCTGAAACATCAAGGACATGATTCCTCACAAGTGGTTGTGAAAACAAAAGGTGCTCGCGCTTTGTTATTCACAGAACTACTAGTTTTATTACTAACAAGAGTAATAGGCCGGGGTCCCTAGTACATTGCCAAAACCTGACTACTATCAAGCTAATTTTCCGTGAGTAGCTTCGTTTTGATGAGACGCCCATTATTAGGTTGTACGCAAGTTTCGAATGTGGTAGCTAACAGAGATAGCATGGGTCAAATATGTCGATTTCATGATTCCAAAAAACTTATTACTAACCGGCTAGTTTTTCTTATATCTCAAGATAATTATCTAAGTTCTTTGAAAAAATATTTGTCCTACAAAATATATGGTTTTATTAAAGAGTCCCCCTCTTCGAACATGTATTGATATCGAGGTCATCTGAAATGATTACTAACCGGCTGATTTTTCTTATATTACTTGTTTAATGTTTATATAATTCAACAAACATATTGTCCTACAAATTGTGTGGTACGTTAGCCCAGTCCTACACTCAAAAGTAGTAGTACTTATCCTTGATATAAAATTATTACTATCAAGCTGAATCTTCGTGAATAGCTTCGTTTTGATGAGACGCCCAATAATAGCTTGTACGCAAGTTTGAAATGTGGTAGCTAACAGTGCTAGAATCGGTCAAATATGTCGATTTCATGATTCCAAAAAATTTATTACTAACCGGCTAGTTTTTGTTATATCTCAAGATAATTATCTAAGTCATTCGAAAAAAAATTGGTCCTACAAAATGTATGATTTGATTAAAGAGTCCCCCTCTTCCAACATGTATTGATATCGAGGTCATCAAAAGTGATTACTAACCGGCTGATTTTTCTTTTATTATTTGATTAATATTTATACAGGGCGTCCCACGGCGATGCCACATGGAGGGAAAGTACCTTAAATCCTTAAGTTAGCTCATTTTACTTAAAGGAGACATCATTTTATTTTTTTAAAGAAACAAAACTGCATTTAAAGATTTTTAAAAATTCGCTTGCCACACCCGGTAATCGAACCGACTAAAATCCGAAAAAGTAACACCCTGTATTTTTATAGCATCAATCGATAGTGTCAATCATAAGGATCAAATCTCTCTAAGAAACATGGTAAATTAAACGAAAGGAAGTCCTTGAAATCTAAAATTATAAATTCAATTTGGCAAAATAAAACACTTTTACTCAAAGTTCATCCATCCATCTGATACCATAATTAACAATAAAATTCCATATTTAAACTACTTTTCTTTTTTTATCGTGCTGATACCGCTGCTGGTCAGCAGTAGTATTTAGGTATGTCGAACTCAAACCGACTAAAACCGCACGCCGTCTAAATTAACAGGTTATAAGTTGATCCATAGGGCAATTCTCTTGCCATTTTCGTTGCACAGGGCACACCGCGTGCAGGTTTCTAATCAAGCACCCAAAAATAACTACCTACCCTACCTACACATACCTCATGCAGTTACCCAATAAAGTTACATTCTAAACAGGTAACAAAGTTCATTCATTTAGTACTCATTTTGCTAAATAAATTTCATCAAAGATATCTCTAGTGTTGATACCTTGTGAGAAATTCTTACAAGGTATCAACACTAGAGATATCTTTGATTTGATTAGAAACCTGCACGCGGTGTACCCTGTGCAACGAAAATGGCAAGAGAATTGCCCTATGGATCAACTTATAACCTGTTAATTTAGATGGCATGCGGTTTTATTTTTATTTTATTTTTTATTTTTATACATTTTATTTTTAGTTTTAGTCGGTTTGAGTTCGACATACCTAAATACTACTGCTGACCAGCAGCGGTGTCAGCACGATAAAAAAAGAAAAGCAGTTTAAATATGGAATTTTATTGTTAATATGGTATCAGATGGATGGATGAACTTTGAGTAAAAGTGTTTTATTTTGCCAAATTGAATTTATAATTTTAGATTTCAAGGACTTCCTTTCGTTTAATTTACCATGTTTCTTAGAGAGATTTGATCCTTATGATTGACACTATCGATTGATGCCATAAAAATACAGGATGTTACTTTTTCGGATTTTAGTCGGTTCGATTACCGGGTGTGGCAAGCGAATTTTAAAAAATCTTTGAATGCAGTTTTGTTTCTTTTTAAAAATAAAATGATGTCTCCTTTAAACAAAATGAGCTAACTTAAGGATTTAAGGTACTTTCCCTCCATGTGGCATCGCCGTGGGACGCCCTGTATAATTTAACAAATATGTTGTCCTACAAATTGAGTGGTACGTTATCCCGGTCCTACGCTCAAAATAAAAATAATGTCTCTGCTCAAAATATAGCAATAACTTCATTTCGATGAGACGATGGGTTTATATCGAAAAATATCGATCCTAGGAAAAAATTATGGCATGGATGGATGGATCTGCATCCCATTCCGAATGGAATGACACCTCAATCATAATAATTTCTGAGGAATACCAAAAAAAAAATTGACCTAAAAAGTACTTGAAAAATAGACTATTAACGTCTTAATTAACGTATTAGACGAACATATAAGGCAATTCTCTCGTCATCTCCGTTGTCCAGGGTGCGATGCGGTGTACCACGCAGTGGTTTCCAAGTCCAACCTATACCTCGAGACACGTATCTTGGACCTAAATTGACATAATTGTAGCGTCGCCGTCAGTAGCTTTATGGTTAAGGAGTGGGCCTTACGATCAAGAGGTCCCGGGTTCGAATCCTACCCATTACACTACAGACGTGAACCCACTCCTAGCACAAGCAATTTAGCATACTTGGGGGGTTAATAGGTGTACGAAAATGGATTTGATGTAGGATAAATAAAATTCGGAAATGCTAATAAGACTTCTTTATCGTGCGAAAGCTCAACAGTCATTAAAATTAAATTTATAAAATTACAATAAGTTAATTAAAACTACCGACAGGACGCAGCGCCTGCGTATTGCATAAGTCGTGTATGCTCTGGCTCCACTAGTTGCGAAAATAATCCTTCAGGCGCTTTAACGCTTCAACATGCCCCCGGGCGTTGAAACAACGGTTTCAACCAGACTCCGACGATACAGGTAATGGACAGATTCTCTTGAATACTTGCCGAACAACTCCAGCAGATGTGTTCAGTTTCAACAAGTCTGTAGCGGGGTTTCCTGAATGCCATTTAGTCCGCACCTGCAATTCTGCAACATATTAGTTGCTCCATCTTCTGTACCAAAATGTTCCCGGAGTTGTATATTCAGAAGAATTATCTCGGTAGTTAGGCTGCGGTAAAGAAGTAATGGGCGTCCAATGAGGATGTGAAACTGGCGTAAGTGGGCCAAGTGGGGGTGATCTGCTAGATCCGAGGATAACGGCGTCAGTCAACGAGTCGAAATGGCTTCAATCTTCGTCAGTGTGGTGTAAAGCTCTTCAAACCTAATATTACAATTTCCCAACACTCCTTGTAGGTGGTACTTTGTTGACTTAACACCTGCTTCCCAGTGACCACCACAATGCGGGGTGTAAGTGGGTACAAATTGAGACCGAACACCATCGCTCGCCGTACGTTCACTCAAGGACAAATTAATCGAGATTAAAACTTATAGCATTAGGTACAAACACCGACAATGAGGTACCGTAGTCCGAAAAAATCTCAACGGGCTTGCTTTTCGAGATCGAAATCGATACAAAGCTAGCAAATAATTATTAGGTACTTGTTAAATCACCAACAAGCTCTAACTGGATAGCCTTGGTTGTAAACCAAATAAATTACGACATACACCTTTACTAGCCTGCATCCACGACCCTGACGGCTGGCACACGTAATAGGGCCTGCGTAACCAACGCCCGTAGTCTCAAAAGGATAACCGGGACGGAGACGCTCACGTGGTAAGTTGCCCATCAGTGGGGCTACCACCTTACCCTTCATACGATAGTACCTGACACATTTATAATAGCAAATTTTTGCTCAAATTAAATAATAGGTTGGTATAATGATGTGTGGACTGTAATAGATAAATAGATAAATATTCAGATGTAGAACAGGTTTTCCTACTTGAATGAATGGATAGGTACCTATTAAAACATAACCTGTGGAACGTAAAGCATGAGTAGTGGTAGTGGCGCCGATCCTAAACACTGAACGTCATTAAACGATACTCGTGTCGACGTTTACGTTTCCATTTAGGTACTAAATAATGTGAACAGTGTGTAGCCTTATGATTTACCCACTCACCATGATTATCGACAGAAATATTACCTTTTAAATCATGCGAGGGTAGTGATGAATAGTTCTGCGTAACTGGGCCAGAAATTATCCATCCTAAACGGGTTTCACACAATACTGGCTTCCCAGCACCTAACTTTAATCTTTTAGATCCCAATAAATCCCAAAACAGATCAGCACCTATGAGAATATCAATATCTCCAGGCTTATAAAACTTGGGATCAGCTAAAGTGATATTCGAGGGTATTTCGAAATCATTAATATTTATTTCGCGGCACGGTACGTTGCTCGTAATATATGGCAAAACAAAACAATTAAGGTTGAATTCAAAGTCGTCTTGTAATGACGTCAGCTTTACTCGACATACTTTGCCTACGCGCGACGTGACATTGTTTATGCCAAGTATAGATTTACTCACCGGGCTAGTTAGTAAATTTAGTCTTTTGCATAACCGATCTGTTATGAATGACGACGTGCTCGCACTGTCTAGAATGGCGCGAACGAAATGGACACCGTTATTATGATCACGCAGTTTGATCAAGGCAGTAGACAACAACACATCTCGCTGCTTATGACCACGGACAGACGCAATGGTAGCTGATAAAGCTACGTTAGCTGAGGTCGTATTGGCAGACGGAACAGATGGATGAAAGTTATTAGTCGTATCAGGAGGAGAATCATCTATATGTGTATTCGGAATAGTGCATGTATTATTATTTGTGTGAATAAGTGTGTGATGTCTACGTTTGCAGTGTTGACAACCCGGTTTTTTACACTTGTTAGCGTAGTGACCCGAGTGAAGACAATTGTAGCACACTTTATAGCTAGGTAGTAACTTAATACGAGCGTCAGTGTTTAATGCGAGAAACTGTTGACAATTGTTCAATGTGTGATCGAGACTATCGCATTTAGGACATACTTTCGGAACTGAATGAGTAGAAGAACTGCTAGAAGACTGCGTAGCTATCATAGACTTTAACTTAGAGTCTGATTTAGATGTTGTCTGTGAATAATTTTGACGTGAAGACTCTAAAGTTTCTATGAGATCGGCTCGGCCACGTAAGAAATGTAGAAATACAGCAAACGTAATCGGGCTGTCTTTGTCTAACCTGCCTTTGTATTCCTCCCACTCACGAAAGGTTTTTTGATCAAGCTTCGGAGTGATAATACAAATTAAAAGCGTATCCCACTGGTTGACAGGTTCTCCTAACGATGTCAAAGCTCGCAAGTCTTTATTTAATTTATCGATTAAATTCTTCAATGCAATAGAAGACTCCTTATGAATAGACTCAATATTTAATAACGAATTTACGTGATTAGTTACTAATAGTCGTTTGTTGTCAAATCGATCACACAATAAACTCCAGGCTACGGCGTAATTACTCGAAGAAAACTCAATGCTTTTTATAACCACGGCAGCAGTACCCTCAAGAGATGCTCTTAAGTAGTGGAATTTGCTAACTACATCAATGTCATCATTAAAGTGAATCAGGCTAGTATAGGTGTCACGAAACTCTAACCAATTATCATATGATCCGCTAAACTTAGGTAACTGAATGGTAGGTAATTTGACTCGTGTACGAGTGCTTTTACAACTTTGCATCGATTTATTCTCGGTATTAAAACTAACAAGCATACTTTGCGCTCTGGACAAGGACTTGTAATAAATAGACTCGAAGTCAGAACGTTCAACATATTGCAATTTTACATCCTCAACAAGACATTCTAGGCGCAACTGTACCTCATCGTATCGCTCATACACCGACTCAAGCTTGTCCATACGCAACTGTAGTTCCGAAACATCGCAACTTGACAACTCTTTGTCCTGAAGTGAGTCCAGGAAGTGAACGAAGGTGGTCAATCGACCCTTGTAGCTACCTCGCGTTTTAACTAACTCCTTTTCCTCGGCCATACTGGGAAGCAGGTGTCGTCAACCTAGAATTGATACAATGATGCAATTAACAATCAATGCTTATATTACCGGAACAATAAAATTTTCGATGAATACCTACACTTGACTAAAGCTTACAGAAAGTTACTTTTATATTAGCAATATGATTCCTCTTATTTAATTGACAAGGGTATATGTAGGTACTTAGGACTTACAATATACCTATAGTACTACCTACTTGTATTAATTTACTATAAAATTACACAATATTATAAAAGACTACCTATATTAAATTAATTTGTAGATCTTTTTACTTTCAATTAATACATTTACATTTATATATTTTAATGAATACAGTAACAAATCCTGAACTAATAACTATATTAAATTGAATTGAAATTGAATGACTTGCAATTATTAATATCGAACACTCGAATGTACCACCTGTGTCAAGATACCTAACTACCAATTAACAATCACAGTTAATGATGTAAATTAGTTACAGCTTTATATAAATTAGTTAAATAATGTAGCAAGTAAGCTAACTATACTATATTCAGTATGATTTAAACTAAATACTATAAGCTGATGAAAAATTACTAATTACAATGTAAGTAGGTACCTGATGATTTAACTCTAACACTGTACGTTTAATGGTAAGCAATAATTATGTTACCTGAGTGTTGGGTGAAGATATTAAATTATAATAAGTAAATGCTTTACACCACGAACTTCGTCTTGCTTGAACTTAATCCTCTGGTTCAGATCCTTAATCCTTATTCCTTATATTTCTTAATCCTTATTTTCTTAATCCATATATTATATTTACTATATTCACTTCCGCTAATATCCAGAATATCCGGTTCGTTAGGACCATGTACGAAAATGGATTTGATGTAGGATAAATAAAATTCGGAAATGCTAATAAGACTTCTTTATCGTGCGAAAGCTCAACAGTCATTAAAATTAAATTTATAAAATTACAATAAGTTAATTAAAACTACCGACAGGACGCAGCGCCTGCGTATTGCATAAGTCGTGTATGCTCTGGCTCCACTAGTTGCGAAAATAATCCTTCAGGCGCTTTAACGCTTCAACAATAGGAATATTAGTAATTTCAGTTACTAATATTCTTTATAAAAAATAAAATCGGGAGACTTGACTATCTCATGCAGTCACACAATAACGTTACATTCTAAATCGGAATCGAAGTTCAGTTATTTACTCACTACTCATTTTATACTAAAAAAATGGCGTTATTGTTGATAAGGTATGTCAAGCAAAAGTACTGTGTCTGTTGGAATGAAATTTAATAAGTTAAGATTTTATGGACTTCCTTTCATTCAATTTACCATGTTTATTAGAGAGATTCGATCCTCATGATTGACACTATCGATTGAGACTATAAAAATACAGGATGTTATTTTTTTGAATTTTAGTCGGTTCGATTACCAGGTTTGGCAAGGGAATTGAAAACTATGAATGCAGTTTTGTTTCTTATAAAAAATAAAGGAATGTTTCCTTTGAGTGAAATTAGCTATCTCCAGTATTTAAAGCACTTTCCCTCGAGGTAAGGTTAAAATCTTCCACCCTGTATAATATACTATACTATACTACATTATATTTTCGTATCTACCTAGTCTACTAAAAAATAAAGTTATTTAAATTAAAAAAAAAAAAGATTTATTCACAGCATGTTATGTTACAAATAGGAAAACGAAAAAATAACAATTCTTGTCGGACTAGTGATACATACCAGTTTCCTTGTAGGACATTGTTACTTTTGGGCAGAGAACACACTTACCTATCATGTTATATTTTTGTCCTACAGTTAGTAATGAGAAAAAATATCTTGTGGTACTAACAACTTCTGATCGTAGGAGCAGGATAACGTACCACTCAATTTGTAGGACAACATGTTTGTTATATTATATAAATATTAACCAAGTAATAAAAGAAAAATCAGCCGGTTAGTAATCACTTTTGATGACCTCGATATCAATACATATTCGAAGAGGGGGACTCTTTAATCAAACCATACTTTTTGTAGGACAAATATTTTTTTTAAATAACTTAGATAATTATCTTGAGATATAAGAAAAACTAGCCGGTTAGTAATAAGTTTTTTGGAATCATGAAATCGACATACTTGACCCACTCTAGCTCTGTTAGCTACCAGATTCGAAAACTGCATACAAGCTTTTGTTGGGCGTCTCATCAAAACGAAGCTACTCACGGAAAATTAGCTTGATAGTAATCAAGTTTTGGAAATGTTCTAGGGAACCCGGTCTATAAATTAAGTACAGTATAAACAATTGCACGAGAGTAATGATACTCTTTATTCGTCTGTATCCTTTATTTGCTCTATCACTACATATTAAAAAACAAAGTCACTGTCGCTGTCTGTCCGCCCCTATGTATGCAATCTTCAAAACTACGCAACGGAGTTTGAAACGGTTTTTTTAATAGATAGAGTGATTTAAGAGGAAGGTTTATATGTATAATACATTGTAGAGAAACACTGATAAATTTAGAGATAATACTACGCGGGCGGAAAATATAGCGGTACGAAGTACGCCGGGTCAGCTAGTGGGATACAAACGAAAGATAATACATTACAGATATTGTACTATCGCGATCATAAGTGCAGTACCAATCTGACGCAACTATTGCGCGTCAACAATAGTCGTACTTATGACCTTATTCTTTGAAGACAATTCACACACACATACACGTCAACACTACGTCGTACAGTACTCTTACTAAACTTTTGAAGTTATGACCTTAATCTTTGAAGATAATTCACACACACACATACACACACATTAATATTGTTCACTCGTTGATTGATATTGTTAATTTCAATATCACACGTAAGCCGCCCCGTAGCTGAGTGGTTTAAGGTGCGGCTTGATGAATAGTTTGAAACCTGTCGGTGATGGTTCGAACCTACCGGAACTAATAGAACTTTTTGTGTTTTATATTTAAAAGTTATGATATATAAATGTTGATACGAATATAAAAATGTTTCTTAGGTAGAATTTTAAACTTAGCGAGAAAATAATTATTTGAGGGTGCATTTGAAATAAAATGGATTCATTGGCTATGAGTGAAGTTGTTGGTTGGTGAAGTCAGTTACAACTACCCTATTTATATATTATATCATCTATGGTTACGACTGTTTGTGTTAATTACTGTTCGAGCGATTACATTTCTTTTTTAATAAATCAATAATGTCAAATATAAGTATTGAAGCAAAAGCTAATATTGTGGCCATATTCGAATGGTCTGAATATATCTCAAATTTCTAATGAGACGGGCTTATCTGTAAGTTAATTAATTAATTGATATTGTTGTAGTGCAATTTTGTTCATTGGTTGCAATTGTGTAATATGGTTGTTGTTTTTTTAGAGAAATACTGGGAGTCGTTGCGTGAAACAATTTGAGGAAGAAGAGTTTTAGAGTTGGAGGAGAAGTGGAAGACCTGCTGAAGCGGCGTTATATGGTAGCAGAATATGAAACGAATAACGAAGAGTATTTACTAGTACCGAACACTGAATCTAAGTGTAAATTATGTGGGGGTGGATTAGAGCGCTAGGGCCGGGTGAATTAGACCCAATATCTGCGCGTGCAAATAGTGCAAATTATGTGAAAGTGTTAGAAGATATAATGTTGCCCACAGTGCGAAATGTCTATCCAGATATAAATGAGGGTTTAAAGGCATTAGAAGGTTTCTTCAGGGTCGGCAGCATGAGTGTGACGCCCCTGGTGTTGCATACGTCCAAAGGCCACGGTAATCACTTTCTATCAGGTGGGCCGTGTGCTTGTCTCCCACCTAAGTGGTATAAAAAATGATATAAGTTTTGTGCACGATAATTGTCCCATTCATCGAACCACCATACTTCGCGAATGGTTTAGTGAACGTAAAGTTATTCCTTGCTGTGGCGAAGGGTGAAAATGTTCAAAAGGGAAGCCGGTGGCAAATCCCAAAGAACAACCATGGCAATTTTGTATGAAATTCTCTCAAATTTTAGATAGGTACTGAATTTTAGGTGTAATACATGTAATAATGCATTAAACTTAAGCATCTTTCATGACTTCCCTTTGCAGAGCAAGCCGGCAGGAATCGTGTTATGAGTACTCCTCGCCACTGAATTTCCTTGGCCAGCACGATCCCTTGATTTGAACCCGATTGAGAATATATGGGGTTTAATGGTGCAAAGAGAGATAAAAGTTATTGTTATTATATATTATATTTTATATAAAATAGTTAGGCTCAATTTAAAGTGAAAGCTCTCGTGATATTGTTACTCCGTGCTAAGCTATTCTGTTTAAATATTTTTGTTATTTAATTTCAGTTGAGCCTATTGAGACTACTGAGCCTATCAAGGGACGTGCTGGCCTGTAATTAGTATAAGACTGTATGGTTGAGGTTAAGTTTCAATCCTCTTTTCCGAAAAAAAACTTTCGAGAAAATGAATAATTAAGCTATAACCTCAATATGCAATATTAATTTTATTATAAAAAGTATATTTTTTGGATGAAATTATTATAACCACAAATTAACATTGGATAATTCTTTTAATAAACTTTTTTTTTTAAACTATTGTTTTATTTATAATCTATTGTAAATTAAGTATAATATTTTTCTATTTGTAAATAATTATTTCTAATTCTGTTACTTGTTCCTAAAATTTCATGAAAACAAAACAACAAAAAGTGGAAAAACTAAGATCCGAACCCACAACATCCGATTTCAACACTATCCATATCAGCCTTGTTACCGACCAGGCTACGCACTGCCTTACGTAGAATAACGAATTTTTGCATTACTTTATATAGATGCATGCTTCGAACATAATAGTATGAAAAGGCAAGCATAACGTTTTCTTTGTTTCGCATCACACACATTTATATTTTCTCATATCGATACTGTGAGACGTATAAATGTATGCGTTAAACATTACATACACATAGATACGCGTTTAACCGGACAAGCGATTATAAACATTACGGTGCTAATGCACTTTTAATTACGATAGTACAATGGGTGGTTTTATCGAAATCTGCGATTTCTTACCAGACAACTTTTATTTATACTGTATTGCTAGACATTGGAAAATTTATAGTGTATACTATATGATACCCTTAACACCGCAGCGATTAAAAACATTCAGTGCCCCGAGCACAAAATTCGTAACCTAAACGTATCGAAAGAACGAAGCATTGCGATTGGTCGCCTGCTTACTGTAAACCTGTGTAAGTTACCAATCGCAATGCTCTGTTCTTCCGATACATTTACGTTCCGAATTCGAATTTTTTTGTGCTCGGGGCCCTGGAAGCTGAAAATATACAGCCACTCATAGAACGGCAGCAAGTAAAACTGTAGAACATAGCTATATCTGCTAAGGAAGATAAAATACTACGAAATTATCTAAGCAACAGGTTTTCTATAGTACTTATAAAATACTGGCAAGCTCACTTAATCTCAATAGTTGTTTAATAGCCTATTAAATGGCAGTGTGGCGTATGTATGTAAACGCACTCGAGTGCGAGTGGATAGCTCTTTGAAGCTGTTTAGTTGAAAAATAGTCGTCGACTTATTTGTGAAATTAAGTGCTTATGTTGTTGAGGTTTCATTAGTGCTAGATTAACGGAGTGGAATAGAGTTTACTGAATTTGAATTTATTATTTTTGTTAAAAGCTAGTTTAAAATAGTTAGTATATACGCATGTATGTTGCATGTATGTAGGTAGGCGTGTATTGCTGTACATATTTTAGTGACTAAGTACGTAGTTTTTATATAAATTATCATTTCAAAGGCAGAAAAATGCTCAAGCTGATTTCAAGTCATTTTATTGAGACACTAAATATATAAAAAAATATTCGATAATGTTTCCGCCTAATCTGAATTAACCTTAACCCTGTGTATGTATATTCATTATTACCACAGCGTTAGTCACAGTTTACATTCAAACCTTGTACTTGAGAGCTCGAGAACCCCTCCGATTCTGAGAGGAAAGCTTGCGCCAAAGATTCGTCAGTTACTCAACATATGTACTGAGTAGCAAATAAACTTATATACTCAGGTCAGTAGATTCCAGATTTTGTCGTACAAAATAATTCATATCAAAATAAAAAAAAACATATTATATAAAGCATCGACAGGTTAAGTGCACCACGGGTACCACTCTCATTATATAAAACCCTATCAATGAGTGGTTAATACAAACTGAGTGTTCACGATACCCAGTTTGTATTAACCCAGGTTAATTAATAGTACATTTATCAAGTCCTCCAAGAAATAGGCGAAATCGCCTAGTAGGTACAAGAGTAGCCATTTCTAAGAAAATAATAATAAAATATAAACAGTATAATGGATTAAGTGGAATCACGACCTTTAGTAGAGGATACTTAAAACCATCGTTGATTACGAATACCAGGGAAAATCAACTTGACTTTAAAAGTTCCAAGTTAAACAGGGTTATTGGTAACTCGACGTATTCCTGTCGGGGGGTGTTAGAGGACCCAAAATGCTACAATTTGGAGCACACATATGTATGGGCGAAAATCAATATTTTTCGAAATAATTGACATTTTGTGTTTTTTTCGTATTAACCCAGATTTCAACCTTCAAGTGCAAATTTAAAAAAATGTATTTCTATCAATTAGCCTATCGCAGTCCACTGCTAAACATGTCCAAAGGACTGCTGATATAGCTACTGTCCACTCTACTGCTGGACATAGGCCAGCAATGAATTAGACAGTCCCTATGTTTTGGAGGCTTTGGCCTGCGGTTTCCACGATGGCCAGACGGGTTGGTACAGAGTTTTATTTTTAGATTTCCTTCTCTCGTAGTGACATTGTCTGCATATTTTTCCGTTAGTCGTCTCTTACGACACACTTCGGATGGGAGTACAAGTATCACCACCCCGGTGATACTTGTACTCTTTCTTCGTCACCAGGTCTACTTTCAACTAATTAAATGTGAAAGTTTGTAAAGATGTTTAGATTTTTGTTATTCAATCATGCTCTACGGCTGAACGGATCTGGCTGCAATTTTGTACAGGGATAGATTACTTTTTATCCCGGGAATAGATTTCCATTGGCAGCGGGATCGGGATATGCTAGTTGATGATTTAGTGTCCTTATCAATATTTAGGGGCACAGTATTATTTCGTTCCGGGCGTCTCCATGCCAATAATATTCGAATCACAGTGTAACACACTCGATTAAAACCACATTGTTTTATTTAAACACAGGTTATCAAAGACTCACGCGCGAGGCTAAACGTTAATGTAAATAATAATTTTATTTTCAAATAACCATATTCAGAGCTGATTTTATTTTACTGTTGGATAGACTAGCTGTTACCCACGGCTCCGCCCATGTAGATATCGGTTATCGCAACCAAACATAGCCTATATCCTTTCTCAAAGTCTACTCTCCCCCAGTATTCAATTTCATCAAAACCGGTTCAGTGGTTTAGGGTGTATTAAGAAACAGTTTACCGGTACATTTTAATTCGCCAAAAAAAAATCATATTCGCGCCCATTTGTTTGTAAGCATAATGGGCGCGAATGGGTTGCGATTGTTTTTACCATGTGTTGTGTTAGAATGTAAACGACGAACTATTACCATTTTTGTTGGTATGGAAACTTACCGGTAACCTGTTAATAAATACACTTAGGCGTGAACGCGTATGGCTCTGGGTCGGCCGGGGTGCGAGGGATATGGCTACGACAATCTCACCTCCGGCAACCGACGACGGTCCAGAGACGGCGTGCGTTTTAGTCGGTTCGAGTCCGACATAACCTCCTCCTCCGGTGGGGGAGGTATCCGTGGGGATTTTTCGCACGATAAAAAAAGAAAGAAAAAAAGGCATAGATGTGTAGTAAAGTCATTTATTTTAAAATTAGTCTAGCTGTATTGTATTAACTTCGTTCATATTTTGATGAGCTAATCGTTCTTGACGAGTTTTATTACACGATACTTTAGAACAATATTTTGTGCGTACACTTCGATTAACGTCTTCACATTTTGTTAGCGTCTTAAGAGAAAATAAAATCTAAATAAAACCGTACAAATAATGTGCTAAATTGTTCCCCAAATCCATTTAAGTAACGTCTCAGTCGTTAATTATTCAGTTTGAAGAAACCCCGGTTTTAAAACGGCCTGCGATTAAAGCAAAGGTTGAAATACGTCCCCGAGGAGCATGCATCGAAATAATGAAGGCATCAAGATTCCAATTATCCCAATGCTTTTGTTCCAACCCACTTCGCAAGCCTATTGTCATCACATTCTCGCATTCAATGAATATTTTTCATTCATTTGTGCCTTTAATTAATATCTATTTCAGAAAATTTCTATTGAAACTGTACCTTCCGTACCCTAGATGCTCTCTTTTGTTGTTTAATTGATTTTGGGGTTGGAGCGAAATTGTAAAAGGATTAGTGTAAAGAAGGGATGCCATATAAATCACACGTTTAGTAAAGTGATCTGAAATGACTATAACCTTTTATATTTCATTAGACATACGTATTATCCATTAAAAGGCTTTTAAAACTAAGGCATTATCCCTTTGAGATGAGTGGGTCTCGAACACTCAAATCAGGGACATGAAGTACTACGGAGATTGGTAACATTATATCAGAAAGGTGAATTCTACGAACCCCGTAACGTTTGAACCCCTTGGGCGTGGGTAGTAAATATATCCATTAACTTGGCCCTTAGGGAAATAGTGGTTTACAGTAATCCTCATACGAAACCCTTCTGTAAACTGGAGTATGTTGATAGTAATGTTTGACAGGAATCAAGACGAAATAAATGGAATTAGCGAAGACGAACAGAGAATATTGTAATTAGATTACGTAAACATTCGCAAAAAATTCGCTGAGTTTATTGCTGGCTTCTTCTCAGGGCAAAGCCGCGTTCTGAACCGATGGTCAGTTTTATAAGTACTAGTTGCAGCCCGTGGCTCCGCTTTCATGAATTCTACTCATGCAATGGAGGTAGGACACGACGGTGTTGCTGTCCCAACTGAGCAGTCTGAGTGGGGAAGTACCTCTACCCTACAGAATACCGCAGCCAGAGCTCACTAGGGAGGTTTTGGGCTGTCAGTGGGAAGACCCAAGGCTTGTCCTGTCCTGACGGCATATAAACTCTCTGTTCTTAAAGGGTAGCAGCACGATGGTGACTCCCCTGATGTTGCAGTCGTCCATAGGCTACGGTAACCATTTTCCATCAGGTGGGCCGTGTTCTTGTCTGCCACCCGAGTGGTATAAAAAAATTCTGATCCGTTTGCGCAACCCCTGGCAACTATTCCTGTATCAAATTTCAGCCAGATTTGATAAATTTTTTAAGCGTGATTAAATCCAAAAATCTTCACAAAATAATATTAGTAAGATTTATACATGTTCATGTACAATAAATGGATGTAAATTGACAAAAAAGTGTTATAGGGCGGTCGGAAATCAAAATGCCAGGAGCGACGCTTTAAAAGCCTCATCGGCGATGGCCTCCAAAAAGGTCAGGCATGTATAATTTGCGAGCGGTGAACATGGTTGACGCCTAAAAAAGGGAAAGCAGTCCATGTATTTTGTATATTTACAGATGTATGATACCTATATTTCTATACTGTTGCGTTACTGAGATATAGGTATTTATCTCCTTTTATTTTGTTTACTATTTTGAAAGGCGTATACGGACCGTAATAAGTGGAAAGATGTCATTTCTGTCTACCCTGATGAGAAAGAAGCGTGAATATTATGTATACTACGTATGTGATGTAATCTCATGGTAAGCAGTTACCATTGCCTCTTCAAAGCGAAAAATCTCAAATAATTAATAGTATTGAGATAATTTTAAAGCAATTAGTTTGCTAGACTAAACAAATTATAATAAATTGGAAAAAGCGAAATAAATTATTATATATAATATATATATTATATATAAAATTATATAATTATAATTAATAGTATCTCTCAGTTATAATAGTTATCACTGCAGTAATATGGAGAGAATAGAAGCACAAATAAAAACACAAAAAGTTTAAAAAACAATCGAAGAATAGAAAGAATTGTAATTCCGAAAATTCGACACTTCTGTCCAGCCAATCGTAATCGTAAGATAAGCCCCCCTAGACAAGTGGCAATTCGTTGCTCGGCGTATGATGGAATAGAATGATAAATGTATAGGATTTGATGTTTTTGACATTCGTTGACGCCTGTCATATATGTCAAATCCCATACATTTGGCATTCTATTCCATCATACGCCGAGCAACGAATTGCCACTTGTCTAGAGGGGAAGGTCGTTGTATATACCTATACCCTCACAGTTATTCTTCTTCTACTTACGATACGTAGTAATAATAATTATAATCACCCCTAAGAACTTGGTTATAAAACAATAGATTATTTTTTTAATATAAGTGACAGTGGCAGTCTAGCCAGTTTAAAAAATATACGATTGTGGCAAAATATTCCTTTACTTTTTAAAATGAGATATCGGGCTCTTTCTGTTAAATTGTACCGGCCCAATCTACCCATGCACATTTTGAAAGGTTGACACATGGCCGCAGACCAGTTTTTGCGTGGGTAAGATGTTCATTAACCCGTTCAAACAAAGGCACTTTTCAGCTCTTTAATTAGTAAAAACTCTAAGTTTAATTAAAATAACTCTGATTTTCGAGAAACTTATTGTACGAAATATAAAGATGACAGTGAATGTCATTCGAAAGTAAAATTGAGAGAAGCAATTGCTGCAAAACGTATTATATTTCAATTAACGTGGAAAACTTTTAAGCCAAAGTAATTGCCTTGATTTAACTCACATTTTATTTATTCATTTTTGTGGTTTCACAAACTATAAAGTATAACATTGTCTTTTAAATATCTTTTTAAAATTACTATTGTAAGTACCTTTAGGCATCAGTTGCTAAAAGCGACAATCCCCTCTCTATTTTGAAATCCAACAATACGTCAGGGTCATCGATTTTGGTGACTAAGACCTTCTGGGATTCCTACGATAACTATTCTACTCATCATCTTTTAACTTCTGTGAACGCTCCTGTGAAAGCTCGAGGGGGTTTCAGAGACCCATAAAGGGTCCACTGGTAATATTTATATAGCGATAAATTACTAATAATGCTATATTCGTATTCTCTTGTGACTTAATCAACGTACATTTTACTCAGTTTAAAATTATATAACGTTCGTCATGAAAATTTAATATACTTGGAACTGAAAAGCATAATAACGGGCCCTCTGAGACCTTTTAAAAGCCTTTCATATTAAACTATAAAGCCATTATTGCTTGGGGCTTTATAAATATAGACGTCATGACTCATGAGTAAAAAGCCTATATAAATTAGAACGCCTTCAAATTAGAGGTGTGAGGGAGCGCTACAATGGCGCCACTGTGGTGCGCTAGCCGTGCCACTACTAGTTTTCTAGAAGTGCAGTCTTAGCGCCACTTAACTATCTTGACCCACACACGTCATTTATGTATAGGGAAGGGACATTACAGTTCATAATCATGAGCCTTTCTTCAGTAGAAATAATATTTCTGTCTTTCCGACAAATATAAATATAACCATTGATAAGTTGAAGTTTTCCCAAGCGACTACAATATGGGGTTCTTCAAGAAGGTACTAGAAGGTTTCTTCAGGGTCGGCAACACGAGTGTGACGCCCCTGGTGTTGCATACGTCCATAGGCCACGGTAACCACTTTCCATCAGGTAGGCCATGTGCTTGTCTGCCACCTAAATGGTATATAAAAAAAGTAACACCGTGAATTGGTCTATGTTCATTTTAAAGTAATGTTTAAACTTACAATCATCATATTGGCGTATCTGGTAATATTATGAGCAAACAAACAAAATGTTATCTTATCGTGCTAATCTATACTATTATATAATTGTAAAGTGTTCGTGTATGTACATTGGACATATTTGAAAAAAAGAAAATACTTGGGTTATGTTATGTTAACGATACTGAACACGAAAATATATTTTTTAAATTTCCTGTCTGTTTGTCTGTTTGTTCGCGATGGACGCAAAGACTACTGGACGGATTTTAATGCGGTTTTTTTGTTAGAAAGGGCTTGATCAGACTTAAAATCTTATGTTTGTTTGATCGCAATCGGTTGAGTAGAACCGAAGATATGAGCAAAAGTCGCGTTACCCGAGATGCACGCGGGCGGAGCCGCGGGCGTAAGGCTAGTGTTCTAATAAAATAACACACAAACGGGAGAAACGAAAACTTACCTCCTGTTTTTAAATTGATTAAAATAAACGAGTATCTCACTATCTCGCACTAATTGACATCAGAATCTACATAAACCCCTAAACAGATATGCCAATACCGTCAACACTAAAGCATTAACTCCTCGATGTCAGATACGTTCACATTCAATCCCTGGGGCTATCCTGGATCTCGTGATAAGCACTGATGCGATTAATTGCTCGTCTAGATTACTGACAATTAGTGCTCATTTAGTTAGATTCAATCTAGGCTATTTTGCATAAACTACTATTCAGAATTTCCAATGGAAAACGTTCTTGCTACTTTTTTAACGATAATGAGTTTAGTATTTTACGATTCTTTTAGTGGTTTTTTATACCATTTAAGTCGTAGACAAGTACACGGTCCATCTGATGAAAAGTGGTTACCGCGACATATGGACGAGTGCAACACCAGGGGATTCACACTCGTGCTGCCGACCCTTTAAGGACAGAGATATTCTGTGCCGTCAGCGCACAAGACAAGCAAGCCAAGCCTTTGGTCTTCCCACTGACAGCACAAAACCTCTCCAGTAAGCTCTGGCTACCCTACTTACTGCCGGTAACATAACACGAGGTTATTTTAGCCGCGATATTCTGTAGGGCGGAGGTACTTCCCCAGTCGGACTGCTCGATTGGGACGGAATTACTGTCGTGTCCTAACTTCGTAGGTGGTATATGTAGTTAGGCCTGATGTTCAGTTCTGTAAACCGGTAGTGTATAATAACAGAATTCGTTCTGGAATTTAATATACAATATGTGAAATTTTAATAACAAAACATAGGTGCTTAAAATTAACTAGAAACATTTGTAATGTAATAGGTGTAAATAAAACGGATAAAGAGCCACAAAGTGCTCGACCTCATTTCGAGATCGTTTCAAAATGGCCTCCATTCACACCATTACGTAAAATGCCTATGCCAAAAATGTTGTTTGCACCAAAATACGGAGGGTGAAAATTTTGTACTTTTAATAGGTTAGAATAACACGGTATGGCTCATGTTAGTGAAAGTCCCTTTAGAAAATAAAATTAATTGGGATTCTCCGAAATAAATACCTGGATACTGTTTAGTAAAGGTAGGTACGTGAAGTTGTTTACTATTCCAAAACAATCAAAACCGTTATTTTGAAAGTGAATAGTGTTAATCACGCTGGAGCCCATTTGGATAATAAATTAACTTGAGTTCCAGAAAAAAAACATGTTAAAAGTTTGGAGAATCAGACAGAAGTCACTAAACCAAATCAAGAGATGGAGTGGGAAGGCGGACCCCGGGTTTCGAAGTGTATAAAGATACAAACGGTACCAACAGAGTGATGAGCTGGAGGTTACATTTGAGTAAAATATTGCGTTTTCTTCGAAATAAAACTATTTTTAACCGATTCTATCACAATTTATTTGGTGTTACTTACACTGATCCCAACGTTTCGGTAGTTTATCAGCAGCCGTGGTTACACTAAGAGACTAAAGATGGAATGTTTCCGATAATCTGAAGTGTAAGTTATCGCAAAGTACCGGAACTATGCTAAATTGTTTATATTACTATATATGAAATACTAGCTGTTGCCCGCGGCTCCGCCCGCGTGGATGTCGGTTATCGCGACCAAACATAGCCTGTCCTTTCATAAGGTCCAATCAACCCTTGTAGTACAGGATTTGATGCATTTTGGTACAGCGCCTGTACCAAATTTCATCAAAAGCGGTTGGGCGGGCAAGCGTAACAGACAGACAGACAGACAGATCGACAGACAGAGTTACTTTCACATTTATAACATTAGTATAGACGGCTTCTCTTTCTTCTTTAGCTAGCCTAATCAAATGACAGGATTTCTAGCTGCGGGCATAGAATTCATTAAAAAATAATTTCATTGCCGTTTGTAATTTTCCCGGAAACTTCTAACAATATTAAGTTTTTCTGTTGTGGAATTCTCGGTAGTGGCCGTGTAATATAATACACCCCCGGGGCTTAGAAACACGTGAATGTATAAAAATAGTACCGGATCTTTTTACACAAACAAACAACGATGCAACTTTACTATTTTTTTACTGCTGAAGTTCAGCACGTTCGTAAAAGTTTCACATTTCGTCAACACGCTGAATTTGTTGGTTTGCTTACAGACTCCACTGAAAGCCTCCAGTTTAGAGATCCCAGGATTATATTATCTACTAGTGACGTTTTTACGTGAACGAATAGAGCTTGTATACGCGCGTGGTTCCCGGCAGAGTATAATTTGGCCCCCATCTCTTCCCATACGGTGTCGTACAATGCGACTAAGGGATAGGGCTGTTTAACATCAGACAGATATATGCAGTCCAGATTCAGGCTCAGATGCATGGCTCGGATCAAGAATAGTGCCCGGAATAAGACTATGGGCTCACTCCCTATTACGTGGGATCTAATGCAATGATTGGTGAAATGTGGGTGTTATTTCACCTCTGTCTAACTCTCCTGCGAATAAGGCGTGATTTTAGTATGTGTGTATCTAACGATTCTAACGTCTGTATATTCAAAATAGGACTAAAAATCACATAACCTAAAATGGATGTATTGGAAAATTTGGATCAATCTCGGGCGAAGCTCGGTGGCTCAGTGGTTAGAGCATTCCCCCTGTAAGGGAAAGATCGCGGGTTCGAGTCCTGCCCGAGTATTGATTTCGCTTTTTCCAATTTAAAATAATTTGTTTAGTTTAGCATACTAAATGCTTTAAAAATTATCTCAATTCATTGTAATGAGTTTATTAAAAAATCAGTGACACACTGGGATTGTGCACAGGTGTGAAAATTTGACCAATTTTATGTAAATCTATACTAACATTATAAAGGGAAAAGATTTGCATTTTGTATGTAAAGAATAAACTCAAAAACTACTAGACCGATTTTAAACAATCTTTCGCCATTATAATAGTTACATAGTCAAAAAATTACAACCTATTAGATTACAACGAAAACAATTAAAATACGAAACAATACAATAACTTTATGATGGGCGTTATGTTTACAGTCCATAATAAATATTTAATCTTCAATTATATTTTTATTTGTCTGCGCTCCTAAATTCACAAGAGGAGAGAAATAACATTCATTAAAACATTTCCTCGTTTGTATTTCTGAATTTAAAAATACATATGACAGAATTTATTAATATTTTGCTGGCAGAACATAAATTTTAATTACATATTCATATTTATTTCACTGCTTTAATTTTATTATAAGGTACTTCCTTCGAGTTATTTTTGGTTCTTAATTGCTACCAAAAACCAGTCAAGTGTGAGTCGGGCTTGCATATTAAGGGTTCCGTACAATTGAGGGACGAACTTTTTCTCCCTTCATTGAGGACTTTGATTTTGTCACAGAATCAAGACGTCACAGACTTGTGTATTTAGTATGATACATCACAAGGTGGCCACCCTAAACCTACATCTGCGTCGCAAGTCCCAGTCGCCGTCACGGTGTTCCTCTCTGTATCACGCTATGGACCCGGCGACGGCACGGTGAATCCATGGAGTGCTGAGAAATGGATCTCTTCAATTTGATGCTTCCACGCATTCCTAAAATAAAGGTCTTAATTGACAGACGGACAGTCGGACAACGAAATGATCCGTAAGGGTTCTGTTGTTTCTTTTTGAGGTACGGAACCCTAAAAATGCTAAATTAGATTTCAGATATAAACAGAAACCAAGTTTTCCTCAACACAATAATGTTTTTAACACATAGGAGATTTAGAATTCATAAATAGCACACAACATGTTTTCTTCTTTCTACAATTACGAGATTTTTAAGTGAGGTGAAAAAAGCAACTGATAAAGCCACATATTAAGGGCCGCCATTATTATGTGTCTGCAATGCTTACCATCTGACGAAAATATACTCGAGCTCAATGGCAAAAGGTTCACTGTTTTACTTAAAATTCACGTTAACTAGTCTATTATTGGGGTAAACATGCCAGTTCTTCCGACTTGCCCCAATCCTGACATATATTTTCCACTTTAACTTACAAAATTGTATTCATAAATGCTCATCAGTTGCGGGTACTCTTGACCTGACCATTTCTTAGAACGTCATCGATCTGATCGATATAACATTATTATTGTGTACGGTTTGATTGACTCTAACCGACTTACTCAGCCCATTCATATTCGCTACAAAAATTAGTTTCATCAAATATTTTACGTGTATCCTCTCATTTTCGTAACAAAAGATTATTATATTATTAGATTATTATTATTATTTTGACTGCCTCTGTGGCGTAGCGGTAGTGAACGCGGCTGCTACGCAGGAGGCGCGGGTTCGATCCCCGCTAAGTGCAAATATTTGTATGCATGAATATGAATATTTGCATTGGTCTGGGTGTTTTCTATGTAGGTATAATATGTATGTATTTACAAAAAAAAATGTATCTATGTATGTTTATCCGCATTCTAGAACCCATAACACAAGCTAGTTAAGCTATGCTTGCTTTGGGTCTAGATAGCGTTGTGTAGAATGTCCTACAATATTTATTTATTATTATTTATTATCCTTTTCCAGTTAAATCGTGATGTACTGACCAATAAACATACAAACTCTCACAGAATATAATATCAGTAGGATTCATACATGGTTGATGTGACTGCCGGAGGATTAAACCACGAGACCGATGTGGCAGTCATATCTCGTGATAAATGAACATTTATCGTTCTGTATAATGACGTGTAATGTCTACGATGATTGCTACGGATGGCTACGGCCTACGACGTAGCAGTTTTAATTACTTCGTTGCTGTATTGCTATCATGTGTTCTGTGAAACCTGGTAATAAAAACTCACGGTCGCTTTTTAAATCGCCAATAATTATATTGAATTTGTTTGTAAAATGTATCAAGTAAAATGCTCCAACTAAAACATCACGTTTAGATGTGATAATTTATTTTATTATGCTTACAACATAAAAATGTTAATCGAACTTATCTTGTAATAGGAGCACCCACTTATTCCTACTAAATTTGAAAATTTATGACGATGTTTGTTATTCAATCACGCTGAAATAGGTGAATGGATCTGGCTGAGATTTGCCCAAAGGTTATAGTCTGCAATAACACTTAAGTTGCTAGTTATACTTGGGATAGGTTCTTATAGATTACGGGAATGGGTTCAGAATTTCGAAAGCCACGTGGGCAAAGCCGCGGGCAACAGCTAGCTATAATGTGTTAGAATTATGATACGTGTCTGTAATGGTGACCCTCTTTTCAGAGACTTTGCCTTCAGCTTACCATCAGGCGAGGCGAAGTGAAATTGACGTGTACTATATAAAAAAAAAAGAATCATCCATTTAATCCTACTAATAAATAAATGACAGTTTGTGAAGATGTATACATTAAATTTTTGGATGCTATCCTTGGAATAGATTCTCATGGAGCATGTGCGGGGATTAAATCCACGTGGGCGGAGCCTCGAGCAACAGCTAGTATAGAATTAAAAGATGGTACGAGCAAAAATAGGGCAAAAAACACTCCTAAATAATATGGTACCAAAATAATTTGTAATGCCACAAAAAGTGTAAACTAATGGCACTAAAACACCACTATCAAGTGCCACCAGCCAGTGTTAAAGTTAAAGAGTTATATTAGCTTACATTACTGGGTCAGTGAGTGTGTTATTATGTCTGTTTATTATACTCAAGTCAACCGGCTGCGTGTGCCATTAAACTCGTTTTATAGTCTAAATGGTGTGCGTACACTTATTATCGGTATCATGAAACTTTACTGGCGCATTTAGGTTATGTTTATATTTATTTTTGGCTTCCACTATGTTAGTACAGCCTCCGTGGCGTGGCGATAGTGCACGCGACTGCTACGCACGGGGCGCAGGTTCGATCCCCGCTCAGTACAAAAAGTTGTATGCATGAATATGGCTGTTTGCACTGGTCTGGTCGTGCCTCGGAGAGCACGTTAAGCCGTCGGTCCCGGTTGCCATACAAAGACATCTATGGCAGTCGTTCCGGTTAGTTGGAGCCCTCAAAAGTGCAACCAGTCTAACTTGGAACTTCGATATCGCCATTGGTCATTGGACCATTGGTTATGGAGGTTAGATGGCAGTCGCTTCACGGAAAATATCGAAGTTCAGCCGCATCACAGTTAGACTGAAAAGCCGACCCCAACTGAGTTGGGAAAAGGTTCAGAGAATGATTCCACTATGTTAGTAAAGGTATGATTCCGAAGGCGACCGCATACGACAACTGCCAATGCATACAGCATATGCACGTAATTCATTGCGGCTTCTCAATTCTCAATCAAATACCAGAATCAGTAATATAAACTAAGCTAAGGTTAGCTCTAGATATCATTACAGTGTTTTCCGAGACACAAAGAGGTCTCAACTCTCAATGTACGAAAAAAATTCAGTCATCCTAGACTGATCTAGCTAGTATTACCTAGCTCTGCAATGTATTAACCTATTCAGGTAACTCCAACCCTTAAGGCATGATTCTGAAGCCGACCGGATACGAAAACGACAGACGCATGCAGCAGATACAGCGTACTCATAACTGCTGCGTGCGTCGGCAGTTGTCATATGCATTCGGCAGGTACCTAATTTAATCTATTACAACGTTTTTGTAGCTGACTGTACACAAATACGTCATATTTTCACAAACGCGCGAGTTGATGACACAAAAATAATTCAAAATCGAAAATTGCCAACTCGCGCGCGCTCGCGAATTTGACGATCGCGAGATGGTGAATGACTCATGGAATGATGGAATCATACCTTTAACGTATGATTTCTAACAAGACATTTATTAACAGTATTATTTCTTCTTTCGCAGATTGGGAACCTGAAGAACTACTTTCTTCTGTCACACCCACACATCAGCAAGAGATCAGTTAACGCCAGTAGTGAACATTTTAATAGACTGAAAAATGACCCACAGGTAAGCCATAACTGGAAGTCAGGCTATTTATTCGTCATAAGAAATCAGTTCAGGCGGGTGACAGCCTCCGTGGATTAGCGGTAGTGAACGCGGCCGCTACGCAGGAGGCGCGGGTTCGATCCCCGCTCAGTGCAAATATTTGTGTGAATTAAATATGAGTATTTGCATTGGTCTGGTCGTGCCTCGGAGAGCACGTTAAGCCGTCGGTCCCGGTTGCCATGAGAACATCTATGGCAGTCGTTACGGGGTAGTTGGAGCCCTCAAAAAATCCAAAAAAAACAACGGTCTAACTGCAAAGCTTCGATATCGCCTAATGTTAACATTGGGTTGTGGAGGTCAGATGACAATCGCTTCACGGAAAATATCGAGGTCTAGCCAAATCCGTGGTTAAGACTGGTAAAAAGCGGACCCCAGACTCCGTGCTGAAAGCTTCGGATGCCACTGGGAATTAACGCTAAGAGGAAGAAGAAGAAATCAGTTCAGGTTCGAAATGCCAACTATATACATACATTTTATATTCACACCTTTCTCTGTTAGGGGTAGGCAGAGACCTGTCGTAATGTTTCTGTTTTATACGTACTTACTGAATATTTTACTTCTTCTTCTTGTATCGTGTCGACGGCAAGACGTTCACAGAATTTTTTTGCCCAGATTTTTGTAAAACTGCTTATAAGTTTTCGGTATAAATTGTTAATATTTGGAATGGATGTTGTCATAATAATATTGATCTCAATTATATTATAATACTAGCTGTTGCCCGCGGCTCCGCCCGCGTGGAATTCGGATTCCGGTCCAACTTTAATGTATGGAAATCTGCCCGATTTATTGACATTTATGCTCACTGCTCCGCTCCCTTTAGTAGTAGCGTGATGTTATATAGCCTATGTTACTCCCAGATAGTGTAGCTTTCTATAGGTGAAAAAATTATTGAAATCGGTACAGTAGTTCCGGAGCCTATTCATTACAAACATACAAAAATAGGTACAAATCTTTCCTCTTTAGGTATAATATTAGTATAGATGTAGATATAAATGTAATATTGGAGTTTCGAGACATATAATTGAAGGGTAACATTTTTACATAATGGCTTTAATAGAACTTACCTTTATCATTTCTATATAATCGATCGATATTTATAAAAAAAAAAACCATGATCATCATTCATCATTGCCGAGTCTCGTTTACCTGAAAAGCCACAAAGTGTAATTTTTTTTAAAAACATTATAAAAACTTAAATTCTCAGAATTAAAAATGTCTACATCACTCTCAAATACTTTCGATATTATTTTCGTTCTAGGAAATATCGACTGCGAGACAATTTATCGGTAATGTTAAGCTGACATAAGATAGACTAGTAGCAAGTCTACGAAGTCTTTTAACGCTTTAGTAAAAAAGGTATTGTAAAAAAGTAAAATTGTCAGGTAAAATTTGCAGCTTTCCAGTAAAACTATGGACTATTTCGTGCAATAATGAACCAACCATTAAATATCTGATTATGCACTTGTAAATATTGTCAGAGAATTTTTTTTTTTCAAAAATTTTAATGACCTATTTTACCCCTTGATTTCTTTCCCCTTCACTTCTTTTCACTTGGTAAATATTACTTTTTAAAAAGCAAAGGGTATAGTTAGCGACAATACTCATAGTTTTGCTGGTCACTAATGATTTATTAATTATTATTACTTATTAGTGGACGCACAGTTTGATATTTGTTTTTATTTCATTAAAGGTATTCTATAAATCAGCATATGCTAAGCTATTTTTGCCACTGAAACATTTAAGTAAAATGAATCCACTTATAAGCGTAACATTAAAATCAGGATATAAACTGTAGTTTTGCGTTTTCCAAACCACAAAAACCCTATTAACCCATCAAAACTATATCTATAATCTAAGTAATGGTGGTGCAAACGGCAATCCGTCTATTTAGAACCAAATTACTGCGATTTGCTTTTCAAAATGGCCTCAATACGTTTTACAAAGAACGTGATTTTATAATGACCACTAGGATTACAGTACAGTTCACGGCATATTTACCATGTTTGTTTGTAGCTGAGTTTCCAATATTTCCCTACTGTTGCAACCGTCATAATCACTGTAATTAACCCATAATTAGTAATGATAGCGGTACAGCTGACCATGTCATATTATCTCAATAAATAAACAAAAATAAAGTGTCTGTTTTATTATTAAAATTTCAGCTTTTCAGTGAATGCATAGGAGTGTGTTTACACAACTGGGGTTGATAGTTGGTCAGCCAAGGTGGAAGGAATTTGCTCTAGGCAATCTTACACCCCGGCATCTGAAGACCAGAGACGGCGTGCGGTTTTAGTCGGTTCGAATCTGACATAACCTCCCCTGCCGGGCAGCGGGGTAGGAGGTGTATCGGAAGATTCGGAAGGGAGTTCCTTCGGTACTTATAACAAGAAAACAACTTTTCAAATTTTCAAATGCTTCATAATAATATTTGATGATTTTTTTTTGCAAAAACCGTAACAGGGAGCTTTGTTGCGGTTTTCTCAAGCGAGTACAATTAAATACATCGTTCTTCAAGCCTTTTTAATTATTTATTAATATAATAATATGAAATACGGTCCCTGGTATTTTGTTTTGTGATTTATGTAAATTTAAGTAAAAAAAAAGTAGTTGCAAATATGCAGGGGCATACCTATTTTGCGAAATTTCAAATTAATTCAACGCTAGGAATTCAAAGATTTCGTTCACATAAAACATACATGCCATGCATATCAACTTAAAAATAGCGTGCTAAAATCAAAACCGACGTATTCACACCATATTTTTAACTTTTTATTTCGTGTATGTATTATACAAGAAACTTAATATTATACTACTAGCTAAAACAGCGTGTGTTAACAGTACATTATGGTACAAGCGTGTAAAGTTTGTGATTACCGCTGAGGCGACATTTAGACCCGAGCTGTACGGCGAGGGTCTTAAGAGAGCCGAGGACGGTAATCACCATACACGCGAGTGGCATACGATTATTTTCAACACACTTGCGAATAAAATAATACTAAAAATACTACATAACACAATCAAAACACAATAGTAAAAATCTATTTGTTGTCATACTTGTCATAAATATGCGCGATGCGCGCGCATCTAACATTTTTTTTATTTGTTCCTTTCGGAACAGGTTAAGGTGCTATCGCCATGCTGCCTGGTCATCTACTTACTTAGTTGAATTATGATTTTTTTTTCTCTGTAAATACTCACAGAGAAAAAAAAAATACATTTTAGTGAAAGTTTTGTTTATTAAACACGTACTACAAGTTGAAATTATCTTTTAAAATACGAAGTTGCATGAAATGAGCAAGCAATAGGTATATTAATTCGTTTGTAATATTGGACACGATCTTTTTTGTATCAAAACTTTTTTAAGAACAAAGCAACTTAATCAATGAAATTAAAAAAAAAAGAAGTCTATAACTCACTTTTGTGAATAATAGCAATGAAAAAGTCACAGTTTTATAACAGGTGTCATTCCGTGCTTAATTGCGGTGAAATAAAAGCCTGTTTATAAGCAAGTGTGTTGAAAAGGTATATATTTGCAAAATTAATTTCCACGTTGTCATAGCAACCAGCTAATAAAAATCTCTCCAATTGCCTTACGAAAGTTGGTTTAGATAAAAAAGAATAAAATTAAATAAGTTTTATTAAATTTACATGAATTTCGTACAGGCGGAGGCACTTCATCTTAGACCTAAAATGTAATTAAAAAGTTAATTAAACATTAGAGTTTTGCAAAAAGTAAAAAGTAGCACGAATACTTGTCGATGGTTATTAATTAAATTATGAGGGAAGTTATTATAAATTAGCCGTTGCCCGTGTCTTCGCCTGCCAATATGTTTTGATACCTACTTTTACATCAATATTTACATAACGTTGATTTTCACACTTTTGGTTTGGCTTATTTAACTTTTAAGGGATCGACTGCCATCTAACCTAAAATAGTCAGTGCCAGAGGTTCCTTCGTTAGCATCAGCTGTCAAATAATCTTATAAACAGATTGGCAGTCTAAGGCCGCGGCCCCATCTCTACGGCACGGCACCGTCCGCCGTGCGACGGCGCCGTGGACGCAGTTGGCGTGCGCGTAATGATATATAGTTATGTACTAAAATTACGTCAATGTTATTAATTTACATGAATTATATTATTATTTATATTAATAATATTTTTTATTTACGAATTCATTATTAAAAACTTTTTTTTTTTGGGTGGCGCATTGTCGCGATTCTGATTGGTGCATAAAATGATGAGCAGTCATCATTTTTTGTCGCCATTTTAGAGTGTGGATAACAATCCATATTCATATCCATATTAATATTATAAATGTGAAAGTAACTCTGTCTGTCTGTTACGCTTTCACGCCTAACCGATTTTGATGAAATTTGGTATAGGGGCAGATTAGACCTTGAGAAAGGACATAGGTCGCGATAACTGACATCCACGCGGGTGGAGCCGCGGGCAAAAGCTAGTTATATTATAATATCATTGCGCGCACGACAACTGAAAAATTTCGACTGAGAATGGCCCTCCCCTGAGGCACACCGTCCGCGGCGCCGCCTTAGCACGGCGGACGGTGCCGTGCCGTAGAGATGGGGCCGGGGCCTAAAAATATGTAAAAGCCCGCGGCTCCACCCGCGTGGATAACAATTATTAATTTCAAGTACAGTTTAGAAAATTTATATATAGGGGCCGAAAATTTATATATATTAGTTTTCCACAGCATTTACGTTAAGTTTTTAGAGAATTGAGAGCTGAAATTAATAGCATGAATTACACCAGTTTGTGCAATTACATACTGTATAAAAAAAAATTATAATTAAAAAAACTAAGTTATTCCTAGAATAGGTTCTATTTATATTCTTTTATTTATACTCATTCAATCACGCAATCACATCGTTAATGTTTTTAAGAAAGCGGTTTTAGTTTGATTATAGCTATTAAGACTATTGAATGAAATTGTAAAGCGACTAGTATGTTAACATTTCCTATCAATTAAAACCCAGAAAGTGAATGGCCAATGTGGGTATTTGAACCTACAACCAGTCCCTTAGAGGGGGAATGCTCTGCCAAACCTAGTTACATTCAAATCTTGCAGTTTGATGCTCTGAGTTCGCTTTCTTACTCTTTTTTCTTAATTTGATTTGATTCACTCGGGGTATGAGTCGCTCGGGTGAATACCAGAGCGACTCAAACCCCGAACGATCCTGAACCTTGTGGGGTAGAAGCCTCGTCCATCAATTAACAGGTGATTGCCAAGCGGGAGTTGGGCTCCGAAGATCTTGATCCATCTCCATTCACTCATTGAAAGCTAAGATTGGCATTTCTTATTACATAACAATAACTTGAAAATACGTATAATAATCTACTAAGTAGTAAAAACTCTGCAAGAACTTGCCTGGTTTCTGTGACATCAGATTAACATATAAATTAAATTTTGCTAGAAGTCTAGGGATATATGGAATAAACCCTATTATCTACTTCGCAGTGTACTCGTATTATAGTGTAAATTATAGTCTGTTCTATATTTTTTATATCATAAAAATTACTAGTATCTTTACCAATCCCTCCAGCTAAGCTAAATTGCTTCTGTTGGAAGTAACTTCATATTGATAGTATTATGTGCGGAGTTCAAACCAACAAAAATGCTGTAACTATTAGGATACCATACTATTTTCATATAAATTAGTAGGTATATTAATTGAAGTATTATCACCCACATTTCGCCCTATTCTACTAACATAACTTACACGACTTCATTAATTAACTAGCCTTCCGCCCGCGGCTCCGCCCGCGTGCATCTCGATTAACGTGACTTTTGCTCATATCTTCGGTTCTACTCAACCGATTGCGATCAAACAAACGTAAGATTAAGTCTGAGCAAACCCTTTCTAACAAAAAAAAAACGCATCAAAATCCGTCCAGTAGTTTTTGCGTCCATCGCGGACAAACAGACAAACAGACAGGAAATTAAAAAAAAATATTTTCGTGTTCAGTATCGTTAACATAACATAACCAAAGTATTTTTTTTTAAATATCTCCAATGTACAGACACGACCACTTTACAATTATATAATAGTATAGATAAAATGTATTATTTATATAACTGAAAACATAATCATACAGTTATTATTAATTATTTATTCCGAATAATGTGTCGAAATTAGTTCAACGTCCCGATAATTACATACATGAGTAGAAGAAAGACTAATTAAGTTGTTAATAATTAGGTACACATATGTCAAGGTTCATTTTAATAGCGGATCAAAGCACTTGAAAATGAGCGCTGCTCAAATATCATTAAATGGTATAAGCCATTAGATATTCAATTGATAAAGTTATTTTTAGAAATGAAATAGTTCAAGCTTGGTTTGGGAATATGATAAATTTATTTGCATAGAAGAAAGAATTACAGATCAAGGCGGTCGCGAAGAAGATACACTGATCAACTTAATTGAAAAAAAAAAAAAAAAAAAAAAAAAAAAAACTTGTAAGAAAGTCTCGTGAGGTATGTAAGGAAAGAAAGAAATAGTTGTATATTTATAACAGAAGTCAAACTCAAAGGAAGACAGATTAATAACATGTATAGTCTGCGCATGTGTCACAGTATTAACCAGTCAAAAGTACTTTTGATTAAAACAATAAATAATAAGTAATTTTGTTTGAAAATCATTAGTCAATAGTGATTTTGACGATATCCATGTGGCGACTATATACTATATCTTATCCGCTGGATGTCGTCAGAGGCGATTAACGGTAAAATACCCAAACGATATCACTAGGAGAGCAGGATGATGCGAAATAAAACCCTGTACCAATCCATCTGGCCAGCCTGAAAACTGCCAACATTGAAAGACGCCTATGTCCAGCAGTGGACTGCAATAGACTAATTAATTGATTTTAACTAGTCTGTAATTTTAACTAAGACACAAACACGTTCTTAGTTAAAATCGATTGCTAAATCGTCAGTCAAAGCCACTTTGAATGTAAATAGTAAAATGGGTGATTTGTTTATTATGAAGGTAGTAGTATGACTCGCCATGGGGATAAATGAAGCGAGCTCAGGGACACCGCGTGTCCCAACACGGGTAGATTAGTTTAAAAGGGTCAGACTTGAATCAGTTAATCAAAATTTCAATCTAAAGTACTTCTAACTAATAGAGTTGGACAAAAGTACTTTTGACTAAAATATTAGTGAAGTTACTGTTGACCAAAATCTACGGTCAAAACTGCATTCAGCTAGGAATCATCCAAATGTACTTTTAACTGATCAAGAGTGTTAACTGTAATATATAAACTAAAACGTCAGTAGCTCAATGGTTATGGAACCGGTGTTCCTGGGATCGTATCCTGGCCGTAATATTACCGATGTGAACCCAAATTTCTTGCTACACAAACAAGCCATAATTTGTTTACCAAAACAAATTACATCCGTATTAGATTGACAACGGTCTCTCGTAAAATTATTCATCAGGATAATCCTTAAACTTATCAGATTGAATATCGTGACTTCGAGGCTCGCTTAATAATTAATTCAGTGGCGTATTGACGCAGGGTTTTGTCTCAGAGGGTTGGCCAGTTAGTTAATCTTGAGGAATTTGAATGGGACTCGAGTTTCTCGAGTCGTCCATCTAAGTTTCCCGCCCGATGACTTCTCAGAATAGGCCTGTTCGAGTAGAGGGATCATTATACCTGAAATTTTACAGGTTAATTTATTAAATTATGTAATATTCATGCCTATTATGTTCGGCCCGTGGGGACTTCCGCTGAATGGAAGGGGACATTTTGTGCTATGAAAATTGTGCTTCCAATTACTTCTGTATAGTGACGTAATATTACCTCTTTTCGTTATTATGATTAACATTTGTTTTTACTATACTCGTATAGATGGTGTAGTAGTTGAAGTTGAGTCACAACGTGGAGTATTGTTGATTCAAACTCTGAATGAGATACCTATGTTTTTTATTATTCGGATACTTTTGATGAAATTTAAAGAATGCTTATGTATAGTCTTTGTTAGAAACATTAATGACACGGTGTAATTGCATAATTTAATAACTAAAACTCTATTCTTATATAGTTTACATCCAATTTACTTCACATCTTTCACCTCTTAGCCTGGGGTCCGTTAGACTCTCAAAATGGAGTATAAACAAATACAGAATCAACAAGCAATCAATTGAGCAAAGTACCTTGTTACATTTTATTATACATTCAAAAGTACCAGAAAACAAAAGAAAAGTGTCAATGTAATCCAATACGCCAATTAATTGTTAACGAGAGCTCCGTTGGCAGTAAAAAAAGTATAAATTGATTTGAAAGACATTTAATTACTTACGTGATCTGAAAGACATCCAATTACTTGTGTGCTTTGTGCGATACGAGTATTTAGAACCATTTAGACTTAAGTTCTCGTTATAAAAAAAGTTACTTAGACTTACAATAATGTTAACGGGAAGTAACGTAGGTTTTAGAACAAAGAGGTATTGAAATAGTTTGTAGTTTTAACAGATTTTTACGGGGGTATTGAGTCAATATAATTATTGAATTATTAATAAATACCGAGATCCTATATCATTATGGGTATGAATCAAATTTATAAATTAATAATTGTCGATGTATATTGACAGGATCTTGAAGATCACTTTCAATTCGATCATTTTATTGAGAATATTCGAATTCGTAATGTAAAGGTATCGAAAGAGTTGCGATTGACAGGCTTCAGACACACACAGGTTTATAGCAGGCAGGCAACCTATCGTAATGTTCCGCTCACGATACCTTTACGTATTATTTTACGTATACCTATTATTCTTACGTAATATTTTTCGTGCTCGAACACAGCTCTATGTAATATACACTCTCTAATCTACTATACACTATACAAATATATATCTGCTGTTTTTTATCAGTATCAGTATCTCGATCCCGTTAATTTAGATTTCAGACGTTTTACTAGTATGTCGTTTTACTTTCATGTCGTTAATACCTCATGGCCATTTTACTAGTTTGACATTCTGATACGGAGGGAAAATTTTCATTTTAATATCTAGCATTCTAATAAACTTCTATGAATGTATTCCTATAAGAATAGACAAAGATAATAAAGTGACATTACTCGCTTCTCATCCATCTTGCAGTGCGTTTTATTTCCTTCATTGTGTACCCTCTATTTTCCGAGAAAGTGGCCCATTTAGCCCATAAACGTCCGTTCTTCTAAGGCGTCAAATCCCCACAAATCTCTCTGCATTCGCATCATAATTTTCTTAAGTCAGCCATTTTGTTATTCATACTTTCTACGTGTCGAAACTATGTTATGTTTTATAGCAATTGCAAATCACAAAAATATACCGCATAATATTTTATAAGAACGAAGTTTAAATGAAGAAATACTACAATTCTAGGAAAGAAAAGGCGTTACAAATTTCAAGTTTTCTAGCCATCTAAATGAAATTATAAACTTTCTGTCGGTGTATTGGAAGTTTGTACAAACACTTGTAAAGGCAAGTGCATAACCACTGACCTGTTTACGTTATATAGACCAGTGAACTTGTGCACTAAACACAGCACATACAAGATCACGGCAGTTTATTTCAAATCAGATAAATTGCTTACTTCATAATTTGGTGTGTTTAGATGTGCGTCCTATTAACTTCCTGAGAATTCTGAAAAATCGCGATAGAACATCCCCGTTACGATTTCTGGTCACACCTTTTTTACATGCAGCTCGTCAATTGATTATATGCTCCGCTTAATGAGGTTAACCAACTAGTAACTATGTACATTAATGGCGTCACGGCAAGACATAAGGACCACCATTCCAAATATTGAGAACCCCAAAATGGTGGTCCGTGATGGTTACTTAGTTAGGAGGTTAGTGAAAAAGGGTTAATAAGTGACATCAGCATGAACTAAACCAGAACTAATTTTCGCAGGTAAGATGGGTGATGCAGCAGAGAGAACTGCGTCGTACCAAGAGGGACCATCAATGGAAGCCGCGTCATGTGATGCGGCAATCCAGTGCGCCAACCTTCCCCGATCCACTGTTCAAAGAGCAGTGGTACTTGGTAAGAAATACACCAATATTACTATTGCTATAGTTGCGGCAATAAAGTCAAATAAAGACTAATAAAAATAAATAAAATCCCGTTTTGACACGACTGGTTTTGCTCGTTTTCTCTTTTTTGATGTGTGAAGTTTATTTTCTTCTGTGCCAGTCTCGACATATTTTTCTTTAGTTATTCGTCTAATAGTTCGTACAATAATATTAAACACACCAAAAATGAGAAAACGAACAAAACCAGTCGTGTCAAAACGGCCAACATAGCGTGCCGCAACTATAGTATTGAGATTTATTATTAAAATATTTTTTGTGAAGCCAAATTTATCTTCAAGCCGGTATACCTCTAACACAAGCTTTCCTCTCGGGATTGGGAGGTAAGACGGCTTTCGCGCCTATAAAATCCAGGGCCAGACCGGGTACGAGTCGATTGCATTATTTTGCCACCATATACTCTAACACCCGAGACGGCATGCGGTTATTGTTGGTTCAAGCAGTAACATAACCCGGCTGGCTGATGGGGAATTTCGAGGATTTCCGATCGTAAATAATAGGGTAATACTAATAATACACATTGCTATATGTCAACATATTATAACCGTAAACACACTACAATGATGAAACGTGAACCGATAATTATTATATTATGTCAATGTCTATAAATATTTCTAACACTAGGGATAATAATCACACGTTTACGAAGAACCTACTCGCCTTCAAGAAGGTCAAAATTTTAATTTTTTATCGCCCATGTCCTTGGAAAATTGTAATGATTATTATTAGAACTATCGGGATATTTACCATGTATTGTTTGGAGTTTCCGATATTTCGGCGCTGTTGCAAGCACCATGATCACGGAGGAACTGTAGTACTGGCGGTAAACGGTGAAAAAGTTTCTAGGAGAACATATATCGATCTACCCTCTTTCGAGTTCTTTTGTGACGCGTATGGACACTACCACTGGTTCTATTATATCGGGTTCTAATAATAATGTGAACGACCATGAAAGTTTAAATACCTAAATTGTAATGATGTTCTTATAAAGGGTACTTTTTATAGAAATATGAGTTTATGTTACGCAAAAAAGGACAATAGAAGGTATTCTATTGTCCTTTTTTGCCATCTGTACATTAAAAACATAAACTCATATATCTAGAAAGGTTTTCATGAACAAAAACATTGATATTATATATTATATAATAATATTACCTCAGTGAACAAAAACTAAATTTGAAAACAAAATATTCCTTCATACCTACATACACAAGTTCTGCGAAAAGCGAAATTAATTTAAAATCACATAACATCTTTGAATACAAATAAGACTTAAAACATTACAATAATTTTAATATTGTTTTATTACAATCGTGCAATAATATTATGAGTAAAAATTAGGCGCTTTAAATTCAGAACGAGTATCAAAATATTCAGAATATTTCAGTGGCAAATGTAAAATGTGAAATTATTTAAAACGACCAATGTTGTCGGCGAACTTTCGGTGAACAAAGGCAGACCATCTCATTTATACTAAAATATCTCACGTGAAGAATAGTAGGTATATTACTAATTCAGTGGTGTTATCTCTACACTGTAGTGTAAAATAATGTGTACACTTTGACCATAATTATGTTGTTTATACACAGTATTTCTAATAGGCGAAAAACGGCTAGAAATACGCGTTACGTGTAAGTAACTTAATTTCAATATTCTTCTTTGAAGTATGTATACCAATTTGTTTCAAAGTAGTAGAACTTTTTTTACGCAACGTTGTAGTGCCACTTACTTTGTCTATAGAGTTTGTGTATAGTCTAAATGTGTACATCTCACATTTCTAGCGATATAACTCCTGGCCTTGATGTTCTATTGCTTTATAAGTTCATTGTAAGGTCTGAAATACGATTTGTGTTGAACGGTATAAAAATGAGCATTGAATCTAGATGCGTAAAATAAAAATAAAGAATAAAAAGAAATATATTTCGAATAAAGATTTGTTTTGTTTTTATTGAGAACGATTGTATTCATTTCTTATACTATAATGTCAATCATACAATACACGATTTTCCAAGTGCTTACCGTAATCTATGAATGTTGGTAAGACCAACCTGGAACACTCGTATAAAAAATACAATATGTTTGTCTGTGTTTCAGTTGAACAGGTTAGCCAAAGTTGTTACCATAAAACGTCCTTTTCTAGAAGGTCAATAACATAAACCGCATGCCTCCCCACATTTCTGACTCACAATTTCCTATGCTTAGGAAATTATAATCCAATATTACAATACATTTTTAAGGCACAGCGCCTTCGTGGCGCTCAAGTATCTATTACACGCACGCGACTAAAGCTTGCATTACGTATTCAACACACGAAGCGTGGTGGAAGTCCACTCCAGTTTATTTCTTGCTCACTATCTTAGATTATAAGTGAAGTATTATTTCAGAATGGAGGCGCTGCAGATGGCCTAGACATGAACGTCGGGTACGCGTGGAGAAAAGGATATACAGGAAAAGGAGTAGTTATCACTATATTAGACGATGGGATCCAACCCAATCATCCAGATTTAATACAAAATTATGTAAATATTTCTTTATTTCATACATGCCTTAATATTTATTCTCAATATATCATTTATCAATTGTGCCATAACCTGTCGAATAAAAAGTCGATTCTGAACCAAAGATTCCTCTTTAGCGGCCGTGTATTACGTAAGTGAAATGTATTGAACGAGAAAACCGATATTGTAGGACCCTGCAGCATCGACGGACATAAATGGGAACGATACGGACCCGACACCGCAGGACAATGGTGACAATAAACACGGCACCCGGTGCGCGGGTGAGGTGGCTGCGGTCGCCTACAATAAGTACTGTGGCGTCGGCATAGCATACAATGCTAGCATTGGAGGAGTTCGAATGCTCGATGGCCTTGTTAACGACGCAGTGGAAGCTCAAGCTCTCGGATTTAACACACATCACATAGATATTTATAGTGCCTCTTGGGGACCCGAAGATGACGGAAAAACAGTTGACGGTCCCGGCCCTTTAGCTAGAAGGTATTGTATAATTTCTAATGCGTACGTTTAGAGAAATAGTTACAGTTACATGCGAGCTCATTAAATTTTGCTTTGTTTCAGGGCATTCATAAACGGGGTAACGAACGGAAGAGGGGGAAAAGGGTCTATTTTTATATGGGCGTCGGGGAACGGTGGCAGGCATACAGATTCCTGTAATTGTGATGGATATGCGAATAGCATATTTACTATTTCTATTTCTAGCGCCACACAAGCTGGTTTTAAACCATGGTATTTAGAAGAATGCTCGTCGACTATTGCGTCGACTTATAGCTCGGGGACACCGGGTAGAGACAAAAGCGTTGCTACTGTGGATATGGATATCCAACTGAGGCCAGACCATATTTGTACAGTAGATCATACAGGTACTTCAGCTTCTGCGCCTTTAGCTGCAGGAATATGTGCATTAGCACTTGAAGCGAATCCATTATTAACGTGGAGAGATATGCAACATCTAGTCGTAATGACATCGCGGTCACAACCGCTTGATAAAGAAGATGGATGGATCGTAAATGGAGTAAAAAGAAAAGTGAGCCATAAGTTTGGCTACGGACTAATGGACGCCGCTCAGATGGTAACATTAGCCGAACAATGGACAAACGTACCGCCGCAGCATATTTGTAAGTCACAAGAAATAAATGAGGACAAGTCTATTGAAACATCTTTCGGATATACGATATCAGTGCATATGGACGTGAATGGGTGCAGCGGAACAATGAACGAGGTCAGATTCTTGGAACACGTTCAATGTAAGATCTCACTAAGCTTTTTCCCCCGAGGTAATTTACGCATATTGCTTACATCACCAATGGGGACGACTTCTACACTTTTATTCGAACGGACGCATGACGCAACTAGTTCGAACTTCGACGATTGGCCATTTTTAAGTGTGCATTTTTGGGGGGAAAGTGCTGAAGGACGTTGGACCCTTCAGATATTAAATGCTGGCAATATTCACGTCACTCAACCGGGCATATTGAAAAAGTGGCAATTAATATTCTATGGTACGGCCACGAATCCGATCCGTCTACGAAATAAGGGCTATTTTAATACAAACAGTGTTTACCAGGAGGAGAAAGCTTACCATATTAATGATGTTTACGACGCCTCGGAATACTCACAATTCCTCAATGAAATCGAACTTGGAATTTCTGATAGACGCAATTACCCCAAAAACATTCCTTCCGCTCAACGCAAAAATGTTTTGGCAGATGCCAATGATAAACAAGTACAAAGACTGTGCGACCCGGAATGTGATTCACAAGGTTGTTATGGGAAGGGGCCAACTCAGTGTGTTGCTTGCAAACATTACCGTTTAGATAATTCATGCGTTTCGAGATGTCCTCCAAGGAGTTTCGTCAATCAGGGTGGAGTTTGTTGGCCATGCCATGAATCATGTGAGACTTGTGCGGGAGCTGGACAAGACTCTTGTCTGACCTGTGCCCCAGCGCACTTATTAGTTGATGACCTCGCTGTATGTTTACAACAGTGTCCGGATGGATACTATGAGGATCCCGATGCAAATGCTTGCTTTCCATGTGCAGAACATTGCGAAACATGTTCAGAAAAGGCAGATATGTGTTCCTCGTGCGCTCACAATTATGTACTGTTCAATGGATCTTGTTTAGCTGCATGTCCACCTGGAACGCATCAAATGAACGATTTTGGATGCATGCCATGCCATGAAACATGTGAATCTTGTCATGGTCCGAGCGTAAATGAATGTGTTTCATGTCGCATTGGAAACTACGCATTCAAAAACCGTTGCTTACCAAAATGCACTCCAAGATATTACGCCGATACTCAAAGAAGAGAATGTTTGCCGTAAGTATTGTTATGATAATTTATCTTTGCATTCCATTCTGCGATGAAACAGGGCTCGTCAATCTTAGAAGCGCTCGGAATGTCAAACATTTGCTTTGAACTGTAAATTGTTGGCGTATTTAATTGTCGCATTTAAGTTTAATTCCGTTTAAAGAACAAAACTCCTTGTTGTTTTAGGTGTCCAATTGGCTGTTCAATTTGCACGTGTGCCATTTGTTCTGTTTGCCAAGAGAAATGGATTCTCACTAAAAGCGGAACTTGTCTTCCTGACGGCAATGACAAATGCGATAGCAGTGAGTAATCGTCAGTAAACAATGATGCTTTTACTTTGTTTTCGTGGGCTTACAGTAACTTTTTTTATAGATGAGTATTTCGAAGGTGGGAGGTGTAAAAATTGCCACTCGACTTGTGAGAGATGTAGCGGCTCAAACGAGTGGGACTGTTTGTCTTGTTCGAGTCCTTTGTTGCTACAGGGATCGAGGTAATAGCCTTCTGGATATCTGTTTATTTTTATTTACGATTTCTATCTTTTGTGAAACTAACATATTTGTTTCAGATGTGTGGCAGAGTGTGGCCATGGCTTCTATCAGACGGCAGGGCGTTGTTCCCCATGTCCCCATACATGTACGAGCTGTGTATCAAGATTGAACTGTACCGCTTGCGCGGGCGCCTTACGGTTGCAATCAGGCACATGTAGAGCGACATGTGCTCCTGGGTACTACCCTGATGAAGGGATGTGCTCGAAGTGTTACTTATCATGTGAGACATGCACAGGGCCAAGAAGAGATCAATGTGCCTCATGTCCCCCTGACTGGAGGCTAGCAGCAGGCGAATGCCGACCCGAATGTCCTCAAAATTTCTTTCCGTGGCAGGACAGTTGTCGTCGCTGCCACCATTATTGCCAAGACTGCCATGGCGCAGGACCTCAGCGGTGTACATCTTGTCCTCCGCATTTTTCTCTAGAGAATGGTTTGTGCGTGGAGTGCCTTAGTTCCCAGTACTACGAGCTACGGACGAGGACCTGTCGTCCGTGTCATGACTCCTGCAGGTCTTGCTCGGGACCTGGGCCTACTAGTTGTGTGACGTGTGCTCACCCACTACGATTAGATAGGTGAGTCGGAAGTCTCTGTAAAAAATTAACAGTTATTTTGTTTGCGTGTACTGTCATTCTATCGTACATAAATTCATTTGAAAATATTTTTGATTTTAACAAAAAGCGATTCAATTATTGGGTTACTACATAAACTTTTTGACAAATTGCTACAAGAGATTATTTCTTTTATCGCAGCTCAGATGTAACCCTTCTTTACTATATCCATACATTAGAATGTATGGATATAGTAAAGAAGGGTTTTTTAGCTAGAGCTAAAACAACTTTGTCGGAATCATTCTTAGAATTTTCTAATAATAAAGTAAATTCTTTTAGAGACTCGGGTAGTTTCAAAGCTTCAGGGAAGCGACTGTGTTGTCATTTCAAAGGCAATAACAAAACAAAGTATCTATAAAAATGATCAAACGCTCCTCTAAGATCTCAGAAACATAAATGCGTCATTGCTCTGCTGAATGAGCGTATGTATTGATATTTTTGTTCGCAGAATAAACCATAAATGTTTACCTTGCTGTACGGAGAGCATGGTATCTACGTATTTAAACAGTAATCAAACTTCAGATTGCTGTCATTGCGATAAGGATATAGGTAAGTCTTATGGTATATCAAGCTATCATTACGAAACGGATGATTTTGATGAAACATGATTTCACATAATAACTCATATGGTGGTCCTTCACATGGCTATTGGTGTTTGCCATTGGGCGTTTGTTGTACGTATTTGGTATTGGCCATATTTTTCAAATAGGCAATAAGGCCAATGTCAAGTACACTGTCTACACATGGTTATTGTTTGTCTATAATATGTCAAATACGCAAATACAAATAGCCATTTGAAGTGCCGCCAATTCTATATGATAGCCAACAACCTGATGACTACCATAACGAAAATAATTCTGTTTTATTCTGACGGAACAGAATAATTTTCTTTCATCATATTTATTGTAATTTTTTTATTACCATAATTGACAAACAATAAAATTTATTAGTAAAGGAAATGATTACTACTTTAATTAAAAAAGTATCTGTTTTGTTTCGCGATCAACGCTCAAAAAGTAGGTAACTAACAAGAGATGATCGTACACCTGGAGATTCATAAACATTTTTTTTTTTCTTTGGTTTTCTTTTCATGTTTCACTTTTCAGTAAACACTAAAAAGTGAAACATGAAAAGATCCAACGAGCGTATGAAGCATGTTATTAATAATCTGGATATAGGTTTTATTTGCAGTAGTAGTCATTAGTATTTAACACATATTGGTAACAATAAATATAAACTGTTTGCCATTTGGAATATCATAAAATTCATGCTTCAATTTGGTTCAGTCACTGAAATTTTAATATCATAGTGGAAATAACGATTGCATCAAAGGATTGCATATTTTAAAACTGATATATAATTTTATAGCTGTTCAATTTAAATCACGTAGCATGGAAAAAGAGATTTAAATGAATCAGAATGAAACGGAATTTAATAAAAGCTACTGTGTTTTTGTAGCTTTAATTTATAAACTGTTTTTAAAATAAATAAATATAGGTCATACAAACTCGCCAAAGTCGAATTTAAAGGCAAATATTAAAGGGTGTGTGTTTATTATTTTTTATTATTCCCAAATGAGTCATATCAACGTGAAAAACTATTAATTACCATAGGATGTTTACAGCCCCTAAAAGCATTCACACGTATTAATTCAATTTGCAGTACATAAAACATCAATTATATTATTATTTTTGCTTTTATAATAAAATATATACATTACCCCGCGTTTACATACTGCCGCTCGCATTGCTCATCGTGTTGCCAGAAATATTCGCGCGATTAATGCCCTAGCATTCACACACTCCCATCATCGCGTTGGTCCGCATTACAGTATTCGCCCTGCAACGGAGACGGACGTAAACGTATGGAGGACAACGCTGTAGCAGTGTACGCAATAAGCTTTTACAGCATAGCGAATTAATTAAATAGATTATTAATAAAAACTATCACTTTCAACTACTATACACTTTCCGTAGATCGATATAAATATTTTTAAAAGTAAATATTCGAGGAGCAATAACGAAAGTCGTGTTTTATTTAGCTTAGCGCTATCTAGCGGTCTCGTATAGTTCATCGCGCTAGTATTTGCGCAACATACGCAGCAGTACTCGCGGCATGACGAATATACCATCCACACCACGTCTCTGCCCACTTCTCTCGCCACTTCCCTCGCTCTGCCGCGAGTATGTAAACGTAGCATTATATTCGTCAGCCTTAAACACAATGGAAACAATTATAGCCTGACCTTTCAATCAGTGCTTCGGTCGAGTCATTGTCACTTGACCGATACTTATTAATTGAAATGACATTCATTGACAGAGAGCCACTTTGATTAATGAAATGTTTTGAAAATAAATAATAAACATTATGGTTTATTTGTGGTTGGTAAAATTATTCAATATAATATAAATGAAAAGCACGTACACTCACCCTCGTATTTGCGAAATAATACATGCTTGTTACACTTTTGCGTTGAAACGACTGGAAAATCTATCCAGTTAATATAAATGTATCATTTCTGGAAAAAGACGTATAGATTACATTTGATTTCAATAAAGAATGGGACAAAAGCATTGAGCAACAATACACCACAAAGAGTACCTTATATTTCAATACATTTTTATTTGCAAATTTCAGCCGAATCTATTCAGCCGTTATAACACGATTGAATAAAAAATAAAAAACTCAATTTTGCAGTATTTTTATGTCAGTTTTTTAGGGTTATTTAAAAAGATTGAGTAATATTTCAATGTGGTAAAAATTATTATTAAAAAATTGCCAACGAATAGAGAACAACCTTTTTTTTTTAATTCGATCAATTACTTAACGAATATTTATTTTAGGTGGGTGTCAAAATGGCTCCTCAGCGGGAAAGAGACGCATCGCTGAGAATATTCGGACGCACATAACAGCTTCGTTCTTTGTCGACGAAACGAAGGAGACAGCGAAGATGCTCGACCGTAATTTGATCGCTGTTACCAGTATAGGGGGTGTTCTATTGGTGATAGCTGCTTTGATCATCATTGTTAAGGTAAATATTATTATTGATTTTATTTTGTAATAATTATTAGGTTAATGGTACAATTGTACTATAGAACTCTGCAAAGACTTAATCACCGTGTGGGTATTTGTAATATTAGCTGTTAACAAACTGACTGTAACTGACTGGCTGTACCGTGCCTTGGGTATGTGTGCGGGAGTATCCACCAATCGACCTTCAGATTTGGTCAGTTCGCCACCAACGCTCACGACGCTATCTCGCTATCTCATGCTCTTTCTTTCTCTTTTTCACCTCGTTTCCCACCACCCCACACGTACTTAGGGTGTGGCAGGCTATCACGGTCGGTCTATAAGCGTACTTATGTTCAAAATTTCAATAGATTTTTCCAATATCCTATGAGCAAAATACCATAAAGAGTAAATTTAAAATATCCACGTCACATAAACTAGCTATAAAGTTAAAGCGATACTTAAGTTCATGCTTCATAATGCAAGCATGGTATCTATATCGCTTTAACCCAACGATTTAAGTACTTTTCATTTTCAAACATCAAACTTATAGGTAGATGAACCAAAAGATTTCGTGGAATGGCTAAATTTGGAATTAGGCTTGTCACAGTGAAATACTGTGTTATTGCAAATAAAAGACAATTAAGCACGATTGGATAATATTGAAGGGTCGTTGGCATCCTCTTACAGTTCACGAAATTGTTGGTTACTATAATTTTAATAGTATGTCGCTTCATGTTGGTCGCGTATTTTTGCACCTTCCGGGCAACATACGGTTAGCGCGCTGGCAGCCACCAAAATTCGGCAGCTGTGCTGTGAAAAAATAATAAAATTTGCTGTGTGATTTATTAAATGCGTACATAATTATATAAACAACATTTTTATTTTTCATTTCGAAAATGTATAATTTGTTATAAATACGTTTATAATAAATATATAGCCGTATTTGTCAAGAAAGTAAGCGATCACGGTAAGAAGTATAAATACAACTTCCCGTAATTAGTAGGTTTAGTTAAGCGATAAACTGTACTAATCATAGTTAATAATTTTCTTTTTCGTGAAACACCAATTTGGGCTATAATAACGGAGTTATTAAAATATAAATTACTTCCTTTTTTATAGCACGTATTTCATTATTCTGTTGATAAAATAACTACAACATATTATAGAAACTAGGCTCAATTTACATGAAACATTCCTTTATTTAGGATAGTACTTTAGCAGCACGGAAAGACATAAGGGATACCACAAGGGTCAATTTTCGTAATAAAAATATGTTCAAAATTCAGTCACGATCTAATCTAAATCATTCAAATGTCAATAACGGTATTTTAAAACAATTGTTGATACACAATGGTTTCTGAAATTTAGGAAATTGAGATCATCAGATCGAGACTGAATTTGAACGAATTGTGATTACGAGAACTGACTGTCTCATATATGACGTTGGGTGTAACAAATGGTTATCATGGTCTATATCTATACTCTGGCAACATTCGGACTTCACTTCACCAACTGATAATGGGATAATGGCCCTTTATGTCAGTAGTACCATTGATCAGTACCATTGATGGTACTACTGACACACTTATACGTTACTAGTACCATTAACAAAAAATATCAACAAATATAACAATATATTCCATCCCGTGTTTACTCACTGAAGTACCATTGATGGTACTACTGACACACTTGGTGGCTGGACGATGACAGCCATTTGAAATGACAGTCTTTACTATTTGGACTTTAGCCAAGTTTACTGTCTAGCGAGGTACTGTCAAACTAACAGACCAAACTTAAAAAAGGGTGTTAAATCACACCCTTTTCTGCCTTTTCTGTCGCCAAAATGATAGAATTTGTCATAAGAATATTAAATCTGCCACCAAATATTTTGGTAGCAGATTTATTATTATTTTGATGACAAAATTTATAGTCGGTAACGAAAATTTTCGTAAATTATCACATTTATATCACAAGAAGTATCCTAACATAAACTGTATGGCGGAAGTCTTAAAAAAATAATTAAAATTTGAAAAGAGAATGTCAATATAACCGACCAATTCTTTCACAGTTCAAATCAAGAAAATACAAATATCGAACGTTGTATCCCCGAGCATCGTACTCGCAGTTGACCACAATCGACGAAGATTTGATCGCCCTGACACCATCAACTGTTCTGAAGGCCAACACTGAACAAATACTAACTAAAAGTGAACTCGAAGAACCAACATAGCAATATGAACCTTAACGTCAATATAATTAGAGTAATTTTACACTGCAGACTGATATATAGAGGTTTCAATATACAATTCATGTTAATAGTTGGGGTACAGCTATTTAATAACTATCATATTGTGTTATTGGGAAGTGATTTATACGACGTTGTATTTTTCGTTGGAAAATAAACGTTATTTTAGTAACTATTGGTCTAGACTAAAACTATTTCTCTAAGAAATATTATTATTTTGAATTACATATTTCGAGCACTAGTCAAATTATTTTTTATTGTTTTATTTAAATGATTCTGACGGTAAATTGGTGGTATTATACAGAGTATAATAAGAAATAGTTACATTTAATTCGAAATTGGAATGTGTTTAATTTTTTTTTCAATAAATAATTGTATTTGTATAATTGTAATAGTATTGTAATAGTATTGAAATATCTATACATATTATTCAGACTTGTATCATTATAAGTACACAAGTCTTGATGTCAAACTGTTCGCAAACATGCAATTTGCTTTGATTATAAAAGTACACATTTTATTAAATTATGTAAAACGGGCGCTGTATTTTTTTACCAATTGAGAAGCAACTTGTTGGCAGTACCTATTTTTTTATTTATATTTTAGTATATTTAATTGATGCTTTACAAATAACATGCTTCTCATATCATGCACGTGATAATATATTTTTAGAATAATAAAATCCGTGTTAGTAACAGCTCATGACAAAGTACCCGCATGACGGCAATGAGCAGTTTTCCAGTAGGTATAATAATCAGTTGGTTTTTAAATCATCTAGAGATGGCGCTAGCATAGCTTTTGGTAATTTTAATGTACTCTGTGGTTTATTTGTGCGATGTTGCCAAAGTTTAATTTCATTTATTCATATTACAATAGATAAAATATGATAAAACGCTTAATTCTTTTCGCGTCACTGTCTGTAATTTAAAATAATATTATATTTAAAATAATTTTATCAAAAAAAATGTCAAAACATTTATGTAAAGTAAATCATTACCAAAACCGAAGAACATTTTTTCCATAAATTAGGGAACACTAGATGTGAGACCACACTCTACTTACCAAAAGTGCCGGCTGCGCCATCTAGCTTGTCTTTAGGAACGCTATAAATACCTACTGGAAAACTGCTCATAGGCTCGCTCCCAATTATTTGAGACCGAAAATCATAGATCACTAAATGTGGGTGTTAATAAAATTCTGCCTATCCCTTCTTTAATAACTGCCAACAATTTGTTTCAAGTAAAGGCAATGTTTTACTAAAGCGGTAAAAAGTGAGATGGTGATTTTATGCGTGCCTCGGAATAGGTTCAAGATTTAGTGGCTACTGTTATTTACTCTCTCTCACTGCATATATTAACACTTTAGTCAAACCTCAGTATAATAGTCCAACTAAATTTAATAAATGTTTCTGCTGTGTATGTAATCAAAACCTAAAAGATCGACGTTCCATTGCATTATTTTAATAATATTCCGAGGTCGTTTACAAAAAGAAATATATCTTGAAGGATTTATTTTATTGCCTCTAGCTGTGAATCGGTTTCATCCCACTGCGTCCGTCGAACAACAAAAGTAAAATATGGGAAAGGCTACGAGTAAAAGATCAGTGGAGTGCTACGAACCCGTAGCGTATATGATGCTACGACGTAGCTTATTACTACGTAATATCAGTATACACTTTTGTATTCTGATATTAACAGATCTGATATTTGAAATTAAGTGTCTAAATACAAGTGTGTGTGAGTTAAATATACATATACAAATATATAGGTAAATAAATGTTTTAATGTAATCGGTAGGATCCTTGTATCACCAAAATATCACTGGTATTAGGGTCACATAAATAAACAGTTCTCAATATCAATGGAATTTAATTCTCTAGGCAATGTAATGTCGATCTAAAAACGGACCAGTATATATTTTTAGGGGACCCAATACACCGCTTGATGTTACGCTATCGTTGTTTTCATAATAAAGTTAACATATCTAATGTTTGTTTGTTTGAATGTTGTCGTTTCCGAGTCTGTACTGTGTAAATACGATTCAATTATTACTGTAATAGAAGTTGAACGATGTAAATACATGTGTAAATAATTGAAAAAGTGTAAATATATCGATGGTTTTTATGACGGATAATTTATATTTGGTGTTTTATTTTTACATTCTTGAATATTCAGGTGCGTACAGATTATGTAACATGTTGTATAACTTGTGTTATATAACACGTCCACATTATCTAACATTGTTTTATAACTTTGCAACATTGTACTAACTTCAGTGTCTACATTACTGAAACATGTTATATAACATTGTTTTATAACATGTTATGCTATATAATTTGTACGCACCTTTCCTTATTTGACAGAGTTACAAACATACAGTCAGTGACAGAAATACTGTAAATTGAAATATTTACTCTGTTTGCAACTTTTATCACTGACTATACCTGGATTATGACATCTGCTTATTAGGTAGGTACTAAAACGGTAAAACTGAAACCTAAAGGCTTTACTGTCCGTCTGTCCGTTATGAAACGTGAGAATAATAATATTATCTATCATAGTAGTATAAAAAAGTTCGGTATCCTCTATCAGATAACAATAGGTGACGAATTACGTAGCGGTGGGTTAGATTTCCTCTCAGGGCAAACATATACACATATAACAGCTATAGCTGCCAAAACAGCTACACATAATAATAATAATGATAAATAATAAAAATGTCTTTATTGTACACCAAGGATTTTATAATTCTACTTGAGAGACACAAGTTTGTGGTAAGTACAGATGGCGGCCTTATCGCTCTGTGGCAATTTCCTACAGGCAACATAACTCTCTCATCCTAGTGTTAATTCCCAGTCGCATCCGAAGCTTTTCAGCTCGGAGTCTGGGGTCCGCTTTACCAGTCTTAACTACAGATTTGGCTAGACCTGGATATTTTTTCGTGAAGCGATTGCCATCTGACCTCCACCGCCTAATGATAACATTAGGCGACATCGAAGCTTTGCAGCTAAAGACCGTCGTTTTTGGATTTTTAGGGCTCCAACTACCCGTAACGACTGCCATAGATGTTCTTATGGCAACCGGGATCGACAGCTTAACGTGCTCTCCGAGGCACGACCAGACCAATGCAAATACCCATATTTCTTGAACACAAATATTTGCACTGAGCGGGGATCGAACCCGCGCCTCCTGCGTAGCGGCCGCGGCAGGCAACATAACTAAGTACAAAATATTGATGAGGTGGCTATTGACTGTGACTGACTGGCCTTCACTGTTACCATTGACGTTTCTACCCTGTGTGTGGAGACATGTGAGGATGAAATTCATATTGCCGCGATACAATGCACTGCTGCCTTTGGCCTACTTCTACTATAACAAGGGATAACTCGAAACATGTAGAACTCACCCTCATATTACATAATACTTATAAGTCTTTGAGAACACCAGGAATTTGGTGCAGTGTGCATAAATAGAAGAAAATGGCGTGCTGTTTGCTGTCTAATGCTGTCTATGCCTACATCAAAAAGTGTGAGTATAATATTAATGTGTGTGGAAATAACAAAAATAAAACCAATGTACAAAAAATACAAAAAAATATTCCTATTTGTCTGTTACGCTTTCTAGCCTCAACCACTGAACCGAAATTGATGAAGTTGTATCAGTGTATTATATGTACCATCATAATCATCATCTTTGCGTAGTGGTCTCCAAAGACGTTCAAGGCATTTTCACCAAACAGGCTCGTTCAAGCAATTTGATAAAAGTAGCAGTCTTTTAAGCGGTCACATACTAAAAAATGTAGTTAGGCATTTTTGTACGCATTCTAGTATAATAAAGACTATGCTTAGAAGTCTAGACGGCGCTATTTAACATGTCCTAAAGTATTTACTTTATATAGATATGTTTATTCAGCCTAGCACAGTCACGTAATTTTATTTCACTGTACAAATAACATTTCGTAAATATTCTACGATATGTTCAGACGTCTGTCAATAACTTATCACAAATACTGAGTAACGCTAAATATCTAATGTTTACTAATGTCAAGGTCAATCGAGGACGTATTTATTGAATTTTGTGGTTTTTCTGAGCGACTACCATATAGGGTTCTTCAAGAAGGGCATTAGAAGGTTCCTAAAGGTTCGGCAGTGCGATTGTGTGCAACACACACGTCCATAGGCTACGGTAACCAATTTCTATCAGGTGGACCGTGCATTGGTCAGCCACCCATGTGACATAAATATTGCGATGGAATTTCATGATAAACCAAAGCCTATAGTAATTGTATTGTAAATGTACTACCGATAAGAGATTAAAGGTATGATTCCGAAGCCGACCGCATATGAACCTACTGCCGACGTATGCAGCAGATACAGCGTACCCATTACTTGTTATGCTTGCACTTCATTCTCGTCGAGGTTAGGCGAGGCGAGGTTTGACGAGGTTATGCGAGGCGAGGCGACACGAGGTTTGCTAGCACTTCACTCTCGTCGAGGTTAGGCGAGGCGAGGTTTGACGAAGTTGGACGAGGTTCACTCTCCCCATTGTTATACACGTACTAATACGTAAATACACACGTTATACACGATATTTCACGTACTAGTACGTTGTACGAATTGTACTAGTACGGTGCATACCGGCAAATGTCCGATTAAGAACAAGACTATGGCATACTGATTGAACGAACGCGAGAATGTGGAGGCTGCGCCTCACCTCGTCTCGTCTACCCTCGCACCTCGCGTCCCCTCACGTGAGGCCAGGCGACGCGACGCGAGGCGCGGCGATGTGACGCGAGGGCTCCCACCACACTCTCGTGCTCACGCTACCTCGCCTAACCTCGACGAGAATGAAGTGCAAGCATTAAACTCCGATACGAATAAAGGGGACCATTGAGGAGCCGCAATGAACTACGCGCATCTGCTGCGTGCGTCGGCAGTTGTCGTATACGGTCAGCTACGGAATCATATATTTATAGTCAAGACTGCCAACACTCAGTAGTTTGGTGTGTAGTAGGTCTTACAATCAGTGCTGGGTTCGATTCCTTGCCATCATTATACTACCGACGTACACCTCTTACACAAGCTCAATATAGCTTCGCTGGGTGGGGTTAGGGGGTATACTAATAAATTCATGTTGCCAAAATTCATCATCAGGGATCGACAGATGGCTTGATTGCCTATTCCCATATACATTACATCTTTTATTGTTTCTTGAAAGGTGCTTTACGAGTATACCTGAGATATGCTCTTTATTATACACACGGTCAAATAAATACGTACACATCTTTACATCATCATATGCAAAGGTAAATATTGATTTCGTGTATACATGAACCAAATAGAACAAAGTACAATTTTGTAAGTCAAAATCCAAAACTGTTGTACAATTTGGCTGCTCTATCGCGATTTGCGATCTCTGGCAACCACTGGATGGAATAAAGAGCTACATTTCGCAAGCCATATTTTATTTATACCATTTACCTGCCACATTTCTACATAAAATATTTTTAATTCCTGTAATCCGTTGGATTGAGTGACTGGGATCAATTTTTAACGTAGATACAGCAGTGGGAATATGCTAGTTATTCACAACTTCAATCCATTCGCTTTTATGTCGTTCGCGACTGCCGCCTGATCTCCCAAACCCCGAGAAAACTGTAGATTGAACTCCCTGTCGTAGTTTTTCCAAGCGATTACAATATGGGGTTCGTCAAGAAGGACATTAGGAGGTTCTTATGGGGTCGGCAGCGCGAGTGTGACGCCCCTGGTGTTGCACACATGCAAAGGCCACGCAACCACTTTCCATCAAGTGGGCTGCGTGCTTGTCTGCCACCAAAGTGGTATAAATAAAAGGAAAAAAGCCTGCATCAGAACCTTGCAAATCAGTCAGAAGGTGTACCGACTTGCAGGTAAGGTTTGTTAAGACCTCAAAGATATTAGGGAAGCTCCATGCACCTAATTCATATCATTGAAAAAGACAGACAAAAAGACATTTTAGAGTTAGCTCCATTTACTTTATTATTATGTTGAATAAGTACCTCAAGACTTTTACTGAACCTAATACTCAACAGTGATTTGTGATCCAACAGAGAGTGAAATGAAATAAACATGGTAAGGCTACATTAATAAACGAAATCCGACCATGACGTGGCTGTATTACTTGCGAGTTAGAAGAGCGATTACGATACAATATAGGCCCTCAAATATTTAGTAGAATACTTGAACTAGTCATGCAATCGAGAACATTCTGATAAATTCGTTTCAATTTCGCTGAAGATTGATTTGACCGTTCTCATCATTAAATTGCTATATTTTATTGTACTATTATATCGTATTTAATAGCCGATATCTGAACAATACATATAATACTACTAGTATAAATTTGAAGAAAATGAAAAAGCTGTAGATGGCTGGGTAGATCGTCGGATATGGTGGCCTCTTCTAGCCTAGTCCAGTACGGTTAGTACCTCCGAAAGCCAGTAGTAGATGCCATCATCTCCTACTGGCTGATGATGTACTCACTGAATACTATGTAGTATACAGTAGTATAGTAGTATAGTAGTATGTAGTAGTATGTATATTTAAATGGTAGTATGGGTAAATAAGAAACAATCTCTTATTGAATATTCAATGAAGATAAAAAGTGCACTAAACGAAAAATGTATCGTATTAAATAAAGGGATATATTAAACCGTGCGACAAAAATAATAAATGGACGACTGAGTTACTTTAAATACTGAGTGGGCAACTAAAATACTGAGTGGGCGACTAAAATACTGAGTGAGCGACTAAAATACTGAGTGACCCGTGATGCAGAAAGTGTGTTGCTAAATTGTGAAGTTATGAGGATTCGAGTATAGCGCGCCCAACTCGGATAGGTTAGGTTAGAAGGCTAACGCGGTAGCGGAGCGGAGCGGAGCTCCCGCTTTAGCCTTCGTGGTTATTTTTTTATAACCATCCATAAATAGTGGCTCACTTAGTATTTTTGTACGCCCAGTCAGTAATTTTGACACCCATAAATTGAATAAAATGATTCTTCACTATCATCATCATCATCATTTCAGCCATAGGAAGTCCATTGCTGGACATAGGCCTCCCCTATAGATCTCCAATAGGACCGGTTGGAAGCGGTTCGCATCCAGCGCGTTCCCGCGGCTTTAATGAGGTCGTCTGTCCACCTTGTGGGTGGACGTCCTACGCTGCGCTTGCCGATACGTGGCCTCCACTCGAGGACTTTTCGACCCCATCGGTCTGATGACCTCCGTGCTATGTGCCCTGCCCACTGCCATTTCAACTTGCTAATCCGCTGGGCTATGTCGGTAACCTTGGTTCTTCTACGGATCTCCTCATTTCTGATTCGATCTCGCAGAGAGACTCCGAGCATAGCCCTCTCCATAGCTCGTTGGGCTACTTTGAGCTTACTCATAAGGCCCATAGTGAGGGACCACGTTTCAGTGCCATAAGTCATCACTGGTAACACACACTGGTCGAAAACCTTCGACTTGAGACACTGAGGTATGTCGGACGAGAAGACATTGCGCAATTTTCCGAACGCTGCCCAGCCGAGTTGGATTCGGCGATTGACCTCTTTCTTGAAGTCGGACCTACCTAACTGGACTACTTGTCCTAGGTAGACGTACGAGTCAACAACTTCAAGAACCGAGCTCTCAACAGATATTGGGGTAGGTACAACATGGGCATTGCACATCACCTTTGTCTTGTCCATGTTCATTTTAAGACCCACCTGTGGCATCAATCATTTTAACTGTAAGAATGATAGCCTCTGTGGTGAAGCAGTAGAGCGTTTGACTGCTACGCATGGGCGTAGGTTCGATGTTATATTTTGCCTCAAAAATTCGCTGCCGGCCACTGCTCTTTCAGTGGGGATTGGCCCTTATTGATTGGTACAGTCGACGTTACAAAATGTATGGGGAAATAGTAGTAACCATATGCATTCTCGGAACCTTCTCCCAAATTCAGTTAGGGTTGGAGTTCAGTTCAAGTACGAAAGGGCCGCACTTCGATATCTTCCGTGAAGCGATTGTCGCCTCAACTCCCTAAACCATTGGTGATCTTCTGTAATTAGATCAGGGGCCCTAGACAAAGTGACATTCTATTGATGGAATCGCTCTGAAGCGAACCATTTTTAAGGTTTTAACAATGGATTTCGGGACATTGCGGTGGTTATAGTAATAATGATAAGTTAAATAATGTATTTCGAGTTACAAAGACTCAAATTTCATAATGTCAGTCCATTGTTCAGTATTGCATCACAGCTTGGGGCGGTGCCGCTAAGACACTACTTCTAGGTTTGGAAAGAGCACAAAGAGCGGCGCTCAAAATAATGTATAAGAAATCATACAAATACCCCACAGAAAAATTATATAGAGAAGGCCAACTTTTAACTGTTCGACAACTCTTTGTGCTCAAGGCCATCATGAGAAGACATCGAAGTGTCCCTCGCCCGGATCCAGCTAGACGTAGCGGAAAATCCGTGTGCCCACGCGCTCGATGTAAGACAGCCTTTGCCAATAAACAATTTAACAGCATAAGTATCAAATTATACAACGACACGCATAAGAAACTCAACATCGCAGGTCTAAATGGCTACCGACTTAAATCTACCCTTACAGAGTGGCTTCTAAACATGGACTACAACAAAACTGAAGATTTATTTACATATGTCACGTAACCTAAGCCACACACATACACACACGCACCCACACAAACGCACCCACACACTCATCAACACACACATTCACACACACACACGCGCACACACACACACACACACACACACACGCACACACGCGCACACACACACACACACACACACACACACACACACACATTTTATAACTGGTCCTCTTACCTTTTAAACCATACCTACGTATGCAGCGACAACGTTCACTTGTACGCAGCACAATTATTGTAACTTGAGTGACATTACACGACTGAACTCTGCCACCCAAAACACAAGCATCAGCTTAGTTTGGGAGACAGAATCAGTACCTAAAGTACATAATTACATCTACTGGTGAACTAATGTTAAGCCACCTTGTGAACTGTAAAATTTTTTGCGACAATAAACTTATTATTATTATTTATTATTATTATAAAAAAAATACAGTTGTATTAATGATTTAATGTCAATTTCATACTACAATTAGCGATTCCACTAGCGTTTTCGCCAATAGAATGTCACTTTGTCTAGGCCCCCTGTATCCCGAGCACGGAAAATATTCTAATTCGTAACGTGAACGTATCGAGAGTACGGAGCATTGTGATTGGCCGCCTGCCTACTGTGAGCCTATGTGTCCGAATACGAATATTTTCGTGCTTGAGGTACAGATAGTGGGACTTTCAGAACTACAACTACCAACAAAAAATGTTATAGATGAAAGTATGGCAATCCGAACCGACAACTTAACAGGCTTTCCAAAGTATGAAGGAGTGTCACTGATTACCTATCCTAAGTTTTAACCTTGCAGTATATTAAGCTACCACAGTTTTTATTTATCATCTGGTCTCGTTTAGAATGCTACAATATATAATACTGATCCCATTCCTACAAAACTACAAAAACATATTTACGTAATAAAAATTAGCCTATATGTTATTCCAATACTATCATATACCTTACGCATTCCATCATTGTATCATTGTATCTATATTATATAAAAATCAATGCCACTTTTCGTTGTTAGTTTATAACTCAAGAACGGCTGACCCGATTTGGCTAATTTTAGTCTTGAAATGTTCGTGGATGTCCAGGGAAGGTTAAAACGGTGAGTAAATAGGTGCAGCGGAACGGGAAAAATATGGCGGTACGAAGTTCGCCGGGACAGCTAGTATAGTGTAAGTGTAAGGAAGGGTTTTCCAAACGACTACAATATGGGATCCTTCAGCTCGAGTGTAACGTCCCTGGTGATGCATACGTCCATAGGCCACGGTAACCACTTCCCTCACCTCAATTCATTCATTCATCCATTTTACCCAGGTTTGTTTAGCCATTCTACCATGATTAGTACATCCATCCTACCATTAATCCAAACATTCGATTTTTAATGGTAATAAAATTGACAGTTAGTGTTGGTGACATAAAAATGAGACTATTAGTGGCGCGACACTAAAAATGGATTACGTTCGGTTCTAACGACTGTACGTATCTATGATACACACGAGCAAGTTGTTCGTTGAACTTTTATAGTGCAGTCATAAGTTATTTATTGCACTTTAATTTTAGAGAGTACTAGTAACCGATATTACTAGTTCCCGTTCATTCATTGCCGTTAGCCGTTAACACGTGGTAATTGATATTTAAAAATAATAATTAGGTTATGTTATGTTAACGATACTGAACACGAAAATATTTTTTTGAATTTCTTGTCTGTCTATTAGTTCGCGATGGACGCAAAAACTATTACGGCTTTTGATGCGTTTTTTTTTGTTAGAAAGGGCTTGGTCAGACTTGAAATCTAAGACAAAGAACATCACACCTCGTTCCTCCACACAGCCCATGAATAAGTGCCGCTTGACGGCAATAGGCTCGCCCCCTATTACGTGGGACCGAAAATTATAGTTGGCGAGATGTGGGTGGTTCCTGATTTACAAGCGTCAACCCAAAATATAATACATACATTGCCACATCATACACATACTCACGATACATATACATACAAATACATACATTTAACAAACCAAAAATGGAATATGATAATAATTTACAAGAAACATTACTTCCAAACTTCTAATATCTGATTTAAGTCCATCAATCTTCATTGCCGTATGTCAGAAAAAGCTACTAACTCCAGAGATAAACTGTTTCGCATCTGAAATACATCTTCTGGAAGGAAATAAATGCGTTGTGAAAATAAGCCTTTATTTCCATAGCCAGCACAATGTGTTAAACGGCTGCTTGAATGGGCTGAGGAAATCTAGAATTAGATTCAGCGAATCCTATCCTTTTGTGAGGAGTTTTAAGTAATGGAATATACTCAATATTATATCCGTAGAGCATTGGAAGCTAGGAATGGAAAATTTTTTTCTGGAAACCGTTTGCGTTGGAACAGTTTGGAAATATTTTTTTCATCCCACCATCTCGGAAAGAGTAGTTTTTTTCTTCGATATCTGAGTGTAAAAGTCGCTTTTATCCTCTAGAGTGGTAAAGTAAATTTGAATTTAGAACATCGTGTGTACTAGGTTTGTGAACTCAAAACATCATTAAACCTATTTACTTCTACCTCTATGGTGCCGATTTGTCATACAACTTTTTTTTAATTTATGAAAAACTCAACTCGGAACCTCCTTGGTGTACCTACTTTTTTTTTTAAATTTGCTTTGCGCGCATAATTTTTTTTTCACGTCCTATGGTTGAACATTGTTGTTTAATTTTATTTGTTGATATTTTATTATTAGTATTATTACACATAATTATTATACAGCCTCCGTGGCGTAGTGGTAGTGAACGTGGCCGCATCGCAGGAGGCGCGGGTCCGATCCCCGCTCAGTGCAAATATTTGTATGCATAAAAAGTTCAACAACAACGGTCTAGCTGCAATGCTTCGATATCGCCTAATGTCACCATTGGGTTGTGGAGGCCACATGGCAGTCGCTTTACGAAAAATATCGAGGTCCAGCCAAATCCGCAGTTAAGACTGGTAAAGCGGACCCCGAACTCCGAGGTGAAAGCTTCGGATGCGACTGGGACTTAACGCTAGGAAGAAGAAGCATTTCATTATTTCCTCGCTGAGGTGGGATGAAAAGTTACGTGTTGCACTCGAGTGCAAAGATTTTACACCTTGTGCTCTTTTGATTCCCTCGCTAACGCTCAAGATTCTAATTTATGAATCACTCGCTATGCTCGTGATTCAAATTTAGAATCTTTCGCTTGCTCGGTCATCAAAACTGAGCACGCGGTTAAAAAGCAACTTTGCACTCTTGTATAACAAATAACTATTTCATCCCACCATCTCGGAAAGACTATTTTTGCTCTTCGATAACTGAGCGTAAAAGTCGTTTTTATCCTCTAGAGAGGTAAAGTAAATTTGAATTTAGAACATCGTGTGTACTAGGTTTGTGGACTCAAAACATCATTAAACCTATTTACTTCTACCTCTATGGTGCCGAATTTATCATACAACTTTTTTTTAATTCATGAAAAACTCAGACTCGTAACCTCCTTGGTGTACTTTTTTTTTTTTGCTTTGCGCGCATCAATTTTTTTCACGTCATATTGTTGACATTGTTGTTGAATTTTTATTTTGTTGTATTTTATTATTAGTATTAATACACATATTATACAGCCTCCATGGCGTAGTGGTATTGAACGCGGCCGCTACGCAGGAGGCACGGGTTCGATCCCCGCTCAGTGCAAATATTTTTTATGCATGAAAATGGGTATTTGCATTGGTCTGGTCGTGCCTTGGAGAGCACGTTAAGCCGTCGGTCACGGATGCCATACGAACATCTATGGCAGTCGTTACGGGTAGTTGGAGCCCTAAAAAGTTCAACAACAACGGTCTGGCTGCAATACTTCGATATCGCCTAATGTCATCATTGGGTTGTGGAGGTCAGATGGCAGTCGCTTCACGGCAAATATCGAGGTCCAGCCAAATCCGCAGTTAAGACTGGTAAAGCGGACCCCGGACTCCGAGGTGAAAGCTTCGGATGCTGACTGGGAATTAACGCTAGGAAGGAGAAGCATTTCATTATTTCCTCGCTGAGGTGGGATGAAAAGTTACGTGTTGCACTCGAGTGCAAAGATTTTTCACCTTGTGCTCTTTTTTGATTCCCTCGCTAACGCTCAAGATTCTAATTTGTGAATCACTCGCTACGCTCGTGATTCAAATTTAGAATCTTTCGCTTGCTCGGTCATCAAAAATGAGCACGCGGTTAAAAAGCAACTTTGCACTCTTGTATAACAAATAACTATAGATTTGGAATCGACTTACTGAATCCTTTTTAAAGACTGTCAATTTAATCTGAGCTTATAACATACTAGCTGTTGCCCGCGGCTCCGCCCGCGTGAATTTCGGTTATTGAGACCAAATATAGCCTTATGTCCTGTCCCAAGGTCTAATCTATCTCCGTACCAAATTTTATCAAAATCGGTTGAGTGGTTTAGGCGTGAAAACGTAACAGATAAACAGACAGAAAGACGGGCAGACAGAGTTACTCTTTCGCGTTTATAATATTAGTATGGAAGTATGGATAATTACGTTATTATAATTGAGTCCGTTTTGAATCTTTTAAGCACTCATTGATACTTTTATCATAAGTAAAGTTAAATTATATATAAAATTTTATACAATAATACAAATCTGGCTTTTTATATTACCCAAGTAGTCCGGGAAAATTGTCAAAGAGCTTGGAAACTGCTACTCACTTTACCTTACAGGATTTTACACATATAAAATGTTCCGACCTCTAAGGAACACAGTTTCAATAGAATGTTTACCTATTATTCAATAGTAAACGTAAGTTTAATATTATATGAAATACTCTATTACATCAATATTATAATGTCTAGGTACAAAGTCTTTATATTGATATAAACCTGACATCTGTCTGCGGACTAAAAGCTTTTGTGGGTGGAACAGTTACAATACGTCATAGTAACTAAAGACGGTGTTAGACGGCTTGTTTATTAAAGTCACAATAATTGATGTTAATTGCGTCTATGAAACGACATAAATGATTAAATGTTCTAAGTACCTGAACTATGTTGAAATTAACTGATTGATGTTATTTTCAACCGATTCTAAAATAAGAGGAGGTCAATATATTATTCGACGTATAGAACGTCCATCGACTTTCAAAATGTCCAACGATTTTTCTGTCATTTATGAACCGATTATAAAAAATATTTTTACCGATTGAGTTAACAGTTTTTTTATTGGGTTTGATTAAGTAAATAATTGGATCCCTGGTGGTAGAATACAACCATCTTACTATTAAAGCTATTGGAATTTAAGTATACATCGGAGGAATTGGCGGTAAACGATGATTTTTTTATTATACGAGTTCTCTAGTTTTTCTCTCATTTCATTGTTTCTCTTCTCTGATCTGTAATAAAATATTTTCGGTATAAATTAAAATTACTTGGTGATCTCTGTCAATCAGTCTACTCACTACTACAGCCATGATTAACACTTGTTGTTTCTTATTGAAATTTTTGTTTCTCATAAAAACCGTCTAACATTACTTTTAATACAGAGATAGGAATTATTTTTGTATCGAGACAGTCCGGTCCTTTGATTTTCTTTCAAGGTACTATTACTGAACCAAGCGATTACAACGTCCGAATCGAAAAGAAAAAAATAGGAAATAAATGAAACCTTGGAGTGATTTATTCTACGCAACCGCTAAATTAACCACAGAAATGTTATTTCTTTTTGTAAATTCAATACTCGGACTTTGTTTTTGTTGGACAAAGGGACTGGGATAAATGTGGATAACTGGGAACTGGGAACGGGGAAAGCTACAAAGATATTTGTCTGTAGACGAAAAGGCCTTGTAATTCAAATTATATTTGTCGGTAATTTGTTAGCGGAGTGCAACTGTCTGAGAAAGGTTTATTTTAATATTTTATTAACTTTACAATTGTTTTGTGTTAGGTTTGTGGGAAGTTTTATTTACTTAATGAATTCATTTTGTATAACATAATTTGTTTAGGTATTTTGAATTGTAATTCTAGTTGTTATGTTGTTCGTTTGAGTTCTTATAAAACTAGTTGTGCCTGCGACTTCGTCTGCATGAACTTCGATATGCGTTTCTCACCATCATTCTGCGTCAAGAAAAATATTGTTGTTTTAACTTTACTAGCAGACACTTTAATTTTATTTATTTATACAGAAAATGTATAAATACACCTCTTCTACAATAACACCTGAAGCCAAATTCATATTCAAGTCCTAGTCGTATCCAAGGCTCTTAACTTCGAGCCAGAAGCCCACTGTTCTCCTGTATGTCTCACTGCTCATCCTTTTGTTAGTTTGCTGTGGGTTTTTAAGAGAGACTGTCGTCTCACCTCCCAACCTCGACAGGAAAACCTGCATTAGAGTCTCGTACATCAATCAGTAGGTATACCAGTGTAGTTGTGTTGTTGGCTGGGCCCACCCAAAGATATTGGTAGCAATATGGATACGACTGGTATTGGCAACCAAGTAAAGGACACATTATTCACCCTAAATGTATAAATACTTTATTCTAGGATGCTATTATGTATTGGATACGCTCTTGTTTATCACGCACAGATTCCAGATAACCAGTTCACCTTCATCTACCAAACTCACCCCGTCCTATAAGTTACAGTTTATAGGTATAAGTAACAAGTGTAATGTGAAAATGTTAACCCTAATAAGGGTAAGATCTGACAATGATCTTCGGTGTTTCAAGTGTTATCATTCCGCCACAAGTGCAAACGACCTTTTTAATCTGAATGGAATGTTTTCCCATCTGAAAATGTTTGAACAGTCACAGTAAGTAAGTAAAAGACGCGTCGATTCTAATCTTGCCAGCTATTTTTTCTTTGGCCACAAGGAGTTTAGGAATGTGCTCGTTAGACCAGAATAGACTCGTCTATTCTGGTCTAACAAGCAAGTTTTGGATTTGGCGTATATGACAGTCGTCAATATAATGTCATGAATGTCAAAATATTTATCATAAACGTCAAATCCCATACATTCATCATTCTATTCTACAATATATTGCCACTTGTCTAGGGGGCTGAATGTAAAAGTAAAATTTTATTACATTTTGTTTTATAATGTTCCTTAAAATAAACTACCTACTCTCTTTTATAAAGAAAATAGCTTTTGCCCGCGGCTCCGCCCGCGTGGATGTCGGTTATCGCGACCAAACATAGCCTATGTCCTTTCTCAAGGTCTATTCTACCCCTATACTAATTTTCATCAAAATCGGTTCAGCGGTTTAGTCGTAAAAGCGAGACAGACAGACAGACAGACAGGCAGACAGACAGACAGACAGAGTTACTTTCGCATTTATAATATTAGTAGGGAAGTAGGGATGAACATAAAATCTATCTAACATTCAACCCTTTTAATACATAAATGTTTAATCTACTCCCCTGCCATTGAAAAGCTAAAATATAACGTTGTCGAATATAGGACGGGATTACAACATAAAAATTCCAACATTATGTAATTAAGCTCATTAGATTAAGCCGAGCTAGAAAAACAGGGCGAGTTCAAATTCATGTAATTCCTTCAAACTAAGTTATCTGTCGCTGATATGGAAAAGGTCTGGCTAAATATTCGTCACCTTTTTTAAAATAAAATTAAGTATGACTTTGGAAGCAAAGTATATTTCATTTGTATGTAGTGTAAAGCCAGATGGATTCAATATCATCTAGTGTAGTCAAACTGAACTTCTATAGAACTACCGATTCAACACCACTACTTCAACCGTTGGCTCGCGATCAGTCTCGTTTTGTCAGAGTAAATTATATCCCTTACAAAGTATAACAATTTTTCCTCTTTTTTTAAATTTTTTTCTGTAATTTCTTCTCTAGCCTTGCCCCTCTAGCCAACAACAACGCGATATTAATACTTTGATACCTTTGATGATTCGTGCGCTTAAAGGCCACGGTAACAACGGTAACAACCATAAAGATGGGCTTGCGACAAATCACTATTTATGTTTTCTCTTTCTCTACTGGTTTCTCACTATTTACCTCTAATTTATTTCTTCTTTTAATTCAAATGTATTTTGTCGAATATTTATTTTTTCTACCAACCTAATGAAACAGCAGAATTCTAATTTTCCAGAATTTTGTTTCAACATGTAGGTACAGAGAATTTAGCTTAATCCGTTTACTTGGAATAAGATTTGATCTTTAAACAAAGGAATAAAGAGCAACAAAGTTTAGAATTCAGCCTTTACCTTACAGTAACTAGATCACATCTTGACAAACGAAAGTCCTCGTATTACAATCCTGTGAAGTTTCTTGTCAGTATAAAAACTGTAGAGGATGAAATAGGAGCTTTATTCTAATCCTCTTACGTTACATATTACAAATCCTCCAGCACTTTTGCAGACTTCGACTGTCATTATCAAGGTATGTATAGTTACCAGTTACTTCGTCTGTACTAAACAACTTCAGGCAAGAAGGTCAGGCTACAACTGCTGGATATGGGCATCTTCCAATATGCACTACAGCACACAATTCACTTTTACCATTCAGTCTATTTATGGCTGGCTGGCTTCAGTCACCACGTCTTTGCAATACTGCTATTATTTTAATATTATCTAATCCTTCCAATTCGATGTCAGCTTCGCGTACTGAAGTACTGAAGTACTGATAAAATGTTATTCGATTAATAATACACTTTTACTGTCTCGATTTAACAGTAAAAGTTTTAACCATGAACTATTTTACTGTTAAGATCGTATGGTACAAGAAATATTAAGAAGTCAATATGGGCTATTTCGCTATTAAGGCACATGTATTAACCGCAGCCAGCTGACTTGGAGTGGCGTTGACGGCACTTTCATTTTTATAGCTAAGACATTAAAAAAATATACGACGCTCACACTTTATGTCTAAAAAAATCGTGAATATTGCTGAATAAGAAGGCAGCAATCATCAAATGATAATCCATTGAAAATTTATTTATAGATTACGAGTATCGTACCATACCATACCTACCGGGACTCCAGAATTGACCTAGATTTTCCTAATATTTGAAATGCTGTTTCAAATCGAAGTAGTCGAAGCCTATTTTTTCAGTGTAATGCAAAATAGATTTGATACTAAAACAGAAAAATATTGTACAAACCGTGTCCATAAAAACCATTTTACCTCAGTTGTAAAGTGAGTTTATAGGCAAATTCTTATTTTGGACTAAAATTTTAAATTTCACTCCCACCAAATTTCAAAGAATGGTTATTTCTTTCAAGGCGAAATCTTTTACTTAGAGCGCCTTTATCTCTAAAACCTCAAGTTTCTCTATAAAAAATGTAAAAGCATCTTACAGGAGAGAAAAATAAAAGGAAATATTTCTAACCGAGACCGCCTGCTTCCCGATTCCTGAATTATTGATTTGCTTTGTTTGAAAAATGCGTTAAGTCCAATCTTAGCTGACCCTTTCAACGGTATTAAACGGTGCTTTTCTTACAATAGTAGTAGGTCAAGCTAACTGTTTCCAAGCAATCGTCAATTGTGTAAGGGTTTTAAAGGTTGACCATGATAACAAAGATTCTGAGAGTATTCCTTGAAAAATTGCACAGTGTTTTATTTCTTGAAGAATATCTGCAAGATGAATCAAATAACACTATTTTGTTTTAAAATTGCAGGTACAATCAAAATCAGTATGCATGAAAAGCTGAATTGTATAACTATATATGACGATAACAGAATTTGAAAGAAAACAGAAGGGGTCACTACATGAATACGAAAAACATTATTCCGAAAGTCAAAATCACAAAATTCAAAATTCTGAATTTCACATTTCGGAATGATTCAAAATGCCGAAATCAGAAATTCGATAATATTTATTAAAAAGCCGAATTTCTAAATTCCTAATGTTTAGAGATACGAATGTCAGAATCCCGAATTTCAATATTATTGCAATTCCAAATTAACAACAATCCGAAATATCATAAATACGAATTCCGATTATCAAAATACCGAAATAACACAAATCCGACAAACAAACGCCTTGTAAGGATTGTTGCTATTCTCGGGGTACACGAAAATAACATGAAAAATGGAAATTATTGAACTATTGTTCTATTTTAACCTATTGATCAAAAATACCCGTTATCTACCTTTCGAATAAAAAAAATAATTTTGGAAATCCATACCTGAAGAGCTATGCACGCACAAACATAAAAAAACAAACATCCGAATTGAGAACCTTCTCACTTTTAGAAGTGGGATAAAAAACCAAAAGATGATTTTTTATTATTAAAAATCATGAAAACAAACATCGAGCAATAATTTGTCTTGGTGACAAATACCGGGCGAGGGCGTCCAATAAATACGGGTTCCTAAGCATTGTTTCCAGATTTCTCTCATTAATCATTTTTATGTCTGTAATTAATATAAAGATTCTGCCGACAATAGGGCCCTGAAGTTATTATCTTTTTGAGGAAACTTTCCGATGGATAATCCCAACTCTCTCTAATATAAAACGTTTAATTCATTACCTTTTTGTAACAAAGTCAACTAAAATTATCTTATTTTGCTCTATTCAAATATATTATGTGAGAAGCTATACTAATATTATAAAGAGGAAAGATTTGTATTTGTGTATGTAAGTTATAAACTCAAAAACTGCTGGACTAGTTTCAAAAATTCTGTCGCATTAGAAAGCTACAAACCCTTTCCCTCCTTACGGTACCTAGAAGTACCACCACCAGGTTTTTCGCATAATAAGTTAAGTACGAAAACACTTTATGATATCTACAACTGACGATCCTTTAGAGTATTCAATCCGTAAGCCAATCACAGCGCGTTATTTGAATCCCGCGTGATGTTGCCAAAGAAACCTTTACAAGGATTTACAGGTGTAAATAATGGTGATTCCAAATACTTGCAAATATTTGCTCTGAGCGACAGTTGAACCTCCAGCACATCAAACGCTCTATCGTCAATCTGCGTTGCATTATTATAAACATATTATCATTATAATATAGATAATTATATTACCTTTATGTTACACTTAATCATATCATATTATTATCTAATCCTTATTAAGGAGATTCATCAGATAACCAATTATTGTCAATATCAAGTTTGCGTCAAACTACATTTGGATCAAGCTAATTGGGTAATCAGCTTACTCTTAACCAATGTCCAGCTAAATATATATCATCAATTAGGCTGGTGTATCCTTGAATGGGTAGGCAGAGGTATATTAGCACTCTCATTTCATTTTCTATGTTAGCCCATTGAATTTAAACAAGTTTATTAATATCATTATATCAATTTATATTATAATTTCATTAACAAACCAAACTTATAATAATTTTTACCTGAACAAGAAATCGAACCTGAGAATTTTTGTAAAGTATACAACTTACATGCAATCTTACTTTCACTCACAATGGATCCTTTCAATTCTCCTAACCCGCACTTACTCGAGGGTTAACAAGAAATATGTAGTAGAAATATTTTAAAAGCCTCATTAAATTTTCAGTCAAACTGAAAGTTAGAAAACTTTAAGTTTTGCTGAAAACTTAATGGCACTTTTGATAAACTACCACTGTTCTAAAGTACAAAACTTTTTTGAATGCATTTGAATAAATACGGTCAGTGCCATCTAGCGGAGTCAAAGTGAACTTCTGCAGAACTACTTATTCTGCATCGCACAATCGAAAGATTGTCAAGGTGCTTAGTATCTATCCAACATCCTAATATGAATTGTTAGATCACAGTCATTTAGGCGTAAACAGCTAACAGATCATTTTTAAAATTAATTGCAAGTGGGGAGAACCTTACACTCCGCTCATAAAAGTACTTCACGTCATAAAATTATACTGTATTCTTTATGTAAAAGTTAATATTACTTTTTGTGTATAGGGCTTCGCCAAGACACTCAGAGCCAAGTCAACCTCACTTGCGTCGGTACACACCTGCTGTTCAACCGACAAAGTTTGTCGATATCACATGTAACCTAACGCCATCTAGCAATAGCAAGCCGAACCACTGCGATACTACTACGACACTGTTGAGCTTGCATCGCGAAAGTGAAGTTTTCACGCTGGTACAACATATTATAATATATATAAGATCCCAACCACAACCGTAAGGCCGCAGCCCGCCAGGCTTAAACAGTTGAACACTTTGCAAGGAGGATTCGTCTCTTTTTGTAGGAGGATCATCATACCTCTTTACTTGTCGTTAAGTAACTGTGCTTATGTTGTATAATAATTTAAATATATTGTTTAGAACCTTAAATATAAAAGACATGTAGTACAATGGACATTCCAATGACATCGAATTCAATAACTTTTGTCACGGTCTCTTTGGCTTTCAATATATATACAATATACACAAACTGCTAGGTAGATAAATTAGCTATAAAGCTTGTAATAATTCTCCCGAAATAAATTCCCTATTTTCCAACATTAGCTAAAAGGTTGAAAAGTAATGGGCGACCAAAAAAAGGTTTTTAAATTGTGATTTACAAAATGTCAATAACGAATTGCTTTTATCATGGCTCTATTTGTATTTAGTCTGGAGCAAAAGGTTTTTTTATAAATAAAGTGATGAAGTTGAGTGGCTACTGGTACTTGTCGCGTACTGATGACGTCATTCTATTAAGCATCACCATCATCATCTTAACGTTGATCCCGGTTGTTTCCGACGCTGTTACTTCAGAGTCCGCTTGTTTGAGAATTTGGTCAAGTTATTATTTGGTACCCACGGCCCCGCTCTCGTGAAATTTTGATCTCGTTCTCGCTGCTCATGAAAACTTATTTCCGGATAAAAAGTAACCTATGTGTTAAACCATATTCGGTTTCTCTTTCGTTTGTTTTCTCTTAATCCATCCTTGAACTAAATTTCAACCAAATCCAAAATAACAATCATTCAAACATTTTCATAAACTTTCACATTTATGACATTAGCAGGAGGTAGAACAGGATATGATTCAGATAGTGATTAACCCCGAGAGCAAAACCAGCGTCCGAGCCTCGTGCATTAATCAACAGGAACAACTTGCAAGTGACGTTGTCTGATGATAAAACAACGGTGCTCTTTAAAAAAAGAACACACCTATGAGAAAAAAACAACAAATTGTATCAAAGTACATAATTCATGCGTATGAGCATTCAACCTTATCACGTTGTCCTCCATAAAGACTTAAGCGTAAAAAAGTTTATCAAAATTTCATAGTCGATAATAAAAACCAGCCATTATACAGGTTGGTATATTTTTGCACATATTATTTTACCTGTTGCTACAGTCATAAAATACGGGTATAAAGTGCGGAGGCGTATGAAGTCATACGTTCAGAACCAGATATGGCAACACTGTAGACACGCTTATGTTTAAGAGAGCTCATATTTTTCCAGCAATGTTGACATAATCACCTGATTTTGTACAATTTTATTTGTTTTTTCTCTCTCTTTTATTGCTCACATCTTATACTTTCATTAAATTAGGTGCCTTTCTAAAAAATGTATTATTTGATTCACTGTGCAGACAGGAAAATAAAATGTAACTGGTTTTAATGTCGTTTTGGATCTTTAGTAAACGAACACAGATCAAAAGATTTTTTTTAGTTTAGCGTTGCCACCTTTAGTGCCCTTCTAAACGGGCCATGTTTTTCTGCAATATGTGGCTGCATTATTGGCAACTGGTTGCCCGGCAATCTCAAAAATATTTCTTTGCAACTGGTGGCCGAACAATCAATGGCTGGGCAATGTGTTGCAAATATGTCTGCAATAGTATGGCTCTTGATGCAGATTCATAAACGGGCTACACAAACCGGCAACAATGGCTGACGAAATCACACTTGTTGCAGCAGCTTGTATTGTTTTATTAAAAAATAAACAGAAAAAGAAGATATTGTGGATTCGACCTTACTTAAATAGGCGTGAAACTTTAGATAATTCAAGTCTAGAAATAAGCCTTGATAGTAAATTATTTAACAATTCGCGTAGAAAAGGATAGACTGTGTAATAACAAAGAGAGCGACTGAAACAACAATAGAACTGGCCGAGCAATATTGCAGTAAAATCGACCGCCTAGCGATCGTCCGGCAACCCATCGCGGCAACATCGGCCATATGTGGCAACACAAAATATGTTGGACTATATGGCCGGGACTTTACTGCAATACTGGCCGGTATTGCTTTGCAATAGTTGTAATGTTGCAGCCCACAGTGTTGCAGCCACTAATTGCAGTAAAACATCGCCCGTTTAGAAGCACCTTTATAAGAAGCTATTACTTTTTGTAATTTTATTAGAATTTTTACTATTATCTATTATCAAAAGGTACTCTTAAAAGTTCTATTTTGAAGATTACAGTAAAACATCGCCCGTTTAGAAGCACCTTTATAAGAAGCTAATACTTTTTGTAATTTTATTAGAATTTTTACTATTATCTATTTTCAAAAGGTACTCTTAAAAGTTCTATTTTGAAGATTATCTGTATAAGTACTTCTCTATGTTCAATTCTTCGTTTCTCTGTTCTTACATGAGATTAAAAGTATATTTTATATTTATTAATACAACGGTAATAAAATGTAGGGAGTATATATAATATAAAGTTGTATGATTAATAGAGATAATTTTAAAGCAATTAGTTTGCTAGACTAAACAAATTTTATAATAAATTGGAAAAAGCGAATGGAAAAAATTTCGCGTTTTTCCAATTTATTATAATTTGTATGATTAATAGTACAAAAATGTTAGAACTGAAACACTGTGCAAAAGAATCGCTTACGGCACGATGTGAAAAACTGTCGAACCCAACCAAAGCCCACCCTGTACAAAGTTTAACCCTCAATGCCGTCAGTCTAAACTTTTAATCATAATAGCAAAACCGCATACAAGAAGCACTGAGGTCGATAGTGACTGTAATTCCCGAAGCCCAGTGGGTTGGAAAATTGAGAAGTGGATTAGGCAAATCACTTTTCATTCCGTCCTATGCCCGACGAAGTTTGCCCTTTTAAATTTTATTATCTGCGAGGCACGATGTCTGCCGATACCGCTCCACTGCTAACGGAGAGCGGAACATTAAATTTGAATAATAAATATTAATATTGTAATTTTTCAGGGGAACCCCGGGTTTTAACCGAATGGAATTATATTTCTTTTGGGAAAAATCTGTAGAAGAATTTTCATGAAATGTAGAATGATAATAATTGCCTACATTTATTTATTTGATTGCTACTTAAAATAAATATAGGTATGAAATATGTTATATTCATACTCCCCCTTCTGTACCAGTGACTTCGACTGCTTGAATCTCGGTGAGCACGAGTCATATTTGTTCATATCTCCAGTTCTACTCAAACTGTACTCAACCGATTACGAACAGATAAAAATTCGACAAAAATATTGTGGTACGTATCGTTAATAAAACATAACCAAAGTATTTTAGAAGGATCAACCTATAAGAGAATTTGTAAAACAGTGTTAATTTTCTACAAAATCCAATATTTTTTGGTTAGTTCATTTTCTTCTTTAGTTTAACTCCGAACAGAATTATCCAGATTATTTATCACGTTTAATAATGTGATAAATAATAAAATATAAATGTTTTGAATGAAATTTTGAAGCATTTATTATGCTGATTGTTCAAATCGTAATGGATGTAAGGGAAAAATCGCGGGTTCGAATCCCGCCCGAAGTCAATACTCTTTTCTAAATCGATTTGAAAAATACAAATGCTTAATTTAACAGACATAATTTTATGTTAAATTAAGCATTTCCATTTTATTATTTCAATCCAAATTATCGTTTATAAATTTCATAGTGCTCAAAAATTTCCATTCTAAATAACTTAAAATTCATGAGACCGACGCAAGTATTAGGTAAATAAGTTTTGGGTAAGTACCCCAATCAATTTAGTAGTTTCCAATGTTGATTGTTTCAAGTGCTTCAGAATTCCCGCTCCCCGCTCTCACTAGTGCTTCGCCCAAACTTAAGTGAAAATGAATTTCATCGCGATCGAGCGGCTGTACTAACTTACGAGCCAATAAAGAGTTTATTCGTCACAAATTCCACAAATTTCTATTTCAATATTTGATATAACAAATTGGTTGGTTTTGTTAAATATTTCTCTTAGAATTGAATTCTCAGTTTACAATAAAATTATAGTGAATGTACATTTCCATTTAGTTCATAAAGGGCTAAGAGTATTTTTAATGTTCCATACGTACAGAAAATAAACAATGTCCTATTACTAAGATTCCGCTATCTGTACGTCTATCAGTTTGATTACCAGAGGATGAGTGAGAGCCTCAAATATTTGACGAGACGAGCAGGCACAAGGTACGAATTTTAGGCGACTATAGAATTTGTACCCGATAGCCCCCCTAGACAAGTGGCAATTATATGACCGGCGCATTGTAGAATAAAATAACGAATGTATGGGATTTGACGTATATGACAATCGTCAACGTATGTCATAAACGTCAAATCCCATACATTCGTCATTGAAATAGCTGAAATGACTGCCATCTTACGCCCATCCCCAAAAAGAAAGCCTGCGCCAGAACTCTTATTTTTATAGACTGAATAACTAATCAACAGGTGTATCGGATAGCCGATGAGATTGATTTGGATTATTCAGATGGGAGACCCTAACACCCTTGCACCAAAACCTGCTTTCAAATAAAAAAAAATATTTTAACTATATTTTTAGTGTAAGACTGTAAAAATATAGTTAAGAGATAACATTCACTATAGCGAATGTAACAGCTGCTTGTAGACGGTTTATTTCATTTTAACACTATCTCTGAAGCAATAACTGGCAAACTTATATAAGCGTTACATCCCGTGCCACTTCGCGCCATCTCGACTCCTAGTGCCTTCAGGCCTTTAAGGTTGTAAAAAAGTTACACAACACTTTGTAGATTGTATAAAAATATTTTTACTTTCAGAAGCTTAGAGATTTAAAAGTATCGTCGTGTCTGGATTGAACTATAACTAGAAAACCACATGAAATTAAACAAAATATCAGAAAAATTACATACATACGTATACTCCCGCCTATAAATCCTCGAAGGGGTAGGCAGAGGTGTATTAACACCCACACATCCATAACAACACAGAAAAATTTATGGTAACAAAATGGTACTATATTTTGCCTTTTATTATTTTTCGTTTTTTGTTCAAGATTTCTCTAAAATTATGCTTTTTCTTCATCTTTAATAATGTGAGGTTTAATACCAGCTTAATTCATTCACATAAAAGAAATGTAAATTCATTTTTAGAGTACAACAATGAGAAAAATCCGGATGGTCTTCAGCTGTAAAAGTAACAAATGAAACTAGCATAAGCTTAACCTTTTTTACTTGCAAAACATAAAAAAAAAGAAAAAGAAAAAAATATATTTATCCAGCACACTAATTGAGGATTTCATAATTTTCCGTACACGAGAAATGAAGTCACTAGTCTGACTCCATCCATTTTAATCCAATTTGTGGTTTTATAAATTTGAAGCAGATTTCGAGTGGGACTAAATTAATTTAATATAATCTGCGACTACTGACTACGAACTCTGAACTATTGTCTACTAAATTGTTCAAATATTATTACTCGCGTATCCTTCATTCCGCTGTCACCAATAATTTCATCAATTTAAATTCCTGGTTTAAACTAGAGTGAAATGGATTTTGGTGATTTCGATATGCGAGCATTTCAACTTTTGCTATTAAAATTTAATGTGAAATTTTGTAACGATGCTTGGATAGAGCGTGATCGTGTAACAAACATTTAAATGTTTGTTACACGATCACGCTCTAACAGCTGAACAAATCTGGATGAAATTTGTGACAGTAATAGATTATAGTCTGAAATAATACTGCTCTTATCATTGGAATAGGTTCCCATGGATTGTTGGAACGGGATCAGAAACCTACGCAGGCGGAACTACGGAAAATGACTAGTATGCCTCATATTTTTATATTCTCCGTATACCTATTTATCATGTAACATTATGTGGGTAAATCATATTGAAAGCCTATCCATAAATAATTTGTATGACCCTATGATAGTTATCTGATTGACCCGAATATCCTTTTTCTGTAGGTACTTTAGAAGTCTATATTATATAATAGGAGATGAAAATGATAGCCACGTTGATGCCGTGGAATAAATTTGACTTCTTTTTCCAAGTCAAGAAAATAAAAAATATGATGACGTTGTAATTGCAAAGGATTTCGCATTACAGCACGAACAAACTACAGTTATTCATCTTTTTGATTTATTCTCACAAGTTTTAACTACCATTGTCCCTTTTCACACCTAAAGACACATTGCATAAGAAATATTATGACATCACATTAAAACTTTAACCCTCCAAGGGACCGAAAGTAACCGATCAGGCCGCAACAAAAACGAACCCGGAACTAAGTGTCATACACAACATAAATACGCGACACTACATGTGTGCTATCACACAACAGACGAAGATCCCATGCAAATTAGGTAGGTTCCTATTTATTTTCGAATAACATCGTCGGAGTATAGCGGTTTGACAAGGGTCGAATGTATCATACGAGTGTCCCATATTTCCACACGTTTTTTTTTTTCTGGCCAGCCGACAGCCGTGCACGCATAATGCTGACCTCCATATATTACGAACACATCGTTTTGTAATGAACCACCGAAATTGGCAAGGGATGATTTATAACAACACACTTGGTGTTAAGAGTGCGAGTGGATTTTTTTAATGGTTATGGAGAACTTGATGAAATTTAGATTTTGTTCCTTTTTTTTAATGTTGATTTTGAGGTTATATTTTTTTAATGACTACAAATGTAGATATGTGAAAATAGGACGGAATACGTGAATGCAGACATAGTGAGAAATGGAAAGAGAAACTGTCTGAACTGATTTAAGAGGATATGTAGAAGAGAAAACGTTGTTTCGAACAAAAATTATCCAGACAAATGTAGGCAAATTACAGTCACAGAAATTAAAATTGATTCCTTGGAGATCATTTAACTCCCAGTTCAGACTGTCAACAACCAGCTCAAGACCTTTTGAGCCATTTTTTTCCCTCCGGACTCGTGGTCCTCCTTTGATGTTCCCCTGAGAGGACCACGAGTAAATCGCATTCGCTCGTGGTTCCTCCGATTCACTCTTGACCAATTGTAACGGATGAGAAGTAATTTTTTTTCAATAATATTGTGTTTATATTCAATCTATAGGAATTACATACTTCAAGCATAGTACAGCGAAATAATCACGTTAGTGGTATAAATTCAAGTAAAAAAACGAGTTTTATAACATAATTATCAATTATATAAGTTTTATTCGTGGAGTAGCTAAGGAAATGACGTCTGAGAAGAGCGTATGGATGTTGCGCCGACCTCAAATAATTGGGACAAGATTATGATATTATAAGTTGTATTCGTAACTCACAAAACACATTTAAATTCTCAAACAATTATCTTTGTACTATATTTTGAACATTGCGCTAATTCCCAGTGCGAGGTACTGCCGTGACTCTCGTAAAACATCTTCAAGTTCCACTGCTAGTCTAAAAACTTTGCATAAACCATGTCTACCATTAACAAAATGAACTTACTGAAAGTTTATTATATTTCTGGAGTTGTTGTAAATTAAATATATTAATGCTGGCAGAAGTGTGCATCCGAGCAGGTTATGGCAAGTCATCAGAGAAAGTGTTGAAATTTACAGTGACGTGGTGGGTTTCAGGGAGTGAGATCTCTTACAATTAATATCATATGACGTTGTAGCCTCAGCTCCCTCAAGAGGTACACTCTCTGGAAGGGATTCAATTACGTTTTAACTGATTTAAAACAGGAGATGAGGATTTGAAATATGTAATTTTTTTGTCAGCTTTTGTCAACCATACCTTAATGCCTTATTTGTTTTTGTTTTTACCCAACTGCGCCAGCGAGAGGGTAATGTGTTTCGCGCGTATGTATGTATGTATGTGTCTATGTGTGTATGTAGTTTTGTTCCCCTCTACAGGCCTAACGCCTGGACAGATTTTAATGAATAGGGTCTCAAATGAAAGGTATTCATCTCCCGAGTGTCATAGGGTACATAAAATTCCAACAAAAACTATACGGTAGATTTTTGATGCTAAAATATCTGTTGGCAAATTTTTTTTTTCATTCAAATTTATCGAGTAGGGTATCAAAATGAAGAGAATTAAAAGGAGATTACAAAAATATATAGATGTCATATCCTAACTAAAAAGGTTAAAATAAAATTAATTATTAAAAATAAAGAAACCCGACTGCTGTCTAAAAGATTGAAACAAGCTTGATAGCAGGCGGTACCCATTAAATTTCTTTCGGTTTATGATTGGCAAATGGGTACCGCCTGCTATCAAGCTTGTTTCAATCTTTTAGACAGCAGTCGGGTTTTTTTATTTTTTAATAATTAATTTTTCCATTAGTTGGGTATCAGAGTCTCAGGTTAATATATTATGTTATTTTTTACTTTCCAGTTTTTTCGTTCCTTTTCCACCAACTATAGTATATACATCCAACAGCTAAGTAGCACTTCTTCATCCCATCTCGAATCAAACGGTTTGACATCCTATTTCGTTGCCAAATCAAGGATGCAAATCTTCACTAACACACATGTATTGTATCAGTTCTTCTACAATCCCGAATTTTACGAGTATTAAAAAAATCTACTCGAACTTCTCAAACCAAAGTTTTTTTACCTAAAATATAATGGAGACCCTGGCCTAGCCTTCATTGGGCTTCACTAGCAGTCCTTCAAGCAGGGTGAAGTCATCTTAATGAGACATAAAAATATCAGACAATGAATAATCAACCAAATGGCATCGGAGCGATTGCTCCATGACAGTCTAAGAGATAAAACATTATCTGTAAAATCTTCCGGTTTACATTTGTAAAGAATCTTGACCTATTTCCCAGATTGCCTATTGAGGTTCGTTTTAAAAAACACAAAGATTATGAAATAAGGTATGTTATTCGGATATTATTTTAAAGTATATCTTACCTAATAATCCTGTCTATATTTATGTGCAGTAGAAAACTGCAAAAGGCCAGTTGATTGACTGATTGTTATATTTATGTATGTTGAACTGCACAATACCATATTATCAACTGTCGAAATTTCAAGTTTGTAACGTTTTGATGTATCAGGGCAAGTAATTACATATGCAGATAGACAACAAGCTAAGGCCCATGTCTCCACACGCGTTCAAACAAACAAAAACTATTCTGCCATATATTTAAAAATATTGTAATATAGTATAGCTGGTAGGGTAGTAGAATGGGAATAGAATAATATTCTAGCTAGGACATTAAAAAGTTATAGGTGACTGACATTAGCAGACAATTCATTATTACTGCTCCTTTACACGATATACTTTATAGTTTATTGTTTCAGTTTCCTTAAGTCTATAACCACATAAAAGCAGTAAAAATAATACCTAAGCATTTTAGGCAAATAGACCTAAACTATAAAGGAAAATCGTTAAATAAAGATGGCTGTCTACTATGTCTCCAAAACATCCATTAAATAGTTTCTGAAAGCAATAACAATAAATAGTGTTATTAAGATAAAAAAGGCAAGCGATGAACTAAATCGACAGTATATTACGCAAAAACCGCTTGTTGTGTCGTGTTGAGCCACAATAAGCGTGGCCATGGCTCGTAAACATTTGGTATAGACGCAATAAAGATATTAGTGGCGGCACTTCGGCCAGCGCAAACGGCCGTGTGTGTTCAAATATTTTTATGTATGTAATGAAAGAAACATTTTATTCAAATAAAATTGCCGGGAAGGAACGCAACGAAAAGGCTTTAAATACAGAAATTGCGTCCGAAAACGTGCTTGCGTCTTTTTATCACTAGAAATAAATTATGAAATGGGGCAAGGGTTATGTGCCACTGCTATATAGTAAAGTAATTTTATATGTGTATATAACGCATAACGTATTTTATATATGTACCTACATAACTGAAATAGTTTATTAAACTCGGTCGAGTCGAGGCGTCGAGTGCTCCTGTTAACCTAATTTATGAAAGTGCTATTTTTTTTATTTCAAGTAGGCAATAGTTTAGAAAATAAGAGAACAGCCAGCATTCACTACAAGGCATTGTTTATAAATATTAATGGAAGTTTTTATAAGAGTTACCTATTAGTAACCTAAATTACCAACCAGTATTCCCGATAAAATTCCCTATCATTCAATTAATTAACATTGCAGTCGACCAACTCCTTACATCTAAGCTAAAACTGCTATCAATTAATTTTGTGACCCAAAAGTAGCCGCAATAGTTATAATCTAAAATAATTAATAGTTATAATAAAAATTTTCATGGTGTAGTCGCCAATTTGAACCCGAGTTTAAGAGGAGCAATAATGCATTGAAGGAAACTCCAACGAACAATCATAAAAGATTTTTTGTGAACCATAGAATGTGCAATTGTGAAATCAACTTTACAATGCGAGTAATAAAGTTGAGTTTTTATTTCATTAATCAGAATAAATAAACAAACATAACAATGCTAATGAGTCGTGAGTTCGATGAAAACAAATACGAAAATATTAATAATCACCAGATTGTTAGTTGCAGAACTTTAAAAGCTGCCTTTTGACTGAGCGAAATGAATAATCCTTTCCATTCCGACCCGCACTTTCACAAAACAATAGACCCCATCAAGTATAACGATGGTCTTAAACAAAACAAGCCATTTCTCAGCAAGGTTTCGTCTGTTCTGACGGAATTGTGTCCTGATTTATCTAACGCTTCATGTCAAATTAATAACTCTAAAAGTGAGTTGCAATAATATTTTATGTTTATTAAGAGAGAAATAACTATTGTTAGCAACATCAAAACAAGTTACGAACCGTATGCGGGATCGGCGTATTGTAAGTAAGTACTGTCGTAAATAATTTATATTGTGAGGTATTCTTCTCTTTTGTTTATTTATGTTTTTTTTATATTTTCTAAATCGTTATTATTTACTTTTCATTTTGAATTTTGAATTTAAATTTGAATTAGAAACCTTTACCTTCACCAGTCACATAAGTTTACGGACGTCTACAACTCCATAGGCATCACCTACACGTTGCCGACATTGTAAAAGCCTATTCATGACTTCTTAAAGATTTTTATTTATAATCTGCTACAGTCCTTAGAGAAAAATAAGAAAAAAATATTTCAGAATTTGAGAGTCCCGTTGACTTTTATAATTCGAAAAGTTAGCAGACTTATCAAATTGCAAGAGAGGGCATATATTTTTTTGTGTGTTAGTCCACTAACTACCAAGAGATATTTTTTTTTAATATTATAGGCACAGGTACCTTATCGTTTATATTTATTATACCTAAATGGTTTCGTTTACAAAAATCTTCTTCAGCTCCTCAACTTTTTTCTCAGAACCAATTATATCGTAATGGTACTTAGTACCATGTCAATATCGATTATCTATTCTACAAAAGGCTCCTTGGAGTAGTACCACTTGTTTTTTATGCTATGTACTAGTTCGACAAGCAAACAGTCGATCCGCCATGATGGCTTGCGGTTACCTCATCCCGTAAACGCTTGCAGAGCCAATGTGCATGCAAAGTGGTTTAACCGCAGTTTTCTCTAGGCGGCAGATTATTATTGTTTCTCATACATTTCTGTACGAATAAACATTTTGTGGTTTTGATAATGCTTCATGCTGCCATTAGATTAGAGTATCAATATCATTGCAGTCTTGTTTAGCAAGCGTAACTAAGTCATCATCATACTCAAAATGCATTGAAAAATATACTGATACGTTTTTGAAAATATCATCATCATGATCACCTTTAAATGTCAATAGAAAATAATTCTAATTTCAAATATGAATGGCGTTGATAACTTTGAACGTCAAGTAAATGATTGATCGTCTCTTGATGACATTAAATGATGGGCCGTCATTAGATTTTTGTGTTTTTTTTTGTATTTTTTGCAGAAAAATAAATCCCATTTTACACAGTAACGATCTTTGATGAGAAGTTTCGTTAGGTCAAACAGAAAGAAACGATAATAAAATATCAAATTCACGGAATTATACTCGTACGTTTGAAAAAAAAAATCAGCAAAATGTTGTCTAATAGCATATAGTTTATCATTCTGTGAGTGTGACCCTGTACTTAGTGTTAACAAATAGGCAATTAAAAAGCATAGGCAATGAAAATTAATCCTTAAAAGTAAAATATAGTGTCATTAAAATTAAAATTTACGTTACTGTTATATTATATTTATCTGAATTATTCATAATTAAAAAAAAAATGGTTTATCAGACAACGTGTTTGCTACAACACAAGCTGAAGTAAATGATTCTCACCCAAATGACTTATTGTTTTCTATTGTCATAGAATCTTTCTTTCTTTATTTCTTAAGGAGCGTAATAGCAAAGTTTGCGAATATTAATATACATTAGTTAACAATGAATAATGTAAACAATTTCTATTTTATGCAAATCACTTTGGCCTGAGCACTGGCCCAATACTGCATAATACATAATGCTTTCATGTTAAATAATTAAACTTCTGCCAAACAGAATAAATTTATAATAAACTTAGTAAAACATATCAATCACATCTCCACGCTATAGATTCGCCATGACTCGACGCATGGGGGCAAGATTCGGACAATGCAAGGACATTCATTTTGGAGGTCAACCCCTCTGACTTCTGACGGAGATTAATGGAACAACACGCTTCAATCTCCTTACCAATAAATACTCAACGCAAAAATCGAAAACAACATTTCTTACTCATTGCTGGCTATGTATCATTGGACGTTAGAACGATAAATATAAACACGCAATGTATGAAATACAATTTAAAGCATCTTTTTATATGTTTTTAAAAGGGGTTCTGAGATCTCAGGGGAATTTCACGTGTTACGCGGAAAATGTGTGGTGTATTGATTGAAAATCGCTGTTAGCTACCTATGCGATTGAAAAAAAAAAGGTTTGAAGGACGGTAACAGGGTCTCTAGAGTGGAAAGGATCGTGATTTCACGCATTCCGTGATATTGAGCGAACGGAAACGATACAATTGTGGTGATGGACGATAATATTATTTGGTGCTGAAATTTCTTTGTTCTTTTGATATTATTCTTTTAGGTTTTATACAAGGTCTTCTTAAGTTAGTTTCTTGTTTTAGGATCTCAAGATTGGTTAGATATTGGCAGAATTTGGGTCACCCCATCTCTTCCCAAGTGGTGTTGTACAAGGCGATTAATTGATAGGGCTGTTCAACATTAGACAAATTTATGCAGCCCAGACTCAGCCTCAGATGCACGGCTCGAGTCAACAATAGTGCCCGGAATACGGTAATAGGTTCACCCCCTGTTACGTGCGACCTAATTCAATATTTGGTGAAATGTGGGTGTTGATTCACCTCTGCCTAACCTTTCGGAGATAAAGGCGTGATTATATGTATGTATGTATGATCTCAAGACGAGACAAACATAGGCCCTTACTACGAAATTCCAACTGATTTAAATTGCAGTCTTTCGACATTGTTTTAAACTGATGATGTCAATTTATACACTGATATTACTAACGAATCCAAGAGTTGAACCTACCCTATGATAGGCTCAACTCTCTTCTTACTTTAGGTATAAATATTTATCTATCAACCCATTGAACCCGAATCAATCGAGTGCTTTTTATGACAACCGTTTATATTTATTCTACAAGAGCCGAGATACTTGTGAAACGTTGGCATTATTTTAGTCTTTTTAGGCTGATACTAATAATAAAACTATATTTTTTTAAACACATTTGCATTCATTTCTTATTGGAGATCTGTAGGGGAGGCCTATGTCCAGCAGTGGACTTCCTATGGCTGAAATGATGATGATGATGATGATGATTTGTATTCATACATACCTACATTATATACTCACGCCTGTGAATCCCCGAAGGGGTAGGTAGAGGTTTAATAATAACATTTTGTAAATAGAGGGTGACATATTTGCACTGAGCGGAAATCAAACAAGTGATAAGATAACTGACGTATATCTACTTGTCTATACTTAATATTTTACCATCACACAAACTTATTCTTTAAAAGCTTAATAAAATTGGGGACATTGAAATCAATCAATATATTACAGAATTCATTGCGAAATAGTGCATTTTTGCTCATACCAACCACAATCGTTTACGTTTCACAATCACGTTTGAGTAAGTTGACAATCTTTAGTTAAGCACTCGATTCAAGCGATTCAACTAAAACTAAAATTCTAGTGAGTAGCGTTACGGCACGTGGAAAATAAAAATGTTGTGGTGGATTGGCGTGCAAGCTATATCCCCATGGGCCTGGGGGTGACGGGTGGAGCCGCCTGTCACCCTAGCAGAAGCAGGCCGCGGCGGCAGCGCGCATTGCGTGCCTCCCCACACCCGGGGGCGAGTTGGGGACTCTGTGGACCCTACACCGGAAGAGGGCCAGATCGAAAGATATGGCCCTGGGTCGGCCGGGGTGCGAGGGATATGGCTACGACAATCTCACCTCCGGCAACTGACGACCCACAGATGGCGTGCGTTTTAGTCGGTTCGAGTCCGACATAACCTCCTCCCCCGGTTCAGGTGGGGGAGGTATCCGTGGGGATTTTTCGCACGATAAAAAAAAAAAAAAAAAGCTATATTGAACTTTATTTAATGATAATGAGAGTAGGTATTTATGTAAATACTGTAATCGAATGACATGAAACTAATATATGTATCGAATTTGACCTTCCATGATACAATTATTCTTATGAACATTGTTTGGTAAATTGCTATTTTTTTAAAACTGCTTTGTGTACCTAATTTCTATGATATATGTTTAATGCATTATTAGGACTAAAATTTACTACCACTATTCATTACTCTATAAAAACTTTCTATCAAATCACTTACAAAAATATTTGAGAGAGTTTGAGAATTGCTATTCGCATTACTACTACACCTATTCGTTACTATTTACAGACACGTTCTATAGAGAATAATGTTTCCTACCACAAATTGAAGCGAAAATGTCGTAATAAGTTATTGAAAATATCCTAACAGATGCGTAAGTATTATAAAAGAAGCCTTGCAAACTGTCCGACATAAACATCAACATAATAACACTCGCTAAGCTTACTGTATCCAGAAATTACGAGCCATAACTTAATCTCATATATAAAGCTCTTAGTCCTGACTGACTGACTGACTGACTGACTGACTCACTTAGAGACAACGCACAGCCTAAACCGCTGGTCCTAGAGACTTGAAATTTATAGAGAGTGTATGTTTTGATGCGTGGAGGTGTACTAAGAAACGATTTTACGAAATTCAGACCCTAAGTGCCTAAAAAGTGCCAAAAACGTACTTTCTTATAACTCAAGAATGGCTGAACAGATTTTCATGACCTTTGGTTTATTGAATTTGGCTTTGTCGCCGAATAGCAATTATCACAACTAAAATGTGGCAAATTCACGAAATAATGTAATATTAAAGAAAATACGAAATATTATGGCGCTAATATCGCTAGCAAAATTGTTACCATGACAACGGAACTAAAGTGATGGTGTCAACGCTAAGTCACATTTTGATCTGGCAAATGATATTATTTATAAAAATGTCACTCTCCTCTGTCACGTATAATATGCAAGAATGTGAAAAATATTGTGTAAGATGTTATGTACTGCAGTTTCTTTATTTAATTGATTGGAAATAGAAAAAAAACATATGATAGCAGCGATGATAGCTATCTAGAGCTATACAAAAGAATATAACTGTATATAAAAGAAAGCCTAAAAGTAATACAGCACATTATCATCCAGATCAATCCTCATTTACAAGCTCTCAAACAGTAAGGTATGTGAATTTAAATCTATTGACGCCGCCGATATAACACAAGGGGCGGCTTCATAGCTAGAAACAAAATAACATTTTATATCAATGGCTAAAAACGTTTCACCAAATAGACGAATGCCTGGCTTCTAGAAAACTTCACTTTCTTTCTTGATGAGAAGTATACTAAGGCAACAATAATAGAGATGGCAGAACACAATTCAATAACTTCCACTTATCAGCTGTGGGCTCAATTACTCAAGCACAGAGCACTTCTGATTAAGATGACAAAGAATATAATACAAAATGTTTATTTTCTTAATATTATTTTTAGATAATTATAAAAAAATTAAACCACCACAAATTTCAAGTATGTTGTTTTATTTGTATTCATTTTTGACGTATCACATAGTAATTTATGTATCCTCAGCATTTACCAACGCATTGGAGGACGTCTTCAAGACGCTGGAGTAGTTACATCTCGCACCTTCGGTTCGCCGATGACATCAACATATTTGCGGAGTCGCTAGAACAACGGGGCGAAATGCTGCACAGCCTGAATGGAGCTTCTCGACAAGTCAGCCTCGGTGTAAACTTGGATAAAACCAAGATTATGTTCAACGAACATGTTGTACTGAGACCGATTGCCATCGAAGGAGCGACACTCGAAGTTGTTCAAAAATATTATCTACCTGGGGCAGGTTATCCAGCTCGGTAAAACCAACTTCGAGAAAGAAATAGCTAGAAGAATTCAACTGGGGTGGGCAGCATTTGGCAAACTACGTCGGGTCTTCTCCTCCCCCCTGCCGCAATGCCTCAAAACAAAGGTTTTCGACCAGTGCGTCCTGCCTGTTATGTTACCTACCTACGGTGACGAAACGTGGCCATTGAAGGTGGGGTAGTCCGTGACCTAAAAGTCGTGCAGCGGGCTATGTAGCGAGCTATGCTTGGAGTTTCTTTGAAGGATAGAATTCGAAACGAGGTCATCCGACATAGAACCAAAGTTACCGACATAGCTAACGAAGATCCAACTTTCTGTTTTGGAAATTAGTTTCGAAAACAGAATTATTATTCTTTCTTGGAAACCAGGTTCGTTAAAAGAAAAATAATTCTGCTATGGAAACCGGTTTCCAAACCTTCGTTTCCAATTTGGCCGTAGGGTTGCAGAATAAGCAAGCTAAAGTGGCAGTGGGCTGGCCACATCTGCCGAAGGACTGATGGCCGTTAGAGCAGACGAGTCCTAGAGTGGATACCGTGAGAAGGAATACGGAAGGTGGGACACCTCCTAGCCAGCTGGACCGACGATCTGCGAAAGGTGGCTGGGACGTACTGGATGCGGAAGGCGGAGGATCGGCAAACGTGGCGCATATTAGGGGAGGCTTATGTCCAGCAGTTGACTGCAATAGGCCAATTGATGATTTTTTGTATCCTTAGCATACAACAGCAACCTTCATAGTTATGGTATACTGATGATATCGCACTGGTTGACAGGGCTCATAAAAGCAGGTGGAATCTCAGTTCTAAAAGAGCTTACGAACCTCTTTGATTCCGTCATCCAGCAGAACTTAACATGCAACTGTAGTGCGGTGGTACTGTTCTCCAAAAAAGGCTATAAGGTCTTGCTGAAGAATTATAAGACTCCTGAGTAATATCTCTATAGAAGTTTTGTTCTTGAGAATCGTCTTGAATAGTTGTGAATTCCAGCCACTGGAGCAAGCCGGGTTTTAAAAGGGTTATAGTGTTGCAGCCAATACTGTTGAGCAGATTATACAAAAGACCTGAGAGTATAATCAGCCGCTATGTATGGCATTTGTAGATTACGAGAAGCCTTCTGACATCATCTAGACCTGGGCATTTCTGGATTGTCTACGACAGTGTCGTGCTGATACGATATTTTCATTGCTGAGATGGTAATTTTAGATTAGAAGACGAAACCCAGAAAGAGATATAGGTACGTCGAAGGGTCGACAAGGGTTGGGCAACATTGGGAAAATTCGTCGAGGTTCTACTCCCCTGTTATGACTCATGGGGCCCAAATGTGCAAACTGACAGCATATGTCCCCAACATACGGTGGAGGATCGAGTGCTATGGCATACTTTGGGTGAGGCCTAAGTCCAACAGTGGACTGAAATAGGCTATTGATTGATTGATAAGAACGAAATGTTAGGCAATAGTAATTTTTTCTTACCAGTCTTTTTCTAGCCATTTACTAGCTATTGGTATAAAGATACTAATAGTATTTTTATTTTGTTTCTATTCTAAAAATCTACCACTTTTTTGTAAGACAAGGCCGATGTTTCTTACAGTTTTCATTTAATATTTTGAAAAAAAAAACACTACTGAAAGAGCGAAATAAGGTGTCGAAAGTTTATACAACAATTACTATTAGAACTATCGGGATACTTATATTTATACATCAAGTCCGTCAGTTTAGAAAAAAATACTATTGGTGATGGTAGTCGACATCCACGCAGGCGGAGCTGCGGGCGAAAAGCTAGTTTAATATAAAATGTAAACACATCTTTTCATAACATTTTAATAAAACATTTTACGATTTAAAATCCCGCTTAAAGAGCAATTATTATTTTTTATCACACCTTATTACTTATTAAGCAGTTATTAAAAGCTGTCAGTTTTGTTTCCTTTGCCCAAAAATATTCATTTTAAAGATATAAAGCTACCGCTTAAATCTTCATTGCTCCTTAACGCTTGCAGCGGACAAGTGAATTTATCAGAAGCTTGGAGGGTACTCAACCGTTCGTATAAAAGACGAAACCCTTTGGCTTTAGTTTAGAACAATGGTGGCGCCCAACAATGGCACAACAGGCACTTCATTGTACCACCGACATCTTGTGATACAAGGATCTTCAGTGACTTACAAAACTGTTCTTTATATTGTTAACTTTAGAACAGTGTGGTTAATGGAGTGCATTCAGAATAATGATAGTGATAACATTCAAAAATATTATACGGTTTTGAAAAGTAATAACAGTAATGGAATTTACGGCTAAGTCCTCGTACAGCATCCAAGTTACGACCCTCTCACAAAAATCTTCGTACGACCTAATTTTAACACTTCATTAGACCCTCTTTAAAGTATAAAAAAATAAAACTATTTAGATTTTAATCAATACCTCTATACAACCTCTCAAATGTACGTTTTCGAGCCGCCAGCACTATCTTTCAATTACCGGACGTTTTGGCCAGGTAGTCCGAAGGTGGTGGAGAGCGTACACTATTGATCTAAACTAGTGCATTCTGGTCGAAACATGAGGCAATCCAAAGGATACATTGAAAAGTACGAAAATTTTGAAATTACATGTCTAAATTATCTCAGTTTCAATTAACGTTATCGTATGTGACAAGCTAAATATGAGCACCTGTATGTAACAATACAAAGTTACGACAAATTTCCATTCTTCTAAAACAAACCCCGGGTGACTTTTACGAGCAAAGCAAATACTTGTAAGGTATGAGCATCCAAATCTAATTAAAAAACTTTCTCGCATGTTATTAAATGCTCCACATACTTGGATTATGAAAAAAGTTCACTGTATCGTTCAGTGTGTTAAACTTTTTAAAAGGATCGGTTACATCAACGGAAGTTTGACAAAGTCAAGTTTTGTACTTTATTGTGATTGCTCTTGATACTTCTAAGGCGGTCGCAGCGCATTGCGGTTCACAATCAAAACTTACTCAAAGAGAATAAAACTTGTAAAAATGCACTGGTTACTTTCGCTTGAAGCGTAAACTGAATTTTGTAGTTATATTTCAATGGTGCAATCGAATAATATTGAATTTATTTGTTGTACGCTGTCAAAGTGGCTGCACATTGGGCAAATAATATCTGAAAAATGATATACCGTCGACGTCGATAGAGGACAACACGTGCATGGTTTAGATGTCACCTGCACATGGTGCAGAATATTCCATCAAGAACTAAGCAACTCTTTTCATTACCACACCTTAAAATCCTGGAACTCTTTTTCAGCTGCATACGTTTTGCCTTCTTCCTACTTGCGTCAAAAAATGAGGCTGTTAAGCTGAGGGACATCATTGTAATATTGTTGAAGTCTGTAATGGCAACCCTTTTTCCTTAGACTGTACCTTCCACTTATCATCATATTGACGTTTCCTATATAAAAATACTGATTTGGTACAGTACAAACTGTTAAGGACTTGTAAAATGGACTTACTGAGGACACTCTGCTTACATTAGGTACATTGTAATACCTCGGCACATAGGTATATCTTGGACCTGAAATGTGCTTAAAATGTGCTTTATACGCGTAGCACGCGTTCCTTGGATCTCTTTTGAGGATGTTAGGGAATGCTTTAATGGTAGACAAACCCAAATTCACCAAGCATAGATTATTACAAAACGATCCGCGAACGTCAGGGCCTCGTTTGTATCGCGACTTAGGTCTGAGATATGTGTCCCGTATATTACAAGTGAAGTTAATATAACATACTAGCTTTTGCCCGCATCGGTTATCGCACCCAAACATAACCTATGTCCTTTCCCAAGGTCTAATCTATATCGTTACAAATTTCATTCAAATCTGTTCAGTGGTTTAGGCGTGAAAGCGTAACGTAACAGATGGACAGACAGGTAGACAGATTTACTTCCGCATTTATAATATTAGTATGGTTTATCTACACTAATATTATAAAGAGGAAAGATTTGTACCTATTTTTGTATGTTTGTAATGAATAGGCTCCGGAAGTACTATACCGATTTTAATAATTCTTTCACCTATAGAAAGCTACACTATCTGGGAGTAACGTAGGCTATATAACAGCACGATACTACTAAAGGGAGCGGAGCAGTGAGCAGAATTGTCAATAAATCGGGCAGATTTCCATACATTAAAGTTGGACCGGAATCTGAATTCCACGCGGGCGGAGCCGCGGGCAACAGCTAGTCATGTTATAAAATGAAAACGATATTCATAGTTATGGTAAATTCGTTTAAATGTAGTTTTTAACTATCACGAATGTCAGTAACAGGCGGGGTGCAAAAACTTTTTGTATTCACTCATTCATGTTAGGGACTAGGCCCCACTAATTTCGCTTATGTATGCTAACCTACTTAATATTCAGTCTTCGTTCTGTCATAGGCAGCTAGCAGCTAGGATATAAAGTTCATTAATAAGCTGAATACATAAAATATTTATAGAACAGAAATTACTTTACTGCGAATATCATATTGATGTAAAAATATGTGATACAAATCATACATTTTTCATGTAACTAAATAATATTTAGGTTTTATTACTACCCATCTGTCCTTAGTTCAGCCTATAATCTAATATATAAAATTCTTCTGTCACGGGGTGCGTAATCGAACTCCTCCGAAACGGCTTGACCGATTTTGATGAAATTTTTTGTGCTTATCCGGTATCTATGAGAATCGACCAACATCTATTTTTCATCCCCCTAAGTGATAAGGGTGCAGCGGGAACGGGATTTGAATACCACGCGGGCCGAAAATATGGCGGTACGAAGTTCGCTGGGGCAGCTGGTGACTCTATATAATAGTGTAATTGATGGTTTTAATGAATCTTGCCTTATCTTAGCAAAATATTGCTTGAAAAATAATGTTACTTGGCCACTTTTTAAACGTTTGAAACTGATTTTATATAATTTTCCTATCGATTCGCAGATTCGATGATCCGTACATCGGTTTTCATACATACATACGTACATACATGTAATCACGCCTTTATCCCCGGAGGGTTAGGTAGAGGTGAATTAACATCCACATTTCACCAATCATTGTATTCGGTCCCACGTAATAGGGGGTGAGCCTAATGCCGTATTCCGGGCATTATTGTTGACTCGAGTCATGCATCTGAGGCTGAGTCTGGGCTGTATAATATATGTTTCTTATATTTAACAACCCTACCCCTTAGCCACCTGCGAAGAGAAGGGGTGGCCCAAATTCTACTCTGCTGGGAACCACGCGGCTTTCACTATATATCGGTTTATTATAAATAGAAGTGTAATGTATAGATGCTACTTTTTTTGTACTAAGCGAAGCTATTCCAAGCATAAAAGTGATATTTCAGATTTTAATCTAAATATGGTCTAATGAAAAGGCAATTCAATTCACAAACATAATTTTTGCATTAAATTTCGTCATAGCACATCCCATATTATAATGATCGTTGAAATTATTGCCCAATGCAATTCACGGTAAAATGTCACCTCATTTAATGCAATTCATTAAGACTGACAAAATATAGCTAGTGGACCAATGTAACGAATACAAATTGAATGGATAAAATTGATTCGTTGATTTTTTAAATGAGTGTGTATTGCGTCCTCATTCAGCGGTTTCATTTGACATTTTACTGAATTGCTGGCTGGTAATTTATTATTTTTACTGGGAATTGCAACGCATGTGGTTTTGATTGTTGCTTGTTCGAAAAATATTTTGAATTTAATGCTGTAAATTAATTGTTTAATGTAAGGCACTTATATGGAATAACTCGCTAGTATATTTCACAATAATATAGGACACCGTGCCAAATTTTAAACGAAACGTATGCTAAAATACATTTTATATAAGAAAAGTTGAAAGTATTCCGCAGCGCTATACCCACTTTCAATATTACCTCAATATACAAAATATATTCACAAAACAGAAAATGTATTAAACCACTTCATTTTCAATTCTTGCTTGTTATTACTATCACAAGAATATTTTGAATATGGCTGGCAGAAGAACGAAAACAGCAGCGTTATCCTGGCATTCAGCCAACGATGTAAGTGTGGATAAAGTGATTCTACCCAAAACACTAAGGAACTTAAACTACAGTCGGGTAAGTGACATTAGCTACGTTCTCCACCAGAGGTGCGGCAGCGAAAAAATTGTAAAAATTGTCAAAAGTTAGATTAAATAAGTTTGCAACTCGACAGCTACTGTTAAATGGTTTCATTTGGAATTTCACTACTTTTTTTGTACGTTTTGCTGATGATGTAATAGTTTTGTGACTGTCTTTTTAAAGAAAATTTACTATTTGATACTGTCTAAAGACTACGCGAATCTCATTCATTGAAATAAAACTATTTTTTAACGGATTCAAGAGTCAACACGCAACCATGACTGCTAAAAAGTAGCCGAAACGTCGGGTTAAAAGTAAATAATCCATACTAATATTATAAATGCGAAAGTAACTCTGTCTGTCTGTCTGGTAGCTTTCACGCCTAAACTACTGAACCGATTTCGATGAAATTTGGTATAGTGGTAGATTAGACCTTGAGAAAGGACATAGGCTTTGTTTGGTCGCGATAACAGACATCCACGCGGGCGAAGCCGCGGGCAAAAGCTAGTAACAAATATATCGTCATAGAATCCGTTAGAAAGTAGTTTTATTTCAATGTATACAATGTATTCATCGGATGCAATTGCATATTTGGAGAGGTATGTTGCAGTCCAACAATGGCAAATATGACAAATACAATGTGAAGAAAACAAAACGATGCTGTAACTGAACATGAAATTTTTTCATATTTTTCGTACTATTTGGATGGCAAATTGTCCTGACAATAAAGATTATAAATTAAGCAAATCGATGAATAAGTTAAAAAATCACTAACAGCTTTACTTCTCCCGATAATCTAAGTTTTTTTTACAGGTATCAACAGAAAGTCGTGGACATTAGTTGTCTATCTCATTGGAGATTCACACTTGAAATGGTTAGCAGCGATCTTTAGTAAATACAGCTTCCTTGGCCAGTTTAATAAGTGGAGCTGCTGCCCTACTTCTCACAAAGTTCTGTTTAACAAAATTATTTCGACCTCACTAGACAAATATCCAGATGAAATAAAAACAAAAATAAAATTACTGGAGCCATTTTTTCCAATTCCGCTCAGTAAACCAGCGGTCAGTCGCGGTACTCCGGGGAAATCTGCTTCTGTTGATTCAATAGATTTTTTTTATATCCCATTCACATACTTCGGCAAGTTTAAATAGTAACTATATTTTGTAACACATAATACATAACAGACCGATGGAAAGCTAAGGAAATCGAAGGTTCTGTATATTTACAATAATATTTATTGTTCCTGCCAGCTATCAATAGTAAAATAAATTAATGATGTTTTATAGGTTTATTTCAATTTAAATTGTGAAATGAATCACATTTTTTAAGGTATAGTATTCCCGTGTGTTGCAAAACCAATAAATGCTCACAGATTTTTATGAATAACTAGGAATTGGGTGCAACCGGTATTGAGGCTGCTCGGGTGAAGAGAATCTGTTACTTTCATAATACAATTATTGTGTATTATATAAAAGGAAAATAACACTTCAAAACACGAGAACAAACTAAAGTGTCTTTCAATTTCAATAGAGACTATAAGAAAATTAACTTATAAGTGTTAGCAAATTAAATTAAATTTAAATTACTTATTAGCCTAAAGGTAATTGTATGTTAGTAGAATTAGTAACCGTTTAATAACGACTAGGTACATCATAATCAAAAATCAAAAAAAAAATAAGAGGAAAATGAAATTACCTATTATTTCTCTTTCTTGTGGTTCTTTTGTAATGAGTTGATTGTAATTGATAATTTGAATCGATTTGGTGGAAATATAAAATTTTAAAAAAATAGAGTAAGTATGCCATGACTAAATTTGCTATGCGAAGTTTTCTGCTTGGAGGAGTGCCTTATGTGTTTTTAGCTTAACCCATGTGCTTTTTCAGATTTTAAGCCATCTTTGTGCTAATTTTCATCAGCCATTTTTGTTTGAAAGGGACACACATAAATATATTCATCGTCAAACTTTCAGAGTTTGTATATTAATGGATCTCTAAAATATTATACGCAAGAAAAATAACCGCCATGAATTGCGATTGGCTTGTCAATATTTACAGTCAAAGTTTATTGTTACCGCACGTAATGAATTATAAATTTGTATTGGATGAAACTATGGAGTACTTCTGTAATTTTTCGAGTTTGAAAGAGTTGAAATGTGATATGGGGTGTATGGGAAATGTAAATACTGCAGCTAATAGCAAACATGGGCCTGAGTTTAGATATAGGTGCCTTCCAGAAGTGTGGATACCGCACGATCCGACATGGAGAGATTTTTGTTAGTAGGCGGAGTCTCGCAGATATCTCCGCCGTATCCTTCGTTGTTTACCTTGTGATAATGCACACAGAAATTGGTCAACGTCGCTTCGCGTCGACATTGACGTGGCAAAACAAAATTGAGGAAAATTTTAATTTAAAATTTTTATGTGACACATTTTTATGGTCCATCCCTTACCAATACCTACGCTAATGAGTATTTACTACACGACTGTCCATTTTCTGTCGAGTAGTGACTCCGTCGAGTCCAAGAATTTGCCCAATTCTCGAATCTGTCCAATCCACGAATCTATCGAACGCCGAGCAATCATTCCAAATTTTGAGGAGGCATTCTATTTATATCGAATGCCCTCTTTACAATACTTACAATCATTGCTTTGTTTTAGCTTCATTAATAGCTTCATTCAATTCAAGCAAAGGAGACATGAACGCATACTATGACTTCTGTCAAAGGTACACTATAATACACTTTTGACATCGTGATATTGCATGAGATAGTCTATTTACCTCATATTTACATAGTATAAAATCATTAGTGCTAGTATTTTCTCGTATTATTATGCTTCTTACACACTTTGTGAACTTAATAATATTATACTGTCAAGTTCAAGATGAAAGTTCGCAAGCTCACGAGTCTTCGCAGTAATTATGTTTAATTAACTAACCTTTAAATATGCTTGGTTATAATATAATGTATGTATATTCATATGCGTACGGGTACATTCGTACGCATACAAAATATACCTACATGCATTTAATTATAGGCTTTGGTATAATGATGTTGCGTTATGATACATTTATAGTCCTCAGTTGATCAATAAATTTAACGTAAAAGGTAGACTGGCAGAATGCCTATGGCATTAAAGTAAATATCTAGTTCACTTTAAAAATAATGTTAGTAATTATGATAGTTACTATACTTTCCAATACCATATTATAGTTTTGAACCCATTGAACCGGTATTTAATCGATTTTCCTTTCAAACTCATAAGCTGTCAGCTACTGTTAATGAAGTATTTGATCTCGTGTCCAGACTTTGGACAAAGTATTTGTAATCTAACAGAGGTCGCCTTATCCCTCTTCAACGCTGAGTGATAGTACAATCTACACTCTTAGACAATGCGACATTCTTACAACCTACCTTAATTAATTTTCAAATTAGTTTTACTCAAGCGTACCAAACTAAATTACTATATATCCTACACTGAAACACATCCACTATTATATAAAACACGATGTGATACGACATACTACAATACATTAAGGTACGTATATGAACATAGGATGAATTTAACAATGAGAATTCTTCAATTAATTATAGCAAGGCGGAGTCTTGAAGTAAATAATGGCGCAAATCTGCGTGTTATCCCTCTGGGTGCTGACTGGATAAAACCTGCTGTTTGCCTCTATCCGCCATCTTCTAACATACTGGGCTGAAGATTGTGCAACAAAGATATGAAATGCGTAATGAAAAGTACTTAACAATACGTCTACAATGTTATACATATGTGGTTAAAGACAGAGGTGTTTTTTTTTAATATAGGACATGTTAACTTGACTTCGCCTCGCCTGATGGTAAGCTGAAGGCAAAGTCTCAGAAAAGAGGGTCACCATTATAGACACATACTATGTTACAATGGTGGCACTCAGCTTGACGGCCTCATCAGATGCTTCTTCACGCCTCGCTTAAAGGACCTGGAACTGTAGCATGAGGGAAACACGTGAACTGACAAGGAATTCCAGGTCTTAATAGTGCGACAGAAGAAGGAGTCACCGAACCGCTTGGTTCTTGATGGAATATTCTGCACCGTATGCGGGTGGCATCTAAGTGCTGCGCGTATTGTTCAATATAGTAAAGGAGAGGGTTGGATTAACTGGAAGAGCTCATCAGAACATTCATTGCTCAAGTGTTTTTTAATTTTGTATTATTAATGTTATTATAGGCTTTTTTTTATTGGATATGTCAATATGAAGGCATTAGGTAGGTATATAAGGGAGATAAGACAAGCAAAATAGGTAGGTACTTATAACATGATTACCAATTTTGGAGCCATTCGACCAAAGAAGCACTTTTAAGTTAGTTTCTTTGCTTTTGATTAGATTGATTGATTAGATTTATGACTGTTACTCTGACTATTTACGAAATATTGTACTTATATGTCCCAAAAAGTTGTACTTATGTAAACTTGTGTTGTTTTTCTGACGATGTCAATAGCCTCTACAGATGTACGATGTACTAGCATTTTTTTACGGGCATCACAAATAGATCATCTATTTTACTCTTGCAACTAAACCTGTATAGTGTAATTACATTGTATGTGCCTGTACATGCCCTGCTGCCCGCCCTAGTCATGTTATCAATGTTAATTGTACCACCTGTGTTGACTTACTCAGTGGTGATGTGACCCGATTCGATTTTACGTTGGTCTGTAAAAATCCACACGTCCACATCTGGTTCAGGCTCTCCCTCTATTACGTGGGACCGAATTCGTAGGTGGCGAAATGTGGGTGTTAATACACCCCTGCGAGGATTTACAAGCGTGATTATATGTGTGTATGTTGCCCTGTATCAATGTATTATAAACCAACTACCTAATGAATAATACAGTAAAGGATACATACTATTTGTTTTAATAACAAACACAAAATGTTTTAATTACCAAAATAATTTAAGGATATAAAAACGTCCTATAAAATATTTTAATTTTTATTGTACTCTGACGTGTTCAGTGATTTATATACTTAATTGCCCCTAAAGTTATCGTAAAACTAAAAGCAACCATAAAAACTGACTAGCTCAAAGTTCATTTTTTAGTACTGCTAATGAATCAAGAATACCACTTACCAGTCAAAAGGCCACCTGGTGATGCTTGTGGTCTACGATCCGCGCGCGTCAGGGCCTCTTTTGTCTCGCGACTTAGGCCTGAGTGATATGTGTCCCGTATATTACAAGTGAAGTTAATATAACATACTAGCTTCTGCCCGCATCGGTTATCGCACCCAAACATAGCCTATGTCCCTTTCCAAGGTCTAATCTATCTCTGTACCAAATTTCATTCAAATCTGTTCAGTGGTTTAGGCGTGAAAGCGTAACGTAATGCTGCGTTTACATACTCGCGGCAGAGCGAGGGAAGTGGCGAGAGAAGTGGGCAGAGACGTGGTGTGAATGGTATATTCGTCATGCCGCGAGTACTGCCGCGTATGTTGCTGCGAATGTCGGCTTGGCGGCGCGAGTCAAAGGAGCGGCAATACTAGCGCGATGACTAATACGAGACCGCTAGATGGCGCTAATCAGTAAACACGGCTTTCGTTATTGCTCCTCGAATATTTACTTTTAAAAATATTTATATCGATCTACGGAAAGTGTATACTAGTTGAAAGTGATAGTTTTTATTAATAATCTATTTAATTAATTCGCTATGCTGTAAAAGCATAATGCGTACACTGCTACAGCGTTGTCCTCCATACGTTTACGTCCTTGCAGGGCGAATACTGTAATGCGGACCAACGCGATGATGGGAGTGTGTGAACACTAGGGCATTAATCGCGCGAATATTTCCGGCAACACGATGAGCAATGCGAGAGTCAGTATGTAAACGCGGGGTAACAGATGGACAGACAGGTAGACAGATTTACTTTCGCATTTATAATATTACTATGGATTTATCATGTTACAAAATGAAAATGATATTCATAGTTATGGTAAATTCGTTTAAAGGTAGTTCTAACTATCACGAATGTCAGTAACAGGCGGGGCGCAAAAACTTTTTGTGTTTGCTCATCCATGTTAGGGACTAGGCCCCACTAATTTCGCTTATGTACGCTAACCTACTTAATATTCAGTCTTCGTCCTGTCATAGGCAGCTAGCAGCTAGCATATAAAGTTCATTAATAAGCTGAATACATAAAATATTTATAGAACAGAAATTACTTTACTGCGAATATCATATTGATGTAAAAATATGTGATACAAATCATACATTTTTCATGTAAGTAAATAATATTTAGGTTTTATTACTACCCATCTGTCCTTAGTTCAGACGATAATGACTCTATATAAAAGTGTAACTGATGGTTTCAATGAATTATTATTTTGCCTTATCTTAGCATCAATCCCCCATCAATCCCTCTACTCTCTCATCCTAGCGTTATTCCCAGTCGCATCCGAAGCTTTTCAGCTCCGAGTCTGGGGTCCGCTTTAGTCTTAACTACAGATTTGGCTAGACCTCGATATTTTTTGGTGACGCAATTGCCATCTGACCTCCAAAGCCCAATGATAACATTAAGCGATATCGAAGCTTTGCAGCTAGACCGTTGTTTTTGGATTTTTTAGGGCTCCAACTACCCGTAACGACTGCCATAGATGTTCTTATGGCAACCGGGACCGACGGCTTAACGTGCTCTCCGAGGCACGACCAGACCAATGCAAATACCCATATTTCATGAACACAAATATTTGCACTGAGCGGGGATCGAACCCGCGCCTCCTGCGTAGCGGCCGCGTTCACTACCGCTACGCCACGGAGGCAGTCAATCAATCCCTCCACTATCTACGACTTTTTAAACATTTGAAACTGATATTAAATAATTTTCGTATCGATTCCCAGGTTCGATGATCCGTACATCGGTTTTCATACATACATACATATATATAACCACGCTTTTATCCCCGGAGGTTTAGATAGAGGTAAATTAACATCCACATTTCACCAATCATTGTATTCGGTCCAACGTAATAGGGGGTGAGCCTAATGCCGTATTCTGGGCATTATTGTTGACTCGAGCCATGCATCTGAGGCTGAATCTGGGCTGTAAGTATATGTGTTTCTGATGTTTAACAACCCTACCCCTTAGCCACCTGGGAAGAGAAGGGGTGGCCCAAATTCTACTCTGCTGGGAACCACGCGGCTTTCACTATATATCGGTTTATTATAAATAGAAGTGTAATGTATAGATGCTACTTTTTGTACTAAGCGAAGCTATTCCAAGCATAAAAGTGATATTTCAGATTTTAATCTAAATATATAGTCTAATGAAAAGGCAATTCAATTCACAAACATAATTTTTGCATTAAATTTCGTCATAGCACATCCCTTATAATGATCGTTGAAATTATTCCCCAATGCAATTCACGGTAAAATGTCACCTCGTTTAATGCAATTCATTAAGACTGACAAAATATAGCTAGTGGACCAATGTAACGAATACAAATTGAATGGATAAAATTGATTCGTTGATTTTTTAAATGAGTGTGTATTGCGTCCTCATTCAGCGGTTTCATTTGACATTTTACTGAATTTCTGGCTGGTAATTTATTATTTTTACTGGGAATTGCAACGCATGTGGTTTTGATTGTTGCTTGTTCGAAAATATTTTGAATTTCATGCTATAAATTATTTATTTAATGTAAGGCACGTCTATGGGATTACGTACTAGCTAGTATATAATTAAGTTTATAGGATGACTGCTTCTCTACAGGCAAATAATACATTTAAAAATATGTAAGTACATTAATTATCTACTGTATCTTGAAATACATTTTTCTTGTTGCTTATTTGATTGCTTATTTTTGTTGCTTATTTGATTAAAAATTATCCAATTTTTATATCTCATAGCTACATTGCAATTGGTTAATTATTTATTTTTTATCCAGTTACTTATTCTTGTACAATCGTAGCATTAATAATAATAACATATTTTTTTCTTCTGTGGTGTTCCCAACGATTTCGCAAACAACTCAGTTTTTATACTGATCAAAATAACGTGTGAAAGTACAAGTGTAAAATTATTATCTAATAACATAATTATTTAACATCGGCACTGACATTTCATGATTCAACTGACAGTTTGTATATAAATAATTGTATATCATCTAGAATTTGCATACCGTATGGTTGAATATAGTGAAACTAAAACTAATAGGTATACGAGTATATGAACAAAACCCATATATAGCTAATTATAATCAAATATGTAAATGCCTTATTATTGCAATATCATTCACAATATAGGACACCGTGCCAAATTTTAAACGAAACGTGCGCTAAAATCAATTTTATATAAGAAAGTTGAAAGTATTCCACGGCGCTATACCCACTTTCAATATTACCGCAATATACAAAAATATATTCACAAAACGGTAAATATATTAAACCACTTCATTTTCAATTCTTGCTTGTTATTACTATCACAAGAATATTTTGAATATGGCTGGCAGAAGAACGAAAACAGCAGCGTTATCCTGGCATTCAGCCAACGATGTAAGTGTGGATAAAGTGATTCTACCCAAAACACTAAGGAACTTAAACTACAGCCGGGTAAGTGACATTAGCTACGTTCTCCACCAGAGGTGCGGCAGCGAAAAAATTGTAAAAATTGTCAAAAGTTAGATTAAATAAGTTTGCAACTCGACAGCTACTGTTAAATGGTTTCATTTGGAATTTCACTAGTTTTTTGTACGTTTCGCTGATGATGTAATAGTTTTGTGACTGTCTTTTTAAAGATAATTTACTATTTGGATACTGTCTAATGTTTACGCAAATCTCTATCATTGAAAAAAAACTATTTAATAACGGATTCAAGAGTCAACACGCAACCATAGCTGCTGAAAACTAGCCGAAACGTCGGGTTAAAAGTAAATAATCCATACTAATATTATAAATGCGAAAGTAACTCTGTCTGTCTGTTACGCATTCACGCCTAAACTACTGAACCGATTTCGATGAAATTTGGTATAGTAGTAGATTAGACCTTGAGAAAGGACATAGGCTATATTTGGTCGCAATAACCGACATCCACGTGGGCGAAGCCGCGGCAAAAGCTAGTAACAAATATATCGTCATAGAATCCGTTAGAAAGTAGTTTACAACACACCTGCTTATAAAAGTGATATTATTTTACCGCAATTAGGCACGTAATGACACCTATTATCAAACTGTGACTTTATAGATTCTTTTTTAAATTCTATAGGAAGTGTCTATAATTGTCTATGTTCTTAAAAAAGTTTTGATACAAAAAATAACGTGTTTAATAGTACGAATAAATTAATACGCCTATTGTATGGTCATTTGATGCATTTTCGTATTTAAATAAATAATTTCAACTTGTAATACTTGTATAATAAACAAAATTTTCACTCAAATTTAACTTTTTTTTTTCTCTAAGTACAGAAAAAAAAACAGAGTAAAAAAAAGTTAAGTTCAAACCTCTTTTTTTTTTAAATATGGTCGACCGCCATTGTTAAATGCGCGCGCATAGGAAAACGAATTAATTTGTAGTATTGTTTATTTAGTATTTGTAGTATTATTTTATTCGCAAGTGTATTGTAAAACGTCGTATGGCACGTGTGAGCATGATGATTACCGTCCTCACTTGTACCATAATGTACTATTAATTTCAATGTATGCAATGTATTCATCGGATGCAATTGCATATTTGGAGAGGTATGTTGCAGTCCAACAATGGCAAATATGACAAATACAATGTGAAGAAAACAAAACGATGCTGTAACTGAACATGAAATATTTTCATATTTTTCGTACTATTTGGATGGCAAATTGTCCTGACAATAAAGATTATAAATTAAGCAAATCGATGAATAAGTTAAAAAATCACTAACAGCTTTACTTCTCCCGATAATCTAAGTTTTTTTTACAGGTATCAACAGAAAGTCGTGGACATTAGTTGTCTATCTCATTGGAGATTCACACTTGAAATGGTTAGCAACGATCTTTAGTAAATACAGCTTCCTTGGCCAGTTTAATAAGTGGAGCTGCTGCCCTACTTCTCACAAAGTTCTGTTTAACAAAATTATTTCGACCTCACTAGACAAATATCCAGATGAAATAAAAACAAAAATAAAATTACTGGAGCCATTTTTTCCAATTCCGCTCAGTAAACCAGCGGTCAGTCGCGGTACTCCGGGGAAATCTGCTTCTGTTGATTCAATAGAATTTTTTTATATCCCATTCACATACTTCGGCAAGTTTAAATAGTAACTATATTTTGTAACACATAATACATAACAGACCGATGGAAAGCTAAGGAAAACGAAGGTTCTGTACATTTACAATAATATTTATTGTTCCTGCTATCAATAGTAAAATAAATTAATGATGTTTTAAAGGTTTATTTCAATTCAAATTGTGAAATGAATCACATTGTTTTGAGGTATGGTATGCCCGTGTAACAAAACCAATAAATGCTCACAGATTTATGAATAACAGAACTATGAATTGGGTGCAACCGGTATTGAGGCTGCTCGGGTGAAGAGAATATGTTACTTTCATAATACAATTGTATATTATATAAAAGAAAAATAACACTTAAAAACACAAGAACAAAGTGTCTTTCAGTTTCAATAAAGACTATAAGAAAATTAACTTATAAGTGTTAGCAAATTAAGTTAAATTTATATTACTTATTAGCCTAAAGGTAATTGTATGATAGTAGAATTAGTAACCGTTTAATAACGACTAGGTACATCATAATCAAAAAACAAAAAAAATGAAAGGAAAATGAAATTACCTATTATTTCTCTTTCTTGTAGTTCTTTTGTAATGAATTATACAAATATTTATTTAATATAAATATTTGAATCGATTTGGTGGAAATATAAGATTAACAAAAATAGAGTAGGTACATAAGTATGCCATGCGAAGTTTTCTACTTGGAGGAGTGCCTTATGTGTTTTTACCTTAACCCATGTGCTCTTTCAGATTATAATTCACCTTTGTGCTAATTTTCATCCAGATCCGTACAGCCATTTTTGTTTGAAAGGGACACACATAAATATATTCATCGTCAAACTTTCAGAGTTTGAATATTAATGGATCTCTAAAATATTATACGCAAGAAAAATAACCGCCATGAATTGCGGTTGGCTTGTCAATATTTACAGTCAAAGTTTATTGTTACCGCACGTAATGAATTATAAATTTGTATTAGATGAAACTATAGAGTACTTTTGTAATTTTTCGAGTTTGAAAGAGTTGAAATGTGATATGGGGTGTATGGGAAATGTAAATACTGCAGTTAATAGCAAACATGGGCCTGAGTTTAGATATAGGTGCCTTCCAGAAGTGTGGATACCGCACGATCCGACATGGAGAGATTATGTTAGTAGGCGGAGTCTCGCAGATATCTCCGCCGTATCCTTCGTTGTTTACCTTGTGATAATGCACACAGAAATTGGTCAACGTCGCTTCGCGTCGACATCGACGTGACATAACAAAATTGAGGAAAATTTTAATTTAAAATTTTTATGTGACACATTTTTATGGTCCATCCCTTAACAATACCTACGCTAATGAGTATTTACTACACGACTGTCCATTTTCTGTCGAGTAGTGACTCCGTCGAGTCCAAGAATCTGCCCAATTCTCGAATCTGTCCAATCCACGAATCAATCGAATCCCGAGCAATCATTCCAAATTTTGAGGAGGCATTCTATTTATATCGAATGCCCTCTTTACAATACTTATAATCATTGCTTTTAGTTTTAGCTTCATTAATAGCTTTATTCAATTCAAGCAAAGGAGACATGAACGCATACTATGACTTCTGTCAAAGGTACACTATAATACACTTTTGACATCGTGATATTGCATGAGATACCTAGTCTATTTACCTCATATTTACATAGTATAAAATCATTAGTGCTAGTATTTTCTCGTATTATTATGCTTCTTACACACTTTGTGAACTTAATAATATTATACTGTCAAGTTCAAGATGAAAGTTCGCAAGCTCACGAGTCTTCGCAGTAATTATGTTTAATTAACTAACCTTTAAATATGCTTGGTTATAATATAATGTATGTATATTCACATGCGTACGGGTACATTCGTACGCATACAAAATATACCTACATGCATTTAATTATAGGCTTTGGTATAATGATGTTGCGTTATGATACATTTATAGTCCTCAGTTGATCAATAAATTTAACGTAAAAGGTAGACTGGCAGAATGCCTATGGCATTAAAGTAAATATCTAGTTCACTTTAAAAATAATGTTAGTAATTATGATAGTTACTATACTTTCCAATACCATATTATAGTTTTGAACCCATTGAACCGGTATTTAATCGATTTTCCTTTCAAACTCATAAGCTGTCAGCTACTGTTAATGAAGTATTTGATCTCGTGTCCAGACTTTGGACAAAGTATTTGTAATCTAACAGAGGTCGCCTTATCCCTCTTCAACGCTGAGTGATAGTACAATCTACACTCTTAGACAATGCGACATTCTTACAACCTACCTTAATTAATTTTCAAATTAGTTTTACTCAAGCGTACCAAACTAAATTACTATATGTCCTACACTGAAACACATCCACTATTATATAAAACACGATGTGATACGACATACCACAATACATTAAGGTACGTATATGAACATAGGATGAATTTAACAATGAGAATTCTTCAATTAATTATAGCAAGGCGGAGTCTTGAAGTAAATAATGGCGCAAATCTGCGTGTTATCCCTCTGGGTGCTGACTGGATAAAACCTGCTGTTTGCCTCTCTCCGCCATCTTCTAACATACTGGGCTGAAGATTGTGCAACAAAGATATGAAATGCGTAATGAAAAGTACTTAACAATACGTCTACAATGTTATACATATGTGGTTAAAGACAGAGGTGTTTTTTTTTAATATAGGACATGTTAACTTGACTTCGCCTCGCCTGATGGTAAGCTGAAGGCAAAGTCTCAGAAAAGAGGGTCACCATTATAGACACATACTATGTTACAATGGTGGCACTCAGCTTGACGGCCTCATCAGATGCTTCTTCACGCCTCGCTTAAAGGACCTGGAACTGTAGCATGAGGGAAACACGTGAACTGACAAGGAATTCCAGGTCTTAATAGTGCGACAGAAGAAGGAGTCACCGAACCGCTTGGTTCTTGATGGAATATTCTGCACCGTATGCGGGTGGCATCTAAGTGCTGCGCGTATTGTTCAATATAGTAAAGGAGAGGGTTGGATTAACTGGAAGAGCTCATCAGAACATTCATTGCTCAAGTGTTTTTTAATTTTGTATTATTAATGTTATTATAGGCTTTTTTTTATTGGATATGTCAATATGAAGGCATTAGGTAGGTATATAAGGGAGATAAGACAAGCAAAATAGGTAGGTACTTATAACATGATTACCAATTTTGGAGCCATTCGACCAAAGAAGCACTTTTAAGTTAGTTTCTTTGCTTTTGATTAGATTGATTGATTAGATTTATGACTGTTACTCTGACTATTTACGAAATATTGTACTTATATGTCCCAAAAAGTTGTACTTATGTAAACTTGTGTTGTTTTTCTGACGATGTCAATAGCCTCTACAGATGTACGATGTACTAGCATTTTTTTACGGGCATCACAAATAGATCATCTATTTTACTCTTGCAACTAAACCTGTATAGTGTAATTACATTGTATGTGCCTGTACATGCCCTGCTGCCCGCCCTAGTCATGTTATCAATGTTAATTGTACCACCTGTGTTGACTTACTCAGTGGTGATGTGACCCGATTCGATTTTACGTTGGTCTGTAAAAATCCACACGTCCACATCTGGTTCAGGCTCTCCCTCTATTACGTGGGACCGAATTCGTAGGTGGCGAAATGTGGGTGTTAATACACCCCTGCGAGGATTTACAAGCGTGATTATATGTGTGTATGTTGCCCTGTATCAATGTATTATAAACCAACTACCTAATGAATAATACAGTAAAGGATACATACTATTTGTTTTAATAACAAACACAAAATGTTTTAATTACCAAAATAATTTAAGGATATAAAAACGTCCTATAAAATATTTTAATTTTTATTGTACTCTGACGTGTTCAGTGATTTATATACTTAATTGCCCCTAAAGTTATCGTAAAACTAAAAGCAACCATAAAAACTGACTAGCTCAAAGTTCATTTTTTAGTACTGCTAATGAATCAAGAATACCACTTACCAGTCAAAAGGCCACCTGGTGATGCTTGTGGTCTACTACTACTGACAACCGAACAGCTCCTCGATTCTGCTAAAGTAAAACCACTGTCTTATCACAGACATTACAAACAATAGCAATACATTTTCGACATTATTGACATAGGCGTAAAGTTCAAAATAAAATGAATATAGTTTCATTATAATTTTTCATTTACTTTGCAAAAGTTGTCGTAGTATAACAGTTGTTTAACCTTAGCAGAATCGAGGCCCAGGTTAGTATAGATCAAGGTCAAGTAATATAAGCCAAGTTAGCCTCAAAATCCAGTCTTTAGACAGCATGTAAAGCCGTCTGTCCTGAAAACATACATCTTCTTCTTCATATTAGCGTTAATATCAGTCGCGTCCGAGCTTTCACCTCGGAGTCTGAGTTCCATTTTTCTAGTCTAACTGCGGAATTGGCTAAACTTCGATATTTTCCGTGAAGCGACTGCCATCTGACTTCCACAACCCAATGGCGATGTTGAAGTATTGTAGTGACTACATACATCTGTGGCATTCATTATGAGTAGTTGGAGCCCTTAAAAGTCTGACAACCATAAGTACAGAACGTTGAAATCGTCGATATTGATTCGATAGTATACCTACCGAAGTGTATTCATACCTATCAATAATGTAATGCTCGCGAACGTAAGAGCGTTTTCACATTATCCGATCCGATATCGGCGTCGGAAGTCGATCCGAAATCGGAGTAAGTAAAATGTATGAATTATGTAGGTATCTATCTCTCACATTGTCCGGCCCGACATCGGATATCAGAGACGACGCGGTGACGCCTCGCCGCTGTGTTGTTAGCTTTTGGCTGTCGGCTATAGTCGTCCAATACGGATATCGGATCGGATAATGTGAAAACGCTCTAAGGCCGACTCACATAAATATTTTCTTATACTACTCAGGTCGCAGATAAGCACACGGCCCTCCTGATGGTAAGAGGTTACCGTGGCCTATGGACGAGTGCAACACCAGGGCTGTCACACTCGTGCTGCCGACCCTGTAAGAACAGAGAGATTCTGTGCCGTCAGCGCAAAAGATAAATTTACGACATTTATGTTAAAAATACAATAATGTCATTTATTTCAAAAATATTGTGTATGTTCGCTATCTTTCACGTCTGTATGTATATTAAACTTACGTATGTATTTAATTCCAGTTATAATGAGAAACGAAGCTGAAAATTGCTTAAGCAAACTTAATAGTTAGCGTACGTGTAATGATTCCGACGAAGCGTATTATAGTACGTCGATCATAATCATTCCAGAATATGTTATTAGAAAGCTGTTCACATCGTACAGTCAGTTTCAGATCTTTCTTGAGTAGCAAATGTCAAAGTAAATACCTTGGTAGTAATGTGAAGTCAAACTGTTTTAGCGATTTGATGTTTTTTTATACTACTTAGTTCGCAAACAAGTATACTGCCCACCTGATGGTAAGTGGTTACCGTGGCCTATGGGCGAGTGCAACACCAGAGGAGTACCCTGTGAGAACATGTAAAATTGTATTATCGTTCGAACTAAAGGTGTGTACCAAATATCAGTCTACCACGATAGTATTACTGCTTAGTCTAGGAAAGTGGGAATTCAAAGGTATTAAAATAATTTTGAGTACTTTGCTAGTATCTGATGCTGACTGTACATATTCAAATGGTAATACTTTAAACCTAGTAATGTTTTACGACTTTAAGAACTCTTGATGTAATAATTATTAAATTCATATACGATTTGAAGTAATATTAATATTATCCTCTATTTGTAGGTACTTTAATCTTCTCCAAGCTTTGATGAAATAAAACTAAACATTTCATCAAGCTTTTCTTTGTTCTGTGTTTTTATTACTAACGTCTATCCAATTTATGTGTAAGACTAAAATATGTATGAGAACCTATAATAAAAAAAATGAATGAACAATGTTACCAAATCTTTTTTCTTTTTTTCTCTTCCTTCTTAAATCTGCTATCGACCAAAACTAGTCATATCAGATCTGATCACTTTTCATCATCTTCATGTAGACGTATCCTCCTGATTGCATCCGTGGCCACAATGACCTCGGAGCTCAGGGTCCGCCTTCCGGCTCTTCCTCCTCCACTTCGCATGATCTGATCACTTTTGGGAATGTAATATGCTATGCTACATTAAGCATGGGCCATATAGTTGAGGTGGTTATTGTCTATTACCAATATCTAGAATGTTCCACTTCTTTAAGCGTTGATATGCATGTCATCCCTTACGAAATCAAACCAGCACTTCATAGGTATCTGCCTCCTACCGACGCGACGCCCGGTAGAAGTAAGCCACACATTTTTACTACCCGTATAATAGGCATGGCGAACGATTTTGAAACTCTCTTCCGTAATGTAGATACAAATTTACTATTCACGTTAATACCTATATTTCGGTAATAAACTAAAGATTAACGAAGTTTAAAGCCATTTTTGTAACAAAAATTGAATAGTGCGGGAAAACAGCCCGCAGTGTCATGGCGTTGGCTCTGACGTCACGCCTAGGTAAAAAACGTCAAATGTGTCTAATTTGTATACGAAACACAGTGATGTTTACCTAGGCGTGACGTCATACACTGTGATTGGTGTTTCAATCAAAATGGCCGATGGCAGTATTTTCATATTTTATTTTATTGAAATTCTTATGTATTAATCTCAATTTATTAAATAAAACTAAATCAGTATTTTAAATCCTTTTAATATGTATTTTCCCCTAAAATCATAAAATCTTTGATTTTTTGATATTGTCGCCATGCCTATTACGTGGTTACCGCAAAATGAGCAAATTATTAGAACAATTAGTCAAGAGGAAAGGGGGAAAACCAAGGCATTAAGATTATTTTGAGACCGCCCGCCGCGTGGTTCCCGGCAGAGTAGAATTCGGGCCACCCCATCCCCTACTTTGCGGTGTCGGACAAGGCGACTAAGGGATAGGGCTGTTTATCATCAGACAGATATATACAGCCCAGGCTCAGCCTCAGATACTTGGCTCGAGTCGACAATAGTGCCCGGAATACGGCAATAGGCTCACCCCCTATTACGTGAGACCTAATACAATGATTGGTGAAATGTGGGTGCTAATTCACCTCTGCCTTACCCTCCGGGGATAAAGGCGTGATCGTATGTATGTATGTATTTTGTTCGTCAAGAACGATCTGATGCTGACTGTACATACACGCAACTAAAATAGTATAGCCACACAGAATACATAATTATTAATGGTGGTATAAAATTAAAAGGTTTTTTCAGTAACGAGTCTGTTGAACTATAATTGACTTGAATAATATTGTATAAATGTCGAAACATCACTATTCCATAAACATAATTGTTAGATTAACGATCAAATGGATAGTTATACTTTAAGGCTGTGGACGACGTTAATATATTGATGATTAGTAGTAGGTATACGTTAGAAATACTACATACATACATTCACGCCCATTTCCCTCCGCGGTAGGCAGAGACAACAACCTGCCAATGAGCAGTTTTCCAGTAGGTATTTATAGGGTTCCTAAAGACGCGCTAGATGGCGCAGCCGGCACTTTTGGTAAGAAGAGTGTGGTGTCACATCTAGTGTTCCCTAATTTATGGAAAAAATGTTGTTCGGTTTTGTAATGATTTACTTAAATATTCTGTATTTTTTCTGATACAATTATTTTAAATATAATATTATTATTTTAAATTACAGACAGTGACGCGAAAAGAATTAAGCGTTTTATTATATTTTATCTATTATAATATGGGTAAATGAAATTAAACTTTGGCAACATCGCAAATTCATGAAAAAATACCACAAACAAACCACAGAGTACATTAAAATTACCAAAAGCTATGCTAGCGCCATCTCCAGATGATTTAAAAACCAACTGATTATTATACCTACTGGAAAACTGCTCATTGCTTCTATCCTTACATGCTTCACGAGTGTTTTTGACTGGCATTAAACCATTCATGTAAGCCCGCCGGTTGCGAGTGCTTCTGACCTGCTTATATTTAGGGTTCCGTAGCCAAATGGCAAAAAACAAAACCCTTATAGATTCGTCATGTCTGTCCGTCCGTCTGTCTGTCTGTCCGTCCGTATGTCACAGCCACTTTTCTTCGAAACTATAAGGCCTATGCTGTCGAAACTTGGTTAGTAGATGTATTCTGTGTAGGAAAAAAGCCCTAATTTTTGGGGGTCCCCATACTTGAAACTGAAACTCAAAAAAAAAATTTTTCATCAAACCCATACGTGTATCTATAGATAAGTATAGATCTTTAAAAATGCCATTGGGGCTTCTAACATCCTTTTTCTCTAAACTGAATAGTTTGCGCGAGAGATACTTCCAAAGTGGAAAAAACGTGCCCCCCTCCTCCCCCTCTAACTACTAAAAAAGGAAAATGATAAATCTAAAAAAATATATGATGTACATTACCATGCAAACTTCCACCGAAAATTAGTTTGAACGAGATCCAGCAAGTAGTGTTTTTTTAATACGTCATAAACCGCAATTTTCGCCTTTGCTGCTACGGAACCCTTCATGGGCGAGGCCGACTCGCACTTGGCCGGTTTTATTTCAATACCTCACCGATTTTGGTCAATGCATGTATCGTGCGTGAGGTCAACCCCGACTGGCCCACCCTTTCTCTTGTATCTTACATACTTGGTATGTGTTTCGCTCGATACTCTTTCGTTCTAGATACCCAAACCACTTTAGCGTCCCCTTTTTAATCCTCGTTTGTACAGTACGTTTAAATAACTCGTGCTTGAGTCTTGCACTATTTTATTGTGATTTCAATATATCGAAATAGTGGGGAACCTGCTGGGATTCTACAATTGGTTTTATAGTATCCATATCCATACTTCCCTACTAATATTATAAATGCGAAATTAACTCTGTCTGTCTGTTCTGTTACGCTTTCACGTCTAAATCAATGAACCGATTTTGATGAAATTTGGCATATGGCTAGATTAGACCTTGAAAAAGGACATAGGCTATTTGGTCACGATAACCGACATCCACGCGGGCGGAGCCGCGGGCTAAAGCTAGTACCATATTATGACGCCTTGTGGAAATATGGCTCCACAATCGGAACCAAGAAATAGTGTAGAAGTCCACAGTAGATGTGCTTATGTGCTGCTGTACATTCTTATGTTCCAAGTTAGCAATTCAAGTATGAAAATCTGAATTAAGTAGTTAATTATTCATGCGAAAGACAGATGCTAAAGAAATACTCTTAATAGTTTTTATGGCGATGTGAGTTCTGTTCCTGAGAGGATATACAAACCATTTGAATTCATTCAAGTGAAATTGTACACTGCTAGCACCAGTTATTACTCGGAAAATCTCATCTCATTCTTAATTGTTATTACACGGTCGTGTTATGTCTACGGACTTACATTAATACAAAAAGGACTGTCTGCCTTAAATGACAAAGTTGAAAATCTCTTGCTGTAACAGTTATCGTGAAAGAGATGCCTATTGTAACGAATTTGAAAACATAATCGTGAATGCGGTCAGACAGAAAATATTAAACTTTTGCGATTTGATATTCAAGGTGAGTTATACGAAATACACTTTTCAATTTTCTTTAAAGATGGCAGCGGATTACTTTACATTAGAAGTCATCTACTGTCGTCATCCAAAGAGATCACTTCTTAATAGCTGTCGGAATAAACGAGATGTTTCAGCGGTAAGGTATGATTCCGAAGCCGTCTGCATACAACAACCACGAAGCATGCAGCAGATACAGCGTACCCATTACTTGTTCAACTCCGATACAGATAAAGGGGCCCATTGAAAAGCTGCAATGAATTACGCGCAACTGCTGCGTGCATTGGCAGCTGTCGTATGCGGTCGGCTGCGGAATCATATCTTTAGGCATAGCAATATTAAGGTTTTCTGATAGGTATGCCTCTGTAGCAATATATTCTAGAAAAGGATAGAGCCATCCCATCTCATCCCGTAAGTGTCGTAAAACGTGTACAGTAAACATACAGCCCATGAAAAAGTGCCTGCTAGACAGCAATAGGCCTTTTACCTGGGACTGAAAATCTTAGTTCGTAAACTGTGGGTGTCAATACACTTCAACCTACCCTTTTGGGGATATACAGGCATGAATATATGTGTATATGAAGGCTCGGTTGATAGCAATAACTCTGTCTATTATTAAATGAGATGAGAAACTTATTTTATGAAATATATATCGATAACATAACAATATTGGAGTGACTATAGAGTATATTTATTTATTTATTTATTATATACTTTATTGTACGCCAATTACAATATTCATGATACAGAAATTAAGAAGACAAGAGCAGTACAAAGGGCGGCCTTATCGCTTTACGCAATTTCTTCCAGGCAACCTTTGGATGGAAATATAATAATATGTTGGTTGGAGTATTTGGTAGTTGTTGGCGTTCATTTAAAGTTATACCTATCATATACATATTTATATAAGTACATAATTATATTAATACATATTTAAATATGTTTATACATATATACATATACACAAAATATACATACATACTCAAAAATACTTATACATACCTACTTACATTACTATTAAAGAGACAGATAGATGTGATGAAAATATACTTATCCGTGCTTGTCCATATCGTGCATATACCTATATCCAATTATCATTGCATTTGTAAGAATGACAAAACCAATAACAAATAATAGTTTTGTAATCCAGTGTACGATAGTATCATATTAACTAAACGATTTACTCACGATAAACATAATCTCTTTACAAGTGACTAAGATTAATCTACTCGAATCATAGAATAGATAATAGTGCTCTAGCACTCAAGAGTTGAAAACAAATCGTATTATAGAAGTTATAAATCAGTTTGATCCATTCGCCGTCAAATTACGATAGATACTTGCTCCGCTTGACAATTTATAGCCTAAGCAAGTTTCGTCAAAGTATATTTGACCGAAGTCGTACAAGTATTTACATCGGTTTGGAGAACATCAAATAGTTTGCACTTAAAGAGTTGACTTCGAGAATTTCTTGTCATACAGATAAATTAAAAGTTTGAAGGGGTTAACGTTTTACTTGTAAGCCTAAAGTTAGGATAGATGATAGTTTGGTCAAACTTATTCTTTTATCACTAAATTAATAATAATATTTTGGGGCTGAAAATTGTATTACACAGTAAAATCTAAATCAACCTTAAGGAAGTTGGCACTTCTAAAATGCTGAAAAATGTGCTTAACTTGATAGTTTAAATTACTATTAGAGCTATCCTTATTAGGATTATTAACCATGTATTGTTTGTAGTGTCTGAAATCGAAAGACGGTAAGATTGATATATAGTAATGTGAGTGATTGGTAGTCACATTACTTCTTCATTTCACGATCGCATAGGCGTGCAGTGCTTGTAGAACTCACAGTACCGTGGGAAACTAATATACCTAAAGACCACGCTAGAAGAAAAACAAATACTTTGACTTGACTAACGAGTTAACCAAAAACGGCTACGTGGTTAAACTCTACGCCGTAGAAATAGGAGCAAGGGGAATTCCAGCTAAATCCCTGTACAACTTACTTAAAGACCTCGGATTGCCAAGAGCTTCAGTAAGCTCTTTACTAAATCGAATATCAAAAGAGGCATTGATAGGATCTTACCAAATTTGGATAGGTAAGGGGGGGGGGGGGGGAGGGAACACTACTGACGGTGGAGGTGAACGCTGATGCATCACAAGGTGGCCACCCTAAACCTACATCTGGGTCGCAAGTCCCAGTCGCCGTCACGGTGTTCCTCTCTGTATCACGCTATGGACCCGGCGACCGCACGGTGAATCCATGGAGTGCTGAGAATCGGATCTCTAGAGCTATCGGGATATTTATCATGTATTATTTGGAGTTTCCGATACTTCGGCGCTGTTACAAGCACCATGATCACGGTGCCGGTCAATGGTGAAATGTTATAGGAGTAAATATATCGATTTTACCGTCTTTCGATTTCAGACACTCCAAACAATACATGGTAAATAATCCGATAGCTCTGGATGGCTCTAATAGTAAAGTCATAATTATTGTTCTGATATCCATAATTTATTTCTCCCGGCAGTTATTTGTCGAGGGTTTTAGGACAGTAAAAATAAAGTCGAAAGTTTTTTTTACTTAAAATGTTTACAAACAACTTAATCAAGATTTAAGTAAAATATCGTCATGGTTTTCGTACCAAAAAAAAAAGGGGAAATCTCATATTTTTTGTTTAAGTTATGATGCTTTCAAAAGTTTCAATAAGGATGGATTTTTATACGCGTAATTGTATCCATCCTTTGAAGTAAAAATACTTACTTTGTAGGAAATTAACTAACGGCCTGGGGAAATATTGGAGAACTTGTACGCCATCTTTGTCAATAGGAGAGCCTCACTTTGTCATTGGATGCTGAAAGTGCAGTAAATACATAAGTAGTTGCAGTATAAGTACCCTTTAGTGCAATTTAAGTACCCTGTAATACTCTCTTTTTGCTTCGTAGTATTAGCACAGAATAAGTAAGGTAATAGTACTACTATTACATACTATTATTATTTTATTAGATACCATTGACATGAAGATAGAGGGTTGGGATGAGCGTGACGAGTGGAGACAGGAATGGCGTCAAAACATAAATGCTGGCATGACTCGGCACGAAGATGATTTGTGCGAGTTGCTGAAATAGAGGAGACTTCATCGCCATTTTCCATCTCCTACGGACTCGCGTCACACCTGCCACAGATGCGGCAAGAAATGCCGCGCTCAAATTGGCTTACACAGTCACCTGCGCCGATGCGGGCGACCGTAACTGTGCATTCTGTGCAAGCGTGCTACAACAATCATCTTTTAAGATACTGTGGCCAATGATGAGATACCATTAGAAAAGAAATTAGCGGGAACGAACTGGATGCGAGCCGCTTCCAACCGGTCTTATTGGAGATCTATAGGGGAGGCCTATGTCCTATGGCCTATGTTCAGACTTCCTATGGCTGAAATGATGATGATGTAATCAGTTTTTGCTTAGAACGCTATCTTATCAAAACTGAAGAATGAGCCTCGGTACACTACCAAGCTCCTCGAAAAAGTCTCTAATGCACATTCAATGTCTTCAACTCAGACCTAAAATAAATGCATGTTGGGTACCAATATATTATTATTATGGCTTAGATAGTTATGCTATAATTTGAGAATATGACGTGAATTAAAAAAAAAAAACATGTTATTTATTATTGTCATAATATTATTGACTAGTTGGAGTCATTCACCATCTCGCGATCGTCAAATTCGCGAGCGCGCGCGAGTTGGCAATTTTCGATTTTGAATTCTTTTTGTGTCATCAACTCGCGCGTTTGTGAAAATATGACGTATTTGTGTACAAAAAACGTTGTAATAGATTGAATAAGATACCTATTTTAAACGTACAAGATATTTTAGGCTAGCTAAATGCGAAAGCAACTCTGTCTGTCTGTTAAGCTTTCATATCTAGACCACTCGACCAATGGTACAGAGATGGACTAAAGCTTCCGAAAGGAAATGGCTACGGTTTATTACGAAAAAGGGGTTCAAATTAGGGGATGAAATTTTGTATTTAAGTTCATCATTTTTGAACATGACATGTTGAAATTTAGTACAAAGGTAGATTAGAGCTTGGAAAAGGATATAAAGTATGTTTAGTTGCAATAACCGATATCCACGCGGGAGGAACCGCGGGCAACAGCTGGTCATGCATATACCTATTATTATTTGTCATCCACTTATCTTTCACATTTATTTAAATTAGTATAGTCGGAGGCATTTAACTTGGCAACAAACACATCACAAAATGTACTCTTTATGCGCAGTATGCGCGTATTGAGTGTCTTTTGAGGATAGCTTGAGGTGCCATGGCGGCGGAGGACCTCTAATCCACTAATCATAGATTATATTAAACCAATCCGCGCGCACCAGAGGCTTGTTTGTCTCGCGACTTGTTGCCAAGTTAAATGCCGGGAACTATAGCACCATGTAATCATCGCATTATTCATTTTGATTTTCAAAATATAATAAAGGCTAATACAAAAACCGTCGTAACAAGGAAAACAATAATATCCATACACGCCAAAATCATTCTTATTGTATCTAAATAATGTTCTAACCCATAACATTAACATCAATAAAGAAGACATCTAAGCTAAGAGTTGAATAAAAATTGATAGGATACTACACACGCGACTATCAGTACCAAATAATCGAACCTAGTTATCAAAATTCAACTCTATTCCGTTGCAATATGATCTATTATTCTATGTAAGGAAGTTTCCAAATATACTTATGTACGTAAATAAAATGTGTCAGAGCGAGCCGTGTTCGCTAGTAAGGTTTAATAACGTCGGTTTAATCTCACGAACTTCAATATACGAGATAGTATACTCCTGTATACATATACAGGGTGATTTAGTACGGAGGTTTTTTGAAATGAGAATTAGGTTTCTTTTGCGGTAGATTACGGTTACATCATAGATATTATGTAGTTTTATTTACTGACTTTAATATGGGGTAGGTCTAGACTGTGCGAAGTGAGAAACGAAAAGCCGAAAGGTAAGTTCTGGGTGAAGGCCTTGATGCAATAGGAACATAATTTCTTTATGGTGGTGATGACTTGTCATACATAGGAGCACTCAGATTGGAATTCACATTGGAATAGACATTATTCGTGCATGAAAACATTTTCGCTGGATGGGCATTGAACCTACGACTTCTGAAGTAGCTGTCGAACGATCAGGATTGTGTCAAAGGAGAACTTAGGTACTAATTTTTTCAACTAGGCCGTACCTTTGTCGATTCGGATTCGAACTTCACTTTTAAACCGACTTCAAAAAGGAGGAGGTTCTAAATTCGATTGATATTTTTTTAATATCATCACTTTGCACTTTTAAACTTATTTTCTGAGCGATATTACAGTTACAAATAACATATTAAGAGTGACATTATATATTTGGTTCACAGATATTGTGATATAAAACACAGACAGCTTTTTGTAGGTTCAGAATTCATGCACATAGATTGTGTTTTATTACAGGATTAGGTTTCTGTGGTATTCACGAATGGAAACAAGAATTCGCACAAGTGGAGAATGGGCAGTGAAGGAACCATTATTACAAATAGTATAATAGCAACCAATCTGTAACAATATTTTAAAAGGGAAAGATTTGTATTTTTGTATGTAGCGTATAAACTCAAAAACTACTGGACCTATTGCAAAAATTCTCTCGCCATTAGAAAGCTACATTATCAGGTACCAACGTAGGCATACATATCATCACGCTACTATTCGCGATGAACGGGATCAGAAATCCACGCGGGCGTCGCCGCGAGCTACAGCTAAGTAAATAAATAATAATGATATTAAAATTGTTGAACAAATTGCTTTCCGTTTGTTGAAAGGCTCAGTAGAATCGAGCCAAGATTCATAACCTCATGGGGGCGCATTAGCGAATTAATCTTCTCAATTACACAGTAGTACGCAAAAAGAGCTCTTCGATGCCACCACTCGCCAATTATATCTGCCAAATAGCCGCAAATTGGCCATTTATGTGGAATAATACCTTCCGGTTTTGCGGTGTAATGAGTATTTTTAACCGACTCCAATAAATGTGGGAGGCGGGAGGTTGTGTTTAATCCGCACTTAATGTGTTGTTTTATGTGCGCTATTTTATAAATTGTTCTAAAAGTTAACTTAGTTATTTTGACTAATTTCATCTATATATTTCAGGTTAGTCATAAGAGAGGTGATTGTTCTTAACCTTAGAGTATACATTATATATAGAGCGCGCGTATCACTCAGGTCCGTTGTACCGAGTGTAGGCACGAGCATGAATAGTACCGAGTATTATTTTGCTTTTTGAATCCATTCCATTAAAGCCATTTGATTTGGCATCATTAGGAGTAGTTGAAGCACTAAAACTTCGAATAACTTAGATAATTACAGAACTTCGAAATCGTCGTTGTGTTGTGGTGATTTAGCCGCTTCATAGTTCCGATCGACCACAAGAATTCCGATCCCCATACAAGCATTTGCCTTTTCGCTGTTAAAAAACTAAAAATCCAACTAAATAGGTAATTCTACGTCGCTAGCACCTGAACATACACTGTTGATTCCAGTCTTGTAGAAGATAATATTTAATCGGTTCAATGAACTGACTAATACGGCTAATTACAATAGTTTTGTCAATGAGTTTGTCTGTTAGTGATCAGTTCATTACGTGAAGGATGTGAGTCTAGTTTAATTTTCAAAATAACATCGATATGATGCGTGTTTTACCTGCGTATTGTGAACCTATGTGTGTGTGTGTGTGTGTGTGGTGTGTGTGTGTGTGTGTGTGTGAAACCTGCAAATCGCAATGACGGAACATTGCAAGCGATTGGCAGGTTCTCGATACGTTTACGTCCCGATTACAATAGTGTTTCGTGCTAGGCGTACTGAAAATATGATTATTTCAGGACTACATTTAATACACGGGTCAATCAACCGCGTGGTTCCCGATAGAGTAAAATTTGGGCTACCCTATCTCTTCCCATGCAGTGTTGTACAAGGCGACTGAGGGATAGGGATGTGTAACATCCTACTTCCTACTAATATTATAAATGTGAAAGTTTGTGAGAATGGATGTGTGGATGTGTGGATGTGTGGATGTTTGTTACTCTTTCACGCATAAACGGCTGGACCGATTTGGTTGAAATTTAGTATGTATATAGGTTATACCCTGGATTAACATATAGGCTATATATCAGCGATGAACGGGATCAGAATTCCACGCGGGCGGAGCCGCGGGCAACAGCTAGTCAGATATATACAGCCCTGCTCGCATGACTGGTCGCAAGTTCAAGTCCCGTCTGAGCATTCACTCTTTCGAATCTAAATCGAAAATCATAGTTGATGAAATCTGGGTGTTAGTTCACCTCTGCCTAACCCTTCGGGGATAAAGGCGTGATTGTATCTATTCCATAAAAATCTTGTACCTTGAAACCGGTGCAGATTTGGCTGGACTTCGATATTTTAGGTTAAGCGACTGCCATCTGACCTCCACAATCCAATAGCGATATTGAACGATATCGAAGCATTGCAGCTAGACCAGTTGTTGAACTTTTTAGGACTCCAACTACCCGTAACGACTGCCATAGATGTTCGTATAACAACCGGGACCGACGGCTTAACGTGCTTTCCGAGGCATGGCCAGACAAATGCAAATACTCATATTTATGCATACAAATATTTACACTGAGCGGGGATCAAACCCGCGCCTCCTGCATAGCGGCCGCGTTCACCACCACTACGCCACAGAGGCTGTCTAAGATAGATGGATTATTATAACTTAATTAACAGTAATACCCAATATGCCATTACTTATTCTTTTGAAAAGGAGCTCATAGATGTATTGATGGAAATGACTACTGCTAATACTCCTTTCGTACAGTCGAAAGGAAAAGAGACGTCTGAAAGCTTCACGTAGGTGTTATGAGAAGCGTGTAATAGGATCAACATAAGCGTAAAGATTATTAAGATCCTTTTCCTCATTAATATGTACTCGTCTCATGAAAAGAAGGATCTGTTTAATATATAGGATGATTATTTAATTTCGTGTATTCTTTTTGTGCCGAGTAGAATTCGGGTCACCCCATCTCTTCCCATGCGGTGTCGTACAAGATGACTATAGGGATAGGGCTGTTTAACATTAGACAGATACTGGGTGGCGCAAAAGTACTGGCACTAAAGAAAATACCTTTATTTTTTTTATATGACATTTTCTGTCATTCTGTTGTTGAAAATTGTGTAGTGAACAAATGTAAAATACACTGAAAATAAACATGGACCGTTTTACTCCCCAAGAACGTGGAATAATTGTGTCAATGTTCTTACGGAATAATTCATCAGTGATAAGAACACAACGTGAATTTCGTCGACGATTTCCCCACCGTCCGGCACCGATTGGTCGCACAATTCGACGCTTTGCCACACGCCTTGAAGCAACTGGCTCAACATTGGATAGACCTAAGTCTGGGAGACCAAGAACAGGCCGTTCAGCTGAAAATATCGATGCTGTGCGCGAAGATGTGGAAGAGTGTCCAGAAACATCAACGAGGCGACGTGCCACGCAATTGGGCATTTCCAGACGGACCCTGCAGCGTATTTTGGTGAAAGACTTAAAGATGTTCCCGTATAAAACTCAAATGACTCATCAGCTGCTGCCTGCTGACCACCGAGCTCGTCTAGATTACTGCCAGCGCGTCATAAACCTCAACCTTGAAGAGGATGATTTTCCTTCAAAATTGGTTATGAGTGACGAAGCGCATTTCCATCTCTCAGGGCATGTCAATAAGCAGAATACTCGGTTCTGGGGCACTGATAATCCGCGCATTATTCAAGAAACACCTCTACACCCACTAAAAGTTACTGTATGGTGTGGCATCTGTGTTGACAGAGTGATCGGACCCTATTTTTTCGAAGACGCTGGAGGCGATGCGATAACTGTCACTGGAGAACGCTACAGAACCATGTTACGTGAGTTTTTGATACCCAGTTTGGACGAATTGGGGCTGGAGCACATCTGGTTTCAACAAGACGGCGCTACGGCACACACAGCGCGCGACACTATGGACTTAGTGAGGGACGCTTTTCCAGGCCGAGTTATCTCTCGTTTTGGCGATTTGCCTTGGCCTGCAAGATCACCCGATCTGACCAGTCCAGACTTCTTTCTTTGGGGTTTTTTGAAATCTCGGGTGTATGTGAACAAGCCACAGACTCTCGCAGCTCTAAAAGAAAACATTCGTCAAGAAATAACGAACATATCGCAGGAAGTGTTACGGCAAGTTATGCAAAATGTCATAAATAGGGCTCAAATGTGTATCAACTCTGGAGGTCACCATTTAAAAGACATCATCTTTAAATCCTAATGGTACGAAATTTAATGGAACAAATATACATTTAAAAAAACCTAAATCTAGTTTTCTAATTTAGAAAAAATGTTATAGCCGAACCAAATAGGGTCTTTACTTTTGCGCCACCCAGTATATACAGCCCAGACTCAGCCTCAGATGCATGGTACGAGTCAACAATAATGCCCGGAATACTAGGCTCATCCCCTATTACGTAGGGTCGAATGCAATGATTGGTGAATTTTTTTTTTTATCTTTATTTTGTAACAGGGTTTTTTCACAAAGTGAATATGTCACCCTCATAGGGGCTATGCTTAAAAATATCTTACAATCTACGCTTAATACCTATATTTACTAATCTGTATAGTATTCTTGCCTCCCGACTAGCCGGGTAGGCAAGAATACCATTACATGACCCTAAAATATGAATATCTATATCATATTGATACTTAATCGTGACTCTCTCGGCCTCATTCCGAATACATTGCACCAAAATATAGTACGCATCTTCCGGAATATTGCACTCGTCACAATTTGGTGATGGTAGGTACTTTCTCCAATAGGTATGCAAACTTATTTAATGGAATGTGTCCGGATCTCAGTCTGAAGCTAGTTACAATCTCTTGCCTACTCATATCGGTTCCGTGAAACCAGATTGGTGAAATGTGGGTGTTAATTCACCTCTGCCTAACCCTCTAAGTATAAAGGCGTGATTAATGTATGTTTGTTTTTTTTATCAACTCAGTAGTGTGTATTGCGGTAATCTCTGAGGAAGTAGGCAGAGTTGTATTTAATACCCACATTTCAACAACTATGATTTTCCATTTAGATTAGAAAAAGTGAATTCTCAGACGGGACTTGAACTCGCGACCAATGCCTTACAGGGAGAATGCTCTGACCACTTAGTTACTGGACCATGTCTTCAGATTTGAATAGTTAGCATAGTAATTGCTTTAAAATTTCATTAAACTATGATTTTTGGCCTCAAGTAATAATGGAAATAATGAAATCTGGCTTCTGCTTGGTATAATTGTATGTATGCTATACCTACACTTTTTATATATTTCATTAATAATGTTGATCAAAGAAAATTGAAAAACGTTAATGTGTAAATTTATTTTTCTAAGAATATTAACCACTTCGGCCGCTACGCAGGAGGCGCGGGTTCGATCCCCGCTCAGTGCAAATATTTGTGTGCATTAAATATGGGTATTTGCATTGATCTGGTCGTGCCTCGGCGAGCACGTTAAGCCGTCGGTCCCGGTTGCCATAAGAACATCTATGGCAGTCGTTACGGGTAGTTGGTGCCCTAAAAAGTCCAAAAACAACAGTCTAGCTGCAAAGTTTTGATATCGCCTAATGTTAACATTGGGTCGTGGAGGTCAGATGGCAATCGCTTCACGGAAAATATCGAGGTCTAACCAAATCTGTAGCTATGACTAGTAAAGCAGACCCCAGACTCCGAGCTGAAAGCTTCGGATGCGACTGGGAATTAACGCTAGGAGGAAGAAGATTAACCAAGAATTCGCTCACTGTGAGAAAAAAATCTTTTTGTATGTAACAAATTTCAGATTACTTTTTATATCAATATTTCAAAAGTATACTTTAAGGAAAGGGTAACCTAGTGCTAACCTATTTTTGTTTTTATGAAATGTGTTTTGAAGTAGACATTAATATTCTCTTTACTCTATGATTTCCTTTAATGGTTAACGTCTTCGTTTAGTTTGATGTCTTTGGCATAAAACTATTGATAGAAAGCCATACCAATTTAGGGTTCTATACCGCAAAAGGGAAATAACGATGCCATACTGTATATGGCGTTCTTCAAGAAGGGCATTAGAATTTAGAAGGTTTTTACGGGGTCGGCAGCGCAAGTGAGACGCCCCTGGTGTTGCATGCGTCCATAGGCCACGGTAACCACTTTCTATCAAGTAGGCCGTGTGCTTGTCTGCCACCTATGTGATATAAGAAAACGAAACTCTTACGATCAATTCAAATTAGGTGGCGAAATGCTCGAGCAGTTTTTAATTGTTAAGTGCATATCAATCGCGAATCAGGCCTTCAGCAAAATGTAGCCAGCAGTGGCGAGGAGTCCCTATAGCCCGATTCCTGTCGGCTTGCTGTGAAAATGGAAGCCGTGGTAGTGATGATTTTGAAATTTAGAATCTGAAATCAAGTAACCGAAATGCAGTAGGTATTTAGGTACTTAATATGAAATTCAGTATCTGAAATCAAAATGCTCAAATTCCATACGTATTACTACGTTCCTTCTAATAAGAGGTAAGGTTTCTTTTCATCGGCTTCCCTTTTAGAAATTTTCACCCTTCGCCACTGGTAGCCAGCATAATATTGTCACTTCGGTTTGCTTCGCGTGGCTAGTAACTCCAGGGGCCCTAGACAAAGTGACATTCTATTGATGGAATCGCGCTGAAGCGAACCTTTTTTAAGGTTTTAACAATGGATTTAGGGACATTGCGGTGGTTATAGTAATAATGATAAGTTAAATAATGTATTTCGAGTTACAAAGACTCAAATTTCATGAAAAAAATATAGTTATATTAATGATTTATGTCAATTTCATACTACAATTAGCGATTCCACTGGCGTTTTCGCCAATAGAATGTCACTTTGTCTAAGGCCCGAGTTTGCCAAATGCAATGTTAAAATTATTCTTTATTTAATCCAGTTGTGAACAGTCTCAGGTCCGTATACTAGAACAACGCCCAGTTGTGTATCAACTATCACAATGACATTATATTAAGAATACAATCTTTCCTCAGATCTAGTTATAAATCGAGATTCAGGACTGGGAATCGATCCGATTCGCACTTGACCACTTTTTTAATATACAGTTCAATGTTTTTACAAATATTTTATGACTAAATGAACTGTTAGACTTAGACAAACCTTTGATGTCGATCAAATCATGAAAATATTTAGTATTTACTTTGTGTTTGAGCTAAATGTATATATTTCTTTTGCAAAAAAGGTTAATATTATATGGCGACCCTTTTAGTGTTGAGTTGGCTTATTAACTATCAACATTTAATATATTATCAGGCTTTTAGCAAAATATTAAATATTAATATCGTAATAAGTTTTCAATTTATAGTTTCTTCGTTGGCTTTACAAGCCCTGATGCTGTTAATCGCTATAATTACTTCAACGATGTTTAGTTTGCCACTAATTAGCCTATCAGTAATGTAAAATTCAAAATATAAGCTTCCAGCAATTTCTAACCTCATTAAATTATAACATGAAGACAGTACACGACTTAAGTCATGTTAATAATAAGAGTGAAGAATTTTACAAATCATGTTTTCACCGATATTTTCGTTTGCGAAATATTTAGGTACTGAACCAAGGCTCGAGGCCACAGTAACCTATTACGGGGATAAAAAGTAGCCTCAATAGTAGTAATACCCGTTAAAGTACCAACCAAAACAATCCACATATAAACGCAACCCAACAAAGAAGAATAAATGGAAAATATATTTATGGTACTCAAAATGGCGTAGATCTTCCACCAAATATGATATCGATTACCAAATATATCGATTATTACCCGCAGAATATGACACCGTGCGCCTCGGCATGGCTAGGTAAAGGCTAGAAAAGATTGGTGGAGGTCTCTAGACTACATCGAGCTCTGCCACCAAAATTGGTGGCAGATTTGCTTTTTGGCGATAACTTTAAATCACACACTTAACAAATTAAACAAGAATGATTCTTAGATCAAAGAATGTTGGTTAAGACCGATTAATAAACGTACAGTTATCGTGGTTTTTATATATAATATTTTTTCATATTAATATGTATAAAATTTGCCGACAGCTAACATTTAACAGCATTCGATCACGCTCCCGACAGTTTCGTGGCAACCGTACTCAAATGGGCCTTCATTAATTAGAGCGGAAAAGCCGAATTTAAATTAATAGACTGTCGAACACTGCCGATATCTGTCTTGTCTAATAATTTCACGATGCCTACTTTAGTAAAACGATAGCTTATCTATTTTACTAAACGCTATTGCAATCACCTTGATCGCAAAGAAATAAATAGGCTTTTGTAGTTCAATCTAGTATGGCGCTATTCTTTTTATCTAAAGCCCGTTTTCTAGAATGGTACCTACTCAGTTCTGAATCTTGATTTATCTGAGGACAGATCGTATAGACAATCTGTCAAATCTCTTAATCTGTCTATAGATAAATCGAGACTGACGCCCAGTTTCCAAAAGGCTGATCAACGTCAAATTAACTAACGGGCTGTTAATTTTTTTGTCAAGTAGCAATGCTTGCTAGAAGCATAGTTAAATAGTATAATTTGATCATCGTGTTGGTTAACCAGCTATTTTAACCGACACAATGATCAAATTAAACTATTTAACCATGATTCTAGCGACCCAAGTGCTACTTGACAAGAGATTTGACAACCGATTAGTTAATTTGACGTTGATCAGCCTTTCGGAAACTGGGCGTGAGTGTTGTTCTAAGAATATGGGCCTTAAGGTTTTCACATTTCCATCCGTGGCCGGAAACTCAAGGTCAATTTTCTCCATTCTCCTTTTGAATTGAATTATGACTTTAATGGAACCAACTGCCATTTAACTGTCAACAGCAGGCATATTGGTTTGCAGGTGAAGGGCCCCGTAGGCCTTGGTGGTGACCTACGTTTAAAAAAATCTGCTAAATAGTCGTAAAATTATTAAGTAAATACTCAATTAATTTTATGCAAAACAATTTTATGCACGAATGATACTTGAGTGTGCTGGCTGTTGGTTATTAAGAGGATAAAATTAATTATGAATTTATAAAATTCAATTCGTCAATTCAAATAAACATTCTTTGTAAAGGTGACAAGCGATCGTAAAATATTCAGATCAAAAGCCATTTAGAATTGTATAATTAATTCATCTCAATCAACCAGTGATCGGGGCAAAAGGCATTTTGTTCCAGGATTAGCGAGACAGGGTCTGTGCGGCGTTTGCAGGAACGTATCAATTATGAGCTTAAAGTACTCCGTTTTAAGCTAATTCTCTTTCAAAGAAGGATCTTTTCACAATTTTAAGCAAGGATTCAGATAAAAGCAACTTAGAGAAGGATTTAGAATTCGAATCCTTTAGAACTTAAGTGACTTTATTATCTAGTATACTTTATTCGGCTGAAGCAATGATCAAAATACTCGTAAATAAGGGGTTCAAAAAGCTTTGAAGGAAGGGCTAAAATTATGTGCTTTGAACATTGAACAATCTAATTTATTACACAAAATTAATCTTTTTCTTATTTATTATAGGGCCTCTTTTTGTCCACATACGTCATCATAAAACAAGAATTTCAGCTATCCCGAATAGTCCGGGCATCTTTTCCGCTCATTATCAAAATCAATTTAGAAGATTTATGATGCCACACATAGATACTCATTTATAACATCCTTCATTTTTTATCGGAGGTTAAAAGTATAGGTAATATATTGAGATAATTTTAAAGCAATTAGTTTGCTAGACTAAAAAACAAAACAAAAAAGAAAAAAAATAAAATAGAATAAAAATGATTTCGCTTTTTCCAATTTATTATATTGAATATTTGTAACCGAGATTACTAATATGATTTGATTAACTTCAGCTCTTAGCCACGCTGGTGCATCCTTTTGACTTAGGCCAGACGGTTTTCATAAATTGGATGAAATTTAAAAACACAATGAAAGGAGAGCGGATCCTGACTCCGGAGTACGAGTTCCGAATGTAATTGTAATTGGCAATAGGAATATGAAGAAGATATGTATTTATCTGTCACATTTTGGTTGTATTGGGCTGACTGTCAAAAGACAGAATAAAAAGTAGAATAAAACTTCCAAAGCATTTAAAAGAAAAAGAGTTTACCACTGACAAACGACTTCCCGAAGTCATACCCGTTATGAATAGGATATGTCCCGTTGTATTCCAAAAAAAAACTGTACATGAAAACAAAAAGTTTGCGACGAATATGTCGACAGCGGTTCAAAGCCAAACACTGGGAACTTTTATTGGTTTTATTCCAACTATACAAGTTTTCTGTTCTCACATATCTATTCGGCCAACCAACTATTGGTGGAGTTGAATTGTGTACAGTAAATAGCTTGTTTTACTCGAAAACATCGAATTTTCTCCAGTGTTTTATTGGATTTCATGTTATAACAAGTTTGTAAAGAAATTTCCTTCGTTCTGGGTACCGCTTGCGTACAGTCAAATCCTTTTTAAAGGGTAATAAATATGATTTTACTTGCAGTCTTTTCTAATAACTAACACTACAAATTGTTTATTAAACCTGCCGTGAAGTAGATTCATTACAGCTTTCGGAGAAGGATGAAAACTTCTCGGTAAAACTTGAGTACCTATTGGTAATCGCTTACAATTAGGTAGGAGAGCAATTTAAATTTTCATAAATACTGATTAAAATATAAACACTAATTGTATTTTCACTTTATGCTGCTGAGGTTCTCGTGGCTAAGTGGAAACCGAGTATGTATTTACTTAAATCTGCCCATCTTCTCGGCGGTATTCAGGCATGAGAATATAAATCCCTACTAATATTATAATTGCGAAAGTAACTCTGTCTGTCTGTCTGTCTGTCTGTCTGTCTGTCTGTCTGTCTGTCTGTGTGTCTGTCTGTCTGTCTGTCTGTCTGTCTATCTCACTATTACGACTGAACCGCTGAACCGATTTTGATGAAATTTGGTATAAAGGTAGGTTAGACCTTGAGAAAGGACATAGGCTATGTTTGGTCGCGATAAACGACATCCACGCGGGCGGAGCCGCGGGCAAAAGCTAGTATCATAATAAAATGAAGATGAAGAAGCATTTCCTACATTTTGTCACCTTCATTCATTTGATACCCACCCTCACCATTTACTCACCCTACCCCTGGTTCTGGTTCATTTAGGCTCCGCAAAATGTATTTTTCTTTGTAATCTTATCCTGTTCCTCTATTATCATCTTTCACATCATTTATCTATCTTTTCTTCGGTCCTTCATCCTCCCCTCTTCCCCTAATATTCGTACTTATCACACTTTTTTTAACATACCAAATACTAATACCAAGATAAACGACTTCTTTACATTTTTTTATGTCACCGGACTTACTTTCATCCTTTTGCATATAAATTCACTCCTTATCTTGTTCATTATTGTTGCTATGCACATTCACCTTAATAATCTCATCTCCGCTACATGCAAGCGACCTAAATTCGTCTTCTTAACAGCGTGAAATTTCGATCCACGAAATAAGACGGATTTTATCATTTTAGTTTTCAGGATATGGACTATTGTGATCACAATGTTTTGTCTAACATTCGTCCTTTTATTCTTAAGTTCTTAAAGGTAATAGCTAGAATATCTGAACCTATTTAGAGTGAAAATGTAAAACATTATAATCTATTATTAAATGAGATAAAACGTTTACTGATTCAAACAGTCCTATTACAAACAGTCCTTTCCTCCTGCTGACACCTCTAGCAGGTATACAAGCATCTGTCCTATACTTCAAACGCTTATGAACCGGTGAATTTCAACACAGCATAAAAATTGGAAGACGTATTATTTTGAGATTTTATCAAATTATTACAAAAAAAATTTGAATAAAAAGTAACAAATATTTTGAAACAAAATCAGTTATTCAGTTTGGCCGTTAAACATAGCACGATTTCTTTTAAACGAAATCTCAAGTTCCGATCGAAGTGATATATTACAGAACCATAGATTTATTACGGAACCCTCATCACAAAAGGAGAGTGTATTTATCTCTCTCTCCCACAGAAAGTTAGGAAACTTGCAAGATGAATATAATGAAAGTCAACCCTTTAATTTGAGTTGGATGGCGGAACTTTTGTAAATAGACACAAAGGGTTTTCCCTATCACACACATACACACAATATAGATGTATTGTATTATTTACAATCTGTACATATTGATCGAATTTCATTTTGTTGATTGATTGTAAGATTTAACCTTGAAATTCATACTACTTTTTCACATTGATACGTTACCGTACAAAATCTAGATCGGCCCATATTATTGATATTTTTGGTAGAAACATATCCACTTATCTAGTCTAATGAACCATGGTTACCCATTAGATACAAATAGTCTTGGTTCTTCTTACATGAAGCCTAAAAATGGTTGTAATACTTGGCGCTAATAAACGTGATTATAAACATACTTTTAATGATAATACTGTAATAAAATATTAAAAGAGAACTAAAAATTTAACTATGAAATTAACAGGCACTTGTGAGTTGTGACATAGTATAAATAGAGGTTGTGATCAAGATTGACCTAAGTAAAAAATATATTTTATTTAGAAACATCAGTCTAAACGCCTAAAGACACTACCCGCGACAAGAGGACTATTATAGTTATTTCCTTGTGCAAAGGATTGGTATTGCCATTCAACTTAGCAATGCCACCAGCCTTCTGGCCACCCTTCCGGATGACAGTGATGGGGAGGAATTCTTTGACGCCTTAAACTGCAGGTTTGTACATATTAAGTACTGTTTTATATTTTTATTTAGATAATACCTCATGTATATTACGTAGTGGATGGCTACAAGGGGAGAGGAAGGCCTAAAAGGAGGTGGATGGACTGTGTGAATGATGATATGGTTAAGAAAGGAGTGAATGCTGATATGACTGCAAATAGAGATGAATGGAAAAAGCACACATGTTATGCCGACCCCAAATAAACTTGGGATGCGGGCAGGAGGATGATGATGATGATAATGATATTACAATAAATAAAATTTTATTATACGCAGTAAAAATTATGCTTAATTTTTTTTTTGGAACGACCTATTGAAATTAAATACCAAAAAGAACGTCCAATTTTTAACTGCCATCACTTAGCTGACACGTAGTAATCTCTCGTAATTATCTAAGATTAAGGATTAAATTTTCCAATTATCTTTAGCTACCTTATCTTGATGCTCTTTTGTCTTGACGCGATATTTACTAACAAAATTTGTACTGAAATTATCAATTTATAGATTGAAGCTTCGTTGTTGTGATCTATATAATTCTACACCTTTACTTTTTTACTAACAAAATAACGAAAAGTAACAAAATATCAATATGAAACAAAAAATATTTAGGCTGTGGTGTAGCGGTAGAACATTTGACTACTTCGCTCTTCGGAAGCAGGTTCCATTTCCATGTATGTATTTGCAAAAGAAATGCACATGTTCCTTTATTTTTGAGCACAAATTTTACCCTTATTACAGCTGTTTTTGTACAAAATCCCTTGTTCTTCTTCCTTATCTAGAAATCTTGATTGTTCATTATTATTTTCTTTATTGTCAATATCCAAAGACTTGTAATGAAAAATTGCATCGCCTATCTTTGACAATATCGCGTACCACAAGGCTGATGATTTATAGTTTACCGCGGGAAATATAAAACAAGTCTGTGCCGACTCTTCAAAGATCTGAGGAGCTGGGATAAATGATTAATGATCTGAAATGTCCGCACTTTGCTCCAGATTGTCAGCTACGGTATAGTCTCTAGCAATTTGTCTTATAGGCAAATGGCCAAGAGAATTATTTTTTAAATTTATTTTGTGGAATGACTTTTACGAAAACTAAACTACTTGAACTTTTGTTTTGTAAATCATAATTTTTTTATCAATTTTAGCTATGATTCGAAATGGGTAAAAAGAGTTCAAGAAAATAAACACACTATTTTTAGTTATTTTGATTCCTTTTAATAATTTCGGTTCCTAAATAAACTTATCTTCTTCACGAGAATATCGTTGCGACTCTCGACTAATTTTATCCAATGTTTTAAACCTTCTCCCTTTACGATGACAGAATTAAAATTCTTTGAATGCTCCACATTCTTTTATGTTACCTATATTGGTTACACGTTCCTCTCGTACCTCTAATTTTTTTCGTGTACTCGCATTTTCGCATTGATAAAATTTTATATTTCGTGATTTTTGTAAAATGTTTTGCTAAAATTTGATTTTTCATGACATTGCATATAATTATTATTCATAGTTTACTGTGCATATTAATATTCCATTTGAACTCAATACTTATTAGATCGAGAATATAAATAAACTGAAGGGGGAAAAGCCAGAAAGCGGACCCTGAGCTCCAAGTTCACCCAACCTAGGTCGCAAATTAGAAAAATGTATCTCCATATTGATGATAAATAAACTAATAACCTAACCGGCTGAATTAGGAATGTAGGTAAGTATAAATAATTGTGATTATTTCGTACCCTGCAATATTATATTTCACTGCCATACGGCAGAATATGCTCTACTTCTAAATATTATAAAACCTGATGCCGTTACCATATTCTATGAAATAAAGTTAAATTTGGTTTGGTTTGAAATAATTTCACAACTAAGGCTCTGCCTAACACACATTCTGTTTTTGAACATAATGTATGTGAAATCCTGACTAATAGAGTTATTTGTGAACTCGTAAGTGCGGTTACAGACTTTTTTGATTTACAGCATTGAGCTTTCCAAAACCATTGGGAACTTCAACGGTCGGTCGGCTGCTACCAAAGTGTTCACCACCGTATTTGTCTCAATCGAACATTGGTCAGCTTGTGTAACTGTTACTTCCAATTTATTACAACGAATTAGTTGTGGTTAAATGATTCAACTGGTGGACAAAACATCACTTCATCTAGTCAAATTGATGGAAATTGTGTGTTAGCTGTCAATAGATGGGATTGATTTTTATCGTTTTAAGTTCTCGTTTGACCACTATTTCACCTGATAATGTGGCCGATGGTGTAGCATGTTTACCTGGAAGTTACCAGCTAATTCTGGACTTGAAGAATAACTATTGTGCTTTCAAGAGAAGTATTGGAGAAGAATTTAAATGCAACAGGAAATGATAAATTTAATTTAAGAATCAGTGTTTTCATAGATTAAGCTGTAGCGAATATAGAAATAACTAGCTATAGGTGGCGAAATTTAGGCGTTAATATACTTTTGCCTCCGCCTTTTTCGACTTCGACTCTAGGAAGTAGAACTCCATCTAGTTCAAATTCCTACAGTCAAAGTCAAAAAAAATATTTTTCATTCTAATTTTATGAATACGCATTAAATTTTCTTGAATATATGCACTTTGTACAGGTATTGTTTGGTAATAAGAAAGATATTCAATACTATAGTCCAGTAAGATATTCAATACATAATACCCTTTCTTATAGAAAGAAGTAACCTCTAAACATCAGCTACTTGACATAATAGAAGCATTCAATTTCTTAGAATAAGAGTAGTGAAGTTCCACCTTTGTTGAAAATATGTGAAAAGGCTCTTCAAATGTAGTGGTATTATTATGACGACCGTTGAAGCTATGTAAGTACCTATCCTTTCCTTCACAACAGTATTGAGTAACTCGAAAGTATAAAAGGCATTGTTAAAACTTTTAAATTGGAATCCTTGTGTCTTGTTATCCTTATTTCTGTATAAGATATTGGAAATAATTGTGTACTTGTTTGGGTTGCTATTGTTATAATAAAACTTACTGAAAGTCAAGACGCCACCAAGATGTAGGTCCTCACTCTCTTTATGTAATTGTGGTACCCTATTAGACTTTCTAGGCCATGTTTTATTAGTATTTTGTGATAACATTATTTTTATGTGAGGCTTGTTATTATCTTGAAATGAATATTACAATGATAACCATTTTTGCTTACGTCTTTTAGCAGGTAGATAGGTATTAGCTTCAGTTAAACGGTAGGTAAATTCATACAACTATTATTTCTGCCAAGCGTCTCTCAAACTCATATTTTCCTCTTAATCGCATCGGAATCAAGTTTAATTGTAACCAAACGTTTCTAGGTATGTGTGTACTAACACTACAAGACAAGCAGTTTGAAGAGAAAATTATGAAAGTGATAAAAATAGAAGTAAAAATTATAAATTTTCAATGAGATGTCTAAATTTTCAAACATATTTAGAAGTCATTAAGAAATACAGAAATGTACATGAAGTGCGAATATTACCTACCTACTCTTTGACTTGAGTAAAATCACCAGTAGGTAGTTATACATCGACACACATTCAAATCAAATGCTACCCAAACCTTTTGTCTATAATCAAATAATACTGTACACGGATATTAGGGTGCGTAAGATAAGGTAAAGGGTACTTAAACTCAAGATAATTATGATAAGCTGGGAGAAAATTTGATATTGAAAACGTCCGGACTACGGTAAACGCACCGTTTATTACCGTATTTACCTTATTAAATAAACAATGTTTGTTCACGTTATTAAATAACTTATAATATAATTATCCTCTGTTTGCTCCTATCTATGTAAACCGGAGAATATTAAAATCGGTAAAGGGAGACTTATTTTATAACGGTGGCACTTCACGTGGCTATTTATACTTGCGTATTTGACATATTAATAACCTACCAAGAACCATTAAGTATTTTTTAATAAAATAGTCTTCTTTAATTGTTGATGAGTTTACAAGTACATGCATCTGCACTCGTCCTAAAGTCCTAAAATATTGTTCATATTTGTCAAATAATGACATTTGAAAAAATATTGGCTATTTGACAAATATGGCCAATACCAGACTAACAGAAAGAAACAAAAGCTTCTGCTGTCAGATGTTTGTTGTGTTTCATTTATTTGGCTGCCATATATGTGGATGATCATATTTGCATGTTTGCGTGTACATCAAATACTTTGCCAAAAACAAGAAACACCCAATAGCGAACACACATAGCCATGTGAAGTGCTACCTTAATATACCTATATAGTAAGAACTGGTTGTCTTTTATTACAATTCCTAAGTCGATATATCGACTGCCACTGGTATTCGCGACATTAGGAATGTAAGTTTTCCATATTCAATATTTACTGAAGTCAAAGATAAAGTAATCCAGGGAGCCGATCAACAGAACTAGCAACCGAACTACGGAGACTAAAGGGAGCTTTCGAACGTAAAAAGTTGTGTATTTTTTTTTTTTAAAGAATATTAGCAACCGAAATTACTAATATTCCCGTTAACCCCTCCAACTAAGCTAAATTGCTTGCGCTAGGAGTGGGTTCACGTCGGTAGTGTAATGGCCAGGATTCGAACCCGGGACCTCTCGATCGTAAGGCCGACTTGTTGATTGATAGCACTTGGAACTTGTTGTTACTTGTTACAGATAATTTTTGATATGTAACACATTTGTACTTTTCCACAATATTAATTAAGTATTGAAAGTAACCGGTACCGCCTACGACATTCTCAAATGCTTACATTGACAGTTAGTTAGTTATCATAACTGTCAACCGAACCATTAGGTTAGGTTCAATAATAAATATCGTAGAAGTACAAGGTGTGTATCAGTAATTTATGTGTTCAAAATCTAGATTTATTCAAAATGAGTTTGACTCAGATTTCTGTCCTCCGTGACTCAGATCGAGTCAATAGTTACATCACATTTTTTAGACTTTATTAAAATGTTCCAGCACAAGATTAAAAGCATCAACGAATGTGATGTATTGCAGCCGCCATATTTATTAATTCCGAACGTCAAGAGTCCATTAATTAAAAACACTACGGGCCAGTAAAGTCAGTAATGAAATATTGTCTATAAACTGTATACGAAATGAAAAACAAATTTGCGCGTATTAATTTAAATTTATGGCCGAATTAAGATTACTATTAATCTAAGTTTAAAGATTAAAATATTAAACGGTCCTATTTCGGAACAGTACGTTTCGCTCGTAATGTATACCATTATAGAGTAAATGTTTATAGCTATAAATGTTAAGTTCCCGATTTTTGAGTTTCGTTGTACGATTTTGTATTTCGAAGTTTTAAGATGGCTGTTAAGTGTTTTAGGCTTTGGCCCTAGATTAAGCCGATTTAAATGTTAAATAAGTTATGTTAAAGTTTTAATATACACTTAAAAACTAACTAAGCTTTCTAAGTAGTATAGTTACGAGTCTAATACTTATTTCCAATTAAAAATCCTGATGATAAATTTGTATTTTGTGTAGGAGGGAACAAACGGACCCTGGATTCCAAAGGAAACTAAGGATGTATCCAAGACCTAACGCTAGGATTTAGATGACATGGTACCTTTATAGTCATGGATCCAATACAGAAAAAAATGTATCAGAATTATATATAGTTTGAAAATAACACCGTGTATTTTTGCGAAGTCTACTTAACTTTTTGCTATCTCCTGGATTTTTTTACCTTCATACTTCTAAAGCCAGTACTGGCAAAACATCCGTTTACGTCCAAAGGACCCAAATAAATGACGCAGTGATAAATGAACTCGCTTTATATTGGGGAAACAGGGTCTATGACGTCAGATAGCTGGTATATACGCGAGTAGATGTTTTTGCGATACGTGTATATCACCGGACCTCGTCGCACTCTAGCCAGTGCTTTTTTTAAAATCTTTTGCGTGAAACATGCTATATCGTGATTATGATTTGACCGTGGGCGTTGATATACAGACAGTTAAATGGAGATATTCTTGTCTATGATATATGTTACAAGAGATACGAGCTACAGGATGTTATGTTTATTAAATTTTCAGTCTCCCTTCCGTTATGATGAGATAGAAAGAGGATATTACTAATAGTAAAATTTAAAAAAAAAGTTACTACTTTGATTCGATAATATTACGCGTTTCGCATTACAGCCTTAATTATATAGTTATCCTTAGAAATATTTCCTGAAGGTAAGGTTTCAAAAAATGGTGTAACATTATTTCGCACAATGCCCAAAAACATTCACTCGTCAATTTTCTTCAAACTACCTCCTGTATAATATAAAAAGGTACATTACTTTTTACAGTTATTATACTTATTACAGTAAAATAGGTCGTTTTAGTAAAGTATAATAAGGTGTACAAAAGGCGTCTTCAAGCACTAAAACCGTGTATTTTTTCCTAATAACTAGTAGTTAGAAAAAATATCTTGTTTTATAAAGGAAAAACTAGCAAATTATACCCTTAACAGGGTACGTAATAGTTCTATCCATTAATAACTGCCTCTGTGGCGTAGCGGTAGTGAACGCGGCTGCTACGCAGGAGGCGCGGGTTCGATCCCCGCTCAGTGCCAATATTTGTATGCATGAATATGAATATTTGCATTGGTCTGGGTGTTTCTATGTATAATATGTATGTATTTACAAAAAAAAAAAAAAAAGTATCTAAGTATTTATATCCGCATTCTAGATTCCATAACACAAGCTAATTAAGCTTACCATGGGTCTAGATAGCGTTGTGTAGAATGTTGTAGAATATTTATTTATTTATTATTTATTATTTATTAATTATTAAAGTCATGACTTTATGTGTACCAAAATTTGACAAAGGTCCGCTTCATAAACCCAATTGGCATAATTAAAGTTATGACAACTTTGTGTTGTTAGGTACTATTCGCGGAGTTTCCCGCGGCATAAAACTTGATATATTGCTCGATAAACACCACTGATAGAACTATCTAATATCACAGAACACATATTAATACGTAATATGGGAAATTATTTGTTGTGTTAGGAATGTTTGTATGTATAAGTAAATTAGTTTGTTAAATCCTCCGAAACTTACACTGTTCTAATAATATAAACTAGTAGTAGTAAGTAAGCCATATTTAGGCGTATTTGGGTGTATAGATTTTTAGCTCTGCTTATTTAGGTGTAATTGGAGGATGTGGAGAGCTGGATTTGTTAAGTTTGGATAGGAAATTAGTCAGGGACTTAACTGATGTTTGACCCAGGACCCAGTTTCACATGTTTTCAGGTGTTCCACCAAATATATGAAAATATGTGAAGGATGTCCCTTCGATGGGAGGCTTTATGGGCTTCTGTTGCTGCTTCACAAGCCCTCTTGTTCTTTGTCGTGCTATCTCCTGAATTTAATAATTGCAAACCTCAGTTTCATGATACAAAATATTTGTATAAATTTCCTTGAAGCGAAATACTGTAAAACTAAATATGATTTGCTTCTTCTTCTTATGCCCAACGTTTGTGTTTCAACTATTAACATAATAACACCTTACTGAATTTGTTATCTCTAAACAAAGCTAGTGTTTCTGCAGATATACGTAATGTGTTTACCAACCCTAAGACTACATCACTCGCCTTCTTCCCTCTATAAACTTCAACAATGTGAGAGGATGCCACCTTGTTTTCTTTTGATCCTCACATATCGTAAGTGTATTCACACTGTGCACTCACACACAGAACGTAAAGTTTATTTCGAGTACGTACGAATGAATATTTCCTTCGTCTACAACCAAATTCGATAGCTGTACGCACCTGTACCCCTTTTACAAATAACAAATAAGGAACTATTGAGATGGTTGAAGATATAGGAATGCTTAAGTTCGTGAAAGAGGGTTGTCGTTTCTGCTCAAGTCGTTAGGAGGGTTCCATCTTCAAAAGGTGAGGAATTGAATAAAAGTCAATCTAGTGAGGTTAAAAAGTTTCGAAGTGATAAAAAAAGGAATGCAGTTTGAGAATTAGCGTTAAAAGCAAAACTTTTGTCAAATAATTGTAATTACTTTTGAAAACTTTAATGAACCATCATTGAAGCAATCTATTTTTATTCAATTAGTTATAATTTGTCTCACCTCATCATAGTAATATCAATTTTAGAACTTTTTATTAATTGCAAAGATTATATGGATGAGTTTTGATATTCCTACGAAAACTCTCGCAAAGAAATGACAAACCTAATGAATGACAATCATAATAATATTGTAGATAACTTCATTTAAATCGTTTCAGCCCCTTAGTTATTACAAGAGAACATAAGGATGAATATACGTACATCTCAAACACATAACCCTCTTTTTACATCACCACAGTTGAGCAATAAGCAATTCAGTGCTCTGCAATATGTATCACACGATATTATGAATACGATATGCTTTTCCCGGCGAAAGTATCAATTTCGTTCATTTTATGTCTTGTCACGTCGAATGCGACACTATCCCTTGTTAGTGGAACCATATATTATTTTCTTTTATAAACACTGTTTGCAATTCAACATCCATCGTATTCTTCGATATGTTTATTTTAAGCTAGATACTATTTATGATTTTACTTGTATGGTTTATATAAGCCTTTGTTTTGTTTAGTTTTAGAGATAACATTTTTCCACATCCTACGTTCTTGGTTTAAGCCTTTCGCTTCTTTTATTTTCATAATTGTTTTCATACCCACATACATACTTTCTACTTGTAGGTAATCTTGACTTGGCAGACTTACTGTACTCGTATTAAATATTCGCATTTAATATAGATAAATTAAGAGACTATTTTTCAAAATATACAAACCATTCAGTTCAGGTATATAGACCCTTATTTCATTTGATATGTCAATTTCATATTTAGAACCCTAATATTTTATAAGATAATCCAAAAATAGATGATGCAGGTGTCTTTATATAGAGATAACAAATCTGATGGGTCAACTAAAGAGAATGGAACATAAAATTGAATCTCAGCAGTTTCGCGTGGACTGTGTAAACATTAGCTAAGGCCTGATCCAATAAGATTGTATACTTTGAAGGGACTTGACATAGCACTAGAAAATAATATAGAAGTGACATTGTCCTTACGTAGTTTTTTATTAATTATACCTAAAGATAATAATTTAGAACAGCACTCATTCAATGGAAGACATAATTGTAAAGAAGTTGAAATTGCCTTTGGACGTCAAGTTCCATTTACAGATTTTCTATCAAAGAAAGCACTGTCAGAATAATAAAATTGACCTAATAAAAAGACGTCATAAAAGTTTATGTTAAGTGGCAGTATGCTACATTTTGTACGTTTTGTAGGAAGTTTCGGCAATGAAAGAAATAAGAAGTGCATTCCAGGCTGTTTTGATCAGTCTCTGGTAACTCAGTTGGCAGATCATTTTCCTTAGACTGGGACTATCGCAAGCTCAAATTCTGGATGCTAATTTTTGCCTATCTTTTTATAGAAAAAGTTAGCATAATATAACTTCAAAAAATTCATGACGTAGACGAGAATTTGAGCAATATTGGCAAAGTTCGGCATTCTCACAATCCGCACGAAATGTAATACATAGTATGACAGAGTGCATCATGTCCAAGTATTCCAAGTCTCATAATCAAGGTAACCTCTAATCATCAGCTTCTTTGAAAAATCGAGTAACACGAACAAGCACGTTTGTGTCAGCCTCCTTTTTGAATTAGTTTAGTTTTATGGCATATTTTTATTATCTGTCTTATTATGTCGTATTAATATCAAAAGCGGCATTGATAGGATCTTACCAAATTTGGATAGGTGGGGGGGGGGAGGGACCATACTGACGGTGGAGGTGAGCGCTGATGCATCACAAGGTGGCCACCCTAAACCTACATCTGGGTGGCAAGTCCCAGTCGCCGTCACGGTGTTCCTCTCTGTATCACGCTATGGACCCGCCGACCGCACGGTGAATCTATGAAGTGCTGAGAATCGGCTCTATGGTAACCAATTGACAACCATCGATTGCTCGTAGGTACTATCGCGATCATAAGTGCAGTACCAATCTGACGCAACTATTGCGCGTCAACATTAGTCGTACTTATGACCTTATTCTTTGAAGACAATTCACACACACATACACGTCAACACTAGCCGTACAGTACTCTTACTAAACTTTTGAAGTTATGACCTTAATCTTTGAAGATAATTTACACACACACATACACACACATTAATATTGTTCACTCGTTGATTGATATTGTTAATTTCAATATCATACGTAAGCCGCCCCGTAGCTGAGTGGTTTAATGTGCGGCTTGACGAATAGTATGAAACCTGTCGGTGATGGTTCGAACCTACCGGAACTAATATAACTTTTTGTGTTTTATATTTAAAAGTTATGATATATAAATGTTGATACGAATATAAAAATGTTTCTTAGGTAGAATTTTAAACTTCGCGAGAAAATAATTATTTGAGGGTGCATTTGAAATAAAATGGATTCATTGGCTATGAGTGAAGTTGTTGGTTGGTGAAGTCAGTTACGACTACCCTATTTATATATTATATCATCTATGGTTACGACTGTTTGTGTTAATTACTGTTCGAGCGATTACATTTCTTTTTTAATAAATCAATATGTCAAATATAAGTATTGAAGCAAAAGCTAATATTGTGGCCATATTCGAATGGTCTGAATATATCTCAAATTTCTAATGAGACGGGCTTATCTGTAAGTTAATTAATTAATTAATATTGTTGTAGTGCAATTTTGTTCATTGGTTGCAATTATGTAATATGGTTGTTTTTTTTTAGAGAAATTCTAGGAGTCGTTGTGTGAAACAATTTGAGGAAGAAGAGTTCCAGAGTTGGAGGAGAAGTGGAAGAACTGCTGAAGCGGCGTTATATGGTAGCAGAATATGAAACGAATAACGAAGAGTATTTACTTTAACTGGGAATCAACAATATTTTCTGATGAAAAAACGTTTAAATCATCTCAAAAAGGAAGATTACATTTATGGCATAAGGATAAAACACGGTGGTGTGAAAACAACATAGTACCGAACACTGAATCTAAGTGTAAATTATGTGGGGGGATTAGAGCGCAAGGGCCATGTGAATTAGACCCAATATCTACGCGTGCAAATAGTGCAAATTATGTGGAAGTGTTAGAAGATATAATGTTGCCCACAGTGCGAAATGTCTATCCAGATATAAATGAAGGTTTAAGGGCATTAGAAGGTTTCTTCAGGGTCGGCAGCATGAGTGTGACGCCCCTGGTGTTGCATACGTCCAAAGGCCACGGTAATCACTTTCTATCAGGTGGGCCGTGTGCTTGTCTCCCACCTAAGTGGTATAAAAAAATGATATAAGTTTTGTGCACGATAATTGTCCCATCCATCGAGCCACCATACTTCGCGAATGGTTTAGTGAACGTAAAGTTATTCCTTGCTGTGGCGAAGGGTGAAAATGTTCAAAAGGGAAGCCGGTGGCAAATCCCAAAGAACAACCATGGCAATTTTGTACGAAATTCTCTCAAATTTTAGATAGGTACTGAATTTTAGGTGTAATACATGTAATAATGCATTAAACTTAAGCATCTCTACCATGACTTCCCTTTGCAGAGCAAGCCGGCAGGAATCGTGTTATGAGTACTCCTCGCCACTGAATTTCCTTGGCCAGCACGATCCCCTGATTTGAACCCGATTGAGAATATATGGGGTTTAATGGTGCAAAGAGAGATAAAAGTTATTGTTATTATATATTATATTTTATATAAAATAGTTATATTTAGTTATATTTTATAGTAATAGTAGTGCTTAGCTATTCTGTTTAAATATTTTTGTTATTTAATTTCAGTTGAGCCTATTGAGACTACTGAGCCTATCAAGGGACGTGCTGGCCTGTAATTAGTATAAGACTGTATGGTTGAGGTTAAGTTTCAATCCTCTTTTCCGAAAAAAAACTTCCGAGAAAATGAATAATTAAGCTATAACCTCAATATGCAATATTAATTTTATTATTAAAGTATATTTTTTGGATGAAATTATTATAACCACAAATTAACATTGGATAATTCTTTTAATAAACTTTTTTTTTTTTAAACTATTGTTTTATTTATAATCTATTGTAAATTAAGTATAATATTTTTCTATTTGTAAATAATTATTTCTAATTCTGTTAACTTGTTCCTAAAATTTAATGAAAACAAAACATCAAAAAGTGGAAAAACTAAGATCCGAACCCACAACATCCGATTTCAACACTATCCGTAGCAGCCTTGTTACCGACCAGGCTACGCACTGCCTTACGTAGAATCACGAATTTTTGCATTACTTTATATAGATGCATGCTTCGAACATAATAGTATGAAAAGGCGAGCATAACGTTTTCTTTGTTTCGCATCACACACATTTATATTTTCTCATATCGATACTGTGTGACGTATAAATGTATGCGTTAAACATTACATACACATAGATACGCGTTTAAACGGACAAGCCATTATAAACATTACGGTGCTAATGCACTTTTAATTACGATAGTACATCCAGTCCTGTCCAAATATAAAAGTTATGTATTTTTCTAAGATTGTTCTACCAAATGTCCAATAATTTGTATTAAAATAACATCCTAAAGTCCAGTTACGTTTTTTACACAGCCACAAAATATTTACACATTCAATGCATATGTGTCATCAAAAATTGCCTCTTCCACAGATACCTACATCTTGCCAAGCAACGCACTGTTTGTTTTAAACTAGCTCATACAAAATTACCCTTACGGGCTATGTAATCTTCTCAGACAGCGGTTAATATGAATACCGAACCTGCTGTAAAGTCAGGGTTTGACAAACTCTTGGCCCAACTTTTGCCGTGTTTGTTTTGTACTTCGCACAGTTGGCACAAACTTTTGCGAATTGAATCTCAATAGAGTTTAACATTCTATTATTGATCAATCTGTGGATATAGCTTTGTTTAAAAGGCCGCCTACTCACTTTAGCTTTATTTTGTATTGTTGGAATTTTATTGAATTAATTTGTATAACAATATCAGTCTTTTAGCTGACTTCAAAAGAGAAGTAGGTTTTCTATTTATGAATGCATATAAATGATTCATTTAAATGAAACTTACTTTTTAACGGATTCTATCGAGATTTTTTTTTTTTTTATATAGGACACGTCAATTTGACTTCGCCTCGCCTGATGGTAAGCTGAAGGCAAAGTCCCTGAAAAGAGCGTCACCATTACAGACACGTATCATGTTACAATGGTGGCACTCAGCTTGACGGCCTCATCAGATGCTTTTTATTTGGTATTGGGTAGCCTTGGAACACAATGGTTAGCAAATATCCAAGCGGGCAAGTGATGAGCAAGTTTTCTTAAACTAAAAAAATCTACGCCAATATTGAATTGAGAAAAAAAAAAGATGGATGCAAAGATCATGACATGTTAGTAGTGTTCGAATCTTCTGTTATTATTAGAACAAATACAACGAAAATCTATAAAAATATTTACCGCAAAAATCCAGAAACAAGAATAAAACTAAAATAAAATACATCGTGGACTCGGGAATAAGTATCACTGCTTGTAACTCAAGATGCGGCCGTAACAAAGACATCAGCGCAGCCATTGTATACCATAAATCCATCAAACACCATGAATGTGACATATCACGTCCGAGTCGACGCGCATTGCGACTGCCTGTCGACTTTACGATGGGCCGTGGTTCGTAAAACTTGCGGGTGCAAGAATGAAGAAAAGGCGTATATGAAAAATATTAGCCATCCTTCCCTGGGTGTACCAGTGGCATACTTCGAAGTATACCTTTAGGTCGTAACATAAAATATATCCACAGTCTATTAATTTTCAAATAATGTATGGGAATCCGTCGAATTTGTTAACGTTTATGATTGCTGCTCCGCTCCCTTGGGTAGTAACGTGATGATATATATATAACCTACAGTTTTTCTTAATTAACGGACTATTAAACACTAAAAAAAAAATCAGTTCTCGAGATTAGCGCGTTCGAGCACTAAACAAAAACTTTATAAAATTAAGTAGGTATAGATTCACTGTTGCCACCAAGCTTTGTCTCTTATTACTTACAAGTTTCATTTTGCGTAGGTTTGCATATTGATTTATATTGTTACTAAGGGTTTGCACGAATTAAAATGGTAGTTTCGCAAACAAAAGAACATTTTAACTGGTTTTCAACCATCAAATAGCTAAGGCCGAGGAAAACTCCAAGAGAATGTCCATTCGTCTCTGTCACAATCTGCGGGACAATAGACGACGGATAAGTTTAGTATCACCGAAATAGTGGACTAAATAATGTGTACTTTTGTTACGTATTTTTGCACAGACAGACTCTAGATCTAATCTGTAATTGGAACTCAAAATACATGGAAAATATTCCATTAACTCATACATTAATAAAATATTTTTGTATGATTTTTGACAAAAATCGCAAAATGTTAAATTTTGCACCACGTCGGCCTATCGCATGTTTGTATGGCTCTCCAAATATCTAAGTTACGAGCGCACCAACGGCGCTCCTATTGTACCAGGCAACTAGCACGACATACAAGATAGTCTGGTATCGGTAACGTGCGGTTATGATTATATTGGTAAGTGAAAATAGTACCTATTTTCATTTACCTTTTATTTATTTCATTACTACAGGTACTTTACAAATTTTATGTAAAAATGATATCAACCACAATTGGAATTTGTTCTTGTTTGTAATCTGATACCTATTGTTTGATAACGTGTACTTACGTATATATTATAACTAGCTGACCCCGCGAACTTCGTACCGTCTAACAGTCAATTCTTTTTTTTTTTTAATTTTTCTCTCCGTAAGTACCATCCTCGTACTTCAAGGAATATTCTAAAAAAAGAATTAGCGAAATCGGTTCAGCCGTTCTCGAGATTTTCGCTTAGCAACACATTTAGGGATTCAATTTATTTAACAGATTAACAAGTCATAAATCATGTCTACAAATAGGAGGTACAATTTTTTTGATTGCTCGATTACCAGAAATTTAAATCTTCGCTTTCATATAGCTTCCTCCAGAAACCCTTTATGCAACCTAACTATCGTCACACCAATCGCTTAGGTCTAGTATACCCATGATATTATTCAGCTTTCCACTGTCAATTAAGGTGCCATATTTACTTGACGCTTAACAAAATTACATCAATCGAGTATTTCAAAGTTCCAATCACGAATAAAAAAAAATAAAAAAACGTGTGCTAAATCTGACGAGCGAATAAAACGAAACAGTAACTACATTATTGGGTGAGTGGGGGATAGTGCAAACATTTCCTAGGAAATTAACATGGGATTGATCAGATTTCCGGGACAAACGGAGCGCGAAGTCCATCGGAATGCCAATCAAGGGGTCGCCCTCTTTACCCCAGCCCATATGTAATTTGCTGTTTGAATGCACGCAATAATAAACAGGGGCACCTTTGGTGCGCTTCGTAATTACTAAGCCTTGGTGTTGGTAATTGACGAAAGTCGAAATCCGAAATATCGGATCTAATTTGCGTGGGATTGATGACGTTAACTTCGAAATTGCCTTCCTGAGGCTCATTGCAAATGTTGGCTAATTGATCAATAATTCTAAAGTATGTATTGGACTTGATAGTTACCTACGTTTGTATTATCATAATCCGTTATTAAATTTAATTGTGACATTTTTGATCAAATTATAATCGTAAACCATTGTCAATTTGATTAAATTAGGACGACTACAGTACTATAAAATAAGTTCATTCGAAACTCGAACAACAGAAATTTAGGTAGCATGAAGTAACTTCGAATTTTTTTTGGTTGGACTTGTATCTTTGGGCCCGATTGCGGCATTATTACATTTCATGGTACCGATTGAGATCTCTGATGTTGCAAGTGTTCACAGGAGCAGGGTAGGTAGTATCAGATGTGTCGTTTGACTAATAAATTGCAATCTACCTCGCTAATGTAAATTAAAAACGTCTGCCACCTAAGTGGTATAAAAAAAAAAGAATAGAGACACAAACAACCAGTATATGCAACAACATGAAACTAGGAATAGTACCCTACAGGGAGACACCAACATTTTACAACTTCGGTCAACATAAAGTATACACTCACCAACTCGAGGTGGTAGTCGGGGACTCGCTAAGCGGTTTTTGATGTCGTTCGCCCGCAAAGGCGTCGTAAACGCGTGTGTTTGGCCCTCTGAATATGCCCTGTCGCGGACCAAAATGTTTTTGTGTCGTCATTCGGGAGGTAGTTGATGTTTACTCGGAAACAAATGAAGTTGCAACGGTCTCCTAAGTGGAATGTAAAGGAAATACAACGCGGCCAAGTTACAGCTCTCATGACAAGTTCAGAAGTAGAATTTGTATGTTAAGTGTCCCATTTCGAACTTAAATGGAAAACTAAATTATATTTCTGATGTTCGGGAACTTTGGTCAGACTTTGCGAGTTCTCTGAGTAAGATTAATGCGGCCATGGATAGCCTATATTATTCTGGAAGTTTCACTTGTGTAATGTTAAAATTATTAGTTATGATGTAATTCACGAATATCTATATCTATACTATTATATAATTGTAAAGTGGTCGTGTCTGTACATTGAAGATATATAAATACTTGGGTTATGTTATGTTAACGATACTGAACACGTAAATATATTTTTTTAATTTCCTGTCTGTTTGTCTGTTTGTTTGTCCGCGATGGACGCAAAAACTACTGGACGGATTTTGATGCGGTTTTTTTGTTACAAAGGGCTTACTCAGATTTAAAATCTTACGTTTGTTTAATCCCAATCGGTTAAGTAGAACCGAAGATATGAGCAAAGGTCGCATTAACCGAGATGCACGCGGGCGGAGCCGCGGGCGGAAGGCTAGTAATTTATATAATTTTAGAGCTGAGAGGCTTGTGGGCGAGTGTAAGCAACACCAGCCAAGTCGGGTTTAGGATGGGTGACCTGTCTTAAGTGTCTCGGAGGAGCACGTTTAACCGTTTTGGTCCTCATTGCCGTACGATCATCTATAGTCGTTATGGGTAGTTAGAGCCCTAAAAAGTTCAACAACAGGTCTAACTACAAAACTTGGATATCCAGTTGTGGAGGTCAGATGGCAGTTGCTTACTGAAAATAAGTAAGTAATGATTAGGAATTGAACCCGTGATCTCGGACTTAGCAGTCGAACGTGCTACCATTACGTCATAGAGGTATTAATTCTTTAGAGTTTCAAAACTGATATTGCAACCTAGTTTTACCCAGATTTAAGTACGCCGATCTGAGTGCCTTCTCTCTTAAAAAAGTCAAATTAACGTCACGTTTAAATTAAAAGAACTTGGCAACTTTCAAGGCTTGAAAATTTGTTGGTGCTGCCTCGCACTAACAAGATCTTCATATTTTAACGCTCTAAGTTTAAAATATTCGCTTATAAATAGCCATACTTACTTTCATACCTTAAATTTTGAAATAGTGTACCGTACAATAATTATAATGTGAAAGATTGAGAATTTATTTATGTGTATGTGTGTATATGTGTGTAGATGTTTGTTCCGTGTGAATCCGGATGTAACTTGTCACAGATCGATTATGGTTATATTGAACATACGTAGGTATACCGATACAATGTCGATTCAATATCGAAACAATATCGATACAACTACAACGTCATCGTTTCAAAATAAAATGTAACTTAATTTTTTTTTTATTTTAGGATACATTTTACAAATTCTGCTTAGTTTAGGTCTAGATAGCCCTATGTGTCTACAGTGTACTGGTATAGGTACTAGTGTTAGGACACTAGTACCTATACCAGTACACAGTAACCTATACCTGGTATACTAGGGTATACCAGGTATTTTTCAAGGTCAACCCTCCTAGAACTCATAACTTAAATTCAAAGACTTACTGAAATTTTAAGAAGGCTCTTTAGATCATGTCTGATGAAACTACAAAAGCTTGAAGCCAATTTCAGCCCCGTCAGAAGGAATATGTAGATGGTTCGCGGTAAACGATTTTCGATTATATCATGCGGGTGCCCGTATCACACACGTCTTTCAGAGGAAGATAGATTGCGCAGTCGACGCTTATCTATCCCCACTCTGACGTCCAGGCCTTTTAAAATGTGCCCACATTTAAACAGTTTTTCGTGTTTTTCAAAGCCGAGAAATGAAACTGTCATATCATTTTGCTTGATTGATAGCGACTGGGGGAGTATTTGCCTGTTTTACAGCGGTCAAAAGGTTTAAAACTGTCTTTTTTCTTTTTATACCACTTAGGTGGTAGACAAGCACACGGCTCACTTGATGGGAAGTAGTCACCGTGGCCTATGGACGTATGCAACACCAGAGGCGTCACACTCGCGCTGCTGACCCTGAAGAACCCCATATTGTAGTCGCTTGGGAAAACCACCGCAGGGAGTTCATTCCACAGCTTGAGTGTGTGTGGGATGAAGTTCCTTTCATACCGCACAGTGCGCACCGTTTCCGGACGCAATATGTGAGGATGAATTCCCTGCCTGTGGCGAGAGGTGCGATGATAGAATGTAGCTGTAGGCATCATGTCAAACAGTTCTTCTGAGCACGAACCATATATTATGTCTCAAAGAATCAAAGAATCAATTTCGTTTATTCAATTTAGGCACATATAGAGCACATATGAACGTCAAAATATTACAATTGTGTCAAGAAGTATGTGAACAAAAAATAAAATATTAAATAAATTAAAGTAAACCATTTGAAAATGATTCTTTCGCTGGTTCGGTAGTTGGTTCTACTGAGAAGATACCAGCAAGAAACTCAGAGAACTCAATTATCCTTTTTATTTATTTATTTATTTTTTAATACGGTTTTTATACAATTTACAATGTGCGGGCAAGAAAGTGATTAGGTTGACCATGCATTTTTATCATTAAGATATTCTTCTACTTTATAATAAGCTTTTTCCATTAGACTTTTTTTCACGTTTATTTTAAAAATATTAAGTGGCATGTCAACCAAATCCTGAGGAATTTTATTGAATATTTTTATACTGTTGCCTACAAATGAATTACCAACCTTATGAAGCCTGAGTATTGGCACTGCTAGTTTATCTTTATTTCTCGTATTATAATCATGTGTGTCCGAGTTCTTTTTTAAAAGATTTAAGTTCTTCCGTATGTATAAAATATTATCGTAAATATATTGACAAGCAACCGTTAATATATTAATTTCTTTAAATGTTTCTCTCAGCGAGTCACGGGGTCTGAGGCCGTAGATTGCTCGTATCGCGCGTTTCTGTAATATGAAAACAGTCTCAATATCGGCAGCTGAGCCCCACAGCAACAGACCATATGACATAACGCTATGAAAGTAGCTAAAATAAACTAATCGTGCCGTTTCCTCATCAGTTAGTGACCTTATCTTTCTAACCGCATAGGCAGCTGAGCTAAGTTTTCCTGCCAAGGCTGTGATATGAGAACCCCATTGCAGTTTACTATCTAGAGTTATTCCCAGAAAAACTGTGGTATTAACTACTTGAATTGATTCATTGTACATGTCTAGTATGCTTATAAATATTTTTTTGACCGGAGTCATCAGCGATATCCCAATTGCGTGTAAACTTTGGAGCCCGTGGTCTAGTTATTTATTTCTGATTGGTTTAATTTTTACGAAGCGACTGCCGTATGACCTCACAACACCGAGAGGAATGCCTGCGCCAGAGCCTCCTCCGTTATTTGTCAGGTACTAGCAGGTAAGGTTGCCTTGGCTCCGAAGGTGTTATGAAGTAGCTAGCATAAAGTTAGAGCTAGAACAGATTGAGCAGTCACTCGTCCGATGTAAATCAATCGTAACAAATATTCCATCAATCTATCTAAACTTTCTCATTTATAATGGTAGGTATAATAATATTACATTTAAATATTTAAGTAACATTATGATAAACAGACAGCCTCCGTAGCGTAGCGGTAGTGAACGCGGCCGCTACGCAGGAGGCGCGGGTTCGATCCCCGCTCAGTGCAAATATTTGTGTGCATTAAATATGGGTATTTGCATTGGTCTGGTCGTGCCTCGGAGAGCACGTTAAGCCGTCGGTCCCGGTTGCCATAAGAACATCTATGGCAGTCGTTACGGGTAGTTGGTGCCCTAAAAAGTCCAAAAACAACGGTCTAGCTGCAAAGATTCGATATCGCCTAATGTTAACATTGGGTCGTGGAGGTCAGATGGCAATCGCTTCACGGAAAATATCGAGGTCTAGCCAAATCTGTAGCTATGACTGGTAAAAGCGGACCCCAGACTCCGAGCTGAAAGCTTCGGATGCGACTGGGAATTAACGCTAAAAGGAAGAATTGTGATAAACAGAAACAAATTTAAAATGAAAATTTAATACATACTTTACCGTTTTCAGTTGAGATTGCCTTTAACAGAAATTCCTTTCAGCACATTAAAATTCTAAACAGCAAAATTAACTTCAATTTATTTTTATTAACATTGTACACTTAAAAACTCAAACAAATTGGAATTCCAACTCCCTTCAACTTCGAAATGATGAATATTTGATTTTTTTAATAAATCTCATTGCTTTAATTCAGTTATGAGTGAAAGAACGGAGTAATCGAATTATTCAAATTGGCCCGTTGAAGTCGTCAAATTAAAACATTGATTTAATTTGTCCACCCTCAAGAACAACTTTGACTTGGAATATCTAATTTCTAAACAATTTGTCGAGAAATAAAGTCGGATTCTCGTTTGAATTATCAATAGGTACTTTGGTTATTAACACCACATCGTTAGGTCTAGTTGCTTCATCTAATACTGGGTGGCGCAAAAGTAAAGACCCTATTTGGTTCGGCTATAACATTTTTTCTAAATTAGAAAACTAGATTTAGGTTTTTTTAAATGTATATTTGTACCATTAAATTTCGTACCATTAGGATTTAAAGATGATGTCTTTTAAATGGTGACCTCCAGAGTTGATACACATTTGAGCCCTATTTATGACATTTTGCATAACTTGCCGTAACACTTCCTGCGATATGTTCGTTATTTCTTGACGAATGTTTTCTTTTAGAGCTGCGAGAGTCTGTGGCTTGTTCACATACACCCGAGATTTCAAAAAACCCCAAAGAAAGAAGTCTGGACTGGTCAGATCGGGTGATCTTGCAGGCCAAGGCAAATCGCCAAAACGAGAGATAACTCGGCCTGGAAAAGCGTCCCTCACTAAGTCCATAGTGTCGCGCGCTGTGTGTGCCGTAGCGCCGTCTTGTTGAAACCAGATGTGCTCCAGCCCCAATTCGTCCAAACTGGGTATCAAAAACTCACGTAACATGGTTCTGTAGCGTTCTCCAGTGACAGTTATCGCATTGCCTCCAGCGTCTTCGAAAAAATAGGGTCCGATCACTCTGTCAACACAGATGCCACACCATACAGTAACTTTTAGTGGGTGTAGAGGTGTTTCTTGAATAATGCGCGGATTATCAGTGCCCCAGAACCGAGTATTCTGCTTATTGACATGCCCTGAGAGATGGAAATGCGCTTCGTCACTCATAACCAATTTTGAAGGAAAATCATCCTCTTCAAGGTTGAGGTTTATGACGCGCTGGCAGTAATCTAGACGAGCTCGGTGGTCAGCAGGCAGCAGCTGATGAGTCATTTGAGTTTTATACGGGAACATCTTTAAGTCTTTCACCAAAATACGCTGCAGGGTCCGTCTGGAAATGCCCAATTGCGTGGCACGTCGCCTCGTTGATGTTTCTGGACACTCTTCCACATCTTCGCGCACAGCATCGATATTTTCAGCTGAACGGCCTGTTCTTGGTCTCCCAGACTTAGGTCTATCCAATGTTGAGCCAGTTGCTTCAAGGCGTGTGGCAAAGCGTCGAATTGTGCGACCAATCGGTGCCGGACGGTGGGGAAATCGTCGACGAAATTCACGTTGTGTTCTTATCACTGATGAATTATTCCGTAAGAACATTGACACAATTATTCCACGTTCTTGGGGAGTAAAACGGTCCATGTTTATTTTCAGTGTATTTTACATTTGTTCACTACACAATTTTCAACAACAGAATGACAGAAAATGTCATATAAAAAAAATAAAGGTATTTTCTTTAGTGCCAGTACTTTTGCGCCACCCAGTATAATTGAATTTTCTGGGAATCAGTCTGAAGTGAAGCTATCACTAAAACTTATAACTTTCTAGTTATTTGTGTAATACCTATAGCCCAATAACAATAGGATTTGACATAGGAAAAATTCCTAGTAGCAATTTTCTTTCGGAATTCGTTGATCACTGGCAGTCTAAACTTTCACCCTTAAATTCAAGATGGCGGGGAATGCAATGAACCGAATACCACGCAAAACGAAATTTAGACTGCCAATTCCTAAAGAATATAGCTACTAGGATTTTTTTCTAGGTTTGCCCCTTAATTGGTCTATCTCTATTGTGCTACTAGTAAAAGTACTCAACCAATTAGCCTATCGCAGGCCACTGCACTACACTGGCTTTGGCCCACAGTCTTCACGCCGGACAGACGGGTTGGTACAAGATTTTATTTTGAGTTTTTCTTCTCTGGCAGTGATATTGTATACGTATTTTTCGATTATTCGCCTCTTATGACACCCTTTGGATGAGGTGAGGTAGTGATACTTTTATTCTTACTCCGTACCACACGGATAATTACTTGCCTGGTTTAGATTTCGTTCTTGTACTTGAAATCCAAAAGGTTCTTTAAGGTTTTTATACCGTTAAAAGGTCAACCAACCCGTGATTTGTGGACATTTTAATCCGCGAGTCATCTAACCTATAGCAGCAAAAGAAAATTGTTTTCGTTTTTGACACCAAAGAACTCCGAAAGTCGAACTTAAAAACAACATAAATCAAATACAAATTAGTATTCTGGAATATAGTTTTAAATTTATGTATTTTGATTCAAGTTATTAAATATTTATAGGGACTGAAACCTGTCAAATGTTTCAAACAAGTCTGGTACGAAGTCCAAATGAAAAATCATTTAGTCTTGTAATAAAATATGGATCGGTATCAATATTTTAGAGGCTTTTTTAAAATAAGATAAACAAGTACATACCACCGTACAACTAGGTTCTTAATGATAATTAGGTACTAATAGTTGTGTGAACAGTAGACCTCGTGAGCACGTTTTGCTACTGTTTTCTGGTACCCTTCTGATATCCATAAAAAAGCATTTTAAAAAAGACGATACCTGTCTTCTCTTATTTTAAACAGCACTAGATGTTTCACCAAAAAAATAATGAGAACCCGTTCTTAAAAAAACGCTTTAGGAAACTTCCGTCCAATTTTTTTTATAACGAAGTTCACCTTCACGAGGCGTGATTTTTCTTCACAATAACCTGTGAGGAATCATGTCCTTGATTTTCCACGAAAAAATCATCAAGACTCGTTCACAAATAACGCGACAGCAGACTTCCGCTTTTTCACCCCCATTGTCCCTACTATCAAAAAAGTTCTCGACAAAAGTTGTGTTTTAAATCAAAGAATATGTGCACATGAACACGTTAGACTGAAACTGACATACCCACAGACATAAATACGGACAAAAGCAAAACCGGCCACCTTGTCGAAACGGAGTGAACGGTCAATGAAAAAGTAGAACATATTGTATTACACATTGCTCCTACATAATATAGGACACGCAAGTGTTTTTGTCCCGCCTGTTAATTTCCCAGGAGCCGTCAATTCTGTCGAGTCATCAATCTACGTCACTCGTGACTAACGAAAGTCTTACATACATACAAATACATAGATAGTATGTTTCATATCTACTTTCTTTCTATTAGTTCAAAGTAGTTTGGGCACGGAATAATAAATATTTATTTGTCCAGAGAATTACTTTTGAGACTTGAATTTAGAAGAAGAAACGAGTTCTACGAATTTTGTCAAAAGTCATGTTACTTCATAACACAAAATTCACACGTGAATAATTTATTTTTACGTTTTATAAGCGCCGTTTTAATGATCCATACAGAATAAGTGATAAGTACTTTTAACTTATCAGTATAGTTCTGTTCCGTGTGGGAATTTTAGACCATACAATTAAGTTTTTTCCCAAACCAAAAAAGTACCACATTCACATGAAAGAATTCTACAAAATATGAACAGTATATATGAACTGTTAATGGTCATTAAATTTGTATACTTGTAAAGTAAGGATCACAAAATTATACAACGATAGGTATTACTCCAAAATATTATGTAAAATTACAATAGTATCAATACTTTATCAACATATAACCTTGACCTCCTCAAAATAGATCCACACAAAATTATATTCCAGGAAGTAATTTTGATTTATTTGCCCCTATCAAATAATAAAACGGTATTGCTTATAGAACGGTCTTTATAGCGTCTATCATAGGAAGACCGTATAACGAGCAATCGTAGAAACTTTCTCAAAGTATCGTGATGAACAAGCTTTAACATTGACACAGAATTACATGTTTAAGGTCGAAAGTTTTTACGATCTCCTTATTTGTACGATACAAGGGTGATTTGATTCCTTTTGTATCCGGATTCATTGTGAGGTGTGTTTAGGGTAGTGAGCAGAAGTTGTTTTTGGTCTTATGTGGCAATCAATGTTGTAAAGTATACTTTGTGTTATTCAAAGTCAAAGTCAATCATTTATTATATATAGTTAACTAAAACGGTATTTACAAAAGGTAAAAATAAAAAAAATAAAGACTAGTTTAGCAGATGGATCACCGGTTCGAAACGCGGTCCCGGCGGCCTAAGGAGACACAGGGAAAAATCTAAGTAGGCTTTTTTGGTATGTTTAAAAACATATTCTTTGTCTAAATACTATAATTATTAGAATATTCCCTGTTGTGGTTGAATATTATTAAGTTTTGGTTATTATTACATCACTATTACGAATATTTCCTTTGTTTCGTATAGTTTCACGATCCTAATTCCTAATCCCGGGAATAAGTTCCTACGGGTCGCACCAATTGAAGAATTTTACACCAGCGGATTCGCAGACAAATAATTGTAACATAAATTGTCATAAAAATAATATTGATATTCGATGTAGAGTTAACATCTATCTCAATGCAATTATTACCACTAGTTTAGAAGCATTAGCATTTAAGTTCAATAAAACAATTCACATGTCACTTAATACCTTTTTCCTTTGAGAAATAACTCACACCTCACTCTCGCCAAGATCCAGTTAATCTATACAGCAGCCGTTTAAGCCCACACTCTGATGACGATGATTACACATCCCTAAATCTGTGCTGTCGCATAAATAAAGTGCGGGGTGAAAAAAATTACGCGTAACGTGCGTTTATAAGGAAGCCTAATTCTGCACCAACCGCAACAAGTTAACAAAGATTTATTAACCGTAACGATCCTTGTAAAATGCTAGCATAAATCACTAACACGCTTCATGAAGCCCGCTTTGAAACTAGAATTGTTCCAAGATATTTTCGGTGAAAAAGAAAAAGTCGGAAGTCTATTTACAAAATTTGGAAAGATTTTTTGGTACTGGCTACTGGCAGTTTAAAAAAGTTAACTATTTTTTTTCGCTTCTATTTTTAAAACTTAACGCTGGTCATTATCTTTTTAGCATTGTTCCTGGTAGAGCATGGGGTCCGCTTACACGTTATCCTCATTTGGATTTAGCTTTTAAACGGTTTTTTATACGGTTTTTAAGGGGAGCTACTACTATCTGATATGCCTCGTCGGTCAATTAGGTGTGCTGGCTCTACTAGTGAGGTAAGCTAAAATATCTCTCTATAGTATCTGAATTCACTTCATATTACAGTTGCTACCGCTCTGTTTGTGAATATACCAATCCGTCATAAGATTGTCTGCTATCAATTATTTATTGATCAATTATTATGTGTAATAAGTATTTTGCAGATCACATTTCCAGAACCGAGAATTTAATCCTTTCCTTCTGAAAAAAGCTTCACTTTACCCAGAAATGTTGGGTTACTAAAACCTCATATTACAACATCAGCCGTCTTCAATCTTCAAGACAGTCTCAATCTGAATTCTCGTAATGAAAACTATTATCAGTTGTAAATTCAGAAATCAAATCATAGCAATACTCTCTGTGTTGAATAATTCAATATTGACTTTTGAGCAGAACAGATTTATTAATTTGTCGCCAGCGCTGTGTAGATTTGTATATTAACAAGCAATTCCTATTACTGATTGAACTTTAAAGAGATTCGTGTTGTAGTTATTATTGAAATATTTTGTCTGCATCTATAATGCGAGATAATATTATAAAGACGTAGAGTTTGTTAATTTGTTTGTTTGGTTGATCGGAAAATATCAAGGTCTAGCCAAATCAGCGGTTAAGACTGGTAAAGCGGACCCCAGACTCCGAGGTAGAAGCTTCGGATACGATTGGGAATTAACGCTAGGATGAAAAAGAAGATTCTGAGGCGGCAGCTTCGAATGCGACTGGGATTAACGCTAGAAAAAAGAAGACCGTTTATCGAGGATGTGCTTAACGAAAAAATGTGACTCGCTTAGTGTTGCACTCGCCCATAGGCCACGGTAACATCTTACCATCAGGAGGGCCGTGTGCTTGTCTGTGACTTAAGTAGGTACTATAAAAAAAATTATAGGCATCACGCGCACCCAAGGGAGCGTGCTTTGCTCCCATAATCATAAATCTCAACAAATCCGGCAGATTCCCATACATTATTCGAAAATTAATAAATTGGAAAGGGTAGTACGGGGTTTCGAAGTAAGCTACGAGCGAAACCGGAGCAGACCGGCTAGTACGTACTAGTACTCACTGAAAATGAATTGACCCGTAAATTCTTCAAATTTTAAAATTCAATTTCAATTTGATCTGAAGTCTCATCCAATAAGTCAGATCACATCAGTATTCATTGATGGGTGCGTAAGAAACCCATTAAAATTACTTCAGCTGTAATGCTTTGACAAAAACTGGGTATTAGCATAATATCGGGTTTGAGTTGAAACATGCAGATAGACGAACGTCAACGTACCATGATTACGAATGACTGGGTGTAGTTAAAATTAAATTGAAGTTAGTAGAGGGTTGAATTTATTTATTAATAGGTCTTAAAACAGTTTACAATAGATTGAATGTATAATAACTGGATTACATGCTTACTTTACTATTCGATACGTTTCTCAATTGGATTTTAAATATGAATAAGAATCAAATTGTAGTGGCATTTATTACTTTTCTATATTTTTGTTACTATCTCTTTCCAACATTGTATTCATGTTTATCAAGCTAAACCTTCTTGAGTAACATAAAAAAACATCTGATAAGATGCCTTCGAATAAACGGCATCCCACCAACAAACTATGTTATCTTTCATATAAATAACTAGCTTTTGCCGCCCGCGTGGATGTCGGTTATCGCGACCAAACATAACCTATGTCCTTTCTCAAGGTCTAATCTACCCCTATACCAAATTTCATCAAAATCGGTTCAGTGGTTTGGGCGTGAAAGCGTAACAGACAGACAGACAGAGTTACTTTCACATTTATAATATTAGTAGGGATTTCGTTACTAGAGAAAGAAAGAAAGAAAGAAAGAAAATAATTCTGTAAGAGATTAATCAATCAACTGGCCTGTCGCACTCCACTGATGGACATAGGCCTTCCAATGTTGGGAGGCTTTGACCTACTGATTCCGCGCTGACCAGACGGGTTGGTACAGAATTTTATTTCGAGTTCTCCTTCTCTCGCAACGGTATCATTGTCTGCATATTTTTTTTATTAATAGCATACTTAGTTTGTGAAAACCATTTTTTCATTGTATTTTTCTACAATTTTACTTGATCACGCCTGAAGGCAAAGACTCAGAAAAGAGGGTCACCACTATAGACACGTACCATGTTATAATGGTGACACAGCTTGTCGGCCTCACGCCCCGCTTACGACTGTAAAAAGAGGGAAACACGTGTACTGGTAAGGAATTCCAGGTCTTAATGATGCGGTAATAAAAAGAGCGAGAGGACATAGGTAATATCCAACAACTACATAACTCAATAGGTATGTACTTAACTGTAACTATTGTAGGTAATGCCAACAAGGCCCATAGTACGAGTACGGCCTTAATCGACGCTTCGCTTTGCCTCCCGTAAATATTCGAACACGGACGGCCTAAAAAGTATACGGCAAATATTTGTTTTCAATATTCAAACGACATGTTTAATCTAGAGAATGAAGTACGCGTGTGTACTTTCTTTGAAATATATTGGTAAACAAAAATGTAATGTTTGTGTCTTTAGATGTAGTAATGTGTTTACTTGGAGATGAAACGTAGATGATTGCCAACGTAATTCGCTTTATGTACCTACTGGTAAATCCAAATTAATACGTCATAACTCTCTCTTAATATGCTACAATAATTCATTCTGCATGTCTGAATTCGTTCGAATATTATCGCCATGTAGTAAGTAGGTAATAAAGTGGTAACCACCAAAGTATTAACTGTAAATAAATGCATTTCTCTATTCTAAGAGTGTTTTCACATTATCCGATGCGACAGCGGTGTCGGCTCGATATCGTGTCGGACAATTTGAAAGACAGATACATATTTCATACATTTTACTACCTCCTATATCGGATCGGCATCCGACACCGATATCGGATTGGATAATGTGAAAACGCTCTGTGTGTAATAAATGATTCTTAGTTTTGTTAACAGAGGTAATGTCTTCTGTATACATTCTGTTAAAATTACACTTAAGTGCTCAAAGGATTATAGATTAGTAGCTGTATACAGGCTTTTGCAGCCCACTGTGCATACCTAATAACAAATTGTATGATGATCTAATAATGTATTAACATGGCAACTGTAGAAAAGGAAAACAAACGAAAAGAAGTGTTTTTGGGAACCTTTAATTGTTAAAATGATTTTCAGTAAAACGTACGGGACTCGTAGAAATAATACCACATTTAAAAATACTTTTACAGAGATAAATGTAACAGTTTCAAAAGTGATACTAGTTCTATTACAACAATTCTAATATTTTATTAAATAACGAGCACATTTCTGGGCAATGTTAACGAAGTGAAACCAGATTTTAACGAATGTTTTTAATGATGTGACCTACTCATATTACTCATTAAAACTACGCAATATCTATACAGAGATTTTACATGAAACTGCGGCTAAAGAGGATAAAGAAATATATTTTTAGCAATAATGAATATTTCGTACATAAATTAGTAGGTTTGGGCCCCAAAGACCTTTGTAAAATCCCAATAACACAAAAATCTTAATTAAAGATCTCTGCATACGTAACGGGTTTTTTCACGGACGGGACGGGGACGTGAAGTTTTGGAAATATCGTTTCATACAAAATGTATGCGGCAATGCATATGTCACGGGGCCACGGACGGGACGGGACGGGATGGGCCGCATACATTTTGCTTCACGTCCCGTCCCGTCCATGAAAAAACCCGTTACGTATGCAGAGACCTTAAATTAAATGAAATATTCTAGGACATTTTACACAACGCTATTTAGTCAAAAAGTAAGCATAGCCTAATTAGGTTATGTTATGGGTTCCAGAATGCGGATAAACATACTTACTTTTTATTTGAATACATAATATATTATGCTTACATAAATCATCCAGATCAATGTATACTTACTCATGCACACAAAATATTTTCATCGAGAAGGAGTTGAAGTTGAAGTTCTGATTTTGAGCCGTACAGGTAGGTATGTTCAAGTAAGGGGTTGCTGTTGATTTTATATTTGACTTATTTTGGTAACTTGCATGCTACTTTCCAACCTCGAGCGGAAAGCGCCTCGTCCGGTGATCGGCAGGTGTGCCACCTAGCAGGTGAACTTGGGCTATGACCTCAGTTATAGGCCTGACCATTCAGACTTGATCTAAGAAAACTTTATGTCTATTACTTTATAACTACGAAAAATACCCTGGACACTACCAGTGGTGTGGTGGGGATAATATGACACTATCAGTAGTGTCATTGGGTGGTGTCATGGGGCCGTTCTGATCTATACCTTACGGAAAATCATCAATATAAGTACTTTTTAAATCATTATAATGATGACAATTCGGTTTCATTATACCATTGTATACGAGATTTTCATTGTAATCACGGCGTATACTTCACGTTGTATTACCGAGCGAACAAAGAGAACATCGGAAGCACTTCAGATGCTATGTGATGTTTGAGCGGTTCGTCATTATGTTTGAACCTGTTCTGATACAAACAATATCAATGGAAAAAAACCTAAAAACGTCAAGTGTGAATGTCACTTGGGCCCTTTTTCTTTTTTGCGTTTCTTTACCTCGTCGACTGTGAGATTCGCGTGCTGAACTCAAAGTGACTAAAACGTACGGTCTACATGGCCAGGGAAACCTCTGGGCCCCAGAGAAGATAGGTTCATACCTACGTACGTACTTCCCTATTCGGTCGATTATTGTAGTGACTGATGACAGTCACTATATAATATAATAGTCACTATATAATATAAAATCAACGGTAACTCCTTACTTAAATAATATGTACCCAATTATAAGGCTCAAAATGATGAGAATGAAAAAAAAGAATAAGGCTCAAAATGTAAGCATAAAAGGTATGTATGTATTTACAAAAAATGTATCTAAGTATTCAGTTCATTCTGGAACCCATAACATAACCTAATTAGGCTATGCTTACTTTTTGACTAAATAGCGTTGTGTAAAATGTCCTAGAATATTTTATTTAATTTAATTAAGATTTTTGTGTTATTGCGATTCTACAAAGGTCTTTTCGGCCCAAGCCTACTAATTTATGTACGAAAAATTCATTATTACTAAAAATATATTTCTTTATCCTCTTTAGCCGCAGTTTAATAATCGACCGAATAGGGAAGTACATACCTTCGCCCTACAGAGTCCCGCAGTTATAACAACCTCGTGTTGTATTTCCGATGGTGAGTAGGACAGCCAGAGCTCACTAGAGAGGTTTTGTGCTGTCAGTGGAAGGACCAAAGCTTGTCCTGATTATCTTCTGCATTGACGGCACAGAATGTCTCTGTTCTTACAAGGTCAGCAGCACAAGTGTTACTCCCCTGGTGTTGCACTCGTCCATAGGCCACGGTAACCACTTTCCATCAGGTTTGTCTACCAGCTAAGTGTTATAAAAAATCTTTCGTGAATTTCCAATTGTAATTCTATATTCATTATCTATTGTCCCATAGGTGAATGATCCATACTTAATATTATAAATGCGAAAGTAACTCTGTCTGTCTGTCTGTCTGTTACGCTTTCACGCCTAAACCACTGGATCGATTTTGATGAAATTTGGTATAGGGGTAGATTAGACCTTGAGAAAGGACATGGGCTATGTTTGGTTGCGATAACCGACATGCACGCGGGCGGAGTATAAAAACGAAAACTATCCCATCAAAGATATTATAACTATATAGGTAGTCGTACAATGTTGATCACCGGTGTAGCTACGCACCAGGCTAATTGGATTTTTCATTCAAGCCGTACGTTGTTTTAACTTTATTAAATGCCATATGTGTAACCCGCCATCATGTCAGTAGCAAAAATGTACCAAATTGGGACATATTTCGTATGCCGTACGAATTGGAGAATTTGTGTTTTTAATAAAATTTCGAACTACAGGAAAACTACCACCTTTATTACAGTAAACTTTATTTGTAGGTGATATGCAGGGTATATTATGTAATGTATTCGTACATGTATTTTGACTACCAAATCCTGTGGGAACCTATTCATGAGATAATATTATCTATCCCTGACGGAGGCTCCGTGGCGTAGCGGTAGTGAACGCGCCCGCTACGCAGGACGCGGGTTCGATCCCCGTTCAGTGCAAATATTTGTGTGCATGAAATGGTATTTGCATTGGTCTGGTCGTGCCTCGGAGAGCACGTTAAGCCGTCGGTCCACGTTGCACGTTGCCATAAGAACATCTATGGTAGTCGTTACGGGTCTAGTCCTGCAAAACTTCAATATCGCCTAATGTTACCATTGGGTTGTGGAGGTCAGATGGCAATCGCTTTACGAAGAATATTGAGGTCCAGCCAAATCCGTAGTTAAGACTGGTAAAGCGGACCCCAGACTCCGAGCTGACAGCTTCGGATGCGACTGGGAATTAACGCTAGGAGGAAGAAGATCTATCCCTGCATCAAATTTGACCGTTCAGCCGTTAGAATGTGATTGAATAACAAATAGGTATTCAAACATCTTCACAACCTTTCAGATTTGTAACATTACTTGGTGATACCAGTGGCTCCTCCTGTGAACCTATTCCTGGGATAAAAAGGTTCAACTATTAGAGCTTGTTTGAATAACAAATATCCAAACACGACGGCCTCTGTGGCGCAGCAGTAGAACGCTAGACCACCACGCCCCCTGCGTGCGTTCGATTCCTGCTCTATGCAAATATTTGTATGCATGAATACTTAGTAAGTAACCATTTAAATCAATAATATGTATGTATTTACAAAAATAAAGTATCTTGTTCATCCGCAGTTTAGATTTCATTACACAAGCGTGGTGTAGAATGTGATAGAATTAAAAAAAAAACATAGATACTAACATACACACATCGAAACATCTTCACTAACTTTCACGTATACAATAATTACAATATTAGTAGGAAAGTAGGCATACTAGAATAACGTAAACATTAGTATTTACGTTATTCTACTATGCCTACTTTCCCAAAGCAATAACTCAGAGACGATTAAAAAAATAAATGCCCCATAAATTGTTATTATCATAAAAGGTAACTAACGACAGGTCACCACCCTATCTCGCCTGCCATGGGATTCATTCAATACTTATTTATGTAAAATCTACGTGCCAACAATAAGTTACGATATCGGCAGCGATATAACGCGACACGAATATTTTATTTAAAATTATAACTCAATAACCGTTATGTAATATAGCCAGCAATTTAAATGATTAAATGAAAATTATGGTTCGGAAATAATGATTGGTGAAAATAAATCTAGGGAAATAATTTGTAAATATTTTGTGCAGAATAATTACCTATGATTATAGGCTATAAAATTGGTGTCGTGGTATTGTGCAAATTATGAGAAAGTAGTAAATTAATTAAACATTTCTCACTTCACCAACTTTACATTTCACTAACGTTACTAATATTATTATACTGGTAATACTACTAATACATTGTGAATATGGTAATGTCTCTAATAATAAAGATAATGTATGTTTCTTGATGAATAAAATGAGTGATAATAGTTGCTTAAATAAGTAAGTATATAATTTATTTCAGGCATTTAACATCCTATCACATTACATAAAAATACCCACATTCCATGAATGCCGATAGTCTGAAAATTTAATTACGAATTCTGAAAATAATTATTTCAAAATAACCAACTATTTTATGCAATGTGAACGAATATTATAACTGGAATGCGTTGTGGCAAGGGGAAACGGTAATATTTATACAGAAATAAATTTCGTAAATAATATGATTATGAGTGGGTAAAAAATAAGCGTGAGTATAATAATAATGTGAGGAGGGTCAGGAGTATAAAGTTTGTAAGGATTACTTTCAGACCCAGGTCAAAAAACCAGTCGTAAAGTAAACCATTACATACCTTTTTAAAGGAATTGACCTTCAAGATTTGGAGTTTGTGTATTCGTAAAATTATCCTAGTAGTCCTGTGAACAGCAGACCCCGCGAGCTCACTTTGCCACATAATCTAATTTGGTATTTATAAAGTTCTTTTTTATTAAAAAGAACGATAAATGTATCTTCTTATTTTAAACAGTCCTGGATGTTTCACCAAAAAATAATGGCGATCCGTTCTTTAAAAATCGCTGCAGCAAACTTTCCCCTTTTTTTCATCATTTTATTTTAAAACGAAGTTCGCTTTTACAAGGTATGCTTTTATTTCATAACACCCTGTGAGGAATCATGTCCTTGATGTTTCAGTCAAAAATCATCAAGACTTGTTCATAAATAACGCGACAGCAAACTTTCCCTCTTTTCTCCCTCATTTTCACTCCTATCAAATAAAGCTCTCGTCAAAAGTTGTGTTTCAAATCAAGCTAAACAAAATCGGCCACCTTATCAAAACGATAACTGACTTTGAATATAAGAATACAATTTACCTAAGCGCATACATTATTATTAGATTCAATAATTGTTTTACAACTTCCAAAATATTATATTATCTTATATAAACAAGAGTAGTCTCCTTGTTCCCCAATTTTTATCCACCACCGTCAGCCATCAGATAAAAAAGTAAGCTTATAAATGTTTGGCAAATAAAACGAAACGAATTTCATTTTAGACAACTTCAGTTTAAGATTTTAAACACAGATAGTTGAATAAAAAATACATACCAATTACGGCGAGCGGGCTTTGGCAATAAAAGAGCAAAAACGGGACCATTGTGGGATGCTCTCATTATCCTAAACCGAGATATGACTTGACTGATGTCAGCCTGTGGAACAATTTGTCGACTACCCACCACTTAACGAGGCTTAGGATTAAGCAAATTGGTTAACATTGTAGCGGTTGAGAGGCTGCATTTCCTCTTCTTTTATGCTACGGTTTGGAATTTGTTTTTCTTATGTAAAACCGACTGTTTGGTATTTAACTGACGGGTATCTTGATAGAGAGTCTTTAGTATGATTTAAAAGGCAATTGAGAATCGTAATCTTATAGGCAGTGTTACAGTTACAAATTAAGAGTTTAATTTGTTTTTGTTTATGTAATAAAGATACCGATAATCATCAAATCAATTCGAAGCGTCGGTAGCTTAGTGGTTAAGGAGTCGGCCTTACGATCGAGAGGTCCCGGGTTCGAATCCTGGCCATTACACTACCGACGTGAACCCACTCCTAACACAAGCAATTTAGCATAGCTGGAGGGGTTAACGGGAATATTAGTAATTTCGGTTGCTAACATAAAAAAAAAAATCGCCTATCGCAGTCCACAGCCTGTACATAGACCTCTCCGAATATTGGGATGCTGTGGCCTTCTGTTGCCACGCTGGCCAGATGGGTTGGTACAGGGTTTTGTTTCGAGTTTTCCATATCTCGTAGTGATATCGTCTGCGCATTTTTCTGTTAGACGCCTCTTACGATACCCTTCGGATGAGATGGGGTGGTGATACTTATATTCTTTCTCTTTCACCATCACTACAAACTATACAATTTTTTAAAACAATTGTTTACTTACATCTGTACACAGCAATTTAGTTGATTACAGTGCAAGTTTACTTATTAACTATTTATGGATATAAATAAGTTGTAACTTTAGACTATATGCAATCTCTATAGACAAAGTAAGAGGCAGTCCAACACAGCTTAAAAACGTATACTACTTTGGTTCAAGTTAACTTAAATATAACTATACATTCCATAGCATGCACTTGCACACACTGAAGTTTAAAGAACAATGTTGACATTAGCTTGCTCATACGTAGCGTGTACTTCAAGCCGTTTTATATGGTGCATTTTGTTAAAAATATTGTGTCTGTGCACTATAATATGGCCAAAAGTTAAAACTATGTATTTAAATCAATGACAAAAAAGATGTTATTTGAGCTAAAAGGCTTCATCAAAATGCTTTAGGCATTATCATCATCCTTATAGCCATTTCCCAGTTTTGTCCAAAGTTTGTACTGTTGAGAGGGCTTTTGCGGGAGGGACTGTCGACTGACCCCCATTCAGAAAGTTTACGACAGAGCCTCGTCCGTTATTTAACAAGTACACCGACTTCCATACATTCCGGTGTGTATCTGAGGCAAAGATTGGCCATCACTATCCAGCGAGGCAATCTAGCCAGTGTGCTAGGTACATTTGCACTGGATTGAGTTAGGTGTGGGGTAATGGTACAATTGATTAGATTAGCATTGTTTGCTTTGACTAAGTAATTAAGTCATTGTCAATTTGTAGACTGCATTTGATTATTAATTTAGTTTATTAATTAGGTGTGAGTTAGAACACTAGCAGGCACATGATATTGTAAATCTAATACAAGTTTGTTGGTCTCGAATATTAGCTATACTTAAAATACTTAGTGACTATTCCAATAGGAATTTCCCTAAATTGTTATTACTTACAAGGTCTTCAGCTAGGCTTTAATTTCTCTATTAGAACACGATATTATTGCTTTATTGTTAGAATCGTGATCTACAAAAACCTTTCATTTATTTTAATTAATTTCAATAATATTGATTTCATTACAGTTTCTGCCTCCTTCTTATGCTTTACATTTATTATAGGGCTAGGATGTGGAGTCATCCTAGAAAGTATCAAGTATCACCACCCCATCTCATCCGACGTGTGTCGTAAGAGGAGACTAACGGAAAACTACGCAGAAGATATCACTACGAGAGAAGAAAAACTCGAAATAAAACCAAAAAAACCCTGTACCAACCCGTCTGGCTAGCGTGGAAACAGTAGCCTCCCAGCATTGGGAGAGACCTATGTCCAGCAGTGGACTTCGATAGGCTAATTGATTGTGGAGGTAAGATGGCAGTCGCTTCACGAAAAATATCGAAGCTCAGTCAAAATACGCAGACTGCAAAAACCTACCCCGGACTCCGAACATTTATATTTATTGAAAGACTTTATTCATTCGTTAAACGGCTTTATTTTTATAAATAATATGTGAATTTTATCAAAATACATCACAAAATTTAGTTCTCTGATATTTTATGTTACACACTTATCAAACCGAATAATATCATGGCCAAATGAACATCATTTTCATTGGTTTAACTTCTGTCGGAATTCCGGTCGTGATAGCTTTTACCAATTAATTTTACATTGTTGTTTGACAATTTTGGGGCTACAACTGTCCTATTGTTGATTTTTAATATAAGTGGGTGGGTAATGGTTTTTATCAATCAATTCCCTATTTAGTCTGTTATTTTACGAAACGACAATTTCATTGAACAGTTTTCAAAATGCCTTTCAAATTTGTTGTATGTTTTTTATAATAATAATTGTTAATGTATATATAGCATAGTTTTGTATATTTATGTATATTTTGTAAGTAATTGTATATATTTTTTTTTTTGTTGTCTCCATATTTTTATAATAAATAACCTAATGTACCTACATAATTATTGTTTGCAATTAAATAAAATATTTTATATTGATATTAGATACATTATATTAAAATTGTTAATGTTGTTTTAACATGAAACCTCTCATGGTTACATAGTGTGGTACTCCGGAAATGCCGATAGAAGTGAAAACAATCCATTTAAAAGGCAACAAGTATTTGATAATTAAAAGTTTTCACTCCAAACCTATGATTTATCATAATTTGTCAAATAGGTACCTACTACTGGCTGTATAGAATTTAAAATCTATATCCTTGTATCGTCGTCATAAAGAAGCCCGATAGACTTAAGTGGAATTTTAAAGCATTTATTATACTAACTATTTAAATCGATTAAGAGAGAGAAAAGAGAATCGGCCTCGGGCAGGACTCGAACCCGCGATCTTTCCCTTACAGGGGGCATTACCTTACACGGCCCAACGCGTGTGAAGAAGTTTTCCCTTCAAAAATCACTAAGCCTAAAATAGTGAAAGCTTCTCGGAACCTAAGCAATATTTTTTAAGTTCCACCACGAATTTGGCATTAAGTCCACCTTTGTACAATTCTTATGTGCATAAAGTTGAAATAAATAAAAAAAATATGTTTCTCGAGCAGTTAGCTATGAAATTTCTACATCCTGGCCGAACTTGGCTATCTGTCGAACAACAACCGGCCTCAGCGTAAAGTGATTGATGAGTCCTACAACAAAATGATCTAATGTCTCCAATGTCAAGTGCTTGAATTATTTCCAATGAGACGCTCATGTCAAGTCAGTTGAGTCCAAAAAACGTTCTAAGAGCCCTTTATGTTCACTTCACATTACAAGCTCAATTTAATAATCGTATCAATCCATTAATCGTCATTCTGACAATGATAAGGTTTGTTATATTTTCTCAATAATGGAGGAATATAAAACTACACCATTTATTTGAAAGTGTTTGACAAAGCTTTCCAAATAAATTTTAATTATCTTGGCTAGAAATTTTCAAGAAAATCTAGCTTTTTACCGCAGCTCTGTTTACGCGAATTGTAGATGCCGAAGTAGTCTTTTCTTTTGAAGTCGGTGCTAAGCCCGAAACATAAAGTTATGAAGTATTAAAACCTGATGCTTACGCACCTTGTCATTTGCGCGCGCGGGGAGACATACAACGTGGCGCAAGTGAACCTACCCTACATTCCTAAATAACTCCTATTTGACTTGGCACCGACTTCAACAAAAAAGTCTTACGCGTCTTTAGAATCAAACTTCCGTGCCTTTTTGTCCCTTTCAACTAATTATTTTTATATATGTAAATTCCCATATCAGTTACAACATAATGTCAATTGACTTTCATTAAAATAGTTTGGCATGTGTATCTGTTAATTCCTATTAGCTGTATCGTATCAGTCCAAACGTAATTGCAAAATTCATAAACTATTAATTTGCTCGTTAATTTCGCGTGTTCTGTTTGCTATGTGGAATGGATTTTGTGAAGTGGCCAATTCATTCTGTATTACATACATATTTTATTGGTTACAATCCGATGTAAAAATTGCAAAATATTTTATTCAAGGTTATTTAATCCAGACGTTACATTTTGAATTTTTTATTATATTTGCTTGAATCAATTGCCAATTTAAATTTTCTATGTATCGTATCTTCAAGTCTTTGCAATACTTAAACAGCTTTAAGTGTTTAGGCCTTGGCACATACATACAAACATATAACCACGCCTTTATCCCCGGAGGGTTAGTCAGGAGTGGATTAACACCCTCATTTCATCAATCATTGTACTTGGTCCCACGTAAGAGGGGGTGAGCCTATTGCCGTATTCCGGGCACTATTGTTAACTCAAGCCATGCATCTGAGGCTGAGTCTGGGCTGTATATATCTATCTCTAAGTGTTTTGAAGTAAATATTTTCAAAATTTTACTCGAACATTTCAGTAGACAGAGACCCGCCATCTGCTTTTGTCCTTACGTTTCACCACTTTTTTTATACAGCAAGTTTACTAACTTCAAACAAAATAAAACTACGTTAAAGTAATAAAATAATTTCTGCAACCCGCAGTGTGCACAGCCATGTTGTTTCAAAAATATTACATAATAATAATATAGAACCAACTAGTAGTGTATGGTACCTAAGTGCCTCTTCGCACGGTCGTGGAACGTGCGCGTGAATACCAATACACTAAGAGCATGCTCACACATTCTGAGACTGGCTGTATACCTCGGGCTATATGTCTTGGACCAAAAATGTGGTCTACACGCGGAGTACACGTTCCTTGTGTGTCTTTTTAGCATAACACTGAGTGCTACGACGGTGGTCGAGCCCTAATTCAGCAAGCATACTTTGTTACAAAACAATCCACGTCAGTGTCTCTTGTGTCTCGTGATTTAGGTATAAGATACGAGTCCTGAGGTATATGACGCATTTTATTGCAAACACGAAAAATTTCTTAGTTTTTATAAATTCAATGTATGAAATTTATGTATGGATAAATATGTCTTTCAATCCGTTCTAAGGGTTCGTTGAATATTTGAGCTGTACAGATTTTTCGTGTCGATGATAATCGTTCCGATAAAAGTGAAAATTACTTATAGAGTTATTTACTTATGGTAAGAAATTAAATATCAAACGTGCAGTTAGTGACAAAAATCGCTGAACATCAAGAAGTTTTATATCATCCGAACACCGAAACTAATTCAGGCAAAATAGACGAAATTAAATGGTAAGCTTACATAAATTCGCATAGAGCTGAAAATGAGGATGAATCACATAATGGAATATTGTATTTTTAATCAGTATACCAGGTGCGCTATACCTTTCTGAGTATCCTATTTTTTATATAATCAAAATCCGTCAAGAAATGACGAAGCTATTAAGGATTTCTTAACGAGTACTTAAAAACGCCCGCTTACACTGCGATTTAGACGATGACGTCATCTGTTATGAACGCGTCCCGACTGACGCAGTCGCCAGTCAGTCAGTACAAATTCTTTCGTGGATCGACTAGTAGTGCTTGCGTTTTATTGGTTTTTCTTAGTATTTTATTTGTGTTTTAAGTTCTTTGGTGATTATTCAAATACAGTTTGTTTTTAAAATACTTTATAATATACGTAGTTCGTCCTAACGCTTGTACTTATTTACCTACCTTATGATGTTCTGTCGAAAGTTGTACCTACTGTGTTGTCAAGCGAGTAATAAACCACGTTAGAAATGACGTGAAATAACTGAAGCTAGTATAATACAGGTTCAGAAAAGGAAAAGGTATTAAGTTTTATAATAAAATGAAGTACTTAAGTAGGTATTGCCGTCATGACCACTTCAAAAGTATTTAAGAGACTTATTCGTAGTGGTGCAAGTCTGTAACTTTTAAAAATGATAGAATAGGTAGGTATATAGTATACGCCTGCAGGATAATCTCTAGACTGAATTTTGTTATCATGTATAGACATAGGTAGGTACGTAATATAGGTATTTAAACTTTCATGGCCTTTCACATTACTATTAAGGTCCAACCCCACCAAACGGACGGCATCGGAACGGATTTTACAATCTTTAATTTACGTCCGTTTGGTGGGGTTGGACCTTTATTGGAAGCTCCAAACAATACATGGTAAATATCTCGATAGGTAGTTCTAATAGTAATAGGTACACAATACCTACTTACGTCAAAATGATCTTCGCAACAATGTAAAACACTTTCGCTTGAAAGAGGAGTTTTATCATCTCTTCTCATTACTTTAACCCATTTTTTTCTTATCTTTGCATCTCTCAGAACATAAAAAAACAGTTTATTAGGCGTAGTAACACTTGTATTCTTGCATTTTGGCACAATACAATATTAATTGTATGGAGGCATTATTACCACCGAAACAATAACAAACGTTCCAGTCTATACACTACAGTGGACTGCGTTGCGTAAGGCCTCCGTCACTCGCTCAAGGCTGCGCGCTATACACCTACCGCTCGGTGAGTCGTCGACGACACAAACTGGCAGAGGGCTGCCCCTGCCGAACGCCCGCCTGAGCGCTCGCATCACACACACCGCACCGCACGTTTCCCGCTCTTACGCTTACCTAACGCTGAAGTTCTTCATTGTAATCAAATAGTTTGAATAGCAATTTTAATCTACATTAAATGCACAATATATTGAACGTATTTAATTGGATAAGGAATGATACTGTATTGTTAAAAATAGCTTCGATAATGACACATTATTATTTTGTAATTTTTAAAAGATAAAAATTATTGCTGTGGGTTTTTCTTAGGAGATAGACATATGCTATCGCGGACTTTTATGTAGACCTTTTTAAGTTATATATTTCCGCAGTACATTATCTTATTCTATCATCAATAGTTTTCGCAGCGCACGCGATGTAAGAAATATTTTAAGTATTTTTTTTACATCTTGGATTTCATTATCGAAGTTTTAGTAAGGATTCCTAATTTGTTTGAAAATAAAATAAAGTCTATGTTAGTCAGTGATAATGCAGCTTTCTAATGGTAAAAGAATTTTCGTAATCGGTCTAGTAGTTTTTGAGTTTAATCGAATACAAAAATACAAATCTTCCCTCTTTATTTCTATGTTAACATAGATGTATGGAAGTCTGCCGGATTTGTTGACATTTATGAACACTGCTCCGCTCCCTTTTGTAGTAGCGTGATTTTATATAGCTTATAACCTTCATCGATAAATGAACTATTCAACAGAAAAAGAGCTTTTCAATTCGAACCGGTGGTTCCTGAGATTAGCGCGTTCAAACAAACAAATTCTTCAGTTTCATAATATTATAAGTAGGTATAGATAAAGTTATTTTTATTAAAAAAAATATTGAAGTAAATAGCACAAAAACTATATTATTAGAAGCTTTGTAAATTACTTAAAATCCGTACAAAATTTCAAAATTATACGTTACGAAATAAAACAGCTATGGAGTCTTAACCCAAAAGAGCCCTAAGTCTTCATACTCTCCATAGCGGCGGCGCGCGCTGTCATAACAGATGACGTCACACAGTATTTTGGCGCGGCGGCGAGCGTTTTTGAGATTACTGCATTAAAATTGCTGTATCTTCGTCATTTTTGATCGGATTGAAATAATTTTTTCACAGTGTTTATTGTTTTTTTAATCATTATAAATCTGCATACTCAGCTAAAAACGTGAATGATCCTCATTGGTGGGGGTCTTAAATACACCCCCCACAATTTCAGACCTCCGCCAATTTTCAGCTCTATGCGAATTTATGCAAGCTCAAACCTTTATTTTAACTGAATAAAACCGTTTGAATCGGCTTTGTGAGTGTATTCCGAGGACTAGGTTTGCCTAGAAGAAAAATAAAAAGTAAAAACAAAGTATTTCACGTAAGTGTAACCGCAGGCAACAGCTTATATTTCGTATTTTGTTCCTTAAATAAGTATTTCCTCCTAGTTCTTATATTATGAAAATATTCTATTGAAATTGGTTAATCTACTTTTCTCGCTGACTGTACACACATATAAAGCATGTCCCTTTTGACAAGAGAGAATGCAAAATTACCAAAAGTTAGTTCAATAAAATTCTTTGATCATCGACATTAAATTCTAAAACCATTTTAATTAAAGCGACATTCCTTTATCGCAGGTGACTTTGATAAGGATCCAATTTTTGGCCATTATGATTCCATGTGAACGCCCGTTGAGTTTATAAAACGTTTTGGGGTTTTCCCCTTGCTGTTATAAACGTTTCAACGGCATTTATGAAGTACCTATATCAGGCGTCCTTTTGTAATAAATTAATTAGGTAAAAACCCGCTTTATTTTTTTTATCAAGACGAGACTTTTCTGTATTTTTTTCACGAATTTTAACATCCGAATTTCGCTTGACAATTCTTTTTTTATTATATAATATAATTTCTGATTATAAGACTTTGGATCTTTGGGGACTACCAATGTCAGGGCTCGTGATATTTTCCATTAGGGTGGTGACATGTAGCCTTAGTACGCCTCCGTATATGTCCCAAAGGAAAAGTGGTATAATATTATAAGAAATAGCGAAGAAAACACGCAATTAGGATCGGTTTTCCAGTCTGTGATTCATACCTCAAAACTACATATTTATATATTTAATAGTAGAGTTAAATGTCAATTTAAACCAATTTATAAACCAATTAATTGTTGACAGTAATTAGTACAATTGGTAAAATTACATTAAACACGTGCAATGTTTACGTTTGGCATTATTTATACCATTAACTTTGCTCTAGTATTTAATATATTTAATTAAGCAATCAACGATGTTACAGAATAAATTCAATGGTCATATGTACCATACCACATGTTTGCCCTGTTAACCTGTTACCTCTACCAGTAAAGTACATAAATAAGAACTCTTTTGGGTACAAAAAAAAACTGCTTTATAAATCACGCTAACTTCGCCGAGAGGTGATCTTTTTTTATTGAATAAGGTAAATTTCAGCTAGTAACTTGCTAATAGCATGGTAAATGATAATAATGGGATGAAAACGTTTAAAAAAATACGATGTCTTTCATTGTTGGAGCCTTCTCCTACCTTTTAGAAGATATTGAACCCTCTTGATTAGCGCAAACAGTATACCCCTTTTTTCATGGCACTTTGATTAAAAAAATTTAAACTAGGTGTTGTCAACTAAAAAGCTTACTAATCAGTAGTAAAAGAATACACTTAGCATAGGTGCCTCACAAATTGTCAACAGTGCTTAACTTGCACCCTACCTCAATCACACAACGTTGGTATCTCCCAACGAAGTTAGTCTTAATAAATTGTATTATTTTTCTTTTTTAATGAAAGTCTTGGATGAATGACGCACGCATGCTTGTTAAAATTCAACTCATACATACATACGGCTTTTGTGCGTATTTTGAATTTGAATTCACACGACTTGGGAGGGACGACAATGAAAAATCTTGCACTTTGTAGCTCAGGATGTGACTACTTGAGTATTTTCTCCCCTTCCAAGTTCTTTATGTGTACAATCAGCATCAGATCTATCTTGACTAGTCTGAAAATGATCTTCATATCAAGGTATTAAGAGTAAGTCAAACTATTATGTATAATGATTTAAATTGTATTATCTTCCGAATTAAAGGTGTGTACCTACCAAATCTCAGAACAATTAGTAAACAGGAAGAGGGGAACAAGGTTTTAAGATCATTTTGAGTACCTACCTTGTTCGTCAAGGTCGATCGACTTTCCCATTTTAGATAAAAATATAACTAGTTACATTGGATTACATTCTATACGTATTTTCTTTAACCGCTTTAAGTTTATAATATTTTTTCAGAAATGTGCTTTGCGGTGTACCCTTTTTTAGGGTTCCGTAGCCAAATGGCAAAAAACGGAACCCTTATAGATTCGTCATGTCTGTCCGTCTGTCTGTCTGTCCGTCCGTATGTCACAGCCACTTTTCTCCGAAACCTATGCTGTTGAAACTTGGTAAGCAGATGTATTCTGTGAACCGCATAAAGAATTGCACACAAAAATAGAAAAAAAGCATTTAATTTTGGGGGTCCCCATACTTAGAACTGAAACTCAATTTTTTTTTTCATCAAACCCATACGTGTAGGGTATCTTTCTTTAGATAGGTCTTTAAAAATGCTGTTGAGGTTTCTAACATATTTTTTTCTAAACTAAATAGTTTGCGCGAGAGACACTTCCAAAGTGGATTAATGGGTTCAACCCCCCCCCCCCCCCTCTAACTTCTAAAATAAGAGAATGATAAATTTAAAAAAAATATTAGAGAGCTCACAACTTGCGTAGATATGGATAACATCGTTTGGGTAAGGTGATTCATTTTGATATATTATTATTATCTCTTTATTCATTTTTTAAAACCTATAAAATAAATTTTTAAATACATTATTCTCTAAAATAAAAAGCATATATTTAAAAATATAAAAAATAGAGCCCACCGGCATCGGGTACAGGGACCAAGCTGCCGGTGGTTAGGGCTCCAGGGAGAGGAACCTATTATTATTATTATGATGTGTCATGAATCCATTTAAAAAAGAAATGTAAAGGTTAGAGGGTGTATTAGGCTCAACGTTCTATTTTATAAATGCTCTGAAATTAAAATGTCAACTTTCATTCTTTTAAATATAAAAGAAAGTTATTCAGCAAGTAATCAAACCTGTGCTCATTTTTACACCAACACCAAATTCAAGTTTTCTAATAGTCAAACTTGGTCGCCACAAGCCTACTGAACTAAAAGAATATCGATATTAATACCATTTTTGTTTGCTTTTATCTAGTTTTGTACAGTCGTCAACGAAACTATTTTAAAGTTAGATTGAGTTAGCCAAAGTGTTCTCCCGCAAGTGTTTTGTATGGTTTTTGAAATCGCCTTCTGTGTCGCCATCATGTTTTGGGGAAATTCAACCAGAACTTTGGCGTTGTTATGCCATTATTTATCTTTTATAAGTTCTTTTTGTTTTACTTGTTTACTCCGGAAGAATGAAGAGCTTGTAACCCTTTACATAATATATTTTTAAGGATAAGGTTTTAAGTAAATATTTGAAGCAAAAAGCATTATACGGGAGGTACCTCTCAAGAAGCTATGTTTGTATAAACATATCTACTTGAGAGATACCCTGAGTTACTAAACTACTATGAAAAAATCAATTAAGGAATGAATATTTTATTTATTCGCGATAGAAGGTAGCTTTCCAAGCTCTAGTTACATCTATGGACCAAATTTCATCAAGATCGATTCAGTATTATAGGCGTGAAAGCGTAACAGATAGAGTTTTAGAGAATATTAGTAGGTACATAGGTGTTGCATACGTCCATAGGCCACGGTAACCACTTTCCATCAGGTGGGCTGTGTGCTTGTCTGCCACATAAATGGTATAAAAAAAAATATAGTACACATTATATAGACCCCTACATAAGTATAAATATCTTATACCTATATTATCTGTGAAATTTTATTTTGGTATAAATCGCTGGCTGATGAATTTGTACTGCAGAACTCTGACAATGATTCTATCAGTCGTTTAATAATACAGTTCGTTAATTTTTATGTTCATTAACTGGTTTATCACTTCATTATTTCTTATGTATGTGTACATGATAAGCGTGATCGTTGTCAACACATTATGCCATTGTTAGTGAAACTTCGTATCGTTTAGTTTACTTGTGTTAGATGGTGATAAATTTACAAGTTTTTGTTTATATCCAAAATATTATGTCAGTAAGTTTAACTAACTAAAATATGATAAAATATGTCATGAAGTCAGTTAATATCTGGCAAGAAAACTTCTTTTCTCGTGTCACTTTTTACTACTTTAAATTATTCGGGAATAAAATCCTACCATCTAGATTACGCTGTCAGTGGCTTTATTAATATCTTCTTTAGTGCAAAACAAAACTTTAAATTAGTGAAACACAAATGGATAGAAAGGATGTAATATTACTACAAGTGTCTAAATTTTGTATATTATCTGCTCTAAGTTTGTTTATTGTATACAATGTTAGAACAATTATAATATATTCTGGACCTATACCTAGTGGTACAGAATATTCCCGAATCACTAGTGTGTTTAGAGACGCCAATTTAAAATACATTCTTCTATGGACAGACCCATCTACAGAACCTTTTAATCATTTCGGTCAAGGTCAAGCTAAGTTTTTGTATCACCGTTGTCCTGTGAATAACTGTTACATCACATCAGATAGAAAATTTATGAACTCGATAGAAGATTTCCATGCAATTGTATTCCATGGTCCTGATCTAAATAGAACTGATATTACTATACCCGATATTAGATCCTCTCACCAAAAATACGTGTTTGCAAGTATAGAATCATCTGCCTACTATCCTATATTTGATGAAAAATATGACAATTTCTTTAACTGGACTTGGACATACAAGCTGAATTCAGATCTATACTTTGGATATATAATAATTAAGAATAAACATGGTGAAGTTGTCGGTCCAAAAGAAGAAATGCACTGGATTAACGTTGAAGAAATGAAACCTATAAAGGACAGCCTTAAACGGGAACTAAGCTACAAGAAAAGGTTAGCGGCTTGGTTCGTGTCTAACTGTAGAACGCTTAGTAAAAGAGAAAATTATGTGAAGGCGATGCGTCGTGAATTAGCGAAATACAATAAAAGTAATTTAGCTGTAGACATATTTGGAGAATGTAAGATAAACAAATGTCCTATATCTGAAAATGAGCGATGTAAACTTGTGATAAATAGAGCCTATTACTTCTATTTATCATTTGATAATTCATTTTGTGATGACTACGTCACAGAAAAACTATTAACTGCATTACAAAATAATGCTGTGCCCGTGGTTTTTGGAGGTGCTAACTATACCAGGTAATACATACTCTGTAATACCAAAGTATAAATAGAAAAGTAGATTATCTAAGGCCGCTCGGCGAGTTATATACCTAAACCTTAGGGTTGCGAGCGTACACGCGTAACGCGGCAACGGCTGCCGGGCGCCAGGCTCTTCTCTATTGTGTATACATGTACCTATTTAAATAATGTGATGTTGATTGTATTTGTATTTGTACTCCATTCGGTTAGGTATTCAACTAAAGGTAAACAATCTTCTAGCGACTTCTTACAAAAACACATTTTAAACAAATAAACTAGGCTAACTAACTAGTGGTTCGATTTCGGTTTTTAGTCCTCAAAATAAGTTTCTAAACTAAAAAATACTTATAGGTACTACTAAACTCAGTGTTTTTAAATGAAACATATTAAAAAGATACATCAAGATTGTTTACGTTTCGTAATGTAGGTAGGTACCTAACCGAATGGAATATAGGTAGGTACCTGTTTCTAGTTTCATCAAAAGCATTGTTATACCTAACTACGAAAAATTTTAAAATTTTAGTTTATTATAACAATTAAAAAACTTATAGGTACCTATAGGTATAGGTAAAAAATAAAAAAGTCCTGAAAAAGTTCTATGTTAGTTTGTAGATCGTGGAAACTGTAAAGAACTTTTAAAATTCAGAAGTTCAGAACACATAATTCCACCACAAATGTTTAGGTAGGTATTTTTGTTAATATAGTTACTTATCATTCTAACAGTTATATACCTACAACAAAAAATACATAAACGTTTATAGAAAACATAATGCTGATTGAAACAAATGCCTAAGGTGGTTAATAACTTTACTTTTCCTTTCTTCTTCAGTAGGTATTGTAAAGAAAGTTAAGTCTGGGTTTGCGTACCTACCTAGTCGTTATTCATATACCCAAAGATACTAAAATAGGTTTCGGTTTTGTTCGAAGTCCTGATCATTAAATGCAAACTGCGCTAAACAATGAAATAAAGTGAAACGTAGCGATACGCGCGCGATCTCATTCACGACACAGCCCGCACTGAATCCTCGGTGCGCCCCGGTAAATATACGAAGGTGTGCGGCGGCAGCGCGTTCGTACATGGCGCCAGGCGCGTACGCACACATTCAAACAGCCGCACGTTTCTATGAAGATGGCGTACTGTTCTATACTGTGGTAATACACACAGGTTATCCTACTGATAAATAAATGAGAAAGTAATGAAAATTTTCCTTTCAATTTCAGATTTATGCCAGATGGCGCTTACCTGGATGCAAGAAAATTCAGCGCTGAAGCGTTAGTCCAGCGGATGGTTGAAATTATAAACAATATTGAGAGTTACCACAATTTCTTCAAATGGAAGAACTATTATTCCTACCATGACTTAATGCAAGGCCCGGAAACAAATTACTTGTGTAAATTTTGCAGTAAGATTAACGAACAAACGTCTAAATTAAGTTATTATACAACATTTCGGAAATGGTGGAATAGCCCCATTCAAAATGATTGAAAAAATTATTTGCAAAAGAGGATGGTAGTGAATTTGACTATAATAAATAATATGGTTTGTCTGCAAAATACTTTAATTTTTAGTACCTATTTGATTTTGAGGTTCGTTTAATTTATCTATTAATCTATCACGATAGTGTCGATAATAATATAACGTAGGTATCTATAATACCTATTTTCAATACACAATCATTGGTTTCGGTTCCCTAAACTGCTTGACAGACATTCAGACATACACGATTTGTAAAAAAATCAATTTCAATTCAATTCAAACAGTCAAAGTCATTGAAATTTGAAGGCTCGACGGGTATACAAAGTTCAGTAATTAATACTAACTATAATAGTATGCACATTTCCACGCACATAGCTATAGACATTGAAAACAAAGGATGGAATCTGCTCTGTTAGTGCCTCCATGCGGGTTATGCTCACTATTATATGGAGCAGGCATAGATAAGCGCTTCCAAACCCTCACGGCGTAATCGCTGAGGGATCGACTACACGTCGGGCCCTAAGCGAGGATTATTTCGTACAGAATTATCCAGATAATGCTGTCTATTCTCTTGTAATATTAAAAAAAAATATTTGGTAATTCTTTTGGCTGAGTGCGGTTAGAAAGAAGAAAGAAAGAAAGAAAAGTTTTTTTATTATGTACAGAGATGCACGAACAATATACAGAGAAAAAAAAATATGTCTATTTTATTTTCTATTTTATACACAGCCATACATAACAACGGCCGCCTCTCAGCTTAATGCTGTCCGCGTTTTTGTGCCAAAGAGCGGCCACCGCTGGTTTTCAGAGGCGGCCAAATAGTTAGCACATCATAGGGTTAAGTATTACTATGCTGGTCACTCTTAGAATGGAGGACTGTTCTTAATACAGTGTGATCCTACCGTGCCTCGGAGAGCTTGGTAAGCTGTAGCTTCCGTTTGTAGTTAACATCAAGGTAATACCTGGTGTTAACTCCTTTCAGGAATCAGCAAGTGTGCTAGATTACAAACGAGGTTACTATTTTCTTCAAGTTGACCATCTTATATTAACCAATGATTATACTGGTTAATTAAGGTTATACCGGTTAATAAATATTATACTGATTAGTTAATATATTGGTTATAAAATATTATACTGGGTAAAGTACAGTTGACAAAGGAGATATGGTTGCAATTTTTCATATAAAGGTGGGTCCACATTTGTAGCATTCCTGTGTATCGTATCTACATCGCGTGGCCTCAACGCGTATCATGATCGCTAGTTTGGACAAAAGATGATACCCGTTAACAATACACGCCTTACTGATACAGCCCGATCCGCACTAAACGCGTATCTTGATACACCTCGTATTATGGACGCGTTTTTTACGAAATACGCCTTGATGATAAAATGGACAAAATGAGCGTCCATATTTATGATACAAATACTTGATACGATACGACTGATCATGATACTTCGAGGTGCTACAAATGTGGACCCAGCTTAAAGTTGTATGTGAAGGTGCAACCCTATCTCCTTTGTTGATTGTACACTCACTGTTACAACAAATGATGTGTGATAATAGTAACTGTTATTGTGATAACCTTTGCACTAACAACCAGTGACTTTGAAACATCACGTGAGATGAAACCATCATAGTGAAAGCGAACTAACAATTTTATAAAGTTACAGTTTTCAGACCACAAATATTTAGCTTGTGCGGTTCGATCGTTCCCCTGGTACAGTGGGTTTCATGCATAATGCAAACTTTCAATTGTCTAGTGCGGTACGCTCGCGTTTAAAATTCATTCAGTACGCCAGCTACCTTGGGTACACTGAGGGGCTAGTATTTATCGTTTCTTATGTACGTTTAACTAAACTGTATTGTATTACAAATGTATTATTTAAATGGGATCTTTTTTTGAAAAAGTCGCATCAATACTTTTGAGACAAGATATCTTTTCAATTTGTGAGATTGGGGCTGTAAAGCATGATTTGTTTAAAAAACACTGTTATCTCTTATAAAAAAGACACGCTTTTTTGGCCAGATAAATAATATACCAAAAGAAAAAAAATCTTATTAGTCAGTTATTATAATCACTAAACGAATCCTCTTGCCTTTTAAAACTTTCACACAAGCCGGCAGGTTGTATTCATAATAACTTGAATGAATAGTGATAGATTAGGTACTTAGAAAGTTAAGGATTGAGTCAGTGCATAAATTCTCTATTTTATTTCTAAACTAATTTACTAAAAAGTTGCCAATGAACTTGTAACTACATGTACATCACTGAAAGTATGGATAGAAGTTCAATAACCCCTACATTACACAAATTACGTCACAACTGGACACATTTTCATGGCTTGAATATTCAAGCGGCATTTCTTTCTATCAACTCATCTTTCTTCACATACAGCGCCACTAAGTGTGATTACTATCTCGTCTGAACATCTTTGTACATCTTTAAACCATAGCTGAATATTTAATCTTTCGATCTTGTATATCAGAAGGACAGAAGAATACTTTATAAGTAGTCTCATAAACGGCGGTTTTCAAAAGATGAGTTTCTCAAGCATAGGAACCCTTTAAGCAAAATTAAGTTTAATAATACTTACGAAAACGTATAAAATTGACAAATACTAATTGAAAACGCAAACTATGAGTGATTCTGAAGGCTTATAACCTCGCAAAAACTTGGGCAGCTTTTATTTTGTGCAATCATACTGAATTCAAGGTTTTTACTTTTTTTTCCTATTCGAGTTGAAATAATGCCTTTGAAAACGTAGCGTACATGACTGATTCAATTCGGTTTTTTTGAAAGTTTATCTACAGAAACAAAAGCAGAGCGTTTTATAAATTACTTTCCTGAGATGTTTCTAGAGCTCAACACCAAAAAAATGCAATTTCCCAAATAGTCCCACTTTACTTCCTAACATTAAAAATATAATATTTTAAAATTAATAAAAATGTTCCTGCAAAACCGAACGAGTTGAAAAGCTATTTGTTTCATGACCCGCCTGAAGTTTAGAGGGCTTTGCAAATAGACCGGGTACACCCGCCCACTGCGGAAGCAAACTTGGATTATTAAAGGCAAAGATAGGAACACTTAAGGGATATTGTTTTATTTTAATGGGGTATAGTACTTTCAGCTATAAAAATATAGGTCAGATTGGTAAACTTATGAAATGGTACTTCGATATAAGTTGTGCGAAAATTTTATCATGGACTTTGAATGCCTTTATATGTATACCTACCTATACTATGGAAATACTTTTTTCTACGAAGCATTTTATCTATTTTTTTCACATCAGCTTAGTTCCGAGAAGAAATTAGGTCCCGAGTAAACTTTTTTCTTCCTCCAGTGCACAATATTGTGCAATATTGTACAGTCCAGACTCAGCCTCAGATGCCTGGCTCGATTCAATAATAGTGCCCAAAACACAGCAATAGGTTCACCCCCTATTACGTGAAACCAAATAGGACCACACTATTGTATTACTTTAGCCTGTTTAGATAGTGACTCCTACAGTCCTCCTACAGTCCCGGGTCCTTTAAGCGGGGCGTGAAAAAGCATCTGATGAGGCCGTCAAGCTGAGTGCCACCATTGTAACATGATATGTGTCTGTAATGGTGACCCTCTTTTCAGAGACTTTGTCTTCAGCTTACCATCAGGCGAGGCGAAGTCAAATTGACGTTTCCTATATAAAAAAATAAATAAAAATAAACAAATAATTCACCTCTGCCTAACCCCTCGGGGGCGGGGGGGGGGGGGAGTAAAGGCGTGATTATATTATTTTATATTATATATAAAGGGTGTTTTTTCTAGAGGTATAGAACTTTAAATTGCAATAAAACAACGATGGATTATTCGATTGACATGAATTTTATTTATCCGCAAGATAATCTTGTGGCATTACATTTTAAATATGATTTCTGGCATATGACCGCCACGGCTGGTTCGGATATAGTCCAATCTGGACGTCCAATTTTCGATGACTTTTTCCAACATTTGTGGCCGTATATCGGCAATAACACGGCGAATGTTGTCTTCCAAATGGTCAAGGGTTTGTGGCTTATCCGCATAGACCAATGACTTTACATAGCCCCACAGAAAGTAGTCTAGCGGTGTTAAATCACAAATGCTTCCCTGCAAATCCTTTCTTTGGTTTATTTTGACCGTTACCGAGTGACTGCCATCTTACTCCGCAAGTAAAATAATGAAAGCCTGTACCAACATCTCGTTCATTAATCATCAGGTTGGTACCCCTGACGATTAACGAACGAGTAACGAGGTAATACAAGTGAAGGTGGCTTTGGCCTTCAAATCCTTGCTGATAAGGTATAGTTAGATCTTGGCGAAAAGAGGCTGTTAGGCCTCAGTGGTTAGAGACCGATTTATTTTTTGTGTTGGTAATTATTCGATCTTGGAGGCCAATTCACAGGTCCAAAACGTGAAATTAGGCGGTCACCAAACGTGTCTTTTTTGTGATTGGACTACATCCGAGCCAGCCATGGCGGTCATATGCCAGAAATCATATTTTAAATGTAATGCCACAAGATTATCTTGCGGATAAATAAAATTCATGTCAATCGAATAATCCATCGTTGTTTTATTGCAATTTAAAGTTCTATAGCTCTAGAAAAAACACCCGTTATAAATTGTTAAATATTGTTGTAACTACATAATATGTGCACATCATTTGTTCCAATGAATTACATTAAAACATGATTTGAATTTGTACTAAAATTGAAAAATGTATGCCTAAAAATCTAGTACATGCAAACGGTTAACTGCAATGACGTGTGATTTTTGTTCCTATTTTTCAAACATTTTGCTATATTAACAATGGGTAACTTGGTTTACTATTGTAAAATGAAATATAAATATGACATGTATATTAAAACTACGGGTATTCATGTGGCATGTTTGGCTTTGCTTTGTTTCGTTAGTTTGATATTTTATGGAATTTACCTGGTTGTTCGATAATAATTCAACTATTGAACAAAACTGCAATACCAAAATTGGAAAAACAAAGTGTATGGTACAAATTTATTGGAATGGAATTCAACATAGAATTTATATTACGTTTATAAACTATACATTCTTTGAGAATGAAAACTTTTGTTTAAGTTATATTCGTGGAAATAATCTCGCTGTCTAAGATGCTGAAGGTCGTTTAAAATAGAGAAGAAAAAGCAGAAAAGCGAGCCCTGAGTTCTGAGATAGAATCTTCGGATGCCACCGGCATGCTCTGAGTATCCTTGGAAAATGTAAAATACTATCAAGCTGCAAAAGAAACTGAGCTGTGGCTAGCTATCAATAATCTTGTCACGTTTTTGATACGATGCAGCAATGTACGTATAGTGTGACGAAAAGGCGACATTATGCATGCTGCATAATGTCGCCGTTGTCTGTATTAGAATCCTTAGAAGGTAGGCAGAGGTATAACACCCACATTTCACCAATAATGAGTGTTTAGGTCCCACGTGATTGACCCACGTGGTTACCCACCGATGGTCACTGCACTTATGTCGCTATGTCGGGGTAGGTATCGGCTACCTATCCCGACAAGTTTCCATAGCAACAAAAATGATGATAGTTCGTCGGTTATGTTCTAACACCACATATGGTAAAAAACAATCGCAACGCATTCGCGCCCTTATGTCTAAAGACACAACAAGGACGCGAATGCTTTGTGATTTGTTTTGACAAACGACGAATTGATATGATAGCAACTGATAGCCGATACTGGTAACCTGTCTCTTTATATAGGTATCTAAGATTGCACCTTTAGGTTATTCTGGAAAAAATAATCGTTTCTTATGTTCTGGTACTGTTTATACTGGAGATTGATGGCGCTTGGTGGCACTTACTACACTTGTACTTTTTCACAATTTTTTTTTTACCTAACCGGTTTCACCTCACGGCATTCTCAAAGGTTTTCTTCTCTCAGCATTGTAAACCTTTGAGAATGCCTTAAGTGCTTCATTCAATATGTGTTCTGATAATACTAAACAGATGTCTAAAGAACTTCCAAAGCACTTAATCCAGGTGTGTGAAAAGTATTGTTACACTCCATTAAGAAAATCTGTCGCCACGGCTCGTTGCAAGCCATTACGTTCGTATTCACAACGCATTGTACGAGTTGATAGTACGGTACATTTGCTACTTGGAAAGTAATGCGTGCTTAAACATATATTATACTGATAAACTTTAATGTGTCCATTAAAAATGTAAAAACAATAATGGAATTGTTCCCAATGATATCATTATACAACATAATTGTATTGTTAGGAATGAAACGAGAATTAGAAATTCCCGACTATGTGTGTGATAACGGCACTGTCTGTTATATTGTTACTAAGCTATCTTCTTCCTCCTAGCGTTATTCCCAGTCGCATCCGAAGCTTTCAGCTCGAAGTCTGGGGTCCGCTTTACCAGTCTTAACTACAGATTTGGCCAGACCTTGATATTTCCCGTGAAGCGATTGCCATCTGACCTCCACAACCCAATGTTAACATTAGGCGATATCGAAGTTTTTGCAGCTAGACCGACTTTTGTTACTAAGCTATATCTACGACTATATATAATATGAGAGATAACTACTTGATTTGTGTCAGAAAAAAAATAAGAGTATAAAGAATTATATAAAGAAAAACATGATGTGTAAATAAAAATATATTTTATAAGATAAAGAGCATAATAATATTGGAACTCGATAAAAAATTTTAGACTTCGTTTATCACGTAAAATAAATTCATCTTTTCCATTTAATACTAGCTTTTGCCCGCGGCTCCGCCCGCGTGGATGTCGGTTATCGCGACCAAACATAGCCTATGTCCTTTCTCAAGGTCTAGTCTACCCCTATACCAAATTTCATCAAAATTGGTTCAGTGGTTTAGGCGTGAAAGCGTAACAGACAGACAGACAGAGTTACTTTCGCATTAATAATATTAAAAGTATGAATCTCTTCTACCAACGTAAACAAACTCGCCAGTCATCGTACAAAAATAATTTATATTCTACCCTAAAATTTATTACTCCCACTTCAATCTGAAAGTGTAAAATCAATTACCCACACAGTATCAGTGAAAAATTTCCATTGATCAAAGCCACACAACCGATAACCTGTCAAAACACCGTATAAAACATTCACCCTAACGTTACATCGTCATTTTACTACCACGAGGCTAAAATATCAGCTCTACAGCCAATGAAAACAGTTTTTTTTCGTACGTTGAGAATACACCATAAAATCGCTTTAGGGACCATTTTACCCATCACCGTAAAAGTGTTAAGCCACTTTCACAAATTGATACGTCTATTCTGACCCTTAAGGCGTTGTAATAAGAACTTGAAGTCATGAAATTTAAACATAAGGTCAGTATTTTGTAGTCGTATGTTGTGTAAAGGAAGTATACATAAGATCTAAACTTTACGTAGCTTGGTTAACAGGAAGTGGGCACAAGTGACTGAAACACCAAAAGAAAGAGTCTTATTTCGACTTCCCTATAGGCTCGCTATCGAAAGGTAAGAAGTATTGCTTGCGTTAAGTAGGTTAGGTTAGATCCCTGGGAGAGGTAAAGTGCTCATAATGTAAAGAGTAAAAGTCGGCAAGAGTACCCCAGTCTGAAGTTAGAGGCTCAGAAGACTAACACTGAGATGATGACCATGATGTTTTTCCTGAAAATTATTGTACGAAATGACATTTACCTTTCTCGGGTATACGTGTATATTGTATAGGGATCAAGTAACATCCTTGAGGCCCAAGCTTACCTCTCCTGCAAGTTGGTATACAGCTCTGGCGCAGGCTTTCCTATCAAAGAGGGTCAGATGGAAATCGCTCCCGGAAAAGCCGACATATCAATCAATCAGTAGACTTTGAGCTCTTAAGTACCTATTTTGGACCCAACTGGAAAATCGCTATGAAGATGGTTAAGAGTGTTTTCTTCTATAAATCGAATTCTTCTACAAAAATGCCACAGGGCCATTTTTTAAACTTTTAAGTATAATGATACTATCTGAGGTTACGCGAATATCACTGATTGAACTAAACACTTTTTAAGGGATTCTATCACTTCTGAGGATTCTATCGCTTCTTAGGATTTTGTCACTTTTAAGTATAATTTGTTAAGTGTGCAATTAAGTATTTCTGATAGTAATTAAACCCGGAATTAATCAGTCGGACCGAAGTTGTGAACTTCAAGTTACTTCTTCGCTAGTGGGGAGCCTGTTAACTTTTAGGAATATCATTACGCAAATTTGGATTATTTGGATTTGTTATTCAAAGGGTAGTGAAATAAAACCAATGTTTTTTTGCGTTCAGAATCGTTAATGTAACATAACAGGGCACGCCGTAGTATAGGGCACGCCGTAGTAGCGGCGGTAAGACCCATCATGGGGGAGTGGCTAGAGAGGCCACACGGCGGCCTCTCGTTCTGGCTGACGCAGATAATCACCAGTCATGGGTGTTTCGGGCGGTATCTGCATCGGATCGCGAAGAAAGAGCCAACGTCCGAGTGCCATCACTGCGACGCGAGCGAGGACTCGGCGCTGCACACGCTCACCGAGTGTCCGGCGTGGGAGACGCCGAGACGGGAGCTGGTGGCGACCTTGGGAGTGAGAGTTCTCACGCTCGCTATTTTGCTCGCAGCGATGGTTCGCTGCGCGGATGCGTGGGCCGCCGGCGCCTCCTTCTGCGAGCAAATAATGCTCGTGAAATGGGAGGCGGAGCGGGAGCGAAGGAGAATCGCAGACCTTGCGGCCCGCGAAGAGCGTAGGAGAATCGCTAACCGCGCGGCCCGTAACGAGCGACGGCAACTCGGGCGTCGGAGGTCGCAGAACGACCTCCGTCCCCCATGAGCGCGGGCCTGGGGGTGACGGGTGGAGCCGCCTGTCACCCTAGCAGAAGCAGGCCACGGCGGCGGTGCGCATTGCGTGCCTCCCCATACCCGGGGGCGAGTTGGGACTCTACGGTCCCCACATCGGGAGAGGGCCAGATCGAGAGATATGGCCCTGGGTCGGCCGGGGTGCGAGGGATATGGCTACAACAATCTCACCTCCGGCAACGGACGGCCCACAGCCGGCGTGCGTTTTAGTCGGTTCGAGTCCGACATAACCTCCTCCTCCGGCTCCGGCGGGGGAGGTATCCGAGGGGATTTTTCGCACGATAAAAAAAAAAAAAAAAAAAAAAATGTAACATAACTCAAGTTTTTTTAAATATCTCCAATGTATAGACACAAAATACCTACTTTATCATTGTACAATAGTCCCTTTGTCTTCATTCATTCTTTTTGAACGGTAGGCGTTAATTCCGGTAGCATCCGAAGCTTTTATATCCGGATCCGAGGTCCGCTTTTCCGCTTTTTCGTGGGTTTGGTTGAACATCGATATTTTCCGTGAAACGACTGCCATCTGACCTCCACAACCCATTGGTAATATCAAAGTATTACAATTAGATCAGTTGTTGGACTTTTAGGCGTCTAACTAACGTAACACCTGCCATAGATTTTCGTATGTCAAACGGCACTGACGGTTTTACGTGCTCTTTAATACACAGAAATACCCAGACAAATGCAAAAAGACATATTCATGCATATAAATATTTACACTGAGCGAGAATCAAACCCGCACAACCTACATAGCAGTCAAGTTTACTAACACCACGCCACAGAGGCATTTTCAATCTTTGTTATTTTTTTTTATTTTTTTTATATTATTCACATCAATTTGACTTCGCCTCGCCTGATGGTAAGATGAAAGCAAAGTCTTTGAAAAGAGGGTCACCATTAAAGACATGTACCATGTTACAATGGTGGCACTCAGCTTGACGGCCTCATCAGATGCTTTTTCACGCCCCATCACAAAACATCAAGCAAATAATATAAATCAAACAGATATTTTGGTTTTCCATTATACGCTTAAGCGTATATTTTCTGACCCACTTCACTCACATTATGCCACCCATATTTAAGCCTCAGGAACCTAATAGGGCTGTTCCCGTATACAGTGCACGTTTTCAAACACAAACATTCTAATTATATTTAATTGAGGAAATTAAGTACGGCTGTTTTCCAGCTATCTCCAATTTGATTCTCGTGTCGTGCTGTGTTATGGGATTTTCAATATGTATAGGATATTATACAGTAGCTACATGGGTATGGTGAAATTGTGCGATTAGTAGCCGTGCTAAATTAACTGAAGGGGTTAAGAGGAACTTTAGAAGTTTCGGTTACTAGTAATCTTATTGAAAACATATAACCATGCCTTAAACAAATTGAACTGGCCAATTGCGAGTTGGACTTGCACATTTAAGGTACCGTACTGTTTCTATTTTTTATGTCTTTTTTTCTGTTTTTCTGTGAAAATTCAACCTCAAACTGTCATGGTTCATAGGATGGGCAGATGACAGCCAGACGGACAGAGAGACGAATTTTAGTAACAGGGTGTGATAGTACACTAATCACACCAAGACGTAAATTCAAATACATATGTAACTCCTAATAGGTACGGTTCGTTGTCAGTACATACAATACCATAATTTATTGTATTTTCTTTTATACTACTTTTGGCATACATCGGTACTTTTAAAAATATCCTAAAGCAGATAAACATGAATCCCTTCTGAGAAACATAGACATTGGTCTTGTTAAGCATAAGTAGAGCCGAACATGTGCAAAGTATAAAATTGTACAATTTATGGCTATGGTCCCAACCTATTGAAACGTGGGTTCTAAGTGTGCGGAATTCAAGGAATCGTCGTGAGAACGTCGCTCGCGCAAAAACAAAGGACAAGAGCGTCTCGGGATTTTTTACGAAGGCTAACGGAGAGTAGGGTCGAGGCAGTCGATTTGGGGTTGCGGAGGCGAGTGGTTGACCTGAGGTTCGTGAAGGACGGGGAACAGAGGCGTTACTCTAGTAAGTTACCAGTGCGACACTGCCAAGTGGAACACTATCAATCCTCTACAGATATGGTGAGTCGCTTACATAATGTATTTATACCTGTCGTAATCATTATTAGATATATTTTTGTATAGTAATATTTATTTTATAATGCTACCTAAGACTGAGTAAAACATCGTTCTAGATATAAAAGTGTATAGTAAAAATTAGTCAAACGATTTGTTGAGTCGCGATTTGCGTTGATAGATGTTGCCCGGCCTTTAACCGTGATGTATGGAAAAGCACCACTTGTAAAGAGTTAGTTCGGTAGACCAGGAACCTGTTGTCGTGGAGGTCTGGGGTTATCCTCAAAAAGGGATTAGCCTTGGGTCGTTGAAGCCCGTTTATCCTGCAATCTACGATCGATGGCGGCTTTGCTAGATGGTGATCGAGAGAGGAACATCACGCGTATGGATGAGGAACAAGTTATAGTGCAGAGGCCGCGACCTATCGTCGTATAAAGTTAATACAACCGCTTCGGGATAGTTAGGACCGGGTGTGGTTCGATTCCCTCGGGAGAACTAGCGCTGAAGAGCAGTCTCTCAAGCACAGAGGTCGGTGCAACCAGATATGCCGGGCGGAAGATTGGGGTTTGGACACCCCACGGTACGGAAGCTGTGTTGATGAAGTGCGGTAGCTTGTAAACCGAGTTTATGCGTGTGATTGAATATATGCGAGATAAGTAACTGATATCAACGTGTCCGATTGCTTGTTGTATATATTTTGAGTATTATTCTTCTTTCGCGGTTACATTCTTTGTCTATTGAGACGGCTAAGCCCAGTGGGGAAATAACTGTCGTTGGTCGTATTTCACAGTATGTGTGCGGTTTGGCGGGGCACCGTACCACTCGCCAAAGGGCGAGTGCTGGCATTATCGATATAAATTCATGTAGAATAAGTAAAATCGAATTTTACTCAGCTTAGGGAAGACGATGTACCGTTACAAATGGTGCCGTGACCAGGATCCTTGTCAGAAAATGCTCTGATTCGATTCAGTGCAACGAGGTTGAACTAAAATGGGTTACTACAAAACACAACGTAGAATAATTATTTTAAACATATTATAGTCGGTCTCATAATAATGGTCCGTAGTGTAAACGGACGAGGTGACGCTACCAAGTAAGATATCTTATAATACAGCGTACATTCAAACAACGGCCAAATTTGAGTTGACATATTGTGATATATGACAATGGAAAAATACTCTGTGTTATATATTATTTAAGACCTTGCACACAAAAATGCACGGTTAATGTACAATATAACATGTTAATAGCTCCTGTAGGGGCTGGGAGGTCAGAAGGCAGTCGCCTCAGATAAACCGTTATACGGCTCGTCAAACAACATGCAAACTCTACACTTCTTACATAGTGTAAGAGCTTTGGCATGGGTGAAATTAATCTCAACTTGCAGAAGATGGCTAACCAAATATCTAAGGGGTTTTCCCAATTGCTTAGGCTATAATGATATTGCATAATGGCCTTGCCAAGCTGCCTGGGTTCGATCCTAAGGCGAAATGATGTGAAATGGTAAAAAGACGCCAACTGTGTTTTGGGTATCGCTTATCGACTATAGATAGACGAATAACCTCTGCTAGAAACTATATTAATATATAGGTAGCTATAAAGTGCTGGGTTCGAGACCTAGACTGTCATAGTTTGTATTGCTCAATACACAGTAGGTATATGGCTTTTAGAACTGCTATAGAAGATTATTTTAAACTGAAGATGTTATTGTTTTATAGCATTGTACGCTTGTGACACATTTTTTAACGATACAGCTTAAGTTAAGAATCCTCTTATGTGGGAGGTTCGCTAAATAGTCCTAAAACAAGATTGATAGCGGGTTCGAATCCCGAAATTTCAGAATACAACAGCATATTCAAATGTCGTAAACAAAGATGTTATTCGATGCGTTGTTAGGAGGTTCCGGCTTGCAACACAGAGACACAACATAAGATAACGCCCAAGACTATACTACACTTCTGCCTACCCATTCTGACATGAAACAGCGTGAACATATAAAACATTTAAAAGAATTGGTTTTTAAATGGATGGTAGTTTAAAAGTTGAATGGAGAAAGCTACAAATTTACAACAAAAGACCCGTAGTAAAAAAGGGACTAGGCATTGTCTCACCATCTGGCGGGTATGTTTGGTACAAAACCCAAAAATAACAATAAAACTAGTTAAGGGTTATTGGGTACTATTAAAACCAAGATAATTAGCTGTTTTAAGCTTAATAACTATTTTAAGCTATTTCAAACTAAATATATCGTTAACATTAGATATATTATGTACATGGATTACGGTCCGACGTCTGAACTCTCTTGGAACAGATTCTTTGCTCGTGTGCTTAAACATTTCAGCGATACCGGACTTCGAGTTTACTGACATAACCTGAAGGTCCACGGAAGACTCATCACTTCGTGGACATGAAAATCCAGCGTTGTGCAGTATCGAGATGCAGCGTTGCGTGCTCCAACTCGCAGAGCAGCTGCGGAGAAGGCGAGCATCGTGTCCACGGGAAGCTTCACACTGGAGGCTACTAATCGGTGATCAAATCATCTAATATCTGGTAAATCAGATATGAAGAGGTATTTATACTTTTTACCTATATATAAACTAAGCTTCATTTGGATCAAAGGAAGGAAGTGTTTCATTCGTGTTTCGTACCTGCATTAGAAGTGAATCATAAATCTATTTGTGGCGTCAATCTAACTTTCCATGTACATACTGCTTGTTTGACACCCTAAGGGGACTCACATTACAAAGAAAGATACACCTTGTAGTGTATAACTAGACGCGTGAAGGTTAACAACGTAATTCCTCAGTGAATTATCGCTTATTTAGGAAACGTTATGTGTGTTGTGTGGTGGCTATTATTTGATCGGTGATTGTAACATATATGTTTGATTATGGCATTGAGTCGTGGTTGAGTTAAACTCAAGTCGGTGATCAATTCCCAATACGCTGATGATTATTTTAGATGATTAAGTACCAAATAGTTGCGTATATTAAACTGAAATACTACAGATTATAAATGCGGTTTGAGGAGGCTACTCGTAAATTTAGAACATACAAAATCATATGACTAGGAAACTTGAGTATGTATGGTGGATGCCAGCATCTGGTTATCAGGGGGGAATCTCGTGTTATGAATAAGGAATATCACAAACAATGAATTTGAAATTTGATATGTCCTTGGTTATTGCCTACTTCTAATAGATAGCACAATTAGTAAGCTATGCCGTGAGTGGTCAACAAAAATAAAATGGGGCGTTTGAGTCGTCAAGAGACGTATCTCGAGATCTCAAAGATTACTTAGTAAATCTTATTAGTTACTGTGGTATTATCATTGAGATATTATTACAATATCTCAATGGGTAGTAAGAGGACCTGTGACGCGGCAGGTTGAAATATCAAATAAGATCCTTATTAGTAAATCTTATTAGTCACTGTGGTATTATGATGACATGTGACGCGGCAGGTTGAAATATCAAATAAGATTCTTATTAGTAAAGTTTATTGGTTACTATGGTATTACGGTGACCTGTGACGCGGCAGGTTGAGATATCAAATAAGATTCTTATTAGTAAATCTTATTAGTCACTGTGGTATTATGATGACATGTGACGCGGCAGGTTGAAATATCAAATAAGATTCTTATTAGTAAAGTTTATTGGTTACTATGGTATTACGGTGACCTGTGACGCGGCAGGTTGAGATATCAAATAAGATTCCTACTAGTAATTATTATAGTGATAATCTGGCTGATATATCATGACGTCTGTGGCACGCCGGTTGAACGTGTGATTACTGAATCGTGGGTTGCGGGTTCGAATCTCGTCCGGTGCGATTATGTGTGTAGCTGAGTGGCTGGTTGCTGAATGGTTATTTTAGAGGTATCTAGATGTACTATACTTAGCTCAGGATTGTGAGTGAAATCTCATACTCGATGATATGATGGTATATCCTCGCGTCTGAATTTCAGGGGGGAAAATGTGATAGTACACTAATCACACCAAGACGTAAATTCAAATACATATGTAACTCCTAATAGGTACGGTTCGTTGTCAGTACATACAATACCATAATTTATTGTATTTTCTTTTATACTACTTTTGGCATACATCGGTACTTTTAAAAATATCCTAAAGCAGATAAACATGAATCCCTTCTGAGAAACATAGACATTGGTCTTGTTAAGCATAAGTAGAGCCGAACATGTGCAAAGTATAAAATTGTACAATTTATGGCTATGGTCCCAACCTATTGAAACGTGGGTTCTAAGTGTGCGGAATTCAAGGAATCGTCGTGAGAACGTCGCTCGCGCAAAAACAAAGGACAAGAGCGTCTCGGGATTTTTTACGAAGGCTAACGGAGAGTAGGGTCGAGGCAGTCGATTTGGGGTTGCGGAGGCGAGTGGTTGACCTGAGGTTCGTGAAGGACGGGGAACAGAGGCGTTACTCTAGTAAGTTACCAGTGCGACACTGCCAAGTGGAACACTATCAATCCTCTACAGATATGGTGAGTCGCTTACATAATGTATTTATACCTGTCGTAATCATTATTAGATATATTTTTGTATAGTAATATTTATTTTATAATGCTACCTAAGACTGAGTAAAACATCGTTCTAGATATAAAAGTGTATAGTAAAAATTAGTCAAACGATTTGTTGAGTCGCGATTTGCGTTGATAGATGTTGCCCGGCCTTTAACCGTGATGTATGGAAAAGCACCACTTGTAAAGAGTTAGTTCGGTAGACCAGGAACCTGTTGTCGTGGAGGTCTGGGGTTATCCTCAAAAAGGGATTAGCCTTGGGTCGTTGAAGCCCGTTTATCCTGCAATCTACGATCGATGGCGGCTTTGCTAGATGGTGATCGAGAGAGGAACATCACGCGTATGGATGAGGAACAAGTTATAGTGCAGAGGCCGCGACCTATCGTCGTATAAAGTTAATACAACCGCTTCGGGATAGTTAGGACCGGGTGTGGTTCGATTCCCTCGGGAGAACTAGCGCTGAAGAGCAGTCTCTCAAGCACAGAGGTCGGTGCAACCAGATATGCCGGGCGGAAGATTGGGGTTTGGACACCCCACGGTACGGAAGCTGTGTTGATGAAGTGCGGTAGCTTGTAAACCGAGTTTATGCGTGTGATTGAATATATGCGAGATAAGTAACTGATATCAACGTGTCCGATTGCTTGTTGTATATATTTTGAGTATTATTCTTCTTTCGCGGTTACATTCTTTGTCTATTGAGACGGCTAAGCCCAGTGGGGAAATAACTGTCGTTGGTCGTATTTCACAGTATGTGTGCGGTTTGGCGGGGCACCGTACCACTCGCCAAAGGGCGAGTGCTGGCATTATCGATATAAATTCATGTAGAATAAGTAAAATCGAATTTTACTCAGCTTAGGGAAGACGATGTACCGTTACAAGGGGTTTCGTTTAACCGTAAAAGCACGGAACCCAAAACAAAAGGGATATGAAATGTGATTGTTATCAATACACCAACTTTTCAGAATATCTGACATTTTTATTTATTTATTTATTATTCACTTTCTTGTACACTATTAAAATACATCATTATTAGAATCTACAACTACGGAACTAGCACAATGCGGCCATATCGCTTTAAACGACGACGACATTCTGCTTGTATACCTCGGGAGACGTATCTTGTACCTAAATCACGAGACAAATGAGACCCAGACGCGCGCAGATTGTTTTGTAATAATCTGTGCTTGGTGAATTTGAGCTCATCCACCGCAGTAGCGCCCAGTGCTATCCTCAAAAAACACTCAAGAAATGTGTACTGCGCGTATAGAGCACATTTTAGGTCCAAGATTCATGTTCCGAGCAATATTTTTTTTTTTTATATACCACTTAGGTGGCAGACAAGCACGGCCCACCTGATGGAAAGTGGTTACCGTGGCCTATGGACGTATGCAACACCAGGGGCGTCACACTCGCGCTGCCGACCTTCTTGAAGAACCCCATATTGTAGTTGCTTGGGAAAACCATCGCGGGGAGTTCATTCCACAGCTTGAGTGTGCGAGGGATGAAGTTCCTTTCATACCGCACAGTGCGCACCATTTCCGGTCGCAATGTGTGAGGATGAATTCCCCGCCTATGACGAGAAGTGCGATGATAGAATATATATATAATATTTCTGTATATACCAACACTGTGGTACTTTCTGCTACATCTTATGTAAATTTTAGCCTTACAGAAATAGACAGACAACTCAATATTCTCTTGAATAGCAATTTTTGCGGCAATAACAATCGTGGAACATAAGTGGGCCGGGCCCGACCCTTCTCATATCTTTATTGATATCTGTCACATTCCAATGCTATGAAGATATTGTAAATGTTATGTAGAATGCTTCCGATATAGATTGGAACCGATGTTTCATTGCTTTGATAACAGTATTAATAATAGGTTACGAATAACGGTATTAATATTGGTGAATATTGAATATCTTTTCGGTGATATTCGTGATGGTGATTAAACGGGTACTTAATTCTAGGCCTTTATTATTTTCAGGTCGCCAGATTTATTATGTACTAGCTAGTGGCCATGGGTTTGCTTACGTGATATGCTACCTGTTTCTAGGATAAAAGTCATGTATTTGTTATTCGAGACTATAATTTACTTGATGGAAGATGGGGTCCGGACTTTAATTTCTGTGGTCGTTTCCGTGTCGTTTTTGGGAAATATACTCCTAAAAATAAATAACTGAACCAAAATTTTGTTTTGCGTGGTAATTAAGCGGTGGATTAAAGGTCATAAGTTTGATTTCCGTGCTTAGTGCGAATATTGGTTTGCCTGAATACGTCTATTTGTATTAGTCTATGTGTTTAATTATGATAGTGAAGAACTTGAAGAGGCCAGTACCTACTTAACGAAAACTACCTATTTGAAAGAGTTTAGTATCAACATGTGCTCACGTACATACCTCTGCAGTAGCTGGCTTTTTTATGCAAATGGGTCCTAGTACGTATTGGTCGTTATGCGAAAATATGTGTCTTTAATCTAATAAGTCTTTGTACGTATTGGTCATTATGCGTATTGGTTTTCAAATATTCTTGGTCTTAAAGCGTTAAGGTCTTTGTACGTATTGATCGACATGCGTTGTGGTCATAATGCGTTTTTGGTCATTATGCGTCAAAAGGTCTTTTTTTTTTTTTTTTTTTTTTTGTTCTATGGCGATCCCAACAATTCCGCCAACAACTCAGTTTTTATACTGATCAAAATAACGTGTGAAAGTACAAGTGTAAAATTATCCATACAAACAGTGAATTTGGAAAAGCGGCCAAAAGGTTTATAGTGTGTTGAAGTACCTGAAAAGAAGAGACAACATTAAAGGAAACAAAGTGTTATGTGGTAGAGCAAACGAGCACAGTTTTATAAGTTAATATTGTTAAGATCTATGAAGTGACATAACATATAAATTAGTGGGCAGTTGACATACGTCAGGAGGGTGTTAATGTTGGAGGGAAGAGGGATGTCGTTTGAGGGTAGGAGGTCATACAGGGATCCATTCATCCTAGAACATGAGAAAAACATATGGTCAGCTGTTCCTTCGTCCAAACCGCACTCACAAAGAGAGCTATCCCTTATCCGAATCTTTGACAAAAAGACATTTGTACAGGCATGGCCTAAACGAAGACGGCAAATAACCGAGGTTGCCTTCTTGGAAGCTTTGCGGAATTTAAAAGTCAAAAGGTCTACCCGGTGTATTGTAGAGTAGAATGACAGATTTGACGTTTATGATACACGTTGACGACTGTCATATATACGTTAAATCAGTTAAATCCCATACATTCGATCTACTCTACAATACGACGTCCAACGATTTGCCACTTGTCTAGGGGGGCTGTACGGAAAAATAAAATATAATTATGTCGCAAAGAAAGTATTTGCTTTTAGCTTCGATAGGACCAGAAGGCTTTTCGAATTTTCTTCTTTGTCACTTCGAAAATATTAGAATATTTCGAAGAAGAATATGGCAATTAAATTTTGTACAGTTTGTTCTACGTTTTTTACTCTAAGTGGCAGGTAGGGCAAACTCGCAGGTAATATGCATATGTTGCCTTCAAGAACCGACATTTTCTTAAATCTTGTGACACATGTTTTGCATTTGCATAAGACATTCAAGATGATTTGACAGTATATGAGCATTTTATACAAGTTTCACTACTTGCGAAGAATTGCATAATTTTATCATTTATGTTCATAGATTAATATAAAGTAACTGAATTTTACTTCTTGTGCGCTAACTTACCCCGAGTTTTTTGTGCGTTTGTCAACCTTGTGTCTCTATAAAATATAAAATACGGAGCGCTCATTGGTTGCCTGTTGATCATCAATCATCTAAATCAAAAAACTGAGTGAGAATCTTTGTTATAAGTAACCTTAGCTCTTCATACCTACCTAGTTATTATGTTTCATAAGTATATAGCATATGTTTTTTTTGTACAATACCTATGTATTTACAAAAAAAAAAATATAAAATATGTTTCCGTATCCTAACTTCTCACACAAGCTAGTTAAGCTATGCTTTGGGTCTAGATAGCACTGTATAGAATGTTCTAGAAAATTAATAATTTATAAGTTTAGGCCCATATTCTAAAACCATACTCAGTCATGAGTGGTTTAGATCACAAAATTTGTACTCAAGTTTAGTTCTAGAATACAGGCCTTAATCTTAAAAGACAAAAACCAACAGTTTACTTAGCCACCTTCCCATCAGAAATTTCGTGAGCTACCTTTAAGTATAAAAAATGTAATATAATGTTATGCTAAATATACCTACTTAATTTCATCCTCTTCCGTAACTTCAATTACTTTTTCTGAGTGCCTTTCTGAGGAAGTTAGCGATCTTATGAGTATAATGTTAAGTAAATTTCCGTTGTATGTCGCTCACTGTTTTCTCCATTTTCTCTTGCGATACGTAAATGTGATGCTTTAGAACGCCCCAATGATAACTAAGTTACGTTCGCACAGTTACCGTCAAGATGAATTTACAAAAAGGGATAAGCAAAACTGTATCGAGTAGCTAGATTATTACATCGTGTATGGGTAATGGACTGCTGAGACGAGGTCTCGGGTTCGATCCCAGGTTTTACCATGGCACACACCAATGGCTTTTCGATGCTTTTCGAAATTATGTGTGTATTTATCGCAGGTTTATAAGTGCCCGGTTAATAGCAATAGGCTCGCCACCTATTACATTGGGACCTAAACATAAACGGCGAAATGTGGGTGCTAACACCTCTGCCTACCCCTTCGGGGATATAGGCGTGAGTTTATGTTATGTTATGTTTAAAAATATGAGCTTATTTTTTTGTATTTCTATAGCTAGGTAGGTACTTTGTAATATGGCTATGTGTATGAGTGTGTCTCAGCACACAGTATTTCTGAGGCCTTATTCATAGATGCAGCCTCGGGATGCAGCCTACGGGATTGTAGATAGAAGAAGTTCGTTCTGTCTTCTTTCAGGTCATGCTTTATGAGTAAACCATAAACTCCATTTATTAATATTAATGTACAAAACTTTGTACTTTATAATTTCAGAATACCAGAACAAAATCAGAGTGTTACCATAAACTGTATTGTTAAGCATCATAATCATATTTGGGTAAAATTATGACAATACCAGATAATCCTTCCTCCTATAGTCCCGGGTCCTTTAAGCGGGGCGTGAAAAAGCATCTGATGAGGCCGTCAAGCTGAGTGCCACCATTGTAACATGGTACGTGTTGTAATGGTGGCCCTCTTTTCAGAGACTTTGCCTTCAGCTTACCATCAGGCGAGGCGAAGTCAAATTGACGTGTCCTATATAAAAAAAAAATCCAAGAAACACAGAAACTTATTAAGAGAAAAGGAAATAGCTGTCCTATCGCGTTGGTGTCAGGCAGTGCACTGCGCGCTCCAAAGCCAATATAGAAAAGAACTAGCCTTCCGCCCGCGGCTCCGCCCGCCTGCATCTCGGTTAACGCGACCTTTGCTCATATCTTCGGTTCTACTCAACCGATTCCGATCAAACAAACGTAAGATTTTAAGTCTGAGCAAGCCTTTTCTAACAAAAAAACCGCATCAAAATCCGTCCAGTAGTTTTTGCGTCCATCGCGGACAAACAGACAGACAGGAAATTCAAAAAAAATATTTTCGTGTTCAGTATCATTAACATAACATAACCCAAGTATTTTTTTTTTCAAATATCTCCAATGTACAGACACGACCACTTTACAATAATTATATAATAGTATAGATGAACGCTTACACAAAGTATTGCTCGGGACATTTATCTTAGACCTGAAATGTGCCCAAAATATATATACGCGCAGTATACGTTCTTGGGTGTCTTTTGAGGATAGCACGGGTTGCTACTGCGGTACACGAGCTCATATTCGCACAGATTTGGGCCTCAAATCTCTCGCCATTTATGTCCAAGATACGTGTCCCAAGGTATACATTGTTCAACACAACAGCATTCTTTTCATTCGTACACAACAGCACAATGAATATTAATAGATGTCAAATAAACCACAATCATATAAAACGCACTTTGAATATTACAATGTTTTCGCTAAAAACCAAGTGGACTAGGTTTTATTCTTTTCGCAAGCGGCTAATTGTCCATTTGCGGGCATTCGGGCGTGCTTCGCGAAAAACAGAGAAAGTCCGTCGCCATTTTAATTCAATTCTTCCGAACAAAGCTGCTGTTGCATTTTCCATTGTTCACTCCACATTTTGTTGTCGAAAAGTGCAAATGTCTATGAAACAAAAAATGGTACAAAAATATCTTAATTTCCTATCCTTTCAGAACGTCAGATGGTTCGAAGATAACGCCGTAAAAAAGGTACATTGGGTAAAATTAAACCCTTTCAACATAAACCTTGTTTGTACCATTTTAGGGTTGAATTAAAAAGATAAGGTACACGGTTAACACGAAGAGGCAGGTGTAAATGTTTTAAGTTTGTTTAAGTATTTTTTGCGAGCTTAGAATACTGAGATATCATCGTGTTGCTTAGCGATTTGTTTCTTCAAAAATGAAGAGCATGGTTGTTTACTGTAGGTACATAGTGCATAATTATATCATGGTAAATATATCAAAGTAGTATTATAATATTCGACTGTTACGAAAGAGACGCGGGTTCGATTCCCGCTAAATGCAGATATTTATATGCATGAATACCTATATTTATTTACATTGATCTGGTTATTTTCGTCCCTCGGAGAGCACGTTAAGTCATCAGTCCTGTTTTTCATACGAACACCTACGCCAGTCGTTACGGATATTTGGGTTCTTAATACGTCCGACTAGTCTAACTACAGAATTTCGATATCGCCAATTGGTTGAGGAGGTAATATGGCAGTCGCTCCACGGAAAGTATTGAAGTTTAACCGCATCACGGTTAGACTGGAAAACCGACCCTGAGTTGGGAAAACGATCAGAATAAGTTGTATTAGTCCATACCTTTTAGAAAAAATCTAAAATAATAATAAGAACCGTAATCCAATTCGTTGGCGTTGATATTCTTCTTCTTCGAGTCAATGGCTAGATCTGGATTTTTAAATTTTGTCGGCCCAAAAGTTGGCCACAGCAATAGCGTCTTCAATTGCTCTACAAAGGTCGTCGGTAGTACAAGTGACGGGGCATAGCGAGCAAGAAAGCTCAGGCGTTGACATTTATAACATACGTTACATTTTGTCGGCCCAAAACTTGGCCACAGCAATAGCGTCTTCAGTTGCTCTACAAAGGTCGGTAGTACAAGTGACGGGGCACAGCGAGCAAGAAAGCTCAGGCGTTGACATTTTATAACATACGTTACATTTTGTCGGCCCAAAACTTGGCCACAGCAATAGCGTCTTCAGTTGCTCTACAAAGGTCGGTAGTACAAGTGACGGGGCACAGCGAGCGAGAAAGCTCAGGCGTTGACATTTATAACATACGTTAAATTTTGTCGGCCCAAAACTTGGCCACAGCAATAGCGTCTTCAGTTGCTCTACAAAGATCGTCGATAGTACAAGTGACGGGGCACAGCGAGCAAGAAAGCTCAGGCGTTGACATTTATAACATACGTTAAATTTTGTCGGCCCAAAACTTGGCCACAGCAATAGCGTCTTCAGTTGCTCTAAAAAGATCGTCGATAGTACAAGTGACGGGGCACAGCGAGCAAGAAAGCTCAGGCGTTGACATTTTTAACATACGTTGACGACTGTCATAAACCTCAATATACGGGTCAATACGAATACAATACAATCCTATTCTACAATACGCTGGTCAGCGAATTGCTACAGCACCTATAGAAGAATCCAAAAACAGACAATCGCAAATAGCGACTTTCTTATACTCCTTAAAGAAACTCTTCAAATACACGACAAAAATATGTTCCACTTAATTTATATAAACTTGCTCACTGTCAAAGCCCTCTCAAAACTTGTCTTGAGATTCTTTGCCCAAGTTTGCCGGAACGCAATCTGGTCGGCAACTGTCGTTTAGAATTCAACCCGAGTCCAATACTATTCCGTTATTAATTAAAGATGGTACAAAGTTCGTAGATTCCTCACACAATTCGGCCCACCCTGGTTTATGCTTGCCCGGAATGTAATTGGAATTGTTCCGCTCCGTAGGTCAGAATGTGGCCAATTTAAGATTGGGATAAGGACAGCCTTGGACAGTTCAACTGTTTAAGTAACTTCAAACATGTCGCTAAGTTGAAAAATTAATTAGTGTTAGTTTTTGTTTGTTTTGACAGAGGAAATCTGGTTTGGACCGATCACGTAAAATTCAAATTTATCAAAGTTATGAGCGTTCTTTGCAAGCTTTGTTGTATTTTAATTATTTTAGAAGGTTCTTTCCTTAAGAGAACAGTCAGCGCAGAACGATCTTGACTGCAAAGTCTCAAAAATCAATGTTTTATTGATTTAAATTAAAAGAGCCATAAAAGTTTCATGCAAACCACGGGAGCCACACACAAAGACCCTGTTGCTACGAGAATTTCCCTATGGCAAGAGAAACCCCCACCACATTCGGACTTCCTATCTCCCCAGGAAAAAATACCTCCCGGACAGAACCTCCCATGGCCGATATGGAGGTCTCTGAACCGTTTTCGTACATTACACAAAATCTATGCAGGTGGGGAATGCGAGACCCGGGTTTAATCGCATGTGACTGCGGAGCCCCCGTGCAGTCCATGGCGCACTTGGTTTCGTGTCTCCTTTGTCCTACCTCCTGCATTAAAGAAGACCTAAACAAAGCCACTGACAGCGCAGTCGAGATGGCAGAATGATTAAGAGCAGTGAAAAAGAGGATCATTGACACGAATGAAGAAGAATTGATTTAAATTGTATTAACGTCGGAAATTAAGGTGTATGCCAAATGTTAGAACAATCAGTCAACAGAAAGAGGGGAAAACAAGGCACTAAGATTATTGTGAGTACTTTGTTTATCAAGATCGATTTGATGCTGATTGAATAACACAGTAATTCATGAGATTCAAGTTTTCTACTGTTTACTTTATTTCAGTGTATGGGGCTCCACCAAGGTCTTCGGGATCCAGACCTTTCCTGCATTGCTGATTGATGTAATCCATCAATTGGCTGTATTAATGAATATATTAACACCATTAGTATTATCTATACTAATATACTAATAATATTATAAAGAGGAAAGATTTGTTTTTTTGTTTGTTTGTTTGTTTGTTTTTTTGTTTGTAACGAATAGGCTCCGAAACTACTGGACCGATTTCAATAATTCTTTCACCTACAGAAAGCTACACTATCTGGGAGTAACATAGGCTATATAACATCACGCTACTACTAAAGGGAGCGGAGCAGTGAGCATAAAATAAATGTCAATAAATCGGGCAGATTTCCATACATTCTTTACTAATATTAGATTTGTATTTTTGTATTCGAGTAAACTCAAGAACTACTGAACCGATTTCAAAAATTCTTTTACCATTAGAAAGCTGCACTATCACTGACTAACATAGGCTATAATTAATTTTCAAAAAAATAGGGATCCTGGATAAAACTTCAATAATGTAACCCAAGGTGTAAAAAAAATGACCTAAAAAATTCCTTACATCGCGTACGCTGCGAAAACTATTGAAGATAGAACAAAATAATGTACTGTAGAAATGTATAACTTAAAAAGGTCTACATAAAAGTCCGCGACAGCATATGTCTATCTAATAAGGGTAGCTCACAATAACCATTTTTATCTTTTACAAATTATAAAAAAAATATGTGTCATTTTCGAAGCTATTTTTAACAATATAGTGTTAAGCCTTATCTGACTAAATACGTTAGATACATTGTACATTTAATGTAGATCAAAATTGCCCTTTACACTGTATAATTATAATGAATATTTTAGAATCTATTGCAGTATGAAAGTAACGCGCGACGATATAAATTCAAGCCGAAATGCCGATCAAAGTCAGACCACGGAATCTATACCTTTATATTAATTCTTATCTAAATAAATCGTTAGGTATTTAAGACTGTTTCAATATCTGTTGATTACTTTTTGAATTATTGAAATCGGACGTTCTATTCAAAAGATATTACGAAATTATAATGTCAATAAATCCGGTAAATTACCATACATTATTTGAAAACTAATTATTATTACGGGCATGGGCTAAAAGGGTGCAACCACGGGTGTTCGAAGTATTTCACGAGCGAAGACAGGGAAGGTCAGCTGAACACAAGATGCAACGGTAACGGGATCCGAATGCGGGATTGGAACCTCCATGTGATGCATCCTGGGTAACGGAGGCATTAACGCCCCTCACCCAGGGGAGGCGCTACCGCCTACGGCAAATACATACAGCAACGGGAGCAGCTCTATAGAGGGCTGCTCAAAGGCTTCCCACATGTCCCTCTGACTACGAGGAGACCCAGTAGAGAGCAGGAAAGGGAAGGGCTGATCACCGAGCGCGGACGTGAGGATTATAGGTCCGGCCTCCTGTCATCCCTTCACGCCCGTCTCCTCCCTTTCCGGAATTCGATGGGACATCGTGCTTCCTACCTGAGAGGGCCATCTTAAAATTGTAGATGGCCCAGGGTCAGCCGGGGGGTGCGGAAAATGCCCTAGGCAATTTTACACTCCAGCAACTGAAGACCCGCGACGCGCGACGGCATGCTGTTTAGTGGGTCCGAATTCCACATGGCACTCCTGATGGCTGACGGGGATGGTATCCGAGGCAATTTTAGCACGAAAGAAAAGTTTGTACGGAATCCGAATTCCACGCAGGCGGAGCCGCGGGCAACAGCTAGTTACAGTAATAAAAAGCCTTTCATAGATTGATTAATCTGTTTGCATTATCTAGTTATCTTAAGTGTTAATTGATAATATTGATATACGATATTAGATATCATATACAGCATATTTGCAAATACTTGTAAAATATAAATCGATTGTGGTAATTGGAAACTATTTACACTACATCTTGAATATCACTTAACTATTGTAAGCGGGTTTTGAAGCAAGCAAGTTAAATAGCAATTGATGTAGATTATTAGTGGTAGTTAGTACTAGTATTTATATTACTTTTTTCATCGTTAAGGAGGGTCTTGGTAACTTCTATCTCGCTTGGTTACTTTTTTCTAATTCCATACTTGATAGTAAAACCATAACACGATTTAATGCCACGTTAACAATTATTATCACTTCATAGTTTAACCTTATAACTGAATTTACTAATTAGTTTTAGTTTCAGAAGAAGAAGAAGTTTTAGTACAAAAAATTTCTAATTTGAAGACTGCATAGGCATATAAATATTCAAAAAAACTATTATACTTTCAAAGCATTAGCTTAAAACCATCCAATAGATTGCAAACGTGATATTAGTTAGTACTTGATAGATATAACAAGACAACCGATCAATCTTCTCGATAGTCATTTAGCACCAAATCTTGCAACGCCCCATAAAGCAACAACATAATTGATTTGTAAATCACAATCCGTACATTAAGATTAATAGCCTATGTAAATGTTACTAAATCAATTTATCGCACACAGACATGTAATATCCTGGATAAATTAATTTGACTAAATCTGTTGACATTAATTTAAGTTCAAAGACGCATAGCAACAAACTTAAGGCTCGTACTGAAGACGGCAAAGATTACAACCTTGTACATTCTAGTGTAAAGTACTGTAATGTATTCAGTAAAGTACTGAGGTTCTCTGGCAAATCCTGAAAACAAAATAGTCATATTATGTACCGTGACTTTTGGTTTCGGTATTATAACAATATAATTTATATTTAATCACGTGCTTTCATGTCATTTTTTTTTTCATGTCAACCCAAAAGATTGACGATTTTCTAAGGAAGACGTCGGACCCAATATCTAACCCTGAAGAACACCACACTTAGATGAAACCTTCAACATATTTATAACAGTAACTGTATTATGTGATAAGAACTTTTACTTTAGGACTTTATTAGTAAAAAATACTTTAGTAATTTTGATGCAAAATAAATTAGGCAAACACACTAAAATTTATATCTCATTTTCGTCGTGAAACGTAATAATTTTCTTTTCACCCCTTGAATGCTTAGTCAATAATTTTATTCATACATACATAAATCGCCTGACAGAGTTTGCTGAACTGCGTATGGCATTTCTTAAAAAATATGTGAACTCATGAATAAATTGAGGTGTTGAGCGCGTAATATTGAGCAAAAGGTAAGAAAGAGGTAGGTAAATAAATAATTTCCCCAATGCCACTGGCTTAAGCTATTTATTTGGGAAATTGAATGAAGTGGTTGTACCTGCGAAATAATTTATCAACAAAATGTGTTGCATTATATCACTTTGGTAAAAAACTGTGTCGTTTAAACGTTTAATTTTTAAGTTACATAATATATTGTCCTGTTAGCCACAGTTAAAGTCTATTTAACTTTAACAACTAAATTTTACCACCACCTCATCCACGTGAATGTCATTAAATATGATTTCTTCCCAAATTCAAACTATTGTTGCTATGTTCCATTACAATCAGGAAATTAATGCAATAACTACTGATATACAATATATATTAAGAATTTTTAAATGTCTTTCTTAATTATTTATTTAACTAACGATGGAACAAAGTCTGAATTCACTTCAAATAAAAACTTGATCATACCTAAAAACTCCAATATCTAATATCCATACCATACTTATAAATGCGAGAGTAACTCTGTCTGTCTATCTATCTATCTGTCTGTTTTGCTTTCACGCCTAAACCACAGAACCAATTTTTTATGAAATTTGGTATAGGGGTAGATTAGACATTGAGAAAGGACATAGGCTATGTTTGGTCGCGTTAACCGACAAAGACGCGGACGGAGTCGCGAGCAACCGCTAGTAGGCTATAAACAAAAAATCTGACTGTTGTAATCTAATTAATAGTCGAATAGAAAATGTTAATATATCAACAAATCATAATACAAAACATATTTAGCGAAACGAGAAGTAAACTTTTTCCTCGAATAACAAAATATTTATAACAAACCTCACCAAGGTTTGTCTGCAAAGGAAATAGAACAGCTGTAAAAACTTGAATTAAATACAAACAAAGTTGCCAAGGGACGTCTAGACTTCAGACTCTGCTGACATTCATCCTGGCAGGCCATCGTTTGTTCTGCACGCTTCAACAACAATTCATTTGGTTTTTGTTCAGTTTGTTGCTCTACGGTGAACTGACAACGAAACGAATGCACAAATCTTTGCTTAGAATATATTGCCTTCGAGTGCCGTTAGCGAAGCGTGAAGTAACAGTAGATTTGTGAATTGTTTTCTTTGTGTTTGATAAATTAACAAGCTGTTAGGAAATTAGTTGGAAGCTATGGCTGAAATTTTAACGTAATAAAATTCCTGCTTACTGTTAGGCCCTATTCCAAAACAAAACTCAATCCTGAATTGATTCTCATTGACAGATTTAACAGATTATAAATTAATGTCAATCTGTTCTCAGTACTATTTATAAATCTAGATTTAGGATTGAGTATCGTTCTAGAATACAGGCCTTGGTGCATTTATATGTCGGACTGTTATTTTTCAAATGCGTTCAAAACGATCATAATAATTTTGATTAATAAATATAATGAAAGACAGTAAATGACAGATAGTAAGACAGTAATTTATCACTGAACCACAGTACAGACAAATAGTACCGAACTTGACCAGGCTGAATTATTGTAAATGGTATTGTGAAAATTTGGTCGAGTTAATGCCAAGAAAGTAAAGGTTTGCCTGATAAGATTTGTTTCTTTCTCCTTCTTCTTCACGCCTTTTAAATAAATAAATAAGTAAATATTCTACAACATTCTACACAACGCTATCTAGACCCATGGTAAGCTTAATTAGCTTGTGTTATGGAATCTAGAATGCGGATATACATACTTTTTTTTTTTTGTAAATACATACATATTATACATAGAAACACCCAGACCAATGCAAATATTTTTATTCATGCATACAAATATTTGCACTGAGCGGGGATCGAACCCGCGCCTCCTGCGTAGCAGCCGCGTTCACTACCGCTACGCCACAGAGGCAGGCAGTTTTGAGATATTCTCACTGTCTAACTGTTACAATAATCACTGATTAACTGTTACACTAATCTGTCCTTACACACATGGTCTGTATAACTCCAGACACGTATCTTGGACCTAAAATGTGCTCGATACGCGCAGTACACATTTCTTGGGGGTCTTTTGAGGATAGCACGAGATGCTACTGCGGTGGACGAACTCAAATTCAACAAGCATAGATTATTACAATCCGCGGGCACCAGTAGTGGCGAGGGGTCCCTGTAAACTGATTCGTACCGGCTTGCTCTGAAAAGGGAAGCCGTGGTAGAGATGCTTAAATCCGGCTTCCCTTTTGAAAGTTTTTCCTTTCGCCACTGGGCGCCAGAGCCTCGTTTGTCTTGCGATAGGTCCAAGATACGTGTCTGGAGTTATTTCTAAGGACTTTTATAAGTAGCCAGTGCGATAACACCCTAATATATGACTGGCATCTGACAAGCTCTAGGCTATCGTATCAAGTTACGCGTTGCTTATGTAACTTCAATATTGGATTTGGTAAACTTTCATCTAGACTTTTCCATTATACTTGGAAAGAAAAACCAATCTCGATTATAGGATCAGTAGGTACATATTACGCTTTATAAGTATCAAAATTGGAAGCTCAGTTTTTATGATAACATAAAATATAGGTAATGTGAAAAATGTGTTAGGTACTAATATCAGAATTGCTCAGAGAGATGATAGAACAATTTATTGACAATATTATTGACAACCAAGACTCTATTTCTTATCCAAGATTAATTTCCCATTTTTCCTATTTCATATAAAAATCCAATATGCCGATATTAACGACTGTACATCTAGTCAAAATGTATAAACTGACGAGATTTATACATTGACCTGAGAACCCAACTGACGAATTAGGGATAGTAACGAATTAAGGATTTTAATGAAATTGACCAATTGCAGAAACTGACCAGTTGGCGAAAATGACTAATTAACAAAACTGTCGAGTAGATAACTAACTCTCTATTTCACGAATTGTTTTTATTTTTAATTGGAATATGTCGGCTGTAGTAGTCACTCGTGCAACTTTATTGTAAACGCATATTTAGTGTATAAGTAACGTTAGTTAAATAAATAAAAAAAAGTAGCTGATGAGAAAAAGTATTATTATATAAAATTTGAGGGTTATTGGACGATTCGCACGAATTGAACTTGCACGAGAGGAGAAAGTATGGGGTCTTTAAGAAGGGTATTAGAAGGTTCTTTCGGGGTCGGCAGCACGAGTGTGTCGCCCCTGGTGTTGCATAGACCACGGTAAACACTTTCCATCAAATGGGGTGTGTGCTTGCCACCTAAGTTGTATAAAAAAATACACAAAGCAATAAGGTTAGAAACCCTGACGAAAAGTGAAAGAAGCAGAAAGCAATACAATATAATTTAGATTTAGACTAGTAAAAATAATTACTCAGTGTAATTTATATAAACCTCACAATCAAGCAAATGCTGGTAATTTTAAAGTAAATTAATTGTATAACAAAATCAACTTTATTACAATGAATACTAAACTTATTAAAAATAATAGTAATAAAATTGAAAATGGTAAACTGAAAGCAATTAAAAATGAAGATTTCTTTGAATAAATAAATAAAATTAAATGTATTAGTTGAGGTCGTCCTCTAATAAAATGTGGTTACGCACCTACGTCACAAATTGGTCCTCCTAAGTGCTTTAAGTCTGACCAGACCACTAAATAAATAATTCCATACTTAATCCGTCTTTCGCAAGAAAATTGCTTTTAGGGAACCTTTTTATGCCTGCACTAATTACTTTGGAGACACTTCGTAATGGTGTTTGCTCACTGCGGTGTAATGTTAAACATAATTCACACTGTTATACGTGTAACGTTATCGTCGTTTATAAGTTCTGAAGTTTGTTTAGAACTCTTGGAGCTGTACATTTATGTCATTTAAGTTCTCACAAGAATCGTGACTGTATCTTCTAAAATTAAATATTATGTCATGTTGGTAGACTACATTTTCTGGCAGTTAGATAATAATGCTCATTGCGTGAAAAACTTCCGTATAACGTAATAATATTGTTATGCTAAAGATATTTAACACACGTCGCTGAAATTATATAAATAAAGGAGGAGGAGGAGGAGGAGGCGCGGGTTCGATTCCCGCTCAGTGCCAATATTTGAATGCATCAATATAAAAATATTTGCAGTGGTCTGGGTGTTTCTATGTATAATATGTATGTGTTTACAAAAAAAATAGTATCTAAGTATGTATATCCGCATTCTAGATTCCATAACACAAGCTAATTAAGCTTACCATGGGTCTAGAAAGCGTTGTGTAGAATGTTGTGAAATATTTATTTATTTATTTTATAATATTCGTGGCGATTAGTAGCGTAGTATATATGACAGTGAACCGATTATCACTTCATTCCTCACAACTACTTCAGTATCTTATGAGCTACAATGGAACATACAAAATACACATGTAGACTGCTAACCATATGACCTTACTACGATTGTAACTTTTTAGTTATGTGCCGTAGTCTGGCAAAAATGACAACAGAGTTAACTGCTAAAGCTACTAAATTAAAAACACTGTTTTGATTCTTTAAACATAATTTAATTCGTTAAAACACTGCTCTAGTCAGTCGGCACCCTAAAGGTAAGCCAGTAATCAAGAAAGCTTTGGTTTCCTTGGGATTGTTAGTTCCCCAATCAATCGTTGTTAATAATAAAATAAGGCTTACGAATATATTGCTATTTGAACAGATTAATTATTAAATGCATTTGATCTTGTAGTACATAATACAAATGGCTAAAATTTTCTTAAGAAAAAGTTTCTTGCCGGAGTCTTCTCAGGGCGGGGCCGCGTTTTGAACCAATAATAAAAAAAGTTTTTGTAAGTGCCGTTTAAAAGTTATATACAGAATAAATAATATTTGACTAGACTTGACTAGAATGCCGCTATAACAGCAAATACTAAAAACTGAAAAATAAAAAATATTTAGGGCGGCTTCCCATGCAATAAACTTGCTTTTAAGGGATATAGGATATAGATAAAGGAACCGTTCGTGCGCTAGTCCGATTCCCAAATGACTGGTTTGTTATATTATAACTATGTCTAGAAATTTCAGTCCCCGTATCTACTAACGCACAGCGACCTTATATACAAAGACTTGTCCAATCCCATTCAATAGTAACAGTATCACTACATCAATCACTATTACAATGAAATCCAATTTCAACTTACAAACACAGACCATTCATTACGAAGATAATTGAAAGGAGATTTGACATGTCTTCTAAAGCCACTGTCCCTGGGTCAAATGAGTAATTAAGTTAAGGTCTGGCCCATGGGATGGGCTGTTTTATCATTATATGTCTGTATCAAGGATTCCCTGTCAATTAATTTATTAAGGTATTTTTTTTTTAAATTGAATTTCATTTTATTTACAATCACTTTGAGAATATATCTTATGGCACTTTATTATAATACAATTTTATTATGTACAAAATTAACAATAAAACTAAAAATGTATAAAAAAGAAACATTTTTTTTCCGGTACAGTTGTACTGTACTAATCAAATAATCCGCCCCTGATCGCTCCCGGTGCAAAAGTGCCCATTACACTTGCTGCGTTGCCACGCTGGATGGCGATGGCCAACCTTGGCACCAGGAACGATCCGGAACGAAAGTCACCGGTCGCTTCGATGAGCCTCTGTCCGATCTCCTTGATAAGGCCTTTAGCCTCCTTGCCCCAGCTCCCCAGAGTCTCCACTGCTACCGAAGAACAAATTAAAAAGTAAAATCCGAACGCGTCGTCGAATTAGGTAAATGTATATTTGAAGTTTTTTTTACTAAAAGTAGGTACTACGGAGAACACGACGGTATTCCTGTCCCAACTGAGCAATCCGACTGCGGAAGTACCTCCGCTCTACAGAATACCGCGGCCATAATAACCTCGTGTTGTGTTCCTGACGGTGAGTAGGGTAGCCAGAGCTCACTGGAGAGTTTTTGTGCTGTCAGTGGGAAGACCGAAGGCTTGTCCTGCTTTATCTTCTCCGCTGACAGCACAGAAACTCTGTTCTTACAGGGTTGGCAGCACGAGTGTTACTCCCCTGGTATTGCATACGTCCATAGGCTACGGTAACGGCCTTCCATAAGGTGGGCCGTATTCTTGTCTGCCACCCAAGTGGTATAAAAAAAGTAATGATATTATTGGCACTAATCTTTTCCAAATAAAGGTTTCATGTAAACTTTTTTTTTTTTTTTGACTATCCTCACAACGCTATCTAGACCCAAAGTAAGCATAGCTTAACTAGCTTGTGTTATGGGTTCTAGAATGCGGATAAACATACACAGTTACATTTTTTTTTTTTGTAAATACATACATAATTATTACTTATACATAGACAACACCCAGACCAATGCAAATATTCATATTCATGCATACAAATATTTGCACTGAGCGGGGATCGAACCCGCGCCTCCTGCGTAGCAGCCGCGTTCACTACCGCTACGCCACAGAGGCAGTCTAATCTAACTCTAATTACTAATACAAGTTTTTAAATTTATGTCTTCAGTTATTAAAACCGAAAATTTTTAGACTAACCGTAGTCGGTATTCACTATAATATAGAATACCTACTGTAAGAACTAAAGTAGAAGGTGAACTGTGATTTCTGACTTCCTCGAAGAAAAAAGGCGCGTGTATTTTATGGACGTTTGAGACTTACTCGGCTGCTTATACGCTCAGCGGAAAGATAAGTGTAACGAAAGAAAATAAGTTACATAGTCTATCAGAAAACAATTTTATAAAACAAACAAAATAAATAATAATAGAATAATCTTTTTCTCTAAAAGAAAATAACAAAGCGAGAAAACAAGAAAAATATTAAGCAAGATTCCTAGATGTTTACGTCAGTAGATACCCTGGGGGCTACCGCGAATTTCAGCGTTCGTTACACAAAGATAGACAAGCAAAAGGTACAATAGGGGTGACACAAAAATAATGTCATCCGTACTAATTGTTCTGAGACCAAGGGACTGGACGCCGTCGGAGCGGGAAATTGTATTAGGCTCGCAATAATGGCGGCCGACTATAGCGATATTATTTACTTGACGAAATATTTCTGTTGCTATGTTATAAGTTTATAACACAAGTTTTATATATCATGACAATTTCTCGAAATTTTTCAGCTTGCTTCGACTGCCCCGACCTGATATTTATTCCCTTTATACCGACTGTATACTAATAGACTACTGTACCCTGTAGCGTGCGTGAAATACTGTTCTCGTCCCTGGCATGGCACCGCACAATATTGCAGCGACATGCAGTTCGTATCATTGATGAGCCTGAGGTTACTAACACCTTGGAACATCTACAGTTGCATAGAGACGTTGCTTCTCTAGACTAGTTTGGGTAGGGGTAGTTAGTTCGGCACAAAACATATTATGCGCGCGAATACTTTGCGTTTTTTCTTTTGACATATGACATGATGGCAACACGGATAGGGTTACTTGTACTGACCCGCCCGTACTGATAACCCGTTTATCTATGTAAGCACCCATAGTATTGTATCAATAGGTACTAATATAATAAATGCATAAATAACTATGTCTGTCTGTTACGCTTTCACGCCTAAACCACTGAACCGATTTTGTTGAAATTTGATACAGAGATAGACTAGACTTTAGGAAAGGACATAGGTACAGACATGTTTGGTTGCGACAACCGACATCCACGCAGGCGGAGCCGCGGGTACAGCTAGTAAGAATATCAAATTATTATTATTGATTAAGTTGAAAATATAATCAGCTTGTAAAATATTACTACAATACCGAATCTTCGTTCGAGAGGCTTCTGAAATCTTTCGACTGTTATGAAAGACTTTGCTATTTGTGACTCTTAATTACTATGAACGGTTGTCTGACGAATCAATCGATGGTTCAATGGCGCATAAACTGAGTTGAAGAATAAATAACTTTGAATAACTTCATAAATCAAATTACAAATATAAATTACTTACTGAATTTCAATCGTTACCTTTAAAATTCTTGGTTATTCTACGCCTACGTTATATTATAAATGTGAAAATTTGTGAAGATATTTAGATTTTTGGATGTTTCGATGTTCGGATGTTTGGATGTTTGATTGCTTAAACATTTTGTATATAATTATGTATGTTTATTATTCAATCACCCTCTAACGGCTGAACGGATTTGGTTGAAATTTGGTACAGTGATAGATAATAGTCTGTAATAGCAGATAGGTTACTATAGACTATCCCAGGAGCTACCCAGTTGAGGTTCCCAAGGGTAGCGGGAATGGGTTCAAAATTTCCCGCGGGAGCTCATCAGCTAGTTTACAATTCATACTTCCATACTACCATATCCATATCCATACTTCCATACTTACTAATATTATAAATGCGAAAGTAACTCTGTCTGTCTGTCTGTTACGCTTTCACGCCTAAACCGCTGAACCGATTTTGATGAAATTTGGTATAGTTTAAACCTTGAGAAAGGACATAGGCTATGTTTGGTCGCGATAACTGACATCCACGCGGGCGGAGCCGCGGGCAAAAGCTAGTAACTTATTTTTTATTTTTTCTGGAATGTTCTGCTATGTAGGATGTTCTACAAATGAATTTTCAAAAGTTTTATTTTCGAAGCTCTTATTGTTTTTGCTTGGACCCGAGCCAAATGGGCTCACTATTCCTTTAAGGATTGATGTCTTAATGTTGAAGAAAAATTAGAGTGAATTATGTTTACGTTCTTACAATCGTGAAATACACTTTCAAGGCTATAAGAGCGTAAACAGGGGGAAGCAACTGTCTTTGATAATCCTACTTCAATAAGTACAACCGGCAAAAGAGATAAGTATAAGCCGTTTCATATAAAGTTGTATGTAAAAGTTTATACTTATTTCCTTTACCGACTGTACCTAGTTACAACAAATAAAATTAACTAAAATAAGAATTTACCTATATATTGACGGCCTTATTAGTTGTGCAGGGACGCAGGTTCGATTTCAGCTCAGTGCAAATACAAAATTCAAAAAAAAAATCATGCAAACAAAATGCATGAATTTGAATTTGACTTGAATTTAACCCACTACAAGGTACAACTCTCATTAATGATTAAAAGAAAAATTCCATCACATACAGTTATATTGGAACAATAACTAGTAATTGGAAATGTTTTTTTTGCATTAATAGAGACATTATAAAATATTTTAGACTATCCTATCCCAGTTGCTTCATCTTATGGATTTAAATTTTTTACTCGTATCTATCAAACATACGTAAAAGTTAAGGTCTGACCAAGACCTTTGAAAAGCCGTATCACAATTCGTTCAGTAGTTTTTGCATTCATCGAGAACAATCATACGAGGATATAAACAAGTATTACAAAAAATGTATTCAGTAACGTTAATATGACATAGCTGAAGTTTAAAAAATAATGTCTCCAATGTACAAACACGACCAATTTACAATTTTATAATAGTATAGATATATTTTGTGTTGCTTGTTCATGCTTTAGAATAAACTTACCGGTTGAACCCGGAATTGTTAAAAATATATCGTTTTGTTACGAACTATGGTTAGCCATTTAAATAAATTGTATTCAAAGTTATACAACATGCACAACGTCGAATAATATTTTAGCATAGCTGGAATTCATTTGTGTGGAATTCGTTTGGAATAATTACGAAGTTTATTTACAAAATAAATAATTATTTGTTGAAATTTGAAGACAAGTGTAGTAAAAATATTACTACAGTACCCCTAGCACGAAAAACTATAGTAATCTTAACATAAACATATCGACAGAACGGAGCATTGCAATTGGCACGCACACACACACACACACACACACACACACACACACACACACACACACACACACACACGCACACACACACGCATACACACAGGCGCTCCGGGCACTGATTGTAAACAGTTAAATATGTGCATGAATCAGATAATAGTTTTTCAAGTGCACCGTTATATTTAACTAGTAGTCGTCCATAGGTCACCGTAACTACTTTCCATCAGGTGGGCCGTGTGATTATCTGCGACTTCAGTAGTATAAAAAGCACGTAATCTCTCAAATAACTAATACTTCAATTAATCACTTCTTATGATACATCACGAAAATGTTATAAAAAGTTACTGGGACTTTAGGCTGTATAGGTTGTAATTTCTTAAGTAAAAGTGTCACATTTATAGAGCCTGTATTAATTTCATTATACAGTAAACACTAACACAAGCCATGACAAACCTAAACTGCCTTTACTGTGAAGAGCCTAGTACAAACTGCCTATTAACCCTTTTCGTTAGTTGCCTCTTAAGCCTAACTACATCAGAATATGAGATTGTAAGCCCTGTATATTTCGTATGACATGACATGAACAATAGATAGTCCGAGATAAGTTTGGATAGTAAGTGCTACGAATATTCGTAGCGTATTGCTACGAGCTACGGGCTACGAACGCTTAGCTAAGGGCTACGGTAAATTAACACTACGTTATGAATTGAGTTTTGATATTTTCGTGTCTTTATATTAAGTTGTGAATTTATAATAAAAAATACTAATGATTTATTTAATATTGAGCACGCTACCTACAATTTTTTGATCACTACAAAACAACTAACATGTTCATGAATCATATTTTAACGGAGAGATATAAGTACAGTATCAAATTCTAATATTATGTACCTATATACGAGTAAATGAAAAAAGAAGTATATTTATCTACATTCTGGAATCCATATTGTAAGCATTTCTCAGTTTGGGTCTAATCAGCACTGTGTCGATTTGTCGATTTAGATTAGAAACTAGCGCCACCGTCGCTTCAAGATGGTTGTATAGTAGAATTTCAAATGTAGCTCAGTTGGTCAGAACATTCCCCTTGTAAGACACTGGTCGCAGGTTCAAGACCCGTCTTTTACGTCCAATCTAAATTGTTAGGAATAGTTACATATGTACTAAAATTTCATGAGATGTGGTATATTTCTTCGAAAGTTATGTATAATGTTATTGAATGTTAATATTATATTTTGTTTTAGAAAATTCAAAATGGCGCTAACACCGCTAACATTAGACCTTAATATTTCTATCTATTTTCTCTCACATTTAAAGTCCACGCAAACGGCAATTTACGATAAGGTTACAAAAATCTTAAGGCAGCGATCCGCAGTGTTTGTTTACTAAAATTAAGTAGGACCTAAGTAACCAACAAAAACTGGTTAAATCTGCTCCTAACCAAACAGTACGGGAAAGAAAATGGCCGTTCGCGGAATTATAAGGGGAGTGTACACCGCTCAGAATCAAATAAACCCAAAAGATAACTAATAAGTGTGGCTTTTATAAGGGGGCTACCATGAAATGGACATTCGATATTTCGAAGCTATTGGTTATACGAATGAAAGAAGTAGCATTTAGGTATTATGAAGATGGGTGTATATAGCCCAATCAACATTCATTGCGATCCATTTGAACCTCACCTGCAAGTTGATGCACCACGAGGCTCTGGCGCTGATTTTACTTTAGAGTTGGGAGGTCAGACTGCAGTTGCTTCTGGATAAGCCGATATTTAATCAAAAACAATAAACTACCGTTATGTTATAAAGATGATATATTATGAAGAAGTTACTTTAGTTTCTTTCGGTAGAGTTTACACCGTTTGCTGAATCCAATTGCAGGATGAATACGGTTCAAAGTACTGATTGCCCGAAATTTCGGTATTGTATAACTTTGAATATACATTTTATGGTAGACGTCCTGGCTTCTTTTTCGCGCACTGAAACGAGCAAAACTGTTGGTGTTCTACCTGCTTTTTGTGTAAAGCTTTTTTGTAGAACAATATGCGAAATATGCAGATTTTTAGATTGCGTGTTGGAACTCAAAATGCAATTTCGTTTTTATGTTATTTTTTATAGTGAGGTCATCTGAACGAAGTGGAACGAGTTGCAAAGACTACCTTTTATTAGTAAAATGATAGTTAATGTATTTTGTTTGCGTTTTAAAAATCCTTTAATTTGGAGGTAGAAGCAAGTTTTGTTGTCAGAGAATAGACTGACTCAACCAGGAAAGTGGTACTTTTCTGACACTAAATATGGACATTCACTTATATTCTAAAGCCTTTTACCAACTAGGTTGACTTTCAATCAATGGTCAACGGTCAACTTCAATGGTCAACGGTCGACTTTAAATCCAACTGCGAAACGGCTGAACTTCAATATTTTCTGTGAAGCGAATGCCATCTCTCTACAATCCACTGGTGATTTTCAAATTCTGTGTAATAAAAATTATTGAAAAACAATTAGTATGCTGACTTCCCTGCCCCTCCAGATAAGTGGCAATTCGTTGCTCAGCGTATGATGGGATAGACGATTTGACGTATATGACAGGCGTCAACAAATGTCAAAAACGTCAAATCCTATACATTTGGCATTCTATTCCATCATACGCCGAGCAACGAATTGCCACTTGTCTAGAGGGCCTGAACTTGAATTTCTGTTGTTAGACTAGCTGTCTGACTTTTAGGGCTCTAACTACCCGTTACGAATACCAAAGATATTCGTACGGCGACCGAAAAATACTTGTCAAATCTCAATTTTTTAGAATAAGTTTAGAACAAGTCTCTTCTAATGGGACAAATATTTCACTTAAAAATAAATTTCTTTAGAATTACACTATATCAATGTCGTTATACATACACCTATATTTCTAAATGTATTACTCTGTAAAAATAAACACAGATTCTGTTTACCTTGGCCTCGCGTAACGTATGGGCTGTTTATCTTGGCTCACACATTTAAGAGCCATTGGGGAGTCACTGGTTAGACTTGTACGAACCCGGTCTGCCATCAAACTGTCACTGCGTGTGTAAAGGATTTGAGTTGTGTAAAGACTTTTGGGCTTAGGTAAATTTAGCTGTGACGTCAATTGCCTGTGTGATTATATTTATTTTCTATTACTGCTGTGGTTATTCTTTTAGCTTTAAGGTATTCGATTCCGGGATTTCGAAGTTGACCGCATACGACTACCGATGCATACATCAGATACAGCGTATCCATTACTTGTTAAACTCTGATACGGATAACGGGGACCATGGAGAAGACGCAATGAATTACGCGCATCTGCTGTGTGCGTTGGCAGTTGTCGTATGCGGTCGGCCTCGGAATCATACCTTTATACTGCACAGAAATATCGATTTAAGAAATAAAACACTATCTTTGCAATTTATACGGCTTGACCAACCAATACGTAACTACGCGCGTTTGTATTAGCCGACACATTATGGTGGTTTAGTTTTAAGCTAGTTTTATCTTCCATGTTAACCAATTTAGATCGAACGTGTACTCACGTTACGACTGCGTTTAAATCTCATTGTCAAGTGGAATAATGCGCCAGACTACCAGGAAGGCACTGCAAGTTTAAATTCTTAGTTCTGCGCTATCTATTGAGCAATACACAAAACTTTGAAATAACTATAATTGTACAACAACAGTAATACCGTAGATTTATTATAAAGTTAGTATGACACATGTATAACTCTATGAATGAAGAATGAATTTAGTTTCGTATATGAAGACATGCCCTTTCTAAAGCGATTATCAGAGACATTTATTTTAGAGTACCCATTAACGAATAAAGGCTTATTATTGTCAACAAGAGACGAAACTTGTTCACGAGTTACTAATGCACTTGTACATATCGGACACACATCGCTTGATGGTAAGCTGAAGGCAAATCTCGGAAAAGAATGTCACCATCATAGACACGTTCCATGTTACAATGATGGCACTCAGCTTGACGGCCTCATCAGATGCTTTTTCACGCACCACAGAATTATTTGGGACTGTAGGAAGAGGGAAACACGTGTACTGTATAATGTCACCTTTTTAGACCCACTGATATAAAGTAGTGAATGAAACTTATACATTATGATAAGCACTCAACGCAATGGTTCGTAGCTTTAAAAAGAGATAATACTTAGCACAACTTATAATGAATAAACTAAGTTTCCTCACATGTTGCAATCTCTCACGTAGCAATGTGAAGACGTAAAACTACGGAGTGCAACGGAACGTGAGACCTAAGAGTCTTGTGCTAAAACAACCCATGTAGAATAAGATTTTGTAAGATACTGTCTGAAGTTTAGCGAATCTCACTCATTGAAATAAAACTAGTTTTTAACGGATTTTATCGCGATATCTTTGCTCTGCCACTGCGTGGTTATCGGCAGAGTAGAATTTGGGCCACTCCAACTCTTCCCATGCGGTGTCGTACAAGGCGACTAAGGGATAGGGCTGTTCAACTTTTTCAAGATTACATCTGTCTGATGTTCAACTGCCCTGTCCTTTAGTCGCCTTGTCGCACTGTATGTACGAGTATATACATACAGCCCAGACTCAGCCTCAGATACATGACTCGAGTGAACAATAATGCCCGGAATACGGCAATTAGGCTCACCCCCTATTACGTGGGACCTGATACAATGGTCTCTGCATAACACTCCGGGGTAATGGCGTGATTAGGTATATGTATTGTGTGTATATTGACTGCCTCTGTGGCGTAGCGGTAGTGAACGCGGCTGCTACGCAGGAGGCGCGGGTTCGATCCCCGCTCAGTGCCAATATTTGTATGCATGAATATAAATATAAATATTTGCATTGGTCTGAGAGTTTCTATGTATAATATGTATGTATTTACAAAAAAAAAAGCATTTAAGTATGTATGTATATCCGCATTCTAGATTCCATAACACAAGCTAATTAAGCTTACCATGGGTCTAGATAGCGTTGTGTAGAATGTTGTAGAATATTTATTTATTATTTATTTATTTATGTATGAATGTATGTATGCAGGTATGTTAGTACTTATGAAGAATTATGTACGAAGGTCCAAACTCGGAGGTCGTACGAGAACGTAGCCCAAATTTTAATTAACCATTCCAAAAACTTTAAACCCACACATAAACCAATCCGCACCTATTTAAACAGATAGTGGCAATATATCACTCGAACTGACGTTTAGTCAAAAAGCTGGATCTAATACGTGATTAACCCTTTAGCCGCTCGCATGGGTCGCGGCGATTTCACATGAATGGTGTAGGGTTAACCCGAGATATAGGCTCGGGACGTTATCGAACCGCGCCGGTACAAAAGACACTGATGTCTTTACTTCCTAATAAATTTAACGGAAATTCAGGATTATTTCCGTGTTGTATTATGTCAGTGAGTGTGTGTAACCCTTGTTATTCATACTGTTTACTATAAATATACAGTTTGCGATGTTCTACAAAGCGCTGAACCCAAAGTAAGCGTAGTTTATCTTTGTTAAGTAGGTCGCAGAATGTGGATAAATTTTTTTTATGTTCTTTTATTAGGACGCAAAACAGTTATGTATTAAATCATACAAAATGAAACTTAACATTTGACAACATTAATTTGTTGAATGAATACTGTAGTAGGTAAAAGAATTAGAATTGTGCTAAGCCTGTGCCATATTGCTATGCAATATGTATTGCAATATGCACATACATAAATACAATATACATGCATATAAACATTTGTACTGAATGGGAATCAAACTCATGGCCTCCGGCTTAGCTGTCAAATACTACGCCGCTAAGTGACAAAGTTTCTTAGTACTGTCATCATATCTTGTCCTAAAACATCGGCAATAGCTATACCTATAATATAAAAAAAAACATGATTGATTTTGCTTTTACGCAGCCAGGCAGAAAACCTCATTACAGCTTGATCAGACAACCTCGTCTGCCTTGAAAAAATAACAGCACTTCGACTTTATTATACAGGAGGAGTTTAATAAATCCTTTGGACCAAAATAATCTAATACGTATGCTTATGCAAGCACATTCAATGTATTTTGTTTTAAGTGACTGCTGAGTGCTATTAATGACTAACAATATTGTTGTTAGTAATTTTGACTAAACTGTGTTAGAAATGATTGTTACGATAGTTTCTAGTGGGTGACTTTTAGATAAATTAAAGTGTATTTAAAAGTCAATCGTATGTCATTGTGCCTCGTAAAAACCATGCCTCTTACACACAAATGAACCAGTTTAACGAAGAAGTCAAGTGTCACATAAGTGGGAGGAGGGATTCTCCTCCTTTCAGTTTCCCTATGTCTTCTCACAGTCCCCCCACCGCCCTTGTATTTCTTACTAATAATATAAAAATCTCATCTGACCAGTGATCGTTATTCTGATTGAAAATCAACAACAAAATATGAAGTGATTCCTATCCTAAGAGGAAGAACAAGAGATTCAGCACAGACCTTCATCTAAGACCGAATCTCGGATACTACGTAGTCAGTGTTGTCTCCAGCAATTAGTGTAAACACCGTCGACCTACAACCGTGAGGGTACTTCACTCCATGCTGCTTCACTGAAGCTGTGCTCACTGTTATAGCATGTGGCGAATCCATATCCGCTACATCGCATAACAGTGACGTACAGCGTGTAACAGTGACTGTACCTTTATCTGAATATAACGTCAAGAAATATCAAATTTTAAAATTGATTATTTTAGCATTTAAGTGGTTTACAAAATAATAAAATAATTATGAATTAGGTTAACTTTGTCGTATGAAACTACTTGACAATCAATAGATTTATTAGTACATCTATTCTAGTGTAAATATGGTTTGTAAACAATCTCTGTCCTTGATTGTACATTAATTTGTAATTTACGTGAACACTCAATGCTTTTTCATTCAAACTGGAAAAAAGTAAATTAGTGTCCTTATCAGTAATAGTTTGATCTGTGTGAATGTAAGACGAAGTTCAAAACTTGAAAGTTTGAAAGTCATAAATTTTACTCATAACTAGACGGAAAACAGTCCTACTAATGTAACAAAGTTGAATTTCAACAGAATGGTGAATCTAGTACAACTATCCTTGTCATTATAAAGTTCTTAGGACTATTTGGGTCTTAGTTCTAGAATTCGTTTATTTGTTAGTAGTTGTATATTTTTTTTACCCGACTGCTATTAAGCCTCATGTTTTTCGAACGTATCTTGTATATATGGGTGTAATCTTGTAATACCTATTCTTTATTGATATCTCAAATGAAAGGTATTCTTCATATCACAAACTGAATGTAACTTAAGGCGTACCGCCTGCTATCAAATTTGTTTCGTTCTGACTGATCCAGACTGCATCCTGAATACTGCCTTGGTGACTGAAAGGTGGCGAGTGCGGCTCTAAATATATAAAATTTCTTATGAATAATATAAAAAATAATCTCAGTGGTTCTAAACTAACTTAACCAAAAGCGCAAAATTACTGGTATTCCCATTAACGCTTTCAATTAAGCTTTATTAAAAGTGGATTCACGGTAATAATATAATAACCAGTACTCGACCAGAATCGATCGATCGTAAGACCTACTTTTACCACTAAGTTAACGACAAATGTTTACCATAATTAATGGCAACTTAAAAATCGCTATTTTCTACAATGTGTCCTCTTCCTAAGCACTCGTCAGTAAATGCAGGAGAACTTGCACGGCACGCTTGTTGGTCTACAAATACGCCTACCAAAATAACGCGCATTTAAATTTTTACACAATATTTTTTGAACTGTGATGGAGTTTTCAGTTCATATTTGGACAGTTAGAATATTTTTTTTGAAAGTTGTGGTCAAATAAGTAATTAAAAAAAAAGATTTTCGTAAAACTTCGTTTTACATTGTATTTTGAAAAGAAAACTACAAATTATAGTATTTAAAAAATACTAAAAAATCAGTAAGTATGTATGATAAGAATAGCTAGCTTCACTAGCCATAGAATAGTTGGATCACCAAGCGTTTCTCGCTCATCTCAATATTTTGTGTACTTTTCAGTGTGTAGTAAATATTTATTTTTAAACATATATCACTAATTACCTTGAGTAGATAGGGTGTGGTTTCTCGCGATACCATGTTTTTTTTTCATACTGCGAGTCTAATTATTAGACTTTGTGTAGGTATGCTATTATAGCATGCTATAATAGCATACCTACACAAAGTCTAATAATGGGTATGCTATATAGGTATGCTATTATAGCATGCTATAATAGCATACCTACACAGAAGTCATTTATCAAAACCATGATAATTATTATTCTATGCTTTATGTATCATAACATAGATAACTTAAAATAAATAGTAAGGTACCATTTTAATGACGCAGACGGTCTGACGACGTCTTTTAACTCAAAAAATAGATAAAAGATAATATCCAAGCAGCTGTTGCGATGAAAGAAGAATGAAAATTATGAAAGACATGCCTAAGAAGACTTGTCAGGTGACAGCAACAAGCTTGGAAGCCAGTAGTCTTTTATAACAAGCCGGTCTAAAGATTGTGCGTTGAATTAGAGTGTACATTTGATAGTAATAAGTATTTATCCCTCCTCGTTTTTACTAACAGTTATTATATCAATGTATTATTCTAATAATAAAGAAGAGATAAATTAATAGCAAAATATAGACATAATTATAGTTCTAAAAACGTTATGTCCAAACCCTGATGATATATGAATAAATATAGTGGAAAAATGTGCTGGCCAGTTGCCAATAGCGAGTTTTGCTAAAATAATGGGTTAGCGGGAATATTTATTTTGGTCGCATATTACTGTGATATAAAATATACTTTAATTAATTCATTTCCGATCGTTGGTATTAGTGATGCAAATTAGTCTGGTTAATGGAACATTAACATAATATTCTGGGAACGCAAGTGGTCATCACACTTTAGAGGCCGTTTAGAAAATATATAATTCGTAAAATTATTTTTTTTTCGGTAGGCATTGTATAAATGTATACGCAATATCATTAGTTAGTAAATTATGCTTTAATTATTTTTTAATATTATTTTTATTTATACTTGAAATTGTTTAACTTATTATAAGTGACATTGGTCAAATATGGTGGATTAAATCTAACTAGTAAAGAACAGAAAAAAGCTTCGAAGAGCCATAATCCAACATTGCAGCGACTAGGAAACGGTAAGTCAAATGTTATAAATAAAAAGTCCTAATCTAAAATACATACCTGACTACAAATATCAAAATGATGTAATTAAATTAATTAAATCCTTCAAATGGTCCCGCAACTTTAACGAACACTATATCTACAGTAGGATATCAAGTGACTGTCTACTTGCATATTGCTGGTTAAGACCGAGATAATAAGCACTGAAGTTAATTCTCTAGATAATTCTAGACTTTTAATAAAAAACTTAGCGTCGTTCTAGCTTTGTTCATAATAAGATTTAATATAAAGTTGGTTACGTTTGACGAAGTTTCTAAAGACTTGTAAATGAAGTCTTTTCACTCATTAATTCATCGACTATGAACTAAATACGGTTTTACTGCTAGGCAAGAGCAATAAGAGCTTCTTTAACGTGTATTTATGTTAATATAACACTGGTTTTGATACTATTTCGAATTCTCTGCTCTGTCTTTTTAAATTCAATGCTGAATACTTTCGAATAACTTTTAACTTTAAATTTCATTGTTTGAATTTGATTTTAATACTATTTCTAAGTCGTTCTGTATTATCTTTCGACGGCAAATTAGTTTTAAATAAGTTTAATATAAACATTGTTTGAATAATATTGTTTTGTGAGTTTGTTATTCTCCGATTCCACAGCATAATTTAGTCTTTTTCAGTCATTTCACATTTTGTGTGTATCACGTTAACTTTGTTTTGTGAACTTTAATTATAAAAATACAGGTGATCTGGGTCCCGGCTTCACCCGGGAACATATTCAAAAAATGTGCTAGCTACCAACCTGAAACAAATATATTCAAGAACCATCTTTGGAGTGGGTTGTAAATATATCGTGTTAAATGCGAGTTCAGTCGATGCATAAACTTCTGGTTTTTGACACACAGACAGACTAATTGAATATTTATATATAATACTAGCTGTTGCTCGCGGCTCCGGTCGCGTAGAATTTTAATCCCGTTCCTGCGACTGCATGTTATTCTAGATTGCAATGTATCCCTGCACCGACTTTCAGCAAGATTCGTTCAACCGGTAGACTGTGATTGAATATCAAAAATCCAAATATGTATGTATCTTCGCAAACTTTCCGATTTATAATATTACTACGATTAGTAGGATAGTAGGATTATGTATTATTACATTTTGTGTCTATTTTGGTATATAACTAGATTACCACCAAACAATCAAAACATAATGAATTCAAACATAATTACCCCACCTGAACTTACTCGATATACCTACAGTTGTTTAACACACCCTATTGTTCCGCTCCACAAACACTATCGCACCTTTATTTGGTTAGGCGACGACTAACATTTGTAGTATTCTTCATACACCACAAAGAAGCAGGTGTGTATGGACCTTGAACAAATACTTGAACAAAACCGACCCGCAAAGGGAACGATAGAAACATTGTACATGTTTTGATAGCAAACAAAAGCGTTTATGACCACCCTAATAAGGGTTGCTTCGCACTAAACCGCGTCAATTTATTTTGGTGTATTCATCTCATCTTTTTTCGGTGGCAAAATTGAATTTATATTATTGAAAATAAGGGCTGATTATTTAGAGGTAGACGGGTGACCAGTGGATCAGCCTGTTACCCTAGCAGAAGCAGGCCGAGCTAGCCAAGTCGGGCGGAGCCGTCCCGTCTTGCCCTATCCGGCGGCAAGACGGGACCCCGTGGTTTCCACACTCGAGGGGGTCATCTCGAAAACAGAGATGGCTTTGGGTCCGCCGGGAAATGAGGGTTATACGGTTATACTCGTAGTTGGTTTGAATCTGACATAATCACACCCGCTGGCTCTAGCAGGGGAGGGGGTTTTCCGCACTATATAAAAGGGGGTAGACAGTTCAGGCTAGCCTTAACGTAGCAGAAGCAGGCCCAGATTGGCGGTCCCTGGCTTTCGGATACACCTCTGTGTATCCGAAAGCCAGGGACCGCCAATCTGGGCCTGCTTTTCCTATAGAGAGCTATAGGAAAAGAATTTGATAGCCATCAATTCGTCTAAATCTAGGTTGTCAACCGTGGTGACCAAGTTTAGTCACGATTTACGAATTTCCTATCTAGGATATTCCTGGATCCCCAAATTGACGCAAGAGACACTCTGTACTTTAGACAATGCACCCGATATTTACAACCCACCTCACCGTTAATTAGATTGAGGTGAAAATCGATGGGGTTTTCGCATGTTTGATGAGAGGAAAATTTGATCAGTTATAATATTGTACAAACCACATGACTTTAACGCGTGGTTTCATCTTGGTAGTAAAATGGCTGCAATATCTGACCTCTTTACAAATGAGAATAGTTTTACAAACTTGTAACTGTTAAACTATATAAATGACTCTTTTTATTGCCTTTAATCGCTCCTGATTGCGGAGAGGCTCCACAAATATAGCAGTTTTACCATTATTGCGACTTAATTTGATAAATGTTTGTATAGAAAGAATGAAACACACATAAATAACGCACCACAAATGCCAGAAATAAAATAGCCACTCTGATTATTTCTACCTTTTTTTACCGTGCAAAAAACCCCCACGGATACTTCCCCCGCCGGAGCCGATAATCCTCCAGGCTCCGGCGGGGCGATTAGGTCGGACTCGAACCGACTAAAATGCACGCCGTCTGTGGGCCATCGGTTGTTGGAGGTGAAATTATCGAAGACATATTATTATCCCTCGCACCCCGGCCGGCCCAGGGCCACATCTCTCGATCTAGCCCTTATCAGGTGTGGGGACCGCAGAGTCCCCAACTCGCCCCAGGGTATGGGTAGGAATGCGATGCGCGCCGCTGAAGTGTGAATATTTCTACCTAACAGAAGACTATCGTTCTAAGGATACTATTTTCCACAGAAACTCAAATTATGTTATACGGCCAACGTTTTCTTTTTTTGATCTTGACCTTTTTGTTTTATATAGGACACGTCAATATGAATTGGCAAAGTATCAGAAAAGAGGGTCAGATAGAGGGAAAGACACCAACAATGTTAAGGGTGGGTGGTCCCATCGGATGCTTTTTCACAGGCCGCTTAAAGGACCCGGGACTTTAGGAAGAAGGAAACATGTGTATTGCTAAGAAGTCTGACCCCCCAACTCTGAAAGGAGAGCCTGCGCTAGAATCTTATTCATAAATCAGCACTGTCTTGCAGGTGTATTTTTTTTTTTTTTTTTATTTAAACTTCTTGCACAAATAAAAAAATGTACAAAGGCGGACTTAATGCCACAGGCATTCTCTACCAGTCAACCTTAGGTTAGTTGGTTTGTGCCCTGAAATTCTTGATGTGGTCACTCAGAAGTGAATATATTCCACAGCACTCTAAGCGCCTTCGCTCCGTTAAGCGGGTGCGGGTCGCGGATGCGCACGCAGTGCGTCCGCCTGTCCGTCACGTGTGACGCAGCGCTGCTCTTGAAATAACATGAAACAAGCACGCGAAGCGGACGTCCGCGCCGTGCGCCCGCTAAACACAGCGAAGGCGCTTAATCATACCTAAACCACTACACGATTACAAAAACGCTGCATTTATAAACACTCACGCAGTGAAGTGAGTTTCCACCCTAAATTTTGTTTCATGGTGTACGTATTTGCTTAGGTTCTATAATATCGTATTTTATTAGGAAAATATGTAATCAGTTAAGCAGCTTACGTTTATTAAGTTATGGTTCGTTACACGTAGGACTAGTTATGCCCCGCGATTAGATATACGTCAGCGACTGTACTCGGTTCGGCTGTACTTGACTGCCTGTCTGCGAGTTTCTGATTTTTTTTATTTGCTTGAGCTTAGGTCGAGTACGTCCTTAAAATATAGCTTTCATTAAAAATTAAGCTATTTTTTTTTTATTATTATTAAAATTATTATTTTTAAAAGCTATTAATTAATGTAAAAAGAATTTTATAAGCATACCTTTAGGAAATTTAAAAGATTAACGTGCTTGAATAAACAAACTTCGCTAGCGTACTCGGGTAAAATAATCATTATGTAAATATTTTAGTATAAATAGTTTATAGTTTTAAACCTAATTTAGTATTGGTTTGAATTATGTTTCATTGTATTTGATTGATTAAACTTCCATCGTTATTTACTATGCAGAATAATGTAAACAATATAGTGTTATCTCCTTTACATGACCTATACAATCTTGAGGGTAGAATGAAATGCAGCAAATATTCCGACTTGCACTGCAATTTCTCAACAAGGCTTAGTAATTAAGCATTCCTACATTCTTGGAATTCAAAACAATATGCGGTCGTTTAAGATGCTTAGCGTTGTGCACAACAGACTTAAGGAGATACCCTATCTCTATCATTATAATATTTTAAAGCATGCAATATTTAGACGCGAGTATAATTCTTTCTTGAATAAATAAATAAATAAAACGTCTTTATTGTACACCAAGGATTTTACAATGTTACATAATGTTACAGGTTCGTGGTAAGTACAGTTGGCAGCCTTATCGCTCGGTGGAAATTTCTTACAGGCAACCATAATACCTATGCGGCTATGCATACGCCCGATACAGTCATAGATCCGATGTAGTAACGTCCCGTTTTGTAAGGACGTTATTACAAGTCGGTTTTAGGAAATCAATTGTTTTCTTAAGGTTTAAAAAATTATAATTATTCGTTCCGAATCGGTGCCCAGGTATCCTTATTATCCCTCAACAGTCTGGGTGTTAGGATAAGTGGATCATGGTCTACGTTAGACCAAAGTCATTGTTAACAAACCATTTTGCAACCAGCAAAACTACTTGCCTCACGTATAATGATTTTTTTAAGAGATTTTCTTCCTCATAGTTCTAAAAGGCTTAGGAAATTTACCTATTCATAAAAGTAAAGGCTATAATTAAATGGGTCATTTGTCAACTCGCTAGCGTCAAATTCGCTAGCGCGCGCGAGTTAACACTTTTCAGTTTTAAAATATTTTTTGTCGTCTAAAAGAAAATGAATCAAATTTTAAAAAATAACCTTAACCCTTCAACAGTGTAGCCGACGAGTTACGTCAAGTAGAACCCACTTACGAATATGACTGTCTGCCATGCAGATAACAGGTATGATATGCTTACAATGAATGTATCGAGTTCATGCTACCCTAACCAGCACTTAAGCGTAATAAAAAAATATAAAGTTCCCACCTGGTAGCCCCATTCACATAATTCCCGGAGTTCTTAACTCGCGAAGCTTAAAATGCTATCGTAAAGTGACTCGCATGAAACCACTCCAGCTTTAAAGGGTCATGACATAGTCGGGAAATAAAAAGTGAGGGTAAAATTATAACTGGGACGGCTTTTTGCTTAAGTGGAACGAGACTTTGTATTATGTTCAGATTCAAAGAGTTCTAAATAGGCAAAAAGTACAATGGTTTTACACAATGAACTGTAATCTATTATCTTTTGGTGAAACAGGTCAATGAGTTCGGACTTAAAATGTATGGAGGTTTTCTCTAAGAGGAGAACTTAATTACAAATTGAGAGAAGTAGTTGTCAATATCAACACTAAAGCGATAGTCCCGGTAACATTCAAAGTCCTATTCCTTCTCTTTTATGCAACTTAGGTGGCAGACAAGCACATAGCACACCTGATGGCAAGTGATTACCGTGGCCTATGGACGTACGCAACACCAGGGGCGTCACACTCGCGCTGCCGACACCGTAAGATTTAAGTCGCTTTAAAGGCCACGGCAAGGAGTTTATTCCACATACCTTTTGCCCGGGTTCTTCAAATGTCTGTCAAAGCCGTTTTCATATCGAATACCCTTAGATAGATAGCTAGATATGAAACTGACAGCCTCCGTGGCGTAGCGGTAGTGAACGCGGCCGCTACGCAGGAGGCGCGGGTTCGATCCCCGCTCAGTGCAAATATTTGTGTGAATTAAATATGAGTATTGGCATTGGTCTGGTCGTGCCTCGGAGAGCACGTCAAGCCGTCGGTCCCGGTTGCCATGAGAACATCTATGGCAGTCGTTACGGGTAGTTGGAGCCCTCAAAAATCCAAAAAACAACGGTCTAACTGCAAAACTTCGATATCGCCTAATGTTAACATTGAGTTGTGGAGGTCAGATGACAATCGCTTCACGGAAAATATCGAGGTCTAGCCAAATCCGTGGTTAAGACTGGTAAAGCGGACCCCAGACTCTGAGCTTCGGATGCGACTGGGAATTAACGGTAAGAGGAAGAAGATAGCTAGATATACCCTTATTAGTGTTAAAGAGTTCTAAAGTATGTCGGTACTAAACCTTTTATCAAATCTCCAGTATAGTTTCATTTTTGGTATTTCAAAGCTTCTGATAGTGTTGTGTAGTCGAAACAAAGGTTCGTAACTCAGGCTGTAGATCACACTAAGTTGGTCGTAAACTGCACGTTCCAGTGACCCATTACGCCGATACTGTTTGAGGCAATGGACTTGAGATTTACGCAGTTCTCATAGGCTACTCAAAGTAGCCTAGTTGAAGGCATCCAACTGCATTTTTAACCCCAACAAAAAAGAAGGGTGTTATAAGTTTGACGTGTGCATGGGTGCGTGTGTGTGTGTGTGTGTGTGTGTGTGTGTGTGTGTGTGTGTGTGTGTGTGTGTGTGTATGTGTGTGTGTGTGTGTGTGTGTGTGTGTGTGTGTGTGTGTGTGTGTGTGTGTGTTTGTGTGTGTGTGTGTGTGTGTGTGTACGTGTCAGACTGTCTGTGGCATCGTAGCTCCCAAACGACACACACACGTCGGGGTCGGGGGTTTTTTTAATTTTTAAGTTTATCTATTTAAAAGGAACTGCATTTATAATAATATGTATAACGACGGTGGAAAGGCAGAACACTTCAAGCGACACTTTGGTCGAAAATGACTTAAATACATAACTGGAATCCACATTAAATTCTGCGTCGATTGGTCTTAGTTTCATAACGATCTGAACACTTTGATGTCGCTTAATGTATTGCAATTTGGTATGGCATTTTTTTTTTGCTATGATTGAACCGACTCAAAATTTTATCTATTTTGATGTTATTTACCTTGATTTAATATACAAAATGTATGTTTGGCATTTAGGTTATTTAAGCTTCCTTAGTTCAACTTATAACAACCACAATATTATAGACGGATTAAATATATATTTGACATTATGCTTATGTACCTGCTGACATTAAAACTTACAACTGATTAATTTATTGTTTGACATTATGCCTGTAATATTGACATTGAAAATAAGATGATAGGAAAACCGAATAATATAATTTTGAAACACTATGCTTGTAAAGAAAATGACATTAAAATTTGCACGCTCTACGGGGCAGAATATGCTGTATTCACTAGTTTTTAAGACCTATAATGTAACCATATTCGAAGCAAATAAATGAATTTATTATTATTATTATTATTCACCTTTATTCATTTTTATATACATATAAATTATATTTCTAAATATACTTAAAAAAGAAAAATACATTTAAAAATATAAAAAATAGTGTCCCACCGGCATCGGGTACAGGGACCAAGCTGCCGGTGGTTAGGGCTCCAGGGAGAGGAACTTCCTCACTATGCGTGCAGTGCCTAGCAAAACTGCCTTCTGCATCAAGCCCTTGAGCCAACCGTCTAACGAGAGCCTCTTAAGATGTTGATCGAGGCTCTTGGCGATAAGTCCGTGAACGGAAACGACTATCGGTACAATAATAGCCGAGTCCACATCCCACATGTCGACAATCTCATGGGCCAAGTCCAAATACTTGATTTGTTTTTCTTTTTCTGCCTTCACGAGATTCTCGTCATGAGGGATAGTGATATCAACTATTATTGCACGGCGCTCTAATCGATCTATTATCACTATATCAGGTTTATTGGCAACAATAGTCCTGTCAGTGATAATAGATCGATCCCAGTACAACGTGATATGCCCATTTTCGAGAACTGGGTCGGGCACATACCTGTAGTATGGTACCTCTGATTCCACAAGGCTATACTTTAGGGCAAGTTGCTGATGGATTATCCTGGCTACTTGGTTATGTCTGTGCAAATACTCGCCGTTGGCAAGACGAGAACAACCAGAGATTATATGTCTAAGGGATTCCCCGGGACGGTGACACGCCCGACAAATGTCAACCGTACCATCCTTTATGATATATCTCCGATAGTTATTCGTCATAACAACTTCGTCCATAATTGCAAAGACAAACCCTTCGGTTTCCCCAAATAGGTCACCGAAGCGTAGCCAAGATAAAGAGGCTGGTATATCTATTTCGGGCCCATGTAGAGCCCGATAAAAACGACCATGCAACTCCTTGCCCTTCCATACATCCCTGCGGTCATTAATACTTAATACTGCCGGTTTGCGCCAGTTCTCTTTAGCCAGACCGAGCGGGGTAAGTCCGTTATCTACCATCACTACATCTCGATGCATATCCGCGTCATTGTGCAGAAAATATTCCCTGAGGTTGCACACCTCACGGTTATGGAGGGTCTTGGCATTTAAAAAACCACGACCCCCGCATTTCCGCGGTATGTACAACCTCATCACAGATGAACGCGGATGATGCATTCGGTATGCAGTGAGATGCGCACGGACCTTCCTATCCAGGGCGTCAAGTTCTGTCTGAGTCCACCTGAGTATGCCGAAGGAGTACATCAAGACTGGCATGACCCAACCATTACAGGCGCGAACCTTATTACCGCCTGATAAAAGACTTTTCAGAACTTTTCTCAGACGGCCAAAGAAACGCTCCTGCAATGATTGTTTCATACCAGCCTCTGAAATGCCTAACGCCTGCGACATACCCAGGTATTTATAGGTGTCGGCTGCAGAGAGAGCTCTAAGCTTTGTAGAATCTGAGAGCTCTGCACTTTCAGATTCCACAATCCGACCTCTCTTCACATGCATGACCGCACATTTGTCCACACCAAAATCCATCCTGATAGAGCTACTAAATGTTTCTGTCAACTTTAACAGCTCTATCAGATGGAGATTGTTGGGAGCAAATAATTTGAGGTCATCCATGTAAAGGAGGTGGGATATGACTTGACCCTCTCTCCGCAACCGACAGCCCAACCCTGAACTCTCCAGTATAGTACTGAGAGGGTTCAGTGCTAGGCAAAACCATAATGGGCTCAGACTATCGCCCTGGAATATACCTCGCTCAATCTTTATTAGCCCGTTATCCTCGCAAATCTGTCGACATCCTGGATAACAAAGCACCGTTCTCCATTGCCCCATACATGTCTTCATGAAGGCACATAGAGTTGCATCAATTTTATACAACTCTAGCACCCTCAAGAGCCATGTATGTGGCACAGAGTCATAGGCCTTTTTATAGTCTATCCAGCATGTCGCCAGATCCTTCCGATGACGACGGGCCTGTTGGCAAATGGCCATATCAATTATAAGGAGCTCTTTAGTACCTCGGGCCCCGCTCCTACATCCATTCTGAGAGATAGACATGATAGAGTTGTCAATTAAGTGGGATGAAATTTTTTCTCTCAAAATAGATGTAAGAAGCTTATATACTGTAGGCAGACAAGTGATAGGCCTGTAGTTTTTAGGGTCCGTGGTACTACCCGACTTATGAAGAAGGTGGGTTACACCGGTTGTTATGAAAGCGGGAAGCGATCCTGATTCTAGGCATGATTGGAATTGCATTGCCAACCGACCATGTGAGCTCCGGAACCATTTCAGCCAGAAGTTATGCAGTCCGTCTGGGCCCGCTGATCTCCAGTTAGGTAACAGACGGACTGCATTGGTAACATCTTCGTTAGAGATTGTTACTGGTTCCATAGTTTCTATAGACTCACACGATCGTTCGACAATTCGCATCCAATCACCCTCTGTATGACTGACGGGCGTCGACCAGATGCTACGCCAGAACGTATTAGTAGCATCATCATCTGGACGACGCATGTCAGTCACATTCGAATCAGGACGCTCCCAACTTCTGTATACCCACCTTTCGTCCCTTTGGAACGTACGATTTTGAGAGTAACGATCCACTCTCCTTTTATAACGTCGAATCCGGTTCGCCCACGCGTAGATTTTTTGTTTCAAGAAGTCAATGCGTTCTGTGACGCGCGACAGAAATTCTCGAGGCCTTATATCAGTCCCCGAGAACGCACGCGTCACAAAACGCATGACTCTTGGACGTGTATTGCCAGATCTAAAACATATCAGCTTTCCAATAAGTGCCCTAGTCTCAGCAATACGCTGCTCAATCCTACTCTGCCAAGCCGGCACAGCAGATTTCGGTCGAGTGGTTAAGATAGTACTATGAAATTTAATATTATTATTATTATTATTAAATTTATTATTATTATTATTATTTTGCGTACCCTATAATGCCCCTACATTACCACTTAATGCGTTTTTCTATGGTTGCCTAGTCTGTCGATTTGTCGTATAAATTGTTTTCCCGTTAAACATTATATTCACAGTATAGATATAATGTGTTTTGCTAATATCTCGATACAATTGTCATGAGATTTAATTGGTTTTGGCAGTCATCTAATAATACACAAGTGTCGCTTAATTTACCTATGTTAAAAAGAACACGAATATTTTAAAATTAACCGACAGTACTTTTTTCAAATAAAATGTCGCTTAATTTATAATTTGAACCATTTCGAATGTATAAATAGAAGAGACAAACAAATGGCGCTTCATTCATTGACGACACGCGCTTTCATGAATAGACCGAGCGTAAGATATTTTCTTATTATTTTGTTAAACCTAGTTTTAAATTGTTGGGTAACTGGGTAATTAATTAGTATGATTAATACGAGTATGATAACTGTGTAGCTAATAATAAATTTGATGCTTATTCATTTTGTTTAAATTGTATGTTACAGTTTTAAAATGGATCGTAAAACTTACTTTAAACGAAAAATATTCAAAATGACTGAATCACAGTCAGTTATGAAAAAATCATGCCGACGTAAAATAACATTCGAAAATGAATTAATCAATCAATTAGCCTACTCTGCAGTAGGCTACTGCTGCAGTACTCCACTGCTGGACATAGGCCTCTCCCAATACACGCCACGTTTGCCGATCCTCCGCCTTCCGCATCCAGTCCGTCCCAGCCACCTTTCGCAGGTCATCAGTCCACCTAGCTAGGGGGTGTCCCACCTTCCGTTTACCTTCGTGCGGTCTCCACTCTAGGACTCATTTGCTCCAACGGCCATCAGTCCTTCGGCAGATGTGGCCAGCCCACCGTCGATGTTGATGCCCAGTCCAATCTAGAGTCTTGAAGACGTCCTCCAATGCGTTGGTGAATAGTTTGGGAGATATAACATCTCTCTGTCTCGCTCCACGTTGGAGGCTAATGGGTTTCGTCTTCTGGTCTTGGAGCTGGACGGACATTGTGGCAGTATCATACAGGCATCTCAGCGCCTCGATGTATCGCCAATCAACACGGCACCGCTGCAGGGTATCCAGCACAGCCCAGGTTTCGATAGAGTCGAAGGCTTTTTCGTAGTCCACAAACGCCATACACAGCGGCTGGTTGTACTCCTGCGTCTTTTCTATAATCTGCCGAACAGTATGGATGTGGTCTACGGTACTATAGCCTTTTCAAAACCCGGTTTGCTCAGGTAGCTGGAACTCGTCGAGCTTACCCGCGAGGCGATTTGTGACAACTCTCGAGAACAACTTGTAGACATGACTCAGGAGTGAGATGGGCCTTTTTTGAAAACAGTACCACCGCACTCCCACTCCATGCCCTAGGTGTTAGCCCTTGCTGGATGACGGAATTAAAGAGGCTTGCTAGCTCTTTCAGAATTGGAGCGCTACCTGCTTTCAGCAGCTCAGTAGTAATTCCGTCATCACCAGGACACCTGTTGTTCTTCAGTTGCCTGAGAGCCGCCTCTACCTCGCACTGTTCAACATCTGGCAAATCCTCGGTGTAATGGCGCGTGAGGGGCTCTGTGGTCCTCATCGCTGTGTTCCGTCGGTTTACTCGTCCATGATGCATATAGCTGTCCATAGAAGTTCTCGATCTCTTCGAGTATCTCGAACTTCGAGGTAATCGTTTTGCCATCCCCAGTTTTAAGTTTCGTCAGATGGGGCCTCCCCAACTGGTGAGCGAACACTTTCGACCCTCTATTACGCTCAATTGCCTCCTGAATGGTGCGAGTGTTGGAGCGAAGATGAAATGACTGACATATCCCAGGAGCCGAAAAAGCAATATGACGTACTTGGAAAACACTATTGGTCGGGGGTTGAAGTTAATAGGTCCGTGCATTGTATAATAACGCATTATTGGACATGCAATGATTGTATTGATAAATAATCAGTAGTAGTGCATTTTAGTTTCTAAAAATGAGGAACTCCTTAGTGCCTGTGCCTATGTAAAATAGAGTAGATGACTGATATGATATCGCACCTCTCGTCATAGGCGGGGAGTTCATCCTCACACATTGCGACCGGAAACGGTGCACACTGTGCGGTATGAAAGGAACTTCATCCCTCGCACACTCAAGCTGTGGAATGAACTCCCCGCGATGGTTTTCCCAAGCGACTTCAATATGGGGTTCTTCAAGAAGGGCATTAGAAGGTTTCTTCAGGATCGGCAGCACGAGTGTGACGCCCCTGGTGTTGCATACGTCCATATGCCACGGTAACCACTTTCCATCAGGTGGGCCGTGTGCTTGTCTGCCACCTAAGTGGCATAAAAAAAAATAAAAAACTAGAGTTAAGTTATAGAAGAGATAATAGTGTTAAGTTTAAAAAAATATGTTCTGTTGATATCCTAAAACAAAAAATTACCATGAATGTTCCTGGTTAGTTAGTAAGCGAAACATAAGTTTTCTTAATAAAAAGAGTGAATTCTGAAATTTGTTTATTTTCACTGCCTTAATAAAAAAATATTAGGAGCTTAAATTATTTCATTGGTTTTACATTCTAATTTCTCAAGCACTTAAATGGTTTACCCTAAGTTAACCATACAGACATTGCGACACTTAATTTGTTTTGCCCATACAATATTAATATAAATTAATGTTGTTAAATTCTATTGCTTGTATTTTATAAACCAAAATAGTGGCGGTTAAAGTATTTTCCCGTGATCATTTATCGCAGCTCGGATTGCGTTAATGTGTTTTGCCGTAAACTATTATATCGGCAAAAAACATTAAGCGCCACCTATTTTTATAAATCTTTTAGGCTTTGTTTCATTAGTAGATTGAAATTATGGACTTTAAAAAAATAAAACAACTGCTATTTTACCTCAAATTACAAAGTTTTTTGGGTCTGCTGTAAAGTTTGAAAAATGGCGCTTACTTTAATTTGCTTTTCCACCGTCGATAAGGTCAAGACAAGCAGGATCACCGGTATCTAAATGCGAAAGTAATTTCAAAAAGCGTCAACAGCTTAGTGGTTATGGAATTGGTCTTACGATCGAGAGGTCCCCGGTTCGAATCCTGGCCATTATACTACCGAAGTGAACCCACTCCTAGCACAAGCAATTTAGCTTAGTTGGAGGGGTTAACGAGAATATTAGTCATTTCGGTTGCTAATATTCTTTTAAAAAAAAGTAAGTAATAAATCGCACTTGCTCCTTGCTAAAAAACAGATGAGGTGCTGCCGATGACTTTCCACATGACAGATCAGACTGTAAGTGACATACCGAAAAGTCAACATACCATAAAACAATAAACGAAGATAGTAATTATGCTTTTTATTACTTAACTGGAGGGGTTAACGAGAATATTACACTTACAGTCTGATCTGTCATGTGGAAAGTCATCGGCAGCACCTCATCTGTTTTTTAGCAAGGAGCAAGTGCGATTAACTTGCCCCTCCCCCTTCTACCCTCAAGATGTGTTAGCCCTCCACCCGCTGTAGAGCATTCCGCGAAGGGGTTATGTCCTAGTGCACTTGGGATACATTTATTTGGGGTCGGCCATATCAAATGTGAAATAATCGAACATCAATCTATCTTCAAAATCTGTTCAGTAGTTTAGGCGTGAAAGCATAGAGCTAACAGACAGAGTAGGTAACTTCTGCATTAATAATATTAATATGGATTAACCATTAATCACTAAAAACTGGGTATAACCATGGGTAGCTATACCCAGTTTTCTTTAAAAAATGGGGCAATCAACTTCGGACCAATTCCCCCCCCCCCCCCCCCCACGCCGTTATTAACTTTTTTTTTAGAATTATGGCGCGTTGATGCATAAAGATTCGCCACCCCTGTCCTAGTGTGAGAGCCCCACACATCCGCATGACTTCCCCGAGCCCACGAAATGTGGAAGATACTTTTTTTCCTGACTAAATGAAAAAGGGGCCCAAATGTTCTTAGTGCCTTGCACACCCTATATAGCATGGTTTCAAATTTCAAATTGCATTCTCTATTCATATAGAATTTACGCCTATGGCAATCGAGGTCAACGACTTTACCGTCAAATACTACTGATGTTTTACATAACATATAACATTTAAAATCTCGTGGCCCACATTACTGGGGCCCTTGAATGCAAACACGCGCATTACGAGGCGCGATCTCATACAAAGTCCAGGAAATATCCTTACAAACCTACGAACAGCTCCAATAGCCCAAATAAATGTAATCGTGTGGTCTGCACAATAATCATTTGAATACGAATGTACTGATTTTCTAGGGAAAACGTTTACACTGTTGGCCAAGTTGTATGGGATCAGCTGTAAAATTTGAATATCTATTTTGACATTTCCTTTTTCTGGTTCGTTGTGTTTTGGGTTTTATACAATGCGTTGAAGGGTGACATAAATAACAGCAAAATTACATACATGTATACTAGATATTTTCGTATTTTTAGAGGTTTTAGAGTCTTATGTTTTGTAATATGAGTACCTACCTATATCGTTATTTATACTCGTTATAATTTACTATCTATTTATTTGACTGCCTCTGTGGCGTAGCGGTTAGCGGTAGTGAACGTGGTCGCTACGCAGGAGACGCGGGTTTGATCCCCGCTCAGTGCAAATATTTGCATTGATCTGGGTGTTTCTATGTATAATATATATATATGTGTATCCGTATTCTAGAACCCATAACACAAGCTAGTTAAGCTATGCTTACTTTGGGACTAGATAGCGATGTGTCGATGTGATGTAGCCAAATCCGTAGTTAAGACTGGCAAAAGCGGACCCCAGACTCCGAGCTGAAAGCTTCGGATGCGACTGGGAATTAACGCTAAGAGGAAGAAGAAGAAGCGATGTGTAGAATGTCCTACAATATTTATATTTATTTATATATTTATTATTATTAAAAGACATAGTTTATATAGACCTATAAGTAGGTAGCCATAAAATTTAATAGGTACCTTTTTACTTAATCATATATTAGTAGTATAATAGTAGACTCGTATAAACATTTATTTTAATATACTCGAACAAATATTATCATAATAACAGGTAATATTGTCTTCTTTTACTCCTGAAAAAACGAGAAAGATAGATGATTCCACAAGCTTATGCGTGATACTAAGAAAAAACCGTTAATCTTCATAAGAATTACTCAGGACTCTCATTATTATATCACTAGACATTTCCACAACACGTAATAATAGAAAGAATAAATACGGATTATCAGTTTATCTGCTCCTCAGTGTACAGATACCTGCCTCTCAATACTGGTGGTATCGCCTTTCCACGCCTGCCTATAATAATAACCGACTTTACGGCTATCTCACCTATTTCTTCAGTACACGTTCGCCTTTTTCTTTTGTTTACAAATGGCTACGAGTTACAATAAGATCGTAATATTATTTTATTATTTTACTTTGTATGCGCTCTAGCGTGGTATTAAGTTTATTACGAAAAGCCTTCTGTTACTTGAGTGGTGCGATTTATTTCGTTTTTATTCGCTTGTAACGATATACCTAAAACTGTGTGTACTTACTGTATTTTGTATAAGATAAAGGTTGGCCTACATGGAATACTGTTGTCACCTTTAGAATGGTTCAGTATAATACCTTCTAAACAGCTTTCGAGGAGGTAGGACATGACGGTATATCCGTCCCAATCGAGTAGTCCGACTGGGGAAGTACCTCCGCCCTACAGAAGACCGCGGCTTTATAACCTCGTGTTGTGTTTCCGACGGTGAGTAGGGTAGCCAGAGCTCACTGGAGAGATTTTGTGCTGTCAGTGGGAAAACCAAAGGCTTTCACCTACTTATCTTTTGCGCTGATGACACAGAATCTCTCTGTTCTTACAGGGTCGACAGCACAAGTGTGACTGTGTGACTCCCCTGGTGTTGCACTCACCCATAGGTCACGGTAACCTCTTAAAATCAGAAGGGCCACACGGCCCTTCTGATTTTGAAGCACACGCTTGTCTGCGACCTAAGTAGTATAATAAAAAATACCCTATCAGTATCAATAAGGGTACTCAGATTATCAAAACCCTTGAGCAGACATACATAGGAATATTGCGTCATTGATATTATAATACTGCTTCTACCTGTGCTGCGATGAATTCATATACCTAACTGAGCAGCAGCCTTACCATAAACTCTTAAAACAGGTCATTATTGAACTGCTGTCATTCTACCAACTGCAAATGTCATTTTGTAATGTCATTTAAATATATAGGATTACAATGTGACATTTGCAGTTGGTAGAATGACAGCAGTTCAATATTGACCTGTTTTAAGAGTTCATGGTATGGGCCCAGGTCTCAGTCCCTCTAGACAAGAAGCAATTCGTTGGCCGGTGTATTTTAGAGTAGAATGATGAATGTTTGAAATTTGACGTAAATGACAGTCGTCAACGTATGTCATAAACGTCAAATCCCATAGGTACATTCATCATTATTATATACAACTAGCTGACCACGCGAACTTCGTACCGCCTAACAGTCAATTCTTTTTTTTTTCAATTTTTCTCTCCGTAAGAACCATCCCCATACTTTAAGGAATGTTCTAAAAAAAGAATTAGCGAATCCGTTCACGCGTGATGGCGTGACCAAGGAAAATAGGGATTCATCTAATATATAAAATTCTCGGCTTGACCGATTTTGATGAAATTTTTTGTGCTTATCCGGTATCTATGAGAATCGGCCAACATCTATTTTTCATCACCCTAAATGTTAAGGGTGGTCCACCCCTTAATTTTATTTTTTTATTTTTCAGACAAAATTTTTTGTTTTTATTTTTTTATGATACATCATACAAAAATACATGCAACCCTAAATTTTCACCCCTCTACGATCAACCCTTATTTTTATTTGGTAATTAAAAAGTTTTATTTTCTAATATATAAAATTCTTCTGTCACGGGGTGCGTAATCGAACTCCTCCGAAACGGCTTGACCGATTTTGATGAAATTTTTTGTGCTTATCCGGTATCTATGAGAATCGGCCAACATCTATTTTTCATCCCCCTAAGTGATAAGGGTGCAGCGGGAACGGGATTTGAATACCACGCGGGCCGAAAATATGGCGGTACGAAGTTCGCCGGGGCAGCTAGTAGTATGATAAAATTAAAACTGGTTGAATATTTTTAACAGCGGCAGCGGTTCAATTTTAAAGTTTGGAGTTATTTTTAAAAATAATTATTTAGGAAAGATTCGAATTCTCAGCATAATGAGGCAACACTTTTACCAATTGAATAGTTGCCTATTCAGTTGGTAAAAGTGTTGCCATGCAAGTCATGCAAGTCCATACATACACACTTAAATAATTATAATCACGCCTTTATGCATTATTGAAAAAAATTTCACATTTTTTGAAAATTATCACCTACCCAATCCATGTCATTGATATAATATCAGGATTCCTTTAATGACACTAAATTCCGTGTGCGCTTACGTTAAAGAGTTTGAGGTACATACTTTAGTATGATTTATGAACTTTGTGACACGATGGCACTCCATCAAGGCAATTGCTTCATGTGACAGATGATCATATTGTATTTATGGGTACATAATTTAGATGATCCATCGTACGTATCCTATGTTTGGTGTGCAATAATAGTACATTATGGTACAAGTGAGCAAAGTTGGTGATTACCGCCGAGGCGCCATTGAGACCCGAGCCGCTAGGCGAGGGTCTTAAGTGTGCCGAGGACGGTAATCATCATACTCACGCGTGCCATACGACGTTTTACAACACACTTGCGAATAAAATAATACTACAAATACTAAATAAACAATTAATTCGTTTTCCTATGTGCGCGCATCTAACAATGGCGGTCGGCCATATTTAAAAAAAATGAGGTTTGAATTTAACTTTTTTTTACTGTTTTTTTTTTTGTACTTAGAGAAAAAAAAAAATTTAATTTGAGTGAAAATTTTGTTTATTAAACTAGTTACAAGTTGAAATTATTTATTTAAATATGAAAATGCATCAAATGAACATACAATAGGCATATTCATTTATTCGTACTATTAAACAGTTCTTTTTTGTATCGAAACTTTTTTAAGAATATAGAAACTTAACCTATAAAATTTAAATAAGAATATATAACTCACTTGTGAATAATAGCAATGAAAAAGTCACAGTTTGATAATAGGTGTCATTACGTGCCTATTTGCGGTGAAATAATAGCACTTTTATGAGCAGGTGTGTTGTAAAGAGTTTTTATTTATCTTATCTTATAAACCGCTAGCTAAATAATTATGTGAACCACTTCTTCGGATGTTTGTTACTCAATTACGCGCTAACGGCGGAACGGATCTGGCTCAAATTTGGTACAGAGAAAGATTACATTCTAGAATTAAACATAGGTTTAGGAATAAATTGCTATGGGCTGCGGGAATGGGATCACGCATGTGAAGCCGCGGGAAACAGCTAGTATAAAATAAATAATTGATAAAGAATTGAACGTTATTCGCATGTTTGAGTTTCTCATTTGAATCTTTTCACTAAAGGGCCGCGTTACTTACCTACCGATGATGGTAAGTATCCATACTTCCATACTAATATTATAAATGCGAAAATAACTCTCTGTCTTTCTGTCTCTCTGTCTGTCTATCTATTTGTCTGTTACGCTTTTATGCCTACACCACTGAACCGATTTTGATGAAATTTGGCATAGAGATAGATTAGACCTTAGGAAAGGACTTAGGCTAGGTTTGGTCGCCATAACCGGCATCCACGCCGGCGGAGCCGCGGGCAACAGCTAATAGCTTATAATTGTTTTAATCCATTTTTTTGACATTGTCATTGACGTTGAATTTGACGCTGGATTTGAGTTTGACATTAACTTTCAAGAAAAAAAAAAGAAATCCGATTCACAATGGAATAATACTATTTGTGGAAAATGAAGTTACTGCCACAGACATGCACAGACAGCTGTAGAGAAAAGCATTGATAGATACAATTTATTACAATAATATTCATTGACGAATATCAATATAATGTGTATTAACATATATTATGTATGAATACATCATTATGGAGTGGCCCTGCGTTGGACATAACAGTTAATTAAGTGCCATTGAAAGCGGTCTTCATTATCCGACGAAATATTGGGTTACATCATTCACTGGATATTGAGCACATAATATATCAGTTATGACGAATTAAGCTACCTAATTGGATCAAAACCACTTATTATTATAAGTTTATTTATACACGCTATTATTATAATAATTATAATAATGGTTTTGGAAAAGTTATTTGTTTATTTTATTTTTACTTGTAAGGCAAATAGTGAAAGCATAATAATAATAGTGTAATGTTTATACCTACCATTCAGGTCCATGAGGTGGACCGTGTGCTTGTCTACACAAGCACACGGTCCACCGCATGGAAAATGGATACAGTGGCTTACGGACGAGTGCAACACCAGGGGAGTCACACTCGTGCTGGCGACCCTGTAAGAACAGAGAGATTCTGCACCATAAACGCAGAAGACAAGCAGGATAAGCCTTTGGTCTTCCCACTGATAGCACAAAACCTCTCCAGTAAGCTCTGGCTACCTTATTTACCGCTGGAAACACAATACGAGGAGTGTACTAAAAAAATACAGGATTGTACAAGAAAAAGAAGTGCACACCCACTAAAGTAAACTTTCCTTTATCCAACAACAATCTTTTTGTCTTTTTAGTAAGGAAGAAACATAAATCTATTCAACATACCAGGATCTCAAATATCAAGAGAGCTTGATTCTTAATACGTTTCGCCCTAGTTCGACCTACATAGCAGGTACTGTGGTACAACCTTGAGTCATTTACGCAGCGTTACACGTTTCTAATTTATTATTAAAAACGTGGGTTTCAAGTGTAGTTTTTCATGTAATCGTACTCGGGGGAATAGAATAGTAAGTAGACTTTATTTGTATTCATGTTTAAGGTTTCATGTGTTGCAGCAAGCAAATGCCCAAGTTATGCGTTTGATATTGACCAGCTGGTCGTACTCGACGTCAACAGAAAGATTTTTAAATAGAGCTACCGTATAGTCTACGGAGTAGACATCCCTAGGTCGCTCAATGACCTCCGTCCTCCATGAACGTGGGTCTGACGCTGACAGATGGAGCCGCCTTTTATCCTAGCAAGCGCACCTTCTCATATCCGGGGGTAAGATAGAACCCTATGGTTCCCACACACATGGGGCATCTTGAAAATAGGTCGGGATGTGAGAGATATACTACTGGCTATCTCGCCTCCGCAAACTGAAGACCCAAGACGGCGTGTGGTTTTCCTACAAAAAAAAACAGAGTATGTAGGTGTCACTGTTTTTAAGAGCGTTAATTTGTCAAACCTGGTCATAATAGGCATCATTAAGGTCTATACCTTAAGGATAGATAGCTGGTGTAGAGACAGAGCGTGTGCTTAAATTTTTAAAGATAATATATTTCGATTTGTATCGAATCAATATAATGTTGCTCCTAAAAGTATATATTATAGTATCCAGATTTAAAAAGTTTACTTTCGACTGCGTCTTCTGTTTTCATAATATACCACAATCGAAACTGACTATTTACCTACATTCTTCTGAAGATTTACTATGGAGATTATTAAATTCAAGGGAATTTAGTTCTAGCTGACTCAAGCCCTATTGGTCGTAAGAACGATTTTGGCAAACACACAGATGAGTGAACTTTCATTCGCATAATATGTTTTTCGTAAACTAGTATGAAATTATACTTTGCAGTCGAATCATATCATTGATATTGTAGTTATTATAGTGTTATCTTTTGCAATAATATTATATCTGAAGATAATGTTTGCCTTTACATACTGAATGCCTTCCTTGTATATATTTATAGCTACGAGCCCCTACTGTAAATAACTGATTAATGATTATTAATTAATAAGTAATGATTGTACATATTGTGTGGGAATTTTAATGAAGTTGGTAATGATATTGTAAAGATTTGAAATTTTTACCTAATATTTCAATTTATTTATTTGAAATTCAGATAATACTATTATTTGAATTACACGTCGTGACTTTTTAAGTAATCTTATGCACTTATAATATTTCATCACAAGTAATTGTTAAAAAACAAAAAACTAAATCTTACGTCGTAAATACAAAACTTGAATAAAGCGCTAGTTTTTTCAACATTTCTATTTATTTTCAGTTGCGATTGGAGATGAAAGGCTTTCAATGAATGGCTCGAATATTGCGTTGTGGGAAAATTAAGTTAGAAGTTATTATTTTCGCCCGCCATTTATGATTTACGAAATCTTTCTTTTTGTGTACAAATGTATCGAAATTGCATTATTGTGTAGCGCACTTATACTCTTATTGGATTATACTATAGATTTTTCATTTCGTTGTGGAGCATTTGCTAGAAAGATTTTAGAAATCATATTTTTTTTCAAAGGTATTTTTAAGCAGTTTTTAAAATAAAATAAAATATTTGTATTAGTAGTTGTATTAGCAGTGTTGGTTCCTGGTTGAGTAGTATAGGGCTACCCCATCTCTGCCCGCGGGTACCATAGAAGGTGGTTCAGGGATAGGACTGTTCTACATCCGATAGTAAACATACAGCCAGTGACAAAGTGCCCGCTTGACGGCGATAGGCTCGCCCCCAATAACGTGGGACTGAAAAAAAATTATGGTTGACGAAGTTACCTCTGCCTACCCCTTCGGGGATATAAAGGTATGTATGTAGGTATGTATATTAGTACCAAAATTTTAGTAGACCAATGCTCTTAAAAATGGAGTTACATTTTAATAACCTCTATGACGCTGCTGTGGCAGAACTTTCAACCACTACGTGAAACGTTTTGGGTTTAATTTCAGCTCAATGTTCTCTATGCATAAGTAATAGTCTACTATACTATAGTCTATATGCATTAGTTTAGGTACTTCTACGAATCCATGCTTAGTTTGAATTTAGATTACCTTCCCCCATGTCTCCCCTCTTTAGACATCTGCTAAAATATTTTTTTATTTCCTTACTAAGCAGCCGGTCCTCTTAAATCGATCCTACATCATTGGATTATGGGCTGGGCACTATTCATGAGGCACAGGTAGCCCCAGTTTTTAAAGTTAAGTAGTTTCCGTTCTGGCGATGTTCCAGCACCGTAATAACCACATTACAAATAAGTGTCTCCCCGTAGATCGCATCTCGTACGTTGTAATTCTACAGAATTCAGTTTTGGCAAGCAAAATGAATAATGTGAGACGATGTATGCGGCTAATGCTAAGAGCATTTTATGCGCATGAGTTATTCCCGCGTAGATTATAGTTAATGGGTTCGTGTTGGGAAATGCGTTCAATTAAATGGCTTTTTCCCGAAGTAAATTCTGTTTGGTTAATGTACTGTACCGAGTTTGTCATACGGTCGTTTTCAATCATGACATTTTTGGTATACAATATTTTCTGTGGTATTAGGATGGTAAACAAATATGTGATCCAGTGGATTGTAAGCGGTTACCATTGGTCATCATTATTTGAAATACTTGAAGTTTTAATTACGTATTGCCAAAGGGAACGGGGAATTTTAGATTCGGCCGGGGTGCGAGGGATATGGCTATGCCAATCTCACCTCCGGCAACTGGCGGCCCACAGAAGGCGTGCGTTTTAGTCGGTTCGAGTCTGACATAACCTCCTCCTCCGGCCCCGGCGGCGGGGGAGGTATCCGTGGGGATTTTTTGCACGATAAAAAAAAGAAAATGGAATTTTAGATTGATCTAGATCAAAAAATAAAGAGTACTGAGTTTATGACCGGGGTTTGCTCAGCACGGGCCTTCATTTGCTAAACATTGGTTTAGTTTTGATGTTTTTGACGTTTTGTAAGTACAGTTTTAATGTTCTATTCTATAAAGAGTAAAAAAATGCCTTTGAATCTCATTTTCTGAGCCTTTTCCCAACTCAGTTACGGTCGACTTTCCAGTCTAACTGTGATACGGCTGAACTTCGATGTTTTTCATGAAGCGACTGCCATCTGACCTCCACAACCAATAGGCGATATCGAAGTTCTGCAGTTAGGGCTCCAATTACCCGTAACGACTGCCATAGTACGGCAACCGGGATGGGACCGACGGCTTAACATGCTCTCCATGGCACGACCAGACCGATGGAAATACCCATATTCTTGCATGTAAATATTTTCACTGAGCAGGGATCGAACCCGCGCCTCCTGCGTAGCGGCTGCGTTTGTTACTGCCACGCCACAAAGGTTGTCCAGCCGGCCTAAACAAGTGGTAATTCTTTTTTTTTTTTTAATGAATGGCTCTGTGCTTTTAGCATCAATTCCGCCAATGTCCCGTAGTAGAGCTACTAACGCAGGAGATAGAGTGGCCCAGAGGTCGTATTATAGAATTGAATGATAAATGTACGGGATTTGACGTTAGTGACATACGTTGACAACTGTCATATACGTCGAATCCCATAGTTTTCATTCTATTCTACAATACGCCGGCGAACAAATTATCACTTGTCTAGAGGGGCAAAAAAGAGACCTGAATAATAATGTGCGGTGGTTTTCCCAAGCGACTACAATATGGGGTTCTTCAAGAAGGGCATTAGAAGGTTTCTTCAGGGTCGGCAGCACGAGTGTGACGCCCCTGGTGTTGCATACGTCCATAGGCCACGGTAACCACTTCCCATCAGGTGGGCCGTGTGCTTGTCTGCTACCTAAGTGGTATAAAAAAAAAATTACAATTACATATTAAATTCTGCACTAAAATTTAGTTCCCAAGCCACCAAAATTCAGTTCAGTTCAGTCATTTTGTGCATGAATTCTCTAGTAGATTGTTACCTGTTGATAACAGGGAGTAACTACATAGCTTGGTGTTGAAAAACAAGTAAGTACGAAGTTATAATTAGGTACATAACCACGGTTAGACTGTTAGCCAATTGACCTACTTCTGTCACGAACTGCTTGACGATTTGCAGTTTATGGTTTGTGACGTAAACATAAATGGATACGGTTTACGTTATAGGTATAAAATATACCTAATATTGGCTGTTTGCAAAAATCACACGTAAACCGTACATTGGCAAAAAACTAAATCAAAATATGAATCCGACAGTAAAATTTTACTGCCAGATTTATATTTTGATTTCATTTTTTGCCAATGTTTTGGTTAGACCAGATAAAAAGTAGTACACCGTTGTAAAAAAATAATGAAAACATCAATATACGTTTTCGTTATGTTTGTTCCCGACAGTGTAGAATTGGGCCACCCCATCCCTTCCCATATGGTATCGCACAAGGCGACTAAAGGATAGGGCTGTTTAGCATCAGACAGATATACACAGCCCAGGCCGTTTAGGTTCAGAATGTCCAATTCCCAAAATGTCCACAAGGTGCAAAACTTCCATATCCCAGAATGTCCATATCCCAAAATGTCCAAATCACGGAATGTCCAAAGCTCAGAATGTCCAGATGCCTGAATAAATGCCTTATGAATTAATTGCCTATTGGAGGAACAGCTGCCCTCAACCTCAAGACGAAAGGCTGCGCCAGGGTCTCCCCTATATATCAGTACTAGTTTGCAGGTAACCTCACTTGGGGCTCCGAAGAATTTGGAATAGGCCCGTACAATTCTATGGCAACCCTGTTAAATCATTCATACCATACACAGTTACATACAATTACGCATCTTTTCAAATTTTTCAAAGGATTAAGCGTATAATATATGCCTGGATTGTAGCAAGCGGAAACAAGATGCATACCCCATTTTTGTACCATAATAATATATCTCTCTTAATTTAGTTTTTATGCAAAAATAAAACTTAAAGTACTATTTTATTAACTCTAAGAAATACTGCATATTTTTCTCTGATTTCTGGGCTTTCAAAACTTTCGTTGGTTAGCTTTACACAGAACTACTAACTGGATTTAGACAGATTATGCGGAGCTTAGTCAATTTGAACTTTGGCCCAGTTTTACCGCAGTTACGCGAAAATTGGTTCTTTTATTGTAAAACTCCAAACTACAACTTTTGTTTGTGAAAATATGCTTTATGAAAGTTAAAGTAAAAAAAAAAAACCTAATCCTTGTATATGACTAGATATTTTGTACTATTTTCTAAAATTTGAATTTATAGATATCATCATCATCATCATCACAACGTGTGCAAGCGGGGCTACCGCTTGCATTCAAAGCTTTCCTATATTTTCTCCTGATTTGGGTTACCTTACCTCCGAACCCGAAGAGTCCACTAATCAACATGTAAGTCAGGTCAGCTAGTAGTTTATAAGAGAGCCGGAAGTTTTGCCTCTTCAAATGACAGGCCTCACCCTTGCGCACACAAATTCACGACGATTATTTTCAGATTTCTTGGTTAAATATTATAATTTGCGCGCAGGGACTGATTAAGAGTTCTGACCGCCCTAGGCTAATTTTGAAGACGCGCCCCCATCAAGTGTGTCTACTGTTCTGGTCACCTTAAGAGTAGTATAGCCGTTTTGACTTTGTTTAGAAGTTTAGTGTGAAAATTTTAACATGGTTCATAATCTTAATTCTATAAAAGTTTTCAGATCGATCTGCAAGCAAAACTGACGTTATTCTTAATTTTACTCGACATTCAACCTCAGGGTGGCAAACATTTTTTTTAGCTGACTGTACATAACGGCAAAGCACCTTTTTTTGTCCATCATCAGACCAGCTCCAAGCCAAGGTGCCATAGTAAACATCAAATAATTTTTCAAGACATCACAAATAAGTCCAATCTCGATAAGCTTATCTTCTTTAGTTCAATAGTTACTACAGCCACTTTTCTACTCCATCTTCAAAACCTGACAGTCATGAATGTAACAAAAGACAGTTTTTTTATGTCAAAACAAATGGACTCATATTGATTGAATTTATCTTGTGTAGTTCCTATGGCCACCTTCTGATTCCATTTTCTGACCCTGAATTCAATGTAAATAGAGTGTTTGCCAAGACTACACAAATGAGCCCAAACTCTATGGATTTATCTTGATTCGTTCAGGAGTTTTTTAAGATCCCGAGTTAGTGGAGGTTGAGTAATATAATATCCACCAGTTCAAAGGCAAGGGATTGGCGCAGGAGTATCGCGTTTTAAAGGTAATGTTTCACTCCATGAAACTCTACCAGAGGATAATCGACTCCCGGATCTGACAGGTCAGTGCACTCACGGAGTGTCAGTATGAGTTTCGTTCCGGTCACGGGACCATGGATCCGACGTGTGCCCTAAGGATTTGCGGAGAAATACAAGGCGAAGAATACGCCTCAATATTGCCTATTCCTCGTGCAATGATCTAGTGGCCACTACGGTCTAACGGCGTTCCAGAGACTTACATTGACACCATCCGAGACATATACCACGATACCGGTTACGTGGTTCGGATCCCTGTCGGCGACATGAAAACCGGATCCATCACTGTCGTGGTACACCAAGGATCCTTCTTTATTCCTTACTTACTACTTCACTCTTCAACATCAGGATGCTCATGTATCCTTAATGGTGATGATATCGCGCTGATGGACACGGACAGGAGCAGATTGGTGCAACGTGTGAAAGTGTGGAAGGAAGCGTTTTAGAACGGCGGTCTGAAGCCATATTATTATGTGGAGAAGACATAATACTTGGCGCTAAACTCAACGGATCACACGCCCTTCCGCAAAGGCGCTAACTTAGTCGAGTGCATGAACCAGGTTGATTAGGTACCTGACTTCACGTAACTGGTGAAATAGATTACGACATCAAGGCACGTTTTGCCGCCGCGTGGGTCAAGCGGAAAACGACTGTTGTCATATGCAACCCTAAAATGCTATTTAGATTGAAGGGACAGGTCTATAAAACGATCATGTCCTTTTACTGTGCAGTGAAGCGAGATGAGAGATGTCGTGCGGTGTTCCGCAGGGATCGGTCCTGGGGGCTCTTCTGTGGAACATCGAATACGACTGGGTGCTTCGCAGTGAGCTCGTGGATGGTACCGCCGTGACGTGCTATGCGAACGACACGCTAGTGACGGCGAGCGGGGCTACACACCGCGAAGCGACGCCACGACCGCGGTTGCCCAAGTCGTGGAACGGATCCGGCGGCTAGGTCTCGAGGTGGCTCTGCAGAAAACCGAAGCCATGTTCTTTCATGGACCCCGGCGCGGACCACCGCCGGCAGGGTCCAGCATCACAGTGGGAGACTCTCACATCGACATCCAGCCCCAGATGCAGATCCAGAACCAGGCTTTTGCTCTACGGTCGGTGGCACTTCGGGGAGCATTTCCGAAGTCTAGTCCCCAAATTGGTGCTCACAGCTAACTTTTTGACGCGTCAGCTGCTGTGCACGACAATCAATGTGCTGAACAGTAGGTGAAGAAAAATGGACCGCAGGCCAGCAAAAAACGATCGCGCTGCACACGGCACCTTCGGCCAGCATGAACGCGAGTTTGCCGGTACATGTAGCAAGGAGAGAGAGAGAGAACGCGGCGTCGGTGTAGGAGAGAGAGAGAGAGAGCGAGAGCGCGGCCGCAAGCAGCAGAGAAAAGTAGTTAGAACCCGTATACAGTCCACTGAAGGATCGCGCGAAGTGAAGTAATGTAATTAATTAATAGTAAATTTGTGCCCGTTCATTCCTTCTTTTATTTATATATTCCGATAAGTATAAGTCCTTGAAGTATCGCGCGAACATTTAATGGTCCTTCGAGCCGGATTTAGGAATTAAAGCCAGAAAATAAGAAAAATTCGGAAATGGTAGTGACACGCCGACAAGGAGAGGAACCTGCTGCCCAGGGAGCTGACCAGGGGGCCACCGAAGAGGCCCAGGACCCCACGACGCGCAGCGGTTCACAAGAGGCCACGGAACGAACTACGACCACGGATGGCTTCAGGCCGGCTGAGGAGACGCCGACCCGTAGCAGCGCTGAAAATAATGGGGAGCATAGCTCGCAGCGCACCGTGCGGCCACCGAAGTCACGCCGCTCCACCAACTCAAGAAAGAAAAAAGAATTAGAGGTTAAGCAGCGTCTGGCAGAGCTGAAAATAGAACAAATACGAGCTGAAGCTGAGGTACAACGGCTTCGCCTACTACAGTTGCAAGAAAATAGTACAAGTGAAGACGAGTCCGGGGATGACCTGGCATCGGTTCGCATAGGTACGTGGTTACAAAGGGACACTGAGGCGCCGCAAACACTCGTAAGTCAAGACAACATAGGATCCACAGGCGACGACCATACAAAAGGTAAGCCAAGTGAAAAAGAAGTGGAAAAAAGTGACTGTAAAGTGAACGAAAAATCAAGAGAAAGTGCCTCGGTGAAAAATCCCGTAATTGACGTGTCTACGTTAGCCGCCGCGTTGTCTCAAGCGATGAGAAGCACCAGGGAGCCACCGAAGTACATGCAAGAGCTGCCTTTCTTCAGTGGGAGCAGCACGGAGTGGCTCGCCTTTAAAACCACATACGAAGAATCGAGTTTATATTTTACAAAAAATGAAAATATTGCAAGAATAAGAAGAAGTCTACGTGGGATTGCCAAAGAGGCAGTCGAGTGCCTACTATTGAGCCAACCAGACCCCGAAACTATAATCAAGGCTCTAGAAAGACGGTTTGGCCGGCCGGAGGCCCTCATTCACGCTGAGATGGAGAGACTCAAGACCCTTCATAAGCTAACTGATAACGCAAGAGATTTATGCGTCTTCGCGGGAAAAATAGCCAACATGGTAGGGACCGTAGAAGCATTGAAAAAGCCGCACTACTTACATAGCCCGGAAATGAGTAGGATTATTATCGAGAAGCTTACACCTATAATAAGAAACAACTGGTACAACTTCTCGGCTAAGAAAAATGAAGATATACCCGAGCTTAAGAAAATATCGATGTTTTTATCAGAAGAAGCAGACAAGTGCAGCTCCTACGCGTTGCCAGAAGCCACGCCCCGAGATGAAAATAGAGGACACGGGTACCGATCCCAAAAGACAAGAAGAGTAGAACAAACACTTTCTGTAAACAAGAAGACAGCAGAAGATACGTGTCCACAGTGTAAACATGATCACAAGTTATTTGAGTGCAAACGGTTCATCGCGTTAGATACAAATGCGAGATGGGAAGCCGCCAAGAAATATAATATCTGTTATCGCTGTCTACAAGGCAAACACCGACGCATCACCTGTAAAGCGCCCAGGTGCGGTAAGAACAGCTGCCCCATGACACATCACAACCTCCTGCATCACGATAAGCCACCGGGAGAGTACACCTCGACGAGCGAGGTAACTAATGACGCAATCACAACCTCGGCGGCCGAGCTGACGATAGCAGCAAACCCCCTCAGCAACAAACGAAAGGCTTACCTGAAGATAGCACCAGTGACATTAAAAGGACCCCGTGGCAGCATTGACACGTTCGCGTTATTGGATGAGGGAAGTACCATCACGCTCATTGACGAAACAGTAGCAGACATTATCGGAGCAGACGGACCTAGCAAAGAAATATGGATTCAAGGCGTGAACAGTGACATGAAACACACAAGCAAGACAGTCAGTTTACTCATCAAAGGTAAATACGCCGAGGACGAGCATGACGTGACCGCGCGCACCATGGAACGACTCCGTTTCACACCTGACACCGTGTACGAAGAGCATTTAAGTGATTGTGAACATTTAATAGACATACGTGATAAAGTGATATACGAAAATGCTTCACCGAAAGTGTTATTAGGACAAGACAATTGGCATCTCATAGTGACCCGTCAGCTGCGCACCGGGCACCGCGACCAGCCAGTAGCTTCACTCACCTACCTCGGGTGGGTGCTCCACGGCTGCACCGGCGCGACGACTGCAACAGTATCATTTTGCGGTAAGCTACAACAACACGAAAACAACACAATTGAGGACACAGTTAAAAATTATTTCAAGCTCGAATCGCTAGGCATCGAACCTAGGAAGCCGCGGCAAGATCCCGAGCATCAAGCTATGCAAATACTAGAAAACACAAGCCGCCGGCTGCCAGACGGGAGATTCGAGACCGGCTTACTGTGGAAAAATGAAAATGTAAACATACCAAATAACTACGTAGAAGCCAAGAGACGTCTGCTTACGCTCGAACGAAGACTCGATAGGGATGAAGATCTGAAACAAAAGTATGAAGAACGGATGGAAAACCTATTCAAGTCAGGCTACGCAGAACCAGCTCCTACACCACCACCTACAGGGAAAACTTGGTACCTACCTCATTTTCCGGTCATCAACCCCGCCAAGCCGCACAAGCCGCCGCGTCTAGTTCACGACGCCGCTGCAAAATCAAAAGGTATGTGTCTGAACGATATGTTGCACTCCGGCCCTGACCTACTGCAGTCTCTACCGGGCGTTATTATGAGATTCCGCCAACACCCGTATGCCGTCAGCGCCGACATAAAAGAAATGTTTATGCAAGTAAAAATAAGAAAAGAAGACCGGGACGCACTACGCTTCTTGTGGAGAGGTCAACAACGCACGGGCCAACCAAACGAATATCGTATGACGTCAGTAATATTCGGAGCTACGTCATCCCCTTGCACAGCACTCTACATCAAGAATAGAAACGCGAGAGACTACCTCGAGACACACCCGGACGCCGTAAAAGCCATACAAAAGAATCACTACATGGATGACTACTTACAAAGTTTTCCCACCGTCACAGCGGCGCGAGACACTACACAGACCGTCGACATGATACACAAAAAGGCGGGCTTCGTGCTAGACGGATGGACTTCAAACGAAAAAACTATCATAAAAGGTTTGTCAACACCACTTGATAACAGTACGACAGTAACACTCGGCGGGCAAGAGACAGAAAAAACACTAGGTCTACTTTGGCACGTCAACGAGGATCACCTTGGCTTTAACGCGAGCAACTTGAAAATATCTCAAGAAGTGAAAACAAGAACGCGACCGCCTACAAAGAGAGAAGCCCTCAGTGTGATCATGGCCTTATTCGACCCATTAGGCCTCATCTCGCCGATAACGACCCCAGGTAAACGTATCTTTCAAGACACCTGGTGCTACAAGACAGAGTGGGACGACCCACTGCCCGAAGAACTCCGAGAGCGATGGAACAAGTGGTTCACTCAACTCAACGAAGTAGAACACCTGAGGATACCCCGTTGTTATGTTCAAAACAAGTCATCAGTCATCTCGCATCAACTACACACGTTCGTAGACGCGAGCGAGGAGGCGTACGCCACAGCCGTGTATTGGCGCACACAACACGCAGATGGCGCCACAACAGTATCCCTAGCAGCCGCCAAGAGCCGAGTAACCCCATTAAAACCCGTATCCATACCAAGACTCGAGCTTCAAGCCGCCCTACTGGGGGCCCGCCTGGCCCAGACTGTGTTGGAAGAACACGAATATGAGGTAACAAACAAAATCTATTGGTGTGACTCACGAACTGCACTAACTTGGATAAGGTCAGAACCCCGCGTGTACAAGCCCTTCGTCGCTCACCGTCTCGCTGAGATAGAAGAATCCACTAAGAAAAATGAATGGCGGTGGCTACCTACTCGACTCAACGTGGCAGACGACGCGACACGTGCGACCCCCGAAGGCTTCGGGGTCACCCACCGATGGTACACTGGCCCCAAATTCCTTCAGCAGCCCGAATCAGAGTGGCCGATAGAAGAAAAAACCATTCGCTACGACACAGGTGAGGAGCGAGAAACATGTCACACGTCAGCTTCACAGAAAACGCACAGTACAAGCGACATACTACGTATAGAAAAATACTCGAAATGGACGCGCTTGATAAGAACGACGGCTCGAGTACTACAGTTCATTGCCCTGTGTCGCCGAAACAAGGTCAAGGCCGTGGCTGCCCGCAAACGAACCCAAAAAATAGAAAAACAAGATCCCGACTGGCGTAACAAAAAGACTATCCCAATGCCTAAACTTAACAAGGATAATGCAGTCAAACAAGGTAGACAGTGTTACCTAAACATACCGAGTGAATATTTAATTCGTGCCGAACAGCTGTGTATCAACGCCAGTCAACGAGACAGTTTCGCGAGTGAGATACAACGTTTGACAAGAGGTGAAACGAACGTTCGAGACAACCGTCTGACATATGTGAGTGTGTACATAGATGACTGTGGTACACTGCGAGTGAAAGGTCGGATATCAGCTGCGAAGGCGATAGGAGAAGACACGTCAGATCCAGTGGTACTCGACGGCAAGCATCCCTACACACGCCTCTATATTAAGCACGTACACGAAAAACTACATCACGGCGGGACGGAGATAACAGTCAATGAACTCAGACAGCGTCTATGGATCACGAAAATTCGACCGGCAGTGAAAAGCGAGATAAAGAGATGTATATTCTGCCGTATAAGAAAAGCGAAGCCGGCGACACCCACGACCGGTAACCTACCGGCCGCCCGCCTAGCCCATAATACACGCCCTTTCTCATTCACAGGTCTAGACTACTTCGGCCCCATCGAAGTCACCGTGGCGCGCCATCGAGAGAAGAGGTACGGCGCGCTGTTCACGTGTATGACCTCTCGAGCCATACACCTCGAGGTCGTACACTCACTCAGCGCCGACTCAGCAGTGTCGGCCCTAAGACGATTTATCGCGCGGCGAGGTTGCCCCAAAGAGGTTTGGAGCGACAACGCTACGTGCTTCAAGGCGGCCGAAAAGGAGCTAGCAGAGGCTGCGCGCGACGCACTACAACAAGAGGTTACGAGTCATCACATCGCGTGGAGGTACATACCACCATCGGCCCCCTTCATGGGAGGGGCATGGGAGCGCATGGTGAAGGCCGTTAAAGAAGCCCTACGAGTCACCATGATAGAAAAACATCCTAACGACGAGACGCTCTTGACCTTACTAACCGAAGTCGAGAACATCGTAAACTCGAGGCCCCTCACCCATGTCTCGGTCGACCCCCGTGACCCCGAGGCATTGACCCCAAATCACATTCTCATCGGTCCCAACTGTCACGTGCCCCCACCCGGACACTTCTCAGCTGACGACGTGTCGAGTCGCCAACAATGGAAGCGAGCTCAAGCCCTGGCTGACATCTTCTGGAGGAGGTGGGTAAAGGAGTACCTGCCCCTACTGCAACACCGGCGGGAGTCCAGTAGCAGCGGCGTTGCCCCGAAGGTCGGTGACGTAGTCATCATCTGCGACTCTAACCTACCCCGCAACACATGGCCGCGCGGGCGAGTCAGTCGAGTCTACCCAGGTGCTGACGGCGAGGTTCGTGTAGTAGATGTCATCACTAGCGGAGGCAACATCTTGCGTCGGCCTACGAGGAAGATCGTCGTACTACCAACGGAGTTCGCAGACGTAACCGGGTCAGCGACGGCGGGAGAATGTGCACGACAATCAATGTGCTGAACAGTAGGTGAAGAAAAATGGACCGCAGGCCAGCAAAAAACGATCGCGCTGCACACGGCACCTTCGGCCAGCATGAACGCGAGTTTGCCGGTACATGTAGCAAGGAGAGAGAGAGAGAACGCGGCGTCGGTGTAGGAGAGAGAGAGAGAGAGCGAGAGCGCGGCCGCAAGCAGCAGAGAAAAGTAGTTAGAACCCGTATACAGTCCACTGAAGGATCGCGCGAAGTGAAGTAATGTAATTAATTAATAGTAAATTTGTGCCCGTTCATTCCTTCTTTTATTTATATATTCCGATAAGTATAAGTCCTTGAAGTATCGCGCGAACAGCTGCCCAATATGAGGGGCCTGGAGGACTCCTGCAGGAGACTCTACGCGGGTGTCGTGCGGTCCATGGCTCTATATGGGTGAACAGTATGGGCGGAGAACCTAAAGGCCAGGCACGTGGACCGACTGCGTAAACCACAGCGGAAAATTAAATAGTTTGCAAAAAATCACTTTCTATGGCAGCCGCCGCCCCTGGAATTCTGGCAGAAGATGTACTATGACTCGCGTTAATCACTATAATACTGCATAATCGAGTTATAAACGGGGCCATCTGAGCTGACTTTTACCCCTGGCGAAATGTTGCATAGTACCTATTATTAGGCAAGTTGTCCGTTCAAAATAAGGAATCCCGGCTCTACCTCCTCCACTTCGCATGTTCTTGTGCGTGATAGTAGTAAGACTATTCGCACGCGCATTTCACCCTCCACGACGCTAATCCAGGACTACTTGGGCCTACCCCTTCTATCTGGACCCGGTGGGGGCGCCATTGCCATTAGCCTGGCGGTTTTCGTAAAACGTGACCGCACTTCTTTTTTTATCGTGCGAAAAACCCCCACGGATATCCCTTCGCTCCATTCGTCACCCCAGGCCCGCGCTCATGGGGACGGAGGTCATGCTGCGATCTCCGACGCCCGAGTTACCGCCGCTCGTCGCGGGCTGCGCGGTTTGCGATTCTCGGTGAGCGTGTGCACTGTGTGCAGCGCCGAGTTCTCGCTTGCGTCGCATTGATGGGACTCGTTGGCTCTTTATTCGCAATCATAAGCAGATACCACCCGAAGCACCCGTGCCCGGTGATATACTGCGCCAGCCAGAACGAGAGGCCGCCGTGTGGCCTCTCTAGCCACTCCCCCTGATGGGTCTTACCGCCGCTACTACGGCGCGCCCTGCGCGTGGTCGCCCAAGTTGTAGCTGCCACCATGTCCCTGTGGAGCCGGGATTTCACGGTCCGAATTTTTTCAGGCTCAGGATCGTGTCCCCGCTCCCGCACCTCCTTTCGAAACCGATATAGCGCGAAAGGGTTCTCGCTTCCAGGATCCACGGTGGCGATCTAGCAAGGAGACTCGCTGCTTCAAAGGATATCGTGCCCCCTGATGGCCCTGGAGGCCATTTTCCGCTGTGGTTTACGCAGACGGTCCACGTGCCTGGCCTTTAGGTTCTCCGCCCATACTGTTCACCCATATAGAGCCATGGACCGCACGACACCCGCGTAGAGTCTCCTGCAGCCTTGCAGGAGTCCTCCAGGCCCCTCAAATTGGCAATTCGAGTGACTCAATTCGGGTCGGTGTTGGGTTTGTGCGCACTTTTTAATATTTCTTAAAATCATGGGACTCTCAAAATTAATCAGTTCATAGCGCATTTAGTTTCAGTGTCTATTTGAAATATGTAGGGTGGATGCAATGATGTTAGATGAATAGTGCATGCGAAGACAGGATTTCAGCGCGTGCCCCCCGATCCTCTCGCCCCGTCCCGATTCTCGCGCCCCCCCGATCCTCGCGCCCTAGGCTACAGCCTAATTAGCCTAAGGGTTAATCAGGCCCTGTTTGCGCGGTCGGATGTCTTGTTCTAGCCCTAGATGGACTAGTACTAAGATATGGTATAGACCAAGACATTATCTATGGACATATATACCTTACATGTGTACACCTGCAAGGTACTCGTACACATAAGTACTTAGTACATAGTTCACGAAACAATCGACGTTTTTACAAAGGAGAAGTGAATGTGTAGAGCGCGTCATTTCAATTTAGACAAGCCATTCATCTATTGGGATGTATGTTTCCCTGCAATATTAGCGAGTAACAAAACGAGAACAAAGTTTTTTAAAAACGGATATCCACCTAACAGAATGTCAAAACAACAAACTGTACGCCACCGGCATTGTGGAAATGTCTATCTAAAAATCTGAAGCGGCTGTCGTTCATTTTTTCCAACAAACAACATGTACCGGGAAAACATTACAGAACTCGATGTCAGAGGTATCCATTTCAGGATTTTTCATAAAATCATGATTAATTCGAACAAAATTGGATTGCGCTATGAAAAAGTTAGAAGGCATAGATGTGAGAGGCTTTGAAACGCGCGTTAACTTGCGACTATTCTCCGTTTGGTTAGGTACTTGTTTTGAGTCGTGTTTTATTTTTAAATTTAACTTTTAAACAAAAAAAGATTAAAAAACGGAGATATGAAATAAAAAAATATTCTTAATTCTTTATTGCACACATAAAATACAGAGATCATACATATAGAAAATTAAAAGTAATATGTACAAAGGCGAGCTTAACTCAATATGAGTTCTCTACCAGCAAAAAAAAATTAAAAGAACACTATAGGTGATAGTGTTGCAACGTTCGTTTACTTAACTTTTACTCCTTTGCGCATTCTTGGGCATCCTTAGTAGTGAGATCATTATTGGCACGCATGTCATCTTCTACGACGTCAAATCACCGCCTCTTGGCCCCCCTCCTAGCGGGGTTCGGCGGAGGCAGCGCCCACGTAGTCAGACGGTCACTGTATAACGTGGCCTCACCAGCAAAGACGACTCTTTTGCATTTTATCCACAATGTTATAAACATAAAGGCTGTCACAAAATCCTTACACCTGGAAAATATCTTATAATACAAATACTGCTGGTTATGTGTTACTTGAATACATAAGCAGTTATTTAATATAAATTACAATACATAACTATATGCGAAAGGAAATGAGGTACCTCATTACTCGGAAACATTACGGCTTACCACACAATATCCGGTACTAGGGAATACGTCGCGTGTTATTTACAACATAGTTACCTATTAAATTACGCGAACTACTGAGAGTTATAGCTAGATTTTATACAGCTAAGAAAATTGCAAATACGAAAGTATGTGAGTAAGTTTATATAATAATACTTTACTTTACTTTAGTTTATATAATAACTATGAACAACTATTTAAATATTGTAATGTTATACCTGTTCACGAGAGGGTGAAAATGGTGCCATTAGTAGAAAACTATTTTAAATACAATTACAACCTAATAGAACACCCAATCACGACACGTAAAATAGTTAATAAAAAGTTAATTACTAAAACAGCCAAAAACTACTATGGCGAACGTACTACGGACTATCTACTACCCAGGCTTATAAACGAGATACCAGTAGAAACCAGAAATAAAATTAATGCTCTCAACTTAAAACGAGTACTTAAACACATATTCCTACCTGAAGTAAATAGCAACCTAACAGAAACCCATACAAAAATATAACAGAATGAATATACTTAATACAAATAAATATAAAATTGAAGATAAATGAATAAATAATTGATAAAATCAAATTATAATTTAATAATAACTTAGCAATATTATCTTAAAATGTATTAGAAGAAAAAAAAAAAAAAATAAGACTTAAGTACCTACTTACCTTATCTGTACAACTACTCGTAACTAATCGCTAAACAAAACAATATTAACAAAATAAATTGTAATTAATATTATTATAAATAAACGGAAATTAATAATAATTTAGCAATATAAAAAATAATAATAATAACTAAAATTAAGTATGTTGTGCTGATTGCAGTCGCCCTGTATATGTGTCATCGGGCGCGGCGCGTAAACACAACAAACCGGTTTAGCGGTAAAACTGTGCGCCTGCCTACTCTGCACCTAATATTATTCTTCCTTTAATATTTCTTATTACGGGTGAAATTGTAAGAATTTGTGTGTGTTGTCATGTGTATAATGATAATTCTATTAAGAATGTACAGACTGTCACACCCAAGATAAACCCATAAGGGTTTAATGGGTGCTTTTATTCAATTTTATAGTGTTTTTGTTATTTTAATTAAAAAAATAAAAAAAATAAAAAACTTCAATATCGCCAATGACTCACTAAATCAGATATAACCCCACTTTAACCCGTCGCTCGTCGCTAGGATCGACTTTCGCCCTATCGCACGTCAGACTGCCAGACCGATATGCAATGGGTTCGATTCCCGCTCTTAAAAAATATTTGGATGCATGACTATGTACCTATCTATATTTTAATTCACTGATCTGAATGTTTCTAATTTGAGTATATTTACCCGCTTTCTGGAACCCATGTTACCTTCAAGTTATGGTTTGTTGTGTAGAATGTTCTACTAATAGAATATTTACTTTTTTTATTTAACTTAATTCGGCTTGGATAGTCAAAATATAAATCTGCAAAAGTCCTATCCAATTTTCTAATTAAAATTTAGAACAAAAAATTAGACCCAAAATCATTAAAAATTCATCGTTGTGTCATCCCTCCCTAGTCGGCTAATCTTATCACTTGATCAACGATCGGTAGGTATCTTATCGACATTCAAATGTAGAATGATCAATATGATCATGCTATGGTTTTCCCGAATGACTAACAGTGTGGGGTTTTACAAGGGATTATAAAAATATTTAAAAGATTTATAAACTGAGCATACCGAGCATGTGACATTCTTGATATTGAAAAAGTCCATAGGACTTCGGAATCCCTGGAGCAGTATAGAAAAGATTAAAGTCATGCGAGAGAATGTTGAATGACGTCATGAATTACGTTAAATTGGAGATAATCGCACTCTACGTTGGATGGGTGTTAAAATTAATAGAAATAGGACCTAAGGCGTTTTCCCAACTGTCATTGAGCATACCTATATGTATTTACTCTGTGCTTGAATAATTTCAATTTCAAATCTACTTTAGTAAAATTAAAACTTATACTATTGCCCTTACTTTCTTATATATATACAGAATTGTTTGTTAATCACGCTCCAACAGTTGAACGGATCTGGTTTAAATTGTGTACAGTTACATATAGATTATAATCTGGAATAGAACATAGCTAATAACTAGTACTAAATATCCCCGCAGAGTAGAATGTGGGCCACCCCATCTCGTCCCATGCGATGTCGTACAAGGCGACTAAGGGATAGGGCTGTTTAACATCAGACAGATATATACAGCCAAGACTCAACCTCAGATACATCTCTCGAGTCAATAATAGTGGTCGGAATACGGCAATAGGCTCACCCCCTATAACGACAAGTGAATTGTGGGTGTTAATTCACCTCTGCCTAACCCTCCGGGGATAAAGGCGTGATTGTATGTATGTATATAATGTAAATATCTTATAATTTTACCCGTTCCGGATATCTATACTGGTATTTCATGGAAAACAGTCGCACTCACTATAAATAGCATAATATGTAGGTATACTTACTGCATACGCTATTTCCTTGTTCGCACATTTCGTGGCCCAACATTGAAATAACGATAATCTGATCAAGTTATGCAGACACCTCAGAATCATGGCTTCTTTCATCAGCATTATCACGCCACTGATTACTTCTTATAGAAATATGGCGAGATATCTCTCCGCATTAGATCTTTTATGAGACAGAAATCTGTTCAAAGAATCAGATCCGTCACTCATTTATTGCGAAGAGGCGTGTTCATTTACAAGAAAATTCGATATAAGAAAAATACCTTTAATATAGACACGTCTTTTAAACTATGAAGATTTGGAATTCTTACCAACGCAAGTATTTGGGTCTTTCATCAGTATAGGATCTTCTAAGCAAGGTGAGAAAAATCACCCATCTAGGCCGTCAAATTACCAACCTAGATTTTGGTACATTTACAATCACGGCGTTCTTTGGATTTCTATATAACTTGTTCTATATAGAAAGTAGTATTATTATCATCATTTAATCCATGAGTCTAGTCTATCTGAGGAAGAAAGTGACTCGAATAGTGACAAGGTAAGGACGGGTAACGTTTTAACAGACAAACTGATAAATTAGTTTGACCTTAATTTTGAATCATAAAATGTTACAGGATTGCCTCAAATTTTATGACAGGTTCCTACCTCCATAAATCAAAATTTATAACGAATTGGTTTTAGGAACGATGGATTTCAACCACAAACTGTACCACTCCAGAAACCTGTGCAATTTTTGTAAGATTGCAGGGCAAATTATTAAAATATTATGGTGTCTCATAGTCTGTGCCTGATTGGTTAGACTATCGAAAGCACTGCGTATTATACTACCACAAGCAAGTATACGGGTTAATTCAACTAACTAGGATGTGCCCAAACGTATTCGGACATTACCTTTCGTGTTTCGAGTTCAATCGTAATTTTGAACCATGTGTTCCTAACAGTAAATAAGATGGGGTCTATCCCCCACCTGCAGTAGAGCTAGAAGGCAATAAAGCGAGGATAGGGAAGACCCCATCCAATCCCATATGGTTCAAAATTACGATTGAACTTACTAATAACTACACGGTGTTCAGAAATGGTCCTTTAAGGTCAGGGGAAAGGGCATTCTCTGTCAAAATAGTTTCATTAGGTAGCCCTTGACCACCGCTTAAATTAATTGGAGGCTTCATTCATAGTTTAAGATGGGTAACTTCATACGGTGAAGTCGAGTTTTGTAAGTTACTGACGTAATTTCTATGACGTGTTACGAACAAAATTTACTTGAAAAACCACATACTGTTTATTAAGATATGTCATCTGTTACGAAATAATTGCATTATCTTAGCCTGACCATGACTTCACAATAATGAGTTATGCACGATTCATAATAAATTAGCGAGTGTAAGTGTAGCAGGACAGGAAGCAATTATATACAAACTACTTCTAGGTATTGTAGTTATTCTGTTACAGGTTGCATACAATGCACCAAAGCAAGGAAATCAGCCAACAACATACAAATATAAACCTCATCCTCTTTCACGTACATATAAATGCGGTATATGCACCAATGCAAGAGCATCGTGCTTTAAATCTCGCTATAACCTGCGAAAACTGTTATTAATTACTATACGTTAGATTAAGTCCCAGGCCATCCATTCAAATTTCAAATCTATTGCTTACAGGATAGAGTTTAAATCTCGTTAAAAAGTATTCTTACAGCACTAAAATGTACAGTATTCAAGCTTTTCACATGCCACGTTTGCAGGTACATTTAATGTGAAACAACAGTCTTGGAAATTTTCTGTTATATTCTTTAACAATGTTGAAGGAAATAATAATATTTTGTAATTTAGGAAGAACTAGTCTGATGCTATTAATAATTTTATCATGACTCAAAATATCACTTCCTATCGTCGTGCTCGCTAGCGTCACGGTTTTTAGAATAGATTTCGATGAAACTACGTGTATCAATTATCCGAGTGGTTCCCAGCTGAGCAGAATTTGGGCCACCACATACACCACAAGGTGGCTAAGGGACAGGGCTGGTTTAACATCAGACAGATATATTATACAGCCGAGACTCAGTCTCAGATCCATGGCTCGAGTCAACAATAGTGCCCGGAATACGGCAATGAGCTCACCCCCTATTACGTGGGACCTAATACAAAAGATTGGTGAAATGTGCGTGTTAATTCACCTCTGCCTAACCCTTCGGGGATAAAGGCGTAATTATATGTAGTGAGTGCAGGTGGGAAGACGGAGGCTAGCGTGAGTTTTATATTTAAGTGATGTTTTATTAGTACGAATAATTTATGATTTACTTGCAACTGCAACAATAAAGTTTTACTAGCTGTTGCTACCGTAAAATACTGAATACGTTCCCACAACCTTCGGGAATCTTTTCCCGGGATATATATTTGAATCCATGTGCATTTCCAGATCTCTGTGCCATTCCTAATTCTTGCGTGATTGACTAATAAACAATCGTCCCATTAAATAAACTTCTGCATTTGGTACTTTGTAAGGTAATTTTAATGATTCTTAGTTTAATTAGTTAATTTTTTGATGGTTTATTAAATAGATGAACAGCACAATTACTTAAATAATGAAAATAGAAATTATTGATTACCTACTACAAACGTTAAAAGGATCTATCTAGAAGTAAAAATCATATTGGCTCTATATTTAAGTCGACCTAAAATATATCGAAGTTAACTGCCACCTGTCACCAACTCCCATGTCAGTTTCCTTTGTCGTAAGCTGTCATTCCCAATAACCAACCTAAACGGGCGTATCACTTGCAACTGTCAGTTTGACAACCGACAATAGATTTTTACAGAAATAGATTTAGAATCAGCTACTTAAATGTTACGGAATATCCAAAGCGAGGTTTAAGAAATGAAGTAATAAACCTAACTGGACTAAGTTGCACTATTTAAGGTTTTTTGATATGAACAGAATTGTGGCCAATAGTCATAACGAAACTTAAATACAAATGTAATTTTGTCACATTATTATTACTCCTTTTTACATGTGTGTACACACTGTAAACCTTCAATAGGCTAGCTTATGGCTATGACAGGATAGAACTGACTAAAATCCCATGGTGTTCTGTCCACGTGAGCCTTAGAAAGTAGGAAATATGAAAAAATCACTTCTTGCATTAACGATAGCAGAACATGAATTACCTAACTTAATAGTATAGCTGCTGAAAAGCAACTTGAATGTCGGGATTAATATTAAAATTATTGAAAGCTTAAAATAACACAAAATTAATTACGATAGAATTCTTTTAATCAATTCTAATATCTAAAGAAATATTACGAACCTTCATTAAAATGATATTTATCAGGCATCCAGACAAGTTGGTAGATTCACTTTACTACTAACTATAAAGCTAACTTTAGAACATATTACCAAGACAAAACCCGCTCTAAAATGTCCAACATTAGAGAACTAGCGGGTCAGTGCACATTGTTGTTTCCCATTTCATTTCATCCCGGTAGAGGGCAGTACGACCACACCTAATTAATTTACGTACAAGTCACGGCAGAAACACTCAGCTGATGAGATTCTACAGATCAGGGCTGTCCCTTTGAAAGCCTGCTAAAGGTCAAGGTCAAGGTTTACGGGTTTATTTTGTTAATTCAACGATTTATATAGTGCGGTACTGATGGTTTTATTGTGTTAAAAATAAATGGAATGTTCCAAAATTTTAGGAAATTGGATGAAAATGGTGGGTGTTCATCATTTTAGGTGGAAATTGATTCAAAGTTTTTTCAGTTTCAACCCAGACATTTGAGGTTTTCTTCCCACGTTGTATGGTTTTCATGATGGAAAACCCGCGTCAAGGTTGGCAACTATATTTGTGATTAGATTACATTTAATAGGAAGCAATTGCTGGTGATTGCGCGTATAATTAGCGTGTGATTTTGAAAATTTTGTTTCCGAAAAAAATAATAGCAAACGGAGAGCAAACTTATCTTCTGAACTAACCAGAACAATTCTTTGAATTAAAGAAAAGGTATAAAACATATACAGGGTGTAATCATTAAGTGTGTCCAGGCGATTATTCCGTAACTATTACAGATATCAAAAAACTTTAAACTGATATCGAAAGTACGTTACCTAATGAGTAAAATGACATCAATAACTTTTTAAAAATCAAACGAGAGGTATCTAAATTTTTGACATTAAACACTCCCATACATCTAGTATTAGATTAGTAGAAAGGTTTTAGTTTCCTTATTTTAAGTGGTCTAGTACTCATTTTACTTTAATCTTTAATCACATTTTATGATTACGTATGATATGACAATGATGATTTGCAAGTAGATACACATGTAGATTAATTATATCTTACCACTTCAATATTTGATGGTTTAATAGCCAATAACAGTGCAACCCCTTGGCCTGCCAGATCCCCGGATCTCACGCCCTGTGATTTCTTCCTATGGGGATTTATCAAAGACAAAGTGTACGCTGAGAAAATGCACAGCCTAGAAGACTTAGGAGAGTTACAGAATCGTGTACGTCGTGCAATTGCTTTAATTACTCAAAATATAAATGTTAAGAAAAGTTCATTTTGAAACTGTAAGTAGAGCTCGTCATTGTATCGCACAACAAGGACGTCACTTTGAACATCTGCTTTGAATAGAATATTTTGTACTTACTAAGAAATAAATATTATTCAATTAAAAGATAGTCTCTGTTAGGTTAATAAACAGTTTCCTTTAATATCAGTACTAAGCTAAAATATTCTTTTAAAATAAGGACACTAAAACCTTTCTACTAATCTAATACTAAATGTATGGGAGTGTTTAATGTCAAAATTTTAGATACCTCTCGTTTGATTTTTAATAAGTTATTGATCTCATTTTACTCATTAGGTAACGTACTTTCGATATCAGTTTAAAGTTTTTAGATATCTGTAATAGTTACGGAATAATCGCCTGGACACACTTAACGATTACACCCTGTATAGGTAAACCTATCAGAAACTATATGCACACTTACTCCATTTAAACTGAGTTTTCTTCTGTAGTACGTAAGTACTAAATCAGTCATAGGGTTCTAGCATTCACCACTGTCGCAGTTGCGAGCACTACGACGATTTATAGTCACGATTTAGGATACAACTAGGCCCTAATATAATATATAATAATAGGACTAGTTACAACATACCGATGTACGACAGACTTAGGAATAAGTTGGCAAGAGACTTATCATGATAGACATGAAGCTAGTTACGCTCTAGACATTTAAATATTCTAGGAAATTCTACATAATGCTATCTAGATTTAACGTAACTATAATTTATGGATTTCAGAATGCGGATAAACAAACGTACTTGGATACATTTTGTTTGTAAATACATAAATATTACCGCAGAAATATTCGAAGAAGAAGCGTCAGCCTTACGAACGAGAGTTCCCGGGTTCGAAACCTGGACATTTACACTACCGAAATGAACCCACTCCTAACACAATAATTTTGCATAGCTGGAGGGTTTAACAGGAATCTATGTAAGTTCGAAAAAAGAAACAACGCAATTAGATATTAGATATATTCATGCATATAAATATTTACACTGAGCGGGAAACGAATCCGCATCCTGTCCAACGCTCTACCATCACGTAACTGGGGTCATTTAATCAGACCGTGTCCTTGGTTATAACAGGTTTTATTAAAAGACGATTATATTGAATTTCAAATATCCTTTGACATTTATATGTCAAAGGATATTTGAAATTCAATATAATCGTCGTCGTTTTAAGTCCCCAAAAAACCACTCACTCGTAATGATGTGGAGCAGTCCAGATAGAATGACTATAATTTTTCTGTTTTATTTATAGCAATTCCGAGTAAGGATAACCTATACAGGATATCAAAAGGGAGATAATAATTGGTACGAACTAAAATAAACACTTTTCTTGGAAGGCCATAACGGTTGGTAGTATTATTTCGTTTATCACTGAAACGAGTAGGAGGTAGAACATCCGTACTGATCGAGCAGTCCGACTGGGGAAGTACCTCCGCCCTACAGAAGACCACGGCTAAATAACCTCGTGTTGTGTTCCCGGTGGTGAGTAGGGTTGCCAGAGCTCATTGTAGAGGTTTTGTACTGTCAATAAGAAGACCAAAGGCTTCTCAAATCAAAAAGGCAAATCCTACTTAACGGCGGTATTCTGGGAATTAGCTCAGATCTTCGGAACCAATCTAACCTGTCCTGCAGGCCTGCATACCTATAGATTGACGGACGACGCTTTGGCACAGGTTTTTTTCTCAGCATTGGAGGTTAAATGGCAATTGCTCCAGTAAAAATCAAGGTTACATCAGCAGGAGCCGCATAGAAAATCGGAATCGAACTCTAAATTGCAAACTTTGGATATAAGCGGGACTAACATTAGGATAGCAATCATGACGTATCAATCCTTTCACACAATTTCGGAGTAGATTTAAGAGTTGTATAGTTACATTAAAAAGAGTTAATCTCTCAACACTCCCAGATACATACACAATAGTAAATCCTTACATAATACATTTCCAGGTCAAGTCCTTTTCCTCCGTACGTGTACAAAGCAACTCTCACGCACGTATTAAAATTTCAGCAATATTTTGATAAAGACGAAAGAACCCCTTTTTTCTTTAACATTTATCCCCAAGACGTTAAGACTGACCCACAAACCGAGCTGTAACTTAACTATGAGGTTATAACTTATGTAGGGTGAGTGAGCGGCAGGGTACTATGTAGCCATTGGGATGGTCTAAGTAGTAAGCTTCTAACGATTTTATGAACTTTTAAGAATCTTTTATGGTTGGTTATATACCTAATTAGAAATTGATGGAAGATCAATAGTAAAATCATTCTGCTATACCTATATGACATTGTTGTCGTTATTAAATTTTTGACGTCATTAATTTGGAGCAGATAAATTATCTATAAGGGTAACAGAAAAAAGTATCTACTACTAATTGAATTTTACTCCTTGGGTTTTTTTTATAGCAAATAGGTATTAAACAAGGATACGGGTCATTTTATGGGAGGTGGTTACCGAGGCCTATGGACGTCATACCTATATTTAGCAACTGTATGGAATTATAGTGTACATATATAAATCACATTTTTACTTTATCTTTTACGTTTTTGATCTAAAGCAAAAACCATCACCGCACATTCGACAAAGAGCAAAGAAAAGTCATTACTTTTCTTTTCTTCTTCTTGTATGACGTTTCTTCGTTTCACGTCCATTAAAAAAATCAGTTTAAATGAGCTAGTCATTCAATTCAGAACGTCCTATTCCAAAAACGCCCCCGCTTCCTCCTATCACTTACGTTGTCCATAGTCCACGTCCCAGAAGACAGGCCTGTGAGTCTACCAACTGCACAGCGGTTAATTAAATTCTATCCACTGCCCTCGCTGTATAAAACCATGCCGAATACACAGCCTTAATAATATTAACGTATTTCGTAATAACTTGTTTCTCTCAGGCTTATTTTATACTGTTTCTTCAAGAAAATATTTAAAAATTAAACAAGTGCAGCATTTCTTTCTCATTTTAAGACAGTATTCTGTAATATTAACTCTAAAGGTATGATTCCGGAGCCGACCGCATGCGACAACTGCCGACGCACGCAGCAGATGCACGTGATTCATTGCGGCTTTCCAATGGTCCCGTATTTTTAATAACTATTTTTCGTGTAAAAATAAAACTAAACGACTTATTCGGTAAACAAAAATTTACCCTTAAATTCAAGATGGCCGATAACGCAACAAACCGAATACCACGCAAAACCAAATGTAGACTGCTAGGGACCTTCCTTAATGATTTCCGAAAAAAAATTGCTATTAGGAATTTTTCATAACTCAAAAAAGTCAAACAAAGATTTACCACTTTTTGGGGTATAAATCAAAAAATATCGATCCTAGAAAAAAAATGCGAAGAGTTAGATTGTAGAAAATTTAATTCTAAACAACTTTGTAGTAACAACTTTTTGTGTAAAACTAGAACTAAACGATTTATACAGTAAACAAAAATGTATCCTTAAATTCAAGATCACGGAGAACGCAACGAACCGAATACCACGCAAATCGAAACTTAGACTACCAGGGACCTACCAGGGACTCCCTCAACGAATTCAGAAAGAAAATTGCTACTAGGAATTATTTCTAGGTTTGCCCCTTCATTGAGCTAAATCGGTTGTGCTATAATGGGTACGCTGTATCTGCTGCATGCGTATGAAATTGTCGTACCTATGCGGTCGGTTTCGGAATCATACCTTTACAGACGCTTTTCTAATGAAGAAAATAATGAAAATTGACCTGGAGTTTTAGCTCCAAGTATTAAGTACTTTTGTAAATAGATCTTGACTGCATTTAGATATTTACCATCCAATCAAATTATAGTGAAATATTTTATCTAAGTTTATGCCTAACTTACAGTGGATTCTGTTCTTCAGGAACCTATTCTTGGGTATACCATATCTGTGTACAAAATTATGATTGTCCCGGTCACTTTTAAAGCTTCCATCTCGTAGTCCGGGTTGTCTTTTCCAAGTTTTTCTTACTTACTTTGAATGTTCTACTTTTTGGGTCTTCGTTTCCTACCTTCGTCGGACGAAGACAGCGTGGTTAGACGGATTGTAGGACAGGTGCAAAGTAGGTACTATAGTATAAGGAGTATTCAAAGAAAGGCATTGCAGTACCAGACCTCTTTCGATTCATAGGTACATGCATTACAAAATTATGTCTCTAAACTTTATTTGATAGTAGTATGTACTTAGTGCGAAATAAATAAAAATGACTATAGAAATATATGATGGGTTCTTGGCTACTTATAGGTAATTCTAGTTCCTACAGGGTTCTTACAGGTCACACTCGTGATGCCGATGCCGATGTATGACTCACCTCGTATTGCGTACGTCCAGAGGCCACGGCATACACTTTACATCAGGTGGGCCGTGTGCTTGTCTGTTTCCTAAGTGGCATCTTTTTTTTTAAATATTTTTCATTTGTTCAAATTATTTGTTCAAAACTTTATCAACATAGAAATTGCACTTTGCTCAAAAAAGGCGACACCGCAATTGGGTTATTAAGATTTTTTCTGTACGAAAACGGTAGTCAGCTGATAAACATAAAAATAATGCTATTTCTATAATTATGTAACTCTTTTCAGCAAACAAACAACGCTATCTAAACTATAATGTTTCAGCAAACAAACAATGCTATCTATGCTAGCTATGTTTAATGCATGTTAAATTCAATTTTACTTCACAGTAACACTGGTCTGTAGGAAGTCCGGCCGCTGACACCAGTTCCGACAATGCTAATTCCTAACCAAAGTATTGACCTGAATGTTAGTGCAAACGTTGTTACCTAAACACCGAGTATATTTATTATTCGGTTTCACGATATAGTTAGAAATAGAACTTGCTACACATATTGAATAAAGTTTTTCCACATTTTTTATTTTTTAACCTAACCGGCTTCATCTCACAGCGTTCTCAAAGAACCTTACCGGTTTCGCCTAACAGCATTCTCAAAGAAAACTTTGAGTATGCCGTGAGGCGAAACCGAGGTTCAAAAAAAAAAACTGGAAAAATACAAGTGCTTTATTTATTACTAGCTGACCCGGCGAACTTCGTACCGCCATATTTTCTGATCCCGTTCCCGCTGTATATCTCTAAATTTATCAGTGTTTCTCTACAATATTATGCATGTATTATACATATAGCATGTATTATATATATACCGCGGTAGCCTAGTGGTATGGGTAATGGACTGCTGAGACGAGGTCTCGGGTTCGATCCCAGGTATTACCATGGTACACACCAATGACTTTTCGATGCTTTTCGAAGTTATGTGTGTATTTATCGCAGGTTTATAAGTGCCCGGTTAATGGCAATAGGCTCGCCACCTATTACATTGGGACCTAAACATAAACGGCGAAATGTGGGTGCTAGCACCTCTGCCTACCCCTTCGGGGAATATAGGCGTGAGTTTATATTATGTTATACATATAGACCTTCTTCTTGAATCACTCTATCTATTAAAAAAAACCGCTTCAAAATCCGTTGCGTAGTTTTGAAGATTTAAGCATACATAGGGACGGACAGACAGCGACAGCGACTTTGTTTTATAATATGTAGTAATAGTGATGATAGTGATAGTGATGTAATCATCTCTGTGAGTTATTGAAAATAGTTTTAAGTGTATAGAATTGTGTCGCCATGGTTACCTCTACCATATTTGGGCCACCCATCGTATTGCTTTTGACTTTTGGACCTTCTAGGGTTCCGTACTTCAAAAGGGAAAAAAACGTGACCGTTATAGAATTCACTGAAAATATAGAACAGCTCAGTAGTTAGACCAACTGTTGGACTTTTTAGGGCTTCAACCACCAAGAACGACTGCCACAAATGTTCGTATAGCAAATGGACCTTACAGCTTAACGTGCTCTACGAAGCACCGACAGGTCTCTATATGTTAAGGTGATTACCTACATACGCGAATGACTTTGACCATACAAATGCTTAAGGTTATTTGCTCATATTTGAACCGTAAAAATCAGTAAAACTAATTTTATTAGGTAACTTTATAGGCGACCGTTACTAATTAAGAAGGTCATGTCATGCTAATACACTTATTTAACATACATGTGAAATTTTAGATTATTTGGATGCATATTGTAGAAAATATTTGATTTCATAAGAAAGAGTAGAGTGATGTTCAGAGGCTCTTTTCAACTATATCCCCCTTTTTTATTTAATTTATGAAAAGGAGAAGTTACTCTGTATATCCTGTAGTATACAGGCATGTAAATTCCAGATCTGTAGGTTTTATAGTTAAAAAGAAAAACGGTTTCGAAAATACCGATTTTTCGATGCTGATCTAATTCGGGGCCTTATTTGGGACCTATCATAAGAGAGTATTGCTTAACTTCGTTTATCACATAGCTACGAGCATCTCCTTAATTCACGCGTCTTTCATATCACTATGTTAACTAGAATACAAAGCATTTTTAAATTTGAATGTTACTGCCTACTGGTTTACATGAATTATTCGATTCATGGAATCTCGTAATTGAAACGCGCTCACTGTCATGTCATATCCTTTACAATTCAAAACCGACGGTAGATCTATATCCCTGATATGTCTATCGCTAATAATAGCAGGCCTTAATTGAATCCAGCCGCTGAATGCTCAGAATCAAATCAACATGTGTGTACTGAAAAGCTATAAAGCTATTTACACGTCGCCGCGGAATAGTAACGGCTATATTATCCGATTGCGGTGAGCTAAAAAAGAAGGTTATGTGTTGGATCTGTATAGATACATGTACCTACATATTATGTATCTATACAGATCCATACCGATCAAACATATTAAACACCTTCCCCCCTAGACAAGTGGCAATTCGTTGCTCGGCGTATGATGGAATAGAATGACAAATGTATAGGATTTGACGTTTTTGACGTTTTTGACATTCGTAGACGCCTGTCATATACGTCAAATCCCATACATTTGGCATTCTATTCCATCATACGCCGAGCAACGAATTGCCACTTGTCTAGAGGGGCTTTTCAGTTCGATTTAGAATCTTTCTAAATCGATTCTTTCTAAATTGATTTGAATAGGCAGCTTAATAAATGCTTCGAAAATTTAATTCGCTCTTTCAGTTTTTGTTTCCTATGTATTCTAACGAAAATAATTTCAAGATTAACAAAAAATAACTGAAACAATTTTCAACTAATTACAATTGTAATTTCTGAGGTTATATTTAAGTAAACTGTTCACTTGTGTGGGTATTTTAGTACTATTATTCATCACCCCGAAATTATGCCTAATGCTTTTTCTAAATAATAATAATAATAATAATAAATCTTTATTTGCGAGAAACATGGTTTTACAATAGGATGTAAGGCAGTGTTTCAAATAGTACAGCATGTTTCACCGTATTCGGTGTGCAAATATTTAAAAGAATTAAATTATAACTAGATAGAAGTTAAAAATCATTATACAATTAAAAATAAAAAACACAAATATTAACAATAATTTTACCTGCACTATTTATATTCTACTACTTATTCTATATTCCTATTAGACTAAACTTAAATAGATTCACGCCTTGGGCCCAAGCCTCACCTGCTATTGACTGACGCAGAAAACTCTGACGAAGATGCTTTTTCCAGGGTTAGGAGGTCAGTAGTGGCGGTGGAACTGCAACATAGATTCGTAGATAACCTAAACTCCAAGATGAAAACCTTGAATATAACAAAAATCAACGCTAAGATGATTTTGATGATGTTAACAACAACAATACCCAGAAGTCAATAAACATAATTGAATAATTAATAAACAGCGTAGGACAAAGTAAACAAATTAGAAATTCATGTTTCAGTTAAGTTCTAAACTTCCAAGTTTCACACTTAAGTGGGAGATTATTGAAGTAGGTATGTATGTATATGTACAACTGAAGTCTAACAAGTCGTTATTAATATATTACGTTAGTATTACATAACGTCAACAAGAACAGGAAGTTATATACTTTAAAGACTTGAGTTGCATAGTGGTAAAAGCATGTATCGATAGTGTATTGATACCCACATTTCACCAGCTATAATTTTCGGTCCAATTTTATCATGGGCTGTATGTTTAGGTACTATCGGATCAAGAACAGCTCCATACACCGCTGAAAAAACTGAACGAGAACGTGAACTTAATTAATATAAGCACAATTATTAAGCAATTCAGTTCAGATAAAGGCCACTATAGAATGAGGTAAACAAAATCTTCGTTTTAAATCTGGCACTGGCAGCAGCAGTAATTAAATCGTGCAACGGTGGGTGACCATCATCCATTTATACGGAAGACGGATAACCTTTAAAAAATCCTAACTCGTTAATTCTTTTACACGAAATTTTAAGGCATTTAATTTTCACCCTAGTCACTAACACTCTTAGAACGGTATTTTCTGTATAAAAAGGTGATCTTCACGGGATGCTTGATAAAAAAAATAGTGATTGGAAGTTATGATTAATGGAAACAAATATAAAACGATTAGAAAACAAAAAAATACTGACTTTCTCTCTTTGGATCGGAGGGTCATCATAAAACCTATCAAAAAACTGAGGTCATCTTAATCACAAGGATTTTTGGGGCCGAAGACATAGAGGCAAGACCGTAACAACATAAAATGAGGCCGTACAAAAAATTTTGTACGAGGGTCCGAGCTAGGAGGTCGAACGAGAATCTACATTTTTACAATAAGTATCTACATTTTATTACCTAATTCATGCAAACGATTCATATAAAAAATATGTATCTATATACACTGCGTGTACCAATAAAGAACCAAAAAGTTATCAATAAAATGAAATATGTGATATTTTTTAAAGTTTACGCGAATGTCACTCATTGAAATAAAACCACTTTTAATAACAAACAAATAAATCGCAATAGAATCCGTTAAAAAGTTTTTTTTTTTTTCAATAAATGAAATTAACTAATTAAATAGCTGATTTAATTCATGAGACAAAAATGTACCTACTTACGCCTTTGTGTTGAAAGGAGACGGGGACTTCTGGGCCAAAATTGTAATGAGTTGAGATATGACTTAAAAAAAGCGGTATTTTTTTCTATTTCAAAATATTAAAAAACCAGCTCAATTGAAAATCTTGAAGACGAGAAATCTTAAAACTAAATTTATTTCACTAGCAAAATAAAATATCGATTACTAAAAATTATTTAAACAATATTGCGTATTATAACACTTGCATCACAATTTGATATTAAATCAATCAGAGTGAACAAAACTTAATCATAATAATAATAATAACCATTTAAAATACCAAATAATAGTGTAATAAAAATAAATTCTGAATCGATTTCTGTTAATCGATTAATTATTTCTTGTGTTTATCAACTGTATTTTTAAGCTGTGACAGCTGACAGCTCCATTTTCTGTCAATCAGGCCCACGAATGTATGGAAGAGTATCCATCTCCTTTATTCCAAGCCAAACAGCAGATGTTAATGATAACAAATATCTCAAAATTTGACTGCATTCGGTACGATTTTTTGTGCCGCCCTGTCCGAAAGATAAGTTCAATCATGGTCGCCCCAACCCCGGCCTCTAGACGGTACGTAAGCAAATTACCTTCATTTGTGTAATTGAACAGTTGATGTTTTTGATCATTACGGTTGATTTTAGATTGAAACATGAAAACTTCTAGTTTAAATGTACATGCAACTTAGACTTAGTCAATTTAACTGTATACAAATAACCAATTCACTTCATCATCTTCATGAAGACGAATTTTCCTGATTGAATCCGTGGCCAAGATAACCTTGAAGTTCAGGGTCTGCCTTCCGGCTCTTCCTCCTCCACTTCGCTTGATCTTGCGCGTCCATGGTAGTGAGACCATTTGCACGCATGTTATCCTCCACGACGTTAGACAGGACTTCTTGAGCCTATCCCTTCTTCCTGGACCCGACAGAAGCTCCATTGCCAGGTAGTTGCTACCCACTTATCCTGGCAGTTACCGCAAGACGTGACCGCACCAGTTAAGGCGGCTCTCTTGCATTTCATCTGCTAAGTCACAGACATAAATACTGCCGTGTATGCGAAAGTTCCTCACGCGATTTTTACGCGTGATGCCGCACATCTACCGCAATATTTTCATCTCCGTGACACGCAGCTCTTGCTTGTGTCGCTCCAGCAGCCGCCACGCCTCACAACCCTGTAAGAGAACAGGCCTAATGATTGTCTGCCCCTTCAACCTGACTAGTATTTTAGGAACATATGATGCCAGTAATTTCTCGCCACTTGGCCCACGTGGCAGCAATGCGTGCCTTGACGTCGTAATCGATTTGACCAGTTACAGGAAGTACAGATCCCACTACTTATTACTCACTTATGAAGATAATAAACCAGAAGTATAATAACCAGGTTGAACCCGGGTCATCGCGATCGTAAGGCCAACTGAACTACTAAGCTACAGAGGTAACGAGCTAAGTTACCGATGATTGTGAGTATGATACTAGTTATTGCTTAGCAGTTCTATAATCATATTTCTACCATTTAATTTGATTGAACTAACATTAGATAGGTAGGTAAACAATTATTAGTCTAACCAATAATTAAAATCTATGAAGCACAACGTAACTAAACAAACCGCTGTTGTTTCAATAACGTTTCAATTATGAATTGATTTATACTGTCGAGATAACATCAACTCAGTCGTCATTAGTATGATTGCAATTACCATCGGACGATACATTAGGTCCGCTCGGTGTGTCGTATGATCAGGCAGGAGCTAAATAAACATGACATTATCTAAATGTAATGGAATTTGTACCGAATGCCGTTTCAGTTTACATAATTACAAAGGTAAAGTGAATTTACAGTGTGACTTCATTAGGGAGAGTTAGGTGAGGTAGATTGACTTTCACTAGATAGATGTAAACTTTCGAGTACGAGTACAGTCAACAAAGGAGGTACGGTTGCACTTTTTCATATAAAGTGTGATCTCTTTTGTCGACTGTACATAGGCAGAATACGCGATGCCTTTTTGCAGACATCTTCTCAGCACGGAGCCGCGTGAACTGGTTACTATTAAACCCTATTAATAAAACCCCGCTGTCCGTTTGTCTGTCTGTCACCACGATGTATCTCGTGAACCGCGATAGCTAGACAGTTCCCACAGATAATGTGTACTCAACTACACTGATGTTTCTGTTGCCGCTATACCTAACAAATAATGGCACGAATGGTTTTTCCATTCTGACGATTTTAATGTACCTACTTACAATAATCCCTATAAACCATAATTGATCAGAAAGTTTAAAAATTAGTATAATATTCAACATACAGCAGTAGCACAAGTGTAGTAGCTTCAATTTGGATCAGAACTCTAGACATTCCTGATCCAAAATTTAGATTAAGGATCACTTTAGAGCGAAGGGTTAAACGACATGGAATCGACAAAGATGGCCAAAAAGATATCTGTCGTGAATGTATTCTTAAGCTACGAAGTCACAGAGATAAGAGTTGTCGATTTATGTGAGCCTCGTTCATCATGTAATAGCTATTCATATACTCATAAAGCTATGAAAGAAATAGGTACTTAGTCAACAAACGGGGGCGATGACTTGTTAACTCGGAAAAGTAAGAAGTCACATAAGGCGTCATTAAGACGGGGAGGGTTTTTCGCCTGCAAGATACGATTTTTTTTTTATATAGGACTTCGCCTTGCCTTATGGTAAGCTGAGGGCAAAGTCTTGGAAAGAGGATCACCATTATAGACACGTACCATGCTACAATGGTGGCACTCAGCTTGACGGCCTCATCAGATGCTTTTTCACGCCCCGCTTAAAGGACCTGGGACTGTAGGAGGAGGGAAACACGTGAGCTGATAAAGAATTCCAGGTCTTAATGGTGCGGCAGAAGATTTGTCGAAAGGACATAAAAAAAGTTGCTTCGTATTAACATTCACAGAAACAATTGCCAGTCGCTCGTCTACGCCTGGCGTGTATTGCCTCGCAATTGAATATCCGTCCGTCTGAACAGAATTTTCAAGCAATAATCGTATTTTGATGGTGATAATAATATCACTTGCGAATCACGTATGATATAGGTAATCGTAGACAAGAATTTAGTGTTTGCCTATGGGAAAACACTTTGATACAATAATGGTATGGCGATTATTATTACTAGTGATAGTCGCGTACGATTTTCGGACCAAAACGTGCGAGAAAATCGCTCCGTCTAACTGAGCTTTTACGGACAAGTTTCAACAGATCCACTTGTAATTTTGTTAAGTGTTTTGATTCCTTTATTGCTCTTTTATTTTCGGCGGAAGCGTCTTGGAGCCTTGGTAAGTAAAAGTGATGTTTAAAAGTGGCGAAAGAGATAATTCTGGTACAATTCTTCTTTATCTGATAAAGACTGTAATGTTAGACGTCTGAAAAGCTGATTACAACTTCTATAGTTTAGTAGTATATTTGTACAATATTCTTTCCATATATTAGTACATAAAAATGTATGATTGCGCTTAGTAAGTTTCTGAAAAACAACGGCGTAATTTAATACTATATACCTACATACATATAATATGTAAATATGAAGCCTTTATCTCCGAAGGGTTAGACAGAAATGAATTAACACACACATTTCACTAATAATTGTATTCGATCCCACGTAATAGGCTCACCTACTGGCGTATTCCGGGCTCTAATTATTATTGACTCGAGCCATGCATCTGAGGCTTAGTCTGGGGTGGATACCGCATGGGTAGAGATTGTAAGGCCCAAATTCTACTCTAACGGGTCTATATAATATAATAGGTATAAAGGTGGCGCATGGCCCACCTGATGGAAAGTTGTTACCGTGGCCGTTGGATGTGTGCAACACCAGAGGCGTCACGATCGCACTGCCAATCCTGTAGCAACCTTCTTGAAGAACCCCATGTTGTAGTCACGTGGAATGTGTTTGTAACTGGTTGGTTCAAACTTTTTTGATCCGGTAAAAGGGGTATACACCTGATTTTTTTACATAATGATAGTTTATGAGTCCCAGAGTGACGTAAGCTTTTTATCCCGAAAAAGTAATGACACCGGTGGGGACGAGTCCCGATTTTATGCGGACGGAGCCTAATAGTCTCGAGCAAATGCTAGTAAAAGTTAAAATTTTCATAGATAGAGATCCGATTCTCAGCAATCCATGGATTCACCGTGCGGTCGCCGGGTCCATAGCGTGATACAGAGAGGAACACCGTGACGGCGACTGGGACTTGCGACCCAGATGTAGGTTTAGGGTGGCCACCTTGTGATGCATCAGCGCTCACCTCCACCGTCAGTAGTGTTCCCCCCCCCCCCCCTACCTATCCAAATTTGGTATTTTACACGAGTACTCTTAGGGTCAACCCTAGTGTCCTAGTGGGGAATGCCACTGAAAGAGCAGCGGCTGGTAGCGGCCGGCGGCGGCCAGACTTTTGTACTTGAAAATGATTGCGAGAAGGCTCGCGCGGCCGCGCAACCTCCCCTCCTTCGCCTTCAAATGAAAAATCTTCTTCTCTGGTAGATAAGACTTAAAATAGTAAGTAATATTTTCCCTCAAAATGTTGCTGCCGGCCGCTGCTCTTTCAGTGAGAATTGACTCTTATAGAAAAAAATGGAAAAGAATAATATACATGAGTAGTTATGAGATAGGTATATGGGCTGAGACCCACATTCCCCTAGGACCCTAGAGGTCAAGCTAACCTCCCATGCAAGTCAGCACACCTGCTGATTGATGGACGAGGCTCTGGTTTGAGAGGTCAGACGGTAGTCGCTCTCATGAACACCTCATAAGCGAAATCTAGAAGATTAAGAGGAGTTCCAGGATCCATGATGAAAGCCTTAGATGCAATCGGTGAAGACGATAAGATTCTGATCATTTACAAAAGAAAATTTACAGAATACATACAGTTAAACCCTCGTGTTGTGTTCCCGGTGGAGAGTAGGGTAACCAGAGCTCGCTGGAGAGGTTTTGTGCTGACATTGGGAAGACCAAAGGCTTGTCCTGCTTGTCTTGTGGGCTGACGACACAGAATCACATGTTCTTACAGGGTCGGCAGCACGAGGTGACTCCCCTGGTGTTGCAATCTTCCATAGCCCATAGTAAGCACTTTCATTCAAGTGGTCCGTTTGTTCGTCTGCGACTTACGTGGTATATATTTCTCCACATTCTAAAACCCTCAATATAAGCTGAAATCTAATCTTCTGGTAAAAGCATCAAACAAATTGCAATATAAAAATACTTCTAAATATATTTTCCCCCACAGCTCCAAGGTTTATACGCTTAAAATAAAAACGTAAACCCGATATGAACCGCAAAAAGAAAAACTTCGCTTGTGGGGTACCGAATAAACCAAAACCTTTGAGCACCTGTTGCTTTCACGTTTTACTTTTAGTGTGTGGCCGGCCTAAGTAAGATTTGAACAGACATTTTTGTGCACAACGTGTGTGTCTTTAAAGGAGGTTCTAATTAATTTTGAGAGGTAACTTGAAATGCTATTAATTTTACGAAGAGGTTAACGTAACAAAGGATATTATTTAAGGAGCAGTAGGAGGTAGTAGAAATTAAATATAATATTGTATTCATCATCATTGATGATTCATCATCATCATCATCATTTCAGCCATAGGAAGTCCACTGCTGGACATAGGCCTCCCCTATAGATCTCCAATAAGACCGGTTGGAAGCGGCTCGCATCCAGCGCGTTCCATTGTATTCATAGTACAATCTAATAATCTAATAATAATTTCGAGACTTATTGTCACGGCAGGCGTCCGTTAGTCTCCCCTCAATAGCCCATTCACTAGTCCATCCAATACTCAACCCCATAGCCCAATATCTATTTACCATTGTACAACAATAGTCTCTGCACCTGGCGGGGACCATCTCCGGGTGTATCATATTGTGCGCTCGGGGCTGGTATCCCTAGCATATTAAATTCTCTTGAAAGGGCCCCCACGCCTTCCAAAGGCCCGGGACTCCATAGTCCCGAGAGCTAAGGAGCATAGTAATATTATAAGCTATTATGATTTTTGATTGCTCTGATCACTGAGCTACTGAGCCATATCTTGAGCATTCGAAATTCTTCTACACAACCATCTTGGGGCGATAGTGGGACTCGTGTACCGATAATCACATGAATATGATCAGTCTGGTTGTCAAAGCTGTCGGGAGCGCACGTGACGTTCGAGTTTATGAACTATACATACATTTTTATTTTTATTTGTAATTCTTCTTCATCCTAGTGTTAATCCCAGTCGCATCCGAAGCTTTCACCTCGGAGTCTGGGGTTCCGCCTTACTTCTATTATTTTCCATGAAGCGACGCCATCTGACCTCCACAACCCAATAGCGATATTAGGTGATATAGAAGCATTGCAGCTAGACTTGCATTTAAATTGGTAAAAAAATAATTAAACTATACCAATTAATTACCATTACTTTATACGAACAAAGTTAACAAAAGGTTGCAATTCACTAATCTTATTACTGGTTGATTGTTAATCCTAGATATCATCTGCGGTCACTTAGTTCGGTAGCAGACATTAAGAGTGCTCGTAAGTCGTTAAAGATCTTTATTGGTTGTACGTGCCTTTCTTTGCCCTAGTTTTGAGTATAATGTGCTTGGGATACGTGGTCTACAATAAAGTTCTCTATGATGTAGTTACTTTAGAATGTTGTGACGGTTTTAATATAGGTTTTAAAGGATTACATATAACTTTGTTGCTGTAATTTTTTGTTCGTATGGTGACGGAGAAAGAACACAATTATACCTCAGGTCACATATCTTGAACCTAAATTGTGAGACAAACGATGCCCTAGCGCACGCAGATTGTTTTGTAATAATCTATGTTTGGTAAAATTGAGCTCGTCCACCGCAGTAGCCCCGTGCTATCCTCAAAAGACACCCAAGAAACGTGTACTGCGAGAATGGGGCACAATTTGAGCACATTTTAGGTCAAACAAAGCCTCCCAATATTGGGACAGGCCTATGACCAGCAGTGGACTACTGGCGATAGGCTAATTGATTGATTTGATTGATAATATTTAATCGGAAATATTAAAGATATTGAACGGAATTTGAGCCCGTAACTAATTGTTTTAGGGAGAATAGTCTTTTGTTAACGTTGTTTCTTTTTGCATCTGAGATCTTTCCCCGAAGCTTGACATTCTCTTACTGCTTTTCCTGCTTTTGATCTGGCTTTTATGGTAGTGTTTGTGGTCTCCTAAATCCGAGAGGAGATCTCATGCCAAAGTAGCGTCCGTTGATCAGTAGGTAGGGCACACCACTAAATTAGTAGATGAGATTGAAATTGTCCCCAAAATTCTTACCCCATAGAACCAATTTATAAAGTAACACTATCATATTCTATCTAACAATATCTTTTAGTTTCCAATAAAAATCGTGACATAAACAGCTGTATCAAATACACACATAAATGTTAAACAGAACTGTAAAGCTACAGGAAAATTCAATCAATCCCTAACACACTGAAATAGGCACGAAATGCGATGCCCTGATGTATTCCCGCCATCAACGTGATCAATCAATGTCCTCTATTAATTACCTATATCTAATGTAGGACACGATAGCTTTTGTTTTGATGTGTTTGAACTAGTTTTGTTCTAAAAGTCAATGTACCTGTGTTACATGCATACGATGCAGCTTTTTAAACGATTTCAAAAAAGGAGGAGGTTCTCAATTCGTCGCAATATTTTTTTTATATGTGTTCACCGATTACTCAAAGACGCCTGGACCGATTCGCAAAATTATTTTTTTTAATAGGTTATACTTCTCAGGTTAGGACCACCTGTAAATTTTATTAAAAATCTGTCAAGTAGTTTATGAAATATCAACAAAAGTAGGTGAGGTCGGTTTAAAAAAAAAAACAATTTGGTGATTATGTACTGATCGAGTTTATAGTAGCTTTTTTCTGGTTTCAAGACGTTTACACATTGATCGAGGCTCGCGTTTGACCACTATCTCACCTGTTGGTAAGTGACGATGTGGTCGACAGTGGAGCACGCTTGCCTAGAAGTAACATATTCACTCTAGTTTTGAAGAAACTCATGTTATAGCTGTCTGGAAAACAGATGCGGGCAAGGCATTGCACTCCTTGGCAGTACGCATGATGAACGTATCGCCGAATCGTTTAGTACGTATGAGTGTAATTTTCACGGTGTTTCGGTGGCACGTCGTTGGGCGTCTGGTCATTTTATGGTGGAAGGTACTTAGAGGAATTAAGATGTGCAAGTCCGGCGCACACTGTCCGTCTGTCCGTCCCCTGAAGTGATAAAACACCGAGAGACATGCAACTCTTCGCCGATGTTCTAGTCTCTGGAACCTATTTTAAACTAAAGTATTGTCGTTGATGAGCCTCTTAGCTCGTTTCTTTATCGACTCAAATGTTTTACGGGGATAGCATAACTGAAAACAATAAGTCATTTGTAAAATTTAAAAAAAAATTTACGGTTGAAAAAACCTGAAACAAAGTTTACCACCCTAATACAGATAAAGGTTATAAAATATGTGAATTATGTTCTCTTTGCGTGAATAAAACCTAGCATTCAAGCAATTAAGCAACTTGAGCCAGTGCTTAACCACCCTATGTGCGTACTTGCACACAATAATTACTTATCGCCCGCAGGGACCTAGACGGCCTGATACTTAGTAGATTTCAGTGGGGAGGACTGTTGAAAGCAACGCAGCGTGCTGGCTCGCCACTTGAGTACTTTATTTAAGTGAAGTTTTTCATTTATTTCCTATAATCGTAGATCTAAGTGTAAATAATGTATTTCATTATTTATTATTGAAAAAGATTTACAACAGGCTAACCAAAAATTTACTGTATAAACAATATGGTATGGTTGACACTTGAACTCAATTGTATCTATCTTCTACAATGTTACTTTAAGAATATTCTACATATTAACCATATTTGCTCTTTACTGTAATAAAAATATACACTTATCTAGTCCTAAAACTTTCATTACTTTGTATATTTTATCAGAGTCACCACAGCTAAAATAGGATTTTATTTTTAGTTGACGTATTACTTTTAAATTTTATTTAACTGCCTACTTTTTATTTCATTATAAATTTTTTCTCGTTCCAACTTAGAGGATAATAATAATACTAACTAGACTGCTGAAATAAACCATACAAAATTATATTTCGATGCCTACGAAAAAATAAAATAGAAAGAAAATTAATAAAATAATTTTTATTACCGTTTCTCAGTATACTCTCTTCCTGAGCTTCTTCCTATCCGTCGTATAAATTAATTTTTCTATTTTCTGTTTCGCCGAATTTCATTGTAAGAAACAAAATTGGGCATAACTTTTGTCAAGATGTCCTATAACAAAATACCAAGAAGTAAAAATACAGGGTGGATGAAATTTTTATTTGAAGTAGTATTACGAACTAAGAGCATTTACTTGTTCACCTATTGGTTGGTTGGCGCCGATGGACATCGCACTGTCCACGCGACGTGTGCCCCGACATAACTGACACTTGCACACACGCTGCTATGGATTTTAGCTAAAAATCCTTGGTTTAAAAGCAAACGTAGACAGCCTTTCAACAAAGGAATGGATTGAAATCGTTATGTGCACTATAGAAATGGGTTGACATTTTCAAAAACTATTTTTGGATTTATTATTACCCCAAAATATTATCTAATAGTGTATTAAAATTTGACTTCAGAAAAGGCACCTAACATTTACATATAAGAAGAAATGCATATCCTTTTACCCATCACTCTTGCAATAATTATCTAAAGAACTATAATCGGTTATAACTCACAATGAGTACATCAATCGATAACACACACAACAAAATCACTAATGAAGAAATAACTAAGCGGTTATTATTATAATGCAACTCAACTTGAGTAACTCAAAAATTAGAATGAAATGATAAACCATCTTAAGTATTCAGTAATAACGAGCTGAGCTGAACGAGTTAAACAAAAGAGCAACAGCTCAACTAAAGCACCTGACAAACAAATATTAATATCACTCCTTCTGGAACTTTCTCAAGCATCTGTCGCCTCGGGATGGTTTCATGCATAATGCAAACGGCTGATTGTGCCACATAGGGCCCAAGAGTTCTTTGCGAAAACATTCATCCTGTATTTGCTCGGGCGCGTCTTGTCGCCTGTATTTTCTATATAACACGTTTTATAACGTCTTCCTAAAGTCTATTGTTTTGAACCAGAATCACTTATTCTTTCAAAGAGGTGGCAGTACTTGTGAAAGCAAAACAATCGTCATTGGACAGAACTGACTGGTTTTCCGCTTGACAGCCTTATAACAATGGTAAATGCAACTGAAAGCCCCTTTTATTTCAGAAAAGGTGAGAGCTATTTTTCTTGGAACTATTACAATAGACACGAGAAGCTATCTGTCGAACGTTGCTGAGTTGCAATTGCGTTTTATAATACTTTTACATGTAAAAGACTATAAGAAGAATATAAGATGGTAATTACGTTATAATTGATATACCCGAACAGATTTTAGTCACACTGGATTCCACCAAGGGCACCTGAAATACAAGCAAAATCTTCCTAAGTTTTACTCGTGTCCCAGGATATCATGGCGCCATCTTGACCATGCTTCCGTTTAGATTGACAAGTAGCCCTATCTGTCTTCCTCGGGGCACTGATATTTATTGCAGAAGATCTACCACGTTTTAAACATCAGCCAGCTGTAAAGGACCTCATCGGTGCAATTGTGGCATACTCTATGATAGTAAATAGCTGGTGCTTCATAGCAATTTCATAAAGTTTAGTTAAGGGTTGTACACGCTACATGTAAGAAGACTAAAACGGATGAAATCGTTCGAATTAGAGTAATGTTTGACAAATAAACAAAATATGTAAGTGCTGCGTAAAAAGAACACAATGAACAAAGTATCTTCCTCTTAATAAAAACTAAGTAAGTGTTAATAGACGCATTCTTAGATTAATATTTACGTAGTAAATTAGGTGAAATTTGTTTTAAAATCAGCCTACAAGGCTAGATTGTAATATAAATAAAGTATTCATATTCCGTATTTTATTACAAAAAAAAAAAACTAAGAAGAACACAATCCAAGAATCTGATTTATTTTCCATTCAATGAGCAGTTTCATTTTCACACTCAGTAGTTACTTCAGCCAGAAAGCAGTTTGACAAATTGCCTCACAAAAAGTTTTCGACGCACGATCACAGATCCCTCCCTAACGTAACAAACGAGATCCAATTAAACAAAAATCTCCACTGCACTACGTTCCAATGAGCACGCATCGTGAATACAAAATCAGACAATCTCTCATTTTGTTGTTACAAATCGAGGGATAAATCATAGGATAACGCAAAAACTGAAACCGACTGAACGTGACTAATTCACTAACATGGAAAAGCTTTCACTAAACAACTATTGGATGTGCATAAGTGTATCGGATATATAATATTTTACGACACTCCCCCCAGGGTGCGTTATGAGGCTACATATCAAAATACAGAAAATCAACATCTGCTCACATTGTGATAGTTTTTATATGGATGATGTAGTTATAACTTAAGTGCCATTTTATCAACTGTAACCGCGTTCAGTATTTTAAGTTTGATTTCAGTAGTTTAAAAGATAGAATATTTATTATCATTTAGAATGGTTTTATGAGAATGCTGGGTAAAATATCAACTGAAAATTGCAAGTGCTTGTCATAATGATGATAAATCCCATTTGTTTATTCTCATTTCTCACCGTAACAACCACACTGATTCATTTGTGTTAGCCATCGTTCACTTTCACTCACTTTGCTTGCATTACTTCTATGAATTTTAACTGTGATTTATTAACAAAATATTATGTATACAGTAGTGGCAAGGGGTCCCTATAACCCGATTACGGCCGGCTTCCCAATGACTTGCTAAGTGCATGAATAACTAGGTCAAGCTAAGTTTTTTTTTTGTTTACCCCTCGTCACTAGGATACAATAATGTTAACGGGAATTAACGCGATCATGTATTAGTACCCGTAATATATAAGATACCTTTGATTTGCCTTTAAATGGTATACCATGATCGCGTTAGTTCCCGCTAACATTATTGTACCTATATCATGGAACGCGAGAGGTCGAGAGTTAGTAAATTAATATGTAGGTTTTGAGCTTTGATTATGTTTTGAGTTGCTGGAAAATTCATATCTTGGACTCTATCTTCGTTGCTTATTCGATAGATGAGAAAAAAATGTGTTATTTCAGAAATATCATCAGGTATTTCTTGATTTTAAAATACCAGGCAACATTTTAGGATTTTTATACGTAACCAAAACGAGGTTCTATACGTATTATAGTTATGTACATCAAAGGTCTTTGATGTCGACGAGTAAAAATGTGATTTCGCGTTCATTTTACGTTCGCACACCTGACCGAAGTAAAAAAAATATCGAGAGGCGTGCGTCAATACAAAAGTTGAAATATAGTAAAACCACAATATCGCTTCTATTGTGTGCTTTGATATGAAATTTTATTGAATAAGCATCTTTTATGAATTCTAATACCTATCGGTTATTCTAAAAATATAAAATATACCTAGACGTAAATGCTTGACTGGGGATTTGAAATTGTATTCATATAATCTAATAATGTTTTTCAAATGTACTCTCGCTTAAAAAATATTGTTTTATGTAGGTTTAGTGTTTATGTAAGATTTTAAAGTTATGATCATAGTGTAAGAAACATCCATATCGAGGGTATAGTGCTCAAACCCAATAAGTATGAAATTTTAACTTTCGAGTAATTCAATGTTAAAGGTTCAAAGACAAATATACCCATGATTTTCACATAATATCGTTACAATAAGTATTTGTGGTAAAAGTATATTTAGTTAACTTATTACTATAACAATTTTAAACTGTCCTTTGTTCATCATTCTTAAATTAATAGAAAATTAGATACATGAGGTAGTGACTTATTGGGTTTTACCCCAAAGAGAGAGATAAAATTAAACATTAATTGTATTTAATTTCTTAGGATTAATTAAGTTAAATTATTGAAAAAATAAATAAAAATCACTCTGTCACTTTTGCGGGCTGGTTGTTTGGTATAATATTATGTCTTCATATTTTTTCACACTGGGACAGGCTGTTGATCCAAAACAATCTGCGTACCGCGCTTGCGTAAGGGCGCGCGCCTCGTGCTATCCCAACATGCGTCACTTTAAGGTGGAGTACAACAGAGCCACAAATGTCTGCAAGAGGGCTTAATATGTCAGAGCGCACAGCACGGTTTGGTCAAGTGCTAATGGCGCATCCCATGGGCAGCCATGGCTACTGGCGACTGGCCAAAGCTGTGCAAGCCAACTTCTGTCAGCCTTCCCTGCGTAGCGCGATGTCCGTAAAGTACTGCAATCACTCGATATCTAGAAAATCAGCGGGCCGGGTCTTATTCCAGCGATGGTTCTTCTAAAACGTGCAACGGAGTTGTCTCCAATGCTTACGCGGCTGTACCGACTCTCCTTAATATCGGATACAGTGTCATTGGCTTGGAAAGAAATGAATGTACAGTACAGCCGATTCCCATGAAGCGGGATCGCCCATACCCAGCCAACTATCGTCCCATAGCCGTCACCTCAAGGCTGTGCAAGGTATTCGAGCACATCATCATCATACAGCTCATGCGTCACGGATGATGCGTAAAGGATCACTCCTTAATTAATGACAGGAAATACATTTTTAGGCCGAAGTGGTTAACAGGTGATCTTCTGGCGTACGTTACCCATCTTTAGGGTGAGGCTTTGGACAAGCATGACGAGTCACTGGCAATTTCGATAGAATCTAGCTCAAATCGTTTCTTTCCAAGCTACCAACCTTTGGTCTGCCTGCTAGACTGTGCGCCTGGGTTGCTAGCTTGCTACAGAAGCACCGTATTCGCGTCCTTTGTGATGGACAAATTTTGGAGTTTTTGCAGGTAAATGCTGGCGTACCGCAGGGGTCCGCCACTTACTTTATCACCCACTCTCTTTCTTCTGCATATCAACGACATGCTGTCCATCAGCAGCATTCATTGCTATGCAGACGATAGCACCTTACACGGGAATTATCACGAACATCCTGCGGTAAAGCAGTCTGATATCGCGGAAAAAAGGCAGCTTATCGCCACTGAGCATGCCGGGTCTTGAACCACATTTCCCAATGGGGCTCTGAGAATGAGACGCAGAAATAAGACGCAGACATGAGCGTTTACAGCAATGGTATCTTCTTTCCTTCCCCTTCCCGCTCTTCAGAACACGCCTCTGCTACTGCAGGAAAATCTCAATATCCTCGGTATGGATGTTTTCTGCAAACTAAAGAACAAAAACTACATTGAAAGTATCATCAAAACAGCCTCGCGTAAACTCGGAGTCCTGAACAAAGTGAGACGTTTTTTCACACCGGAGTAGCAGTGTCTTCTGTACAAGACACAAGTGCGCTCCTGCGCGAAATACTGCTCGCATCTCTGAGATAGCAGTACTTAGGTACTAGACGCGACGTGCGTTCCGCATTATTGAGAATCCTGAGGTCATGAAAACCTTCGACGATGTGCAGATGCGCAGAGATGTTGCATCCTTGGCAGTGTTAACTGTCTCTACCATGGTGAATGTTCTGATGAGCTCTTCCAATTAGTACCACCCTCTCCTTTCCTACACAGGACAACACATGCAGGACTTAAATATCACCCGCATACGGTACAGAATATTCCATAAAGAACCAAGCGGTTCGGCGACTCCTGTTGTCCATTAACCTGGAATTCCTTACCAGTACACGTGTTTCCCGCTTTCTATAGTCCCTGTCCCTTGTCCCGTGCATCATCAAAGCATCTGATGAGGCCGTCAAGCTGAGTGCATGGTACGTGTCTATAATGGTGACCCTCGTTTCCGAGACTTTCTCTTCAGCTTACCATCAAGCGAGGTGAAGTCAAATTGACGTGTGCTATATAAAAAAAGAGTTCACCACTAGTCGCAATCCACCCAAATTACGCGTGCGGTGTGAGTGGCATGAGTGAAGTTGTATGTACTTATTTTGATTTATTGGGTTATTCCTCAAACAATATTGGAAGAATCTTAAGTGAGTAAATCTATTTAACTATACAGTTCTGTTTTTGTTTTTGAATTTATCGAACAATGAAATCCGATAAATTAGTTTGTTTTATTTCAGATTTTATTTTTGGTAACTTTCTTAACTATTAAAGTAAAGGTAAGACCCGTTAAATGGAAATAATGGTTTCGGCCTCTTCTTTTTATTTTGTTTAATAATCATAATGGATAAAGGTAAAACCAGATAAATAGAAATATTGGTTTTCACCATGCATGTTATAAAGCGATTTAGTAAAACTTTTTATACACTAAATGAAAATAAATACATTTATTTGGTTTAAGCGTGACATAAAAATATTTTTTCTCCCAATAAATCTACTTAGTGTGTTCTAGTTTACAGTTTTGAAAAAAAATACCTTGGTTTATTGGGTTATTACACCAAGTAACTTGAGTTCTACCGCGAATTCCGCTTATTGGATAATACCATTAGAAAGAGCGTAAAAAATCGATTAAGATGGACCAAAAAAGTCAATTTTCGATTTTTGCCTACTTATTGGGTTTTAACACTGGACCCTCGATATGTCTATTTTTCTTTGGTAGTTAGACCAGATTATCGGACTCTTAGAACCACCCGTAACAAATGCCGCAGATTTTCGTATGATAACCAGCCCCCCTAGACAAGTAGCAATTCGTTACTCGGCGTATGATGGAATATAATGACAAATGTAGGTATAGGATTTGACGTTTTTGACATTCGTTGACGCCTGTCATATACGTCAAATCCCATACATTTGGCATTCTATTCCATCATACGCCGAGCAACGAATTGCCACTTGTCTAGAGGGGCAGAACAGACAGCACAACGTGCTCTGTAAGGTACGGAACACATAGATAGATTAACAGTGTGGAACAGTACGTAAGCTTCTTCGTGGAATCCTCACGTAAGTATAGCGGCTGGTAGCAGCCAGTGGCCAATTTAGGCAAAAGGTTCCAACGTCAAACATTGTTCGACAGTAATGGGGGCTAAGCGGATGACAATCCCTTTGTGGTATTGTAGAACAAAAGCGGATTCCGAGATTCAAATAACTCTATTCCACGATCGAAGCTGCGATTCCAAGAATCTCCAAATCAGCCTGTAAGCTCTTTGCTAATCATTAATATCACAGAAAATATTTTTTGTATATAAAATAGAAGCTACTACGCTAGTACTATTTTGTGCCGCTAAGCTGGAGGCGCGGGTTTGATCCTCCCTCAGTGCAAATATTTGTATGCATGAATGGTATTTTTATTGATCTGGTCGTGCCTCGGAGAGCCCGTTAAGCCGTCGGTCCAGGTTGCCATACGAACATCTATAGCAGTTGCTACGGGTAGTTGGAGCCCTAAAAGCCTAACAACTGGTCAAGCTGCAATGCTTCGATGTCACTATTGGGTTGTGGACGCAATCGTTTCATGGAAAATATCGAAAGTCAGCCAAATCTGGAGTTAGACTGATAAAGCCCTGGGGTCTGCTTTATCAGTCTGGACTTCGAGGTGTCAGGTTCGGATGCGACTGGTATTAATGCTAGGATGAAGAAGAAGAAAATAGAAGCGTCCAGGGACCTTTTTCTATTTAAAAACAAGTTTCCATTATAGATGTACTCGCTTTCTTACTGCTAGTTTCACAGTTTGGTTGAGGATAACGAGGTGTTTGTGTTTATGACTCTGCTGATACAGAGATGTATCTGTCAGCAGAGTCATAATCACAAATAGAGAAGCAAAAGTGTGTGTGTCTTTGTGTGTGGGTAACACACAAAGACACACACACTTTTGCTTCTCCCTTTTAATATTTTTAGCATAGGCATGCAGTGCTTGTAGAACTCACAGTACCGTGGGAAACTAACATACCTAAAGACCACGCTATAAAGACAAACAAATACTTTGACTTGACTAACGAGTTAACCAAAAATTGGCTACGTGGTTAAACTCTACGCCGTAGAAGTAGGAGTAAGGGGAATTCCAGCTAAATCCCTGTACAACTTACTAAAAGACCTCGGATTGCCAAGAGCTTCAGTAAGCTCTTTACTAAATCGAATATCAAAAGCGGCATTGATAGGATCTTACCAAATTTGGATAGGTAGGGGGGGGGGGGACACTACTGACGGTGGAGGTGAGCGCTGATGCATCACAAGGTGGCCACCCTAAACCAACATCTGGGTCGCAAGTCCCAGTCGCCGTCGCGGTGTTCCTCTCTGTATCACGCTAAGGACCCGGCGACCGCACGGTGAATCCATGGAGTACTGAGAATCGGATCTCTCTATCGCCTTTATTTTGAAACTATGATAGATACTATTGAACATCTTAAAACTCGGAACAGTAAGCACTTACAGTCAAAGAATTTACCAAGTGGATTCATTAATTCTCAAGTTGGAACAAAGGAACAAACAAACTTTCTCCCGGTGGTACACTCCACTCCAAAAGTGAAAAGACAAACTTAAGGTGCACCGAGTTGATGTCAGCCGCGGGTATAAATAATACCAACTTTGATAACTCGAAAGGAACTCGAAAACTACAAACTCTAATCTTGTTTATTTCATTTAAGTTCTTAACAATTCTAGATTGTGTACTAGACTGAAACAGCTCACATAGGTATCAACATCTACCCTGAAGAAATTCGGGCCGTGAAATCCCGGCTCCACAGGGACATGGTAGCGGAGTGGGAGCTACGACTTGGGCGACCACGCGCAGGGCACGCCGTAGTAGCGGCGGTAAGACCCATCATGGGGGAGTGGCTAGAGAGGCCACACGGTGGCCTCTCGTTCTGGCTGACGCAGATCATCACCAATCATGGATGCTTCGGGCGGTATCTGCATCGGACCGCGAAGAAAGAGCCAACGTCCGAGTGCCATCACTGCGACGCGAGCGAGGATTCGGCGCTGCACACGCTCACCGAGTGTCCGGCGTGGGAGGCGCCGAGACGGGAGCTGGTGGCGACCCTGGGAGTGAGAGCTCTCACGCTCGCCACTCTGCTCGCAGCGATGGTTCGCTGCGCGGATGCGTGGGCCGCGGGCGCCTCCTTCTGCGAGCAAATCATGCTCGTAAAGTGGGCGGCGGAGCGGGAGCGAAGGACAATCGCAGACCTTGCCGCCCGCGAGGAGCGCAGGAGAATCGCTAACCGCGCGGCCCGCAACGAGCGGCGGCAACTCGGGCGTCGGAGGTCGCAGAATTACCTCCGCCCCCCATGAGCGCGGGCCTGGGGGTGACGGGTGGAGCCGCCTGTCACCCTAGCAGAAGCAGGCCGCGGCGGCGGCGCGCATTGCGTGCCTCCCCATACCCGGGGCGAGTTGGGGACTCTGTGGTCCCCACACGGGATGAGGGCCAGATCGAGAGATTTGGCCCTGGGTCGGCCGGGGTGCGAGGGATATGGCTACGACAACCTCACCTTCGGCAACCGACGGCCCACAGACGGCGTGCGTTTTAGTCGGTTCGAGTCCGACATAACCTCTTCCTCCGGCTCCGGCGGGGGAGGTATCCGTGGGGATTTTTCGCACGATAAAAAAAAAAAAAAAAGGTATCAACATCTACTGAAAGATAACCGCTAGTTTTTGTATACCACTCGGGTGGCACACAAGCACAAGGCCCATGAGATGGAAAGCTGTCACCTTGGCCTATGGACGTGTGCAACACCAGGGGCTCACACTCGCGCTGCTGACCTTGTAGAAACCTTCTAATGTCTTTCTTGAAAAGCCCATACTATAGTCGCTAGGAAAAACCATAGCAGGAAGTTCATTCCACAACTTGAGCGAGCATGGAATGACGTTCCCTTTATTCCGCACAGTGCGCACCGTTTCCGTTCGTAATATGCAAGGATCCATTCCCTGCCTATGGCGTGCAGTGTGATGATAGAAAGTAGTCTGTTGTGCGCATCATGTCGAACAATTCTACGGAACAAAAACCATTGTATAGGCGGTAAAACACACAGCAAGTAGAAACTTCTTCTTTTTCCTAGCGTTAATTCCCAGTCGCATCCGAAGCTTTCAGCTCGGAGTCTGGGGTCCGCTTTATCAGTCTTAACTACGGATTTGGCTAGATCTCGATATTTTCCTTGAAGCGATTGAACAAATAACACATGATGAAGTATTGTCCCGTCTTTATAGTAATTAGTACAATGCTTGTGCCAAACTTATTATTGTCGAAATAGATCGTGAAGGATATTATCACAAGAACAGAAGAAGCATTGGCAGCTTAGTAGTTAAGAAGTCGGTCTTCAGATCGAGAGGTCCCGGGTTTGAATCCATAGCATGACACAACGGAAATGAACCCACTCCTAACACAAGCAATTTAGCTTAGTTGAAGTGGTTAGCGATAATACTAGCGGTCTACTAATTTTCAATCTAGCCTCCTAATAGCGGTCTCCTATATTGAAGCGGTCACTTTAATCGGGCTTCAATATAGGAGGCTATCAATTCAAAAATTATGTACTTTTTACTTCCAATAACACTACAGGACAGCTTCATAATTATGTGCGTGGCGTGTTGTATACACACACAGCTGACATAGATTAATATAAGATTGATAGATAAACTGTAGGTCTTGTATACCTCGGGACATAAATCTTGAACCTAAAAAGTAGTGTGTCGTGTGTGTTGTGTCTCTATACGCGCAGTACACGTTTCTTGGGAGTCTTTTGAGGATAGCACGGGGTGCTACGGCGGTGAACGAGCTCAAATTCACCAAGCATATTACAAAATAACCGCGCGCACCAGGGCCTCGTTTGTTAATAAAATTATGTCTCAGCCAATCTCACCTCCGGCTACCTACAACCCACAGACAGCGTGCGTTTTACTCGGTTCAAGTCCGACATAACCGCCCCCGGGGGGTATTGGTGGGGTTTTAGCGCAAGACAAAGAATGTATGTTTCGCGACTTAGGTCTAAGATGTGTCCCTAGGTATACTTATGAGGAATCTAAATTTATTTATCTACTGACAGTTCACAACAGCTACTATACAGCAGCTATTAAGTCGCCTATTATTAAGCACCTAGTTGTAACCAGCACCTCCTAGTACGGTATTGCCACGCAACTTCTACATTAGCGCACAAAATTCGTCAAAATTTAATCGTGCAAAGTTGCCACCCTCTAATTCTTAGTTTGCTGATTATTATAAAGCCATAAAGGTTGTCGAAAGTCGATTCTAGTTACCTTAAAAACTATTCTTTATTCTGATGAACAAAATTGTACGTTTTTTACGTACGGCCAGTGACGGTGGTTATGTCAGACTCTTAAAAACATATAAAAATACGTAAATTTTGATACATAAATACATATATAATCACACCTTTATCCCCGGAAGCTTACGCAGAGGTGAATTAACATCCTTATATCACCAATCATTGCATAATTGGGGGTGAGCCTATTGTCGTATTCCGGGCAAAATTGTTGATTCGAGCCATGCATCTAAGGCTGAGTTTGGGCTGTACATAATATATATACCGATCTTCTTCTTCCTCTTAGCGTTAATTCCCAGTCGCATCCGAAGCTTTTCAGCTCGGAGTCTGGGGTCCGCTTTACCAGTCTTAACTACGAATTTGGCTAGACCTCGATATTTTCCGTGAAGCGATTGTCATCTGACCTCCACAATCCAATGTTAACATTAGGCGATATCGAAGCTTTGCAGTTAGACCGTTGTTTTTCGTTTTTTTTAGGGCTCCAACTACCCGTAACGACTACCATAGATGTTCTTATGGCAACCGGGACCGACGGCTTAACGTGCTCTCCGAGGCACGTCCAGACCAATGCAAATACTCATATTTCATTCACACAAATATTTGCACTGAGCGGGGATCGAACCCGCGCCTCCTGCGTAGCGGCTGCATTCACTACCGCTACGCCATGGAGGCTCTCTATATACCGATCTATCTGATGTTAAACAGGGCTATCCTTTAATCGCCTTGTACCTACGTCACCGCATGGGATGAGGTGGGGGGTGGCCCAAATTCTACTCTTCCGGGAACTACTCGGGAAAAAATTAATGAAAACAAAATATCTGTGTTTAATTATCCTCCATCATTATAACATGGTACGTGTCTACAAAGGGTAACCCTCTTTTCTGAGACTTTGCCCTCAGCCTACCATCAGGCGAGGTGGAGTAAAATTGACGTGTCTTATATATTATATAAAAAAATCCCTCGTTTTTTTTTTAATGAATGGCTCTGTGCTTTTAGCTTCAATTCCGCCAATGTCCCGTTGTAGAGCTACTAACGCAGGAGATCACCACCTCAAACGTCTACTGTCATTGTCAACAACTTCAAAAATAAAATAACCTTTTCAACGCGATAATGACGGTTATTTTCAGCAGCAATTTTAAGAACCATTTACAAGTAGGTACTCGGTTTACTCATTGGTACCTCTTCCATCAATCACTGGGTTATCGATTAATTCCCCTGGTACGAACAAAGCGGTACCTTCGGAGCTATTCTTCATTTTCGTTCAATAGTTTATGATGGTACTAGACCATTAGTTTCGAATAGGTTAGTAATTGAAAAATGCTTCATATTTTTATTTAGGGTTTGGTTATGAGATTTTTAATGAATCGAATTTTTGATAAAGGAAATATATTCTTTCTTTAATTAACAGCTCGTCAAGGTAGTCACCTGGAGTCCCACTGACCTGATGATAAGCTATTAAAAAGAAGGCCATGATTATAATACCTAGGCATTACAATTTTCAAATTATACTCCACGGTTTGGCAGTATCAATTCTACGTCACTTTTTAAGGTCAAATATTGATTACTTGGAATAATGAACGTTTTTTATTATAATTTACTAGCTGACCCGGCGAACTTCGTACCGCCATATTATCCGTCCGCGTGGTAATCTCTAATTTTATCAGTGTTTCTCTACAATATTATGCATGTATTATACATATAAACCTTCCTCTTGAATCACTCTATCTATTAAAAAAAACCGCTTCAAAATCCGCTGCGTAGTTTTGAAGATTTAAGCATACATAGGGACGGACAGACAGCGACAGCGACTTTGTTTTATAATAATTATGTAGTGATGGTGTTCACGCTGGTAAATCTTGATGAAATTTGGTACAGAGATAGATTAGACCTTAGGAAAGGACATAGGCTATGTTAGGTCGTGATAACTGACAACACGCGGGCGGAGCCGTGGGCAACAGCTAGTGGCTATAAGTTTACTGTCGGATGATGAACAGCCTTATTTCTTAGTCGCCTTCTATAGAAGAAATGGGGTTGCCCTATTCTATTCCACCGGTAATAAAAACGTTGATAAACAACATAATAAATTAGTTACCTTCTTTTTTATTGCACGTCGTTAATTGTTAAGCAATGACATTTCATAACATAGACAGACATGTCATATGCTTACAAATCAACGTAGAAAAATGTGCCGAACTCACACACACACATTTTTAATTCATCTACACTTTTGGTGTATTAACTTAAGAGTAATAGTTCGTGCAGTGTCTATAAACATACGATGGCATTTTCGTTATTTTTTTAAGTCACTGATGCTTCCGCTCAACGTCCGACCGGCGCCGCTCGGCACGCGGTACTAGAGGCAAAAGTTCCAATTGACTCGTTTTCGGATCTTCACGATTTTCGCGCAATAACATATCTACTTCTTTTTATATAATATCTTTGTTGTTAAGACATTTTTTAAAGACATATACCTCTGAAACTTCAAACAATCCTTAGCAATCTATTCCAGGGCCTACATGTCATCTTTGTAAATCAATTGGTGTACAATAAAGAATTATCTATCTATCTATCTATCTATCCATAAAAAAATGTATGCCCATGCCTATGTGTATTCCAGACCTTAAAGAAAAATATTAGGACAGCAAGCCACGGTCTCCAAAGTACGACTTTTACCTACGACTGAGATTAGCGATCCTTTTTGTTATACCACTTGGGTCGCAGACAAGCACACGGCCCACCTGCTAGTAAGTGGTTACCATGGCCTATGAACGAGTGCAACACTAGGGGTGTCACACTCGTGCTGCTGAACCTTTAGGAACAGAGATATTCTGTGTCGTCAGCAAAGATATTATATAAAAAGAAGTAGATACGTTATTGCGCGAAAATCGTGAAGATCCGAAAACGAGTCAATTGGAACGTTTGCCTCTAGTACCGCGTGCCGAGCGGCGCCGGTCGGACGTTGAGCGGAAACATCAGTGACTTAAAAAAATAACGAAAATGCCATCGTATGTTTATAGACACTGCACGAACTATTACTCTAAAGTTAATACTCCAAAAGTGTAGATGAATTAAAAATGTGTGTGTGTGAGTTCGGCACATTTTTCTACGTTGATTTGTAAGCATATGACATGTCTATGTTATGAAATGTCATTGTTCGTCAGCGTATTATGAAGACCTAATACCATCGAGCAAGAAATGTCTAAGTTAGCGAAATTACTATCGAATTAGCGCATAAGTTACAGATATATTAGGTGTGACATTATTATTACGCAATATATTAGGTACGAATTGGGACATTACTATCCAATATATTAGGTGCGAATTGGGACAATATTAATAGAGAATTGATCGCGTTACAAGTACCTTGTGTTTACTCGATATACCAATCGATTGGTACCAATCGTAATCATGTTTTGGTAAAGGGCCAATACATTGTCCCACATTTAGATAATACTAGCTTCCGCTCGCGGCTTCGCCCGCGTGGTGTGTTGATAAAAAGTAGCCTATATGTTAATCCAGGGTATAACCTATATACATACCAAATTTCAACCAAATCGGTCCAGCCGTTTATGCGTGAAAGAGTAACAAACATCCACACATCCATTCTCACAAACTTTCACATTTATAATATTAGTAGGATATATTCATGCTTGTCATTCCTCGTAGGGGTAGGCAGAAGTGTATTAACACCCACACTTCGTCAACTATGATTTTCGCTCACACGTTCTAGTGGGCAAGTATATTGCCCTAAGCGGTCACTTTGTCATGGGCTATATATATGTTTACTGTCAGATGGAGAACACCCCTATCCCTTTGACAAGTACGTTCGACCGAAATCATGTTTGGCGTAATATGGGTGTGAAACATCATCATCATCATCATTTCAGCCATAGGAAGTCCACTGCTGGACATAGGCCTCCCCTATAGATCCCCTATGGGTGTGAATAGATTATCCTAATCCTGCCTACTCCCTTCTGAATAAAGAGGCATAGTAATAACCTTATTTCTGATTTCAAAGTAAAAAAAGAATGGACGAGTGACTGGTTTTTTTTTTTTAATAAATAATATAAATAAATAAATACATATTGTAGGACATTCTACACAACGCTATCTAGACCCAAGTAAGCTTAACTAGCTTGTGTTATGGAATCTAGAACGCAGATAAACATACTAAGATACATTTTTTTTTCCTAAATACATACATATTATACATAGAAATACACAGACCAACGCACATATTCATGTACACAAATATTTGCACGGGGATCGAATCCGCGCCTCCTACGTAGCGGCCGCGTTCACTACCGCTACGCCACAGAGGCAGTCATTGTTTTACAGAATACCTAAACGAATCTGGGTATAAATTGTTAAGTAATCAATCCCTGGACTGAAATTCAGCCAGGTAATTTAGTTGTTACTAAATCGGAGACATTAATAATATTAACAGGATTAGTAGATAGGATAGGATTTTCAACGATGACGCAAATGTCCGCAAAGAGTTACATCTGCGTAAGTAATGCCAAGAGCCTTCAATTTATTTAAGAGCTAGGCAATCGATACCGTGTTAAAAGCTTTGGCTAGGTCACAGACGTCACAGTGAATTCCTAAGGATTGGTTACCTTTGCGCAGTTTCAGTGTGACGTAATCAGACTAATGGCGAAATCAGGTTCTATATTCGAATGACTAGAATGAAAAATTACTAGTTCTTTTCTTAAATTAGAATTGGGTTTACTGGTTAGTCAAATTAGTTCCTTTTCACTAAACGTCAAAACGGTAACGTCAAAATGGAAACTTTCCCAGAAAAAAAATATTACAATAAATTATATGAATGGGTAATAATGAACAAAATAAAATTGGAAAATATATTTCCATCTCCACATAAAATATTTTCTATTTAGATTTTTTCCTCTTCATTTGTCTGTGTGTCATTAGGTAAGCCTTATAATGAGAAACAGAGAAAGGATCGCTGATTGACAGAGATTAATGGCTTGTTATTTATTTCCTGCCCACTTCTGTTTATCCTTAAATCACTATCTTTACGCTTATTTCCATTAAAGACTCGTGCTAGGTACTACAAATTTCCGGGAGGCGGGTAGATAGCTCTATACTATGGAGTTCCATTTTAATTTTTGAGGTCAACTCAACCAATAGACGAGATTCTGATGCAGATCTTCCTCTCGAGGTTGGTAGAACAGACGATAGTCGCTCCTACAAGCTAACATAAATGAAATCAAAAACAGCAATAGGAGAGCGGACCTCGGGCTCTAAAATGCAAGCTTTGGCTGCAACCAGGACTAATGATTGCAGCCAAAGCTTGCATTTGACAGTCTGAGATTAAGTCTAGTTAGAGCACCCAGCTCCTAGCCTAATTCACAAAGGGCACCCTTCAAAAATTTGACAGTTGCCGCCAAACCAAATAAAAACACAAAATACACTGAGATTCCTTCCATCGATTCGAAATTCAAAAAATGGAACATATTTTAAACATTTTAGTCCATGAGCTTTGTTTGCCCGAGACGATCTATCAAAGCAGTAGGTGCGCGGAATACCGGGAGCTGTCATTAATAACCGCGCCAAGTAATGGACCAGAAACTTTCTACGCACGTTTTTCATTAAATTCTCAGTAGGGTAGAGCGAATTTATAAAATCAATGGGGCCGAGCAATAGAAATTAAGCTGTGAAATATGGACTCGATAGCAGATTCGTTGATGGCAGACCTTTTGCATCGTTATTAGATTAAAAGTTTTGGGGACGGCTTTGTTTAACGTATGCCTATTATTACTTGGATACCTAATAATTTGTAAGTGAATCGGTTGTGTGTTCAAGATATAAATGTTAATAATATGTTTTACGTAATATGTTTTCTAAATTATCTACAATGAATATACAAAATAATAATTAACAATATCTCGGGTGTCTGGCGTGCAAAAAAATGAAAAGTATTTTTTTATTATTTTTGGTTTTTATAAGACCCGTATATTATATATTGATTTGTAATTTATTTAAATTTATTAATATGACATTACACCTACAATGTCAATTTTTAACTCGCCCCGTGGCAAGGGGCGAGTCACTACACCAAAATAATAAAAAAAGGGGCGAGTGACGCATTTTAATCGCAAGGGTCGAGATTCAGGGGGCGAGCGGGGCCTAAGCCATTTAATAAATATTTTTAAATTATGAATTTATTTCCATAGTAATTTTATGTAACACTAGAAATCTAGTATCGAGCGCGATCGCAGGTTAAAATAGCGTCGATAATACGTATCTATAGTTTCTGCTTTGATTATAAATGTATTAAGCCTTTTCTATATAATTCACGCAGGCTATGTCACAATCACTCAACACACCACAACCAGTATTTGTACCTACTAATAAATCTTTGATACAATTCACACTGCTAAAACCAAATGGATCGCTGAAACGTGTAACTGTGAATAAATCGATGCTCTTCGTAAATAAATAATCTTGCTACAGAGTATCAATTCCCCGAAGCGCTTCATACAAAACAGTGCTTCATTAAATATTCCTCGGCGCCACTAGACCTAATTAACTAACGTCATCGATATCTCCATCTCAAATAAAATTATCTCCGATGCAACCCAGATTGATGCAAGTTTAGCGACTTTTTTAAATGAAGTGATACGTCATGGTTTTTATATTTTTCTTTTGTTTCTTTCTACAAGATTTAATTATAGTAAATAATAATAAATAACTATTTATTTACTATGAATACCTATGTATTCTACACCATTCTACACAACGCTCTCTAGAACCATGGAAAGCATAGCTTAACTATTGAGTTCTGGAATATAGAATTCTGATAAACATACTTACTAATATACATAATTAAATACCGAAACCAATGCAAATTTACATAATTTAGGAGTACAAATTATATTTGTACTGAGCAGGAATCGAACGCTCGCCTCCTACTTAGCGGTCAAACGTTCTACAACTACGCTATAGCCACAGATTTGTAGGCAACAATTCAAGAGGTAAGTTTTTGAAATAAAAATCTCAATAGCATGTTCCAACGTGTGCTATTAATCAATAATACTCGTAGTATAAATAGTATCATCATAAAAAGTTAAAAATTTTCAGGTTACCTACTTCAGCTTCGATGACAATGCATTCAAATTTAACAAAATACTATCTCTGACTTAAGTGCTAAAAGCGCATTTTATTATAATGATTTCAAATTCATATTATGCACTGGTAACATCGACTACCTACGTACGTAAGCACTGTCTTACAATCATTATCGTAGAAATTGTCTTGAGATTTCCGATAAAACATTCGCACGAATGCTTCAAGCAACAAGTATCGAATCGTTTGAAATATGATTAAATAATGAACTGTTCGCTTATTGACTCGCAATCGCAATCTTATACATATTCTACTTAAATTATAACTATTATTAAAGCGTTAAAATTAAATTAAAATAAAACAACTAAATAAAATATTTAGATACATGCTTGGTATTCATACAAATTCCTTCGCAATTAAAACTTGATGACATTGTGTATTACACACGTAATCCCTACTAATATTATAAATGCGAAAGTAACTCTGTCTGTCTGTCTGTCTGTCTGTCTCACTTTTACGACTAAACCGCTGAACCGATTTTGATGAAATTTGGTATAGAGGTAGGTTAGACCTTGAGAAAGGACATAGGCTATGTTTGGTCGCGATAACCGACATCCACGCAGGCGGAGCCGCGGGCAAAAGCTAGTATACAATAAAAGCTCGTCCGTGCTCCAGGTACCTTAGGTCAGAGCTGTAGGTACCTTAAGTCATCGGTTACGTTTGCCATACGCGCATCTGTGGCATTCTTAATATTCTTCACGGATAGTTGGAGCCCTAAAATATTGAATAACCTGGTCTAACTACAGAATATCACCAGTAGTGGACGTCTGATGACAATCGCTTTACAAAAAACAGCTAAGTTTGGCCATGTCGTAGTCTGACTGAAGCTCGACTCCAACTCAGTAGAGAAAAAACTCGGTGGAATATGACTGACCACATTTTAACCTTATCTTTTTTGGATAGGTGCTCCTATGACATTATACTGTTGAAGTTGGGCTACGTGAAACAGCCGAAAATATAATATATTTCGTGTGCAGTCAAGCGTTTCTCTATTATCGCAGACTCTCCCATTGAGAACGCGACCTAAAATCAGTTAATATTACTATTTTGATACTGCTTTTCATCGTAACGGCATGTTGATGGAGTCTTACTTTTAGTCGAAAAGATTAATTAGTTATCGATAGGAAAATATAGTTCAAGATTTTTGATTTGATAAGTTAGGTGAACCAAGTACAATCGGGAGCAATTACGCAGATTGGGAAGAAGCCTATGTCCAGCAGTGGGCTGCAATAGGCTAATTAATACAGAAAGAGAGAAAAAGAAATTGTTCAAAGAGATTAATAAGGGATTGATCGAAGTTAGGCGACGCTTTTGTTACGGGCAATATATTGCTGCATTGTATTGTATTCTATGCTTTTTGAATTATAACTAAAAATCACTTGCAAGAAATTTTGTTCCCAGTGAAGTTTAACTTGATGCGAATATCTAATTTCAAGACTTCAAATACAACCTTTGTATATAATATCTTGGACACAGTAAACTTATTATCGTTTATGCAAACAACTGTATTTGTACTGGGCGGTAATCGAACTCCAACCCCTTGATACAACAGTCGTGGAAGGTCAGAAATCGGAGAAGTTATTCCCGTATTACCGAACAAACAAGCAAGATAAACGGTAGAAGATACACAGATTTGTAAATTTGAACCGCGTTTATTGTTTGTGACAACACCACGCGGTACACAGACTTTTCGGCATTAATCGTGAATTATATGGAAAAGACATCGCACAGATGCTGCACAGATTTAATAACACATATCCAAACATAATTCACTTTTATACTATTAGTATGACAGGATAGGATACGTACAAGTCCTACCTTGGGGACTCCGTGGTCCCCACACCGGAAGAGGGCCAGTTCGAGAGATATGGCCCTGGGTTGTCCGGGGTGCGAGGGATATGTGCACGATAATCTCACCTCCGGTAAACGACGGCCCACAGATGGCGTGCGTTTTAGTCGTTTCGAGTCCGACATAAATCGAACAGATTCCCATATATTCTTTAAAAACTAATAAGTTACAGGCATTTAAAGGGGTGATACGGGGTTTCGAATTATGCTACGGGCGAAGCAGGGGCAGGTCTGCTAGTATATTATATTTACTAAAATTTGCACTCAGCATCTTTTATTACTCGAATTTATTTATTTATGTTTGAATGAAACCCTTTCAAGCGAGCCTGAATTAGTTATAAATGAGAATTATTTTACGTAGGTAACCATTTTTTGAAAAGGAAGTAAAAAATCTTGTGTCAAATAATTAAAACGATGAGCCAGGGTAGTGTACGATGAGCCAGGGGAGTGCACGATGAGCCAGGGAATTGTACGATAAGGTGTTTGGATAGAAAACCTTCTTATTTTACAGTTTATTCGGATATCTATAATAATGCTTCTATTTTTGAGCACGTAAGATGCCTTGTAATAATGTTTCTAGGCAGGGGACCTCTATTTTATATGACATTTTGTTCCGTATTTTAAATTTACAACCAATGTTACAGGGGAGAAGTCGCCAAATGATGTGAATTTCTTGTGTGTATTGGAGTAGATCTCTGGATGGTAGATATTTACTATTGGGCTTTATAGTTGGCACAATGTATACTCTAAGGTTGGCACTGCACTCGGGTTAAAGGAAATTTATAAATTAAGCCCCTGCGACGCTGGGACAGTTCAGTTAGTAATCAAATAAACAGACTTGGTAGGCTTCACATAATGACTGAAGACGTTAAACAGACTGACTCGAATGTTGTCAGCATAATAATAATAACCTTATAAGTACTAAGCAGGGAAAGGTATCAGATACTAACGACTGTAACTCACATCAACCTGAAAAAAGCAATCCCGAACCGGTTCACAATCCAGACACATTTAACGATACATTTACAGCAAACTCATCTCCTAACCAGACACTTAATGGATCAGGTCATTTGTCCTCGCATTTAGATTTTGTAGTCCATTATGAGCTGTCAGTCCATGGTCACTCACCCAAGAACAAAGCTTGTCTAAATATTCTAGTTTTATTTTTGTCTGGCTTCTATTGTCCACTTCTGAGTTAATGGCATTTTATAGAGTAACATTTATGTTACGAGTATCTGAGTCAGTTTATAGAGATGTCAGAGAACATTTAGATTTAAATGGAGCGTCATAAGAGTTATTTATATGCATAATTAATACTCCTAGAATTCAATTTGTCAATATATGTTACAATAAAGGTCCAACCCCACCAAACGGACGGCATCGGTCCGGATTTTACAATCTTTAAACAAAATGAAATCTTATTATCACAGTGTTTGAAGTTTATATTACCAAGTCACGCACAACAGCTTGACAGCGACGTGCGGCGGCATGACGCACGTCAAGCTGTCATGCGTGATTTGGTAATATAAACTTTATATGCTATGATACAAGATTTATTTTGTTTAAAGATTGTAAAATCCGTTCCGATGCCGTCCGTTTGGTGGGGTTGAACCTTAATTATTCATGGGCTGTATGTTGACTGTCGTATGGAGAACAACCCTATCCCTTAGTCGCCTTCTATGCTACCCACAAAAAATGGGGTGGCCCTATTCTACCCTTCCGGGAACGGGAGGTGTAGTCATCCTAATTATTACAGCCTATTGACTTCTTTTATTCTTACAGATTTTACAACTTCCACTACTGTCACGTAAATTTTCATGTTTTAAGTGCTTCTAGGTCAGAAGCACTTAAAAGCTTACTTAAGGCTTGCATGAAAAATTCAATTGGTTCCAATATATACCTATAATCCATTTTATCAGTGTATCAGTGTCACTTTAATATCTTGCCGCAAATGCCGCAGTGGAGTTTGTTGCGCCGTTTCTTCTCCATTAGCGCTTAGGAAGCGGTGGTAAACTTAGTTTTAAGGAGTTTTTGACGTCAAAAAGCTGTAACTGTGTTGCACTATTTTGAGAAATAAAGACTTTGACTTTGACTTTGTCAGAAGATATTTCAAAAGCAGCAATTAGATTATAATCATTTATTAAGTATACGATACTAGCTGTCCCGGCGAACTTCGTACCGCCATATTTTTCCCGATCCCGCTGCACCTATTTTCTCATCCTTTAAAGCTTCCCTGGACACCCAAAAATATTTCAAGACTAAAATTAGCCAAATCGGTTCAGCCGTTCTTGAGTTATAAAATAACAACGAAAAGTGGCATTGATTTTTATATATTAGATAGATAACAATTCATGTGACACAAAATGGCGAAACTGTAAAGGAACCGAGTGTTCTTATTTCATCTAAATTCAGTCGCACATTAAGCTGTATTTACCCAGTAATAATTCACACAATACAACTGCTGGTAATATTTAGCTAGCAAATAACAACGGGTGCTACTTAAAATTAATATTACCGTCCACGTTGGTTAGTCGACAACAGACTCCATAACTCTAGCAATAATTATTATTTTGTACAAACGAGCAGTTTGTCTACCCGGTGGAAATAATAATAATATTTCATTACATTATAGTCACCATTTCAACGGTTTCGACTTATAACACAGTCATATAATCCAGTCAAAATAAAGATTTGAGCTTGCATAAATCCGCTTAGAACTGAAAATTGATAGGGGCCTTAAATACATCATAAAGAAAGATATATAAAAATCCCCATCGATTGGACTTCTGCTTTTTTTTTAATTCTAGGTTAAACGTCAAATACCTATATTGGATTGTCGCATTTTTCTCGTAATCAGCAAATGTTATCGCAAAAGTATGTTAGACAAAGTTGTAGATCACGTAATTATCTACAAAATTGGTTTGCTACGTTTTTGTGTGCGGATCACCATTTCGGAAATATCGCAATTTCAAAATTGAAACAGGCTATGGCAAAAGTTTTCTTCTCTGTCAGTGGATCAGTTGGCAATCGCTTTCATAAAAGTAACATAAACCAAATAATCTAAAAAATGAACTAGAATAAAGACGACCCCGAGCTTCGAGGTGAAAATATTAGATATATCAGGGAAACACGTGAAGATAATGATGATAATAATGTCATAATAATACACGTGTAAGATAATATGTGTTGTAGCTTCGTTTTCATATATTTTACTTAGGAAGTAGTTTTATTTCACCCCTATACCTAAAGTTAGGCAAAGTTTAGAAGTTATGTCACGTCGCTCGGTTGTCTACTAGATTAGGTTCGAGACTGTGACTGGCCACCAAAACTACGAGTACTGCAGGTTTACTCACGACTTCAAGAAACGATGAGGTTCTCAATTTGTCAACGTCAGTCAGTTGTTACTTATCTGATTTTGTTGTTCTTTTTATTGGGAAAACCATATATTGCACTACGCCACAGACGTCATTAAAAATGTAAACCTAATCCCCACGGCCGCGGGCAGGAAATTTTCGTGAAAATTTTATAATAATATGATTATAGCGCTATCTAATAGGTGAAAATAGTATTTTGATGTTTTGTATCAATTTTTTTTTTGATAATGATCTATCTATACAGAATAAATAATTATTGACTTCTTATAAAAACTCTTACGTAAAAATCCAATAATTAGGACCCCGAACTGGTTATGAAAGCAAAAAAAATATTCCACGTTCGTAGCTGGTTATGAAAATGACAGTTACGAAAATGGACGAAGCCGATTCTGCTAATTGTCGACCACTGTCTTACCACTGACACTGTCAATATTGCGATTTAGAATAAGGGTCCTGTAAAAATTTCTAGTCAATTCATATAGCAATTTTCAATTTTTACGGTCTCAAACGGTTCCCCAAATCCACGGATCTAAAAGGATAGTCCTACCGGAATTATACTGTATCATTTCTCGGTATACCGGCACGCAGTACATTTTTCACGATGTAATGTTATACCACAGCGCTGTGGGGCCAGGTTGCTCATGTAAAAACCATTTCTTTTATATAAAAACATGCAAATCTATAAATAAAGAGCTCGAGTTTCCCTTAGAGAACGTTCAAGGAAATTGGTATTGTAATGGTTGCAGCACAGTAGGTATGTTTATACGGATGATTTATTTAAATAAAAAAAAAACATTTTCAAGTATGGTAATATACTTAATAATGTTACTGCTGTAGTTAAATAGATACTATAGCTAATTATACAGAGATGTTGGTCATTCAGAATAAAGGTCTTTATCATTTTAATTGCATTAATCCTGATCGCATTTGAGACATTTACACCCAAATGCGGGGCTTTTTTCAGTCTGACTGTGTAGTTTTTTTTTTAAAAACACCGTCAACTGACCTAAAATTAAAATAAACTAAACGAAAACTATAAGAGCATTCACTGAAAAAAATAATATAAGTGATATTGTCATCAAAAGTATTGAAATAAAAATAATTGATAGATATAGGTATTAGGTATCTAGTAACTATCTTTTAAATCTCATTTTCATATTATAATTTTAATTTAAAACATAAAATACTTAATTTAATTATTTTCCAGTTTTCGAAAATTCGATTACATGCTATCTCAACCGAATCTAATTTTCTTTGAGAAAAAGGTAAACCCTTTTAGACAATATTGGCCGATTCTAATGAACTCAGAGTACCAATATATTGGCAATGTTACAAGGGCGTAACCCTACGCAATCTAATTTTGCTACTAAACCACAAGTCTAATAAAATTTACATAAAAATCGAAAGCAGAAGTGTAAGGGATGCCTGTTAGAAGGTTCAGTACAGTTTATATGAATTGGATGTTGGTAAGGGGTACATACGAACAGACATTCATCATTTTTAATTATGCAGGATAATTGAAATAAAACCACTTTTTACCGGATTCTATCGCGATTAATTTGTTATTATTTACTTTTAGTCCTACGTTTCGAACACTTTTCAGTTATTTCAATGAGTGACATTCGCGTAAACTTTAGAAAATATTATGCAGAATAAGTTTTTCACCTGGATGTAGATGGCCAAATCCGAGAATATGCCGAATAGTGAAATATGCTCAAAGAAGTATCGGGAACGAATAATGAGAACTAAAACTGCATCATCATAAAAACCAACATTCCCAGCCAGAATTCGAACTCATTAATTTGGAGAAAATAAAACACACCGTAGCTATTATAACACAATTCGATAGTGCCACTAATAAGGAACGAATTCTGGAAAGTAATAGCTAACAGCAAACTTGAATCTATTTGAACAACATCAAATTAACTGGCTAATTTAATCAGACAGCAGTAAAAAAGCAAAAACGCCGGTCTGTATAAACCAAGAAAACAGATCCATAATCAAGAAGCTTGCTAATAAGCGCACCACTTCAGAGCACTTGCTTGATTAGACCAGAGAAAATTATGCGAATTAGCTATAATGTTGGACTACCATCACTCTAACATGCGCTGATTTAATCAACTCTATAGGGTAAGAATGTAATCGAGCGTGTTCCTTACGCACCCAAATAAGTACCACTGTGGGTATTTTCAACCTTAATTACATACTTTTGTGTTTTACGATTTCACTTGAAAAGGGTGAAGTATAGGGAGCAAGCCTTGGGGCAGATTTCGCTCAATAAAATTCATTGAGTTGAAGGTGGTAACCTAGTTCGGTTCGGTTTGATCGTAATTACTTTTATTGGTAAGATTCGCTTTAAGTAGAACGCTGAACATAACATGGATGAATGTTTATCCAAAGGGTTTTAATTACTTTGAATGTTATTCTTATTTTTATGTCAGTAATACCAAATGCTGACTGCTAACTAGAAGATATCTATATTGTTTTGTATAAGTAGGTAAGCAAATATGCAGAGACAATACGTGCTACGCGCAGGCATTGCAGCGTGATTCAGTAACAAACATACGACTATCTACACATTTTCATAAACATTTGTAATACACTACTTAGCTGCTAGTAGATCTACTAGTGACACTAGCAGATCTGCAGGCATTGCGCTTCTCAGAATAACAGTGCACATGCACAGCATTACCACTTATCGGGTCTAATTATGTTTGAAACCATCCAGGCCGCCCTTGAATTTTACACAGAATTTTTTATTCAGATCAGTTCCACCGTTTAGATGAAGATCTAATAATATATATTATCTTCATCTAAACGGCGGAACGGAGGCAAAATACAGCATGTCAAGGAATTGAAACTACTGGTACATTCCAAGCGTAAGCCAACGAAGTTTGAACGGATGTGTGGTGGGCTCACATAATAAATCCATAGTGCAACCTTGTGGAAATCGGATTTCGAATCCGTCCGGAGTTTCCGGTTGTGTGCAGCCCGTTTAATTCAGATATTCCTCCAAGCGACAAACTGGGTACAATGCAATCCTGGTCTTATAATTAAGATTGCTTTGCAGAAAATCTTTATTCAATTAACTGGTGCATACATATATACATTTTCTTTTCTTCCTATTCCGGGCACTATTGTTGACTGGAGCCATGCACCTGAGGCTGAGTCGGGGCTGTAAGTATATCTGTCTGATGTTAAACATATCTATCTTTATATTATGAGTTTCTCAACAGGTGGGTCTTAAAATGAACATGGACAAGACAAAGGTGATGTGCAATGCCCATGTTGTACCTACCCCAATATCTGTTGAGAGCTCGGTTCTTGAAGTTGTTGACTCGTACGTCTACCTAGGACAAGTAGTCCAGTTAGGTAGGTCCAACTTCAAGAAAGAGGTCAATCGCCGAATCCAACTCGGCTGGGCAGCGTTCGGAAAATTGCGCAATGTCTTCTCGTCCGACATACCTCAGTGTCTCAAGTCGAAGGTTTTCGACCAGTGTGTGTTACCAGTGATGACTTATGGCACTGAAACGTGGTCCCTCACTATGGGCCTTATGAGTAAGCTCAAAGTAGCCCAACGAGCTATGGAGAGGGCTATGCTCGGAGTCTCTCTGCGAGATCGAATCAGAAATGAGGAGATCCGTAGAAGAACCAAGGTTACCGACATAGCCCAGCGGATTAGCAAGTTGAAATGGCAGTGGGCAGGGCACATAGCACGGAGGACTGATGACCGATGGGGTCGAAAAGTCCTCGAGTGGAGGCCACGTATCGGCAAGCGCAGCGTAGGACATCCACCCACAAGGTGGACAGACGACCTCATTAAGGCCGCGGGAACGCGCTGGATGCGAGCCGCTTCCAACCGGTCCTATTGGAGATCTATAGGGGAGGCCTATGTCCAGCAGTGGACTTCCTATGGCTGAAATGATGATGATGATGAAAGTATTATCTATCTATCTAATTCCCAGACGTGGTGTTCGAAATTTGATCACCTTTACTCGTTGTAAAATGTAATTTTACTGCAAATATTGTTGCAGTAAATTCTCCCTTTTCATGCTGAAGACGTGAAAATAACATATTTTTGTAAAATCAATCCTATAAAAAAAAAACTCACTTTACTACAGGAAAAAAATATTTCCTCCATTTTTGCGAGTGGAGTATCGAAGCCTGTTACATCAATCCCATATCCCCGTGAAAGCCATTGGTAAGCTGCCCTGAGTAAGCCTTAGTTGGTATAAGCCCATGTCCGGATAAGTTGGCGAAATTCTTTATAGCTACCTGCCGTATACTTGTAGATGGGTATAGTTTCTGATAGTTTTACAATACAGGGGATAAATTTGGGTAGAATTTGAAGAAACTGTGCTGTGCAAGATTCCATAATTGTAACCTAATTTTTTAACCTGAACAACTGCACTACATTATGTAATGCAATAAGTGTATTGAGTATTGAGAATAAAAGATAGATAGATAGATAATTCTTTATTGTACACCAATAGATTTACAAGTTTGACAAGTAGGTAGCATGTATAATGTATATACCTACTCGTAGTTTAATGTACAATGGGCGGCCTTATCGCTGGAAGCGATTTCTTCCAGGCATGTTTTTTACTTTTTATGGATTTTATCGCGTTTTCTTTGGCATAAACTTTAGAAAATATCGATAATTGAGAACTGGCATAACATATAATATTAGACCCCAAAGTATTTATACAAAACCTTTCACAAACCGCCTAAAATAATATAGACTTGCGAAGAATAATGCTTAAAATAACAAAAAACACTTCTTTTGTAAATTCATAGATTTGTGGTAAAATATAAATGCACAAAACGAAAGAAACAACTTATATACTCAATTAAAATTTTAAAATTTTAAAACCAAAATTGTTCTGCATGTAAACATTCCTTAAATACAAACGAAGTACGTACTTGCCACCTGATGGTGTTATCGCGACCACACCACGCTAGTTGACTTCATAATTGGCACTCAATTGCACGAGTCATTAGCCAGGCGTCCATGTAATGCAATCACCCGAAAGCTAATGCTATTGAATCAATTAAAACTAGTACTGGCCAAGTTTGTGTTTTGAATTTCGAATGCAACGGATCCAAGTATCCGGTTTGTTAAAGTTGTTTGTTCCTAATTTTGCGAATCGAAGTGAACTGTGGTGATATAATTCTTCGCCTACAGTATTTTAGTGGGATAGTTAAATAAAATAAAATAAAATTATCTCTTATTTCGAACACATTGATTCATATTTTTTTGTTAGTAACAATATACTTAGTAAAATTAGTTATAGATCAAAAATATTTTTTTTATATTTGAAGTGAAAGAATGAAAAAGACTTCTAAACTATGGTATGTACCTCGTCAGATGCCACAAGGAGAAAGTTCATATTGAGCTTGAAATAACTGAAATAAATAGATGTAAAAACCAAATTAACTTAGATTAAAACAAACTTTTATAATAACTAACGGTTGCCCGCGTCTCCGCCCGCATGGATAGCCTATTTCCCGTCCCAAGGTGTAATCTATCTCTGTACCAAATTTTATCAAAATTGGTTCAGTGATTTAAGCGTAACAGACAGACAGAAAGACAAACAGACAGAGTTACTTTCGCATTTATACTATTCTGTAAGGATTTTTCCACGAACTACTAGCATAGGCATAGGTTACTTTCCGTAATGCACATCTTGCTACAATGAACTTGAAACTGGTTACTGAATGCTGTCCAAGAAATCTTCTGCGCCAAAAAGGTTGAGTTTAGTAGCTTAACTCCATTTCTTTGATTCTTAGTCAATAGAACTGTTGGCGAATACAAAGGGACAAGTATACCACATTTAAATATCAAGTGTATTGAACCAAAATAAATCGAATGTGAATTTTTGTAATCGTATAATAATTGGATAATCGAATCGATATTTTTTACTTTCAATACATTATGAACATAACACTAAATTCGAATTCGAAAAAGTAACTTTTTATTTGAATTGGGTCACTTTAATGCTGGCTGCAAAAATAAAGCAATGAACCGTAACATTCCGTTCGCATCATTTTGTATTTCGTTCACCCGTGTCGGGCATTACTGTAGGTACATTTCGAATCCTGAATATTTCACTGTAAATTACTTGCTAATTTATCAATGCTAGAAGCTGATACTATTTATCAGGTTTCGCCTAAAGAACTTTTAAAATGAAAACGACAGATTCTAAATAAAATGTCGTAATAATAAAATAATAGAAGTCAATGCTGGTGGAGCACTATTTTTAATATTTTGTATTTGTTTTTTATTTATATTTAAAAATATAATTTAGGTACATGTTTACAAAATAAATGAGATGAGAAAATAGAAAGGATAATTAAAAATATAATTATTTCGTTCTTCTATAGCCTTGTGTTGCACGAATTGTTATATTTTTATTGGTAAAAAAAATGACTGCCATGGAATATATCCGAAGGGAATCTATAATATGTTCTAGTAGAACTTTAATACATGCAGGGTTTGAGCTCCAACAAGGCATAAATTTAGGCTTTGTAGACAACAGATATTTCGGCGTGTAAAAGCGAGAAGTTTTGACGAGTTCCAAAATAACTATACTGACTTTGCTGTTATACTTACGCTAGGCAAAATGGTTTTGCGATAAGATAATAAATCAGTTAAAACGAATCCTAAATTTAACTCTCCGAGACCAGTAACAATTTCAAATATTACTAGTACATAAGAATATAGCTTAGTACTCTAAATTTCCTCAATCGCAAATAATACCATTTCGATGAAATTGAAGGAAATGTTTCCTTACAATATCATTGCTCCTACATTAAGAATCTCTTAAGTAAACAATTATAACAATCACATGAAATATGGGTTATAGGGACCATTGTTAAAGAATGCACATCTTTATTTTTATATGCGTATATTGGTATCTACTACGATGTTCCTATACCTTACAGCTTATCTACTAAGTTTATAGATATTAAGGTTTATTTTCTTTCATAATGCACCTACTTTTTTATTCTCTGCACCACCTATTAGGTTGACTGGTAGAGAATGCCTATGGGCATTAAGTCCGCCTGTGTACATATGTGCATGAAGTTTTAATAAATAAATAAAAAAAAATAACTAAAAGAATCTCAGATATTTAAATTAATACAGATCAAACAAAATATTTGTGACATCCATCCCTATCTTATCTTACTGGATGAATTCCAGTTCCACAAATTCAAAGCAATTTTTTCCAGTTTTTATAAGAGAAAGTTAGTATAGCAAGGCCCGTATTCTAGAATGGTATTCAGTTTTGAATCTCGATTTATCTGAGGACAGGTTGAATAGACTATCTGCCAAAGTCAGTGTCAGTCTGTCTATACAATCTATCCTCAGATATATCGAGAGTCAGGATCTAGGATCAAGTGTATTTTTAGAATACAAGCTTCAGCGTTCTAAATTTATTCTTAAATATACAACTTGTTCCCAAACTATACGATAGAAAAGAATTTAAAATCATCCTAGACCCCACAAATCCATTAGAACATTGATTTTAAATTCCAAGTAGGTACTCATAAGAGTTTCTGAGGGAAGTTCCACCTGGCTCCAAGTTTCAACGACAAGGCAACTTTTGATACACGATAAGGCTTTTACTAGCATCACTTCTGCTTAGGACCTACGTGATAATATAGCAATTAATGGGTTCAAAGTTCGCAGCTTCAGTATGAAGGTGTAAACCAAAGTTGGGCCTTGTAAACAGTGTGGAAAAGATTCTTAAGTTCCTTTGCTAAGTTGTTAGATGTTCTGGAAACTTCAGGTTTACTATCTAGAGAGTTTAGTTCTATAAGTTTGAGTGTAACTAATAAGTGGTAGCTTGTATAGTATACATCAATTGTATAATGCTTATCATTGAACTGACAGTCGTTCTATTTATTTTGCAACTGATTTAAGGTTGTAAAAACCGCAACGATTTTTATTTCACTAAAGTTTAAAATATTATGTTAATATTATTCATGTGCGGGTACGTTTATTTGCTGCACGTCAAAACTATTGGTAAGTTTGATGAAGCTTGATTTCAGATGCTATCAATCCCTAAATAGTGTCCGTAATTTGATGGCTTCGATAGATAAGTATTTTATCCACGGCATATAAAAGCGTCACAATAGAAAAGCGACATGTCATCTTAGTCCTGCACTATTACTTCTGAATAGGAGAAGGTGGAACTAATTAAATTAGCTTATTGGAAATATTGGAGATCTATAGGGAAGGCCCATGTCCAGCAGTGGACTTCCTATGGCTGAAATGATGATGATGATGATGATTGGAAATATCGTAGAGGCGGTACGCTTCTGCTCATGAGGCGCTGTACGTGTTCGATATTGGTGATGCCAAGACTACGAATTATATGGATAGTAATTGCTGCTGCCATCTTTAGAGAATATCTTGAAGGTAGAGTCTCCATAAAGTTGAGAACAGTATTCCAGACAGAACGAACGCTTGTCTTATGCAAAAGATATCAGTTTACAGCGTAACACACCATAAAACCTTGTTCAGAACTTTCTTCGTGAAGTTTAATATACTTCTAGGTTTAGTTTTCATTGTTCAGTTTATAGCGATACATACATTATGCTGAGAAGTTGAGATAATACTATAGTGGTATTGTTTTGAATAACTAGGAAGGTTTTAGTATTGGTAGACTTTATAGTCCATCCTAGATGACACAGAATGGCATGATAGGTAAATTCTTATTCATCCGAGCGCCAATTGCAATTCAAAGTTTACATTTTAGGGCCCGGGAATCCGCACCCTCCTTGATTTATTTCAGCTTTTATAGGAGCAACTGTCTAACATCCGAACTTCGAGGGGAGGCCAGAACCGTGTCATGAATTAGCAAGTGTTCCGACTTGAGGTTTGAGACCTGAAAAAGCCCCTTAGTGCCCTATTTGGAGGTTTATTTCCACTAAGCCCTCTCGGTCTTCTCGATCTGGATATTCGACTCTTATGTAGCACTGATCACAATAAGTTTCATTGATGATATGAAATCTCACGTCAGACTAATATAGGTACTTATCATGAATGGCATAAAATAAAGTAGCATAAAATTATAGTACATTATGGTACAAGTAATCATCATGCTCACACGTGCCATACGACGTTTTACAACACACTTGCGAATAAAATAATACTACAAATACTAAATAAACAATACTACAAATTAATTCGTTTTCCTATGCGCGCGCATTTAAAAATGGCGGTCGGCCATATTTAAAAAAAAATGAGGTTTGAACTTAACTTTTTTTTACTCTGTTTTTTTTCTGTACTTAGAGAAAAAAAAAAGTTAAATTTGAGCGAAAATTTTGTTTATTACACAAGTATTACAAGTTGAAATTATTTATTTAAATACGAAAATGCATCAAATGACCATACAATAGGCGTATTAATTTATTCGTACTATTAAACACGTTATTTTTTGTATCAAAACTTTTTTAAGAACATAGACAATTATAGACACTTCCTATAAAATTTAAAAAAGAATCTATAACTCACTTTTGTGAATAATAGTAATGAAAAAGTCACAGTTTTATAATAGGTGTCATTCCGTGCTTAATTGCGGTAAAATAATATCACTGTTATGAGCCAGGTGTGTTGTAAAAAATGTAACAGTCTTCGATATTACGTAAAAGCATATTATAATGGATATAATACGGCATGAACCTCACGCTGCAGATAGCTGGTAAACTTTCCACGCGATTCAAACTAGCGTGATTAATGCTCATTGTGCCATTGTGCTATTTTGCGAGGAGACCTCAAAGTTTTATTCATATTTCGAACTGCTTTTATACTTTATTTCTTACTTTGCTTCAATTTTTTTAATATAGTATTTCTAAAAGCGATTAAAAAGGAAATAGGCTTACCTAGGCTTATCTAAGCTTACATAAGCTTACCTTGTATCAAAAGAATTATGTAAACGTAAAAAATATCTCTGAAAACTGAAGCAGGTAGTTCTATTTTGGGGTATAACTACTTTATTTTTTTGAACGGAAACTCGCTCCAGTTTATTTATTACCACGTTTGGTATTCATAGGTGCTAACAATGAGGTCAAAATGTCAGACTCGAACCTATTAAAACCGCATAATATGCCGTCATATTGGCATTTGTGGTCAGGGAATCTGGTATACCTAGCAAAAGTAACATATTTGTGACTTTTAGGCATCTTGGCAACCTTCCCATGTGCCTTTTTAATCTTGAATATGAATTCTGTGAGGATCAATGTCAATATAAAATTCTGAGATGGGTACTAGGCATTACTTTAATATAATGTAGTCCTTGAAAAGGTTTGACGTGAGCCTTTTTGCAGTTTTTTAAGGCTTTACGGACCTAGTATCACTTTCTGACAGACCGTATGAACGTAAAGTCGTATTTTTATACTACTAAAATGACAAGCAAGCGTTACACTTAAGCTGCTTAAGCATATTACCTATTCCACAGTCAGTACTGATAACTATATTGGGTCTTAAGCTCGTCAATAATAATCGTTATAAAGAAATTTATAAGTTTACTAAAACTTTAGAATAAAATAAAATGTAAGTCTTTTGCTTTTCTAGGTCCTCTGAGTTTAATCCTTTTTAAGTTAATTGCCCCAATATTACTTAAGCCTTTTACAAAAAGAGCTGCGATATTTGATTATAGACGTTGAACTTCTCAATGTTAGTAGTAATGGTAGTAGTATTACAAAAAAAAAATACAAGTATTCTGAATATTTCTTTTTGGAAAAATATTTTCAGAATTCTGCATGCTCGCATGCTCACACACGACACATAAGCCGCTGGTAATGGGGACTTTTTATACCCAAACCCTTTGAAATCCAACGATCAAAAAAGAAACGTACAAAAATAACGAGACAAAAATGAGGGGAAACAATATAAGTACATAAATAAGAATAAAGATAAGTCTTCAAATGTCAGTGGTTATTTATGTTTGAGTTTCCTCTTCCTTGAAATCTGAGCTAGACTTGGAGTTACGGTAATAAGGGCTTGGATCGGTTTTGTATTTACTTGATAAGGCCGATTTTTATTTACTTGATAATGTTGGTCCCGGTGGAGTAGAAAAGGGCCACCCCATCACTTCCTGTGGGTGCCGTAGAAGGCGAATAAGGGATAGGGCTGTTCTCTATCCAACAGTAAATATACACTAATATACAGCCCATGACTAAGTGCCCGCTTGACAGCTTTAGTCTCGCCCCCTATCATGTGGGACTGAAAATTACAGTTGGTGAAATGTGGGTATTAATACACCTCTGCTTACTCCCTCGGGAATGTACATACATCCATACATATAATCACGCCTTTATCTCCGGAGGGTTAGGCAGAGGTGAATTAACACCCACATATCTCCAATCATTATATTAGGTCCCACGTAATAGGGGGTGAGCCTATTTAATCTGTATTCTGGGCACTATTGTTGACTCGAGCAATGTATCTGAGGCTGAGCCTGGGCTGTAAATATCTGTCTGATGTTAAACAGCCCTGTCCCTTAGTCGCCTTGTACAACACCGTAAGGGAGGAGATGTGGTGGCCTAAATTCTACTCTGCCGGGAACCACGCGTGAGTATCTATATGTATGTATGATATATTATGGTCGAAGTGATCATGGCTAGGTGCGCTCATTGTTCGGTCAATGATTGTTGAGCTACCAATTGCGGTTGCCATTTAGACATGTGACCGTTTAGTGGCTTAGCGTTTTCGTGCTTCGGAGGGCACGTTAATAGTCAGTCCTAGCTGCTAATACTCCTAAGGTCAATATGGAGACCTATATGGGCGGCCTAAACAACTCTGTCAGTTGTCGGTTACACAACCCAGGTTGGTAGGTCAAACGGTAGTCGCCCAATATAGCCGAAAAACGTAGATTTTCTTTTATTTATTTTATGTATAAGCGTGGTGACTGCTGAAAAGCTTCGTCGCGTCGTCGGGGTGAATATAAATAGTAAAGTAATTCCAAATAAATCACAATAAACTTCGTACAAAAATTATTTTATTGCTATTTATTGATATTTCCTGCACAAAACTGTTCAAAGGCTGTCCTGTTTGTTTTCCAGGAATGTAACTTCTGTTTCACTATATGATTGTTCATTTACTCGGAATTTAAATGTATTCGTTCTATTATGATTTAAAAACTAAAAAAAGTATTAGGTAGGTATATTTTTCCCAGTGAAATGACCAAAGTAATTTTATTGTGTTTATTGATTACCTATATGAATGTTTTGGCATCCTGCTTTTTAAAAGGGATAATGAAACTCAATCGTCTGAGTACGCTGCTGAAATTGGGTACAAGGGTATTTATTTTTACGTATGTGAAGCCATAGGCAACTACTAATTTATTTATTTATTTTTTTTAACGATTCTCTTTTCTCTTTCTAAATTGATTTGAATAGGATAGACTGATTATTGTATGTAGTACGTAAGAACATTTGGCTACTGTAAACCTTTAATCGTCGTTATTTTGATAGATGACTTTAACCATATCTGGCAGTATTTTAAAACTTTCCAAACAGACTTGACTCTTTGGGTAAGATTTTAGAATAATTATTTAAGAACATCTATACAAAAAAATTCATGCTTAAAACGATATTGCTCCGCCTCGTACTTGGGGCAAAAGTTAGACATCACTATTTAGCGGGGCAATAAGATGATGGACACATAATATTATGTGGACTGTGTAACTTTGACTCCGTAATACTTATTTCATGAATAAATAGAAGGACACGACGGTATATCCGACCCAATCGAGCAGTTCAACTGGGGAAGTACTGCAAGAACCTCGTGTTGTGTTTCCGACGGTAAGTAGGGTAGCCAGAGCCCACTGGAGAGATTTTGTCAGTGGGAAATCCAAAAGCTTTGTCGTACTTATCTTTTGCGCTGACGGCACAAAATCTCTCTGTTCTTATAGGGTCGACAGCACGAGTGTGACTCCCCTGGTGTTGCACTCGCCCATAGGCTACGGTAACCTCTTACCATCAGGAGGGCCGTGTGCTTGTCTATGACCTGAGTAGTATAAAAAATGACTTTGGGGATCTAAAAGTTTAGGTATATACTCTCTGAATCTAAAATTCTCTACATTACATACTACATTGCAGTATAAATCTGAAACATGCAGAATCTAAATATAAAACTGTAAAATCAAAGTTCATTGACCTCAAGCACAGATATCGAGGGTAACTTTAAGATCAGTGTGTGTACAAGCTCCGAGCGTCGTATACAAGGCCTGAGGCTACTTCGTATAGAGCACGTTCTACCCAATATATTGAGATAAAACCAGTATTTCATATTCTTGATAAATATAACGTAAGAAGTATTACGTTAGCAAATAACGTACTTGCTATTATTTGTACTAATAATCCTATTATTATTGTTAATATTAAAAGTAAAGATGTTTGGATGTCTGGACGCCGTAAGACGGATGTTTAGAAGAGTTTGGATCAGCTTTGGGCGAGGCTTAGTGGTTCAATGGTCAGAGTGTTCCCCGTTTTAGGTTGGGATCGCGGGTTCGAGTCCCGCCTATCTTAAAACGATTTGAATGTTTAGATGTCGTATGACTCAATCACGCCCAAACAACTAAACCAATTTGGCTGAAAATTTGGTATCTACAAGGATAGACAACTGACAGACAGCGACAGCCTCCGTGGCGTAGCGGTAGTGAACGCGGCTGCTACGCAGGAGGCGCGGGTTCGATCCCCGCTCAGTGCAAATATTTGTGTTCATGAAATATGAGTATTTGCATTGGTCTGGTCGTGCCTCGGAGAGCACGTTAAGCCGTCGGTCCCGGTTGCCATAAGAACATCTATGGCAGTCGTTACGGGTAGTTGGAGCCCTAAAAAAATCCAAAAACAACGGTCTAGCTGCAAAGCTTCGATATCGCCGGATGCGACTGGGAATTAACGCTAGGATGAGAGAGAGAGACAACTGAAGTCTGGATCAACAAATTGGCAGTTTTTTATCTGTTTAAATAGTCTTTCAGGAATTACAAGAAGAGTATCAGAATTCCAGGTTGTTGAAGCCGCGGGCTACAGCTAGTAATCATATACATATGCTAAACCTATAATAAATCAAATACGTATTTGAATATCATAATAATGTAGCATCAAAGCCGAGGGTAGTATGCAACCAGGCGTTAAATTTCTTGATGCATTCTACAGCCTAGTGAATCATGTTCTGTTGCTGCTTCGATAGCTTGTAATGCTTGTATTGGTGTAAATTCGAATGAAACAAGGAGCTGGTTTTACATGATTTACTGGAGCGAGTAACATGCGTCCGTTCGTTACAAAGTACCGGGAAAAAGGGCCGATTGTGTTGCCATTGCACAAGATGAAAGAAAATACTAAAAAATTTAAATTAATTAATTACGGTGTTGCCATTGCACAAGATAAAGGAAATTACTAAAAAATTAAAATAAAGTAATTTCGGTGTTGCTGTCAGCAACAAGCTGCCCGGCGTTGAAGTACTTCAACCTTGATCGTCGGACTCGGCTTCGACTGGCAGCGGGCAGATGTTGTTGTACGCCCGCTGTATGATGCCCTTCTTGGTGCGAATGTCTGCCACGCGATGAATGTTGTCTGTCCCAGGATGAAGCTTAACAACTCGACCCAGGAGCCATAGAAGAGGTGGTTGATTTCTGTCTCGGACAAGGACTAGCGAGTCCAGTTTAAGGTCGCCTGATGATGATGACCACTTGACTTTCTGTTGAAGAAGATTAGCGTATTCATGTGAGAATCGTTGCCAGAAATGTTGTTTCAGCTTCTGTATCCTCGCGTATCGCTGCAGCCGATGGATGTTGACTTCAGTCAGCTGGCGGTAAGGTACAGATACGAGTGAGCGCCCGATTAGGAAGTGGGACGGTGTAAGGCATGAAAGGTCTGAAGGATCAGGAGATAACGGTGTTAAAGGTCTTGAATTTAGAACAGCCTCTATCTCTATAAGAGAAGTTGACATCTCCTCATATGTTAAATGTGTCAATGAAAGAATACGACGTAAATGATGCTTTACAGATTTAACGGCTGCTTCCCATAGTCCACCGAAGTGGGGAGAGTAAGGGGGAATAGTTTTGAATTCTATGCCATGAATTGCAAGGTCTGATTGAAGGTCGTCTGAGTAATTATGGATAAAAGATTTTAAGTCATTACTGGCTCCGACAAAGGTGGTACCGTTATCGGAGTATACTATCTGTGGTTTGCCTCGACGTGCTATAAATCGATTGAGGGCACCCAGGAAAGCTTCCTTGGTCAGGTCCGAGACGAGCTCGAGGTGCAGGGCCTTGACTGCGAAACAAACAAAAACACATATATAAGACTTCGTGAGTTTGCTACCTCTACCCTTACGATCGACTATCAGCACTGGTCCGGCATAATCAATACCTGTCTTTAAAAAAGGAAATTCTAAGTGCATTCTATCTCTAGGTAAGTCACTCATTATTGGTTGAATAGGTTTAGCTTTAAATCTAAAACAGCGAACACAACTATGGACTGTACGCTTGGCAAGATTTCTTCCTCCTAGAGGCCAAAATGTCTGTCGAACGTTTGATAATAAGAGTTGTGGACCTGCATGTAATAAACTTAAGTGTTCTTTAATAAAAATTAACTTTGTAAGATGATGTTTACTACACATTAGAATAGGGTGTTTTACATCGAAACTGTATTGAGAATTCTTAAGGCGACCACCGACGCGTAAAATATTATTAGCGTCTATGAATGGTGTTAAAGTAATTAATCTGTTTTTACAGTTTAATGTTTTGCCAGATTTTATTAGTTTGTATTCATCTGGAAACATTTCGCGCTGAGCTGTACGTATTATTATTTGTTCTGCGATCTGAAGTTCTGAAAAAGTTAAATTAGTTAAGTTCTTATTGTTAATATTTTTACAATTATTGATAAATCTTAATATGTAGGCTACTATTCTGGTAAGTTGATTATAATTGGATTTTTTACTTATTAATTCTGAAATTCTGTTTTGATTTAATTTAATATTATTATCTGTTTCAGTATGTAAGGAGATATCTGGAATTGAACTGTGTGGTGAGTGCGTGTTTGGAGTTTTAGGGAATTGTATGTGTGTGTGATGTAAGAAGCTAGGCCCGGACCACCAGAGGGCAGCGCCGCTGATGCAATCAGCCTTCACGCCACGCGAGACTAAGTCCGCGGGGTTGTCCTTCGAAGGCACGTAGCTCCACTGCCCATTTGAAGTACTCTCTTGTATCTCACCTACTCTATTGCGGACAAACGTTTTTAAGTGACTTGGCATAGTTTTGAGCCACGCAAGGACAATAGTAGAATCTGTCCAATAGTGGATACCAGTGAACTGAATGGTGAGAGACTGTAAAACTTTAGTGCAGAGTCTAGTGCCTAGCAGGGCCCCACAAAGCTCCAATCTAGGAATAGTAGTCGGTTTTAGTGGCGCTACTTTATTTTTTGACGTAAGTAATCGAACCTGTACTGTTCCGTCCAGTTTAACAGTTCTTATAAACACGCACGCTCCATAAGCTGTTTCTGAGGCGTCAGTAAATGTATGTGTTTCAATTTTGGCTATGTTATCCATACACACCCAACGCGGGACTCTAAGTAAGTTCAGTGAAGGAAGTAGCCGAATAAAATTCACGAACTTTACCCTTACATCCGAGGACACTTCACTGTCCCAACTGCACTTGTCAATCCACAGTCTCTGCATGATGATCTTGGCCTCTAATATGCAGGGACCTAGAAGACCCAAGGGGTCAAAAACTTGGCTGATTAATGACAAAATAACTCGTTTTGTTATTTTTGTGTTACTTAACTGTAAATTGATTGAAAATAAAAGTGTGTCTGAACATGAATCCCATGATAAACCTAGAGTTTTGCAAGGCATGGTTTCATTTAAATTTAATGTCTTTTCTGACTTATTCTGATTCTGTACGTTTGTTATTAAATTTAATATTTCTGACCTGTTAGATTGCCATTTACGGAGATTGAACTTAGCAGATTCTAAAGTTGCCATGACATCTTTACACATCTGTACGACACAGTCCACAGTGTCACCTCCGCTTAGGTAATCGTCGACGTAGAAGTCTCTTATAATAGACTCTCTAGCAGTGGAATTGGATGCATGCTCTGCTAGGGATGCGAGACATTTTGTAGCTAAATATGGTGCCGATGCTGTGCCGTACGTAACGGTATTAAGGGTGTAGGTTTTTAATTGTTCTGTCGGATTAAATCTAAAAATGATCTGTTGCAATGAACGCTGGTCTGGCTGTACGAGTATGGCTCTGTACATTTTCTCTATATCGCCCGATACAACGTACTTGTGCTGCCTAAATCTGAGTAGGATAGAAAACAAATCGCTTTGGACGACTGGTCCTACCATCTGAATACTGTTGAAGGACTTTCCTGAAGTCGTGACTGCTGAAGCATCAAATACAACGCGTAATTTGGTTGTTGTACTTGATTCACGAATGACTCCGTGATGTGGTAAGTAATAACTGTGTTTATTCTGCTCTGAATGTTGTGTATTTTCACTCATATGACCTAGACTTAAGTATTCCTTTAAAAATTCTACATACCTATCTTTCAGGTTAGGATCCCGTTCGAATTTACGTTCCAGAGAGAGAAAGCGCCGTTTTGCCATGTAATACGAGTTCCCAAGTACATCTGGTGAGTCTTTTAAAGGAATAGTGACAACAAAGCGACCTTCGTGGTCACGGTAAGTGTTTTCGGCAAAGATTCCTTCACATGCTTTCTCCTCAGCGGATAAAGAGTAAACAGGAGATACGGAATCCAGTTCCCAAAATCGGGTAAGTTGAATATCATCGGTCTGAGTAAAATAACATGTATGTTTAAGATCTGAATTCTGATTGATTGAGCCAGCTATTATCCAACCTAGCTTTGTCTGATGTAATTTAGGCTGATTTTTGCCTAAATCCATGAAGTTAGGACATAGGACGTCCCAAAATATGTCAGCACCAACTAATATGTCGATGGTGGATGGCATATTGAAATTAGGATCTGCTAATTGAATTCCTGTTGGCAATATTATGTTTTTTATAGGTATATATGATGATGGAATATGCCTAGTGATCTGTGGCAAAACTACACAACGTAAGTTAACCTTATAACTCCCCGAATAAGACTCGATGCTTAGGTCACATGACTCTGCACTATGTGAAATTAAGTTATTGATACCTGAGACAGTGGAGCTCGCGCTGTGTCTTACCAGACCTAGCTTCTCACAGAGGCTTTGAGTGATGTAGTGCGACGTGCTGGCGTTGTCCAACAGTATACGAGCCTGTACTGGCCGGCCCTGCACGTCCCTCACCTTCACCAAAGCTGTGGATAGCAATGTCAAGGATGTATTAGTGGTCTGAATACTATTTGTAGACAATGCTACATGTTCTTTTTGTGTGTCAATGTTCTTGTGCAAAAGAGTGTTGTGTCTTTGCTTACAGTACTTGCAATGTGATAATTTACAATATTTTTCAGAGTGGCCAGGTCGTAAACAATTTTTACAAACGGAAAAATTTGTAATTTTAAGTAAACGTGTATCTACACTTAAGTCTCTGAATTCCTGACAGCTAAATAAAAAGTGATCACGTTTGCACATTGGACAAGTTACTGGTTTTAAATCTGAATTCTTTGAGCTCAAAATTGCTGTGTTATTGTGATTTTTTCCCTTCTGTGTGTCTGTCTGTTGATTGTGTATGATTGTGCTATTAGTCTGTATTGTGTCTAACAAATCAGCTCTGTTATTTAAAAATGTTGTAAACTGTTTCAGAGTAGGAATACCTGTTATGGAATTTCGTTGTTCTTCCCACTGACGGTGGGTAACATCATCTAATTTTTTAGACAAGATGTAAATTATTAGGGTGTCCCAGTGATCTACTGGTTGACCTAACGTAGCTAATGCACACATATTCTTATTAGTGGTATCTATCATGTTTCGTAATGACTTACTAGACTCTTTTTGAGCATGTTCTAGACTAAACAATGCGTTAATATGATTATTTACCAAAAGTCTTTCATTATCGTATCTATTAGATAATAATTGCCAAGCTACGTTATAATTATCTGTTCTGAATTCTAAGCCTTGAATAACTAAGGATGCGCTGCCTCGGAGGGCCGCACGCAAATAATGGAATTTGTTAATATCTGTAATGCTTTTGTTATCATGAATAAGCGAAATATACGTATCTCTGAATTCGAGCCAGTGCTGATAGTCGCCGCTGAAATTGGGTAAGTTGATTTTGGGTAGTCTCACGAAGTCTTGTCTGGTCTCGGCCCCGCCCGCGGAGATCGTCGAGGACTCGGAGCTGCGCCGGCGTGAAGGATCGGCTGCGCGCAGCAGCATGTGCGCTTGCGCCACCACAGGGAAGTACGAAGCCTCGAATTGCTCACTCTCCGCAAGATCCAAGTTTGAATCATCCAATAACGCATCTAACTCCGTCTGTAATTTATGAAATTCACCGTGTAAGGTTTCAGCTTTAGTCAAACGACAATTCAATTCAGTCACTTGCAACTCACTTAAAGATTCACAGCTACTTAATATTTCCATGTAATTTTTAAACAATGTTAGCTTTGATTTTACGCCACCACGTCTTTTCACTAATTCTTTTATCTTCTGACCGTGTTCACTCATAGTTACTTTACTTTTATAATATAAGAAAACAAAAATACTGGGATATTAATTGCGACTGTGCTTTATAACTGCAACTGAGGGCAACTGTGAGCTGTTACTTATGACGTAGGTCGCGGTGCCCGGTCGATGCCGACCAGTTTTTTTTATTTCACTGCAAGCAGCTTCTTATGAAGCGTAGAAAGTTAATAGTTTAAAGTAGGTATACTAATAATCGAATGATATTTTTTTTTTTTTGAGATAAGGTTTACGATTATACTGAAAGTCGTTATTGAGTATTATTTAACTTAAGAAACATACATAACATAACATAAACTCACGCCTTTATCCCCGAAGGGGTAGGCAGAGGTGCTAGCACCCACATTTCGCCGTTTATGTTTAGGTCCCAATGTATTAGGTGGCGAGCCTATTGCCATCAACCGGGCACTTATAAACCTGCGATAAATACACACATAACTTCGAAAAGCATCGAAAAGTCATTGGTGTGTGCCATGGTAAACCTGGGATCGAACCCGAGACCTCGTCTCAGCAGTCCATTACCCATACCACTAGGCTACCGCGGCTGATCCCAAATTATCTTACGAGGCTTCAAATTAATACAAAATAGGTATTTAGGATTGAGTATAGGTAAGTGTGAATATTAGGAAATGGAACGAACTCACTCGAATCGTCCTTTTGTGTCGTGGCGGTCCCGCGACGTACGTAGGTAGGTAGGTATACGTGGGGTTCCAAAGTCCAACAACGGGTCTGCTTTTTGAAATTTGATTGATTTTTCTTATAGGTATTTGGTGTATGCTCATTGAAGGAGCGATATTCCTCTTCTCTCTTGGCTGTTCTCGAAGACTAGAAGTATCCCTGGCGCACAAGTTGTAGTGTAGGTACACGGGCGTCCTCTAGTTGACATCAGCACAGGAGCGTGTTTCCAGAATAATCTGTTGGTTTGTAAGTTTTCTTCGTCTGACGGGTGAAGGACCATTTGTTGCTGCTTCGATAGCTTGTAATGCTTGTATTGGTGTAAATTCGAATGAAACAAGGAGCTGGTTTTACATGATTTACTGGAGCGAGTAACATGCGTCCGTTCGTTACAAAGTTCCGGGAAAAAGGGCCGATTGTGTTGCCATTGCACAAGATGAAAGAAAATACTAAAAAATTTAAATTAATTAATTACGGTGTTGCCATTGCACAAGATAAAGGAAATTACTAAAAAATTAAAATAAAGTAATTTCGGTGTTGCTGTCAGCAACAGTTCATTTATTGAATCAAATCCTTAGGTATCGTTGGGTATCGTTCACAGTTATGTCATCTTAAAGAAACTATGCTTACATACTTTGTGAACATCCAGAACTGTAAGTTTTTTATGAAATTTTCTCGTGCGGAGTTGTAAACTAGGTGAAAAATATCAGAATTCTCCACGGATCCACCCACGTAGAACTCTGATGCCGTTCTCACAACCCATTTCGTGCCCAGGGCATCGCTCAGCTGCTCGAACGTAATTGAGTAACACAAATCCCAGCATCTTCACAAACTATCACATTTATAAAATAACTAGCTATTGCCGATATGGATCTGTATTTCATGCAGTCAAACCTTCCTCTTCATACACTCTATCTATTTCCAAAAACTACATCCGTTGAGTACTTAGTTTAAAAGATCTAAGCGATCTAACAGCGGAAACCACTTCATGTTATACTATGTAAAGAAGTATAATTTGTAATTTTAGTAAGTTTATTGCGACAAGACTTTGAAAAGTCGATGCAATAAAAAGTTATAAAATTTTCTATATGAGCATGCCACACGCATAGTTTAATCCACAGCTTGCATTCAGGGCCCGAGTGTGGACAAGACCTAGTGTACAATAAAAACTGTTTATCTGTATAAAGTGTAATTAGTACATAGTTTAATTATAGTGGCCGCGCGGCCGGTGATTCGGGCCCAATCTTGGCTTGCTTCCTGCAATTAATGCTGGCTTTAACTGTGGCCGGTGCCACGATCCAATTACTGGGCATTTGGTGCAAGTGACGAGAGGTAGGCTAGCAAAACATTCTTTAAATATCGGTTGGTGTTCTCGATTTAAAATAAAAAATAAAAATTGCATTCAGATAACATTTGCCCCTCTAGACATGTGGCAATACTTTTGTAGAATACAATAGAATAGATTGATCAATGTATGGGATGGACATACATTGACATCTGTTAATATCAATGTCAGTCCCATACAATCAAATGTATACATTTTTTTTTAATCTTTATTTATTTATAGGACTTTTATTTTACGACATGGCAGTCCTATTGTAACAAAATAACATTAACTATAAACAAAACTTAAATTAGGTTAGATAGTGTGTTTATGAGATGAGTAGAATCACATATTAACAACACTTCTCTTCATTCATCGTCACTTCTACACATCTCATAAACACACTTCGCAGCGTCTGAATGAGGTGCTGATAAAATAGTCTGGTATGAGCCTATGTTCTCTATTCTCATATCAAAATTAAAAACTAATTGTGCTCTAGCATGACGATTCCGTTCACATTCCATGAGCAAATGTTGAACATCGTCTATTTTGCCACATGTTAAACAGTTAGGCGTATCAACTACTCTCATCATGTGTCCAAATTTTCGTGATGGAATGTGACCAGAACGTAGTCTTAATGCTGTAACTACTAAATTCCTATTTAGTTTAGACTGGCCAAACCAAGGGCAACGAGGAGGCTGACTCTGGATAGTTTTGTACCAAATTCCTTTTTCTTTTGACCGTTCATCGAAATATTCTTTCCAAATGTTATAACAATAAGTTTTGTAAGAATTTAGGATTTCCGTATAATCAGGTAAAATTTCAAAATAATCCTCTTGATGGAAATGTATACATTTAAAACTCACCAAACTATCTGGAACACCTACAGGTTTTTTATTTCGAGTTTTCCTTCTCCCACGGTGATATCGTCTGCGTATGGTTCCGTTAGTATAGGAACGATTTACCACAAGAGGTGTATGTGAGGCCACCGAGATCTTAGGTATCTACGCCGCTTGATAGATGAAACTCTGCCGCAAGCTTTCCCAAGGGTGTTAGGGTTGGGTAGGTAGCAGTTGCTCTAGTAAAAAAGATCATTTATAGAATAACCTTCTTGGCAGTCGGGTAAAAAGGAGTAGGAGTTACAACAATCGTTACCGCTTATACCTTGTGACTACAAAAGCTGAAGGCTCACAGTATTTGTTGCTGGTTCACTGTTCTGAATAAATCGAAGAATGCATCTAAAAATTATATCCGATTGATTTTTCTGGACACTTTTTCTCCATATTCGATTCCACCAATAATGGACTGGCACCACTCCTACTGCACTAGTTGCCTTGGTTAAGTAGTTGCTGAACTTTAAACACAACCCAATCTAAGTTATTTTGTTATTTTGACCAAAATTGTGCCGCCACGTATCCATTATATTATAGTAATTATAACTCGTTGTCGAACAGAATCATGCTCCAGGACTATCAAAGACTTATATGTTAGTACAAGATAAAGTGGTAGAAAGTTTATACCAATATTAGTTTTTGTTGGTAATTTCATATTTCTTGAATTGACTTTCAATTTACCCTATTTATATAGACATCGTATTTACTTTAGTAGAAGTAAGAACGTGGAATTTAAAAACGAATCTTAGGTATAAAGTAAAGATAATTAGGAGCCAGACTTATTTTAATTAGTTATTTTACTTGTGGAATACTTAGTTGTTAAAGATCTGGAAAAACAACTCTATTACAGTCTATGTTTTGATTTTAAAATCATACGTATAATATACTCAAGCCATTTCTCTTCGGAATAGGTAGAGAATAGAGATATCAGCTTGCCTTCATGTGGGGGTATTTGGGAGTCTATTAATATTGTTTCGGCCTATAAAATGGCACATAAAAGAGCCGAACAGCATGGCTTTGAGGATGCAATTAATCATCCATGGTAGATATATGTGGGGATTGTTGGTAAAAAGGATACAATAAGTAATTGCATAATCCTGATTATTACCTTGACCTAAAACTTGAATTTTCGCCCCAGGCACTTCTGTTCTGTTATTCATTATACACTATTTTAAATTTCAATGTAAATATTTTCACTTCTGTTATTCATTATACACTATTTTAAATTTCAATGCAAATATTTTCACTTCTGTTAATCATTGTACACTATTTTGATTTCCAATGCAAATATTTTCACTTCTGTTATTCACTGTACACTATTTTAATTTTCAATGAAAATACTTTCAGTAAGAGCTTTTATAATAATTGAAAGTGAGCATACAATAATAAATTCATACTTGTTGGTTTTTCAGTCTAGACTGTGTGTAGCAAAATTTTTAATAAAAACGTATGACGTCATACAATGAGAAATTTTGCGCAAGATAAATTATAATGAGTGTGTTAGCCTTTATTTTATTGTTCATTGTTTTAACTTCGAGATGATCTATACGCTATATTCTTGCTATCTGCTTTCTGTACACTATTTATTTTCATTATTAGAAGGGTCGGTTGCTTAGTGGTTCAGGAGTCAACCTTACGATCGAGAGGTCCCGGATTCCATTACACTACCAACGTGTACCCACTTCTAACACAAGCAATTTAGCTAAGCTTAGAGGAAATATTAGTAATTTCGGATGCAAATATTCTTTAAAAAAATTGTTTCATACACCATTAATACAATTTTCAGCGTGTATTATGGGGCCCCACTAAAATTTTCGGGGCCTAAATCAAGTTTTCCTGGAAGCCGGTACATGTGTTCATTGATGGACCAGGCTCTAGCGCAGGCAGATGTATTGTTTGTCCATAATTTTTACTTTGAGATGTCTATACACTGTACCTATTCTTTTTTTTTATCGTGCAAAAAATCCCCACGGATACCTCCCCTGCCGGAACCGAAGGAGGAGGTTATGTCGGACTCGAACCGACTAAAACGCACGCCGTATGTGGGCCGTCAGTTGCCGGAGGTGAGATTGTCGTAGCCATATCCCTCGCACCCCGGCCGACCCAGGACCATATCTCTCGATCTGGCCCTCTTCCGGTGTGGGGACCACAGAGTCCCCGACTCGCCCCCGGGACACTGTACCTATTCTTGTCATTAGCATTGCGTTCATCATCATCCTCATTATGTTAGCGATCCCGATTGCATCCGCGGCCTCACTTTGAAGTCCGTGGTCCGATTGCTCTTTTTCTCCTTTTATTTTATCTTGAAGAGATTTTTATGAAAGCGTCTGCCGTTTGAACTCACTACAGTGTACCTATGGTAGGTATATCCATTTGCAGGTGAGGTTCGCTTGGGCCTCCAAGGTGTTAGTAGGGCCCTGGACATCCAAAACAGATATCCAATAGCATACTTAACATAATTATGTAAACTCTAACTTAAAACAAGTTACATAAACCTACCCATGGCTGCCGAAAAGTAGTTGAAACGTCGAACTAAAAGTAGGAAATATATCGAAATAGTATCCACTAAAAAGTAGTTTTATTACAATGAGTGAGATCGCGTAAACTTCAGACAGTATTACATAAACCTATCATATTCAACCCTCACACTAATCAAACTAATGAAACCCACCCAAAACCCTGCAGATAAACAGTAAACACCCGGAAATATTATACATAACGAAAACACGCTTACAAAATTACATTTTGTAATTCTACAGTCTCAAGTTATTTCCTTTGCGGACATTGTAGACGCAACGTGATCGCCCGGAGCGACTGCTGCGTCGTCTTGCATGCCACGGTTTTATCGCTAGGATAGTCTTCCACCCTGAAGGCGGTAACACGCCTGTTTTGTATGGTAAGATAATGTTAGACTTTTGGTACAGAGATACTGCAAAAACATGAGAAAAGTCGCATCAAGGTTAGCAAAGATTACACATTGATAACACACTTGTACTTTTCCACGATATTTATTATTTACCTAATCGGTTTCGCCTTACAGCATTCTCAAAAGTTTACATTGACGGGTCCCCGTCCTGCGGCCTTACCATAAACCTTAAAACAGGTCAATAATTGAACTGCTGTCATTCTGCCAACTGCAAATGTCACTTTGTACTGTCATATAAATATATAGGATTACAAAGGGATTCCAAAGTGACATTTGCAGTTGGTAGAATGACAGCAGTTCAATTATTGACCTGTTTTAAGAGTTCATGGTATGGGCCCTGTCAGTGTCAACCTTTGAGAATGCCGTAAGGCGAATCAACAGTATAAATTAGTAAAGATTTTTGATTAATATGTAAGATTGATTTGATATGAACTAAAGTTACTGACATCGCTCGCAGAATAAGTAAGCTGAAATTGTTTGAGCGGGCCACTATTGAAATACCAAAGAGCAAACGAGTCCTAGAGTGGGGACTACGAGAAGGCAAACGAAAGGCAGGACGCGCCTTGGACTGACGACCTGAAAAGGGTGAATGGGATTGACTGGATGCGGAAATGACGCACATTGAGAGAGGTCTATGTCCAGCAATGGCCTGTGGTATGCTAATTGATTGATTAACTTGTACATTTCCCATCAGTATGTATTCCACATTCCAATTTAGCGATCGTCAGAGCTTTATCATAAACGGCCCCTACAGCCCGAGTCGAAAGTCTACTCGGGTTTCTCTCTCTGCCCCATGGCAGACCTGGCACCCACTCGGTGAATCCATGGAAAGCTAAGAATTTCGTCTCTCTTTACATAAAATAATAATAAAAAATTTAAAAGTCTAAAATAACACAAATATATAAACAGCAATATTTGTTAATGTAATTGAATGTTAATTTGTAAATTTGTAACTGTTCAAAAACTTTCGAGGGCAACGTTATATTTTTGCGTGACTGTACATCTTTTATCATGTTTGCGTTAATTTCCCTACACATAAATAATTATGTATCTAATTAATCAATAACACGTGTAATAGTACCATCACCACCATAATTTTTAAAACTTGCACCTAGGGAGTAGTTCTATGTTTACCCTCCTGGTAATGAATAGCCATAAACGTAACGCGTGACCTCATGTGGCCACACCACAAACTGGGCGTTAATGAACAATTAAACCAAAGCGTCATCCGCGAATTAAAATTTTTATTTCATTTTTTATATTATATTTACGGTAATTACAAAATTAATATAGGGATACCAATTTTATATGATAGGTAGGTAGTATATAACAATGATGACATATAAAGATCTCAGTTTCAAATGCTAATCGTAGCAAATGCTTTGAAGTGCAACGTATTTTTGGACGCACAATTGGCCTAAGCGTGAGGCTTCATTTGGGCGTTTGGATTGCGTCGTACGGACGCAGTAAGTAATTCTTAGAAAATTACTAAGTAAAATTAATAACAATGAGGCAAATTCTTATAAATCTCTAAAAATGACCTGTTAGTTCCGATATGACAACGCAATACAAACGCACAAAATGGAAACTTACCCTGATTGTGAATGTTAGTGGTCCTTTTCAATTATAAGTTTCACTTCTAGTCACATAAATAAACAAACTTATAATTTAATATTATTTCTGTAAAAACCTTTCTGTAAATATTTTTTTATTCAAAATATCAGCTTTCGAACTCAAAGTCACCCTGTATATAACCACACGTAGGTAGTATATAACGCCTAGCATATTCACCAACTGACGGGCGTAATTACCCGTGTCGTAAACGCATTTTGATAACCACCTTTAGAACCTCACGCTCCAACAAAAGCCACGATAAATACAAGTAAGTTAGATAATAAAACGCATGCTTAGTTGGAAGTTTTCAACTAATTCCGAGTTCGTACTTATTTGGACATTAGGAGTTTGTATTTAGGTCACGGCATCGCATAAAACATTTACTTAATGTGCACCTTTTTGTCTGACTTGATTACGGCATGTATCGTGTGAGTCGGTACTAACTGAGTGTTGATTACTTTTGAGAAAGTTAGGCCGTGATTTTTTGTTAGGGAGTGAAACAAAGTTTTTTGACAATTTGCAAAATATGACCCGCTGGCTTGGCTGGCGTATTTTAGAATAGAACGTTGAATGAATGGATTTGGCGTATATGACAGTCGTCAACGTATGTCATAAACGTCAAAGTACGTGTCATATACGTCAAATCCTATACATTCATCGTTATATTCTACGATAAGCCGGTCAACGAATTGCCTAGCAACGAATCTAGGGGGGCAGTATGCACGATCATACCTCCATACTCCTCATCATACCTCCATACCACGGCTATATCCTATAAAGAAACTCTACGTTATTTTCTGGTTTCGTTACGTTATATACCTACGGCCGTCCCTTGAAAAAAAATTATGTATTTTATCAATCTTATTTTAAGGTTTAATTTCGTAGAAGAGCTAAAAATTACATTTTAAAATTCCATTACTCTCGTGAATACTAGCTAAAACTTGAATGAGAAAATATTTTCGCAAAAGCTGGTCGGATTAAAATAATATTTGATGCATAAAAGCACAAATCAATCTTTTACTGAAAAATGGTCACTACATTGAACGATAATAGAATTAATGAAGTGTATGTGATGCCGAACGTTACATTCACGAACGAATGAATCCATTCATTGGTTCATTAAATCAGTTTCATCAAAACCCGGTTTGTTTTAACTTTACTGGAAAATAATATTTACCTATCCATGTTATTTGGGGTTCAATTTATGTGTGGGCAGTTGATTTGCTTTAGTTTTTGTTTAAACAAACTTTCTTTGTTTTGAAAGGGGTTATTTTCACATTTATATTAGTAGGTTAGAAAACTATATTGTTCTATAAAATACAAGCCATTGTATTAATATGAACACACACAGATAAATAGAACATACAGATAAAAAACTGTACACACAGGCACACAAGTAAGTGTGGAATCATCAACCATCTCCTAAGGTCGTCTTAGTATCATCTCATTAGGCTTTATTTGACTGCCTCTGTGGTGTCACGGTAGTGAACGCGGCCGCTACGCAGGCGCGGGTTCGATCCCCGCTTAGTACAAATATTTGTGTGCATGAATATTAATATTTACATTGGTCTGGGTGTTTCTATGTATGTATATATGTATGTATTTACAACAAAAAAATGTATCTAAGTAAGTATGTTTATCCGCATTCTAGAACCCATAACACAAGCTATTTAAGCTATGCTTACTTTCTAGATAGCGTTGTGCAGATTATCCCATTATATTTATATTTATTAATATTTGAATTATAACTTTTCTTTAGCATAACCATTATAGTAACTGACGTATTTTGAAACAGTACTATATAATAGTATAATTATGTAATACTAGTAACTTACTATACGTTAACGTACTGTACGTACTGTAAGTTACTGTACGTAATGCAAGAATACACTACATACTGTTCAACCCTAAGAAGTTCTCCTTATCAATTTAACTAAATATAACAGTCGCGGAACATCGTAGAAACTGTTCGTGCGCTAACACAGACAGTTCCAATATTCTCTACACTCACTCTACCGTTATTATAACGAAAGGAAATTAAATCACAGCGACTGAGGCGAAGAATTTCAATATTGAAGTGATAAAAACTATAAGAAACTCGAACAGCTACCGAAGCCATGCTTGCTTTAATTAATATTATTTGTTTCTTCGACTGTTCGAAGTTTTGAGTATTGATAATACTCTTCTTTCTTTGTTTTTGAACAATATTATTAAAGACTAGCTGTTTTGTGTTGCACGTGGTCCTACCCGCGTGGAATTCTGGTCCTGTTAATTGCTGACAGTAGCGTGATGATTTATAAATATATAGTCTGAGTATACCTGATAATGTAGCTTTGTATTGTCGAAAGAATTTTTGAAATTGGTCTAGTATTTTTTGAGTTTGATACATACCTACTAAAATACAAACCTTTCCTCTTTATAATATCAAGTATAGATGTTGAAACGTAAAATATAAGACACAGAAAACGAACCTGGTTAAAACATTGATTTGACCAGGTAACCAGATAATTTAAAGATTAACAAACCTGCATTGCCTGTGAAATATGATATGAGGAGGTTGAAGAGACATAATAAATATAAAATAAGAAGTCTTTAATAAGAATTATTTGTTTCATATCATGATGCAGTATCGTACAGAACAAAGTTGAGGGGGGGGGGGGGGTTGAAGTCAAGAGTCGCGACTCTTGACCCCCCTAGACAAGTCGCAATTCGTTGGCCGGCGTATAGTAGAATAGAATGTACAGGATTTGACGTATAAGACATCCGTGTATAAGACCATAGATATAAAGACGCGTATTTTGACGTTTGACATACGTTTGACTGTCATATACGTCAAATCCCATACATTCATCATTATATTTTTTTTAAACCACGGTGGCAGGCAGATAAGCACACAGCCCACCTGATGGAAAGTGGTTAACACCGGTTAACGAAATATGTACATTGTTCTTTTTGTGAGACAGGAACCATTTTGAGAACATTATTCGTGGATTGCAAAACCAACTTTGTTTTTGGTTCGCGTGCAATGGCGAGTGGTAGGTAAACTAACAATAAAAATACAGTCAATGATAAAGTGCCCGTTGACGGTAATAGGCTCGCCCCCTATACGTATGACCGAAAATCGTAGTTCGTGAAATGTGGGTGCTAGCTGCTAAGCTAATGTATCTCTGCCTACCCCATCGGGCATTGGTGTATAAATATTGTGTCTGTAAGTATAATCAGTATGAAAGATTAGAAAAGACAAAGAGATAGGTAATTATTTTTAAATACCCTTGGAGTATCCCCAAAAAAAGTCGAGACAAATCAGACTCATAAAATTATAAAGAGAACGGCCCTGAGAGTTACCCGAAATTAAAGGGTTATGCGCACTTCGTCCCATTCGCACTTCGTCCCCCGTTCGCAAATGGTCCCATTCGCGGTTAGTCCCATTCGCAGTTGGTCCCATTCGCGGTTAGTCCCATTCGCGGTTGGTCCCATTCGCAGTTCGTCCCATTCGCGGTTGGTCCCATTCGCAGTTCGTCCCATGCATGTAGTTTGTAAGGTAAGAGGTAGGTTTAAGGATCGAAGTGGGTAGGATGGAATAAAATATCATCAAATAGTGGTTATATATCAAAATCCCGAAGCTACAATACCGAATTTCATATATCGCCGCGTTGGTCGCGAGTCGCGACGTACGGAAGACCGAAATTAAAAAAGCCCGAATGTTCGTTTGACCGAATGTTCAGAATACCGAAAGTATAAATTACCGAAAGTACAAAATCCCGAAGTACAAAATCCCGAATATTAAATTTTTGGGTGGTTATAAAAAAAATAACCACGAAGGCTAAGGCGGGAGCTTCGCTCCGCTCCGCTCCCGCCTTAGCCTTCTAACCTAATCTTTCCAAGTCGGATTGCGCGGGGTGGACATTGCGCGCTTCGACATGGAAACATATAGGTTAAAAGGGCATGAGAATGACCTCCGACATATATTTATATTATAGTAACGTACGACGCGATGTACGAAATTAGCCAAAGTAGACTAAGAAACGAAGAAGTCATTTTAAAACTATCCCCTTTGTAAAAAATAACTATAAAAATTAAACCAGGACGCCTATCATCGGTAACGTATCAAAATCTCATTTTCGGGCTTTTGAACTTCGGGATTTTGATATGTAACCTCTATTTGATGATATTTTATTCCATCCTACCCACTTCGATCCTTAAACCTACCTCTTGCCTTACAAACTACATGCATGGGACGAACTGCGAATGGGACCAACCGCGAATGGGACGAACTGCGAATGGGACCAACCGCGAATGGGACTAACCGCGAATGGGACCAACTGCGAATGGGACTAACCGCGAATGGGACCATTTGCGAACGGAGGACGAAGTGCGAATGGGACGAAGTGCGCATAACCCAAATTAAACAAATCTAGAATTATAAAATTCCGCCGGGGATTTTGAATGATGATTAAGATTGTTTTTTTTTTTTTTTTTTTTTTTTTTTTTTTTTTTAATATAATTATTTATTTCAGATTCAGAATCCATATAAAGTGTTAGTTTTATAGTGTTTTATATAGTGTTTTATAATAATATTACAAGTCTGTAATGGAGTATAAGATATAGGTTTAATCATAATTTAATAACAACAGAGAAATACGTCTATAATATTCCTTAGATAGAAGACAAATCTGTACCTACTATGTACATAGGAGTATTATAACGTATCCCACAACGGTGACACCTTCATGGCCGCAATTTCTCTACACCGATCCTCTCTAGTTGAGTATAACATCGCCTTTACACTCATATTACCTTTAGAAGTTTCATACGATAAGATTCTAAGATGTAAACGCAACGAACACTGCATCTTGTTATTATGTAAATTTATTGATACTATATCATGCATGACCCCTTTTGATAAACTTCATAATTTGGTACTGAAAATTAACTAATTTTAATGAGTTCTAAATGGGAGGTTTTGTATTAGCTCGAATCAGTGGCAAAAGGTGGAAATTTTCTAAAAGGAAGCCAGTGGAAAAAAAGCTTATCTCGAACTAGGTTTGCACATGTAAACCATTGGGAAGCTGTCAGGAATCGGGTTATAGGGAACCGTTCACTGTTTTCTAAAGAAAGAGTAGGTATATAAGTGAATTTTGTAATATTTTGAGATATACCTACTTTACATATTGTTCCATTATTAGACGAAAGTAAAGTTGTAAGTGTGTACCAACCACTAACATGGTTTATCAAATGAGTGAAGTTCTAGATGCAAACCCCTGAGGAATCAGAACCGTTATGGTGTTATACTTTTCAGAAATCTTCCAATTCGAGGCTATGATTACAGCTGTTGTAACTATAAACCACAAAATACAAGCAGAAAATCCTACTAATATTATACCTAAATGTGAAAGGTTAAGATCTTTTCAAGAAATCTCTTAGAAGTGACTTTTAAAAGATATCCCAATTAAATTGCACTTAGTTATAAAGTTAGTTACCTTTATAACGAGAATCTGATACCAAAAATTCTATATATTTTCTAGTATTAAATTCTTAAGAGTCTGAGAGGCTTCACCAGCCGTTGAGTTGACCTGAATTCTATTGGAAAAGCTTTTAAATGTTTTAATTGCTGGCATTGATTGGGAGACATTTTTAAAATGAAGATATTTCAAAAGTCTTTTCTAACTACTTACTTGAATTATGCTCAGCGCCATCGATCGAGCATGTCGATAGCCATCGGCGCGCAGGTATCGGGCGCGCATCTCGATGTCGGTGCGGGCGTCAGTTGTGCAAGCGCCAGAATCGGTCCATATTTGGGTAAAATTAGTAGTAGTACCTATAAAATTAGCATAAGTATAGAAGGTAAGATTGTTTTTCTGTGAACCCCTATTACTAACTTTGTAGGAGGTAGTACACTACGGTATTTCGATCTAAATTGAGCAGTCTGACTGGGAAAATACCTCCACCCTACAGAATACCGCCGCTAAATAACCTCGTATTGTGTTCCCGGCGGTGAATAGGGTAGCCAGAGCTCTTTGGAGAGGTTTTGAGCTGTCAGTGGGAAGACCAAAGGCTTTTCCTACTTAACTTATGCTCTGACGGCACAGGATCTCTCTGTTTTTACAGGGTCGGAGCACGAGTGTGACTCCCCTGGTGTTGCACTCATCCATAGGCCACGGTAACCACTTTCCATGAAGTGGACTGTGTGCTAAAACTAAACTCCCCCATTTTGAATCAAGCAACCGAAGCACTAGCAATCAAGCAACTAACAGTAGAGAAGAAATAAGATTGATTGATTTATTAATCTCTTCACTACAGCAATAACGGTCCATCGTAACGAAGTATTGCAAGTTATGAAGCGATAAAATGAATAAAAATAGCTTTCCCACAACTCATATATATTTTATGAGTTTCGAGCAACTGCTGACCACTTCGTTGTTCTATGCCTCGTTTGGTTCGCACTTGTAGGCAAGTAAGTAGTTACTTCGCTGGTAGAGTTTTGTTTCTTATGTAAACCTGGTAAGATTTATTTTTGAACATGTCTTACTCATACCTATGTATAATTTGAAAATTTGATTAAATAAATACATAAGTATTTTAAAATATTCTACTATATGGCTTCTAGACCCAATACTAGAATGTGGTTACATGTTAGATGTATTTTACTGTAAATGTCTCATGGTTCCCGGCAGAGTAGAATTTGAACCATCCCATTTCCTCACATGATTTGTGTCATACAAGGCGACTAAGGGATATGGCTATTTAACATTAGATAGATGTATGCGTACAGCCCAGACTCAGCCTCAGATGCATGGCTCGAGTCAACAATAGTGTCTGGAATATTACATTAGCAAAATCATCTGGAAGTATTATATGGCGAAAAAAACCATTTTTTTTACAACCCCCATACAGTATGCTTTCACCTGTATATTATTCCCATACATTATATAAAAAAGTTTTTTTTTTCCGTCAACTTAATACTTTCTGACGATTTTGCTATCGAAACTGTGTCCAAAATCTTTTTATCAAAAACGACTACAAAATCACCCTGTATATAATCTGTATTAGTAAAACTAGACTACTTAGCTTATGCTTAGCAAATGGACCACGAACCACTCGCATTAAAGCAGAATTTACTATTGTGGGCGTGGAACCAAGCGGCAATCGGCGGAATAAGATAAAATTTGCGCTTTAACAGTACTGGGATATAAGAAAATATTTCCTCAAGTAGTTCTAGTACTAGTATTAGTTGCTTGCTAGTAATATCTATAGTTACTTGCCTATAGTTTTTGTTTAAAGAACAACAAGCACGGAGCAATGATCCTATATCATGATAGCACTCCAGAACCAATAATAATTGAGCAATAAAGATGTTGGACTGGGAGTCTACTACCATCTTTAACAGTATTATTGTTATCTTACTTTGTGACTTTTAAAGTGTGAATACTAGAGTTATATTATGGTCAGACTGGGTCAAACAGTACCTTTGTTTTACTGTAGTGTATATATTTAATTAATTTGTTAGATTTTGAGAAGTAGGTAACGAAAATTATAATTGGCGAAATGTCGATGTTAATACACCTTTGCCTACCCCTTTTGGGATTTACCGGCATGAATATATTATGCTTACCTATATTTACAAAATTAAATCCATGATATTTATTATAATAATAAATAAATAAAATCATTTCATTTCGGACAACATAAAAATCCATATCTTGTTAGTAACAGTAAGTATACCTACTTATAAATATGTTAATACAAATTGCCATTGAGTTTTTGTTTGCATTTAATTTAATTATAAACTGTAACGTAGTGGTACTTACCTCAAATTATTTGAGGTTTAATTATTGAGCGTTATTGAAGTAACCACATGAAAGCATATCCAATTTGTTTGACGGTTGCGGTTAACCGCAATAGTGATCGATCAGCTAGCTTAAATAATATATTGACGATGATTGACTAAAAATGTCATTTCGACTGCCCCGTCGAGTAGTTGCCCCGTATGACGTCTAAGGGCGACTCACGCAGGACTTGACTGATTTGAATAGATAAAACTCCAGACACGTATATTAACTCTAAAATGAACTCAAAATGTGCCCTATACGCGCAATACACATTTCTTGGGTGTCTTTTGAGGATAGCACAGGGTGCTACTGCGGTGGACGAGCTCAAATTCACCAAGCATAGATTATTTCAAGGCTATCCGCGGGTACCAGAGCCTCGTTTGTCTTGCGATTTAGTTACAAGATACATGTCCGGAGTTATATCATACTAATTGCTTTAAAACTTCATTTCAATTTTAAACTTAGAGTATACATATTTTAAAGAGCGCGCGTATCACTCAGGTCTTTGGCGCCGTGTGTAGGCGGATACTTTGCGATGGTATAGCGCACCTATAGTGACATTTCATGCATTACTGAAAATATCAATAGTCGCACTTATGAATGTAGTGTAATATTATGAATTTTTTTGTTCAATTTGATATGGATGGATTTGATGGATGTGTTGAGGAATTTCTGCGAGTGACTGCACAATTGTCAGTAGTATTATTAATCTTCTCTGTAGTAGAACACAATATTACACGAAAAATTTTCTGCAAATAGGTTCTACTCTCATTTTTTTACAAAACCGCTTTAAACAATGTAATATAGCTATTCTTATTTGATTCGTGGAAAGAGCCTCTCCACTAATCAAACGAAAATAAAATTACTCATAAATTTCAAATTAATTTCGTACCACAAACAGGTAGAATAAAATATTTCAATGTTGGCAATAAAAATAAGTACCTACCAACCTTTATGGAAGGTACCTTTTGAGAATTAAAGTGCTCGGTGTTCCTTTATTTTATTTAGGTTTAAGTCCTTGAAGCGCGTTACGTCGGCCGAATACTAATGAGCTGTAAAATATTAAGCTGTTCAACAATTTAGTAATATACTCGTACAAGTCCTATCGTACCTCTTCTCTAGATTTAATTGTTTTTGAGTTTCAATTTAGTGATTCTGTCTTGTTTTAATTTTCAAAATTCATACAAGGTGACTAGATACAGTCAACGACACTGGTGCCTAAATCTCTCGTAAAGTAATTATAACAACTTTAAATATATTAATTTTGTTTTAGGAATCATAAAACTATAGGTATAAACACCGTTTTTTGTACAATTGATTATTTATTGCAATTCAAAAAAGGTTTGTATATCTTTTAGCGTTTATCAACTTATATGTAGATGGTACTACATCTTTCTTATTATCAGGGGCACTATAAGGTATTTTAATTAATATAGGTAGTAAAAAGTCATTATAGAAAATAAGTCTTTATGATATGTAGAGCAAATACTTTTGACTGTTTTTCTAAAACCAAAGTACCTACTCGTACCTAATTCTATCTTATTATTGCTTCTGAATTATATTCCGAATCCAGTGAATGGTATAATTAATGGTACAATTCAATTAATATCCCTTCGTTTTGCCAACCATTTCAGCGAGGCTAAGTGCAGTTTTTATATCTTTATCGTAATTTATTGTATTGTGATGAAAGGAAATAATGGCGGTACAGAAAATTAAAATAAAAGCGATGTTATTTCCAAGCATATTTGTGCTCTCGATGAAATACTCTTCATCATCGTCCTCTGACTCCAGGGTTTTTACTTTTATTTTTAATTGTCTTGTGGACTTTTACGTATCCGAATGCAGCAATAGGCTCACCCCCTATTATGTGAGATCGAAATCATTGTATAATTGCTGAAAGTGGGTGTTAATTCACCTCTGCCTAACCCTCTGAGAATAATGGCGTGATTCTTTGTATGATTATATGTATGTAAGGTAGGACAATGCGAGTAGGCATTCATCATCAAAATCATGTAACTATTTCTTGTTTTTTTAACTCAAATCACAGTGAATCTATCTCGTCTTGCTCTGAATTATAGCACGCAACCCGCAAACGACGTAACAGCCGTTCATCTCGCCGTCCATCTATGTGAGCGCGGCTAAGTACAGTTTTATATCTTTATCAGAGTTTATTGTGTTGAGAATGTTGTGACGACAAAGAAAAGTTTAGAAATAAACTATGAAACTATGTAAAAGTATCAGTAAAAATTGTAAAAAGTGTTGATTAAAGTAACAAACGTTGGAATATTCTAAAATGTCCATTTATTTATGATTCTTCTTCTACATCCTAGCGTTAATTCCCAGTCGCATCCGAAGCTTTCGGCTTGGAGTCTGGGGTCCGCTTTACCAGTCTTAACTACGAATTTGGCTAGACCTCGATATTTTCCGTGAAACGATTGCCATCTGACCTCCACGACCCAATGGTAACATTAGGCGATATCGAAGCTTTGTAGCTTGACCGTTGTTTTTGAACTTTTTAGTGCTCCAACTACCTGTAACGACTGCCATAGATATTCTTATGGCAACCGGGACCGACGGCTTAACGTGCTCTCCGAGGCACGACCAGACCAATGCAAATACCCATATTTCATGCACACAAATATTTGCACTGAGCGGGAATCGAACCCGCGCCTCCTGCGTAGTGGCCGCGTTCACTACCGTTACGCCACGGAGGCTCTCATTTATGATTATACTGTTAGAAGTTTTGTCAAATCATCTTCTTCATCATCCTAGCGTTAACCCCAGTCGCATCCGAAGCTTTCACCTCAGAATTTAGGATCCGCTTTTTTTCAGCACACACAATCACACAGTTTTACCAGCATTCCTAAACTCTTATAGCACCAGATATATCTCAGACCAGCATTAATTTTTTACCACTCAGGTGGCAAATATGCACACGGCACACCTAATGAAAAGTGCTTACCGTGGTCTATGGACGTGCAACGCTAGGGATGTCACACTCTTGCAGCCGACCCTGTAAGAACAAAGTGTTTCTAAGCCGTCAGTGCAGGAAAAGTCTATGGTCTTTTCACTGACAGCTTAAAAGCTCTGGTAATCCTACTCACCGCCGGGTTACCTACTATGATGGGACGAGGCATTTCAAATCACCAACACATTTTAGGAACAACTACACAGAATAACAAACAATTTGTACATTTTTTCTACCATCCGACAAATGTAATCGTCAGCCGTTTTATTACTAGAACATTTGAACGATCCCGAAGTGAGTATCGAGTAACCTTTGCGTGTCTATCGTAGAAGCACCAGTTGTTCAATAATTCATTACTCCATAGAACAACGTAACCTTTTCGACAATTCCTTACGTACGCTTTCAATAACGTTGTTTTTTGTACCACTTTGTAGAACATGCGATCGGTTGTGTGATTGAATATCGTTTTATGGAACACTTTTTATTTAAGAAAGAACTTTGAATATAGTGTTAATTAAATGAATAATCTAAAATTTTAAAAACTCGAGAAGGTGTAAATGTGAAAAATGGCAAATAACAAAACAATATACATAATGTTTGGAAGCCATAATACTCAAATCAATCATATAATGTGAATAGGTATAGTGCGCTTCCAATAAATATACGAGGCTCCATCAAGAACTATATCTAATGAAGCCAAGCCAACCTCACCAGCGGTGCTGAACACCTGATGACTGACAGAGGAAGTTCTGGCATAGGCAGTCGTTCCCATAAAAGGCATATAAGTCGAACCTATAGGAGGAGAAGGAGTAAGACGACCTCAACAGAGTTGGGAAAGGGCTTAGAAATTATGATGACGACGACGGGTTTGTCTATATTACAATAACAAAACAAAACAACTTTAGCTTCGAAATTCCCTAAACATGTACGTACTTACAATGTAGGTACAGGTAAGTACAAATGTTTTACAACAAAACTGTTGTACTTAGGTGAATGAACATTGTACTAGTTCGTTACCAGCGCACCATCTGCTCACTACAGACAATTGAACTAGACAAATATAACTAATGTAAAAATATTACTAACTTTATTGGGCAAACATAGTCACGTGCGACGCGAATAAAATAAAAAGTTGAATAACAAAATTTCCAAGCGCGCTGGGGCATGATTCTGCTTGACGATGAGTTTTAGGTCTGTATTCTAGAAAGACCCCAGATCCAATACCAAGATCACCCAATCGTTTCTTGAGCTGCCCTAAAATACAATTTGCCTGAATTTAGATATGAATATAGTCTCGGCTGGAGCATTGATAATGGCAGGTGACAGTTCTAATGCCCCGGAAACCGCCCGCGTGGACTTCTGATCTTGTTCTGCTTACTCTCTTCGATAGATTATGTATTGTATTTAAAAATATGTGGCTTTATAATGGTAAAAGAATTTTCAAAATCAGTTCAGTACATACAACATCACAAACTTTAGATCTTTAAATTCATAATTTTTCAGGAATGAAACTGAATTCAGTCGATTGAAGATCACAACATCTCCACGTAAGCATAGTTCTAGAATATAATTTATCCTCAGGACTAGTTATAAATTGATATTCAGGACTGAGTTCTGAAATACCAGCTTTAATCACAATTGGTTAACATAAAAGATAGCGCTGCCATAAAACTGAATCAATTTAAATGTGTCGGCTTATATGAACGCTCGTAGTTACGTTACGGTTGGTCAAGCTGAATAAGCCCTGATTCACTAAAAATCAACCGTGTTTCGAGTTTCGACAGCGAATAATAGAATTTCCTATTGGACCACTCTCACGGACTATCACTAGAATTACCTTCCTATAGACCAAACCGCGCATATGAACAGAGAATGATCTGTGGAAATTTCTGGATGCTTATAACGCTTTTGAACTCCAGTGTATTGAATACCTGACAAATTTTGTTATAAAATTATAATTGGCTATTATACATTATATTCATTTTTAAAAGATTACACTATATATTTTATGAAACAACTAATAAACTAAAACTAACGTATTAAACTAAAACATTTGCAAGAATTTAAAAGAGGGACTAAAAATTTTGATTCAAGCGTCGAAAAATTCCTCCCCGCTGTCTTGTAGTAGGTAAAATAAGCTGGTTTGGTATACCTCCCACTTATTACCATAGCGTTAATTCTAATTGCATCCAATATTTACACTGCAGAGTCTGGCCCTGAGATATTTATTTATTTATTTATTATTTATTATACACTTTATTGTACACCATTAAAACACACAATTATTATAATCTACAACTATGGAACTAGTACAATGGGCGGCCTTATCGCTTTAAGCGATTTCTGCCAGGCAACCTTTGGATGGTAATTAAGGTTGTAGGATTGAGTGGTAGTTGTTCGGCGTACTTTTAAAATGTTAATGCAATAAGTACATATTAATACCTAATACACAAATAAATATATTAACATATAATATGTGCCTACACAAACGCGTATATAGATACGCACTCTTACTTTTTCTCTTAATTTAGTTCATGTTGAATTTTACAGGAGCGGTTTTACAGACATACGTAAAATATCCACATTTCGGTCGCTGTTTTCTGTCCCGTGTAAGGGTCCTTACATAGAGACACAGGCTCATTACATAGAGAGAAACAGGTTACTGATACTGGCTACCTGCCCAGTTTCCATAGCAACGAAAACGATGATAGGTACTTCGTTATTTATGCTCCATATAATTATTGTTATATTTACCTATGCTCCAACACCACATATGTCAAAAAACAATCGTAACGCATTCACGCTCTTAAGGTGCGTACAGATCATGTAACATGTTGTATAACTTGTGTTATATAACACGTCCACATCATCTAACATTGTTTTATAACTTTGCAACATTGTACTAACTTCAGTGTCTACATTACTGAAACATGTTATATAACATTGTTATATAACATTGTTATATAACATTGTTATATAACATGTTATGCTATATAATTTGTACGCACCTTTAGGTTTAAAAACACATGGGCGCGAATACTTTGTGTTTTTTTTTTTGACAAACGACAAATTGCCAATGGTAACACGGATAGACTTATTCTTACCGGTCCGCCTGTACCGGTAGCCTGTTTCTCTATGTACACACTGTTTATTATTTATTTATTTATTATTTATCAAAATCTGATGAGATCCTCAAGCTACAGTCAAATTGACGTGTCCTATATAAAAAAATCATAAATATTATCCCTCGTCTATTCACTAAATATAAAAGCGGCAGAAATGTAGAACCACATTTTTTTAAATCCGTTAAAACCCCCAATTTATTTTACAAAAAATGCAAACAAATAAACCTATTCAAAACTCGGAAAAAAACTGTACGAAAAACACCGACATCATCCAACCCCATTTACGTGATATATCGCAAACGAGGCTAATAAATAAAACGCGAATCAAAACAAACATACACGGGATCAGCGTGTCTCCCTAACACTGATTGATTGAAGATAAATTCGTATAAAAACACAAGGACAGTATCAAAGCGAGTGCTCAGTGAGACGTGTAGCGTGTCTATCGGCCTATCAGATACATCGGTAACACAGATCTATACAGACGGCAGGTAATTTACAGTAAACTAAGCAGGTAATGGATAAATCCAACCTAATATATTATAAATGCGAAACTGCGGATTTAGCTAAAATATCGAAATTCAGTTAATCCGCAGTTGGACTGGTAAAGCGGACCCCAGACTCTGAGGTGAAAGCTTCGGATGCGACTGGGATTAACGCTAAGATGAAGAAGACAGACATGTCACTCTTTCACGTCTTAACCACTGCACCGATTTGAATGAAACTACAGAGATGGACTACAGTTTTAGAAAGGACATAGGTTATGTTTGGTCACGATACCCTATATCCGATCAACCGGACTAGCAACCGAACTACTGAGACTAAAGAATCTACGCGAGTAAAGCCGCGGGCGAACAGCTACTAAATACTAAATATGAAAAAGTGTGAGGGTAGACTAGGTGCCTCGGAGAACACAATAAGCTGTCGGTCCTGCCCCTCTAGACAAGTGGCAATTCGTTGCTCAGCGTATGATGGAATATAATGCCAAATGTATGGAATTTGACGTATATGACAGGCGTCAACGAATGTCCATAGCCATAGCCCTCAAAAGTCCGACTAGTCTTACCACAGAACTTCGATATCGCCAATCGGTTATGGACGTCAGTTGGCAGCCGCTTCAAGGAAAAGTCAGCAAGTTCAGCCGCATCACAGTTACTCTGGAATGCCGACCCCAACTGAGTTGGGATAAGGCTCAGAGAATGATGATTTATCAGACGATAATATTTCATTAAAATGCTTAAGTACCACTTACTGCAAGAAACAGCTTATATCTATTTAAGTAAGCTTTATTTTATATCAATGTTCGACGTATCTGGACAAGACGCTAGCTACATAACGTTATACAAACTTTAGAATCTGTTTACAGTTTCAGCAAACTGCTACGTCTACGATCGAAAGGCTAAATGTTAGGTATGCTGAAGTATGTTATGACACGAAACTTACAAACTTCGCTTTGAAATTGAATAGTTTCCTGTGGAACACAAGAACAAGATCACCGCTTTAAGAATATTTTATTGAAATTTTCTGAAACTATGAAACTTCTGCAACTCTATCGATATTTGGTATTACGAGTAGACTACTACTTTATGCATTGATTACACGCACCGAGCGGACTTGGCGAGTCAGTAGATGTCACTCGGCCGAGACAATGATGTCGGCAAGTAGATGTGTGTGAACATCTGTCGGCAAGTAGATGTTCACACGAGTTTTGGATTTAACACCGTCAGGTCAGTTCTATTGAGACCTACAATTCGGACACAATGGTACGTAAAAAAATATTAGGGCAAATGGCGAGTGGTAAGACAGTGCACGTTCAGACTCCAGCAGCGGCCACGCTTCTCAGCCGTGAAAAAAGACACTGATGATCGTTTTATAGACCTGCCCCTTTAACCTGACTGGCATTTTAGGGCCACATGTGACGTCAGTCACTTGGCCCACCCGGCGGCAATGTCTGCCTTGAGGTTGCAGTCAATGTCACCAGTCCCGGGAAGTACAGATCCCAGGTACTTAACCTGATCAGTGCTATGTTTACACGTACCGAGCACTCGGCCAAGTGCACTATCTCGTCACTTCGCTCAGTGCGTGATCAAGGCATTAGTATTAATATGAATTGAATGCTATCGGAGTTCCAAAGAAGCGTCAGTCACATAACTAGAAAGTTCATTGAACTACGACGGAGGCTAATCTTCAAGTAATCACGTTTATACGCTTCGTTTATGCCACATTTGTTTCATCTTACGTATTATTCATCCCTTTGAGTCATCGTTTCTCAAATTAAGTGTTAGGTGACCCCTGCTTTTTAATGTTATCATAACAGATATGAGAATATTACCTAATCTGAAATCTAATCTAAACAGATTAAGGATGTAACCTTAACCTGTTAGAGCTGAGAACAGTTTTAACGATTTGGATGAAAAGTATTGTTTTCAAGTTCAATTACTTAAGTGTCTTCTAAGGCAACACATAAAAATACACCGAGTGAAACTTGGTAGCCTTGGTTATTACGAGCCAACTTTTTGAACATGTAAAATTATAGTGTAATCAATAATAGTCACTTGCTAAAAATGACAATTAATTAACAGTGATGGGAGCTCGTGTTTAAGGCAACGACACGGACATGAAGGGATGGTGCTACAAAAGGTTTATAGCTCCATTTCTCTTCCTCTAGTTCGCAGCAGTCGTACAGTGGTTGTAGCAAATTCGTGGAAGATTCACAGGGGACATTGATCTTAATGTTGAGAAACGCTGTGTATGTTTGTATAAATGACGCCTGAGGAAAATCTCGTTACAGTGAAGGCGTTTCTTAAGGAAGATGTGTTTCAACTTATTTTCGTGCGTAATGCGTAAATTCTGCGGAAATACAATAAGAAAGATTAATGTGTTTATTATCTTACGGATAGAAGTTTACATACGTAATAAAGATATACGAAGATGTATGGGAGAAACTTTGAATGATTGTATGTTTTTCTTTAATAATTCATCATTACCCTTCTTGCGATTTCCTTGTAACATCCAAAATTTACACTTTGAAGTCCACAAGTCTGAAAACCTGCGGCCGGGTCTCTTTCGATATTTTTAGCAGGTGTACCGACTAACCGGTGAGATTCGCTTGAGTTTCAAAGATTGTAGTGGGGCCAGAAATCCTTAATAATAATATCCCACATAAAAAGGGTTAACTACTGAAAAACTTTCCTCAAAAATGATGGTTGACGTGTATAACGAGCTACGTCATCAAATTACAAAACAGTGATCAAAGATCAAGGCAATTATTAATAAACAGATAGCTATTTCACAATTTTATTAATTAAGCGTCATAAAATATTCCCTTGAAAAAACTTTCCGGAAGAAAACAGCAGTGACATAAAAAGGTTCAATTTTTTAACAAAATTAATTCATTGAGTTCGACAACTCACTTTTTTCAGCTTTTTAATAACTTTTTTTAATTAGTTGACTCTCAAAGAGTTTCCTTTATGAAGGAGGTTTGGGAGTCCGCTTTAAATATTGTTCTTGTATTCATTAAACAGTGTTGAAAGAGTTGTTGACCTTTAATTTGGTCCTTACTTGAGTTTTAAAAATGTCGGCAGTCCATATTTGCTAAACATGGGGAGTGGGGACATAAATATACGGGTTGTGTTATTTACATAGGTACATCAATCAACCTTTGATCCCTACGAACCCCTTTAATACTCACGCCTTGCTCCTTCCGGTGTAGGTAGAGTCAACGGCCTGCCATTTACTTTTGTCCTTAGGCTACTTTACTACTTTCTATGGTTTTTATCATCGCACCACTCGCCACAGGCAGGGCATTCATCCTCACACAGTACGACCGAGAATGGTGTGCAATGTGCGCTATGAAAGGAACTTCATCCACGCTCAAGCTCTGGAATGACCTCCCAGTATCGAGTCCGCTTTAGCTGTCAGTTTATTTTTTATTGGCGCCTAAACTTTTCAGTTGAACAAGTGTCTGACGTGAAGTGGTTTAAAGTTATCTCTTTGGAAGGCAAGTAATTTCTTCTGTAACCTTAGCAATAGCCAAAGTTACCCCAACATCCATGTAACTTTAGCCGTCGTCGTTTTAGTGATTTTTTCGTTATTCTTGTTCTAATTTACTAAAAATTTATGTATTTATTGATGAAGCAGCCTTGGATCTCACCAAAAACGCATTTATCATGAAATCTTTTGAATAAAATGTGGAACTTATAAGAAAAAACCTGTGAATATAGGTCAAAGTTACCCAGTTCGACTGTAATGTCACTATTTCTTTTTATATGACTTCTTTGTTTTTAGCGATTTCACATCGGACATGTAGTCAGAATAAACATGGATCTATTGTATGTATGTTTTGATGTTGTGGACCACCCCGGCCATACGGTGCAAAACAACCCATTCAAAAAGAACTCTTGGGGCAATTTATCCGTCCGAACCGCTTGCGGTGTGAAACTACACACGACCCCAAAACTTTGACATAATTTTTAGTTCCTGGCTCCTATTTTACAGTTCTACGAGTTGACTTCAAACGAAATTCGGACTATATAAGTGTCACATCGTGACCCACATGATTAAATAATGCTATCCCCTTCGGTGAACTGTTCAACCAAATCAAAGGACCGCTGTTGTAATTCATTGAGTAATGTGGGACAGCTATCCGTTGAAAAGGATAAAATTAGAGAATTTAGCTGATGATATCCTAGGATGTTTGAATGGTGTATTGAACATTCAGTTTATTATTCATTCACGCTCAAATGGCTGAACGGATCTGCCCCCCTAGACAAGTGTCAATTCGTTGTTCGGCGTATCATGGAATAGAATGACGAATGTATGGGATTTGACGTTTTTGACATTCATTGACGCCTGCCATATACGTCAAATCCAATGACATTTGGCATTCTATTCAACTCAAAATTGCAATTGTTTAGATGGTGATTTTTATAATATTTTTTTTACACTATACTGCCGAGCAAACTCGGCTGCGCACATGAAAATCCTGTAACCCGATCGCGGCGCCGCAAAATGAGTCCAAATTATGTAATAAGCTATAAATTTTCAAAGTTTTATCGCAATCGGATCAGTCGCTGTACGCTACATCGTTCAGTAATACTGGCAAAGAACTTAGTTTGCACTCGAAACTAGGGATAATGAATATATATTAGCCTTGCTAAATAACTTTATGTTGTTAAAATAGTTTTGGTTAAATGAACATTTCTTTTGCGTTGAGATGTTAGTGTTTCATTTTATTAATTGTAATTAGGTACCTACTAAACAAAATTTTAGTCAAAATATTGTTGTTACCTGTAATATAATGTGAAATTTTATTAATCTCCCTCTCTTAATCAGTAATAACTAATAAGAAATGAGTAGTATTTAAATAATTAGATACTTACCTAACCACATGAAACAATCTTTATACAACTTTGCCCTTTTCCTACAGTCCCGGGTCCTTTAAGCGGGGCGTGAAAAACCATCTGATGAGGCCATCAAGCTGAGTGCCACCATTGTGACATGGTACGCGTCTGTAATGGTGACCCTCTTTCCTGAAACTTTGCCTTCAGCTTACCATCAGGCGAGGTAGAGTCAAATTGACGTGTCCTATTTAAAAATGTGTAATATATAAAGTTTATAAAGCGATCTAGCGCTATGTAGAATGTCCTACAATATTTATTTAAAAAAATACTTGCTTGTCTGCTAGATACAAAATTTAATCATATTTTTACTCCTTAATTTGATATTTTTATAAAAGTAACACAATTAAAGGCAAAATAATTAAATATAATGTTAACCTAACAGTACAACACATAATTTATTTAGTCTATACTTATTTACATTGAACCACTCAAAAGTAGTCCATAATACCTACTTTTAAATACATAATAACACATTCAAACACTATCAGACTCAACACTATATTCGTAACGTTTCATTATATGATAAAAAGCCCCACACTAATCCAGTTAACCACTATTTTTATAAGTTCACAGCATTATTACCCGGGTATTTGTACAGTACTTATCAAACTGCGGCCGCTTCGCCAGGGGGTAATTTCTGACGCCATAAAAGGGAGAATGGGGTAAATGCAGGGTATTATTTTTTGTTTTTCGTAGTTAATAACAGTTCCACGATAAATGTAGCTTGGGGCGTAATATTCTCGAAGTATTCGCGATAATACATATTTATATCACCCGCTATTATAGTTACCTTGAGCTTAATACTAGCGGCCACCGACTTCGTACGCGTGGAGTTCGTTTTACCTTCTTGATCAGCCAAACCCGCAGTTATACTGGAAAAAGCGGACCCCAGACTTGGAGGTGAAAGCTTCGGATGTGACTGGGAATAATGCTAGGATGAACTGCAGGGTGGCGTTTCGTAGAATCCGTTCTTAGCGGATGTCGTTACCTTATAAGGAACCTACCTGTTCAATTTCAAGGTTATAGGTGTTATAGTTTCTGAGATTCCGTGATTAATCAGAGAGTGATATTTCGCTTTTATATATTACTAGCTGACCCGGCGAACTTCGTACCGCCATATTTTCCGCCCGCATGGTATTCTGATGCCGATTTATCAGTGTTTCTCTACAATATTATACATGTATTATACATATAAACCTTCCTCTTGAATCACTCTATCTATTAAAAAAACCGCTTCAAAATCCGCTGCGTAGTTTTGAAGATTTAAGCATACATAGGGACGGACAGACAGGGACAGCGACTTTGTTTTATAATATGTAGTGACTAGCTGTTACTCGCAGCTCCGCTCCGCCCGTGTGGATATCGGTTATTGCGACCAAACGTAGCCTATGTCCTTTCCCAAGGTCTAATCTACACCTGTACCAAATTTCAAGAAAATCGGTTCACTGGTTTAGACGTCAGAGCGTAACAGACAGTTACTTTCGCATTTGTTATATTAGTATGGATTAAGTATACAGATTTCAACTCTTTTTGATCCCATTTACATTACACATTCTAACTCTTTTATTTACTTCTGAGTTAGTTTTATACTTCGACTTTCCCTGGGATTACCTACCCAAGTATCTACTCACTTCACATGTATTACTCGGTGCGTTCGTGGATCCATTACTATTGATCCTGGTATACAAAAGGAATTCTCGGGGCAATTAGAACCACAGTCCGACCCAGTCGTGGGTAGTTTCACACCGCCAGGGTGTGAAACTACCAGGACTGCAACGCAGTAGGAATGTGAGTGAAATTAGTACCAATAGATGCCAATTGACTACACATCGCGGTATAGTAAGTGAAGTCCATCATTCCAGATAGTCTGATTAAATTCCAAAAATGTCACTCCAGCAAGCACTGCAGTTCTTTATCGAAGTGAGAAAGTACCGCCCCATCTACAATAAAAGTGAAAAAATGCAAAACGGGTTAGTGAACTCAAAAGTGTAACAAAAAATTACTAAAAACAGAGAGGAAAGTAACGTCCTCAACATAAAACATCCTGTGAATCAACAAAAGAAAAAAGAAATACCACTACTACACGAAAAGATAACGAGAGTGGCTCCTTATATACGACTGTTAGCGCGACATACGTTTATCTACATAAAATGTCACCTAGCCCAAGCTTTACCGCGGCGATAATGGTCACATTGGCCTATTTATTAGCCTGTGTACTTACAGAAAAATAAGTGATGAAATGAGTTTCAAAACCATTTGGATTGGACAAGGGGTGAATGCTCAACCCGCGACTAGTCCCTTACAGGAGGAATGCTCCGAGCACTAAACTACCTGAGTTCGCGAGTTCAAGTCCCGTCTGAGCATTCAAACTTTTTCCAATCATTTAGATTGTATGGAGGAACGAGGTGGATATTCTAATTAAAGTGAAATGCTTAGCCGTTCTTACCTGTCGCGGGTTCATGTCCCGTCTAAGCATTACAGTTTTTCCACTATTAATCGATTTGAATATCTAGCATGCTAATTGCTTTAAAATTTCAGTAATAAAATATATTTATTAAAAGATAAAAAAATAATTCAAAAATATTACGATATGTACGATACGTGGCAAGTTATTTTATGTGACATAATCACGTTTGACGAAGTCTGAGATGGTAATTATTGTTATGACATTTGTGATAAATTAATTGTATTTCCCTTTGAAAATTGCACATTGCCTCAAAAAAGAAATTTTAAAAGAATATAATATATGTACTCATTTTGAATAGAAAACTATATTCATATCTAAGCAGCTTTTACCGAGGTAACTTTTTTGCTGTTTAAATTACGTGTCGAAACATTTATCGAACAGTTGCAAAGATTAACAATGCCATAGCTTACAGAATAAATACCCCTTGGCGAGCATGTTTTCCATTCGCGTAGAACCTAGTTCCGTACAGTGATATATTCCTACGTTTATTGCACCCGGAACGGATGACATTAAAAACCGCTTAGTGTGGAGCCCACGACGAAATAACGGCAATTTTGGTGCCCACTTAAAAATATAGAAAACATACATTGTAAATTTCTACCTTTGTTTTGTGTTGTTTTCTGTTAGTTCTGCAGATAAATTCACACAAAGGAGGCACACAAATCAACGTATCCATACATTTGTTCATACTTTTCTCTGTCCTGGCAGTTCTAGATAACGACAAAAGCTCTACATGTATGTTATTGCGATTGGGATTAATTCGGTGATGACTGGTCCAAGCAGGTTGGAGAAAACCCCAAACTAGTTGGACGAACCACTTCCAGAACTCTGAACCCTGCAGATGACATACTAAGAGATGAGGATACTAGAGACACAACTTCTAACTACGCGCTATCGTTTCACCTACCATCAGCGGGTTAGGTTCTCCCTTGTTTGGTATAACAACGTTTGGTCGAATGTTACTAATTCGAACAACGTTTGAGAAAATAATTGCTTTGCATAATATCGATTGACATAATTTTCATTTCATCGAATATTTATTTGCGATAACAACCTTTGCGCTATTGATCAAAAAGTATAATGCTCATTTCATGTAATGTTCAGTTGATATTATTATGTATTTCATCGAATATTCAATTGGTATAATGTTAATGTAGTGTAGAAATTTATTTATCTGGCCCTCGGCGGCCGCTGCCGCGGCACGCTCGCTTCGCTCGCTCGCCTCGTGCTTGTTGTGGTCACAGTTCTAACCTAACCTAACCCTGCCGATTTCCGTGATGTAAGAAAACCACTAAGAGTATGTTTCATGAAAAACAATACAAGTAAAATTGAAAAACTTTCAGTGCAATCGGCAGGGTTAGGTTAGGTTAGAACTGTGACCACAACAAGCACGAGGCGAGCGAGCGAAGCGAGCGTGCCGCGGCAGCGGCCGCCGAGGGCCAGATAAATAAATTTCTACACTACATCAACATTATACCAATTCGGTATGATCTCTCGACTAAATCATTATTAGTCTAATGAAGCATCAGTTTAAATAAAATTAGTGCAAATGAAAATTCGGTGAAATGATATTATTCCAACTAAATAATTATGCTAAATAAAATTCTACCAATTAAATATTCGGTCAAATGAATAATTAGGTGAAATAATTTTATTGTAACTGAAATTAGTTCAAGTGATATTCGACCAAACGTTGTTATACCAAACAAGGGAGAACCGACCCATACAACCCCATTCCGTTTACTATAGAACTACCTAAGCCTGGATGATTAATTTCACTATCAAAAACGAACAGCATTTTAGACAGGTTTCAATAATTGTCGATTGTCTTCTTCGCTGACGTCACATAATCTCTCTGTTCTTAAAGGATCGGTAGCACGAGTGTGACTCTCCTGCAGGTGTTGTACTCATCACGGTAACCACTTTCCATCAGGTGGGCCGTGTACTTGTCTGCGACCTAAGTTGTATGAAAATAATTTTGTACTTACAATTTGAAAAATTTTCAATATCATTATAGTCTGTTTTAAGTCATTGACTTAACTAATGTTTTAGTACCAATCCCGGTACCTACGTGAAGTTCGATCATGATAACTTTCGAAGATAAGGGCTTCTTTCGAAGATATTAGATATTCACACATGTAGTCTCACATCGAATTCACCTTATCGCTGGTGGCCACACTATTTTATTTGAATTTTAAGTAACAAATAATTCAAAGGCGATTTATTCTGCATCTGGCGCTCAATAAGAACGCCAGTAAAACTTATGAAGTGCGAAAGACTGTAATTTTTCAAAAAATATTGTCACCTAAATACTTACTTCATTTTTTGGTTTAAAACACTGTTTTAAGTAATAATTCAGCGATCCCTAGATTTTGTAGAGCTGACTATAGTTTATTTCTAAGAAAATTTAAATTTCCAATTTTGTAAATTACATTTCCTTATAAATCACTCGCGTAAAGCAAGTGAATTTATGGGTTTGACATTTGATTTTTCATTTATTTAACTATGATTCTGTAAAAGTTAACTGTGATTTAAGAGATATCTTTATGAATACCACACATCATGCATCATACACAATTTTTGTTTCCGGGCTGTTTGGGACTAACCTCGAAATACACTATAGGTTAATACGACCTAAGAGCTAAAAGACCTTTTTCCCATATGTGATGAAACCCGAATGGACTTACTACCAAAAATAACGGGTCTCAATTTAAGTATACATTGCCATTCATACTGTTGATTGATGGCACTTGGTGGAAGTTATTATTATATACATTATTGATAACACACTTGTACTTTTCCACAATATTTATTGTTCTCCTAACCGGTTTCACCTCACGGCATTCTCAAAGGATTACATTGATGATTAAGAACATTTGGCTTGTTAAAGATTACAATATACCTACCTATACCTTCGTATATTGTAATCTTTAACAAGCCAAATGTTCTGTGTCACAATGAACAATAAATATTGTGAAAAAGTACAAGTGTGTTATCAATAATATACATTGCCACTTAATTCATTTAGAAAATAAGTGGAACCCAGACTCCGAGGTGCAAACTTCGGATGCGACTGAGAGTAGGTAATGCTAGGCTAGGATGATGTCGATTTACTTCAATTATTAAAGTATTAGATATGCTAATATTTTCATTTATAGAAGAACTTGGTTTACATTATACACTTTTATTCCATAAGTATGTAGCGTTTCAAAGGACATCATTCACGCTGCATACATTTTTGGTCCAAAATTGAAAGTGCCAGCCAAAGAAAAATATGCGATATTTCATTAGAGCTTGTCCTTACTAGCATTTTTTATTATCGCGTCAAGGTTGAGGGACCACTTCCCACGGTTTTATTTGAATTTAAAAATCTTGAAAACTTGATATCTTGGACCAGAATGGGTGATGTCCTTTAGGTAAGTAATAAGTTATAATATGATGCTGGTTCCCGGTGGAGTAGAATAGGGACACCCCTCTACCTGTCGGTGTCATAAAAGGCGACTAAGGAATAGAACTGTTCTCCATCCAACAATAAACATACAGCCCATGACAAAGTGCCCACAAGACGGCAATAGGCTCGCCCTGTATTACGTGGGACCGAAAATCATAGTTGGCGAAATGTGGGTGTTAATACACCTCTGCCTACCCCTTCGGGGACTCACAGGCGTGAGTATATTATATATGTATATGTATGATGCTGAGCATTAATACCTCTATGTAATTGCTATAGATAGATACCTAAACATTTTTTTAACCCCAAACTGGTGTACAAGCACTTCCGTTTTTAAATCCGCTCCTATTTCAGCCAGTTCCAGTTTAATATGTATTTTATGTATAATAAAACAAAGTAATAACCGTACATCATTTTCTCCCCTTTTTTACACGCGCGAAGAAAATGCACGCGATTTTACTTGTTTACTGTTGTAAAGCTGTATTCACATTATATGGGCTGCAATTTGTACATACAAACATTTTTAATTTACCGATCCAATTTCTTTCTTTTTAAACTTTTCGTCTCCGGTATTAGGTACTCCCTACCTAGTCTCTACATCATTTTATATTTATGAACAATATTTATATTTGTCTGGCAATTTTTATGGACGATGACGATAATGAAAATATATGATGTGCCTAGTTACAAAAAAAAAACAAAATGATGACAGCTGTAGAGGAAGCTCGTAAAGTAATTAAAGGATAAAGTCAAATGGTGGGCTGTTGTCTGCATACCCCGAAGGGATATAGGCGTGATCGTATGTATGTATGTATGTGCAAAAAAAAAAATAAAGCATATATATCCGCATTTTGGAGTGTTTTCTTCATCCTAGAGTTTAAATGTATTCACAGGATATGTTAATTTTGACACGAAAAGTTTAAAAACCATAATATGTATATGTATAGGTTCTTTCTTTCTATTTCTTTCTAAAACTATGCTCTTACAATCTGACAATCATGCAAATTACAAATGCTATAGAGAAATTTTCAATAGAGAATAATTGTTGTTTAAAATGAATGATATTCTAAATATACCCTAAAGTGGTATTATAAAGAGGACAGCTCACATCTGCGCTAGTTAGCTAGTTTAAAAAAAAGTAAGAAGGTTCATAGTTTCATACAACAACACAATAGTGAAAATTCTGCTGAATTATGAGCCTAACATATTAACTTAGGCTCATAATAATCATTATGCTTTAACTGGTGGAAAAGATATAGGTAGTGCACAATAATGTCCTACTAATATTATAAACGCGAAAGTTTGTAAGTATGTGAAGATGTAGGTATGTAAAGATGTATGTGAGGATGTTTGTTACTCTTTCACGTAAAAACTACTGAATGGATTTTAATGAAAATTTACAATGATATAGCTTATACATTAGAATAACTCATGGGCTATATATCAGCGATGAAAGGGATCAGAATTCAACAGCTAGTAGTATATATTACAAAACTTATGGGGCTACGCAACAGAGGCCGTCAAATAAAAATAGTCAAACGTGTAATGCTGCGTTTACATACTCAAGGCAGAGCGAGGGAAGTGGCGAGAGAAGTGGGCAGAGACGTGGTGTGAATGGTATATTCGTCATGCCGCGAGTACTGCCGCGTATGTTGCTGCGAATGTCGGCTTGGCGGCGCGAGTCAAAGGAGCGGCAATACTAGCGCGATGACTTATATGAGACCGCTAGATGGCGCTAATCAGTAAACACGGCTTTTGTTATTGCTCCTCGAATATTTACTTTTAAAAATATTTATATCGATCTACGGAAAGTGTATAGTAGTTGAAAGTGATAGTTTTTATTAATAATCTATTTAATTAATTCGCTATGCTGTAAAAGCATAATGCGTACACTGCTACAGCGTTGTCCTCCATACGTTTACGTCCGTCTCCGTTGCAGGGCGAATACTGTAATGCGGACCAACGCGATGATGGGAGTGTGTGAACACTAGTGCATTAATCGCGCGAATATTTCTGGCAACACGATGAGCAATGCGAGCGGCAGTATGTAAACGCGGGGTAAAAGACATCCATATCTGTCAATAACAAGTACCACTTTAAAATACAATGATATACCGTAACTTAGAACCGCAACCCAAACTCAACTGCGACTACAAACACATCAATAAATCCTTTCATAATATATTTTTTCCTACAGGAAGTAGGCACCTACCTACTACTGGCTCTAACTGTGATGTTGGCACCCTTTGCAGTTTCACAGACGCATAAATCTTTATGTTGGCACTATATTTTTCCTCAACAACGTAAGTATATCGATATCATAGACAGCAAGTTATAGCCTTTTACAAAATTTGATTTTAATGAGGTTTTTGAAAAGGCTTTGTTTTCTTTGTAAAATTGCCGTACCAAAGTACTTAAGTTCATTCTAAACTAGTTGGTACCCGTAGCTCCACCCGCGTAGGATTTTGATCATGTTCCCGTTACCTATGGAAACCTATTATTCCTAAGGTTTCTTCAGGGTCGGCAGCGCGAGTGTGACGTCCTTGGTGTTGCATACGTCCATAGGCCACGGTGACCACTTCTCACCAGGTGGGCCGTGTGCTTGTCTACCGCCTAAGTGGTATAAAAAAAATCCAGACTATAATCTATCCCTGTAACAAGTTTCAGCAAGATACGTTCCGCCGTTAGAGCGTGATTGAATAAAAAACATCTAAATGTCCAAACTGTTCTAAGAATGTTCTACTCTGGCTAATTTTAGTCTGGTCAACCTTACCCCTTTAATAATTACGTTAATATATGTATCCAATCAGTCCTAGTGGTTAAACAGGGTTAAACTAATACTGTATCGAACCATTGCCAATATATTTCTAGTGTTACTATGTTATATATTTCTTTTTATGTTTTGACAAAGTTTGTAAAGCTATGGTTCAATGAACGGCGGCGATCCCTAATAAATTTCTTCAAATGGAGGTCCTAAAATAACATAGAAAGACGGATGGTAGTCGTTCACAATTAAAATGGTCGCATGGTCAGCCATTTGGATTTTTATTTACTTAACTGACATTTTTGCTGAGCTTAAAATATTTAAATGAACCTACAGTAGTTATAAGTTACAGAAAATATATCTTCCGTCTTTTTCATTTTTCTATTAAATCTTTTTTACTCTCCGAGCTCTTACAAAACTCAGTTGGTGTTGTTTTTTCAGTCCACGAAGTGATCAAAATATAGTTTCTGTAAAGCAACTGTCGTCTTTCAGTCTCTTTACAGTCGTGTCACAGATTCACACATACACAGAACTCAGGGTCGCTTCACAGAAAGTATTGAACGCCAGATGGCCTCTTGACTCTGAATTCTGTAATAAGACCAGTTGTCTGACTTTTTAGAGATCCAACTACCAGCAACTTTTGCCATAGATGTTTGTATGGCAACCAGAATTACCTGCTTAACATGCTCTCCGAGGCACGGAGGATTCTCAATGGTTAAGAGGCAGGCAGGGGACCATCCCCTGCCTACGACTAACCTGCTCAGTGTTGCATAACTTTCCTAGTCGTTAATCACTTAGCCACGGGCCCCTTTTAATATTGTCTAGCACCAGTATAAGGGTAGGACCTAGAGTCACAATATAAAACTTTGCCATAAAATTGATAGGTACTCAAATACTAGACTACGTGCACCTCATGTATATGAGTATGACTGCTGTTTAATCACCTACCGCTGTGTGTGAGAATAAACACGAGCAATGACAAGTTTAATATCTACGTCAGGCCACGAAACACGCGATAGAACTATTGGCATTTTTATGTAGCTTATAAACATTTACAACATTAGACCTTTTTAGTATTGCAAGTATTCGTGCAAGGAGGGGGGGGGGGGGGGGGGGGCACAGGTGAACAAGAAAGAAAACGAAGGAATTCATTCGATGGGAAAGCCTGCGCCAGATTATCGACGAGTCTATCAGCAGATGTACAGAAGGAGAGAGAGGAGGGAGATTGGCTTCTACCATAAATTTTTTAGTAGGATACACTAATCCGATCCTTAAACCGATCTATCACAAAATAATACTTACTATAACATTTTTTCCATAAAAATAATCCTTTCCTTGTCATTATAAAAACAACATTGTGTCTCGATTGCATCCGACGCCTCCACTTCTGAGCGATTCGCGCCATCCGGGCTCTCCTCCTCAATTAGCACAGTAGGGCATAAAATAATCCGCTCCTCTCGTCGCGTATTTAAGAGCCTGTATGTAGCTGTGGTCCACAGCAGTTCCAGTCGAACGCTCTCATGACAGAGGTCTCAAAATTACTACGCACTTAACGTAAGTTACGCAAAATTGAGTTTCAGCTCTGACTTAGGGCCAAGCTTTAGGTTTGGTTATGGAACACTGCCAACTTGATAAATAAAGGTATTTTATGTACGTGCCCACTTGTGTTGAAACCGTCTGTTTTGAATTGCGGTTATGAATCATTGTGAAGTTTATAAATGATCTACGACGGGATTGACTAATTGATGAATGTTTAATTGTAAATCTAAAGATACGTGTAGTTCTCCTTGTTATATTTTGCAATTAAGTTCTGTGGTATCAGATTATTTTTAGTGTAATAGTTAACAGTGATTTCTAATCGATTTGATTTTGTACTGAATTCGTTTAACCTTGACATTATGTATACCTATAATAATTTTATCTAGACAATCTAATATATAAAAATCAATGCCACTTTACGTTGTTAGTTTATAACTCAAGAACGGCTGAACCAATTTGGCTAATTTAAGTCTTGAAATATTCGTGGGTATCCAGGGAAGGTTAAAGGATGAGAAAATAGGTGCAGTGGGAACGGGAAAAATATGGCGGTACGAAGTTCGCCGGGACAGCATATAAGAATATGGTAATATTATTTTTTTTTAAATTAATTATTGATAAATAAATTATAAAACTATTTAGTACCTACTATAATATTAAAAGTATGTAATATGAACACAGCAGATCACGGTTTTAAGTAACATTAGTAGGTAAAGCATAAATTAAAATGTCGTAAATCCCCGAAGGGATATAAGCACAAGTGTAGTGACACTCACATTTTGTTGACTATGAGTTTCGGTCCCACGTATGAGGGTTATCGTATTCTACTCCACCGGAAAGCAATGACGGAAGTATATGTACTGACAAATTTTGTATTAGCTGTCAAATGAGCTTTAGAGTTTCGGCTTTTTTATTCTCGAAGTACTTTATCAAAATGTTTCCCTCCAAATGGCAACAGCACAATAAATTTGACAAATAAAAGTCACAAACAATCTGCGACAAATAAGTTTTTTGCAAGTCCAACTCCAATGTTTTATAATAAATGTTTATTTTTCACAGAGTGAGGCGTAAACAGAAAATATTGCTAGGGGTCTGTCAGAGAAATCACGAAGTTTTAATTGAATATTAGCCAGTTGAGTGGTCGTGGAAAGGTATTTTCTTTATAGGTGCTGTCTGAACGCACACTTAGTGAGAACTTACCCAGATTGGAGTTACACAACCGAAAATACAGGAGGTCTACCATGAAACCTACCTTTAGTCTTACCCATAAGGTAGACTGTTAGATAATGCTTTTGGCATTTGTCCACATTTTTACAGTCGACAAAGAAGATACGGTTGCACCTTTACGTACAACTATTATATGAAAATGTGCAACCGTACCTTCTTTGTCGATTGTACATTTACTGGGCATAAAGATAAGTAAATAAAAAAATAACAAAAAACATCCACAGTTAAAGATTAAAGTTTCAATGGCTATCGGTTTCATAGAGCACATATTATATCCCGAAAGTGTATTTATGACACTTTGGTTAGCCTTAATTAAACCCTACCGTAAGAAAACCAAAGTGACTTCACGGTATAATGGCTAAATGCTACATCCTTTGTTCGTGTATGTTGCGGCCCCGAAGTTTCGTCCGTTTCATGGTATCCTCCTAGGTCTGTAAGAAGTAATTAAATTTACAAGGGTGAAAGTTCTAGGCGGTTATAAAGTCTGCTTTGAGTAAACCCTGAAATTCTTTCTGGGAAATAATTATGAACTTTTTAGGGAGCAAAAACTGGAATGAAAAAAGTGCTTGTACTTATAAAACTTTCTTTTTCATTATTATTAAAATGGAAAGTTTTACTTACCCACATTGTAAATAATTTGAAACTGAAGATCTACAAGAACGATTTTCATCTTTTATGAGTTGTTTAATTTAAATTTTTGATCCACACTTTTGTTCATCGTCATCCTAACGTTCATTCCGGGGGCATCATAAGCTTTCACCTCGGAGTCTAGGGTCCGCTTTTTCTGTCTAACTATGGGTTTGGCTGATCTTCAATATTTTCCGTGAAGCAATTGCTATCTGACCTCCACAACGCATTGGCGATATCGAAGCATTGCAAGATCAGTTGTTGGACTTTTTAGGACTCTAACTACCCTCACCACTGCCATAGATATTCGTATGGCAACCTGGACCTACGGCTTAATCTGTTTTCCCAGTCACGACCAGGCCAATAGGTATATTAGTATATTTCCACCCAGGATGTAGCTTATCGTACCACACAACTTTAAGTAACTTAGCCGGCTCCGTATGCGAAGATTACAACAATTACTACACTTGCATTATTATTTATGCCTTATCTCGATCTTGCATTCACTGTAATATAGTCATCACTGCTAATGAATCTACACTTACATGTTAAAGTAGTTAAATTAGTAAGTTTTGTAACAATTAAACTGAATACTATTGGACTGATTTTAATCCACTCACAGTCCACGTCATCACATTACAATCACATTCATCACAGTCACATTACAGACACATGACATTCACATTACAGTCAAATGACAGTCATATGACTCTCACATCACAGTCACATCACAGTCACACCACAGTCACATCACAGTCACATCACAGTCACATCATAGTCATATATCACAGATACATCACAGTCACATTACAGTGCACGTGAATAACAAACATCCAAACCTCTTCTCATACATTCACATTTATAATACATTATTACGTTGGTTACATATGTTATTTATGGTATTAATTTATTATTCACACTTCAAATAAACATGCAGCTGGTGTATAATCTACTTTCATGACATGTATGTCAACCTTGCGCTCGACTAGTCGCGTGATAAATCCTGTGTTAGTCTGTGTATGGAGTTGCGTTGACATTATTCTATAGAACAAGACATTCGCTCGCTCGCGCGTTTCGTCAAATTATGACTAATTGACCAACAAATCCGAAAACTATCGACGTCAAATTTGCTTGTGTGCGTAAAAAAAGTAGTGGGTGTATCATTTTTGGGCTTGGATAATAAGCTCTTGTATACAAAAAACAGTCAATCAATCAATCAATTAGCCTATTGCAGTCCACTGTATCCACTGTGTCCTAGTGCGTCCAGCATAGGCCTCTCCCAATGTGCGCAACGTCTGCCGATCCGCCGCCTTCCGCATTCGTTCCAACACCTTTTTCAGGTCGTCACTCCATCTGGTTAGGGTAAAAAAACCGTAGGTGTACCTCACCTACCAACTAATTTGTTACAAGTTTTCCACTTTACAAATGAAATCATCATCATTATCATCAGATGATGATGATTATGATTTCATTTGTAAGAATTTGCAGACGCATTTTCCTGATTCCATCCGTGGCCAAGATGATCTCGGAGCTCAGGGTATGCCCTCCGACTCTTTCTCCTCCACTTCGCACGATCTTGGGCGTCCACAACTACAAATGAAATAACATGTTTTTATTGCATAAAGTTGACTAATTATAGCACTAATTACTACATTTACGTGTTTGTAGTATTTTATTCAATGGTCGAGTACCGAGACATTGACTTCTGGCTTATCTTTTCTCGATAAGCACATGTCAGAGTGTCGACACTTGCGTCATCAACACACCCCCGACTTACGTATGACAGTTATCTTTTAGTGTTTCTATCTTATAAGAAGCTACATTTACATACATATTAGGTATATTCACACCTTTAAATCTTCGATGGGGTAGACAGAGAAATATAAACACCCGCATTTCGCTAAGTACCTTTGATTTTCGGTCGCACATTATTGCCCCCCAATAATTCCCGCCAATCGGGTACTTTGTCATAGGCTGTATGTTTACTGTTGGATGGATACCGCCCTATCCCTTAGTCGCCATCTATGACACCCACGGAAAGAGATGTCACTCACCATAAGGATAAAAAAAAAGGAAAAATTTCGGGTTGGAATCACATTTTCCCTCTTTTTATCCGTAGAATAGGCTCCTATGGATAGTGAGAACGATACCAGAATTCTACGCAGACAGAGCCGCAGATAACAACTAGTCATTAATAAAGATTATGACAACAATGGTCCGAGGATTGGCCCCTGACGTACGCTTACGTAACACAATTTGAAGCACGTGAGTCTGGACGTTACTGCGTAGTAACTGCACGTTCCGTAGTTTTTGCTTCAATAAAAAAAATTATCTGTTACTACGCAACATAATACATACGAATAAAACAACAGTAGGTATTTGCTATTGAAAATCTTGGTAAGAAAATTTCTCTTAAAGCACACACCACTGACTTCTATCGAACAGTCTAGACTACATTTTTTAGAAAAAAAAACGTGTTACCTAGTGGCTCCACCAACAATGCGCGATTATAGTGTACTGAGTCTAAAAAGTTAAAAACTTGGATTTAATTTGATCGTTTATATTTTAACTTCCTTTGGGAACTGAAAATAATGAAAAGTCGTAGTTTCAGTTTAGTTCAATATCTTATGCTAAACCCACCGTGACGCTTAATTGACCATCTTGACGCACTATTGGTTACATCCGGCTCCGAAATTCTAATTATGAGCACAGTATGAGTGACAAACTGTCTCGTAACTAAGCGCGTTCGCAATAGCCAACACATTTAGGTATATTGGTCTAGTTTTCAGCCAGTTCTATCCTTTAAAGATTGAGATCTACCGTCTTCTCACGTTACGAGTGCGTTTGAATCTCAATGTCATTCAAAATAATGCCTCAGGTCGGATTTTTGGAGCACTTCAAAGGAATCGTGGTGTAGCGCGTAGCAGACATACCTACATTTAATATAAGTAGAACGTTAGTGATACGTGCACGATACGATGAAGGCTTTGGCCGCAATCAATAAAAGTATTTTTAGGTACGACCTCTGTGGCGTAGCGGCTGCTATGTCGGAAGTTGTGGTTTCGATTCCCACGCAGTGCAAATCGGTATGCATGAATATTGAATAGGTACCTATGTCTATTTGAATTGGTCTGAATGTTTATGAACCTATCTACTTAGTTATAGTTATGTATGTATTCACAGAAGGTAATAAATTAATAATATAAAACTAATATAAGTATCTATAATATTTAAGTACATACAGGTTTACATTTTACATAATAATAATGATCGGATTTTACTTAATAATAATGATGAACTATATTCTCATTTACATTTTCATTTGCATTTGTAATATTGGTTCTAGTACGCAGATAAACGTATATAAGTACCAAACATTTCGATACCTACCTACCTATATTGTTAAACTTGTTTCTTTAACGTCGTGTGCAAATGCCTACACGAAAATATCGCATGATATTATGTTTAAAAATACATAAGATAGGTATCTAAGTCTGTATGTAGGATTGTGGATGTATAACAATAGACTAAAATAATTATAAACTTTTGCATTGTCTGTTTATACTGGAGATTGATGGCACTTGGTGGAACTTGCTACACATATTGAATAAATCACTTATTTGAACCTTACCGGTTTCACCTTACTAACCGGTAAGGTTCAAATAAATAAATAATTGTGGAAAAGTACAAGTGATTTATTCAATATGTTTTGCATTGTCAATTTTACAAAACACATACATAGCTACAGGTACTCACACCTGTAAATCCCCGAAGGGATAAGCAGAAATGAATTAGCACCCTCATTTCGCCACCTGATTTTCGGTCCACGTACCTAAATAATTGGGGGCGATCCTATTGCCGTCAAGCGGGCACTTAGTCATGGGCTGTATGTTTACTGTCGGATGGAGAACAGCCCTATCCCTTATAGTCACTTTCTACGACACCCACAGGAAGAGATGGGGTGGCCCTATTCTACTCAACCGGAACCAACACGCCAACCTGACGCAGGCGCGGTCCGAGGGGGGGGGGGGGTCACAGTGGACATGACCCCCCTCCCCCAACCATGCACGTCATATTGAAAAGTCCCAGTACGAGGGGAGGGGGGGTTAAATTTCTTAAGGAATTTCCGAAGTGACCCCCCCCCCCCCAAACTTCAAGCTGCGGCCGCGCCTGACCTGACGGTACGGCAATCAATACAAAATCATAAATTAATGATTATTGCCGTAAGTTTTAATATCACACGATAAAAAAAACGTAATTCTATCTACTGAATCAGACACCATACATATGCATAAAGCCTAATTTATGCTAACTACCTACATAACTTGGATCCCTAAGTAATATATAGGTAAGTATGAGATCATCTGGTTGATCTAATGCCAATTCAGTGGTTCATTAGATAAACTTACGTACTAGGTATTTCATGAAGAGCATAATAAAGATTATGGATATCCAAGAGCGTGTGAAACAGTAAAAAAAAAAAGAAAAGCGGATGTCGATCTCCGAGTTGAGAGCTTCGGATATGACCGGCACTAATGCGAAAATGATGATTAAATGACAACCTTTAAAAAGCGTTTATTTATGCTGTTTTTATAGTTCATGGCCCAATTTTATCTCACTGTTTTTTAATACACTGACTTCTGTTCTGACTGATGTCTGTTCTTCGCAATCAAAAAGTTTGTTCGATTCCGACATGATACAAAAAATGGATCAAAATTCCATTGTTTTTCGCTCTGCATCGTCCTGACAGAATGGTGTGACTGCTTGTGAATGAGACTACAAAGAATAAAAGCTTCTATTCCAGAAAAAAGAACAGTCGATTTTATGATTTGCACCTTATATTTTATGAAATAAAGAAAACTTCCCTTGGTAAGGCAATAACTAAACGTGTTCAATGTCACCCATGCACCCATGCATCACCCATGTCACCGAACTGTCATTTATTTGTCAAATGAAAAACAGGTTTGCGCGTTCTGATACCTACTATTTTTAAATGTCAGTCGAATAATTTGTTTTTTAAATAAATAAAAAGCAATAAAGTGTACAAAATAAAACACTAAAACTGAATTTAAAGTATATACTTCCATATTCTCCTTTTAAACAACATCAAAGTGACTTAAATGGCTTGTAATTAATTCAACATTTTAGGTTGCGACGAATCCTAAAACAAATTTGCCATGCTTCTTTCTGCGAAGTTTTGATTACTTTTGATTGATTCGGTGCAATCTGATCAGTGCAATAGTACTTGGTACTAATAAAAAGTAGCCGATGTGCAATTTTCATTAAGAACCATTTCGTTTTCTCTTTACCAATAGAAACGTTGTGTACACGTGGTATTATTAATATCAGTTTAAGAAAAAAAACAATTCAAAACGTGAGTGAGCCATTTTATTACTTTCCTAATGTTTTATTTATTTATTTCACAATAGAATTACATTGTAAATACAATGTTAAAACTTAAATCAATGTTATGTATGACTCATACATAAGATTATTGGCAGTTACATTTTTTAAGTGAAGAACTCATTAAAACAAAGATTTAAAAAGTATTAAGTCCAAATGCAATTGTGTGATCCTTATTTTGTTTGTGCACAAGGAATTATGTTTATCTTTCATTATTAAACAAGGAAGTTGGTATCCATTCTTCAGAAAATTGTTTATTCAACATGATATTCACCTTCAATGACATATTACATCAATTTAGACATACATACACTGTGTGGAATTGTGCTTGATAGGTATTTATCATGATATATAGGTGTTCAATATTGGTATGTATGTATTTAATTAAATTTACTGATTGAGCATTATGCTTAATAAATTATAGATCATTGACCTTATCAAATAGATATATTTATTTTTTTATAAATACTAACGGCCAGATTCACTATGAAATAAATAAACTATGTGAGAATCCTGTATCAGAAAAGTAAAAACAATGATTGCTATAAGTAAATTACTTCTTAAACTGTCATGAAGTCGTTTCATGTAATTACTTTGTGTATCTGTTTTGTTAATGGCAAATTATCAGTCATTCTGAACCAGTTTGCACCTAATATTAAGAGATTTATTGAACTTTTGAACTTTACAAGTTTCCATTACAAGACTGTAAGTAACCGGTTCAAGTTAGATATTCACAAATACACTGAATGTTATTGTTTGTTATCACTGACAGAAGGTTAATTATAATTTTATGCCGTGCTGACTGAGTGACCTGTATGTGTCAACAGCGGGCGATGAGACGAATCCTCCCTCTCAAAGAATTCAGTGTCCTACTGAAATCCAATATGAGAAGCTATTCATATATAGATTCTTTGCGCTCCTCCAGGTAAAAATGAGAAAAAATTGTGTTGTGGCTTTTGATCTCACCATTTATCAAACTTAAAATTTTTTACCTTGCATTTGTGTTCTAGAATAATCCTATGTTTCTATGTGTGGGCTCTGTAGCATCTTACATTATTGACTATAATTGTGTTTTGCCTTTTCTTAACATACTGCAAAATGATTTCCATTATTCATTATCACTATCACAAGCCATAGATACTAATATGTAGTATATTTTTGAAAATGATAAAAATGGTCTAGTGGATGTTTAGTTTTAGTTATAACAGTCTATTAATTAAATGACTATCAAACTTTTCAATGATAATCAAAAAAAAATACACACAGACAATATCAGCATGTGTTTTATATCAGACTTTACTCCACAGTACAATGGCCCGAGTGCTCAACGGTAAAGCTCTTGCAACTGAAATTCAGAATGAATTAAAAGAAAACATTGCCAGCTGGGTAAGCCTTGGTCATAAAGCACCCAGCATCCGTTGCATTTTAGTCGGTGAAGACCCTGCAAGTCAAACATATGTCAACCATAAAATACTAGCAGCAAAGAATGTTGGAATTGATGCTGAAGTTATACGTCATGACAATAACATTTCTGAAGAACAGCTTATATCTGAAATTGAAAAACTCAATCAAGACAGTAATGTTGATGGTATTCTAGTACAGTTACCGATACCAGAAAACATGAATGAAAGAAAAGTGTGTTGTGCAGTTACTCCTGAGAAAGATGTGGATGGATTCCACATTACAAACATTGGAAAGTTATGTGTTGACCTGCCCACTTTAGTTCCGGCCACCGCTCTGGGTGTCATAGAGATGTTAAAAAGGTAAGCACCTTACGTTTTTCATTTACCTTTCTACAACAACTAATGATTTTTTTCAATTTCATTATTGAATAGGTATCTTAAAGCCTAAAATTACAATCAATCAATGAATAAGCCTATTGCAGTCCACTGTTGGATATAGGCCTCTCCCATAGTGCGCCATTTTTGCCGACCCTCCGCCTTGCGCATCCAGTCTGTCCCCGCCACCTTTTTCAGGTCGTTAATCCATCTGACTAGAAATCAATTTAATAATAATTGTAAATAGGTACTTGAGTTAAAAATATATATTCTACAACATTCTACACAACGCTATCTAGACCCATGGTAAGCTTAATTAGCTTGTGTTATGGAATCTAGAATGCGGATATACATACTTAAATACTTTTTTTTTTGTAAATACATACATATTATACATAGAAACACCCAGACCAATGCAAATATTTATATTCATGCATATAAATATTGGCACTGAGCGGGGATCGAACCCGCGCCTCCTGCGTAGCAGCCGCGTTCACTACCGCTACGCCACAGAGGCAGTCAGTTAAAAGGAGCTGTAATATTTTGGACATTTTTAGGTTCCATATCGATACCTTTGGACGTAATGCTGTGGTAGTTAGCCGGTCAAAGAATGTAGGCATGCCAATTGCCATGATTTTACACAGTGACAATAGACATGAAAACAGATTAGGAATGGATGCAACTGTCACTATTTGCCACCGTTACACACCCAAGGAGCAATTAACAGCGTTTTGCCAGAATGCTGACATCATCATCACTGCTACAGGTTTGTAAATTACAAGAACTTGACCAGACTTAAGTAATTTTTTTTTTTCAATATTGATGTAGTAAATTATGTACCTAATATCACCTTTGCACGAACATTTAGAAATGTAAAACCATTAGCAGGTTCCGGAAAATTCTGTCCGATCTGCGAAATTTTAGGAGGGGGGGGGGGGGGGTAAAGTACAGAAATTCCTTCAGGAAATATACCTTTATGGAAAAATTCAATAAGACTTACACGATTTGAAGGGGGGAGGGGCGGTCAAGGCCCCTGTGACTCCCTCCCCCCCAACTCGGACTACGCATGACTTCACAAAGTGCCCATTATGTACACGGAAAGGGGCACTGCACATTTCTCTTCAGTCATCCAAAATAATTGTATTATATCTTAAGAGTTCTCTCTATTTAGGAATTCCGAACCTGATCCAAGCAAACATGGTGAAATCTGGTGCGACTGTCATTGATGTGGGCATCACGAAGATCACAGATGCAAATGGCAAGTTGAAGATGGTTGGAGATGTCGATTATGATGGTAAGTGTTTTAAACTTTACCATGTTGTAGCTGAAATGTTTCTTAAAGTTATCTAAAAGTTTCACTCAAATCGATTCATAAGTTTGCCAAAGGCCGTAAATTCATCCTCACACGTTTCAACCGGAAACGGTGCGCAAATAGGCTATTTGACTACACTAAAAATATACTACCTACAAATTATGGTCATCCTATTAGAAAATAACGTTAAAAGACCTACGAGACTACAATTTACTCTAAAATATGTGTATTTTATGAGAATTTCAATTATAAAAATGTTATATTTTGTTGATTTATTGTCTATGGCAAAAACGCTCGTGATTGGTCAGAGCTCTAGGTGACGTCATTCCTACAAAATATCTCCAGTTGTATGAGCTATTATTGTTTGTTTCGGTGTTATTATTTGCTTTTTCCTTGATTATCGCGAGTTTTATGGACATATTTTGTGATTAAGTTCGAAATGGATACAAATTTTGTGCGAGCTGATGATAACAGCAACTTACAGTGACGTCAATACTCACACGCATTTTGATTAAATATAGCGTTTTTCGCGCACTTTTGAAAATTTAAACTTTATCATTGATTTTTTAACATAATGCATTGTTTTTTTACAGAAATATTAATGTGATATATATGTTTATACTGTAATAAGCAATCATTTAAAGTGGTTTTGGAACATTAGTCAAATAGCCTATTTAGGTATTTAAGAGGCTTTATTCCGCGGACGCGTAGGCTGTAGAATGATCTACCTGCTGTGGTTTTTCCAAGCGACTACAATATGAACTTGTTCTAGAAGGCCATTAGAAGCTTCTTACAGGGTCAGCAGCACGAGCTTAGATGTACTATACCTACTATGACTTCTCGATGATGATACTATTTTTTTCCTTCACACAGCCGTGAGTAAGGTCGCTGGAGCTATCACACCAGTTCCAGGCGGCGTCGGTCCAATGACTGTTGCTATGCTCATGCAGAATACTTTCCAAGCGGCCAAAGGCCTCCGTGATAATTCCGTGAAGTTGCAAACTTCAGAGTAATTTTAATATTGTTGAACGTAATGCCAAAATACAAAAAAATACAGCGAAGTATTCTAAAAGTATTATCTCTAGAATAATAATCATCCTCTCTAATAAAATGTTAACTAATAATAAAATAGGACCCGTGATGACTACTATTTTTGTTATTTCAAAGGCACAACTAAATTCATGTTTTGATTGTTTTGGCACTTATTTAGGTATTGTTTTAAGAAAATTGTTAAATTTATTTGTTTTGATAGATGATGATAGAATCTCGATGAATGCAATATAGAATGTTGTCCAAAAAATCCTGTCCGATCTGTGAAAGTGTTTTGGACATCGAGTTAATCGCGATTCTATAATGTTTTATTTGTATACTAATACTGTGCTAATGCACCTCTTTCGAGTCGGACAGGATTATTATTACAAATTGTATATTACTAAAATTAAATTAAATTCAAAACGTATGTGCCTTAGAATCAGTTCAGACCAAACGGAAACATCCTTGCGCACTTTTTTATAACAGTGACCGAAATCACGCAATTCACTGCTCAAAATTAGACTCGTTTGGCTATAACTGTTTGTCTGTACAGTCCTAGCGTATCTTGTTGTAGTATAATTTGTATGACAGTTCCAAAAAGTTGCACATTACAGAGAAGTGTAATACATTCCTCTATAGTAAGGCTGTTATTTATACATATTATTATGGACAAAGTTTGATATTGAACTCTATGACTGATTAGTCGCATGCATTTATTTAATTGGCTCTGCCTATTACGTTGGACCGAAAATTATAGTTGGCGAAATGTGGGTTTTAATACGCTTCTGCCTACCCCTTTGGCCTAACCCTTCGAATTAACAAGCGTGAGTATATTTATGTGTATATTTAATTTGAACCCATAGGAACATATTCTCAGTCTTTTTTTTTTTTCAATTTATTTAATTAATTTTATACCTTCTGCGATAAAACATACAATGTGATAACTATCTTAAGTTGTTGTATATAGAGTTTAATATCGAATGGCCTTTCGTTTCGATGAGAAGGCAATATAAGAGAAAATTTATATCCAGACTTACTACATACTAAGTATAACAATTGCATTATAATATTGTTTTATTTTCTATGTGTAATTGTAAGAAATGTCTATGAAAATATACATCCAAGAGGATTTTTGTATTAATTTCTTCAATTATTTTTGTTGTTGTTCCATTTTTGAAATACAGTTATATTATGATAACTCAAGTGTTTTATTTAAAACCTAAGGGAGGCTGCACACTTAAGCCGTGCGCATGCTTGCCAAAAAAGAATATCAATGTGAAGAAGCATTTACTGTGTAAATGTAGGTAAAGAATGATGCCCACTTTCCATACATCCGTTGACCTGTCATTACATTTTTAAAATGCTATCGTATTACTGTACTGGTATCATTGATGAATAGATACTGCATCTTTAAAACCATAAAACCAATAATGGTTTAAATCTTTAGACAGAAAAATGTGTAATCAAGGTATTAAAACGTGTAGGTAAAGTATTTATTTATCTGTGCTTTGACTAATGAACTGTGTGACAGTGTCAAAAAACTTAAGGGGTCCATTACACGCTCATGCAAACGTCAGGCATCATGCCGTCAATCATGAATATTATTGGTCAATCGGTTATTAGACGTTATGTTATTGGTCACTCACGGCGTGATTGATGGTTAAACCATGGCAAAACCTAGCGTGTAATGGACCCCTAACAACCAATGATCGTGTTCTGACATACATTTTACTTATACGCGGGTCTAACGCTAGGATGATGACGATCTCATATTATCAAAAGTTAATTCTTCACAGTCAAGATTAACAAGATATAGGTAATAATTTAGATTTATTTCATGTCATTATGCTCATATTCAGTGATTAAATGAGCTTTCAACATACAATTTACTGTTTGCAATTTTTGTCATCATCATCATCAGCCTTGCATTCATTCTGGTTATATCCACGACCTTGCTTCAGAGTGCGGGGTCCACCTCTTCCAGTACTACCACGACGCGGCTGAACTTACATATTTTCGGTGAAGCAACTGCCATCTGACCTCCAAAACCCATTGGCGACATTAAAGTATTGTGTAGACTAGTTGTTGGATTTATAGGGCTCCAACTACCCCTAACGACTGCCATTAGATGTTCGTAAGACAACTGGTACTGACGGCTTAACGTACTCTCCAAGGCACGGAAATACCATGACCCAGGCCAATGCAAGTAGACATTTGATGCATGCAAATATTTGCACTGAGTGGGAATCGAACCCGCGCCTCCTACGTAGCATTTGAGTTCGCTACCGCCATGCCACTGAGGCTAAGGGAATTTTTGTATTCAACAATAACTAAATAAAATACTTTTTATCTTTGTTGCTATTACAGAAATGACAATATGAAAAGTCAAAAATGAATATCAATAACACAACAGTTTATTCATTACAATTGGTATTTTTATTCGTCTATTTTATTTTTATAATGTATGTGTTCTCATAATAAAATCATCATCAAAACAGTGTTGTGTTTTGAACTGAAGGCAGGAATCTTAGAGCCCAGGGTCTGTCTTCCGACTTTTCTAAAAGGTTAGAGCCAGTCCACACGGCGGCGCGTTGCGTTGCGTTACGTCGACGCAGCGCTGTGCCACTGTACTAATACAAATAATCATAGTGTCCACACGGTGCTGCGTCGACGCAACGCACACACGACGGAGCTGCAGCCCCCGAGGCGAAGCGGGTGGGGGTGTACGCGTTGTGAGTGCATCGTAGTAACGCGCCCGTGTGGCCAGCTATGCGTCAAAATATTTACGTTGCGTCGACGCGACGTAAACAACGCGCCGTGTGGACTGGCCCTTAGGGTCTGTCTCCACTTTTCACTGTTTTGGGCATCACTGGTAATGAGATAATTGGCACGCATATATTATCACATTCTGGCGGTATTGCCAGACATTTTTATCACGCACGTAGCCTCGGGGTTGCCGAAAAACTTGTCCAGCAATGAGGCTCTCCTGTATTTTATCTGCTATGTCATGGACAAGGATGCCACGGATGCGGACATTGCTCTCCTCTCAAATGGGGTGATATCGGAGTATCAAATTGAATTTGAACGCAACAGAAAGAGGAATTGCACTACACATCAGCAATAAAACGAAACCATGAAACAAAATGAAGCTGTCACTGTCATGTCATGTCATGTCATGTCATAGTCGGTGTTTATTTATATTTTATAGCGTAGAGAGAGGACAAATATAATCATTATTTGTAATCGTACCAGGTACATACCAGTAACATAATATAACAGTGGTATACCTACTAGGTATACCTAATACGATTATTTCATATTATTTTGATATCTTATTTGGTAATAGTCAAAATGATAGCGACAATGAGCAATGTTATAATCTATGTGCGTGCGTCTAAGCCTGTTATAGTATGAAGGAAATGTTGGTCACTATTTCGTATTTACATAATATATTGAATAATTGGATGTAGTCGTTTGATTGAAAAGTAGTGCAAACAGCGACTATTATTTACCCGTCATACTGCAATAGGCTCACCCTCTATTACGTGGGATCTAATATAATGATTTAGTGAAATGTGAGTGTTCATTCACCTCTGCCTAACCCTCCGGGGTAAAGGTGTGATTATGTGTGTATGTGTATGTGTGTGTGTGTGTGTGTGTGTGTGTGTGTGTGTGTGTGTGTGTGTGTGACTAATATATGTCCTACTGGGTAACAGTAAGAATAACGTAATATCTGTCAAGTTATTTGTTCATTAATAGGATTATTCTAAATAGTCCCGATTGTAACATCTCTAAAGAGAATATAATCACATCGTGACAGAGAGTAGAGAATATTTTCCGTCTATGGTTTCTGGTTTGAGATGGTGAATTTCGTCTCACGCAGATTGATATATTGCTGATCATTTTGATTATCATTAAAAAACCGATATCTGATTTTCTCGCCTACCACTTTCTTTTTGAGTTTGTTTATTAGAAATAGAAAAAAATATGCTATTTTATTAGCTAATTATCTAGGTAATACGGGCAAATTGCTTATTCTGATCAGACAGGTGAAAAGTGGGCATTGTTCTTTGCTGCTTTGGTGTGTGACTTCCCTAATATGTCTATGCCATTTGCCTATTAATAGTAATATCATTATACGTGGGGTCATTGCCCGGAGCATCAAATCACAGGAGAAGGTACCTCGAAGTCCCGTCATGACCGATCGTAACCGATGTGCCACGAAGTCGGCCCCGACACTGAACCCTGTGGAACACCGCATTACATGAACCGCTAAACAAACCCTGCTCTACTTCAGTAGATAACGGCTCTAATCATCTAATTTCTAGTTTCATTGTCCATGTTTGTATAGAAAACAGGCTTATCGTGGCATACGCGCCTTCACGTTGAGCTGCCTCCAGATCTTGGTGAGGTCATACACCCTTCATTCATTAGAGTATTTCACCTAATTGGACAAAATCAGAATTATCATTATGCCTACCGAGTATACATATCTGCCACATTGTGGTATCTTCATTACCAGCACCTTTAACCTGATTTACATTATACCCAATAATTTTACCTCCAAGAGTGTCATCAATGTGTATCATGTAATTGTTTCCAGTATCAGTGTTGTGTGTAATGACATGGACATTTAAATTTTCAGTCAGTTTGAACCAGTTTTCACCTAATAATAGCTACAGATTTCTTGAACTTCTTAACCTTCGAAGTTTCCATTTTAAAACGTGAGCAACCAGTTTAATTTGGATACTCACAAATACTTTCAATGGTTTCTTATCTTCGCTGAACTATATCTCGAGTCGAGTTGACCTTACGACCTGTAGCGTATATATACGCGTTGAGATGAATCTGTCATCACAGTGAACAGTGTTCCACAAACATATTAGGACTAACATCCACAACTAGTAAAATCATTTCTTATTTACCGTGATCGAAAATGAGAAGCCACACCTACATTGATTCTTTGGGCTCGGGCAGGTAAATTTATAACAATGTTTTTGCTTTATTTTTGGAATATACTTACGGAGGTGCTTAGTGAAATTTTGTTTTATTTTATAAATAATTTAGTTTTTCATTATTTTACGTGCGTTAAGTGTTCCTTTGCAATTATATTTTAAAATTACTAATGTTATTTAAATGAAATCTAGAGTGTTATCAATTAGCTTTATTTCTGCAATCACACTTAAAATATAATCTTAAAGTTTTTTTACGTATTTAATAAAAAAATTAAAAAAATATTTTAATGCAACGTAACATACCGATCTACTTAGCTATAATTTTCTAAATCAATATTCTATTCGCAGCTTAATGGCCCGAATCCTCAATGGAAAAGCTCTTGCAGCTGAAATCCAGAGAGAGTTGAAAGAAAACATCATCAACTGGGTAAGCCTTGGTAACAGGGCACCTAGCATTCGTTGCATCTTAGTTGGTGATGACCCTGCAAGCCATACTTATGTCAATAAGAAAATCCTAGCTGCAAGAAATGTTGGAATCGATGCTGAAGTAATACGTCATGATATTGACATTTCTGAAGAGCAACTATTAGCTGAAATTGAAGATCTGAATGAAGACGATTTTGTGGACGGCATTTTGATACAATTACCATTGCCTGAAAGTATGAACGAGAGAAAAGTGTGTTGTGCGGTTGCTCCTGAGAAAGATGTTGATGGATTTCATGTCACCAATATTGGCCAGCTGTGTGTCGATATGTCAACTCTTGTTCCTGCTACAGCTTTGGCAGTTGTTGAGATGCTGAAGAGGTAAGATTTAAAACTACTCATTTAAAAACTTATCATATTCCAAAAAAATCAATAAATGTGTTCATTGTATAAAATGAGAATAACGAAAAAACGTGAAAGAGAGAAGCAAGCTTAAATCTAAATAAATAAATAAGAATCCGAACTAAGGGCGTATAATAGTAGTTCATTAATATTTCATCATTTAAATTTGTTCAGCTACCAAAAAGCAAATTTGATAAAATCAATATTTTTTTAGGTTCCAAATTGACACCATGGGACGTAATGCGGTAGTAATTGGACGCTCGAAGAACGTAGGCATGCCTATCGCCATGATGATGCACAGTGACAACAGACACGAGAACAGACTAGGAATGGATGCAACTGTTACCATTTGCCATCGTCACACACCTAGAGACAAATTGGCCTTCTTTTGTCAGAATGCTGACATCATTATAAGTGCTACAGGTTGGTGTTTTAATTCAATTTGTGTTATATTTTTGAGACTGAACTTAGGTTGCTTTTCATGTCGTTTCGTACTTTAAGCAGATTTCAATTTACCACTTGTTTTTTTTTGAGAATATTTTGCTATTTTGTTTAGCTTCGCTTGATTTTCATTTATATTATCTATTTTACTTCAAATTCACGTAACACTTTCTATGAATAATTATTTAGGTCTTATACTTAATAATATTTGTGTTTCCTGTTTAGGACTACCAAACTTAATCCAGGCAGATATGGTGAAACCTGGTGCGACTGTCATCGATGTTGGTATCACCAGGGTCACAGATGCAAATGGAAAGTCGAGGCTAGTTGGAGATGTCGATTATGACGGTAAGTTTGATATGTTTATTAACCTATTGGAAATGTGTAATCCACCACACTTTTTATCCCTGTATACCTTCTGTTTTGCATTTCGGCATGTTATTTAATATAATAGATTTTTGCTCTTTAATAATTCTGTTATTTTTATTATATCTCAGTACTTTCGATTTGATATTTTTTGTAATTTGTAATCCACCACACTTTTTATCCCTGTATACCTTCTGTTTTGCATTTCGGCATGTTATTTCTTATAATAATTTTTTGCTCTTTAATAGTTCTGTTATTTTTAATATATCTCAGTACTTTCGATTTGATATTCTCTTCTGATAGTGGAACTTTTAACATTGTGTACTATTACTTCCCTTTATTTGCAGTTTTCTTTTGTCAAACTTTATTTTTATTTAATGAAAACATTTTTTTTAACAGAGGTGAGCAAAGTTGCTGGAGCAATCACGCCAGTACCCGGCGGTGTTGGCCCAATGACCGTTGCTATGCTTATGCAGAACACCTTCCAAGCGGCCAGAAACCTTCGAAACAAATCTTCCAAGTTAAAAACTATGCATTAAATAGTAGATACTAGTATTAGTTCTAAGCAGGAAGCACTTAGTACTTCGATTGTAAGGCTCATTAAGTATTAAATTAGATAGGTAGTAAATTGTAAATGCTAAGATTCTTATTACTTAATAAATTATTATAACACAAGTGTTCTCGTATAATACATTCCTCGATTTAAGGCTGTGATTGTGAGTAATACGTAGAGAATAACGTTTGATATTGAACTTTGTATCCAGGGAATAGAATACAATATCGCTTATATATTTTTAATGAATATCTGCAGCGATAAAAATACGACGTAAAATTGTGATGTAAATCTTCAGGTCTTGTAAACAGAGTTTAATTTAATGTTCTATGGCATTCTGAAACGATTGTATATAAAATAGGCGTAAGTGTAAATGTATCTGAGAATCTATTTTCTGATTTATTACAATGCCGATAAGGCACATTATTATGTTAGCTAATTTATTTACTGTTTGTATGCTTAGAACTTAAAGCATACCTACTTAAGAAATACCTTGTAAAGGAATTGATACGTGTAATTTAGTATACCTAAGTACCTAATGTAATTATTCTTGATACTGATCAACTTGTAAATAAATTTCTTAATACTTATATCTCTCGTATTTTAATTTGACACTACTTACCTACCCATTATTTTTATTAGAGGATTAAAATTTGTCCCTTTGTCACCACAATGCCAAGTGCAGACATAGCTACCGCTTTTGTATTACGATTTATATAAATTTCAAAAACATAAAATTTGAATTAAATATAGCAACATTCTGTATAACAGACTATTCATACTGTTGATTGATGGCACTTGGTGGAAGTTATTCTTATACATTATTGATAACACACTTGTACTTTTCCACAATATTTATTGTTCTCCTAACCGGTTTCACCAACAACAAAAAAACAAAACAAAAAAAAAAAGGAAACCGGTTAGGAGAACAATAAATATTGTGGAAAAGTACAAGTGTGTTATCAATAATTCTGTATAACAACTTCAGTCAGTTTACGCAAACAAATCTATATCAAAGAATCACATCTTATCTGAAAAGTGAATAAACCGTATCTTATTCCATATACTACAAAAGTAGCTAGGTACAAATTGTAAGCCTATAGGTATAATTCCGTAGCGGACCGCATACGACAACTGCAGACGCACGCAGCAGATACGCGTAATTCATTGCGCCTTCTCAATGGTCCTCTTTATCCGTATAGAGTTTAACAAGCTGTATCTGCTGCATGCGTCTGAAGATGTCGTATGCGGTCGGCTAAAGAATCATACCTTGAGTCCTATGACGCAATATTTTATAACCGTTGAAGCGTCGGTAGCTTAGTGGTTAAGGAGTCGGCCTTAGGATCGAGAGGTCCCGAGTTCGAATCCTGACCATTATCTACACTACCGACGTGAACCCACTCCTAGCACAAGCAATTTATCTTAGTTGGAGGGATTAAAGGGAATATTAGTAATTTCGGTTGCTAATATTCTTAAAAAAAACGTTTTATGCATTAAGTGATAAGGACCTACAGATTTCATATTACTATAGGTATTAATAGTCTTGCCACTTGTGTAGAGGGTCAGTTTGTATGTATCTATTTCAGTAAATCGTTAAAACTGACGAAATAATAGTCTGAATACAATTAACGTAGGTATCCAATCCACCCAAGGCGTGCGTTTTAGTCGGTTCGAGTCCGACATAACCTACTCCTCCGGCTCCGGCGGGGGAGGTATTCGTGGGGATTTTTCGCACGATAAAAAAAGGTATCCAATCCACCCTATATAAGGAGGTACTGTACCTACATACATCACCGGGAAGAAGGAATTAAAGTGACTCACCGGGAACCGCGGCACAATAAAAATATTAATTAGGTACAACTGGGGGCAAATTTCCCATAAAGCCGATTAGGGCGGAGCCTAGGGTGGCCAAGTATTAGGGGCTGCTAATGTTTTTATTATTTGATGCTCCTTCCTTTTTACGACCAAATTCGATAAAAGTTGGCACGAAAATAAATCCATAGGGTTCATAATCTTTTTTAACTGACTTTAGAAAAGGAAGTTTCTCAATTCGTTTGATTCCTTTACCTAATTCTAGGATTCATATTCTAGAGCCTCTGTGGTCAGGCGTGGTCCGAGGGGGGGGGTCACAGGGGACATGACCCCCCCCCCCCCCCCAAAACCATGCACCTCATATTGAAAAGTCCCAGTACGAGGGGAGGGAGGGGTTAAATTTCTTAAGGAATTTCTGAAGTGACCCCCCCCCCCGAAACTTCAAGCTGCGACCGGCCCTGTCTGTGGTGCAGTGGTAGTGAACGCGTCCGATTCGAACCCAAGACTTCTAAAGCGTAAGGCTGCTTAACCACTAAGTTACCTACCCCACGTCTAGAATAGCGCAAATTATTTTAATGTATCTATCTATAGATAAATATTACGTGCGAACTCGAGGCAAGGCTCGCTTGACCCCCCTGGGCTTGGATACATCATTATCTGTTTGTATCGTGCGTCAATAAAGACAATGACGCAAGATACCACATGTATCATCCTATACTACATACCTACCTATAGTTAAGCCTGTTATTCTAGGCATTCATCGCGATTAACGCAAGGAGGTTTAATCCCGGTCGCATCGAGGCCAGGGACCACGGTCTGTTTTTTTAAGCAGTCTAACTGCTACTCAGCTGAGCTTCGATATTTCCAGTGAAGTAACTATTTATATCAATTCAGGCACATTCATTGACTCATTTTCGATGGGTTAAATACCTGTAGGTAGTATTTAACTTTATGCTAGAGATAAAAAAGGATGCTTCGACTTCTATAGATTTTGAGCATAACACACTACAGGTTCCCCTATGGTTTAGCGTTGCTCCTCTCCTTGCTTCTGATAATGTAGGTACTGTACATTATATTATAAGTATAAGGCATCTTTGAGCTTCTCGTCCCCTTTATGCCTTAACACCTAGCCGAGAAACCCACTTGTTTGCTTATTATCTTCGTCTACATCCACACAATCCCTAAAACGTATTTAAATATTCCATTCGTACTAAAATACTGCCATCTTAAAAATCCTTTTTACCTATCAAAATTTAATCAAAGCAGCTACCGAGGGCTTGGGAGGCGTAGGCATATAACACAAAATTTGGTTAGGTAGAATACCACAAACCGTTGTAATGTACGAGTGAGAGTGAAATGTGCCGCGGTCTCGTATATTTCGGAAGACGCGAATTAATAATTAACATCCGCCTCGTGTTAATATATAAAGGTGAGTTGTGTTCATGGTGTCTTGGTGGGCAATTAGAACGGAATAGGTTTCTTAATGTGGGTAACTTCGAGGAAGATTGGCGACTTGACTATTATAGTAGTGCCTACCTACTGGGTATTTATGTCCCGTGATTCCGAGAATTTTCCACACTAATGTCTCTCTTCCTTCTTCCGCCCTTCTTTTCTTATCAATTCTTCATCAGTCTTTTCCATCTTTATCTCATCTATAATCTATCTTTATCTTTCTATCTTATTTATTTATCTATACACAAGTAATAATCAGTCTTTAATATGAATTCTGCCCTGAAAATTGTCAACACGACTAAAAATAAATCTTCCAAATCGGTTGAGCATTTCTCAGATCCCACCTCTGATCTTCGGAATACAAGTCAACTTTATCTACAACCCGGTACACTTGCTGATTAACTAACATGGCACACACATAGCTTTCAAGGTAGCACTCCTAGTTAGAGGAGAAAAGAAGAAGAACAGAGCCGAGTTTCAAAGTGTAAACTGGGGCTGCGGCCTATTTATACTATGCTGCGGCTGATATTGGTGCTCGAGTATTTAGTAAATAGATAAATGTAGGTAAATTAGGTACCTACGTATGTATTACTGCCGAAGGGTCGACATTTTCAAAAGAAAAGCCGGTGGAAAATATAGCTTAGGTACCTCGATCTAGTTTGGCATGCACCATGCTGCCTAATGAGAAGCCGGAAGGAGTCGAGTTATAGACAACCCTCGCCACTGGTATGTATGTTCATAGTTTATGATCAAAATAGGCAGTAAAACAGTTTCACATAATATCGCACCGTAAGTTCTCCGTTTCGTGGTTGCGGTTACCGTTCCGTAATCAGAACTGAATTACTCGCGGTGGTATAGCATTTTGTGTGCGCGATACCAACATCTTATATGTATACCCAAAATATGAACAATTCCGGGTTAAATTACGTCATAGCAAGAAACATTAAACTTAAGCAGTGGGGTGAGCACGAACAACTATCGTAATCGTATCGTGAACGTAACGAGAGCACGGAGCATTGCGATTGGCCGCCTGCCTGAAGCCTGCCAATCGCAATGCTCCGTGCTGTCGTTGCATTCACGATACGATTACGATAGCTGTTCGTGCTCACCCCACAGACCCCTAAATTTATCGTTAAGGTGCAAATTCATACGCAAATAACATCGCTGTCTTTTCAACAGTATTTAGGTATCTTTATAAAGGTCATCCTGTATTTCTATCCTATCGTACTTTATAGGCCCTTATTAATAAAAAATCACACAAAGTGCACAAAATTTTGTGTGAAAATTTTCGAAATAACGGTAAGTAGGTAAGGACCATAGGTATATATTAAAATTTATGAAGATGCTTAGACATTTGGATGTTTGTTACTCAATTACACTCAAAAAGCTGAATTTGGTACAAGGTTATCCCTGTACCAAATTTGGTACAGGAATAGCCTTATAGCCGAGACGAGGCGAAGGAAGGGCGAAGGCGAGACCCTATATACTCCACATCTAGAACTTTAAGTCTATTATTAATCGTCATCGACACACCAAAATACTATGCCATGTCGTGTAGAGTCTCGCAACGTTAGGTCAAAGATACCTCGTGGCTTTAGCTGCGCCTGCGCATATATCGTGTATACAATTATTCCACGAATCCCGAAGCGTCAATACCCAGGCACGTCTTCTTAATGTCTTACGTCAAATGAAGGCGTATGTCAATGTGATAATGTAGTGAGCGTCATTTGTTTTTAACGCGTATCTCGTTATCATGCGATAGTACGGCCCCCTGGAGCGTTTTTTAGGTATTTTTGTCTGTGACCTTTGTTACTTAGTACTCTTATCTTTAATAGTATGACGTCCGGGATAAAATCTTACGCAATTTAAACGAGTTTTGTATAGGTACTTGATCACCCATTGGTTTCACTTATAAGTGAGTCAGTTAGATTCATTTGAATTTCTTAAAATTTTGGTAGCCATTAACAATTAATTTCAATCCTATACATTACTGACGTTTCCATTGCGTTATCGTATCGCTAATGTTGTTCACCGGCGTATTATAGAAAGGAATGATGAATGTATAGCAGCCGGCTATCCAGCCGGCATCCATTCATACACACTATTCCAGCCGGCTTATGTTCTGCAAAGCTGAGATGGTAGAGACCAAGCGATCACATGGTACATGACAAAATAGACCGCGGTAAAAAAAACACCGGAACCACCCTTTCGAAAATTGTCACTCTTTGCCACTGATGTACGTATAGTGAGTAGGGCTGGTCAGAGTGAGAGAGGTTAACTGGGTAGGCCGAATGCTTGTAAACGTTGTCTAACATAATGTCCCAGTTATTAATCATACGCCATCCATATCCATACTAATATTATAAATGCGAAAGTAACTCTGTCTGTCTGTCTGTCTGTTACGCTTTCACGCCTAAACCACTGAACCGATTTTGATGAAATTTGGTATAGGGGTAGTCTAGACCTTGAGAAAGGACATAGGCTACGTTTGGTCGCGATAACAGACATCCACGCGGGCGCGGAGCCGCGGGCAAAAGCTAGTAGACTTATATAATATCAAATCAAAAATCAAAATAAATTTATTTTCGTTTTCTTACATGCTAGTATTAAACAGTGTTTGAGGCACTCCTTATAAGTAAATAATACCTGTGTTAGGAGGCCTCGCTCTTCATATATAACAAGATGCGGTTTTATTAGGAGCAAGATAAGCAGAGCAGATTGCTTTGATATTCTTCACCGAGGGAACGTTAGTGGAGTGATACCTACCAATATCATTCTACTAATCTATGAAGCAACATCTCAGAGATCCGATTCCAGACTATAATATCTATCTATAGTACTTATAATTTGGCACAGATATGATATCTGTGCCAAATTTTATCCAAATCCCACCAGTGTCCCGGTGTGATTGTTAATACCCATTCATCCTTAACTCTTTAATATATTCTTACATCCGTCCACCTTTTCTTTATCGTGCGAAAAATCCCCACAGATACCTCCCCCGCCGGAGCCGGAGGATGAGGTTATGTTGGACTCGAACCGACCAAAACGCTCGCCATCTGTGGGCCGTCAGTTGCCGGAGGTGAGATTGTCGTAGCCATATCCCTTGCACCCCGCCGACTCAGGGCCATATCTCTCGATCGGGCCCTCTTCCAGTGTGGGGACCATAGAGTCCCCAACTCGCCCCCGGGTATGGGGAGGCACTTCTGCTAGGGTGACAGGCGGCTCCACCCGTCACCCCCAGGCCCGCGCTCATGGGGGACGGAGGTCATTCTGCGACCTCCGACGCCCGAGTTGCCACCGTCCATCACGGTCCGCGCGGTTTGCGATTCTCCTTCGCTCCTCGCGGGCCGCAAGGTCTGCGATTCTCCTTCGCTCCCGCTTCGCCGCCTCCTACATCCATCCACCCATTCCTACCTTCAGCCATTCAACATTGTTATATTTTATCCATCACAGGGTCACGTTTGACCAATGTCGCAGATGGAACACGTAATGTCTAAAAGAGGGAAAAACCCCATTATCTCTAAACTTGATAATTCTCAGGTTATAGCTCCGAATTCCGAACAATAATAGTAGGTAAGTAAATGACGGTTGACAACAATATATTTATGTTTAAAAAACAAGAACCGGGTCTAAAAGATAACAATGGCTACTCATGTCTGTGCCGCGTGTGAACAATATTGCGTTAGACAATGTTTTTGTGTAAAACATATTTTTACAATGTTATCATTTATGTTAAACAAACAGTTGTGCAATACTTACCAGTTATTTGTGGGTTTCTTTTATGTTTATTTCAGACAAGTTAAAGTTACTTTGTCCATCAATAAATTAACCTACGCAGTCCACTGCTGGACATAAACCTCACCTAATATGCGCCATTGCTCCAGATCTTCTACCTTAAGCATCCAGTTCATCTCAATCACTTGTTCAGGTCGTCAGTCCCTGTAACTGGGTGGCGTCCCACCTTCCGTTTGCCTTCTCGCGGTCTCCACTCTAGGACTCGTTTGCTCCAACGGTCATCGTTCCTTCGATAGATGTGGCCAGCTCTCTGCCACTTCAGCTTGCTTATTCTGCTAGTAACTTCAGTTCGGTGACTTTCATGTTCCAAATACTGTTTCTACTAAGCTGAATAACTTGCCCAAGATAGACATAACAAACCATAATACACGCAAAAATTAACGTCTCTTTGCGATTGGGGCCGAAATAGGCCCGCCTTTCTCCAATTGCAATTCATCCTAGCATGCATTGTTTGTTTCTTGCATTTTTTTTTCATAATAATTGTTTTCATACATTAAATAAAATTAATGATGGCGAGTGTATGGCTACCAAGATTTTCTCTTATTTCATATAAATGACGACACGCCGGACCTCCAATAGGAATTAGAAGCCGAAAACTATTTAGAGGTCTGACTGAAATGACTCCTAAACATAGTTTCCATTGAATGGTCAACACGTAGCCTATTGTAATTTATATAATATCTAATAATTAAGTCCGAAGCTAATCCCCTAAGACACTTCTGTAATTTAGACGTCTGCTTTACTTGTACAAAGCTACGTCTACGTCCAAATAGAGACTGGTTTAATCTCAGTATTATTTATAAGTTAAATTACTCAGTAAATAAATTGTGTGAGTAACTTGGAATTATGTGTTTCTTTTTTGTTTAATAAAAGTGAAAGACTAGCTAAAATAATATAAATGACTTCGTTACTATTTCATTCTAGTTAGAGTTGCGGGCTAATGAAACTTTTCAGCAATTCTAGCAGTCGTTTGAATGTCCACCTTCATTCAAACACCTTAGAAAGAAAGAAAGAAAAGGTTTTTATTCTGCACAAAAATGCACGAAAACCGTGCATAAAAAAATCATTGAGCTTAATCAAGGCAGACAACGGCACATGGTGTCGCACACAGCCATGCAAAACAATTAACTAAACCTTCACAAATATTTATAATATTAAAAGAAGTCTCCTCTGAAGATTAAAAAATAGGTATACCCTAATTAATCATTCTTCTTCTTTTGTGTCAATGATCCATTTTTTTTTCACTACTTTAAATTATTCGAGAATAACATTCTGCAATCTCGACCGCGCTGCCAGTGACTTTATGTAGATAGATATAGATAATTCTTTATTGTACACCAATAGATTTACAGTAGGATAAGTAGGTAGCATGTATACAGTTTAATGTGCAATGGGCGGTCCTATCGCTGAAAGCGATTTCTTCCAGGCAATGTCGTCTTTAGTGCAAGAGGTAGGTCATAAAGGACATGAAATCAAATATACCATGGACTGCACGGGGGCAATTAATCGTTAATAATTATCGGTATATTTAAAGATCATATTTGTAAACTCGTTAGTTTTCAGTAACTGCTGAAACGTATGAAATTCATCCGCCATCAAGCGGGCAATGTAAACAAAACCTTCATAAAACTATCGCAAAACTAAACCGGACAAAACTAAAAGTACATTATAACTAAGCCGATATCTTTTAATGTGTGGTCACACTAATTTAGTCAGCCAAGTCACAGAAAGTTGGACTCACAAGCGAATTTGTGAAACCGGTTCGTCAATTATGAGGGATGGCAGTAAAAGTAATTGTCGGTATGTGCCTGTAGGGGACCTTAATGAAGTAAATGTATGGCAAGGGTCTCAATTAATATGGTTGGCAATCTACGTAATCTTATTATTCGTCAAGAGAAAGGATGTATTTCGTCTGTTTGCGTTCAGTTGGTATGTCTGTTTTAGTTAATCTGGCTAAGTAGGAGCAAGCTGTTGACATATGTCTTGGACGTAAAATTTGCTCGAAATATGCTCTGTACGCACAGTATACGTATCTTGGGTGTCTTTGGAGCACAGCACGGGGTATCATATCAGGGGATCCAACCGGAATAACTCGTTACAGGAGTCGCGGCGGTGGACGAGCTCAAATTCACCAAGCATAGATTATTACAAAACAATCCGCGTGCATCAGGGCTTCATTTGTCTTGCGATTAAAGGTATGATTCCGTAGCCGACCGCATACGACAACTGCCGACGCATGCATTAGATACAGCGTACCCATTACTTGTCAAACTCCAACACGGTTAAAGGGGACGATTGAGAAGCCGCAATGAATTACGCGCATCTGCTGCGTGCGTCGCGCGTCGGCAGTTGTCGTATGCGGTCGGCTTCGGAATCATACCTTTAGGTCCAAGATACGTATCCTGCGGTATAATTATCGTACGTACCTACGTACAGTCGGCGACAATAGATAGCAATTTAACATTCTGATTGATAACGTTAACATGCTGAGATGGTGGTCACGTTTGCGTTCACACGATGTGCATGAATGTACCTACTCAGTCAGCAGCTGCAGGTCGATCTTGACTAGCAAAGTACTTCAAATGATCTTAATACCTTGGTATTCCCCCTTCCTGTTTACTGATTGTTCTGATATTTGGTACACACAATAAATCAGACGATAATACAATTTAAATCAATAAAACAGTTTGGTAATAACATCATAGGTAGGTATTAGGATCATTTTTGAGTACCTACTTTGCTAGTCAAGATCAATCTGATGCTGACTGTACCTAGAATAATAATACCTAATTATTATATTAAGACCTATTTATATGTAACCTATGTACATTGTGCATATCTTGAATAATTTTTCTTTCTTTCTTTCACGTTTACGCGAATATTACACATTGAAATAAAACTATTATTAACGGATGATACCGCGATTTATTATTTACAGTGATCCCGATGTTTTAGTTGATTTTCAGCTGCCACGATCACGAGTTCAGTAGATATCATGCAACCTGAAAAGGTTTCAACAGACTACACCCTACACACTGACACACTACTGATTGTTCCAACCACGTCCTACCTTACACAAAACAGGTATGGATTTCCATACCACTGTTATCAATAGGCCATCAAAGGTAAAAACATTCTTTGATCATAAGCCTGAAATGATCCTATCACCCTGCGTTCAAACAAAGCAAAGACAATATAAGTACGAGTACATCTAACCCTTTCCCGCTAACAAGTTCCTGCCTACTGAATGTTTACCAAAGATAAGGGTACACAACTCATTTGATATGCACCCTTACCACGTATTAAGTGCAGTCGAGTGGCGACAATAAACTTATTAGTGCCCAACTACGCGTAAAACCCAACTGGGTTAGAGTACGATACAGCTCTTTGTGTTTTTATTAACATGGAACGTATTGAATTGAAACCTTAATATACCCTATTTTTAGCGAACTAGGCACTTTCTATATGCCTATTGCGAAAATGAAATTTTCCATGTCGAGTCGATAGCATCAATAGGTGGTATCGAAAAGGCCAGCAGGGTTAAAAATCAATCATAATATTCATAAAATTGTATGAAATCGGTTGGTTGGTAGGTATATGTTATTGGTCAGTCTTAACATTAATATTAAGCAACTTTGTAATCTAAGCATCCTCAATTCAGGTACTTACCGTGATGAAACACCGTGTGATTTTAGTCAGTTCAATTCCGACATACCCTCTTCATTACTAACACCAGAGAGGACCGCCCAAAGAAACCTGTGAGGGTTTTCATGTGTAAGGCGTCATCAATTTATTCATGCCAAGAATCAGTATTTTTATGCCGGACGACCATCCAAATGTTTTGTATCTATTTCTAACGCACATTACTTTTTAGACGACACCTCTATGTCCTTTTCGTACCTCTGGTACACGTTGTATGCAAAATTTCATGATTCTCGGCTAATCAGCTAAGATTTGAAAGCGTATTTTAGATGCTTCCTAAATCTTAACTGACTTCTGACTCTAAAAGAAGTAAAACAACACACACTTATTATTATACCTAGTTAACTATTTCATGAGTAATATTCAATAAATACCTATATAATATATTTAATATATTCAGAATCGGGAATATAGGTACAATATATTATTCATTTTATAATATTCGGCAATACCTGATTGATCTATGATGCGTTAGGTGCAACCGCAAGTCGTATTCAATACGTGACTGGACTGTTTGATTTTATTCATGTTTATTGAAGCTTTGAGACTCAAATTTAAAATATTTTCATGACCTACTTTGCTAAATTAGTACAATAAAAAATGTATTCAATAACGGAAGCTGTAGATCACTCTCCGCCCCAATTCTTTAATGCGACAAAGTTCTACAGAGCTATCTCGAACACCTTTGACTTTCGAAGCGTCAAATCAATGCTCTTCAATCCAGATTCAGTTCTCCAAACAAGAAAATACTAGTTTAAACTCTTAATTATCACAATTAGTTTGAATTCGAGGTTCAGATGTCAGACGTGTACACTTTCCAGACTTATCTGGTTATATTAGAGGCCAGTGGCTCACGAGCGGCTTATTGGCTCGCGCATGATATTTTATCACAAGGAAATATTTGCTTATACAGTACGGGAAGTAGATTGAGGAGACAACGAGATATAGTAGGTATGGTTGCCAGGCAAATATTGCTTTTAATGATAAGTTCACTCTTTAAGAATGTACCCCCATAATATCTATATATATATAACTCAAAGGTGACTGACTGACTGACATAGTGATCTATCAACGCACAGCCCAAACCACTAGACGGATCGGGCTGAAATTTGGCATGCAGGTAGATGATATGACGTTCAGGCATCCGCTAAGAAAGGATTTTGATTAATTCTACCCCCAAGGGCATAAAATAGGGAACAACATTCCGAATTTAACGCGGACGAAGTCGCGGGTAATAGCTAGTTTGTACATATTATAGTCCCATTTTTCCCCCACTAAGGTTGGCAGTGATAATTTATTGATTTTGTCTTTACACTCCATTTCAAAGTGAAATGGATAAATTTTGTGAAAGAGGATAAATTATTGCAAAGAAGGAGTAACTGAGAAATTGATTATTTGACAGAAATGAGTGGAGGAGAATGACATGTTACGTCAACCCCAAATGATTGGAACGAGCACAGGTAAATGATGATGATAATGACACTCCACTTCAAGATGATCAATGTAGGAAAGTAATGTTGTGAAAAGAGTTCAAAGTATGAATTTAGAGGGTTTTGGTAGTGGATAATATGGAAAGGGGGTAACAGAGGAGATGCCATCTGACAGGAATGTATGGAGGAGAATGACGAATGAATGAAGGGTAGGCAAATAATGATGCCGCTTCAATTCAAGGTCGAGCCCGATTAATCTGTTCATTTATATTTTGCCTCATATAGGTACTTATTTACTTTTTTATCATGCGAAAAATCCCCACGAATACCTCCCCCGCCAGAGTCGGTGGAGGAGGTTATATCGGACTCGAACCGACTAAAACGCACGCCGTCTGCAGTGGGCCGTCGGTTACCAGAGATGAGATTATCGTAGACATATCCCTCGCACCCCGGCCGGCCCAGGGCCATATGTCTCGGTCTGGCCCTCTTCCCGTGTGGGGACCACGGAGTCCCCAGCTCGCCCCCGGGGTATATAGGTACCTACTTGATGCATCTTTCACTGAGTACTGATTTGGTCGCAGTGGAGTTCGTTGCGCCGTTTCTTCTCCATTAGCGCTTAGGAAGCGGTGGTAAACTTAGTTTTAAGGAGTTTTTGACGTCAAAAAGCTGTAACAATGTTGCACTATTTTGAGAAATAAAGACTTTGACTTTGACTTTGACTTTGGTCTACGTGTCAATATAGACCATCATAAGGGTAATAAAACAGGTAAGTAATACACTTAAAAGAATAATTATTTGGGCTTCGTGATGCCTTATAAAAAAAAGTTATTATCATAAGAGAACAAAACGAAAGTAAAACAAAGTTTTATTAAACTTTGCACCAGCTCGTTTATGTAAATATTTATCTGGTTTTAAATTTTATTGAGTCGAGAAGGGACAATTAATCACAATAAATATGTACCTACGTTTTTGTGAAGAGTACCTACATATTTCACGCATTAAAAAACAGTGACTTTTCTCCACCTTCTATTAAAAACATACATACATAGAATCACGTCTTTACCCCACGTAATAGGGGGTGAGCCTATTGCCGTATTCCGGGCACTATTGTTGACTCGGGCCATGTATCTTTGGCTTTGTCTGGGCTGTACAAGTGTATATTATATCTGTCTGATGTTAAACAGCCCTATCCCTTAGTCGCCTTACGTACGACGACGATTCCTACATTCATAATCCCCGCATGGGAAGAAATGGGGTGACCCATATTCTACTCTGCCGGAGGTTGTGTGTAAAATACATAACAACTTGTTGTATCACTACATCTTAGACTAGACCTAAACTACATACATTCAAGCACTCATTTTTCCTTTGAGGAATGCAGCAATAGCAACCTGCGATTTGCTTCTGTCTTTTAACCTATTTGCTAATTTTATTATTGTTTTCTGTTTGTATGTCCAAAATGAATTTTTACGGAACATCACGGATCTTATCTTTGATGCCAAGTGAAATAAATTTAATCTCATACTTTTGAAGTTTTAAAGTTTAAAGTCAGCAAGCGAGCTAATTTATCAGAAACAGTCCGAGATGAAAGTTTATTACTTTTTATACATAGTTGCTTCATTAATTGCATTTAAGAGTATAAGAGATTCCAAAGAACTTTATTTTATACTAGCCGTTGCCCGCGGCTCCACCCGCGTGGAATTCTGATCCCGTTCATCGCTGATATATAGCCTATATGTTAATCCAGGGTATAACCTATATACATACCAAATTTCAACCAAATCGGTCCAGCCGTTTATGCGTGAAAGAGTAACAAACATCCACACATCCACACATCCAATCTCACAAACTTTCACATTTTTAATATTAGTAGGATATTTATTTATTTAAACTTTTTGCACAAATACAAAATCATTGTACAAGGTCAATCAAGGCAGACTTGATGCCATAGGCTACATAGTCTATTTGACTATAATAAAAAAAAAATATTAGTCTCTTAACTGCCACGTTGGTTACATGACATAATGATTCCTTGATCTGGTAGCGTATTATTTAGTATTTCCAGTTTAAACATTCTTAGTAGCAGTAGTAAAAATGCCCGTTTCTCTTGTCTTACTGCCATTAACCGACACTGGAATATTATCCAGATCACCTTACATCCCTAGAACACAATACATGTGGGTATATAAATAAATAAGGAAGAAAGGATCATAATCAAGCGAATGTGAATGTGAATACATACTATGCGTTTCAAATGAGTTGATAACTGTCATAATGACATTTTGATGCTTGAAGATAACTTCATTGTGTAACGTAAGGTCAGCAAATACATTTTTATACTTCACTATTGCACACTAATAATAGTACTTGATATATTTAAAATTGAATAAGTATTTATGATGATTGTTGAACCTATTACGCGTTCCTTTCGAGAATGCCGTTACCTCCCGTCCCGCTTGTCCAAATTATACTCTGCCGGGAACCACGCGGTAATACAAGACAAAATAAAAAATGAACTTATACAAATTCTTCACAATGTTTCAACAAATTTCAAAATCTCTTATCGCCACAAGCGAATCTAACGTAAGTACTTTTCAAAACGAATCTCCTTTGATACAATACAGAAATAATAAGATCTGAAAGTAACCAAATCTAATTCATCAACGAAACTAGACTTGAGACAAAAAAAATCTCACGAGTCTCAAATTCATAAAATTCTCCTTTGAAATCATTACAACATAAACCACTTAAGTCATGAACTTGACGTCAAAAATACCTGAGAATGGTAAAAGCTTCTTTATGTTGATACCTACCTAATGCAATGGAGTTCACTCCGTCTGGAGATGTTACAGCTAAAAGGAATTTTAAAATTGTGTAGTTCTGTTATTGTGGACACTGTCTGCATACATAGGAATTACGACTGTATGCACTTAAAGGGTACAATGATCTGAAAAAACCTTTTGAGTTTGTGAACAAGTTTAAAACGCATCTGATGATAAATGGTTGTCATCTTTAATATCATATTGGAGATATTAAATAAACTTGGTTTACCTATGTTACATTAACGATTAAGTCAAAAATGTTTTCTTCGCCAAAGCTGCTGAACGCATTTTAATATGTTTTTTTTGTTTCAAAAGTCTTGGTCAGACTTAAATTCAATTGGTCCAGATGAACCAGAGATATATAAAAGTCGGTATAAGTAAGATCTACACGGGTGGAGTCGTGGGTATCAGCTAGTGAAATATAAAATCTCTATCAATTGCATCAGTTTTTTGTTTCACACAATTGAATTTCTTCTGTTAAAGAGGTGTTTGTTATTCGAGCTATAGAGTATGATGAAGCCAATAGACTTTATAAACGTTAAAATTCTAAGCGTCTGCAAGCGTTTCAAATTCTGCCAATAAAATGTGAAGATTTAGATGAGGGCCTCAAAGTAAGCGAGTTTTATAAACCGATTGTTGATAACAAAGAATGATGTAACGATATCATCGATTTATCGGCCTTCATCACCACAATCGAGACTCTCTAAACTTGACCTCATATTATGCAGAGTCTTTTTCCAGCTTCTGTCAATTCCTCTTTTTGTCTATTTTTTCGTACACTAAACTTGTAAACGAAAAAATATACTGCCTAGGTCGACTCACGTCTTTAGACCTAGGCAGTATACTTGTCTGTGTCGTCTTTGACTTGATGTCACTTTGTCTAGGGCCCCTGATAGAAAAAATATCGAAGGCTCACGAAGCCAGTCGAATTCCGTTACCCTGGAGCAAAATCCTGGATCGAAGCATCAACCATCAATCAATCCATAAAATATAAAATCAATCTCAAGTATCAACAGTTGCACTTACTTACTACCAAGGCAATTTATTTAGTTTTTATAGCTAGTACTCTAGTAATTAATATAAATAAACAAAGAAACGCAAACGAAGAACTTAATTTTCTTAAGTTTCGAACGAAATAAAGATTTGCTTTCACTACATAATTAGTCCTTTTTGAACTAAAAGAGAATTCCAGCACTAACGAGTGAAAAGATGAAAAGAAAAAGTGGAGTATTTTTTTAGTTCGTCGGTGTAAGATTGCTTACTTCGTGGACTGAATGTCTGGTCCATTCGCAGCCAAATCGCCACGTCGGCAAATTTATGCTCCGAATTACGATTTCCTTCCGCGCGGACAACGTCAAACTGATATAGTGCGATATTTTTATATTTGCAGCGTTATTTATGGCCTATACTTATGCAGAGTTTTATAAATTTTGGAGTCGGTGCTTGTAATGCTGCTGTGTGGTTTTTTTTTGTAGGTCTATTTTACCATCATGCAGTTCGTCAACGATACGGACATTGGCTCTAAAACACCAGTATGTGGTTCCTCATTTAGGCCATCATTATTGGCACTACGTTAGTCCCGATTTGGATGCAGTTTTCAATTCGCCCAAAGATCCACTCTTGTACTCTTTTTATGATTTGGTTTATCTTCGTTGTTCTCTGCTCTAACCCCGACAGGAAAACCAGCGTCAGAGATCTTGTTCGTGTTTTTTTGGCTGGTAAGGTTGACTTGGGTCCCTAAGATCATGGGAAACTACGGGATGGGTTTGTGACATCTGCTGAAGTTCAATCATACATACACATCTCTCCCATTGTAATGGGCAGAGACTCCATCTTTCCATAAAGGTAGATACTATGATTTTTACATATACCTACTTGCAAGTTGCGGTTACTTTTGGCCTAGCTTTTCCTTCAAATATCCACCTGCCCCAATTAGATTGACATTCCTAGGTCAACCTTTGTCAATTCGGTTATTCACCCTTAAGTTTAACGATACTTTTAAGCTTTCATCATGCGTTCAAATAGTGAACTTCGATCTCAGGCTCCAGACTTAATTCCATCTCAACAGATCATCCAGCACAATAAGTCCTTTCAGATCAGCACGGCATATTCGAATAGTTTCGCGAAGTACACTTAATATTACAATACTCCACTAAGCACAGAACGCAATTTGCTAATATTAAAGTCGATCGATCGATTCTCGCAGCGACAATTGTAGAGGGTAACAAATGCAGGAAACTACGATACGAACCAGCATTGTGTCCTATTGCTGCCTCGGGATATACTACAACGACGACAAGATATAGGCGGTAGTGATTCTCAGAGTTTTATTATCTTATTTATTGTGAAACAAAATAGCGAAATAATTTAGTTCTATTTTAATAACTATTATTTAATTTGGGTCTTCGTTTCTCCACCAAAGATTTTGTAGACCTGTGCGTTGCACATTGGAACATTAAAACCTAATGATTATAATTATAGTTACTTGACATTTTTTTCGGTTTGAGTTCAAAATATGGATAAAACATATTTATTCATTCATATCGCTTAGTAATATCTAGTATATTTTTCCAATATAACCGAGTGTTGCCTACGGTTTTGCCGCGTAGATTTCTAATACTTTTTTTGCAAACTATGGATACCTATTTCAGAATTAATCATTAGCATATATTTACAGATTTTTGCAACCTACATTGGTACCTTTCGTCACTTGGTGCTCTACATCGCCTTTGCTTATGACTTACACCACACAGTGAAAAGACGATGCCTAACAAGCATTACGAACGCAATAAGGTACCAAATACGACATTGTAAATGTTGCGATGCACCACCACTATGTTGCATACACCATTCATTGTCGTTGCACTTCTGTTTCTTTTTATTTTGGTTTACATACGTGTATCGCAATCGGATTGACGCGTGACGGTACTTCAACGCATAAAATTTGATAAAAAAAACGTTGCTTTTAACACTTTACATTCTACACACGTGGGAAACTGATCCCGTTTCCACAACCCACAGGATAAATAGCAACCTATTCCCGGGATAAATAGCAATCCCAGCCTATAATCTATCACAGTGCCAAATTTCAATCAAATCCGTTCAGCCGTTCTGGCGAGATTAAGTAACAAACCATCCATCCAAACTTTCTCAATTACATGCAAAGGTACATTACATATAGCGGCAGTGCCATAATATTAGTCTTATTAAATTAATAGAAAGTTAATATATTTCCATTTTAAAATTTGAACAGAAAATATTTGAACGAACACGGGATAGTACAGTAAACTATGAGTAACAAAAGCGAAGCAGAAAGGCGGTGAACATAACTTATCAAGTGAGACCAGAGATCCACTTACCTCTGTCCACTTAAGGCAGGCACAGGGGAAGCTAAAATGAGCGAGGTTGAAAACATTGAAAATAGTGTGAACACCTTTAATTTACACAAAAATAATCGGGACTAACATTAACTAACTAATAAAAGCTAGTACCTACTTAGTATCTAATATAAACTACAAGTGAACATTTAGTAATTTTACACGAATAGTTCCAATCGAAGTATTCTCGAGGTATTCCAACAGATCCTGTGTCGAACTTCAATCGTATTTGTTATTGATGCCTCAAGAGCGAAACGTTGAATATATTCCTCTCCCGGTACCCACACTTGTGTACATACTCTGGATAACGGAATACCTTTGGTTCTGTGTCGTACACTAAAACCTTGGCATTAATCGCAGCTTTACGTTGCGATCCGTCTTTGAAGAGTATTAGGGTGTTTGATTTTACACTCCAAATATTGCTTGGAAGTATAGCAACTAAAATGAAATAATAAGGGGTTGGTTTATTTGATCAAAAAGACAGGAACAATAGGGGAAAATAAAGTATATAAAAGAGAATGAGAAAACATGGTGTATGGATAAATTTAAAGATTTTTTAATACTCGATAAATATAATTTACAAAAATGTTTTTTGGAAGAAATTTTGTCACTGCGACCACAAGCTCTGCTATCGCACTTGCTACCGCTTCATTATATACCAAATACCAAAATATTTGGGCTTGTCCGCTGTCGTAATTGACTTTTGGTACATAACAAGTTTGCTGGCACATTTACTATTTTGATGACGACGGCTTAAATCATTGAAGCTAAATATAAATTGAACTGTCGGTACTATAATCTGCACACATTTAATAAAACATATCTGGCAGCTAGTTCTGCTGTAACAGTGTCCTCTTCCTTACTTGCGAGGCATGTGGTAGAGAATGTGTGAAATAAATCTCTTAGTGCGGCGACTCATCCCGTTCTAGATGACAGAATCGGGCCCGAACACTCCCGACGACTTTATTATTTAAAAATGGAATTGAATTTCAAACTTATGACTTTTGCGGGTAGTATTGTTTGTGATCACTGAGAGCGTTAACGTCACGAGTGTCACAACTGTCAGTTTCGAATGGTGCTCATGTGACAGTTGTATCGATGATACTCTTTGAAAATGTACCTACATTTCGTTTTGGTAGTGATTTTTTGTCATATCACATTTCTTGATTAGGTTTTGTTGTTCTTTTTTTATTAACTATCGTAGTTTTTGCAGAACGGCTATTATCTGAACTTTAATCCTCTAGAAGAAAACTTACGCCAGATCCTCTTCCGTTTAATCAGCGTGCAGGTAGACCACCTGGTTTTAATTTTACACCGAGTCCTGAGTTACAGGATAGATCACTGCTATCCATCGAGGAAATAACGACTAGAAGCAATAGAGGCATAATGTCAAATATTTTTTTGAAGTCAATTCTGCCAATTTCCATCAACTATAAAGCGGTCCTATTGGTTAGTGGTTTTTACTGTAGTCATTTTATTGAACGTGCTGTCAAAGGTGACGGGACAAAATATATTGCATGCGCTTCGATATTTTGTTTTGGTCGTTATTGCCTCAGTGCTGCTGTCATTGAATTTAATATTACTGTAGATATAGTGAAACCTTTACAACGACATAAAATTTTAGAACGTAATTTTCACAAGGCCAGCGATTGCATGCTCGTAGGTAGGTACTAACCACTCTATATAATTCGTACATTTTAATTAATAAAACAGTGATATTACGGCCCTCATCGCGAATGATAATTTTTAATCATCTATTTAACCACTAACAGTAAAATATTTGACAATAGCACGGTATCGTGTAATTATTATAATACGTTGTATTTTTTGTAGTCTGTCGATTTCCATGTTTCGTCATTACTCAGCACAAATATTAACGTTCTTGTTTTAAAGGAAATTTTGCATATGGCTTACTATTTTGACGGGGTTTTATTTGATAGTCAGTTAGTTATTCTGTAAGACTTTCAGTGTAGTCTGAATCTTATTGTATTACCTTCAGTCTTGACTTTTGATTTATCAGTAATCTCAATTATTTACAAAATGATTGATCATTAAAACTATATTGATCAATGTTACCTACTAAAATAATTATATTAAATAGACTACTGTCATGATGGATAACACATTCATGTTTGTTATTTCATTAGCCTCTTCTATCGACACTTTATACCTCGTGAATACCATACATGTACGAGTACGATGGTACGGTCTCAAAACAACACAGCCAATCCATGACAAACAATTATTTTCAATCAAACACTAATTGGTAATTCATCGAAACAAAAACAGACTCAAAATTATAGGCGTTACATCGGCACGTTGTATCGATTTAATCATTTCGAGGGGCAGTATTTTAACTTCTGACAGAGCGTAAAGTTTGTGACTAACTATTTGCCTGAAATTAAATTGTTATAATGGTTGTTTGAGCTTGTGCAAGATTTTGATAGGTAACGGAATCTTGCCTGCCACGATACGCATAAGCGATTCGATAGTTTGATAGCGAAGCGGTAATTTTACGTATAAAGATTTCCACTATTAAAAAAAAATAGTTCTTGTAGATCTATATTTTTGAACTTGATATTGAGGCTCGCCAGGCACGTATTCTGAATAAGCTTTTATTGTATATCAATAGCTAAATTTCTCAGAAAGATTTAATCGTACCTTATCCAAAATATTTCAAGTACAAGTTCCGATTTATGCTAAATATTATCCTGAACATCCACTACCTACCGACATATATCAGACAATCGATTAGCTAACTGAGTACGTACCCTAAGCCTTTGGTGACAAAAACAAATACGGTCATTAACAGCACGCATCAAATTCCATGATTATAGTCTCTATGCATATGGCACAAGGCATATAATTAGATGAAGAGTAATGAATGAAATTAAGCGTGTTCGAGTAAATAAAGCCGCTGATTATATGTTTGGGTGTGCTCTGGAATTATTATTTTATTACCTACTAGCTGATGCCCGCGACTCCGCCCACGTTGATATCGGTAATCGCAATTTTTGGTCATCTCTCCGTTTTTAGTCAACCAATTGCGATCAAACATAATTATGGCAGATTTTAATTCTGACAGAGAACTTTATAAAAAAATGCATCAATAACAGTTCGATACTTTTTGCGTCCATCATCGTGAACAAACAAACAACATACAAGAATTAAAAGAAAAGTTTTTGGAGTTCAAAATCGTTAATTAATATAATCTAATCAATCAATTAATCTATCGCAGTCCACAGTTGGACCTATGTTAACATTGGGAGAGAATAGACCTATGTCTGTCCTAATGTTGAAAGTCAATAGGTATAACTCCAGCACATTTTTAAATGTACAGACACGACTTACAATTTTATATTATTATAGATGAATTAATTCAGTTTAATGCTGGATACGATATAATACATAAGTTTATCTCACTTTAATTAGATTCATTACTTCGTGTTCATACATAGTTGATCAAAAGCTAATCTTCGCAAATTCACTATGTTTTATGTATAAGTTTGGCAACTTCTGATCAAGAACGTGACTGTGTATGTTTTCAAAATCATCTATCGTTCTTATAACGTGTTTCACCAGAAGGTTTTTCGGAGACTTTTTGTATTTCATAAAATCGTACTGGAATGGAAAGAGTTTTTTGGAGACTTTTTATATGTCAAAAAATCGGAGTTCAATGGAGAGAGAAGGTTTTCGGAGAATTTTGTCTGTCGAAAAATCGGAGTGGAATAGAGAGAAAAGTTTTTCGGAGATTTTTTTATGTCGAAAAATCGGAGTAGAATAGAGAGGGAAGTTTTTCGGAGACTTTTGTATGGCAAAAATCGAAGTGGAGTGGAGAGAGAAGAATGGTAAAAGAAGGAATTTTGTTGCCTTGAAGAAAATGAAATACATATTATATTATATCTACCTATGTGCTTATTTACATGTTGAATAAAGCATGGCCCTAACTATATAAAGTCTAAATAAACGAAAATAAAAACAGCGATATTCATCTTTTACACAGAACGGTGATAAACCCCGCGGTACGAGAAAATGGTGATTAAAAATACCCACATTTTTCTCCGAATTTTCGTCGGAAAGAATTAACTCTTTTAGTGCCCAACCGTACCTAATGGGTAGGCCTAAAACGAGAATGATTTCTTCCGTCCGACGATGGAAAAATTTTAAAAGAACATTTCCCAGTAATTATCGTTAGCGCACAAAGTACCAAATTCGTTTTTAATACTTTCAATTCTTAATCATTTTGCATATTTTAAATATTTCACTGTGAGTTTTTCTGCCGTAAGCCAAGTTGATTATTCAAGAAAATATTAGATTCTCACTTTGCTAATTACTGTAGCTGTACCGGTGATATTGCTAGTGAATGATTTTTAAAATTTTTATCGCGTCCTCGGAGGAAAATGAGTCAATACTTTACAGCCACGGACGTTAAGATATGGTCACTTTGCTCTAAAATGGAAACTTTTTGTGTTGAATACCTCTGCTTGCAATATTAGGTTTAAAAAAGCAATATAATATTCCTATGACCGGCTTTATCTAGCCATAAAAGCGTGAATAAATAAAATTTGTTATTAGAATACAACTTTTTTAATAACATGTCAGCAGTGTAGGCACACAATTTGTGAAATAAAACTGTAAAACGTTTTTAACGAGAGTTTTAAAACAATCTGTTTAACCAGTTTTTACTACGTCAATTAAAAATGATACGACTTTTTTTAAAATTTCAATCAACTATAGAATTACACTTGCGATAATTTCAGTCGCATGTGTAAATTTATGTACAGTCAGCAGAAAAATACGCAAACAAAACAAACTTTTTTTTTTACTTTATGGTCGAACCTTTAAATAACCGCTGTTGTTGGTTGGATCACTCTAATGATTTGGATAAAAATTAATAGTGTAAAGGTATGATTTCGAAGGTAACCGTATACGACAACTGCGGACGCATGCAGCGCATACAGCGTACCCATTACTTGTTAAATTCCGATACAAATAAAGGGTATCATTGAGAAGCCGCAATGAAGTGTATCTGCTGCGTGCGTCTGTAGTTTCGTATGCGGTCGCCTACGGGATATTTAGCATGTTGCTTGTTTATATTGGGTAACCGAACTAGGACCGAACTCACCGAAAGTACCTAAATATCCTGGTGAGTGTTACACTATTAATGTAAATGACCATGTCAATCTCAAATCATACATCGAATAAAATTGTTTGTTTATACTACAATCATACCTTTATACTACAATCAATCAATTAGTCTATCGTAGTCCACTGCTGTCATTTATAATATACCTCTGCCTATTTTTTCAGGCATAGAGTACGAGTGAATTCGTCAAACTGCCTACCTATTATAGACAAGTGACAATTCGTTAAAAAGCGTATGTATAGGATAGGATATGACGAATGTATAGGATTTAACGTATAAGACAGTCGTCAATCTATGACCTAAACGTCAAATCCTATTGGTACAGTCAGCATCAGATCTGTCTTGGCGAACAGAATACTCAAAATGATCTTAATACCTTGGTATTCTCCCCTTCCTGTTGACTGATTGTTCTGATATTTGGTACAAACCTTTAGTTCGAACAAAAACATAATTTCAATTGACAAAACTATTTACTCCTAATACCTTGGTATCAAGATCATTTTGAGACTTTATAGTCAAGATAGATCTAATGCTGACATGAGAACGGGAAGCCTTTCATTACGGGAAGCATATGTTACAAATGTTCCTTGTACTGGTAACCTTTTAATGGTAATATTATAAAGCGTACCCGTAATCATTCAACGAATAATAACTCCCACTTATACATTCTCCCATTACGGAAATCATAACAAAGTGTTTACAAAAAATCCGATGTTAAGCCGTCCGAAATAAAAAGGTTTTTAAACGACCCTTTAATAAATAATGTGTATGTACTTGTACCTACATATGTCGCAAAACAATGTAAGCACATTACCATTGTTTTCGATCACCGGCCCGGCCGTATTAAAACCGGTCCGGTTGAAATATCTGACGCGTTTCCGTGTCCGGCTGGTTATTATCGCGGGCATTACAATCAGGGCTTTTGTTGGTTGATCAGGGACCTGGTGGTGTGCAATTGCTTTATGTTGTTTTAAATATTTTGTTTATATAAGTACCTACTTATATATTTTTGTTTCCATTGTTCGAGAGGTGGTTTAAAGTCCGTAGGATTTCTATTTCTGAATTCTGGTTTTCATAACATTTAGTGTGAGCCAAATAAAGACGTGATTGATGGATTGATATTATCTTTTCAAGGTATATATTTATTGCGCTGATAACTACTTACATAGATAAATACTTTTAAAATGTACACGAAATCGGTAGCTTTTATCAAATCCTAAGCAATATATCAAACTTTATGGATACATGCTTACAATTCTGTCAACGTGAATTTAATAACTTGTATGAGGAAATTTCCTTAGAAACTTTTTTATATCTATCATAAATATTCACATCAACATTTTGACACACATTGACAGTCTCCGTGGCGTAGCGGTAGTGAACGCGGCCGCTACGTAGGAGGCACAGGTTCGATCCTCGCTCAGTGAAAATAGGTATGTGTATGCACGAATATGAATATTTGCATTGGGTTGTGCCTCGGAGAGCACATCTATGGCAGTCAGTTACGGGTAGTTGGAGCCCTAAAAATTCCAACAACGGTCTAGCTGCAATGCTTCGATATCGCCTAATGTCACCATTTTGGGTTCTGGAGGTCAGATGGCAGTCGCTTCACGGATAATATCGAGGTCTAGCCAAATCCGCAGTTAAGACTGGTAAAGCGGACTCCAGACTCCGAGCTGAAAGCTTCGGATGCGACTGGGAATTAGCGCTAAGAAGAAGAAGAATAAATATTCACATCAAATTCAAGCATATTCATAACAATAACTTCTAGAAAGCTCCATTCAAACAAACAATAAAACTCTATTAACATTTACTATCCTCAAGCTCCAAGTACTTTCACGTTTCACGGTATTGTCCGTTATTACAAGATATTAGTACTATTATGTTTCAGCATTAACCTCAGCACAGTGTATCTAAGAATGGAAGCCATACAATTGCAGTATACAAGCTATATCAGAGGCACTGGCTTGTATAGTCTTGGGTACTCCAGCATCCAATAGGACATAATATTTACATCACTTTTTGGTAATTTCAAGACTATAAGTTTATAGGAAGTGAAGGGCCTTTTATATTATCAATAGGCTCGCCCCTCTATAACTTTGGGCCAAATATCATAGATTTTGTTTTTATACAACACGTCAAGTTTCTTCGCCTCGCCTGATGGTAAGCTGAAGGCAAAGTCGCGGAAAAGAGGATTACCATTATAGACACGTACGCGTACCATGTTACCATGCACTCAGCTTGACGGCCTTATCAGATACTTCTTCACGCCCCGCTTAAAGGCTCCGGGACTGTACGATGAGGGAGACGCGTAGTTGGCAGGGAATTCGAGGTCTTAATAGTGCGGTAGAAAGAGAAGTCACCGAACCACTTGGTTCTTGATGGTTGACGAAATATGGGTGTTAACATACTTCTGCTTGCCCCTTCAAGAATTTACAGGTATGTAGGTACGTATTCTAGTTTACTCATGTACTAAAGAGACGAAGCTGTATCCCTCGGTACTTACAGTACCAGTTAATACCACCAGTATATTCTAGTACAGCTGCGGCAGCCGATCGAGAGGTCGTAAAATCGAAATTCTAGCCATTTTACTACCAACGCGATGTAAACCCGCTACGTTGCTATGGATGCGTTTGATATCCACTAATCATATTCATTGGATCACAGAGCGTAGCACTGGTGGAAAGGGGTTTAGCTAAGCTATATTTTTATACAGAAAGATTCGTGTTATGGATGTGTGCTATGGATGTGTGCTATGGGTGTGTACCGTGGATGCGTATTGTGGATGCGAATTGTAGATGCGTGCTGTAGATTCGAATTTGATACATCACATAGCTCGAGCTGCGCATCTTAATGGCACCATCTTACTCGTTACGCTACATAGCATAGCATAGTGGAAATGATCACATGTCATAGTTTCATAGCTTAGCTTTCAGCTCGTACGTCGTAGCATACTTACATAGCACATCTCTGATGGAAAAGCAAGCCTAATACAAGCAATTCAGTGGGGTGAACACGAACAACTATCGTAATCGTATCGTAAACGTAACGAGAGCACGGAGCATTGTGATTGGCCGCCTGCCTGAAGCCTGCCAATCGCAATGCTCCGTGCTATCGTTACGTTCACAATACGATTACGACAGTAGTTCGTGTTCACCCCACAGCTGAGCTGTAGTTCTTAACGCACAAACTAGTGCTTTCGGTTATTTGTCAGCCAAATCCGTAGTCAAGACTGGTAAAGCGGACCGCAGACTCCGAGCTGAAAGCTTCGGATGCGACTGGGAATTAACGCTAGGATGAATAAAGAAGAAGTCTTCAAAAAATCACAATACTTCACTAAAATATCTCTATAGATGGTCGCCTATAAACAGCCGAGGGCAACTCAATCTTAACATTAACAATCCGGTCACGCCGACCAATCGCTGCACTCAGACAGACTAGAATAAATACTGTAGGATAACTTGGGCGAATCCAAGCGGCAAAATATGATTTACAGTATACAGTTATTGTATTGTAATTTGAAAACTATGGGTCGGGTGTAGTGGAAATTAATTTTAACTTTTAAAAATCTACGACGAGACAAGACTATGGGATAGTATGTATAAATATGTCAACTTATACCAAAGTAGTAGCAATTTTTAACGCTGCGTTGTAATGCCACTTACTGCGTCTGTATATAGTCTAAATTCGGGGCATAAGATGAGTATTATGTTTGCGTACAACTGTGAATTCCCGGATTGAATAATGTGTGAAATCCATACTCCATACTAATATTATCCCTACTAATATTATAAATGTGAAAGTAACTCTGTCTGTCTGTCTGTTACGCTTTCACGCTCAAACCACTGAACCGATTTTGATGAAATTTGGTATAGGGGTAGATTAGACCTTGAGAAAGGACATGGGCTATGTTTGGTCGCGATAACCGACATTCACGCGGGCGGAGCCGCGGGCAAAAGCTTGTAGGACCTAAATGCGAAAGTAGCTCTGTCTGTCTGTCTGTCTGTCTGTTACGCTTTCACGTCTAAAACAATGAACCGATTTTGATGAAATTCGATATAGGAGTAAATTAGACCTTGAGAAAGTACATAGGCTATGTTTGGTCGACATCCACGCGGGCGGAGCCGCGGGCGAAAGCTAGTAGTAAAAAATAAAGAAATTAATATTTTTTTAATAAACATACTTATTTGCACCACACATAATTATGTCAACACCAAACTGTTTTATTGATTTAAATTGTATTATCATCTGAACTACAGATGTGTACCAAATATCGAATAGAATAAGAACAATCAGTCTACAGGAAGAGGGAATACCAAGGTATTAAAATCGTTTTTAGTACTTCGTTAGTCAAGATAGATCTGATGCAGATATACATCGTCAATTTTCATTCATATCAGTTCTACCTGTAAATAAAACTCAACAGAACCAAGTTCAACCAAGTTACGTCACACTCGGTACTTAAAATGAGATTGCATTACATATTTATAAGCCCCAACATTTTAATATCAAAAGCTTGTGAATAAAACCATACGTATCTTTGTGCCTTCTGCAAGACGAGGCCTTTGGAGGAAATTGCTACCTGCTTTTTAAAAGAATCAGTAAATTATATACCGCGGTTACTCGGTGGCCATCTTATAAAATACAGTTTTAATGTTTCGCTATTTCCTTGAGACTAGAGTTTCAGACTAGGCTAGATTATGTATTTACCATAAGAAGAAGGTAAAGGAGAGTGGTAGATAAATGAAAAAGTCACATTATATTTTGATAAAAGTAGCTATAAATAAGTTGGTTAAATAAAATAAATACCTGTAAAATATACCTAGGTATAGATATTATTAATTGCGTAAACCAGACTCATATACATATACAGCCCAGACTCAGCCACAGATGCATGGCTCGAGTCAACAATAGTGCCCGGAATACGGCAATAGGCTCACCCTATATTTCATGGGACCGAATACAATGATTGGTGAAATGTGGGTGTTAATTTACCTCTGCCTAACCCTCCGGGGATAAAGGCGTGATTATAATAATATACATAAGCATGTCTGTATGTAAACGATTTCATGTTTCTCACTTGAAAAGTAAAATGAAAGTACTTTACACATCGGGTTACTAGAAGCAGTTATTTGAAATTTCTATTCATTTATAAAAGACGTACTTTCCCTAAAACAATCTTCATCGCTTGCTGCACTTACCACCTTAAAAATGTGTTTCCAAAAACCTTACAATAGTACATACATACTATTTTGTAATCTCAGCGGTTTAGGCTATGAGTTGATGATTCAATCAGCCTGTCAGTTTTAGAACTAGTTAAATGCTAACCTTATCACTTACCTAGTTTTAGGAGGGTTGCCTAGTAGAGTTAAAAATAGTTTTTAACCCAAAAAATATAGCAATCCTAATAAAAAAATCATCTTCACAAGATTTATCTACATATCTACAACATTATTTGTTCGTTATTTGAAGTTACAGGTGTATCTAATAAAAACATGTTAAGAAGAATAACCTCGTAAATGACCTAAAGACTTAAGAACCACAGGTCAGTTCAAATTCTTTCGTGACCTCTAAACCTCAGATAGTATTATTAAGATACTTGAACACAGCTACGTTCACCGGCAATTTGTCAACCAGATAACAGGCAACGTGACCAAAATTATCTTATACAGTATTCATCTTTTTGAATAATTACGGACATTTTAGCTTTGGGAGAAAAAAGTAACAAAATGGCGATATTCCTCATTCATAATTCAGTGTGTTCCTGGCTGTGATAAGTTGTTCCGTAGACACGGAGTGTTTGAGCGGGGGTTCATCGACATGATTATTGAGATTACTGTTGGTATAATCGCTGAATGTATTATCGTATAAGAATTCGTTTAACATTTATGCGTTACACTCGGTCGCATTCGCCTTCACCTCGAAGTCCGTGGTCCACTTAAATATCATTTAAATTTTTCGGATTTATTGAGAACGACTGCAATCGGACTCCTTAGCCTAATTTGTGTTTAGTTGTCAACCATAGATAGAGTTGTTCAGCCCCCCTAGACAAGCGCCACTAGAATAGAATATAGTGACGAATGTTTAACGATTTGACGTATATGACAGCCGTCAACGTATTCTTAAATGTCAAATCCCATACATTCGTCTTTCTATTCTAGAATACCACGAATTGTTACTTGTCTAGGGGGGCAGGTCGTCCATATAGACCTCCGTCTTGAATCAACAACTATAACGTTTATTATTATTTAAAAACTGATTTAAACAGATTCCCAGAGTGAAATTCTGCACCCGTTATCAATGATGAGTTTTAAACTCACCCACAAGAATATGCCCCAAAATTTACACAGATCCGTTTAGCTATCAACGTAACAAAAGTTTATAAACTCAAACTTTCTCATTTATACCTAGTGTAGTTAGATAAGATTTGACGTCAGAATTAGTCTAGGTACGTAATCTAAAACTCATTTCGCAGCTACGACACGTCCACAGATTAGTTATAAAATCAAAACGAAATTCCGATTGTGTTCCCGCGTCGTATTTACAAGAACGAAGGAAGCTATGAATAAATTTCCAAGTTCGTTACCGCGAGGATCGGCAGTGACGAGATCCACCAAGTTCCAGAGCAAATTATTTTATAGACTCGCCTATCACTTCATAGATAAATAAGGGTTATTGCTTTTTACTCACTGAGTAAAGTACTGGGAAACGTGGTGAGTAGAATTCAAGAGGTGAATAAAATTCAAAGGGCAAGATATAAAACGATCGTCAGATGAATTTTGCAGTTGTTTTATTTTTAATGAAACTATGGAATATTGTAGGGCTCGTGGCTTAGAGATAACCGAGTATATTAGTACATTATATAATAAGATTATGTAATACTAGCTAGGTCAGTCTTAGTATGCGTGATCATTCTCATTATAATGAAATCGGAGTGCATATTAAGCAACTCTGTAACATTCGTGACAGATAGTTGGAGTACTAAAAAGTTTGACAACTTAACCACTGAACTACTGAACTTCTATATCGATACCCATGGGCTATGGAGTACGATGGTAGTTAGGTACATGACGGGAAATATTGAAGTTCGGACATTTTGTAATTATTTAGAATGAAAATCGTCCCAACTGAGTTAGGAAAAGATTTTTATTTTTGTATTAAATATTGTAGGACATTCTACACAACGCTATCTAGACCCAAAGTAAGCATAGCTTAACTAGCTTGTGTTATGGGTTCTAGAATGCGGATAAACATACTTAGATACATTTTTTTTGTAGATGCTTTTCGAAGTTATGTGTGTATTTATCGCAGGTTTATAAGTGCCCGGTTAATGGCAATAGGCTCGCCACCTATTACATTGGGACCTAAACATAAACGGCGAAATGTGGGTGCTAGCACCTCTGCCTACCCCTTCGGGGATATAGGCGTGAGTTTATGTTATGTTATGTACATACATATTATACATAGAAACACCCAGACCAATGCAAATATTCATATTCATGCACACAAATATTTGCACTGAGCGGGGATCGAATCCGCGCCTCCTGCGTAGCGGCCGCGTTCACTAACGCGACAGAGGCAGTCAGAGGGTAAGTGCCAATAATTATATTAACCTATTGCACTCTACTGTTGGACATAGGCCTTTCCTAATGAGCACCGAAGCACCGTATCCTCCGCCTTGCGAATTCAGTCTTGAAATTATTTAAACAATATATTTAAAATAGATTACAGTTCTCCCTGATTTCCGTTCACCCTTTTTCACGATACGCTGTTTATTTTTGGCAAGAATGAAGTGGAATAAAAATGCACGCCTTGGAAACAAACACCTAGATGAAGGAAAGAGAGGAAGTAATACGTTCCTGCTCACTCGCAACGGTTGACGGAGTACATACAATACGTGACAAGTCTCACAATTTCAAAGGTAGCACTTAACAGTTATTGGTAGGAATGAAATACGAGTATATAATAAAGAAAATATTACAGAATTCTTATAATCATACTTAATATTTAAATATGAAAATTTGCACAGATAGATGGATGACCAATAACCATCTATCATAATCTACATAATCGTCCAATAACCTGTATAAACAGAGGTGTTTGTTGCTCGTTCACGTAAAAATGGCTCAACAGACCTGGATAATATTCGGCACAGATTTTTTCTTGTCTAGAAAGTAGTACGAGGTAGTCAGTCCGCGTGAAGTACTAATCCCATTCTCTTGACCTGCAGAACCCTATTCTTAAAATGAAAACGTATGTGTTAGACTACAATCCAGCAGTAACAATATAATATGGGTTGTGGTGGTCAGATGGCATGCGCTTTACAAAAAAATATCGGAGTTCAGCCAAATCTGCAGTTAGACTGCTAAAGCGAACCCCAGTCTCCGAGGTGAAAGCTTAGGATGCGACGTAGACTCAACCGAAAATTAAATATCTCTACTAACAACGTGTCTGCCTACCCCAATAAGAAAGAAGTGCCACTAATACTAAATAAGTAACAAACAGTAAAACTGTTCTATCCTATCGATTTGTTCAGAAATGTGTTGTTGCAAAGAAAGGCAAACTCCAATTTTCTGGTCCGAACTAAGCAAAGATCCTTCATATTCGCTAGATCCACTACATCAGCTCTAGAGTCTATTTCGGTTGCAAAATAGACATCGTCGGTTCAGAATTTGGGATGTGGCCAATACAATCTCATTCAAAGTTTGCGTGCCGAAAGAGCTCCTTTTGATTCTTCCAGCTAGAGAATATCTTTATACAAATATGTTTTTTTGTTCTATTTACTTATAGCATTAAGTAACATTTCTCTTTATTAACCCCAGACAAAAAAGAGGGGTGTTATAAGTTTGAAGTGTGTATGGGTGTGTATGGGTGTGTGTGTGTGTGTGTGTGTGTGTGTGTGTGTGTGTGTGTGTGTGTGTGTGTGTCAGTCTGTCTGTGGCATCGTAGCTCCCAAACGGCTGAACAGATTTCGATTTTGTTTCTTTTGTTTGAAAGATGGTTTAGTCGAGACTGTTCTTAGCTATGTTTCATAAAAATCGGTTCAGCCATTTAAAAAATATGAGGAGTGAAAGTGGCAATTCAAAATCTAATATTTTCAAATTATACCCGTGTTGGCTATCAAATGAAAGGTCATAATTTATACATCATGATTCAGCAAGTTTTATGGAAATCGGTTAAGCGGTTATCTATAAAAAGCATGAAATAAAAAAATAAATTAAAAATTTAAAAAACTCCCGCCCCCAAAGGAACCTATAAAAAGTAAAATAATAACTATTAGGTACATTATGACCTACCCTAAGTATTGACCCTTTTGTCATTTGTCTCGTCGGGGAACCACCGCGCCGTCTGACCGTCAGGGGGAATATAGCATACCAAGGTACTTAGCGGTCCCCCGACGACGAGACAAATGACAAAGGGACAATACTTAGGGTAGGTCATAATGTAATAGTTATTATTTTACTTTTTATAGGTTTTTTTTGGGTCGGGGGTTTTTTATATTTAGAGGCTTTTACTACTGTGTAGTAGGTACGTTAACCCCATTAAAGATGTTTAGAAGTTTGTTATTCAATCACGCTCAAATGGCTGAACTGCCTCTCTAGACAAGTGGCAATTCGTTGCTCGGCGTATGATGGAATAGAATGCCAAATGTATGGGATTTGACGTATATGACAGGCGTCAACGAATTGCACTTGTCTAGGGAGGCAGATCTAGCCGAAGTTTGATACAGAGATAGATTATAGTTGGGAAAGATCTTCGTGGTCCAAAAACACCCTTAAAGCCCTAAAAAAAAAGAAAAGAAAAATGCATAAAGGTATGATTCCGTAGCCGACCGCATACGACAACTGCCGACGCATGCAGCAGATACAATGCACCCATTACTTGTTAAACTCCGATAGGGATAAAGGGAACCATTTAGAAGCCGCAATGAATTACGCGTACTTATATGCTGCGTGTGTCTGCACCACCTGCGGTCACCTTCGGAATCATACTTTAAAGGGGCAAAACTTTTAATTTATTTCGTTCTTTACCTTGACATACAGAATACTTACTGTAAATAAAGAACGTAAAATTGGGCCTATAATTTAAAGGTTGGATAATATTCAGCTGAGTATGAGTACCCTCCTTTCTTTTTACATGAAATTCAAACTTCTTCCATCATTTGGATAATTTAGGACTCTTTGCAGCAATTTAGGTAGCAAAGTTGTTTTTGAATTTGCATTTTGGAGTTAGGTTCTACTTTATAATCCATATCCATACTTCCATACTAATGTTATGAATGCGAAAGTAAGACAGAGTTACTTTGTCTGTTACACTTTCAAGCCTAAACCACAGAATTGATTTTGATGAAATCTGGTAAAGAGATAGATTAGACCTTGACAAAGAATATAGGGTAGGACTGGTCGCGGTAACCGACATCCACGTGGACGGAGTCACAGGCAACAGCTAGTAACAAATAAACTCACTTCTTTAGTTAAGCTGGAGGAGTTGCAGTGAATACTAATCACTTCGGTTATTATTAGAAATTGATTTAAAAAATGTAATCCAAATATTGTGCGTATGTGTGTGTGTGTGTGTGTGTGTGTGTGTGTGTGTGTGTGTGTGTGTGTGTGTGTGTGTGTGTGTGTGTGTCAGTCTATCTGTGGCATCGTAGCTCCCAAACGGCTCCCAAATTAATTTAAATAAATAGCATTACACACGCCCTCCGCTCAATTTAAACATAGTAAGCATTTAAGTATCAAGTACACGAGCACTGGTTTTCCATAAAACTGCCTCCAACAAAATTGAGAAACAGCTTGGATTCATTGCGGCATTTAAAACTTTAACTCGTTTTCAGTTTCGTTAATGGTTATAGCTCAGTTTAACAGCTGTAATTTTGTTCGTAATTCGGTCGCGCCTTAACTACAAGAACTGACATGGTTCGCTTACCACATAATTACGGGTCGGAACTCGCTGCCATTTTAAACACCGTTCTGCGGTACTTAGGTAAATTAAAAACAACTAATATGGCAAAACATAATACAATAAGAGATATCTACCCGTGGTTAAGTCATTATTAAGTAATCACCTCCGTATCATTCTCGACGCAAAGGTAGGTAATGCTAGCAGCGTCGTCTTACTGAATCGTAATGTCCATCCTTTGTCCCATGAACGAGCCAAAACGGGGGTTACCACCTTAATCGTGGATGCGGCTAGTAATTTCCGAAATCAAGCTTTTTACCTCCGCTCCCCAACTGCCCAAAGTCTCCACTGCAATGAGCATAAAGTAATATAGGCTTCCATTGCGGTGTATTTCACTCATTTCCAAAATGATAATAAGAATTGCAAAAATTGCGGGTGGTATTTTCAAAGCCTCTCCAAAGGCTCTAAAAATCTCACTCTCACAGACAACTATGATAGGTCAATTTCAAGCTGAGTGTACACAGAGACAGCTGCGAAAACTATTTAACGCGTCTCGGGTAGGGGTTCAACGGCAGTCGCTCTCGTAAAAGTCAATATAGGCCAAATAAAAAAAAATACTAGAAGGGTAGACCTCGAGTTCCAAAGTATATGTTTTGGATGTAACCAAGACTAAAGCATCAACAAACAAAAATTTGACGTCACAATGTTATTGTTTTTAAGAAAGAAGAGGCTTGTTGCTTGCCCATTCAAATTTGAAACAGTTCAACTGTAGCATTTAGCCTACGACAATGCAACTCTATAAGTAATGGTGCCATGTGTACACATCAACACGTTAACGCAGCTATTAAGTGCACCAGGAACTGCCCAATAACTTCTAGTTTATGCCCCACATCCAATGGTTGCGTGTAAAATATTGCCAAGTGTGATAAGGTCACTAACTACTGGTATTGGTATGTACAGTAAGCTTCAGAGAAAAGGGACCCCCCTTGATAATGACATGAAAGCATTGAAGTTTTTTGAAAATTTGTGTAAATGTCATGTTGGTCTAGTGGTTATGACCTATGCTTTGTGAATACGGTAACCGGGGGTTCAAATCTTCAGACACAAAGTTCTTTTTTTATTTCGTATAATTATATTTTTATTCTCATAAGCACTTTTGTTAATTATTATTTAAGGAATCAAATTTTATAGTAGGTATGAGGTTTGTAAGAAAAGATAGGCTTGTTGTATAAACAATATTAATTTATTTCTCGAATTACATTTCTAGGACTACATGGAGTCCATTTCCTGGTTGAGTATACAGTTTTTCTATCTGAGTTAAATTGGGGTTACTTATTTTTAGATTTACTTATTTTTAGAACGTAAATTTATTGACAAAACACAATACCCTAAGTATAAAATGTTTACTTCACTTAGGGTCTAAGTGAAGTATAAAATGTTTAATATTATACATAGTTCTAGAAACATAACTACAATATTTATTTACTTATTTATTTAAAGTTGCAAACATTAATTTTTTACACTCTGTATAATCTTTGAATATAAAAGAATGGTTGAAAAATGAAATGTTATTTATGCCTGTGAATCACAAAGAAAGAACCAACATGCTAAACTATAACAGTATAGCAATATACATCTTCCTCTTTGATCACATTTTCTGATAAGTAACCCTTTTAACACAACATTAGAAAAATATGTGAGGTCAGATGGTGCATCGTTAACACATTAGAAGATTACTAAACTTGTAAACAAGAGTAATGGGATTAGGTATTAATAATAATATAATATTATTATTATGAATGTTAGGACACTATTTCGCATTAGTTCCCAAGTTCTGTTTACCTTAGTTCCAGTTTAAAACCATCTGACCCCACAAGTTTTTTATAGGATTAGGATCCGGGCTTTTAGCCGGCCACTCAAACACCGTTATATCTTCTTGTGCATTTAGCCAGTCTTGCACAATTCGGGATGCACTAAAGGGTTATCCTGAACCAGGTAAATTTGTCCTTCTGGATATGCGACCCGCACTGATTATGCGCAGCATTACGTCTTTCAACACTTCAACTACCACTAGCTCGCCTGGGCCCATTGAGGACATCCATCTCCAGTAACCTAAAATAATAATCCTTTTCAAATCTGTTTTTTTTTTGTGATTTTATTTTAAAGAATATTATTATAATCATTTACTTACCTACCTAATGTTAACCGCCCGCTTGTTCTTAAGTCTTATACGTTTTTAGGGTTGAAGGGTGCCACTGAGTGAACTTCCACAATATCATGGCGCCGTTCTGATTCATGAGTGTAAGCAACTGGGCGAGGTCCTTGGCGTTCACATTTTATATCACCCGTCGCTTGATATCTTCGAATCCATCTACGCACTGTATTTCTCTGTAATGAAAATGATAATAAATAAAAGAAACTCCAAAAATCTAACTTGTAAATGAAAATGTAACATGATTAAGCAATAAATAGGTATATAATATATTTTTATCGTAACTCTTACCGTTATGCCTCTATTCTTGCTCCCAGAGAATAACAATTTTAGCTTTCAAAAATGTTGTTATTCGAACTATACTTTCAATTTACTCAAAAAACTGATCAACAACTTAATAAATTGAATAATATTACGAGGAGGATTAACTCCAATGCAAATTACCACGAATTATAAAGTTACCTTCAATCACAGTTTAGTAAATAAGACAAAGAAGTATTCTAATTGCAACCTTAGCGCGCTGTCACAGATATTAAAATACTATAGTCGCAGCTCATACAGCAGATAAGTTTTTGAAGTAAAAAACAAAATGACGGTATTGCAATAAGCTGTATCAAGCGTAATCTATTGAACTAAACGAGAAATCTATACTAATTTCAACCTTATCTTTTAGTCAATTGAGCAGTTATTATTATCACATATGGTGTAGTTGAAATTTAAACCTTACGGTCTACAAAATAACACCGTAATCAACTTTGTTCGATAATAGGAGTAGGTAATGTGATTCATATTTTCGCCATTATTATCAAGTGAACCGTAGCCTAGTGGAGTAAGGCGCGGTCTAAGTAATCGGCTGGCGCTGGAGATGCGGGTTCGAATCCTCAAACGGCACATAAATTAATGTGGCATCTTTTTGTGAGTATGTTGTATCTTGGTATACAATTGAGCCGAAAGACGAAAAATATCAGAAAATTACAAATATGAACATGCAAATAAAAGGCAGATGAAGCTGTTTGCAGCTCAGCGACGATCGCATCGCGTGACGTCATTCGTGAGTCATGTGACGCGGCCAGCGCAGGCGGGGCGATATTCTTTAAGTATTGAGGGGGTCTGTTTTCTCTGACGCTGACTGTACTAGTCTAAGCAGAGTTATTTGTTAGAACATCTCAAATCTATATTTGCACCTATTTAAATTCGAAACCCTTCTATTGTTCCATCACAGATGTTCATTGTTGATGTTCTATAATTTGTATTCTTTAGATAGGTAATGACTTAACTTATTTTCTATGTATTCTACTTGATTGATTGTTAAGAACAAATAAATTGCGTATTGGTATCGCGAAAGCCGCTAACTGACCACGAACAACGCGCAGCATTTAAATAAATAATTGTCCGGAATGCCCCCCTAGACAAGTGGCAATTCATTGGCCGTCACAGTCGTCAACGGGAGTATATTAATAAACGTCAAATCTTATATATTGGTCATTCTATTACAACGAATTGCCACCTGTCTACCTGCACTACGTGGGCCAGGCCGAGGCAAAGCATTTCATTACATAAGTAGCTAATTTATTTACTAGAGCTATCGGGATATTTACTATGTATTCTTTGAAGTTTCCGATATTTCGGCGCAGTTGCAAGCACCATGATCTCGGAGGAAATATCGGACACTCCAAACAATACATGGTAAATATCCCGACAGGTCTAACAGTAATGTGAACGACCACGCTAGTCTCAATAGCTAATTTCTTGTTCCGTACAACCAGTTCCGAAGTACTTCATTTGTGTCCCGGTAGGTACTGACTGTACGAATGCTCGCTCTGTAACATGTAACATTGAGCCGTGAACGCCGTCAAGTACAACATATTTTAAGATTAACCTTTATCCACAGAGTATATTTTTCTTTCCGCTCTTAATAAATATTGGTAGGAAGCAGTCAGTACTCAAATAAACAGAATAATTCAAAGCATAAATCAATTTTCCGCTCTAATTAGAGCAAGACATAACAAAGGAAAGCTTTTAAAGGAGAAGAAAATAATTCTATTCGTTTTCCGTTCTTGATAAATTCGTTCGTAACTTAGCCTCCTATTTTGATGATTCCAAATTCGGTACCGATATTAATACCTATTATACTGAAGAATGATTCAAGAGGGAAGTATGGCGCTATTGTTTCGATCAAAGATCCAATCGCTTCAAAAGGGATAGTAAAATTTCTAGGTGATAGATCCATAGCAGATTTAAAAACCTCCTCGAGGTGTATGGATGTGACAATGACTGTTCTCCATCTGGCGAGTTCACCGTCTCTGTATTCTTACGAAGTGTTGGTTATTGCGGACCTCAGCTCGGCTAAGCCGAAACTCTAACTGGTCACCGACAGAAACTCTTCTTCTACAGTAAGTAAGAAAACCTCTGTAAAATTATCTCGGGTAAATTTTGTTTGTATAGATCAACGTCTCGTCAAGTTGTAATTTTGACAGGCAGTTGACAGAAACAATGGCTCTTCAGAAGTGCAAGGCCGAAAATACTATAAAAAAAAATACTTTTATAGACCAATGGTGGACAGGCTGGGAAACTTGTCACTCTCTTAAAAGGCCAAAAGACTCGTATCTCGCGTTCACGTCCCAAACAGGGCACTTCTCCTATGATAGCCTCCTAAAAAGAGCTCCATATCTAGACCCAAACTAAACGTGATATTTAACGGAAATCGAACCCACACCCACCTCTGGCTAAACAGTCGAGTGCATTACCGCTATACCACAGAGGTCGTCGACACGTATCTTAACTAGCTTCTAGAATACTAATGAACACAACAACACTTTATATCTGTTTAGAAACATCACACATACTAAATAAGTAAAATATGTTGAATAAATAAGTGGTTATAGTGAAGACAATCCATATCTGGCTAGGGGTCCTAACGTAGCGCCAATGGATGGCACCCTATCGAGAAATACGATTGTATTGTTATTATTTATACGAGTAGAGGGAATAACGGTGCAGATATCTTTATAGTTGTGTGCGTTGGATAGTATTTATGTGCAAAATATTTGTGCTTTGGTGCCAGTTGGTATTTTTTTGTCCTGCAACTTTTTCGCAGGTCGTTCTAATCGAGTGTGGTGCGTATGTGTATAAAGATTAACCCGATCCTTCGCCTTTCGCATCCAGTCTGTCCCAGATACCTTTACGGGTATAACAAAAAGCCTTCAAATTAAAAGCTGTGTATTTTTGTACCAACTTAATCGTAATTGACACCAAAACACTCTTTAAATCTCTCTGCTACTGATTAGGCAGTCCAGAAGTGGTTTGTTTTAAATTTAAAAATACCTAGTCAAATTTCTTTGTTAAAGATAATAGACCAAATACAATATGAAATCTTATAATTTTCCACAAATGTCCTATATTTTCAAAACGAAACAGTGTTTTTCATAATGACAAGCGCAACTACAAACGAGTCACGAGTTTTTATTCTTTGTTCTTTTTATCTCGGTAAATGAACAACTTTATTAAATACAAACAAACTTAGCAAAATGATATTTTTCTTGTCTACAAAAGCACTTAAGTACTCAGCAGGGTACCGATGAAAAATGCGTTCGAAACACCCGCGGCTAATGCGGGTTCCGGGCGATGATCGCGTCCAAATGCCCACGAACTGTTGTTAGAAAACAGCTTTTAATATTTTTTGTTTTAATATTATATTTTTGGTTTGGAACTACTCCAAAGTAAGTATACGTATATAGGCACTTACTCCATCCACTCAACCGAATAACGGTCAAATACAAAGAACTGTTTATAGTGGTGACTTGGTTCGTCAGGGCTTTTTGGGAAGTATGGTGCTGTTGGTTCATCGTTAGGGTGTTTATTTAAAGAAAAAGGTTGCCGGTATTGGCTTTCGGTTGACTTCATGTCAATTCATTGTTTGTCAAAAAAAACGCAAAGTATTCGCGCCCACGTGTTTTTAAACATTTGAGCGCGAATGCGTTGCGATTGGTTCTTACCGTATGTGGTGTTAGAATGTAAACGACGAACTATTATCATTTCTGTTGCCATGGAAACTTGTAGGGGTAGGTAATCGATACAGGTAACTTGTTTCTTTATATTATAAGCACCAATTATGGTCTTTCTGTTAGTTCCATGTGCATTCAAAGCTTGCGCTTTGGAGACCTGGTTCTAATTGGTGATATAGAACTACTCATGTATATCCTCACGCATACGTGAGGATATACTTACTTGAGTAGTTCTCACTCTTTTCTTCCTCTTAGCGTTAGTAGTTCTCTCTAAAATAATATATGTAATTGGATATATATGAGTATAGGGACATATCCCACATAAAGCATAAAAAATCCCTGTAATACTTTCAAAATTTAAAAAAGTGTTTTGTAGGTAGGTACTACTCAACACTAATGGGGACGAAATTTGCCGCAACTTATAGTCTGGTGCTACATAAGTTACTTTTATTCCAGTAGTGGGAGGCAGCAAAACCACACAAAGAAAATAAGGCAAAATTTATCTCAAAAAAGGTACATTACTTAATAATTTACACAGTACGTTTGAATTAAAAAACATATCCTCGATGTACACAAATCACAAGTAGCACTTTCTGGAATTAAAGTGTGGACCTTGGGACACGAGAAGTCCATTACAATGGACCTTCCGTTGCACTTGTTACACTAATGGGCCCTCTATGTGTTAGTGAGGGGGTATGTGTCACGCTGGGGCTCTTAAACGTCTTACTAAGTTGGTGTGAGGTTTTCACTTAGTACTTTGTTTATAGCACGAAATAGAAATATATAAATACTTTGGGTTTCAAAAAGTTGAAGTAAAAAATAAGTTGTTACATCTTCATGAATAATCTTCACAGTTATGATATTACTTCGTACGGAAGCACATCCGTAAAAATCCTATAACCGATGGTTCTTAGCCATTTTATGCGCCGGTAAATAACCGGCGCATAAAATGGCTAAGAACCATTTCCGAAGTTGATTTTATATCGTGTCAAAATTTGAACTCAATCAATGCAAAACTTTTTGAGTTTTTGAAAATGACAATTTGTGATAACAGCAGACGGACGGCGAAAAAAAACTTACCCGATTCGTCTCTTGAAAGACGCAAAGCGTAAAACATCTAGTCAAAAGTGTAAATTCCCATAAAGTGAGTAAAAAAGCAAACACTTCGTTCGCGGTATTCGGGTAACTTATACAGACTAAAATGGCCCATCCATTTAGTCTCTTATCAACATTTTCACTTCGAAAATGTTAAAGGCTTTTGCCAATATTTTCTAAAAAAAAAAATACTTTAGGTAGAGTAGTCCTGTCAACCCTTTTAGCTTATAAATGCGTGAATAAAGTTTGTATTTTTACAAAAAAATCATGATGTCTCCTCACTTAACCCTGACAACCCAACAAACATTTTTGAAGTCGCCACAACGTGCCGAATGTAACTTTTGGTTGTATAAGCATGTCGCCAAAACGTCGTTATCACGTCGTTACGACCGAAAAAGGGCCCATTTTATACGACTTAGAATTGTATAAGAGTCGCATAGTAGTTGTATCAATGACATATTCAGTCGTATAATGGTCGAATAGATGTAGTGAAATTCATTTTTTGCTGCATTATGGTCTACAATACCACTGTTTTACGACACTTTGTCGAATACCAGTGCAAATGAAGACATTTTTATTGAATTTTGTTGTACTCATAACAGTGAAGAGTGAAAGAGACATTATAAATTAGAGTTGTCAAAACTCTACCTAGTTTAAGTTAGCCATATTCATTTAATTTCAATATGTTATATCTCGAAACGCGTGTTGAAGTGCATTAATCTATTGGGGAATTAATTTTATCGTGTAATATGCGCTAGTTTTCTTAGTATAATGCACGCGCCTTAGAAATACTTACTTAAAATTAAACAACATTTCTCACTATATTTTTAGCGCACGTGCTAAAAGTTACTTTTATACCTACGACTCTAAGACGCGACACAACCGTAATACGACTACAAAACGACCTTTCATTCTGTGCAGTTAATTTTATGTGCGATAATTAGTCGCCATATTAACAAAACAAAATTAGGGTTCAACGAGTAAATTTTAAATTTTATTTTAGTAGTAAAAATAATATGATGTGATTTAATGGACGTCGATAAGTTTTTAACCAAGATAGATTTTTCGAAGTTAATACATAATTATGTATTTGAGATGGCTATGGATATCTACACACATCTCTATCATCATTTAAATAAATAAAACCAACCAATATTACTTGACTATTTTATTTACTTATAACTTCCATGGTGATATACATAAAGAGCTGCGTAATTCTACATACGAGTACAAACTCTAGTTACCTACCTATATAAATATGAATCAAATAGGTAAGAAACGGACCTTGAAATATCACTTGTCTCTTTTTTTTCTAATATGCAAATAGACAGGGCGATTTTATAGTCATTTCGGAAGAAGAGATTTTGAGCACTATAAATATTGTATTTATATCCACGGAATTGCCCCAGAGGAAAATTCCGTAATTCCACTGTATTATATAGTGCAACCTTGATATAACGACCCTTGAAATAACGAATTTCTCGCTTTAACGAATTTTTCATTATCCGAAGTTTATCATTTTTGCTGGTTTCGCTTTCGCTTTCATAGTCTATTTCACTATCACTGAAACATATTTTCTCAAATATTTCATCTTATTTATCTTGTTTTGTCTCTACTACTTCAAAACAACTAGATCCGCTTTCTGCGCTTTGATTTTGCAAGGAACTCTCCTGAACTCAAAATTAAATTTTGTACGGAACCACCTTCAGTTTTATTAAAAATAGAGATAAAGAATGACTGACTTGTAATGTTAAGTTACTCTACAGCTATGCGACATTCAGTCACTTAATGGTAGTATAATAGTGTTCAAAATGACTAAAAGTCGTGTAAGAGTGCAATTTATCACTCTATTACGATTATCGCGTATAAGTAGTTCTTGCGACTCTAATACGATTCAGTTTGGTGTAAAAGTTGTATAGACGTTAGTAAGACGACATCATCGGTTTTACCACTGAAAGTTGTATAATGGTCATAGAAAACAGTCGCGGAGACGTTTATACGACGTCTTTATACGACTTCAAGTTGTATAAGGATAAAGAGGCACTGAGTCGTATTAAAACCTAAAATGACTTCTATACGACGTTTATAGAACATTAAGTCGTGTAATTTTCACTTATACGACTAAAATGTTTGTTGGGAATGTCACATAAATATTTTAACACTCTAAGAGCTCCATTCAGGCATTACAACAAAAACAAAGGGCTTTTTTTCCGCTGCTCAAGCAATTAAGCCAAATATAGCCTATACATATATTTAGCAGTCCCAGTGGCCGCAAGACTAATGTATATAGGCCTCGAGGGAAGCTTTAGCTCCAATAAGTATGAAGGCCTGTTATTAAGGCCATGCAATTTGGCCCATATTGGCGTTATATTTGGGTATATGGTAGTTGTCTGGTTAGGAATATGAATATATTTACAACATTTTACTGGATATTGGCAACAATAATACTGTAGGTTGTTTGTCGCCACACAATAAAGTGAACCCATTGCTGAATTCCCACTAGTTCTATGCCGTACTTCTGTGTACTAGTAAGACTTTTATGCCTGTTAACTTTGAACACAGTTGGGTAAGAAGACTCCTAATGCCTCAATCAAGACCTCCGCACATGTTTCCTAACCAATATCCATACTTCCATATCCATATTTAATATTATAAATGCGAAAGTAACTTTGTCTGTCTGTCTGTTACGCTTTCACGCCTAAACCGCTGAACCGATTTTGATGAAATTTGGTACAGAGATAGATTAGACCTTGAGAAAGGACATAGGCTATGTTTGGTCGCGATAACCGACATCGTGCCGCGGGCAAAAGCTAGTGTATTATATGCGCGTTTGGGCGCGCGGTGTCTAATTCTGCGGATAATTAATAGAGTATTATCACCCCATCTTATCCGAACTAGAAATAAAATCCTGTACCAAGTTGCCCAGACGCTTCCACGCTGGCCAGACGGGTTGGTACTACCAACCCGTCTGGCCAGCGTGGAAACAGTACGCCAGAACCTCCTAATATTGGGAGAGGCCTTTGTTCAGTAGTGGCCTGTGATACGCTGTGATAGATTATCATATTTGGTGATAGATTTACCAATTTGAGTACCTTTGATGACAACATAATATATTTATAAACTTTGCAGGTTAAAAATATATTTCCCTTTTTTATATAGAGGTAGTAAGTGTGTATATTGTTATGAATGATTTGATAAAATATGCTAACACGTGCTACGAGTTAAATTAACACCTATGTTTTTCAGTGATACTCACGCACATTAAGCTTACTACCGTCAACTGAAAACTTTGCACAGAATTAATGTCGCTTTAATAACCGGAGCATATAACCCAAATGTTAGTTGGACCCTGTATACCAAACTTAGAAAGTAGAAGTACTAATAGGGCCCACAACTTTTACTAACCCCGTTTAGCTAACTGTTTTAGTTTGGGTATAAACTAGTGTCTTTATGCCTTATATTCTACTATGGCTTGGTCAACATATACCTAATGGTCGCACCTCACATGGCTAATTGTATAATGCGTATTTGCTTATTTGACAAATATGGCTAATACGTATAATTGACAAGTTGTTCAGGTTTCTTAAATTCTGTACACCCAGTGATAAGTGATTTAATATTAAAAAACTATTTTGTATAAATGTTTTTTTGTTCATAAAACTTATATGTATTATGGCAATTCATACTATATTATTACATCTTATATAGTTGACCCAGTAAACTTCGTACTGCCATTCAAATCGTTTTAAGATAGAAAAAATGAATACAGCGCAGGCGGGACTCGAACCCGCGATCTTTCTCTTACAGGGGGAATACTCTGACCACTGAGCCACCAAGCCTCGCCTTTTTCTTTTCCTTTTCTTTCCATTTTTCTTTCTTTTTTAACCGACTTCAATAAAGGAAGAGGTCCTTAATTCGTCGGAATTTTTTTGTATGTTCACTGATTATTCAAAGACGCCTGGACCGATATGCAAAATATTTTTTTGTTTGATAGGTTATACTTCCCAGGTGGTCCCATATAAATTTTATCAAAATCGGTCAAGCAGTTTATGAAATATCAACAAAATCGGTTGAAGTCGGTTTTTAAAATTTTAAATTTGGTGATGTGTGACAATTCACATGTGGTACCTCTTTGAAGTGATTACTTTTTTGTGATGTAAATTGTATTTGTCTGTATTTGCATGTTTGCATGCACGTCAAATACCACCATAAATGCCACCATAAAATTTACTTGTGTAGGTATTAGATTTAATTCCAGATTCGTCAATTGCGATCCAAATCATATCGTGTCGTCCTATTCATCTAATTTTTAGGCATGTAGAGAGGAGAACTCAGCATACAAAACTCTCAAAAACGATGGTTACTTATGTAAGGTCAAGTTTTAGGAGTATTGGTAAACCCTAAGTAACTTTCGTCACGATATCAGCATTCTCTGAACCTTATTCCAACTCAGTCGGGGTCAGCTTTCCAGTCCATGATGCGGCTAAGCTTCGATATTTTCCGTGAAGCGACTGTCATCTGACCTCCGCAACCAATGACGATATCGAAGTTCTTTTATAAGACTAGTTGGAACATATCAAACAAAAATGAAATAACGAGGAACAAACGAAGTGAGGCGACGACCTTCGATATTACCTACGAAGTGTAGCCTATTGCCTATTTATGTCAATATTTAAGAATGAATTTTCCCCAATTGAGTGGAAATAAAGGTATGTATCCGAAGCCGACCGCATACGACAACGACAGACGCTTGCAGCAGATACAGCGTACCCATTACTTGTAAAGGCCCCGAATCAGATCGCATCGAAAAATCGGTATTTTCGAAACCGTTTTTCTTATTAACTATGAAAACTACAGATCTGGGATTCACAATTCACATACCTGGATACTACAGGATATACAGAGTAACTTCTTCTTTTCATAAATTAAATAAAAAACGAGAAAATAGTAGAAAAGAGACTCTGAACATCACTCTACTCTTCCTTATGAAACCAAATATCTTCTACAATATGTATCCAAATAATGTTAAATAAGTGTATAAGCATGACGTGATCTTCTTAGTTTGCAATCGTCGCCTATAAAGTTATCTATTTAAATTGGTTTTACTGATTTTTACGGTTCAAATATGAGCCAATGACCTTGAGCATTTGTATGGTCAAAGTCATTCGCGTATGTAATCACCTTAAATGCCGATGCTGATAAAAGGGATAATTAAGAAGCCGCAATAAATTATGCGCATGTGCTGCGTGCGTCGGCAGTTGACGTATGCGGTCGGCTACGGAATCATACCCTTAAGTCCCTAAACCCTAGGAAATCATACCTCTAAACCCTACGGATACATTATTCGTAGCCTAAACCTAATCACTAATGTTGCCTGGAAGAAATCACTTATATGGTAAGGCCACCCTTTGTGCATTTTACTGTAACTGTATCTATATACAATAATATATGATAATAAAAGTATGCAATAAAGAATTATCTATCTGTTTATACTGGAGATTGATGGCACTTGGTGGAACTTGCTACACATATTGAATAAATCACTTGTACTTTTCCACAATTATTTATTTACTTGAACCTTACCGGTTTCACCTTACGGCATTATCAACTTTTGTAAACCTTTGATAATGCCGTAAGGTGAAACCGGTAAGGTTCAAATAAATAAATTGTGGAAAAGTACATGTGATTTATTCAATATAATTATCTATCTATCTGTCTTAATCCAGTTAAACTCAAAATTATTCAAGCATATTATTCAAAATGATCTATATTCTCGACACGTAAGGCTCGATCGCAGCATAGCTCAAGTTACATTATTCTGATGCCCCAGTTCTGAAATTTCAGTGGCACTGATGTACTAATAAGGTCAGGAATACAATGTTCGCTCGTGTACCGAGTGTAGCAACAGCGGAATTTACAGCAAATGTATGACGTCACTGGCATTTCTGTGTTCAATGCCAAAAGTTTACCTAACTATACAGAATTTTGGTATTAATTGCGGTGGCTGACATCTATCTTTGTATTTATTTTTTGTGAGTTTTATATGCGTTGATGACGTTCACTCAACTGGCGGTATGAGCTTGGTCAAAGACTGGTTCATACGTAGTGGTCGTGTACGTGTTTTACTTGTTGTGACTGGTTGGGTTTGATATTATAGGAAGTAGGACACGACGGCATTTCCTTCCAAATCGAGCAGTCTGACTAAGGAAGTACCTCCGCCATACAGAATACCGCGGCTAAATAACCTTGTGTTGTGTTCCCAGTGGTGAGTAGGGTAGGCAGAGCTCACTAGAGAGGTTTTGTGCTGTCAGTGGGAAGATCAAAGGCTTGTCCTACTTATCTTCTGCGCTGATGGCACAGAATCTTTCTGTTTTTACAGAGTTAGCAGCACGAGCGTGACTGGTGTTGCACTCGTCCATTGGCTTCGGTGACCACTTTCCATCAGGTGGGCCGTGGGCTGTCTGCAACCTAAGTAGTATAAAAAAATGATCTTAGAAATTTGCTTAAACCCTTCCTGTGGAGCGGTTATTCGTAATATCAAAGTATTTAAGTCATAATTGATCTCACTAGCTTAGTACAGATCAAGACACTTAAAAGCTGGGTCCACATTTGTATCCTTTGCCCGATCCGATCACCGTATCCGTATCGGCGACGCGTATTATGATCACAATGTATACATCAGTGATACGCGTATCATCACCCGTCCACATATGCGATTATGATACGCGTTGCCGATACGGATACGGTGATCGGATCGGACAAATGATACAAATGTGGACCCAGCTTAAGGTACCTTCGTATATAATGCAGAGAATTCTAGAACTCTGTATACAGGTTTCAGTTTACTGACAAAGTTATCGTAAATTAGATGTCAAATACATGCTAATTTGGGAATGAACTTGTATAACTAATTATTGGGTTATGTTATGTTGCTAAACAGATTGTTAACTAAAGCAGGTAATATTATGAAATTACTACTACACTTAGATGACTGACAAGCACACGGCCCACATGATGGAAAATGATTACCGTGGTCTATGGACGTATGCAACACCAGGAGCGTTACACGAGTGCTGCCGACCTCTAATAACACTAGTAAGGTACAGTCTAAAAGGGGTCATAGTTACAAGAGTTGAAAAAGAATATTGATATTTGTGTCCACGAAAAACATAGTCATTATGAAAACCATAGACTGCAATATTTTGTTAATTACTACACCTCTGTACATGTACAAGTACATCCCTTTGAAAATATACACGCACGAGTAGGTATATATTGTATTCCGAAGAAAATCGGTTTAAAAGAACATTTCTGCAATCACTTCGATGCCTGTCCGTCCATCTGTCTGTTACAGGTATTTTTTCCCAGACTGACGTGGGAAAGCTAACTTGGCAATACTGCAGTGAGTGATGGCCCAAACAGAATTCGTTTCTATTTCAGGAGGTCAGTTTCAGGAACCAAAAGTTTTTTATGTTTTTTTTTTTTCATTTTACGCTGTCCTGTGAAGGATTAGGTTAATGTTCGAATTTCAAAATCAAAATCTTTTTTTTTTATTAAATGTTTTAACAATTTTGGGATAACCCGCTCACAGCGGGAACATGGGACAAGTCGTGTACGTTGGAATGACGTGCGGGGCTAAAATGTTCTGAGACTGTGGAAAATTCTATCTCACAGGTTATTTTATATAGAACTAGTTGATGCCAACAGCTTTGCCCGCGTGGAATTATGTTCTCGTTCCTGTGACCCATGGGAACTTTTTGTAAACCTTCTAAGGAACTTTATCATACGAAAGAAAAATTTGCCGAATCAGTCGAGTCGTTCTCGAGATATGCGCTCAGCAACTTCCATGTTTAATAGGTGCAAATATTTGTATGCAAGAATATGGGTATTTCACATAAATATGTTAAAATCTCGCAAATAAAAAAAAAACTTGATTTCACGGAACCAACAGACAAGTTGACACGAATTGATGAATTGGTGGATGATTATTTCTCAATTATGCCAGAATCACTACTTTTATCCTAATCATAGGTTCCTGTGGGTTCCACGAACGGGACCAGTAGTCCAGTATAACGCACGGATGGAGCCACGAGCAACAACTAGTTGAAAATATAGCAAAAAATATTGAACAATGTGAAAGAACTAGGACCAAGATACACTAAGTAGTTCTCATACACTAAACATTTTAAAACGTAATAATATTATTAGGTATATACTCCACAAAACCTGCTACTTGTATTATAAGCGTATTACAAAAGTCTAGTTATCCTTATATCCCTCTAAAATTGGAAGCCAAACCTGTTTTGAGAGTAGGTGTTGATAATAGCAACTATCCCGGGTCCCGGAAAAATCCCAGAAATCTTATACGAGCGGATTCCGCTACGTTTGATCCATGTTGGAGCGGGCCAAATCCGGCTACACCGGGCAAAATTGTCGTTCTAAAACAACTCTGAAATGTGGGCCAATATAAAAGCGAAAATGTACTTTTGGCTTATGGTACAAATAGTATTAAGGTGTAAGATTTTGTTCTTTTCTATATTATTATAAAGAGAAAACATTTGTACATACATACATATACTCACGACTGTAAATCCCCGATGGGGTAGGCAGAGGCGTATTATCACCCACATTTCGCCAACTAGGATTTTTAGTCTCACGTAATAGGGGGCGAGCCTATTGCCGTCAAACGGGCACTTGATCAGGAAGGTTTGTATTTTTATGTAACGAATAAACTCAAAAACTACTTGACCGATTTCAGAATTTCTTTTGCCATTAGAAAGCTACATTAGCAATGAGGAACATAGGCTATAAAATGTTTACAAAAAAATTAAGGAGCCTTACTAAAACTGCAGTAACATTTTTAAACTGGGATACACGAATCAATCATTATGGTACGAGTATAAGTAGTTTTGTTATCCCCATAGGACCCATACAGAACTTCTATAGGCCACGGTAACCACTCTTTTTCCATCAGGTAGGGCCCTGTGCTTGTCAAAGTTAATGTATAAATAAATAAATAAATAAATATTCTACAACATTCTACACAACGCTATCTAGACCCATGGTAAGCTTAATTAGCTTGTGTTATGGAATCTAGAATGCGGATATACATACTTAAATACTTTTTTTTTTGTAAATACATACATATTATACATAGCAACATCCAGACCAATGCAAATATTTATATTCATGCATACAAATATTGGCACTGAGCGGGGATCGAACCCGCACCTGCTGCGTAGCAGCCGCGTTCACTACCGCTACGCCACAGAGGCAATATGAGAGTAGGCGGGTATGTATATTAAGTATGTTTTGTTTATTATTATTATGAGCGGTTTGAAGCCACAATGATGAATAAATAAGAATTTGCTGAGCTATTTATGCAATTCACTGTACAAGAAGTCCCCATAGCGTGGCGATAATCACCTAATGCGGGAAATAAGATCTAGAAATAGAAAAATAAACAGTTATCATTGTCAGTTCTCATAGAATGTCATGACTAGGCCATGGCCACCATAATTCATGTCAATATCAAATAGCCATCGTAAAACAATGGCTTTCGAATACTTCATGAACTTTATTTATGGAATGAGGTCTTAGAGACGGAATATTAATCAAAGCAGTACTTATCATTGATATTTTCATAACTAACTAGCTCTTGATCGCGGCTTTGCTCGCGTTGACCTTATCTGGATTTTTTTTTTGGAACCTTTATTTCTTTTACTAAATTAACAGTAGCCTAACTTATGCTTTAAAAAATCAACTATCTGGTAGTAAATATCCTATTAAAATTGGTCCAGCTGCTTCGGGGACTATCTGTCACCAGTGGTGGCGTCGACAGCTGTGGGGGCTACTGGGAATAACCCCCGAAACAGACAGAAGGGCATAAAACAGATAGACAGACAGACAATAGTTTACAAATTTCGTTTTTTGTTTATACCTTGGTTATTTGGTTTATATCGTATACACATTCATTAAAAAAACTGTTATTTTAACGTTACAAACAGACACTCTAACTTTATTTATTTGTAAACACAAGTCAAGCTATCAATTAATTATTAAACGCTAATAAAGACGTTTAAACTTGCCACTCTGCAGGATTAGCTGGATAAGTAACTCAAAACTCGACAGGTACAATTCCGTTCATTTAAATTGCGACCCGTCCGAAAGGGCTAATGTACAGTCGAATGAATTCATTAAACAGAATCGCGAACAGGAAATAACAGCAAAATATCTTCAACATAATAACTTCCTAAATAAAATATAATCTACATTTCTAATCCTCAAGTTTCAGAGTGACAGTTTGGCTGACGAGGGATCGCTCTATACGCGTCGAGTGACATTTCTATTAGTAGGCAATTTTCATTCGAGAATAATTCGTGAAGTTTTTCAACGATTCTCGACTTTAAACCAAGTTTTTTACTTTGATAATGACTTGGAAGATTGGTGCGGATTTGTATACGTATTATGTTCATTTTTTTATACCATTTAGGTCGCAGTCTACATAATGAAAAGTGGTTACCGCGGCCTATAGTCGAGTGCACCGCCAGGGGAGTCACAAGTGCTACCGACCCGTAGGAACAGAGAGATTGTGTGCCGTCAGCGCAGAAAACAAGCAGGTCAAGCCGTTGATCTTCCCACTGCCAGCACAAAACCTCTCCAGTGAGCTCTGGCTACCCTACTCACTGCCTGGAACACAACACGAGGTTATTAGAGCCGCAGTACTCTGTATGGAGGGGTACTTCCCCAGTCGGTCTACTCGATTGGGACGGAAATACCACCGTGTCCTTTTTGCATTTAAAGTTTTTTGTTTTTTGGTTGCATGAATGAGCCTACCTTGGCATAACTGGAAGCAACTAGACTTTTTTTTTTTTTTTTTATCGTGCGAAAAATCCCCACGGATACCTCCCCCGCCGGAACCGGAGGAAGAGGTTATGTCGGACTCGAACCGACTAAAACGCACGCCGTCTGTGGGCCGTCGGTTGCCGAAGGTGAGGTTGTCGTAGCCATATCCCTCGCACCCCGGCCGACCCAGGGCCAAATCTCTCGATCTGGCCCTCATCCCGTGTGGGGACCACAGAGTCTCCAACTCGCCCCGGGTATGGGGAGGCACGCAATGCGCGCCGCCGCCGCGGCCTGCTTCTGCTAGGGTGACAGGCGGCTCCACCCGTCACCCCCAGGCCCGCGCTCATGGGGGACGGAGGTCATTCTGCGACCTCCGACGCCCGAGTTGCCGCCGCTCGTTGCGGGCCGCGCGGTTAGCGATTCTCCTGCGCTCCTCGCGGGCGGCAAGGTCTGCGATTGTCCTTCGCTCCCGCTCCGCCGCCCACTTTACGAGCATGATTTGCTCGCAGAAGGAGGCGCCCGCGGCCCACGCATCCGCGCAGCGAACCATCGCTGCGAGCAGAGTGGCGAGCGTGAGAGCTCTCACTGACAGGGTCGCCACCAGCTCCCGTCTCGGCGCCTCCCACGCCGGACACTCGGTGAGCGTGTGCAGCGCCGAATCCTCGCTCGCGTCGCAGTGATGGCACTCGGACGTTGGCTCTTTCTTCGCGGTCCGATGCAGATACCGCCCGAAGCATCCATGATTGGTGATGATCTGCGTCAGCCAGAACGAGAGGCCGCCGTGTGGCCTCTCTAGCCACTCCCCCATGATGGGTCTTACCGCCGCTACTACGGCGTGCCCTGCGCGTGGTCGCCCAAGTCGTAGCTCCCACTCCGCTACCATGTCCCTGTGGAGCCGGGATTTCACGGCCCGAATTTCTTCAGGCTCAGGATTGTGTCCCCGCTCCCGCGCCTCCTTTCGGAAACGATATAGCGCCGAAAGGGTTCTCGCTTCCAGGATCCACGGTAGCAATCCGGCAAGGAGACTCGCTGGGAAGCAACTAGACTCGTTAATTTTTACACAACAGCTCGAAAATGTTCTGCCGATGGTCGTCCCCGAACCACTTAAAGTTTAAACATAACATAACATAATCTCACGCCCATATTCCCCGAAGGGGTAGGCAGAGGTGCTAGCACCCACATTTCGCCGTTTATGTTTAGGTCCCAATGTAATAGGTGGCGAGCCTATTGCCATTAACCGGGCACTTATAAACCTGCGATAAAGCTCTAGCTGCAAAGCTTAAAGTTTAAGTATAGATAAATAAATTTGGTTATGCGAAAGTGGTTCCACCAAGATATTTGGGCCCAAGTATTCACTGTGGGCTCACTTACCAGTTAGTGCCCTGTAGAACGTAAAATGAGACGCTGACGAAGGTGCCTTTTTCAGTATTAGGAGATCAGACTGCAGTCACTCTCATAATTGACAATACTTTAAAAACAAGTGGACCCCAGGCTCCGGATGAAAACCTCAGATGCAACTACAGCTAGAGTTTTCTTGATGGCGTCCGATTGCTATAAGGTCGAATTCGACGGGTGGCCACGCCGTTTTCCAGGAATGGACTTCATTCATACATTCACGACGTAAATACACGAATAAGAAGGCTATGAGTACTTATCAATACTTGACAGCCTCCGTGGCGTAGCGGTAGTGAACGCGGCCGCTACGCAGGAGGCGCGGGTTCGATCCCCGCTCAGTGCAAATATTTGTGTGCATTAAATATGGGTATTTGCATTGGTCTGGTCATGCCTCGGAGAGCACGTTAAGCCGTCGGTCCCGGTTGCCATAAGAACATCTATGCCAGTCGTTACGGGTAATTGGTGCCCTAAAAAGTCCAAAAACAACGGTCTAGCTGCAAAGCTTCGATATCGCCTAATGTTAACATTGGGTCGTGGAGGTCAGATGGCAATCGCTTCACGGAAAATATCGAGGTCTAGCCAAATCCGTAGCTATGACTGGTAAAAGCGGACCCCAGACTCCGAGCTGAAAGCTTCGGATGCGACTGGGAATTAACGCTAGGAGGAAGAAGAGTACTTATCAATACTGAAATTTCACCGACTATAATTTTCTTAACCTAGCTACGGGATCTTTAAAATACTATAATAGATGACTAATAACAATGCCTTTCTCACTACACTGGGAAAATCGATCACGCTCCTATTGTAAGCCTGATAACTGAATTGATCCTTCAATCGTCGAGGTCACTGTTACGTCACGGATCTCTGTTGATGTATTGAGGCATATCATCTTTCTTCAATCCATCAACTGACTGAAGGCAACGTTGAAACATTTCTGAATAGCACCAGGGGACGATATCATCCGTTCTAAAAAGGTTTCTTTACGATTCTGTCTTCGGCTTTTATTCTAGAGAATTATATTTTAGACGAGCAGAGACATTCTCAAAGATTTTATGCGAGGATATGAAAATTTTAGTGTAAGTGGAAAGAGCTTGCGAGGCGGCACTGTGCGCATTACACATTTATATGATATCATTCGATGTATCGAATAGAGTTATAAGACAAAATAAATATTTTATTTGTAGTTATAAAATGAGATGGCTGTTGGCTGATGCTGAAATACTAAATAACGACACTTTGATGGCTTATCGTGTAGATGCCAAAGTAGGTTTCAGAACAAAATATTACAAAGTTGATACATATTATAAACATTCTTTTTTCATATACCACTTAGACGGCAGACAAGCATACGACCCACCTGATGGAAGGTGGTTACCGTGGCCTATGGACGTGTGCAACACCAGGGGAGGCACACTCGTGCTGTAAGAGGCCGACCCTGTAAAAACAGAGAGTTTCTATGCCGTCAGTACCTATGTTCTTCTCACTGACTGTACAAAAACTCTCTCTCACTCTTCTTTCTTGAAGAAGATTATCATTATTTTGCACAAAAATTATGTGTCCCGTGACCAAAAAAGCGAAGAGATATGCAAAAGCTGATTTGACAGATTGTCTGTACAATCTGTCCTCAGATAAATCAAGTTACAGAACTGGTACTCAGTTCATTCATCATTCTAAAATACGGACCTGTAAAACTAACAAAGAAGTATTCAATGAACACGACGGACGCCACAAGAGCGGAGCGGATAATAAAAATACAAATTGAGCTGTAATTATAATTTGTGACTAGCATTGTGCATTAACTGTTACATGCCTCAACTTTAATTATAATAATTGAATTTAACAACATGAACATGAAACGGGACGGTTTCGATAAACGTATTTAATAAACTAATTAGAAGTACAGTCGCCTCCAGTAACACCAACGAAATACAAACGATGAAAAAAAAATTAGTAAATAATTATTTGAAGTAATATTTTTGCAATCTTCAAAGGAAAAATTTATCATTTTAACATTTTTTTGTAACAGTCACGACTTAAGTTAATATGACTTCATTTCGACTGATACTCGTAGAAAGCTAATGGCCAAGTCTCTGGAATGAGGATTGCCATTACAGACACCAATAAATATTACAATGGTGGCTGTCAACTTCCTCATCAGATGCTTTTTCAAGACTCGCTTGGTTCTAACTGTAGAAAAAAGGAAACATGTGTGCTGATAAAGAATTCTTCGTCTTTAAGGTAGTATTTTATGAAAAGTTTTGAGGTAGTTTTAAAGGTAGTCGCTAGCTTGGAATGTGTTAAGTCAATGTCGTTGGCGACTGTACCATTTCACAAACGATGTAAAATACTTGATCTTTAACGTATAATTATTACAAGTACATCGACAGTCGCACACGCCATATCATATAAAGACTTTATTTAGCGAGAAAGGCGAGAAAATCAACAAATAATATTCTCGCTGAGAATTTGTGACTATGTCACATTTATGTATGGCGTTTCGGTACTACCAGTTACAATTAAGTTACTCATATCAGTATTTTTAATAGTCGTAACTACAATAGAGAACATATCCCTTATAAGTGATGAAGATCTCTTCGATGACATATTGTACCCTGTAAGTTATTACCCCATATGCGCTGATGGGAAGAAATATAAAATACCAGGGTATAGCTATCATTATATAAAATGTGCCGCGAAGAGACAGGCGGAAATTGTGGAAGCTGTATTTGATCCGAAAAAGAGAAATAAAAAACTTTGAGATGTACGAGTAAGCGTATTATTTTAATATTAAATATTAGGTGTACTTTTACCACATAACCAAAAAGGTTGCGTATGTAGTATGGTAAAATGGTGAATGCATGCAGCAGTGCATGTAGATAAGTATGTTTTAAATGTAGCTACGGTACTGAACTGACGAATGAGGCGTCAATTAATTCATTATTACGCCTTAAAGCGGCCACCCACTAACAGTTTATCGAACGACAACCGGATGATACCTATCGGTCTGTCAGTTCATCGCAATAGCCCACACACTTACAGTTTCCTATACGATTTTGGACTGACGGCTAATATGTGTGTGGCCGCCTGCCGATTCCCGTCGGCAAAGACAGTTAAAGGCCAGACAGTCTATGGCCGTCGGCATTTTTTACGTAATAACATCAGACTAAAAGAATAAAATAATGTTATTATTAAGCTATTGCATAGCTTCTATCGCGGGCCTTGAGCGTGGAGACCGAATCCAGAAATTCCGCAACGAAAAAACGTAAGCTGACCTAACCTATTGAGTTAGGTTAGCGGTGATACTTTTTAGTTTTGCCATCTATCGATTTGAATTTGAATTTGAATCTGAATCTGAATCTGAATCTGAATTTGAATTTGAATATAACCCAACAACCCCCACTCCGACCGGCACAGCGGTGATACTTTTTAGTTTTGCCATCTATCGATGAACTTCTAATGACTTTTTAGAAATATCATGCTTGTCTCTATAGTTCAGCAACTCGCCTCTAGGTGGCATTGGTTGTATCGGCGTTACTGCGCATGCGTAATGCGCAATAAAATTCATACTCCATACTAATATTATAAATGCGAAAGTAACTCTGTCTGTCTGTCTGTCTGTCTGTCTGTCTGTCGGTCTGTCTGTCTGTCTGTTACGCTTTCACGTCTAAACCACTGAACTGATTTTGATGAAATTTGGTATAGGGGTAGATTAGACCTTGAGAAGGGACATAGGCTATGTTTGGTCACGATAACCGACATCCAGGCGGGCGGAGCCGCGGGAAAAAGCTTGTAAATAAATAATTATAATTACATAAGTTGATAATAGTACATTATGGTACAAGTGAGTAAAGTTGGTGATGATCGCCGAGGCGCCATTGAGACCCGAGCCGCTAGGCGAGGGTCTTAAGAGAGCTGAGGACGGTAATTATAATCGCCACCTATTACATTGGGACCTAAACATAAACGGCGAAATGTGGGTGCTAGCACCTCTGCCTACCCCTTCGGGGATAAAGGCGTGAGTTTATGTTATGTTAAGTTCATAAAAAATGCTATGCAATAGCTTTACCGCGGCAGTCCCCGAGTGCCACACGTCTTTTTTTAGTCTGAGGTAATAAAATTATGATGACATTGATGACATAAGGACTGCAGGCCGCCCGATAGGACGAAAATCTGCAGGCGCACTGTTAGTGGGTGGCCGCGTTTAGGCGCAATAATAAGAATCCTATTTTATACAGCAGCGACTGACTGTAAATATGTTGTGTTTTGATGGTTTGTTATTCTACTTTTTCTATCCTATCCTACTCCCATGGCACTAAAAGGTAGTGTCAAGGGTAAAAAAAATCCCCATAGTACTATCAGTAGTGTAAAGGGTACCTACAAATTATTCCCCATGACACCACCAGTAATGTCAATAATGTAATGTAATGCTTCAATTATTGTTATTGTATGCTTTGATGTAAAACATTGTTGGTAGACCTAATAAATAAATAAATAAATCCCTACTAATATTATAAATGCGAAAGTAACTCTGTCTGTCTGTCTGTCTGTCTCACTTTTTTCGACTAAACCGCTGAACCGATTTTGATGAAATTTGGTATAGAGGTAGATTAGACCTTGGGAAAGGACATAGGCTATGTTTGGTCGCGATAACCGACATCCACGCGGGCGGAGCCGCGGGCAAAAGCTAGTATAAATAAATAAATGTCTAAGGTAATTTTTGCAATTGTAAAGTAATACACGTAAAGATTTCGTAGATTAAGTCTCGATGTTCAGGCCCAAAACTATATTACAGTCTGGAATAACAGATTTTTATCCCGATAATAGGTTCCTATGGGATGCGGGAACGGATCAAAATTTCACGTGGGTGACGACGCGAGTATCAGCTAGTAACATCAATATAACTCAGATGTTATATCTAAGAAGGTGGATCCAAAATGTGTATATAATTATAAATTACGTTGTAGGTATTACATGTTATCGCAAAAATACGGTTTATACTCATTCCCATCGGTACCTACTGCTGAATTTAATATTATACGAAAAATGTCAGACGCACGAAACCATATTATAACGTAATCAAATATAACTCTCCTACCTGATGGGAATAATCCAAGATCACATTAAAATTAACTTTGTTTTATATATTTATGTTCATATGTTTGAGGAAAATTTGAAGATATACATACAAATTAAAAAAGAAGTAGGTTCTAAAATAAAACGTGATAACCTTACGGTCGTAAATCGACTAAAATCAATTTAAGATCTTAACCTCACTATTAACTTTTACGCAGTCCCCCATAAAGACGCTGTACAGATTTTTAAGTGTCGTAATTAATTAACTCATTTATCTATTTTCTACGCCCTGTTTCGTCACCACCACCACCACCACTGTAACCGAGACATAATTTTCCTTTTGGCGCACCTAGCACCTAGGGAGTGAAACTAGGGAAGGCCACACACCAAAGCAGCATTTTCTGCGCACACAGTAAAATGTTTCTTTGATGTCTTACATTCAGGCAGGAAATGCTTCTTGTCAAGAAGCATTATTTTTGGCATTTTACTGTGTGCGCTGCAAATGCTGATATAATAATTATGTGGCCTTCCTGACTCGTATACCATCAGTAAAATTCTAAAAATACACACTTGTGATTCAAATTGGCATGTTAAATTGGAAGAATACTGTCGTTGAGTTTACAGTACGAAAAAAGGGAGATGAGCTGAACTGAACCTTCATAGGAAATGACGGACTAATTGCGTTGTTTTCCGTGACTGTATTTTTTCTGTTTGTAATGACTTTGTCTTGAGAATAGTCCCGTTCATCTAAAATTTTCCATTTATTTGTGTTTGAAAATTATGCATACATGCCTACATTATTAGGAACAGTATGATACGGGAACGGTAGAGTAGACGATAAAGTGACTACAATAGATATTCCCAATAGTGGGAGATGCTTAGAGTATACAACATTATAAATATAGAGCGCGCCTATCACTCGGGTCTTTGGTGACGAGTGTTAGCAGATACTTTGCGATGGTATAGCGCACCTATAGTGACGTTTCATGCATTACCGAAAATATCAATAGATGCACTTATAAATGTAGTTTGTTGTTATGAAGTTTTTTGTTCGATTTGATATGCATGGATAAAATTAAAGCCAAAATACAAAAAAAATGTCGTCATTTTGGGGTATTTTTACGTTATTATTACGTACGTACAAATATGTAATACAATGTTGTATAAAATTTTGATTTAACATATCGAATTAAATATTATTTGCGATGTCATTTTGATGGGTATTGTTTTGCTACTGATTGAGGTTGAGCCAGGAGCCTCGGTACTGTTCATACCCGTGATAGCAGTTCATACTTGTAAGGCGCGCTCTATAGCAATGTATACTCTAAGGGGAGATGGTTCGAACACGTAGAGAGTATGGACGTAAGAATATTAGTGAAACAGCTTCATGAGGTATTCTAGAGTACCCATAATCGGCGAGCATATCTGAAAACAATTATGGAAGTAGAGCACGCGAAAAATGTATGCCAGTAACATAGCAAATGGAGATATCTTGTTTCAGCTTACCCCGCTAAGCAAGAGCTGGGTATTCTTGACAAGACTAATTCCTCCTACATTACCACTACTGTAACTCCTGTATAATCTATAGTAGTGACCCACAAAACATCGGAAATGACACTGAAAACGTCTCAGGAGAAGTTAAACTAAGTGCTACCATAGACCCCGCATCGGAATTAATCAGAAGTCAAGTAAGTAATAACAATAAATCCACATGACGGTACGCGTGTATATAAACTTGCCGAATTATACCTACCAACATGAATCAAACAAGAGTTCGTTGATCTACTTAATAAAATCAACTTGCTCGCACCACTCATGCCATAATTTGAAAATGAAGGAGAGGAATAATGGGAAAATTATGCCTAATAAATCTACACGGAACGTTGAAATTAAGTTTGTATAGGAGATTAGGACAGTCAATTTTGTTCGAGAGAATTTTCAACAGGAACGTGCCAAGGTAACACGGTGCTATCGTTTTACGGACGATGGGTTACCTGAATGAGCAGGTAATCTTGGATTATACAATAATGTTAACGGGAATTAACGCGATCATGGTATAGGTACATACATACCTTTGATTTGCCTGACGTTTCGACCAGGTTACACGCGAGAGTTTAAAAGTTAGTTAATCTTGGATTAGTTTTATCTTTAACCTTATTAATGTGAAAGTAACTATATGTATGGTATTTATGTAGGTATGTCTGTCTATTATGCTTTCACGGCCAAACCACTGAACGAAGTTCGATAAAATTTGGTGCAGAGATAGACTAGAGCTTGGTAAAGAATTGTTTGGTCGCAATTATCGACATCCTCGAAGGCGTGGCCGCGGGTAACAGCTAGTACTAACAGTACTAATCCACGGTAATCAAATTTTGCGCGAATATGTTTTTACAAAGTTTTATTTAAGATAAGGTAAGATAAGATTATTCTTTATTGTGCACCATAAAAGTATTACAATATATCGATTTAACAAAATTAATATAATGCACAATGGGCGACCTTATCGCTAACAGCGATTTCTTCCAGGCGATCTTTGGATGGATAGAAGCAAAAGAGATGATAGGGTATCGTACAATTATTATTATTATTATTTTTTAAGGGAAAGGAACTTGCTTTGTTTCGTTTCATTTACGTCAAAAAAAAAAAATACAAAGTTACACATCGTCATCTCATCATCTTCATGGAGATGTATTCTCCTGATTACATCCGTGGCCAAAATGACCTCGGAGCTCAGGATACGCCTTCCGGCTCTTTCTCCTCCACTTCGCACGATCTTGGGCGAAAGTTTAATATAAAACTTGTAAGATATTTGTTCAAATATAGAACTTATCTTAAACTTGTGTTATTACAGTTTTGTAACTTGTAATTAATATTTTTAGCAACATCCAGGCCAATGGTGTTAGGGAACATCATATCAATCATCAGCAAAATGTAAGAACCTGCTTCAAATAACATTCAGTAAGTTGTGCTTGACTGTACCTACAAGTTTATTAATTTCAAGGGTAATCGAGAACAAAAATTTCGGGAGAATCGGTAAAAGAGGAAGTGGGATACATTTTGCTATAACCAACTGTACTGTGAGGTCATTATTCTACCGAGATACGGGCCTTTTCAACTACCTCTGTGATTTATTCGATGCTGCTGTGAAATACATAACTAGTGTTATCTTTATACCTCATGAAAGTACTCTGTCGGGCAGAACAGATGTGAGTTATGACGCATAAATGAATGAAACAATTCTATTTGTTATGTATGTTTTCATATAGTTGCACACAAACTAAACCTATCTAATTGTAAGGATTTTCGTAAAAAGTATGATGAAATATTAAAAAAGGGAGAAACGTTGGCATTAAGATGCTGATAGACATGAGCATTCTTGCGAAAGCTCTGCTCATTGCAGAAAAATAAACGAGAGCGTTTTAGCGAGCTTTCTTTCTTCTTTCGCTTTCTTCTTTCGCGAAAATTCTAGCGATAGGACAGTGAATTTCAGCGTTCACCAGAAGCAGTATGGTAGCTTAGTGGATAAGGAGTCGGCCTTACGATCGAGAGGTCTCGGGTTCGAATCTTGGCCGCTCCTAACACAAGCAATTTAGCTTAGCTGGAGGGTTTAACGGTAATATGCTGTTGCTAATATTCTTTTTAAAAGAAAAAAATATTAAATAAATAAATAAAAAGATCATGAAAATGTTCGTAGCGATGTTTGACTCTATGCTCGGTTCGTTGTTCATTCGCCAAATTGTATTATAACTCTGTTTTGTTACAAGGTCATGTCCGACCTCACATGCATATACATACCTTTATTGAAGATTCACTGTGCCATCTGGATGTTATATTCAAGGAAAAACAGCTCCTCCTTCAGAAGAAAAAGTGTTCCAAACTACAATTGGTCATGTAAAAGTTTATACGGTAGGTGTTAACTATGGAGAAGGGAATCTTCACTCTCTTCCTATTTCTGTAGGTTTGATCTACACCACACTTAGAAGTACTTAAACGTTCTCTGAGAAAAATAGAACACTCAATTTTATTGTTATTAAAGTACTAAATGGAGTCAGCTATATAAGATTTTACTCAAGTCACATAAAACGAGCGAGTCAATAAGCTTCAATCGTAAAATTTCGTTCTAGTGTATGCGGCACTCAGATTTTTAATCAAGAACATATACAGATATTTGTACACGTCACGCCTTTCATTGCTGTTTATCTTCGAAGGGATAAACAGAAACACATATTTTGTGAGTTATGTTTTTGGTACTCTGTAAAAATGATTAAATTTGATAGAACATTTCGCACCCCTATTCAAACAAAGAAATAACTCAAAATTACGTATTTGTGGGAAAACGCAAATAAAATTTGACACCTTCGCGCAGTGTACTTCAATATTTAATTAAAAATAAAGTAAATGAGATATGTACGTTTTAAAAATAGAAATGGATAATTTGATAAAGATAGCAATTAATTGTTATAGAGAATATCCTTATTTATAAAAATAGGTAATTTATTTATATTAATTAAAAAAAAGTTCGTACTTAATTCAGTTTATGATAAAATATTTTTTCAGTACATTCGAAATGGCACCATGTAAATCAAAATAATGCAGTTTTATTATAAAATTATTTATAAGTTTTTGATGTGTTTACTTTTATTTCAGTTTTTTATTTAAATTAACATTAATTTAATACTTTTCCAAAGTAGATAAAGTAATATTATATCCTACTAATATTATAAATGTGAAAGTTTGTGAGAATGGATGTGTGGATGTGTGGATGTTTGTTACTCTTTCACGCATAAACGGCTGGACCGATTTGGTTGAAATTTGGTATGTATATAGGTTATACCCTGGATTAACATATAGGCTATATATCAGCGATGAACGGGAACAGAATTCCACGCGGGCGGAGCCGCGGGCAACAGCTAGTTATATTATAATTAACAAATTATAATTAACAAACAACAAAAAGGTGCGTATAGATCACGTTGGCCACACCCGTATCGATGCGTGCCTCTACAGGTCTCATAGCGGTGATCTGGGCAAGGCTCAACTGTATGAGCATCTGCAGCGGTCGGCGGACAGGTTAATCGAGCAGTATCCTACCGCGGACTTAGTGTTCTTGGGGGACTTCAATGCTTACCACGTGGAGTGGTTGAGGTCCACCGAAACTGATTTTGCGGGAAGGGCTGTACACAACTTCGCCTTGACCTATGAACTCTCACAACTGGTGCATTCTATTATTAGAATACCAGACATCGACACCCATTGAAGCTCTTCTGGACCTTCTGCTGACTACGCGCCCGGATGAGTGCTCCGTAAATGTGGATGCACCACTCGGTACTTTGGACCACTGATTTGTCCCAGCGCAAGTGACTCTCGCGGGGCTTGAACCATCGCGGCCAACTGCTCTTACCAATAGCTACCTCGAGGTCCAGTAAAAAAGCAACCGCCAGGGTTAAGTTTGAATTCATCGGCGGAATTGGCGAGCGTCTTGCGCGGTACCCATCAGGTAGTCGTGCTTTTTGGTCGCTCGCCAAAGCTGCCGAGGGAATCTTCTGCCAGTCTTGTCTTCCGTCACTGCAAAAACCCGACGGTAGTCTGGCCCATGGCGCTAAGGAGAAAGCCGATCTCTTGGGTCATCTCTTGGCGTCAAACTCGACTATGAACGACGGGAACTCCGAGCCACCTATTATTCTCAGCTGTGGTGCTTCCATACCTGAAGTAAAAGTCACGCAACGGGTGGTCCGACGTAATCTTAAATCCCTAGATGTTCGGAAGTCAAATGGGCCGGATGATATACTGGCGATGGTGCTTAAGCACGGTGCCCCTGAGTTGCTGGCCACAACTCTTAGAATACTGGTGCTTACACGCCTTTTCGCGCTCTCCTATTCCACGAGACACGTCCCGGCTTCGAGGAAGACTGCATTCGTGCATCCTGTGCCTAAGAAAGGCGACAGAACAGATCCGTCCAATTACAGGCCTATCGCTATCACCTCACTTCTCTCGAAGGTGAGAGTGGTGGAGCGTATGATTAATACACAGCTCCTGAGATACCTTAGGGGTAACGATCTCCTGAGCGACCGCGAGTACGGTTTTCGTCACCGTCGCTCTACCGGTGACCTCCTATTGTATCTCACTAACCGATGATCGCAAGCCATCGAAAGTCGAGGTGAGGCACTAGCGGTCAGCCTAGATATTGCGAAGGCCTTCGATTGGGTCTGGCACAGAGGTCTTGCGAAGTTTCCTTTTTGCCGGAGCGCCTGCGTGCCAGCTTGACCCTTTTGACTTGGTGCGAAGAGGGGCGTTGAGGCTTGTCGGCAATCCCATACTTACAGGCGATGTAGAACCTCTCAGTCTCAGAAGAGACTTTGCCTCACTGTGTGTTTTCTACCGCCTATATTACAATGGTTTGTGCTCAGATTAACTGTTTGACATGATGCCCACAGCTACATTCTATTCTCGCACCTTTCGCCATAGGCGGGGAATTCATCCTCACACATTGCAACCGGAAACGGTGTGCACTGTGCGGTATGAAAGGAAATTCATCCCTCGCACACTCAAGCTGTGGAATGAACTCCCCGCGGTGGTTTTCCCAAGACTAAAATAATATGGGGCTTCTCAAGAAGGACATTAGAAGGTATTTTTAGGGTCGGCAGCACGAGTGTGACGCCCCTGGTGTTGCATACTTCCATAGGCTACGAACCACTTTCCAACAGGTGGGCCGTGTGCTTGTCTGCCACCTAAGTGGTTTAAAAAAATATGGCTGTATGTTAGTTGAATAATGTATTAAATTAAAGAAATAAAAAAATGTTCGTCGCGAAATTAATAATAAGCAGAATCAACTAAAAAATCTATGATAATTCCCGTGGATTTACAGTAAAAAAGTAAAACAAGTCGTATTAATATTCAGTCCATTATAAAAAATTTAAAAGAAAACTGCAATAAGTTGGAAAGGAATTAAAAAAAACTCACATTGTTTCATATGAAACAGAATTAAATCGAAAATTTTAGGTACAACTTATAACATTTTTACTAATAAAGCGAAATAAGTTTTAATTAATGCACTTTTAGATTAAATAATAAACAATGTTATAGTTAACTGCCAGCAATGCACCGAATTATTTTGTTTTATTTCACTTTTATTCCTACAAGCAACGATCCGACCTCATACGGAGCTGGCGCATCAATGAATCGTTCACTTTACCGGTACCAACTTTTTCGCGCGCGTTAGTGAGAAAGAGACGGACGACGTTTTATCTTGCTCATTTTGATCGTATTGCAATGGCTGTTCGAGAGAAACCATTCTCCTAGTAAAGTTATTACACTTTATGATGAAATCTCCAAACACATGAATTTTGAGTTATTTCTTTGTTTGAATAGGGGTGCGATTTGTCGACAGAAAACGTGGGTTTGTGACCAGCCTTAGGCTCCTTACGCGTTCAGTGTTTACATATCCATTGTATCACCTATGCCCTACGCAGCGACACGCGAAGCGCGCGGGTATCGGTCAAGCAACCGGTCGCTGAAATGCTGAAAACCACGACCGGCCGCACGCGCCATAGTGACACCCCCGCCAAAATGTTTAAAAAAAATTGCAGTGGTCGCGAAATGCTCACTGAGTATTTTGCGACCACACTGAGCATTGCTCAGTTGAACCGGCGGCGCCGACGGCCGACGACACGCTGCGGAATGAAAGAGGCCTTAGGCCCTGGATTCCGTTCTATGAAGATATTTACACGATGCCAGTGGTAGTGCCGGTTCGCTGTGCCAATCCACAATTGTACATCACGAAATCGAATCGTATAGTAACCGTTTGCTGAAAATGTGGCCTTAGAAAGAAGCACATCGCACTTGCAGCTAGCCGTATGTTTACTTTTATATAGACCCATAATGTAGACATTTGCGAGCATTTACAAAGATTATTATTACAATTTAATTACAAGTAATAGTCTAGTTTTAAGTAATAGGTATTGAAAAATGTAACTTAACGCCTTTGAGTAATTTCTGTTAATTAGGTATTTGCGATGTCTTAACTTCACGAGAACGTTATCATTGGAATATTCAAACAGCGGGTGAATTAAGACATTGTTTGCTACAACACACGCGTACATTCGTTGTCAGAAATGTGGTGTTAGTAATGAAGATAAAAGGTTCATACTTAAAATCTAAACCCGTCTCGTGGCGTGAAAGATTACACGCAAACAAACCTAGGCAGATATAGGCTGTGGTACAAGTGATGGCATGTAGAGTGCAAGGATATAATAGTAGGGGTCCTTGTAAAAATTTATCAGTCTTAATATTCTTTAGAATGTTTTAGAATAGCCTGTTTTAACATTTCTCTGGCTTTTCGATGAATTAATACGTATCACGTACTCGTTCATAATACAGCAAAGACTACAATAATATTAGTTTTATTTAAAAATTACCTCCTGACGCCGGATTGGCAGTGATTATAAATCTTCAAGGATATAATATATTGATACTCTTACACGTGTTTACATGTAATACAATTCATGTCGATTCCCGATATCTCTAATAGTAAGTAATGTGAGTGATTATGATAGTTTAGATACATTTTTACTAATTTACTTTAATAACAGAGTTATTGACAGCCCACCTCAACATACCACCTCTATATATATTAAATTACATTATGGAAAATTATATGTAACATAAATTAAATTGAGAACCATTATTTTCAAAAACGAAAAAACACAATTCATAAAAACCCACATATCATAACCATCTTTATTCTCTCAAAACCATTAACTTAATAGCATCCCTACTTCACCAGAATATATCAAAAGAATAGATTCAATAAACACAAAAAAGACTTGTTCCGTCGTTATCAATCACTTGAAAAAATCCACCCGTCACCTCTTCCACCTTGCACCAATTTAACGCCCGAAGAGAAGAGAAACTGTTCAATTCAGAGAACACATGTGCTTGTCAAACTGAATATGATGGATGATCCTGTCCGCCATTAGCCCCCCTCGTGTCTCCCCCCTACTTCAGATAGACGAGAATGCGACCGGCACTTCCTGGCTGAGAAAATTGACTGCGTGTCAAGTGTATAACTTTTTTTTATACATTTTTGAACAATGGATTTTGAGTTTTCGAATATCATTTTTTGACAGTTATTTTTGTGGTTATTATCAACACCGAAATTCTCTTTTTAAAGGTATTTAAGGTATTTTGTTAATAAATAGCGATTACGATATATTGTGCTATTTTTACTCTTCTAGTCACACTAGCTTCTTACTACCGAACGTAATGTAGTAAAATGACGGATCGAATATGTGGTTGATCAAGAAGTATATGTGTACTCATTAATAAATAAGTAAATGAATGCGGAAATACTCAATGCAAACATGCAGCTTAGTGGTTAAAGAGTCGACCTTACGATCGAGAGGTCCCGGGTTCTAATCCTGGCCATTACACTACTGAGCTGAACCCACTCCTAGCACAAGCAATTTAGCTTAGTTGGAGGGGCAATATTAGTAATTTCGGTTGCTAAAATTCTTTTAAAAAAAATTTGATTTTTTTTTCAGAATAAAGATTTGTGTGAAAGAAATTGGTGCAGAATTGGTCATTGAACCTGCAATCTGTGATGTACCAGTGTTGGATTTGGAGGCCTCGGCCTACGCTAAATAGGTTAATTGCCACTTCGTGATAAAATTATTGCAATTCATAATATCTGCACTAATAAGAGAATCACCTAACAAAAATTATTAATTAAATTCATCATCATCATCATCATCATTTCAGCCATAGGAAGTCCACTGCTGGATATATGCCTCCCTATAGATCTCCAATAAGACCGGTTGGAAGCGGCTCGCATCCAGCGCGTTCCCGCGGCCTTAATTAATTAAATTAGTTATTATTAAGGTGAACTTACATACATAAATCCACACACATACAATACATAATACCCATCGATATATATCTTGTATATACCAATATAAAACATAATTATCACATATATCATTGTAATTAATAATTATAATTCCCATCTAATTTATATTAGCATACAAAACTTCCGAAATAATTACTTTATTGGGCACGCAATAAAGTTCAATTTATTCTAATACACGGGAAAAACCACGGCGTATAAATCTCGTAGGTATATCAGAGGCAGTAGTACCTCACCTGTACGTAATTGCTCAAACATCACATGCGTCGTCAATAATGTTTCACAAATATAATATCGTCATAGCGACCTCAAAATGTTTACTTGAGAATTTCAGGACTTTATGCGAACAATTCGTAGGCTGCGAACACAATTTCGAGTTTCGAATAATATTCGAATAAATTTGTCTGATTTGAATTTTGAGCTGAAACTTAACTCGTTACTGTAATGCTTTGAGTAGTGACGTCATCGTCATTGCTAATTCAGTAGTAGTGGTGATTCTGTTCATCTATACATACTTTTGTAAACTACAAGCTCAATTTTTGTGAAAATACATGTGTGTGTGTGTGTGTGATTATTATCCTACTTTGCTATTAATATTATGACCCTATGTGAAAGTTTGTGAAGATGTTAAGTCTTTGTCACATTCAAAGGATGGTACAAAATTCGGTCCAGGGATAGGTTATAGTCTGGAATAATACTAGCTACTTTTTATCTATGCAGTAGTGTTAATGGGTCACAAAAACGGTTTGGAATTCCACGTGAGTGGAGCAGCGGGTAACAACTATTATAATAATTTATGGAATAGATATTCCAACTTTCACCTCAAGGCTAAAAATGTAACTATTACTTGATAACGAAACTTAATTTTATACCTATATCTTAGGTAGTCATAACAAATCAGCCATTACTAACTGTATCGCCATTCGCTAGAAAGAGTGAAGTGCCAAAGTAACTGGCGAGAATTAATTCACAAGTAAAATGAGCTTCCATAAACTCGAAAGGCTCTGAAGGTCAAAGCCAACCCAACACGATGGAGCAATTTGTTCTGTGCGCCTCTTAACAGGCGGTAGCAAGGCTGAACGTACGAAAATTGAGAAATTTATGGGAAACGGGAGATATTTATGGGGGCGAAACTGTTACATGGAAACTATTACGACACGCGCGGTAACGTGATGGAGTACTGGTTTTTAAATTGCCTCAATTCCGATACTGCACTTTATCATGTCTTGGACAAGATGGCGGCCGGTGAAATTTACAAACTTAAAACACTTCGTCATGTTTTGATTTGGCTATTAAATGATAAGCTAAAAACATAAAACTTTTATAAATAATATGCTCTTTGACTTTGAGGTATGTAGCATTTTGATATTACTATACTAGTTTTATTATTATATTTTCCTCGAAAACCTTTCCAAAAAATGCTCAGGTAGGTACACCTTCAATTTTAAATAGTAATGTAGGTACTAACAAATTTCAGCAACCTCTTTATGTAATCATCATCTTCATCATCATTTCACACACATCACATCTTTCAAGATCTTTCGAAAGTGATCAATTGTATATACATAGTTGAACGCTGATTGTAAAGGAAATGATTTGAATTCAACGTACTTTATGGCAGAAGAATAGGGCAAACCATAATGAGCTCTGACGCCTTTGATATATTAAAATAGTAGCTTTCAACAATCACTTCATCATTTGGTAGCGGGAAGTTAAAATGTATATTTTTATTTCATATTTATTTATTTAGCAGCCAGAAACCAGCTAAGTGGGAGTGAACTGTACACAGCTTTCGTGAAGCAATGTATACCAAATAGGTAGCGACTGCCGTCTTACCGTCCAACCCGGGTAATTAAAATCTATACAACTGGGGAAGCAGTACAATGGGCAGTTTTATCGTTTTAAGCGATTTTTGCCAGACAACCTTTGGAAGGTAATTATGGGATTGAGTGGTAGTTGTTTGGGCATATTTTTACAATCTGAATATAATATAATAAAAAATATAATATTAAAATATAAATAAATATAATAATAAAATATAATATCTCCAGCGAGATCTTCTCAATTGTGTCAATATTGTCGCAGCGAGAACTCCCCAGTGCGTACTAAGCCTTATTCAAAACGCTCTTATTAAAAGGTGTTGCGTTCATAATTCGACTAATGTATGGCACGCGAAATAACGACGACGTTTGAAACAGTGAAAATGCATTAATTTAACAGAAATGCGGCCATAAAGCCTAGCGGGTTATTAGAACCTTTTGAAGTATACGCACAACAGATGTTTATTGTACAATTTTCATCTCTCGAGTGCCTGCTTTGATCTGGTGGGTGTAATTAATTCTAAAAACAAAATATTACATATTTAATTGTTAACATGTTTTCGTATAATATTCATGTATATTTGGTGAGATGTTACAATATTTACCATATTATAACATTTTAACACTTCTACCATTTGTAACACTTGTAACAATTGGTAAATTGTTACAATATCTCCCATAATTATAACAATTCACTAAATAGAATTATTCGAAAGTTCGTTCGGATTTTCTGTTTAAAAGCATTTTAGATATACACGAAGTAATTTATAAACCCTGTCTGATCGGAAAATGGTTGAAAGATTCATTCGTCTAGTTGAAATCGACAAAATAAATTGGAACATAGAACACCATAATGGAATGTAGAACACCGCATTCCATTCTACTCCAAATTTTTATTTTGCGTCGTAGTCTATACGTAGAGACGTCTACGCTTCGTAGCAAGAATATGCTACGACAATCGTAAGGTATGTACAACAAATTCTCAATCCCTAGTTCGCATGTTCACGCCCATCAAGACTCACAATACAGGTGAAAATTCGTAGCAGACGGCACAAATTTAGGCGTAGCACATTTATTCTTATCACGTAACACCGATTTTCAAGTGTCTCTCGTCTTCACAAATTCTTTCATTCAGATTTGGGCCGAGCTTTTTAGGTTGCAGAAAATCTGTTATTGTGTGCGAAATTATTTACTTGCTTAATATAGTTGGATTGGGCATTCGGCTCACGTAATGGAAGAGTGGGTGGCGCTTGTGACGTCACAGTAGCAGTTGTAGTGTACACTATGGTGTACTTATTTTCTTGGTTTTTACAATTGGCTACCTTACCGCCGGCAACTAATGACCCAAGGTGGTATGCGTTTTTAGTCGGTTCAAGTATGACATAACTATCCCCAGTGAGGGGGGGGGGAGGTGAATATACGTGGGGATTGCCGCACTTTAAAAAAACTGAGACTGTGTAGTTTTAGTCGGTTTGAATCCGATATACCCATTCCATCGTTGTCTCCACTAAGATCAAGCGCGAGGAGATTTCTAGACGCAAAAAGACGCCATTTCGTTTTCTATAATTTCAATTAATTTAACATACAAGTAGTTTCTTTGATTCATCACCCCATTGTATACAGAATATCCATAAAAAGGGATCTACAGCTTTTTCATCACGTATTAGCAACTAAATGTACATATAAATTCCCAATAAACAAAATTAGCACAAATTCCCATTTTTAAAACAATTCCAATTAAATAAACCTTAAATTTGAAAAAGTATGATCAATTTGGGCAAATTGAATTCGCAAAAGGTTCAAACAACTTTATCCATTAAGGATTACCAAATGGATACAAATTCACAAATCTGAATCTATTTATTCATAAGACGAATCGGCTTTTAAACAACTTTGTTGGTGATAGCACTTCAATATTGCAAACAAATTTGCCAAATTGAGAGGAAAATAAAATAACGAAATGCCTGTTTTTATATTGTTGGAGTACATTAGGTTATTGGCTTTAAAATATAGATGGTGGAGTACTTGCTGCTGAAGTGGTGATACAAGATACGATATTGTCAGTAAAATAATAATATAGTGCCTACTTATAAAGAGACGATTCCGGCCACCCGCGGTTCCACCCGCATGGTGTAGTTTTAGATAGATAGATAGATAATTCTTTATTGAACACCAATAGATTTACAGTATTACAAGTAGGTAGCATGTTACAGTTCAATGTACAATGGGCGAGCTCATCGTTAGAAGCGATTTCTTCCAAGTAACCTTGTTTTCCCATTCTCGTTCCCCATAGAAACCTGTTCCCAGGTGGAAAATGATTCATGAATGTGCCAATTTTTATCCAAATTTTAAACAGGTTTGTTCAAGTAAAGAACAACTCAACACCTCGTCATCAGAATCTTCATCATTCCTTTTTACATACAAAGCTTGCTCTTTATAGTACGAGGTCCGCCCTCCTGGATGGACTTATCTTGGCTTTTTAAACCTAGACCTGATCTTGTCTGTGATCATACGAGATGAGCAGGTATACCGGCCGGGGCCGGGCTAGTCATTGGCCGTGATCTTGATGGGGCTTCATATATCCATGACTGATATTTTTTATTCCCAAAAGAGATATGGGTACATATTCATTTTTCATACGTATGCTAAAAAGTGGCATATCCTACCTGAGTTTATGATTCCGAAAAGCTATATCTGGGATCCACCATTGACTACGTCATCCCTTACCCAGATGTAAGGAGTCGCATGCAGGCCATTGGTAATAAAAATATATAATTATGCCTTTCTTTTCTTATCTAAATATTAGTTGAAATTCAGTATTGCCTGCACAATCTTTCACTTCCAATGCAATACTTCCTGTACCAAAACTTTCCTGAAAACATTCTTCAAAAACGTTCGTGTTGCGAGCAAAGGATATAAACTTGTTATTGGGCGACGTGTTACTTAATAACATCGACATGATTTATTAAGAGGTACACACGTACATCCGCGGGACTGATGCTGAGCCGTAATCGCTCTTGAGTTTGCTCCGGTAAACTTTCTATGAAATTGTATCGGATGCCTCGACAGACACAGGCGTATAGTCACTGGATATGACTCTTTTTTCAATAGAATTGTTGTTCGTAAGCCAAAGGGGGCCACACACCAGAGCAGCCAGCACACAGAAAATGTTCCCTATTGAGAAGCAAGTAAAACAGCTGTTGCTGTAAGCTTGCTGCTTTTGATTGAGAAACAAAGCAAACAGCGTTTACTGCTTGCTGCTTTGTTGTGCGGCCTCCCTCATAAAGAACTGAGAAATATGAGAAGAATAGCTGGAGTAAAGTTGATGGACTAAGTCAATAATAGCGTAGTAATGAATGTGCAACGCCTTCGATACCCAAATCTCACTTGTTAGTCGATGCACCTGCTAAATAACGAACATTTTCTGGCACAGGTTTTCTTCTCGTGGTTGGATGTTGAACGGCACTCACTCCCGGAGACGTCGAGATACCTGGAAAAACAATAAGCGAACCTAGGCTCCAAAGTGCAAATTATGGACGCATTTGCGAAAACGCTAATCAGTAGTGAGGTTGATTTGAATCACAAAGATCTTCGAATGCTCCATACACCATTATCACTATCACTACATATTATAAAACAAAGTTGCGGTCGCTGTCTGTCCGTCCCTATGTATGCCTAAATCTTCAAAACTACGCAACGGGTTTTGAAGCGGTTTTTTTAATAGATAGACACCCGTATTCACAAACAATACTTCGCTATGCGTACTACCAAAACTGTGCAAAGAACGACAAATTCTCAGTGCGTTCGTTTTGGCAAGCCTTTTTATTCATTGATAACACTTAAGTAATACTTCGTTGAGGGAACGCACTGCGTTAGATACTGCTCCGTGATGTTTGTGAATTAATTTTACCAGCCCTATGCGCTCGAGCACACTATGAGACCTCACAGTTTTGTTTGTAATTACGGGTGAGAGTGATTCAAGAGGAAGGTTTAAATGTATGATACATGCATAATATTGTAGAGAAACACTGATAAATTTAGAGATGCGGGCGAAAAATATGGCGGTACGTAGTTCGCCGGGTCAGCTAGTAAACAATATAATACACTATTCAAACATCCGATCAATAGGTCAACAATAGTTGAAGCTGTATTACTAAAATAGTTGTGAACTTAGATACTCATCTCGGTTTAACTATGTTTAGTTTAGCGTCTTAGCTTCATAAGTTCCACACTACGGTATACGAGTCTTAGCGGATAATCTTGAGTGATGAAATACTTTGGCTAATAGTTATAAGTAAGCAGTGAAGTCAAGTGGTTTAACCATAAGTCTGACGTTGGTGGATTAAGTTTGATTTTCGGTCACACTTCTCCGCGTTTGGAAGTTTATCACTTGAAGCTGCGTTGATGCCAGTCTGATTCAACAATGCAGACTTATGTCCGTATTCCAGGGCCTCGATTCTGCTAAAGCACAACCACTGTCACACCACAATGACTGCAAGAAAATTCCATTTGATTTTAGCCTTTAAAGTAATGCCACAGAATAAGTAATAGTACTACGTACAGAAGTTGCACTCCTTTATTATTGACGAAAGCCGCCGTTATATTAACCTACGATATTTTCTTGGAATCGCCCATTGTTCCGAATATCCAACGCCGCCAACTTGAGTGTTAGGGTTGTCCCTTGTCAGAGAATAAAATAAAACAATCCGATAAAATGTTTACAATCACTATTCATTTTGTAACCCCCGACCAAAGATATTATATAAAAAGAAGTAGATATGTCATTGCGCGAAAATCTTGAAGATCCGAAAACGAGTCAATTGGAACGTTTGCCTCTAGTATCGCGTGCCGAGCGGCGCCGGTCGGACGTTGCGCGGAAGCATCAGTGACTTAAAAAAATTACGAAAATGCCAACGTATGTTTATAGACACTGCACGAACTATTACTCTAAAGTTAATACACCAAAAGTGTAGATGAATTAAAAATGTGTGTGTGTGAGTTCGGCACATTTTTTTACGTTGATTTGTAAGCATATGACATGTCTATGTTATGAAATGTCATTGCCCCCGACGCAAAAATGGCTGGATGTTATAATAATAAAAATAATGATAATTGTTCGCGTCAAAATGCAGCGATGAGTGTGGGCGACTGAGGTACGAGTACAGCCGAACCTAGTCGAACACAGCCCAACACACGTTCGCTGTGCCTTTTATTTTATCGTGCGAAAAATCCCCACGGATACTCCCCCGCCGGAGCCGGAGGAGGAGGTTATGTCGGACTCGAACCGACTATAACGCACGCCGTCTGTGGGCCGTCAGTTGCCGGAGGTGAGATTGTCATAGCCATATCCCTCGCACCCCGGCCGACCCAGGACCATATCTCTTGATCTGGCTCTCTTCCGGTGTGGGGACCACAGAGTCCCCAACTCGCCCCCGGGCACGGGGAGGCACACAATGCGTGCCGCCGCCGCGGCCTGCTTCTGCTAGGGTGACAGGCGGCCCCACCCGTCACCCCCAGGCCCGCGCTCATGGGGGACGGAGGTCATTCTGCGACCTCCGACGCCCGAGTTACCACCGCTCGTCGCGGGCCGCGCGGTTTGCGATTCTCCTCCGCTCTTCGCGGGCCGCAAGGACTGCTATTCTCCTTCGCTTCCGCTCCGCCGCCTCCTTCACGAGCATTAGTTGCTCGCAGAAGGAGGCGCCGGCGGCCACGTTCGCTGTGCCTTGACCTTGGTTGAAACGAAACTTTGAATGAAACGATGAAATAAGTACATTTTATGCAAGTTAATAGCTTTTTGCAATAGTATCATGTTCAATAAATTTTCTACGGCGTTCTCCGATATAAATCTTTCGATGATCATCATTCATCATGTAGTAGGTGCGGTACTAATACAAATTAAATAAACTAGGTAGTCATTAAAATACCAGCACGACATAAATACATAGGTACTTGTTTCAAAATAAGTACCTACAGAACAATTTTTTTTAGTTCTTACGAACTCATTATTATAGGTAGGCCTATAATAGGTAAGTACCAATGTCGTAGGTTCACGACGATTTAGTTATTTAACTACCTACATACATAAATAATACGAAGGTGTCAACTAGAACGTAATGGCTTTGGTACTAATTCATCAAAAAGTAATCTTTGCATAAAAATAGTAAAAACTTACATTTTACGCTCTTCTAATTTAAAAAAAGAGAATTTAGAGTTCTTTATTTGTAAATTTCCACATATTTGTATTGCGATCCCCAATATGATGCGATCACAATACGCAAATTACGTCACGCGTGTGCTCACCGTCGCGCGCCGGCCCCCACTGCTATAACAACTCAGGGGTTTGGCGCATTGTAGGTGCTTATCTCCGCAGCTACGGGCGAGTGACGGAGGCCTGGTAATGCAGTTAACGTTTACAATTAAACGGCTTTTTGTAGAGTGAATGAAAGAGTGTAATGAAACTCTGTTCATTTAATTTTATGACTGTACGTCTATAGAAATAGGCCTAAAATTGAATGGCATTTTGTGCAGTCTCTGTGGTGCGACAGTAGTTGTGCTTTAGCAGAATCAAGGGCCAGAACGATTTCAGTCATGAATCTCGACTACAAACTAGTTCTAAGTGTAGATTGTATTCTAGAACTAAATTAAACTAATTTGAACTAATTTGGAGATTTTTTTTAAGAATATTAGCAACCGAAATTATAATAATAATAAATAAATAAATAAATATTCTACAACATTCTACACAACGCTATCTAGACCCATGGTAAGCATAATTAGCTTGTGTTATGGAATCTAGACTGCGGATATTTATTAGATACTTTTTTTTTTGTAAATACATACATATTATACATAGAAACACCCAGACCAATGCAAATATTTATATTCATGCATACAAATATTGGCACTGAGCGGGGATCGAACCCGCGCCTCCTGCGTAGCAGCCGCGTTCACTACCGCTACGCTGCTTGTGTTAGGAGTGGGTGCACGTTGGTAGTGTAATGGCCAGGATTCGAACCCGGGACCTCTCGATCCGAGGCCGACTCCTTAACCACTAAGGTACCGACGATTTTATGAACGCTCAGATGATTTACGTCATTCAAGAAGAATACTGGCTTTAGAATAATGTCTAACAACAATAAAATACGAAGAAATTTAGCTGTTAGTCAGTTAGCGCCTCCGACAAGACCATAACGTTAATCGCAGCCAATCAACGCTCTTAAAAGAAGGGTCATTCTCGACTCACCTAAGTCCGATTTGTGCTTGAATCTCGGATGATTGCGAAAATCTGCCTCGGATTCCAGGTTTTGCAATTTAGCAATCAGATAAAAAAAATTGAACGACGTGGTTTTTGAAAATCATCTTATGAGGTTGTTAAATATATAAAAATTTCGTTGCGACATCGACTGTTGAAATATTTTAAAAGTTAGTGTTAACCATTATGTAAACCAAGAATGGCCATCTTGAATTTTTTTATCCCTAAGAAGCAGTAATCAGCTTATTTCTAGTTGAAATGGTATAATCCTTTACCCCAATACTTCAACATCTGTTCAGAATGAGAAAAAATACAAACAAACTCACTTTCGTCGTTATTGTACTATATAAAAGCATACACTAACTATAAATAAACGCTGAAATATAAACAAAATTATGCGTCGTATCCTAAGAAAACTTGAAAAGAAATTGCACACTATTCCATATTTCGTAAGCATCCAAAGGCAAATTTATTCCTACTCCAAATGTACATTTATCTATATCGCTACATAGATCTAATGTTGGTACATGATTACAGGGTATATCTCGCGGCTCACGATATCCGTATTGGCTTTATATACATTTTAGGCAATTCAATCTCAAAGCGCGGATATAGGGCTGTAGTGCGACTGAAATGGCAGCGATCTGTCAGTTTCATATTCAAGTAAAATAATAGAAGAAGGACGTATCGGAAATAGGAGGAGGAAATATCGCGTGTGTTTTAGATAGGTAAAAGCGTATTGTTTTACTTATTTGTAGTTGCCTTTATACCTAATACTTTGAACTGGTACTTGATAACTGAATGAAATTTTGAAGCATTTACTATGCTAACTGTTCAAATCGATTAAGAAAGGGAAAAAGAATCGACCTCGGACGGGACTCGAACCCGCGATCTTTCCCTTACAGGGGGAACGCTCTGACCACTAAGCCACCGAGACACGTACGAAATCAATCCAAATTCCCATATACAACCGTCTTAAGGGCGACGGTGAAGCCATCTACCGACATTCATACGAACTTATCGGAATCAATGAATGATGTTACAAACATTTTTAAACATTGATTTTTGATGACTCCGCCCAAACAACTGAATGAAATTTTGAAGCATTTACTATGCTAACTGTTCAAATCGATTATCTTTTTTCTTAATCGATTTGAACAGTTAGCATAGTAAATGCTTCAAAATTTCATTCAGTTGTTTGGGCGGAGTCATCAAAAATCAATGTTTAAAAATGTTTGTAACATCATTCATTGATTCCGATAAGTTCGTATGAATGTCGGTAGATGGCTTCACCGTCGCCCTTAAGACGGTTGTATATGGGAATTTGGATTGATTTCGTACGTGTCTCGGTGGCTTAGTGGTCAGAGCGTTCCCCCTGTAAGGGAAAGATCGCGGGTTCGAGTCCCGTCCGAGGTCGATTCTTTTTCCCTTTCTTAATCGATTTGGTACTTGATAACTTCAAAAAATCTGTTACTCTCGGAAATCCTATCCTACTAATATTATCCTACTAATATTATAAATGTGAAAGTTTGTGAGAATGGATGTGTGGATGTTTGTTACTCTTTCACGCATAAACGGCTGGACCGATTTGGTTGAAATTTGGTATGTATATAGGTTATACCCTGGATTAACATATAGGCTATATATCAGCGATGAACGGGATCAGAATTCCACGCGGGCGGAGCCGCGGGCAACAGCTAGTTGTAAATAATTTGGGATTAAATGAAGTCTTGAGTCTGAAGCTCGTTATCGAAAAATTGGATAGCTCAATAGATTTTTGTTAAATCATAATTGTTGACTTTTTGAGCTGAATACGCCTAAATATTTCTATGAGCTGACACTGAGCTGTTAGTAGAGGAATTGCTATACTTTACATTGTAGCAGGTTTTACAAATACCAAACCATTTGTTAATTTTTTCATCATCAGTGTGCCAGTAGTTAATGTTTGTTCGATTGATCGAACAGTGTGCACCTTTAAATAATGAAAGCTCGTGGTTCGACTGATCTATCGAACAATGAGGATATAAAAATACTGTTTGTTCGATTGATCGAACTGTGCGATCGAACTATGTTACCACGAGGGAAGTGAAGTAGATAGACGATTAATAATTACTCCAAAATCGCCACCGCTCTCAGTCGCACCTAAACTTTATATTGAAAAGAGATTGAACCATGAAAAAAGCAGATAAAATGAATCTTATGTTAAAATAACTTCTGTACAGTATATTTCAGAAACACTTCTTGTTCTTTTCCATAGTCGTTATACGCTTCATAGATCTAAGATGTTCAGAGAGGATTTAGTCTCGACTCTTTATTAAGTATTTGTCTTCTTTATGGTTAAAACAGACATCGCCGAGGGATATTGTAGTGCATTATTAATAAAATATTTTCATTTAATTATGGACTTGCCTATTTCTGGCAATCATGTATGAAAACTATTTTGAAAGCGAAAGGTGTGTGACAGTTTCGTAGCAAGTGGAATCTTTTGGTTTACCCCAATGGGAAAGAGGCATGTAAACTTTATTATAATACAAAACAGTTTTTATGAAACAGAGACTAAAACATTACAAAAATTGTATTTAAATGTATTAACCGCGTAAAATGCATGGACCACATATGTTTGACTCTGATTTGACCATTTGTTATTTACTTTTTAACTTCAAAAAAATTACATGTTGTCCTTCAGTGTAAGGTTGTCAATAACATACAGGTTTTCAATAAATAAATTAAAAGTCGAAAATCTCGAAAATGGTTAAATTTAGGGTAGGGTGTTTCATAGAAAAATAAGTCAGAACTGATGGGTACTCCACGCCCTGATCGGATCTAGCACGACTTTTCCTGTAACAGGGTTATATAGAAAGCAAAAAAAAACAACGTATGAAGTATTTCAGTACTGAATATCTTTGTTAGCTCTAGAGGCTCATCTAGTTCGTCTGGTTCTGCAAGAAGTTCAATCAGTAAAGAATTAAAGTTTGCCTCTCGTTCTTACTTCAATAACTTTTGTACCTTACATACTTTGTGAGTGAGGAGTTAGTGCGTTGTTCTGATTAAGTTGGCGCTACTGGCGATTATAAGTTTTGGATATTAATTAATTAATGTTTACCTTGGAGAATTACGGAGTACTACGAGAGCAAACTACTTTAAAAGACTTAATAGAGTACTGAGTTTAATAGGGTTTCTAAGAATGATATGTTAGTGGGATTTCAAGCGTTGTAGAAAAAAAAAACGTGTCAGAGGTGGGATGGACAATCAAGTAAAAGATGTTTTGATAGTTACTTATCATAACATAAGCTCACGGCTATATCCCCGAAGGGGTAGGCAGAGGTGCTAGCACCTACATTTCGCCGTTTATGTTTAGGTCCCAATGTAATAGGTGGCGAGCCTATTGCCATTAACCGGGCACTTATAAACCTGCGATAAATACACACATAACTTCGAAAAGCATCGATAAGTCATTGGTATGTGCCATGGTAAAACCTGGGATCGAACCCGAGACCTCGTCTCAGCAGTCCATTACCCATACCACTAGGCTATATAGTTATAAAAAGATATATAATAGTAAACATACATACTTAATCTATTTCACACTCACGCCTATTTCCTTCCAGGGTAGGCAGAGACAATAGCCCGAAATCTGCTTATTTGCACATACTTCGTCAGCTTCTTCTACTGTCATTAAACTTTTCATACAAACTCGCCGGTTTCGAGTAGGTACTTTTAACTTGTCCTTTTTCAATATATTATATTAATTTGGTGTGCTAAAGTACTGCGATTTCGACCCTGACCAGCCTGCTCATTCAACTGTGCCTTTTTACAACATTAAAAATATGTATAAATGTATTTCATTAATAACAACAGCTTGTTTTGTGGTAATACTACCCTTTCTCGGTTACAACTTATCGAAACATAAATAAAGTGCATTTAAACGATACTTCTGTCCTTAACTACTCCAGAAAACTAACAAAAAAGTTTCAATGACCGGACTTTAGACTAAAAGTACTGAACTGATTCGACTTTTCTACTTTCATTCAAAGATTCAAGCATCGGGGAACTCGTTGAAGAACTAATTACGAGTATTTTCGATTTTGTTCATTATGTATAGTTCACAACATATAGATAGTGACTTTATAGTCACAGTTTCGAAAGCAAACTCGTCTGGAAGTGTGGTTTCTTCAACCTCTAATTCCTCTTCCTTAAGTAAATAAAAATATAACTTTTGTAACGACATGACGTCTTCCGTTCGTAGATAGCACTTGACTGGTTTCGAGCTCACACAGCTCACATCTCCTCTCCACTTTCGTGGCAATTACCTGCCAGTTTCGCAACACTTCTTCTCTCCTCTCCGCTTTGGTGGAAACCGGGCCTAATTCTTCACTTCCAGACGATCTCGCTATTGAAACTGTAACTAAAATCTTCCACTCCGAAACGACTATAAGCTCAGCCAATTATACTTAATGAAACTTAAAATTGTGAAGAAAGGTTGGATAGAAGAGAAGAATAGTTACCTACGAGCTTGGGGTTACTTCACAGAGAAAATTATAATCACTACATATTATAAAACAAAGTCGCTGTCGCTGTCTGTCCGTCCCTATGTATGCTTAAATCTTCAAAACTATGCAACGGATTTTGAAGCGGTTTTTTTTAATAGATAGAGTGATTCAAGAGGAAGGTTTATATGTATAAAACATGCACAATATTGTAGAGAAACACTGATAAATCAGGATCAGAATACCACGCGAGCGGAAAATATGGCGGTACGAAGTTCGCCGGGTCAGCTAGTGATAATATAAAAGGATATATCGACGCCCCCAAGGAATAAACCTGTATTGTACTATTACTGGGTTATTACTGTTATTGCATTTTCGGTATCTATAGGTCGGAATACACCTATACAATTTTTTTCAAATTTTTCCTACGATAATATCCAACTATTTACCTTATGACACCTTTGTTCTTCGGAAAAATGTTAATTTTTTTGTACGAGAAGAATATCATAATACATTATTACAGATTCATTTGTGTGGCTACATTTCGGTAAAGTATCATTACTGCAAAATATTTTCTATTAATTACTGGTTAAAGCGATTACAGGTTTGTTCTAGTGATTTATGAAATAGACATTTTCGGTAATACTCTGTTACAGTAATAATTTGGGAGCGTGATATACGTATTGGCCTTAACTGCTTCGCATTCGAAGAATCAGAAACGCGTTTCTACATGTAATGCATTTTACTTACACTGGTTTAAATACACGGCGCACGCAGTTATCAGTTTTTGCGATTGTTTGTTCACGCGAATCACGAAAATAAGTAACTAAAGGAGAACGGGCACTTTTGTATGACCTGCGTCCCAACCCTTGTAACAAGTTGCGACTAGTGTAAATATGTTCATTTAGTCTATTTATATGTAAAAATGAAAGATTTTTATCAGAAATTCATGCAGGTCCAAAGTTGTAAGGGTGTAAGTAAAAAATATTTTTTGTGCAAATAGGCTTTGCAGTACAGTTCTACGGTTTTGTATCATTTCGCCGACGGTCATTACAACTACGGTTGACTCAACTAGGGTTAATTCACCTACTGGTTGACATGGTTCATGGTTGTACCGATCACATATTTTTAACAAAAAAAGAGGGGTGTTATAAGTTTGACGTGTGAGTGTGTGTGTGTGTGTGTGTATGTGTATGTGTGTGCGTGTGTGTCAGTCTGTCTGTGGCATCGTAGCTCCCAAACGGCTGAACCGAATTCGATTCTGTTTCTTTTGATCGAAAGATGGTTTAGTCGAGAGTATTCTTAGCTATGTTTCATAAAAATTGGTTCAACCATTTGAAATATATTATGAGGAATGAAAATCAATCCAAAATCTAATCTATTTTCAAATATACCCGAATTGGGTATCAAATGAAAGGTCATAATTACATCACGATACAGCAGGTTTTATGGAAATCGGTTCAGCGGTTACCTATAAAAAGCATGAAACAAAAAAAATTAAAAGCAGAAACCAATATTTTAATTTTCTCTTTCTAAATCGATTTGAATAGTTAGCATAATAAATGCTTCAAAAGAACATTATTCACGCTGCATACATTTTTGGTCCAAAATTGAAAGTGCTGGCCAAATACGATATTTCGTTAGACTTGTTCTTATTGGGGCGTCAAAGTTGAGGGACCACTTCCTTCGGTTTTATTTGAGTTCGAAAATCTTGAAAACATACATTTTTTATGACACAAACTATTGAAAATGGATAAAAAATGTCGTGCTACATTGGAAGAATAGTTAATAAAACTAATAAAAAATAAACCCCATACTGCACACCGTTGTTTTTCGTCTATTTATTTAGGTGCTAAATTGAAAATAAGTAGCGGCCAAAGAATACATATATGACATTCCGTTAGTCGGGCAGTGGACCCTCAGCTTTGACGCCATAATAAAAAATGCTAATGAAAACAAGCTCTAACAGAATATCATACTCGTATTCTTTGGCCGGCACTTTCAATTTTGGACCTAAATAAATGGGTGAAAAACAACGGTGTGCAGAATGGGGTTTATTTATTATTGATTTTATTGATTTTATTGACTATTCTTCCAATATAGAACAATGATGTTTTATTCGTTTTTAATCATTCATATCATAAAAATGTATGGTTCCAAGATATTTGAACTCAAATAAAACTGAGAGCACTGAGCAGTGGTCCCTCAGCTTTGACGCCATAGTAAAAAATGCTAACGAGGACAAGCTCTAACGGAATATCATATTTGTATAGGTACTTTGGCCAGCACTTTCCATTATGGACCTAAATAAATGGACGAAATACAACGATGTGCAATATGGGGTTATTTTTTATTGCTTTTATTAACTATTGTTCCAATATAGAACAAAGTTTTTCATTTATTTTTAATAATTCGTATCATAAAAAATGTATGTTTCCAAGATTTTTAAATTCAAATAAAACCAAGCGCAGTGGTCCCTCAACTTTAACGTTGTAATAGAAAATGCTAGCGAGGACAAGTTCTAACGGAATATCGTATTTATTTTCTTTGGCCGGCACTTTCAATTTTGGACTTAAATGGGTGATGTCCTTTCATTCAAAAATCCCAATAATTTATACATATTTGAAATGTACTAATTAAGGCCTTTAATTTGATATCAAACACGGTATATTTACCTCAATTTTATTTTTTAACGCATTACTTTATGACCGCTAGAGGGCGCCACATTAAATTCAGTGACACATTATATAGCCTATAATAAGTGGACGATCAAGACACTTCTAACAATACCTTACTTGTCCAGTTCTAATTAGTAGTTGAAGAGCTATGAGGGAATTAGTGAATATACATACATAGTTCATACAACATACATAGCCTGTCAAAATCATAATCCTCCTTTGGTTTTAACATAGTCGGGTAAAAATAGCATAAATAAATAAGTATTTTGTCATAAAAACACTAATTATTTAAAATAAATTAAATACTTTCTTAGTAACTAAAACCCCCATAACTTTTACCCTGCACGAAATACAGATTTATGGCCGTACAAAAAAATAATACACTCATTGAGACCTTTCATTTGATATAGGTCAAAAAGTGTTACACCATATGGGACGAAACGCCCATTCGCCTTTCATGAAATCGAAATCCACTACGAAATATGTAAGGAACTTCATCCCTCGTACACTCAAGCTTTGGAATGAACTCCCCGCGGTGGTTTTCCCAAGCGACTACAATATGGGGCACTTCATTCTATGGGGCATTAGAAAGTTTCTTCAGGGTCGGTAGCACGAGTGTGATGCCCCTGGTGTTGCACGCGTCCATAGGCCACGGTAACCACTTTCCATAAGGTGGACCGTGTGCTTGTCTGCCACCTAAGTGGTAAAAAAAATGTATGTAATATTATGGTCTAAGACAATCCCACGTGGGTCCCACGTAAAGCTATATCTAGGCATACTAGGTTTCAGTCTAAACGCATCCTTTAGTAATCGTTTTATACGATCGTCAGTATATACCAATATTATTTTTGCTAAAAAGTAAAGAACGGTGATTATTTAGGGTACCGTACGAATAACCAGCAGAAAACTGAGCAGTTAAAAGCAATGAGCGACCATCAGGTCGAGCGCCCCTACCGGCGGAGGATCACCGCCGCCCGTAAAGCTTCGCGACACCCAGGGAAAGCTGCCTGTACAGTGGGTGACGTTGTCTTTCACTAGTGTTGAAAAACAACATTTTAGAAACCGATAGCTTTTTAGTACAGGGTACCAGGGCTGTGATGGCCAGTAGGGGAACACGACCAACCCCGTTGCTGGATCGTCGATAATTTTGCTCATGCATTTCAATAATAATGCGAATGGAGGAAATGCATAAAAATAATAGTCGTGCCAATTTATTGTAAATGCATCGACTGTCATTGCTTCCGGGTCTTGCCTCCAAGCAATGTATCGATCACATTTAGCATTAGTGCAGGACGCAAACTATCTATTTAAGGTTCACCAAAGGTACAAATAATATTTTGAAACGTGTTATCACTGGGTTCCCATTCTATGTCGGGATTTATCCTCCGGGACTCTTCATCAGCTGTATGATGCATACAACCAAAAGTTACGGGTCTCGCACCTTTGTCAAATCTGACGAGCCACACTGTTCATATGTGGGTACTGGATACCACCCTGGCAATTGACATAGCTGATTGCTGTGGTATTATCGACCGTAGCAATATTGCGCAGTTAGCATCGTCTTTTTACAATACTTTTTATGCCAAAAAGTACAGCTATTAACTCAAACAGTTAATATCTCACTGCTGGGCAGGCAGTAAAAACAATTTCGAGAAAGAAATAGCCAGAAGGAACCAACTGGGATGGGCAGCATTTGCCAAATTACGTCGGGTTTTCTCCTCGCCCCTACCGCAATGCCTCAAAACAAAGGTTTTCGACCAGTGCGTCCTACCTGTTATGACTTACGGTGCCGAAACGTGGCCACTGAAGGTGGGGATAGTCCACAACCCTAAAAGTCGCGCAGCGGGGTATAGAGCGAGCTATGTTTGGAGTTTCTTCAAAGGATAAAATTCGCAACGAGATCATCCGACATGGAACTAAAGTTACCGACATAGCTCGCAGAATAAGCAGGCTGAAGTGGCAGTGGGTTGGCCACATCTGTCGAAGGACTGATGGCCGGTGGAGCAGACGAGTCCTAGAGTGAAGACCGCGAGAAGGAAAACGTGGGGTGGGACACCGGACACCCCCAAGCCAGGTGGACTGACGACATACGAAGAGTGGCTGGGACGGAATGGATGCGGACGGCGGACGTTCGGCAAACGTGGCGCGTATTGGGAGAGGCCTATGTCGAGCAGTGAACTGCAATAGGCTAATTGATGATGAATTGATGAAGTGTATAGAACATTTATATCAAACGAAACAACGCGGGCGAAAACCTAAAACAGTTTCGTTGGTTGAGGCTGATATTGTATTGGAACGTGTGTATCATCAACCTCGTCCCATAACCAAGGCGTTGCATACTGATTTACTATTATTTTTATGTAATAGTGAACCAATTCCACAGTATTACCACCCATTTTGTTTCTTTAGTTTCTGTAGAATGAGTGTAGAAAATAGTGATCAAGATAATAATGATGATAACAATGAAAATAGTGATTAAGTAAGGTTTTTATTTCTTTATATTTTTTATATTACAATTGTGGTCTCATTAAGGACTTTTTACCCGTTAAAAACAATATTATGAAAAATTTTATGAATTTTCCTTAATTTTCCCTTAGAGATACCGATAGTAAATTTATTTACATAATCTGTTAAAACAATTACATTAAAATATGATTACTAGAAAGATCTATAATAATCCAGTTTCTATTCTTTACTATTATAAGGTTATGAAAATGTTCACCGTAATAAGTCGGTAACTGAACATTACATTTTTCTACTAATGAAAAAATACATCGTTGGAGAACTCAGTAAAGTAGTGTTATGTCTATGATTTTTAAAGAAATTATTTTTAAATTACTAGAATAATTCGGTAAGTAGACGATGCTGGAATATTATTGATAGTTCATGATGGTAATATATGAATACCCTAAAAACTGTTAGAAATTATTTTCGGTAATTTGAATTTTGGCGAATATCTAATTCTGTGTTTAATCAATAGTCACATGGCTAACTATGATCTGTTTGGGCAAAAATTAGCTTTCCCGTCGTATTAAAATGTTGTCTTAATTATCTTTTATAGAAAAGTTAGAACCGAAAAACACTAAATCTTTTCTCCTGTAAAATTTGATTTTTGCGATTACCGGTTTATTCCTCGGGGGCGTCGATATGTACTATGTGATTTAGACACGTAGGTAGCACGAATGAGTACTGTGCGAATGACATAATCTCAATTTAAAGTAGAACAAGCAAACCGAGGGCGAATAAAAAAATAACAGTGTTTTTAAATTAATTACTAACAGCCTTATACATGGTGATCTATTTTGTTGTGAACTAAGATAGAATAGCTCGAGCGCTGCCTTGTTTTGTACAAGCCCACTAGAACGCGCCTCGTCCTAAATGGATCAAGATTTAGGACTTGTGCACACTAGCGACAATACGTTAAGATAAATTTTAATCGTCTCCACGTTCCGCTAAGTGCCTTCATTTAGCAGGATATTGTTTAAAAAATATGATTGTGTATATTTTAAATGTTCACGTATTTTTGTTATAACTAGCATCGATATAGTGTGTAATGAAATAAATGCAAGCGAGAGAAAATAAGGCAGTTTGAAATATAAAAAAATGCTTTATTTTTACTTTTACGAGGGGATTACCATCTGAGCCTGCAACCGGGAAAGTAGTACAGGAATTTCATATATCCTCGTTCATTAATCGCCTCGCCCCTAAAGGTGTTAATAGTATCCCATAAACCCTAAAAATCTTTTTTCTAGGATGTAACCGTCGCGACGGTACATCCGTCCCAATCGAGCAGTCCGACTGGCGAAGTACCTCCGCCCTACAGAAGATCCGACGGTGAGTAGGGTAGCCAGAGCTCACTGGAGAGGTTTTTTGTTGTCAATGGGTAAACCAAAGGCTTTGTCCTACTTATCTTTTGCGCTGATGGCACAGAATGTCTCTGTTCTTACAGGATCGGCAGCACGAGTGTGACTCCCATGGTATTGCACTCGTCCATAGGCCACGGTAACCACTTACCATCAGGGGGGCCATGTGCTTGTGGGCGACCTAAGTAGTATAAAAAAACTACATAAAAAACCTTTCCAGGTATATAAAAAAGCCGTTATCCCACCGACAAAACAGTCGCAAAAACATAGGTAGGTACGTGCTGTAATCCTAAGTGGATCACCGGCTTACAGGGCCGCTCTCTGAAAAATAAATTGCACCATAGATGAATGAGAGCAGTGGGAATTGCATAGTAAATATTTGAAGCTCCGTCGCTGGTACTAAAAACTCTGCTTTGCATGTACAGTCGGCAAAGTAGATACTTATACACTTTTACTTATAACTTTATATGTAAAGGTGTATACTTATCTCATTTTTCGACAGTCCAGTGTCCGTTTCCTGAATTATACTAGCAGATCATAGTTTATGTAAAAGTCCTTGAGGTAGGTAAATATATGGTCTTTTAGTTTTATGCTATAATTGACAGTGATTGAATTGATTGGAATGGAATGTTGCTCAACAGATATGCAGAGCTGAGACTCCGTACAAAGTTTCGATTGATGACTGATGAACTTCTAATGATGCCGCCGCAATTCATCGAGAGCGTCTAATAAGTCCACTCTGGGCCTTCCCAAAGATGAGAACAAAAAGACAGAAAATACAACTGCTAAAACCGCTAAAATTTTATTCACAAAGTAGATCAAAATTCGTATTTTATTCACAACGGCATAGTAAGCATCTACTTTCTGGAGTTAAAGAGGTTAAGGGTGTAGGTGCATATCCAAAATTGTGCACTAAATGTTTGGGTGGGCACAATCAGATTATTCCATACTTTCCTATCAGAGTCGTTGTACTTACTCGTGTACTTTACATATCCATCTTATTCGGGTCCACGTCTGCTCCTAAACCTCAAATAAAACGTTACCAACAAGCTTCTAATTCCAGATCTCGCAGTTTTTTCATCGCATTTAACAAGGAATTGTGTGCAGGGCGGTGGTTGTAATCAAAGAGAACGGACCAGCGCCGTAATCCCTTGGAATTTAATTCAAATTAGTGCTGTACCACTTTTCAAGACTCTCTTATCTTAGCATTAGACGTCGTCTTGGAAATTCACCCTCTTAGTCACTTGTTATTTGAGCGATTAACGAAAAATGTTTTATATTTTTCGGGATCGTAAATTATATAAGGATAAAATGGAAGATGGTGAAATTGGATAAAATCATTTTCGTCTTTGCTGGCATTGAGATTGGAAATGTAATATAGGTCTGGGATGTAGGAAATATGAATATTCATTTTTTATGTTTCTTTGTGAGTACGAGATATAATCGGTAGGTATAATAATTGACCGAGCGAGCAAACCGTCTCTTTTTCAGAAGTGGTTGAATTTGCTTTTCGTACAGAAATGCTTTTAGTTTTCTTGGTGTTTCTTAGTGTTTGCAGGTGCGTAGAGATCTTGTGTCCTTGGCAGTATTTTACCCTCTTCCAATTAGTTCCACCCTCTCCTTTCCTATATAGGACAACACTTGTAGGACTTAGATGTTACCCACATACGGTGCAGAATATTCCATCAGAAACCAAACGGTTCGGTGACTCTTTCCTTTCATTAAGACCTGGAATTCTTTACTAGCTCACTAGTTTTCTTCTTCCAACAGCCTTGTTTGTTTGCTTGTTTACTATCTTAGTGGTATTAAAAGTTATAGTGATTTCGATTCTTGTAATATTTGTTAGCATATTGTGATTCCTCATACCGTTGTATTAGAAGTACAGTCACGTACTACGTGTTTCTAGAGAAATTTCCTTTCGCTGATGCTCAAATTGTGGAATGACCTCCTTTGGGTTTTATAAAAGGGCATGAAAAGTTTTTTGGCATTATCGACAACACGTGAGTCACACATGAATAGCTCTAAACATCATTGTTCAACTAATTTATTGAATTAAAGTCAGTGACAAAAGTGGTTTAACACTTTTTTTTATACTATTTAGGTCACAGACATGCACACGGCCCTCCTGATGGTAAGTGGTTACCGTGGTCTATAATAGGTGAGTGCACACCAGGGAAGTTACACTCGTGCTGCAGACCCTGTAAGAACAGAGAGATTCTGTGCCGTCAGCCTAAAAGATAAGTAGGACAAAGATAGATAGATAGATAGATAATTCTTTATTGTACACCAATAAATTTACAGTAATACAAGTAGGTAGCATGTTACAGTTCAATGTACAATGGGCGGCCTTATCGCTAGAAGCGATTTCTTCCAGGCAACCTTAGGATGGACAGTAATGTGATAAAAACAAAAGATATGGTGTAGTTAGTAAATAAACTAGATACAAGGTGTATTAAAAAGAGAAAGAGAGAGAGAAAAGTATAAATCAAGTAGAATAAAATAAATAATAACATTACGTAAAGTACATATTATAAACATATACAACTATTACATACAAACAGTTAATAAAATAAAATAAATAATACATACTTTATGAAGGGAGAAAAGTAAGCGAGTATACCTATAATTGTGAGCTATTAATGTGCACAAGATAGGTAGTGTTCCTTAACCATTGTTTTAAAAACGTTTATGGATTTTGCTTGTCTGATGTACAATGGCAATGAGTTCCATAAGCACACAGCTTTGACAGTGAAGGATTTGTCAAAAAAGTCAGTGGAATGTATCGGCATTCTCAGCCTCAAATTCTCGGATGACCTCAGGCATCTCGTATGTGTGTCATGGAGGAACTGGAATCGTTCTTTGAGATAAGAGGGAGTGGTGGGATTAAACAATACATTATATAACAATGTGAGAATATGGGTATTCCTGCGAAGCCGAATTGGGAGCCACTTGAGTTGTTTACGAAAATCTGACACGTGATCATACTTGCGTAGACCAAATATGAATCGTATGCAAAAATTTTGGAGTCGTTCAAGTTTATTTAGTTGCTCCTCTGTGAGATCGGGATAGCTGACATCGGCGTAATCGAGGACAGGAAGAAGAAGCGATTGTGCGAGCACAATTTTAGTGGCAATTGGAAGGAAGTTTCGGAGCCTGCGTAAGGCACCAGCTGACGCGAAAAGCTTACGACTGGTTTCTTGTAACTGAATGTTCCAAGAAAAGGATTTATCCATGTAGATACCTAAATTCTTGACATTGTCACTAACTGGCACTATAGCTCCACCCATAGTAACCTGAGGAAGCTGGGTCCAATCTATTTTTGAAGCCAACCTCGGACTGCCAATAACAGCTACTTGTGTCTTGTGTCAGTACAGACAACACACTTTCATGTTTACAAACGATGGGGTGTAGACGACAAGCTTTTCGGTGTCAAGTCAACCTCAACTATAAGCCGGTACTCCTTTTGATTGACGGTCGAAGTTGTGGCGCAGGTTTTCCTCTCGGGGTTGGGAGGTCAGATGACAGTCGTTCAAACCAAAGAGAGGAGATGGAATAAGCAGACTCCGAACTCCGAGGTGAAAAGTAAGGTGATGATGATGATGTTTTCAGGATCTGCAACTACATTATATGTCATGTTAATCGATTTGAATACTAATGTGTATGTGGAACCTGTAGAACATTTCGTTCATCGGAACAATGCAAGTGACATGACATTAAAACCGTTCCGTATGAATCAAAATGAGATGCTAAATTATTTTTCTCGGCGGGTACATGTGTGCCTGTCAAACCAAATATGATGGATGTACCGCCGAACGGTAGGTACAAGTACAGAGATGGATTGGAGTGGAGTGGTAACCATATAAATAAGTACGTAAATAAAATGTACTTATCCATTTATTCTTAGCTGATATTGCGTTATTGCCGAAAGTGTGGAAGAAATATCTAAAACGATCCGTTATCTATATTTATAAAAGAAACATAATACCACTCACTGATTAATCATGAAATCTCAGAAACTATAACACATACAAACTTGAAATTTGGCAGATAGGTTCCTTATAGGGTGTAGACATCAGCTAAAAATGGATTTTACGAAACTCCACCCCTAAAGGGGTAAAACGAATTCCATGCGTACGAAGTCACGAGCGGCCGCCAGTAATACCTAAGTATTCACCAAAATCTCTCTAGCAAAACTGAATTGCTTATGTTAAGACTTCCTGTTAGTGTAGTCAGGATTCAAACCCGGGACCACTCGTTTGTACACTAAGCTACTATTCATAGCTGTTACTGAACGAATAAAGTCGATAAATTACTAAATTACAATTTTAACTATACCTAATATAATTCCTACCTATTACTTGCCGCATACCAGCCCTAAAGTATTACGTAAATCGCGCTTAAAACATCGACAGTGTGGCACCGGATTAACGTGGGACAGCGTTCAAGAAATTAATTCCATTTTAATAGATATTACCGCTAACATTTACTCGAAAATGTATTAGCGGTAATTGCTATTGAATTTTGAGCTAATCCGGCCCTGTGCGACAGGAGCGGGAGCTATCAGTAACCGAGGGATGAACCGCTCATGTTGTGTCTACAGTTTCGTAACCAGATATGTATTTGCTCCAGCTAGTTATTACGTATAGCCTTTGTTTAACTTATTGTCTCTGTGATCGATGTTATAGCCACAACTTAAGATGAAATCGGAGATTAGAACTGTTGGAGTTTTGAACACACTAAGAACTATCAACCGAAAGGTCAGGTTGTAAATAAGTTTTATTGGTTATGTATTGGGTGATATGGGTTTGAGGGTTCTTAGTATAAATAAATACATAATATACAAGCTGATGCCCGCGGCTCGACTAAAGTGAAAGTGAAAAGAATAGGTCGTAGGCTACTTTTGGTGGCGATAACCCGCCACCAAAAGTAGCCTACGACCTATTCTTATACCAAATATACACAAAAAATATATAAAACTCAGTCAAGCCGTTTCACAACACTTTGGTTAAAATAGTGTGTAAACAAAATTCTCATTTTTTTTTAAAATCATTCACGCCTGTCTACACCTGTATGTTCTGAAGGAATGCATAGAGTATGTTAAACACTAATTATTCGCACACGTTGGGTTATTTTGGAATCGCGAGCCATACACCATTACATACAATACGAACAACGAACATACAACTAATATTAGATACTGCTCACACAAAGGAGCCGAAAAGAAATGAACAAAATGTTCCACAAACAGCACAGGAACTAATGGTCCTGTAAGCGAAGCGTTCTATCTGCGCGTCCGTCCGTATCAAGACATCGTGAAAAGCTGTGCAGCTTTCTATTTTGAGATTGCAGTTACGAGAACATTTTCACGTCACTATTTTTACAAAAATCACTTTATTTCCGTCTTCAAAATAACTATATGACATCAAGAACGTTTAGCTTCGAGGGCCTTCTGCTCAGAACTGTTGAAAAGGAGTAGGTATATCAGAACTCAAATTATGCCTAAGGTGTCATTTAGACGTGGAGAGTTTCTCGCCTTATCGAATGTACAGAAAAAAGTTGCTTCTAAACATTCGCAGAAACAATTGCCGCTCTTTCGTTCACGCCTGATGAGAATTGCCTTGCAATTGAATATTGTTACTGTCCATCTAAACAGAATTTTCAAGTAATAATCGTATTGTGACATAGGCGATATGTCACTTCCGAATCTCGTATGATATAATCGTAGCCGTAGTGTTCGCATGTGTGTAAACTAAACACTCTGATACTATAATGTTATGGCGCTTATTACTAGTGATCTTCGCGTACGATTTTTCGGACTGAAACATGCGAGCAACTCTCCCTGCCAAATGACGCCTAACTTTTGTTAGTAACAGGTTCTTACAGGGTCGGCGGCGCGAGTGTGATGCCTTCGGTGTCCCGTCCATAGGCCACGGTAGCCACTTCCCATTAGGTGGGTGCTTGTTTGCCTAAGTAGTGGTGCATAAGTGCTATAAAAAAGAACTTCTTGAAGCGATGCTAGACTCACTCAGGAGAGTTTCAAATATCCAGGATGTATCCAGCACTGCAATTCACTAAGCGAGCACAACGATGCGACAACGATGCGAGGCGCAACGTAGATTGTCATTGGCCAGATTGTATCACGTCATTGGAAATCGACCAATGACAGTGTCTATCGCGCACATCGTTGCGACTCGCATCGTTGTGCTTGTTAGTGAATTGCACAGCAGGTAACGCAGTTGATTAGAGTATCCCCCTTAGAAATGGATTGATCAAGTCCCGTCCCCATATTAACTTTTTCAATGATTTTTCACTAATTCCGTGCCGAGTTGATTCCCAGTGGAGTAGAATAGGGCCACCTTATCTCTTCCTCTGGATATGGAAGGCGACTAAGGGGTAGGGCTGTTCTCCATCCGACAGTAAACATACAGCCCATGACTAAGTGCCCGTTTGATGGCAATAGGCTCGCCCTCTATTACGTGGGACCAAAAATCATAGTTGGGGAAAGTTGAGTTTTAATACACCTCTGCCTACCCCTTCGGGGATTTAGAGGCATGATTATATGTATGTATATTATATATTTTTAATCAGATGACAGCCTCCGTGGCGTAGCGGTAGTGAACGCGGCCGCTACGCAGGAGGCGCGGGTTCGATCCCCGCTCAGTGCAAATATTTGTGTGCAGTAAATATGGGTATTTTCATTGGTCTGGTCGTGCCTCGGAGAGCACGTTAAGCCGTCGGTCCCGGTTGCCATAAGAACATCTATGGCAGTCGTTACGGGTAGTTGGTGCCCTAAAAAGTTCAAAAACAACGGTCTAGCTGCAAAGCTTCGATATCGCCTAATGTTAACATTGGGTCGTGGAGGCAGTGGCGTAGCTAGGTGACCAAGGGCCCCGGTGCAAAAAGAAACAGGGGGCCCCCCTATTTTCTTTTTGGTTCTGAAAATTCCTTCGGGCGTCGCACGTTGCCTTACCGAAGTAAACGATGAGGTAGGCATATCCCCTACCGGTCGCTAACGTGCTGTTGGGGATCAAATCCCTCCTCTCTCCCTCTTTTTCGTGCGGAAATCCCCTCAGATACCACCCCCGTCGTCGGCCATCGGGGGTAGTTTTGTCGGACTCGGACCGCTTAATTACCACACGCCGTCTCAGATCTTCAGATACCAGAGCTGCCGGGGTGTAAGGTTACCGTGAGCAAATCACTGGCACCCCGGCTGATTCTGGGCCATCTACGGTTTTAAAATGGCCTCCTCGGTTGTAAGAAGCACAGTGTCCCGATAGAACTCTGAAAAGAGGGACGAACATCGAACTGCGGCGCCAGTGGGGGTGAAAGGGTGACAGGCGGCCGCACATGTAACCCGCACGCCTGCGCTCGGTAACCGGTCCGCTCCTGCTCTCCATTGTGCCCTTTGCTAGTCAGTGGGACATGTGAAAAGTCTCCGACCAGCCCTCAACAGATCCGCAAGAGAGGAGCACTGCCGTCTCCGTTGCCCATGGTGCACCGCGTGGTGACTGCAGACCTCGCACCCCAATCCTCCTTCCCTTGTAGAGAGGCACGCGGAAACAATCTAGATATACATGTAGCTTGTTTCCGCGCTTATATACGTAAATTTCCATTTATTTTCGTGTACCTACAGAATACTTGGCGTTAAACTCTACAGATCCCACACCCGTTCACATAGGCGATAATTTGGTCGACCACACGGACCAGGCTAAGTACCTGGGATCTGTACTTCATGTGACTGGTGAAATCGACTACAACGTCAAGACACGCATTGCTGCCGCGTGGGCCAAGTGGCGAGAAATGACTGGCGTCACGTGTGATCCCATAATGCCAGTCAGGTTGAAGGAAAAGAAAGAAAGAAAAGAAAATACATTTATTGCAAAACACAACACAACGCACATTACACAATACACAATTAGGGGGAGGTCATTAGGCCACGGAGGTCATGGAGATGAAAATGCTATGCGGCGGCGTTACGCGTAAAGATCGCGTGACGAACTCTCGCATCCGCAGCAGCCTTCATGTCCGTGATACTGATATAGTGGATAAAATGCCTTCGCTGGTGCGGCCAGGTCTTGCGGCAACCGCCAGGCTACACGTGGGTAACAAATGCATGGCAATGGCGCCCCCGCCGGGTCCAGGTAAAAGGGGTAGGCCCAAGAAGTCCTGACTTGATGTCGTGGAGGGTGATATGCGTGCGAATTTTTCTCACTTTCATGGACGCCCAAGATCGTGAGAAGTGGAGGAGGAAGAGCCGGAAGGTGGACCCTGAGCTCCGAGGTCATGAGGGCCACGGATGCAATCAGGAAAATGCATCTATATGCAGATGATCATCATTCGGTGAAGTTGTTTAGGCCAGAATCGAACCAACTAAAACTGCATGCAAGCGACGGAGTGTAAGCAGGAGCAATAAGAAAATTCCATTGCACCTCAACAGACCCTGGGCCATATACAACTTTGAGATGGCCCCCACAAATATGAGAACTACGATATCTCCATCTGGCCCAGGACCATCCCATCCCCTTACTTGCTTTCCACTGTGACAGTTGCTAATCAGAGTTACACGTGGAAAGTTCATAGTTGGCCATAGGCCGCAGCGTCTATGCCATCTTGAGACAGGCTGCTGCTGTCTCCGTTACCCACGGTGCACAAATGGTCTTCAATAGAAGACCAGCGATTATCTAGCAAAAAAAAAAAGTAGATACTGGAACTCGTATTACTATTATAATATTACTAGTTACAATCAATTTACTATAAGTAAAATATTTTATTATGACTGCTAGAATATAATCACACTGTAGTCTCTAGACATTAAGCTTGGCCCTTGGGGGCCTCCAAGCTAGCTGCAAATGTGATGGCAAATCTTTCAACGAGACAATACTGCACAAAATTCCCAACAAATGAGTTGCACTGATTAGAGTTGTGCTACAACCTATTTTCGCATTCCAAAATTAAGACTTTTTGGTAGTTCAATATGAGATTTGCTAGTTCAGGCTCGGGCTTGGGCCCCCAAGCCCGAGCCTGGACTAGCAAATCTCATATTGCACAAAATACTGCACAAAATTCCCAAAAAATGAGTTGCACTGATTAGAGTTGAGCTACAACCCTTTTTCGCATTCCAAATTTAGAACGTTTTTGGTAGTTCAATATGAGATTTGCTAGTCCAGGCTCAGGCTTGGGGGCCCCCTGAGCCTGGGGGCCCTGGTGCACCGCACCACCTTGCCCACCCATAGCTACGCCAGTGCGTGGAGGGCAGATGGCAATCGCTTCACGGAAAATATCGAGGTCTAGCCAAATCTGTAGCTATGACTGGTAAAAGCGGACCCCAGACTCCGAGCTGGAAGCTTCGGATGCGACTGGGAATTAACGCTAGGAGGAAGAAGAAGATTATATATTTTTAATCATTAAAATTTCCACTGACGTTTTCGCGAATAGAAAGTTACTTTGTCTAAACACCACTGGGACTAACATCAAATTGGATAACCTCCTCTTCACGGTTACTTTCCACCTTTTGATCACCGTGAAGTCTAACTTCTACCCTCCCGGTTTACAGTTAAGCGAGTGAACAGACTACCTAGATAAATTAGTCAGATAATTGAAGTTAAACTAAGTTTACCTTGGAACTGTGAATAACGTTGACTAAACTTAGTTAGGTGAATTCTGGATGTCTCTGTTCATAATATTCTAAAATATTCAACATAGCGATATGTCTAGCTTTATTATGGTTTTTTTTTATAAAGAACACATCAATTTGACTTCGCCTCGCCTGATGGTAAGCTGAAGGTAAAGTCTCAGAAAAGAAGATAATTTTGTCATACTTAAATACATTTTTTGTTAATACATGGGTACATATTACAGGGACGCCGAACTCCGATGTGGATGCCTACCTTGAACTAAGACAGGGACTAATGCAAAGATCCCAGACCAATGTAAATATTCATGCATACAAATATTTATATTGCACGGGAATGTAACCCGCGGAACAACCCAGCTCCTATCGTTACAACACATACCAACATGAAAAGTATGTACCTATATACAATCTAAATAAGTGAGTTATCTTGATATATTAAAATAAAACTATATAAATAAAATAAATCTAATCTACCTTTCCGATGTCAGACTCAGAAGTGTACAAAATCATCGTAAATGTATCCCAAATATGGCTGACACAAGGCTCTGCGTCTACAATAATTACACAAAATGTCACTTATCTTCCCTGGGTACAGAAATGTAACAATAAAAGTATGATTCTAAAGCCGACCGCATACGACAACTGTCGACGCATGCAGCAGATACAGCGTACCCATTACTTGTTAGATAAGGCCCCGAATCAGATCAGCATAGAAAAACCGGTATTTTTTCGAAACCATTTTTCTTTTTAACTATAAAACCTACAGATCTGCGGACATGCCTGCATACTACAGGATATACAGAGTAACTTCTCCTTTTCATAAATTAAATAAAAAAGGAGGAAATAGTTGAAAAGAGGCTCTGATCATCACTCTACTCTTTCTTATGAAACAAAATATTTTCTACAATATGTATTCAAATAATCTTTTTATTTTTATACCACTTAGTTGGCAGACAAGCACACGGCCCACCTGATGGGAAGCGGTCACCGTGGCCTATGGACGCATGCAACACCAGGGGCGTCACACTGTCTATCACATGTATGTATGTTAAATAAGTCTATTAGCATGACGTGACCTTCTTAGTTAGTAACCGTCGCATCGCCTATAAAGTTATCTATTAAAATTAGTTTTACTGATTTTTACGGTTCAAATGTGAGCGAATGACCTTGAGCATTTGTATGGTCAAAGTCATTTGCGTATGTAATCACCTTAAACTCCGATACAGATAAAGGGGATTATTCAGAAGCCGCAATGAACTACGCGCATCTGTTGCGTGCGTCGGTAGTTGTCGTACCTATGCGGTCGGTTACGGAATCATACCTTAATCTTTTGAAAAAAGGAAAGTGACTTAAGCTAGCCTAAATAATATCACCCTAATGGGAAAGGGATGTAACTATTTGTAGGTAGGTATGTATGACTGTAAATTCAAGTCGTAACGAAGTCGGTAGACGACTTCCTAAGGTGGAGTAGGCCTACTTCGCCCTGGGTGTTTTACAACGCTTACTCCTATTAACGGCTACTAACATTTGAACGGATCTGGCTGAAATTTGGTAGTGGAATAATATAATTATAGGTATTTCCGTGCCTCGGAGAGCACGTTAGGCCGTTGATCCCGGTTGCCATACAAACATATTCTATGGTAGTTGTTGTGGCGGGTGCTTATCGATCCGATAGTTTGTCCGAGCAAAACTTATGGAATGTGGGGGTACTTGCGACGACATGGTATGCGGGTATTTCGAGAAAGAGAGATTGGCAGTGCCGCGCGCGCCACCTCTCGACCGCACCAGTCTCGCTTCGACATTCGTATTAATTGGAGGTCTCAGCAGCTCACCGCATCACGAGCATTATTATAGTGCAAGTGCTACAAGCATCCCGACACCTGGACCAGTTGGTGGCCACCAACAAATCACCAAAGGAGCAGCGCGCGGTAAGTGACTTCTCTTTACCCGTGTACCTAAGTGTTGTAGTGTGCCCATATTGTTCCTTAGGGATTGCTTCGGATAGACGAGTTGGATCGATACGCACTCCACGTATTCATCGTAATTGTACTCCACCCCGCGAAAAGGGGGGCAATTATCCTACACGTTGCCACCCCATTTAATGGTCCCTTCGAACCTAGGATAGGTTATCAGCTACATACCTACTTAGTGCATAAAATTTCCCAACCGCGTTTATTAAATTCCGCATTTAATAATAATTTTTATATTGATTAATAAAGAAATTTTCTACCCGCATTATAAATTTCGCATTTAAGCAAAAATTTCATATTATTTTATTTAATATCAAATTAAATTATTTAGTACCTAATCCAATTCTAATTTTAAAATGCCTACTGCTAAACTTCAAAGCAAGCTATTACAGCTAACGGCTAAAAAAGAAGCGATTTTCGTACGAATTAATCGGATATATATATTATGCAAAAATATTTCCAATTATGATTCCCGTTCTAATGAACTATTCCTTTCGCAATCTGAATCCGTTACTGAGCAATACAGCAGATTTGAAGAAATAGTTGATGAAATTAATGAGGTAAAATTTGCAATTGATGGTACCCCGCCAGACTATTCCAGCTTGAGCTCTATTGAGGACTTATATTCCACGATCAAATACAAGCGGAATCTCATTAGGTCAAATAATACAACGGCATCTACAGCCGACAATAAAAAATCTAAGATACACTTGCCGCCAATTCCTATACGTACCTTTGACGGAAAGACAGAGAACTGGCCAATATTTTTTGAGATATTTCGTAGTAATGTGCACCTTAATGCCGATCTCACGGATGCACAGCGCGTACAATACCTAATAAGCAATTTAACGCACGATGCGTTAAAAATAACGGCAGGTATTGTTCCATCGGGGGATACCTATAGGATACTTTGGGATAGTCTTGTAAAAAAGTATCAGGACAATCGCAGTTTAGGTGAGCATTACCTTAATAACATTTTTAATATTAAAGGTTGCACCGGTAATGCTATCAGTTTGAATAACTATATAGAAAAATATTCGGCGTCTGTCGCGGCATTGAAACAATTAGACATACCTGACTTATTAGATTTTATTCTATTATATTGTGGGTTGCGAAAGCTTGATTCGCAAACAATACAGCAATTTGAAAATAGCGTAAGCAAGAAGGAATTCCCTTCCTACCTAGAATTAATCTCATTTATACAGGATTATGTCAAAGTACTTGAAAGGTCGAATAAAAATAATTCACAAGTCGAGCCGCGCGCAAGAGCTAGTGTTAGTAATTCTAAAGCTTTCATCGCGAGTAACGAACCGGTTTCCGAGACGGCTTCAATGTGTCCTTTGTGCAATATAGATAGGCATCCGCTGTTTAATTGTTTACATTTTAAAAACTTAGAATCACCGCAAGCCCGGTTTGACTTTATTAAATCGAAACGTGGTTGTGTGAACTGTCTGAGCCTATCTCATTCCATAACCAAATGTAAATCGCGTAATGTTTGCAAGTATTGTAAAAAGCAACATCATTCGTTATTGCATTTTTCAAATGATAATAATACGGATTCCTCGAGCAAGAAGCGGTCCGCGCCCGCGGCGCAGCCGGTTCGAATCCAGGCCGCTGAAAAAGATGACACATTAGACAAGACACAATCGATTGCCTTGACGTCCGGTAGCCATCCACATAATTACACTATACTGCTAGCTACCGCTCAAGTATACGCGCATTGTAATAATCGAGATAAAAATCGAATGACGCTTAGATGTTTGATTGATAACGGATCTCAAAATAATTTGATTACCATGGATTGTTGTAAGCGTTTGAACATTCCGGTTATTAAGTTGTGTAATTCGTCGTTGCAAGGTGTTGGTATGACCACGCGACCCGTACATGGATTTATTCATTTTACAATTGAGTCTCGAATTAATCCTAACAATAGATATTATATTCATGCGCTGGTAGTTGACTGCATTACGGATAAACTACCCTCTAATTACATTAAAATAAATGATGATTTGTCCTACTTGGATAATTTACCGCTGGCCGATTTAACCTGGAATTTACCGGGAGAAATTGATTTAGTTCTTGGTGTTCAACTATTTCCGTATATTTACTTGGGAGATAGGGTCGATTCGGGTAATCGCGCACCGCCCGCCATATTGACTAGTTTCGGTTACGTACTCATGGGGGACATTCCATGTCTAAATGATACGAAACCTACCTCTTCGTCATTTACCTCGCTTACTGATATTGATTCAAGTTTGCAAAGATTTTTCGAATTAGAGGAAATCCCAACACAACGAATCATCAGTCCAGAAGACTTGGAATGCGAAAATAGTTTTAATTCTTCAGTTTTATTTAGGGACGGTAGATATTTTATCGATTTACCTTTCTCACGAGACCCTTCTGAGCTAGGCAATTCTCGCGGAGTGGCTCATCGCCGTCTGCTTGCGCTCGAGCGAAAATTTGCTCAAGTACCTACCCTACGCGAAAATTATAATAAGACCATCGCCGATTATATAGCTCAGGGTTACTTGGCTGAGGTACCTGATAATGAATTAACTGAGGAAGGCTACTACATGCCGCATCACGCCGTTATTAGGCCGGATAAGGACACCATTCGGGTGGTCTTAGACGCTAGTGCGAAAACTCACTCAGGGTTGTCACTCAATGATATTTTGCATGTCGGACCTAATTTACAGGCCGATTTATTTTTATTATTACTTGATTTTCGCACGTTCCCGGTAGCTATGACCGCAGACATTAAACAGATGTTTTTGAGGGTAGGTGTAAATGAGCACCATAGGAAATACTTACGAATTTTATTTCGTTTCAATAAAACCGAACAGGTACGCACCTTTAGTTTCAAGCATTTACCTTTCGGATTAAAGCCCAGTCCGTATTTAGCTATGCGCACTTTACGTCATTTAGCGGGTGAGCATAGTGACCGCTTCCCTGAGGCTTCTAAATTAATAGAAACTCAGTTTTACATGGATGATTATGTTTATTCAGTTCCCGATATACCTTTGGCAAAGGAATTATCTCGCGAACTAATTGACTTACTTAAAATAGGTTCATTTGATCTGATCAAATGGGCAAGTAATAAGCCCGCTGTATTAGAGACGTTGCCTGAATCTCATCGCTCGCCGGTATGTTTCTCGCCCGTAGACAACAATTCGAATAATTTCAAGATCCTTGGCTTATCCTGGGAACCCGCTGACGATCAGTTTTTTCTGACTACCGTCATAATGGAAAATAAATGTACGAAACGTACCATTTTATCGCTGGTAGCCCGCTTGTTTGACGTGCTGGGTCTTGTGGCTCCGGTCGTTTTGTACGCTAAAATCCTCATCAAGGAACTTTGGTTGGCTAAAATAGATTGGGATGAGGAACCTCCGGCACATATCGTCAGTCGCTTCACCGCATTTACCCGGGATTTTACGGCACTCTCTTCTTTAAAAATACCGCGACATATTGGAGTTTTTAAGGACTCTGTGGTAAATATTGTAGCCTTTTGCGACGCCAGCTTCAGTGGTTATGGTTGTTGTATCTATCTACACATAACTGACCCTGATGGTAATATCACTGTCCGACTCTTATGTGCTAAGTCTAAAGTTTCCCCCGCCAAGATTACGACGCTGGCGCGATTGGAACTTGTCGCAGCTTTACTTCTATCCAAGCTTGTTCGCGTGGTTAAAGAGAAGCTTTCCGTTCGCGTACCTATTCAGGGTGTTTACGCTTTTTCGGATTCCACCATAGCTCTCTCGTGGATTCACTCAGCTCCCCATAGATGGTCTGTTTTCGTAAGCAACCGTATCGCTAGAATTCAGGAAAATTTACCTGCGGCTTGTTTTACCCACGTATCGGGGAAAACGAACCCTAGCGATTGTCTTTCACGCGGAATGCTGCCATCAGATTTGATTGCACATTCGCTCTGGTGGGACGGCCCTACTTGGCTTCATCAGCCGATAAATGAATGGCCCTTAAAATTCATCCCAACTGAGTGGGATACATTACCAGAGTTGAAATCCAAGGCATTTGTGGCCGAAACTTCAAAGACTGAACCACATGCTTTAGCTGCCATAGCTGATCGCATCAGCTCATGGAATAAGCTATTGCGTACATTCATTTGTATTCTTAAATTTACGAATAGATTAGGTAGTCAGGACTCTATTCAAAATATTCAAACCGCTGAAAAATTTGTTATTCGAATTGTTCAAAGTATCCATTTCTCTAATGAAGTGAACCTGATTAAGGCCGGCGAACTCCCCTCTAAAAAATTACGCAGTCTGTCTGTTTTTCTGGACGATTACGGAATCCTACGAATCGGGGGTAGACTTTCAAAGTCTGACCTACCCTACGAAGCTAAACATCCCGCACTACTACCTAAACATGACCGTGTAGTTGATTTAATAATTGATCACTACCATAATACGTACTGTCATACGGGCCCTGGACTATTGATGTCCATTATTAGGCAACGGTTTTGGATATTGGATGGTAGGACCGTTATTCGTTCGCGCTGCCGCAAATGCAACTCTTGCTTTCATTTAAATCCGGTGCACCCGACTCCCAAAATGGCTGATCTGCCTGGATACCGGGTCCGCGATGCCAAGGCCTTTGTGCATACTGGGGTGGATTTAGCTGGTCCTATTGCGTATGTACCTACTCGCCGCAGAGGACAACGCTCGCAGAAGGTCTATATATGTTTATTTATATGCTTGGTCACTAAGGCCATACATATAGAACTCGTTTCGGATCTCACCTCAGAAGCTTTTCTTTCCGCTTTCAAAAGATTTATTGCGCGCCGGGGTCCAGTGTCCGTTATGTACTCGGACAATGGTACAAATTTTATAGGTGCGAAAGCACAGCTAAATGAAATATACTCATTTTTATTAAATTCAGCTGTTCAGTCGGACATTAAGCGGGAACTACTCAAAACTCAAATTAAGTGGACTATGATCCCACCGCGAGCTCCGCACTTCGGAGGTCTGTGGGAGTCCAATATTAAAAGCGTTAAGACTCATTTGTTCCGAGTCATTGGTAAGCAGCTTCTCACGTATGAAGAACTTTTGACCGTATTGGTGCAGATAGAATGCCTTTTAAATTCGCGACCGCTTAGTGTTTTGTCATCGGACCCACACCCCGAGGTGCTCACACCGGCACATTTTTTAATGTCCAGTCCGCTTACATACTTGCCTTCTTCTGAACTGACAGAGGAAGGTATTAATCTAAAAAACCGCAAGAGGCTTCTGGATCAGTTGGTATTGGGTTATTGGAAAAAATGGCGCGTGGAATACTTAAATACGTTACAAACTCGACAGAAGTGGTGTACGCCTGATCGTCCGATAGAGATCGGCATTATTGTCCTCTTGGGTCAAGATAACGTACCACCTTTATCGTGGCCACTCGGCATTATAACCGAAGTTTTCCCTGGTACAGATGGCATAGTTCGAGTCGCGTCTGTCAAAACCGCGTCCGGAATTTATAAACGTCCTGTAACTAAGCTGTATCCGTTGCCAACCCAATAAAATTTATTTAAATTTCCTTAATACTTATTTTTCAACCGCATTTTAATTTAATATTTATTTAAATAATTTCGTGATTAAGCCTCAATCGGTCTCCCTATGGGTATCTGCTTGGGTTATAATAATAATATACATTTTACGCTATTTACTGTTTCATCTGCTGTAACGGTTCATTAATATTATCAGTGTTCCTTACATTTATGAAATTTAACCGCTTAGATCGGAATTACCTCATTACCTAGCTCCCCCTATTTAGCTATGGACCTTGTCAAGGCGGGGAGCGTGTTGTGGCGGGTGCTTATCGATCCGATAGTTTGTCCGAGCAAAACTTATGGAATGTGGGGGTACTTGCGACGACATGGTATGCGGGTATTTCGAGAAAGAGAGATTGGCAGTGCCGCGCGCGCCACCTCTCGACCGCACCAGTCTCGCTTCGACATTCGTATTAATTGGAGGTCTCAGCAGCTCACCGCATCACGAGCATTATTATAGTGCAAGTGCTACAAGCATCCCGACACCTGGACCAGTTGGTGGCCACCAACAAATCACCAAAGGAGCAGCGCGCGGTAAGTGACTTCTCTTTACCCGTGTACCTAAGTGTTGTAGTGTGCCCATATTGTTCCTTAGGGATTGCTTCGGATAGACGAGTTGGATCGATACGCACTCCACGTATTCATCGTAATTGTACTCCACCCCGCGAAAAAGGGGGCAATTATCCTACACATTGCCACCCCAGTAGTCGTAACGGGTAGTTGGAGCCCACATAATTCCGACTAGTCTAACTACAGAATTTCGATATCGCCAATTGTGGAGGTTACATGACAATCGCTTCACGAAAAATATCGAAGGTCAGCCGCATCACATTTAGACTGCATAGCCCCCAACTGAATTCGGGAAAGGCTCACAGAATGATGGTAGGTTACATTTCATCCCGGGCTCCTATAGATTGTAGGAACGGGTGGAGCCGCGGGAATCAGCTGGTGTAAAACAAAAGCGTTAGCTACTTATAAAATGATTTATAAACATTCCCGGTGTGATATTTCAATATAAATCTGATTAGTCTCGCGTACGTGGAGCTCATCAAATGTTAATGAGTACAACGTTGCCGTAAATAGGCACTTTATTACGTATTTCTGCACGCGATTTATCGACTTCTGTGCCCCGAGCACGACAAATATTCGTATTCGTAACGTAAACGTATCGAAAGAACGAAGCATTGTGATTGGCCGCCTGCCTACTGTGAACCTGTGGGTGTAAAAACTGCCAATCGTAAAGGTTAAACCGCACTGGGCGACGCTTCACGGCAGCGGAGCGACGCGACACGTTGCTCAACTTTGATGTGCAGTGTCGCGTCGCTGCCGCGTAGTGCGGTTTGCCTCATACAATTTCTTCCAAAGAATATTTTGTCGCAACGTGTCGCGTCGCTCCGCTGCCGTGAAGCGTCGCCCCCGTTCTCTCGATACACTGTGCTCGGGACACTGTATACCAGGTTATGTCAGAGAAAGATACTTTTAATAATTACATAGTTACTAGTTTTTGCTCGTTGCTAAGGAATAAAATCTACTGAAGTAATTCATCATCATTTTCTCAGTATTTTCCTAACTAAGTTGGGGTCGGCTTTCCAATCCAACTGTGATGCAGCTCAACACTAGAAAAAATAACAGAAATTTAAAAAAAAACAGGTAACCAATTACTTCAGTAGTCTAACTGTGAAAATTCGATATCGCCAATTGAATGAGTTGTGGTAGTCATATGGCAGTCGCTTTACGGAAAATATAATTCAGCCAGACCCGCAGTTAGACTGGAAAAAGGGGACCCAGAATCCAAGATGAAGGTTTTGATGCGACTGGGATAAAAGCTAGAATGGAGAAGAAGAAGACATCTAAATATACGAGTAAAGATCAAACGCTTACCCACATCAGTTATTTTCAACGAAGACTAAATATATCAACTTAATTATACATTTTGTGTATAATTAATAGAAGCCACGCACTTCGGAGCAGCACTTTAATAAAATCCATTGTGCTATATAATTAGGAGACACATTCATTATTCTAATTACCTGTCAACAGAGCCACAGTACCTACAACATTAGACTCTGCAGTAGGGTTTTTATACTGCTTAGGTAAGTAGCAAACAAGCAATAAACTTTTTATCTAGAGGATATTGAAGGGTTTCACTGAACCAAAAGCATATTTGGAGTACAAGACATATCATTATCCCCCCAGCTAACTTTACCTCCTAATCGGTGCATCTTTTGAACCCGATGCTCTGGCTAATGCAGTTGCTCCCGGAAAAGCCAATATACCAAATTCAAAGCACAAACTTCGAACGAAACTAGAAAATCATTCGGAAGATGTTAATGATTGAAAAGTTTCACAGAGTGACTCTCGAAAGAGCAAAGGTTTATTTGTTTAAAAAATAATAAAACTACTATTAGGTACATTTATGTGTAATGGTAATAACACAGTACAGTCATGAGACTGAACCACAATTTTTTATACCATTTGGTACCCAACAACATTATCATGCCTTGTTCTACTGTATCAACCTATACTGTGTCGCCATAGGCTCGTTAAACATTGGGTGGGGAGAAATTGAACATGTTTAAACAATATCGCTTCAGTAAATCTTACAAATTTTAATGAATTTTGTAAACGACATAATCACTGACATAAACAGAAAATTGTTAATTTTACTCGAACGGTTATTAATTATTAAAATGATTGCTTATTTAAGGCTTGCGGTACTACATGTTGTTAATTACAATTATTAAAATGTCAGTGAAAGGCACGGGAAGCGCGTTTGTACACGACATATTTTAATAATGTTCTTGGGTTTGATATAATTTAGGGACCCATTTTTATATTTGAAATAAGAAAAAGTTAACTTCGAATGGGAAAAAAATAATCTGCGGCGTCTCAACATAATTTCGGACAGTTTGAGAGGATCTTAGCGAATGCTTTGCTTTTGGAAATTGTGCTTTAAATTTATTAATTTTTTATTTTATTCATTATAAATAGGTATATGGGTTACAAACAGGTTACAAACATAAACATAAACGGCGAAATGTGGGTGCTAGCACCTCTGCCTACCCCTTCGGGGATATAGGCGTGAGTTTATGTTATGTTATGTTACAAACATAAAATTTATAGGTATACAATAATGTTAACGGGAATTAACGCGATCATGGTTCATGGTATAAAGGTACATACATACTCGTACTATGAGGCACTTCAAGGTGGCACTTCACTAGGTCTCTTTAAGGCAAGGTATTTTCTAAATATTTTTATAAAATCTGATAAAACTTGACCTGCTGCAGCACACAGAACGTTTTTATCCTGAAGAAATGCCCGGTTCCTGTAAGATAGTTGTTTAGCATAATTCTGTAATTCCCTCTTCACATTACCGCTCAGACTATGCTATCATCTGGTCGCGATGCGATCGATTCAAAGTTTGCTGAGAAGGCTATTTCCTCTTTAAACTTCGTAGAAGTGTAGTTTGTGTCGATTGCTTTAAATGATTTTAGAGTTAAATAGGTGAAATGATCATTAGATTACACATAGAACGTTGCATCTATAAGTTACCTTGGTCTACAAGGGATCTTCTTATGCTTGAATGTTCTTTATAAAACTGTTTTTACTCTTTAAGGCTGAGCTAGATTATCTTCTCACGAGGACGCTCTTGAGTTGCTCGGATAATCATAATACCGAAACATTATTTTTATCATGAATACCTACTTAGATGCTGCTGTCCGAATTATCTACTTATGTGGGCACTCTGAAAAGATAAGTAGTAATTTATTGATTTAATTTTGATTACTAAACATAATCTTCATTAGAAACAGGGGCATTTTCTACGACCTTCAAACGCTGTTGCCACTTTTGCTAGTGTTTAGGAACTGCAGCACTGGCTTTTCATACACAGAATTTGGTGATCTTTCAGATGAGCCTGTTTTATTAAGCTAATCTTATCATATTAGATACCTACCGATTTTTTTTGTTTCTCAATATAGATTTTTTGGTATTACCACCAGGAATTTAGCCTTGCAACATAGCCATTTCGTTTTCTTCAATTAAAGACGCACCTAATGATATAAATATCATCTGGTATTCTAATCAGACTAGATTTAATGTCGCCTCTCACACTAAAACGAAATATAACTTTTGACACGTTTGGTGGTAATGGCAATAGTTTGTAACGTTTTTTGACAAATAAGATCTCCAAAATCAAATCAGATAACAGTCTGCAGGCTGTAGTCGTTAGGCAAAACTAAAGTTTAACCCGAAATAAATGGCGCATAAAAGATATGGGCGAAAGTTCTTAGGCAGTTGGGCCTACGTTACATTAACCATTTCTACACTGTACTTAGTAAATAATATTAAAAAGTACTTATACCTTTACTAATATCATGATTTTATGTAAGTAACGTTGACAGTATTTTGTGATTTATGCGGTGTTTTATCAAAGCACGATGACTTTTTTATATGGATTATCAAAGCTATTAAGTGTGTTTATTACAGTTACCTCCCTATAAAAAGATTTTCCTGAGTACATACATACATACAATCACACCTTTATCCCCGGAGGGTTAGGTAGAGGTGAATTAACACCTACATTTCACCAATCATTGTATTAGGTCCCACGTAATAGGGGGTGAGACTATTGCCGTTTTCCGGGCACTATTGTTGGCTCGAGCCATGTATTGGCTGAGTCGTGGCTGTATTATATATGTCTGATGTTAAACAGCCCTATCCCTTATTCGCCTTGTACGACAGCACATGGGAGATGGGGTGGCCCAAATTCTACTCTGCCGGGAACCACGCGGCGAATTTTCCTGAGTATGAAAACCATAAAATGTTTTCGAATCAAAACATTTATTAAAACTGGCAACTGTCTTAGCTGTAGAATCTATTTTCCTAAAAATAAGAAGGTTCCAGTTCTTAAATATATACAGTATGTTCAAAACGCCATCATCATTATCGCAGCGTTAGCCCCGGTTATATTCAAAACTTGGAGTTTAGAGTCCTAATCCCACTTTTTAGGCATCTACTCCTTCATTTTTGGAAAATCCGCGCCACTGTCATGAAAGAATGAATGAGTGATTTACCTTCTAATAACCTGACATTTTTTCCAGTAAATTATCGCGTTTCTTAATCCAAAGGTTTGCAAGATACATGGATAGCTGGATAAACCACTCTCTTCCCAGACTGAAACAGGAGAAACGGAATAATGGCATCGCTGGCTCAGCTGTGAGCGTCCCTCAAAGTTATGTCAGACTCGAACCAACTAAAGCCACGTTTTCTCGGGTCTTCAGATGCCATAAGGCCTCCATTTAAATATCACAAAAGTGTACAGAGACTAATTAGGTAGGTACTAAAGTGAGTGAGAATGCGGTGGTAGTTGCAGTCTCTAAAACAAACACGGTACATTCCTTAATTTATTCACATTGAAGCTACAAAGTACAATCGCCTTAGGCTGCCTTTCTACAAGAGATGTGCTATGAGGCTACGAGGATATAAAAGCTAAGCTATGAAACTATGTAACCGTATCCACTATGCTATGTAGCGTAGTGATTAAGATGTGCTATGAAACTTCCTACAAATATTCAAAATTGGGATATATTCTCCATCCATAGCACGCATCTTCTATATATATAAAAATCAATGCCACTTTTCGTTGTTAGTTTATAACTCAAGAACGGCTGAACCGATTTGGCTAATTTTAGTCTTGAAATATTCGTGGATGTCCAGGGAAGGTTTAAAGATGAGAAAATAGCTGCAGCGGGAACAGGAGAAATATGGCGGTACGAAGTTCGCCGGGACAGCTAGTTCTTTATAAAACATAACTTAGCTGAACTCCTTTCCATCATTGCTATGTGGACCAATGAATATGATTGGTGGATATCACATCATAGCAACATAGCTTAGCACATCTCTGGTTGAAAGGCAGTCTTATGGCCGGCCATCACCACAGATGGCTACTATAATAAGGGCGGCGGCGTCAACCTGCACTACCGTCAGTTTAATTGGAGTTGAGTTACATCCTCCCGGATAACCCCTCGCTCGCCAACTAATTAGTCGAGGATGAATTTATCATGTTTAAGAAATTTTACCTCCTTAAATATGATTTATTGCGAATAAAGGGTTTATGAGACAATAGATTGTGCTTATAAAGGGAGTGCGAGGGATGTTCTACGAAATTCTAATTGTATTTGATGTTTTTCTTACGCACATAAATTTTAGGTAAGAGTAATTGTAAATGAAATAATTCTTGAAGACAATTATGAGCAGTTACTATGATACATTATTATACAATAGTAACAGATGCCCGCGGCTTCACCCATGGGTATGTTGGTTATCTTTTTGGTCAGTTAGTCGTTGCTACTTAACCAATGGCAAACAAACATTAAGCAGTTTTCAAATCTGACCAATAACCTTTCTAATAGTCGAAAAAAAAAATGTTTAGCTCGCCCTAGACAAGTCAAGGCAACTTCCATATTTCACATTATTATTAGTACTGAATTCCTTTTATACCACTTAGGTGGCAGACAATCGCAAGACCCACCTGATGGAAAGTGGTTACCGTCGCCTATAGACGTGTGCAACATCAGGGGAGCTCACACTCATGCTACCGACCCTTTAAGAACCTTCTTGATGTTTTTCTGAAGTTTCTTCTGAAATTCTGAAATAATTTTTGAAGTAGAGCCCAAACTAACTTTTAAGCCTGACTTGGATTCCCACAATCGCACTACACCACAGTCAAAATTACACCATACCCTAGCCTCAGACTAAAAGAATAGTATAGACAGAATGCTTCGAACAAACTCTTGAAGCCAAACATTTTCAATGTGTGCGTGTGCGACTCGGATTTCCGTGTACCGATACCACTAACGGTGTGTGCGTAATGTTGCCGGCAAATGAAAAAGTCTCCCAGAAATATCTATGTACCTATTGGACATATGGAATATTTATTTGTTATAATAAATGTTATTATTCTATATCATTTAGACTAATGATTATTAGAATGGCGAGCTGATGTCTCTGCCTACCGCGGAAGGAAATAGGCATGTGAATGAACACTTTAGATTCTAAAGGATAAACAACAGTATCACAACACACAACAACGGTGTTGAAGTGCTCGTGGCCAAGTGCGCTCACTTTTCACTAAACGATCAGTGGGTTAAGCTACATAGACGCGATTGTAATTTGGATGGGTGACCTAAGTTGTATTTCATCTGAGCGCTTCAGTGCCTCGGACGGCACGTAAAACGTCTTAAGACTGAGGCCTATGTTGGTAACCTGAATATCTCTGTCAGTGGTTGGCCACTAATCAGAACTCAAGCTGGGAGGTCAGATTGCAGTCCCTCCCAAGATTGCCGAAAAAACCAAGCCACATATTAAGTAGATTGCAGACACAGATGTGATCGGGAGTTCGGGACTAAGGCAAGAATGATGTTGATGATGATGATGATGATTAGAAACATCAAGCTTGTCAACATTCATGATACTGTTTTTTTTACTCAGTACTTTACAAATTCCCACAAATACTGCAAAATATTTTATGGAAATGATAAAAAAATTATGGCAACACTGTAGAATATGGCGGAGGTTTTGTGTTCCTAGTTTGTGCAATTAAATTATTTAGAAAAATGTTATGAAATCTATTATGAAATAGTTATCTACTTATGAAACGATAATCCAGTATTATTTCTATGAATTGTTGATGTGTTTTTACACCTTTTCAATACACAATACGTCATATTTATAATATTTTGTTCAGCAGTGATCGGACGTGCGCATTCGTTCGCTGCTCACAAGGAGTGGCGAGCCAAGCGGTACCCCATTGCTATATGGTACTGCTTTTGGCGGCTTCACCGGCTAGTTCTAAGCATTCCGTCTATACTATTCATCTAGTCTGAGACCCTAGCAACAAACCTGCAATTTCACGGTCAACGACTGTTCTCCACTTACGGGGCAGTCCACATAACACATTATACTTCTCCGGGGAATACCCGTACAGAAGGTAAGTTTGAATTTTAGTACTAACGAGGTTTGCAGTTAGCTGGAGTAATCTCAAGAGTGTTACTGTAACTTCCGTCTTTGGACAATAGCAAATGTTAAAAAATATGTGGCTTTAAGATTCAGGTACAGTATCCGGTTTTAGCTAAGTTTTACTGAGACTGGTGTGATTGTGAATGCTAGAATGAAGCGGCTTAGGACTGCAGCGGCACCCGACCTAGGTGCCTACTGGCTCGAGTGTGTGTTTTTTGTTTGTGGTCCTATGTTGCTTCACAAAATAATATCATTGTGTATATAAACGGAATGCAAGGCACTCCGAACAAACCCTTCGTGGTTTTTGGTGTGTTAATCTGTATTACATATTGGTGTTTTAAATGATAATAAAGAATAATAAAATAAAAAAAAGCTAGGACAGTCTTAGGATGGGTGATCATTAAGACCTCTTTGCCGGTACACTTGCTAATTGACGAGCGAGGGCCTGGCGCAGGCTTTCCTCTCGGGATTGGGGGTCAGAAGGAAGTCACTCCCGAACAAACAAAGAACAACCAGTTTTCTATAGGAGGATGAGAGAGCGGAGAGTTGGGTTCCGAAATATAGACCGGTAGATAGGTAGACCAAGAGGAACGTTTATGGCACAGATAAAGGAAAAGATACAAGTTGCGTCGTACCAGGAGGTCAAGGGTTTGGCGGAGGAGAGAGAAGAGTAGCGATTACTCCACCGACAAGAGCGCTGCTCTTAAGTTTAGAGAGAGAGAGAGAGAGAGAGAGAGAGATAGGTACTCGGAAGATGAAGACGATGACAGATGCAAAAATAAAAGATAATTAAGTACTAATACAAAAGTGAAAATACCCGTTCAAGTAGAAAAAAACAACCCCTGTATTAGCAATATAAATCAATAAGGCTGTTTTTATTTAACTAATATTTATATTCGAGGACTTCTAAACCGACAAAGTAAAACCCATTTATGTTCAAAACGCCTAACTCCTAGGTGTAACCTGCCGTAAAATTGGGTTCGTTTTACAAAGAAACCATATTTGAAAGTAAATTGAGGTGGGTGTTTCGACGTCGGCTCCGGGTAACGTTGTGAATGCGATGACGTCACTGAGCACGCTGGGTGCACACCGGCCAGAATGTTATCGCTTCCACTCGACGGACGATGAGTAGACACTTTGTTCGGTTTGTGAGCTAACCACCATTTCACACTGTAGTTAGTCTTCTCCCTACGTTTATAGTCTAAGATTTTTGTCTAGTAGGGCTTAGTCTAACTAGCCCCGCTAGATAAGTGGCAATTCGACGTATTGCCACTTTACAGATATGAATAAACTGGTTGTTACCCGCGGCTGTTAGCTCTGGACCTGGACTTCAGAAGGAGATACGCCCTTTTGGAGTTCAGGTTCCGTTTACGTGATTTGGTATATCTTGTTCTTTTTTCCTGAAAAACGCCATCTGAACCTCAACCCTGAGAAAAAGAGCTTATGCCCTAGCTTAGAGGCGAGGTTGGCCCCCGAAAACCTTGGTAAGTAAGGCCTAATAAGAATAACCCACCGACTCCGGCGTGTAAAGTGCCCGTGGAGAGGCCTAGGTACCTCAGCTACAAGTATCTCATACCTACAGTTTTATTGAAAAATAAGTAAACTTTAAATTATAAGAAGAGATAGCACCAAACTTTTGTTTGCAAAACTTACTTTTAGCACAGAATAGAATAGCTTTTAGTTTAGTCTGAAAATCCAGAAAACAATAAACCACCGAAATTGTTATTCATATAAGTATTATATATTTCACACTAGCTGACCCGGCGAACTTCGTACCGCCATATTTTCCGCCTGCGTGCTATTTTGACCCCGATTTATCAGTATTTCTCTACAATATTATGCATGTATTATACATATAAACCTTCCTCTTGAATCACTCTATCTATTAAAAAAAACCGCTTCAAAATCCGTGGCGTAGTTTTGAAGATTTAAGCATACATAGGGACGGACAGACAGCGACAGCGACTTTGTTTTATAATAATGTAGTGATGTAGTGATTGTAATAATTGTATACAGGTCTTGTAATTGTGTAATAAGTCGAAGGACGAGGCTTTTGCCCTCTTAGAGTTGGCAGGTAGATGGCAGTCGCTCCCATAAAAGCCAAATCAAAGGGAGAATAAATTATAAGCGAACCTTGGGCTCCAAAGTTAAAGTCTCTGATGATGATGAAAATGGATTTGGAGGAATATTTCCTACAGAACAAGCAATCGTAAGCAATAGTAGTACTGCCTTGACAGCCTCCGTGGCGTAGCGCTGGTGAACGCGGCCGCTACGCAGGAGGCGTGGGTTCGATCCCCGCTCAGTGCTCATGAAATATGGGTATTTGCATTGGTCTGGTCGTGCCTCGGAGAGCACGTTAAGCCGTCGGTCCCGGTTGCCATAAGAACATCTATGGCAGTCGTTACGGGTAGTTGGAGCCCTCAAAAATCCAAAAACAACAGTCTAGCTGCAAAGCTTCGATATCGCCTAATGTTACCATTGGGATGTGGAGGTCAGATGGCAATCGCTTCACAGAAAATATCGAGGTCTAGCCAAATCCGTAGTTAAGACTGGCAAAAGCGGACCCCAGACTCCGAGCTGAAAGCTTCGGATGCGACTGGGAATTAACGCTAAGAGGAAGAAGTAGTACTACCTGTGCCTGAATAACTAGCAAATCACATTTTAACAATGAATACTATACAATACTAGCTGTCCTGGCGAACTTCGTACCGCCATATTTTTCCCGTTCCTGCAGCACCTATTTTTTCATCCTTTAAACCTTCCCTGGACACCCACGAATATTTCAAGACTAAAATTAGCCAAATCGGTTCAGCCGTTCTTGATTTATAAGCTAACAACGAAAAGTGGCATTGATTTTTATATATTAGAGAAGACTAGCTGTCCCGGCGAACTTCGTACCGCCATATTTTTCCCGTTCCCGCTGCACCTATTTGCTCATCCTTTAAACCTTCCCTGGAAACCCACGAATATTTCAAGACTAAAATTAGCCAAATCGGTTCAGCCGTTCTTGAGTTATAAAATAACAACGAAAAGTAGCATTGATTTTTATATATGAGAAGACTAGCTGGCCCGGCGAACTTCGTACCGCCATATTTTTCCCGTTCCCGCTGCACCTATTTTGTCATCCTTTAAACCTTCCTTAGACACCCACGAATATTTCAAGACTAAAATTAGCCAAATCGGTTCAGCCGTTCTTGAGTTATAAAATAACAACGAAAAGTGGCATTGATTTTTATATATTAGAAGACTTGCTGGCCCGGCGAACTTCGTACTGCCATATTTTTCCCGTTCCCGCTGCACCTATTTGCTCATCCTTTAAACCTTCCCTGGACACCCACGAATATTTCAAGACTAAAATTAGCCAAATCGGTTCGGCCGTTCTTGAGTTATAAACTAACAACGAAAAGTGGCATTGATTTTTATATATTAGAAGATAACCAGAATAGTACCAAGCATATAGTGCCATGCAATTGCAACACAAAAAAGAAAACAGACGAGCAATACCGGTGCAGAAATTCAATTGAAAGTGCCGCCTCGCTCCATCAATATTGATAATTAATACGATCCCTGTTATTTCAATTTATCCGAGTCCCATTCGTAGTACCTATCCGAACTCAATAATATCACCCGTTTTAACATACATTTGATCAACCATCTCATTAACATATAGATGGGGTCCCGAAAAATTCGCTATCCAAATTGTACCTTCCCTTTTTGTCCCTTCAGGCTCTTGCCGAAGATAAATTAAGGGCTTTTTTGTTGGCCCTGTGACCACTGGGGCGGATTCGAGACATTCATTTGGGTTCTGTATACATTACACGAAGGTATTGAAGATTTCGAGTAGCTCAGGTTAATTATTTCGTCGGAAACTTGATTAGCCTGTGTAAGGGTCCCACTTTTTGTTTCGCGGTCTGAGTACCTTTGTACTTTTTGTTAATTAAACTTTTGTTTTACAATGGCCTTGTTTTATTAAATGTTCTCGTTAAATGTGTACCTACCTTTAATTTATTAGCATTGTTAATAAGAGACCTAATATTTCAGAGACTTAAATATTCAGAGATAGGTACCTCGCTATCTTTTGTGAGAGAAGTGGGTAGTTCGGAATAAAATGTACTTACATAAATAAGTGTCTTCTATTGTTCTTTTCGCTCCCGACGCTGATGTGGTCTGTTCTTGGAGAATGAAAATGCTTGAAAATTCCTTTCCTCTTTCAAGGTAATATATTATAATGGACTAGCTAATGCCCGCGGATGTACCCGCGTGGATGTCGGTTATCGGGAGTTTGGTTCTTACAATAGTGGAACGTACTACATCCAAAACATTTCAAACAAGAGACTTTTCAAACCGCATCAAAATCCGTTCAGTAGTTTTTACGTCCATTGCGATCATTAAAATAGTAAAAAAAATCATTGGCTCTTGATAAGTGTGCAAATTATACAGCTAAGCTAAATTACTTGTATCCGTAGTGGGTTCACATCGTCGCTAGTGTACTTCCCAGAACCTGGGACCTGTTGATAGTAAGTGCAACTTCCACTCGGCTACCGACGACACTTAAGTGGCGAATTGTTCGGCGGGATAGATATCTTGGACCTAAAATGTACTCTATACGCGCAGTACACGTTACTTGGGTGTCTTTTGAGGATAATACGGGGTGCTACTGCGGTGGACGAGCTCAAATTCATCAATCATAGATTATTACAACACAATTCACTGGCGCCAGGGCTTCGTTAATCTCGTGATTTAGGTTCAAGATACGTCCTGAGGTATATTATTTTAGGATCAGATATTACTTATCTATCTACCTATAGACCTGTATGTAGGCTCCTTCAAAATGAATGTAATAGCTATAGGATATGTTGTTCATCAACAGCTGGTAATATTTCACGGCTGTTGTTGTTCAAGAATTATAAATTTCAAAAGTTTTCATTGCCAGTGTGTTGGTTACGACGGTGTTTTTCTCAGCACTTTGTAGTAAACAAAAACAACGTGAAGTCGAGTCGAGACTCGAGCTTTTGTTTACGTCGAAGCAGCTAGAACTTGCAGGTAAAACTTGTGTGCTTTAGGTAATAAACATAGGTATCGGTTTATTTTAAACAGTTAAAATTGAATATATAGCCTGATTGTACTTTTATCATTGTTATATTATTGGCACTTATGAGAGCCACTGCCGCCTGGCCTCCTAACCCTTGTCCGTTATGACTAGCAGGTAGCTTGGGCCCCGAGGGTGTTGGAGGTCGCAGAATGACCTCTGTCCCCCATGAGCGCGGGCCTGGGAGGTGACGGGTGAAGCCGCTTGTCACCGCAGCAGAGGCAGGGCGCGGGGCGGCGCGTGATGCGAGCCTCCCCATTCCTAGAGACTAGATTGGGACTCCGTGGTCCCCACACCCGAAGAGGGACACCTGGAAACAGATGGCCCTGGGTCCTGCCGGCTTGTGTGGTCTTCTATACCCATACTGTTTAAGTACTTTTAATTATAATATCTAAAGTAATGTAATATCTCAAGTGTGTATGGTTGCACTAGTCCAAAGCAACTAGACCGATTTTAATTATTTTTGTTCGGTTTATTTGTGTTCACGCCTACTGTCACGAGGAGAGCAAACCACGGAAACGTGTTAAGTTTATACGTAAAATTTTCGATCTATAAACTCATTCATTCGAACATAGCTCAATTGGAAATTGGAACATGAAAGGAGGTAGGATACGACGGTTAACCCAACCCAATTGAGCAGACCGACTGGGAAAGTACCTCTGCCCTACAGAATACCGGGGCTACCTCGTGTTGTGTTCCTGGCGGTATCCTGCTTGTCGTCTGTGCTGATGATACAGACGACTTTCTGTTCTTACAGGGTTGGCAGCACGAGCGTGACTCCCCTGGTGTTGCCCTCGTCCATAGGCAGCGGTAACCACTTTCCATCATGTAGGCCATGTGCTTGTCTGCCGCCTAAGTGGTATAAAAAAGCTTAGAAAAAGCAAACACTCCTTCAGCTATTCTACGTAATTTAATTGAATTTTTGATGAAAACGAAGAAGAGTTTTGAAAACTTCTTTAGGGGCGTTAGGCATTTTTCGTACCTACAGTACTTCCTACCTACACAAATACCTCTCATGCCGGTCATACATTACTCATAATCTAAATAAATTTATCAAAAAACATTACCGTCCTTCCTCAGTCGGGTAAAAATACGTGTTACGTCACCAGACTTGATTTATTCAACGCGATTATTAAACAGCTACGTATAACATTGTATCGGCGTTGTGAAATATCACCTCACACCAGTCGCATCTCTCGAACACCTAACTCTCGCCGACATTGATATATGATAACCCACGGTTTTTGTTCCAAACCTTTTTTCCCGCTTATGTATGTATGTAAATAAATTCAATAACTTGGTCCCTTGGACACAGGCTTGTCAGACGACGCTTCGTAGGGCCGATAATTTAATTTATGGCAGTATATAGATGCGACGTATCCCGCAGGACAGAGACAGGTCCTGGGGTTTCATTCTGTATGCCGGAGAATAAATAAAATAATAAAAGTGAGCGTGAGAATCTTGTGAGAAAGGCCAGATAGATATTATTTACATATTTTTTTCACGACTACAATAAAGAAAGGAGATCTATAGTCGCTCTCAAAAGTAATAACACATCGGTCACCCTAGCTCTGAAGCTTTCATAAGAAAATGAGCAAAATATGAAATACTAGCTGACTCACCCCAGCTTCGCCCGTGGAATACTCGAAACAAAAAGATTCTTAAATTCTAACCAGTTGTTCCTGAGATTAGCGCCTTCAACCAAACAAACGAACAAACTCTTCAGGTTTATAATATTAGTATACTCACACCCGTATTCACAAACGATACTGTGAGGTCTCATAGTGTGCTCGAGCGCATAGGGCTGGTAAAATTAATTCACAAACATCACGGAGCAGTATCTAACACAGTGCGTTCCCTCAACGAAGTTATACTTAAGTGTTATCAATGAATAAAAAGGCTTACCAAAACGAACGCACTGAGAATTTGTCGTTCTTTGCACAGTTTTGGTAGTACGCATAGCGAAGTATTGTTTGTGAATACGGGTGTTAGTATCTAGATATTAAATTTGTCTTCCGAAGATTACACAAATCGACTAGTATATAGCCGTAGGTACTTATGTGTCCATGGATTTGTAAACAGAAGCGGATGTATGAAATTTCTCGCTGTTTACCTTGAAAATGCCCAACTTGCATACAATTAATAAATTTACCTTCCTTCTATAACATAACATCTTATCTTTCTGTTTAATAAAGACAAGAAAAGAAAATACATTAAAATGAAATTGCTTATTTTATTTTCTAAGTAATTTCCCTGCATATTACTCCATTCAATCGAGTAGATTTGAAATAAGTCTAAGTGGGGCACTTAATGGTCAGGGAACACGAACCACGACATACTATTTCATATGAGGCACTAAACGAGGTCAATGACCACCATAAGCCGTAATTTACTTACGGGAGCAGGGCAGGAGTGTGCTCTCGTAATTTATTTAACCCGAGGTAGTATTAATGGAATGGGTTTAGGTAATGTCAATGTCGACATTACTATACACACATAGTACATCAAGGTAGGTACCTACATTATTTGATTAGGACTGCCTGGGTAGTTCAGTAGTTTGTGAGGTTACCTGCTGTCAATTTTCAGGTTAGACTAGTGTTACTGTTTTTGAGATTATGATATGTGATATCCTTACACTGGGCACAAGATATTGGTTGTGTCGGAGTTGAAACGACTGGTGGAAAGCACACGGTGCCTCCGTTCCACGGAAGACAGAATATGACATGCTTTGATCAGATTGAAGAGATGTGCTCTCTATGTCTTCGCCACTATTACTAGAGATCCTGCCATTTTGGAGGACAGTAGGCTCTCATTTACCTCCCTTGCACATTAGTGAAGTGATGCAACAAGATGCAAGAAGCAACAAGATGCAAGAAGCAACAAGATGCAAGAAGGCCATAAAACATTTTCATAAAGTTTACTTCCTTGCAATATTAGGTACACTACACCCTCAGATATATCGTAGCAGAAGAACTGACCAAATTGTTTCAATATTTTTGGTTAGTTATGCGTTTAGAAGTTAATGACAAACTCTTTAGGTATTCAAATATTATTGGTAACTAATAGCGTGTCGAAATTATTGAGATTTTATCTGTGCAGAAGTATTTGGTCAGCTTGTCTACTACGATACGATCTGTTGGGTCTGAAGCAGATCGTCCCATTCGCAACTCGTCATACATTCTCAACTCGTCCCATTCGCAGCTTGTCCCATTCTCAATTCGTCCCGTTCGCAACTTGTCCCGTTCGCAACTTGTCCCGTTTCGCAACTCGTCCTATTCGCAACTCATCTTATTCTTTTTTACACATCGATAAAGATTACCATGATAATGACCTATTACTTTGAACGAATGCCATAACCTAGTAGGGGGTCAGTAAATCAATATTTGGGTTATAAAAAAAATTGACACTGCCCACCCCGACTCGGATAGGTTAGGTTAGAAGGCTAAGGCGGGAGCGGAGCTCCCGCTTTAGCCTTCGTGGTTATTTTTTTTATAACCACGCACAAGGATTCAGGATTTCATTATAGTAAGGAAAACACAAAAGGACGTTAAATCATGTTTATTTACGTAATTAAGTTGAACTCAAAATGTGAATTAAAACATATTATATTAACTAAATATTTGAAGCTATAAAATAAAATCCTTGTATGGGTGGTGATAACCTAACCTATACAAGTCGGGACGGGCGGTGTCCACCCCGCGCAATTAGGTATGTGAGTCGTCCAATATACGAATCGTCCTTATGCGAAATTAATATATGCGAATTGATACGTAACCCGAGCCAAGAACGCTACAAGTAGCGAATGGGACGAGTTGCGAAAATAAATAGAGATTTGGACGAGTTGCGAATGGGACGAGTCGCGAACGGGACGATTTGAGAATGGGACAAGTTGCGAATGGGACAAACAGCTATTTGGACGAGTTGCGAATGGGACGATCTGCTTCAGACCCGATCTGTTGGCGACTGTACCTACTTTTCCTTTTTAAAAAGCTTAGCAATATAAAAACAAGTGTACCCCAGACGGACCATAAGCCAGCTTAGTGATATCTTAAAATCTTCCAAAGAAAAATAAACCAAGTTCCACTGCGCGTTTAAATAGCGCCTTAAACAATTTACTAGACTAAATGAAACCGACGCGAATACTTTAATATATCGTTTATTTTAGCATCAACTTAAACCAGGGTAATAAGTATGCTTGCAAAATAAACTACTAAATTCAGAGCTGTGTTGCCAGAGCGAACCTTTTGAAGGCGGAAATATAAGCGCTCTGCATAAAATTTTACATAGTATTATTTTTATGGTTGATAGACTCACGTTTAATCACTATCCACCTGTTGGTAAGTGCCGATGTGGTCAACGGTGGAGCACGCTTGCCCAGAAGTAACTTATTCACTCTAGTCTTGAAGACACCCAAGTTATATCCGGAAACACAGCTGTTGACCGCCGCTCCGCGCGCGTCGAAGTTGGTTATCGTGACCTAACATAGCCTGGGCTAATTGCGTTACCGAGGTCTAATATATCTCTGTTCCAAATAATTAAGCTTTGCTCAAAACATCCTCAATCTGATTAACACACATACAGTCGACAATTACAGCCGCACTATTAAGTCTTGGAATTCCTTACCAGTTCACGTGTTTCCCTCCTCCTACAGTCCCGGGTCCTTTAACCGGGGCGTGAAAAAGCATCTGAAGAGGCCGTCAAGCTGAGTGCCACCATTGTAACATGGTACATGTCTGTAATGTCTGTAATGGTGACCCTCTTTTCAGAGACTTTGCCTTCAGCATACCATCAGGCGAGGCGAAGTCAATTTGACGTGTCCTATATAAAAAAAAATTGATGTACTTACAACTTTATAGGAAAAACTGCAACCTATCTCCTTTACCCAGGTCGACCTTGACTAAATTTCCCATTCACCCTCGCCTCATAAATCTGTTTCATTCATCCTCTCTACGTGTCTAAACCAGCTAAGCATCCCCCTGTCTATCTTGGTCACTACATCCACGCCACAACATTAATCCTATGTAAGTTTAATATCAACACAACGCAATTGCAACAAACCAACAACTCGTGAGTATAATTCACTGTTAGTTTTAATCAGTCGTTAGCCGACTCTCCTAGGCATCGTTAACGAATGGGGACTGGCTACAACGCAATCCAGATGCTTTTAATAGCTTTTTAACCAAATTACTGGCACAACTTCGTACAACATTTCGTAAAATTGAAATGTTTATTATTATATACTACGTACTTATAAAACTTGAAGAATTTGGTTACAAGAAAATGTGCAGAAGTTAAAACTTCGTAAATAGCGACGCAAGGCAAGCACGCTCATAGTTATGTTTGGTGAAACTTGCTCCAACGAAATATTTAATGTGTTTTTCTTCCTCTGGCTCGCGTCTTTATGCGTTCAACTCGAATCAATTCAGAATTGTGTATTTTCACTCTTGATGATTACGGTCTGGAGTTTCATAATTAATTTTTACTGAAGATTACCAGAGCGTAAGCAAGTAGATACGTATACCTGCAACTTGTACCGGAACCTCAGAATATCTCAATTAGAATATTAAATACCTGTAATTTAATTTAACAAAACAAAATCATTTTTATGGTTATCCTATCTTCTTCATCCTAGCGTTAATTCGCAGTCGCATCCGAAGCTTTCACCTCGGAGTCTGGGGTCCGCTTTACCAGTCTTATCTGCGGATTTGGCTGGACCTCAATATTTTCCGTGCAGCGACCTCCACAAGTCCACATCCCAATGCTGACAATAGGCGATATCGAAGCACTGCAGATACGACCGTTGTTGTTGGACTTTTTAGGGCTCCGAACTACCCGTAAAGACTGCCATAGATGTTCGTATGGCAACCGGGACCGACGACGGCTTAACGTGCTCTCAAAAGCAACACGCTATGGTTCTGTGTTAAGTTAAATTAAAGATTTACAGATTAACTTAACAACAATAAGCAAAACCAAACTGAAGAACCAACTTTCAGGTACTGCGTTTATTCTGTTAGGTAGGTAATACGAGTGTTTTCGCGTACGTAAATTGCCAATTTCTTACGATATTTCATTTTCGGTTCCTTACTTTGTCCGTAACATAAAAGTAACAATAATCAATGGTTAGTTGGTTGAAACCCAAACGTGACGGCTCTGCTGTACTCCTAGGACATTGCGCACGTTGCAATTTATTGTATACGTGTGGGGTTTCCTTTCTGCCAATATTTTCCTTTCCTTTGTGAAAAAATCCGAACCATACCTACTTGATTGTTTGCCAACGACGCGACGTCGCTATTTGATACCGGCGTAAATGACTTACTATTTACAAGGACACATTTTTATGTTTTAAGAAATACCGAGCGATTACTTTTTTTTTACATTATTTAAGTACTTATTCATAGGAGTAACGGAAGTAACATAGGTATAACCGGGAAGCATTCGTGCTTCACGCATAGCATGCGATTGCCACTTGCTACTCGTACAGGTGACAATCGCATGCTTTAACTTTACTGAAATTCTATCATCATCATCCTCATGTAAACGCATTATCCTGATTGCATCCGTGGCCAAGATGACCTCGGAGCTCAGGGTCCGCCTTCCGGCTCTTCCTCCTCCACTTCGCACGATCTTGGGCATCCATAGTAGTGAGACCATTTGCACGCATGTAACCCTCCACGGCGTCAAGCTAGGACTTCTTGGGCCTACCCCTTTTACCTGGACCCGGCGGGGGTGCCTTTGCCATGCATTTGTTCCCCACGTAGCCTGGCGGTTCTGAAATTCTATCAACGGCGAGTATCTATCAGTGGCGAGGGGTCTATAAAATCCGATTCCTGCCAGCTTCTATTTGTTGAGATAGTAGGGATGATTAAAATTGACCAACTAGATCTAGTTCTTACCTAGGTAAGAACTTTTTCCACCGGCTTTCTTTTGAAAAAGTTATTATACCTATCTAAGAATTTTTTCCACCAGCTTTCTTTTGAAAATTTATCCAGTGGAGTATATTTATCCATTTGGTATCCTCTGCCCCCCTAGACAAGTGGCAATTCGTTGCTCGGCGTATGATGGAATAGAATGACAAATATATAGGATTTGACGTTTTTGACATTCGTTGACGCCTGTCAAATACGTCAAATCCCATACATTTGGCATTCTATTCCATCATACGCCGAGCAACGAATTGCCACTTGTCTAGAGGGGCTGAGCGTCATGAGCAACATTTCACATTTCACACCCTTATATTATGATTTTTAATTGACATAGTCATTCACACATTCGCACCCAACTATTTCAAATGCCAGGGCAATACTGATGGTAAATTAGTTTCCATCTGTTTTCTGATGTTTTTGCCCAGTGGGTCGTATTCTTCAAGATTTTTAAAGACAAACTTATAACGCGGGCAACATTAACGCCGCATCCGGCGGGCGGCGGTTGCGCCAATGAGCAACCGTCCCGCCAAAACTCGGGGCGTGAGGACTGCGCGGCCGCAACAAGCAGCGCCGCGCAACGGGACGCCATACGCACTAGGCGGCCCCCGGCGCGCTACCGGGAACACAACTAGGAGAACTAGCGAACTGTTAACGTGGTATGGACGAGATAGTGATTGTGTATTATAATAAGACTGATTTACTGTATCCTATAAGACTAATGTGTAACTGTGTGTTGGATTAAACATTTGCATAATAGTAATTGCCAAGTACTTTCATTCCAAGTGCCACCAGCCTGATAGTTAATATTAAACTGGCTGCCCAAGCGCTGGGCCACGAACGAACCCACATCGTTTAGTGAAAAAGTTATACATAGTGAAACAATGACGCGTAATACACGTCGCCAATCGCGTCGGCAGGCCGACTTCGAAGGTGCCGCCGACGAATCCACGCAACCACCGTCCATACCAAGAAGCAGCATTAGCGCCGAAGACATGGCGTCCATTATGGCGTCAATGCAACAAACACAGACGGCAGCATTCGAACGCTTGTTAGACCGCGTGCTTGATCGAGAAACACGTCGCGACACGTTGTCGCCGGCCACAGCGTCGACGCCCGCTCCTGCCCCCGGAAACTTCGCCCGATGTACGGCGCGGTTCAGCGGAGCGCCCGACGGCTCGCTCGACGGTTTCTTAGACGCCGTGCAGTCCTACAAAGAGTGTACCTACGTAGAAGATGCTAACGCCCTACGAGGCCTATCGATGCTGTTGACAGGGGACGCAGCAGTCTGGTGGCAGGGCATTAAGGCCACCATCAGCAGCTGGACCCAGGCTGTGACGTCACTACGGAGCGCCTTCGGCGATAATCGCCCGCCACACAGGATATACCTCGAACTTTTTAGCATGGCGCAAGGTCGGGAAAAGACTGAAATCTTCGTGGCGAAAGTGCGAGCCCTCTTTGCTCGCCTACCGGTCGCTGACCTCAGTGAGAAGGTACAACTCGATATGTTGTACGGCTTGCTGCATCAACGTGTTCGTAGCCGCGTGCGCCGGGATGAAATCACGACGTACGAGGTCTTACTTCAAAAGGCCAGGCATATAGAAGACGCCACCGACGAGAATACGAACGAGTACCAGCGTCGACGCCACGGGACGCCCCAGAATCCTCCGGTGACTGCGGGTGGCGCGCCCGCAAAGAAGACTCCCCGAGACTCCCGCGAGCAGCATGCGTCGGGCGCCGGCGGCGGTCCTCCCAGCGGCAACGCGGCCACGCCTAGCGGCGGCAATGCAGGCGTCGCCTCGCGGCCCCCTGCGCGCGACCCCGAGAGTACCTACTCCCGTAACGAAAAGTGCGCGATTCTGTTCGTACTGTAAGCGGCGCGGCCACACTCGTGAAGATTGTTACAAACTAAAGGACACGCAAACGCAAGACAATAGTGATAAGACTCCTACGTGTTACGGTTGCGGCGCTAAAGGTGTAGTGAGGTCCCAATGCTCCAAATGTAACGCCGAGCATTACGCTCTCGATGTCGCGGAGTTCTCACGCCCTATAAACAAATCCGGTAAGGTAAATGTATCAGATAACTTATCAGTCGCAACTCTCCCTCCAGTTAGCGTAGAGTCATTATCAACTTGTAATACTAGTATGTGTAATGTTAATGAGGTACCAGTGCGTTACTTGGGTCGTGCGGATTGTGAGACGCCTCCGTCACTATCACAACCCATGATGCCTATGAAAGAGCTAGGTCATAATATAGATAGCATTTCACCAAGTAGGGTGACCATGAAAAAGTTAGGACATAGTATAGAAAATGCCTCACCAAGTAGGGTGACCATGAAAAGTTTAGGACATTTCTCTACTATTAATAATAATGACAATAGCGATTGTCTAGGTGACAATATGGGGTCACCGATCAGGTTAAGACCTGTTTTAAGTGTACAAATTCTAGGTGTTCGAGGCAAAGCCTTGTTGGATACAGGCGCTAAGAGCAGTGTTGCCGGCGCCCTGCTGTATCAAATGCTGTTGAAGCACGAGCACCCCTGCGAGGAAACGACCCGACGAGTTCGTCTTGCTGATGGCTCCGCGCGCACCCGACGAGTTTTAACTACTACCCTGGAAGTAAGAGTGACTCCAGTAAGGTCAGTAATGCTTGAATTTACTATCTTTCCTGATGCTGTCGACAATGAGACTCTCCTGGGTATGGATTTTCTGGTTGCTGCGGGCATGGTGCTTGATTTCGCTTCATCTAATTGGCATTTTTCCGGTGAGCATGTGTCGTATAAAATTGAGTATGAGAAGCAAAGGCCTAATACCAACATTTATGCTGCTGATTTCTTGCGTGATGATGAAGGGCTTATGCTGAATCCTGACGAAAGACAGCAGTTGTCTGACGTGCTACAGCTCAATAACGACATTTTTGCTGAACGGGGAGGCCCTACCCCCTATGTGGAACACCACATCGACACGAGCGACCATCCTCCAATTTCAGTCCCACCTTACCGGCTCACACCTGCTAAAAAGGAGCTAATGAGGGCTGAATTGGAGAAGATGCTGGCAGAGAATGTGATCGAAGAGTGTGAGTCTGCGTGGACCTCCCCCGCTGTGCTAGTGCCTAAAAAGGATGGTAAGGTAAGATTTTGTGTAGATTATAGGAGATTGAACTCTATAACCACAACGGATGCCTACCCTATGCCACATATCGACGACTTGGTTCAGTCGACCCGGCGTAACAGCTTCATGTCAACCTTAGATTTGCGGAGTGGGTTTTGGCAGGTGGTCATGAAGGAGAGTGACAAGGATAAGACGGCCTTTCAGACTCCTTTCGGAACGTACCGCTTCCTTCGTATGCCTTTCGGGGTCAAAAACGGACCAGCAACGTTTCAGCGCCTGATGGATAAGCTCCGCTCCTCCTTAAGCCGTGACTTCTGTCAAATCGAAGGTGACAGTGTTACTCTGTTGGCATATCAGGATGACTTGTTGCTCATCACTGAAACCTATCGAGGTCATATAGCGGCCTTACAAGCTGTGTTTGACAAGCTGCGCGACTACAACTTAAGGGCAAATCGCGATAAATGTGTTTTCTGCAGGAAAAAGGTAAAGTATCTAGGGCACGTTATTACACAGGATGGGGTGTCCCCAGATTACGATAAGGTGCAAGCCATAGCTGACATGAGCCCGCCGCAAAACCTAAAGCAGTTGAGAACTTACCTGCAGACATGCTCCTGGTTCCGCAAGTTTGTACAAAACTTTTCTGCCATTGCTGAGCCCCTGACACGCCTGACCAAAAAGAATCAGCCGTGGGTCTGGGAGGCCGAGCAAGCAAACTCCTTTGAAGAACTAAAAAGGTGCCTCACTTCGGCCCCTATTTTAATACAGGTAAGCTACGACCAGCCGTTCATACTTAGAACTGACGCTAGCGCTTATGCCATAGGCGCAGTGCTATTACAAGGCGAAGGTGTAGATGAACGTCCTATAGAGTATGCGAGCCGCCTGCTTTTTTTTTTTTTTTTTTTTTTTTTTTTTATATAGGACACGTCAATTTGACTTTGCCTCGCCTGATGGTAAGCTAAAGGCAAAGTCTCTGAAAAGAGGGTCACCATTACAGACATGTACCATGTTACAATGGTGGCACTCAGCTTGACGGCCTCATCAGATGCTTTTTCACGCATCTGCTGAGAGAAACTACAGTACCACGGAGCGCGAGGCCCTGGCTGTCGTGTGGGCTGCAGAGCGCTTCAGAGGATATATAGACGGGCATGAGGTAATAGTTAGAAGCGATCATCAGCCATTAAGGTGGCTTCTCACTGTGAAGTCACCCTCCGGGAGGTTGGTCCGTTGGGCACTCAAGCTACAATCATTCAACATTACCTATGAGTACACTCCAGGTAAGGCCAACGTAGTCGCGGACACGCTGAGCCGCCCGCCAGGTAATCAAAATGAGGAGTTGGAGGAGCATGGTTTGTGTCCTGTTATCAGCTGCTCAGCTGGCCGACCCGGAATTATCGAAGATTATTCTTGATTTGGAGAACTCCGATCAGCTTAATTCTAGCCGCTGGCTGGAGAGGGGGTACGTATTGTCACAAGGAGTTCTCTACCGCTATGATCCTGACTCCGATGCGGAGGATGCTCTGTTGGTGGTACCGACCTGCATGCGAGACGATATCCTAAGGGAATTACACGATTCTCCCACTGCAGGTCATCAAGGGGTGGAGCGGACACTTCAAAGACTAAGGGAGAGGTACTTTTTTGCTGGCATGCGCCGTTTTGTTACTGATCACCTGAAGAAGTGTGCTGAGTGCCTCCGCTACAAACCCACCAACCAGAAACCCTCGGGATTGTTGCAGACTCCCGTCCTCCAACAGCGAGGCGAGGTCTTAGCTATAGACCTATTTGGTCCACTTCCACCTGGAGACCAGGGGGAGAGGTGGATTCTACTCATAGAAGACGTAGCCACAAGGTGGGTAGAAATCTTTCCACTCGTAGAAGCCACCTCTGAGGCTTGCTCTCGAGTGCTCTTAGAGGAATTCTTCCTTCGGTACGGACTGCCGCGGCGGGTCGTCTCTGACAACGGCACTCAGTTCGTGTCGGCCGTGATGCAACAGTGCATGCACCTGATGGGTGTCAAGCAGGAGCTCATCCCATTGTATCACCCAGAGGCTAATCCCGCAGAGCGTAAAAATAGGGACCTCAAGGTACAGCTAGCCATACTAGTCAAATCGGCTCATACCGACTGGCCAAAACACTTAGCCAGCGTGAGGTTCGCTATGAACAGCGCGGTGTGCTCCACCACAGGTAAGTCACCCGCCTACCTTACTTTCGCGCGTGAGCTGCGGACCCCATTTGATGTACACAACGATCTACGGAGTATATTAGATAAGGAAAACTTTGTCCCCCAGGTGACCCCATATTTACGAACCTTTATTGCGTCACTCGCAGATATTAGGGAACGTGTGGAAAAACACCAGGATAGTCGTAAAGAAATAGCTGATGACTCCCGACAAAAAGAGCCTATGATAAATGTAGGAGATTTAGTGTTGCTCAAGTCGCACGACCTAAGTAATGCCACTAAAGGTATCACTCGTAAGTTTTTGCCTAGGCGCGATGGTCCTTATCGCATTGAACGGACGGTAAGTCCCACTACCTTCGTTCTGTCGGACCTCTCAAACAACATAATAGGGAAATATCATAGCTCCGACTTGACGGTTTTAGACACTTCATGGGATTCGGCACGTCCCGTTATGCCGAAGAGACGAAGGGGTAGACCCCGCGTTACCAAGGCCAAGCCAGACTCGGGGCGAGTAATAGTCTTGGAGGGGGAGAGTATAACGCGGGCAACATTAACGCCGCATCCGGCGGGCGGCGGTTGCGCCAATGAGCAACCGTCCCGCCAAAACTCGGGGCGTGAGGACTGCGCGGCCGCAACAAGCAGCGCCGCGCAACGGGACGCCATACGCACTAGGCGGCCCCCGGCGCGCTACCGGGAACACAACTAGGAGAACTAGCGAACTGTTAACGTGGTATGGACGAGATAGTGATTGTGTATTATAATAAGACTGATTTACTGTATCCTATAAGACTAATGTGTAACTGTGTGTTGGATTAAACATTTGCATAATAGTAATTGCCAAGTACTTTCATTCCAAGTGCCACCAGCCTGATAGTTAATATTAAAAACTTAAGTTAATCTACTGGCCCCTTTTAAAGAATGACTTTTTATAGTCCGCTATAAACGTTGTTAACGCTTTACTTATGAAGGTTTTGTGAAGAAAATACCTTATTCCACTTTCATACATTTTAACAAACAAAGGGAGGACATTACTGCGGTTTATTACTTTTTCTTCGGACAAAATTACCTGACTTAGTTAGGTGTTTTAATGGTGCATTACCCGGCTTAGAGAATTTCTTCAAAAATAACTACGTATTTTTTGTTGTAACAACATTATTGCTCTTGCTGGCATCATTTTACATGTAAATTAACTGCGATTGAGGTTGGTATCATAATTATGAATTCATTAACTGTTCCTCACGGTGTCTCGTCTAATTCCTGTAAACTGAAATACTTACTGTTTGGTATCTATTGCTTATACTTAATTTAAAGGAGGATACTTACATAATTTTTATTTCAGCATAGGTTTAATGCAAGATCCGTGATCCATGCGGGTGAGACCACGTGTAGTTGCTAGTTACCTATTCAAAAAAACCGCGAACATGTGCTTCATTCAGCATCCAAGATTTTCTAAAATGAGGAACACCATATTTAAAAAAATCTATTCATAAATTGAATCGAGTAATAGATATGCTATCTGTGACAATTATTAGATTATATATTATGCTTGGACTATATACAAAACAAATTCTATATAGGTACACAGTAAGTGGCACTACAACCCGGTGTAAAAAATATTTACTTTGGTAGTTCCATCGCAACTGGTTGCGAATCACAGTTGCGTAGGCGGCCGAAGCGAAGATGCCTACATACCTTATCTTCATTAGCTCACACATAACGCGTATTTCAAACCGTTTTTTGCGATGCATACCTACTATTAGAAATACAGTGCCTTTACAGTCAAAGGTACTTACTGAGTAAGAGTAACTTTGTCCACTTATGCCTATTAAAATAAATGTCCACCAAATCCTACTATAAGCACGTACGTATAGCCATCTGCTTTCTGCGAATCTGTAGTCTAAATGTTAATGCGTGGACCACGGGACAATACTATGCAAATAACATCCCCTGATATTGGCGCAGTAATGTATGCGAGTTCGGATAACACGGCGGCTGCCCGAACTAATACTTGCGATACCTGAGCCGAGCCTATGTTGGCCAATGTATTGATACGTGTACTAAGGGTGGTTTTCTTTTACTGGGAAATTTCATTGTTTTGTGGGATACGTGTACAGAATTCGCTATGGGAATGTCGCGTTGTGCTTAAGATGGTAGGGATGATTCGGTTGCACCTGTTTTCTAGGGAAAACTAAAACTGAACTATGAAAGTAACCTATGATAAAAAATTAATGGCCGACTATTTCAATAAAATTCTTAAAGTATTGTAGTATATGAAATGTTTTCTGGGGAAGTGTAAATATCGGATGATGGCCTGTCAAGAGATTGTTCATTTCATTGATGGTAGCAGCAGCAGTCTCAACATAACGGCAGATATAATATATCTCTTCATTTATCTTCGACCAACGAAATTGAAGAGATATATGTCCACTCTTCACGTGACATCTTTTTTCAGCTATTTCATTGGTCGAAGGGAAACGAAACGATATATCTATATCGCCATGCTAAGGCTGCTGTTTGGTTCAACGATCCATAGAAGTTCATTTCCATGAAAAGTATTTGCAGTTCAAAGGGGGTATCTGACGGAAGGTGATTAAAAATAACCAAGACATTTTATTGTTGACACAGAACTCCTTTTTATTACAAATATTAATTGCACATAAGAACATTTCATACAAAAATAGATTCTTAATTAAAAAGATTCCCACTAAAACAAACTAGAAAACCGCAATACAAATAGATAATTACATAAATAGATATTTAGAAAATTTTGATTAACATCCAACTTTAACATAGTGGAAATGCATAATATTTCTAACTCTTCAGATGTCAAGAGTTTACACACAACAGAAATTTGGCTATACAGTTATAAAAAAAAAACTTAATAAATTATTTTCAAGTGAATAATAATTGACCAAAACTTCAAGTCAAAGCAAATCGTGATATTTATTATTTAAAATACCATTAAGATTTATTGACAATATTTTTATTTGTTAACAATTCAACAATCTATCTAACATTTATATACAATTGTGATGGTATATGGTAACATTTCATCTTTGACTTCAAGTATTTCATCTACGACAACGCGACGCGCACGACGTCGACGTCGCGAATCACCCGCACGACACTCTCCGTGCGTTTTATATGAAACTACGGTATATATCACATTATATTTATCAACGTACCAGTTAATATAAAACATGTAAATTTGCGACTTTATACATTCGAGACATTTTGAAATTTGTGACAATTTTATTTAAATATAAAAATCTACTCTAAAAATATATCTAAATCGGCAGAAATAAATGAATGATTATCTTTACTAATTACAATAATTATTAAAACCTAAGAAGCTTTACTACTTAAAGATAATGTTAAAATTATGACAAGTCAAAATGTATTTTAGGACTATATAAAATTGCCTAATAGAATCAATATTTTATACTATTTTAGTCGACTTGAACGGTTTGAAGTAAAAATTGTACAATTTTAAAACGCTATGGTAACTTTCGGCCTATATACTAACCTACGATTAAACAATATAATTACTATAACGCCATTACTGAGAGAGCCCCACAGATCATATTATAACATATTGTGGCATGAATTATGGCTTTTCATTGTCATTTTAGGCTGAATTCACACACCGGATGGGACGACATACACGACCCTGACCTCGCTGTGTGTACACAGCTTTATGGAAACATGTTTGCTGATACACCCTCATGTAAACACATTTTTGTCCGAATAAAATTAATCACTATTTGGTCATATTATAATCATGTACGCCACCTCAAGCACTAATTTCGATCTAAATTACATGAGTACTAGGTATGTGGCAGGGACGGCCATTGTGTAATCTAGGTAAATTATAGAGTGGCTAACATCAAAGGCAAGTTTGATTAAGTGAAGTGCGCGCTATTCAGGGAGGTAACAGCAAACACGCCACCACTAAATAAGGACCTGATACTCGATATACGTTCGGTACTGGTGCGAATCGATAATATTAATTATAACTTTAATGAATCGCCTATCAATTAGATATCTAATATCGGATGGAACTTTCCGTAGTTCCGTGTTGCTCGGCAGAATCGAAACTTCAGTTCGATAAAACTGAAGTGATTGAGTAAATCGTTGATATCGATATGATGTTCGATATTTTTGTGACTGTGTTTGAGAGCTAATTCAATGTTTTATAGTCCTAGTGTCATCATGTAACGTGCGGCGAATGCGTTACGAGAACTATTTGTTCAACTTATAATTTAAAAACTAGCTATATTACATACATAATACATAGTCATTTTAAATATAAGACTTTAGTACTTCGACTGGTGAGCGATTTAAATAATATCGACCATGATACAGATAAATGACAGTATTCCAACCAAACGATGTCCCGAAGAATATAACATACCTTAAAACTTAAAACCTATACAATTCATACGTCAATATAAGTCATAATTAACTACGTATTTTGTTTCAATTACTAATCTAAGTTGGATTATTCTTTGTCAGTATCACGGTCGAAGTAAACCTTTGAAGCATCTATGACAACGGCTTTTGCAACGCCGGCGACGGTAACTGCGAACTAAAGTCATACTGAAGATAATAATTTTATTATGAACCAAAATACACACGGACGTTTTATCGATCGATGGACGTGTACAGTAAATAAATAACTAACAGAAGTAAGTGTATCGTATTAACTATATCGATAGAACATCCGCGTTTTGGTTGGATAAATATTCTGCGTTTAGAACCTACTATAAAGTGTGCTAAAACAACCAACATGATTGTAATGGTCCTCTTCAGATCACAATAAAGAAATAAACAGTAGTTCAACTTCCGAGCATCGATGTAAGTTGACTTACTGGCTATCTTTATATCGCATCAATAACCGAAAAAAAAAATACAAATTTCTGTAGGTAACTAGGAAGTTGTGACCATACATCACCTAATGACTTACTTTACCACTACCAAGACTGATATTTGGCTATTGTTACACGATCGAGCAACTATCAATCTGAAAATCCGATAATTTAAAAATAAAATAATCTAATAGTGCAGCGAGCGTTTTTTTACTTAAAGTTTAATGTACAAACGACAATGGAGATAAGTACACTTATCTCCTTTGCCATTTATACCTTTTAGTTTTTTGGACACAGTCAAATTCAAATAGAATAATTACTAAATTGTGAATATAATTTTTTGTCAATCGCATAACTATAGCTCACTACTGGATGACACACATTAGTCGTAACTTACGTCTACGATCACAGCGCGCGCTATGTGGAATGTTCGAGAAGTCCGTCTCTCTCCGTCTCTCTCTCACTAACAGAGTAGGTAATTCGCGAGGGTAGGACGGTGACATCGTCTTCGGTGCAGGACAAGGGGGAGTACACGACGCCTCGGGCACGGGTTTGCTTAGGCTGTTCCCGAGGGCTGCGTGCCTGGTGACAAATACAAGGATTAAGTACAAAATAATCAAATATTGCAATAGAGTTACCACCTAAATTTTAGAAAAAAAATAAAAAAAACCTTTACGTACAAATAGTAATTCTTAATTTATATTATGCATGAGTGCGTGTAAGTATGCGTAAGTACAAGTGTGTATGTGTACGCACGTGCATGCGTGCTAATGTGTATCTGATTATATGCCCTAAGCAGAGTCTTTTCTACACTTAAATGTTTTAGGAATTCAAAACAGTATCTTCTGTATTATTCATAAAATATATATTAAAATACATATTGGTCATAAAATTATATTTATTGGTTCTATCCAATTTCAGATCTCTAAGTCTAGCAATTTACATTTTAAAAAAACGTATTTAAACGTATTATTTGAAGCTATATTTCAAAATATATTTTGATATCGACAAATCATTTTAGTCTTCTGAAATTATATGGACTAAATTCTATTCTAACACTAGGCCTACAAACTTAAAGGTATAATTTCGACACCGCTGTAAATCATTCGAGATTCCTTCACAATATCTTCCAAAACCCTAGAAACGTTTTATTTTTAGATATAAAACCACAACAGGCTTGATGTTTAGTCATTTTATTATTCCTACGATAATAAAACATTTATTTATGTGGCATGAAACCATGTCATTTGTTATGTCGTTCGGCAGGATGAGAATGTCGATACGAAAAGTATAATGAGAACATACGTAGTAAAGACAAAATGTTTATGTACAGAGAATGTCATATACTTTATCAAACAAGGCGTTATGGGAAAAACATGATGGCTGACTATCTATGACACATAATAATAAGATGTTTTATCGATCATCTTTTATTTGTTTTGGCTACACTGGATTAATGATATGATTTTATGACGGTTATGAAGTTTATTGTTTATTTGATTACCAGCATGATATGCATGCGTATGTTGTCTATTTGTTCCCTTTTAAAAATAAAAATGTAATATTATTTTATATTTGGCTCAGAGTATTTTTAACCGACTTCAAAAAAGGAGGAGGTTCTCAATTCGGATGTTTATTTTTTTTTATAAGATCAAGTTGATACGAAAATGTATAAAAAGATACCGGTTTTAACAGACTGATAATGACATTACAAAATAATGTAATTCTGTCAAAATCTTTCTTTTAAAATTCTAGAGATACGCCCTCCAGGTCTAGATCATTAAAAAATAAGCACTACTAGCTGATAAGTCTAGCTTTTATTTAATAACAAAAATGCACAGATAATACAGACACGATGACGTCAAAGTATTTCATTAAGATAACTCAACAATTATTGCTAAAATGTTTTGATATGAAAAGATAAAAGCTCCATTAAAAGTAAGCTATCAGGTTCTAAATTAATCTCATGCGGTGGGCCCCGGCGCTCAATACTTCTGATCATAGATAAGCCACAATTTCATTACTGGACGAATTCATCGCACCGTGTGTGGCAGCGTCCTTATTTTTACGTTCTTTATTTTTATGATGAGCAACCAATCAGGAACATACTTGTTTTTTTTTATAAAAAAAAAAAGTTGAATGCTAAGAAATTAATAGAAAGCAAAAACCCAGTTTAGGCCAGTCTCTCTAGACAGTCTCTTCTGTATACGCCGGACAACAAATTTACACTTGTATAGGGGGTGCTGATGAATGTGACTACGAAGATTTAGCTGATTATCACTTTAAATCTCTTGCCGTCTAGGCAACGGCCAAGTTATTCAAAAACTACATTTAGTCAATAAATTACGCACAAACTATGAAAGATTTATCTGATTTGGCTTTTATAACTCTGAATTCTATCTTCTATTCTATTCATATATATTGCATTTAGTTTTTTAATGTAGGTACGCCAAAACAACTACCACTCAATCCTACAACCATAATTGCCATCCAACCCATTGTACCGTTTCTCTGATTTTAGTTCATATTAATGTATTTCTTTTATTTGGTGTATAATGCTACGTTTACATACTCGCGGCAGAGCGAGGGAAGTGGCGAGAGAAGTGGGCAGAGACGTGGTGTGAATGGTATATTCGTCATGCCGCGAGTACTGCCGCGTATGTTGCGCAAATACTAGCGCGATGAACTATATGAGACCGCTAGATGGCGCTAAGCTAAATAAAACACGACTTTCGTTATTGCTCCTCGAATATTTACTTTTAAAAATATTTATATCGATCTACGGAAAGTGTATAGTAGTTGAAAGTGATAGTTTTTATTAATACTTAATCTATTAAATTAATTCGCTATGCTGTAAAAGCTTATTGCGTACACTGCTACAGCGTTGTCCTCCATACGTTTACGTCCGTCTCCGTTGCAGGGCGAATACTGTAATGCGGACCAACGCGATGATGGGAGTGTGTGAATGCTAGGGCATTAATCGCGCGAATATTTCTGGCAACACGATGAGCAATGCGAGCGGCAGTATGTAAACGCGGGGTAATAAATAAATATATGGTCTAACTTTCCATTCATTAATTTAACATCCATCTATGTTTATATGGGACTTGTGATTCTCCTTTTTAGTTTTGATGTGGTATTTTGTTACGAGTATATAAGGAGGTAATGGCATTTCCAACCCTTACCTCACTATCTAACTTGCTTAAAATACCTCATTAGATTTTAATACGATAGTTAACCCTTTTGACCGACACTAATTTGCGTCCAGAACGTTTTGGTAACAAGTTGGGACGGGGCCGCAGCGACCTGTCCAGTTGACTTGTCTTATTTGTGACGAGGGAGTAAATAGGTTACGTCAAACCGGTGAACGTAACCATTGTTTTGTTGAGTTATTCCGGTTGGATCCCCAAATATGATCCAGTTTGTGTGTGATGTCTATTGCATATAAGAAAACCAATGGATTATGTACTACTGAAAACCTGGTATTAGCTATTGTTTATTTTAAAATTAATAGTTAGCGAACTAATGAACTAACGGCCACAGATTTAAAATTAATTAATATAATAATTAGAATTCATTTTTTTATTTGTAATCAAATTAAAATAACAATTTGTATAATATCAACGCATTAATATAATACAACATGTTATTATATTTTGATTTAGCACATATACAATTTTAATGGTAGATCCATCCCACATTTCTAACGCCTGTGGTCTTTCAACTGACTTTTTTTTCTGTATTCCGAACGAATAACATTTTTAAAGGATTAGGACGACTATGTTTCCTACTATTTTTGAAGCTAGGCATGTCAATAATAAATTAAATAATAGTTAATCAATAGTACAATAAAATAAAGTCACTTTCACGCGTCTGTCTATCCCCGTACGTTCCGTGGACTATATACGTCACGTATACAGCCCAGACTCAGCCTATACATGGCTCGAGTCAACAATAGTGCCCGGAAAACGGCAATAGGCTCACCCCCTATTACGTGGGACCTAATACAATGATTGGTGAAATGTTGGTGTTAATTCACCTCTGCCTAACCATTCGGGGATGGAGGCGTGATTGTATATATGTATGTATGTAAATAATGTAAATAAGTATGTAAATAATAGTCAATCAATAGTACAATAAAATAAAGTCACATCCTCGCACGTTCCGTGAACTATAAAATCTATGTGTACGTCACTCGAACCCGCATTATTAGAACTTCAACTTCTGTATGTATTCTGTGAGTCCACAGTTAGCACACTCACCTGTAGCACGGTGAGCACGGCCACGAACAGCGCGATGGCGGCGGCGCACACGCCGAGCGTCACGGCGGCCACGCTCGGGCCGCCCGGCGCGGGCGCCGCGTGGTACGCGCTCCACTCTGCGATGCGCCGCTTGCCCGCCACTACTGAGTTTATACACTCACCTGTGACGAACGATAACGAGTTAAGACAACCTCATGTTAAAATTAGTTAGATGTTGATACGACCCTGTTTGTGAAAACATTTTCTTAAAACTAATAGAAGACGTAAGTGGATGAAGGAGGTATCTGACAATCTTAAAATATTGACATATTGAACTTCATTTACAGATAACTATGACGTTTTATGACTGCTTACACAATAATATTATTGTGTCAAATTATTGTGCAAACAGTCGTAAAACGTCATAGTTATCCGTGAATGAAGTATTAAATTATATTTCATAACATAAATGTATAATATGAATCATAACACATAATCGCACCTTTAAGCATCACGCGCTCACACAACACTATACATGCTACATATACACACACGAACACATACGCATGTTACACACTTACTTAAGAAACAATTCGTTTAAATTTTATATCAAACTGCATGCAACTGCAGATTTTAAAGACTAACTTTAAAATCTGCATTATATTTTACACAAGTACATACAACCTCCAAAAAATCGAATTCACTGTACACATTTATGTAATGGTAAAGACTTATAAATTATACCAGATTCTGGATGACAGTGGCAGCATTCACTCTCTGACGTGGTGTTGGTTGCGCCGCGATCTGGGCAACATGGCACGCATTGGTTGTTTAACCTGAGGACAAATAACAAATCATATTACCGAATTTAAAGTTCACACACAAATATTTGAACAGATGTAACTGAGGAATGCGTATACCCTGGGGAGTATTTTTGGTCCCATACACAATCGGCAAAGTAGATACGTATACAACTTTACATACAAAGTGAATACTTATCTTCTTTGTCGATTGTAGTACGCATTAACATCACATTCCCGTTGTCAACGGGGCAGCCACGTGCCCTTCCAGTCCACGTCCCGTACTTACGAGGTTTTATCCCGTTACGTATTCCGCGACCTTAATACTTACCTAATATTTGTGCATAAATTTCCGTATAGAATTTCGAAACAGAAAAAAATTCAATAACACTTTATCTGATGCGAGGAATGACAGTCAATTTCAATAAAAACAAAATCCCTAGTCAAAGCACTCCGCCGTATTTCAACATTTATACGAGTTTTCACCCAATACCCGGCAATATTTCCTGCAATGTACGCTGCAATGCAAGATAACTTTATGATCTTTTTGTATCGGAAAAATATTCTCTTGTATTTTGAAAGACTCGACATTCGTAGTACAGTATAGTGTCCTGCGATTTGTTTTATGTTTAGGAAACGATTGATTGTGGAAAAATTCAAATCAAAATATACTTGACGCACACATACAGGGTGGAAACTTTAAGTTTTACGTACCAAAAAATGTAAATAGGTAACATTTTTTGGTTACATACAACAAAAAACAGTGATCAAATTAAATTTATAAAACGTATGTGTCCAATTCACACTGGCTTTGTTAAGATCGGTTGGGTGGTTGGCTCCAAGGATAGAGCTCTCAAGACCCTTCAGAGCATTCCTTGTCACACGTATGTCACTTGAGGACAGCCCTGACGGCCCTTCAATCACCGAGGACTCTTCACGAGTGTTAAAACCATCAGTTCATGTTTTACTTTTTTGGAGGCACGTAAGAAAATGTTCCGAGGCGGATTGAAACCAGCTCAACCAAGAAATACACTTGATATAGATACGTAATACGAAAGATACTGTAAATATTGACAGAAGTGGTATTTTCCCGATTGAATCAGGAAAATACCATCTATGGTAGTAGAAAAAAAACCAACTAACCTAATCCACTTAATTTTAGCGTAAACCCTAATATTCACAATAATTGAATACACCAGGCAATACCAGGACAACTCCACTTACACTACTTGACTTGTCTATTAAACATAAATTGCACAAAGTAAAAATTGGTTATAACCCTACAGAATAAACAGTAGTTCTAATACATGTTGCTTTCAACGTGTTTTCAAACTAATTACCGTGCGTCCGAAAACTTGTCCGTTTAATCTACTCGTTTATTTAGACTAGAACGGATGTCTGCGGTTGAAATAGTCAGTTTAACGCCCGACGTAAATGTGGTAGCCTGTGAGTTGTGCACACACTGGTTGCGTTGCTTTTTCAGTGTTTAGCCACACAGAGAGATTCTTCGGATGGATCTTTAGGTGCATTTAGCGATTTCTGGGGGTGATTTCGGAGAAAATCTTGACAGCGTAAGGCAGTCTTTCCAATACTGATGTACAGTCGAGTTCAATAATATATTGGCACTGCCAAGGATTCAATATATTGTGAGCGTTGGAAAGTTCAATAAATTCTATAGAACCTATAGATCAAAAATATGTGCTCATGTGAACGTTTCAATAATACATGCTATGTATTAAGCAATAGTTTGTGATCACGCTTTTCAACAAAAAATTCTAATCTATATTGGCTTCAATAATATCTGAGCAGGCTAAGATTCTTAATTATCTTTAATATCCCGGAACAAATAAGATCTAGTTTACATTGTTACAGAAATGACAGTAGCTTCCATTGTTTTCTAGTTTTTGAAATAAGTGTCTTTTAATGTTCTTTTCGACAGCTTGTGGTTATAATATATTATTGAACTCGACTGTACTATGATACGTTGCAATGGATGCGTATGATATCCACTAATCATATCCATAGGTCCACATAGCAGAGCACTGGTGGAAAGGGGTTCAGTTAATCTATGTTTTATATATAGAAAAATGCGTGCTATATATGTGAACTGTGGATGCAAATTTGTTGATTGGAATTTTGTACATTTGTTGAGGTGTTAATTCTGTACGGTTATGTGATTGATGCATCCCATAGTTCGAGCTGCGCATCTTTTTAGCACATCTTACTCGTACAGTGGAAACGGTCACAAAATTTCATAGCTTAGCTTTTACAGCCTCGAACCATAGCTACATAGCACATCTCTAGTCGAAAGGCAGCCTAAGGCTAGCATATCACTAAACTGTATGCTAAAATCTATGCGCACATACGGCCCGTTGCTTGTCTATTTCCTATTACGAACTGCCGAATTGCTGGCTTTGTAATATCTTACGTTACACCTCATAATATCGGTCGGTAACACCTTCAAGAGTTTACTTTGCCGACATACATTATAGTGACGTGCGATTTACATTGTAAATTATATATTTTTGCATCTATTGGCATATCCCTATGACTGCCTTATGATTTTTATATATTCACGCTTGTATATCATTGGAGGAATATTTCACGCACAATTCGCCAGGAGTATTGTTTAGCATCCTGGACCTAATAAAAAGTAAGCGGCAATAGCCTGCCGTCATGGAGACGTTTTCAGATTCCATTGCTACTTAAGAATTTGCTAATAGAATAACACCCGTATTCACAAACAACACTGTGAGGTCTCATAGTGTGCTCGAGCGCATAGGGCTGGTTAAATTAATTCACAAACATGACGGAGCAGTATCTAACGCAGTGCGTTCCCTCAACGAAGTATTAATTAAGTGTTGTCTATGAATAAAAAGGCTTGCCAAAACGAACGCACTGAGAATTTGTCGTTCTTTGCACAGTTTTGGTAGTACGCATAGCGAAGTATTGTTTGTGAATACGGGTGTTACCCAATAACATTTTGTTCACCCCGGAAATCAAAACCTACATTAACATAACTTCAAATTTCTAACACCGGAGTACCGACCAGATTTTTTTATCTTCCCAAAATACAAGTGTTAAGTTTATTGGGCACTCGAGTGCCGCTTGTCTCGCTACGATTCCACTTGAAAGGCTTCTGAAATTCATACATTGCCTTGGAAGTTATACAGCAAAGTTATAGGCCACCTGTCGAGCTCTAAGCGGCTGCGCTGCCAAGACGTATGAGTCCAACACTTCGTATCGTGTCCATTGTTCGTTCAATTGTAATACACGTCTTAAGTTCGCACCGTAATGGTTTTAAAACTGCCGTAAAACAGGATCGCGTACAAAGTTGAAATTAATATTAAATACTTGTAAAAAGTCTCAAATAATTCAATCCTACGATGCCACTCAGTTACGAGGGACCAACAAATGATATTTCGATGTATCATTAAAATCACCTCCTTTTGGTGTACCTACCTACAAGCGTATGTATGTACACATATAGGTATGACTGTATGTAGATATATTCATGGATGACAAGTAAGTTGCTATTTGTAGATTTATAGATATTCTAAATTTTTAAAGCGCCAATCCTACAGCAGTAGAAAATCGAACTCAAAATTCCCGCTAACTTGTTATACATCTTGTTACAGAACCTTAATCGTAACAACACTCACCTGTCTAGTCTAAGCGGTCTTGAACAAGTTGTACAACTAAACCGCCCCGGTCCCGAGCATGTTCGACAAGTCCCATCACAGCTTTTACACCTTGCAGTACTGCCTTCGTAGTATTGGGAGCCGAGACACTCCATACAAACGCCGCCGTCTAGCATGAAGCGAGGCGGGCAGGACTTGCAGTGCAAGGGCCCTGAGCCGTCGCATTCTCGGCAGTAGTGGTGGCAGTGGCGACAACCGCCAAGACTTTGGTAGAAACCTAGGGATAGAGACAGTTTTAATTAATTTAAGACACATAAAGTCATATGAGTTTACTATTGGAGTAGGCACATACTACTCTTTTCTCTTGCTACGATCCTGGTATACGTCTTTTGCATTTTCTACTTTCATAATTGATACTCAATTGCCGGTTGCAAGTGCACCTTACCTTTCCTTAATACGTCCCCGATCTGATTACCCAGAAGGAATAGGTAGAGGTATATTGACACCTACATTTCAGCCAGGGGGCTGTATGTATACTGTCAGATGGAAAACATTGTACCCTTATTTTGTGAAGATTATTTTACTATTATACCTTTTCTCTGTAGTTATCTCTCTAATCTCTAGCATACTTAGACCAGACTTATACACTTATTTTCGCTAGATCAATGTCCAATAAATAAAAAAATGTGTTTTAAGGATTCCATTGCAGGCTTCGCCATTCCCACGCCAAGCTGCCCATTTATTTATCTATATCATAATCCGCTTTGTTTGTTCCCGAAACATCTCCATTAATTTAATCTATTGTGTTCCGTATCGACCGCTAATCATTCGGTTAACCCAGGATAAACACATATTTATTACGTAATATCCCCTTCAACAATGGCTTGCAGGGACTAGTCTGAACCTTTGGCCATTGTTAGATTGAGTAATGAGGAAATCATTGATTAGGTTATCTTTCTATCTACATCTATTATAATATTCATGGTTGGGGTGTTAGGGTTGTAGCGAAGTAGTATTTCATTGTGGAACAAAGACTGCTTCTTCAGAAGTCACTTGTGATGGAGTACTACTGTAATTTATGGGCTCCTGATAAGTTTTGGAAGGAGATTCTGATAAAGTTAGAGCCTATTCACTTAGTATAAACATGGACAATGATGTTTCCAAACTCAAGAGCATCATTGAATCTTAAGACACCATAACACACTTTGTCCTAAGATTAAAACCATAGGACAAATTTCTCACTGAAGTAAGCAGAGGCCAGATCTCCAGTTTCTATGAACCTGGAACACACATTCTGCTTTCCTTTTTTCTTTCAAAAGATTTTAATAGAATAATATAGACAATCTGTGCGATAGAGTGGCCACTTATATCGAAATAGTTAGGTATAGTAAATAATATAAACATTAGCTACGCAAAGCTTTTACTACACTCACCTTGTGGACATTCTGGATGGCACTCGCCCGCTGCAAGTCTCCATCCTTCAGGACAGGAGGCACACTGGTCCCTTCGCGGTCCGATGCATGTGCTGCAAGATAGGTAGCACTTCGAACAAGTGCCCCGGTCAGCATAGTATCTGTATAGATAAAAAAGATCATTAAATTAATACTAATACACTAATCGATTTTAAGGTCGATCACCATGCGTACTACGCATAATAAATTCAAGAGTCCGGTCGTAAATAAGTAGGTACAACAGCTCGTATTCTCTATTTCGCATTATGATCACATCGCATAATGACATAGTCTATACCTGAAATGCCTAGACCCAACTTAATATTACGTATCTAATTACCACGTCAAATTAACGAGATTATAAGTAGGCAATTTTAATCATACATTACCTACATACACGCTACCGCCACTACTATGATGATATTGAGGCATAATAATGAATTTAATATAATTTTAAAATTCCTTCATAAAACACGCTTACTCTAACCATAAACCCAATGAAGGTGGGTGAGTCACTCTCAGTGAGATAAAACTTAAATCAAAGGTCAAAGAAGAAAGTTCTTTGACCTTTTATTTAGCGACTGAAACAATTCGCCAGGTTGCCGTATTTTATTGCACAAAGTGGCCACAAATTAAACTTTATGTTCATAACTTTTTATAACATTTAATATTCGAGCTTCAAAAAGAAAAGCAATGTTTATATTGTTTGATCACTAACGAAATTAATGTTACTTTAAGTATTTTTTCGAGTACAGTGTTTTAAACCGTAAAACGTACCTACCAATTATTATCTGATAAAGTGGATTTACGAGTAGATTGGCAAAAGTGAATGCTCAGACGGGACTAGAACCCGCGATCAGTCCCTTATAGAGGGAATGCTCTAACCACTGAGCTTCTGAGCCACGTCTTGAGCATTCAAAATTCTCATAGGCAACCATCTTGGGGTGACGGTGGGTGATCGTGGGTGCCATCTACCGATAGTCGTACGAACTATCGGATCAAATGCCGTCTGAGTACACTTTCTCCATTTAAATCTATTTCAATAGTTAGCATACTAATTACTTCTAATAAATCTAATAATTAAAAAGTTAATGGCAATAGACTCGCCACCTATTACATTGGGACCTAAACATAAACGGTGAAATGTGGGTGCTAGCACTTCTGCCTACCCCTTCGGGGATATAGGCGTGAGTTTATGTTATGTAATGTAAATCTAATAAAGTGATTATAGACGCAAGAGAAAACCTTGAGTAAGATTTCGCCGGGTCTTAAACAGAATATTACAGAGAATAAAATTAGTGTGGAAAAATATTGTATGAAAAAAGAACGTTCGCAGTTCGCAATAAAGTTTCACGGTTTACATACAAAAAGATACAAAACGTTTAAAGTTACTTGCAAACTTTTTATTACTGCACTGACCTAAATAATGGCATGAAAACGTTTACAAAATAAAGCACTAAGAATTGTCAGGCGTTTGTTTATGTAAGAAAATAAAATGTAGGGAACTAAAATATGCTGTCGCTACCTCGATTTTGAATTATGTAAACGGAATTATACTTGGTATTGCTCGAGACATATATCTTAGACCTAAAATGTGCTTTTTACGTGCAGTACAGCGTTTCTTGGGTATCTTTTGAGGATAGCACGGGGTGCTACGGCGGTGGACACGCTCAAATTCACCAAGCATAGATTATTACAAAACAATTCGCAGGCGCCAGGGCCTCGTTTGTTTCGCGATTTAGGTCCCAGATAAGTGTCCCGAGGTATACATTGGATAGTCTGATAAGTATCACCTTGGATCAAGCAAACATTCATAAACTATTTTTATAGTACGGAAATATCTTCGGAAATAAATTGGAGCCGGCCCCCAACGGAGCCGGCGAGAATAGTTATGTCGGGCTCGAACCGACTTAAACTCCACACCGTCTTGGGTCTTCAGTTACCGGTGGTGAGATAGCCATTAAAATATCTCTCGCCCCCGGATAGGGGAAAAACGCTTGCGGTTGCCGCTTCGGCCTGCTTCAGCTAGGGTGACAGGCAGCTTTACCTGTTACCCCCAGGTCGCAAAAAAAGGTAAAATCCAGATAATAGTATAAAATATGTCTCCTATGTTCAGTGAAAGTCCTAAGCCGAAGGTGATTTAGAAAGGTTATCTTTGATTTGTCCCTTTTAAAACGACGCGAACAAAAGAGCCGCTTTGTCGCATGAAACTTTAAATAAAGCCTTCAAGCTTCCAACCCAGGCTTAAAATTTAAAGTCAGAATCCGATTAGGTCTTCAGGGAAAACTGTGGCGGTGACCTTTTGATTTTTGTGCAAATATAACTCAGTCAACAGACAATAGCAGGGTGGACTATTGTCATACGTAAAATTCTGTTAGCATTGTTTTAAAAATTAAGGTCTATTCATAAACTCTCTATTTTCTCACTCATTTCTTGCTGCAAATTGCTTTAAATTTATTCTCATTTTAATCACAAAAACATAGTGTGCAGTATAGTGTTTTAAGCTATAGTAAAACTAACGATTTGATGAAAAATGATTACCGTGGCCTATGAGCCTGTGAAAGCTAACTAAATTGTTGGTTTTACTGTATGTCATGTCAAGTCCTATCATCTTGACATGATGTGTCAAAAATGTAACAGTCTACCTTATAGATTAAATTAATCATAGATTAACTTCACATTATCAAATGGAATGTGCATAAAGTAAGCCCAGAAAACTTTCTCTTTCCACAAGATGAACAGGAGACGAGTAAGATTATACCACCTATCTATACCCTTCTTGAGCGCAGATGTAGGTAACAGATTTAAGGGCCCACTCATTAGGTTTCAGTAATTACACATACACACATATTGGTTATAATTTTCTGATTATTGTTATGTTTCATCGTTATAGATCCAGTAATGAGAATGTAATGTGTTCTTTGTACTTATTTATTTATATGTACCTCTAAAATCATTTTAATTCCAACACAATACGAATCGATATCTATTTTGGCCGTAAAACCGACGAGAATACATCAAAAAAATAAAAAGGGAACAACGCTCTGATTGAAGTGAAACGTACTGTAGATGGGAATGAAAGTCGAACAAAAACATATTTGAGGAAAACGGCTAAAATAACTCTTAGAAACATTTATTAGAGCGCATTGTTAAGGAGCGCGCTGAGTGAAAATTATGCGTAGTGGTGGCATTGCTCTTTGTGCTTCTAAAAATATTGATATTTACGACTATTTTAGCAGGATTTTTAGAGTAGACTCTCAAAATAAATAATGACTTCTTTGATGTTACGAGGGTTTATGTACCTGCAACTGTTTATTACCGAAAATACTCCTTGATTAACTCTTCAACTACAGAATATAAAAATCGGTCGTTATATTTTAAGAACTTTTGGTAAATAGATGATTAGCAATACGACTATTAATATATCCTATAAGCTAAATCGTATAACTTTTAAAGTCGATTTTTTTTCAGTAACATTTTTTTAATTTATCGATGTCAGTGAGGAAAATCTCACGACATCTATGGTATTAGATACCCTCATACATACATAGCTACATACATATATTTTCACGCCTGTAAATCCCTAAAGGAGCAGAGGTGTAATAAATGAACCATTATAGACTGCGGTAAAAGTATAAAATAACAATTAAAAGAAAAGCATTTGGTGTATCGGTCAGGATTAAGCCGTACAACATAATACTATTAGCAGTTGACAACACAAATTTCAAAGCATTCTGTATATAACGTTGACGTTAAACATACCCATCAGCACAGGACGTCCGACAGGCTCCGGACTGCAAGCGCAGAGAGCCTCCGCAGAGCGTGCAGTTTAATCGCGACACGCATTCCGAACAGCCGTGCATGCAGCGCGCGCAGCGACCCGCCTCCGGGTAGTAGCCTCTGCTGCACTCCGACACGCATCTATAGAAACGTACATATCATTAAAGTGGGAATTAGACACCTTGTAGGTGAACTACGAAGATCTTTGGGGCTCACTTAACCAACCTCACCTGCGAGCACGCACGCGCTAGCGAGTTCCGGATTAGCGAGTCGACGAATGACCCGCCGGTACACTTGCTGATTTATCGGACGATGCTCTAGCGCAGGCTTTCGTCTCAGAGTTGGGAAGTTACAGGACAGTTGCAAAAGCCAAAATTAGCCAAATCAAGAGACCGATCTCGGGCTCCCAAGCATAACCTTGCAACTTGTAAAGGATGCAACCGGGACTAACGCTGATGTTGGAAGAGGGAAATCGTCAATCCTATGGGACAGAAATTAATAAATTCTTCCCATAAATAATGTCCATTAGTACCGTCCGTCGATATGATCTATCGTTTTGACTTATCGATGTGACTTATACGACACGACTTACTGATATGACTCATCAATCAACTAAATAACTTATAAATGTGATTGATAGAATCTAAATTAAATCTACTCGCATCTCGAAATCGTTATCTACATAAGCGTGATTGAATGATATTGAAAATGCCATAAATGACTAACATTGTTTATATAGCAGTTCGAAAACATATCGCAAAAGAAGCACTTGGTAAAAAAATCCCGCAAAAAATAACTTTACGCAAAAAATTACACACCGCTGAAAATATTAATGTTGACCTTCATTAAATGAAAATAACCTAAAAACCCGGTCATATCTATGAGCATGGAAAAGCGGGCTACCGTGTGAAAATTAAATATAATAATGTTAAGTGCTTTAGCGTGAACTCCCGGTGGAAAAAGAAGTTCCATTTATAATTCAGTTACATTGGTGCTAAAGACCGATGTAACCGAGTTTGACGCTTGGCTTATTCGAGATGTGTGAATTAACATCGTACTATAGAGTAATATTTTTACACTCACTTGTAGTTCTCGAGGAAATTGGGTGTTGGACAAGTCAAACAAGCGTCATCGTTATCCCCGTAACAGGAATCACAGGCATCGTTACATCTTTTACATTTCTGCCCCTCAGAGAATTCGCTCGAGGTGCACTTTTCGGTGCCAACACGCACGCATTTGCCCTTTTTATTTAGTTCCCAGTTGTCTTCACACGTGAGGCAGAACGCACTTGTACACGTTGCACAACCAACAGGACACCTAAAAAATTAAGACCGAAATCGGTATACTTCAATCGACACTTGTAAATGAGAACAATTAGTATTATAAAAATACAAACCTCATGCATTCTTTTCTCTTTTTGTCCGGATAATATCCAGACGGACATGATGAAACACATCGCCCGTCTAGCGAATATGTCGAAGGGTGACAAGTCACGCACTGCGCTTCCCCGGGCCCTTCACAAGTGTCGCAAGATTCGTGGCATTTTGCGCACATATAATCTTCAGTTTCATAGTGTGACGCTGGGCATGAAGCTAGACAAGTTCCGTCTTGAAGGACTAAGTGGTGCTCACAAGATGTGCAGCCATCTGCTCGCTCAGAACATGTAGCACAGTGCGCGGCACATGGCCGACAGACAGAAGACTCACTATCCTCCCAGTAGCCATCTGGACATTGTTGAAGACACACTGCTAAATCGGCAACTAATAAGTGAGCAGGCGCGCACGTCAAGCAGGAGTCTTGCCCTGGTCCGACACAAGTTTCACAAGACTCGTGACAAGGCCAGCATACGCCACCTTTGTTAGCGTAACTTCTTGGCGGACATCGAGAAACGCAAGCATCATCTAATCGGCAGTTTTTACAAGCTATACATTGAGTAGGTCCTTTTCCATAGCATCCTTGGGAATCGCATTCGGGATCACAGTCGTGCATGACGCGCTTATCATTACTATCAGCGAGGACATTTTCCCCATGCGGAGAAGGGACATTATGTCCGTCGAGACGAGCTACCGCCTTTTCCGGATCTGAACCCGCGGCGAATAAATTAGGAAAGTTCTGGTAATTGGCAAACGCGTCAGTATTATAAAAAGAATCCCCGATAGGTTCATAACCGTCCGCAGCCGTGGGGAACGCAAATGGTGGTGCTGCTTGCGACGGTCTTTTTGATTTTAGTCTTACGGGATCAACAGCGGTACCGTAGAAGATCAGTTGCCATTTCTTAAGAATACCAGGTTGGTTGACATGCCTGTTACCGCCGTTAACAATCTGTAGCGTCCACCTGCCTTCAGCGTGTTCACCCCAGAAATGGACACTGAGGAAAGGCCAATCATCAAAATTAGAACTAACGACATCACGTGGCCTCTCGAACAACAGTGTTGATACAGTTCCCATTGGTGACGTTAGTAATATACGTAAATTGCCCCTAGGGAAGAATCTCAAAGAGATTTTACATTGAACATGTTCCAGATGTCGGACTTCGTTAACTGTTGAGCTGCAACCATTTACATCCATGTGCGTGGACAACGTGTAACCAAACGTTGATTCTATTTGCTTATCTTCATTAATTTCTTGTGACTTACAAATATGTTGGGGTGGGACTGATACCCATTGCTCTGCTAAACTAACCATTTCTGAGGCATCCATAAGACCATAACCGAATTTGTGACTAACTTTTCTTTTGACACCGTTTACGATCCACCCTCCCTCTTTTTCTAAAGGCTGTGGGCGTGATGTCATCACGACTAAGTATTGCATATCTCTCCAAGTCAAATTTGGGTTTGCTTCTAGCGCTAAGGCGCAAATACCCGCAGCTAGAGGAGCTGAAGCTGAAGTCCCTGTATGTTCTACTGTACAAATATGATCTGAACGCAATCTGCCATCCATGTCGACGGTAGCTACGCTTTTATCGTGTCCTGGTGTTCCTGAGCTGTAAGTAGTAGCTAATGTAGATGAACATTCTTCTAAATACCAAGGTTTGTATCCACCTTGTGTTGCACTAGAGATAGATAAGGTAAATATACTGTTCGTGTAACCATCACAGTTGCATGAGTCTGTGTGTCTTCCACCGTTTCCTGACGCCCACACGAAAATTGATCCTTTACCACGACGTCCACTGGTGACTCCGTAAATGAAAGCTCTAAAAATAAATAAATTTATTAGACTATGATTTGAAAAATGGTTATATTTGTTGAAAATTAGTAAATATGTTACCTCCTGGCCAATGGTCCTGGACCGTCAACAGTTTTACCATCATCTTCAGGTCCCCAAGACGCGCTGTAGATGTCGATATGATCAGGGTTTAGGCCCAAAGCCCTGGCTTCGACAGCGTCATTGACAACTCCGTCTAACATTCTCACGCCACCAATGCTAGCATTATAAGCAATACCAACACCACAATACTGATTGTATGCAACTGCAGCGACTTCTCCTGCACATCTTGTCCCGTGTTTATTATCTCCGTTGTCTTGAGGCATAGGATCGTCATCATTACCGTTTATATCCGTTGACGCGTTTGGGTCCTGAAACAAAATAATATTGAACAAAATGCTTTCAACAGGTCAAATTGTGGAAAACATTAAATCTAACATCTGTATATTTTTAGTAGATGCAAATACAAACGTTCTTTTTCTAATAGGTAACTGTTGTGACCACACAATAAAAATAAAATATTATTAAAAAAGAGTATTACTAACCTAATTAAACATTATATTACAAACCTGTAATTCTGTTAGACTGGTAACAAAATTTCCCTAAAATATACAAGGTGATTTGCAAATTGTTGCAAAAAAAATCATTATTTACTAGCTGTTGCCCGCGGCTCCGCCCGCGTGGAATTCTGATCCCGTTCATCGCTGATATATAGCCTATTTGTTAATCCAAATAAAAAATATAACCTATATACATACCAAATTTCAACCAAATCGGTCCAGCCGTTTATGCGTGAAAGAGTAACAAACATCCACACATCCATTCTCACAAACTTTCACATTTATAATATTAGTAGGATGTAATAAATTATGTTGTCAATGAGCAATTTTGTGATTCGTTGACTCTCAACAACAAATTCCATAAATTCAACCCGTTCCGTCAAGCATTTGTATTCGGTAATTAAATTCAAGAAATGTCGCACAACTCACTGAATATCATCATCGTGATCTCAATAAAATTCAGAATTTGTTTTACTTTAACTATGTAATTGTAAGTCTAATAAAGTATTTTCCTGTTACGAAATACGTAATAGAAGATCGCTGCTTACCTAACACTCGGTCCATACAGGTGTGAATATAAAAAGACAAGATGAACAAACGTGCTATGAAAATTATATTATGACAGACGAATTTATGACGTCGGTATTACGTTACATATGAAAATAAATGTTAATTTTGCTCGTAGGGAAATTGAACACCGACATAGAATTATGAGGTGATGTTTTTATATCGCTGGCTTTAAACAGGAGTCAAGCAATTACACTGAGAGATTCCGCCTGTAAATAATGTATTTTTAGAATACTTTTGTTTGAAAATAATGTACCCCCTGTAGAATTTGCTAGGCATCGTAGCAGCTATACACTTCAGGTGCTACAGGTATTCGTAATATCTTGCATAATATCTTGGACCTAAAATGTGCTCTACACGCACAGTACCTACATGTTTCTTGGGTGTTTTTTGAGGATAGCGCGGGGTGCTACGGCGAGTGGATGAGCTCAAATACACCAAGCATAGATTATTACAAACCAATCCGCGCGCGCTAGAGCATTGTCTCGCGACTTTATGTTCAAAATATATGTTCCGAGGTATATTCTACTAATAACGGACTAAGTTATCATAGATAGGTCATCTTTCATAGCTCTTTCAAGCCTGAGTCGATGTCTATCAAGTCCATGGTTATTATGCGGGCAGTTTATCTTTAGTACTGTGCGTTTACAACAGTTGTTAGTCGAACACTGATCGCATTACCGGTCTGTATTAACGACCCTTGAGCACGCTTTTATCTATATATTAGAGATATTACAGTTCTGCGGGCATTTCGCTATGATAACGATCAGTCGTTATCATATATTAAATACCAGGTATTTCCTAGGAACTATTTGCACTGATTTGAACGTCCTATAGTGCAACTATCCTACTAATATTATAAATGTGAAAGTTTATGATTGAATCGGCTGAACGGATCTGGCTAAAATTTGGTTCAGGGATAGATTATTGCCTGGAATAACAAATAAGCTACTTTCTATGCCTAGAATAGGTAACGATACTCGACGTGATTTCCCAGTTTTACACGGTAACATTTTTTAACAATCCTATCGCAACTCTTCTAATAAGTAATTTGAAAAAGAAAAAAAACTTCAATAACCTTACGAGATAGTCTACTCTCATAGCGAAACATGCCCATAAAGTAGTTCTAAATTCGAACATACATTTCATAAAATTGTACGCTTCGACATTCGCGTAATGTTACGTTTTAGGCGCGATACACGTCGCGATTTTCGCAATTTCAAATGAAATACGGCTAAATAAAAAATACAACTTTTTCATAGCTCTTTTTCCTCGTGTAATGGCTTCAAGTTATTGTTTATGTTACTCGTGTGTGAGCCTTTCAACAAAACGGTATCATAAAAATCTGACTAGCTCTGTTTTGAATGAGGTATTATAGTATGTAATACGTAAGAGAGATGAGAGTAATATGGTTAGAAAGGTATGAATGTCGTCTACTTCATACCTTAAACCTTTTTTGTGATATAAGAATAGAGGTTCAAAAAAAAACGATGGATGGATTGCATACCTATGCATAGTAAGCAAAAAACTGACTTGAGATGACGATTTTCTTTATATTAAACATGTCATTATGACTTCACCTTTCACTGGCAGGAAGAAAGAAAGAATGAGTTGGATGGAATCCCACAAAGTTCAAGCTAACCTCATCTGCTAACTGCTGATTAAAGGACGACGTACTGGCGGAGATTTTCGTTTTCAGGGTTGGAGAGTCAGGCAGCATATATGTAAGTCAAAATTAACCAAACTAATGATACAAAAAATGAGATATAATAGGAGATGTACTTTATAAATATTACGTGCAAACGAGTAGCCAAAGAATTCCAGTATTCGCTCTTACTGTATAGAACCAGCTGCATACATAATTCATAGAATGTAATTTACACGTGTGTAGAGCCAGTGTTTGCTCTCTTTACGTATAGTTTCAGTTGGCTGGCCTCAATATCGGCGGGATATCGGAAACTAGCGGTACAGGGATTAAAAATGGGTAGTTATTGTGACAGTTTTACTACACAGTAACGAGTAAACGTGGACAAATTAGGAAAGTTGATATTCACTGTAGTGCAGTTATTTTTTTTATATTACACGTCAATATGAATAAACCACACTTGATAGTAATCTGAAGTGAATCTCAAAGATAGTCACCATTAAAAATGTTGGAATGGTTGCTCTCAGCTTGACGGCCTCATTAGATGCTTTTTCACCCCTCACTTAAAGCGTTGGTAGTTTAGTGGTCGGAAAGTTAGCCTTACGACTAAGGGTAACAGGTTTAAATCTAATACGGAAGTGAACTCAATCCTAACCCAAGCAATCTAACTTAGCTGGAGAGATAAGAAGGAATACTAGTATTTTCTGTCACTAAGATTCTTAAAAAAAAAAATACTTGCATATCTCTGTAAGGATGAAATTTGAACCATATTAAGAATCAAAATAAAAATCTATTGCATGGTCTTCGCACTAAGCACCCGAGGCAGTCTTATTTAATAATATAATTAATACAATTTTTTTTCTTAATACGAGTATAAGAAAAATAAATATTATAAGTAAAGGTACTCACATAGTTCTGCAACAAATCAGGGTGGTTGGTCTGTATGCCATCGTCTAGGATGGACACTACGATCCCTTTGCCTGTGTAGCCTTTCTGCCACGCCGGTGATACGTTCATGTCTAGACCGTCTTTTGCACCCCCATTCTGTGGGCAACAAGATATTTTAAAACAACAATCAATTCAATCAATTAGCCTATTGCAGTCCACTGCTGAACATAGGCCTCTCCCAATATGCGCCACGTTTGCCGATCCTCCACCTTCCGCATCCAGTCTGGCTCAGCCACCTTTCGCCTTTCGCAGGTCGTCAGTCCCCCGATGTTGTTTTTAAACCTGGCTAGGGGAGTCACACCCCCTAGCCAGGTTTAAAAGAACATCCTATACTATCTACGAGTACCTACATCAATTTTGTTAGTGGATGTGGATATAGCATCTTCAAAGTCTTGAATATAGCAGGCAAAGTTCTTAAAAGCTCTAGCAGAGGTACCTACACCCAAGACAAGATGGATCCAACTTTTTGAATTTGTTTGAGTTCTCTACCTTTTTCTGAAGAGAAAGGGAGAGAACTGGGGAAATGACATAGTAAATCCCTAATAAGGGAGACCAGCTATCCCTAATAAGGCAGTAATAAACATATTGTCGACCATATATCATCGTCTTAGCGTTGTAGCTGGTTGCATCTAAAGCTTTCAACTCGGAGCCCAGGGTCCGCATACTACCCCTCTTTTTGGTTTTGTTTATAGAGTCGTTGTCGCTGTGGGTCCAGGGAAAAGGGGTAGGCCCAAGAAGTCCTGGCTTGACGTCGTGGAGGGTGACATGCGTGCAAATGGTCTCACTACTATGGATGCCCAAGATCGTGCGAAGTGGAGGAGGAATAGCCGGAAGGCGGACCCTGAGCTCCGAGGTCATCTTGGCCACGGATGCAATCAGGATAATGCGTCTACATGAGGATGATGATGAGTCGTTGTCGCTTCCATAATAGATGGGAACGACTGCCAACTAGAGCTCAATGGAGAGGTTTTGTGCTGTCAGTGGTAAGGCCAAAGACTTGTCCTGTTTGTCTATTGCGCTGATGATACAGAATCTCTCTGTTTTTACAGGGTCGGCAGCACGAGTGTGACTCCCCTGGTGTTGCACTCGTCCATAGGCCACGGTCGTGTGCTTTTCTGCCATTTAACTGGTATAAAAAAGTAATATGTGTATCAACGTACCAGGTACCACTGCTCCTTGAACAATGGGTCAGGGAAGAACGATCCGGAACTCAAAGCGCGATAATGTGGGCGGTGTGTCTGCAAGCGCCGCGACAGCTGCGAGAATGACGCTCGCTCGTACGGCGAGTAGTCGCGTTTCACTCGCCGCTTCTCGCGTTGTTGCTCGAACCATCGGACCTGAAACAAGTAAAAGGGTTGAGTGTCTAGTTACAAAGGTCCATATACATGTATGTAAAAAGTAAATACTTAGACGCAAGAACTGGACGGCTCAGAAAGATGACAAAGGGAGGTAGAACGTAACAGGATTTCTTTAAAATTGTTACCGTTTCATATTTTCTCATAAGAGTACAGACGAAATGTAAGAGTTGTTTCTGGTAACGAGTAAGGTTGCCAGAGCTTCTCGGGAGACAAAACATAACTACATTAGACATTACATGAGGTGCACCTTGTGTTGGAAGGGGTTATGTGAGCCTGAGAAAAGCCTGAGCGGAGTATAAACTCCGCTCAGGCTTTTTCCCTTAGCTTAATTCTATCGTCGTCGAACTTTGGTTAGAACTAACTTTTTAAATTTGTTTAGGTAGTTCAAAAATTAGATTGATATTTGCTATGAAACTTTGTATCAGGATACTAAAACATTAATTTGATATGGTCAGGATGTGGATATAGCACTATTCAACGGTTATTAGTATTCCCCACGAATTAGGGTTTATTTACTATGTTTTAACGAGTTCCAATCATTATATTTGGATATACGCTTGTTTTTAAATACATAGTATTGTATCCTCATTATTAATTAATCATTTTCATTACACCATACAATTGAAGTTCAGCATCAAAATTAAAAAATAAGAATTTGCAGTACCTAAGTATTACAAATCTCCATGGTATTTCTTTCTCATGACTTAAAAATCTAACGAGTTCTTTAAATTAATACTTCACAATCTAAAAACCGGAAGTTTACAGTTTAAAAGAGGGAAAACAACTTCCTTCCCAACTCTATCCACGAACAGTGGGAACATTTACCCCGCAATCGGGCCTGAAGACGGCACGTGACTTTTCGGGATAAACCCCACCGAAAGAAATCTGAAGTAACTTCATACTTGTTCATGGCAGCATTGGTAGCTAAGTGATACGGTTTTCGTTCGAGTTTCTTGCAAGTCCGAAGTTTCGGATATACGGTTAGCTCTTCAGTTTACTAGGGAGGTATGGTTTAAAAACGATCGACAAGGTGAACTGTCATAGTCATAACATACATACTTGCTTCTAATTGTAAATAGGGTGACAAAAATTCTTGAGAAGCAAGGTAAGATTGGCAACTTTAGAGTGAGAAAAAAGCAAGGTTACGGGTAGGGGAATAGCGTTCCACCGTTCCACGCGGGTGAATGAAAACGGGAACAGAATTCCACGCAGGCATAGCCGCGAGCTTCAACTAGTAATTAAAAAAATATTTCAGGTAATCTTCGTTGGCCGACGTATTGTAGAATAGAATGATGAATGTATGGGATTTGATGTATATGACAGTCGTCAACGTAGGTCTTGTCATAAACGTCAAAATACGTCAGATCCCATACATTCATCATTCTATTAGACAATACGCCGGCAACGAATTGTCACTTGTCTAAGGGGGCTGTTGACTTATCTTTGCCGCCTAACGGCAAAAACAATTAGCACACCATAAAGATGTAATTACAGCGCTCTTAAGCTCGTCTGGATGAACGCCAAGCAAAGAAACAAAGACTCCTGGGCTGGCCTGACTCGAGATAACGTTTTAATTGTGTTCCTAACTCTTGAAACAAGAGCCAGATTTGGTCATATACGTCTTATCTTTCAAGCTATTGAAGGGATCACATGTGGGTGTTAAAAACGGCAACTGATAAAAGTTACGAAAAAGTTAAATTTAAAATTACAGTCATATGGATATTTCCATGTAAACATATTCCTGTTTATCCGTATACTAGAACCCATATTATAAGCTATGCTATGTTTGGGTCTAGATTGAGCTATGTCCAAGAACTATGTACCGCACGCGGCCAAAACCAGAGAAGATTAAGTTGACGACGGGGAACTTCTTAAATATATGAAGAAGAATTAGTCAGTAAGTAAAATTGTGCAATTTTCCTCGAAATGACCACAAAATTGTAAAGAATGTGGACGCATTAATAACATTGTGTAATTGGAACAGTGTAAATAGAGAAAACAACGAAGAAATTAGACGCGGTCCTTTATTACGTCGTGTGGGTGTTGGTGACCTGTGGGATTTGCACTCGGCTAATATAAGACCAGAGGTTCATGTATCGAAATAAATGTCTATATGGCGTTTGTTATGGCACTCGCAACAAAAACAATTAACAACTGACAGTTGGTTATGAATGTAGAACTTACATAGAAACAAAACCTCACTAGGATGCCATGACGACGTCGCCAGCGGAACAGGCCTGGCTACTTCTGGTATCCGTAGGTCGTCAAGTCGAGTGGGACAGAGCTCTTAAGGGTTACTTGGTTGCCCGGCAACACACAGAGATATAGCGAAACATTATGCGATTATAGTCGGTTTGTTTGTGTTCAACATACCCAAGTGGGGTTGTGATTTCGGGCAAAAGGATTCCGTTTTTGTTTGCAGCCAAACCCAATTTTTAACAGTCAAAACCCTATAAGCGTAATACGCGCTGGTTAGACACTAATACTAGCTATAAAATCAAACTTAGATACCTAAAGGAATACAGACGCTTAAATTTGCGTTCATTTTTATTTCACTAAAGACCGTATACGAAACGACACAATTCATCGGGCGAAAGTAAATAAAAAAAACTAATTAAAAAATCTCCTAGTTGTAAATTGTATTGTCTTAGCTGCGGTAGTGTAATTTCATTAGCACTGTCGTGAGTGCAAACTGAGAGGGTGTTCATAAGCCACGTAATAGTTTCACAGCGAAAGGAAATATTTACACAAGCAAAAGGAACAAAAAATTTTTGCTCTTTTTGCTTGACTATAAATATTGCAAAAAGTAAATTAACGTTTGGATTTGTTAAGGTATAAATTCTAAGAAGTGTTCAAGATATTTTTAATGAGCCGCTTTCGTAATTGGGTGCCATTACACGTGGCATATTTTTAAACCATACTTGAAACAGGTCATAATACAGAAACACAATACAGAATTTAGAATATTAACGTTACTCTTGCTTATAAAAGGTTACAATTAAGCCAGTTTTAATTGTTATGATATTTTAAATTTTTATTTATTAAGCTATTCGTGCGAAATACGAGAGCAAAATGTTTACACACACAATTGAAATGGTACAAAAAGCATTACGTGGTTTGTGGCGGACGCTGGGGGGAGCGTGGGGCGAGATGTCATACGTATTTTATTGGAGCGGTTGCCACGGCATATGAACGACTCAGGAGCAAAACACTGACTATTTGTCAGAACGCTGCAGCGCTAGATAATTTAATAAAATTCCCCGTTGCTTCATATAATCTATGCACACAGAAAACAGTCAAAAAGCACACTTTTTCACACGCCACACGGTCTGGAAACCTTGCTCATATTAGATAGAATGACTTCGATAGAGGAGACAAATATTTTTTTCAATTCCACTTAGAAAAATATTCTTAAGATAAAAGTACCACGTCTAAATCTTATAAGAAAAGAAAAAGTTTCTCTCTATACACATTATATAAAGTTTTTACCTTTATATCAACACGTTAGAATAATAGGGGGCTCGCATGAGGCATGGGAACTTCTACTCGTCGGGTAAACAGTATTTTTTATTCAGCTGACGTTGATAAAAATCAGTTTTTGCTTCATACAAACATTCGTGCCTCACATATTGTTTTTTTGCGCGTACATTCAGCTGAACAAATAGCAGATGTCGCGCAAACCAAACATAGTTATCCTTCGACTTGGGACTAACAAAAACTCGACACTAGAACCAAATGTACCGAATGAGGTTTAATAAAGCTCCTTTGTAGAAGCACACCACGTACTAGGGTCCTAAGCTAATAGACTGAGGGGTCTATTACGGACGCCGCCGCAGGTCTACGGCACAGGGAGGTTTAACCACGGGGCTACCGTGAAATGTACATCCGAAACTTCGGGCTCATATAAACAACGTACCATTTAACCATGAAGTTCCTTCAGATTTCTTTCAATAGTAGGTATTTATTAGGCCAAACGAATTATGTGCTGGCTTACAATAGTGGGATAAATACATTTCGTGATTGCTCGAAACTTCGGTTCGTAATTTCAGATATATGTTTCATAGTAGACCTACCAGGGACTGATCAAGAGTTCTGACCGCCCTAGGCTAATTTTGAAGACGCGCCCCCATCTAGTGTGTCTACCGTTACGGTCACCTTAAAGAGTAGTATAGCAGTTTTGACTTTGTTTAGAAGTGTGAAAATTTTAACATGGTTCATATTCATAATACTATAAAAGTTTTCAGATCGATCTGCAAGCAAAACTGACGTTGTTCTTTAATTTACTCGACATTCAACCTTAGGGTGGCAAACCTTTTTTTAGCCGACTGTACATAAAGGGAAAGCACCTTTTTTTCCATCATCAGACCAGCTCCAAGGTGCAATATCCGCCAGGTTTCAAAGGCAAGGGATTGGCGCAGGAGTATGGCTATCGTGTTTTAAAGGTAATATTTCACATCATGAAATTCTACCAGAGGACAATGGACTTCTGGATCTGACAGGAGAGTGCACTCACGAAGCGTCAGTATGAGTTTCGTTCCGGTCACGGGACCATGGAGCTACGTGTCAGTTGTCACGGACATGAAAATGCTGCAGTGGATGTGCGGAGACACGCGTAACGATCGCGAGAGGAACTCTCGCATCCACTGCAGCCCTCATGTCTGTGACATGGCAGATAAATGGCAAGAAAGTCGCCTTCGCTAGTGCGGTCACGTTCCGTCATCTACCCAAGTACGACCGGTGTCGGTCGGAGATAGATGTGGTGCGGTGTTCCGCAGGGATCGGTCCTGGGGCCTCTCCTGTGGAACATCGGATACGACTGGGTGCTTCGCAGTGAGCTCGTGGAAGGTGCCGCCGTGACGTGCTATGCGGACGACACGCTAGTGACGGCGAGCGGGGCTACACACTGCGAAGCGACCTTGAAGGCCGCGACCTTGGTTGTCCAAGCTCCGGATCCGGCGGCTAGGTATCGAGGTGGCTCCGCAGAAAACCGAGGCCATGTTCTTTCATGGACCCTGGCGCGGACCACCGCCGGCGGGGTGCAGCATCACAGTGGGAGACTCTCCCATCGACATCAAGCCCCAGATTAAATATCTTGGGCTCATGCTCGACGGTCGGTGGCACTTCGGGGAGCATTTCCGAAGTCTAGTCCGCAAACTGGTGCTCACAGCTAACTTTTTGACGCGTCTGCTGCCCAATTTGAGGGGCCGGAGGACTCCTGCAGGAGACTCTACGCGGGTGTCGTGCGATCCATGGCTCTATATGGGTGAACAGCATGGGCGGACAACCTAAAGGCCAGGCACGTGGACCGGCTGCGTAAACCACAGTGGAAAATGGCCTCCAGGGCCATCAGGGGGTACCGCACGATATTCTTTGAAGCAGCGAGTCTCCTTGCTGGATCGCCACCGTGGATCCTGGAAGCGAGAACCCTTTCGGCGCTATATCAGTTTCGAAAGGAGTTGTGGGAGCGGGGACACAATCCTGAGAAATTCGGACCGTGAGATCCCGGCTCCACAGGGTGGCGGAGTGGCAGCTACAACTTGGGCGACTACGCGCAGGGCGCACCGTAGTAGCGGTGGTAAGACCCATCATGGGGGAGTGGCTAGAGAGGCTACACGGCGGCCTCTCGTTATGCGTGACGTAGATTATCACCGGGCACGGGTGCTTCGGGTGGTATCTGCTTATGATCGCGGAAAAAGAGCCAACGAGTGCCATTACTGCGACGCGAGTGAGGACTCGGCGCTGCACACGCTCACCGAGTGTCCGGCGTGGGAGACGCCGAGACGGGAGCTGGTAGTGACCCTAGGAGTGAGATCTCTCTCTTGGATGCGTGGACTACCGGCGCCTCCTGTTGCGAGCATGTAATGCTAGTAAAGGAGGCGGCGGCGGAGCGGGAGCGAAAGAGAATCGCAGACCTTATGGCCCGTAACAAGCGGAGGAGAATCGCAAACCGCACGGCCTGCGACGAGCGGCGGCAACTCTGGTGTCGGAGGTCGCAGAATGACCTCTGTCCCCCTTGAGCGCGGGCCTGGGGGTGACGGGTGGAGCGGAGGGGTATACGTGGGGGTATTTCGCACGATAAAAAAAAAGTGCGGTCACGTTTTACGAAAACCGCCAGGCTAATGGCAATGGCGCCTCCACCGGGTCCAGATAGAAGGGGTAGGCCCAGGAAGTCCTGGATTGGCGTCGTGGAGGGTGAAATGCGCGTGCGAATAATCTCACTACTATCACGTACAAGATCATGGGAAGGGGGCGGAGGAAGAGCCGGTAGACGAACGAACTTCCGAAAAATGGTTTTCTTATTTTGAACGGACAACTTGCCTAAAAATAGGTACCATGCAACATTTCGCCAGGGGTTTATTCAAAAGTCAGCTCAGATGGCCCCGTTTATAACTCGATTAAGCAGTTTTATAGTGATTAACGCGAGTCATACATCTTCTGCCAGAATTCCAGAGGGGGCGGCTGCCATAGAAAGTGATTTTTTGCAAACTATTTAATTTGAGTAACTCGATTCGAGTCGGTGTTGGTTTTGTGCGCACTTTTTAATATTTCTTAAAATCAGGGACTCTCAAAATTAATCAGTTCATAGCGCATTTAGTTTAAGTGCCTATTTGAAATATGTTGCATCCACTGCAATGATGTTAGATGAATAGTGCATGCAAAGACACGATTTCAGCGCGCGCGCCCCTGATCCTGCGCCCCGCCCCGATTCTCGCGCCCCCCCGATCCTCGCGCCCTAGGCTACAGCCTAATTAGCCTAAGGGTTAATCAGGCCCTGAGACCTACAGATTCATGCCCAAAAGAAACGCAGCTCATTTACGAAGTTGACCCTTTCTTATAAAGCGAAACCTTATTTACAAACCGAGCGTATTTGTTTTCAAGCCCAATTAAAAATCTTTCTTGTAGTTTATCATAATGATGTAGACCCTTAATTAAAGGGCTTTTTGTTATAATAAATTTAAACGGATGCCAGCGCGGTGTAACACAAAGGCATGGGTAATTCAGATAGGACTACTATTGTTTTATCCCAAACGGAAAAATGGACAATTTTATTAATGTTTTTTTTTATAAATATGCCTTTGGGCTACATACTGAACATGACAGATATTTAAATAAACAATATTGCCGTCAACAGAGCATCAGTGCCAGTGGCGAAGGGTGAACATTTTCAAAAGGGAAGCTGATGAAAAAGAAACTTACATCGATTTAGTTTGTCACGCATCATGCTACCCAATGTCAAGCCGGTAGGGATCGGGTTACAGGGACTCCTTGCTACTGATCAGCACCAACGTATATTCATAATGAAGGTTGATGGTGAAGCTCGCAAATAAAAATAGGGGAAATAAAAGTTATAACTTCTTTGTCTCTATGCGGTCAATTCAAGATTTTCAGAATCCAACTCAACCTTAACTGCGAGCTGGTATACCTCCCAACAAACATTTTAGTCGTATAAGTGAAAATTACACGACTTAATGTTCTATAAACGTCGTATAGAAGTCATTTTAGGTTTTAATACGACTCAGTGCCTCTTTATCCTTATACAACTTGTAGTCGTATAAAGACGTCGTATAAACGTCTCCGCGACTGTTTTCTATGACCATTATACAACTTTCAGTGGTAAAACCGATGATGACGTCTTACTAACGTCTATACAACTTTTTCACCAAACTGAATCGTATTAGAGTCGCAAGAACTACTTATACGCGATAATCGTAATAGAGTGATAAATTGCACTCTTACACGACTTTTAGTCATTTTGAACACTATTATACTACCATTAAGTGACTGGATGTCGCATAGCTGTAGAGTACCTTAACATTACAAGTCAGTCATTCTTTATCTCTATTTTTAATGAAACTGAAGGTGGTTCCGTACAAAATTTAATTTTGAGTTCAGGAGAGTTCCTTGCAAAATCAAAGCGCAGAAAGCGGATCTAGTTGTTTTGAAGTAGTAGAGACAAAACAAGATAAATAAGATGAAATATTTGAAAAAATATGTTTCAGTGATAGTGAAATAGACTATGAAAGCGAAAGCGAAACCAGCAAAAATGATAAACTTCGGATAATGAAAAATTCGTTAAAGCGAGAAATTCGTTATTTCAAGGGTCGTTATATCAAGGTTGCACTATATAATACAGTGGAATTACGGAATTTTCCTCTGGGGCAATTCCGTGGATATAAATACAATATTATACTGTGCTCAAAATCTCTTCTTCCGAAATGACTATAAAATCGCCCTGTCTATTTGCATATTAGAAAAAAAAGAGACAAGTGATATTTCAAGGTCCGTTTCTTACCTATTTGATTTATATTTATATAGGTAGGTAACTAGAGTTTGTATGTAGAATTACGCAGCTCTTTATGTATATCACCATGGAAGTTATAAGTAAATAAAACAGTCAAGTAACATTGGGTGGTTTTATTTATTTTAAATGGTGATAGAGATGTGTGTGGATATCCATAGCCATCTCAAATACATAATTATGTATTAACTTCGAAAAATCTATCTTGGTTAAAAACTTATCGACGTCCATTAAATCACATCAAATTATTTTTACTACTAAAATAAAATTTAAAATTTACTCGTTGAACCCTAATTTTGTTAATATGGCGGCTAATTATTGCACATAAAATTAACTGCACAGAATGAAAGGTCGTTTTGTAGTCGTATTACGGTTGTGTCGCGTCTTAGAGTCGTATAAAAGTAACTTTTAGCACGTGCGCTAAAAATATAGTGAGAAATGTTGTTTAATTTTAAGTATTTCTAAGGCGCGTGCATTATACTAAGAAAACTAGTGCATATTACACGATAAAATTAATTCCCCAATAGATTAATGCACTTCAACACGCGTTTCGAGATATAACATATTGAAATTAAATGAATATGGCTAACTTAAACTAGGTAGAGTTTTGACAACTCTAATTTATAATGTCTCTTTCACTCTTCACTGTTATGAGTACAACAAAATTCAATAAAAATGTCGTCATTTGCACTGGTATTCGACAAAGTGTCGTAAAACAGTGGTATTGTAGACCATAATGCAGCAAAAAATGAATTTCACTACATCTATGCGACCATTATACGACTGAATATGTCATTGATACGACTACTATGCGACTCTTATACAACTCTAAGTCGTATAAAATGGGCCCTTTTTCGGTCGTAACGACGTGATAACGACGTTTTGGCGACATGCTTATACAACCAAAAGTTACATTCGGCACGTTGTGGCGACTTCAAAAATGTTTGTTGGGCTGGCCCTCTAGACAAGTGGCAATTCGTCGGCCGGCGTTTGGTAGAATAGAATGCCAAATGTATGGGATTTGACGTATATGACAGGCGTCAACGAATGTCAAAAACGTCAAATCCTATACATTTGTCATTCTATTCCATCATACGCCGAGCAACGAATTGCCACTTGGCTAGGGGGGCTGATGGTTGACGAACGAGACTCTGAAGCAGGCTATCCTATTAGGTCCTATGCTATCCAACGTTAAGTGGGCAAGACGGCAGTCGCTCCAATTCTTCTTCTTCTGTCAATGATTCTCTTTTTCACTGCTTTAAATTATTCGAGAGTTATATTCTGCCATCTCGACTGCGCTGTCAGTGGCTTCGTTTAGGTCTTCTTTAGTGCAGGAGGTAGGACATAGGGGACACGAAACCAAGTGCGCCATGGACTACACGGCTCCAATAATAGCTACAATAAGTCAAATCAAGAGAGAGTAGAAAAACGAACCTCAGGCTAAAAGGAGCAGGGTTTGGATGCATCCGGGGCTAAAACTAACGGGGTAATGATGATGAATTTATATTCAGTTTTTATACCAGTATTTATGGATAGTAAAAAGCTATGGAACACAACTGTCATGGCTGCTAAATCTCATCGTTAACTGCGGATCGCCAGCAAAATTTTACACAAACAAATCTATTCTCTTTGGTGAAACGTGAAATGAACATTTTGAGCTTGCAAAACATTAAAAGCTTCATAAATATGTTTTTACAAATGACAAACCGATTTTCTGAAATTAGGTTTTTATAAAGGATTTGGCATAGCTTAAAATATTATTTTCAACAAATTAAGAAGAACTTAATCAATCTCTTAGATATAGGTTTTAGATATGGGACTAGCACTAAAGTATCCATTTTCTAACAAAAAAAATCTCATGTGAGAAAGAAATGACTTTGAAAACAAAATGCTTCTCTTTTTAGAAGCCTCTTAAAAGAATTCGAATTAATTTAACAAATAAATCATGTTGCAATAAAGCATCAATCATGTTCCAATAAAGTAAGACTGTCCACACAGGGATTAACCAAGTATAGTGATATGCGACATTGTACTATGTCGGTGTTGGTCTCATCAACATGAGAAAGGCCGGTCGGAGGGGTCTGGCACGCCCCGCAGTTTTATTAGTCCACAGTCCCCCGCCCAAGTGGACCCAAACTCGCCTTGTTACAGCCACAAAGACACAAAACCGTCACGGTAGGTTGGTAAACGAAAGTTTTGTTCGTAATAAATCTGACCACTGATACAAATAAACCGGAGCTAATAATATCTCGCAAATCTCGCTAAACTCGTACAAATGGTCACGTATTCGTAACATGTGAGTTAATATTGAAGTGCTGGCTTTGTTGCTTTGTAAAGGCTCCTGGGTTTGTTGATATTGAACAAAGATTATTTTCTATTGAAGCAGGTTTTTGTATGGCTATCGTAGAAAGCAGGCATATTGTTCACTTGACAATAAGGGTTCACTATGGCGTACGAACGCTTGCAACACCAGAATTGGCACTTGGACACTACCTACATAATAAAAGGTATTAAAAATAAGAAAATATGGGGGAAGTAGTACCAAGAACTGTACAGAACACTGCTGAAACTGTCGTAAACAATCGGAATAATACAATAATTAACTCCTAATAAAGAGTAATAAAGGCACGAAACCAAAACGTAAACGACATCGTTTATGTTGAAATTTGCTTCGTGTGACTATTACGTAAAATGTAAATGACATGTGGGTACAATTTCAACAGATTCACTGGCAAAACATATAGAGGCTTATAACAATATAAGCCATTCGACGGAATGATGTCATTTCTCGCAGAAAAAAAAAGGTTAAAAGGGCCATTACTGAAGAGAAATCTCGTTATTATTGCAGCTCGTTCGGAAGCTAAATATGATACTGGAAATGATGCTCAGCTCGCGTGTTTACGTTATACTCCTACGTTTAATACTTGATATTTCCATCAAATTGCGTATTGAAATCTTTACATGTCTCGTTTTCAGAATACGAAGGTATCCACCAAATGTGAATGGCATTTAGAATGCGAGCGGTACATGCATAGGAATTGTGCAGATTTAGCTTCTTATGAAGATCTCAATGGCGAAATCCACTTTACATTTTTATTCAACGTCACATTGGTGGCCGTCAGGCGGTGAGGCTCTTGTTTACCATTTCAAGACATTACAAGGCAATGGTTTCTACGTGGAATACTTCTACATATTGTATAAAGTTTACATAAACGGAAACATTGTCTTATATATGACAATCAAAGTTTTTTTTTTGTTATTTTAGACCTCTTAGGTGGTAGATAGGTGGCCTATGTCCGTTGTTCCAAATGCAATAAAACTTTTCTAACTAATAGCTTACACTTACGCGAAGGTTATAGGTGGCGCTGAAATCGGGCTAAAGCCTTTTACAGTGAGGAGCCACTACGAGTTAGTTAGTATCCGAACTCCGCAGCACCCAGTAGTGCTGTCGCAGCACTATCCCTACATACTTCACGAGCTTCATCTACCTACTGTCATTAACCCTTTCATGCAAGCCCGCCGGTTCCGAGTACTTCTGACCTGCCCTTTTTTCAAAATTTTATTAATTTGGCCAACATAAATGTACGTAATGCGAGGTCGACAAAAAATTTAATCTAAAAATATTTACTTGACGAATACGATTTAAAAATTTATAACAAACTAAAGAGATCTCGCGTCTCCCTTTTCTTTTCTACTAGGTACAATTTAACATTCTGCAACGAAAACTTTTCATATTTTTTAGAAAAGATATTTCAGTCAGATATTATTTTTCATCTTGTCTAATATCGCATATTTTCAAGAAAAGCTGTCACCTGAGCAATACAAAAGCGTTAGCATTATTAGAAGTTGCGTATTATAAGAAACAGGCTGCGCGACATGCAACCTTGCATATTTGACAAGTCGACTCGTACGCTTGTCAACTTGTCAATCACATGTGACGTCATTGGGTAGGTAATTTTTATTTATTACTTTTCTGAGATTTTCTTTTTTCGTTACAGATTTTAAATGAGTTTTTGGATAGGAAAGACGTTAGAGCTGTTTTAAATGCCTTGGCATTGAGTACTGAAAATATTGAAACAGGAATCATTAGGCGGAGGATCGGGAATTAGGAGAGGCCTATGTCTAGCAGTGGACTGCGATAGGCTAACTGATTGAATGAATCATTAGGTACCGGTGTATTCAAAGTGATCACATTAGTCAAGATCATACCTGTATAAAAAAACCATAATATCAGTTTCTTCGTCCATCAACCACAAGTTTCAACGGGCGATTCAAGGAACATAACTCCTAAACATTACTAAAAATATAATCAGCATGTCGTTCAAAACTTCGCACAGTCGTAGTCGGTCAAAAATGGCTACAAAGTCCTTTTCAGTGGGTGCGACGTACGTTCCTCGGTTCAACAGCGGATAGCATTAGTATTCTCGCGTCGTGCCCTTAAGGATAACCCCAGTTACGTGTAGAGTCGTGGCACACGATATGTAGATATATCACATAGGTATATGAACATACCTACCTCACTGATATAGAATAGGTAAGATACGGTACGTGGATTATATAGTACTAGCTGACCCGGCGAACTTCGTACCGCCATATTTTTTGACCCCGTTCCCGCTGCATATCTCTAAATTTATCAGTGTTTCTCTACAATATTATACATGTATTATACATATAAACCTTCATCTTGAATCACTCTATCTATGAAAAAAACCGCTTCAAAATCCGTTGCGTAGTTTTGAAGATTTAAGCATACATAGGGACGGACAAACAGCGACGGCGACTTTGTTTTATAATATGTAGTGATGATGAAAACATACTCATGCTACATCGCACCCCTATTCAAACAAAGAAATAACTCAAAATTCATGTTTTATGAGATTTCATCAAAAAGTGTAATAACTTTACTAGGAGAAAGGTTTCACTCGAACAGCCATTGCAATACGATCAAATTGAGCAAGATAAAACGTAGTCCGTCTCTTTCTTACTAACGCGCGCGAACAAGTTGGTACCGGTAAAGTGAACGATTCATTGATGCGCCAGCTCCGTATGAGGTCGGATCGTTGCTTGTAGGAATAAAAGTGAAATAAAACAAAATAATTCGGTGCATTGCTGGCAGTTAACTATAACATTGTTTATTATTTAATCTAAAAGTGCATTAATTAAAACTTATTTCGCTTTATTAGTAAAAATGTTATAAGTTGTACCTAAAATTTTCGATTTAATTCTGTTTCATATGAAACAATGTGAGTTTTTTTAATTCCTGTTCAACTTATTGCAGTTTTATTTTAAATTTTTTAAAATGGACTGAATATTAATACGACTTGTTTTACTTTTTTACTGTAAATCCACGGGAATCATCATAGATTTTTTAGTTGATTCTGCTTATTATTAATTTCGCGACGAACATTTTTTTATTCCTTTAATTTAATACATTATTCAACTAACATACAGCCATATTTTTTTAAACCACTTAGGTGGCAGATAAGCACACGGCCCACCTGTTGGAAAGTGGTTCGTGGCCTATGGAAGTATGCAACACCAGGGGCGTCACACTCGTGCTGCCGACCCTAAAGATACCTTCTAATGTCCTTCTTGAGAAGCCCCATATTATTTTAGTCGCTTGGGAAATCCACCGCGGGGAGCTCATTCCACAGCTTGAGTGTGCGAGGGATGAATTTCCTTTCATACCGCACAGTGCACACCGTTTCCGGTTGCAATGTGTGAGGATGAATTCCCCGCCTATGGCGAAAGGTGCGAGAATAGAATGTAGCTGTGGGCATCATGTCAAACAGTTAATCTGAGCACAAACCATTGTAATATAGGCGGTAGAAAACACACAATGAGGCAAAGTCTCTTCTGAGACTGAGAGGTTCTACATCGCCTGTAAGTATGGGATTGCCGACAAGCCTCAACGCCCCTCTCCGCACCAAGTCAAAAGGGTCAAGCTGGCATGCAGGCGCTCCGGCAAAAAGGTGTCAGTAGTACTCCATGTGGGGCCGAACCTTCGCCTTTTATAGGAGGAGCCGGTGCCCCACTGTGAAGTACTTCTTCGCTCTGTTGAGCAACCCAAGTCTCTTTGATGCCAACTCGACCTTGTCTGCCAGATGACTTCAGTATTGGACGTCGTTGGAGATGTCGACACGAAGTATCCCGATACTTGTGGTAATGATAAGCGCTGTGCCCAGAAATTGCGGCGCTACAACAAATGGAGCCTTCTTAGCGGTGAATACACATACTTGTGTCTTAGTGGGATTGAATTGGACTAAGTTTAGTCGTCCCCAATCGGATACTCCAGAGAGAGTAGTCTTGATTTCGGACAAAGTTGTTTGCAACTCTCCTCCACTTCAGACCTAGGGATATTTTCACGGCCCATGTAATACGTGTCCCCGGTGCTATCATCTGAATAACAATGGATGGAGCCATCAGACAGCATGTCATTAATATGCAGCAGAAACAGGGTCGAAGACAACATGGAGCCTTGTAGAACTCTAGCGTTTATGTCCATGCAGTTCGAGCAACTGCCATCGACGACGGCTTGAATACTTCTGTTGGACAAAAAACTGGCAATCCATACGCATAGTCCTTTGGGGAGTCAATAGCGTGGCAACTTCGCAAGACCTCTGTGCCAGACCCAATCGAAGGCCTTCGCAATATCTAGGCTGACCGCTAGTGCCTCACCTCAACTTTCGATGGCTTGCGCCCATCGGTTAGTGAGATACAATAGGAGGTCACCGGTAGAGCGACGGTGACGAAAACCGTACTCGCGGTCGCTCAGGAGATCGTTACCACTAAGGTATCTCAGGAGCTGTGTATTAATCATACGCTCCACCACTCTCACCTTCGAGAGAAGTGAGGTGATAGCGATAGGCCTGTAATTGGACGGATCTGTTCTGTCGCCTTTCTTAGGCACAGGATGCACGAATGCAGTCTTCCTCGAAGCCGGGATGTCACCTGTCTCGTGGAATAGGAGAGCGCGAAAAGGCGTGTAAGCACTGGCCACAACTCAGGGGCACCGTGCTTAAGCACCATCGCCAGTATATCATCCGGCCCATTTGACTTCCGAACATCTAGGGATTTAAGTTTACGCCGGACCACCCGTTGCGTGACTTTTACTTCAGGTATGGAAGCACCACAGCTGGGAATAATAGGTGGCTTGGAGTTCCCGTCGTTCATAGTCGAGTTTGACGCAAAGAGATAACCCAAGAGATCGGCTTTCTCCTTAGCGCCATGGGCCAGACTACCGTCGGGTTTTTGCAGTGACGGAAGACAGGACTGGCAGAAGATTCCCTCGGCAGCTTTGGCGAGCACCAAAAAGCACGACTACCTGATGGGTACCGCGCAAGACGCTCGCCAATTCCGCCGATTAATTCAAACTTAACCCTGGCGGTTGCTTTTTTACTGGACCTCGAGGTAGCTATTGGTAAGAGCTGTTGGCCGCGATGGTTCAAGCCCCGCGAGAGTCACTTGCGCCGGGACAAAGCAGTGGTCCAAAGTACCGAGTGGTGCATCCACATTTACGGAGCACGCATCCGGGCGCGTAGTCAGCAGAAGGTCCAGTATAGCTTCAATGGGTGTCGATGTCTGGTATTCTAATGATAGAATGCACAAGTTGTGAGAGTTCATAGGTCAAGGCGAAGTTGTGTACAGCCCTTCCCGCAAAATCAGTTTCGGTGGACCTCAACCACTCCACGTGGTAAGCATTGAAGTCCCCCAAGAACACTAAGTCCGCGGTAGGATACTGCTCGATTAACCTGTCCGCCGACCGCTGCAGATGCTCATACAGTTGAGCCTTGCCCAGATCACCGCTATGAGACCTGTAGAGGCACGCATCGATACGGGTGTGGCCAACGTGATCTATACGCACCTTTTTGTTGTTTGTTAATTATAATATAATATAATATTACTTTATCTACTTTGGAAAAGTATTAAATTAATGTTAATTTAAATAAAAAACTGAAATAAAAGTAAACACATCAAAAACTTATAAATAATTTTATAATAAAACTGCATTATTTTGATTTACATGGTGCCATTTCGAATGTACTGAAAAAATATTTTATCATAAACTGAATTAAGTACGAACTTTTTTTTAATTAATATAAATAAATTACCTATGTTTATAAATAAGGATATTCTCTATAACAATTAATTGCTATCTTTATCAAATTATCCATTTCTATTTTTAAAACGTACTTATCTCATTTACTTTATTTTTAATTAAATATTGAAGTACACTGCGCGAAGGTGTCAAACTTTATTTGCGTTTTCCCACAAATACGTAATTTTGAGTTATTTCTTTGTTTGAATAGGGGTGCGACATGTTCTTAGGAGAAGTTCATACATACGTACAGTCAGCGTCAAAAGTAGATGGTAATTACACAGTACCTCTAGCACGAAAAACTATCGTAATCGTATCGTATACGGAGTATTGCGATACGATTAGCAGGCTTCACCCGCACACACGCTCACAGTAGGCAGGCGGCCCATCCCAATGCTCTCGTCACGTTTCCGATACCATTACGATAGTTGTTGGTGCTCACCCCACAGATTTCAAATTTAAAAATATGGATTCAGATTATTCATTTTATTTGAATCAACCTTTTCAAATATTTTATTATAGTTGGATCTAGACCAATAAATTAGCTTAGTGCGAATCGCCTACAGAAATAAAAAAAAAAAATAAAGGAGTCGATTCGCACGTTTTGTGCGAGTTCAATTCGTGCGAATCGTCCAATAACCCAGTTACCCAGCTCTTGACAGCCTTTCCATTAAGAAGATCCATTTCCCAACCTAGTGGGGGTCGGGCCCAACAAGTTGGGAAAAAGCTCGGGGGACATACAAATATGTTAACTATCTGAAAAATAATTGTAACACCCCTTGTGTTGCATACATCCATAGGCTACGGAAACCACTTCCCATCAGATAGGCCGTGTGCTTAGCTGCCACCTAAGTGGTAAAAAAAGTAAGTAGTGAGAAACAATAAAGACTAAAAACGTGATGGAAAACATTCAATATGTTTGTAGTAAATGAAAATCATAGCACATATTGGAATAGTCTGCTATCTATGAATAGTTGGCGAGACTATTTCAGACAGAATTTGATTCAGGGAACTAGATTTCATTTGACGCATTCAAACTAGTGAGTTTAGAAAACGTTCCCAAGCGATACGTTTGAAATTAAATACCGAGTGGTGGAACGCAGGATACGTGAAAGTGAGAATGTTGAGATAAATGTGTGGCGTGAAGAGAATGGATAAAATAAGGATATAAAAAGTTTGTGATACTTTGGAAGTTGTGCTGGAAAACTTGTTTGCGAGCGCCTATCGTAAAATGGTTTTGAGTTCGGATGAACTTGGGTAGTTTCCTTAATCGAAATAAATCTTTGAATTAACCTAAATTATGATTATGAATAAGTATACATACCTATTATATGTCATACTATAATATTCATGCCTTTATCCTCGGAAAAGTGCGTGTTAATTCACCTCTGCCTACCCCTGGATTTACACGCGTGAACAGCCATTGTAAATAAAAAAGTATATAAGCATTGTAAATTAGTAAGTATGTATTAAAATACTATTGAATATAAAAAATACAGTTAACGAAATTGTAACAAATCTACAAAATTCATACGAGAGATTAAAGTAACGCATTCTCATTTACAATGGTTGTTTACAAACTGTATCGGCCAGAAAAAAAGATAAAAAGTTGCGCTGCACACCTGTGAGCGGAGGCAGATTCTAATTTTGTGTAAATAACGCCGCATGACAAAATATTATCCTAATATGATTCCAATAAAGTGGCCTTTTTAGACCTACAGCTCAATGACGTCACACTTAAAAAGATTCAAATCAAAGAAGTTAATACATTTACAAGATTTGTTTACATACAAACATACAGGTAAACCTCATACACGATTATAAAACCGATTTGTAGGTACTACTAATATTATAAACACGAAAGTTTGTAAGTATGTGAGGATGTGTGTATGTGAGGATGTTCGTTACTCTTTCACTTAAAAACTATTGAATTGATTTTAATGCAACTTTACAATACTATAGCTTATATATTAGAATAACACATAGGCTATATATCAGCGATGAACGGGATCAGAATTCCACGCGGGCGGAGCCGCGGGCAACAGCTAGTATTATAATAACGTGCCTCATACTTAAGCGGTTATATTTGTGGAAACCAAGCGCTGCATATAATGTGTAGGGGCAGCGAGTATTCGAAGAATCACTGAACAAGTCTACGATAGGGGAAAACCGAAGGGAGAAAAGTTTTACACTTATATAATAATCGTTTGTGAGTCTTTTAAGTTATCGACTAACTTCCAAAGGGCTTGACTATTATGTTTACACAATAAATTTATTTTCTCGAAACTGTGGTTTGACTTCATCTTTCTGCCCTTATCCTATATTTATTTGGGGCGCAACATGTGTGATTGTACTTCTAAATATTCACTGCCTCCCTGACCAATTCTTCTTTCATACAGTCCATCTCCTCTTCGGTTTACTTTTTTATAGTTACCGTTCACAACCACACCATAATAAGCAGTCATTAAATTTTCTCAACTAACTTTAAAACTCTCACGTTCCATGATCTTCTATAATATAAAAATGAATCGCTAAATGTGTTGCTAAGCGCAAATCTCGAGAACAGCTTAACCGATCTCGGCAATTGAGTGACGTTAGTATCGTATGGATATTGACATCATAGTTTTTATGACATGTTGTGTGGATATTGACATGTTATATTGTGAAGTTAGGCGGTATGAAATTCGCGGGGTCAGTTAGTATACAATAAAGTTAACGCGATCATGGCATAGTTACATACCTTTACATACATACCTTTGATTTGCCTGAAATCAAAGGTATGTAGTTACGTTATTGTACACGTTCAATTAAATTCCTTCGTTTGAATTTCGAACTACCACCAACCAACTAGGCAACTGTATCTGTGACTATATTCACAATTTTGTTAATAGCGCAGCATATTTTGTTAATAGTGCATCTGAGTGCATTAGGTACCTGCATTGATACCTTAATCTTATGAAAAATTCAGAACATTGACGAACACTTCCACTTTTTTCTTGAGATCAATTTTCTACAACATTTTGTCTTTTTCATCCAAGTGCCAATTCCGCTTGCATCCTAAACTTGCACTTCTCAACCCGGAGTCCGCTCGCTTCTTCCTCTTTTTCATAGTTTTACAATATTTTGCTTAGAACGGTGGGGAAGGAGCCACATTGAATATTCAAATGCTTCTCTCTAATATTATCAAAATCTGCCGGTCAATGACACCACAGTAAATTTCTACCTTTTAATTTCTACCATAAGCTCCTTTTTTCACAGTTATCTGAATTAAGTTGTGAGCTGTACATATATATGACAAATAGGCCAATTAACGCCCCGGTATATGTTTATACACCACTACGAGTATATGTCCCTAAGTAATATACACACATTTATTTAAAGCATAAAAGTAGTATACAAAATAAATCAGCTTGAAGACCACATCTAAAAAAGGTCAAAAGGTTGATTCGATCCCAATAGGTTCAGGGTTCGCCACCTTATTTCGAGTAACCCCTACGTTGCTAATACCGTCACTCTGAAAAAAAATGGCGGAGAAAATAGAGCTCTTTTTGTTTCGCGTTATTAGGAAGCGTTATCAGGAAAAAGGAACTTGTCGGTCCGAAGGTCATCTCTTCCTATCAACGTAAGGCTGGTCACACACCATCATTAAAAGGGACTATACACTACTCTATCATGCTTGAACCACGCCTTTTTGGAAGCATTATAGTAGCTTATTCTGCTTTTTAAATTGCACGTATAATATTTAAACAAATAATTGAATTTCAAGACATAAACTTACAACACTGCAGCGAATGATTTATTGTACCAAAGACATTCATTTTTCTAAACAAACTTTACATTTTCTATTCAGCATATATAGGGTTTAATTTTATACGAGTGAAAAATGCTCAAGTCAGTTGCAGAGCGAGCGCGAAACGAAAAGGCGGCACATGCTTCAAGAATATTTCGTCCAAGACGGTCTTGAACACAGCTTGCATATTCTCGGAGCGCTGAAGGCAGCATGCCCCCGACACTATAATAGTAATAAATGTCACATTCGTTGGATGATGTTAAGAACAGAATTCCAAGAAGCCGGTTCGCCAGATATACAGGACAATGCCGCGACGGCTATGAGTTCCGCGTTTAAAAAAAAACAGAAAAAGTCAGTGAGGCGTGCCGTCTCGCGACTAATGTAGATTGCTGATATTCGGCCTCTTTGCTTTGTCACGCACTACGGGGCTACATCAAAGAAAAAAGCCTATAATCCGAATGGGACTAAGTAATAAGTTTTTGATGCGTTATCTCCGCAATCCACTAGTTTATCTGTTACTCTGAGGATTTTCTGGGTCAATACTGCTACGGGAAACTTTTGCTGAACGAAATATACAGTTACAGATAAAGATATTGGTGGTAAATTGGCGCTTATTGAAGATATCACAAATATTTGGACAGACTACGCAAAGAAAAATAAAGATCTATTGGCCAGATAAAATTTGGTTCCTAAAATACAAACGAGGATTTTATCATTCGCGCACTACCTAAGCACCAGTGAATTTCTACAAGAGACTGTAATAAAATGTAAATTTTAATATAGTATTCCTCTCGTAGAACGTAGGAGTTGGGTCCGAATGAAAATTACAACTTTGTATCAAATACAGAACATGATTACAACGATCAGCCTCGCAAAGGAAACACGAGCTATAACTAGATCTCTACCGCTTTAATTTCACTGGAGGAATTAATTAATGAATGAGTCGAAAAGAAAACATGAAACGCAATTTTGGATACCTCTTACACAAAGGATTTTATGTTTAGATTAACATTAAAGGTATTAAAGCGCAAGCAAAGAGATTGTAATAAATACATGAATTTCACTCCGTTAAAAGTAATTTTATGATCAGAATAAAATGGATCATAACGATTTGGCTGAATACGTCAACAAGTTTTTATAGAATCCAACATTACATGATACTTATAGGAATACGACTAAAGTCTAAACCCTTGTTCTATTCAACGATAAAAAGCTGAGAAAAACACACTCATCTCTCACAAAGCAAACCATAAAAATGTTACGACGTCCGCACTGAGCTGACTTCACGTTGTCGTCACATAAGAAATTGTACCTATTACGAATCGTCTTTATAATCTGAATATTTTATATAAACTCATACATAACATAAGCGTACACAAAATTGGATTTGGAGTGATGCATATAGAAATAGGGTGGAATTACCAGAACGCGGAAACACATTGTGTGAGTGGAACAAGATAAAGTGACGGGAACGCAGCAGGCGCGTTGGATGACAAAAAGATTAAGTGAGGTCGCGGATTAGCAGAAGGGTTGGGCGGCGAACTTTCGACAATACCACTACACACGAATACTCGCCATCTTGCGCACCCTCGCCACTCACGCACCATTATGTGCGTGAAATATTTACTACGCGGACACGAGTATGAATACAGTTGGACGGATTTTCATTTTATATTTCCTAGTGCTGTTTACCACAAGCGTGTCAATTGTATAATTAGAACTTAGAATAGAACTACGACAAAGGAATTTTAAATGTCTCAAAGAATAATGTTAAAACTCTTGTGAAGTTATACCTAGACCCTAGTCCCCAGAAACCGTTCAATCTCAAATAAATAGATTCCTTCGGGGCATACGTGTTTCAATCTCGACCACATCATGAGTTATCAACGAGCGAAAAACAGATGAAACGTGAGCCTGTTAATAATAAAAAATCGTCGTCAGTACTCGTTGAGTAAAGTTCACACCTGCAGTATTTTGTAATTGCAAGTCCATCCTAGTGTTTTCACGATTTAGTAGTACATCCAAAAGATACGTGAATCCTACAGAAAGAGTGAGTGGAATGCACACAGAAGAGGTTATAGAATTTTCCAGTGTGAAAGCATCGTGCTTTTACGCGCCGTATATGTGCTTTATTTATTAGTTTAGAATAATAAGCTATAAGGTACATCGCTTGTCAACACATTTCATGGTGGGTAGATTTTAGTTGATATTATCCTAATATCCAACACCCACGGGAAATCAAGGAATTATTTCCGTCACAGACAGTTGCAAATTCCTAGAACCCGGTGTTCGGTTTTCGTGGTATTCAGCACCTTGTAGAGATTGTAAATAAATCGTAGAAATTATTATTATGAGATAAATTTCACTTGCATCTAAATTTCACTAGTGATATCAAACGCTTTTAACGAAATAAATGGCTTCTGCATTGCTGTATGAAGATTCAAAGCAGGTTCAAGTTTTACAAGAACATTTTTAAATATGAGATCCCGTTTATTTCGTACTTGATGTGAGCGGGAGTACTTTTATTCACTTTTCGTACTTCCACGTAGAAAAGGCTAAACTAGGTAATAATAAGGTGGCCTTGTATATGAGGATATTTGCATATAACGCATCTATAGGCATCAAAGAAAATGGTAAAGGTATGATTCCGTAGGTGACCGCATACGACAACTGCAGGTGCAAGCAGCACATATACGTAAATAATAGCGGCTTCTCAATGGTCCCCTTTATCCATATCGGAGTTTGACAAGTAATGGGTACGCTGTATCTGCTGTGTGCGTCGGCAGTTGTTGTGTGTGGTCGAATTCGGAATCATACCTTAAGACGCCTAGTAGATGTGAGATATCTGAATGTATTCCAATTTTTATCGCAATATCCATAAAGCATTATGCCGTCCTCGTTTCACATTAATAGCATCCATGCTAATGAAGAAAACTTAAATGGGGGTAAGATCAAGAGCTCTTAATCCAAATTCAACTTGAGCTTCAATACTAATCAGACATAAAGTATTCCGAACGCTACTTGGCTAGTTTCTTAAGATTTTCTTAATGGGTAAGTAACAGTACCTATACTGCATCCGGTTAAGTACTTAACTAAGGGTAAAACAATTTTGTGGCGACTTTATATAAAAACACATATTAATCAAATAAACTAGGCTAACTAACTGACTAACTAGTGGTTCGATTTCAATTTTTAGTCTTCAAAATAAGGTTCTAAACAGAAAAATATTTATGAACTGAGTTTTTAAACACAACATCCATACTAATATTATAAATGCGAAAGTAACTCTGTCTTTCTGTCTGTCTGTTACGCTTTCACGCCTAAACCACTGGATCGATTTTGATGAAATTTGGTATAGGGGTAGTTTAGACCTTGAGAAAGGACATAGGCTATGTTTGGTCGCGATAACCTACATCCACGCGGGCGGAGCCGCGGGCAAAAGCTAGTATTAAATAATAGACACATCAAAGTGTTTAGGTATGTTTAGTTAAGTACCTCCCGAATGAAGTATAGTTAATCTCCAGTCAAGTGTAGAAGTCTTACCTCGGGCTCATCATTTAATTTGAGATGGTGCTTGTGACTCGGCTCCGTAGATCTCTTGTGGATTTCGTGATGTGACAGTAAGTAGAAATTCTTTAGTGAACCAATCTGAAACAATTAAAAATATCATTAGCTATTGTAGATGAATGATAGACTGGTAAAGTCTGGGGTCCGCCCAGACTCCAAGGTGAAAACTTCGGATGCGGCTGGAATTAACGCTAAGATGACAAGTTTTAGGTGCAATTTATGCTGTCAGCAGAGCTAGACAATGTAAATTCATGAAAGTTTCTTTACAATCAGTAAAATATAAAGTTTGTGTTATTTTCTAAATCATCAAAGATATCTATGCTACGAAGTACTTAAACAGTAACTATAAACTAAATAAATAAGAGCATCTCATAACTTAAATCAAAATAAAATCTCTTTCATTTAGTTATCATAACAAGCCCTACGCTGATTTAGCCCAATTTAGAAATTATACTAATTCAGACTGTAAATATAAGGAAAAAAATAAGGATTACTTTTCCACTATCTAAAAAAAATCTCTTTTATTCGCGGAGTGTAGTATTTTCGTACCAATTTCGTACACGGCAAGTCTACGTTCGCCCTAAACGACATTTATGCGAGGGCTGTTCGAATTTCGTAACGACCTAGCCCAACTATCCGAGCCTTATCGCGACTTTATTTCCTGCACAACAATCAAGGGCCGTTGAAGGTTTTCGCTGTATGAAACATTAGCCTAGTAATTTATTCCTATTGCCTTTCTGAATTAGTACCCTTTTCGGCTGTACTATTTTCGGTAAGTATTTTACTGAGTCTAATAAATCGGGGGCACGCGATCGGATCCGCCTCAGAAGGGCGTTAAAATAGCAATAGCCTTGATAAGCTATCGTTACGGTTTAATATCACTTTTACGAGTTATTATTATCATAGGAATCATATTTTTTGCGTGCTTCCCTAAAATTATATCTGAAGTTCATTGCAAAATTTTGTAGCCGCATAATATACTAAAGTCATATTTATAGGTCCCATATTGGTTATAGCGTCGCACATAGGAACTAGCGAAAGGTTATGGGTTCGATGTCCATTAATAGTCTAATGATGTTAACCCACTTCCCACAATGCTTTGCGGCTGACCTAGTAATTGGTGACCCCCATTTTTATACCACTTAGTCTTCTTCAATATCAATCAACACCAATTTTAACCCCACGAATTTCAATGAGTTTTTTTTTATTAGTGATATTTAAAAAAAGTACAGGTATTAAGTGTCAGCCAAAACCTGAAAAAAATCAAGGATCGTTTTGTGTACTCCAAGTAAATACAAAACTAAGACGAAATTATTAAATTAGGTAGACACAAATTGTATTCTGTGGTTCACACTACGTTAAGGCAGGTACATTAATAAACTTACTTCAAAGAGAAAAGGTCGAGAAAATTAATTTGATGGCAGGCTTTTTGAGAGTCTTATAGGCAGCTGTTAAAGTTAGGGGTACTTGTTCATTAATAAACAAATTGGTTAGGGATTTAACGGGTTGTTTATACACAATCAATCTTGTACCTATAGGAGAAGCGATAGGTATTAAATAAAGAAAATAATAAAAGTGCCATACACTTTCAGATACCGGGGTGTAAAGTGGTCTATAAGGTATTTCCCCTGTACCCGGGCTGACCCATGACCCTGACCATTTCCGGTTCTGAGATCTCCTCGCCTCTCCCTCGGAAGTCGAGATCACAGTGCCCCCATATTGCTCCGGAAAGGGAGTGCGCGTATCGCGTCTGTCATCCCCAGGCCCGCGCTCATGTACGACGGAGGTCGCTGAGCGACCTATAATAACATATCATCGGTTTTTTTAGTATTTGAGGTTCCGTACCCAGAGGTTAAAAACGGAACCCTATTACTGAGACTCCACTGTCCGTCTGTCCGTCTGTCACCAGGCCGTATTTCATGAACTGTGATAGCTAGATAGCAATTAAACTAGGTACATGAATATAATAAACCTGAGTCGACGTCACCCTTAAAATCTCGCCCCAAATATTTAGATTCAGGTGAAATTCGCCTCGGTTGACAGTCTTTGACCGAAATAGAAGCGGGATTAAATTATTTGGCGGCTCACGTACCTCTATTTTACGAGGCCGGGAGCTTTAACGTTTGACTATTAACTAACGTTCAGCCCTTACGCACCTTTAAGGGGCTTAATCAGACAAATAGTGAGTAGGTGTGCCCTTATATTTTGCAATTAGTTTCAACTTTCTGTTATGTTGAAGATTAATAGGAACGAGTAGTAAGAGTGGTTAGATGTATATGAATCATAAATGTAGAAGAAGCAATAGGTTTTGGATAGTATTGTGATCAACGTTATCCTTGCTTTAGTTCCGACCAAATCCGAGACCTCACAGCTTGGATTCTGATGTCGGCTTTTCCAATCTAACAGAGACGAGCCTTAACTTCGGTAGTTTCCATGAAACGACTGCCATCTGACCTCCGCAAATCATTAGCGGTATCGAAGTACTGTAGTTCTAGATGTCGGACTTGAAGGTTAAAACCACTCGTAACGACTGCCATAGATGTTCGTCGTATGGCAACTGGGACCGACTGCCTAACGTGCTCCTCCGAGGCACGGAGGGGACTCAACGTCTTAAGAATGGTCACTCATCCTAAGACTGACTTAACGTGCTCCTCCGAGGCACGGAGGGGACTCAACGTCTTAAGAATGGTCACTCATCCTAAGACTGACTTAACGTGCTCCTCCGAGGCACGGAGGGGACTCAACGTCTTAAGAATGGTCACTCATCCTAAGACTGACTTAACGTGCTCCTCCGAGGCACGGAGGGGACTCAACGTCTTATGAATGGTCACTCATCCTAAGACTGACTTAACGTGCTCCTCCGAGGCACGGAGGGGACTCAACGTCTTAAGAATGGTCACTCATCCTAAGACTGACTTAACGTGCTCCTCCGAGGCACGGAGGGGACTCAACGTCTTAAGAATGGTCACTCATCCTAAGACTGACTTAACGTGCTCCTCCGAGGCACGGAGGGGACTCAACGTCTTAAGAATGGTCACTCATCCTAAGACTGACTTAACGTGCTCCTCCGAGGCACGGAGGGGACTCAACGTCTTATGAATGGTCACTCATCCTAAGACTGACTTAACGTGCTCCTCCGAGGCACGGAGGGGACTCAACGTCTTAAGAATGGTCACTCATCCTAAGACTGACTTAACGTGCTCCTCCGAGGCACGGAGGGGACTCAACGTCTTAAGAATGGTCACTCATCCTAAGACTGACTTAACGTGCTCCTCCGAGGCACGGAGGGGACTCAACGTCTTATGAATGGTCACTCATCCTAAGACTGACTTAACGTGCTCCTCCGAGGCACGGAGGGGACTCAACGTCTTATGAATGGTCACTCATCCTAAGACTGACTTAACGTGCTCCTCCGAGGCACGGAGGGGACTCAACGTCTTATGAATGGTCACTCATCCTAAGACTGACTTGGTTAGCGTTGCTTAACCTTATTATGTGTTAAACTACTCCGTGGTAACCAAAAACTCCTCTAACTTTATGTATGATGTATGTAATATAGTAGTTGAAATGACTTAAAATAAAAATAATTCAACATTTCGTTCGTTCGTGATTCTTGGCTTCTTGGCAATATGGTATTATTATTTTTGTCAGTAATAAATAAGTAAATAACACAGCAAAATATTCTTCCATGTTTATACAAATAGGATCTACACAACACATACCTGAGGGAGACATTCGCTATCATTAATTCCAAGTTACAACCTCAATCATGAAGCACTAGAAACGTCCCGAGAGGCCTGCAACCATTATCCTTAACCGCAGCGAAACAAAAAGTCACGGCTTGGCAACACAGACATAACAATTAATCTTAGAGTGTTTGTCCGGCGTTACCGCACCCGAAGTGCCAGAGCGAATGTTACACTCATCCACGATGGAGATAATTTTGTTGTGCTATGTTTAATTTGATTAAGGATACTTAGAAACACGTTTTGGTATCACTTTCAAGTCTGACTCATTCTTACACCCGTATTCACAAACAATACTTCGCTATGCGTAGAACCAAAACTGTGCAAAGAACGACAAATTCTCAGTGCGTTCGTTTTGGCAAGCCTTTTTATTCATTGATAACACTTATGTAATACTTCGTTGAGGGAATGCACTGCGTTAGATACTGCTCCGTGATGTTTGTGAATTAATTTTACCAGCCCTAAGCGCTCGAGCACACTATGAGACCTCACAGTGTTGTTTGTGAATACGGGTGTTAGTCTAACTCAAAACCGAAAAGAACTTAAGTCACCATATAGTCAACATATAAGTGACTACAAAAAAGTACTTCAAAAAAGTGGCGATGTCCTGGTGTTGAATACGTCCATAAGTCACGGTAAACACCAGCAGGTGGGTTGTGTGTTTGTCTACCACCAAGTGGTATAAAACATATATATAAGATTCAAATCGTTCAGAATTTGTAAGATTTTTTTACCACTTAGGTCGCAGACAAGCACACGGCCCCGTGATGGAAAGTGGTTACCGTGGCATAAGGACGAGAGTAACACCAGGAGAGTCCCACTCTTGCTACCGACCCTGTAAGAACAGACTTTACCTTACAACATGGGTGGCAAAATACCTCTGCGTACTACGAACCACAGACTACTTAATGCTACTACTGCAGCGTAACTAAATGGGTGTATATAATATTTTCTAGTGAACATAAAATATTTAACTAACAACATTTAGGTACGCCAGGATTTTTCATGTGGAAAACTAAAGCTCTATTACGTTTATTGGGCCATAACTATGACTATAAAGCCCTCGTTTCAGACGCGTGCCGTTAATGCAGTTTTTTTTTATTTCACTGATGAATTTACAAGAACTTTAAGAATAATAAAAGCAAATTACATACTTCTGCTGTCCGTAAAATGCTTGTAAGCTTAATGGATTTGTGGTTTTATGGTTTTTCCTCTGCAATTTGCATTAATTCATAAATATGAATATAAAATTTATAGTTATGAATTATACATAATTATACGTACATATATATACGTATTAATTATATATATTATACGTATTGACTTTTTTTTAAAGAAGGTAGACGTTGCAAGAGAAATGATGATATTAATCCTTTTCTCCAAATATGAGTTTCATTAAAAAAAATCCTACGAAATAGGCCGCCAAGCCTGTTACCATGAAACTATATTTTACCAATATCAATTTTATAAACTACAATTTTATAAACAAGTACTTAAATAACTTACGTGATATTAGTTAACTAAATCTAACAGAAAACGTTTAATACAAACAAGTGAAAAGAAAACAAAATTACAAAATAAACATTTCCGATGTCGCTACCGGGAATTTAATATTACAAGATTGAAGAAACACCTATGCAAAATTAGCTCTATCTCTTGCAAGAGAAAAATTCGCTGAAATGTATTTCCGCCGCCCGACTGAACCGACAAGGAAAACGTGTGGAAAATAAATGGTATTGATGATACGAAATATGAGGACATAAATTCTTATTGAACTGAATATACCGGCAGGATTCCGATATCTGCAGCAAATGTGCGAAACACGAACTCCCGGTTACCTTTTCACATTCCATTGCGTTTTCAGTTGGTACTTTAATAATGTTAGGTGCAGATATAACGCATTAGAGTGTGAAGTTACTGTAAGTATCAAGCGTTGCATAGTTTCTTGGTTCTTGTTGTAGCAATGCTAGTTTGGGATGGAGTACGTATACCGAACATTAGGAGGAAGCGTATGGTGGAAGTTGTGGAAAATTTCACATAGTTCCTCGTGAGTTTCCTCCATACTCCAAAGACAAATTACGAATTAGTCGAATTTCCTTTGACTAGTACCTCTATACATACCTACATAGGTTTACTTAACCTTAATATGTACTAGACAATTTGTAGTATAAATTATTACTTAAATAAACTCAAAATTTGATACAAGCAAACAAAATATTACGCCACAGAAATAATCTCTTACACAATTTATAAGTACAATATTTCTTGTAAATAAACACATTTCAGTTAATTTGCATAAAAAATGCACCTTCATTATAAAAACAAGATGTAGCTTAATCTTGGGCAACAGTTCGCTCTTAAAAAGTAAAAAGTCTATTTAATCATAACTGGAAGTTTTTGTTAACAGGAAGAACGAGTATTACTTTTAATTGCACCCCAAATCCAACCTCAACTGTAGTCCTTAAATTAATGCAGCGACACTTTAGTAAAAGACGATTTATATTCTCTACTAGCTAACCCTGCGAACTTCATACCGCCTAACAGTCGTTTTTTTAATTTTTCTCTCCGTTAGAACCATCCTCGTACTTCAAGGAATATTCTAAAAAAAGAATAAGCGAAATCGGTTCAGCTGTTCCCGACATTTGCGCTTAGCAACACATTCAGCGATTCATTTTTATATTGTAGAAGACTAGTCGACATGCCAAGGCTTCGCCCGTGTAGTCAATTACCTTTATGCAATATATGCCCGTATTTTTCAGTTTTGAAATAAGTATGGAATTCTGCCGGATTTGTTGACATTAATGATCTGCTCCGCTCCCTTATGTAGTAGCTGTGGTATTAGCCTAAGGATTTACAGCTTATTAACTTCCTCGATAAACTGGCTATTCAACACAAAAATATTTTTTCAATTCGAATCAGTAGTTCCTGAGATTAGCTCACTAAAGGTAAAATTTCGAAACCGACCACATACGACAACTGCCAACGCATGCAGCAGATGTGCGTAATTCATTGCGGCTTCTCAACGGTCCCCTTTATCCGTATCGTAGTTTAACAGGTAATAGGTACGCTGTATGTGCTGCATCAGAATTATGTCGAGCTTCAGAATTATATCTAAGCTCTTCAGCTTTATAATATTAGTATAGATTCGACATTCCTCTCTCCTTGCACTCCATCCTTCATGTCTGAGTATCAAAGTGTTATTATACGACTTTAGATCATGCTTGGTTACACAGCGCTATAACGTCCAGTTATAGATTGAGCTCAAGACAAAATTTTATGTTAAGCACACAAGATAACACAGCTTCATGATTTGTATTCAAACGTTTATTACTGAGAGGGAGTTCTGCTATACTTTATATCTACTCTATAGAACCTTTGTTGCTATATTTTATGTGTATATCTAATGTTTATATTATAAAATTATGCGCTATATGGTTTGCCAACACGAAATGCGAGAGTACCAATATACTTATATGGGGTTGGCAAAGACCACATGTTTCTATTTGTTACGATTCTGGCATGATAGACCTTTTGCTTCTTTTACTTTCATTATTGTTTTGATACAAAGAACGAATGAAAAAACCTTCATTGATGCACAGTGGTCATAAGCAACATAACTTGACATTATGGTTAGATACTTTTGGCAACACGAATGGGTAGACACGAAGGTCTATCTCTCTATCTCTCTATCTCCTAATAACAACTTTTAAGTATGCGCATTTCAGAAAGAGATTATAAGAATACGAGACGCCGAGAGATTAAACTTACTTACTTGTACTTTGCTCAAACAGTTTTCTTTGAGAACTTCCATAGACTACCTACAATCAAGTGGGCACAAGTGCTTGTTTTGCTCAGTCGTATAAAAAAATAGACTTCTTTGCTATTTTTGTAGTGTAACGAAAATGGCAATACAATAAAATATACATTTTATCGGCAAACGTGGCGCACATTGGGGGAGGCCTATGTCCAGCAGTGGACTGCAGTAAGCTGATTGATTGATTGATACATTTTAAATACACGAACAAAACGATTCATGTCTATCGTAAAACGTTTCCCACGACTAAGCATTCCTCACACCAAAAAGAAACTCATCCAATCGTATTAAAACCCTTTAAATATAACATAGTTTCTGCAGTTTACCTGTAAAATTCAAGATCATATATTCGTGCCGGCTACACGCGGCGGGCGCGGGCCAGGCCGCCGCACACCGCAGTCAGGTCTATTTTTCACATCGCCCACAATTTATGTACCTCGTTTGAAAACGCCGCAGCGAATGTATGATGGCAAGATTAACTTATTATCTGCTTAAAACTGTTGTTGCGCTGTTATCCGTTTTGTGCTAAAGCGACGTTAAAGTTTGATTACAGTTAAGCCCCCTCGTAGCGTATTACTGTGGAGATTGTTCGAAATTTGCAAGATGGAATACAGCCAGGAACTATTTAGCTGCCAATGTTCCGGACAAAAAATATTCACAGAGAGAAAGTTTGTCGCTGTTTTGTCGAAGTGATTTCTTTTTTGTCTCTGAGATACATCTCAACATGGTAATCGAATAGTTAGTAATCTAACCAAAGGAGTATTGTACATACCTACAAAGGTACACTAACACCAGATATTCCCGAAGTGGTAAGCAGAGGTGTAATATAAGGGAAGGCTGTTGGTATTCCTTGGATATTGAGATGGAAAAGTAAGAAGGAAAATAGCTTTTACGGATGGATTTAGGAGTATAAGCTATAGCTCGGGCATGTCAGGGTCACGTACCTGTAATTCAAACTGGCCGTTGCTGGCAGGGGCGGATTTCCCATAAGGCCAACTAAGCCCGGGTCTAGGGCAGCAAAGATATTTGGGACGGCTAATGTTTTTATTATTCGGTGTTTCTTACTTTTTTATGAACTTCTAATAGAATTTCTATAAAACTCGTCAAGGGAATTCGTTCTCATATTATATTTCAGTAAATGATGAGCTGAGAAGGGGCAATAATTGTAACCTACTAACGTGGACTGATGGAATAGCAATCTTGGCCTCTGATTGCTGGAAAATCGAAGTCCTTCAAGTATTCTGCTATTACTTAATTATGAACTTTGCAGTATAGCCATGTAACGCAGTTATTAAAAAGTTAAAGCGAACAGCTGGCACAAAATAAAACGGCCATAAAAATAATTTCACAGTTTAAGAGTTGAATAAAGACTAATTAAAGTCGTTGCGACCTTCTAAATGTGTAGCCAATAGCCAATAAACTGGAACAATATCAAGTGGGCAGTTCTCAGGCCGAGGACCCTTCAATGGAAGTTGTAATCAAAATTACAAATTAATATCGACAATATTGAGCTGAAATTTTGGTCCTTTGAACTTGGGTCGAGTGCTTGCTACAAGGGCCAGTGTATTTATCGTCAATCATTCGTTAAGAAATGAACCGTTCGAACATTAAGTTACGAGATTCAATTTCGTAGGAAATTGTTTACTGTATTGATTGCATCTGAATGTTGCTTACTTAATTAAAAATTCTCTACAATTACTCCTTAGATTATACAACCATTGCTATTAAGTATTATTACTATTGATTAGATTTAATTATTGCTTCATACCAACTAATTATTATGTATTTAACCTTCGACTTTCTATACCAGGTAGCAAACAAGCACACGGTCATCTGATAATATGCAATTAAGTTCACCTTTGAACAGTTGCAATTTGAAATATCCATCCATCTACAGATGTGTCTAGGTATATGGAGAATGAAATAATACCAATATTCTGGCAAGCACCGGGCGAAGTGGAGAAGAAAAAGTACAAAAGCAGACCCCGGACTCAGATATCGGATGCAACCAAGAGTCTTCTAAAGCACTAAACTTAATTAGGAACCAACATTATTCTAAATTATATGTATTTACCTGGTGCAAATACTATGTGAGTAACAAGTGTCTGACCATGCCTTTACCTCCAAACCTCAAATCATGTCTGTATTGACACAGTTGGGTACAAGACCATCCGGGGACGAGTCGGGTCCCCACACCGGAAGAGGGCCAGATCGAGAGATATGGTCCTGGGTCGGCCGGGGTGCGAGGGATATGGCTACGACAATCTCACCTCCGGCAACTGACGGCCCACAGACGGCGTGCGTTTTAGTCGGTTCGAGTCCGACATAACCTCCTCCTCCGGTTCCGGCGGGGGAGGTATCCGTGGGGATGTTTCCCACGATAAAAAAAAAAATAAGGGTACAAGACCATTGAATTTTACTATCTGAGATGAAGAGAACAGTTCAAAAAGAGAAAGAAAGCACTAACTGGACCTCGAATTTCAAATTAGAAGCTTTGGATGTAACTGGAATTAACGTTATGATGATGAAGAGTAAATTAGCAGTATTTAATGCTTATATTATAGGCTTAATTCACATTTAACTTCCTCACCAAGGCCTGTAATAAAACAGAGATACTCAACAGTGTAATCCTAACTTTTTATCACTCATTTAAACTTTTGATCGTAAATATGTCGACGAAATAAAGTGTATATAGTTGGTGCTACCCATCAGTCACAAGCTGGTGAGGCTGGGGGAGGAGCTTCTTAAAACTTTTAATTAATTGTCGAAGTTCCAGACTGAGTTCGAAGGGGCATTCGCATTACATTCCAAGAATTCCAAGTCACTGAGCATAACTCAAATTGTTCGCTACCAAAACAACACGATGAAACTTTACAGCACTTTGATGTTTGATTTATATTATTTAAAGAAATATTATTTCAATTAAAATAATGGAATACACGATTCGTTCTACTTAAGAATTGAGTAAAGTTAAAATTGGTGGAATGTTTCTAGGTATAATAAGTATTACGTAAAATATTTCAAAGGAAACTTTCAAAGCTCACTTTTCATGCGCCTCACTGCTTCACAAACAGAATTCAAATTGATGACTGATAATGTAATCTTTTCTCGAATATTAAAATATTGCTAGCCAGTTTTAATTTAACTTGTAGCTCAGTAATTTTAGACAAAAAATCCTTGAAACCTAGGACTAATTCCGGCGGAAGGTTTCTTTGTTTTAAAATGTTCCTTAGGTCCCCCTGAACATATCTGGAAAGTTCCCCATAGATCCCATGTACGCTCCCCCCTCTCCCCCCTCAAACGTCTCCCTAAATCATACATATACATCATTTTGCAACAACTCCTGTAATTTTTCTTCAAATTTAGTACAAAGAATAATTTTGGGCCAATTTTTTTTTTTTTGGTGAAATTTCTGTAGGTATATTTCAGAGACTATAGCTCACATTGAAATGAATGAACTGTCGTTTGGTAGGTAATTTTATAGCAATTATATGGTACCTGGACAACTTTCTTGTAGCTTTCACCGTTTCTGAGAAAAATAGAAAAAACTGGATTTAGGGATACGTTTGAGGTGGGGGAGGGGGGAGCGTACATGGGATCTATGGGGAACTTTCCAGATATGTTCAGGGGAACCCAAGGAACATTTTAAAACAAAGAAACCTTCCGCCGGAATTAGTCCGACCTTTTTGCTTAAAATGACTGGCGTATTGTCGCTGTCGCTAAGTTATAGGTATCGTAAAGAAGAATTCTTCTTTTTCATTTTTGAATAAAAAATGAGTTCTCGAAAAGTATTTCCAGTATGAAAAAGTATGCCGCAATATTAACTGTCGCTGTAATATTGTTCTACTACCAAATAAGACTCCAAGGGAACCGATATCAAAGAATCATCATCATCTACCTGTCCCTTTCCAAGTTATTAGAGGCGGCGCAATACTCCCATACATTTCTATCAAACGTCATCGCCTCACTTGCATCTTCTACACAATTCATCCATCTTTTAATTAGCTTACACGTCTTAAAATCCTTTCTAAACTTTGAATCTTTTTAACAACTTACATAATGAACCGATATTATAGAATAACTATAAACGCAAGAAAATGTCGACCCTTTCGAAGTCCTATAACACAATTTTGATTCTGATTAAGCCGTCAGCCAAATTTAACACGGTTTGACGACCTTAACACAAATAACTTTCTAGGTCACCAAACTCCATAAGCCATTTAAAGCCATGACTAATTTTCAAACGAAACTACAGACACGAGAGTGAAGTGGGCACAATATATCCTTCTTAACGTCTAATCCAACACACGTAGTACTAAAGGGACAACCACCGGAAATTATTACTCGCTCGCGTTACAAATTATCCGGCCCTCCGTGGACTGTGTGATGTAACTCGGTTACACCAACTCGCGACCGTTAATTTACAGCGCACCCAACAAATTAATATCTCTGATTTGGACCCTTGTCAGCAGGGGCCAACGACGAAGACCCTTCCCGTGTTTGGGGCTTGCCGCAAGGTGGAAGAGCTATGCGTCACGGAATTACAGTATCGATGATTGGTGCAAGTTACAACATAGTAGTGGTCTCTGCGTTTCCTTTTGACAATTGCGCTATTGTCTCTCAAAGGAGACGATTTTTTATGTTTGAGCTTTCGGCCACCTACAAATTTTGGAGAACAATAATGAAACGAGTATTGATTTATTTGTAATTTTATCGGGATTACAATGGTACATTGCTTCTTAGCTAGTCTAACCGGAGCATTGATATAAACCAAATCAAAACTGATACTAAAATCAATGTGAAACTGTCATGGCGCCAATCTCAGAAAATTATAATTTTATTATTTAGTATGACATAATAATAGACGTCATTAAAATCATGTCTTATGCAATGTATTGAATAAATAGAAGATGGATAGGGCAATAACCTTCTTTTTAACAAGTGGGAATCCACTCAAATCCGCCGGAGCCAGTGAGGGTGGTTATGTCGGACTCGAACCGACAAAACCCGCATGGCCGTGAATACATCGATCTGTGATTTCAAAGTACGGGCATGTGCCGTTTTTCACAGTCTATATGTTTTTCGGATGTAGAAAAGCAGGATTATCTTTACTAGTTGGGCGGTCAGACGGCAGCCGCTGCCATAAAAGGCATATTTCCAAACCGAATAAAAGAGAAGGAGCAAGCGGCCGGTAAAAGCCTCGGTTACAACTAGGCAAAATTCCTAAGATGATGATTCATACTTACACCATGAAATGAAAGTAGGTATCCAATGAAATAAAAACAAACAAAACCATATTATAATAATATTTATTTATTACATAGGTATGTATATAAAACGTTTCTTATTGCTGGTAGGTATGTCGTCCAAAAAGCATACAAATCATAGTAATTATAGTAAATGAGCAAAAAGAAAACTCAATTAATGTAAATAACATTCTCCTTTGGTTGTTTACTGATTTGCAGTAATTCATCTGAAAAAGGATGGTTGGCAGTACCACTGGTGTATTTATTAGAATTGTTTGACTACATCACTTATAGACACTGTAATACTCCACTCGTCCATATTATTCAATACTAGCCATTGATTTACATAGCAGCTGCCTGTGTAACGTCTGTACTATATAATATCATTTTTTTTACAATGATCATTGAACAACAAGAAAATTCACTAATCAATCACTCAAAATAATCACAAAATAACTGTCAAACAATTTTTGGCACTTTTTGGATTGTATTGCCATTCGAAATAATGAAATCGTAATCGCTAACAATTTTTACCACATGGAATCGATTCCTTAATTGATACTTTAAAATAAAACTAAAACATCAGTTTTAAATTAAAATAATCTTCATTATCGGGTTGTGGAGGTCAGATGACTGGAAGAGGTGCACCCCGGACTCGAAGGTTAGGCCACGATAATGATGACGACAACCAAGTAGGTAAAGAGTGCAATGCCCAACCTAACGTTGTATTTTTGTATTCGTAAAGCTTTAACCTGAGAGTATTGTAGTTTAGTGTTTACTTCTAGACAGGCATAGTGTAAATAATATGAACTGTTGTGTTATAACATCATTGAAATAAAAATATTTAAACGGATTCTATTACAGCCTTTTACGTGGGACTGGTGAAATGTGGGTGTTAATTCACTATGCCTACTTCTCCGGAGATAAATCAGTATATGATGATGACAGTATGTAATGAAATAACTGAAACGAATCTTCATAGAATGCGTTGTAGATACTCGTAGTTTTATTTCAATTACACATTGAAATAAAACTATCTACAACGCATTCTATGAAGATTCGTTTATAGCAAAAATACTTTTATTAGCAAAAACTTTCGATAATGCCATATGGAATGAGAATTGTAAGATTGAAGATTTGAAGAAATAACCTATATATGTGCCTGAAGTTTTATCAAATACAATCGTATTCTTAATCGATTTGAGTCTATGGTAAAGAAGATGTCTGGCAACATTTTAACATCTTGTCATGTGAAATATTAAGAATTTTCACAAATACAATAAATGAAAAAAACACTCTTTAATAAGTTATTGTGAATCGGTTAGAATTTGGAACATTCTTCGTCCAATTATGATAATAAATGGATTCGTATTTTGTGCATATTGTACAATGACTGTTCATGCCCTATTCTCTGTTGTCTCTCTCTTCTCTCACTCTCGCTTTGATGTTTTACATAAGAAACAAAAACTTAAAAGTCGTTGTATTGATGGGCCGAAAATAAATCATCTCCTTTATGTTGGTACTGTTTGCAAGTCAAAATGTAACGTCAACGTAAGACAACGTGTAGTATAGTGAAACCAAAGTGAAACGTTAGAAGATCTTGGCGCCTATTGAGCCAATGTGCACAGCTGTCTTAAGAATTTTATTATCTTAATGCTTGCCCATAAAGTCATCTTAAATTCAATTATATGGTTCAATTCAGAAGCAGCACATGGTCTGGTAATGTATGAATAAGAGGGTGAGTTTTTCGTGGAAAAGGATTTTGAAAAACACTAAAACGTTTATAAATTAAAATTAAAACATAGAACTTAGATATCATGATTAACTAACATACTAGAATAAAGAGAGAGAGGTACAAATATTCAACACCTGTTTTGAAGCATGTCGTCACAATACTCATAATTACAGTATCAACATTTCAACTGTTATCTTACTACGGAAAAAAAACATTAATTCTGGTAACTTGTGCGCGTTATCAATGACAAGAAAGACGATAATTATTATTTATTGTTATCGGTAAAAATAGCAAATTCAAATAATTATATTTAATCATGGTCAAAAAGTTAACACATATAAAGGTCATGATATAGTACCCGACCCGCCGTCAAATAGTCATACGGATACAAACTTGCACTCAACTCGAAACTGCAATCTCATGTCCACTCTACACGTTGGCGAACACAGTGGCGAACACGTGGGCCAACACACTCTCCTGACGCCCCGCCACCATCATGTTCGCCACTGTATTCGCCAAAATGTAGAGCGGCCATCACTTATTATGGTTGCAAACGTTTAAATAGTCATAGACTTGTTTGCTATATTAATAATAGACCAGAGTAATTGCAAAACCATATTGCCGCTATCGCTTATGGCATGCACCATCATTTACATCTGCTACGCGACGCATTCGTAAAGTGCGAGTGACGACATATTAATCTCTACTGGGATGTTCTAGCTTTAATATTTAGCCAGTGACGTATGGCATACCCTGGCTTGTTCAAGACAAATATCAGCGAATTGAGAGTAATAACACCACTATTACCGAGCTCCGGGTCTTTGAATACTCGAGCCATTCTATATATTCTACGTCTCGAAGTGACGATTTAGATTTTCACTCTTAAGTTTATATACTGAAGGTGCAAAATGGTTTGCAGATATACCTACGCTTACTATATGTACACCTATATGAAATGTGGTAGTATATGACGTACATATAAGACCTAAACCTATCACGATTTATTATAAGTCACAGACTTTCATTTAATATCCACCGTGATAGGGCAAAAAGAGATAGATGTGCCAATAAAACGTGATTTAGCGGTTTTTCGAACTATAATACAAATAAAAATCAAACAAATCTCATGAAATACTTTGAACGATATTTTTTTAAAGCACCTTAGCTAAGTGATAACCTTTCATAATGATATTTAAAAAAAAAGCAGCTGCTCGCATCTTATTATTTCGAAAAATAGCCTAATATTTGCAGAGTAGATACCATTAACAAAATTCAAAACCAATATACAAGCATCGGTGGTTCAGTGGTAGAATGCTCGCCTGCCACGCGGGCGGCCCGGGTTCGATTCCCGGCCGATGCAACTCTTTTTGTGGTATTTTCTCTTTTAAAACACAATGACGTATCATTATAATACATATAGTGTTAGATCAGGATAAGAATACGTATTCTTAGAAAACATTTATTGAACGACATTTACCACATTTTTTTGTGTAAAATGTATTACAACTACCTCAGAAATGGACTAAATATTCATAGAATAAACGACGATACATATTTCATAGAATATCTAATACACAACACATTCAAACACGTACGGAGCAGCGAGCTAGGCGAGGAGCTAGACTCGCCACCAAAATATTCATTGAAGCAAGCACAAACTTAGTTCAGTAAACGAAATTTGGAGATTTATATAGGACATAAATTATTTAAAAGCCAGCACAACAAACTGAAAAGTAATGGCCTTATCGTTTTATAGTGCTGCTTAACATGATTATAGATTTCTTTGAAAAACTTGCCAGAAAGTGCTTTTAAGTGTTAATAGAAATTCCTATAAGCTCAAAGCGCAGCTGTATGTTCAGTTTACTTCAATGATAATGTGATGTCAGGCACAAGCAGGTGACACTCGATATGTTGTGAGATGTTACAGTCCATGTTAGAATAGTCCAAGAAACGTGTACAAAAATGAAGACCACGATTGGAGGGAAGGAATAATCCTTAAAAACATCCGTGTGTATCGTAAATAAAATAAATTAAGTAAAGTTCGGCCTCTAGAAATATTGCCCCTATTTTTAACCCACAAAATGTGAATTATTTTGTAACAGGGTTCCACTGATATGGTATTCTGATCTTTCGATAGATTTTCGATTTCCATAGAAATCTATTAAGGGAATAAAAATTGTTCCTATAACCTTTTCACGATTACAATTTATTTAAGTAATTTGTGTATTCATTCAGTCGTTTTTAGTAATGAACCAAAAATATAATATACTCGTACACTTCTATTATATTAGTACGACAGCACTTCCACAGTACAGAGATACGAACCAAAGAGCCTAGATGTCGTCTAATAAATTTAAATATTTAGTCAACAACAATACCCTCCATATAACATAATCGAGAAACAATATCAAATTCCTGTAACATTTTCTCTAGCTCTTAAACTACATTTATTGCTATTCAAGTTGCACATTTTTACTTATTGGTGCAGGTGAGTGACGCAGGAAGCAAGAAAAATTGTCTCCGTAACAACTATGTATGCAATTTTCTAGTTTTCATGTTGCATTTTGCGACAGCTGCTGTCCAATAAAGAAAAAAGTTTCAAATAAGATCTGTCTAGGTTTACAAGGAAACTTGTTCTGCCCTATTCAAATAAAGTATGCAGTATAAAATTCTTGCTTCTTTTTTGTTTGACAAACATAATCCAGGCCGAATTGTGTTTAATATTAGTACTAACGGCCTGAAGTACGGGTGCGGTTACTTGAGGAAATTAAATCATGAAAAAATCAAATTACTCGATTGTAGCGTCATATTCGGCGTCATATTCGATTAATAATAATGATTCTGATACTAATTTTAAGGAAAGGTATCGAATATGACGCCGAAAATGCCTTCTAAACGGATAGAACTATAGTTCTATCCGTTTAGAAGCACGAAACGAAAAAAAAAGTCGAGCTTAAAAGCACTTTTAACCTACCAAATAAAACTGTCAAGAAATTCGAACCTTATGTTGGACCCTTCAATATTGAAAGAATTTTTAGCCGAGACTCTTAAAACCTACTAGCTTTTCATCACATACCAACTATTAAAACTGTCGACGTTTATTGTAACTAACATTTACGTAATATTTTATATTATGTCAATCTCAGTAAAGTCAACGATGAAAGCGAGTGAGTGGCTTAGCAAAATGTTGAATAAGTGAATGCAATTCATCCTACGAGTAGGTTGTACTAGGCGAGCAGTAATTAGTTGAAAGCAGTGTGGTCTACACGGTGAATAACTCAACAGTTCTCACGAATTCAGCGAATGAAGAAGGTTGGGTATGAATGCTCTTCGAACTAAAGTATGAGACGGCAACTTAGTAAGGTTTTGTGTGGTAGCTAGCTAGGTTGTGATTTTACAGGCCTATAGTTTTATTCATTTCACCAATATTAGGTCCCATGTAATAGAGGGTGAGCCTATTACCGTATTCCGCGGAATATTGTTGACTCGAGCCATGCATTTGAGACTGAATATAGGCTGTATATATCTAATAGTACTTGTACTTAACACATGTACGACACCGCAAGGGAAGAGACGGGGTGGCCCAAATCGTGTCCAATTCTACTATGCCGGCAACCACGCGATACTCCAAGATTTTTAAAGTAAATCCAACGAACGTGAAATTTCAAATCAATTTTTCAATTAGCCTATCTAATTGCAGTCCACTGCTGGACATAGGCCTCCCCCAATGTGCGCCACGTTTGCCGATCCTCCGCCTTCCGCATCCAATCCGTCCCAGCCACCTTTCGCAGGTCGTCGGTCCATCTGGCTAGGGGATGTCCTACCCTCCGTTTTCCTACGCGCGGTCTCCACTCTAGGACTCGTTTGCTCCAACGAAACTTAACTGCTATTACGTGAAATTTAACTGCTTCTAAATTAACATCTGTATCTACAGTTACAACGCAACAGGTACAGCTTGTGAGAAAAAAAAACTAACAATGAAACTCACGGTCATTACATTTCAATTGAATTCAATCATTTTCAATGGCCAGTAATTAATTAATGTTTTTTTTTTGTTTCAGTAAGTAAGTTGTCGCAACTATACAACATTTGTGAGGAAATTCTACGTTTACTAATTAAATGGTAAATTAGTGGTGCCGTTACTTTAATGTCCACTTTTACGGGTGTAATAGTAGCATATAGTATAGAGAACAATAGGTCATTTCAAATTCAAATTGGCAGCTCATGGGTAAATTTCTGTATAAACTTTAATGTTACTAATTAATACTATTTAAACAGTACCTACACAGTTAAAAATATAATATACAACAAAATGATATGAAGAATACTAAAAGTCACTCTCACTAACCCAAAACTATATTTGCATTAAGCCGAAATCGAACCTGCTACCTCCCGCATAGCAATCCTTTACGCTATAGAGGTAGTTTTTGAGGATTTGTAGGAAATAATTTCATAATAACGAAATATAACATCATAATCTCTGAAATCAGTTTCTATAGAAGTTACTTACTGATTTCACGATTAATAAGAAGCTTATTTGACAAGCCAATCAACTATCCCATTGACGTTGGCACAATGTTTAAATTTGCAGACGATAGTTAAAATAGTGTCTGCACTACTATTGAAGATAGTAGGTACCTGAGATTGTTTCCAAGTCCTACGTCTTATTAGTATTCAGCCTGAGATATGAAATCTAGACTTCGAATTGAAACGTGCTGAACCAAGCCACTGAATAAAGAAGAGAAATATGCATCAAAGATTAGGTAAGAACGTGAACGTAATATCACCGAACAAATATATTGATATTATGATATTGATATTACGATATTGATAAAATGATATTAATGCGACGGATGATCTGGTGTTCAATTAATGATGTTATTATATCAGCTGCCAAATTACATGATTGTAATTAGAGCCAATTCTCATTGAGGCTTTGACAGTGTCATACATAAGGGATTATTACGTAATAGGTTCTGTGGAGCTGCAGTGGGGCGAATGTGACTATTTTGCAGGAGATTTTGGGTTAGAATCCAGTGTTAGACGAAGGGTTTTAAGTTTAAATGTCGGGATAGACCACTACGGAGTCAGAAAAAAAGAACACAGTTGACGGTTAATTGACGTCATTTGAACATTAATACATATTTGCTTACTCGCTTTGGGTAAACAGGTGTATGTCTAGGTTTAGTCCTAATGTGGCCCGATAACGTAAGTAGGTTTGTTATCGAAAACTTTCGTTACGTTTTCTACAAATATGAAGGCTGTTGAATATTAAGTATACCACAAACACAGGAGCGACAATCGTTATAAAGAACACAGTTTAAATTTAGACCACATACTTACTAAATTTGTACTGTGTTCTTTTTACCGATTATTTTCAGCAGAGCGCAGAATTTCTTGCAAAATTCGAACACCAAATCACGACAAAATCTTCTTTCTTCCAAAATATTCCAATGAACCGGAAGTAAAGTCATTCTATTCCTCAACTCTCAATGCAAAACAAAGGGCTAAGGCGCCATCTGTAACGCACAACTCAATAAAAATCGAGCTCCGTCCGAATTACCGCGGTAGAAGTCGGTAGTAGGTCGTTCTGCGATGAATACATTACAAATGTGCGCGTGTATGACGCATCGCCCGATATCGGAAACCGCTCTCGTTCCCGACAACGCTTTATTTCCGATATCTGAACTCGTTCAATGCTCACTTCAATATGATGGACGTGATACCTCCCAGCTTTCAATGGATTGCGCCCAGCTAACAAACTAGTTCAAACGCTGTTGTAAATTTAATATTTTTTCATATATAACATGTTCGTCACATAAAGCAAATAAAAGCAAAAAGCAATTTCAAAAGCTTTTGTGACATTTATGAAAAACTGAAGTTTCAAATCATATTTCATTTATTTACATCCTAAAATATTACACTACTTGTAAAATAGAAAGATTGAGAAAGAATGTCGCCTACAAAGCTGGTGTTAAATTACAAAGTACAGGAATCTCTTTATCGAAAGAATAAATAAACGAGTATTGAATAGCTAAGACAAGGACCAAGTTCTGGATGCTCAAAGGAAAAAGAAATGAAAAATTACAGACTGTAACTATACTAGAGTAACGGAATATCGCTATGAGATTGGAGAAAAGTAATGTGGCTTATCCCACGAAGCGTCGTGGAAGCCGCATGTCAATAAATAAAACGTATATCAGGATTTCGGTGTTTGCTCTATCTACAGGCGATGGCGGCGCGTGTGTAGTATTGACTGTGTGATTTTTTGATCAAATCTTTTCTCGTGCGAAATGTTCTGCAAATAATGAATGATGATCATCGATTAAGATAAAATCTATGCTATGTGAGTTATAGCAGTCACCACATCTCACTATGGAACGCGCAAAAGTGTCTCGTAATCCGATGCCTCCGTGGCGCTTTAATCGATCGGTCGCCATTAGATTCATGAATGAATGATAATTGAATAAATTATTCTAATTTGCAAAATGAGCATTTTAAATGAATCAACACTAAAAGTAACGAAGTACTAAACTAGTCTAGGCGCTAACAACTATTTGAAGGAATTATTGAGCCAATTCAGGTGAAAAGCGAAGTGACAAAAGTAGGGCGGGCCGGCTCCCTATGAATAGGTACAAGGTAGAACTGCACGGCCTAGGCTCACAACATCATTTACTTTTTAGTAGCAAAGAGGCCGTGAGTGAGACGATTTCAAAGGCAACCCTCGCGAGAAGAGCTCTTGGCATTAGTCGGCGTTGCGATGAATAACTGAAGCTATGAGGAATGGCAACAGTCAAAAGACGAGCGAATTTTGTGCCTGGATTTTTTATGAATATCTTTTTCAAAATTTGGAGAAGGACTTTGTTGAAATCTATAGATAGATAGATAGAAAATTAAATAAGTCACTAATATTAGAGATGTCAATGGTTTGGGTGGAATAAAACAAACGACCAATTAATAACGCGGTCCTGTGAAGAGCTGAGGACTTTAAAAATCCACTATCCACCTCAGAACAGGTGTGACATGCAGCTGGGAAAATTCGTGATATTGTACTGCCGAGGCGAAGCGCGCTTGTAACGAAATCCGATAGTATTGGATGCAAACAGAAATAAAAGAGAACGCTACTCTCGTTTTATTCATGAAATCGCTTTTTTTTGTACCGTGATCGGTGGTACCCAAGTTTTTGCTGAAATTCAAACCTGAGGCTGAAATGTTACTTTATTTCACAACTTCAGCCTTATTTAAATATAACGGAATATTTATGGTACGAAACCAATTTTCCTTTACCGTGATTCAGCTTTGAGTTAACGCATATTCAGGTCTGAAGTAAATCGAAATTCGACTGTGGACCTACAAAATATAATCTTGGTCAACTATAAATTCAAAATCTTTCGAATGTTTCATTAAAATTGATGAATTGTAATATCGAAGATGGTATATGAATGACAACTTTTAATAGTTATGTCATATCTTGTTGTAAGAAGGAAACTGTTGAGGAGGTTAGAAGGGGTTATCATGATCCTAAAATGGTTACAGACTCCGCTTACTACATAAAAGTGAGGCCTAGCGTAAATGTCAATATAATCGTAAAACCTGCCGCTTTTGTATGCATATAACCTGTCGACTCTCGTAAGTACGGTTCGATTTGCATAATTACCTAGTTATTCACAACTAAACACATATTTTGACGTACAAACTGAATATGCTGCGTCTGTTATTCATTGTTTAACGATAAAATGTACGACTAATCATTTATCCAGGTTTACATTAACTAATGAATAATATGTAAATGATTACCAATTCAAATGTGAATCTGCAATCATTGAGGATACAGTGATAGAATGCTCGCCTAAAACACTGGCAAATCTATGTTTGCGTGTCCGTATTGTATGTGTAAAAGGTATAAAATTAGGTTATAGGCACAGTTAAATTATTGGATCCCGTGTTATGAGATAAATAGAATGGAAGATGGGCACTGGGCGTCGAAGAAACATTCGGGAGCGGATCAACATTGTTGCCGTTGAACAACTGTTCCAGTTGATCGTAGACAAGAAGCAATTCTGTGAGCAAGCGACCAGCCTTCAGGACTGAAGACGTACAATAAAAAGAAGAAGCAGGTGGACTGCGCAGCAAGCAACATGTAATTTACTTCTGTCCTTACTGATGTGATCAATATGTGGTGGAACGATGTTGCTATGCAATAGCATATTATTGGTACGTGAATGTTGTTTCCATCACATCGGGATCACCACTAAAGAAATGAAATGAGCATCTTGCCAGGTCGGACGAACCTATTCCATCCGTCACTCCTCAACAAGTGTATAAAAAATTTATAACGGATAAAACCACAAAGTGCAACTAGTAATAAAACATAAAAACCCAGTCAATAACAGAACTTTGTCAGACTTCGTGCCTTTAATAAGACGATGAAATATGCAAAATTTTGCAGCAATTCGTCCAAAGTTTAGTCCTCTGCACAAAGAGCTATTTTGATTTTTTTTCCAGTGTTGTGGTCAAAAGATTTTCACGCAGTTTCCTCTCTGATCTCATCGCTAAACCGCAGGCTATAAAGCGGGACTCGGACGCAAAGTGCATCGCACCGCCGACGCTCTTTATTTCTATTAGCGCTGAACGCGTACTATGGTACATAATAGCGCGATCACCATTCATCATCCGCCTTTCATGTGGTTTAAAGGGCTTTGTTAGGAGAATATCAATTTTATGTTAACCGGGATTAGTGACACCCTCGATCCGGGAGTGTTTTGAAGTATGAGTATTGAATGTGTTTCAGTGTAGAATAGTTCTTCAATTTAGAATGAGGGTTAGATTTTGTATTCTTTCTTTGTATCATAATGAGTACTTTTTTTGGTGCAGGAAAACCAGAGTCTCATTCGTTAATTAGCAGATATTCCGGTTAGTACGTATGGGCCTCGAATGTCTTAAGTAGGACGAAGATAACTTGACCGAAATGAATAGGAGAAACCGGACAATATTTAAAGAAACTGTAAAAATATTTAGAAAATGTAAAGCATTTATTATGCTAACTATTAAAATCGATTAAGAACGATTACCTACCCTCCCACCCTACTAATATTATAAATGCGAAAGTAACTCTGTCTGTCTGTCTGTCTGTCTGTCTGTCTCACTTTTACCACTAAACCGCTGAACCGATTTTGATGAAATTTGGTATAGAGGTAGGTTAGACCTTGAGAAAGGATATAGGCTATGTTTGGTCGCGATAACCGACATCCACGCGGGCGGAGCCGCGGGCAAAAGCTAGTCTTTTCTATATCTTAATCGACTTGTAAGCGGTTTTTCAAACTGTAACTTTAGGGCTGTAACCAGATAATCTTCAGGCTTTATAGCGAAGTCATTAGCCGACATTCTTCTGCAAGCCGTGACAATATCGCCGCAAATTGCACCGAAACGTATACACTACTTGTTTTAACGGTGCGCCACTTCAGTTAATAAGTTTTAAGCCCGCTTTGAAAGTAGTTGAGTGGAAAAAGTAGGCGTAGCGCATGGTTTAACTAAATGTAGTGTACCGTTCTGTATGCTCTTAGTAATATTATGCAGTGTACCTACACGGTACATTATATAATAACAAGACGTTGGATTTTTAAAAAGTGATTTCAATATTTCAGGTATGAGGGGTTGGGGCGCCAATCAAATTTTTGGAGCCCTAACCAACGTATACGAACCTTGAAATAGATTATTAAACAATTGACTTCGTCAAATATTTAACAATCTATTATACATGAGTCAACATGCAATTTGCGATTTTTTTTTCTTTTTTATTAGGTACTATTTGAGTATTCAAAGCGGGAGGTGATGTGGACTACAGATAGTAAGTAATAATAAGAGGAACCTGACAAGTAGAGAAGGTGTAACAGCTTGCAGATGAGATTGACTAGGATCCTGAAGATTTTACCGGGCCCCTGCAGTGAATTAACACTCATATGAATCGGAACGTGATATTAGCACACATTAAAAGTTACGGATAAGTAAAGAGGCGTACAAATGGGAACTTCGGACTGTAAACGATGATGACAATGATATATTGCATACGACTTAAATTGTCGACAGGCTCGTATATAAATCAAACGAACACATTTTATGTTTAGTTGTAAATATTTGCTTGGAACACTTTACTTGATATATTTAAATGTTTGTGAAAACCTACTATTTTTTTCTTTTGTACAGTCGATAAAGGCGATAGATACGGTAGCACCTTTACATACAACTTTATATGAAAAGGTGCAACCGTATCTTCTTTGTCGACATTTGAAGTTATATTCCTGATACTCGATAGTACTTTAAAATATCGATTTACATAATATCTTTATTATATGAAATGCTTATGTGTGTAGAGCTTCTCCTAAACAACTAAATCAATTTTAATGAAAGTGTTGTTTGAATAGGTCATAGAAACTCTTTAGTAACTATGACCTATTCAATGGTGTATAATCAACAACTTCTTGACTTGTCTGAACGACAAATGTCTGAACGACAAATGTTGTGATGCAATCATGGCATTATGCGTTTTTGACATATTGAGTATCTGACATTCAGCGTTCATGGCATTTTACGTATTTGTCATTAAGAGATTCTGACAATTTGGGAATTTGAAATTTTGCGACGAAGTCTGCGGATCTGACAATATGCACATCTGACATTTTGCGTATCTGACATAGGGCGTATAAACCGAAATTTCATTAAAATTGATTTCCCACCTCTTGTGACAATTTTTTAAATAACGTCGCGTTTTAATCCTTCTAGTGAAAGTGTGTTTGTGAAGATGTCTAGATGTTTGTATGTTTCTTACTCGAACGCTTCTGGCTGTGGGATGTATCCCACACCGATACCCGGAGTAATAAGTAGCCTATATTGTATTCCTGTCTATAATCTATCCCTGTAGAGATCTTTATATCATGCTACTTTTTAACTGGGCCATATTATGGATATTGCCTGTATTACGTGGTACCGGGTATCGGTTCCCATGGGTAGCGAAAACAGGATCAAAATTAACGAACTCGCGGACAGTAGTAACTTTGATAAAGTTCGGATTATTTTTTGTAATCAGAATAGGAACCACATCCAGATGTACATAAATAACTTCACGTAATTAAACTTTATATTTTAGTCCTCCCAGTTTCGTTTTTAAACCAAAAGGGATGTTTGTATGTCACACAATTTTATTTAAATTTTATGCTAAAAGAGGGATTTCAGACTAAACTTTTTCGTCTGTTGGTGTAAATTAGTGAAATATTTTGAGGAGGGCACCGCTGGGCACGGACGAACGTAATTATGATACGGTAGGGAAAACTGTAAATAAAAGTTGTTATAAGTTAAATATATGTTTTACATTAATATGACATTTATGTAACACATTATTATTATATTTTCAGTGCTCATAAATTTGTCACGAAATTTGGGCATTTTGGTATACCAAAATAAAAATCGTAAACTATACCTACTCTCGATTTCATTTCACTTTATCGGGGGAAACTGCCTACCCAATTCTGAGAGGAAAAAAGCTGGTGAGATTGGCTTGGAACCTTAGTGGGCTCAGGACAGCTAAATCATGACTAATGTATTACTTCAACATAATACGAAATAAAAATTATGGTAGGTACAGAGTAGGTACACAACAACCGCATCAAAATATAAACAACACGTCTCATATTAATGCCAATAATTATTAACCGAAAGCATTCTAGCAAAAGCCAATAGAACACGAACCCATGTTATCGAATGCAATGCATATTAATTAATTAACGCACAACAAACAAAACGGACCGCACGTGTGTCTATCCACACACTCAAGAGCGGAGTAGCATTGTGTTTGCACTCTGTACCAGCTTGCCATATTCATTTATTTACATTATGCACTGGTAACACTTTGCAGAAACTCCATTCCACCAGTTAACAGTCGGTACTTACTAAAATTAAAACGATAACGTTACCGCAAAACGGCAACACTAATATTCTAAATCGTAATACCGGAATTAAACTAGTACTATGCAGTTTAAAATGAAACGATTTTGAACGGATTGTATCACGATTTATTTGGTGTTATTTCGTGTATCATTTACAGTGAATCCGACATTTCGGTTGCTTTTCAGCAGTGCTCGACGAGAGAATGGTGCAGTTTAAATAATAGAATAACACCAAAGTAATTGCAATAGTAACCATGAGTTCTTTTTTTTTTTTTTTTTTTTTTTCATTTATATTCGCATAAACTTCCGATAATATAGAAAGAAAGAAAGAAAGAAAGAAAGAAAGAAAAAAAAGTATCATGTGTAGGTAACTTTTTGCCGGCGGAAATCGCCACGAATACCCATGCCGGCTGGCACGTTGTTTATGCCAGACTCAAACCGACTAAAACCGCATGCCGTCTTGGGTTTCAAATGCCGGAATATATTTCCCTCACACTTCGGCTGACTGTTCATCTCCGGTTTCGAAATGGCACATAAGTGGGTGGCCGGGGTGCGAGGGATATGGCTACGACAATCTGACCTCCGGCAACCGACGACCCACAGACGGCGTGCGTTTTAGTCGATTCGAGTCGGACATAACCTCCTCCTCCGGCTCCGGCAGGGGAGGTATCCGTGGGGATTTTTCGTACGATAAAAAAGGCACATAAGTGGTTACCTAGGTATGTACCTATGCAAAATAATTCACCTTTTGAGATTGATTTTATTGCGTTGGACATATTGTTGGTATGTAAAGTACGGTACGCCAATTCCGGTACGATAGCCTAAATTGCCTAATATATTAAATGTAATAATAGTCATTAATGTCATTGCGTATAAAATTTATAGCACTTATTAAATTCAGTTATTGGCTTTATTTAATGCTAAGCGTTTTATAACTGTCGGGGAATTTAATTTAATTAATCGTCACTGTTCACCACCATCATTATAGTGAAAGTAGGTGTTTTAAATACTTTGGGGTCCGATATCCTCATAAAATCAATTATGTGGATCTACTACCCTGCTCTGGCTTTGACTTTTCTTGTCTCGCCGTCTGACCTCCCCAACGCCGACAGGAAAAGCTACGCTAGAGCCTACTTGGGGGTGTGCTTTGAGGATAGCACGGGGTACTAATGTGGTGGACGAGCTCAAATTCACCAAGCATAGATTATATTATTACAAAGAAATCTGCACGCTCCAGGGCCTTATTTGTCTCACGATTTAGGTCCAAGACATGTGTCACGAGGTATATACTATATAGTGTGAAATTGTAGTTTAAAACATTAACGTTACAGTTAAATATATTGCAAAACAAATTTTAAAATAAACCCTATCAGCCCTAAGTCTACTAATCTGTTAGAACTTATATCTGCAATTAAATAAAGTCTCTCAAGCTCGGGAATCACTACTAACCACAGGATTTGTGTAATGGTTTATCGTGGTTTATGTCTGGAAATAGGTTACGTATACGTACGTAGTAGCGCATCTCACAGAAGTGATGGATAAAAAGTAAAGATACCCCATTTGATAAGGTCATAAGCACCTAGATTCTGAATAAGATTTATGTACTTTCAACACAAGAGTTACCACCCCTGCATATATGGGTTCACAATAATGATAATAGCTTTAGGAAAAACGGTCACATTTTTTATAAGACCTCATGCAATAATACTATACAAATACTTCCTACTTACTTACTAACACATTCTCATAATATCTTTTTAAAATCCCGGATTCTTTAAGCAACGCATAAAGAACCGTCTCTTTGCCGTCAAACTGACGACCACCATTATACCATTCTTGGGATCTATAACATTAGCTTTCTTGGATTCCTTTAGGTATACTTCACTTACAGCTTATCATCATGGCAGGGTGAAGTTATACTGACCTGCAACAAAAGAAAACAAACCATGAAATAAACTGAAAGAACCTAAGATTTTTATATAAATGTTCTGGAAAATTATACAAAAGATTAAAATCATTCAATATTCTACATTGGTGACGTACACGTCAAACAACAACACTTAATACCACAATAATTAAACGTTTAAAAACAAAACGCAAACAACGTATCACGTATCGCATTTTGTCGTTTCAATCGCATGTAAACCGCTTATTAAATTTTCAATAAACTCCCTCATTTGCATAGGGTTGGGAGTCAACACGCGTCATTCGCAGAACGAGAGCCGCTGTCCCCGATTGGCCGCCCGCCAATAGCCCATAAGGCTGTCAGAATTCAATCAAAACGCTCCCAGAGAGGCACGCAAGGCATTTACATATTTGTTAATCTATTTTTTCTCGTACCGATATATCTTTAAATATTTGTACGAGTTCAAAATATAACGGCAGTTGCTTAGCAAACGTTTTTATCCACGATTTAGGTACAATTTGAATGGATTTAAAAGATGTTCTGGTTCAAAAGAGAAAATTTCGCAAGGTCAAGTCAATTCACATCTTAAAATATAAGAACCTTGTAGAGCGTTACTGATGCTTTATTAAGGTAAATCTCATGTCAGTGACTTACTAAATTCTAGAGATATTTATCGAGTTGTAGAATTGGAATCGGTAGAACCGCAAACAAGATAATTCAATATCTACCTAAGCCATGCTATCGCTATTTCAACTGGGCTCCTTCAATAACGCCAGTGTTGCAGTGTGGTCATCTACAATCTGGAGGTTGATTCCCAGAAGCTTGTTAAGTTTGTCAACAGAATATTATTTCGAGACCAGCTCAAACTAACTTCAATAAGTAAGGTATTGGTGTTGATTTTGTTATTAAAAAAGTTTGAGGAAAAGAGATGATCAGGATATAAATGCACATTTTCAACACACTTGCTTATAAACAGCCTTTTATTTCACCGCAATTAAGCACGGAATGACACCTATTATAAAACTGTGACTTTTTCATTGCTATTATTCACAAGTGAGTTATAGACTTCTTTTTTTAATTTCATTGATCAAGTTGCTTTGTTCTTAAAAAAGTTTCGATTCAAAAAAGATCGTGTCCAATATTACAAACGAATTAATATACCTATTGCTTGCTCATTTCATGCAACTTCGTGTTTTAAAAGTGTTTATTAAACCAAACTTTCACTAAAATATTTTTTTTTTCTCTGTGAGTATTTACAGAGAGAAAAAAATCATAAATCAAATAAGTAAGTAGATGACAAGGCAGCATGGTGATAGCACCTTAGCCTAATAAAAAAATGTTAGATGCGCGTGCATATGACAACAAATAGATTTTTACTATAGTGTTTTGATTGTGTTATGTAGTATTTTTAGTATTATTTTATTCGCAAGTGTGTTGAAAATAGTCGTATGCCACTCGCGTGTATGGTGATTACCGTCCTCCGCTCTCTTAAGACCCTCGCCTTACGGCTCGGGTCTAAATGTCGCCTCAGCGGTAATCACCAACTTTACACGCTTGTACCATAATGTACTATTATCTTGCCTTCGTTTGATGGTGAATTGGTGATACATTACTCAATTCTGCCAAATTTAATAAAATTTTATGGGCGAAGAATTGACAAAATTGGTTTTGAAGGAGTACAAAGATTTAGAATTATGTTTACCAATATTATCAGCAGAAAAGCGGGTTTGTACATATTTTCCTATAGAAAGGTATATGCCCCCGAATATTACGTAACCGGGGGAACAGAGCAAAACATAATAACATGTTATTTCACCAGTCAAACATCCCGCGCATAATAGAAACGCGCACACGTGAACGACTCGAACACATCACTACACGTTAACATTCGCAAATATTTCCAAGTCTTGACACGTGTTTATAATAAAAACATCACCCCTAGTCTGGGGAGAAAAAAATACACGATAAGTTCCCTACATCTCGTACTATTCTTCACAATATCCATAGAATGAGTACAATAAATATAATAACAGGGGTGAATCGCAGGTGTGTCGAAGAACCGGTCCGCGGCCGAAGGAAGGCGTGAAAAACTCATTCGTAAACAACAAAATGAGAACCGATGTTATAACTCAGGCAGAGGGGGAGCGTCAGGTGCTGAGTTAAGATAAAGTACTGACGTTATGCTCTATCCTGTGATTTAGATATGACCTTCTCAACGCAATCTGCATTAGTAACGCCGCGGGGGTGGCCCCGCCTCCTGCCTCTATTTTATTGGAACTTAACACCTGCGTGATATGAAAAGGGAATGTTTTATATGCTTGTCGTATCGTACAGCCTGCGTCTATTATAACTATTGTTATAGCAACAAAGTACTGAAGTAAGTGCAGAAGATGTTTATGCGTGACAAAAAGTACCTACTAAGCTAAAAGACCGTGACGTGTGAAATGTTACAACATAGCATAACTAAGATACATATTAAGTCTGCGTATCTCATCATAAAAATGAACCGGCGAAATGTATGCAAGTGAGCGCGTAACTTTCAAAAGGCTCAATCAGGATAATTCTTTTTGTGTTCATTATTTTCAGGAAAAGTTTTGTATAAAAGAAAAAAAGAAAATTGAATTGAAGGTGTCGCGGGAACGGGATCGGAATTCCACGCAGGCAGGTCGCGACCAACAGCTAGTCAAAGATATATTTTTTAAACACTCGTTCCGTCCTAACCCGAACTCAAATCGAGATTATGGCACTGAGACTCGAATATATCGATGCAAATAGCATATCTCCAGCATTAGATACGTATGGGTGTCACATAAGCCATTTGGACTATAACACGTTCGATAGCCCGAGGCCCGAAGCCGATAGCCCAGTGCAGTACGGGAGAGAGCCGGGCCATAAATCATAGCAGCATTACCGATACAGAACTGTGCTGTTACGAACGTAATTGTTATTATGCTAATTTTGAATGATATACGTAGTACATAGTCCTATCGAATCTTGATATTACTAGAATAAGAATTAGGACTATTATCTTGCATACGTAGGATAGTAATATTGTATTTCAAATTGCTGCACAATTTGAAATACAATATTCTTTATACTGCTAAATTAATAGTTTTACCCAACCTGTTTGTAGCCCTATATGGCGTGGTAATACATGACTGCTAAGTTGAAATCGCAGCTTTGATTCACGCTCAGTCACATTGGTCTTATTAATGATCTTTTAAAAAAATCCATATTAATATTATAAATGCGAAAGTAACTGTCGGTCTGTCTGTCTGTTACGCTTTCAGACCTAAAACACTGAACCGACTGACGAAATTTTGTACAGAGATAGATTACACCTTGGGAAAGGACATAGGCTGTTTGGTCGCGATAACTTAGATCCACGCGGGCGGAGACGCGGGCAAAAGTTAGTATTGTGTATTTTAAATCGGAGGCCAAAATAAAACGGAGTCTATTACCCTGAAATCTTTGACTATATACTGTATAGACACTCAAGACAGCTCGAAATATGCGTTATGAGTGAGTAAGCTAATGTCAATATTGTCTTGAAACTGTCAATGTGTTCAGTATTCATGTTATACTATGTAGGTAGGTATAGTACATGCTAAACTTGTACCAAAGTGTACTGTGTAGGTACTGTGTCTATAGAGTTTGTATATAGTCTAAGCGTCCAATCTACTTGCAACTTTCAAGAAAGAACTTGAAATAATGACACGTCCATGAAAAAGTTTTTCGTTATAATGTTCTCCTATAAACCTTCTATTCCTGAACTAGCTTTATGGACTAGCTTTCAGAATAAAAATATGCTGCACTGTCCAGGAGCGTGAAGACAGTACTAAGTTTTCAAAAGTTCAAAGGAACTCTCAGCAATTGTATTTTAAAGGTTCTGTTATGTCGTCGCTAAGTCCAGTAAGCCTACCACGAAACGGTATGTACCAAAGTTGCGGACCGAAATTTCGTCACATATTTCGTTGGACCTAAATCCTATCAGAAAAATCTGCCGTAACTTCATGATACGGAAATGCTTAGTTCTGTGACTTTTTAGTATGGATAGGCTCACGTTTTGACCTCTATATCACATGCTAGTAAGACATGATGTGGTCTACGATGAAACACGTTTGCCTAGAAGGAACCTATTCATTAGGATTCCTAGGAAAAAGGTCTCTTGGCACAAAGATATGTAGATAACTCTATAATACACACAATAAGACAGGAAATTAAGACAAGTCATAAATAAATAGCAGAATGTACAATGGGCGGTCTTATCACCAACGGCGATCTCTTCCAGGCAGCCTTCAGTTCCTCTTCTTGCTTCCACGAACTGGTCCGAAGTTTCGAATGAACGTTTCGTGGTAACCCCCAGTTATCCACTTCTAGCAGGCATTGAGCAATAAGGTGAACTTTTAAAAGCGATTTTCTCGCCCAGAGTGAGATTACTTTCGCATCGACGACGCCCGCACGCCCTGTGTGGTGCGTTGTGTCTGAACTAAGTTTTAATGGTGGACGGTGCTTGTCGGTTTGTGAAGTTACGCGGTTTTGAAGCGCACAAATGCGGGCATTTCACTGAGATCCCTACCGTTTTATTATTTAAATGATGTTATTAAATGGTGTTATTTTGTCCTCAGGAGTTTTCAAGTGCCGGTTTTTGTAATAGGTATACAAACAATGTTGTAGGTTGTGGGTGTCCCCATGTGTATATTGTTAATCCATACCTAGTAATGGATAAATTGCCATACCGTGGTGAACTAGCCGTATTCTTGATTTTACAAGAACCCTGGTGTTGCGTTTGTCCAAAAGTTGAGGTCTATGGATAAAAGCAACACCAGGGAAGTCACACAAGCACATGGCTCACCTGATCGAAAGTGGTTACTGAGGTAACCACATTCGATCAGGTGAGCCATGTGCTTGTCTGCTACTTAAGTGGTATAAAAAAACTATAAACTATTTTCTTATTTATTTCTACAAAACAGAAGTGCTTCGTCGATTATGCATAAAATCATTTAAATTACTTTTCTCTGAAATAACACGATTTTTAGAATTTTTAGAAGACGCGTTGTTTGTTTCCAAATGGGAAAGAGGAGGAAAAATGGACAAATAGCATTCCATAAAATAGTCTACAAAACTTAAAAAAACGGCAGCAATATCTTTGCTGCGGAAGTTTATATTTGAGTGACTTTGAACTGTTTGCCTGAACGAGCTTATATTTACACAATATTCCTATTTGCTCGAGAAATGGTTCGTTGCTATAAAGCTCAATGATACGGATATTCTTTGTTAGCATACTTTTTCTACTCTTTGGCCTTCTTATGAACTTCAAGACTGTTTCATTGCAAATAAATTTGTGATATTTTTTTAATAATAATGACGTGTCTAAGCCAAAAAAATCGTTTAATCTGTATAGACTACATGAAAGTCATTTGCGAAACCCCGAAACAGATTAAAGAAAATAAAATAATAAGAATTAAGCCCACTTAATACCACATACATAGGTACATATTGGGAGAGGCCTATGTCCAGCAGTGGACTACGATAGGCTAATCCATTAATTGATTGAATACTTTACTAAACTGTCCACCGGTTTAAAAAGGCGTCCTAAGAAGACAAGGAATTCAGGGGCTTAAGTATTTGTGGTCTATTCACAAACAGTTATATTACTACATACAATCACGCCTTTATCCCCGGAGTTAGGCAGAGGTGAATTAACACCCACATTTCACCATTTATTGTATTAGGTAATAGGAGGTAAGAATACGGCAATAATTCCAGGCACTATTGTTGATTCGAGCCATGTATCGTTAATAGTATTCCAAGAATACAAGGTATGTCCAGACTGAAATATGAGTACACATTTTTGATTAAGATTAACCAACTTTGAACATCGAAAATTACCCACATAATCAAATAAAAAATCCGATAGTCGGTAGATTCCGCTGTGTGGTCCGAAAGCCATTATCCATACAAGTCCGAAGCTACATTATCTTAATGGCGACGACATCGAACACAAATTATGTATTCGTGGGCACAATCGGGCCAAATGAGAGGCCAATCAGCCACCAACCATGCACATGTAAATGGCACATTGACAGACGTGACGGCAAACGGAATCGATAATTTGCGCACATGCCCAATATTGGGCGATACAATGTGTTTGTGTGCACATTTGTATTGGTTTATCCTTATAATGATGCGATAAATACATAAAACTTTCGGACGACACCCTTGGGATGAGATGGGGTTATCCTATTGTACTTTACCAAGCTATTCAGCATAATAACAACTAGTATTTGGCAAAATTCAATCCGGGTAAAATAACGCTCCTGGCTTCATGCCATGCTTCATTTAAAACTATCTCACAGGTTTAAAAAAGTTTTAATTATTCCTATTATTTACAAATTTGATACCTATACATATACACACGCCTGTAAATCCCTGAATGGGTAGGCAGAGGTATATCTTACATTTCACGAACCATGATTTCCGGTCCCACGTAATAGGGGGCCAGCCTATTGCCGTCTAGCGGGCACTTTGTCATGGGCTGTATGTTTACTGTTTGATGGAGAACAGCCCCATCCCTAAGTCGCCTTTTACGACGACGATAGGTATCAGATTTATTAATAATAAGAATAAATAAATACTAAGAAATTATAGGAACTTTGTTCCGAGAAAGGAACACAAGATATCTGTAATATCTTTAAATTTTCATCACGTATTATCAAACTCTACAAAATTAATTAGGTAATATCTACATTAAGGTCTTTATCTAATGAAATAAGCCTCGTTAAAATAATTAATTTGCGAAACATCATTCGAGAACCTACTTTAAATATTTAAGGATTATTTAAAGAGAATAATTTATATAAGAACTAGGTATTATGAAAATAAATGAAGCAATTTGTAAGTCAAGAAAATAAAGTTATCTCTACTCCAAGTACACGATGAATTCATATCACTTGTTAGGCGAACGACAATAGTTGTCGCAGCTGTCACTTAACAATATGAATACATACAGAGACGGGACAAGTATTCACTGACAATAAATCACAGTTACTCCACACGTTTGTTACAAAAAAGTCGCGCTATATTTGCTAATGATAGTAAGTAATGATGTATAGTATAAAACTAATTGTACAGGATTATAAAAATTTAGCCCGAGACCGCTAGTACATCAGGAATTAAAGGTCGTTAGCATGATGTTAAATTACCTATAACATTCTAGGTACTAGAAGTTAATGAGTTATTAAGGCCCCGAATCAGATTAGCATCGAAAAATCGGTATTTTCGAAACCGTTTTTCTTTTTAACTATAAAACCTAAAGATCTGGAATTTACATCCCTGCATACTACAGGATATACAGAGTAACTTCACCTTTTCATAAATTCAATAAAAAAGGAGGAAATAGTTGAAAAGAGGCTCTGAACATCACTCTACTCTTTCTTATGAAACCAAATATTTTCTACAATACGTATCCAAATAGTCTAATATTTCAGATATATGTTAAATGAGTGTATTAGCATGACGTGACCTTCTTAGTTTGTAATCGTATCCTATAAAATTATCAATTAAAATTAGTTTTACTGATTTTTACGGCTGAAAAACGAGCGAATGACCTTGAGCATTTGTATGGTCAAAGTCATTCGCGTATGTAATCGCCTTAAATATACAAATGGTTTTTCGAATCGCACAGGTAGAGTCAAGAGTTTATTTCAATGCGCTAATACGTACAAACAAACTTTAGTACACCTAGACGCATATTTATCTTTCTTTTCTTGCCGAGTAATACTGTGAAGTGAACGAACCCTTATATTCTGATATGTGTACGAGTTAAAGTCGAACTTCTACAATAGAGAACGTCACTATTATGTTAACTGGAGATGTTCGTAAGCGCGTGCAAACCACAACGACACCAGTTTCCTTGTAAACTGAACAACTTTACTTGTAACAAATACACCAAGTTTTTCTTTCATTCACATAAAAGTGATATTTTGCTTCATACGAAGAACTTAAGTTAAACAAATGTGTTCTTGCGTTCTGTTTGTATTAACTTGGAGCATGAACAACAGTCAAGCCCTTTTATGGGAAAACATTGAATATTTTCTTAGGCTTATAAAGTTTTAATAGAATAACAAAGAAATAATGGTAACAACATAATTTTCTGTTTGTGGAGTCAAACGCCATATCGTCTAAGAACTCTCATTCGAATATATGGTTGGATTTTCTGGCAGGGTACTGCTTTGGGATTTCTTTTGACATGAAGATGTTTCCTTTTCCTTTATTCAAATAATATATACTCACTTTCGTATGATAATGTAATTATCAAAGTAAAAAGAAGTAAGTAACAGATACGTTTCACATACTGATATTATTATTAAGATTCGTAATTCCCAACTAAGTACTAGTTTTATTACAAATTTAAAGGAAAAGTTAGGTGAATAATACCTAATGTGCTTCAAAAATTTCTTTTTTTTTAAACCAATTAGGTGGCAGGTTCTTCAAATATTATTGCATTTGGTAACCTACTTTAGTAGTCGTTATGTTGTTTTGACTATTTATTTAGGACTAAAGATAAGATTAATCGGTTTATCTCTTATCTAACAGTAATTAAAAAGATTATAATTAAGCACAGATATCATTTGATAACAGTTTAAACCAAAATTACATAATTTTAATGAAAATAATTTGAATGAATTAGGTAAGTATATGATTGACGACCTAAAAAAGGTGGCTGGGATGGACTGGATACGAAAGGTGAAGGATCAGGAGCAAAAGTGCACAATAGGAGAGTGCTAATCCAGCAGTAAACTGCAATCGGCAGGAAAATGAATTGATTGAAGTAAGTATATTGCAACTAAATGGTCGGGTGGTATGGCGCACAGTGGGAAAGGCATAATTAGGACACATCAATGTGACTCCACCTCGCCTGATGGTAAACTGAAGGCATGTTCACTGTTCAGCAGTGGTCATCAGGAGGTTAATTGATTAAGTTATTAAGTGTTATTTTTATATCTACACTTTATATAGCCTTTCATTTATCTCCTCGCCTTCGTACTAAAACCTTGGTAAGACAGTTCATCGTAAAACCTCGTTAATACCTAAAGTTAAGTGACGTCACTTCGAAGTCGTAACAAAAATAATGTCGTTCCTCAACCGTAAGCTTTGGTTCAATTAATAGAAAATTTATTCTTCTACGGGTAGGACTTTAGGACTTAAGAATTAAAGAACATTAATATGCATAGAAATGGTAGTCACTTGCCTCGTGGGTTTATGTATTAAAGAACGTAGGTACAGGCTTGAGACATCTACAGAGTAAAGTGTTCTACTAGCAGTTGCATCTACTTGGAGTTCATGCTACTTCTTGGAAAGGTTTTCAAGTACTTACATAATGTACTTTTAGTTACTATTTGTGACCGAGACGCAAGTAGAAAGGTTTTTTCAGGCAAAACTTCCGAATATATCAGAGAAAGGTTATGTCCCAATACTCCCAATCTTCAAAGAAGAGTAACACAGAAATATATCTGCTTTTCTGAACTGCCGCTATTGGTGCAATATCGAATATGGGCTTGATATATGCAGATGAAATTTAATTCTTAGCGACTCTCCTAGCTGAAGAATCCCACAATAACAGAGGTAGCTCCTAAAGAATTTAAGCAGTAGTGTATAGGTACGTTGTAGTCTTTGTCTACCATTCTATTCTGAGGGAAGAAAGATTAGTTTATGTATGTATGCTACCTCAATGGTATAAAAAAGAGACAACGCATTTGTCCGTGACCCGGCACGTAGTAAGACGATAAGACGAAGATGAATTATTCAGCGAACAAACAGACTGCAACGATTGCTATGAAATTCTCGATTCATTACCGACGCGTCGACTCATTCAAATTCCGAAGAAGTGTTGTAATTATTCAACAGTGGAGTGAGGCACATAATGTAAGTTTTAATGAAAGAAAGTACAGGTCCATTACGGATGGAATATTCATTTCCTTGCGAGTGGCAGGCCTGCCCCCGCGCGAATAATAATGATATCCAGTTATTGTTATGGCTTCTATGTAAGCTGAATTAATTCTACGAGCACAATTTGCTACATGGGTCGGCACCACTGTGACGTTTAAGTTATAATACTTAATGAGCGCCCGGCCATCGCGACGGAAGCAATGTATTCAGATAGAGCTCACTTTTGCTTAAATTAAATTAGCTAGATAAATTCATTATATTACGAGTTGGTTTTGGTACACGCTTTTGATCCAAATTAGTAGGTTATGTTTTGCCTCATTCGCTGACTAGTTGCTTTTGATATAGAGGTTCAAGTTCCAATTCAAAGTTCCCGGGTCAGGCGAATTGTCTTTGTCTGTTAAAAATTTCCTATTCCCGTAGAGAATACCATAATATAGGCACACTCTCTATTAAGTGCATGGGACAACAATTATGAAAGTTGAAAAGCCATGATCGTAGCAGGTGAAAAAATGTGGACTCTGCAAATCCCACTGGAAAAGAGGTCCGACTGTTTGTATGTATATGTATGATATACTAGGCTTGTGCAGAAGTATAATTCACACACATTTGGCATTTATTCCCGTAAATACTAAACTTCTCGTATAAATTACATATAAGAGTACTTAAATAGTTTCAGGTGTATTCCGTATTCGGATGAGCGCATCGAACAAATCCTCCGGTATTAATACTCGGTTTAGGAATGGCCACACAAGGCACATAAATGGGACCTTGCATTTCGTTCACACTACGGCATCGTTACGTAGACGAAAGTCGAACGTGACGTTCGCATATTGACATTTCATTTGACATTTGAAACGATGTAGATTTGTTCTACCCATAGAGTGAATAATTAGAAGACAGTGCCCTTGAATATATGATTTTTAAGGGTATTTCGTTTGTTCTGTGGCTAAGTTTTTATTGTTACAGATTACATACATTCATAGGCCGCGGTTTCATAAAAGGTGGGTCGTATACTACTTTACCACTTTTTTATACGTTATAAATGCGAAAGTTCGGATAAAAAATACCAATCGAATTGAGAACACTCCTCTTTTTGAAGTCGGTTATAAATGGATGTTAATTTGTTACTCAATCACGCTAGAGCGCCTAAATGAATCGTATTAGTAAAGTTTACACAGTTGTATATCATACTTATTGTGTGTTAAAAGTAGGTCAAAGATTTCAAATAAAGTGGTTCTAGAAGTGTATTTTCAAAAATTTTACCTGTTTTACATTAATTGGAGCCCGATAATAGGGGGTAAGCCCTGTTACCTACCAGGCACGTTTCCAATTCCCATCAGTAAACCTCAACAATACGTAAACACAATTATTAAAATCCCTACTTCCCTACTAATATTATAAATGTGAAAGTAACTCTGTCTGTCTGTCTGTCTGTCTGTCTGTCTCGCTTTCACGCTCAAACCAATGAACCGATTTTGATGAAATTTGGTATAGGGGTAGATTAGACCTCGAGAAAGGACATAGGCTATGTTTGGTCGCGATAACCGACATCCACGCGGGCGGAGCCGCGGGCAAAAGCTAGTATAAAATATAGCTTCTTTATCGTGCGAAAAATCCCCACGGATACCTCCCCCACCGGAACCGGTGGAGGAGGTTATGTCGGACTCGAACCGACTAAAGCGCACGCCGTCTGAGATGAGATTATCGTACACATAATCCCGCATCCAGGTCGAACATAAAACATTATCCAAGTTCATAAACAATTTTTTTTTTTCATTACAGCAAAAATAAACAGGAGATCCGTTTCAATAAATCTATATGAAATTTACAGGCAATATTTGTAAGGATTTTAATGAATTAATAAAACAACAACGGTAAATAATGAATACAGTTTAATACTTTGATCCCATAATCGACAATAAATAGTATATTGAAACAACTTCAATTATTTACCCAGAAAATATGCGAATAAAGGTATAATTCCGAAGCTGACCGCATACAACAACGACAGACGCATGCAGCACATACAGCGTACCCATTACTTGTTAAACTCCGATACGAATAAAAGGGACCATTGCGAAGCCGCAATGAATTACGCGCAAGTGCTGCGTGCGTCGGCAGTTATCGTATGCAGTCGACTACGGAATCATACCTTAATGCAACAGCTGCTTTAAGATGTTTTCATAAATTAAAATACAACAAAAATACAATCCGAAAGTAAGATTTGAACGTAGATTGATAGCAAAATGAAAGTGTGTTGTTATTTGCACAATCTTAACACACGACGAGGTGGCCGAGTGGTTAAGGCGTTGGACTGCTAATCCAATGTGCTCTGCACGCGTGGGTTCGAATCCCATCCTCGTCGAAATTTTTATCTAAATTAATTTTATGCCCAAAACATTGTTTTTATTATTGATATTTTAGTAGAGCAAAACCTTACATAGATATTATGTTTGTAAAGCAACAATTTATAAAAAAGAAAAATATGGTATTATTAGAACGAAAATGTAACAAAGCGTATATTTTTTTTAAATTAGATTACTAAATTATCCCGAATACAAAAGAGATTGAGATTTGAGGCCAGGTTTCTTAAATTTCGCTTTCAAACCAGAAAAATAAAATGTTCTAATAAAAATTCAAGACTGCCTCTAGCGTGAATTGAGTGAACATCCCCGCATATAATCCGCTTTGTTCCAAATTAGATAAATTATACCACAAAAAGATTCCCACAAAAGAGGCCCGCCGAATGGGATGGCAATAAACATTGCGAATGTCAAATTCAGTCGGAATGCTAAATCGACACGTCTTAGACAGGGCGTCCCTGTTTGGGATATAATACGGTGAGAGACAACGACTTTCAATGCATTATTTAGAAAAATATTTTTTATCTTAGATATTTCTTGTGGGTACTGTATCATTCTTATGTATATTATGCTTGGTCCTACCTCGTACTTTCTTTGTACTCCTTGATTAATGATAAGAACTGAGACAATAACACCAAGACATTGAACTGTCTTTCACATTAAAATTCTGAAAGATTTAATGAACTACAGTGGTAAATGGGTACTTTTGTTTTCAAACTCTAAGGATTTTGTGAACTTGATCAAGTACATATTTCAATATAATTAAACAACCTGCAATTCTAGAGAAAAAAAAAATGTTTTTCAAATAAACGAACAGTACTGTACGAGGTTTTACGTATATTTTTAGAATTAATATCGCTTTGCTATAACATGTACAAAGACCACACACACGTATTCCTCAAAATCACACATAAGTACATAACCCAATTATTCCAAAGCAGGTTAGACAAAAGAAGCACAAGAAAGGTAAAAGAATGAAATAAATAAAACACCGAGATTTAATAACGTAAGACGTCACATGTCAGGGTGAGGCGGGGTGGGCGACGGCACAGCCGCGTCTCTAGTGGCCACGGATTGGCGACGGCTAGGAAATGGCTTTGTTTCCTCCCGCCGAGCCACAGCCGCGCGTCCATCCGCCGGGAAATAAAATAAATGAATATCACATTATAAGACACCCGGGTAAGGGAACATTGCAAATAAAAATAACCTTAAATGGTAGAGACACCGCTGTTTAAAAGCCTCGTCTCAAGAAATTAGATCCAGGTGAATTTCACTTGTTTGGTGGCGTGACATAATGAGTTGTGTTGTTTAACAAAAATCCGTTTTAAAATTGTAAATGCGAGACTTCGTGACTAATAAGGCTTAGCGTTATGATATTTACTGAATATATTCTGTAATAAGCGAAAAAGCCATGGCTTTATTCTTAATTACGTTAACTAACTTTTGAAAAATATTTCACCATGTTGTAATCCATTCCTGGAAGCTATTTTCGAACTAGATAGCGTGCTGAAACACTGGAGTATAGACATGAAACAAGGGAAACAACTTTGTACTCTACATATTTCATAGCATAATTATAACTGCAAAACTATTACAAATAACGACGAAAGTTTTGTCTGTTCATCATCAAATTTATAGTTTCAGACAAAAAGCAGCCGTTTTGTGTTTACCTTTATAGTGTTACTTAACTGATAGGGTTTTAATTTAGTGGGTCACGTTTCTTTGATGTATACGCATTGGTTGATTGATGTCGATATAATAAATCCCATCAAAAACATAAATGTGAAATGTAGTCAAGGTCAATTGATATAATATGCATTAGTTGTTGACTTCAACGACAAAAGAAGTGAGATCTTAATAGGCGCCAAGGTCAATAGTCAGTTCTGAAATTTATTTACAACATAAAATATTTTATAACAATTTATAATATCATTTCTTTTAATATTTGAGGATAATAATTAAGGCTGCAAAACTAATACAAATAACACGAAAGTGTTGTCTATTCATCATCAATTTGTAGTTTCAGAAAAGAGGCGTGTTTAACTGTCAGGTTACTGAACTGATAGAGTAACTGTTAGGTTACTAGCTGTTAGGGTTTTAATTTTAGTGAGGCACATTTCTGTGATGTATACACATTGTTCGATTGATGTAGACATACTAAATACTGGCTGGTTACATCAGAACATTAGTCACAACAAAAAGAACGCCTGCCATTAATCACATATCAATAATACGGTGCGCGGTGTATCGGTTGCTTGCACAGCTCGGAAGAGAATCAATAGCTACGTATTTAATTGATACTCGTAGAAAAAATACCAACTCGCTTATTTCCCACGAGGCTTGTTATATGCGATACTTTATATAATCCCAAATGAACACTTCAAGCCAAACATATCAATACTGGATGTTCTGTGAATATTCATTGGCGATAGGGCTGTGGCTTGTGAGGAATAAAGTTTTTAATGTTTCAATTTGAGTTGAACACTGCATAAAATGTTCATTTTCAATTACTTTTCTTTTGTTTGGTGTACAATAAAGTTTATTTCTATTCTATTCTATAATGAGAAGATGGAAACTGCTCGCAGCCGTTGCCATAATTCTGTTAAGTGCTGTGCAGAGCCGATTTTGTAACCTAATAAAAAAATATAGGGGATATATACAATATAGGTACTATGAGACATCAAATCGCGACATAGCACTTATGAAAAGTCAGTTCCCTTAACTATTCGTACACCCAGTGCCTAATCCAGACAGAGCATGATGGCAATCGCTTTGTAGAAAATAGATCGAAAACTCGAATGTTGAAATTCAGTAGGTACTGTTACTAAGGGACTCTATAACTTACGATTGTGGTTAAGATAGGTGATAAAAATGGTGTAGCCCAGCAAGAGCACCCAGTTGAATAGCACCTGCGGGAATAGCTTCTAGCCTATAGTCAATTAAGGGCATCTATAAAAAAATCTGGCAGATGCTATTCGTGGATACAAAAAACACGCAAAAAATAAAAGCTTTTGGTTTAAACAAAGAAAATATATGCGGTAGCGCAGCCCTACGACGGATACACATTCAACCAATCCGTAGTGCGTCCAATGTAAATAGCAAACACCAGTAAAAAAACAGGAATGCTGGAATAACGAATGCAAAGCGTAGCGCGGATGAGTGCAACCTCTCAATACATTGATTATCGGGAAGCTTGTGTATTTACCTCGGGGAATAGAAAACATATCAAAAATCAACAGTTAGAATCCATATTCAGACTCTGCTTTGAAATACGTGAATGTTTAGCGTATTTCATTTCGTTTACGGAAATATATACCTTGTTTACAACTTCATGGCTTACTATTTCTAATTAATTGAACTACTACGAAGATTAGGTATTACTATGGTAGATATCACCCTAGCGCTGCCGAAAACATGTTGTATACCACAGGGTATAACTCGTATATAGTTTACTAGCTTTTGCCCGCGGCTCCGCCCGCGTGGATGTCGGTTATCGCGACCAAACATAGCCCATGTCCTTTCTCAAGGTCTAATCTACCCCTATACCAAATTTCATCAAAATCGGTTCAGCGCTTTAGTCGTAAAAGCGAGACAGACAGACAGAGTTATACATTATAGATAACACACTTGTACTTTTCCACAATATTTATTGTTCTCCTAACCGGTTTCACCTCACGGCATTCTCAAAGGATCAATGTAATCCTTTGAGAATGCCGTGAGGTGAAACCGGTTAGGAGAACAATAAATATTGTGGAAAAGTACAAGTGTGTTATCTATAATGTATAATAATAACTTCCACCAAGTGCCATCAATCAACAGTATAAGTAGACAGAGTTACTTTCGCATTTATAATATTAGTAGGGATTGAGATATGTTGCGAGAAACTACATAATAACATCACAAGTTGTATTCGAGCAAAGTCCAAAACAAAAGCTAGTTCAACTTTTATAGCTCCAGTTAAACCATATCGAGCTTTAAAATCGCTCCAGTATCATTGAATTTAATCAAATTCTGTTCAAAACATGCACATGAATATTTCCAACATTCTTCAATATTACACGCGCCCCAACAAAATTAGCTTACTATTAATATTATGAATATTTAACAGTTCCGCCAGTTTAATTTCATTATCGGTTGGGTAAATTAAATTTTATTAGATCAGTGTTGAATGTGGTATATTTACAGGTGTCTGTGTCAAACGGCCCGGTCACGGAAGCAACAAATATGGCGGAACACGCGATTTCGTTGGTTTGCTTTATTAAATAATTGACGTACGAATATAGAAGATTGATGGGACCTCATTATTTAGGCTGCTATTAGGACAATGGATGGACTGTGATGTGTTGATTTAGTTCATTATGCAATAATTTGGTGGTTGTTAAAATGGTATATATTTTTCTTTTATTTTAATAGTTCCTAATAACCCACCCGCTGCCACGACAGCACATTATCATCTTTTATATTACATTTTATTATTCAGAATTCATTGTAACAAAGATCTTTTGTAACGGACATCATCCATTTTGGTCCAAGGAATCACTTTTCAGAACTTATTGTATAGACAATCTGTCAAATCTGTCAATCTGTCCTCAGAATGAAGAATGTATGAAATTTGACGTATATGACAGTCGTCAACTCATTTCATAAATGTCAAATTCCATACATTCGTCATTGTATTCTACAATACGCTGGCCAACAAATTGCCACTTAGGGGGGAGGAGGGGAGGGGGGGGGGGCTTTGATCTAGTTATAAATCAAATTTCAGGTTTGAAGATCGTTCTGGAATCCATACATGCTTTGGGATCAGCAGCTTTGGTAATTAAGGCCCTAGATACTAAAGCTGTAGGACCATTACTTTCTGTTTCAAATTATCCATTGTTCAGCAACTTCTGAAGGCGTACACCATGTCCAGTTTAATTTTGTCACACACCTTGATTACAGCTTTGAGGACAATTTGGAGTAATTTTGCTGTCATCACATAATGAGGAGTGGCGTTCGTTTGAAATAATAATGATAGGAATTTAGACACGCAAAAGGTCATGCCACCCCACCCCGGAGGACCTTCAAACAACCTTCAGGGTAGCTAGGCCTATGCTTCAGCCTTCACATACGTCACGAGCTTCCGTTACCAAGTCTATGATTACACTTTACTGAAGCTAAATGGTCAATAACGCGTTTCCTATTGAACCTTGGTATACGCCTTGGTCCTGTTGGTTTTCCTATTATATTTTTTTCATTACAATAATAGTATTATCGTAGTAAACATGTATTCGTATCGTATTGTCATTATAATCGTATTAAATGTATTACTTAATCTTTGTAAATATACTCAAATCTTACAAGATATTATCTGTTATACTTTCAACGCGAAATTATCAATATTGTAAGCGTTAGTAATATTTATCACTCAGATTACTGACTGCTGCATAGCTTCGATATCGCCTAATGTTACCATTGGGTCGTGGAGGTCAGATGGCAATCGCTTCACGGAAAATATCGAGGTCTAGCCAAATCCGTAATTGAGACTGGTAAAAGCGGACCCCAGACTCCGAGCTGAAAATCTTCGGATGCGACTGGGAATTAACGGTAGGATGAAGAAGAAGATTACTGACTAAATAAACTGTGATCTGGGAACACCCAACAATTCCGAAATACTTAATTCCGAATTTCAATATTCCGATTTTCAAAATTCCGAATATTATAATTCCTAAGAAACAAAACTCCGAGTATTCAAAAACACGATAGTTATTTATCCGAAAGTTATAAATACGAATGTTCATTCTTCCGAATTTCATTTTTACGAATAATTAAAAATCCGTAGTATTATTGGCCCGAAAAACGTTATTCCGAATTTCAAATTTCCGAAAATTCATTGCTCAAATTGAAAATTTGTATCAAAAATAGGTAAAAGTTAAAATTGATTTGACATGTTGCGCATTTTAGAGTTGATTTTTTATAATAATAAATTAATTTTCTGGCCAATTATTACGTATAAAAATTAAGCCAAACCCGACTTGCCGTGGTCCTACTGCCGTGGTACTTGTTTGCCCTACACTAGAGTGTTATTTAAAAACCGGAGGCGCGGAGGGAGGGCAGTCCTCGCCCGCAGTAACGAAGCTCAGGCGCCCGGGCGAGCTGGAGCGGCTGAGGCTGGTCGCCGGAGGCGACCAGCAAGCCGAAGCTGCGGAAGCGAGCATGGGTGCCCGAACTTTGTTACGCAAGGGCGGAAGGACTGCACATCCCGTAGCGCCGGAGAAGAGCGAAACTAATGCATGCCTGCATGCTTGCCTGCATGCATGCTTGCCTGAATGCATGCTTGCCTGAATGCATGCTTGCCTGCATGCATGCTTGCCTGCATGCATGCTTGCCTGCATGCTTGCCTGCATGCTTGCCTGCATGCTTGCCTGCATGCTTGCCTGCATGCATGTTTGTTACTGAAAGTTGTATGGCAACGTGTATTTTGTAATCATTAGCATAAATAAATTAAAATAATAGTTCAATAATTCTATTTCCTGTTTATCTCGTGTACCCCGAAAATAGCAACTATCCTACTTACCTAATGCAGGTTTACAAGGCGCTAGATTGTCGGGTTTGTGTTGTTTCGGAGTTTTGATAATCGGAATTCGTATTTATGATATTTCGGATTATTAATAATTCGGAATTGTAATAGTTCGGTATCTTCAAATACGGAATTTTAATATTCGCAGTTATAATCGTTAGGAATTTTGAAATTCGGGTTTTCAATAAATAGGATTTATGATACATCGGATATCTGACTTTCGGAATTTTGAATGATTCGGAATTATGAAATTCGGAATTTTGAAATTCGTGATTGTAACTTTCGGAATAAGGCTTTTCGTATTTATGTAGTGTACCCCTGTGATCTAGAATAAGACTAGTCTGTGTCTGAGGTCAAGCATACAGAAAACTAGGAGTCCATACGATGTCAACATTGTGAACCACTATTTAGTACAGTTTCGAGTAATCACTTTAGTGTTAAATCTAATGGAGTCATAACAGCTATGGTATGTATCTGGTTTATGCATCTTATTAGGTTAAAAGACATTAAAACCCAGATCTATAAGCACGATCATTAAATTACAAGAACACCTGAAACAAAGCAATATCTCAAGAGATGCTTTACATAACATTTATTTATAATACAGCTATGAGTACTAATCACGACATCCACAAAAGTTGAACCGTCGCTCTCACGTTTCATCAGGCCCGTTATCCACTCGACAAAGGAGGTCAAAGGAAAATTAGGTCAATTTAATTCGCGTTAAACCTGAAGGAATGCCTTACGAGCTTGATGCACGTATTTAACCTTCCCGCTTGTGTTCGTCGGATTTAAAAGCATAAGGCTATGTTTACATAAGAAGCTAATAAGGTTCTGACTACACTGTATGAAACTAGAGAATATCGTATCGAAAACTATTGTTACCATCAAACCTTGGATCGAACAGTAGAACCCCGCGATCAAACCACGGGCAACAAACCAAATAATATTAAGATGCATATTTTATTATCTGCCTCCACATGGTGGGGGAAGCCTCTTCGGCCTGTTAAGGAGCTACTGGTTTCTATATATTATATTTTATCTTTATTATACGTAGCTTTCATTAGTGGCAGGCATTTGGAGCCCTAAAAAGTCCAACCGGTATGACTACAGAACTTCGATACTGCCAATTGGTTGTGGAGGTCGGATGGTAGTCGCTTCACGGAAAAATATCAATGTTCAGCCGCATCACAGTTAGACTGGCAAGCTGACCCCAACTGAGTTGTAAAAAGGCTCAGAGAACAACAATGACGTAGCGTAATAACGAGTAGGTACCTACCTTCTACAAGACTCATTTTATCGGATCCCATCGGAAATTACGTATTTCAATGAGTGATATTCGCGTAAACTTCAGACAGTATCTTATACAAGACTTTAAAAAAAATAGGGTATATTTACCTGACTGCCAAGAAGGTAGAGTGTACAAAAAAAAAACCGAAATGGATCAAAAAAGCGTTTTTGATCCACACAACAGAAGAGCCAACTAATTCAATTAGTTCCTAGTTTTGTTGGTAACCGATCGACTCCACTCGCTGACTCGCCGGACTATTAAAAAGGTGCGTTGTTTTGACGTTTTGGCTGACTAGTAAATTGGATCGTTGCGTAGAATATTAACGGGTTTCGGTTCAACGTGTTTCCGTTATGAGTGATTGCCTTTTTCTTTTGCTTATTTGGATGTAGCAAATTTTAGTTTTAGAACTAACACAAAGCTGCCGAAAAGTCAGATAAAATACTAGATTACTTCAGTGTCTCGCTCCGATATAGAATAGGTCACGAATGCAATAAGGGTATAAGTTATTCTTAATTTATCTAATTTTGATAATAGGTAAGTTCTAGATTGGTTAGATTAGGTTTTTATATACAGTCGACAAAGATGATACGGTTGCACTTTTTCTTATAAAGTTGTATGTAAAGGTGAAACTGTATCTTCTTTGTCGACTGTACATCAGCGATAATAATTCTTTACCTAGTTGTACAATTTTATGATTCTTGTTTTTTGGAAAGGAGATGTGTCATAAAATCAGTCAAGATGTTAATTAATGTTAATTGTGACAGATTTAATGACACTGGTTTATGATAAAATCATAAATATCTTAAATTTGCAAACACACTCATACGTCTAGATTGGGTGGTATTTAGAAGAATGATAAAGTATTACTATTTTCAATACGCTAGACTGCGATTACAAATGGTATTTAATCTTAATTTACGTTGGTAGGTACATACAGTACGTACCTAGGTACTCTGTAATCGGATTTTCTTTTCTTTTGAAAAATAAAATAATAAAATCAATAATATTATAAGCTTTCACTCAATACCCTAATCCATTTTGATCCAATACAATAACGAAAATATTCGAAAATTAGAGGTAAGTTATTGCGAATCGACATAACATTATCCTGTATTTTGAACAGATTTGATTCCTGGTAATACATAAAAAGAAAAAAATATCCTAAGGAAACGAAATAAGGCGGAAAAACAACTTGACAAGTAGGTACAGTACAATTAAAATCAGTTGAACATTCGGCTTTTTTCGGGTATAATCGCCTAAATTCGGAGACGGAAATGACACGACATACATTACCGCGATTTCTTTTATGTAGCATTCAATTTGAAGTATCCTAAACGCAATGTATACCATCTGCCAAGATGACATTACTAACCACAGACCTAAGAAAATTATAGAGAAGCGACATGAATTTGAAAATTCATTATTTATTGAAGTTTCAATAATTAATAATAAAATATCTAGACCTTCGTGGTTATTTTTTTTATGACCATCAAGAAATTGAAGTCTCGCAAAGCCATACGCAATTAAATATAGACCGGCAGCAGGCGTTGCCTAATCAATCATTTGAACTGAAAGGTAGAACGAATACATTTTTAGCCGTTTCGTTTCGGTTAATGTGCACATTAACCGGCTAAACATGGAATATCCCGACGCAAACTAACATGTTATCGAACTTTAGCTGCTTCTCGAAGATAAACCTAAGTTCAGCCGGCTAATCTTAAGTTCATGTTCACACCTACCTTTAGCCGTAACAAATACAAGTCAATATTTTACTGTTTGATGTACATAAGTAACAGTACCTACGATATTACATCGGATTAATAATAATTGATAATAATCACCAAATTAAAAACTTAAGACACCGACTTCTACCGATTTTTGTTGATAATTTATCAATTAAAAAAGTAGAAAGTAAATTTTCTTCTTTTTTAAATAAATTATATTCTTTATTAAAATAGTTACATACATTATTTACAATTTCACGAGACTGAGCAATAATTATTTTACCACGCTTTAAATTTGTTGAAGCCATGATACATAACTACTGTAAGTTAATTTTGATAAAATTTGATAGAATATGTTCACGAATGAAATTAGCGTTCATAATCATAAAATGTATCATATACGTCAAATAAATCAATTATTTTTCTTATATTTCAATATTTTTGTGTTAGTTTTGAGCTACAAAGGAGGTTTTGTTGCTCATATCGTGCTTGTATTGTATTCATTATGACAACGGGTAATATAATTAAAGGTCATATCTGTAAATTGATAACTCTATGTAAGAGACGAGGGATTCACGACAATTACCGAGGTTGACCGAATGTTCAACTGATTTTAATCGTACTGTACAAGAATTTGTAGGTAGAAAATTCGGGTGTGCGTTGTTTTATAGCTAATTGTTTTATAGAATTTCGTTTCACATAAAATTTTTCTCATATTTTCGTTTCATAGAATAATCAATACACAGAATACTTACTTTGAAGATTTTTAAATCATGGATTTTTGTTTCAAATAAAGTTTAATGTTAGAATAATCATATCATAGAATAACAAATCAAATATTTTTTATTATCATAACATACATTATATAAAATCGTTTGACATACCACTCAAAAGCTTTGCGCTAAGATAATTCGACGGAGCCCCGCTTCGCGGGGCTCCTATTTCTGGGTGGTTTTAAAAAAAAATAACCACGAAGGCTAAGGCGGGAGCTCCGCTCCGCTTCGCTCCCGCCTTGGCCTTCTAACCTAACCTATCCAAGTCGGGGTACTCTGTTAACTATAATGACGTGTTCTAAATGATTAAACGTTAGACCAAATTATTTTCGATTATGGTGATGGTTTAATATTCTTTAAAAAATAATTCTACTGTTTGATAAGTTTATTAAACAAAAAAATGTTAATGAAAATTCATTAAATGGTTTTTCTGTGAAATATGTTTCATTCTGGTAAATTGTCTTTGAAACAATAATATTCGAAATAAAAATATAAGTACCAAATATTATGTGAAACATTTTCTGAGAAACGAAATTCTATGAAATTTCTGTCTGCGAAACAAGGGGCACCCAGAAAATTCACGGAAAGAATTAATTTATTTAAAACATCAATAACATAATTTAGATGTAAGAAATACTTAGTCTGTGGGATACAACTCGTTTAAGGAGTTTTCACTACCACCAAAATACACACTGAACTTAAGCTCTATCTAAATAGCACGTGGACATCGCTCACGGACACGAATCTCGCCTTCCGAAAAAATATGAGCAATTCAGTGAAAACGAAAGTTGAAAATTATGCTATGTTCATTGTTCACTCTCACTGTTTTTACAATATTACAAATAGAATGCAAGTTTTCTTGGCAACTTTCATTAAAATCAAATTGTAAAGCCCGTATTAGGTACATTTGTATTACATAACAATATAAATCGAAATTCAGAACTGAGTATCGTTCTGAAATACGGGCGTACAACTCCTTTGCAAATTCGCGTTAAAACTTTTTAAATTAAGAAATTGGCCGTTGCATTGTTATTTGTCCAATTTAGCCGATGGCTTTATTCAGTTCAGTCGATTTTGATCATAGAACTTTGACTAAAACTAAAGTTGTTTGAATAAAGAAAACATGGGCCGTAAGCCGTAACGTACCACACGAAGAATACTGTTGAATTTTTTTAATGCCCAAAATTGCATGTGCTATTTAAAAAAAACTTCTGCATTTGATATTCCAATTCTTGGTAGAAACTACAGGCTATTTAACATCACTTTGTAACCCTCAAGTGGTGAGCAATAAGGTCAAGGTCAAATAGAAGCGGGTGACCGCCAAAATAGAACTAAGTAGGTAAAGCGGGTGAAATCGCGGGGCACCAGCACACTTCTACGTTAACTATAAGAATCTAAATGAAAACAAATTCTTATTATTTGTTTTGTGGTTCGACGCGGAAAAAGAATTTGTAAGAATGTTAAAAAAATAATAGGATTGACCAATATGGCCGGTGTAATGACACTTATGACGTAATCACCAACAGTGCCTGTCATTCATTGACCCGCAAACAAATTGAATTAATCAACATGTACCCGCATAAACACAATGGGTGTTAAAATAGTAAATCCGCACAGCCAACTTAAAATAAAGATGAAATTATTCAAATAGAAAATTAATTGAACAAAAGCCGAACCGAGGCTCGCTAAAAGCATTGTATTGTTCCATTGACCTAAAGTTTTAATAACGAATTTCGTTTAGCCTGTTAACAAAACATGCTTTAACTGAAAATGATAGGTATATTACCAAACTTTGACTTTGCTAATTTACTATTAGGTAGTAGATTTAGATTGTGAACTAGATCCTGGGGGTTATGGTTCAAATTTGTGTACAAAAGTTGATAAAGTTTCTAATATATTAGTATATTTTATCAACAAATATAACTATGTTTAAACAAATAACATGTTTTCAGCAACTGTAAGTTACCCGTGCCCGTGCCCATGAGTCAATTTTCATTCAAGCAGTTAGGTAAGTCGTTTTTGCATGAAAGAGTAACAGGCATCACATCACACCATCATTCTAGGACACAATTTTAAAGAAATAGTTTGTAAATCCTACCAAGATTAATGAAATTTGAATTCAAGACGTGAATGGACGAATTGCAATCAAGGACTTCAAAGGTAGGTACCATAATATTGTAGGTATAAACAGTCAGAAAATGTCATAGGTCTCAAGTCTCAACCGCAATATTTTGAAATTGTCAGATAGCCCCTTCATTCACTCACGTCTTCTTATCCCTACTAATATTATAAATGTGAAAGTAACTCTGTCTGTCTGTCTGTCTGTCTGTCTGTCTGTCTGTCTCGCTTTCACGCCCAAACCACTGAACCGATTTTGATGAAATTTGGTATAGGGGTAGATTAGACCTTGAGAAAGGACATAGGCTATATTAGGTCGCGATAACCGACATCCACGCGGGCGGAGCCGCGGGCAAAAGCTAGTTAAAATATTTAATTGGAAGTATTTCATAACATCGTCCCTAAGAGTTCGAACAAGTTAGTTCAAAAACCAATTCTGATATTAATTTCTAACGAAGGCCTGTTATTGTCATCGGACGGGCCGAATATTAACCATATTCGTGGTGATACCCCGGCAGGCCCCGTCCTACAGGAAAGGTCGAAGCTTCCTTCCGTCCCATCCCAGGACCGCCTTTATTATGGCTTTATTACGCACAATGAAAATCATATTTACCAAGATAGAAGAACTCGTAATAAACACATGCGCGTGAAGTATGGCAGGCAGGCCGCTCTTATGTATGAAATTTTTAGATAGTCCCGTCTCTGTCACCCGAGCAATCGCAAAAGTCCTCCTTTTATTACGTGCACAAAGAATCTCAAAAGTGTACGCCGTGTGGTGCCGTGTCGCGCCGCGTCTTGACACATTCCTGCATTATGTAATTCAGCTGAGAGCTGTGCGCATTTTTCATAGCGAGATTTCAAGTGTACGCTGCGCACACCTGTCAGTGTTCCATTTTGAGAAAGGAATATTACATTACGTCTTTCAAAGAGCGACGGTACGACAGTGGCACAACGGCACATCGGCCCGGCACGTTGTCAAAGCGTCGAATGTGATGACACTACATCGTTCCAGTAGCGTGATGGTAGACACAGATAATGCAAGATAATAGAGCCTCGTGTGTGCATACCATGGACCGTGACGATGTTGCGTCAATTACGTCGTGGTTTTATAAAAATACGACTAATTGCTACGTGATTTATAACCCAAATATTATGCCTATGCGATTTCTCTTTCACCAAGTTGCATAAGCAATAATTTGCTCTTTGTTGGTGGTAGCTGAACAAATGACAAAAATATATGAAATGCTCTAGAAAACTTTATGAGAGCAGTCAGCATAGCCTTTGGACGTTTGAAACGCCTAAAGTCAAGGAATATGAAGCTCCTATATCAAATTCAGGAATTTATTTTTACCACAGAAATTATCTAGGAATTTCCATAGCAGATCTATTATTTGAGAAATACCGTTAAGAATTATCTTTCTTAGGCATGGCTGAAGTACAAATATTTGCAACAGGCAAGCCACAACATTTCAATTTTCAGTTATTATTTAGGTCGTCCCAGTGGACAGCCTATAACTCAGAAAAATGGTTCCCTTTTTATAGTTTATAAAAAAAATCGTATGAGTTGCATTATACTCGTATATTCCTCTTCACGTTGAAAGCTACATTTTATCCTATTCCAACAAAACAGATTCAGCTGACTAAGCGTGCAGAAAGACAAAGTAACTTTCGCATTTATAATTTAAGCATGGATTTAAAAGTATGTTCAATGTTCTTCTTGTTAATGGCTTAAGGTATGATTCCGTAGCCGACCGCATACGACAACGACAGACGCATGCAGCACATACAGCGTACCCATTACTTGTTAAACTCCGATACGAATAAAGGGGACCATTGAGAAACCGCAATGAATTGCGCGCATGTGGTTACGGAATCATAATCTTTATGCAGCGAATCGCCGCAATTTGGCCAATGTTAAGTATATTGTAAATGTTTATAAAATTATTAATGGCGATATGCCAATGTCAAGTTTTTAAAAGATTCTACCATAGCCTCGTTAGCCACGACAGTACATTTGTTTCCGTGTGTCCACCCCACACGAGATTCAGGTGGTCGCTCAGGACCCGGCCGTCTCTGAAAACCAGCGCTTTCCGCCTGCACTACAACGCGGATAGCATTAAGCTGAGAGGCGGCCATTATTCTGCCTGGCTATTTTTTTTTATGCATATTTCACTTTTAAGTATATTATAAAAACACAATGTTGTAGTTTTGTAAAATGTGTACCTATTGCTAGGTTGAATAAAAAATATTTTCTTTCTTTCTTTCATTTTCTTTTTCTTTGTGTGGTTGGATGATGCACGTAATTCATTGCGGCTTCTCAATGGTCCCCTTTATCCTTATCGGAGTTTGACAAGTAATGGGTACGCTGTATCTGCTGCATGCGTCAGCAGTTGTCGTATGCGGTCGGCTACGGGATCATGAAATTCAAAATCATGATATTCCGGTTGGATCCCCAAATATGATCCACTGCCGATTTTTATTCATCATAGGCATAACCCTAGCACATTCTTACGAGTTGTGGGTCAATGGCTGGGTCAGGTTTTGGATGGGTGACCGTTGTTTACATTACGAGGTTAAGCTTAATTGAGTGGGTCGGGTTTTGGATGGGTGACCGTTGTTTACATTACGAGGTTAAGCTTAATTGAGTGGGTCGGGTTTTGGATGGGTGACCGTTGTTTACATTACGAGGTTAAGCTTAATTGAGTGGGTCGGGTTTTGGATGGGTGACCGTTGTTTACATTACGAGGTTAAGCTTAATTGAGTGGGTCGGGTTTTGGATGGGTGACCGTTGTTTACATTACGGGGTTAAGCTTAATTGAGTGGGTCGGGTTTTGGATGGGTGACCGTTGTTTACATTACGGGGTTAAGCTTAATTGAGTGGGTCGGGTTTTGGATAGGTGATGTATTGTACATATTTGAAAAATAAACAATCTTAAATGAATAAATTAAAAAAAAAAACTAAAGTAAATATTTAAAAAATGTAATCTTGACAAGTTTACAGGCTGTAATATGAAAAACAAAATTGTTGCAATTATTTTTTGTCAATCGACAGGTGATTGAAAAATTAACTGATTGACTCCCTACACTGAATGAAACCATCGTGTTTCTAAGTGCCAAGTCTATACTATATTATTCTTTGTAAAAGTGCAGAAGAAATCCGCCTTTATAAGGACTCAAAGATCCATATATCTAGACCCAAAGTAACCACACCAACTAGCTTGGGTCATGGATTCTGATATACGAATATAAATACTTAGTTAAGTTTCCTTTTGTAAATACATACATAAAAACACCCAGGCCAATGCAAATAGATACATTCATGCATACAAATATTTGCAATGAGCGGGAATCGAACCCGCGACGTCGAACGCTCTTACGCTACGCCACGATCATCGCCGTATAATCGTAAATGTTCAGAGCCTCTTTTCTACTATTTCCTCCTTTTTATTAGGGTTCCGTAGCCAAATGGCAAAAAACGGAACCTTTATAGATTCGTCATGTCTGTCCGTCCGTCCGTCTGTCTGTCTGTCTGTCCGTCCGTATGTCACAGCCACTTTTCTCCGAAACTATAAGACCTATGCTGTTGAAACTTGGTAAGAAGATGTATTCTGTGAACCGCATTAAGAATTTCACACAAAAATAAATAAAAAGCATTAAATTTTGGGGGTCCCCATACTTAGAACTGAAACACAAATTTTTTTTTTTCATCAAACCCATACCTGTTGGGTAGCTATAGATAGGTATTTAAAAATGCTATTGAGGTTTCTAACATAATTTTTTTCTATACTGAATAGTTTGCGCGAGAGACACTTCCAAAATGGAAAAATGTGTGGTCCCCTCCCCCCCTCCAACTTCTAAAATAAGAGAATGATAAATCTAAAAAAAATATATGATATAAATTGCCATGCAAACTACCACTAAAAATGGGTTCGAATGAGATCCAGTCAGTAGTTTTTTTTTAATACGTCATAAACAGCAATTTTCGCCTTTGCTACTACGGAACCCTTCATGGGCGAGTCCGACTCGCACTTGGCCGATTTTATTTAATTAATGAAAAGGTGAAGTTCTTCCATATATCCTGTAGAATGCAGGCGTATAAATTCCAGATCTGTAATTCTTAACATTAATAAGAAAAACGGTTTCGAAATTACCGATTTTTCGACGTTGACCTGATTAGGGGCCTTAATTGGGACAAGTTTCTTACAGCCTCAACTTTTCCAGACAGTGACCGACTGAAATTTTCCCAGTTAGAAGTTGATCAGTAACATGTTGGTACCACTTATCGGTTGCAATTTCTTTTGTTAGCCGTCGTTTTGGGTTTGGCAATTCCACACTATTAATTTTTATAATATTTACAATTTGCAAATTTGCGTCGTCTTTCAAAGCTTTCAGAAGCTGATACAAGTTTGGTTTTTTCGGTAGACTGCTATTGAGCTTTTTATGCCAGGTACAGTAACAAGTTGTGAGAAAATCATGATAAAAGATAATAAGCTAAACTAAAGAATAAGTGGTAGATAAAGTATGTTAAGTTATTATACAATGAATAATATAATTATGCTTATGGATATGTAACAATAATATAATTTAGTAGTATGTACATGTATGCTTATAGATATGTAACACAATCTACCTTCACACTCAAATCCAACAAAATCTCCGTTTCTTAGTAATGAATAAGATAAGATAAATACGCTTTATTGCATACCAAACAAAGGATACCTACATACAGTGATTTAATGTGATAGAGAGTTGTACAATGGGCGGTCTTATCGCAGATCTGCGATCTCTTCCAGACAACCAGAGTAAGGACTTTATTGCCAGTACAGGTAGTTTACGGTGTACACCAAATCATTGCTAGGTACTTAATATTTGTATCTAGTTTCTACTTGATAATAATAATAAATACCTAATCACACATACATACCATACCTACATACCATACATATAAAAAATACTCAATATACAAATACAGTAATAAAATATAAACAACTAATACCATACACACAATACGTATCTATAATAAATATACAATAACTATATCTATATACCCATATACTACATATACATACATAATACTTTAAATATCATAATAATGACATATCGTAATAATACATGTTAATACATGTCTACACAACGCTATCTAGAATTCTAGACCCAAAGTAAGCATAGCTTAACTAGCTTGTGTTATGGGTTCTAGAATCCGCATTCTAGAACCCATAACACAAGCTAGTTAAACATACATAGATTTTTTTTTTTTAATATAGGACACGTCAATTTGACTTCGCCTCGCCTGATGGTAAGCTGAAGGCAAAGTCTCTGAAAAGAGCGTCACCATTACAGACACGTATCATGTTACAATGGTGGCACTCAGCTTGACGGCCTCATCAGATGCTTTTTCACGTCCCGCTTAAAGGACCCGGGACTGTAGGAGGAGGGAAACACGTGAACTGGTAAAGAATTCCAAGACTTAATGGTGCGGCAGAAGAAGGAGTCGCCGAACCGCTTGGTTCTTGATGGAATATTCTGCACCGTATGCGGGTGGCATCTAAGCCCTGCACGTGTTGTCCTATATAGGAAAGGAGAGGGTGGGATTAATTGGAAGAGCTCATCAGAACATTCACCATGGTAGAGACGGTAAAATACCGCCAAAGATGCCACTGCAAAGGCTCGAGGGTTTTGGTGATCTCAGGATTCCCAATAATGCGGACTACACGTCGCTGCAACCTGTCTAGAGCATCTAGTAAGTGCTTTGCGGAGCCATCCCAGAGATGAGAGCAGTATTCCACGCAAGAGCGAATTTGTGTCTTGTAGAGAAGACACCGCTGCTCTGGCTTTACCCTAGTTTAGATACTTTTTTTTGTAAATAAATATGTACATATTATACATAGAAACACCCAGACACACACATGCATACAAATATTTGCACTATAACTCGTTCGCTAATATGTCAAATCGCACCAAATTATCTTTGACTTGCAATAAAACATAACTCACTTGACAGTGAAACCGTAGTTCTTATTTTCGCGATTTCACGGAATCGTTGGTTTTACTATAACTCGCTCACGACTCTCCTGATCATGTGACCTAAAATCAAATTAACTACGAAGCACAATAACTCCATATGCAATTTAAGCATTTTGCTTTATAGACGAAAGACGAAATGTAAAGAATCAACGGTCACCCATCCAAAACATGGCCCAGTCAATTAAGCTTAGCCTCGTAATGTAAGAACGGCCACCCATCCAAATCCTGACCCGGCCAATTAAGCTTGACCTCGCAATCTAAAGAACGGCCACCCATCCAAAACCCGACCTAGGCAATTTTGCTTAACCTCGTAATGTAAACAACGGCCACCCATCTAAATCCTGACCCAGCCAATTTTGCTTAACTTCGTAATGTAAACAACGGTCACCCATCCAAAACCCGACCCAGCCAATTTTGCTTAACTTCGTAATGTAAACAACGGTCACCCATCTAAATCCTGACCCAGCCAATTTTGCTTAACCTCGTAATGTAAACAACGGCCACCCATCTAAATCCTGACCCAGCCAATTTTGCTTAACTTCGTAATGTAAACAACGGTCACCCATCCAAAACCCGACCCAGCCAATTTTGCTTAACTTCGTAATGTAAACAACGGTCACCCATCTAAATCCTGACCCAGCCAATTTTGCTTAACCTCGTAATGTAAACAACGGCCACCCATCTAAATCCTGACCCAGCCAATTTTGCTTAACTTCGTAATGTAAACAACGGTCACCCATCCAAAACCCGACCCACTCAATTAAGCTTAACCTCGTAATGTAAACAACGGTCACCCATCCAAAACCCGACCCACTCAATTAAGCTTAACCTCGTAATGTAAACAACGGTCACCCATCCAAAACCTGACCCAGCCATTGACCCACAACTCGTAAGAATGTGCTAGGGTTATGCCTATGATGAATAAAAATCGGCAGTGGATCATATTTGGGGATCCAACCGGAATAACTCTTAAATGTAATACAAACATGTTCCATTCAAAAGTCAAACAAACTCGAACAGTATTTGCGGTGGCAACATTGATCGCGCAAGTTCGCCACTACATAAATAACTTGTGCCCACATTAGGCCAAGTTTGAGCGCAATTAGTGAGCATAATTAATAACTTCATAGCTTCACACTTTACTGCGCCAAGTAATAAACCACTCACGCTGGGCTGTTAATAATTAATAACTTGCTTTATAGTTTTTGAACAGCCTCATTTTAAAACCGGTACTGAGAAAATGCATTTTTGTTATGTGCAATACAAAAGTTAACTAACTACCGTTAGTTAAGTTGTTGTTTAAACTTATGTTTTGAATTTGAATGCCACATTATAATGTACACTGAGTATGTAAGGGACAGGAAAGCCGGGGTCGACTTCCAAGAATCTCTATTGAAATCCATATCCATACTAATATTATAAATGAGAAAGTAACTCTGTATTTCTGTCTGTTACGCTTTCAAGCCTAAACTACTGAACCGATTTTGATGAAATTTGGTACAGAGATAAATTAGACTTTGGAAAAGCACATAGGCCTTTTTAGTCGCAGATAACCGACACCCACACGAGCGGAGCCGCGAGCAACCTCTAGTTGATAATATATTCAAAAAATTACAGGCCAGAAGCATTTGAAACTAAAGAATTTGCGATGAAACGCTCTATAAAACCGTAGCAAGATGATCTTATCTAAGCACTCACTCTTCTTCCTGATGTACTAAATCAAAAGCGGTTGTAATCACATTAACCTATAGCTAACTTAGGAATACGAATACATAATCGGTTAGGACCACATCCCATGAGGTACACAGTATCTAAGTTGCCAGGCAAGCGCCAATCTAAGTCAATTTCATCCAACACTGAAGTTATAATTTGGTAACCAAGATACAAGACTCAGCAGTTATGAAAGCAGAACTTGCTGGCTCTGCACGAAGCCACAGAACTTAAATAGGTTATTAAATTCATGTTCTATCTATACCTGTCGACAACGAAACTATAGTGTTATGTTAAGGCACTGTTATGGAAACTAGTTTTCTACTTCGGTATTCTGCCCACAACTCTTTACTATTCTTAAATGATCTGTGTGTCGAAGTAGTGGAGTGTTCGACTGCAAGATCAGAGGTCATGGGTTCGATTGATTAATATGCATGAATTATCTAATATCATTAAATAGGTTATTAAATTCATGTTCTATACCTGTCGACAACGAAACTATAGTGTGATAAGGTACTGTTATGGAAACTAGTTTTCTCCTTCGGTATTCTGCCCACAACTCTTTACTATTCTTAGATGATCTGTGTGTCGTAGTAGTGGAGTGTTCGACTAGATCTGAGGTCAAGGGTTCGATTGATTAATATGCATGAATTATCTAATATCATTAAGTAGGTTATTAAATTCATGTTCTATACCTGTCGACAACGAAACTATAGTGTGATAAGGTACTGTTATGGAAACTACGAAACTAGTTTTCTCCTTCGGTATTCTGTCCACAACTCTTTACTATTATTAGATGATCTGTGTGTCGTAGTAGTGGAGTGTTCGACTAGATCTGAGGTCAAGGGTTCGATTGATTAATATGCATTAATTATCTAATATCATTAAATAGGTTATTAAATTCATGTTCTATACCTGTCGACAACGAAACTATAGTGGTATGGAAACTAGTTTTCTTCTTCGGTATTCTGCCCACAACTCTTTACTATTATTAGATGATCTGTGTGTCGTAGTAGTGGAGTGTTCGACTAGATCTGAGGTCATGGGTTCGATTGATTAATATGCATGAATTATCTAATATCATTAAATAGGTTATTAAATTCATGTTCTATACCTGTCGACAACGAAACTATAGTGGTATGGAAACTAGTTTTCTTCTTCGGTATTCTGCCCACAACTCTTTACTATTATTAGATGATCTGTGTGTCGTAGTAGTGGAGTGTTCGACTAGATCTGAGGTCATAGGTTCGATTGAATATGCATGAATCTCTACTTGCATTATTACAAAATTTGCCATGTAAATGCAACTAACAAAAAACATCTTTATTTAAAATGCATGAAAGGTATAATTTAAAGTAGAAAAAGTTCGTAGATTGTAAGAATAGAACCAGCTGACGGGATGTTTTGTCCGCCAACCCTGAAGAGACAAAGGCTTGAATAGGCATAATGTCTACACTCTGATTATAATAGTCGTTACGAAGCGAAAGATTTTGGGTAGAGTTTCGGATAGCAAAATGGTCTGGCATTCTGCAAAATTAATACTAATTTGGCAAAAAAAAATTATAGTACCCATACATTATTCCTATCCCCTGTACATTATTCCCACACTTTATGAAACAAAAAAAGTTTCGCAAAATTAATACTTCCAGATGATTTCCTTACCGAAATTGTGCCCAAAATCTTTCGTTCCGAAACGACTATAAAATCACCTGGAATATGATCCCATACATACATACAATCACGCCTTTATACCCGGAGGGTTGGGCAGAGGTGATTTAACACCCACATTTCATCAATCATTGTATAAGGTCCCACGTAATAGGGGGTGAGCTTATTGCCGTTTTCCGGGCACTATTCTGGACTGTATAATATTTGTCTGATGTTAAACAGCCCTTAGTCGCCTTGTACGACACCGCATGGAAGGAGATGGGGTGGCCCAAATTCTACTCTGCCGGGAACCAAGCGGCTTTATTATCTCCAATGAGCAGTTTTCCAGTAGGTATTTATAGGGTTCCTAAAGACGCGCTAGATGGCGCAGCCGGCACTTTTGGTAAGAAGAGTGTGGTGTCACATCTAGTGTTCCCTAATTTATGGAAAAAATGTTCTTCGGTTTTGTAATGATTTACTTTACTTAAATATTCTGTCATTTTTTCTGATACAATTATTTTAAATATAATATTATTATTTTAAATTACAGACAGTGACGCGAAAAGAATTAAGCGTTTTATTATATTTTATCTATTATAATATGGGTAAATGAAATTAAACTTTGGCAACATCGCAAATTCATGAAAAAATACCACAAACAAACCACAGAGTACATTAAAATTACCAAAAGCTATGCTAGCGCCATCTCCAAATGACTTAAAACCAACTGATTATTATACCTACTGGAAAACTGCTCATTGAACAAAATACAAAAAGAAAAACGTATCAAGAATTCCGTTGAACTTATTATCCAGATAGAATAGTATGTACCTACGTACCTCGTACACAATAGTCACCTCATATCGCACGATGTAATCGCAGTGAGGAGTTATGAGATACACAGGTGAGACGTTACATCCCGTGCTCTCCATATAATCCTTTAATCGCCTCTTACTACCCTCGCGGCAAATGATGGGGTAGTCCTCACTGCTGACATACGGCTTAGTATATTATTAGTGCTCGCTACCTGCTCGAGATATTACTCGTGGATGTTTATAATCTAAGTAACTATAGCTATTTATTAACAGTATTGTTATCTTATTGTTGAGGTATTTAATAAATACAGTAACGCCTTTGGGTTAAGTTTCCCAGCAACTACAATATGGGGTTTAGAAGGGTATTAGGTTTCTTCAGGGCCGGCAGCACGAGTGTAACGCTACTGATGGGTACAGGTGAGCCGTGTACTTGTCTGTCATTTAAGTGGTATAAATAACCCTGAACTATAGTTAATCTTATAATTTGTAGTAAAACCAAATAAAAACTCTTAGTAGTAAAAATCTAATAAAAGAAGCTAGTACCTACCAAAATATATTTATTCCAAAGGAGAGTTAGAAAGAATGTTCGTCTATACTTTCTTTGTTATTTTATTTCAGAACAGTAACAATAAATTCGAAAAGACTATAGAATATAGAAGTCACGATTCATTCCATCGAATAAGTACAAAGTGTGAACACTATTGAATACTTATAAATCGAATGGGAAGAATGGGCCTCCTTAGAGAGCCATCAACGGGTACTACGTGACGCGAAACGCAAACTTAACGTAAACGCGCGGGGTTCAGTGGTGGTTTGTGGATTGTGGGTTGTGCCGCGAGTTATAGGCGAAGAGCACAAAAGCGTCTAACGCTACGTTAGGGTTATTGTTTTGATAAAAGTCATTGAATACTTCTAAATTACACATCTTCTTATTCGTGTGGTGGAGGAAAAAGAATATAAGTTGGTACCTATCACCATCCTATCTCATCCGAAGGGTGTCGTAAGAGGCGACTAATGGAAATTCGGATAACACTGCGCGAGAAAGAAAACTCGGAACAAAACCCTTTACCAACCAGTCTGGCTAGCGTTTAAACAGTAGGTCAAGTCACATGGGGAGAGGAGAGGACTGTGTCCAGCAGTGGACTGCAATGCAATAGGCTAAATGTTTGACACATCTGTTCAATCATGGTGAAGGAACTGTTTCACCTGAGTCATTTTTATCATTATCCTTATAGAGATTTTTCCAGTTGCCTTCCAAGTTTGCACTTTAGTACCCTAGGTCAACTTAATTTTTTTCCTTTGTCAGGCTTTCCAGGACCAACTGCTGAATCCTGAAAGGAAAACCTGCGCCAGAGTTTCTTCTGTTGTTTAACAGGTACGCTGACTTTCAGGTAAAGTTGGCTTGGGTGGGCCTCGGGAATGTTGGTTGGGGCCTAAAGAAATTGTGGGATTATATTGGCAAAGAAAAATAGCTTAGTAGCAGTATAAAATTATGAAACCTGGAAATGATTAATCCCTACTAATATTATAAATGTGAAAGTAACTCTGTCTGTCTGTCTGTCTGTCTCGCTTTCACGCCCAAACCACTGAACCGATTTTGATGAAATTTGGTATAGGGGTAGATTAGACCTCGAGAAAGGACATAGGCTATGTTTGGTCGCGATAACCGACATCCACGCGGGCGGAGCCGCGGGCAAAAGCTAGTAGTATATAAGGCATTAATTACAAAAAAACCTGACATTTTTTGTTTAAAGAATTCTTTGTTTAAAGATTGCACTTGCTATGAATTTCCGTCAAATACCAAAACTCAAACATAATTAACAATTCAAGGTGAGTTTTTGGTATACGATAAAAACATTGGCAATTAAAATATTTTGCAAAGTAACGTCAATACTACCTATACAAATACCACACGTAGCATAAACATATTCGGGAAATTCCCCTGATATTACAACACACACAAAAGGAAACAATATTTCGATGATAAACGGAACACTTTCCGCAATAATTCGATCAAAACCCCCTTAATCATTCCTTAACTTATGACGTGGGCGCGCGTGTTCCGAAGTATTCCAACTACGTAACTAAATTACATGTTAGCCAAGAATTGCGTTAGTGTTGGATGACACATTACGGCACAGTGTCACGGTTCGGGACTCTGTGTTATCGATGTAACCGTGTTAGGTACAACAACGCAGGGTAAGGGTGCTCGTGGGTCGATTTGGTGGAGTACGTCAAACACAGGCGGTTCGGGACGTCTCGCGAATAGAGCGAGTGTTTGGCGACACTTACACTCGACAATGACAGCACAGTGGAGTGTTTGAACACACCAGCCCGGACCTAGTTCGCACACACTCGTGTGACTAAGATTCACATCATGTCAATAAGATTGTTTTTACTGTGTAAGTATAAGTTTCAATAATTTGGCCTTCGAGTAGGTAATAGAGTCTTCGAGTTTCCGTAGTAATAATAACTGAAAAGGCTGAATAAATACTTGGGAGATTTATGGGTGTTGTTGCTAGAAAAATATAATGGAGCTATTGTCCACGCCCATACTCGTGTGAAATGTTTTCACAGGGCTTAAAGGAATCTATTCTTGTGATAAAAACATATACCTATTCCATTCCACATTGGAATCTATATCCGTGCCTATCATCCAGATTCGTTCAGTCGTTTTTGACTTAAAATGTAACAAACATTCAATCCTCCATTCATCCATCCTCATATTGTATAATATGTTTTGTAAGAAGTAGAACTGGAATGACACGAAACCTACCTTTCCCAATACATTGGCCTATTACAGTTCACTGCTGGACATAGGCCTTTCCCAATATGTGCCATATCACCCAATCCTTAAGTAACACTCATTAAACAATTCTTGCACAGTGTTGTATCTCAGCTAACTACAAGAGCTCCTTGAGGAAAGATGAAACGACATCACGCAACTAAATTTCTAGTATTACGAGTGCTTAGGCACTGGTAACCGCTTGTCATTCTGACTACTGTATACTTTCTAGCATATAATAATCAAAATAACGTTAGAAATAACAATATAGTCTATACAATACCGTAGATATCACGTGAAATGGAAGTTAAGCTCTTGATGCCGCCCGTCACACGTGTATTTCAATTTCTAAATTAAATGCTAACACTGTGTCCGTGATTGAAACTAGACTGGCAACAGTTATTGGAATACACTGATAATAAAATATTCATTATTCCCAAACGCCATCGCATTGTGGAATCGAATTGACATTTACGAGTACAATTTAATTTTGGTAGTAGAGTCAAAATGTTCCTATAGGTAAAGACAGCGAAAAAAAGTTGCACATAGTTGTTGGTCTTTCACGATACTATTTTTTGTTCCGTACAGTCAAGCTAATAAAAGACACAGAAGTCATTGTAAGTCATTGTCGATAACACGAAAAACCAGTGTAGCCAATCACGTTCTGAATTATATTACAAGGGGCCTGTCTGGTTGAAAACTAGTGCAAGGCATCAGCTTCACACATGCTGAATCAAGCCATTCAGCACGTTTGCGAGATAATCACTGTTTCTTTTTCAATTTTGGAGTTGTAATAATATTTTTTTCATGGAGGCATCTCAAAGGTAACTGAATAAATCATTTATTTCTTTCATCTTCACAGCATTTCTGGCACACAAACGACAGTTGCATTTTAACTATATATTGCGTGACTATAGAGCTCACAAATCGACTAACGTAAAAAGGGTAGTGAGTAAAAACTATTATTTTCACATCATGAACACTTTTTACGATCCAAATTAAAGTTTCTACAGAGGTTTTCCCTCGCTAACGACGTGTTCGAGTTGGGCGACAAGAAACGCTTTGTGACTGCGAGTAAATTAGGTATCTAGCTTCAAATCTTTTTGCCTGTTGCCGGTGAATTAGCTAGCCGACCCTGTTTTGGGATTACCGAGGCCCTTGTTTTGTTCACCGGGTGATACAAAGGGTCACGTGGTGCGCCACACGAACTCACATGAACGCTACTAGTTTTTACCGCAGTTAATACTACTAGATTAGTTAGGTATATCAATAGTAAGTAAAATGTTACGGTTTTTACTATCTATACCGAAAATGGCAATAATAAAAAGTAAATAATCATTTTTACTAAAAATCTTTTCTGTTTTCCGTTTATTATGTAAAACTATTCACTAATCTTCGGTCCTCGTAGGTATGTAAACTTTTCAATGTACCTAACATATTTATTCTGTATAATAAGAAAACTACGAGTATATCTGCAAATCTCTAAACTGAATAATATTCCACGTATTTAGACAAAAACTGGTATTTCAAAGCATTTTATTTTTCAAACCGCCCGAAAATTCCTCGTAACAATGCACGCGTACAACGAACCAAGATATAAAAAAATATAAAGTACTTTTTCCAAGATGCTAATTACTTTTTAATCACTGCATACAGACGGAAAATAGAAACATCAGTACTTTATAAATATTGATGTTCTGTAATGAGAAATACATTTCTCGAAAAAACATATTCCTTAGATAATATCGCGTAGTAACAGTAACTGTGCTTGCCGCCGTCAAATTATTAATTCATGTTACACAGAATTGAAAGCACTAGTCTTACCGTTCATCCATTCCCAAGACGTACCGCGTATGTGCGTATCTCTTTATGTTCCACGTAGTGAAGTCAAACAGTCGATAATGCGACAGGAAATGTTTCAAATGTGTTTCATGGAACACTCCCTGGTTATTCCCAGCTGAGTCGAGAACGGAGCACTCAACCTGCTCTGCGATACGTTTCCCGGTTTCGAATTCAATTCCATTCGTTCCGATCATCGGTTCGCATTGGAGATAAAAATCTAATTTGGGAAAACGTTCGCGTCAACAGTTTTTGGACAGCGTATGACATTTGAGATCGGTCGGTGCGATCGCAACGGCGAAAACGCTCGAAGATTGAAATGAGTATGGACATTGAAATGGGTATACGGAAAGTTAGTAAAGTGTCCGGACGTCAGTCATAAAAGTTACACAGTGCCGTTTATGTTGCACTAGACGGGAATGAATACTTTAAACCTCGACCGAGTTATTCACTATACAGCGAAGAAGTAAAACAAACAGCTCTTCCTGCGCTACATTGCAGCGTAAGGTTTTAGAACGAAAGTATGCACAGAGGATGACTTGCAATAAGAACTTTACTAAAAACTTTCTAGTTTCAGTTGAAAGTCAGCCGTAACTTTAAAGGTCCTTTTCGCAATAAATCACTACCGGCTTTATCAGATTTTCACCCTGATATCTCAGTTGTAATAAATTGATGGATATAAATGATGTAATTGTGGCGTTTTGATTATGTTTGGATAACACTCCTCTGAACTATTAATCACACGGCCTTGTCGTTTCCGGTGTTAACCTTTTAACACTTCGTTGAGGGAAAATAAAAAGGAATTTTGAAGCTATCTCCATCTGATGCTCAATGTATTTTGGATTAACCCTTACTTAAATACGGGAAAGGAAAGCCCTTTATTGTAAAGCACCAGAGGTCAGACCTTAGCAATGAATAAGAATAACATTATGAATCAAACCCCATTCATTTGTATGCTATAGTCAACTTTGGATCACGTATCACGTATATAAAATAATCATTTTGCAAGGGACGACTTAATCATTAATATTATACTAAATAGCTTATAAATTATACTCGATAAGCAAGTAAATTATGTAATAACATGTTATACAAATCCGACAGAAATATAGACAAACAGAAGTTTCCTCTTTATAATATTAGTATGATTAACGACATCGTTTATCAGCTCTCAGACATAATACGACAAGAGGAAAAGGAAACGCAAAAGAGAAAATGTATCACTAATAGCATATTTAGTGTATCGCACGAAGAAATATTATAACAAAATAACAATTAATTAATATCAATACAGCGATTATTCATTGGTGCGACATAATTATGCTGTAATTGGGACATCAAAACGTACGGTCTTGTATTCAACGAAGCGACATTATCCGATATAATTAATGAGACTAAATAATGTTATGATGTGAAATATGTCAAGATATTTCTGTACCACCCATGAGTAAATAAGGAGACATTTTGTTTTGCGAATACGAAAAATTATGTAGCTGGTATATATTTAGACCTTAACAGCTATACCTACATAATAGGTACACTGTTATTTTTTTTATTAGTAAGGGCCTAACCTAACCTTTACAACTATTACACTGAATGATATTATAGATATTGGATGAATACTTGTGAAATATTTACGCAAACAAAGTGTACCTAGACTCAGACCATATTTGTAGTCATTGAGTGTGCTAGAGCTGCGTAAAAAATTTCACGCTCTCGAATGTTATGAATTGCTATGAACTCACTGTAGTACCAAATTTTGACTATTTATACTGTTGATTGATGGCACTTGGTAGAACTTATTGATACACATATTGAAAATCCACTTACTTTTTCGCAATATTTATTATGAAACCGGTTGAATTGAGCGGTTTCGCCTTACGGTATTCTCAAAGGTTTGCATTGACACTCAATGAAAACCTTTCGGAAAAGTACCTACAAGTGGGTTTTTAATATGCGTACCAAATTTTGAGCCTAACATTATTTATAGAAAGGTATTTTTGTTACCTATATTATTAGTAGATGTTAGGATTATGATAGATGAAGACGACATAAACTGGATTATACTTATCGTCTTAATACAGAATTAACCACAAATTACAACCTGTACCTTAAACATTTCCTCAAATAAAACGCCCAAAGTAAGAATTTCCCGATAGTATTTCTCTAAGACACCCATTTATTACAAGCATTATTTGAACCATTTATCTCTCGTACCTGGCTAATTTCACCTAGTCCTTTGTCACCAGACACTTACCTGGCGAAATATAACGTCTGCTTAATTGGAGCCCGCACTGGCTGATAATCCAGCACCCGAGGGGAAATAAAAAGGTGTTTAACATTAAACCAGCATCCCGACAAGGTCATAAATAAAACCCAACTCAATTTGGGAAACACGGCATTACCTTGTACTATGTGTACTGTACAATCGAGGTGGACTATGGGCCTAACCCGTCTCGTAACGAGAGAGGGCGTGTGCCCAGCAGGGGGACTGTTTTATTTTTATTTATTACTAGCCTGTGCACGCGGCTCCGCTCGCGTAGATGTCAGTCATGGCAACTTTTGTTCATATCTCTGGTTCTACTCAACCGATCGCTATCAACCAGTAATTTTTGCGGCCATCGCGAACATGTTTTGTGTAACTAAAAAAATTTGTTCAGTATAAGTAGTTAACATAATTCAAATTTTTTTTTTTTAATATCTCCAATGTAGGTATAGTCACCACCACTTTATAAATTTTTTTATAGTACGATGAATATACTTTTACTAGTCAGTAAATTGTTACCACAAACTTGATGGATATGGAAACAGTATAATGGGCGGTCTTGTCGCAAGTGATTCTTGTTATAAAAACAGTTCTGATATTATTATCATCATCTATTGTATCTCTCCTCACTTCCAAAAGACATAACGAATTTTGATATGGTTTTCACTGTTTATTTTTTATTGAGTCTTTTTGTACTAATTTCGTAAGAAATGCATGCTATGAAAGTAGGTAGACGGTTACTAAGGGGTAGTGACATTCAAGAGAAGTTGTATGAACTATGTGTAAGAAAAATGTAATATGTCTGGAAATGTTGAGGTGACTACAAGCAGAGAAATACAGCGCATATATATCAGCAACCCCAAACGAATAAGCACAGGATAAGGGCATTAAGATGATGATGATAGAGAGTGAAGATTATCTGTCCGCGGCAGAGTGTCTAATGTCTCTCATAGTAAAACAACAACAAGGGAGATAGTTCGAAACAAAAAGCTGGGTGGAAGGTAAACTCAACCTCACAGACTTAGTTGGAGCCATTAATCACCGGAGAAAACTTAATTGGACGTCTACTGGACAGACAGTCACGCGAACAACTTGGATATAGTTACGGCTACGTAAACTTAAGTATCTTAACTAAAGCGTGTACAAGAGGGTTTTGTTGGTGGATTGTAATTTAACTTAATTAAACGACTAGTGTAATAATAATGTTTCAGAATTCATAAGTTTACCAACTATGCACGGCTTACACGGTATACGCTTACAAAACTTTCGCAAAATTACAGTAAACAAAAAATAAACTGGAAAATGCGAGGCTCGGACTACGAGGTGAAAGTCTCGAATGCGACCGGGATAAATGCAGGAAGGATGATGATCACAAAATCCGTTAGGTAGTTCAGAAGTTCTAAGCCTATATAGGGACAAAATGGTAAGAACCATGGAAAATCTTCCGTGGTAGTAGTGCCACGGGCAAAAAAAAAATCCCTAAGGTACCAGTAGCTACACAGGTAGTACCATAGGTAAGAAGCGGGACAAACAGCGGGAAGCGGTTTTGCGTATTATGCAAAGACTAGCTGAATTAACAGTTACAAAATTTCTTCAAAAACGAGTATGCCAGAACCCAGCTCTACTTACCTACTACTACTACTACTACTGTGAATCTAAATTATCTAGAGACAGTTCAGTGATAGACATACATTGTTTGTACATGGAAAAAGGTTTTTGCAGAAGTTGATTTTCGAAGAGGAAGAAGTGCAAATGGGCCGACCCGATCAGATAAGAATAACCTCTCACTTAAAATCGACCTGTGTAAATCCGAACTGTACGAATATAGTATGTATTTATTTGTATATAGTCATAGTGTACATATACATGCTGTATAACATACAGTTCGGACCTAAAGCAATTAGAGTTTGGTCTCTAGCCTAAAATTATGTAAGAACTTTGGAATTACAGTTTGGACTTAGTAGACTTCAGTATATACGGTGAAACTGTAATCGTCTAACAGCGGCAACCCTGTTAATTTAAGTACTTATATCTAATGTCTACTAATTATTCATCCACAATTTATTTATTAAGCTGAATAGAAAATGTGCAATGCGTTTGGCTAATAACTTTTTTATTATTATTTACTTATTTAATTCACTTTTAAGCGTCTGTTCTGCGGGAAATTATCGTCAATCACTGTTATTTGTGTGTTGTGTTTAGGTATAAAATTATAAAGAGTTGCTATAGAAATGACATAATGTGTAATAAATACTTATGGTACCAGTACTTACTAATATGTACTTGGTTTTTATATGGTAATGACGTTCAAGGGTACTTTTCTCGAATATAAAATTTACCAGTAAATTAGTTTTCAGGTGTTAAAATGAATAGTATTTTTGTGCACGCATAATTAGTAGTACGCTACGAAGCAATTTGAATAATCTGATATAATAATTCAATATTCAACTACATAGATATTTAGGTATTTATTTATTCTATTTGGCGCCGTGCTAAGTACTCACAAATATTTTATGTTTTTGTGCAAGCATAATTAGTAGGACGCATACAGATAATTTGAATAATTGGATATAATAATTCAATAGTCAACTAATAGATATTTAGGTACTTATTCATTCTATTTGGCGGTGTGCTCAGTACTTACAAATAATTTCAGCTACGTTCAATTAATTGTGTATCAATATTTAATTGTGAAACATTCGACTTGTACATGTTATTTCTTTTATAATTGTTTTAATATAACGGTTCTATAAACAACTTCGAGGTTGTTTGAATAATGGCCGTAATTGGCTCGACTTAAAACCAATTTTATAAATTGCTGTTGTATTATATTTACCGCAATGTTTTTTTTAATGTATGTTTTTGTTGTTACTCATTTTGTTTTTAATTATTATGTTCACAGTCTGTATTAAATAAAATGGCAAAGAATATATCATATAAAGTTTAGTTTAGTCGCATAATGCCTAATTCGCGAAATGGCACCCGAGTCTGAAAAGGACTAAGTATTTTTGTATGAACAATATAACTTAAACCGTCATCCGTCACTTTGAAAGTTGACATATTAACTGTAAGAATATTAGTCACAAAATATAACGCTTTTACTCTACGAGCCTCTTTTTTAAGCTATCTTAGAATGCCCTATCTACTAAGAAAATCCAATAGGTGGGCTATTTATTTCAAATTAAGGTATCTTATTATTCTAAAACGCAAAGCAATACTTTAGCCCTAATGGATTGCTGGAGAGAAAATACTTGATGAACACAATCTAACTTTAATTGTAATGGATTTCTTTTGGCAACGTAACAAGTCCAATGTCGCCCACACCACTCGGCGTTAGAATAAAAGAAACCTTCGAAATTCGAAACTTAACTGCTTTCTAATTGGTTACGGTTGGCAACGAGGCATAATAGTTTGGTAGTAATATTTCACTAAGTAATATTAGTAGGTATGTATTATGACGTATGTAAATATTAGGTATATACGAGAAAGTTGGTGGGTATGTGTGTCTATTGCTTTTACAACAGATTTAAATTTTAAAAAGGAAAAAGCTTATAATCTTGGAATAAAATAAAAAATAAATATTACTGTTTCCGGGATATACAATATACGGTAGGTATATAGACTATATAGACACAAGAATTGCTTGTGTTATAGTATTTGAATCAGTAGGTATATTTATTTATCTACAGCCACTAACAACTGTTCCAATATCATCGTACATTGCACTTTCAAATCGAACACAACGGAAACCACTAAATGTTCAGTAAAAAAATAAATAAAGGCGGTGACTGACCTGTCCGTGGTTGACGAAGCCGTGCCTCCGCGCGATGTCGTCCACGTGGTTGGGTCCCGCCGGCACGTGCACGGCGAACTCGTTGTGGTACACCGGCTCCGGGAGCCCCGCGCACACGTGCAGCGTCGCCAGCAGCGCTAGCGCGCGCCATGACACCACCATGACAATGATTCGACAACGCACAATCACAACCGCATCTGCGACTCACGCAACAATACGCAACACTCGTTTAAATATTATCAGTGCTTGACATAAGGACGCGCACACACTTGTCACGAGCACGCTCGCACTAAAACTTGACGGTGTGCGTCTTAAATGTTGACTCGTGCGAATGCTGTGGCATCCCACCTTGTGTTACCTGAAACCAAAATATATGTGTTAAATATTATTACAAAATAATCAATCAAGAAACCCGACTTTGTGTACTTTTTTAAAACAAGCATTTGACACCAATACAGCCGGTATAAATATCGTTTTTTTTTTCTTTTCTTTTCTTTTTATAGGCGAGTATCTACGCAATATATAGATGTAGTAGTTACGAGGCAAAGCAGGAACGGACGTATATACACACATACAGAAGTAATAAATACATAATGTTCCTTTTATGGCTTCGCCGCAGTCGAGCAATAACGCATTAATGTAGCATAACCTAATTAAAGGTTCTGTAATTGTAACATGTACTGCTCTCGAACACAAAGGGTGCTTGAGAGATATTAAATTTTAATAAAGTGTAAGTCCCGCGGCGGCGGCGGCCTCGCTCTTTATTTAGCATTATTTTTTGCGTTCGAACGAACTCCATAAATATAAAGGCGAATTTAGGGTGCGATAAACATATTTGGCGGAGCGCGGGCGGCACCACGGCAAATCACGCACCAGATAAAACGCAATAAGCGGACGCACAAACGGGAACAAGTTAAAAAAATCCGTGGGAAATCCCGAGATAATCCAGATAAGCCACGCGGGCAAAGTATGAAAAGCCTGACCGTGAATATATCAAAAATATTTATGAAATTTTATTTGGAAATTTATCTGACGTCCGCTTCGAGTGAAAGTAAAACCTTTGAACGGAATTCTTTGTGTCCTCCGCCAGGCTTGCTTTGTGAGCGTGTCTTTTTATTTTATAGCTATCTTTTTGAATAAATTAGAGGTCAGACGAGAGATAGGATCAAGGTCAGCGTGACGTCACATTACGTGAGTTACATTAAACACGGTAACAATTACGCCTTTCCAACGGCCTTGAGACTGCAATAAAATGTGACAGCTATAAAAACTTTTTTCGCAATCTGAAGCGAAATATGCTTTTGACATTGTTGAGTGGGGCAATACGTTAAACCACCCATTCTACCAAGAGCATTATAGAAATGCCGGAAGAGGCTGTTAAAAACTTTGCATGTCTTGTAATTTTATTGTATTGCGTTGTAAACTAAATTACTTCGAGTTTAGTTTATCTACAACTGTTCTGTAAGCCAATTTGTTTTAGAAATAAAGCACAAATGGCAGCAAAGCGCAGCGGTTTCGAGGACTATTTACTAATTGCGTCGAGTATTGCAAGTTTGAATCCAATCCATACTTCCATATGTCTCGTCTGTCTGTCTGTTACGCTTTCACGTCTAAACCACTGAACCGAATGTGATGAAATTCGGTACAGGGGTAGATTAGATCTCGGGTAAGGACATAGGTTACATTTGGTCATGATAACCCACATCTTCTTCTTCTGGTAGTTGCACGCGGGCGGAGCCGCGGGCAACAGCTAGTATGTAAATATTTACTCTGAAAATGAGAGATTGTCCACCAAATAATATGTTATGTCACTTTTCTGATCCTTCATAATGGCAATGTGAGTGACATTTCCATTATGAAGGCTCATCAGGATGCCGCTTTCCATCAGGCGGGATTACGGTTGTTCCGTTTTTACACTAACCGTCATTTACCCCTTATATGACCTGATTTTAAAAAATCAATTTAATAACTTCCTTAGTCAGAAACTTTCATCAAAATTTACAATTCGTTATACGTCAAGCAATTTCCATAAAGTTGAATTATTTGTGCATACCTGTGTATGCAATGTGGCCGTATCTCGTTATTTAAACATACGCCAGCAATGTAATGAAAATTGTTCACTCCGACATGTAAACCTATGGATCCAAATGAATGATGAATTTGGAAATATTTTTAATAACATTCACTCCAAAGAGGTCTCATGTGGAGCAAGAGGGAAATTCTAAAAATATTATTTTGAATATCTAGAAGGGAAGTTAAGGCAATATTAAATTCGAAGAAGCCTTATACGTTACAAGGGAAATCGATGAAAGCAAACTTACACTACTTCTTTTATTATACACCTTGCTTGGAGGAAATATCAAACCATATGCGCACCATTTATGTATGTATATTGGAATATTTATGAGTTTTCAAGAAAAATACTACTGAAGATGCTATCGCCAAGTTTACGACGATATTCCCGAACAGGATATTAGAATTCGCATATCACGTCTCTCACAAGGTAACCGAAATTTCACACACAGCCTTTGTTATATCTCACTTGAGGAGTTATTATAGCAAAGATTTCATATATAGTTCAAAGGAAATGTTCGGGTTGATTCTCAACCAGCTTTTACAACACACTTGTGGAACAATTTTGTTGCGCTAAATTAAATATTAAAGTACAAGTAACGACTTACGCAAAGAAACTTAAATAAAATATACGAGCGGAGCTTAGAATACACGCAACAAAGTTACCCCATTTGAGCTAAGATTCTGTACCTTCACTCCAAGATTTAAATTAGGGGCGAAATGTACACATTTTGCTAACTTTTGCAGTTTCACAACTAATTTACAAAAATACATAAACTAACTTAAGATTACTAAATTACTCGTAGATATTCACATTTCTACAATTTAGTCTAATTCACTTTTTCACAATTTATCTGCCAGATAGCTAAGCGAATAATCTAAAGTACAGATAAGGGTTGGAATCTTTTAAATTTAGGTCCGTAATCTGGCAAACATATCAACACGGGAACGTTGGGCGGGTATTAAGTTGTATTTTTATCGCGTCATGCTTTCGCCCTTCGGGATAATATTTAAGAGGTCTAAAGGGTCGTTCGAATTAATTTGGAGCCATAGCTTGGCTAATTCTATTAGGCTTCGTAATCGGTACATTGCGGACACGGAGGAGCCCTGATATTTACGACTTAATAACGCACCAACGTATTTATTCTGATAGTATATTTTGTTCGATAATTTGTTGTAGGATCTAACTTTGTAATAGTTTAGATAAGGTGGAAGTTACTCGCATAAATTATGAGAGTTTTGCTTCTAACGTGAAACTAGTGGTTTAAATGGTTCGTGTTCTGTAAAGTTCTTTGAGATGATAGCCATGGAAGATTAGTTCGATACTAAGAATCTGAAATCTTTGAAATTTGTTATGAATAAGCAGCAAAATAGTATTAATTCCACGAAGTCCCCCTTGTTCAGGTGTTTTGTATTTCTAAATTGATTTCCGAGGCTGCCACTTCTGTGAAAAAATTAAGAACATGTCTTTCGATTTTGTTCTTTTCAATGCTGTAACTGTGTAAACCTTAAGCACCGTGAGTAATTTCAGATATCTAACGTTCTTAGAAAAAAAAAATCAAACTGGCATCTCGCTTCTAGACCAAAAATACATTTCTGTTCAGAAAACTAAGATTAGTTCTACTACATTCAAATGATATTCGAGCTCAACCACCGCTTACTTACATCAAAGTCGAAGACAATTACATATTCAATCCAGCTATGTGAAAATCCTCCAGCAAGCATATTGAAAATACGTCGCGAGACTTTATTAACCTGACAAGTGAAGTGGCACATTCATAATAAGCTGTGTCGATGGATTCCTCCGAGCGCTAAATCTCGCAACCGAACACCTCAATAATTAGACGGTTATTCGCAGCAGTCGAGCATCGCGGCATGAATAAAACATCGTTTGCGAAACACAAGTGCTATTATTATGTCCAATCTAATTTGAGCCACCTCTCCCTTTCTTTTGAAGACGAAGTAGAACGTGTGAAGGAAAGGAGGGGTAATATTGATAGGTCAAGCAAATCTGGCTTTGATTTACGGGGCCATCGAGTGCACGGGCCAAACCAAACACGCCCCGGGCAAATAAACGGTGACGTGGCTAACATAGACCACTATTACCGATAACGGGATTAATGATAATGCATTGCTTGTTTGTATTGTTCAGTAATCTACGTAATCTTCAAATATACTGATAGTAAAAACTCAATCATATTTGCGTTATTATCACATACGTAATAATATGACTGTCCCTCATAAGACATTAATTTTACTGATATACATTTGTAACACAATCACAATAGAGCTCAACGGATATGAATGAATTTCAGTGCTAAGATTCTGCAGGCAGGTTATATTCTAGAATAGCCGGGAACGTTATACCAGGAATAGATTCACGTAGGTCGCGGATCAGTATTTCACGTAGTCGGGGCACGTCATTTGACTTACACACAAATGCAAAATTTTACATCAACCACACACTGCGAAGTGAAATTTAATGGAGACACGGAGGCAGATGACCCACCTTTTATTTTCATTTGTAGTTCCAGAAAATTCAACATTATGGAAATTCAAAAGTCTGGAAAGTCACCATCAGACCAGCTCTTTGTAACCGTAATATTGCATTGTCCTCTATCTTACATAATAGCTAAATTGCGGCTCAACCAAACACCGGGATCACCATGGATCACATTCAACATGTATGATTATATATCAGATATCGGTTCATTAAACTTCGGTGTTATATTCAAGCGTATATTATTCTGGATGAATATGGTTATAATATTTTGATGTCAGAATGTTTGTTTAAATTCTTACAAATTAAACAAATTAAACACAGTATATTCATAAACTAACGTGATAGATAAAATATTCAAACAAGTCCTCCACAGCATAAAAAGCTTGTTCCTTTTAAAACAATAAGAATTATCAAGTCCGCTTATTATGCTGTGGCACGCGGCACGGCACACCCGGGCGCGGGCGCGGGCGGTACGTGCGGTCGGCGTAGCACAATATGCTCTACGGAGTACTACGAAGTGCTACGCTCAGTTAACGCTACAGACTCGGTCTACAACATTTGGAAGCTCTACGAAACTTTGGATCCAACTACAAAAGCTGTCTTCAGTTATTGAATGACAATTTTTTTTTTTTTTTTAATTTTTTTTCTTTTATATGAATTATTTTCCATATTCATCGATATCCATATCTATTGGAGTAATTTTAGCGTCTAAAACGTGAACTGTTAATGCCGATAAAATGAAATCTTAGTTCTCCTTGAATTTAAATTATTTGTCTCAGTACTATTATAAATTTTGTTTGACACAAAGATAGATAATTTTGGCTGTATCACCTTTTTATTATGGGAATATGATCCTATGGGTTACAAAACCGCAGTCAGTATTACATACAAACGGAGCACCGGGAAAGAATCTAGTCTAGAATTTTTTTTTTTTTTTATAATCAACAATTAAGTTAACCACCACTTACATGAACTATTAAAACTCTGAATGTATTATTTTCTTACTTACGGTACTTAAAACTCCGTAAAACTTAACAGGCAGTTGAAGTATGAACTTGCAGAGCGCCAGGTGACCTAGGCGCTGGGTGTGACGTCGGCACGCACGTGACCCAATTGTTGGCAAACACGATATTCGCTCGGCAAGAGTATCCCGTTTATGGACCATTAACACCGGATACATGGCGGCTTTAAAACGTGGATCCAACTTAACTTCAGACATTTGAGTGAATTTGAACTCAAGGACTAAAGTCAATCCATATTTTTATTAAGGGTTGAGTATTTTTTCTCAAAGCATTCTACAAAGATAAAACTACTTTAATCTAGGTTTTAAGCTATTGCATAGCTTCTATCGCGGGCCTTGAGCGTGGAGACCGAATCCAGAAATTTCGTAACGAAAAAACCTAAGCTGACACTCCGAGCTCGCACGAATCAAGCCGAGCTGCTCGGCTCGATTCGTGCGAGCTCGGAGTGGGGGGATAATTGCATAAGTTGATAAAAAATGCTATGCAATAGCTTTACCGCGGCAGTCCCCGAGTGCCACACGTCTTTTTTTTAATATCACCTTTATTCAGTAACTATTGCCTGTGGCTTCGTCAGCGTGCAATGATCCCGCTCTCGCAACCCATGAGAAGCTATTTCTTTTAGTCTCTAAAAGTTATATGATTACACTTCTCAAATGATAACGCCTTTACTATTGAGGTCGGACACGAACATTTTGGTGCAAATGGCATATCTGTGTAAGTAGATATCTATGACAGAATCACAATGTTTTATGCACAAATAATAATCGTGACTATGGTAATATATTCAGCTAAGGCATTAAAACATACAATTTATGTACACCGCAGTAATTATGCAAATAAGAAATTAATTACAGGCACAAGGTAAGAATATAAAATAATATATTGTTGTGGGAAAGGGCAAATAATTTGCAAATAGGTTGCTTTTCAATAAATATTCATTGATTTTGAAGGTCTGTATTATATGGCAAATCAGACCACGGCGGCTTAACGTGCTCTCCGAGGACCATAAAGAACAATGGTCATCCATCGCAAGACAATTTTTATACCACATAGGTGGCAGACAAGCACGCGGTCCACCTAATGGAAAGTGGTTACCGTGGGCTATGGACGTGTGCAACACCAGAAGAGTCACACTCTTACTACCGACCTTGTAAGAACAGATAGACTTTCCAGAAGGTCAATTTTCCTATTAAAAATCTATTCATAATTCAGTCTGGAAACAAAGTGTGTCAATATCAATTGAACACAACGCATCAATTGAACGCAGTGCCAAAACCAGTTGAACACAATTTTCAAGAATGAATGTGATCGTTTTTGACATTTGGAAGTTTGAGATTAGATCGAGGCTGAATTTTGAAAAGATTTTTGGCCCTCTGGTAGTATTGCGTAACCTCACACTATGTTACCCTACTCAGTTACCACTTAGTCACGAGTCTCACAAACTTACCTTCTTTTGCAGGCAGTATCCTCGACTAACAGCTAGGTATAGTATGCACTACAATTATTTTTCGTCTACTTACCTAATTGCTACTACACTATTATACACAGTAACATAAAATTAATCGCTACAAGCAATAACTAATTAATTACCGGATTACTGCTCGCTTATATTATGTATTTTCTAATTAATTATTGAACGTAAGTAATTACCAGTTACCATGGCTGTAAAGATTGGTTAATGATTGTTAATATTCCTGAAGGGGTAGAAGTTCGAATTGTATATATTAGTTTGATGAACTGAAACAATAATACTGTTTAAATTATTATTGTTTCAGTTTATAATACTTTATTATTTTATACTGGTCCCCGCAACCCAGGAAAAGCTATTCAAGGGGTAAAAAGTAGCCTGTATTATTCCAGACTATAATGTACCACATACTTTTTTAACCGATTGAGAAAGATTAATAATTAGCAAACATCAAAACAATAAGTAAGATAAATAAAACTTTCATCATTTTAATTTTTTTACAAAAAATATTATGTTTGCGTGTGTGATACTTTTTTAAAGTAGGTACAGTCACCTCTATAAATATGTATACACGGTAGGGTTCCAAAAACAAGTAACCGGGGTTAACTTCAAATTTTTATTTACAAAATATGTAGCTAAATGATGTAAACTCTTAATATTACATAAAAATGTAACCATTACACGCCTCATAAAATGTATCAAATAATGCTTGCAAAAATATATCCACAATTAACGGGTCAATTGAATGGAAACATGCTATAATTCATAAATATGTAAACACTTTTTTCAAAATAATATAAAATATACTTTCAGTGAAGTTATGTAGTCTGGAGTCTAAAATATGTAGTCGTCTTTCAAGACATTAATATGTAAACGATTGTATTGTAAGTATACAAACTATTTGTCTTAATCGTAACTGGGCATTTTTTTTTAAACTGCTACCTATCTGTGAAAATAGCTTACTGATATTGTTTTGGATATTTTAGTTAATTCTTGGTTTAGTCAAGTCATAAATTTAATAAATCATGATTCTATATTGTTTTTTTTATTATATTGGCCCTTATTTCAAGTAATCTAAGTAAATAAATAGTAACCTAGATACGTTTTGATCATGACCGTTACCAAATAATAAACTGCTCCTGAAATAAAATGGAACTAAGGATTAGATTTTTTTTGGTGTGTATGAATTAATTAATTGTCTTGTTAGTAATCTAACACGAAAACTCAGGTGTTTGCCAAATATTGCTATAGTAATTTGTAAAAATATGTCATGATCGTTACTTGTTACGAAAACGCTATACTTAACTTGTAAATATTAATTAAACAACTAGTAATATATCTAAAATTACCATGCCCACCTTAACTTAAATGGCTTTGTGTTAGAAATTATGAAAAATCTATTCAATTATTTTAAGAATTTAGAAAAAATATAAAAGTTATTAAATTATATTTCGAGGGACAGTCACGTATACATGACCAACGAGTAACGGTCCTGACATAGTAAACACGTTAATAGTGGCAAAGTATTCTTTATTTGATATATAATCTCGGGTTAAAATAATTATGCTCACGAATGCGATGTCGCCTTATTACGTAGGTAGTTTCATAGTAGCCAGGATTCTCTCAGTGTGCCCACATATTTAGGCTGTCCTACCCGTTACTTTTTAAGTCCGGCATATACGTTACTAGCCATTTGGTAATGGTCGGGACGTAACGGTACTACCACTTCTGCCAGTATTTTTATCATAACATAAAAATGTTGTTTAATAACTAAATAGCTTTTATTTACCGAAAACCAGGATGAATTGCCCCATGTGAAACTATTTTTGCTTTAACACTAACATTACATAACCATTCTAGAAACGGGAAATACTAACCGGCCAATGTGAGGCAAAATCTCCGAAAATGTCCGTTACCGGTCGAAACACTCACATAACGAAGACAAAATATAAACTAACACCTCAAAATTGCTGCAGTGTCAACATATTCGATTTGGTTTTGCTATTTAAGTAAAAAGTCGGCAAGTATTCGAAAAAAACATTACTAAAATAAATTCAATTTATGGTCACGGAGCACGGACATGTCCACTTAACACACATTATAGGGACAGAATATAAACTTTAAAATCTTAAAATATTTGTATAACAATATATTATATAGTTTAACATACTTAAAAACTACAAATAGATATCAAAAACTAACTTGTGTGAAGTATGTAATAAGAAGCAAATAGCTAAGAAATAGTTCAACATAGGTCTCAATATCTAAAAGAGGACAGTACTGCAAGACGTAAGATGCCACATTTCTGGATTTAATTTTATTACTTTGTTTTAAGTTTCTGTTCACTGAAAGTATATTTTATATTATTTTGAAAAAAGTGTTTACATATTTATGAATTATAGCATGTTTCCATTCAATTGACCCGTTAATTGTGGATATTTTTGCAAGCATTATTTGATACATTTTATGAGGCGTGTAATGGTTACGTTTTTATGGAATATTAAGAGTTTACATCATTTAGCTACATATTTTGTAAATAAAAATTTGAAGTTAACCCCGGTTACTTGTTTTTGGAACCCTACCGTGTATACATATTTATAGAGGTGACTGTACGTACATAATATCACATAAAAACACCCAGACCCATGCATATCAGATTATTTTTGTATCGCAATAAATTATAACAATCTGAGCTCAATAATCGTTTCCGCCATCAGAAAATCAAGTGTAGAATATAATGATCATGACATACAATACCTACCTAATACACATATACGTATACCTTTGCATCTCGCATAGAACTGTCGATATCAGGTAGGCTTTATACACCACTGCACATTGTAAGAGCGCGATCTGCCGGCCACTTGCACGAGCGTGGAGTGGAAGCCCTTAAGGCGGCCACAATAGAGGCTCTTGGCTTTCACTGGGGCCCATACCGCACTTGTAGTATATCTCGCACGGTAATACCGATCATTGGGGCGAGATCGATATTAAATTTATAAGGTATTGTGTTTCTCGGCTTAGAATAGTGGGTTGAGTAAGTATTTTATTGAAAGTAATTGGCAAGTAGTATTGATGAAAGTTTACGTGAATATTATTTCTCAGTGAAATGGAACTAATCTTAAGAGATTACTCATTGACGTGTTAGAAATCGCGACAAAATTCGTTAAATTTTAGATTTGTATCTATTACAAATCCATCTAATACAAATTGTTTCCTGCAACAAAAGATCATGTTTGGGACTCGTTAAAAAAACTAAATAAGCCACCCAAATTCAATGACGTTTACTAGTAGCCGTTGAAGAGTTTCACAAAGAAAAGAAAAAGTAGTTCAAAAGTAAAAAGAACTATATTTTTTTTTTTCAATCCAACTATTTCCTAATTTTAAGTATTATTTTTTCAAGACCATGTTAACAATTTTAAAATATTTTGGGATATCGCAAAAACGTCATTATTTTAAAATATTTTTCTTCTAAAACATTAATAAATTTACATAAAATTATGTAAAAACAAACCATTTATACAAATTATCTTCCAACTTATTATTCAAATGTGGTTTTTTGCCATAATTATAAACGCGTGCGTATTCAATAACCTTCCCATTGTGTGTAAAACAGAAATTATTACTAGAATTAATTGCCCAATTCATGAAACCGTGTTTTATGATCAATACCGTGTTTTATGGTCACAGTGGGGTGTACTTAATTACACATAAACACACGCAACATAATACACGACAATACACATCATGCCAATGGTTTAATGGATTAACTTTGATCTTAGCGTCTTTCTAGGGGATCCTCACATCGTGGTGAGTCTCGGATACCACTGAGACTTTCACCATGGAGTTCAAGTTCCTTCACCTCCACTTGGTTTGGTTAAAACGGCTTTTATGGAAGCAACTGCGTCAGACCTCTGAACTCAAAGAGGGAGGCCTGCTCCAGAGCTTCGTACATCAGCGAGCAGGTTTACCGAACTTTGGCTCCGAAGATCTCAGTTGAGATCCATATCCGATAAACCATCAAGCTGTAGAACCAAATAGTAAAAATTGCTGTGTTTTTTCTGCGACGAACTGCGAATTTGGCACCACAGTATGTTTGTGAGTTTGGTTCAAGTAATTATTGGAGCACTAACTTATTGAAAAACTATTTTTAACTGATTCTATCGTGATTTATTTGGTGATCTTGGATTATTTTCCTGAGCCCGAAGCCTCGAAATCCCGACGCAATAAGGTTACTTAAAAATACGTTTATTCCAATGTGCAATATTCGCGTTAACATCCGACAATACTTATAGAAAAAATTCGTTTTATTTAGAATACTTTGACAAAAATTTCAAAACCAATTTTAGTGTGACACGAATTTTAGTGTTTTCATTTATTAGATTTGTTATCAGAGTGCTATAGACAAATAGAAAACCGTTTTCATTTCAAAAGGTAACACAGTGCTGTTGTTAGCAAACATACGAATATAAATTTACGTGTCGATGTAACGTGTCAGGTTTACGTATGAGTAATATATTGCCTCGCTGCTAACCCCATCATTTACCGGTAAAATGACGACCTACTAACATGATGTATAGCTGGGGTTCTTAAAAAAATTATCGATAAATAATATTTTTTCTCGACGTTGTATCATAATTTGCTTTCGGACCGTGTCCCCACAGCTTTGCTCCACGAGTGGGGTCATGAGAATCATTTAGACCTTATATCCCCATTTATACGGTGGAGCCAAAGGTCTTGGTCTATGTTGAAATTTTATATTACTCGTCCCCACCGTCATATTTTATTAAAAACTTTTCGGATTCCAACATGATAATAACTGCGATCAGTTTATGGAGCCAAAGTCAAAATCACCTGCAAGCCGATATACATATCCGCTGCTCCCTTTCGGGTCGACGGGCAAACCTAACAAATTTTTTTTTTTTCTGTTGTTAAAACTTAACCGTCAATGTAAACGATTGAGAATGCCGTAAGGCGAAACCGGTTAGGTCAATAATAAATATCGTGGAAAAGTACAAGTTTGTTATCAATATATGTAACAAATAACCAATAAACAAACTCGTGTCTAAATCGATATGAAACGACAAATTCGAAAAACGGAAATCGATACATGAAAATTAACTTTGAACTAACCATCAGTTTGCATGTCCAACATTGTCAGTTCAATACCTAATAAATCAACAAAGTCGTATATTAGTTCACAGAGCACCGTTAATCAAACACTAAAACCTTTGGAGGAATAAACACGAAGGTAAAGTAAACAAGCGAGTTTAAAACGTAAATAACCGCGTTATACGTCCAATTCAATAGATATCGGTCGTTTGTTTGAACAACTTCCAATTTGAATTTTTCAACCCAGTATTTCATATTTGTTGGAGTAAAATCACAATGTTTTGTTGTACTGCCGTTCGTGGCCTAAATATGTATAAAATTTGTAGTAGAATATTAATTTTTGTTAACGGATTCGTCTTCTGAGCTAAGTTATATAAATAGGTGAGCGGCTACACACACACCTGCCGCAGGGGCGATCTAGGGTGCAAAGCGGTTGGGGCAATATCGGGACAATATCGGGGATCTCTACACACACACCTGCCGCAGGGGCGATCTAGGGTGCAAAGCGGTCGGGGCAATATCGTAGCAATAACGAGTGTTTACCCGTGGTCCCAGTGGGTCGACCCATTACCGGGTCCACGGGTAATTTGAATTACCCGTGGTTCCAGTGGGTCTACCCATTAACGGGTCCATGGGTAATTTGAATTACCCGTGGTTCCATGGCATTAGGGATTGGTCCCGGAATTCTGACTATATCGATAGAATACACAAATCCGTAATAACAGCATACCAAATACGTCAAAAGAGATCACATAATATTAAATAAATAAATAAATTTTCTACAACATTCTACACAACGCTATCTAGACCCATGGTAAGCTTAATTAGCTTGTGTTATGGAATCTACAATGCGGATATACATACATAGATACTTTTTTTTTGTAAATACATACATATTATACATAGAAACACCCAGACCAATGCAAATATTTATATTCATGCATACAAATATTGGCACTGAGTGAGGATCGAACCCGCGCCTCCTGCGTAGCAGCCACATTCACTACCGCTACGCCCCAGAGGCAGTTTTACAAAGACTTACAAAGAGATTACAGTATTACAAAGAGATATTACTTGAAATAATTTTAAAGCATTTAGTATGCTAAACTAAACAAATTATTTTAAATTGGAAATATTTTACTACTTCAAAATTATTTCAATTGGTTGAAGCGGAGTTATCAAAAATCAATGTTTAAAAATGATTGCAACATCATTAATTGATTCCAATAGTTCGTACGAATATCGGTAGATTACTCCCACCATCGCCCTAAGGTGGATGTATTGGAAAATTTGGATCAATCTCGGGCGAAGCTCGGTGGCTCAGTGGTCAGAGCATTCCCCCTGTAAGGTTCGAGTTCTGCCCGAGCATTGATTTCGCTTTTTCCAATTTAAAATAATGAGATATTACTTATTCGTTTTCCTGTACAACAATACGTTTTCCTCCATGACAATACTTTTGTAGTCACTTGATCGGTGATTTCTGAATTGGAAGTTACTTTCATGAAAGATTCCCAAGCTGATTTTTCCAAATATTTTCTTTAAATATATTATCTTTCATCAATGGTCTGATTTAAGGGCCAACAAAAATGCCCTCTTTGAGGAAAGCTGAGGAAGCTTCTTATAAGTCAGGATCTAATATGTCGTTTTCGATTGTTTTTGGCGTAGCGGTCCGATCGGAACTTTGAGGTGGTTCTGGTATAGGTGGTTTAGCCGATGGCAGGTCAGGATACTTAATATTACTTTTTGTTTTAATTGTAATGCCTTTTGTATCAGTAAGACAAAAATAACAATCAGATGAGTGGTTTTGTTGGTTCCGTCCAAATCATAGGGATTGCAAAAGGATAGATCTAGATTTTCTCACCCATCCAGTAAGAAGACCCACACTTGTAACATAACAGATGTGTGGAACCCACACTTTATCTTGTAGTCCGATGGCAAAGCCAAAATACTGTTTGTATAAATTAGTTACTAATAATGGTGTCAAATTTCTTCGCTGAGTTTTAAAAGTAATGCCACCACAAATGTAACAAAACTTGTCAGGATCATTTTTACACTTTCTTGACATTATTTAAGAATCACTTAACTCAGAAAACAAGAAAAAACACTACGCTCTTTAAATAAATAAATTTTCTGAATGTGAGATTTAAACAAAAACGGTTAATTTTTTTTTTGGGGTAGTAGCTGTAATACAAAAATGAGTAATAAAATGAGGATAGGTAGGTAATTCAAAATTGGCAAGCACATTTCTTGTTACAAACTTTTGTTGACCAGTGTTATCAAAGAAAAGAAAAAAAAGACTAATCCAGTTAGAACTAGAACAAAAATAGCAATTGAAAATGATGAATTCATAACCGATACACTAATGGAATTAATTACTGGCGAAATATCATTTGGATACGCACTAGAAATGTTAAGATAGTTTGAGTCATGTCATTAGTGTATTTTTGAGTAAATAATATATAAATAATATTATATAAAATAATATATAATACATATTGTAGGTATGTAACTGATGGTTTTCATTCTGATCGATATAGTCAGAATTCCGGGACCAATCCCTAATGCCATGGAACCACGGGTAATTCAGATTACCCATGGACCCGTTAATGGGTAGACCCACTGGAACCACGGGTAATTCAAATTACCCATGGACCCGGTAATGGGTCGACCCACTGGGACCACGGGTAAACACTCGCAATAACGGGCCAATATCGGGGGTTCTCTACACACTTGCCTGCCGCGCAGAAATTGCCCCAATCGCGCTACACACACACCTGCCGCAGGGGCGATCTAGGGTGCAAAGCGGTCGGGGCAATATCGGGGCAATCTAGAAAATTGCAACACACATAACAACTAAGGAAGTGAATAAGGGTCAACCCCACTTTTCCACCCTAGATCGCCCCTGCGGTAGGTGTGTGTGTGTGTAGCGCGCTTTACCTATTACATCACCTATTAAATTTTGAATTAATTAATTAAGTTTTGAAATTGCCTTTTTAACTGACTTCTAAAAAGTAAGATTCTCAATTCGGTTGTTTATACTTTTTTAACTGTTAGGTAGGTAGTGACCAGACTTTTACACCACCTTTACTTAAAACGAGTATATGGTGTAAATACGATCGCATCAATCACGTCATGATCACACACATATTATGTGCCTGTGTTGAGAGGCGAATTGAAGGCCTGTTTATGAGTGACTGTATAAGGATGAGTGCCGTATCTATCTCTCTTTAATATATGCTCATTATTTGAGATACATTAGTATTGAATCCACTAACTGTACTGTTGAATAATGCATAACTATGCGATAAAAACTGCATACAACCAAAAGGAGGATAAAAAAGGATATATTATGTAATATGACTTTAACAAAATGTGCAAACGTGAAAAGCTTAAGTTAAACAGAACTGCTCTGTAAAATAGATATCCAAAGAAAAAAATTCAGCGACGCAGACAAAAAATAAATACAGTCTGGACATTTTTAAAGGGCCAGTGTAAAAATACAACGTAGACGTGATCTTCTCACAAATTGCACCGATTACAGTGTAATGCCCGCGCGTCGCTCTAATTCGTCTCCGGGGTAGACTCGATATAAGCACCCCGCCTGACAAAATACCTGTCAGATAATGTTTGAGCGCTGTAAAAAGAACAGATTCCATTTAAAAGACCAATATTTCAGCAACAGTAAGAGAGCAAACTGCTGTGCAACGATTTATGTATTGATTGGACGTTCACGTTAAAGTTGTTAGCGAATTTCATAGGTTTCAATGTTGTTACGAGGTTACAAAATTGTAATCCATACTAATATTATAAATGCGAAAGTCTGTATATATGTCTGTATATGTGTCTGTCTGCTATGCTTTCACGCTTAAACTACTGAATCGATTTTGATGAAATTTGGCACTGAGATAGATGGGACCTTAGGAAAGGACATAGGTAATGTTTGGTCACGATAGTCGCCATCCACGCGGGCGGGGCCGCGGGTAACAGCTAGTTCACAATAATTGTAATCTTTATAGTATACTTTTGCAAAGTTTTCCTGATTTTCACGTTGAGCTCAATCCCATCAGATCAGCTTATAATAAACTTCTTAAGAGAAACGTTTGAACAAAAACAAAAAATGTTTGAATCGAAGAGCGCTGTAAAACATTACAGCTAAACATTCCTTAAAAACAAACATTCCGGGGAAATGGGAGCCTCCTATTAAGTCGATTAAAAACAAAAGCTTCCAAACTTCCGCCACTAAACATTTATGTACATATTTTTGCTCACTTTCCATAATCTTTCTCGCCATAAAAGAAAATAAACTTTGAACTTGCCTCATGTAATTGGCACATAATTTTCATAAACTATATCAATGCTCATGCACATATAGTATTTAAAACAGCGCGTGTAACAGACAGGCAGACGCCGCACGCCATCATAAATCCATAATAACTTCGCTTTACTAAAACTTTGCTACTGCATAATTTATTTTGTAAGAAAAATAAATGGATTTAAAAAGAATATCATTATCTAACTGTGAGGGGAGGCGGTGCCAAACAATGGCGCCCCATTTAACATTTAATTTGGCGTTACTTACTTACGTTCTTTTCTCTAAGTCATTTATTTAGTTTTTGATGTTTCTTTAATGATTCATACTTGAATAGGTTAAGTTAACAATAAAAAATAGTTGAAAACTTAATAGAGATATGCATTTCGCTTCTAAGTTTCTAAAAGTATTTTAAGAATAAGTCAAATCACAATGGCAATTTACATATGCAAATCGTTATCATTTTTCATATTAATAAAATAGCAAACAGACATATGATTTGTCCCTGAAGGCTGTAAATACATACATACATACAATCACGCCTTTATCCTTGGAGGGTTAGGCAGAGGTGAATTAACACCCACATTTTACTAATCATTATATTAGGTCCCACGTAATAGGGGATGAGCCCATTGCAGTTTCCCTGACACTATTGTTGACTCGAGCCATGTATCTGAGGCTGAGTCTGGGCTGTATATATCTGTCTAATGTTAAATAGCTGTAAATAGGCTGTAAATGAACTAAAGAAATACCTTCCATTTAGGTCTTGATACGATAAATTAAAAAAGTAACTTGTAGAGCAGACAGAAGAAGCATTTTAAGTTATGTTAACTTACACAATAACAAACAACAACAAACAAACACACATATACATACATATACAAATTAAGTTATCAAACCCAAATAATGTATTGTTTTTTTCACTATCTCATATTAAGCTAATAGAGTAATAATTTCCATATTAAAATACTATTTAGAATACTCCGGTAACGTAGAGAATGGAAACCCACACCCCAAAATATACAAAGTAACATTATTATACGTACGTTGCAAATAGCAGCTTATTACTATGTATTGTTTAATGCTTAGACTGTCATCCGAACTTAATTGGTTATGAATTAATAATCAGAAATGAATACATACTACGAACTAAATTAGATGGCTACGTGATATTCGCTCTAATATCATGAGGAAAGACGCCACATATCAAGTCACGTACACATAGATTTAGTAAATAAATATAGTCTAACTAGGTGTTACCCACGATTTCGATCGCATTTATTTCACGTTATACTACATAATACAGAGGATTTTTTAGGGGGCTTTAGAAAAAAAATACTCTGTATTATGTAGTAATATTATTGAATCAAGATATCAATGTCTGTAGGAAGATAAGGTTTCGACAGGTTCAGGTTGTACAGTTGGCTATTGGATACGTGTCTTACCCGTGTTGCTACTGGTAGTACCATGGGGATTTTTTTTTGCCCGTGGTACTACTATCTTGTCAGATTTTCCACAGGAGATTTTCCATTACCCCTGGTGCTACTTATCAATTTAATATAATTCGTTTTACGGATTTATTTCAAGGGTAATAAATACCCCTTAGAAAAGGCCTATGGTGAGTTCACATACGGTCAACGTGTTGAGTATTTCCGATACAATTTGTAATCGTCGCACCTTGCAAAAATGCAGTCAGGTAGGTACAGTCTAAACTATGCAAGTTTGGCACGGAGAGCAAGCGACCAGATAACCAGATCAAAGGTAGCACAGAGGCTGCGACGTATCACATGACGTGACCGACGTCGAAATGTGGCTGCATGCACTTACCGCTCTGTTCGAATCAAATGCTCTGACAGAATGCAGGCGACCATATGCCTTTGAATAGTCACTTGGGTTTAGCTGCAATAGGTGGTAATAAGAGCAATGCAATTTTGAGTGTGTGGATTATACTGAGTGCAATCTGGAAATTCACTTAAGAAATTTTCTCTTGTTTCAATACCGATAACAGTAGCTACATTCAATATTCGTTAAAAAAATAAAGTAAGCTCACTGCTATCAGATGCAACGTTAATACTTTTAGAACATTTTCTAGATCTCTAAGAGCTGCATAAGCGTCGTCGGATAAAATATGTGTCCAGAATATATGCGGAGAAATGAGAGTGTTTCTCCGCGCTAAATCCTTTTTCTTTACTACGGTTGGGGAAAATCAGGACAGCTGGTGAATTGAACTGTGAAACAGTTGTTATCTCTCTCACATGAACCTCACACCATGTATTTAGGGTTATTGTTTAGCATTACCAATTTTGAATATAATTTAGCATTAAATTATAAATGAAAACGATAGTATCAAAATGTGGCAGTAAGTATTCCGAACATTCAAACATAAAGTGTGTCCGGGACCAATTCTTGTCGGAAGTTCTCTCGTCCGCTCGTGTATCGGTTCACTTTGTGTAATGTATGCAAAGCGAGCTAATAAAACGCGAGTCGCCCCGGTAGCGCAGTAAATTCGAGAATAGTTGACATTTATCCAAAGTTACATCCGTTACAATAACAGTCGCAGTTACGATATCCGAGCGCGCTCCGCCGTCCATTTGTTCTAGTTCCGGAGGCTGTGCACTGCAGCCCGCTCACTCTAATGTAATGGAAAACTTTACACAAACACGTTGCGAAGCTCCCGCGGATTAGACATATGAATCGCGCGTCTGAGCTTCGCTGCGCTTGCAGTCGCACCCCTTAAAATATTATTATAATTCACTACAACTCTGCCGTGCAAGTATGTCTCGGCTATACACAATAGATGTTTATTCAAGCTCACATGCGAATTTTCTAGTGTTAATTCAGCAGCATAGTGAATTTTAGCTGGCACAAGTCATGTATTAGATCTGTAAGATATATACTGTAACTAAAGTGCTATAAACCTAATGCTTAAAGCTGGTAGCGCTTTGGGAGAAGCCAGCATTTCAACGGATCAACGCTATCGCTTGACACGTGCCTGTTATATAACATCAAAGGCTCCCATACTATGGAAATCGGTATCTAGTTTCGATACACCTATTACCAAACAGGTAAGCACAGTTATACGTTGAATATACGTAGTTATATTTTATTTTCGTAAAAATATATTTGCCAATAAAAGTTTTAAAGCCGTCTATCGGTAGGAACATACAACAGTAGAAATCTGACTACGTTTTTTGATTACTAGTAATAGCCATGGCTGACAATTTTTAGTATTTTCCAATAACATAAATGTTTGTGTTATGTGGTGTTTGTATTTGTATATAAATACATAAATATGTATTGTATAATAGTGGATTGACAGTGGAATGTACTGAGTGGGTTAAAAGTGTGGTTAGAAGTCATGACCTTTCACTTTAGCAAGCTTTAGCCCTCATGCAGTAAGCAATGTATTTACTATGCATTAGTTAATCTATAAAAAACACGCAGGACTTGTGCCGTATACGACTTTTGCCATGAAAAGCTGCTTTATATACGAATGTAAGTAACGGTTGGTACTGTCCGAAGGAAATGAGAAAGTTATCGGTATCTAAATCCTCGCCCAGGGGACTGTTGAGCGTTTTCCTAATAGATATAAAATCCGGGGCTTCGTGTAATTCAATTTCGGTCTGCGGAATGGTACGTAATGGTGTAGGAACTGGAGCGATTTATGTGTGAACACGTTGACCGTGAGATGAGATCTGACGAGTGTCGGCTGGCCGTCGTATCGTCACCGTGTCGTCATGTTGTCGTCGTCACGTCTGCGGTCAGTTGCGGGCGCTAGATTCCGCTAATATTTACAACACTAAGCGCCATATATCATACCCATACGTGTCTAAACCACATTTTGGGTGAACGTGCATAAATTTAATACATCCCGTCTGATCCAGAGGCTTCACTGGCGAAAGTATAGTGTTACGACCGCCCGTTATACCATTACCACAATAAGATTATATTACACAAACGCCTCATATTTATATTATGTTCGAGGAAATATTTACTACAGAAACACTACGATAAAGCGACGAAGGTTAACTTATATCGAAGTTTTAGGGTGTGTGGGATCCTACCAAGGCAAGCATGCTAACCGACGGACTAAGTTCTATTCTGTTCACGAGACTGGGAGGTCAGACGGTAGTCGCTCCCTTATAAGCTTTTACGGATTTTTCCGTTGCTGTAAACAAAACGAAGGTTTGTGCTAGATTTTATATTACTACTCATTGTAAGATATTCAGTGAAATACTTGTAAATTACATTACATACTTTAATGCAACATCTTAACGCTCTGCTTGGTAGCAACTATATTTATGATATCTGGGGTTGTATCTTATGTTTGTATACATACTTCTTTTGAATAGAGCTAGGGAAGTCTCTTTGACTTTGAGTAAAAAAGAAACAGTATGGAATGCCAAATAAATAAGAAGCGTAAGAAATAAATAAGAAGTAGATAGTCATCTGTCGTCATCAGCTTAGTCTCAGGAAAAGCAAGCAGGCAGATAAAACACCTACAATACTAAGCTACTAAATGTGTGTTAAATGTGTGTTTGAATTGTCCAAATCTATTCAAATTAGTCGTTATCAAATTTCATCATAAATTGGGTCAAGATATAATGCGAACCGATAAACCGTGTGGTTATATGATCAGAGGTCGAAGCCATAGGTCATATCCTTAATTTTAATGTTATCTGTAGTAATAAACTATTCAGGGATGTCCGCTTCCAAATGACGTAATCATCGGACTAAACGTATGTGAGTAGACTTGGACCTAAATCGAGAGACAAACATGGCCCTGGCGTAGTCTATATTTAGAGAATTTCAGCTCGTCCACCGCTATACTATCCTCAAAAGATACCCAAGAAACGTATACTGCCCGTATAGAACTCATTTTGAGAACTAGATATATCGGTATATATCGGTAGATTACTCCCACCATCGCCGTAAGATGGATGTATTGGAAAAATTGGATCACTCTCGGGCGAAGCTCGGTGGCTCAGTGGTCAGAGCGTTCCCCCTGTAAGGGAAAGATCGCGGGATCGAGTCCCGCCCGAGAATTGATTTCGCTTTTTCCAAATTATTATAATTTGTTTAGTTTAGCAAACTAATTGCTTTAAAATTATCTCAATAGATATAATTATGTCCCGAGCAGTACTGTAGTCGTGGTGAAATACGCCTTTCGGCCGTCTAGGAAACCGGAGTTTCGTAACCGGTTTCCTTGCAGGTTTTTTTAATACGTCTACGTAACTGGTTTCCATGAAGTATTTTTTTATACTTCTACGTAACTGGTTTCGAAGGAGTATTTATCCAATATACAATCGTCACGGTGATATATTTTCCTGATTGCATCCGAGGCCGAGGTGAACTCTGAGCTCAGGGTCCGTCTTCCGGCTCGTGGTCAAATACAATAAATAGGTACAATTTTCTTGAGAAATACTTAGGTAGTTGTATAGGACAAAACTTGAGAACTAAGCTTGGTTGATTTTCCTTAAGTAGTGAAAATCAGCCTAAGTCGGTAACAGGGCATGAGACATCATAAAATTCTGAGTCTACTGTGGTTTAAAATCTAACAAAATCCAAAATCTAACAGGCAATAAACAGTTGAGTAAAAGTTCATTGTTTATCCTCTCTAAAGTAATTTGTATTCGGTAGCCAACTTTTGTTTCCTGTTTTTAATCGCACACTTTGACTGAGTAAACGCGATTTTAAGTACAGCCCACGGCTGCTATTCAGGCCAACTTTCGGTTGAAACTTCTGTGCCTAGCAGAAAAAAATATGATCTCATAAAGTTTGGGAGGAATTAATTTAAACGGTTCCTCTTCATTTTGGTGGGAAATAGAAGCGGCATTTTCAACTTTATGAATGAATTTAGTGCAAGCCCGCACAAAAAGCTCGATATCTTTTCGTGAAAATATAGTGGATCCTGTGTTGTTTGGTTTAATTTATCCCGCAGGAGCTATGCGTTTTTAGGGTAAAAACAACCTATGTCACTCTCGGGTTCATAAACTATCTCTGCGCAAAAATCAAGTTTGCCTGAAAGAGAGATAAAACAGCAATGCGTTTTCATAATGACAATATAAGTAACTACGTTCATTTGAGATAATTTTAAAGCAATTAGTTTGCTAGACTAAACAAATTATAATAAATTGGAAAAAGCGAAATCAATTCTCGGGCGGGACTCGCGATCTTTCCCTTACAGGGGGAAAGCTCTGACCACTGAGCCACCGAGCTTCGCCCGAGAGTGACCCAATTATATTATAACTACGTTCATATCAAATAAAATTTCAAAAAGTTAATTAACTACACAGAAACGGCAACGGGTTAAATATTATGTTGTAAAAGAAGTTTAATGCCAGTGTTACGTGTGGCGATCTTTTTCTATTTTGTTGGTACTTAGCTAGCGCGGCGGGCAGTCGGCGTCGTATGTCACAAAGAGAAAAGTATTTCTCATTTGCTGGAGAGGGGAAAAACAACGAAAATACCGCACGTCCCAGCCTCAATCTCCTTTGGCTCGAAGACAAAGGAATATTATTTCAATTAAGACCTACTAAACTAACGCAAAGTCTGCCGAGACATTTTTTGTGATTCGTTCGTATTGTTTAATTGCCGTAAATTGAGAACAGATTTTATTTTCCGTCTACAATTTTACTTTTTAATAAAAGAGGGATGTTTGTGAGCTTGCCGTCGTCGCCTCGGTTGTTGAGATAAGTAAATTATTGTTTGGAGATAGGTACGTAATGTGATAGAGAATATTTCAAAGAAATTTAATAGTCGATGTTCTTTGTGCTGCGTGACTCCATAATCCCATAGATAGCACTGCCAGAGACCAGTATGAATTATTCAAGATTAAAGAATGTCTAGCAATTATAACATTCATATTTCATGTATTGATCGGACGGGTTTCATATAGCTTAGTATAAAGCCTGTCTAATGCTAAGCTATTATTGTAGCCTATTTACCCTTGGAACAGCAGGAGTCGGAAGCCCGATACGGTATCGTAACCCAATCGCCCTTTGCCTCGCGACAGCGATAATAGTCATAGCAAACAATATCCTAAACAAGGTCAAGTATTAACAGCTGGGTCTGTCGGAGGCGGGCAATATGACCGCAAGATGACCATCAAGACGAAAAATTCTGTGTTTTATAATCGGCTTAACTCCAACATACCTTTCTCGTCGTGCGTTCAACAAGGTCGCTCTCGCGGTGTTTTGCACGAATAAAATTTGCAAACTTAGAATACCTACTTGTACAAGTGTATTGTCCTTCCATTAGTGATTAGCAGGTGTGTAAGCTTGCAGGTGAGGATGGCTCACCCCTGAGGTCTTACAGAGGCACCGTAGCATATATTGATCTACCGGATTTTAGGATCCTTGCTGCTATCGAGAATTTCCTGACCAACCCGAGACTTTTATATAAAATACTCACAAATAAGCTCAAGTTAATGAAATGCAACCAATGTGGCAGCTAAGATTAAAATAGATATTTATCCTTCAATGTTTTAGAATTGAGAATTTAAGACAAGAAGCGCCGTCAGTTTGACAGATGGAGAATGTTTTAAAATATGGTAACATAGTTGAAGGGTCACAGAATAAACATCATAACTTCTGGCGTGGTACTTCATATCTAGTTTTAAAATAAACCTTCAACAGCACACTTACTTCGGTAGCGTACATAACAATGTAATGGTGGGTGGAACAAACACGAAAGCGTCATATTTCTACACCGAAGCTCACACAATACACAGAAACAACAGTAATATAGCTTCACTTAGCTGTTGAAGCGCAGACAGCAAATGAAAGAAGCACTCTATATTCTAACCAACTGTTAAGTCTCTTGTGCGTGTTGCCAAAACAGCACGAAGGGAATCTCCACATATTAGTAAAACAGAATTATTAAGAAATTATTAACATCATCTTATTAACGTTGTTCCCGATCCAAAGGTTTTAACTTCCGAGTTAAAACCTTCCGGTTAATCCTTTTCCTCCTTTTGATTTATAATATATTATGCCGTTATTATGGAACCGGCTACCGTCTGGCCACACCTGTCTCTCGAGAGGAAAAGCTGAGCCTGAGCGTCCATCGTATGTTGCCAATCAGCAGATACATACACTTGCGGCTATTCTATTGTTTTTTTGTACTTTCTGTTGTAGTGAATCGAGAGTGACTAGATTCCTTGATACAGTTAATCAGAAAGTAGGATTTAAGGAACAATTTCGTGTATAATTACCTATAGCTTATGTATGAGACAGTACATTATTATTTAAAAACTAGCTGTTGCCCGCGGCTCCGCCCGCGTGGAATTCTGATCCCGTTCATCGCTGATATATAGCCTATATGTTAATCCAGGGTATAACCTATATACATACCCAATTTCAACCAAATCGGTCCAGCCGTTTATGCGTGAAAGAGTAACAAACATCCACACATCCACACATCCATTCTCACAAACTTTCACATTTATAATATTAGTAGGATAGTAGGATAGGATTATTTAAAAACCCTATTGTTTGTACACGACCTTGTTATAATCTACTTCAAGACTTTATATTGAAAGTAATTAAATAATAGTTTAATTACCGAAGAGAAACGAAATAACAACTAAAAATAAAAACTAGTTGTTGACTTACTGTAATCATTTCCGCAACGACATAACAAGCTTCGCGTCGTATTGGTTAGTCGTTGTCAGAATATAACTCAAACTAGCTGAATATCAAGTGAAAACTTAGTAGGATTGTGACACCCAACACAATATTATATACCACGTAGTACTAAGTTCCACCGGCGAGGAACGTTAATCCCAAATGTAGCTTTTATGAACACTAGCGTCGCTACGAGAGACTAATATTTTAAGATAAGTCCCGGATATTAAAACGTTTTAATTTTGAAAAGCTGTATCTCGGATGTTACCTGCTAACTTTTTAAATACTTTGTTAGGGTAGTTCTTTGCATCCCGCAAAAAAAACTGTCAAAAAGTGTTAGGTTTTTCGAATACCGTTCATACTTCATACTTCGCAAAAGGCTAATTGCGAACTAAACATGTTCAGTTGCAGTTTACTTTTTAATCAAAATTTCGTCTTATCAATCAAAAGTGTAGCTCAACATAACTTCTTCATATGCAAACGACTAGGTACCATTCAGCAAACCTATAACTTCCAACTTTTTTGGTGAACTTTACTAGTTGTTTAGGACCAAAATGCAACCCCACCCTAGCCCCGCCTTCATTAGTAAGGTATCTAAAAAAGGCATTGGCATGGTTACGATGACAAATTGAAATGTTGAAGTTTTGGTCAACTTTGACAAAACATGAGCACAACTGCAAATTCTCCCTTCAATTTGACTTTCTTCTTACGTACTAATAAAAAATACCTTCCAGTTTAGCAGAGTGGACCTTTACAGAAGATTAATTCAACGTAAATTTGTCTCTGTCGGCGCTTGTTTGGCGTCGCCCTATTATAAGAGACATCTCTCGGCTGATTAAGAGAAGTTGGGACATTCCGCGCCACTTGCAATATTAGCGGCTCAGAGCAGCACACCCGGATATACCACCCAGAGAGAGTTAGTATTCATACTTGTTTTATTTACGTAATGATACCAGATTTGAATGAAGTGACATTTTGAGTTAAAGAAAGTTTGAATGTTGTAGAAGTTTTAGAATATACTTAAGTGTTTTGTTCTTACGATTGATTGAGTAGGGTGTATGCCATAACCCTGGTCATAAAAGCTACTAAACTGCAAATATGTGTAGTTCAGGTTAATTTATGGTGAACATACGATTATTTATTCTTATTTTTTGGATTTTACTTTTATAAAATCGTTATTAAATTAAACGTCTAGAACATCGAAAAACATGTAAAGATAGTACTTACTATCTAAGTGATCAAAATATGCGCCCGAAGTGTCACTTATGTCCTGCACTAAAGATTATCTCAACGAAGTCGCTGACAGTGCGGTCGGGATGGAGAATTTCAAGCCCAAAAAAATTAACTCACCACCAATGAGATTAATCAATGCTCACCACAGTCTAAGTATGTAAATTAAAGGGATTCTATGACGGGAAAATGAAAACCTATCGCTGTTTGAATAAAAAATAAAACTACTAATGAAAATTTTCTCTTCTATCAACACATACTCGTATCATTCGAACATCAAAATTGCTGATAACTTTTCCAACATCAACATTTAGTCGAACTCGAGCATAATGAGCCGGAGAAAATTGCACATTGCGCTGAACTCACACCGGCGTTCTCTTTCAGCTCTAATGAGTTGAACACATCAGCTATTACGAAGTGCTCAGTTCGAACATACGCAATGAAAACTTGTGTAGTATGAACAGTGTGAACATCAATGTATTCTGTTCATGCTGTACCTGCGATTATCTTTGTATTCCAATTACGTTGGAAACTTTTACGGGATTGTATTGATTCTGCTGAAATTGCAGAAAAGTATTGGTGTATTAATATTTTAAAATATTAACTACTTTGAGCGAATTTTTATATTACCGGCTTCCATTACCATAGTGGGATGAATTATATATAGGTACCTAATACTAACTATTTTCTGCAGCTCCATCTGAATGGAATACTGATCGCAACACAAGAAAAAATTCCCAGGTTATATACATCGTGCTATTACACTATAATCCAGACCCGTTCAATCATGATAACAAACACTCAGCAAGTCATTTAAACTTTTTTTTCTACTTCTTGACGAACGTGAAACTACATTGCACCCATGTGAAGCAGAGGCAAGTCGCTAATTTTACTACAAATCAAAATAATAAGCATCTACATTACACCGCACAAACTTACAAGATAAAAATAAACCCACTACTCAAACAGAATTGCCCCATTAACCTCCATATCCCATACAAACAGCAATAGTTCGTGCGCACAAATCATAAACACCACACACCCTAGCCAACACAATAAAGTACAAAACTGTTAGGTTGCCAGTACTTAGTAGGTGCTCGCTCTGCTAAACCCCAGATATTACTCACAGCGAATTCCCTGAAGCCGCCGCCGGCGCAACAGCGCCGCCTCAGTATTAATTAAAAATAACCACAAACTTTCCGTTCCATACTAATGGAATGAATGCTGTCCACTGCCAACTTTCCGAACAAACACAACCTCATATTGTGCGAAACAAAAGGAAATGTAGTGAACGTTTGTGTTCCGAATGCGGTTTTATATTTATGGTAACTACAATATCGATTGGAGTATTATCTATGGTAGTTAGTCTACCCGTATGATGACTACACCATACGGGTAGACTAGGTTGGTTCGACTGCTGGCTCAGATGGTTCGATTCCTGCTCAGTGCAAATATTTGTACGTAAGTATGATTATGTATACCTATTTGCATGGATCTAATTGTTTCAATGTTGGTAATGTATGTATGTATTAACGAAATAATTTAAGTACCTACTATGTTCATCAGCAGTCTCGATGGCAGCCAGTTAATTTATTCTAAACAATTGCAGTATTCGCAAGATTTTGCTGTAATTTATACTGATTAAAAGAGACAAAGGTAACACATACTATGCTAATATATGCAAGCAACACAGTCTCAAAGCGGAGTAGTGTTACAGAAACAAGCAACGGAACAGTGCAGGAATAAAATATATTATTAAAATATCTCTTTCTATGGTAATCAGCAATAGCAGTTACGAAATAAATGATATTGGAGTCCTATTTTATTCGATTTGAATATATACATATATATAATCACGCGTTTACCCCGGAGGGTTAGGTAGAGGTGAATCAACCACATTTCCCCAATCACTCTTCTTCTGCCGCACCATTAAGTCTTGGAATTCCTTACCAGTTCACGTGTTTCCCTCCTCCTACAGTCCCGGGTCCTTTAAGCGGGGCGTGAAAAAGCATCTGATGAGGCCGTCAAGCTGAGTGCCACCATTGTAACATGATTCGAGTCTGGTGACCCTCTTTTCAGAGACTTTGCCTTCAACTTACCATCAGGCGAGGCGAAGTCAAATTGACGTGTCCTATATATATTTAAAAAAAAAATCATTGTATTCGGTACTATTTTAATAGGTAAGTTATTTGAATATTCTTCTTTTCTTCTTCTATCTACCATTCAACTTTAAAACCAGCAGACAATAAATCACTTTGCCAAGATAATTAACATGTCCGTTTGAAACAGAGAAATTTAAACAGTAATATGGACATGCCAACGATCAATGCGGTATGTAAAGAGTAGCCAGTAGACACTGAATGAGTGTCGAGCGAAACCTCCAACTTTAAATCAGAATGTTGGCGTATATTCTCTAAGCAAACTTTTAATTGCGGCTCCCCGGTTATACTGTGCGAAAATTCGTGTTAGAGTTTAATGAATTTTCGGGAAACGTTTGTACTAACCGTGTTTGACACTGAGTAACACTAATAAACACTGTGTTAATGCAATTCGTGAATTGTATTCAATAGAAAAGCAAATATTAATAAACATCCTACACAGTGTTATATAGACTGCGGATTTTAGAATCCATACTAATATTGTAAATGCGAAAGTAACTCTGTCTGTCTGTCTGTCTGTTACGCTTTCACGCCTAAACCGCTGAACCGATTTTGATGAAATTTGGTATAGGGGTAGTTTATGTTTGGTCTCGGGCTATGTTTGGTCGCGATAACCGACATCCACGCGGGCGGAGCCGCGGGCAAAAGCTAGTATAGAATAAATATATAAGTTTTGTTAATAAATTATGTTAATTTCAATTAGCCTATTGCAGTCCACTGCTAGACATTGACCTCTCCCAGTGTGCAATGGCGCATATTGGGATCCTCCGCCTTCCGCATCCAGTCTGTCCCAGCCACCTTTTCCAGGTCGTCAGTCAACAGACTAGGGGGCGTCCTATCTTCCCTTTGCCTTATCGCGGTCTCCACTCTAGGATTCATCTGCTCCATGATGTCATCGTACCAATAGCACAGATTCCGTGACCGTGACCGATTCAACAGTTAAGTATTATATTTTTGAGCTGTTTGAGGTCATAACGTCAGTTAACCGGATAAAAAAATGTGATTTCATGTTCAGTTCCAATGCTATGCGTATCGAGAATAAGCCTCTTTTTTGCACAGAAATTGGTATACTATTATTATCATTCTATTCCAGTCGAAGTCCAGGAATAACTCTTTCAAATAAAACAGTAAGCTCCCTTGAAAAGGTTGTAGTTGAGAAGGATTATTTATTACAAGCATATGGCAAAAAGAATTCAGTGAAAAGGGTACAAAACGTATGGAACGGAGACAAGAAGGTAAAAGACTTGGCAAGGATGCCTGTAATATTACCTACTTTGAATGTATCATCTCAATATGTATTGTGGTACAGTGGTACAACAAAGATAAAACTTTACAGTGGCGAAACTAACTTTATTGTTAAACCTATACTTACGTGCCTTTTATATGAACAAATTCAATTATACAAATTCTAGGCAGGCATTGGAATGGCTATTCATTTTTAATGAAATTGTTTTAATCGTGCACTGTAATAATAGGTATGTAGTTTACTTAAAATGAACCAATTTAACATTTAAACACAGTCTAACGAACTCTTGCATTTTCACTGCGGTTTAAAGATTTGTTTGTACAATAATTAAAAGTTTATTTGACCAATATTTTTTCTGTGGAATAGGCTAATTGATTGATTGATTGAACAATGATATTAAACGCGATCAAGTCAAACTGAACGAGGTTATTACATACCTATCATTCAATTAATTTTATTTAATTGAGTAAAACGTGCGAGTTCTATTTAGTATAAGTCCAACCTAAAGATTTTATACAACTGTAGAAAGATCAGAAGAAATGCGTTGATAGTAATACAAAGTGAAAGTTAAATTTACCTACGAGTAACGTTACTTAATTAGTGCCAGTCTCTAAGAAATATTTTTATTTACTACATAAATCTCAAAGGGTAAAACGTTATTAATATCGAAAACACAATATCTAACAATCAACTACGATATCATTACCAATATCATTATGCTACATTTAGATTGAATACAATATGGCCAGTAAAATCTGTAACTATGTCACATGTCACATTACATATGCAGGCTGATAACAATGAAATGTCTGGAGATGGCACACTGCCGGCTGCGGGCGAGTGGTTAATAACAGTGGCGAGTACTATACATTGTTAATACGATTGTTATGCCTTGATCACACGCACAGAGTGCAGTGGCGAGACAGTGCACTCGGCCAAGTACGATGTACTTGCGAAGTACTCGATACTATATTCGTAGGTACATTGCACTCGGCCGATTGCACTGCCTCGCTATTCCACTCGTTGCATGTGATCGAGGCATTAGTAGTCGATATAACGGCGATGCGAGTTATTGTCGAGTTTCAATTAATCGATTATACAATACACTCGGAGACTATGATCCTGTCAGTTATTTGGTGTCAACTGGTAATAACAATAAGATTACATTATAAGAGAAGAAGAACGTACAGTGACTGGTATCCCACGCACCTCATATTCATCAGATTTTTTTTATTCATTTTTAATATTTCGGAAGTATTGTTTAAAAAAAACAATTGTTTTAATAAGCATTGTCTTTAAAAACCTAGACGGATGACAATGTTAGATTTTCCTTTAAAAAGTACGGTAGGTCCCTCTGGTAGGTACTAACAATGACTGCTCATAACCGTAATATTTAAAAAAAATAGGCCATTCTTAGCTTGAACCCTATATAATAAGTGTTACGAACTTCGGACACCACTGTAATTTTATTTTATTTTTTTGTTAGAATTAAAGTCAATTCAATTAGTAACTATAGCGAAATAATTTACCATAAAATTAGATTTGTGCTCAAATTACGTGACGCGTTTTATTTTTTATTTTTTTTTTTCATTTCATTTCATGCGGCCAATGCTGTGTTCTCTCGAGCGTGACGCACTACCGTCAGATGATTATGATCATGCTAGATTTGTGGCTGTTGATGCCTTCGTGAAAATCCAAATAAACACTACTAGGTAGGCCTAGGGTTCTTTAATATATATATTAGGAGGTATTGACGTATTTTACAATTTTAATAACTCAACCTGATTTGACTTGACGTACTTCCTTCTTTCAATTACCCATCACTGAACTTTTGCTCGCACATGCATTTCTAAAGTTATTACATTCCTACTAGAGTAGATTTAATATGGAAAATAAGTCATATGTGAGAAACTTCAATATTTGAACTGCATTTCAATTTAATATTGTGTATTCACAACTGTATACTCGTAAAATCGAAACGTTATAATATGACTGCACATTCCTGGCACATTATAGGTGCTGTTAACATTACCTACAATAAGAAATTCATAACTGGTTACACCTATCATCAATCAACAAATAAATCCCAAAATTCGGATACATTCATAATTGAATGAAAATTTAATGTTCCACACCTGGACGTCGGATATTTGGTTACATTTCAGGTATGAAACGTTGATAGGATGACCGGTCACTCGATATTCCATATGTGGAAGAGATTCAATGCGACCAATTACGCATGACACATAGGCATAAAAGGAAATATCACGTGCCTATTTCCACGGCTGTGTAACGCTGGAGATGGCGCGGGTCACAGCAAGCCGGTCAACTCGCAGAGAGAGCAATGTATTCTGCGTCCACACAAGCACTCCACTAGTGCAGTCAGTGACATATGAGTATTGCAATTTCCGAACGCGAATCGTTAGTTGGCACAGAACGAGATAGCCGAGTAGAAGGACTGACTGGAGGAATGATTTACGGACCATTTGCTCGCTTTGTTGGAACCAAGGTTCGGTTCAATTAAAAAGTGTCAATGGATGTTGACTCGACGTTAGGCTTTTGTTTCGTGTTGGTCTCTGTTTGTGGAATAACTAGTGCGATTTGTTCATTTCCTTTTGTCCGAGGGAGCGCCCATCATAGCACTGAGCAAAGCAAAACTTTTGTCGATTGTCCTGTAAATATTTGATATCGCTCACATACCTTTGGTTGTGTGAGTTGAACAACAACTCTACTGTATGGAGCGAGTTGAACTTTTGTTCTCTTTGAAGAATACGTACCTGTAACAGTAAAATAAGAAATATCTGAATTAAGTGTCTGGATCAGTGTAGTCCAAAAGTAACAACTAATATATGTATAGTTATACCGTTAGTTAGTAATAACAACAAAGACAAAAATTAACACTTAAATCCAAGATGCAATCCATCCATCAAAAAGAGAAATCGTAACTTCAGATCAGAATCTAAAAGAGGCTAACAATGTAACACATTTATTAGGGTCTGAAATTAGACATGGTGACAAGTCAATTACGTGATTGTGATCGCCCGACGCTCACTTCGTTTCCATGTCGAAATAACGTCGCGATAACGTCTCAATAAGCGCCGCGCAACCTCTTCCGAGAGCCGTAATTACATTGTTTGTTGCAAAAATTTGAAATAAACGTGTGAGCGAATATTATTACGCATTGTTGTCTTGCCAACTCAATAGGGAACTTCCACATCACGTCTATTTGGGACCATCCGAGCGTACAGGTTTCATATTCGACATTATATTTCTCTTATAAGAGTCTCATATGTAATAATATTGGGGACGAAAATTCGCCAAGGTTCATTCGGGGGTGTAATATTGTACACCTAAGGCTCGTCAATGACGATATTATAACCCAAGAGTTCGTACATGCCTATTGGTATTTTACTACGGATAACTGTATTCGCAGCACTGAGGCAGATAATTCTGCTTCAAAAGAGCTGCCATTACATTCCAAACCATTTGTAACCCAGAAGCACTGACGGTTAGGGACCCAAGATAGTTCTTGTTCTACACAATTTCAAGGTAAGATGCTGGATATATTAACGTAATAAACGCACAAGGGCTCGGTAAGCTCATTTACTAATTTTCATCTAGTTTAATGTCGGTACGTTGCGAGCGAAACCCTGTAATACAAGTACGATAATAGGCTTATTCTAAACTTACGTTGACGTTATTGTAACAAGTACACATTGCCTACAGCTACATCGTTATGATAAACAACAAGATATACTGTATGTACTTTCATGGTAGGTATCTAATATTTATCGAGAACAAAACCAATGTACGTCACAATGTTAATGAAACCTTTCGAAAGTAAAGAAAAAGTTGCACATAAGCGAATAAAAGCAAAATACTGCACGATAAGAAAAACTCGGAACAGAGAGCGTTCGTTGCCCAACATTAATTACTGTGGCGCCCACAAAAGGAAGTTGGCTTGTCAAAGACCAACTTGTACGTGAACTGGCCGAAGCAAGTTCCAACATCGAGGGACCCTCACTTTTTCTTGTTCCCGCCTCCCACGGCCTCAGCAGTAATACCTGTGTTATAATCCCACTTACATCTGGCACAAAAACTCCAGTTTATATAGTGCTTGCAAGTCTTTGTTCGAACGACGGCTATAGTTGAGAACTACCACTTTCAGAACAATGCGAAAGTTTCTCCAAAGTTGAGATTGTAAACGATCCCAAATTAAGTGTAAATGAAGACTGTCAGACGGAATGCTGCTAATTTATTTATCTTCAGTTAATTATTCACTACATAAGTTTTATTAAATATTTAGAACCGTGTACCAAACCATAGGAAACCTTGTAAACTAGCATAACTCAGTTTAATTGAACTTGAACGTTTTGAATTCATATTCATATTCTTTATAGTACACACAAACATTTCATTAACAAATACAAAAGGATATGTCTGTACAACGGCGAGCTTAACTCAATGTTGAGTTTTCTTCCAGCAAACCTAAGAGTGATAGAGGAAATAAATATAGATAGAGGGCAGAGCCAAGTGTACAGCATAATGGAATATAATAGACTAGGAAAGAGAAAGTTTAGAGAAGTTGTACAGATAACGTATCAATTTTCAGTGGTGAAAACCGACATGTTCTTGTTCCAGATAAAACACCCCAAAAACACCCCAAAAAATACTAAGGAGAACACATGACACAATCTTTCCACTATAATTAACTTAATGTAGTACGATGGGCCGTCGAGATGTAAGGGACAGTGCCAAATATCTCTTTTAATCCAATAACAGTACCCCTCTAAGGAGTCGTTATCTGGCGAGACATTCCCCAAAATCAGCTTTTCATTAATTGCTAGACAGCTTTATCTTGCGCCTTACGAACTCCGTTACTGACCCTAATGTTACATTGACGTTGATCCGACGCCAGATTAATTTATTAGCCAGTGCCCAAATGGCCGGCTCGAGTGGAAATTGACTTAGTTATTAATGTCATATTTTCCTCGACAGATGTCCAGAATACGGCGGGGATTTATCTACTATTATAACTACGGTGGACGTTCATTGGGTTAAGCTTATATAAACTTCTATTGCTTTACCTTGAAATTTAATTATGAAATCACACTCGGCGGGTGTTATACTACTTATTTAGTGAATTTTGAGGGTATGGAAAATTTTATAACATTAATCTTTATTGGTGATACGATGATATCATTATAGGGTGATACGATGATATCATTTTAGAGGTAGTAAGTTTCTTTCTGCAATTATAAATGCGGAAATTTGATTGGAGGCATGAATGGATTTATTTATTGATGGAAGGATGGATGGATAAAATGACGCCTGAAAGGAACTCGGTAAAATTTGAAACAAATAGCATATAGGCTACATTTATGCCGAGAATAAGTTTCTGTAAGTCCCGAAAATAGTTCAGGAACCGCGGGCGACAGCTAGTTATTAATTAAAAAGCAAAAAAAAACAGCTACACAACATATACTGAAACTGACATCAAAGAGAATTCCACCAATCGTATTAAATGTATAAACATCAAGACTTGACAGACGTTACCGTGTAACTGCGGAGATTCTTACCCGTTTGCCAATAAAATAAACTCGATACTGGATCCATTGACCTCTCCACAAAGGTCGTCGAATAAAAAAAATCAGCGCTAAACTGTTTACGGGGGGACGTGATCGAATGTAATCTCGAACGGCGCTGTACCATTTCCGGCCAATTACGTGACTTAGTGACTTCGGACTTCAGAATACTACCCCTAATAAAGTACGCTGTGGATGTGGACCGGCTCTTTGATACACGAATCAAGGTTAATTATTTCGTTTTGTCGTAGTAATCGTGATTTCTATGGGTACGGATATCGTTGCGTAATAATGATTTGATAAAAGAAAAAGCGACGTAGGAAACTGATTATTGTCGATTTTTAGATGATTTTCTTACAGATTTTAATGTCAGATTTAAGCCAACTGTTTATGGGCACACCTGAAGTGTCACCTTTCCAATAATCGTGATACATGTGTTAAAAATATAAAAAAACACAAGTGACAAGAAACCTCTTATTGAACTCAATAACAAATTTCACCCAGTTTAACCAGCGAAAAGTGGGTATAACATTGTCGATGGCTAGAACAACTTTGAAAGCAAATCACTGCTAATTACTTAAACTGACATTTGATGCAAGACATTGTAAGACGTCGTCTGTATTTGCTCTAGTAGACCAAATTGTGTAACTAGCAAATTCGAGGCTGTGTACCTTGCAGGGCACTGGCTATCCTTACAGATTTACTTTGTCCATTGTTTGTCAAAATGGGATCGTCTTAGAATTCAGATTTTCATTTGAAAAGCTAAATTCTAAGACGAACGACGATAAGATGAAATATGAATTCTATTAGAGTGTAGAAGATTTCGACCTTACCTGTAGGCAAAGTACTCTAAGTACCTACTGGAGATAGCGAATTTCATTGAAAGGAAACATTTCCTGATTTTTTTAGAAAAAACAAATTGCATTGAATCCTGGTAATCGAACCAACTAAAAGCTGAAAAAATAATATCCTGTATTTTTATGGCATAGATCACTAATGCCAATCATAAGAGTCAATCTCTCTAACAAATTAAATGAAAGGGATCTTTAGAGTACCTACTTTCCCTCCAGGTAAGGTCGAAATCTTCTATCCTGTTTAAGTATAATCCACCCTCTTAAAATTCATTAATTAATTTGTAAGATGGAATCGAAGATAAGACAACATAGCACGGTTTGTTGAATATTCTACCTATATTAAATGAAATAAAATTATATATACAAAATACAAAGGTACATATTAATAAATCAAACTCATCGTCATCACCCTAACAATCTCTCAGTGGCGTCTAAAGTTTACACTTTGGAGCCTGAAGTTCACTTATAGTTTTTGATTGGTATATCGGCTCTTCTGGACATGACTACCGCCTAACCTGAGGGGAATGCCTGCACTCGATCGTCGACCGTTATTTAGCAGGTGTACCGACTTGCAGGAAGGGTTGACATGAGCCCCAAAGGTGCCGATAGAACTCTATGCACCTATTACTTACTATATTTTTTTAAGACACATGAACCAAAATCATAACCCAACTTTTGAGTTCCCAACAGCCGCGTGAGAGTTAAATAAGCAGACTCGAATGTATAAATTTAATTATACTACGCCATTAAATTTCAAACACAGAACAGTGCCGCGCACAATGTCGTCGAGACGCACAACAAACTGTGTATTCAAAACAAGAGTGGAATCATGAATCAAGCCGCAGTGAGCGCTCGCATGCACTGTTTATGAGTGCAGTTGATGTCTCCCCGTGGCATAAATCCTCACGGATTGTGCCAAAAACAACGTGACCCCTATAATTCTCGTTAGGGGCTAGTTTCAGAGTTAGTCCAAACATAGCGTGAAATAGAGGGAACTTAGCGTCAACACTTTCCTTGTTGTGTCATTCGCATTAATGTATTCGGATGAATGCGAAATGCTTTTTGTATCGATCGAGTTCTAAATCAAATACTATATTTATTTTAGTAAAATAATGATCTCATTCATAATAAATACACACATGATAAAAAACACAGGCTTAAGTTGATAAAAGATGCTTATTTTTTTTTTCAAATAGGTACATTAATTACTATATACAGGATTGGACTAATGCAAATAACCATGTTCATAAATTCAAATTCACTATGCCCGAATCGACCCCGCGACCTTACGACCACGTAGCAATCGAATCGTCTACCGCCGCACCAAACAGTATTAAATACTCGTAGATTTTTAAACTATTTACATATTTAGTAGGTATTGAATATATATATATAAGTAACTAAATGAAACCGCAAATACAGTAGGTCGAAAGCCGTATGTAATACAATGTTTATTATCAATTTATATCATAAAGGATTTCTAGTAATATTGCGACACGCTGTTAAATAGGAACAACGGGCCACCTGTAGAGAAAATGGCATAGAGCCGGCTTGAAATGTGCCAAAGTGCAAAGCGTACCTACCTTTTTAGCGAGACTGAGACTAAAAATTCGCGAGTATTTCCTTGCGCGACAACAAAGACGCCGCAAAAATGCGAAGAATGAAACCTCCTACGTCCCGACGTTGAAACCCGTCCTCTCTAGCTGTTCGTACCCAAATTACGTTGGCATTTATCATTTTACCGCTGTGTCTTCCCTGTGAACGTGTTACTAGAAAATTTTGACAAACAAGTCCATTATTAGCTTGCATAAACAGCAAGTAACAAATTTGAATTGTACGGTACCGTGCGTGAAATATTTCAGATATTTCATTTCAATTTTATTCATAGCAAATATATAACATGAAATAAACGTGTATAGTCCAGTCAATCTACAAATCTTGACATACATGTCCATTATTAGCTTTCATATAGGTACAGCAAGTATCAAATTTGAATTGTGCGGTACAACGTACTCGTATATATTTGTACGGTGCGTGAAATATTTCAGATATTTCATTTCAATTTTATTCATAGCAAATAAGTAACATGAAACAAACATGTATGAAATTGGAATGATATTGCAGTAAAATGTTGTTTGTGACACATGTTAAGTTCAACTATAAACAACGAAAAGGCAAAAAGTTTCAGGTTTACACTCGTGGTTTAGGATTTCGTGTACGGTGCATGAGAAGAATGTTTGTTCCTTTCAGGTGCTAAGTTTTAATGAGAGAAGTTTAAGGTGAAACTAGCCGGCAACTTTTAATTATGGCTTCTAACCGCTAGGGCATCACTGTTAAGGAACTTTTGAACTTTAATAATGATGATATGCGAGAAATGGAAACTCGGCCAAAACATTTAACTGCATACAAAAAGACTACATATACACTTTGTAACCAATACATTACGGGTTGGGTAGGGTACAAGTTATACAAAGCTCGTTCGTGACGGTACAAAAAATTCGATGTTGTATAGAGGACATGGTCAAAGTTATTGCTCATATTTCGCTTTTCAACATTCGTGCGTTATCATCGTTGGTCTATACAAGAAACGAACTTCATAATTTATCCATGACGTATGAATATAACCAGTCAATTGAATCGATAAACCGGGATAGGCGAGGCAAGATTAATGATCGTCAATATGAAATTAGTTTATTGGTATTAGTTTGTTCAGGGGGACTCGAGTGAATAACAAATTAATCTAACTAAGAATTATGTTCCGATGGAAATCGTACTATGTGTAGGTACGTAAAAGCATGATAACTATCTTATTGAAACTTCTTTTTAATTATATTTTAGTGCTTGGATGCGGAAGGTGGCAAGAAGGATCGGCAAACGTGGCATATACCTATTGGGAGAGACATAAATGTCCAGCAGTGGACTTCAATAGGCTAATTGATTGATCGATTTGAAAATTGTAATTTCCAGATTTTTAACGTGGAAGAACGTAAAACACTTGGGACTATCAAAGAGAAAAATTTATATTTGAAGCACAAAGCATTGATAGTATGCCTTAATTATTTATTGTACACACATTAGAGATAACATTGACATTTTAATCGGTTAAGATATAAAAAAGCAAATACAGCTCAGGCGGGACTCGAACCCGCGATCTTTCCTTTACAGGGGGGAAAGCTCTGACCACCGAGTCAAATTTTTCCATACATTCGTCTTGGGGCGACGTGCGAGCCACCTACCGATACTCGTACGGTCTACCTTAAGGCCCCGAATCAGATGAGCATCGAAAAATCGGTATTTTCGAAACCGTTTTTCTTTTTAACTACAAAACCTACAGATCTGGAATTCATATGCCTGCATACTACAGGATATACAGAGAAACTTCACTTTTTCATAAATTAAATAAAAAAGGAGGAAATAGTTGAAAAGAGGCTCTGAACATCACTCTACTCTTTCTTATGAAACCAAATATTTTCTACAATATGTATCCAAATAATCTAAAATTTTACATGTATGTTAAATAAGTATATTAGCATGACGTGACTTTCTTAGTTAGTAACCGTCGCCTATAAAGTTATCTATTTAAATTAGTATTACTGATTTTTACGGTTCAAATATGAGCGAATGACCTTGAGCATTTGTATGGTCAAAGTCATTCGCGTATGTAATCACCTTAATCGATTTGAATAGTTAGCATACTAAAGATAAGATAAGATAATTCTTTATTGCACACAAACAAACTATAGTACATTAGGGACAATATAAGATATATGTACAAATGGCGGCCTTATCGCTGCAAGCGATCTCTTCCAGGCAACCTTTGGTTGGACTCATTTTAAATGCTTTAATAATGTCATACCATTGACATTTTGTAACCACAGCAGAATAAAAAATATTGAACCAGAACTATTTAAGTACCTACTTTACATTAGTACGCTTATACAGTGAGACAATGTATATAAATTTAGTTTTTGTAAATTCACTACATCATCAGTATGATTCTGCGGTTCGGTAAAAACTGCCATCCAAATAATATCTACCTAAGTGTGGAAAACTTATTGTCACTTTATACGGGTTATATCGTGCCAATAAGTCTACAAGTAAAACGGCAATGTCATAAAGACAGACGGACAGTACCGTATTATAGGGTTCTCTTTTTACTAGGCAACCCTAAAAAGGAATATAATCGTATAAATCTTTGTGTAAAAGAACTATTGCTCAAACGGCAACAAAGGAAACTCGCTATAAAAGAGAGCTTTTTAATATTGGAATCAGCATAAAGGATTGACATCAAACATATACCATGCGCGAGAATAAACAGTGCTATTTGTTTTCTTCTTATCATCTTCAGAATATTGCGACGCAAACTTATGCAATACTTACTGTAGCTATTGAATGATTTTTTTTTAAACATTTAGTATACTAAGTAAGATAAGATAAGATAAGATAATTCTTTATTGTACACAAACAAACTACAGTACATTAGGGACAATATAAGAGATATGTACAAATGGCGGCCTTATCGCTACAAGTATTCCAATTGATGAGACTAAGACGGATGTATATGAAGCTTGGATCAGGTTCGGGCGAAACTCGGTGGCTCAGTAGTCAGAGCAGTAAGGGAAACATCGCGGGTTCGAGTCCCGCCTGAACATGATTTCTTTACTGTAACTACTTTTTTTTGCACACATTTTTGACTATACCCGTCTTTGAAGACAGACTATTTATGTCTGACTGTCTTATTATGACGCTATTTTTAAAATACTCGTAATCTCCAATGCTTCAGTCCCTGGATTTGCAAACCATTAATGCACTTTTATGTCGAGGATTTTATGAAACTTTATGATTATTAGACGCTTATTTGTTCAAACAAACCTTTTTTATTTCATGCAGTAGCCCCCAAAGACACCCTCCGGCCGGCGGGGGTGGTTATGTCGGACTTAAACCGACTAAAACAGCATACCGTCTCGGGTCTAAGTTGCCGAGATTTTAGGTGGCCAATAATGCCTTTTTGGCCACCTAAAACCTCGGCAACTGAGACCGGTGTATGGGAACCTCAGTTTCCCAATCTTGCCCCTTGCCCCTTGCCCCTTGCCCCTAGAGTGAAAGGTGGCTCCACCTGTCACCTCCAGGCCTGCGCTAATGAAAGACGGAGTTTATAGATGTTTGTTGTTCACTGAACAGTAACTCTCTTTTTTGCCTCTACGGCAGTCGGATAAAAAGAGATTGTTACAGAATTACAAACTATAATACAACAAAATATCGACTCAACTGTTTCAAAGTTTCTAGTTGTACCCCGCGTGCAATGACAATAGGAGCATTACAGTTGAAGCAAAGTATAGTTTTAGTTTCCAAACTGTACTTTTTATACATGTTACGGACACGGGCGCACTGCGGAACATGAAAAACAATTTACAAGCGCATTTGGTTTAAATAATAAGTAGGTACTCCTGTACTCCTAAACATTATCCCACAAACCTTTAACTTTATCTAGTTAGTTAGTGGTGGCGGATAATATGATTTGAGTTAGTCAGATTAAAAGAGAACCTTTAATTAAGAATGCATACATACATATAATCACGCCTTTAACTCCGGAGGGTTAGGCAGAGGTGAATGAACACCCACATTTCACCCATCATTATATTCGGTCCTACGTAATAGGGAGTGAGCCTACTACCGTATTCCGAGCACTATTGTTGACTCGAACCATACATCTGAGTCTGAATCTGGGCTGTATGTATCTGTCTGATGTTTAACAGCCCTATCCCTTAGTCGCCTTGTACGTCACCGCATAGGAAAAAATGGGGTGGCCCAAATTTAATTAAAAATATTGGGATGTAATTGAGTTGTTACGTATATTAACTCAAAATATTTACGTATTTTTGATCGCACTTGATTGACTAGAACTAGATACATGACCAAACGCGATAAGTAACATCCACCCTAGCCGCACCCTAGCAGAGCCGAGGGCATCAGCAGGCTAGTAATGGATAGAAATGACTAAACGTTAGCATATAACTTCTAAAAAGTGCCTAAATTAGGCTTAAGATTTATTATACGATAGGTAATAGGAATTTACTTTTTGGTCATCGATAAAACATATTAAGAAAAGATTTGAAGGCAATACTGCTTAAAAAAAGTTCAAAGTATGAATTTAGAGGGCTTTTATTCGCAAAGGAGGGAGCGGAGAAAACATGGATGAAATGGGCGAACACACAAGAAGACCAAAGAATGCACACTAGAAAGTATATAGAAAGTTAAGACCGGGCAGTCCTACACCTAGGCTGTGCCTGTGAGTGCATGGCATGTTTTTCTTGCTAGCATTCTAAGTTTATTTGGCTTCCTTCTATTTATTATTTGATATTAGAAATACTACTTTTGTCAATCGTTATGGTATACTTAGTAGTATTTTTACACCATCAAGATTGACAACACCGCATCAAAAGCGTCGAAATAAATCATTTTTCATTTTAAAATCTAAATAGAAGAAATAATCGATTTAATAGAACAAAGTCTTTGACCAATACAACAATGATTGAAAAGTTTAAAGAGGCTGTTTATATTCGAGTCGATTTATTTCGCCGTTCAATATCTATGCGATTCACATTTATTGAAGGATCCATTGTTCGGATAGATGTTGAAAGTTATCTCAACAGATCTGCATACAATAGAAGCTAAATTATAATAGATAGCTATCCGTCATAATATTTTTGCCAGTCGAAATCAGCACATTGCGTGTTAGGTACAATCATTATTTTATGCTAAGCATCCTCTTGTGTTAATAAGTACAAGCAAGCACTAATTCAATTTGAAATCTATTTTTCATTAATTAAGATAGAAAAAAGCGAGTATTGCTCAGGCGGGACTCGAACCCGTGATCTTTCCCTTACAGGTGGAATACCAAGACGGAAGTTTAGAAAAATTTGGATCAAAAGCTTCGGGCGAGGCTCAGTGGTACAGTGGTCAGAGCATTCCCCTGTAAGGGAAAGATCGCGGGTTCGAGTCCCGCCTGAGCTGTATTCGCTTTTTTCCTAGCTTAATCAATTTGAATATTTATCATATAAAATACTTTAAAATTACATTCAATCAATTTTTTAACTGAAATACCAGAAAACTGAGTCTGATTTGCATGATCTGATTCCATACAAACTAAATAAATTACAGGATTTGAGTTTCGAAGTATAATAACTACATAGGTACCTAGGTACCTATTATTGTAGTAGGAAGCAATAAGTTTTCAAATAAAAATATCATAATTCGTATGCCAAACATTGCATGTGCAGCCGAGTTTTGGCGAGCATGGCGAAATTACGGACCTCAAAATGCAGTCAATTATTTTTTGTTTATGATAAGTTGGAAACAATATCTGTGTTTCATAATTAGTTATGCTATTTCCGAGCATGAATCTCATGTTTAGTATATATTTACTATTCTAAATAATCAATACAACTTATTACCAATAGAACTTGATATGTGTTCCAAAACTAAGTCCTAAGCGCCGCATCACATAAACCACCGAAGACCTAATCAAACAAACCCAATAGTCAATACACACCCGAACCATTTAGACATGGGGAGTGACTCACAAACGCGACTGGTCATTACGTATGAAATACAGGTTATCGAGAAACAAACGTGTGTAATTGCGCACAACCAAAACCCTGAACGAAATTCAACGTCATTTGGTTACGTCAAACGCTAACGCAACGTGCCGTCAGTTCTCATTCGAGCCGTCACTGATAATGCGTGTAAACAATAGTTTAAAAGGTTCTGCATACAATTAACATTTAAGATGCCTCATTTATGTATTTTTTATTTTTTCAGAATATAGTGCCAGGATGAAGTTTCTGGAATCCATCGAGGAGATGTGGGATGGGAACCAAAGTAACAAAAAGATACGTCATACATTCAAAATATGTTCAGTTTAAAAGTTATGGCTAAATTATGAAGTTAATACATGATGCGAGGGGCATACTAACTAGGAAATCATTACAATCTCTTTTTGGACAGCGTAATAAAAAAGAATATAATTTCCTCTTCTGGCTGGAAATAATAATTATGTTTGAATTTCGAAAGGCACAATTTATGACAGACATTCCACATTAGCGTTTCCGTCCATAATTATTATTGCGCTTCCAATGTTTTATGACGATTTCGATACGAGAAAGTTTCATGAAAAGCGATTTCTGAGACGACAGGAGAACAACAAAATTGAGACGGGCAGACAAGAAATATAAGTTTATTCTTCGTTCATTATTTATCATTGTAGCGTATTGTCCCGGTTGCAGCAGCTGCAGTTTCTTCTGCGGAGTCCGGAGTTCTCTCCCATATAATAGGGTACATAAGTATATACACTATTCGTATTATTTAACCTTGACCATGACTGTTTCGACTAAAGTTTGTTTACTTTCCATTCATTGTACTGTAATGTAATAACCGAAATTTCGCCTCCAGTTTTACTTATTTTATTTATATGTTACTCAAAACTTTCACTGTTTTCGTCTGTCTGCTCAGCTGGAGACAACCATCTGCAACCATTAACAGCATTAGCATTTCAATTTCATTTTGGAAAACGGAAACCTAACTGCACCATCAAAAGACATCTTGACTTTGGACTTACTACTTGCTTGCTTTTGCGTAAGAATTCAAATAATTGTAGTAAGTCAATGAAGACTAACACAAACAATTTTCTCCTTTACTATTAGAGAACTATCGGGATATTTACCATGTATTATTTGGAGTTGCCGATATTTCGGCGCTGTTGCAAGCACCAAACAACTCAAACAATACATGGTAAATATCCCGATAGTTCTAATAGTAACGTGAACGACCATGAGAGTGTAAATTTTCTCCTTAATGCAATGAATCGCAAAACACACTACACCATATCGAATATGGTTCAGATATAAATAAACTAGTTGGAAGGAATAAAAGCATTACGCAATCGTGACTTACACGTGCTCATGTTATGAACGTGAATTAATCGTAACATTGGTTGCGATGCACACGTGCTTGCGGTTGGTTCAGTTCGCGTGAGTAAGCCTGATTTTGTATGACGAGGTGCTAGTCACACTCACGTCGCTTTGAATTTTACATTCGACATTTTTTTATCATACCATACATGCGTAATAATCACGCCTTTAATCCCGTAGTGTTAGGCAGAGGTGAATTAACACCCATATTTCACCAATCATTGTTTTCGGTTCCATGTAATAGGAGATGAGTCTATTTCCTTATTCTGGGCACTATTGTTGACTCGAGCCAGGCATCTGAGGCTGAGTCTGGGCTGTATATATCTGCTGTCTGATGTTAAACAGCCCTATTCCTTGTACGACACGGAAGAAAAGAGGGAAGCACGGAAAGAGATGGGGTGGTATTCTACTATATCGGGAACCACGCGGATCATACCAAAGTGACCGAATATATACAGAAAAGATGGATGACCCGTCTCTCTAATAAAGGGCCAGATGAAGTCATGTCTCGTAACTCGGATGTTCTTTTTAATAAGGGATTAGTAACCGTCAACGGTAGCTAACATTTGCCGAGAGCATTAGTACCAAGGTCTTGATGTTGTTTAGGTAGATCAAACTTCCTCATAGCGTCGTCACTTCTAGGTTTTACTAAGAATTGCGGCCACAAAAGTCGCATTCGCTTTCGGTGCGCTACATACTGGAATCATCTAAAATAAGCCGTTTGATAAGGTTAGTAATAATCACAATTAAGCTTTAGAAAGCTCTTTTTATCAGATCATTAAACGTATCTCTGACAAAATGCTGCTGAAGAGACGATTCACCTCTTCTGTCATATCAAATTCAAGTGTTAAGTATATATACAATTTGGTAACAAGTACAATACGCTGAATGTACGTGTACGTTGTCACGCGAGGTGGCGTGTCATACCCGTCACATTAATGAACATGTAATTACTTCTACTTGCGTGGTCGTGAAGGATCAGGGCTGTCAAAAAACACACGCGTAAGTTCTTACCCCTTTATGGTTGTAAGTGATTATAATTTCAAAGTTGTTGAAATAATTGAATTTATATGACAACGTTCCGACAGTAATCCTCATCGTTATATAGATGTGTATCCCTAACTGCCTCCCCAAGAAAACCCGTGCACCTGTCAGTTTTATCTATGTAGTACCTAAGTATAAAAAGAAAAGAGTAGAAAAGTAGTCAATATAAACAAGTAATGAAACAAACCAACACAGTGAGTAATATAAAAATTAAATACATATAAATTATATAAGACTATAAAAAGTTAAAAATCCCGAGGGAAATTAGAACATTTCAGAGCAAAGCTATTGACTTTTTAGTTCGTTTTGCCTGCAAACTTTCATATTTAGCACTGTTGAAATACAATTAGAAAAAATGAAATTAACCGTGGTGTTTAATCCACAAATGAACAGCACGTGGGCATTATATTATTAATTAAAACATAATCTTGATCAAATGATGCTACACCTGAAAAACAAGTTTGACCTACGCGGGTAATACACGCATGGGTAGACATAATTGAGGAAAATCTTAGTCAGTAGGTACAAAGGATGATAGCATATTTATCAGATTTTTATACCAGTCATTAGAGTGTTAATTTAAATTTAACAAAAACAGCTATATTGGGGACTGTTGATGATAGTGAAAACATAATAGTTATAGATGATACTGTTAACATTCGATAGGTGGATCCATACTGAGAAAAGCATCTCTACCGGTGAAATTAAGCCATTTTAAATTTCTTCTTCTTTTTTAGGGTTCCGTAGCCAAATGGCAAAAACGGAACCCTTATAGATTCGTCATGTCTGTCCGTCCGTATGTCACAGTCACTTTTCTCCGAAACTATAAGGCCTATGCTGTTGAAACTTGGTAAGTAGATGTATTCTGTGAACCGCATTAGGAATTTACACAAAAATAGAAAAAAAGTATTAAGTTTTAGGGGTCCCCATACTTCGAACTGAACCTAAAAAAAAAAATTTTTCATCAAACCCATACGTGTGGGGTATCTATAGATAAGTCTTTTAAAATGCTATTGAGATTTCTAACATATTTTTTTCTTAACTGAATAGTTTGCACGAGAGATACTTCCAAAGTGGAAAAATGTGTCCCCCCCCCCCCCCCTCTAACTTCTAAAATAAGAGAATGATAAATCTAAAAAAAAAAATATGATATACATTGCCACGAAAATTGGTTTGAACGAGATCCATTAAGTAGTCTTTTTTTAATACGTCATTAATCGCAATTTTCGCCTTTGCTGCTACGGAACCCTTCACGGGCGAGTCCGACTCGCACTTGACCGAATTTATTCATGTCAATGAGCCTCTTTTTCATTTTTTAACTGATACTATTTATTTGCTATTATTTACATTTAGCCCGACGTTTTGGCTACTTTTCAGCAGCAGCAGCAGATAGAATCCGTTAAAAAGTAATATTTCACACAGTATCAAGCATGTCTACCGTCCACGAAAGAGAGAGAAGAGAGAAATTGAACGCGAACACTACAAGTAAAACATATAACTAGACAGTGACAACCCTATCCATTTCTATCTTTCGCGATATGTATTAATTTAATAGTGTCATACAGATGTTGAAGTAGGCAGTATACAAACGCAGCGACTAATTAACATAACAAGTGAGAGTAATTGGTTTGGATGTCGCCGTCTCGCGGCTCAAAGTCACGCACCAAATTAGTGCAGATTGCCACTTCATTAGGGCTACCTAACATATATTTTTTTAAGTAGGTACTTCGATTTCAAACTTGATGTTTTTTTTTTTTTTTGAAAAAAGAATATTAGCAACCGGAATTACTAATATTCCCGTTAACCTCTCCAGCTAAGCTAAATTGCTTGTGTTAGGAGTAGGTTCACGTCGGTAGTGTAATGGCCAGGATTCGAATCCGGGACCTCTCGATCGTAAGGCCGACTCCTTAACCACTAAGCTACCGACGTTTCTTGAATAACTGTCATCAGATTATGTTATCGTGTCTGACAAACCACACGGCTATGGTTCATAAAATACGCCAGGTTAAATCGAAATTATTTTATCTTTGCTTCTTTGAATAGTGCTCTATGTATATTGTACTTGTACGTGTAAGTATAATGTATGATTGTATACCACAGAATGTATGTTAAATAATTTCCCATTAATAATTAATTAACTTCCACTTTTCGAGACCAAGCTACTTCATAAAATATACTTCGGATGGTTATATCTCTGTAAATTAACTATTAAGTCTGTGGAATAGAATACTCATAATATATCATAGCAAACCTCAAAGTTCAATTATAATATTCACCTTACACCTTAACACCATATACGGGAACCGCAACTAATTTCTGTTATTGGCGATTCCCGAATATCTGTGTGTGTGTGCTGTTAAAATAATTCTAAGATGGAATTAAGAGTCACTATAAACCTTGTGTTGTGAAATAAATGTTTCAGACAACTAAAGGGCGAATTTGATATATTGTCTAAAAAGGAACTCTTCTTCCACTTTTTCAGAGAGTTTGTAAAGCGTCAGTAATCGCCGATGCAACCATAATATGTATTGGTTAAGGCTTAACACCAAGAGGGAAAAAATTGCAATAAGTTTTCATTGACAGCCCTACACAACACATGTCTGATTCGTACGTGATTCTCGAACCTGTTTCAAAGAATAAGCATTATATAATCGTGACTTGATTAAAACACACATCCGAATGACGGACGTGACAGGTAAACGAATGATGACGATCGAGCTACAAATTGCTAAATGAAGGCATTTCCGCACGACCAACAGCGTCGATTAAAAATATCTCCTGTTTACACACATTTGTATTGCTCGGGATCGGGACATATATCTTGGACCTAACATGTGCTCAAAATTCGCTTCTATACGAGCAGGACGCGTTTCTTGGGTGTCTTTTGAGGATAGCTACTGCGGTGGACAAGCTCAAATTCACCAAGCATAGAATAAAAGGTCCAACCCCACCAAACGGACGACATCGGCCCGGATTTTACAATCTTTAAACAAAATTAAATCTTATTATCACAGTGTTTGAAGTTTATATTACCAAGTCACGCACAACAGCTTGACAGCGACGTGCGGCGGCATGACGCACGTCAAGCTGTCATGCGTGACTTGGTAATATAAACTTTAAATGCTGTGATATAAGATTTATTTTGTTTAAAGATTGTAAAATCCGTTCCGATGCCGTCCGTTTGGTGGGGTTGAACCTTACAAACCAATTCGCGCGCGCCTGGGCCTCGTTTGTCTCGCGATTTAGGTCCAATATACGTGTCCCGAGGTATATATATAAATAACGTAGGATAATGCTACTCTGTGAATTGTTTTTTTTTTTTTTATAAACTGCCAAAGAATCAGCGGTCCTCAGCTCGACGGCCTCATCAAATGCTTTTTCACGCTCCGCTTAAAGGAGCTAAGACAGTAGGAAGAAGGAAACACGTGTGCTGGTGAACAATTCCAAGGTGGCTTTATGAGAGATGTTTGTTTTTTAGGAGTGTTCTTTTGTTTTAATGATGTATCCTTATCTTCTGAGCTGTGTTCAGAACTTCAAGGGATGCAAATCACTGATAACGTTAGTCATTCTTAAGTACAAACAATCATCAATCAATCATTCCAGTTTATCTCATAGTTGTTATATAACTACCAGTACCTAGTTTGTGTGACTTACTTAATAGAATATTCAACTACTGTTTGCTAGAGTTGCCATCGACAAATAAGGAATATTAAATGATCTAAATATAACAATCCAGAATGAATATTTTACGAACATACTCACGGTTATCACGTATGTATGAGTAAATAGTTGTGCCGTATTGTTTCTTACACCGTAATATGTTCTATTCCACCACGTAGCATCATTTTTCTCATCTTTTTTTCTTATTGCTCGGCTCCTAAGGCTCGTAGCCTGAAGATACATAGCCAAAGAACTGGGCTATCAAAAAAAAGTGGCATAAGTGTAGTTGCGCAGATTAACTAACTCTGCTTTAAGATATGATCTTTATTCTTGTATAGATTTGCAGACAGTACGTAGGGTTGTCCCTCAATAAGATTTTGTTTGAAAATACTAGGTGGGTAACTAGTAATTATATTCAACGTTACCTTGGCAATAATAGTGCAGCTTTTGCTTGTCTATAACAGTGCAGGTAATGTAATGTTAGAACCTTCGAATATTACGGAACGGCGCGCGGCGATTAGAATTGACATTTCTCACTGGCATTTCATTTCACAACAGGTTTAAATGAATTCACTTGTCCATGGTATTGGTATTTCCAGTGCCTTGAACCCCAGCTCTGCCTTCAAACGTTTCCAATAACGTACAACCGTTTGACGTATCATGCAGCATGTTCACTGCAGTCGACACACGCTGACAGGACACGATAAATTCCGAGAAACCCTACGGCCGTTCAATATACACACGAAAGTAAACACCCTCAGTACAATACTCTGAGATTAGGGGATGCCAACCTCAGCCAAGATCGGATTGGTTTCGGAGCGTATGCGAGCATCACGCTCTGTGTGAGAAGTCACGCAATACAAGTGACAATGTCTGTTGTAGGTATAGAATTATGCCAAGTTTATATTTTTCTTAACATGTGTGTAACATGTAATAAGGCTCTGAAGAAGCTTTTTTTTATTAACTTATCTCGGGAAAATAAGTGTTCTTTTCACCCGTAAAAAGAAATGTCTTACGTTGTTTCCCAGATACGATACCTATATAATACATACAAAAAATTAAAAGTGGAATCACCCTTCTTTGGTATTCCACTTTTAATCTGACCTGTATAAGGGAGTAGCCGTAGTAGAACACCTAGGACTAGTGTTCTACTACGGTGGGTTGTCAACTAGGTGATCTATTAGGTCTTCAACCTAACCGATCGATTGCATCCATCGCGAACAAACATTTCCAATTATACAATAGTATAGATGAAACCGAACATACACTGTCACATTCTATTAATTTATTGCCCTACAAATATGATCTTTAAACACGTCAGTTGATTGGTATTGAAAAGCTCCAAAAGCAGGCCAACAGTTGTACGTATTGGATTAATTCGGAACCTCGTCAAACCTGCTTGTCACGTCGCATCAGATTACGTAGTGTTATTGGCTATCCGATAGTGCACGTCTATATTATGTGCCTATTTGTTTTCGTGTACAATATTCATGTGTTATTCGAGCACATGATTTCCTCGGGAATATGTCGTGTTACCCGGGCATAATAATCTTACACGTGATTCGCTGAGTCCACTGCAAGAGTATAGAAAGATAGTGTGTTGTATGTCTAAGTTGGGTGTAGTAGAGGCATCAACGGTCCATGTATACATGTTAGATAATAAGAGTTCCGTCTATAAAGCTTTGTTAGGAAGTCTTGTACTATCAAAGGAGCTAACCTTATTAAGCCATCGTAATGACTTGTACCTTTTTAGGATTGTGTAAGATAAATAACTCGAAACCAATGCAAGCAAACGTCTTAAGTCAGTATTATGTTTATTTGTTTTTCTTCCGTGTATTGAATAAGTGCAGTTGGAGATAACCTTAATAGTTAGCTATCACAATCAGCCATTGTCTGGTGTGTCCTAGAGTCTAAAGCCCTTTGGCTTTATGGTTATGGACCGTAGTTCAGAACGATACTCAGATATAAATCTCGATTTATAACTAATACCGAGGACAGACTGTCATTGACAAATTGTCACCACCTAACAATAAAAATCGAGACTCAGGACTGAGTTTCCCTCCTCCTACAGTCCCGGGTCCTTTAAGCGGGGCGCGCGCAGGCGTGAAAAAGCATCTGATAAGGCCGTCAAGCTGAGTGCCACCATTGTAACATGATACGTGTCTGTAATGGTGACCCTCTTTTCAGAGACTATGCCTTCAGCTTACCATCAGGCGAGGCGAAGTCAAATTGACATGTCCTATATACAAAAAAAAAGTACCGTTCTGTAATATGGATCTAAGACTAGTTTATTGATAATAATGTACTCGCTACGTTCGTTTATACAATTAATTAGTTCGATTGTATCTCTCTTCTACCATATAATGATATAATATTATTTCATACACCTTATCTGATTAATAGCTTTTAATAACAGGTGTTATGTATAACCTTCAAGTTAGAACGTAATACAAAGGTTAGTATAGTGGTAGAGGCTAGTCGAGTATAAGGGTACCTTCTTTCGTACGGAAACCCTCGTGCCCCTCCATAGAGTACCCAATCTAAATAGAGTGATACCCAATAGAGTTACCTTCTCTGCTAAATGTCTAGTACTACGACTATCTATGGTGATTATATTCTGGGCCTTGTTGGGGACCGGGGCTTGAAACTATGTCCACAAGAATACTTTTAATTAAACGAAACGCCCGCGTGTCTAGTTTAACTATGTAACTTCGATACCGCTTATGGGTTAATGAAGTCAGATTGGCAGTGACTTCACGGAAAATATGGAATATTAGTATATCGTAATCTTTAACAAGCCAAATGTTCATAATCATCAATGTAATCCTTTGAGAATGCCGTGAGGTGAAACCGGTTAGGAGAACAATAAATATTGTGGAAAAGTACAAGTGTGTTATCAATAATGTGAAAATATGGAAGTTCAGAAAAACCGACTACTACTAAGTTTTGAAAAGGCTCGGAGGATGATGATGAGATAAAGCATATATATTTCCTGCTCTAATCTATTAATCGGAGGCTAGGCTGGTCTGAATTTCTCACTTCGCATAAAGTGAAAATAGCAATTCTACGAAGTGATGTCACTGTAATCCAAACTCAATTATCAATAAATCCGATTGCTGTCATAAGCACCAAAATACTGAGGAAATTTCCAGGAACATAGAAAACAATATTAAGGCCCCGAATCAGATTAGCATCGAAAAATCGGTATTTTCGAAACCGTTTTTCTTTTTAACTATAAAACCCACAGATCTGGAATTTACATGCCTGCATACTACAGAATATACAGAGTAACTTCTTCTTTTCATAAATTAAATAAAAAAAGGAGGAAATAGTTGAAAAGAGGCTCTGAACATTACTCTACTCTTTCTTATGAAACCAAATATTTTCTACAATATGTATCCAATTAATCTAAAATTTCACATGTATGCTAAATAAATGTATTAGAATGACGTGACCTTCTTATTTTGTAATCATCCCCTATAAAATTATCTATTAAAATTAGTTTTACTGTTTTTTACGGCTGAAAAACGAGCGAATGACCTTGAGCATTTATATGGTCAAAGTCATTCGCGTATGTAATCACCTTAATTAATAGATTCTAATTTCTGGGGAAAGGAGCTGTTCCTTAAATAAATATCTACTGCTCAAAGTTACAGTTTACCCTTTATAAGCAATCTATTCGTACTTGACCGATTCTTCTAGACTTCCACATTTTTTGTACCTACTATAGCTATTAAATTGCAACAACAGACTCAAGGTAAACACAACAAAAAGTACGTGTACTAAGTGCTTACATAATATATTTATTAGCAAGGATTACTTATGGCACGGTTCGTGGCATAATCATTTATGGTAATAGTTTAATAAATAGGTTTCCTCTCAAATTATTGAAATTGTTTACAATGCAACTTCATAGTTTTTGAAAACTATGTAATGTGATGGATGACGTATGTTCATGATTTTCTAAATTCTTTGGCTCCAGGCGATACCCTACTTTAAACCTAAATTAATACTCCTCTCGAAGTTTAATTATGATTCAAAGTGAACAAAGAGTCAAGGTATCTATCACTCTTGGAACAAAGAGAAACTACTTCAATTAGAACGTGAACAAGATACTTAATTTATCTAATACTAGCTTCGCCTGAGGGTCCTCACCGACGTCTGCATATCTCTATAAGAAGGTAAATGACCCACAACTAATAGGATTGGCTAGGCTGCAAGAATGGCTTTGGTTTCAAAGGATAATAACGAACTTGGGGTATTTTTCTTCTGATTCATGTTTAACAACAAGGTGATTATTTCAAAATAATGATGTCTAGGGATTTGTTACTGGATACCAGTGCGGGCAGACAAGGTTACGACTTTTAAGATCTATTTTAAGTTTAAATTCAGTAACAAATGCTGCCCAACGCGAAGAAAGTAATCAAATCCCTTAGAATGTTTCACCCTCTTTTTGTTTCAAAACGCACAGTCTGTAGATGATATAGTTAATAGAGCAGGTGCCAAAGGATCATTCGCTGGGAAAAATTGAGCACCGCATTCTTTTGTTATTCATGCACCTGAGACCTTCGGTTTTATAAAGCCATGTCGCCATCGGCACACGTTGGTCCAGTTTCCTGCAGCGCCACCTCAACTTTGCTCTAGTGACGGGTATGTATTACCGGCTTAGCCTAGAAATATAGGCTACCGAAAGTTCTGGTTTGAAGGATTAGGTATCAAATAAAACCCATAAACTGCTCTTGATAACAATCTTTTCTACATACATATAGGTACATAATACATAATATATTACTAGTTATGGCACAATAGTCTGGAATTATAAAAATAAACAACCGCATTATACCAGCTCCCTCGACGCAGAAAGCGAAGCAGGGTATCTGAATAAATAGGAATGCATGAACGTCTCACGCGTTGCATGTTATTACAGGGCTCAGAGCTCACTGGTTATGCTCTGATGTATGAGGGTTTGAATATGTATGGACAAGCAATCGCAACGGGGATCTCTGTAGTCCCAGATTGGCTTCAGTTTTGCTCATAAACCTACGTTTGTCGCAAATAGATTCTACTTACTATTGTACACTGCTTACTACCAAATAATTATAATTATATTAATACAGTTTAATACGTAGGTTAAGAAATTTCAGTTATCTATGTAGCTCAGATGGCAGTTCGTTTTAGAGAAGGAGAATCGCGGGTTCAATTCCCGTGCTGCACGTTGACTTTTCCGATTGAAATTCATTTCGAAAAGCAAACAAACTGCTTAAAACTTTGATTAATTATGTTTTCATTTCTACTGTATCTACCCTAATAAGTAAAATAGTATATTCAAACAACCTCTCTTTTTAAGCACAGAGTTTGAACATGCCTTGGCCAGTATTGTAGCAAGTCCAAAGACTTAAACATAATGCAGTTTCAATAGCATATTCCAAAAAAAAACCACCAAAAATGTGTGATCATATTATTAGAAACGTATGCACAGAAGTACAAGCGCTAGTAGTAATGACATAGCACATTACAATAAACAATGAGCGACACGACCTCGATGGCGGCACGCCGTTGTCGGTGAACAAGCCATTTTAATTATAATTGCTCCCTAACGTGACTGCACCAGACACGACCAGGATACGTACCGAACGATAATAGCATCGAAAACAATAGTCACAAATAATTCAGGACCTATACTACGAGTTCCTGAAAGCTGTAGTTAACTATACATAGGTACACCTGCTGTATCACACTGCAGGAGCGGCTACAGTTAATGAATATTAACCGCTGTTAATGTTCATCCGGACAGAAAACATCAGAGGATGAATTTTATTTTATACCATTAGCATAGCAATAACATATCCTTGACTATAACAGCAGCGAGAACAGCGCGGTGGTAGGTATTTAAATATGTCGATTTTGTCTTGTCGCACTTGTCACTCTCTCGTGGCTGCTTTCGAAGACTGAACCTTAAAAGAAACTTAACTTTCCTTTGAAAACGCTATGCAAAAGTTCGATAAAAATAGAAGAGCCTGCCACCCAGGGGTTGAGACTCACCTACCATATACTACGCCTATTAACTCCTCAAAATATACTCAGAATAGCCCTTGTGCCGCGAGAGCCACTTTTCTCACTTAATAATACCTTTTATAAATATAGGGAACAAAAACTCTGACGTATAAGACAATCAACGTTGTAAATTATTTCTGTGATCTAAATTGAGATTGGGTGAACGTTTAATTACATATTTTATCAATTGAAATCCGCAACTGCGATATAGGAAATAACTAACTAGTCAGTTGACTGCTATTAATCACTGCAAAAGAAACCCGTCTGATCACTGCTTCGGCCGTCAAATACTCGTAACTAAGCAACAGGAAACAGAGATTTCTACAAATCGATAAAAAATATGCAAAGTACTAGGACTTACTATAATAGTTGCAACGTCAAACTCATGGTAGGGATCAGTCACTACGTACACGAGTTTTAATTATTGGTAAACTATATGATAGTATTAAATGTACAAATAATTACCGACGATAATTGAGTTGAAACAACTTGGAAGTCTATATACACGACATACATATCACATAGGTACAAGTTCAAAATATTAATGAATATACCTAATATACTACCTATATATTTTATTCAAATACATAATGCATAACGCAAATCTTTTTTGTGTATACCTATATTATTATCGCACATGGCATATAAATTGCTATTACGAGTATAATCCAGTTCAACAACTTGGGGACAGGTAATTGACAATGATGTTGATTCTATTGTTACAAAAGCTTACCTAACTAAACTAGTGTGACAAGACTAGAATGTATCCCAATCACGTTTTGTTGTTCCGCATTCTTCCTACGAAGTTATACCTCGTATAAAAAGTCCTTATTTATTGTAAGTTTTATGTTCAGGTACTTCACCACGAAAACATTTTAATAATTTTATTTCTGTTTTGCCCCATTTATATGTGTGACGAAAGGTTCACATAACATCAGTTTTCTTCAAATTTCACAAATCATTTAAGTGAATTCCATAGCATTCCATAAATAAAAACTACGACATAACAATTTACTACCCTTAGCAGTTGAAATAATACTGGCAGATCTAAGTATACCAAATTTCGTTGATAGGTTAACCTGGTACATATTCTTGTAGTAAATGGAATTATAGAAGCTCTTCTTATAGGTATTATAAGACATAATATACTACACTGTAATTAAGTAACGAATTTCTTTTCCCAAGTTTCGCAAAAAAAACGCAACACCATTAAGGAAATCAAATCAGGTCAAAATAATAACTAGGTCAAAGTTCTACTTAACAAATCAGGAGGGAACTAAATGAGAAATAATAATTAACATTGAAACATGTTTAGAAGCACTAACGCAAATGCATTACCATTGAGTGCAGATAGTATCTAGTTAACGACAGTCGTAAAGTATTTTTCGCGTGCACGACCCAAATAACAGGAATAATGCGTAGTTACGCATTAATGAATATTCAACAAGGCCAATAATAAATGTAAATTACATCCGCAGTGACAGCGAAATATATCTAATTTCAAAGGTAATTTAAGATCCTACAGTAAATTAACTTGATGTTCACATTTGAATATGGAAATTCGAAGGAATAGTGCTGATGCGCCACTCAACACAACGTTACGAAGAAATTCATTTTCGGAAACTTATTATGTATAACAATATTTCAAATGTTATTTCGACTGTTCAAAGTTTTGTTTACTCTTAATTTGAGAGTCTGAATAATCACAGTTCAACTTTTGACAGACTACAAATTATTCACATTTACTTTCCCTCATTACGATTTTCGCTTTCGTTTTGATATTACATAACTTTATGAACTATCTGACCTCGAAAAAAGTACCTAAAAAAGTAATGTGATGCGAGGTATGTGGATGGGTAGGGCAGATGTCGACAATTTTCTAGTGAAATTATTTCAACAACTTTTTGCACCTAATTTTTTGTTCATTGGATTAATCCATCGTCATAATTAAAAATTTTATTGTGGTTTGGCGCTTACAGCTTTTTTTCTGATCGCGCACATATTGTACTCGTATTATCATCTCACAATTTGTGAATGCAGAGGTATAAATAACCCAATTGCAGCCTTATATTAGTATTATGCCTATAACCTTCGCACAAGTAGTATGAAATGAAAGGTAGTGTATAAACTAAGAACAAACAAACATTGAAGTTTATACAACCACTATCGTTACGGTGGACACAATTCACACTCCCAACACTACGATTAATTTCCGAGGTATCCCTCAACCACGAATTTCGATTACAGAGACGAGGAAATCCCTCTAATACTGTTAATGTCTGTCTAAACCAGCGCCGGGATGCTGAGACAGTGGAAAAATTCATCCAGGCAGACCAGTAATCAGTCAAGTTTTAGCTCCGTATTACTGTAATGGGGCGCCTAAAGCGAACGACGCTTTGTCTCCGTATACAGCGCTTTAGGAAGGAGGTCCCGAAGTGAGCGTTTGTAACCTAAGTAATGTACGATGTCGAGTGAAATCGCTTCAATACCCTATAATGTAATTTAGTTTCACTTGGCTTATGTAAATGGAGGTTGACGCGGGAGATGCGCTGCCGAGAATCTGATATGTTGAATTTGTAGTAGAATTTACACTTGCACATTGTCAGGTATGCTTATTTGTGTGTTTCATTTAATTGTTATTTATCGGTGGCTTTGACATAATGTAATGGTTGATTATACCAAACTTTTAACTATAGCAAACTTCATCTTATTGTTACATTATGCAGGACTGATGGGAAGTAGCCATTCGTGTCTAGTGGCATTGTCTCAGGTGATGGTTAATCATGCAGGCACCAGTCGCCAATCAATGTTAAGTAATCAAACATTTTTGAAGTCAATTTTATCGGGGAGTATACGTTTTCAGTTTTAGGCTAGGACTCGTCTTCTAAACAAGGACAGAAGTTGTTTTATATTACAGTATATTACTGTACGCTAAAGATCAACTTCCTCAAACAAAAACCCCACCTTCTCAACATTCATTTAATTTATCTTATAAAATGGGGCTTTGTCACACCCATTCAGGGGAGCTAAGGCCATTAGCAACATGCCCTTGTCCCTTCCAGGGGAGACACCTGGGAATACACAATCCCAAAACGCATTTGTAAACAATAATTTATAAAAAAGACTGGCTATTTATAACAGATTTTTACTACTACCCTCACAATAAAAAAAAAAACAAATACGCTTTTAAAAATCGCTCTTTTCGTAGCCTCACGCTAATGTTTGCGTCCGCGCTTTTTGCTATCAGATAATTCAACGCTATTTTACGACGCACTTTTTCGTGTTCCAGCGATCACCAGAACGGGGTTCTCACGCGATGTGATCTTATCAGGGACCGCTTTAAATGTTCCTGCCAGTATTTGTAAACATTGGGTCGAGTTAGGAGCCATGCGACCGAAAACGTAATTCCACCCTATAGAAGAACGCAGTGGTATTTTTAGAAACACAAGAGTCGCGAGTATTACAGGCACCGGTCACATACTTTCAGGTATGTCTCTTAAGAACGGACTTCCACCCTATAGAAGACTGCAGTACCTAGAGTTTTTAGAAGAACCTGAAGAGTTGCGAGTATTAAAGGCACCAGTCACATACTATCAGGTATGTATGTCTCTTAAAAAACTATACACATAAATAGCTTAATAGTCTAGTTAATTGTTATTTTGTGAATATTATATACTAGCTGACCCGGCGAACTTCGTACCGCCATATTTTCTGATCCCGTTCCCGCTGCATATCTCTAAATTTATCAGTGTTGCTCTACAATAATATACATGTATTATACATATAAACCTTCCTCTTGAATCACTCTATCTACTGAAAGAAACCGCTTCAAAATCCGTTGCGTAGTTTTGAAGATTTAAGCATAGATAGGGACGGACAGACAGCGACAGCGACTTTGTTTTATAATATGTAGTGATGATACTATCATCACTACATCGATATCATCTAGTCATATCATCATGATATGATATGATGATGATGATTATGTTAAAAAACATTTGTGTATTCTATTGTATTATAATAAGTGCAACTGTTAATTATAAAATCCGAGTACTTTCCCTGTTTTCGATATCTTTTCCAATTAAGAAGTGGATAGGCACTTCAATTAGACTTAATGTTTTGTATTACGAATAGGTATATCTATGTCGATATAGTTATACTTTATTTAACTATATCTACATACACTATACTCACTATACATTACCGAACAAATCTATAAACAATACAACTGTACCGAGCCCTACTGGGACACGCGTAATATTATTGTACAGCAAAACCTTATTTCAACGTGTAATGGAACAGATTTACTCTCGGATAACTATTGGAAATGGTATTTTGTTCAGATGACGAGGGATTTGTACAGCTTTGACATCAATATTTGCTGGTAGAATAAAACTTACTGTGTATAACGAATTCGAGAAAATAACTGTCGCGCTAACGACTCCGCTTACCTGCAACAGAAAAAAAATATATTGTAAATAAATTAGTAATACATAAAGTGAAATTGAATTGAATGCTTCTTCGTGATAAAGTTTCAAATTTACTTAACCGTTCAATTTAATAGCAACATAGCTTACTAGTCTATTTTTCCTCATTTTTTTATCAATACTAACGAGAAACGCACACATCAAAAGCACCTTTAAACGACTTACGTCATTTATTTTTTGCCTGGAGGCTACAACAGGAAGGTTGTCTTTATTTAGCATGTTTACGTTGTGTACGCTATTTATCTTTGAATAAGAATATGTTAATATTTTTCTGAACATAAATCATACTTTCATACACATATTAATACAAAGCGAAGACTTAGTAGCGGAGAAAAACACAATGTTGTGTGGAACAAGTACAGTCAACGACAAAACTAGCTTAACACATTCTAATTTACGAATAAGAAAATTAAAAAACATTTAATGTCAGACGTAAACGTAATGTAGGCGTAACAGCAGAACGTTCGAAAAAATAATCTAATAATTGTGAATCAATCAATCAATCAATTAGCCAACTGCAGTCCACTGCTGGACATAGGCCTCTCCCAATACGCGCCACGTTTGCCGATCCTCCGCCTTCCGCATCCAGTCCGTCCCAGCCACCTTTCGCAGGTCATCATTCCACCTAGCTAGGGGGTGTCCCACCTTCCGTTTACCTTCGCACGGTTTCCACTCTAGGGATCGTTTGCTCCAACGGTCATCAGTCCTATAATTATGTAATGATAAAAAAAATCCTTGGACACGTGCGGGACAAGAATCAAACATCTCTACGTACCTATACATATGCTTGCTATGTAACGAAAAAAAACCATTGGTCACATGACTAGACACAAAATCTTTACGGTAATATCAGCAAAAAAAATCGCTGAACCAATATCGAAAAAGCCTTTACGTATGCAGGGAGTAGGCAGGGAGCTGGGAGCAGGGAGTATCGGTGTATGCTCACGGCAGGCAGTGACAATAACCGCGGATGGACGGACACGTGTCAACCCTCGTCTGCATAATATTCAGGGTACAATCCACTCGGGGCGGCCCATCTCGTTGATACATAAGCTGATATAGGGATATTGTTGTTAATAACTGTCTGCTAAGATGAAGGCTGTATTACCGCTAGTTTAATTTAGATTAATGAAGACGACTGTCAATTAATGTTTAACTATGAATGTTGGTTCACTGTGAATCATGTTTGATTTTATTGATGTAAATGTTTAAACTGTTTGCAATATTAATGTCAGTGTTTCCTTGAAGGAGAGTTGTATCAATACCCGCATTTAATCTACTATTTAAACATAATTGATGAAATGTTCATAAAATGTATTGTCTACAGTCAAGCACTTTTACGAAATTTCGTGATGCTACTGAAAATCACACAAAATTTTACACGATCCAGGAATCGAACTTGTGAATATAAAGTGACATTATGATTGCAGAACAGTCATTGTCTTATATGAGTAAGTAATATTATAGAAACAATTTTATTAGCATTGCCCCAAATTACCTAAATGGTATAACATTATACGTCATAAAACGTAATCCTAATAATAGACCACAAAATACAAATTTATAGTCAGATATACACAGAATAATATAAATAAATATAAATATTGAAGGACATTCTACACAACGCTATCTAGACCCAAAGTAAACATAGCTTAACTAGCTTATGTTATGGGTTCTAGAATGCCGATAAACATACTTAGATACATGTTTTTTTTTTCGTAAATACATACATATTATACATAGAAACACCCAAGGCCATGCAAATATTCAAGCATACAAATATTTGCACTGAGCGGGGATCGAAGCCGCACCTCCTGTGTAGCTTCCGCGTTCACTATCGCTATGCCACAAAGGCAGTCAATAAATAATAATCCAACTTAAAACATACTTAATTACGTAGAAAGTCATTATCATACCCCTCTATTTTAAACTAAAACGTAAAGATAATTTTAAAGTTCATTAAAACGTTCTCAAGTAGCCATCGCCATAACGAGCAACACAAAGTGCCATACCCCATACTCCATACCAAAACATCTCGTTCCGGATGGCCACTTGAAGCTAAACTCTCCATCGGTCATCATCCTCGTACAGCTATTTCCGATACTGTTGCCCTCGTTCAATATATTGCTGATATACATGCTGTAATGTCCATCATTTGTATGGAAAGCCGGATACTGCCCGTCCGTTCAATGTATATTACTAATCTGTACTCGGAATTCGTATTCATGAAAATATTTTTCGTGTTTTTTTGCTCGGATGTAAATATAAATGTATATTGTGATAGGGGTCGCAATGTCGTGACCGATTTGAATAGAGAATGACATTTTTGGTTCACTCCCAAAAAATGTGTTGTCATACGTAATAATATAACAGTGATAATAATTACATAAGAAATTCGATTCCTACTAGATACAAGCTTAAATTAATTGGTAATTATTCAAAAATCCTATGATTAAATAAAAGAGTGGCCAAGTATTTTGACGTTTTTTAATAATCATAAACGTTATTTTGTTCATAACCCCTACATAACCTAGTTTATTAAAGACGTTTGAAATTCAAATAGGTGCGGTAACTATTTTAAATTTCTTGTACAACCACTCTTGAGTATTTTTACCGCCACGAGGAATGCCTTCAACATCAACGAAGTTCAAGTATCAGCAGGATATGATGCAGCGTAGAGCTACGCCGTTTTTACTAACCTCAAAAAACGTTATAAACAGTTTAATGACGGAGAAATCCGTGTAATTAATACAGTTTTTTAACCTATATCCACCCCAGGAAGCTTAGTACTTTGTACTGTGTAACGTAATTAAATTTAAATCTGAAGTGATTATATATTATCATTGAAAACAATTATTGTGTTATGCGCTTAATAACAATTTTAGAATTTTATTGCTCACTAGTTTACTTGGTCGAGAAATCTGTATTGAATGTTTCCTCAGCACAGATATGTTCTCAAAGAGCTGTCGAACTGTTAATACTTTACATTCCAAGTATAGTTTTGCGGCGGAGTATCCACTCGAGGCATAAGTAAGGAGAAGTTGAGAAAATATATTATATATTCCTTGTTCCTTTTATATTTCTAGCTCCGATACGGTCGAACAAAAAATACAATTCTCAGTTCATACAAAGTCACGCTCAAGTTCCAGTGTCACCATAAAACCTAGAAAGGATCCACAAAGATGTATCTAGCGGTGAAGCTGCACTTTAAAAGTACTAAAGGCAGGAAGCAAAGTACTTCTCTTTTTACACTACTCGAATGAAAGCGTCATTATGTGAAAAATTGTATGTGTTCATTGGATAAGAAAGTCCATTTTCCTTTAGTTTTGATAAAAGATAATCAACAAAGGTTGTAAGATCGATAGTCAGCGTACCACCTATTATTATGCCTTGCAGTAATGGGCATACAACGCGATACTCATGCCATTACGAGTCTAACACACTATTAATCATATACTGGGTGTCACACGCACACTATTACTTCCATACATACTCATTTGTTGTGGAATCCATTAAAGCGTGTGGTATAGAAGCACACACACAGCATACATGTAAAGCAGTACACACACAGACGCAAAGTAAGCCTAGACCCTAATTAGTGACAAGACTCTGTTAATAAACGCGCATGTTCCGGATTGGGAGATCGGACCTTTGGGCCGTCTGATCCTACATATTGTAACCAACCGCACTAATTGTACACGATGGCACGTTGACCTCAAACAGATAGTATGCAAATGAATAACTGGAGACCCGTAGCAGTGTAATATTAGAAAGGACGTATTAAAAGACATAATTAAAAGGTATCTCAATTGCAATGCTTCTTCAACTGTCAGTAATAAGATAAATGACATATAGGCACTTTGCCTTTATTTACGGTCTATTATATTATGTAGTAGAATGTTGTGGAGTTCATATACACTTCGCATATACCTACCCTCAAATGTCAAGTCAAGTCAAACAGTATAAAACTATAGATAGTCTGCAGTGGTGAAGGATGAACATTTTGAAAAGGGAAATCGGTGGAAAAAATCGTCTCCTATAGTATGGTGGCTGTCAGTACGCCTTCGACGGGCATTACCTAACAATATTCAGCTTCTACATAACATCATCTTTTTCGTTTATTATCTTCTTCATGAGATGAATGGAAAAAGCATACATGTTGCGTCGACCCCAAATAAACTTAGAATAAAGTTAGGCGAATGATGTTTATAACTTTCTAGCTCAAACTATCTAAAGAAATCGCTTTATAAGGTACTGACCTACTTGTTAAAAAATAAGGTTATGCATTCCACATGCAGTGTGTCTTCATAGATCGTTTACAAAGTTGTGCGCCTGCGGAATACCTTTACGAGAAACATTAAAATGTAAACGTGTGAAATTGAACTATAAAGCCGTATTCCAGCTATTCGCAACTAGTGGCCCACTGGGCTTTTGTGCAACCAGGCCGATCAAATGCAGTAAAGTGTAAACACATCACGTCAGAAGTTCGTAACTTCGTATTCACTGGAGTTCTAAGTTGCAGCGTAAAGTTCTATGGTATCCTATTGGTTGTCAATATTTTGAGTGTTGTCTTAACAATGCTCTACCTAGAGGTATTGTGGAAGATAAACAGATTTCACTCAGAATCTGTCAGTATCAAGGTATGATTCCGTAGCCGATCGCATACGACAACTGCCGACGCATGCAGCACATACAGCGTACCCATTACTTGTCAAACTCCGATACGGATAAAGGGGACCATTGAGAAGTCGCAATGAATTACGTGCATCTGCCGCGTGCGTCGGCAATTGTCGTATGTGGTCGGTTAAGGAATCATACCTTCAGTCTACGAATACTGTATCTTATCAGTCCATAGATTTAGCATGCTTAAAAGAATGACGCGTCGATGTTATTTCTATGTTCAAAATTTGGTAGTAAAAATAAATAAAATGCATGCAGAGATTTTTCTCCATACTTGTACGTAGCTCGGTTATTATAGTTCGTTCAACTTCAACCTAAATAGCTCGGTACGAGGGGATTTAATCACGGTCGCGAGCATTGGTAGTGTTTCATAAAATTCAACGTTCAGTAGGTTTCGCTTATGATGCGCTATGCGCTGAACCGATTGCTATTGGATTTTTAATATACTGGGATGGAGCTTTTAGTTTTAAATCATTTACCTTTACATTAAGTACTTATGTCTGATAACAGCTTAGTGTACTCATAATTATTAAGCTGGCAAATCGCATTGCGATCAGACTATATTCTGAAAAAGTTAGTAGGTACATTGCTTAAAAATTTTTAGTAAATAATAAAACTACAGTTAAACAGCATTTGCGTAATTGCGATTTCACTCTCTCCTTATGTCTCCAGCGAGCTTCTTGGATAAGTGTGACTTTTTTAGCAAGAATTTATGAAGAAATAATTTATTAATTCGCATACTTTCAAAAAACTTCTGAGTATGGTTTCAGTAGTTTCGAGTTCAATATAACCGCGTCGACGACGGCCGCCGGAGGGTACGTACGCCCAAAAAAATAATTAGCCTGCTGATTGATTGGCGCTTAGGTAACTCTCGGAGCTGGGAAGGTCAGAGCGCGGCAGTCACTCGTGGAAAAGTGATCTAAATCAAAAAGCGAGCCTCGGGTTTCAAAATGACTCAAAATACAGACTTTGAACGTAACTGAGAAATCACTATTTACTATTACTTATTCTGTGCTATTATGATGAACCATTTCAAAAGGTTTATTGTTTCGTTGCTTTGGTCATCCCTAGCCATAAATCAATCGTGTTCTATCTGTCACGTTTTCAATTATTATATTCAAAGTTGCTCGACTTAATACTGTTGCGTTCACCGGCACTCGAGCAGCGAGCCGTTGCTCCGTCGTTGAGGGTATTGTTACATTTTACACTTACAATAAAAGTCAGAAATATATATTTTAATTCCGCCTCAAGGATTGTTACGGTGAATTGAGATCTTTAATCTCATATTTAGACAATCTCTGTGTCGTAGCGTTAAAGCGTTCGACTGCTAAACCAGAGGTAGCGAATTCGATTTCCGCTCAGTGTATAATATTTGACCTTTTCTATCGGTTTTTCTTGTCAGTGGAATACCTACAGTCCCGAAGCATAAAATTAGTTATTAAGACTTGACAAAAATAATGTTTTCAAAATGGACTGCTTATTTTCTTCGTGTAACAACCCTATCAAACAAGCATTTATTTTTGATCTAACCGAAATACAGTAGGTATAATCTAACCTTCGCAGGATAATCTTGATCATAATGAACATTTTAGGTTTTCCTATTCCGTGACCAGACGTAATTACCTTCAAGAAGAAATAAGTTCTACCATACAAGGATAGTTCATTTCATCACTTTCATTACGAAACGTATACCTACCTGTGGTAATTTTAAAAATATCGTACGTCATTGTTTAGATGTTCAAACACCTACTGAAACCATTCACAGATAAAGATCTGATTCGTACAAACGGATCAGACTCCTGAAACCATCACGAAACCATTAGCGGAGATTATTCAAAATCCACTTATTTAACGTCTAACCTCAATGATTGTCGTTCCACATACAAGTCCAAATGGATTAACATTAAGGCCGTATGAAAGGTCGTAATGACGGAACATATTAGATTGTCTGAATTAAGTAGAACGTGTCTCCAAATGTTTGAGGTGATTACTTTAAAGGCCCCTGTTAGCAGGCGGGATCATGAAATCCGCAGACATTAGGACCAAACTGACAAGATCCGGCTTCCTTATTTAATATAAGCAATGACCGTTTCCTTACTGCGGTACGATGCGAAGATTCCAAGTCATTTCAGAGAGCATTAAGACATTAAGGAACACATTGACAGCGTTTGTGTTCAAGTTCTCGGTTACTGACGAAGTACAAGAGCCTCTCTATCTCATCCCGTGGGTGTTGTACAAGGCCACTGAGATATAGGGCCGATTTCCATCCGGCAGTTACGATAAATAGATAGTTGTCGGTCTCTACTGAGTGAAATCGAAAAACATGTGGAAAAGTATCGTTGTAAATTAACCTCTGCCTACCCTCGGAAACAAAAGCGTTAGTATTTACGTAATCCTACTAATATTATAAATCCTACTAATATTATAAATGTGAAAGTTTGTGAGAATGGATGTGTGGATGTTTGTTACTCTTTCACGCATAAACGGCTGGACCGATTTGGTTGAAATTTGGTATGTATATATAGGTTATACCCTGGATTAACATATAGGCTACTTTTTATCAACACACCACGCGGGCGAAGCCGCGGGCGGAAGCTAGTAATGTATATTCACAGATGAAAAATTCTACCGCATGTGAATTTTTGTGTTTACTTGGTAGAACCTGACAATGTGTATAGTCAGGTTTAGATTTTCGTCAAAAAATGTTTTTAAGACCGTTTGTAAAAAGCTTTCAAAAGAAATGAAAGACGGAATTTGATATTTATAAACCCTTTGTGTTATTATTTTTGTAACGACATAGAAATTGATGAAGGTTTAGGTTTAGAAGCTTTGGGTAGCAGACAAGCACACAGCCTACCTGATAGGAAGTGGTTACCGTGGCCGATTGACGTGTTAACACCAGGAACGTCACACTCTGCTGTAGTAACCGTCTATAAAAAAATTGTCTAGCCTATAGGTTTTATAACTTAGTATCCTAAAACGAGTTGTCTTATAAACCAAATACCTAACGCACGTTATGTTTATTTTTTGAGATACTCGCAGCCCCCTCCCGTCATCAGTTTTTATTTTCTATCCAGAGTGTTTTAATATCGACATTCAGTACTAATCTAGAAAAATCTCGGTACGTAATCCATCATCCTGACGTCAGCAGAAACAAAACGTCACTCTGACACGTGTCGCAGTTTGCACTGTACGAAACAAACACACGAAGAGCAAAAACGAACCGACACGACGCGATTAAATATGATGGACGACCGATGGTAAATAACGAAACGACCTAACCGTTCCACTAACGATCCCGATACCGGCCATCATACATGTTTCAAACGTTCAATTTTTAGATAAACGCCCAAAATGATGTTCTCTACAATACCTACTAACGTTATAATAACGTTATGATAACGTTACTATTGTAGTGAACATCATAAATTTAACAAAATATAATAAGGAAAGAAAATCATTCAGTCGTATCAATTTCTTTGTAACAGGTACAAGCACCAATCGAAAGAAACACCGATAGAAGAGATCGAATAAACAAAAAAGCAACGGAAATTGTCGTGACTGTATCACAATAGCAAAAAAAAGAAGGGTCTTAGGAATGAAAGAAAAACATGGAGTTGGAAACATCACGGAGAATATTTTTCTTCTCGACATTAAACTTCTTAATGAGGTTGGTAAAATAATTGCTGTAACACTAGGAAGGTACGTGGAATGGGTAGCATTAATTAAAAACAGCACCGCAGTCGAGGGGCTGCGGTCAGACGAAAATGTAACGTAAATAATAACACAAGGGCAACAGAGAGTAGAATGTATAAAACGTAAAAGGGCGGACGCTACTAAAACTTTTGGATCTCCCTTTCATAACTTTTTTGAGAAACCTTTTTTCGTACAGTAAGCTTCAGAGAAAAGGGACCCCCCTTGATAATGACATGAAAGCATTGAAGTTTTTTGAAACTTCACGTAAATGTCATGTTGGTCTAGTGGTTATGACCTATGCTTTGTGAATACGATAACCGGGGGTTCAAATCCTCGGACACAAAGTTCTTTTTTTTATTTCGTATAATTATTTTTTATTCTCATGAGCACTTTTGTTAATTATTATTTAAGGAATCAAATTTTATAGTAGGTATGAGGTTTGTAAGAAAAGATAGGCTTGTTGTATAAACAATATTAATTTATTTCTCGAATTACATTTCTAGGACTACATGGAGTCCATTTCCTGGTTGAGTATACAGTTTTTCTATCTGAGTTAAATTGGGGTTACTTATTTTTAGATTCACTTATTTTAGAACGTTAATTTATTGACAAAACACAATACCCTAAGTATAAAATGTGATATAAAATGTTTAATATTATACATAGTTCTAGAAACATAACTACAATATTTATTTACTTATTTATTTAAAGTTGCAAACATTAATTTTTTACACTCTGTATAATCTTTGAATATAAAAGAATGGTTGAAAAATGAAATGTTATTTATGCCTGTGAATCACAAAGAAAGAACCAACATGCTAAACTATAACAGTATAGCAATATACATCTTCCTCTTTGATCACATTTTCTGATAAGTAACCCTTTTAATACAACATTAGAAAAATATGTGAGGTCAGATGGTGCATCGTTAACACATTAGAAGATTACTATCCTATATAAAAAAATGTCTTATATAAAAAAAAAAAAACTAAACTTGTAAACAACAGTAATGGGATTAGGTATTAATAATAATATAATATTATTATTATGAATGTTAGGAGGACACTATTTCGCATTAGTTCCCAAGTTCTGTTTACCTTAGTTCCAGTTTAAAACCATTTGACCCACAAGTTTTTTATAGGATTAAGATCCGGGCTTTTAGCCGGCCACTCAAACACCGTTATATCTTCTTGTGCATTTAGCCAGTCTTGCACAATTCGGGATGCACTAAAGGGTTATCCTGAACCAGGTAAATTTGTCCTTCTGGATATGCGACCCGCACTGATTATGCGCAGCATTACGTCTTTCAACACTTCAAGGTATCGCTCACTGTTCATGCGGCTACCTATTTCCACTAGCTCGCCTGGGCCCATTGAAGAAATCCATCTCCAGTAACCTAAAATAATAAACCTTTTCAAATCTGTTTTTTTTTTGTGATTTTATTTTAAAGAATATTATTATAATCATTTACTTACCTACCTAATGTTAACCGCCCGCTTGTTCTTAAGTCTTATACGTTTTTAGGGTTGAAGGGTGCCACTGAGTGAACTTCCGCAATATCATGGTGCCGTTCTGATTCATGAGTGTAAGCAACTGGGCGAGGTCCTTCGCGTTCACATTTTATATCACCCGTCGCTTGATACCTTCGAATCCATCTACGCACTGTATTTCTCTGTAATGAAAATGATAATAAATAAAAGAAACTCCAAAAATATAACTTGTAAATGAAAATGTAACATGATTAAGCAATAAATAGGTATATAATATATTTTTATCGTAACTCTTACCGTTATGCCTCTATTCTTGCTCCCAGAGAATAACAATTTTAGCTTTCAAAAATGTTGTTATTCGAACCATACTTTCAATTTACTCAAAAAACTGATCAACAACTTAATAAATTGAATAATATTACGAGGAGGATTAACACCAATGCAAATTACCACGAATTATAAAGTTACCTTCAATCACAGTTTAGTAATTATGACAAAGAAGTATTCTAATTGCAACCTTAGCGCGCTGTCACAGATATTAAAATACTATAGCCGCAGCTCATACAGCAGATAAGTTTTTGAAGTAAAAAACAAAATGACGGTAGTGCAATAAGCTGTATCAAGCGTAATCTATTGAACTAAACGAGAAATCTATACTAATTTCAACCTTATCTTTTAGTCAATTGAGCAGTTATTATCATCACATATGATGTAGTTCAAATTTAAACCTTAAGTTCTACAAAATAACACCGTAATCAACTTTGTTCGATAATAGGAGTAGGTAATGTAATTCATATTTTCGCCATTATTATCAAGTGAACCGTAGCCTAGTGGAGTAAGGTGCGGTCTAAGTAATCAGCTGACGCTGGAGATGCGGGTTCGTATCCTCAAACGGCACATAAATTAATGTGGCATCTTTTTGTGAGTATGTTGTATCTTGGTATACAATTGAGCCCAAAGACGAAAAATATCAGAAAATTACAAATATATGAACATGCAAATAAAAGGCTGCAGTTCAGTGACGATCGCATCAAGTGACGTCATTCGTGAGTCATGTAACGCGGTCGGCGCGGCGCAGGCGGCGATATTCTTTAAGTATTGAGGGGGTCCGTTTTCTCTGAAGCTGACTGTACCATTATTTTATTATGCCTCATTTGACTAAAAGAAAGTCCGGACGAACCGTCCGTGTTATATGTTGGTCCCTTCATTTAAAATATGTATGTGCATACGCCACACCACACCCAAATAACCCTAAAGTTGAGTTTGTGTCTACAAAGTGGATTGATTCACACAAATTGAATTCTGCATGAGGTCATTTACATAATACCAATTTATGTGACTCCGATCGTTTGTGTGTTTCGGGTAGTTGTTGTAATACTAATCGGTATCATTTTTGGGTTTGTTGGGATCATAGCACAGCACTCCACTTTACGTGGGTCGTATTTAAAATTAAGCGAATTAGAAATGGTGATCCAATTTTTAATTTGTTCACCTTGTATTCAATGACTCATACAGTGCTTATGTACTGAATCATTTCAGACCTTATTATAATTCAACAGAATTTCCTAAAATAATGGTACTTTTTTTAAACGATAAGATACGTAATATGAACCAATGGATAGAAGAATGGCTTGCTTATCCCTCCTGTAATGGTCAAAGTGTATCACTCGTCCTATTTCACATACTTACCTACTTGGACTTAAAAAGATACATTTCTGTTCAAATTAGTGTTAACAGAGACGAATTGGATAAGCACACACGTCGCACCGACCCCAAATAAATATGGGATAAGGGTAGGCACTAGGCAGACGATGACGATTAGTGTTAGGGAAAAAAGGTAAATGTAGTGTAAAATGCAAATGGAAAACACGTGAAAGAAGTGATTTCGCATTCACGATAACTCAATTAAAGCGAATTCTTCCAAGTAAGAAAAATACCATTGGACATGATATTCTTAGCGAGGGATCAGAATACCTTAAAAGGTTAAAATGTATTCAAAATTCTAGAATCAGAAAAGACTTCCAATTTCAAATGTTTCCAATCGAATCAGACAGTTTGTAATCGAAGTGCTTGAAGCAGATAGTTCGTAAGCGCATCGTTTTTTCTCGCGGCTTCTGAGATCCTTTATCTCAATCACTTCTGTTCGGGGTGAACAACCTTGCGCCGTCGTCTTGAGCTTTTAGTTAAGATAAAAGTAACAGGCGTCGCTGTAAGCGGCACGGTACGGCTGTATCCATCAAGTTTAGTCTCGCATTACGGTAACGAGCGCTGGGGGGCAGCCGCCTTTGTTACGATCTTGGCTTTGGCACTAGATATTGTTTGCTGATATTGTTATTGCCACGTTTGTTATTGTAAACCAAGCTACTTTTTAATGATGTGACTATGTACAAATCTAGTACAAAGGGCGATTAAGTCGACCGTTATCTGATTTTTAAGTCTATTCGAGGTTTTGCATTTTTGTTTCGTCATCGCATTACCTATTACGAGTACGCAAACTAATTTTATGTATATGATTTAAGATTTCTACAAGTCTACTCCGTATGCAGTATTCCTGAAAGGTGATCTGAAGTTTTCACTTCATGAATTATACCTAGATATGGCTTTACAAAAATTAGACAAATAGGTGACGAATGTATTAATTACCGTCTAAATAGTGCTGCTATTGAAAATTGTATATAGTAAAAAAAAACATTTGTTCGACCCGAGGAATCGAACCCAAGACTACACGATTGCACGCAATTGTAAGATCCACCAACGAGGCAAGAGGATAGGGTAGGGTATAGAATGCGATGTATGCACGTCAGTGACTCCACTTCAGACACGGTGAGCAATTTACCGCCATAGCAATAATACAGACCTACATCTCCCGTAATGTACTTATAATATAAATCCTAAATACTCTTTTATATGGTAATGTTACGAGTTGAAAGCTTTTTTCGAATAACCTGACATCGTACACCCAGCTTGCCACAGTTTTGTTTTGTCGCCCCTCTATGATTAAACGAATTTATGTACTTTTTCGTGTACATTTAAACGCCTACGTACCACGTTTTATATTTCCAAACGCGTTTCGTTTTTATAGTTATTCTGTGAAAGTCGTTAACATACAAAAACGTAGGTACAAAATGATCATTACCACTATGTTTGGCTAACCACATTTAGACCTAACAAAAGTTCAACTAGTCTGCAACAGTTTAATGTATCGCGGCGATAAATACTCCGAGTTAATTACATCAACCTGCAGACACAAATAACAGACCATTAGTGGTGTATTCGTACTTTAACACCGATATTCGTGACTGAAGCTAAAGTGGAGTAGCATACATTTGTCAGTCTATATATTTGACGTTGGTACTATATCTGTATTCTCTATATAAATATGATTTATTGGCTCTACACGTTTGTTAGTACTAAAGTTGAGGTTTATAATGCCTACCGCAATAAAACTGAATGTAATTCGTTCAACTAAAAGGTATTTCAAGTGCACTGTCAGATTTTCCATTAACGACTGCCATCTCACCTCCCTGCCTGCCAACTCTGGAGCAAAAGCCTGCGTCAGTCAGAGTCTCATTCGTTATTTAGCAGGTGAGGCTTGAACTTCAAGGATGTTAGCAGGGCTCTACAACTGGACCAGCAGCCATATATTAGGACTACCTAATTATACTAATAACTTCCCAACATGTTTCTTGGTACATTAAAATTCCCTAAATTTACTGGTATCTCAAAAGTTGTGGCCTCAACTCGACTGTCAATACAGAGAACGCATAAAACAATAATATCTAGTTCTACGAAAACTATTTACAGTATTCACTAGAAATGAGATTACGCTATATTAATATTTCTTAGAAATAATATAAATAATAATATAAATAAATATTCTACAACATTCTACACAACGCTATCTAGACCCATGGTAAGCTTAATTAGCTTGTGTTATGGAATCTAGAATGCGGATATACATACTTAGATACTTTTTTTTTTGTAAATACATACATATTATACATAGAAACACCCAGACCAATGCAAATATTTATATTCATGCATACAAATATTGGCACTGAGCGGGGATCGAACCCGCGCCTCCTGCGTAGCAGCCGCGTTCACTACCGCTACGCCACAGAGGCAGGATGTTATGTGTACTTTCCAGAATGGATATTCCAATATCAAGACTCAACAGTCATGCATGATACATAAGACGTATGAACCATTTCTAAGGTTTCATACACGAATAGTAACCAAGAACCTTATATATTCCGCAGTCTATTTGTCTCTCAGTTAATTGTCTATATTGCTTAATGTTGACAGACTGTCGTTATTATAACAAATAACTAAACATAAAATAATAATATTATTGTTCTTGCACCATATCTCCTTGTCGTGGTCTGACATTTACATCAATGTTATAAATTATAACTAATAGCGCCTCTCTTTATTACAAAATTATTTTAAAAGTACACACACTATGTTATATTATCTTGCATGATAGTTAAATTGCGATTCCCATGTGGTCGATTTCTTTACTACGGGGGCAAATATGCATCCCGTCCAACTAATAATACGCGGTAAGTAGTAATAAGTAGTAATAAAGCTCCGCAATGGCGAGGCAATTCCACCCCTTCAAATCGAGTTACTCTAACTAGTTAAATAAGCAATTGTATTTTGCGTCCAGTACATGTAACGCCATCTATCATTTGCCCACGCAACTAATCTAAATTAACCGACTATTGCTCTTGTTGATATTAAATTTAGGGCAATGTGATACAATTTTGATTAATACGGACAAATTCACATTTTAGGGCTCCTAGGGGGAAAATAAAGGAAGCATACGCCAACGGCTAGGGAACCAACATCGAACAATTTCGGAAGCTCGTTAACAACTTTGTTTCCCCTACTAAGTTACACTTGCCCCTTTTTTACAGTAACATAGTGGCCGATATCCACATAATACCACAGAATCAGGAATAGAAGGGGCTAAACTTTTTGATGACTATCTATCTATACCTTGTTACAGGAAGGTACTCCGTTTATCTTTTATTTAGCCGTTTACTCAGCCTCCGACGTAAAATACCTACTGATCCCGCTACCCACGGGTACCTTTTCCTGTGATAAGAAGCCACATGTGCCTAAGCCCTAAACTAATACTATTTCAAGCTATAACATCTAAGACCAATTTCATCGAGATTCCTCCAGCCGTTCTAGCATGAGTGAGTAAACAGTGGGAAGGTTATCAAGAAAGAATACATTACTGATCCTCCACCTATCACTCTTTAAATAAATCGGTAAGAAAACATGATTAGTTAACCTCAACTGCATGTCCAAAGTACTCTACAGTGGTCGATTTATAAAGCTCGCAAGAGTGGATCCAACTAACGGCGTGCGGGATCAGGATTAATAATTGCCGCAAATATTTCGCTTCTAGAAGGCTTTGGAGCAAACAAAGATATCAGGTCTTCAGGAACTGACGACATTTGCAATGATAGGACTGTTTTCAAAGGAAATAGTTCGTTTTACGCCACTATTATTGTTAGGAGTTCTAGCAAAGCTTAACACTTTGTCAGCGGATCTATCGGTAACTCAATATTTTTGTACTAGTGAGGTGATCTTTGCTTGTATTTTGTGTTTGTTTTAATATTTTACCTCACATCACCAAGTCAATTTGACCAGATCATTATTATACCCAGGATGAGTTTATAAACTTAATACTTATAAAGTTTATTGAATTTGAACTGAATATGCGTTTCGCTTCATCATTTATTTCATAGCAAAAGAACGTTGGTCAGTTTCGCTCCTAAACATTGAACCAAGAAAATCCGTTATGTAATCCGCTAAGTTATATTTCTAATATGTTCCACCCCAAGGACATAATGCTATCATAAATAAAACGGAATCCTCATGGAAAATAGGGATTCTTAACTCGTAGTTCCGATGTAACACGTTCTCAACCTAAACAGTCTATAATAAAATTGAAAGCGAAACCTTTTAAGTCGTTTAGCATCATTACATCATAAAAATACTAAATAATTTCATCACCTCATACAAAGCTTTATTAAAATTCAGAAAGCTTCAGATATTTATTAAATTATTTACTTGTTTGTGTTTTTTTACTTAAATATTGTTCACGCAAAGTATTTTGAAGGCATTAGATATTCAAATGGAATAAATGGAACATTCATTTCTTCACAAAAAGCTCCACTTGAAGGCAACAGCAAAAGGGTACAAGTGGATAAACGAAGACCCTACATTTATTGAAGTTTACCCATGCATAATAAAGCCTATAAAGTCTATTGGCACTTCTTCGACGCAGTAAATAGTAAAGGGGACGAACGTAAGTGAATCATTGGTGTGGTTTGAAAAATAAGGTCCCGACGATCGACAGATAAAATTGCTTTAGCCAGATCGAGTAAAACGAATGGGCGAATTGAAAAAATGAGGTGATTCCCGATTGTCAGGGAAGTGCTGCGGCGAAATTTAAATGGAAACTTGCTATTTTGGGTTCAGCATAAATTGTGACATTTTACGTCTATACCTAGACTGCTCGAATTGAATATTTGATTAGTCTGGATGAATTTGAATCAGGTATTAATAGAGTAGGGGTTCTTTTTTACATTGGTGAGTTCAACTTTAGTTATTAAAATAATAGTAAAATAAATTAGCAGGAAATGTAATGCAAAATTGTGCAAACTAACTTTAATAACGATTCACATTTCTAGTTTGTGAATCGTTAATCAGGTTAGTTTATAGACGTAGCGACCTGCTGACGCACCCAAAATAACAATTTTGCAATCAGTCAATTTCCATGGGTCAATCTCTACCTATCGAGTACTTACTCCGTAAATGGGACTGCCGTATTTTCAAGTCCTGGATGCTATTTTTTCTTTTATTATCATTATTTAACGCCAAAGCGCCATAAGAGCATTTGTGCTGTAATGTCTATGTATTATGTTTATTAACTTGTTATGGTAAAATAAAAAATACATAAAATATTGCAGTTTCGCGTTCAAATCAAACGTCAGCACGTGTGACGCCCCTAGAGTTAAATACGTCCATAGGCCACGGTAACCTCTTCCCATCAGGTGGACCTTGTGCTTGTCTGCCACCTAAGTGTTATAAAAGAAGTAAAACAATACATCAAAAACGTATCAGGAAAACCCACGTGGAATATTGTATTTAAATATTTAACATTGAAATGTTTTCAAACAACAAACGTTGAAATTTTCTCAATATTTGATAGCAAATGCGTCACACTATTTTATACTACGACTGTGATTGTATTCATGCTTCATTCTCACTCTCAAATATATTTTGAATTACAAAATTGTTCAAATCGATCATTCAATATAAAATTGTTTCTGGTAAAAACTATAATTGTGATTTATCTCAAAAATACATTGGGTAGGTAATCGTATTTTATCATAATTTAAATGTTAAATTGTACTTGCTTGTGAGTCACTGCGACTCTATATAATCTAGGTATAGTTTGTACTATGTAATGATAACTTGCTCTAAGGGTAAATGGCAGATTTGGCTTGCAGGTCACTGCGACTCTACATAATCTATAGTTTGTACTATGTAATGATAACTTGTTCTAAGAGTATACCAGACGAGACGACCTTATCAAGGCCGCGGGAACGCGCTAGATGCGAGCCGCTTCCAACCGGTCTTATTGGAGATCTATAGGGGAGGCCTATGTCCAGCAGTGGACTTCCTATGGCTGAAATGATGATGATGATGATGATGATGATGAAGAGTATAAATGTTTCTATCACTGTGTCTCAATATAGTGAGCGATTTTTTATAGTGATCATTAAGGTGGGTCTACGCTAGACGAGTCGAGCACGAGCGGAGCACGAGCCGAGTCAAAATTCGTGTAGTGTAGACCGACGTACGTACCTCGAACGAGGCAGCTGACGCAGCGAGGTACCTGAGGCAGCCATCTACTGCCTCATCATCACATTTCTTTGTCTAAAACTGCCATACAACTGCAATACCCCGTTACAATGCTAGTTTACGGTTATAAAAAGAAGAATATAAGTCGGTTTCAAAATTGTTTAAATTTCAATATTGCGCCTAATGCCTGTGCATCGTCCTTTCACTTTCAAACAACATTCCTGAGATGTCAGCCGCAATCACAATAATCGAATGTCATTTGTTACGACAGTTTAGAATGTAGATAATAACATCAATTTTAAGTGCATATTAAATCGGTGGACATATTGTAACCACAGAGCGTTTGTTTTATCGCCGTTGTCTACATTCTACTTCTGAAAGGGTAAGCCACCCAATCCGGTGTTAGGAGCTATCCTGTGAGCCTTAGCTCATGGACATCAAATGTCATTCAGTGCTATTTGAAATAAGTAGTTGTGCAATTGCTCTTATAAAATAACTTATATTATTAATGTGATTGTTAAAAAGGTGATTTGAAAACAAGAACGCCGTACGATCGAATCACCCAGGTTTTATAGTACAACTAAATTCGAAAATTGTACTATATTGAAAGATTTCGCTTTTCTCATTCAGCGCCTTGTATTTATATTTACGATTACGACAATAATAACTCAGTAATTGTTCATTAAAAAGAACATTGAACTTTATCTTAATAGGCGTTAGAATCACTTTATCGTTTACGTCACTGAAAGCATTAAATCGTTATCCGATATTTTGTAACGAATTGTAAATTTCATTTTCAACTTTTATCGATACTAAACTTACTCTATTTTAATTAGACACGCTTAACTTCCAAACGCAAAATTATTAATAATAATTGGCCTCCTAATTGCTACTAACTCCAATTTAGAACTTAATCGGGTATTTTATAATAATTTTCAATTATTCAGACTTCATTATTAATGTAGTTAAGTAATTTTAAAGGAACATGATTATTTACGATACTGTTCACCGGTTTCAATTCTTGTTATTCTCATATAAATTTAGTCAATTTCTACAGATGAGATTCATAAAAAAAATCATCAATCTTAATTTACGAAGTCATTTACACGATTTTTCTTAGTATACACAAGAAGTGTTGCATTACTCGAGGGGTAGGCACACCCGGGGTTTTAACCCAAGATAAAGGTCAATCATCTATTAAGTATTTATAGAGTTAAAACAAAATGTACGCGAAAGCTCTCAAAGATAACAATTCGTAAACATACATAAAAAATAAATAAAAAATACACAACATTTATGATCAACGTCATAGCTACCTACGTCGGTCGATCAATTCAATAAAACCCATAACGGCCAATTAGCAATAATCCGAACAATTCTATCAATTCTAATCTAATCTTGAGCTTCAACAGCTAATCCATTCGAGGAACACTGTTCACCGAGCCGGACGCTCAACAAAGGCTCATAATACCGTAACAGGCAGGTGGGACCTAAATTTAGTCCAGGCATCCAATGTCCATTGCTTAATAGAACACGGTCGGTCCATTACTGCTATATGTGCATCATGAACTAATTAGGACACCAGCTGGGACAATACAGTGAGCACCGGTATGTATTTATACCGTAGTGCGGTTATAGATTAGCGTTTTTCTTGTGAGTATAAACTTGATTTTCGTGAGCTTGACGCGTGCGGCGTGTGTGAGCGCCTATCACAGACAAGAATTTCGTACGACTTTAGATTTTTTCTTGTATTAGACCTAACTGTAATAGTATAACGTGCGTCACGTCACATATTATTTATTTGTAGTCTTGTACGTTGTACGCCCTGCATATTAGTTAATTAGCATTATGTTAAGAGTGGGTACGCGTTGAACCCCTATATCCAAAGTGCAAGTGTCTTAGCGATCCCCTTATCTATTTATTAGTGGCTTCTTCACATGGCTATTTGTATTCATATTTGCTAATCAATGACCACGTGTGGACGGTATATTTCAAAAAAGTATTAGTTTTATATACTTACCTATTTGACAATATGGCCAATATCAAAATGGCAGAAAGGAACAGAAGGCTTCTGCTGTCATAATATTATATGTATGTATGTTTGTTATTTGCCTGTAGGTCAAATATTTTACCAAACCAACAATCTACCAATAGCGAACACAAATAGCCATGTGCAGAGCCACCACAAAGTTGTATTATTATACGCGGGTAATTTTTCATTTGTTTAAGGAATAGGTCACACGTCGTAAGCACATTATACCAAAACGGTCTTAAAACGCTAATCTGTAAGCGGACTAACTAACACTGATTGACAATTTTATTATGTAACAACGTATTTCGCATTCTCACGTAATTTACATGGCAGTTGATGAGTTTGAGTTTATGACGTGACGTGAAACTGGACGTGACTTCCCGTAAGGCGTTTATGTTTCTTGTTTATATATTTTACGAATTTAACGTGATTGCAATAAATATCTATTGTAGTATAGTTGTCGGGGGTTATTATTTTTTTTAATGACCTAGACTACCTAGAGCAAACTTATAATTTGAATTGCCTTTTTATAAAAACACGTAGGGCTCTATCTTACCCTATTTTTATTTTAGAGTTCTTTTATATTTTAACTGTAGCAAACAAGCATACAGTTATCTGATAGTAAGCTAATAACACAGTCTTTCTAGGTGAGATCTAAAAGAGGAAAGGTGGATAAACGAAAGGGTTATTCTGACAATGTGACAGTTGTCAAACCTCACAATATCACAAATTGTATGAAATGCGTCATACTGCTAGTAGACATACGACTTAGGTATATGAAAGGGTGAGTCAGTCATTGATATGTAAAGCATGCTCCACCACATTCTGCCACCTACAGACGATACCACCTATAAAACATACGTGAGTAAAACTCCAAATTAGTTAAAAGGTACATTTACTGTATAGGTACGTACGGTACAATACCATATCGATTCAAACTATTCAGTACCTACTTCCATTCAATGGTGTACAACAAACAACTGGAATCCGAATGTAGGAACCCGGGGAAGTAGGGACGAGGTACATGTGTGGGTAGAGCCCACACACTTGCTTCGTTCTTACATTCCCGGGTTGAAATGGGATCTGTCGAGGATGCCAAACTAAAGACTATCATTTCAGAACTTCACTCTAATTCACCATCAGGTGGGATGCCATCATAGGTATAACGGGATAAATAATGTAAGTATTTAGATCAGGCCCTCTAGACAAGTGGTAATTCGTCGTCCGGCGTTTGGTAGAATAGAATGCCAAATGTATGGGATTTGACGTATATGACGGGCGTCAACGAATGTCAAAAACGTCAAATCCTATACATTCGTCATTCTATTCCATGATACGCCGAGCAACGAATTGCCACTTGTCTAGGGGGCAGGTTAGTATGGATGTGTTTTGAATATTCATAGTTAGGACATAAAGTAATGGTAATATGAAACAAACAATGTTCCGTTTCATATAACGAAATAATTACAGGTTTGCTAGATTGAAAGTCCTAACAAAATTGTTAGTTTTATGAAATTAAATTAGTACGTAGCTTTGTGCTGAAACTTTAACGCGTGTCGCAGTTGAAAGGTGATATATTTTGTTTTCAATTTAGTTGCTACCCAAATAAATTGTATCGAATGTAAATGTTTTTATTATTCCTAAAGACTTTTATTTATACAACTACACAAACAGTTTAGAATATAAATTGTGTCACAGGTAAAAAGAAAAACAAAGTTAATCACGTACCTAAATAAAATTTTCAATCAGCTTTATACATTTCATACTATCATTCCTTTTACACGATTTACGGGCAAAAATTTGAAAAATACGTAAAAAATACACTTTACACAAGTAGGCCAGATTGTTAGTAAGATAGGATTATCACAGAAAATAGTAGACAAGAACATGTGACACTTATCGACGCTCGTCGTAATGGAGTGGAGTAACACGTTTTTAAGGCTGCTCGCGGAGACAACGACAAAGATTCTAGCAGCAGGTCAACGGATTTCGTAGAGCACAGGATCATCAATCAAGTTTAGTCTCGCATTAACGTAATGACCGTCGGCCCTGGCGGATGTCGCCTTATTTTCCCTTTTTTTTCAGAGCTCCCTTCGAGGCAATTTCGTACACGATACTTTAGCACGGACGTTTCCGCTCTGATGGAAATCTACGAAGGATAAACCACAAGTAATATTTTTTTTAGAAATCTAACCATTTCGACACGGCTATCAATCTTAGTGCTATCTGAAAATGTTTCGAGTTAATTTATTTCCTTGGAGGCATTTAACAGGTACTCTTTGTTGAGTTTAAATAGATTAAGATAAATAAAGCTCGGATAATGAAGGTAAGCTTCACAAACAGTTGTTCGAGTCCTCCACTAAGACTCGGGCGAGTGTTTAATTAAACAGGAAAGCAACGGTTTTACACAACAATACGTGATAGTTTGCTTTGTAACGATAGATTACAAGAGATAAATTCGGACTTTGTCGTTTGTAGGTAAGTACACACAACGACAAAAGCTGCTTGGCAATAAAATATTTACAAACCCCTTTTACATTGATATCAATATTTGATGTTTAAGTATTACACTAATCCTCAGTGCCTACAGAGTTGATATACTACTTCATGTTTTATTAATTATACTTAGTATGAAAGCTTTTCATGCTAACTTCATAAATTAATCAGAATTTGCTACGCTACTATATTGTCGTTGACTGTACAGAGGAAACTCTCGTATATACGGAAGCAACCCCTTTAAATCAATAAATAGTTGACGCGTGAAAATCATGGTTCGTGACTTCGTACCTACCGTACGAACGTTAAACACATCCCAAGGAAGGTCAAGAAGATTCCACAAAATTCCTTCACGGTATTCGAATTCCGCTGATGTTTAGGCCATGTAATAAGCGTAGTTATAACAATCACGCTCAAAACGTGGTTACGTCAAACTTCTAAATCAAAATTAGGAACCTCATCAAAGGCAAAATTTGTAATAGGGCTTGCTACGTTCGGCTTAGTAAACTACATAGGTACGAGTATTTTACATATGGATGAACGTCTTTTAATAAGGCAACATACCTAAAACTCAATCAATACTTTTATTTTAGTTATTCTGCCAGGGAAACTTTCACTATAGGTAGGTACGTGTCATATTTTGTCAATAGGTACCATTTTTTTTTTTTTTAATTTTAATTATTATTTTCATTATTTAGAAACAAACAGTCATTCACAGTCAGATTTAAAACAGATAACCATTTTCCAATACACAGTTTCCTACATTTTTAAAAACTACTTCATTCAACGAGCTCAAGTAATATTTAAAATACATAAATAATATTTAAATCTGCATATCTATACTAATATTATAAAGAGGAAAGATTTGTTTGTTTGTTTGTTTGTTTGTTTTTTTGTTTGTAACGAATAGGCTCCGAAACTACTGGACCGATTTCAATAATTCTTTCACCTATAGAAAACTACACTATCTGGGAGTAACATAGGCTATATAACATCACGCTACTACTAAAGGGAGCGGAGCAGTGAGCATAAATGTCAATAAATCGGGCAGATTTCCATACATTCTTTACTAATATTAGATTTGTATTTTTGTATTCGAGTAAACTCAAGAACTACAGAACCGATTTCAAAAATTCTTTTACCATTAGAAAGCTGCTCTATCACTGACTAACATAGGCTATAATTAATTTTCAAAAAAATAGGGATCCTGGATAAAACTTCAATAATGTAACCCAAGGTGTAAGAAACATGACCTAAAAAATTCCTTACATCGCGTACGCTGCGAAAACTATTGAAGATAGAACAAAATAATGTACTGTAGAAATGTATAACTTAAAAAGGTCTACATAAAAGTCCGCGACAGCATATGTCTATCTAATAAGGGTAGCTCACAATAACCATTTTTATCTTTTACAAATTAAAAAAAAAATATGTGTCATTTTCGAAGCTATTTTTAACAATATAGTGTTAAGCCTTATCTGACTAAATACGTTAGATACATTGTACATTTAATGTAGATCAAAATTGCCCTTTACACTGTATAATTATAATGAATATTTTAGAATCTATTGCAGTATGAAAGTAACGCGCGACGATATAAATTCAAGCCGAAATGCCGATCAAAGTCAGACCACGGAATCTATACCTTTATATTAATTCTTATCTAAATAAATCGTTTGGTATTTAAGATTGTTTCAATACCTGTTGATTACTTTTTGAATTATTGAAATCGGACGTTCTATTCAAAAGATATTACGAAATTATAATGTCAATAAATCCGGTAAATTACCATACATTATTTGAAAACTAATTATTATTACGGGCATGAGCTAAAAGGGTGCAACCACGGGTGTTCGAAGTATTTCACGAGCGAAGACAGGGAAGGTCAGCTGAACACAAGATGCAACGGTAACGGGATCCGAATGCGGGATTGGAACCTCCATGTGATGCATCCTGGGTAACGGAGGCATTAACGCCCCTCACCCTGGGGAGGCACTACCGCCTACGGCAAATACATAAAGCAACGGGAGCAGCTCTATAGAGGGCTGCTCAAAGGCTTCCCACATGTCCCTCTGACTACGAGGAGGCCCAGTAGAGAGCAGGAAAGGGAAGGGCTGGTCACCGAGCGCGGACGTGAGGATTATAGGTCCGGCCTCCTGTCATCCCTTCACGCCCGTCTCCTCCCTTTCCGGAATTCGATGGGACATCGTGCTTCCTACTTCTGAGAGGGCCATCTTAAAATTGTAGATGGCCCAGGGTCAGCCGGGGGGTGCGGAAAATGCCCTAGGCAATTTTACACTCCAGCAACTGAAGACCCGCGACGGCATGCTGTTTAGTGGGTCCGAATTCTACATGGCACTCCTGATGGCTGACGGGGATGGCGATTTTAGCACGAAAGAAAAGTTTGTACGGAATCCGAATTCCACGCGGGCGGAGCCGCGGGCAACAGCTAGTTTACTATAAAATTAAATTTCAACACACAATAATAAATAATAAATAATCATTCAGAGAGAGACTCCATGGAAATTTGTAAAATATTACTGTCTTAAACTATAGAAGCTATCAAACTACAATTCCATACCGCAATGGGCACGTAACTACCGAATATAGACGATACATTCCACTCACGCACCGTGTCGCTCTCTAGTTTGATCTATGCACTGAAGGATGGGTAATACAATTTGCGCCAAATTCGATTAGGGCGCCTCGCAGCCGCAACTGAGTGCGAGCGAACGAACCGCTCTTCCAGTGGTCCAATCTAACACCCAGGTAAGCTTCATCTCTCGTGGGCCACAGACCATTTTCACGAGCAACAAGAAATTTCTACCGGGAATTCATTGTATAATTTACTGCTATAATATAAATTAGGTTGACCCGGTCCCGGGGCATACTAAAACCGAGTACCTACCAGGAGCACTGTTTGCTAAAGAGCAATTTGTAAATTTTAACTTAAGTTAAGACTAAGGCGGATTTGTTTAACTATATAACGGTGTATACTTCGGTCAAAGTAAAGCAAAATGTAGTAGTGAGGGTACAATAATTTGCACATAACTAAAAGTTGCTAGGACTATTCTAAACACTATCATAAATAAAATCTAAAAAGTTCTAATTGATTCCATGCCTGGATTTTTTATTCGAGGTCAAAGGTCACAAAAATGGTATTATCGCCATTTTCAACAAAACGGTAAGTTTTATCATGGGAATGTGAGACAAAGTTAAAGATCATGTAATTATCTATAAAAACCCGGTCAAGTGCGAGTCGGACTCTTGCATTAAGGGTTCCTTACGAAACTGAATTTCAACTTTACCTGGGTGCGAATTATTGTAACCTCGGAATTGCAAATTGTCCGGATTAATAACATAACGGTGGGTATACACAATATTATTAATGATGTTACGTACGACTATGATTAATAAATTGTTATGTCGTAATGAAAATTGGAGTAGGGGTGGCAGACGACCCTTATTGTTATGACGACAAAGATAAATACGTCGCAAGCATTACCTGGAGAGGATCTTAAGCTCCTGGGAACGCGAAGACACTGCCAGTATTGTCTAAGTGAATACACATTGTATAATAAATAATCCTCATTGTAATGCCAATGAGTACCGTAAATTAGTTTACCTTCATACAAACTAATTTAGATTGTGTGGAACAGCTTGTCAGGTTTAAATTTTAGGTCTATGTAGACAGGACAAACAGTATCAAATACGACCACAATTTGTAATTACGGTAGGCGCGAGCTAACAAACAAGCAGTGGCCGCAATACATTATACCAATAATTATGGATTAGCCGACTAAAACAACTCTAATGTATGCCGGCCATATTAAGGGCGGTATCAAATCATGAATCAAACCCGTCGCATTTCGGATTACGAAGTGTGATTTTATTCCGTAAATGTTTTGGGAGATAACTCACGACGTCAAAAATGTGGCCCGACATTCGCGATAGTACGAAATATATTGTATATGAAAGGTATTATAAATCCATAAATAAAAAGTCGTTTACGTAAATGACGCACGTTCACTGTTCAGCTGCAAACGCACTGTAACGTTATCCGTCGAACAAAAACAAACCGAATCGAGAATAAAAAAAGCGAACCTCGTGCGTTGTCACACATAACGTTCCTATTATTTATTCGCAATCCGCCATACGTCATATTGCAGATATACAGGAAAAGTGACACACACACACATAAGAACACAACACTGGAGACCTCGTTTTGCTGTCACTGGTGACACATTTCCCAAAAATCGGAACATGACCAGTCATGCATAGTTATGCAATCGACAAAATCATAAAACTCAATTTAAAAGTGATATCGATATTGCGCTCAATACTTCGTAGAAACAAAAACCAACATCCGCGAATGGGGAGGTTTTGTAATATTTGAATGTGAACACAGCCTTAAAAGGCATTAAGTGAAGGCAGTGAAGGTGACCATGTTTGTAATCTTATCTACCTAGCATTGTTTAACTTTACACACTCATTATGCCTGTATTTTGGTCGTAATTAAGTTCGATATGAATACCGAATCTGACTGATTGACTAAATACCAAAAGAACGAAAAATCGGCAATATTAGGAAAATCTGTTTAAGATTCAGTCTCGATCTTATCTAAATCTCCCAAATGTAAATACGGTATTCTAGCAACACTATTTTCATTGCCATTTGGATAGCTTTCCTATACTTTTATGACTGTTGAAAGACCAGCATACCACGCGAATGATGATCAGCAGTTATCCTCGTCTATGAGCGTTTACAACATAAGGGATATCACACGCGTGTAAATATACACACAAATAAAGCCACACAAATAAACCTTGTTCTAGTTTACGCTTGTGAATTTTTCCTTCAACATTAACACACTAAGATGGCAAATGAGTACAGAACGTTCAAACAATACCTTAAAATAACCTATCACTAATGTATGGAAACCTATCGAGATGCAAGTAAAAGCCAAGAAAAGCAAATTATGGAAAGGGGTATTACGAGAGTGAACCTGAACTTCAAAGTGCAAATTTTAGACACAACCGGCATTGACGCTCGAATGATGATGACCTTGTTTATTCATTAATATGGGTTCTAGAAAGCGGATAAACATATTTACTTTATACTTTTGTCTCAAAAAAAATAATTTAAAAACACAGAACAATGCAGGTATTCATGCCTAGAAGTATTTGCATTGAGCAGAAACCGAACACACGTTCCCTAACATAGCAATAGTTCTACCACCACGCCCGCGCCACTCCATTCAAACAATTTCCAGAGCTCACAATGTTATACAGTGGTTTTATCAAAGTGTGTTGGCTCCTTTTATTGCGGCAGTCAGGTACAGCTGTTATTCCTCTAACACAGTGCGCTTGATTTAGTACAAGGGCTTGCGAACAACATAATGTCCTCGCATTGTCGGTGCGCTAATTCAGATGGATTTGTACCAGTGGAGCGTAGCCGAGTGCAGCGAACCGTTAGCGTTAATGTCTTGTGTTAATAAAAACGCACAACCATACATCGGTCTCCCGAGCCTGAAATATTCATGCCGCTTAGGTTTAACGGCCTGACGCATGATATATGGCATGTAATCTGGAACATATTCGACAGTAAAAAATAAATTTTATTTTTTATAATTCATAGGTTTATATTCTAAAAAGATGAAAAATGTATCCATTTTGGAGCGAGCTTTATACGATTGTGATTCATGACGATTGGAAAAAGTAATTGTGTTCAAAACAATCGGACGATACATACGTGCCTGTAGTAGGTACTAAATCGCTTTTTAAAAAAAACCGATACAGATAGCCTTACACAACATAGGTATCAACGGCAGCCCAATAAAGCGTATGCATTATTCAAAAGGCTGGATGAATTTCGCAAGCTACGGGTGGAGTTTAATTTCACTCGTAATTCACCCATGACCAACGCGAGACAGCCCTTGGAAATACAAATTATTTTTTTGCCTTAAATAACATAATAATTAAGGCACTACGTATAATTGTCATAATCCAGATATGCATTTTAAAACATATTTTTTCACATGTTTCGATTATTTTGAAAGAAAAATACGCCCGAATACTTTTGTAGACTATCCTTCCTTCCATACTTAATGCAAATATCTATTGAATATAAATAAGAAGAGGTATCACTAGACAGAAATACAGAATGGATACCGACACTGACCGATAGAAGAAGAAGAAGAAGAATGGATCAAAACACATTCATATAAATAAACACATAGAATTAACTTAAGGAGCCAATCAAAACGCGGACGGTTGCGTAATGTTTCTTAACAACCGGGCTGATTAACGAGTACGATCCTCAACCGCGCACTTACACAACATGCATCCCCAACTAATTCACGATTGTTATTATTGCCTTCAAACACTGCCTGTTATGTTAACGCCTCGTTTAGGCACAATTACATTGATGTTTACAGTACTTATGGGGTGCGTCTCCTTACGCATGCCTTTTCTGAATCACGCCAACATCATTGACACCAACTCATTATTTTATGAGAATAAATAAAACCAATTTAACTAACTATGGTTTATCAAACCAATAACTTTCCCAATAACAAACAGCTGAGCAATAAAACACGTAGGTGCTAAATCTGTCTGTGCTAGTGCCACCTGTTTCTCTTTACACAATTGTGTGATGTCAAGTTACATAAACCGAGAAAATAAAACCTTAAATTAAAAATCCAAGAGTTATCCGTTGTTGCACAACACAAGCAGCGAAAGAGAAATGCATCCGTTCTAATTGCATTTCTCGAAGAAAAATGGCGTACATTTCTTTGTCGAGGTGCCATTGAGAGCGCAAGATCGCGGGCGGGGGTGGTCCAATTGACATTGAGCGATTGAAGCCGCCCGCGCCGGTCGGGCGCTTGTCCGAGCGTGAATTATAGACTGGAGACTGGCATGTTTTAGACAGCTTCCTCCACACACAAGCGACTACACATGACATAGGGGGAATATATTTCCAGCCGACGACCAACTTCACTGAGAGTGTCCGAGAGCTGTGCACAATTCGAGATCAAATAAAAATATGGCCAGTATGGATAGACCTTTTGATCTTAACACACATGAGTGATTCGTAGATCGGTTGGCGGGTGATTTCAATTAAGTAGGTGTCTCATTTGTCAGACAAGGAATGGGACACGTTTGAAACTGAATCCAGACGACCCATCTCAACACAATGAAGGTAACATTCAAAAGGGGCGACCTCTCTAACAAGGTGTCAGCTACCTGACACTATTGTGTGATATCCTGCTTTGAAGGACGAATATTCACGTCTCAATAAATGAAATGTAATAGACATATACCTAAGGCTAGCTGCTCAAGAGGTCCCAACCTAAGGGATTATTATTTATTCAATAGTAAGGTAGTATTGTGAATTGTAAGATTGTAGGCTATTATCTGAAGTCTTTGAATTACATAGTATTATAAGAATACGTATAACGTAGATATTATGTTAGGTATACCATTAAAATATCTCACTTAAGTATTACTTTTAGCCAAATGTCAAAATCCTAATTGATTGTGACACTCACACCATCAAAAATATTGGTAGAAGCTAAACTACCATCTATTAGTTAGAGCTAAGAATGCTTCTTTGGTTAAATGGCATCTAACCAATGAAGCATTTTTAGTTCTAACTATTTATAAGCTCTTTAGCAGCAAATGATAGCTTGAATTTTAATCGAGCAACGCCATCTAGTTCTCATATTTAAAACTGCATCATCGAAAGGTACGTGTTTAACTTCCTAACAACTGCACCAATTCAGATATTATTTTTTTTGCTATGTTCGTTATCATCAGGAGGTTGGTTGGTAGGTTTAGCGTTCTATGTGGGCGGTGCCGCGGCCAACACCTAGTATATACCTACATAATAGATGTAAATAAACAATAATTCAAAACGATTTTTTCCTAATTAGTCAAATAGCCTATTGTCAGCATTCGAAACAAGGTCACACATGGTCGGAGAAACTTTTTCAGACTTCAGCCTCAAAAGACTTAGTTAACTGTTAATTTCTAAGAACTTTCTAGTTAAAATAATAGTATTGACATATGCAGTGATCATAGTTGTCATTAGAATGAATGAAGTTACTTAGTGAACTCATTAGTTACGACCTAGAATTCCAAAGCTGTACGCCAAGTGATGCTGACGTCAGAACTCCAAATTAACTTATGGAATACCACACGCTGTTTCTAGCATACAACTCTACCTAAAAATAGAAACAAAATACACGGTCCATGTGGTGGCAAATTGTTATCGTACCTATTTACTACCAGTGGTGAGACTCGAGTATTATCATCATTCTTAGGATAGTGGGGTTGAGGTGATGAAGAGGGGAACCACCATACCGCTAAGTAGGTACTCAGTTCAAATCAGACAGAGGATCCCTACATTATTAACTCTAACAAGTTTGAGTCAAATCCTAAATGTAACATTTTCTGTATTCAAAACCAAAAAGTAATTGCTATTCCAGAGTCCACGAAATAAATTGTTTATAGTTTACAGAAAGAGGTTGTACAGTACAAGAATTGTAACATTTCGTTGTTCAAAGTTATGAAGTAAAATGAAAATGAACAAATGAATACTGTGCAAGCAGAAATACACGCAAGGCATTAGTTAGCCTTTCTATAGACGAAATGGCAACCTTTGCGCCCTCGAGCGTCTCTGAATGTATAATTAAAATTGAAATGCTCAAACTACTTGTATTTAAACTTGCGTGGAGGCACAAGTTAAATCGTGACCCGTCTCAAATACCAACAATGTATTGCAAAGTCGTCGCGTACAATAAATTTGATAGCTTATAGTTTCGAACGAACGGCGTCCCCAACATTTCAACTTTATTGACATTTAGTTACGCAACACTCAATAAAAGGTTGCTAATGCTTCGTAGAAACATTGAAGCTTATGTAACACATAATATTAAATTTGACGATCGTGACTATTTACTAATAAGGTAAACGTCCGTAATTCCGACAGTGTCCGAGAACTCGTCATTTTTTTTTAAAACCTTAATATATTTTTTATATGAACATTATGGTGCATTTTTCTAGTAGTCATGTATTTTCGATAGCATTATGTATAAAATAAACAACAATAGTAATTACGAAAGATCATAACAATAGAGATATCCGACTGTAAAGTTGTGCTCTTTGCAAAATTTCAAAATCGGCCAAATTCAGTAGCTGAATCGGGGTCCTGTGTAGTCAAACAACTTATTGTAGTATGCCGAATTTGGAGATACTACAGTAAGTTTAGTTATTTGACATTGAAGACCGATAAATTATCTACCAAAATAACCTATTATTTGTGGTTAGTTTAATGTTTATCTTATTATTTTTTCCTGTGACATTTATTGGTACATCGTAAAGCCAACTTGCCCCAATACCCGTCAAAAATTTGACGGTTTCTGGGACACGCACCTAAATCCGTCATCCTATAGATTATACTAGTGTTTTTATTCTTTCTATTTAAACATTTGATAATTATGTTACTGTTAAAATATAAAAAAGAGGTTTTTTTTTTCGGAATTGGACAGAATAGATTATACTAGTGTTTTTTGGTTCTATTAAACATTTGATAATTATGTTACTGTTAAAATAGAAAAAGAGGTTTTTTTCGGCATTTTATTTTCCGTGTAATATGTATTGTGTCTCCCCAAGAAACCTTGGTAGAAATTGGTTACCTACCACACAGCAGGCGGTCACACGGACGAGTGTGGAGGTTACCTTCCTTCTGTTTAGAAAGGCGCCCGTGTTCTCAGGATTACTTCTGCTAGGGCAACAGGCAGCTCTACCCTTCCTGGATTCATCGTTAAATCTCGGTTGCAACTGAGGCTTTCACCAAGGAACCCGAGGTTCGCTTGCTCTTGTTCTCTGAAGATGGAGTTAGAAGGTGGCCATAGGAACTCTTAAACTAAACAAGACAAACTTATCGAGTCTGGGTTCATTTGTTTTGTCTTAACATACTCTCTTGTATTACATGGTATTCAGGATTTGAAGACGGAGTTAGAAGGTGGCCATGGGAACTCCTAAACTTAACAAGATAAACCTATCGAGTATGGGTTCATTCGTTTTGTCTTAACATAATCTTTGGCATTACATGCTATCCAGGGTCTGAAGATGGAGTCAGAAGGTGGCCAGAAGAACTCCTAAAATAAAAAAGATAAACTTATAGAGTTTGGACTCATTTGTTTTATCTTAACAAACTCTCTAGTAGTAATACATGGTATTCAGGGTTTGAAAATAAAAAAGGCGGTAAGGGTCATGGGAATTTTTGAACTAAACAAGATAGAGTAGTTGATTAGTAGATTGAGTTGTATTTGGGTTCGTTCGGATGGTCTTGATAAGCAGTCAGTCACACTCCTGCACCAACCCCTTGCCTTTGAAGACTGGAGTTAGGATACTCAGTCTACATGGGACTGGGATCTTCCCGGTGAGGAGAATGTAGATGAAGAGATTTGTAAGGGTGCCCACACCATGGGGACCCATCAAACTCAAGGCTTCGATGGGGACTTCTTTATGCATCTGGTCTGTATTGCAGACATCACCAGCGGCAATGATGGGTTCACGATATGGACTTAGCTTGTTCAACAGCTCGTCGTCGCCTTTAAACTGGTGGTATAGCCGCGTGATTCCCGGTAGAGTAGAATTTGGACCACCCCATCTCCTCCCATGCGGTGTCGTATAAGGCGACTAAAGGATAGAGCTGTTTAAGATCAGACAGATAGGTATATACAGTCCAGCCTCAGATACATGGCTCGAGTCAACAATAGTGTCCGGAAAACGGCAATAGGCTCACCCCTTATTACGTGGGACCCAATACAATGATTGGTGAAATGTGGGTGTTAATTCAACTTTGCCTAAGCACGTTAAGCCGTCGGTTCCGGTTGCCATACGAACATCTATGGCAGTCGTTACGGGTTGTTGGAACCCTAAAAAGACCAACAACAACGGTCTAGCCTAATGTCAACATTGGGTTGTGGAGGTCAGATGGCAGTTGCTTCACGAAAAATGCCGAGGTCCAGCCAAATCCGCAGTTAGGACTGGTAAAGCAAACCCTAGACTCCGAGGTGAAAGCTTCGGATGCGACTGGGAATAACCGCTATGATGATGAAGAAAAGTGCGTCACAAATCTTTACAACCGTGTACTCCTCACCGGTAAGATCCCGCGCCAGTGGACCCTGAGTATCATCACGCCAGTCTTCAAAGGCAAGGAATCGGTGCAGGAGTGAGGCAGTTATCGCGGTATTAAATTAATGTCTGACACCATGAAGCTCTGCCAGAGGATAATCTATTCCTGGGTCCGACAGGAGAGTGCGCTCTTGGAGTGTCAGTATGAGTTTCGTCCTTTCTTTCTCCGGATATCATCTTCCAGTTGGCCGCTTTTTAGTGTTATCCATGTTGGGCATAGTTCATTAAGCTTATCCCATTCGAAACTCGCTATCCCTTGCCCGCTTGTGCCAGGAGTCAGATGAAGCTCCAGAGGCTCCGGCCCTGTCCGTGGCATATATTTACAATTTGCGGGAGCGACTGCCATCTGATATCTAATTACCTAATGTTGATTTATAGAACAGAATGTAGTTTATTATTAGGCAATGAGAACTCGATTAATTATTCTATTACTTACATGTTATTGCATTGAAATAAATGTATTTGTTAATTACTAAAGCCCCGTATTTTTGTTTCTGTGTACTGAGTTCATAAAAAATAATGTTTATTTTGAGCTTTATGTTTATGGAAAGAGAGTTCATGTTAGCCTGACAAATTGACGACTACTGGGACAAAATGACGATTACTGCGGCAAAACTGTCGGAAATAGGAGCAAATGGCCATTTTTTACAATTAATTTTGTATAAATTATTCAAGATCTCATTAGTTATCAAGTATATTATTTTCCAAGAGCCTATTAAATTCCTAACGTCCCAGTATTTTTCATTTTTTTCTAAGGTTTATACTTTTTGAATAGGAGTACTGCAAACTCGGTTTAGTGCAAAATGTGTCGTATATTGGGACGTTTACCTTATAGTAATTTTTCATCGCTCACAGGCACATCTTACGCGGGAAGGTTTGTGTCAAGTGGTGATCACGGACTAGGCGAAGGCTTGCGAAACATAAGGCTTGACGTTCATAAGAGTACCTAGTTACTTTTTTGTACGCGAAGTTATATTTTTGTTTTACATGCCATTCATGTTTTTGCTAGCATAATGAAGTTAAGACAGAGATGCGCTCTAGTATTGTTTTGCTTTTTCAGGCAAGACTACATAGAAACCGAGACCTTATCTAAAGTTTTTAAACACCCGAAAAACGTGCCCTCCTAAGCACAGAAACGCTCAGATGAAATATGCTAAGCCATGGTGTAAAGAAGTTATCAGCAATATTTTGCGTTATGTTGTCAAGATTTATAGTCATTATTATGTATTCTTTTAATCTAGTGGTAATAACTTAATTAATAAATACCTAGAATTCGCCTCAGCCCCAGATACATGGCTCAACTATAGTACCCGGAATACGTTAGGCTCACCCCCTATTACGTGGGACGTTAATGATTGGTGAAATGTGGGTGTTAATTCACCTCTAACCTAACCTAACCTAACTCCCCGGGGATAAAGGCGTGATTGTATGTATGTATGTATGTATGTAAAATTCGGTAAGTCGCTTTTTACTCAATACCGTTACCAACTATTCCTTGATGCGGAATCAACAATATAGGATGTCGATATGTGTTTGTCATTTAAACCTACATGTCTGTACTTCCATCCGTATTACTACTACAACCTACGGCTACGCGTAACAAGAAAATTATAAACAAAATTGTTTCGCGGTACCTTTAGACCAAACTACAATGCACTGAACCAAAACAATCTGCATTGTTTGGTACATATTATTGTAGAGCTGACAGATACAAATATGTGAATTCTTTTCATACACACGAGAGAAGATACCCGCTTTCTGACCACGAAATATATTATCAAGTGTAAAGGATCGGGCGAAATATGTCGGTCTCGAACCGACTAAAACGCACGCAGTCTGTGGGCCGTCGGTTGCCGGAGGTGAGATTGTCGTAGCCATATCCGTCGCACCCTGGCCGACCCAGGGCCATATCTCTCGATCTGGCCCTCTTCCGGTGTGGGGACCACAGAGTCCCCAACTCGTCCCCGGGTATGGGGAGGCACGCAATGCGCGCCTGTTTCTACTAGGGTGACAGGCGGCTGGCGGCTGCACCCGTCACCCCTAGGCCCCCGCTCATGGAGGATAAAGGTACCAGTTTGTAGGCGACCGCAGATAGCAACAGCAGACCAGCATTGTATTCCAGTTGGTTCTGAGTGTTCTGTGAGACAAGATGTCTGACGTATTTCTATGGACCATATTGATGTACGGTCAGACGTATCAGTCTAGTTGCGGAAGGTTTTTCATAGAAATACTTTGTTCATGACGACCCGTCGTCTGCTAATGTCGCCAAACTCTCACACATTTTGATCAAACACGTAACACATAATATTGACATAATTGGTTATCAATTTCAACATAAAATAAGAATGACAGTTGGTAGTCAATGGTGTTGCAAATTATGTTGAACTTATTCACAGCATTGTGGTCTATAAGTAATACCCATGGGGCATATCCACTTCCGTTTTACTGACAAATTACATGTTTAAGAAAAGTATTGTAACTATTTCGTAATAACTTACTCACGCCTAAGTGCAGTCTTACGCCTAACACCTCCTAAACTATTTTAGGATATAACAAGATTGGCAAAACGTGAGTGTATCAGCTGTAGGCAAGCGTCAGTGGACTGTAGTCACCGTTTACGATGAGATGAATATGTATGTAGACGTTCTGGTTCCAAATAATGTTACCACAGAATATTAATCGCTTACATGCTAGAGACAAGAGAGAATTTAGTTCGGTCCTTGAAGATTGTCGGTCGTTGAAGACAGATTGGTATTAGAAAGTTATAATCACTTGCTAGGACAATATAAGAACTCATAAAGAAACCTGTGTAACAAAGAGCTTTTCATTAGGTATACCTATGATATTGACTGACTATGAGGGTTAAGAACCCGTATTTGTTCTGGATTATATGGTTCTGAACTCGAAAGTTAAGCGTTTAGCCAAAAGCTACGTAAAAACCTTCGAAAAAGTAGTCCAAACTACACGTTCCAGTTTCCACGACACGGTCTATATCGCAATTCGATAGCTATAATTGGGTACAAAACGAGACGTCGAAGACAAACGGTAACAGTGTGGACAAGTTAAAAGATAACACTTAAAGGCCTTTATAGTATAGTGAAAGTGAACGGCCGACCAGATTCGGTCGCACTCTCGATTTCGCACGACTCGAGGTCTCGTGCCAGCTGTTAAGGCAGTGCGTGTTTCTTGTTTAGCAATATGACGTATACATAAATTAAAAAAGCAGACGAAGGTATTCGTTCTTAAAGAGCGTTTGATTACACTTACACATAAAACACATTATTAATGGGGCCAATGTCAATATTGATCATAATAACTCGCTGTTGACATTCTAATTAGATTCTTGTCAGCTTTTCTTATGTGAAGTACGTGCCTGGGGATTTAATATTTGACTTAAAATCGTTTGCATTTAGAAGAGGAAGGTTTTAGTACACAGTATAGACAAACTTTCCTATGTTGAATATAAATTACCCCAATCAATGAATTATAAAAATGTATCGAGTAGTTTTTTGAAAAAGTTACGTAAGGTTCGTGGGAAACAGAACTTTCTTTTTTTTTGTGGAATATGTTTATAATGAGAAATGAACACTTACTTCTTATTTATTTATGGTGCTCATTTCCGTCGTCAAGGGTGATTGTCCATAAGTGATAATGCAAGTGTATCCAGGTAAAGTAGAAGCAAATCAATTAGCACTTCACCGCATTGACGACCACGACAAAGTTATCGACACAATGCAATTTACTTTTCACATTTCAACACCGTTGCAATTCATAAAAGAAATAAGACCGACCGTAACCGGTTTAGTTTAAATAGTTAGTTATACTTTTAGTAACACAAATTATGAAAATCGAATTAAAAAATATTATAGTAAATTTTTAATCAAGAACAATTTTATGTAAATTATAAATTTTCCATACATTATTAATGTTATACTCGTAATTATAAAATTTATCAAGACCGTAGTAAGCCAAGTAATCATTCGGCATCAACGCGCGAGGATTTAATGGATTTAACACGTCCAGGAAAATATAAAGCCTTGTGACGTCAGCGAGTCAGCGCGGGCTTTACTTACGGTCACAGCGAGTACTGGCCAAATGTAAATTGTGTCACGTAAAGTGAAATTATGCAACACTTTATGTCAACACGTATAGCCGTATAACCAACGGATTCCGCTACAGTTACATTATGGTAATTTTTGCTTGCGCATCGATATGAGATCGGAACTTGTGCATTTTTGCATGTACGTACGTTTTTAGCAACCTAACAAGTTTGTTAGCGAATAAAGTTATTTCTAGAATAATGTTTATAACCTCGTAGTTATTCTTTCTTGAATAGAAAACATTTGATCAGCAAGATATAAGTAAATACATTAGGCATATAGTAGGGTATTTTAAGATGGGAAAGAATTTAGAAATAGTAAGAATAGTCAATCTTCCTATTAACCGATTAGTTATACCTACACAAGATTTCATTGTGAACCAAGTGTCTACAAAATGGACTTATAATGTGAGGAAATATTGCAACGCATTATTGCAAATCTTCTCTATATGGTTTCTGTCCGTTGTTGCGTAGTTCTAAGGGCCATCCCACCGCTTCTCATGGGTATCGCACAAGGTGGCTACGGGATAGTGTTGTTGTTTTCCGACAGCAAACGAACAGGGCATGCCCAGTTGAAACAATAGGTTCACGACCTATTATGTAACACCGAAAACATAACGTGTATCAAAACCTTCTGCACGAAGTAAATCGTACCTACCGTATAAGATTGCCAGAATCGGCCCTACAGGAACAGTATGAATAAAGTAGATCTGTATCCACTATCAAAGCAATCCCACAAATGAATCGTCCCAGGACTCGAACCCACAAACTGTTGACGTAGGTAATGGCATTTCGCGATACAGTCACTTAAAATGATAAGGCCATTAGCCATCCGCCATCATCATTCGGAACTTTCACATATTCATAAAAAGTGAAAACTTTTATGACCGCATGTTGCAAAATGATTATTTGATTCGATTTTTTTAGTTTTCATGCTTAACGCAGCAAAATATTTTTTAAAGAATATACAAACATACATACATATACTCACGTTTGTAAATCCCCGAAAGGGTGGGCAGAGGTATGCGACGTAAGGGGTGTATTATCACCCACATTTCGCCGCAAACCTATTTCCTTCAAACGGGCACTTAGTCATGGGCTGTATGTTTACTGTCAGATGGAGAACAACCTTATCCCTTAGACGCCTTCTACGACACCCACAGGAAGAGATGGGGTGGCCCTATTTTACTCCAACGAGACCAACACGGCAACCAGGATTCGAACCCTCTACCGTAAGTGCGGGGGCACACGATGCGTTGCGTCGCCGCACCGCAGAAATTTCGGCCAATCGGCGGCCATACGAGCGGCCCCGCACCGCTTCTGTGGCCGCCGATTGGCCGAAATTTCTGCGGTGCGGCGGCGACGCAACGCATCGTGTGCCCCGCTGTAAGGTCATACCGACGCTTTTTGATCAACTTGTTTTATATGACTAACAATATTCAGTTCCTATTTTTCCAGGGCCGCAGTTCAATTCAATCAAACCTACAAGGTCAGTATCTACAATATATACCCTTATATTTGAACAATAAAAGGAGAGCTAATGCAATAGGGAAACAATAACAGAAAAGCAATTCGATTGAAGCCACAGAGGCGCTCGTGGCGTTCCTTCAGACTCTTGAACGTCGAGGTAGCGGCGACTTTTTCCGCAGAGCCAATTGACTTTCTATTTTATTGTGTTGGCGCTAACGCGACATTGATGGCGGCACTTATTGCACTTCAAGCGCCTTTTTGTTCGAGCCCGATGCCCGGCGGAATTGGCCGCAACTTCCTCAGGCGAAATTGAACGGCGATCTGCGCTAACAACTCATAGGTCTAATACTTTACGGGTAATTCTCGATTTGTAGGGTGACGTTGTGTACGTACCTGAAACAATAAAAATAGATTATTAAATTGTGAAAAAATTGTTTTAAATGTGAATTGTCACTTATTCGTAATTCTTTAGCTAGGTATATAATTGTATTTAAGGGGGAAATCTATACTAATAACATTATAAAGAGGAAAGAGTCGTATATTTGTATGTAACGAATAAACTCAATAACTACTGGACCGATTTCAAAAATTCAATTACGATTAGAAAGCTACATTATCAGGTACCAATAGGCCACATATCATCACGCTACTATCAGCGATGAATGGGATCAGATGACCGCGCGGGCGGAGCCGCGAGCAACAGCTAGTATTAATTTGAACTATCATTCAAAAGCGTACTAGCGGAATCATTAACGAGTAAAATTCAGTATATTGCCAATCATCGTAACGATCATATTGAAATGAGATCGCTCTACACGCAAAGCGTTTGAGATTCAATCTAAACAAACAAATCAAGCAAAATATACACGTTCCATATTCAAATAACGAGAAAGGGTGGCACACACTGGCTACGTAATGCAAGAGTTGAAGTAAGTAATTAATCATGGACCTTACTCCTATAGAAAAAATAATATTGTATAGCTCACATAAAGCTTGAAAAGCTGGGGAGCTTGTCTGTTACGACCCTTAATAGCTAGGCGGACCGCCCAAGCGTCCCACTTCGGTGGATATGGGACGTGGCGTTCGACAGATGATACGTTTAATCGAAAAACAAACAGAGCATAAATATTGTCGTGCTCGTGTTTGACAAGCATCGTCAATAAGCTTACGTCGGAGCTTGTACAAAAAATATAGAGCGAATGAGTATTGCGAACAAATAACAATTAAAGAATATATAGGTATTATGGTTATCGTTCTTAATGAATAGTACAATCGGGCGCAACGCTATGATGATGAGGAAAAGGGCGTAAGTACATATAACACTTGTATATTTATCAATTATTATTTATTAAATTAAGTTATATTATGACAGCTCAAAAGATCAATATCCTAATATACTACTTCCTGCTAATCCTATCCTATCTTACTAGTATTATAAATTTGAAAGTTTGTGAAGATATTTCGATGTTTGTTATTCAGTCATGCTCTAACGGCTGAACGGATCTGACTAGGCACACGGATAGTTATAGTTTGGAATAACACATAGTCTTTTCCCGGGAATAGGTTTCCATGGATAGCGGGGACGGGTTCATTCGTTAATAAAAGACAAGTCCTGATACTTCCATACTAATATTATAAATGCGAAAGTAACTCTGTCTGTCTGTCTGTCTGTCTGTCTGTCTGACTGTCTGTCTGTCTGTCTGACTGTCTGTCTGTTACGCTTTCACACCTAAACCACTGAACCGATTTTGATGAAATTTGGTATAGGGGTAGATTAGACCTTGAGAAAGGACATAGGCTATGTTTGGTCGCGATAACCGACATCCACGCGGGCGGAGCCGCGGGCAAAAGCTAGTTTTTAATAATTATACTGACGTTCACTTGCCTTTTCATCACAAGAAGCAACTCCTAACAAAAGTAGTATTTCGCAAACTTATACGCGAATATTACGTGTCGAAATAAAACTACTTTTAACGGATTCTATCGCGATATATTTAGCAATAATAAAATAACATCACATTAATTGCGATAGAATCTGTTATAAAGTCATATTTCAATATTTCGCTTAGAAGGTTTCACAAGGAAATCAAATACGTAGATATTAAATTTCAGGGAGTATTACTTCTATTAAGCAGTTTAAGCGAGTATTTGTGCGTGCGTAGTACCTAGTAGTTGTAGTTGGCGATTGTTGATGTAGGTACATACGTACCTACATAAATTAAAATATTCATACCTACATACTGCCTTCCCGCCGCTCCCCTTCCGATATAGGTACAGTCGACAAAGGAGAAAGGTTGCACTTTTACATACAAACTCTATATGAAAAAGTGGGACCGTATCTCCTTTGAAGACTGTACATTCCTTGCACACTTCACTACTTTTATTCTACTCTTATTAAACCATCATCAGTAGTCTACTGTTCCTTCTTCCTATAACTTCTAACCGTTTAATCAACCTAAAACTTAGTCACGTTCACGAAGTTATCCGTTAACCTACAGAGTGCCCTAGTGAACCGTCCTTAGTGCCGCAAGAGGGGCACAGCGAACAGGAAATCAAAATGTGATATGGTCGAAAATACAGCCTCACAATCACAGAGCACCTACGACCAGTGGTCACAAATACCACAAAACTCATATCCACATAAATCACGGGCTCAGCCCAAAAGGCATTAAAAAACAAGCTTACCTATCTTGGCATTGACTATTATTGATCTAGCTTTAAATGCAGATTGGCTGAAATCTGTAAAAAAAAAAAATGGAAAGTGGTAGCAGCTTTTGTTTTCTGCACAGCTCATTAATATTCACTGAAATTACTTTCTCATGGCGGGACAATAGGCTGCCTACTGCCTAAATTCGCGGTTCACTAGTGGCTCCATTTAAAAAGACTATGAACTCAACCTAGTACCTATAGGTACATAGCATTTACAAGTCGAATTTTAAGTGTTCACTATAATAACTTGATGTAGTAAATTTAAAATTCGAAATATGTTAGTGAATACCACTTTCTGTCTACCCCACTGGGGAAGAGGCGTTACTATATTATTATGTATGTATGTATGTTAATAAATTGGAAAATCTCATGAATAGTTTACACATTCCGAGTTTGAACTAACTTAATTGATCTGTGAGTTTAATTTAACAAACTGTAGCTTTAAAAACTAATTTATGCTTTGTTGCAGATAATATGCTTCTAATTACGTAATTTTTTTGGATGTTTTCCTGCTTCTTTGTTTTTCAAACTTAGATTTTTTTTATTACTTTGTTTAATACATAAATACCCATAGAAACTTCGTATTATAAAACTAACAATAATAACAAACAAACTATAATAGGAACAAGTATACTTAGTAAACAGATCAATAGCGTACAGTAATTTCATCAAGGAAAAATTCACCTCAACTACAATTATTTCCTCTGTTAGTGGTTATAATGCGATAGCAACCCGTACCCTATTTCCTCCTAATACAGTAACCGTACCTAACTAACAACGTTTACAAATTATCATTAAGTTGTGACGTCACGTTAGATCGCAGGGCCTCCATATCAAAGTTTGCAACAGCGTTATAATTAATGCCATTGAATTATTGTGTGTCACAAACTTCGCTAACGATATTCACAGGTGGAGATAATACGTTAATTATGAGCTCTCACATGTACCGCACAATAACGTGGATTAGTCATTGATGAACGATAACACGTTATATTGGCTTAACCCCTTGGTGACAGCCTCTGCGGTGTGGCGGTACTGCATTCGACTGATAAATAGATATGCAAGGTGTTCGATTCTCGCTCAGTGTAAATATTTGTATGCATGACAGTGTTAAGGGTGAATATTTCTAAAAGGTAAGCGGGTGGAACTGCCCGCTGGCCAGAGAATCTTATACGCCCTAAAAACGATGTCCCAGAGGCCTCGTCCGGCCTTGGCCACCAACAAGTGAGTAACCGCTTAAGATAAGAAAATATTAGGAATTCAATATTACAGTATCTTCGGTTTAGGTTAAAAATATTTGTACATATTTGAATATAGGAAACTTTTCATACTAAAGAATAGGTTCATACCAGAAACGGGAAGACTACACCACGCGAACGAAGCAGCGGGCTTTATCTAGTATTCTACAACTAAAGCTCACTTTGAATTTAAAATATATCCAATTAGTTTATGTACAAAATCAACGCGGACTTTATTGGATGTTTACATTCATTTTAACGAACGTCTCCAATCATAAATGTAAATTTTTACACAATCGCAAATATGTATTCAATTGGATTGTTTATTCATCAATTGGTTTATTTTATACATCGCCAATGATGCCAATTAAGTTCTTTCACACGTTTAATTGGCTAGTTTCGATTGCAATCAACACACAGAGTGTAAGTAACAAAGTTAGCACAGTACATGTTTGTGAAACAAAAATCAATCAATTAGCCTATTGCAGTCCAGTCCACTGTTGGACGAGTTCTACAGTCATCTCTTATTGCATAACCAGGAATGGTTGAGGCTCATATCCGAGGCTTACATCCGATACCGGATTCGCTTACGGTTTTCCTCCTTCGAATTGTTTTATTTGTTTTTATGGGAGGGACTGTCACCTAACCTGTCGTCATACGAAAGTTGTTCTATTAATTAGTAGGTGAGGCTTACAGGTGAGTTTGGCTTGTTCCCAGAAGATCTTAGTAGGATCATCGTAACAGAGAGAAGATACAACCATACAACCTTAACTCTGATTGAAATCAGTAGAGATTATAAATTTCCAGAACATATTTTATAGAATGAAAATTCTATCAAAAATGTACTGGAAATATGAAATCTCTACCGACCACGGTATTTTAGTTCTGTTGCTATATAATTCACTTCATCCATCAAAAATGTTTCCGTACATTATCGCAAGCACGATAAAAACTATTTCCACGTATTACATCAACAATTTCATTAAGAGTTACGGAGTGAATAAAGGAATTTAATGAATGAGTGAAGCTTATTTACAAGCGTTGCGTTGGCAAGCGACGTCTTTGAATTAAGAGGGGGTATAAAACTAAATTGCCGATCGTAGATTTGATGTTTATACCCGAAAGTAAGCCACAAATGAGCTGGGTTTTTTTTAATAGAAAATACGTTATATTTGTAAGGGACTGCTCATGGTGAAAACATAAAATAATAATATTTTTTCGATAGAATAAAATCACAAAGTTATGCCTTATTTACTACTAAAATCAATTTATTTCCAATATTATGCACACAACTGAGTCAATATTTGAATACAAAGTGTAAAATTATGTAACCCAGTGACTCTACTTTCACTTTGAAAAAATTGTGTGGATTTTACGAGTAATTAAAAAAAATGAATTTGGCGCTTACGACGGTCTTATTCCGCGCATAACGCTCTCTTTCTATCGCACCTGACCCGAGGTGTCGGCCATCTGTTGTTTCATCATTTAGTCGGGCTCGCCCCGTTGAGACGGGAGGACTGTATTTCTGTTTTCCGTGTCAAGAAAGTTCGTTAAAAATGAGCCAATTAAAAAAATATAAAAGAAACACTCTAAAAGAGAATATAAGAAACTAAGAATTCAACTCATGGCTAATTTTCGAAGGTAATGTATCTATATTATTTTACTTTCTTTAGTTTGTTACCAAATATCCACCGTTGCTAGGTAACTCTGGAGTAACGTCGGCTCGGGGATAGTATATGCAAATCAAATAGATGTTATTGACTACTCGCGTGTTTATTGTATAATATTATTTATATAGCACTAATATAATTATTAAATATATTGCGAAAGTATTTATACATTGTATTATCAATTTTAATGCATTTCAGAGTTGCTTCAGCTCGTAATATCACACAAGCTGATGAATCCGATCCGGTCGAATCGCTTAGTAAAAAACTTTCGTCAACTTTGTAAGCTTATTGCAATTGTTTTTTCTCACATTCAGAAAACATTTCAGTAAAATATGCAAATTAATATGAACATGAACAAGTAGAATGATATGATTTGAGATTAACATGGTCATTCACATTAGTACCGAATGTTCACACATTCAAACGGCATGGTAAATACGAGTATCCCGGTGATTTTAATAAAAAAAATTGACCACACGGAAAGCGGATGACTGCCCGTGGAAGGATAGCTCAGAGTAAGAGCGCTGGAACGCCAAGGTTCGCGACCCTGGCATTCAAGTCCTATTGTGGGTTTGATTTTTTCCATTATGTACTTATTTAGCATTTATATCAAATTATCTACAAGTAGATTAAAATGGCAATGCAATGCTTATGTGATTGATTTGTCATTAATTTGCAATTATTTTTACAGATCTCCCATTAAACATTTAGAGAAAGTTGAAGTTTTGAGAGAACTAGATCCAAATTGTGATGGAAATTTTGCACCAGAGTGGAATGAGCGGTATATTTTAGCCAGCCTTGATTCAATATGTCAGGGCCCTAGCTTCTTATACGTAATGATAAAATAGGGCAACCATATTATACACAATGTTCATCAGTAATATTGAACCACTATTTGGACTATTTGGATGACCCGACTCAGGATTAGTATTAAATTAATTGAATTCGCAAAAAAAAAATATTTGGGTAATTTATCACATATAGTTAGACGAACATCGCTAGATGTTAAATTAAAGTAAAAGCATTGTTTTTCCCAAATCGTCAAATCGTCGGTGCGCCTGCCAAAGTCGTTACGTGCATTTTTCTATTTTTTTTTTATTCGCTAGATGGCCTTAAAAAATGCGCATCAACTGAAAAAACAACCAAGTGTTAATTCCTTCTAGAAATAGATTTGACAAAATATACATGTGCAATTCTGACACTGCAAAATTGGTTATGTGTTCACATCAAGAGTTTTTCATCCTCATGTTGCACATGTCAGAATTGGTTTGCACATAGACAATTTGACAGCTTGTTTTTCTTCGGTTTGTTGGTTGTAAAATTGGTGTTCTACCTTTGTAACAACGTAAATAATCTTATAATAGTAAACAAAACGAGACAGATGATTAAATCAAAACAGCCTCACGTAAGGTCGAAGTCCTGAATAAAGTGAGACGTTTTTACACCATTTGTGTGAGAGTGAATTCACTTTCTATGGCAAGCGGAGCGGCGATATAAAGTAAAAATATTCTAGGCATTATATCAAACAATTCTTCTGAATACAAACCATCATACAGGCGGTAAAACAACCACAGCAAGTACCTTCTGAGGTTGAGAGGGACTACTACCCCGCCTGTGAGTATGGGATGGTCGACGATCCTCAGCGCCCGTCTTTGCACCAAGTCGAAGAGGTCTAGCTAGCCCAGGCAAAACTGTGACAGCAGTACTCCATGTGGGGCAGAACGGGAGCGTTTTAAAGAAGGAGTATTTGCCCCGCAGTGATGTACTACCTTGTTTCTTTGAGACCAGCTTGACTTAGTCTTCCAAGTGACTACGGCGGTGATCGTCGCTGACGATAGCGATAGCTCCCTATACTCGAAAAGATGTTAAACGGTGTATCTAGAAACTTGCGGCGCTATGCTATGCAGAAGATAGCACCTTACACGGAGGCTATCACGGACATCCTGCGGCCAAGCAGTCTGATATCGCGGAAAAAAGAAGACCGGACCCTGAGCCACGTTTCTCAATGGGGCTCGGAAAACCTGGTCGAGTTCAACGCCAGGAAGACGCAGGCATGCGCGTTCACAGCAAAGGTATCTTCTTTCCTTCCCCTTTCAACTCTTCAGAGCACGCCACTGCCACTACAGGACAATCTCAATATCCTAGGTATGGATGTTCGCTGCAAATTCAGTTTTCAGCGAACAACAAAAACTACATTGAGAGTATCATCAAAACAGCCTCGCGTAAACTCGGTGTCCTGAACAGACTGAGACGTTTTTTCACGCCGGAGCAGCGGTGCCTTCTCTATAAGACACAAATTCGCTCTTGCGTGGAATACTGCTCTCATCTCTGGGATGGCTCCGCAAAGTACTTACTAGATGCTCTCGACAGGCTGCAGCGACGTGCGGTCCATATTATTGGGAATCCTGAGGTCACCAACACCCTCGAGCCCTTGCAGTTGCGTAGAGATATGGCATCTTTGGCGGTATTTTACCGTCTCTACCATGGTGAATGTTCTGATGAGCTCTTCCAACTAATCCCACCCTCTCCTTTCCTATATAGGACAACACGTGCAGGACTTAGACGCCTCCCGCATACGGTGCAGAATATTCCATCAAGAACCAAGCGGTTCGGCGACTCCTTCTTCTGCCGCACTATTAAGTCTTGGAATTCCTTACCAGTTCACGTGTTTCCCTCTTCCTACAGTCACGGGTCCTTCAAGCGGGGCGTGAAAAAGCATATTCTGATGAGGCCGTCAAGCTGAGTGCCATCATTGTAACATGGTACATGTCTGTAATGGTGACCCTCTTTGCAGAGACTTTGCTTACCATCAGGCGAGGTGAAGTCAATTTGACGTGTCCTATATTAAAAAAAAGACTGGAAAAGCGCACCCCGGACGCCGAGGGGAAGGGCTCAGATGCAACTAAAGTTTATAACTAATTGGCAGCATAATGTGCACCTCGGAACTCGGAGATTTGTTCTTCTTTTCTGATTATCGTATTATCGGCTATTCCAGGAACGATCAGCAATTAGTTCCCAACTCCGAGAGGAAAATCGGCACCAGAACCTCGTCCGTTGTTTAACATGTGCACCGACTAGCAAGTGAGGTTGGCTTGGGTCTCAAAGGTGTTAGTAGGACCCTGTACACGGAACAGTTGTACTACTTTTATTTTTTTTACTTGTATGCCTTAATAAAGTTTATAGTGGGTATTTATTTACTTCGTATGTTATGTACCTTGCCATCTGTCAGTATTTATCCCTTATATAAATCCTATTGAGGTCCATAACAAATCTGATATGTATATATTTTTCACTTTTAAGAAATGGCGCTAGGAAGATAATTCTGATATGTGTATCAAAATGGAAAAAAAAAATATTGTGGATGGATAGTACCGTTTATAATTTTCACTTATATCTCAGTTCATGCAAAATATTTTTTGGCATCATACTACATTTTTAGTTTTTTGATACGCTCATCAATTATGTAATAAAACAGTTTAATGTCTCTCCTGAAAACTTGACCAAAAACACATAGAGGTTTTGGCAAGCGCAACGACGACATATTCCTTTACTTACTTACTTACCTTTTCATTTTATCAGAAATATTTTTTTTACCAAAAAGAAATTTATTGTGTTTCCAAAGTAGATAGTTAATGATGCAACTCGTATTTTGACAATTTTATCTGAGTATTTTGGGTATACTGTGCGCCTTCAAACTATACATGGCGGGTCGCTGCCACACAAAATAGGTGGCGGACTTACCGGAGCGACGACAGGCGAGAGCGGGACGTGTGAGGGGTGCGGGTGAAATCTGATTTTTTTCTAGCTTTATGCGCACTCTTAAAGTATGTCAATGACCATTAATTTGTTGGTTGGATGCCAATTTCTTTTTACTTTCATGGACATTATAATACTGTTTTTCTTTTTATCAACTACAAAAATGGAGCTGCCTATATTTTGACACCATAATTTGATGTTACTGTCTACGTGAATATTTAAATAAAATGATTTTAACGGATCCCCATGACGAAATGTCGGGATCAGAGTACATGTAGTGTATAATAAAATAATACAAAATAAATCGCTATACATAATCCATTAAAAATAGATTTATTGCGACACTAGTTCAATTAGACATGTTATTTTTTATGTCGGTGAAAAAATGAAATAAATGCCGTTCAAGTTTCAACGCAATACATCGAATTAAATAGATAGGTTATTATTAATTTGACAAGACAGAGCTGTGTTAACACCGATATTTCACCATTGGTTTTACCTCCACGAAATAGGGACGTTTAATTTTTACAAGAACCCGGATCCCGTGTAATACCGCGTAACTTAGAATTTCCTACCGGAAATGATTTGCAGTGCTATAAGCTATTTTATGAATAGAAGGTGGCCAACGCGCACCTTGATACATGATTGTGAAAAAAAATTATCTTGATTTACAATTACCACTGGCAAATCATTATAATATACTGAGTGGCTGACAAGGTTAAACGTTCACTACCTTATTAAAAATTAGCTATGTTTACATCCGGCTTTTCAAGTCATCTTCATAGATAGTCCAGAGCATGGTCCAGAGTCACACTTAATTTAGCGTCACCGAGGTTATAAAGACGGAAATGAAATTCTTTACACATGGTGTAAATTACTATATAGAAAAGGCGAGTGAAGTGAGCTTAAAAATCGCATCGATACAATACATATGATTTTGTTTTGATTATGACTGAGCCTTTTGCCCTGGATGGCGGCCGCCAGCAGTTCCACCCGCATCTAATTTCTCGATTCCGTTTTCGCAACCCAAGGAAGGGTCCATTCCCGGGATAAAAATTAGCCTTTGTGTTATTCCAGATTATAATCTATCTATATCTACAGGTACAGGACCTGTAAATTTCAGCCAGATGCGTTCAGCAGTTAGATCGTGATTGTATAATAAATATCCAAACATCTTCACAAACTTTCATATCTTCTTCTATAATATAAAAATAAAAATAAATCCCCTAAATGTGTTGCTAAGCGCAAATCTCAAGAACGGCTGAACCGCTTTCGCTAATTCTTTTTTTAGAATAATATAAAAATGAATCCCCTAAATGTGTTGCTAAGCGCAAATCTCGAGAATGGATGAACCGCTTTCGCTAATTCTTGTTTTAGAATATTCCTTGAAGTACGAGGATGGTTCTTACGGAGAAAAAATAAAAAAAAAGAATCGACTGTTAGGCGGTACGAAGTTCGCAGGGTCAGATAGTTTGTTATATACGAAAAAGGATTCCTATCACAATATTCAACTGTATGTTTGGTTCATACTGGACAAGGTCAGCCGGGTCCGCTGCTAATCATATCAGAAACAGACAAGACGACATGCAAACACAACACACATTAGTAACCTAATGTCGCAGCGACCCCCGCGGGTCGTATATCAACAGTAGTTCACGAACATCAAATTGGATTAAGACCGCAATCTAACTAGTCCGAACTCTGATCACAAGTTACTGCGACCGGGGGACGTGCGTTCGAATCAAGTTTGCGTTTCGTCGCACATATTCCAACAACTAATAGACAAATTGCTTCGTAAAGGTTCCAGAGTCAGTGGGTTTCAAAAACGTTATGTATTTACAAAATTTTGTACTATAAGTCATTCGTTTAGGTACTTCTTGACTCAACGAAAACAATCTTGACGTGTCTATATAATATGTTTTCTTTAAAAACTGTCAAATCATATAAAACGATGTAGAAGAAGTATTTTTATATGACATTGTACAATTTAGTCAAGATAATAAATTAATCCAATAACCTGCGCCTTTCGTTTTTTTTTTTTTTTTTTTTTCAAATTAGGTTTCTAAACAGAAACATATTTATAAACTGAGTTCCAGACCGTTCTCGGCGCAAAAGTGCCCATCACAGTCGCCGCGTTCCCAAGCTGGATCACGATGGCCAGCCTTTGCACCAGGAACGCTCCGGAATTCAGTTTACAAATTTCTGTTTAGAAACTTATTTTGAAAAAAAACCGAAATCGCACCACCAGTTAGTTAGCCTAGTTTGTTTGATTAATATGTTTTTATATAAAAAGTCAAGTCGCTACAAGATTGTTTACCTTTAGTTAAGTACCTAACCGAATGGGGTATAGTAGGATAGGAACTTATTAAATCTACATATTATATATCAATAGTAATATAAATTACAAACTATGTTGAACATCTTTCATCACATCGATTAAGAAAGAGAAAAGAGAATGGACCTCGGGCGGGACTCTCTTTTCCCTCCGAGGTCGATCCTCTTTTCTTTTTCTCAATCGATTTGAATAGTTAGCTTAATAAATTCTTTAAAATTTCATTCAATCTTTCATCACATTATTATGACACACAAGTGATATTCTTTATTAGTGAAATCCGCTCTTAAAACACAAAGTAACTATTGTGTGGTGCTGTAGTTTAGTACAGGATGAAGAGAGATATGGTACAGCATCCGGGCGCAGATCCAGGCTCTCGTGCCAATTCATGAGTCAAAATCTTCCACCGACGGAGTTGTCGCTTCGTTTAACCGCCACGGTATGAACTATGACGTGATAACTCCTTTCGCATATCCACCGTTGCGTCGACATTTCGGTACTGTTTTTGCTAAGAGGAAATTATATGAACTAAATAATATGGTATTAAATTAGCAAAGCAGATTTGACTATATATACAGATAACTTGACATTATGTAATTTTGACAATTGAATTGAGTTATTATTTTGACATTATTTATTGAATTATTATTTTGACATTAGGTATATTTATTATTGAATTATTATCTTGACATTATTATGGAATTATCATTTTGACATTTAATAATTGAATTATTATTTTGACATCATAAATTGAAGAATTATTATTTCTTATGATTTGACATGTTCATTAATTATTTTGAAATGAAAATTACTATGTCTACTTTGGGCACAGAACAGATAATAGTACTAGCGTACTTTGGGTCTAGATAGCGCTGTATCGAGACATATACCTTGGACCTAAAATGTGCTTACGTGCTCTATACGCGCAGTACGCGTTTCTGGGGTGTCTCTTGAGGATAGCACGGGGTGCTACTGCGGTGGACGAGCTCAAATTCACCAAGCACAGATTATTACAAAACAATCCACACGCGTCAGGACCTCGTTCGTCTCGCGGTTTAGGTCCCAAGATACGTGTCTTACTAGATATAGTTATGAAATGAACTATACCTTTATTATTTAGTCGTTATAATATAAACTAAGGGCTGTTCCACTTTTCCCTACCAACAAATCCCCCCTGGTAGGTAAGAGTGGAATATTATTCCACCTATTTCTACTGGTAGGAATGATTGGAAATTAATATTCACTTGTCCCTGCTAAGTGGTTTTTGTTATGAAGTACAATTATCTACATAAGCAGTAGGTTTGTTTGTTGTTTTTGTTAATTTAAGTAAGTTTGCATTAATAAGGGTACCTCGAGTAAACCTCTTTGGTCTCTTTAATTGTATGATGATAAAATGAAGTTGTCAATTGTCATAAAATTGTCTATCTAGGAATACGTAATACGAGCATAGCGCGAGATAAGCATTTTCAATGTCTTATTAATTAGAAGCTTCATTAATGCTGTGCTGTGCAGTGTGCACTGTGCAGTGGAATTGCAAGGAATGTCAAGTACTGTGTCTACTTAAGGTGCGGTCGTATTCAACAATTGGTGTCATAGAATTTAAAATTGCATAACTTTTCTTATTTCGATAAAATGGATGAACGTTTTTGTCGTTTTCGTTATTTTATGCGCAATATGCATATAATTTAAAATAATTATTTGATAACACTATCTACGTTTTAATACCTACAGTTTTATATCTACATAATTCTTGACTACGAATAATACTCATTACTGAAAATATAGAGAACTCGGACGTTTAATTTTGGCGTTGCGTTTTTTTTTTTTAAATTAAATTATAATAAGTGGGTTAAATTCTGCGGCACTAGATTTTTAATGAACTCTTTATCTATTCTTCGGTACCATTGACGTTGAATATATGCATATAGTTGTGTCATCATCATTGCCATCATCACGTTCTATTTCCCGTGTTTGAAAAAAAAATAACTTTTTGTTGATAGATTATGAGATAATTACGAGATTATTATGAGTGATTATTAGGTCACAGCGCACCTTAATATTATTTCATTATATACTATACTAGCCTTCCGCCCGCGGCTCCGCCCGCGTGCATCTCGGTTAACGCGACCTTTGCTCATATATTCGGTTCTACTCAATCGATTGCGATCAAACAAACGTAAGATTTTAAGTCTGAGTAAGCTCTTTCTAACAAAAAAAAACCGCATCAAAATCCGTCCAGTAGTTTTTGCGTCCATCGCGGACAAACAGACAGGAAATTCAAAAAAAATATTTTCGTGTTCAGTATCGTTAACATAACAAACCCAAGTATATTTTTTTAATATCTCCAATGTACAGACACGATCACTTTACAATTATATAATAGTATAGGTATAGAGTATAGATAGATAGATTCTCTTGAAATAATTTTATAATTTTTTATTCATTTTCATATAGAGCTGCTCCATCCTTCCCTTCTTAGCGCAAGTCTTTCGGGTAATTCAGCATCTGCACCACAGCATATTCATTTTGCATGACACACAGCTTTGATATAGTTTGTTTTGACTTACCTTCAAGCAGATTGTTTAACACTTTAGTAGAACAAAATAATATTTTAAAAAAACTTTGGCAACAGTTACATCACAGTACCATCGAAGTACTAAATTAAATAGCATTTCTAAATAAGAGAACGCAAGTCTGCACTTTACATTCTAATGTTACGAAACGATTATACTAAATACGTACCGTAATAATATATCTGGTGTACTAAAACCTAATCCGGTCAGGCCCAGGTTTAGTTTCACAAATAAATCATTATGTAAGTAGGTAGGAAATAATAAAACTAGTGTCGTTGAAATACAAGTACTAAATAGGAACTACCACTGATGCATTTAGTACAGTCGACGACAAAGCGTCTACACACAATGCGCTTTTATATTCAATCTGTCGATCAAGTTGAGTTGATTCAACAGATTTGTGATAGTCACAGTCAATCGTAACCGCTACAGTCAATCTCGACTCCAACAAATTGATTCAATATTGAATAATATGAAATTGAATCGTATGTAGACACGTGTATGTTACAGAACACGTAGAAAGCTCTAGGTAAATATCATAATTTTAATGTATCTGTGTTGTATTTTAAAATAAAATATGAGGTTATGTCATTCTTCTTCTTTCTATCCTAGATTTATTATTTAATCAATTTAACAGCATCGACTCAAAAACCGAATAATCTAGCAAAGAATATCAGTAAATAACAACAAGCAAAATATAAGTGAATTATATAACAAATGAGGATGAATCACATAATGGAATATTGTATTTTTAATCAGTATACCAGGTGCGCTATACCTTTCTGAGTATCCCATTTTTTAAATAATGAAAATCCGTCAAGAAATGACGAAGCTATTAGGGATTTCTTAACGAGTACTTAAAAACGCCCGCTTACACTGCGATTTAGACGATGACGTCATCTGTTATGAACGCGTCCCGACTAGCGCAGTCGCCAGTCAGTCAGTACAAATTCTTTCGTGGATCGACTAGTAGTGCTTGCGTTTTATTGGTTTTTCTTAGTACTTTATTTGTGTTTTAAGTTCTTTGGTGATTATTCAAATACAGTTTGTTTTTACCCGACTGCGCCAGCGAGAGGGTAATGTGTTTCGCGCGTATGTATGTATGTATGTATGTAGTTTTCTTTGTTCCCCTCTACAGGCCTAACGCCTGGACGGATTTTGATGAATAGGGTCTCAAATGAAAGGTATTCATCTCCCAAATGTCATAGGGTACATAAAATTCCAACAAAAACTATACGGTAGATTTTTGATGCTAAAATATTAGAGATGTGCCGACTAGTCGCCGACTAGTCGGTAAAGCCGACTATCCGGCCACTTTTGTAGTCGCCGATTAGTCGGCGACTAGTCGGCAAAAAGCGCCGACTATCCGGCTTCATACCGATTTACTGGTTTGTGTACCTTAGATAATAATGCATTTTAGTAGTATCCAATTTCTAGCAGTCTAGTAGCTATCCAATTTTAAGCGGCTGAAGTTATGCTTGAAGTTAAGCTATGAATAGGATTCTGCAACTTATTTTCATACATAACAGCAAAATTTAGCAATCTAATGGCATATGATACAATGCCAGATAGCGTATATTTTGTTTGCTTAATCATAGGTTTGATTGGAGGATGATACATTAGCAGATTGAACAAAATCTCGATATTTTTTTGAGCACTGTTATTTAAAAAATCATAAACTTTGTTCAAGAAGGGCAAAAATGGGCAAGAAAATCCCATTAATTATAATAGCTGAGGGTTGGTTGGTCCTAAAGAACCTAAAGTTTCTTCTTCTTCCTCTTAGCGTTAATTCCCAGTCGCATCCGAAGCTTTCAGCTCGGAGTCTGGGGTCCGCTTTTTTGCCAGTCTTAACTACGGATTTGGCTAGACCTTGATATTTTCTGTGAAGCGATTGCCATCTGACCTCCACATCCCAATGGTAACATTAGGCGATATCGAAGCTTTGCAGATAGACTGTTGTTTTTGGATTTTTGAGGGCTCCAACTACTCGTAACGACTGCCATAGATGTTCTTATGGCAACCGGGACCGACGGCTTAACGTGCTCTCCGAGGCACGACCAGACCAATGCAAATACCCATATTTCATGAACACAAATATTTGCACTGAGCGGGGATCGAACCCACGCCTCCTGCGTAGCGGCCGCGTTCACTACCGCTACGCCACGGAGGCTGTCAACTAAAAGTTTCTATGTTCCTATATGTTTCTGTAAAGCTAATGGTCCGAGAAACAAAAAAATAGCGTAAAAACTTGTATACGTACTAGTTAATTATTTTTTATCTGATAAATTAGGTATATGCACCTTTTTAGGGTTCCGTAGTCAAATGGCAAAAAACGGAACCATAGTTTCGTCATGTCTGTCCGTCCGTCTGTCTGTCCGTCCGTCTGTCTGTCCGTCCGTATGTCACAGCCATTTTTCTCCGAAACTATAAGGCATATGCTGTTGAAACTTGATAAGAAGATGTATTCTGTGAACCGCATTAAGAATTTCACACAAAAATAAAAAAAGCATTACATTTTGGGGGTCCCCATACTTAGAACTGAAACTCATAATTTTTTTTTTCATCAAACCCATACGTGTGGGGTATTGAGGTTTCTAACATACTTTTTTCTAAACTGAATAGTTTGCGCGAGAGACACTTCCAAAGTGGAAAAATGTGTGTCCCCCTCCCTCTAACTTCTAAAATAAGAGAATGATAAATCTAAAAAAAATATATGATGTAAATTGCTATGCAAACTTCCACAAAAAAATTGGTTCGAACGAGATCCATTCAGTAGTTTTTTTTTAATACGTCATAAACCGCAATTTTCGCCTTTGCTACTACGGAACCCTTCATGGGCGAGTCTGACTCGCACTTGGCCGATTTTATTTATTGAATCTGACAATCAACTGCACTAGATACATTTCGTATAAATAAATTTTATCTACACAACTTGCAGAGTCGGTACCTTTGAGCTTTATTATCTGATGAAACAAATAATTTTTTGAAATAACAAATTGTAGCATAACGTGTACAGAATAGTCCTCGTATCGATAGCTTTTTCTAACTATTTTAATTTTGAGAAAATTGAATTTCGTCCACCTAAAATTTGAATATTTATCAGCGTGCGGCGGCGGCGGTGCGGCTCGCGCGAACGTACTTTAAACGAAACGTTCTGGAAATACCCGTAACCATGATCGGCTTGGCCGACTAGTCGGCCGATTAGTCGGCTGTTTAGAAACCGAATAGTCGGCTAGTCGGCTAGTCGGCCAAAGTTATGATCGGCACATCACTATAAAATATGTGTTGGCAAAATTTTTTTTTCATTCAAATTTATCGATTAGGGTATCAAAATGAAGAAAATTAAAAGGAGATTACAAAAATATATAGATGTCATATCCTAACTAAAAAGGTTAAAATAAAATTAATTAAGTATAATACAGGTAAATAACTGAAGCTAGTATAATACAGGTTCAGAAAAGGAAAAGGTATTAAGTTTTATAATAAAATGAAGTACTTAAGTAGGTATTGCCGTCATGACCACTTCAAAAGTATTTAGGAGACTTATTCGTAGTGGTGCAAGTCTGTAACTTTTAAAAATGATAGAATAGGTAGGTATATAGTATACGCCTGCAGGATAATCTCTAGACTGAATTTTGTTATCATGTATAGACATAGGTAGGTACGCAATATAGGTATTTAAACTTTCATGGCCTTTCACATTACTATTAAGGTCCAACCCCACCAAACGGACGGCATCGGAACGGATTTTACAATCTTTAAACACAATAAATCTTATATCACAGCATTTAAAGTTTATATTACCAAGTCACGCATGACAGCTTGACGTGCGTCATGCCGCCGCACGTCGCTGTCAAGCTGTTGTGCGTGACTTGGTAATATAAACTTCAAACACTGTGATAATAAGATTTAATTTTGTTTAAAGATTGTAAAATCCGGGCCGATGCCGTCCGTTTGGTGGGGTTGGACCTTATTGGAAGCTCCAAACAATACATGGTAAATATCTCGATAGTTCTAATAGTAATAGGTACACAATACCTACTTACGTCAAAATGATCTTCGCAACAATGTAAAACACTTTGATTAACTATATAGTTAATCAAAGGTAAAACACTTTCGCTTGAAAGAGGAGCTTTATCATCTCTTCTCATTACTTTAACCCATTTTTTTCTTATCTTTGCATCTCTCGGAACATAAAAAAACAGTTTATTAGGCGTAGTAACACTTGTATTCTTGCATTTTGGCACAATACAATATTTGTATGGGGGCATTATTACCACCGAAACAATAACAAACGTTCCAGTCTATACACTACAGTGGACTGCGTTGCGTCAGGCCTCCGTCACTCGCTCAAGAACGCGCGCTATACACCTACCGCTCGGTGAGTCGTCGACGACACAAACTGGCAGAGGGCTGCCTGATCCATAGATTAATATATATACTAGAGATAGAGATGGCCTGATCGCCCGCCTGAGCGCTCGCATTATACCGCACCGCACGTTTCCCGCTCTTACGCTTACCTAACGCTGAAGTTCTTCATTGTAATCAAATAGTTTGAATAGCAATTTTAATCTACATTAAATGCACAATATATTGAACGTATTTAATTGGATAAGGAATGATACTGTATTGTTAAAAATAGCTTCGATAATGACACATTATTATTTTGTAATTTTTAAAAGATAAAAATGATTGCTGTGGGTTTTTCTTAGGAGATAGACATATGCTATCGCGGACTTTTATGTAGACCTTTTTAAGTAATATATTTCCACAGTACATTATCTTATTCTATCATCAATAGTTTTCGCAGCGCACGCGATGTAAGAAATATTTTAAGTATTTTTTTTACATCTTGGATTTCATTATTGAAGTTTTAGTAAGGATTCCTAATTTGTTTGAAAATAAAATAAAGTCTATGTTAGTCAGTGATAATGCAGCTTTCTAATGGTAAAAGAATTTTCGAAATCGGTCTAGTAGTTTTGAGTTTAATCGAATACAAAAATACAAATCTTCCCTCTTTATTACTATGTTAACATAGATGTATGGAAGTCTGCCGGATTTGTTGACATTTATGAACACTGCTCCGCTCCCTTTTGTAGTAGCGTGATGTTATATAGCCTATAACCTTCATCGATAAAGGGACTATTCAACAGAAAAAGAACTTTTCAATTCGAACCGGTGGTTCCTGAGATTAGCGCGTTCAAATAAACAAACTCTTCAGTTACATAATATTATAAGTAGGTATAGATATAGTTATTTTTATTAAAAAAAATATTGAAGTAAATAGCACAAAAACTATATTATTAGAAGCTTTGTAAATTACTTAAAATCCGTACAAAATTTCAAAATTATATGTTACGAAATAAAACAGCTATGGAGTCTTAAAGCGCTATTACACCTTCCTAAATTCAGGAAACGATATTTAGGAAACGATTTAGGACGAGAAATTCAGTCGCCGGAGCTCGCGATTACACTTTCACTAAATTAGGATCCTAAATCAGTTTTGTTGGGCGAGCGGCAAGCGACGGACGTGTCGCAGGTGTCGCTGTCGAATAGAGATGGATGATAAATTAGGTTACGATTTTGATATCGATGTTATTGAATATTACTTTGATGATGTTACCGTATGATGTTACTGTTATATATTTCTAACAAATTACATTTCATAATATTGTTATGGTCGACTCTATTTGCTGAGGCTGCTTTTTTAATTCGTTACTTAATTTTTAAGTTAGCAACTTAGTCTGTCAATAATCTCATTGCGCGCATACTTCTGAATAAAAAAGAATCGATAATACATACATACATACCTACATAATTATATACGTACATCATACATACATACATACATACGTACGTACGTACGTATACATACATACATACATACATACATTCGTACATACGGTACATACATACGTACATACATACATAAATACGACGTACATACGTACATACGTACGTACATACGATACATACATACATACGTACATACATACATACATACATACATACATACATACATACATACATACATACATACATACATACATACATACATACATACATACATACATACATACATACATACATACATACATACGTACATACGCTACACATACATATATACGTACATCATACATACATACGTACGTACGTACGTACGTACGTATATATACATACATACATACATACATACATATATACATATATACGTACATACATGCATACATACGTACATACATACATACAAACATACATACGTACATACATACATACATACATTATGTCAATATATCGATAGCTTTATTATAAAATTATCAATATCGATATTTATCGATACAATATGTATCGATACTGCGGCGGTGAGCGGCCACTGAGCGTCCTGAATTTAGGAAATGCGATTACACTCATCCGATTTAGCCATTTAGGACGTCGGAAGCCGTCCTTTATCCTAAATCGTTTCCTAATTAGGATGCTACCATCCTAAATGCGATTACACTTTCCTAAATTCAGGACGTCCTAAATATCGGATTCTGAATTTAGGAAGGTGTAATAGCCACTTTAACCCAAAAGAGCCCTAAGTCTTCATACTCTCCATAGCGGCGGCGCGCGCTGTCATAACAGATGACGTCACACAGTATTTTGGCGCGGCGGCGAGCGTTTTTGAGATTACTGTATTAAAATTGCTGTATCTTCGTCATTTTTGATCGGATTGAAATAATTTTTTCACAGTGTTTATTGTTTTTTTAATCATTATAAATCTGCATACTCAGCTAAAAACGTGAATGATCCTCATTACCGATCCATTTGGCAAAGTAAATTCGGCCTAGAAATACTGAGAGTATAATACCCACTCACGCGACCGAAACTTAAAGCAAATTGTATTTTAACAGATTATGAAGTTTGTCGAAGCGCCGATAGCAAGGAGATTACCAGTTCGATAAAGTAAACACACGCAAAGGGAACGAACTGGCAAGGTAGGTACAAGGGTAACATCACCAAGTAATTTTGTTATTGATTGTACGTCGCACTTCTTAAGTGAAATGAAAGTAGGTCGCGTATCTTTAATTTCTGATTACTTAATGACTGGCTCGGTGGCGCAGAGGTCGCAAATATTACTGTGTATGAAGTCTCAGATTCGACGTCGAAGAGGGCAAAGTCTCATTGATTGTTTTTTTTTTCTATTCGGAAACGGCAACACGGAGTCTAGAGAAAGTAGACAGTTGTTCGGAGGTTTTTACTTAGACCTAAGAAATAGCGATCAGATGACACATTCAGAGGTATCAATGCTCATGAAAACTGATACCCCTTCCTAATAAGTGGCTCCTTCGTTTAATTGTAACCTTAAACAATAAATTAAAACCTTAACAGGATTCAGTAAAAACATATAGGGCCAAGGACAAAGCACTAAATTATAAAGCAAATACAGTAGTAGGTATACATCTGTACCTATAGCGTGTCTAAAAAGGCCACATTGAGCGATACCGCTAAAAACGAGCAACTTTATGAATTTTCAGTAGATCTCAATAGATTCCTATAAAATTCGTATAGTGGTCACTCATTATGAGCAGAATCACAATCACAAAATAAATATGATATTTATTCTGTGTCACAATAATTCATTTATAATTTCATGTAAATATCGCGCTGCAGGACAAAATATTTTCTTAATACGATTCCAATGATCCAGTAGTACAGTAGATCCGTAGGGAAACTTCTCAACAGGAAAAATAAACCACTCAAAAGCATAACTAGGTGCAGATAAGGGGAATGGCAATCGCTATATTAAACAATATAGCACAATTAAGTAAACGTATTGTAATACCGTTGCGTTGTGCAAGCTGCAAGCTGCGCCTAACAATTCCATACAATGATTCACTGCAGTTGTCACATTCAGCAAGTCCGTAAGCATGTGAATGGCACTATTAGCGATGAGAACGTTTAATGACGGACCAGACTGACGACGCCACTCAATCAGGGTCTAGTAATTGGGACTTGGCACAGAGCGCCTTTTACGAGCAAATCGTTCGGGGACCGGCTGTGCCGTGTTCACTATCTATCGATTTTCCCTTGTAATCGCAGTTTGATATGACGTCAAATGACGTTTAGTATAACATAAGGGTTATTTACGGAGGTGAGGTAGGCTAAAACGAAATTTAATAGATAAATACACGTGTTACGATATCTAATTTAACATACCTATGTTAACATAATGCTAATATTGCTAATGTACTCGTATGTAATTGTAGAAATGTCAGATATATTTAGACAATAACTTGTTGACTTAAACTTAGCTGACGTCGTTTTCTATATTCTTAGTTACTTTTAGTTGCAAAATGGTAATTTGGATGTGGTTTTAACTAATTGCTAACTGAACTAACTTTCAATCGACTGCGTAGTTCTGTAGTCGACATGTAATTACATAATTCACAGTCCTCAACGACGTGTTGGTACTGTTTGACTACTAAAGTAAGGCGGTCCTGTTCCAACTTAGTGCAGAGATTTGCTTTCATGTTTTTTTTTTTGCATGAATTTTGGTATATATTATATGTATATGTGTTTTTTTTTGTTATATTTGGTCCGTCAATTGATTGCACTTCCCTAGATGGTAAAAAGCTGAGGTGCAGTCCAAAAGATACGGACCACCATTTCTGATCTATTGGCCTTAATCTGGTGGTCCCTAACTTGACGGCCTTGATAGATGCTTTTTTTTTATATACCACTTAGGTGGCAGACAAGCACACGGCCCACCTGATGGAAAGTGGTTACCGTGGCCTATGGACGTATGCAACACCAGGGGCGTCACACTCGTGCTGCCGACCCTGAAGAAACCTTCTAATGCCCTTTTTGAAGAACCGATGAAAAGTGACTACAATAATATGGAGTCGTTTGGAAAAACCATCACGCCCCGCTTGAAAGACCCGGGACTGTAGTAAGAGTATCTACGTTTACCTGCATTCTAATTTCTAGAACCCTCGTTACAAGTCATGCTTAGTTTAGGTCTAGATAACGCTGTATACTGTCTTAAATCAAAATTATGCGACAAACAAAATCCTCAACTATAAAATGAAACCCATTTCGTTTTCGTTGATAAAGTGAGCATAACTGCACTGTACAGTCTTGCAGTTAAATTGCCATTACAAACTTTTTATTAGTACTTATTACACTGTAACTTGAATTTTATAGAGTCATTGTAATCTCTATAATTAAAAATAATGATGGTCGTTACCAGATGTAACAAATTTACAAAGTTATTATTATAATTTAATGGTCGGGAACGTGCCTGAATTAATTTTGAATGGACTCTACTCGCTGTTAGCCATGTGCCGCCTGGACCAGGCCTAGATTTAACCAGTATTTCATCAAGACTCAATTACAAGCTCAGCATAATACAACATTCCAGTGCAAGTAAACATAACCAAACATATAAATATTTAACCAGTTTGCTGCATGTCCGTTGTCCATCTGCAGATGTACAGAAAAAAAAACTTAAAACTACTGGGGCGATTTCAAAAATTCTTTCGCCATTAGATAGAATGTAGCTTACATTATCCAAAAGGTACTAACAACATAGGCTATATATCAGCGTGATGATATATTAGATGATCACACTACTATCTGTGATGAACGGGATCAGAATTCTACGCAGGCGGAGCCGCAAGCTACAGCTAGTACCTGATAAACAGAAGTAAATTCATGTTGAGTTCTCTTTTTAAAATACGATATACAAGTACCTAGCCTACATCACCGTTAGGTATTATAATATTTGGCATCTGGCTTTCATAAGTGTTGCTTTATGACCTAGATACATAAAATATTTTAGAATCGAATATTTCAATCTAGGCTGGATCGAACGTAATTGAACGGAAGTTTGCTCTTACTTTTGCTGTAACAAGATGAAAAATATCATGTTATGTTTCTAGGTTGATGAACATCCAACGCAAAACGCCAAGTAAAATACAAAAGTTTGGAACATGCTGAATAACAATGGATTTCGCTGGCATACTGAATGAATAGCCTACATACGAATATTTCTTGCTCCAAGTTTTATTTTTGCTTTCGGGAAAATTCCGTCGATGATATAAAATCAGCCTTTTGAGTAGGAAAATGTAAGAAAAACTGGAGTAACGTCACAAGATACGATATGCTCTTTTTGCAATATTTACCAATGGGTATGTACATAAATTAAATGTTGCGGGTTGAGACGTTGAGTTCTTAACCCAAAACAAGCATCAGAATTTAATTGATACCTATTGTTAGTGATGAACTATGCGCACGTTTTGTAAATTATTTGCTTTATCCCTCAACCCTGAATTAAAGTCATAAAAAATCATGTAATCTTTAAGCAAAGAATTATGGGTAAACGGCTTTTAGGCGAAAACTGAAAACCCATGAGTACCTAGTTTTGTTTAGCCAAAGTTAAGGATTGAAGAAGTATTAGGTATTTGCTTCTATCACAAATTACCATATCATTCTTGATTTATTCACGAACTAAGGTAACTGCTATGTTACCGGAAAGCTTGACATTGTGCGGATTGTGCGGACAGTGATTCTGAACTTTTAACTTCTTCAAAAAATGTAGCAGAAAAGAAACATAAAACCTATTGTAGTCATTGTAGCATTAGTTGTCATTATAATATTAGTTTTCAACACAATACATTACTGTATTGTAATGTATGCTGAATTGTTGACGACTTAGCCATTATACCGTAACAATCAAGTCATTTACATGATATTACGTTTCACCTTGACACGTATACGTATTGTCAAGTCAAAATATTATTAACGTTTGGTACGCATCTGCCATAAGCTCGTGGTGACAGTTGCCATCACCACCAGTAAGGACAGGGTGCCACTACCCTCCACAATAAGATCATCCTAGTGACTGTTTGTTTATTTTGCACCAACTTCCGTACCTATGTATACACTAATATGCTGATATGGAACAAAGTAAACAACCTCTACTTTTCATTAATCCCATCAAGACATCGATTATAGTCAATAACAAACAAAAGCTGACATTACATACATACATAGGTTCACGCCAAAATCCTTCGGGGGTAGGCAGAGACAACAGCCTGCTACTTGACTCTTCACATCCTTACATACTTCACGAACTTCCTCTACTATCATTAATCCTTTCATGCAAGCCCGCCGGTTTCGGATGCTTCTGAGCTGCCCTTTTTCAAAATTCTATTAATTTGGCCAATGTATGTACTACGAGGTCGACCCCGACTGGTCTGCCCATTCACCTGTGCCTTACATACCTGGTGTGTCATACGCTCCGTACTCATTCGCTCTCCATGCCCAAACCACCTTAGCATACTTACCTTTTTCAATACTCGTTCATTCTTTTTCTCAGAAAAAGAAAAGATGACTGTTCTGTTTACTAACACATGAAAGCATTCAAAATTCGAATGAAAACTTGGCTAAAATCCTAATCTCAAGTCCAAAATCTTTGTACAAAGTTATTATTGTTAGTAGTTAAAGCATAAAAATATTTTCATAATAACTACTGCACGCGATATCCAATCTTGAACATGCCCATGGCAAAGAATAGACATCCGACGACACGAACAAAATCAATCTCCATACATTTCACTGTTGAGTGGATGGTAAAAAGGAATGAGAGCGAACAGCTCCTGACAATGGCATCGCACTGTGTAATTGCTCCATGGTACAGCGCATTGTCATAATACAATTGGCGTATATTGCCAATATATCTCTTGCTTGAGAGTTGACTTATTAATATCTTGCAGTCGGACGGCTTCATGCGGTCTATTGCATTAAAGGAATCTTTGGAGCATCTTTTCCCGCAGTTTCAAATTGAGTATTTGATCTCAATGGATAAGTCAGTGGATGTCCCATACATCCAAAATATTAATACTAAAATATTAATGCGAGTATGTTCTGTAAATCCATACAAAATAGGAGGGAAAGGTGACACCTGTGAAAATATGAGGTTATATTTTCACAGATGTTTACGCATACGAATAGAAGAAAACTCGTTTACAAGTAATCATAAAATTAAACTTTGCTTAATGAAATGATACTTCATGGAATCAAGTTTCCTTTAGTGTTTTTCATGTAGATAGCCTTGGAGTGGTCCGTGATTTATAGTACCTACAACATTGCCTTCCTGCCTGTAGTAGAGCTTTAGCCAGTTTCAAAACGAAACCCTTTGGGCAATAGCCGAGTGGACCTACGGAATCAAAGGTAAAGACACTAAAGAAAGACCACTAACCGCCCTGTGCCGCCGTTTCGTATAGTGAAGTGTGATCTGTGTGATAAGTATTTTTCCTATCATCATTAGAAGATGTCGTGCCATACGTGTGCTTTATAGTGTACAGAAATGCGCATATAAAGCGAGCTGTGTATAGTATCGTTATTCGTTTTACATAATAACATACCTACACATACATTCAACATTTACCTACTCCTAATCTAATATTCAATATGCATTTCTGGTTCCAAATGCAAGTGACTAGGTAGTCAAACACCAATCTTACTCTAAACACATAATATGTACAAGTCTGTGATAACAAGAATAATTAATTAACACACTGCGCGCGTACTCCTAAAACGGTTAACCCAATTGGAACCAACATTAACAAGCTTCGCTGAGATTACCGAATGTGATATTCATAGACTATTCAGAGAATGAATGAATAAATAAATTCTGAGATGTGGTGCTGGTAACAATGAGAATCATCTTTGTAAATAATTCTTTTTTTTTATCGAGCGAAAAATCCCCACGGATACCTCCCCCGCCGGAGCCGGAGGAGGAGGTTATGTCGGACTCGAACCGACTAAAACGCACGCCGTCTGTGGGCCGTCGGTTGCCGGAGGTGAGCTTGTCGTAGCCATATCCCTCGCACTCCGGCCGACCCAGGACCATATTCTCTCGATCTGGCCCTCATCCAGTGCGGGGATCACGGAGTCCCCAACTCGCCCCCGAGTATGGGGCCGTCGTGGCCTGCTTCTGCTAGGGTGACAGGCGGCTCCATCCGTCACCCCCAGACCCGCGCTCATGGGGGACGGAGGTCATTCTGCTCTTTGTAAATAATACTTGAGTACTTAGAACAGTTTATTATTGAGTTTCAAGAATGTGGAGACCGTATATATTATGATATATTATTCAAACAAGAGCATGTATATTTGCACTGAGCGGGGATCGAACCCGCGCCTCCTGCGTAGCGGCCGCGTTCACTACCGCTACGCCACGGAGGCTGTCGACCGTACTCTATTATAGTTATTTTTTTAAGGTAGTTCGTTCATCTGGGTAGGAAATCTCCCGCTTTTAGTTCAATTCACGTCTACCGTCTCCACTCTAGGACTATAATGCTCCAATGGCTGTCGGTTCTGTTCGTTGATAGGTACAACTTGCACGTCTTGTACCCTTTTAATAACTATGTATACAAAAATATGAGCTAAACATTAATTCAAAGCCAGTCCAGTATGTTCTGTCATAAGATTTATTTTCATATCCGCAGCAAAATTGGACTCATGAACAGCGAACGCGAAGAATAAAAAACATAAACAAACTCACAAGGTGACGTACAAAATTAGCAAATTCAGTTATGAAGAAGTCGGGTACGTTTCGTCGCGTGCATACGAAACTGCATCCATTGTAATTCAACACAGCACAATAAAGTTGCAGACTTGGAGAGTGAATAACGGTTGTGCAGAAGCTGAGAACTGCCATTGACACTCTAAACAAGTTGCGAGTTGCGACACACTCCTGTAAACTCGTGGAGTTATTCAAGCGGGCACAACTTAAATGAGACAATAAGTAACTAGCTAATTGTTTGAGAGTTGAAGGAGGTGGAACTTCGCGATTGAAAGTGCCGTGTGGGATTTGGAGACGAAGCATTTAAAGTACAATCAGCAATAAAGGCTCCTCGAACCAAAGTAAAATATGGCATAATGATGCAGAGATTTTGTCGCTCTGATATCGTTGTACGTGTAACTACTTCTATAATTCGAATTGGTGCTGAAATACATAACATAGAGTATAGCATTTACATGCAAATAATCACATAGGCAGAGACATCTTTCAACTTGCTACAAACCTAGTATACTTATAATCTTAAATAAGAAAAACAAAAAACCAGTAATCTTATTAGGTGAGGAATATACGCACTGCGATTCACAGGTGAAATATCATCTCACGTTTTGTGCTAACCTCGCTCTTGATTTCTCTTTCAGTAAAACTCTGTAAAACTGTTTCTATAAAAAAAAACATTTGAAGGAATGAAGTTTAACTTTATTATATATCAGATGTTGCGAAAAGAAATATTCCTCACAATACAAGTGCGTGAGAACGATGAACAAAAGACTGTCACATTATCTAATATCCTGGCATAAGCGAAATGTGTAGAATATAGGTGGTATTGATCCTATTGGAATGTGTATTTCTGAAAGCAACGACTTATATTACAACAATTTGCTGTATCAAATATTTTACCAAGTATCTAACAGTTTAATATTACTGGGAATTCCTTGAAGAGATATCTTAGTATTCCAATTCTGTAGGTTAAAAATAAAACTGACCAGACAAACGGACAATGGGCGCCTTCCGAGCATTCTCTGAGACTTGTCGAGTGACGTTGACAAACGACGCCTCAGTGGTCGGGACACTTGGACAGGTGATCCGACGCGAACTGTCCATTCATTGTCTTCTTAGATATTTAGTTTGAACGAAACTGGGGTTCTCCGACCACTCAGCCTCTTAGAAAATCTTTTATTTACGAATCGCAAATATCATGAACAGTTACAATTAATTTAATCTGATTAAGAATTTCACGACTCCTTAATTAAGCCTTAAATAAGATATTCAAATGAATGGTATTCCATTTTCAAAAGTGTGGACAAGTAATGATAGTAATTAATCAAGTTGTTATTAACACCGGATGGAGAGATCTGCTTTTGATATTATCATTAATAACAATAAAATGCCATGATCGGTAGATGACGTACCGAAGAAGCTCTGAAATGAATGCGAAAAATACATAAACTATAATAAAGTTACAAGAAATTTTCGGTTTTCTCTGCAATGTAATCTCGTGCAGATTTGCAGACGATAGCATTTCGACAGTATTTATATAACAGCCACACGCGAGGAGAAAGCAAACCTGACTCGCCTCGTGATCAGATTTTTTATAACATCAACTCAATAAGCACCTGTCTAGGGTTTTATATGAAAGAGGGGGACGTAATCCTTGGATTCATCGGTAGCTGATTATAGTGCCAAATGGTGAAATTTTCAAATAATTAGCAAAATATTGACTTGAAAATGGTAGAATATGATTTTGATTATTTGTATACTTAGGTACAGATTTATATCTATCTATAGCCACATGTTAACCCAGTAAAAAACACATTTTAACTATTTTTATACGTGGTATAACATTTTTTTTATTACCGCACCCGCACCGAGGTCGGCCCGAACACACTTCGAATACAAATGATAACACCCCTGTCTCAAACGCCAAATATTTTAGATAAAACTGTCGGACAGATCTCAAATGTTAAGATTTAACTTTTTCATTTAGCGTTTCTAATATGATGAATAACTGCAAACATGAATAGCTTTTATTACTTGAAAATCTGTAAATTTTGAATTCATTTGTATTCTAAGCACCTCGGAAATAACTCGAAATATATTATTTCTTATCAGTCACTAAGGAGTTTGGGGAGTAGAATGTGCGTGAAGTAGTCGACGGGCCGCGAAACTTCGCCACATTACTCGATAATTGATAAAGTTTAACACATATTGGGTGTGAGCATGAGCATATATCGGTAAAACTAGTGCTGCGACGAAGCCGCAGGAGCCCCGTTTGACTTCCGCTGGAGTTAAACGAGGTTAATGGCTCGCACTATGATTGCTGATTACACACTGGAATTATAAATTGCTCAGCTCAGTCCTGCGACCGTGAACTGTGTTGTTAGCTGTGTGCTCCCCGTCGTAAGATATTAACAAGTTTCGGGGAGGCATTATAATTCCATAATACGAGTATGTAATATTATGTACACAAAAACATGTAATGTATGTATAGTACATGTATCCATGTATCTATGTTACAATAAATGAGTTAACTTGTATGTAATAATTTTCGAGTGAATGTTGTTACTCAGTAAGTTGGTGTTAATTAAGTTTTATTAAATAATTGTTAGATAACATGTTTAGCTAGCCGAGAAAGCACCTGTGGCCTCTCCTTAGGACTGTATGTATGTGTACGTTCCTCTCATCTTTCGTCTCTGACGTAAGCACATCCTTCTGCCCTCGAGGAAATCCGTTAAAATATATTGATGATATAATATTAGATAGTCTAAGTTATGTTTTGAATTAGTGAAAGCAGATCTTTTTCCAAAATGTATAATATCGTTTGGTTGTAAATTGCTACTTTAAACAATAAGCAAAAAAGAATTACACATGGGGATCTACTTAAGTATATCAAACGGATATTAAGAAAATAAGACGACTTTTGGGAAGAGAACTGTTGAATTACAAATTGCTCCTTGTATGAAATATTATGAATAACTTGAATAAGTTACCAATCCACAAAAATTGGTGCTATTACTTATCTAGTAATCCTCTATTATAATATATTAGTCAATCCTGACTAGATCATCTTATCAGTTGTGATGTGTCAAATAAAAATGCAGTATAAATATGACCCTGAGTTTATTTTGATATCACTACACTATCAAGAAATTTTGTAAAATCCTCAGATTTGTAAATCGAAATAATGAAAACTGTTACAAAAGTTGCAACAAAACCAATAAGCATTAAAGCTATTTACTTTGGGGCCATAGATGGATCTTTGTAATATTTCGTAGTGTTTATTTTCATGTTGATCCCACGTCCATAAATTGCAAAATAAGTGTCGCATTATTACTGAGCGAAGGCGCAGCCAAAGCTAGTCAAACATTAAGTTAAACGTTACTTCTAGCAACACAAACGGATGTACAATGTGAATTACGCTGACACAATGACCTCTTGCGTGTCATGAAGAAACAACGCCATTTTGTTTGTGAGGTGAAGGGTAAAGCGGCAGTTTTTTTTCTAATCTTAAACATTTTAACGGATAATGAACAGTTGTTAACCCAGTTGCGTAATTGCAAGAGAATATTCTAAGAAAATGATAGCGCCAATGTCATTGACGCGTGTTTTGTTTCAATATCTACTCGTTGTAGCTATCCACTCATTTCACTGTCATTGGTCGTAATACTATGAACGTTTAGATCATTGACTTACATGTGCATATTTTGTAATAAATAACTCAATGGTTTAGATGGGCACTTCCGTATTTGCCTTATGAGTTTTACCTTAAACATAAAATATATTATCAGCCCCATGGTTTTTTCTATCAACCGGTTATCCTAAAAATATTTATAACTAACATACAAATAACACAATTATTTGTATGCATGACAAATATTCGTACTAAGCTACATTTAACGTAGCATTCAAATGATCTGCTGCTACGGCACACAGGTCGTCAATAAACTTTATATCTTACTAGCCGACCCGCCCAGCTTCGCCTGTGCGTTTTCAAATCATGCGATTCAAAATCACATTTCTGCTTTAGATACGCAGTTAATTAGTCATTATGGAACTTTACACATCCTAAGACTACGAACAATTTCAGACTCTTTTTTTTCTTATTGAGAGTTTTCAACAGGAAACGTCAAGAAATCTACTTTACGGTGTAGTGTAACCCAAAACCTTACAAACAGCAGCCCTTTCTTCAACTGTGCCAATATGCAACACTTCGCCTTTGGCCTTTACTATACATATTTAAATATATTTTAAACGCTTCTACACCAATATCTAACTAAAGCAATCGTACACATATTCACACAGACACACAAAGTGCATGCAGTCACAACGACCTTGAAACGTTGCGTGAAGGTTGCGCTCTAGTTAGCAACTGGACGAGTCGTGTCGTCGCCGTCACGTGGTCAGTTCTCAATTGCATATGAGACGTGACGTGACAATACTACGTAAACATACACCAACACATACACACATTCATTGCTACTCATACTGCATGAACACTTTTGTAACCGACTGCATAAAATTATGCGTGTTCTGGTAACTTGCATGATGGATGCTGCACTTTGTGGTAACAGTTAGCTTCTCGGACTAAAGTTTTAAAACTGAAGTCAAAAGGTCGTTGCTTTATTCTTGCAAACTAAGTTCGTCCTGTTCTCGGACTATCAAGAATGTCACAAGCTGGTTGGAATAATATTATTATTACAACCAGGAAACAAGCGATTTTGTTTTATGCGGTTTAGAATGTCTGGATACCATTTTTATAATATTTTTTTTATCTTTTTTACGGTTAGAACCTTCACGGATATATACTTCTACACAAGTTCAATTACAATCAAATGAATACATAGACGAAAAACATACAAAGAAACATTCATTTTTAATGATAATAATCTATAATTAAGTGCTAGACTAGTGCTAGCGTTCGTAATGACTGTAATGAGTGACCGTGAGTTTCCTGTACCATATAACCTGTACCTATAAACTTAATGTATGCTGTTTTACCTTGCTCTTTCAAACAGACCTCTCAATTCGAAACACTTTTAATTTAAATAAACGTTTCCTTATAAAAAAAAGTTTATTGCGTAATCAAGCAATAAGGAATCCAAACCCTCGTATGCTAAAGAATCTATTCCTTTAATTGTATTATTTTGGCCGGATGCCAGCATCTTATTTCACTCAGATTTCTGCAGCTAAAATGAACTACGCGCCATTTACTTAGTGTAACATCTTGGTTAAGTTTTATATGATGATTTTACTTTTACTTACTGTTACTTCATTATTACACACGTTACAAAGAATTATGTTCAAGCTAATATCTCTTTGGTAGCATACAAACTCGTACTAGAAATAATACAAATCGAATGCATAGTCGAAGAGAACAAATTCGCGGGTGAATAATTGTTATTCAATGAGTGTCAAGAGCAAAGTGAGAGCCTTGAAATCTTCGATTTCAACAGTCTCCAACCGTGTAGAATGAGGTCAAAATGGGTTTTCTAAACTAACCATTCTGTCCTGTGCCACAATGAATTCGCTTAAGAGTCAACGATGTGCAGTTACTGAAGTGCTTAAAGAAAAGACATTAGTGAAATTATGTATTCACCTTTTGTAGAAGTGTTCAAATAAGTTGATTCGGCTTGAGAGAACACTGGTTCCTTTTTTTCTATAAACTAGGTTTTCCAATTGCTAAGAGGTAAAATATTCAGAATATTGATATCACAGTACAATGAACCACGCAAGTCTGATATCAAGGTGAATTTTAATAGCACGATTGAGTTTGTGTTGATAAAGACGCAAAAAAATCCAATTATAAAATCATGGATTCAAGTTCATTGGCATTTTATCCACTTATTATTTGACCGTGCATTGACAAAAATGCAGAGATTGAAAAAGCGTGTCAGCCATCAATTGCGCAGATGAGCTGGTTAATTTGTGTTTAGTTATAGATATGAGTGCCTATGGATGCATAGGCACTCATATCTATAACTATCTCAATACGCCGCAGTTTCGGAGAGGAGGTCAAAGACAATCAAAGGTTAAACACTACTATCTAAACTTCCTACGTACTTACTTGTTCTAATCTCAAACAGTAAACGCATCAATTCCATTCATTACAAGCTATTGTTCATAATGATGAAACTATTATACACAAACGTATTCAACTATATATCTATTCTTCTTCATCTACTTCTTCATCCTAGCGTTAATTCCCGAACCTTTCATCTCAGAGTCTTGGGTCCGCTTTACCAGTCTTAACTGTGAATTTATGTACTTATCTATGTATGTATTTAGCAATTATTTGAATATGTAATGTTCACTACTTGTATTTTCGTCACTCAAAAGCAACTTGATATGCATTTATGAACAATTGAATTACTTTTAAAGACCATATAAGACCCTCTTTACGAATTCAAAGCCACAAAGCCAAGCCGGTTGTGCAATGCAGACTTCGTGATATGAAAGTAGAAAATACTTTTAAGTGCACAGAGAAAGTGTTGTAAAATTTATACCTCACATAACTTAATTGACTCATACTCGGCACCGTACTTACGTCCGATAATATCAAAAGGCAGGACCCTAAATAATCTAATGTGATACTTACCTCCTTTTAATATTTTCAATGTGGACCCAAAAGCGAGTGAATTATAACCAGTAGTGTAAAGTAAAAAGGGCTTAAACGCTTTTAATTGGCAGTAATAAAAAATGTTGCTATCACTGACATCCCGCATAAATACAAGAGAAAAAAAAGAGAGATTATAAGTGGCTGATTTCTAATGATGTGCTAATGACACCTCATTTTAATAACTATAATAGAAGGACATAATATGTATCAATAATAATTAAGAAGCATTGCAAAACATGCCAAGCTCCTTTTTGAATTCAATATTGAAACATAACTCCATTAAGAATAACATTATTAATAACCTCAAAACATTTCTAGATCTTTTATTGATATTTGTTTATCTGGGTTTATAACTCAATATACCTACTACTTATCTTCTATCTAGTCTTAATTGCATCTGACTCGGTTTCGTTACAACTTATATCCTCAAAGGTTATATTCTACATAATTTAGATTGAGAAATAGATCCTTGCTTACTTCATAGATGCGTGCATAGGGGTTTGTAATATTTGCAACACTGTATCACAAGATTGACAATTGACAGTATGATTCACGAGATGTCGCTGTCGCTGTCTGTCCGTCCCTATGTAAGTATGCTTAAATCTTCAAAACTACGCAACGGATTTTGAAGCGGTTTTTTTAATAGATAGAGTGATTCAAGGGGAAGGTTTATATTTAGAGATAATAACACGCGGGCGGAGAATATGGCGGTACGAAGTTCGCCGGGTCAGCTAGTCGTAAATAAACTAAGGAACCACATCATTGACATTAACTTTCATTTGATTGATTGACATTGTAGAAATTAATGTAGTGTTCTAGAATAGGTAATCTTTGGGATAATGAACATTGAACATGGTCTCAAAATATAATTTCTAAAGTGGCATAAACCAAACGTTGAGATAGGTACAACAAGTTAGTCAAGCACGATTCATAATTGTGACCACGATCAGTTTTATTTAAGGATATTAATAAAATATATTACTGTTTTATACTTAACTAGCTGACCCCGCGAACTTCGTACCGCCTAACAGTCGATTCTTTTTTTTTTAATTTTTCTCTCCGTAAGAACCATCCTAGCACTTCAAGGAATATTCTAAAAAAAGAATGAGTGAAATCGGTTCAGCCGTTCTCGAGATTTGCGCTTAGCAACACATTTAGGGATTCATTTTTATATTATGGAGAAGATTAGTCATGAAAAATCGGCTCATAACCTAATTTTTATAGAAACACTAAAATGGACGTACTTTTTAAAATTCATAAATGAGTCAGTCACTATAAAACATAATAAAAATATAGGTACGATTTAACAGCTTTTTTCCATCCTGTTTCCTTAATAAGTCTGTGGTTCTGTGATTCTTAACTTGCTAACACTGAATATGGACCATCATCATAATCCAACAGCCGATTCCGGTGGCATTCAGACTCCATTCCTACTTCGGAGAAACCAAAAATACTTTACACACCACCAAAAAATTAAATAAAGAAAGCGTTTATTTCATCGAAGGTCAACGTTATTATATTGCGCAATGACCTTCAACTGGCGAGTATGGCGGCTACGGAAAAGGAAAGTCGTGACATTATCATCTATCCTACCCTCAGGGCATTATTCTGTTTGGATACGAGTTTTAATCATAGTCGTAACGTGAGTTATCGGTTGATTTAAATTGGTTACAATAGAAGCGCTAAGTTAGGTGTCCCCATAAAGATCTTTGAGGAAGGTCTCAAAGATCTTGGTGGGTTTTTTAGGTAGGATAAAAATTACATTCCGCATTCCGGGACTTGGGGAAGCCGCACGGGGTACTTATGTGGGTTTCACCATATAAGAACGTGCCGTGTGCCTCACGCCGCAACTTAATGAGTGAACCCCTGAAAACATTAAGCTGTCGTCGATGGATCACCCAAGCGCTCCAGCGGTTCACTGCAAACTTCTAAATCCCACGCCAACCTCACCTCTGTGAACTCTTTTTGCCATTTACATAATATTTTTATGTGGTTAGGATCTTGTCATTTTTGGAACTATTCCATTGAATGCGAAATTAATTAGAAAATCTTGATAGTTGGTAGGAAGCCCCTAATGGAGAATGACCACAACCGGGCTAATTGTTTAATAGGAAAGAGATTAACACTTCCTAAATATATTTAACAAAGTCTTGTTACGCATTTACAAAAATATATTCAAATTGTAAATGCGTAACTAGACTTTGTCACGTGTATAATACGGAATTAACTTTTTATATAACACACAAATATTATGTAAACGTTACAAAATAAGTAAATAAAATTAAAACCTGCGTGAATTAAAACAATCTCCTCAATTTCTTATAGTGGCCTTTTGTAATAATAAACAATTACAAAGCACGTAGGTGAGCACGCGCATGCCTCAAGTGTGTAATTTAATAATTAACTACAGATGCAATATTTAATAACAGCGATTTTCTAAATGCTGACAAATCGGACATTGAATGAGTAATTTATACGTATTAGTACGAAATGACACAGTAGCTATTAATATGTGAGAGTTTTCTATTTTAGGAGTAAGAATATGTAAAAAAACCAGCGCTGTCCGCCTGCACTACAACGCGGACAGCATTAAGCTGAGAGGCGGCCATTATTCTACCTGGCTATTTTTTATGCATATAAACACAATGTTGTAGTTTTTGTCTTGTTGAACTCTGTATTGCTAGGTTGAATAAAAATATTTTCTTTCTTTCTTTCTTTCTTTCTTTCTTTCTTTCTTTCTTTCTTTCTTTCTTTCTTTCTTTCTTCCTTTCTTCCTTTCTTTCTTTCTTTCTTTCTTTCTTTATTTTGGACGTTTTGCTATACAGACGATTTGCTACTTAAATATATCGATATTGATAAATTGACGTTTCGAATAATTTAACTGATTGTAAAGCTATTTAATTATGCATATTATAATACATGTCGCCGCCAGCTAGCTTAATCAGCGGTTCAATTTACCGCCTAGGCTGTTAACTAAACGTACAACATTTAACAAACTGGCTGACTATTCCTTAGGCCCTTAGGCCATTCGCACGATAGGGACCACCCCGAATTAAGACACAAAGTTAGTGATAGGTTTTTCAGTATTTTCAGTATATTTTATTCATGAACAATAATTTTACAATAAACATACAATATATACAATATACAAATATATTATAACATACATAATAAATAATAACATACAATATACAAATAAAATAAGAATAATAGCTTTATTGAGAAAGTTGCGCAATCCGACTTGGATAGATTAGGCAGAAATAAGTAATTTGCCTAGCCAGTTTGTTAAGAATGTTGTAAGTTTAGTTAACAGCCTAGGCAGTTCATTGAATCGCTGATTAAGCTAGTTGGCTGCAACATATGCACAAATTCAATAGCTTTACAAATACTTTCTTTATAACTACGTAAAGACTATAAAAACTATGACTATATATCCTATAATTACATCAATTGGAATGAAAGTACTCGTACGCTCCATAAACAGCATAACTCGTTTTTATTTCTAACAGTATCTGAGATTCCTTTTAGAGGATTCCTTACACATGCACGAAGACAAGCTAAACATAACATGGTGACCCCACAAAACTAGATGAAACTTGCCGTGTAGAGTGTAGCTCTATTGGCGATATTAATTTACTAACATAGCGGGCCAACAATGCACTAGCTACTGGCAAAATTCCAACGAACGCCGCCTCCAGCCCAACCGACCGACCGACCGACCAAAGTTTCACCAAATTCCACCGGAATGTATCCGGATGTTTGATAAGAAACAGGGTCTTTCCACATGCCAGTTTAACTTTGATATAAACGGGATATCAGAATGCCAATATGTTCAACGATAGAAAAATAAAGAGGGTTCTAAGAATCGAAGGATCTTAGAAATATGCTTTGATTTTTTTCGCTTCTGCCACAAATATCTAATTTGAAGTTGAAAATACATCTTCATAATCCCTACTAATCCCTACTTAATATTATAAATGTGAAAGTAACTCTGTCTGTCTGTCTGTCTGTCTGGCTTTCACGCCCAAACCAATGAACCGATTTTGATGAAATTTGGTATAGGGGTAGATTAGACCTTGAGAAAGGACATAGGCTATGTTTAGTCGCGATAACCGACATCCACGCGGGCGGAGCCGCGGGCAAAAGCTAGTTTGATATAAAGTTACACAAACCCATGTAAAAATTACAATTGCGAGATATAGAGAGAGGTGACGAAAAAACGCTTTGTGCGGCAGTAAGTTCCGGCCATTAGCAGCTCCAGCTTGGCATCGCATTCACTTTCTTTCGATTACTTTAGAACAAAGAGCTAGGAAATAACGTCACATACTTATACAGGTAAAACCGGTTTCGTCTAGCAAACACTTCAAGGCAGAGATTACTCGGACTTGTAGCTTGGACAACAATTGGCGAATATTTCATAATCTGTGTCAGAATGCGCAACGATGCAGCGCAATCAATTTGCAATTTATATTAAGTTGAATAATATGTCTAGAGTAGTCTCAAGGAAAATGTTAAAAACAATGTTTTGTCAGAATTATTCAATGGCCGATTCAACATAATAGTATGGTTAGGCGCCGACAGTCGTTCACGATCAAACTTTGAAATAGTATTGCTCGAAACATATATCTTAGACCTAAAATGTGCTCAAAATTTACTCTTTACGCGCAATACACGTTTTTTTGGTGTCTTTTGAGGATAGCGCTGTGCTACTGCGGTGGACGAGCTCAAATTCACCAAGCATAGATTATTTCAAAACAATCCGTGCACCAGGGCTCGTTTTTATCGCGATTTAGGTCCACGATACGTATCCCGAGGTATACATCATCATGAAGCAATTTGCGTAACACGCAAGTATACACGAAACCGTGACCTTTGCTGCATGTGCCACATTCACTGCCTCTTTAATGATGCTTATATAACACAGTACATAAACTCAACTTCAATGTTACTTTGTAAATGAACTTCACCATTGCGGTACTTATAATTGCTTATAATATTTTTGTACAGCGATATTGTATCCGCCGGTGAATAATAAATATTACAGTATAAATAAAAATAAGCTCCTGCTACTACAAAAGAACAGAACCGCTGAGGTTAGCAGATGCGTGTAAACAAGTTGAACGAAAAGGGTGTATAAAGAGGACACCTCTTGGGAAAAAGAAAAGTGGGGAATTAAAGCTTCCGGCACTTTCACAGACACTCTAAACTTCAGAATATTGCTACTTAACGTCGCTATTAAATTTTAAGTGAGATGTTAGTATTTCCTCAGTCGAGTCGAAAGTCGAGTCGACAAGGAAAAGCATGGATTCGATCTAAAAATCGGTACGATAAGTTTGTTTACCAGATCAGATAACGCAGCTATTGTAGACTAGGTTAGATTTTGATAGATTACGTATAGATCATAAATTATGTATAGAAATCCATAAATAAAGAACAAGAATGCTAATGTGCTTTCGAAAAATCAAGATAGGAGAGGAAAGTCGTAAGACATGACGAAAAATATAAAACTTTTAAAGCACCTACAGCGTCAACGATTGCGACGAGAGTCCAATATCAATTTAAAGTGTGAAACATGTCATCAGACTTCACTGGCCTCGAGCCAAGTGCCGAAGAGAGTCAACTCAGGGATAAATACATGAAATCAATTTCCTGATTCACCTAACGCCATTTACTTATTTAGACTGAATTTCACCAATGACGGACTTTGATCAATACGAACTAAACTTTACACGTTTTACTCTTTTTACATTTACTTTACTTTAAGCGAGACGTGAAATCGCGTCTGATGAGACCGTCAAGCTGAATGCCACCATTGTAACATGACTAACATGGTACGTGTCTTTACTTAATGGTGGTCCTCTTTTCCGAGACTCTGCCTTCAGCTTACCATCCGAGATGAAGTCAAATTGACGTGTCCTATCACTACATATTATAAAACAAAGTCGCTGTCGCTGTCTGTCCGTCCCTATGTATGCTTAAATCTTCAAAACTACGCTACGGATTTTGAAGCAGTTTTTTCTAATAGATAGTGTGATTCAAGAGGAAGGTTTATATGTATAATACATGCATAAAATTGTAGAGAAACACTGATAAATTTAGAGATACGCAGCGGGAACTGGATCAGAAAATATGGCGGTATGAAGTTCGCCGGGTCAGCTAGTATAAAATAAAATGTGATAAACGTAAGAATGCTAAAAATTCAGTTTACGCCCGTAGCACATCTCCGCCGTTTCGCGGCGGACAGCGGAACTGCTAGTTGAGTTTCGCTGTGTTCAAGTGTAGCTGGAGCAGCGAAACATGAGCGGAACTTGACACTTGTTATCTAATATGGAGCGCGTACCCGAATCTAACTGGTCCGTGTAGAACGCATGCGCCAACTACCTGACTTCTGATTGCTCCGTTCAACATGATAACGTCTTTTTCGCATGCGCGAACTTGATACCGTGCGTCAAGAACTTTCAAAATCAACAGGGCCGAAATTGGGTAATTGGCTGTCTAGTTAAATTATTAGTTACTTTATGGTGAGTGATAGGAAAAGGAGATGTTCACTTTTTGTATGGACAATGGGGACACTAATTTGCACAAATATAATATATATAAATTAGTTTTATATTTGGTACCATTATACGTTAACATTACATTTAGATAAATATAATATTAATACAATTAAAAGTCTATTATTATAATAAAAAGCGTACCTTCCACATTTAATTCTCTCTGAATTTCTAGCCATGCTTGCAATTTTTTCACGTTATTTTTATAATGTGGATGGCTTATTAAATAAATAATTTCGGTATATTCCACGCCCATCATTTAAAAAAACGTAGTTACGCTCAGTAGCTTTACCATGAATTGACACCAAAATTTGACAACTTTCTGACTTCTGATTGCTCCGTTTAAAATGACAACGTGATTTCGCATGCGCGATCCTTCGCAACCGTGTGTAGATTTCGAATCGTCGTCGCCTGTCAAAATCCAGGGCCGTATAGGGTATTTGGCTGTCAAGTCAAATTAAATACTTTTTACTAAACGTAACAGTAAGTTATAAACATGTATACAAATATAATCGATGATTAATAATTATTAATTATATTGACCAATTATTATTTATATTATGATTGGACAATTTCTATGGTTGGACAATTAAAGAGTGATTGTCATTTTTCATAATTGGACATATAAGTCGTGCAAAGGACACATTTGACGTTATTGCTGGACTGGTCGCCGAGTGCAGACCGAGGGTTCAGATTCAGCCACCTGTCACCGCTTCAACCCGCTGGTGAAGTGGTGTGACATTCATATCCTTCCTTTCCGGAGTACAATGGGGACACCGTGCTTTTCACACCTGAGGGCTCTTAAATTATGGCCTAGAATCAGTCGGGGAGTGCGCAATAGGAGGCGTGCGGTTTTGAGTAGGTGCGATGGCCGACCGGAGTGGTATTTGAAGGGACTACCGAAAAAAAGTAGGAGCGTGATCAGAATTCGACGTGTGTGGAGCCGTGGGCAGCAGCTATGTATAATACTAGCAGTTGCCCGCGGCTCCGCCCGCGTGGAATTCGGATTCCGTTCCCACTTTTTTTTCGTGCTAAAGTTCCCTCGGATATGGTCAGGAGTGATTGTCGAACTGAACTGAACTCTGACCCACTAAAAATGCATGCCGTCGCGGGTCTTTATTTGCTAGCCTATGTTACTCCCATTATTGAAATCAGTCAACAACAAACAAAAAAAAAACAAGAAAAGGACTTTCCTCTTTAGAATATTAGTGTACCTAGATGTAGGTAATACCATCCTGTACAAAAAACTGTAGACGGCGAAAAAATAATCAAAGTAAAACTTTTTTACTGATCTTGATTCATTTGGAATTTAAAAGACCCCTAATGCGGCCCTGCAATTTACGTGTTACGTAAAATTGTCACGTGACAACACTGACAAAATAGCGGACGAAGCGCGGAGGTGTGAACGGCATAGGCGAAACTTGCGCGGCGAAAGAGATAGAAGATAGGTAAATCTATGCATTAGAACATGCCGTTTCGCTAGAGTTTCGCTCCTCGTACAACTGACAGAACATGGCGAAACGACCGCGGTTCCGCTATACGCGGTTTCGCGGCGGAGATGTGCTACAGGCGTTATCTAATCGGATTGCCGCTGGTAAATATCCGGTTTTAGTCTTGTAATACTCTTATATTAATTACGCATTCATTATTACGCATTTTATTTTAAAAAAATGCAAGTAAATGTAAATGATGATGTGAGTGTGACGAATTTATACAGTTTAATTATGTACGCTCTATAATTTTGTTACACTGCACGGTTGTCATGGTTGTTAGTCAAATGTATTCTATCTACGTTTTGATCTGAATGTATGAGTATGCAACACGTCTCGTTCGTTCATCGGTATTAATATGTATGTAGCTAAGTCTGTATCTACTGATGTCATGGTGTATAAATTACATTATTTATCTATTTGTGTAACTACGGTCAATTAAAACGTATAATGTAACAACTTAAGAATGGTACCAATACCAATAAAAATCTGAATGATACAATAGAAGGTATAAGAGCTTCTATTGATTTTATAATTAGATCAAGTACCTAAATGATAAAGATCATTTAAAAGAAAAGCCAGTCACTTTTTAGGAAGGCTTGTCCTGTCTTCCACCTGACAGCACAGAAACTCTTTGTTCTTACAGGGTCGGCAGCACGAGTATGATTCCCCTGGTGTTGCACTCGTCCATAGTCCACGGTAATCGCTTTCTATTAGGTGTGCCGTATGCTTATCTGCCACCTACGTGGCATAAAAGGAAGGTCAGGTCCAGAGCACTCGTATCCGGCATGAAGGCATGAAAACAATTATGAGAATAAGTATATAGCGCCATCCCTCTTGCGTGCCCGGAAACACGGATGCTTTAACACGTCATGGTGAGCTCTCTGTCAGTAAAACAGATTGGCAAGTCATAAGTCAAGTTAATTTGCTGTTAAATTGAATACATTTCATTGTACCTATCTATTGTTGACTTTCAAATTATAACATTATATCTTCCACCATATTGCAGTACTTATACTATCTGTTTAACTTGAGTCTTCTTTAATCAAAATTATTATCTACCTCACCTGAACCTGTCCAAGTAAAAAGCTGTCAGCGTAATGAATCCTTATCTATTGTTTGAAAAGTTTTTAAACACGAACAATCCATTATTGCAATTTACCTGATGAGTAAAGCCGTTGGTTTCCAAGACACAACATCCCCCTCCGATACTATCAGCGTGATGAATGAACGTTTAATTACACTCGTTATATTTTGTCATAAAACTGTCGTCTTTATAAAGTATACCGTCGAAACGGAAATAGTATCTTTCCAACGTACAGACAGCTTCAAAATTAACTGAATATACTTTAACTTAGACAGCCTTTCAGCTCAAATATTAAACAGGGACTTCTACCAATATTAGAAATGTGAAAGTTTGTCAAAATGTTCGGATGTTTGTTATTCCATCACGCTCTAATGGCTGAACAGATCTCACGGATCACGGGCAACAGCTAGGATAGAAAAAATAAAAACTCCGTGAACAAACCCTGTACTAGAGCCTCATGGTGTAACCGTGACCCAGTGAGGTTACCTTGGGCTCCGAGGATACCAATCCCATACACCCAATGCATGCTTTACTTATCGCACAAACGCAACACGTGCCTACAGCACGATAACAAACGAAACAGAATTTATAACGTTTACCTACGTCCTAATTCGTTGCGCATTAGAGAGACAACACCAGCTTCACCACTCGTAATTTAGCGAATTACTGAATTTTACCTCCAACTCATTATCCTGATGATCGAGCAAGATTGGTGTTGGAGGAAAATTACTTCCGAATCGCCACACGCAAATCGAGCAGCGATCACGCAAGCATTTAATAACATGCTTAACTCGAAAAGGTACCTATAGCGATTAATGCGTGTAAAGTTATAACACGTGTTAAAGAAACCTACTAGTGTAAGCGATTTACTGCACCGTATATCAAATAGCACATTTTTAGTGCTTGATTTGATTACAGATGTTATGTGACTGAGTGTCGTATCGGTTTAATTGATCACCTCAGTAACTGCCACCGTGTCGAGTGTTGTGGGTTCTGGAGATAGAGTAATTGTTTTAGTTTTGACTGAGTCACAGAACAGACTTTAAAATATGTATGTTTATAAAAGCGACGTCAGAAAAATTCTTTTTGAATAGACAAAGTTAGCACGGTGAATTAACTAAGTTAAAATGAGACCTAAAATTAAAGTGCAACTTACAGTTACATATCCAATAACTTTACTCAACATTTGATAACTTGATATTTATAATATATTAGAAGATGGATATTGTCTTAACCAACATCAACATAATTGAATAACCACTTTTCACTGCAAATATGTATGTATTGCGAGTTAGTAGGCACATAATTATATTGACGCGTGACAATCCATTCGATTTAGGAGATGAGGAGCAAACAATAATTTCCGTAACCCAATAATCACAAAAGAGTTTAGACCTTTTGAGAAATCAAATCGATAGGTCACATTATTGAATCTTTTCTTTATTGACTGATAGATAGGTACTTGTAAGTCTGCCTCGGTTATACAACGCGCAATGTAAGTGCGACTGCAGCTGTTGTTGCAGGTTCGATTACTCGTTCAAGGAGACAAGTTATTGGATTTTTTCTGTTAGAAATATAATCTAGTAATCGCTCCTTTTTTGGAGTTCCTGGAAGTTTGGAAATTAACACAAGGAGTGTGTCTTTGTAAGAAGTTGGTGTGCGTAAAAAATGTTAGACTTCATTGGAATACAATATCAGCATTTGATTCAGAGAGCATAATTCGCTAAAACTAGACTTGTACATTTGAGCGGGGGAGCGTTCAGTAGCCATTTGGAGTCGCAATATCTGTTCCCCCAGGCACGGAACCGGCCTCAATTGTTTAAACGGCGAAGTTCCTAGATACAAGCGCAATGGGAAAGTTCAACACGGCTGATGGGCCATGCCCGCTTCGCTTAATGTTCCTTCTGCCCCAAGTGCACTTCTTGCGTAATTACAACACACATTCAATTAATTATTGCCGACATTACACGTAACATTATAGTGCTAATCCAACCGGATTTATCAGGATATGACGTTAATTCACTTATGTTGCATCAATACATTCATGCGAAATATAAATAAAGGCGTCGCTTCTATGTTGGGTACTTTCTTTTTAGAATGTTTCTGTAATATAGATAGTGTAGTGTTATATAACAGTTGGTGCCTATGATAGTCGTCATGTAGCTTCTGAACGGCTGGTTATATTTATATTGTTCAATGAAAACCAATAACGATAAATAATAAATACCTAACGTTATTATGGTAATTCATAATTGTATTAATATTCACTTATTTACGGATGCCCAACAGTTAATTCAACTAGACTAGACTAACTAGAGTAATACAATAGATTTATATATCATTGGTTTATGAGGTATTTTTTATTTATTCATGATGTTATTGTTTTTATTAGGTATAGTTTACAGATAGAAATATATCACAAAATTTCTATTGCAAATACTGATATAGGAATAGAAATCTACAGAGGTATGGATTGCAACACAATCGAATCACAGAATATATAGCGGAAGAGATGTATGAATTCTGTTCATACATCTCTTGCGCTATACAGATCCAACTGCTTTGGGTGCATTTGTAATCATAATGTTTATTTAGATTTTTCAGTTTACACCTTGTCTGCTTAACTTGGTCATAGTCATCCCTATACTAATATTATAAATGCGAAAGTAACTCTGTCTGTCTGTCTGTCTGTCTGTCTGTCTGTCTGTCTGTCTGTCTGTCTGTCTGTCTCACTTTTCTCAACCGCTGAACCGATTTTGATGAAATTTGGTATAGAGGTAGATTAGACCTTGGGAAAGGACATAGGCTATGTTTGGTCGCGATAACCGACATCCACGCGGGCGGAGCCGCGGGCAAAAGCTAGTAAGATAATAAGATATACTTTAATGAATGTATACTTGTCATTCGTTCAGTATTCATTCACTGCAAGTCACCCAAATCTCCTGAACATTTTTTATACTACTTAGGTCGCACCACCCACCTGGTGAAAAGTGGTTACCGTGGCCTATGGGAACATACCTTTCTGCTATTTTCCTCTTTGAAGTCGCACTTAACTTTTCAGTGCATTTGTTAGTCCGATAATTTACCTAACTTACACAAACCACAACAAAATAAACAGACTGAAACCATTGAACAAGATTTATTACATTTTTATTTTCTACTAACACTCATAGAATTGATGAACTTGAAGCTAGTCTTCCGGACTTGCTCGAGAGTAATCCATAAACTATTTATACGACAAGAAAACATCTGTAATGAATGATTTAAATCGCAATAGCTGTTTACGCATCCGGCGTTTTTTGGATCAGATCCAACCTATTACAGTGGAATAAACTCGTGATACAAAAGATACATTTGTTCTAACCTATCTTGCAATCTTATTTTTGACAATAGAATCGCCCGAACGAGGATGTACCTACTTCCACTATAAACTAGCCAACCCAACTTACTTCGTATTGAAAATACAATTATGTGTGAAATTTATCTCCACCTTACTTCCACCTAGTACTTGCCTACTTTGTGCGACGTTCGTAAAAAAGAAACCAATAAACAGTTAATACATAGAGTAATTTCTCATTCGAAAGGAAACTTGTAAAGAAAACCTTAAACGCTGTCAAAAAACTAGCACGCAATAAAACGCGAATGCAACCGTAGTCGCTGTTCATTCATTAATATCTATAGGTACCTACTACGAGTTCATCTGCTCAGTGGAAACGTAAAAACAAGTACCTACCTATTTACATAGCAATCAAGTAATTATAATATAATTACAATAGATACAATGGCCGAGTGTCAAGTCCATGAGGAAAATATTATTTAGAAACTAATAGCAACTAATTCATTTATGATTCAGTAGTTGTCAATGAGTTATTTCAAATCACATACGGAGAAAACAGTTGACGAACTAAAATTAATTATAACTATCAATGCAGTAAACAGTGTTATTATTCTAAGTGTCAGATAGTTGCGGCCGTTGCACCATGTCTTAGAGCACGACGCACGTCAATGTAAACAAAGGGTACGTCCAAACAACATGGCGCATAATCGACACTAGTTACAATTGCACTAACTTGCCACTGCAACCTCTTATACGATTATGAGCCCTAACTGTGTTCAGTAAGAGTCAATACTCGTGCAGGAGAAACTATGTCGATATAGCTCAGTGAATGGAGCGCAGAACGGCGTCGGCTACATGCTTCCGACGGCCGTCACGGCTGGCGAAGACGTTGATATCGGCGACACGTTGCAAGAGTAAACTGCTGGCTTATCTCTCGCAGGCGTCGCCTATAAACTTAACATAATCTCTTATGAAGACATCGATAATGTCACATGCTCAATTAGCTAAGAATTTGTTCATTAAACACTGTTTATCTTACCCCTGTCATTTTCGTAGATACGGAGTTAGACATATAAATCACAGCTGACAAACATCGAAACTTTGATACTTCATCAAACATTACAATTACCGGCGTATTTCCCAAATATTCGGTGGATTTAAATTTACATGTTAAAGTGCCAATTGTAGGCAATTTTACTAACGAATCCAATATCATGATATTGTTGTTTCAAATTGATGATTCTTAAAGGTTGAAAAAAAAAACATTTCGTAAAAGTTTAAAGAAAGAAAATACGTCTGTATTGCGAAAATGTGCGAACATGAACCTGACTTGACAAATTCTCGAAAAGCAATACTCTTTTAAGAGAATTAACATCATAAAACAAATTGCTATAAACGTTTGTTTGAGCAAAGAATGAAGATAGATGTGATAGAAGTTATTGACAAAATCTTTCTTTTAATGTTTTCACCGTGATTGTTTGGGGAATAAATCCAAACATAGGAATATATAGATGAAGAGTCAAGGGGTTGGTATTAGGAAAAGATTTTACCTTGACAAATTGTGTGGAGTTTCTATTTTTACACTTAACTTCATACTCTATGTAAGAATGTTTCTAATGTGTATCATACACATGATCTAATAACCAAGAATGAAGACACCGTATTCTTGATAGAGAAGAAATACGAAGTAAGCTCCAATCAATCTCCTTGATTGATGCCCCAGTAACTCTCTTTTGTGTGGCCCTTTCTTCCTCTGCTTTACACGATGAATATTTTCTTATTCCACCATGTCTCACTCGTCGTTTTGCAAGACACAAGCCACACTCAAGAATTACGATTTATTTTAAAGTTATCTATTGAAGGAGATATTCTTGAATAGAACTACCTGCTCGCTTTATCCAATCGGTCAGTTGCACATGCAGCTGATGGACAATACAATAGCGTCGCAGGACGGAGTATATCCGATGCGGTGCTAAACTCACGTTTCCGGTCAGTTCCGCAATTGACACAGTGGATTATGTAAACACGATTCATGGTGTATGCTTACTTGTTCAAAAGCTTAAATAAACCATTAAATCGTTACTGAATCGTACGTAAATATAAATAAACAGCATCTGTATGTTTGTGGACGAAACACTCGACAGTAGTCGATGGATTGACTAGAAATTATGACACTTCTGTATTTTTATCCAAGTGTTCATAGATACTATTGGAATCAGTAAGTGGTGCTTCAAACGCGTTATGGTATTATTTAACAAAATTTTCCTGTGCAAAGTCACAAGTGTCACGACGGATCAGTTAGTGTATAAAGGGTGTAAGCAACAAAAACATTTGACAAGTAAACCTCTATTAGGTCAGCGGCCTTACCATAAACCTTAAAACAGGTCAATAATTGAACTGCTGTCATTCTACCAACTGCAAATGTCACTTTGTACTGTCATATAAATATATAGGATTACAAAGGGATTCCAAAGTGACATTTGCAGTTGGTAGAATGACAGCAGTTCAATTATTGACCTGTTTTAAGAGTTCATGGTATGGGCCCAGGTGTTTATGATGTCTTTTGGATTTTTTAAAAATCTTCGATATCGTTTTTCTTTACTCTTCTACAATGTTGACTACTTCAATGACGCAAAAAGCACATTAGCAGAATGATGTACCTCGAGTTAGGGGGTCAGAAGGCAATCAAAAGAAACCAAAATAATAAGGAGAAATAGTTAGCCGACCCAGGCTCCTAGGTGCAAGATTTCAATGCAACCGAGATTGTCGCTAGAATAAAGAAGATTCTTAACCGGAAATCTCATTACTACAACGTTCACATAGCCATTTTCCTCCGTTATTTTCTCATACAATCAATCAGTGCTAATACACTTTGATAAAAACAAGAGTCGTCTTAATTGAGTGGAGGTTGCATCGTAGTACAAACCTTTGCACCATCTTCTGTGACACAATGATTGTTTGTACCGCGATTGTGTCATGATTCACACGGCTCATTTCTCATCTAATAGGTAGATGTATAAACATAGGCTAACCCATCGACCTTATTTACACTGACAATACATTCGGAGAGCGACGACCTCGTATGATGGAGTAAAAAAAGTCAGCGCCTCACCGCGCGTTTGGAGGAAATTGATGACGTACCTGCAACAAAGCAATATTATAATATAAACGATGTATTGTATTACATAATTATTTATGAGTTATGGGGGTTATTGGAATGTGCCCAACCATTTTTTTTAACAAAATAACTGAAATTATTAGTATTTCCGCTAACGCCTTCAGCTTAGCTTGATTGCTTGTGTTAGGAGTGGGTTCACATCGGTAGTGTTATGGACAGGAATCTAACCCGGGTCCTCTTTAACGTAAGGTCACCTCCATAAAACCCGTGTCCTCTCTACGTAAGGCCATCTCCATAACCACGGACTTTTGAAAACTGTCTGTTACCTATCTGTTATTTTCTTATCGCCCTTGTCAGTGTGACCGTCATGGCTGCACACACATCTCTGAGTGTCATACTTTATGCTACAAAAACTTATTAGCTTATCTGTTTGCAGAAATTTAAAATTTAAATTTGCGAAGTGTAAAAATGCAATAATATTGTGAAATAAAGAGATAACTGAAATAAAAAATGAATTACATATGGGTCAAAACCAAAATTTTGGCCCATTTTCTTTTATGTTACTTTTATGTCGAAAAGAAATGGTCCAAAATTTTGGCCCATATACAAAAAAAGGTAAATAATATCTACGAATACACTCTCCCAACTTGAAAAGTGGATGTAATAGTGAAAGGTACTCTTATATTTATATTACAACTTTACGAGCATATTCAAGTTCAAGAAATAATGTAATGAACTTATGAGATGACATCAAATTGTTATCTTCAATTACATAACTCGGTTACGCCATCGGAAGCTGTCTCATAAATTTTATCGCCTCGTAAACTAACCGAGAGAATCTATGATGGATTAGTATTGACTATTTTCAAGATTAACTAATTAGTCTATCTTTATTTTTATTTTGTTTTAATATTAACTAGCTGACCCGGCGAACTTCGTACCGCCATATTTTCTGATCCCGTTCCCGCTGCATATCTCTAAATTTATTAGTGTTTCTCTACAATATTATGCATGTATCTATACTAATATTATAAAGAGGAAAGATTTGTTTGTTTGTTTGTTTTTTTGTTTGTAACGAATAGGCTCCGAAACTACTGGACCGATTTCAATAATTCTTTCACCTATAGAAAGCTACACTATCTGGGAGTAACATAGGCTATATAACATCACGCTACTACTAAAGGGAGCGGAGCAGTGAGCATAAATGTCAATAAATCGGGCAGATTTCCATACATTCTTTACTAATATTAGATTTGTATTTTTGTATTCGAGTAAACTCAAGAACTACTGAACCGATTTCAAAAATTCTTTTACCATTAGAAAGCTGCACTATCACTGACTAACATAGGTTACAATTAATTTTCAAAAAAATAGGGATCCTGGATAAAACTTCAATAATGTAACCCAAGGTGTAAAAAAATGACCTAAAAAAATTCCTTACATCGCGTACGCTGCGAAAACTATTGAAGATAGAACAAAATAATGTACTGTAGAAATGTATAACTTAAAAAGGTCTACATAAAAGTCCGCGACAGCATATGTCTATCTAATGGATGTGCTTAACTTTATTTTTACTAACAACTTAACCATACTAAACCGAGGTTCTGAACCAACGTTCGTTACCCGACGTCATCGTACAATAATAGACCTCACCCTAGCATCAACCATAGCAGCGAAATTCATCACCCAGTGGCAAGTGGCTGAAGAAGCCTCATGCTCTGACCACAGATGGATTCGCTTCTCTATAAATATAGAGACAACAAAACCAAAACCATGTAGGCTACCACGCAAGACAGACAAACAAAAATTTGCAAATCTAGTCAGCGCCGGTGTTGACAACCTACATCTTCCTTTAACCAACCTCAAAGTCAAGGACTTAGATAGTTACACAGACAAGATCACCTCACTACTTACTTCAAGTTACGAGCAGTCTTGTCCCCTTACCACACCCACGTCCGGGAGGGGGCGGCACTGGTGGTGCTCGTCCCTCGAAAGATTACGGCGAAAGCTGAGAAAACTCTTTAACAGGGCTATGAACACCAGAGAACCCACGGACTGGGAAATGTACCTAAACACGAGAAAACGATTTAAAAAGGAAATCCGTCAGAGAAGCGTAGAGAGCTGGCGACGCTTCTGTACGAATATCGAAACCAGCAACCAGGCATCCAAGGTTAAAGCCTGTCTCTCCAAAGAGCAGGTCCACTCCATCGGCTGCCTTAAAAAAGCGGACAATACCTTCACAACCAGCGACGCTGAAATAAGTGAAATCCTACTGACTACCCATTTCCCAGGCTGTAAACTTAAGGCTGAACAGATATGGGCGGACACATGCGAACGACCGACAACCGACCAAGACTGGGAGGTTGCTCGGGAAATCATAAACAAAGAAAAACTGCTATGGGCAATCAACACTTTCCTACCTTTCAAGGCAGCAGGCATAGACGGTATCTTTCCAGGCCTTCTAAAATGGAGCGGTCCGATTATAGCGGACCACCTAGTCAGGCTGCTACAGGGCTGTCTCGCACACCGCTACATACCCTTGAAATGGAGGGAAGTCAAAATAATATTCATTCCTAAACCAGGCAGAGGCGACTACACCCAGGCCAAGTCTTTCAGGCCCATTAGCCTTACTTCGTTCCTACTAAAAACTCTCGAACGATTAGGCGACAGAGCAATTAGAAACAAGGCCCTAGTCCTGAAACCTTTACACCCCAACCAACATGCCTATAGTGAAGGCAAATCAACAGAATCAGCACTCCACCACGTGGTATCCCGCGTTGGTGGAGCTCTAAAGTCAAAACAACCTACCCTCGGAGCCTTTATTGACATCGAGGGTGCTTTTGACAAAACCAATTTTAACAGCATAAACAAAGCACTACTCGACCAGGGTGTGCCACTAACACTTATCGAATGGATAGGTAACATGCTCAAACTAAGAGCTGTGCAACTCACAATTAACACCACAACGAGAGGTATCGTAGGCAGGGGATGCCCACAGGGTGGGGTACTCTCCCCGCTCCTATGGAACTTAGTGGTTAACGAACTCATAACAGATCTGAACGCCAATAATCTTTTTACTATAGGTTATGCGGACGATATCACGATCTTAGTATCGGGTTTATTCGAAAGCGCCATATGCGATCGCATGAGACAGGCTTTCAAAATAGTTGAAACCTGGTGCGCAAAACACGACCTATCGGTAAATCCCCAGAAAACCGAATTAGTAATGTTCACCAACCGAAGAGCACCTGGCCCATATAGGCTCCCGAAGCTCTTTGCAACCGAACTAACACTCAGAGAGGAGGTAAAGTACCTAGGAGTTATTCTAGATAGTAAACTACTCTGGAATAAACACCTCGAGTATAAAATGAACAAGTGCACAATTGCCTTTTACCAATGCAAAAGAATGATGGGTAATAAATGGGGGCTCTCACCAAAAATAACCCTGTGGCTATACACAGCGGTGATTAGGCCCATGCTAGCCTATGGGGCATTGGTGTGGTGGACTCGAACGGAGTTGTCCACCGTGATCACCAAACTAAAGTCCTTCCAGAGGCTGGCCTGCTCATCAATCTGTGGATGCATGAAAACCACTCCAACCGCAGCGATGGAGGTAACGTTTAATTTAACACCACTTGACCTATTTATCCAGCAGGAAGCCACCACCACGGCTATCAGGCTGTGGCATCTGGGACTCTGGGGTAATAACCAAGAAAGTCCTCACACCACCATCCTCAAACGAGCTATGGAATATCAGCCTTTAATGGCTGCTCCGTGTGATAGGATCTACAAACAATTCTTTTTTACCAAAAAATACCATATAATAACAGAAGCCGAGGACAAGGACCACTCCGGTATCAGGGAAGTACGCGTCTACACTGATGGTTCCAAAACAGAAAATGGTTCAGGAGCTGGCGTACACTCCCTGGACCTCGGTCTAAATATCCAATTACCACTGGGCAAATACAGTTCAATTTTTCAATGTGAATGTGTTGCCATAACAACAGCTGCGACGGAAATAAGCAGACTGAAGGCGAGGGACTTAAACATAAGGCTCCTCACCGACAGTACAGCTGTCCTAAAAGCACTAGACCACCAAATAACCAACAGCAGACTAATAGCGGAGTGTCAGGCTGCTCTTAACAAGCTATCCACAAACAATGTAGTAACGCTACAGTGGATAAAAGGGCACAGTGGATCCTACGGCAACGATGCCGCGGATGAGCTGGCACGTAGGGGCTCTGGCACATCCGTATATGGCCCGCTACCATTACTACCGATCCCCTTCTCACAGATACGCACTTGGTCACGTGAGAGATCCGCCGACCTACACATCCAAAGATGGGTAGAAACCATAGACTGCAGCCAATCAAAAGTGGCCATGCCGTCTTTGAACAAACGGCTCACGAAACGTCTCCTAAAATTAGACAGAACAAGTCTAAGAACTATTATAGGGACAATAACAGGTCACTGTCCACTGAACAAGCACCTTTACACCATCGGGATCACGGATAGCCCTCTCTGTAGGGGGTGCTTCGTGGCCGAGGAAACGGTTGCCCACGTAGTACTGGAATGCGAGGCAGTAGCCCCCCAACGTTCTCAAATCCTCGGCACAGCGAGGTCGCTCCGCGAAGCCTGTGAAGCTCCCAGTAAGCTTCTGCGCTTCTGGGCGGAGTTAGGCTGGCTACTATAGCCAGCACTCTCCACGCACAATGGCCCAAAAAGGAGGCTAAGTGCGGAAAGATGAGTCCCCTTTCCATTCCATTCCATGTCTATCTAATAAGGGTAGCTCACAATAACCATTTTTATCTTTTACAAATTATAAAAAAAATATGTGTCATTTTCGAAGCTATTTTGAACAATATAGTGTTAAGCCTTATCTGACTAAATACGTTAGATACATTGTACATTTAATGTAGATCAAAATTGCCCTTTACACTGTATAATTATAATGAATATTTTAGAATCTATTGCAGTATGAAAGTAACGCGCGACGATATAAATTCAAGCCGAAATGCCGATCAAAGTCAGACCACGGAATCTATACCTTTATATTAATTCTTATCTAAATAAATCGTTTGGTATTTAAGATTGTTTCAATACCTGTTGATTACTTTTTGAATTATTGAAATCGGACGTTCTATTCAAAAGTTATTACGAAATTATAATGTCAATAAATCCGGTAAATTACCATACATTATTTGAAAACTAATTATTATTACGGGCATGGGCTAAAAGGGTGCAACCACGGGTGTTCGAAGTATTTCACAAGCGAAGACAGGGAAGGTCTGCTGAACACAAGATGCAACGGTAACGGGATCCGAATGCGGGATTGGAACCTCCATGTGATGCATCCTGGGTAACGGAGGCATTAACGCCCCTCACCTAGGGGAGGCGCTACCGCCTACGGCAAATACATACAGCAACGGGAGCAGCTCTATAGAGGGCTGCTCAAAGGCTTCCCACATGTCCCTCTGACTACGAGGAGGCCCAGTAGAGAGCAGGAAAGGGAAGGGCTGGTCACCGAGCGCGGACGTGAGGATTATAGGTCCGGCCTCCTGTCATCCCTTCACGCCCGTCTCCTCCCTTTCCGGAATTCGATGGGACATCGTGCTTCCCACTTCTGAGAGGGCCATCTTAAAATTGTAGATGGCCCAGGGTCAGCCGGGGGGTGCGGAAAATGCCCCAGGCAATTTTACACTCCAGCAACTGAAGACCCGCGACGGCATGCTGTTTAGTGGGTCCGAATTCCACATGGCACTCCTGATGGCTGACGGGGATGGTATCCGAGGCAATTTTAGCACGAAAGAAAAGTTTGTACGGAATCCGAATTCCACGCGGGCGGAGCCGCGGGCAACAGCTAGTTATACATATAAACCTTCCTCTTGAATCACTCTATCTATTAAAAAAACCGCTTCAAAATCCGTTGCGTAGTTTTGAAGATTTAAGCATACATAGAGACGGACAGACAGCGACAGCGACTTTGTTTAAAATATGTAGTGATGACGAGGAGGGAAGTGAGCCATGATCTTCAGCGCTCAATTCAACCCAAACACCTTTGGTGTTCGTGGTCACAAAAGGTGTTATGTATATGTATAGAAAATTAAATATTTATCTAACTAAACCTTCCAGTGATTATCGAATGTGTACGTGAGGCATGTTAAATAAGACATTATTACTACGCACACTCTAAAATTTAATGATATTTATCAGCAATTTCCAGTTTGATACAAGTTTTCAGAAGTAATTTTATAAATACTAATTAGGTACGCTATTATCATTTACACATTAATTGGGACTAATCATCTGATGAGGCCGTCAAACTGAGTGCCACCATTGTAACATGGTACGTGTCTATAATGGTGACCCTCTTTTTCGAGACTTTGCCTTCAGCTTACCATCAGGCGAGGCGAAGTCAAATTGACATGTTCTATATAAAAAAAAAACACTAATATAATATTTCCACTCAACAACACTATGTAGTAGGTACTGAGTAACTATTAAGTATAGTTCAGGTAATTCTAATGGGCCACACCAAAATTGCCTGAAATATACTCACAATATAAAGTCAAAAGGAAGTAAGTACAACCGAATTTAGTTTGAACACTGGTGTTGCCAAAACGTCACATAATATGACTAATCATTTCACACAAAACAGAGCCATGATTGCTCATAATTTTCAATAGAGGACAAACTTTAAATAGTGTCAGTAATGTGTCGAAAACCATGCTGGCCATTATGACACTATCGATTTGTATGGGGAGTTCAAGAAGTGAACTGAACCATAAGAATGCATCCCGTGTGCTATACAAAACACACGTTCCAAAACAGAGGTGTGTTCAAATCTACTACATATTTACAAACTGTTTAACATCTCTTCTAACTTCCTCAGAGCAGTGACCGAATTGTACGTTACACACCATTTAAGGAGTAGAAGAACAACAAGACTACACTTCTAATGCCTTATATAAATAATATGTTCCAAACTCAGAAAATACGTCAAGGTAAGCGAGTATGTAAACTAACCTATGTTACAACGACCTCTCCTAGCACTGTGTAGGAGGTATAGGTATTAATAATATGGTCATATACCTATGCTCGCAAAAATCTTAATATTGACAAGCCATTACTCACAGCAAAAGGATATCCTATACATAATTATATATGTATTTAATCTAAGCAAAGTGTAATCTAAGGTCTGGGGTCCAAAATTTACATTCTAAAAAGGATGTACCCACATACATTTTTGAATCACCGACGTACCATTCTGAAATACATAATATGCTTAGCTTACTATATGGAAAAACATGCTTACTATTCTAATAACATGTCCCCTTTCTAGAGATTTGTTTACATATATTTTACAAAGGACCTTATTCCAAGGTACTTTCTAGAGAGCCCTAAATCCGTTACATTATAATGAACAAGATGACACCCACATTTAAGTGGTATTCATGTAAATATGTCGAAATAGACTAGTCTCGCACAGTCATGAGATTAACGATGTTCCCGCTTAGGGCGACGTGAGGCGGACGCGGGGAGTAACCCTCGGTGCGCAATACAAGATACATCTAATGTTTATCGTATGAACAACGGCTAGTTGCGCATGCTTCTACAACTGCACGATAACAATTCCTAGCTATTAATAGAAATATCCGTGCAGTGCTTTTTTCAGCACGTCATCGTTCACGGCGCATCTGGCTTCAAAACTCCTCGGCTCTAATTACTTCGACTTCTTATCTAATTTTTCGGTGGGGTTTAGGCTGAGAAGTATACTTGTAACGAGCCGTTTTCGGACCCGTTTGTGGGAATAATGCATTTTGTGAACCAATGGTTGAGTTTCAGATGTACGTTTTCTGGGACTACCATGACACTGAGGACGTCATTCGCAAGCTGATGCCATTCACGGTGGATACTAGGTATATTATGATTTATGAGTAATAAATCAACTTTTACAATTTACTCGTAGTTAAAGTATCTCAATGTACGTAAAATAAAATAAAAAAACACTGACAAGAACACCAGCATTTTAACATTACTTTAGAATAGAAATAAATTACAAGATGAGAAAATAAAATACACTGAGCTCTGTGGAAACTGCCGCATCCGATCCACTTTATAGGTCATTTCATTTATTCCATTCACTTATTTCCGTCGAAGGGATCTCCTGTTACGATCGAATGGGTTTCACAAATAAACCTAATTCTGTCAGAACAATACGGTGTTTCAATTTAACAAATTAAATAGATAGGCTATAACGAGACTTGCAATAATTTGCGAGACTGATGGTTATGCGACAAAAATAGTGTATCTTAAATTTTATGTGTGTAAATTAGTGTATGTACCATTTTATTCTGTCGGTATCTTAACAAATGTATCACGTTTTAGACGGCATTAAACTTGGAATTCAAAGATAACTCAGGACTTAATAAAATTATGGAAAAAAAATAAGTCTGTAACATGTCAAATTCTTGTGTTCTATAAATCGACCTTTCGACGAAATGATTTCGATCAGTAGCTTCAGTGGAGCTTTATCGATTGGTCGCAAGAGTTCTGCGATTGCGGGGCCCAATCCTAGTCCATGTCACATTTGCTCTCCTGCTCGCTGTGCCCCTTCACCTGTACTACCGACGATCTTTGTAGAGCAACGGAAGGCGTTCCTGCTGCTGCCGACAAAATTTAAAAAAATAACTAATCACTGTATGCCAAATCCAGCCATAGACTCGAAGAAGAAGTAGCTTTATTTATAGCTCGATAACATTAAAATCACGCCTGTTACTAAATATAGGTAAATGTCAAATTAATGTCGGATCCATTGTCACCCGGATATTACATAGATAGGTACACATTTTCACATCGGTACGACAATTTTAGAAGATGTTTACACTCGACTTCCAAGATTTGTTTACTTACTAGTTACAGGTGAAATAAACCTAAGTGACGTGCGGAAAAGTGTTCGACTGCTACGTACGATTCCCACTCAATGCAATAAATCGATTATAAATTCGCATTGGTCTGAGCGTTTCATTTTGAAAATAAAATGATCATAAGTATGGTGTTCCGCATTTCAGAACCCATAACTAACTATAGGCTAGATAAGTTAGTAAGTTCTCTTAATTGATTCTCCAAAGTGATAAGAACTGTGAGTTACATAATATTATGGGAAATGACTAGTTTCCAGTGAATTTACCTCGCGTTCTACAATGTAAAAGATTTTGATTACAGTCCTCATTAACGAGAGCCGGCTGCTATTATAATAACCTTTCGGTTAAATATAAAAAATGTGACTGAATTTATCTTCATAAAACTGTACGTTTGGTACTAAAATTCTTATTACTTGGTGTAATTATATCACCGTTGACGAAGTAGGCAAAGTAGAATTATCGCCATTTCGCCAACCACGTTTTCGGACCTATGAAGTCCCATTAAATAGGATCGAACCAACTGTCGTATTTAAGTTCACATTTCACACTAACTGTTGCCCTTTCTTTGCAATATTATTTATAATGAATTTCACATCAAGGGGCAGATTAATTCCCGATTTTAAGTTATAATTAAAAGTGTTAAAACAAACATTGTTACACTGGAGATTGAAGGCGCTTGGTGGAACTTGCTACACATATTGAATAAAGCACTTATACTTTTCCACAATTATTCGTAATTGTAATTAAGTGTAAATAAAAAAATCAACCTGTAAACCTTTGAGAATGCCGTAAGGCGAAACCGGTTAGGCAACAAAAAATAAATTAATTGTGGAAAAGTACAAGTGCTTCATTCAAACATTGTTACGTTAGGTAACAAGTAACCTTATGTGACACGCGCAAAATGTAAGTTCAAAGTGTTCAATTACTCGGTTAATTAGTCACCGATACATAAACGGAGTAATGAATCATTCGCCACTCAATTAACGCTAATTTGGGTTTTGTCACACTCAAGCGTGTTCATTATATTTGCATAAACGTTCGCCCCCATCCACTCAAAATAATATTTCAACTAGTCAGAACACGCTTGAGATAATTTGCACGAGTTGTGTTATGAATTACTTATCAGACTCCTTTCAATTTCGTATTTGATGTTATGTTTTATTAAACTCTAAGAAGTTCGAGTAAAATAAAGCTGAATTTAAGCCATACTTCGCAAACAATATGCGAAGTTTAATAAAATACAAAAGTACCCAAAGCATAAAGAGTATGCCGAGAATGCGAAAACTTTGTACCCAGCTTAAAAACAACATTAGTACGTAAGTAAATTGCTAACGTCAATCTCCGCGAGTTTGCTTGTCATAGGCCGCTATGGTTTCATACAACCTGTGATCTTATAATCAAAAGAGGTAAGTAGAGGGCTGGTACTTTTGAGTGACCGTTTTTATCGGTCACCCAAAACAAAGCTAGTCGGCCTGTCTTAACACAAGTGTGACTGCAACACTTCATGCATCAAGCATGAGTGCAAAAGAACATGCACCCAATCAGTGAGTGTGAACTGGAACAAAATAGTACTTCTGTCATACATACAACGCTCTACGCTTCTGAGATCGCGATAGTATGGAAAAATATATATTTGCCACATTTTAAGATCATATTATAAACAGTATAATTCAACATTTCAACAAACGACACATTTCTAAGGCCCGTATTCTAGAATAACAATCAGTCCTGAATCTCGATTTGTCTGAGCATATTGTATTTACAGATTGACAGAGTTTACAGATTGTCTATACAATCTATCCTCAGATAAATCGAGATTGAGAACTGTCCTCAATGTCTATGCCTTTGATACAATCAGAGTGTTACGATTTTTTTCTAATGTAGTTACGTCACACGTGAAACCACACATTTGGTTTTTCTATTCACCACGAAGAGGTATTAACCACATAATACTTAGGTAGATAGGTAGATACGATAACGACGTACCAAGTAAAACTAAAAAGTGTCGTAGAGAAATTTGTATGCAGGGATGCGACATCCACGTCATAAAATAGCTCTCTCGTTGCATTGTAAACATTACTTCGAGAGCGAGAAGTTGTTTTATTGTATAAGTTCAAGAAAGCATTTGGGAGACGTAGACGACATTTCTACTTTACGTTTTGTATAAATTGTTTTGCTACTCAACTTAAATTAACCACTTTTCAACTCCCCATCTAAAGAGTCGTTAGAGGGAAGTCTGCATACTGCATTGTTCTCGATTACATTCGAGGTTTTCCACTCGGAGCCCAGAGTCTGCTTACTCTTTCTTCTACTTTAACAAATAGTTAAAGTAATCAAATAAGAAATGGAGAACTCTAAGCTTTACTAAGTTAATTGTTTGTATCACAAAAGAAAAAAATGCAAATTAAGGCAAACAATCTCCTCAATTATTCACAAACGATCATAATGATCTATAGTACAGAGGTACATTTGTAGTAGAATGTACAGAGGTGCTCTCTTTTGTGATGTGCAAACTGCTAGCCTAATGTAAGGTGTGTTCTAGTGTTTGAATGTTACGAAATATTAGTCGTTGTATGTTCAATTCTAACGAGACAGCTATAAAAAATGTAGACTAGAAAATTGGTTATTATTTTAGTGGTAGAATACTAGCAAGGTATTGGTATCCTGTTAGTTGGTTGCTACTTTTCCGCTGGCTCCTGTGGGTCGCGGGATCGCACGGAGTTTCAGGAATACTACTAATTGTAATTTATAAAGTTCTTGAAACTCAAATAGATGACCTCAATGAATGGATTCCATGGAAATACATTTCTATTTAAAAATCACCTCCTATTCCACCTTCATACCATATCAAGTAGTTTTGAATAGAGTTAAATGCTAATCCTAAAGTAAAAATATGACAAATTTTGTGTAATTTAAATTCATAACAAGACTGCGTTGAAACAAGTGCATTAAACACAAAGTCACACGTTGCATAAGAACCCGGCAGCTCGTAACACGCGGGTATCGACCACGGAAAAACTCGTCCCGTAGCGTCGTGACGGCTAGGCACGTGACCAGCCTGGCAACGACGCCGGAGCTAGCTGCCCAGCGACATCACAAACTGCCTAACTGGTTGACTTTAATGAAGTTTGACTCAGCACTGCACCGCGGTGTACACTGTACTCGTAGTTTGACAACATTAAAGTTTCACCTTGGATTCAAAAGGTTCGTTGGTTTTAATTTCATTACACGTTTTGAACTTGTACCTCGTTTTTTAATAAGGAAACATGATTATAATATTAAGTTTGTGGTTGTCGACAACCTTGCATCACTACTTCATAGGAGCGATTAAAGATGTTTAATTTAAATATTTTCACTATCGAGATCGCAAACAAATTCCAACGTTTATAAATATTGAATACCTACTGCAACACACACTATCTTATGCAAGATCAATCACATAAGACATATCTGATGAGATTTCAAAGTCACAGATTGAACTTTCACATCTCTGATTTTACAATCTGCCCCATTTCTGAAAGAAGATTTTCCTTTACATGCCTAAAAGGCTACACTAAACTTTATGGTGTTGAAAGTCACACGAGTATAACACACGTAGAATGTACCATGAAATACATTCTAAACCAGAACTTGATATGTGATTGCTATAGCTACACTTTGCGCACATGATCCCACATAACATAACACATGACATAATTACCAAATTTAAGCATTTACAAACTGTAAAATCGGTCAACGGTGGAAAGAGGAGGAAACAAGTGAATCATGTACGTAGAATAAAGTATTAATATAATTGTAACATTTCCAACTTTTAAAAGATTAAACAAGGAAATTCATCCACTTATTAACATAAACTAAGATTACGGCGACACTCGAGACTCAGATTTCGCAGAACATTCTAGGATGTTTACCAATTGTTTATAGTGAACTCCAACAGAACTACTCCAAGGTAATAAATAGATAATAGCTAATTCCGTTCAATTTTACACAAGTGCAAGACCCCCCTAACAAAGAACTACTTTTACAGGGAACTGTGACAGCATCTTTGTGTTTGAACAACGGTTCTTTATAAATCGTTTCCAGATACGTATTACGTATATTAATTCACGTGAACACTTTACGGTTGAAATAAACGCACAGCGTTTTACATTAAGTGACATTTTTTGTTCACTCTCATAAATATGTAAGAAGTAAAGTTGTCGACTCGCCGCTTGCAGTCCGCGCCCGACTTGCTGTACGACGTTGTCGCTCGTCCGCTCCTGTTTTTCTTATACAATTTACAACCGTTAAACTGGCAAACAAAATGCCGGGAGCTTATTTGCACGGCGGTGCCGAAAGGAAGTCCGACCCGACGCGACGGATGGTGCGCTAGTAGAGGAAATAAAACATAAATCACCAATTTTATGACAAACGTCTGAAACGTTATTATTATCTAAAAAAGAAAAACAGGTTCTATAAACAAGTTGAATTCGCGCCTCGAAAGGTTCCCTAATAGGCAATTTGGGAAATTAAGCTTTGTTTACGGAACCAACGTTGGAAACTTTTAATTCGAGAAATAACAAGTTTTGAACTGAAACAACAGATGGTAAGTAACCTATGTTGTCTTTTGCTCATATTATGCCAATAAGCTAATTAAGTACTAAAACACAAAAACCGGTAGTGAAGCCGGAACTAAGAAGGTTTCCACATTAATGTTGACCTAGCAACTTAGGAGTTGTGTAATCCGACAATTTGCCGTTCCTAACTCGCAAACACAACAAAACAAAGCGAACATATTCCCGGAGCTGAAAGGAAGTTCACTCGAAAAGGCAACTAGCTGCGGGGAAACCTTATATTGTTAAATTTATGATATGTTCCTACACTGCGTTCCAGTTTCTGGGGTCATTCCATGCAGTATCTCTGCGATATTTTGTTGAAAATAATAACGATACACATGCGGCCGGATTAGAACACAATGGGACCTATTGCTGATGCAATTTCAAATCACACATGTCCTTAAATAAGTCCCCATTCAATACCTATATTAACTTTTGCGATTATAGGTCAATAACTTCAAGTTGTGAGCTATTTGGCTCCGAGCAGCAATGAACCGGGACAGAATGTCCCAGATAAGTGTTTATGAGCCAATTAGTGGCAAACGAAATGAGGCCTATCGAACTCTGCGTAAACTTGATAATGGTTAAGATACGCACACGCTCTTACGAGCATTTCAAAAGCATCTAATAATTCAACTTATTTTTTACTCTCGCCCGCTTCCATTATGTGATTAACTACTCGCATCGATTACGCTCAGAATTAACCTTCATTTAAGATGACCGTGAACACTGATTACAGAGGGAATTAGAAGCAGTGAGAATAGTCGAAACAAATCGCCGCAGCCAATTGATATAGCTCGTTTACAAAGACCGGATTTCTATTTTGACAACCAAGAGTAAAAATGACTAAATGAATGTGTGTGCTAAATATGTAAAGCGTGCATGTAGGTTAACCCAATTATATAATCCTTCCTTACAATATTTTAAAAAAACGGACGCTTCGATTAGTTTAATAAAACAGTTTCTGTGGCTAGCTTTAAATAAAATAAAGCATTAAACAATGCTTATACAGAGCACGTAAGACCGACGGCAAATTGCTAACAATACCAATGACATTATATAAACCGTAATCCAATATAGATAGATTCGGTTTGTATACATGACTATCTAGATCTAGCCGTATTCTCGGTCCTCTGATTGCAACTTGTTAACTAGGCAAGTTGCTTAGGTTACTTGTCTTGTCATCCATTTACCGTGCTCTACGTATACTTGACGGATACAGTTACGACCTAGTTAAGAATAGTAACTTAGACACTCAGACATCTATATCCGATACGTATTCTAGTCTCGCTCAAAGTCAAATGCAACTTGGAACTTATCTCTAACAACTATGACAGTTGGAACTCCAGAACTATATAAAGTTATCTCCTAACTATTAGAATAAGACCCTTGATTGTAGTAATATCATTAAATAACTACATATATATTACTAGCTGTCCCGGCGAACTTCGTACCGCCATATAGCAATAAATTAAAATTGCGACTATAATTTGAGATTTAAACTATCCTATCTCTCAAGTTGGATCGAACTGCACATGGTGTGCGAATTTTATTATAATCGGTTAAGTGGTTTAGGAGTCCATTGAGGACAAACATTGTGACACGAGATTTATATATATTAAGATTAGTGAAGTCGAAGTTATCATTTTGTACTGTCGGTGGGGAGACCAAAGGCTTGCCCTGCTTTGTCTTCTACACTGACAGCACAGAAACTTTTTGTTTTTACAGGCTCTGCAGGACAAGTGTGGCACAGGCCATGGTAACCACTTTATATCAGATGGGTCGTATGCTCATCTGCCATCAAATGGTATAATAAAAGTTATGGTGCCTTAGTGTGTGAAATAAACATATACGCGTAGCTGTAGGTACTAGGTAAGTCAAAGAAAGTCAAGACACAGTAACTGTATTTATTCGAAATTGGTCCTTAATGTTGTATATTCAGTATCCCGGCAAAACATCCATAAAAGAAGAAGACTGTACTATAACATGTTTACCTCACATTTGAATAAAAGCTCACTATGATTACAAGCATGTCGAATAAAGAGTCAATTATTCCGAGTCCTGGAGAGGCAAGCCGCGAGTACAGAGTCGTGTAATCATTAGCATTAAGTACGTTTTCATGGCAACTAAGGTTAGTTGAATCAAAGCAAACATTCAAATTAGATTACTCCTAAATACTCCACATTGCAAATGTACAGACGGCGGGTTTAGTCTAACATAGTCTTATGTCAACCAACAAGAAACTATACGTACAATAAATTATAAGTTGTTTACGATAAAGATGCATCGTTTTGGCACTTTATAGTTTGTCTTAAGGAGTAAAGATAAACTTTCCTGTAAGCAAATTTACAATCAAACTTAAACCCTTCATGAAACAAAAACATAACTAAGCGAGTGAAGATCTCATCTGGTATAATAGACGAGCTGCGCTGTCTGCATTAAACAGCGATCCTTTGTAAGAGTAGTATTTATTTACAAATAACTTTGGTTAAGTTTCTTCCTCTGCAGTCTTTTCATTGTGTTCGTGTAAGATCTCAGTTTACAAGTTAACTCGGCCGTACAACGCTTTACTTACATTATTAAAAGAACAGTTCATCTTCTTAATACGGATCATCTTATCTCATGAATTTTATCAACTCATCATAACGCTACAATAGGCGTTTCAGTTCCATGCTTGAATGAAGTTTTACAGAAAAACATGAGGAGATAAGGCACATTATTTAATATTGTTCTGAGATCAAAGGAAGTCGCGTTTAGCATGCAACGACCTCCGTGACAAACCTCCAAATTGCGGCTTTAGCATAGTTTAGAGTAGATTAGTTAGTTCCGTGAGATAATTGCTACATACATCATCGGCAAGCCGAAAATAAACAGACAACTGTAATATATTGCTTCCTGAGTAGATATACAACGTATTTGTATTGTAAAATCAGTTTTAATAATAAAATTCGGTATCCCATTCAATCACAGCGCTTTGTTGAATTGCGATCGCAATCACGACATCATATCAATGCTATTATTAAATAAAATATTACAGCGAGTGAAAAAAAGTCATCAAAAAAGCTGATGTATCATCGGAAATCTGGAATAAATATAAAATAACTATCAATAGTCAAGACTGTAGGATCAACAAATGTGTATTCAATAACATATTACATACGGAAGAGTAATCAATTAGGTAATTCATTAACCTCAAACATTTGGGAAAGAAAAAAGTGGTGACCACACAAATAACTTTTATTGGGCAATTGGCCACGAAGTTAAGTCATCAGAAAACACCATAAATCGACGAGGGAAACGTAGACGGGCGGTGATTACCGCATGAGGCGGCAGACTATTACGAAGACAATAAAATTGTAGTATCAGCGCGGCGTAAGGTGCTCGATGATAATTCCGTAATATGCACATGGGCATATTGTGCATCCCGTATCTATACATATCTATATCTATACTAATAATAAATACTAATAATAAAGCTGAAGAGTTTGTTTGTTCGTTTGAACGCGTTAATCTCAAGAACTACCGATTCGAATTGAAAAATTATTTTTCTGTCAAATAGTTCATAATATATTGAGGAAGGTTATAAGCTAAATATCATCACGCTACTACTAAAGGGGGTGGAGCAGTAACCATAAATGTCAACAAATCCGGCAAATTCTCATACATTATTTGAAAATTAAATTGCGAGCGTATGTTTTAAAGGGGTGATACGGGGTTTTGAAGTATGCCACTGGCGAAGCCGGGGCGGGTCAGCTAGTGTATTCTATATAGAGAGTGTATACCTATAAACAGACAGTGTATAGTGTATACCATGACAAATAGCTAATTAAATGTGTAATGTTGAAGTGTGCTTAACACGTTGAACGCCGCACGAAAAATCGAGGTTTTCCGTTCAGGCCACAGGACTCACCGGTGAGCCTTCCCTTACTGTTCCGTTCAAGCCACGTAGGTCACCCGTGAGCCTTTTGACAGGTCTAACGAAAACGCTTCCCACAAGCCACAGATTGCAGTTATCAAACAAAACGTATGTAGGAATGAGCCGCGAGGCCCTGCAGCGTATTCGGACGGCGTGGTTTTGAAATCCGGTAAAAACTTGTAAGATTTTTTCGAGGTTCTTGTAAGATGCAAGGGTCGTCCTACGATTCAGTAGAAATTGTTATTTTGATTATGGAGTGTGAATCGAACTAATACATAATTGCGAATATTTTTATTCAAAATATAATAGGATATAATATTTTCTTCTTCACCAAATAAAAATCTCGCATTACGTTTTATATAAAATCTTGTTTACAACATTTTATATTAGAATATTCAAAAAGTCTTGGAATGGAATGGAAAGGGGACTTTTGTCCTCCTTTTTGAAGAGTTCAGGCTATAGTAGCCAGCCTAACACCGCCCAGAAGCGCAGAAGCTCACTGGGTGCTTCACAGGCTTCGCGGAGCGACCTCACTGTGCCGAGGATTAGAGAACGTTGGGGGGCTACTGCCTCGCATTCTAATACTACGTGGGCAGTCGTTTCCACGGCGATGAAGCACCCCCGACGTAGAGGGCTACCCGTGATCAGGATGGTGTAAAGGTGCTTGTTTAGGTGACAGTGACCTGTTATTGTCCCCAGAATTGTTTAGTTTCGTAAGCCGGTTGGTTCAATGATGGCAAGGCCACTTTTGACTGGCTGCAATCTGTGGTTTCTGCCCATCTTTGGATGTGTAGTTCGGCAAATCTCTCACGCAAACAGTTGCGGATCTGTGAGAAAGGTATCGGTAGTAATGGTAGTGGGCCATTCAACGACATGAGCCTCTTCACGCCAGTTAATTCGCGGCATCGTTGCCGTAGGACCCACTGTGCCTTTTTATCCACTGTAGCGTTACTACGTTGTTGGTGGATAGCTTGTGTAAAGCTGCCTGACACTCCGCTATTAGTATGCTGTTTGGTTATTTGGTGGTCTAGTGCTTTCAGGACAGCTGTGCTGTCGGTGAGGAGTCTTATATTTAAGCCCCTCACCTCCAGTCTGTTTCTTTCCGTCGCAGCTGTTCTTATGACGACAAATTCAAATTGGGAAATCGAGCTGTGTTTGCCCAGTGGTAAGTGGATGTTTAGACCGAGGTCCAGGGAGTGTACGCCTGCTCCTGAAACATTTTCTGTTTTGGAGCCGTCAGTGTACACGCGTACCTCTTCGAAACCGGAGTAGTCCTTATCCTCAAAAAGTCTCTAAAAATCACATTTATGACAGGAGTCCAGGCTGCCATTCACCGCATGAAGAACCAGAAAGCTGTGGGACCCGACGAAGTCCCCATCGAAGCTTGGAAGGCAATGGGTGCCCGTGGTGTGAGCATCTTCATAAACCTATACAACCGCATACTCTTCCCCGGTAAGATCCCGAGCCAGTGGAGACTGAGTATCATCACGCTAGTCTTCAAAGCTAAGGGATCGGTGCAGTTACCGCGCGCCGCGGTTTAAAGATAATCTCTCCCACCATGAAGCTCTACGAGCTGATAATCGAATCCCGGATCCGAAAGGAGAGTGTACTTTCGGAGTGTCAGTGTAGGTTTCGCTCGGGGCACGGGACCGTGGATCCGGCGTTCGCCCCAAGGATTGTGCGGAGAAATACAGGGCCACGAACACGCCCCTGCACTGCCTATTCCTAGACATACAGAAGGCCTTCGACTGTGTTCCTCGCGCGGTGATACGCGCAATACCCACCAGGGGTATTGCGGTCCAAAGATGTTCCAGAGGCTTACATTGACACTATCCAAGACATGTACCACGATTCCAATTCTGTGGTTTGGACCGCTGTTGGCGACATCAAAACCTTCCCCGTTACCGTCAGGATACACCAAGGATCCGATTATCTGAGCTCCGAGGTCATCTTGGCCTCTGATGCAATCAAGAAAATACGTCTCTATGAAGATGATGATGAATCACAACTATGGCAGTTTTTAATACTGATTCGACCAATCCAATGTTCCTTTGGCTTTGGAGGGCGGGTGGGCCGCGATGTGACCCCGCGGCCCCCGCCGAAGGAAAAATTTATTTTCCTTTGTAAGAGGCCACGAGACCCTCATGTGAGCCTTTTACTATATCTCTAAAACTAGACGGTAGAAGTCGCTAATGTTTATTTTCTACACGTTTTATCGCATTTTATAGGCTTTGGGATGAAAATCTGAAGTTGTAAAAAATTGCGGTGGCGGAATGATTTTTGGCGTGGCTCAAACGGAAAAGTACGCTAGGCTCACCGGTGGGCCGCGTGGCGTTCAACGTGTTAAGAAATTTTTTTTTCTTTTTTTATTACAACTATTAATATAAGTTTTATTGATATTCGGAAGTTTCTTTGAAAAACAAACTTAAGTCAAACAATGTAATATATGCAGAGTTTATCCTGTGGAAATCGCGGAAGCGTGTGTTTACAAAATATTAAAGTAAAACAAACGATAACAAACAAATAAATGATAATGGCCAACGTCCACCAGATTTGGTTCAATAGTGTAGTAAAATAACTTCACCTTGAGTTGATTATGTGCATAAAATCTATGAATAAATGTATGGATAATAGAGCTCATTATTGAAACTAGAGAACGCCTAACTAGTACCAACTTTAAGTGGTTAATATTGAATGAATGGACATTACTGTTAGAAGATATCTACATACCTAGGGAACGCGGGTATTATTGAAATATCAAAGGTTCTTTCTGTTAATAGCTCACCAACTGCGACTCTAAGCGCCCGCGGCTCTAACTATATGAAGTTCCGTAGATTATTATGTGTTCCCGTTCCCGTGACCTACTGGAAAACATAATAATCTATTCCTGTGCCAAATTTCACTGAGATCTATTCAGCCGTTTTTGCGTTCACATATTTTATAAAATTAGTGGGATTCTTTACTCTACTACTAATCGTCAAAGAAGTGTTCAAAATGTGGAAACTAATATAAATCCATTTTAGTACAAATGTGCAGAACATGTCTAATACTATGACAGTACAATTTGTGTACCGAGGCCTATCAGTACGATACGACTATACGAGTACAGTTCAAGGTTGTTAAATCAGGACAGAGCAGACGATTCTGATTAATCCTATGTCATTCATGATAACAGTACAGAACTATTCCGTGTTGATAATGATTGTGACTAGGTAGGTTTAGTGTATATTTGTGAGCTTATTTGACTTATAATTTTACTAGCTGTTGCCCACGACTCCGCTTGCGTAGATGTCGGTTATCGTGACCAAACATAGCATATGTCCTTTCTCAGGGTCTAATCAATTTCTGTATCAAATTTCATCAAAATCAGTTCAGTGCTTTAGGCGTGACAGCGTAACAGACAGACAGACAGAACAATAGACAGACCGTGAACGTGACGTGTGTCCCCAAAACAAGTGAACGTGAACATAAGCCCATCATTATATCAAAACACAGACAGCTGATTATATCACTTCATTATTGAACTAATCCTAAAATTTTGTAATTTATTTACCTATCAGTGGTGAGAATTTTGAAAAGTGAAGAAAAAGGGAAAAAAATTCATCGATCTAGTTTTTCATGCGCGGATATTTCATACAACGGATTGGGAAGAAGGTAGGACTCGGGTTATAAGTATTGTTCATCACTATATCACCTATTTCTTTTTGGAGACGACTATACCTACTTTGCTTAGAAACCAAAGCCCACTTCTAATTTGGTTTCTTGGTGTTTCGTTATGTTTTGGAACTAATTAATTTTATTCATGAGAATAGCCTCGAAGAACCCCTGAGCTGTTAAATAGCGTATCTTTTCCTATTCCAACGACAAGGCCTTCTACAGATTTAGCTTTTTCTTCTCCACCCATACATCTGAGAGAGATTACACACGGCCATGAGCGTCTTTACAAAATCAATGTTAGCTACCTAATGAAATCTGTTGTATTTATTATTGTTGTCATTGTTTACTACAAAGAAGTGTGCTTATAGAAATGTCGACAATACGTAACTAATATGCTTTCAATGCTTTCAATACGTAACTAATGCGCTTTCAATACGTAACTAATATTCTTACTGTTCTGTATTTTGGTGAAACAATCCACGAAATGGAAGAATAAAGTGGAAACAAAATGGATTTCAAATGCACCTGAAAAATGCAACGAATATTGGGTGTACTACTTTCGACGGAAATCTTGCCCATTGCTATCTAAACAGCCACACCTACACAGTGCTGTTGTTCATTTACGATTACATAACATAAGGATTACAGAAAGCTTATGGGTATTGCCTTTTCTATGCATAATAAAATTGTGAAAAAATATCTTGTTTCACAATTCAATCACTATATTCTAAGTGAGTGGCTGACAAGGTTAAACGTTCACTACCTCTAAAAAAATTAACCGTTTTATATCCGCCTTCAATGAAGTAGGTAAGTTATGTTCAAAATTGGCCAATATGAAACGAGTTTGCATAATTATGAAGCGGATAGTTTTATTTTATACTAGCTTTCCGCCCGCGTGCATCTCGGCTAACGCGACCTTTGCTCATATCTTCGGTTCTACTCAACCGATTGCGATCAAACAAACGTACGATTTTAAGTCTGAGTAAGCCCTTTCTAACAAAATAAACCGCATCAAAATCCGTCCAGTACTTTTGTGACCATCGCGGACAAACAGACAAACAGACAGGAAAATCAAAAAAAAATATTTTCGTGTTCAGTATCGTTAACATAACATAAGTAACATAACCCAAGTATTTTTTTTAAATATCTCTAATGTACAGACACGACCACTTTACAATTATAATAGTACTAGCCTTCCGCCCGCGGCTCCGCCCGCGTGCATCTCGGTTAACACGACCTTTGCTCATATCTTCGGTTCTACTCAACCGATTGCGATCAAACAAACGTAAGATTTTAAGTCTGAGTAAGCCCTTTCTAACAAAAAAAACCGCATCAAAATCCGTCCAGTAGTTTTCGCGACCATCGCGGACAAACAGACAAACAGACAAACCGACAAACAGACAAACAGACAGGAAATTCAAAAAAAAATATTTTCGTGTTCAGTATCGTTAACATAACATAACCCAAGTATTTTTTTTTTAATATCTTCAATGTACAGACACGACCACTTTACAATTATATAATAGTATAGATAGAAGAAGTGTCGGCTTCATACGCTTGACGCTTGAGAAGTATAGCAGACAAAAGTCATACTTACGTATACCTTGGGACACGTATCTTGGACCCAAATCGCGAGAAAAACGAGGCCCTGCCCTAGAGCGCGCTGATTGTTTTGTAATAATCTATGCTTGGTGAATTTAAGTTCGTCCACCGCAGTAGTACCCCGTGCTATCCATAAAAGACACTCAAGAAACGTGTATGCGCATATAGAGCACATTTTGAGCACATTTTAAGTTTAACATATATGTATATCCCGAGTCCCGAGCAATACGTACCTATTAGAAATTTTAAAAAAGAAAAGAAACTATAGAGTTTTACATCTTACGCAATGATGATACGCTATAGCTGACAGGGTAATGTCAGGGTAAGTCCTAATCCTACTAATATTATAAATGTGAAAGTTTGTGAGAATGGATGTGTGGATGTGTGGATGTTTGTTACTCTTTCACACATAAACGGCTGGACCGATTTGGTTGAAATTTGGTATGTATATAGGTTATACCCTGGATTAACATATAGGCTATATATCAGCGATGAACGGGATCAGAATTCCACGCGGGCGGAGCCGCGGGCAACAGCTAGTAATTTATATTAGGACTTTGATAGCGACACCATGACGCCAAACCAGTCGGTTTATAGTCAAAGTTGAACTATACAAGTGCAGTGGAACGGAAAGTTCGAGGTTCTTTTACGTAATGCGGCCCACATAACGCATTTTCGCGCCCATTCATTACATTACCGGCCGACCGTAAAACTGACCTCTTGCAAATTATCTTAAGTCGAGTGTTGAATGTTGAATACTGCCTATTCGAAGAAAAATCGTATTTATTATAGACTACATTCATGCTTCGAAACTCGATTGAAGGTTATGTTTAACTATTATTACGTAAGTAATTTTTTATTAATTTAATATTGCGAGAGCGATAGATAAATTTCAATTTCTTTCACGAACAGCTTTACACAACAGACTTAATTAAATTCACATAAATAACAATAAAAGCTATTGATTGTAAATTGTAATATAAATAATGTTTGAACAATGGGAATATTGCAGGAAAATTACATTACATAACAAACAACAACATAATTAAGTGGATAAGTAAATACCTACCTATAACTGTGGACACGAGTGATGGACCTAAATCGGCAAGTTCACGCATGGTGCACTACCGGACAAAAAAATGGCTACTCTATTTTGTGTTTTAGCGTTTCTGACATTTATCGCCCGAACTATTAAAAATCTTCATTTTAAATTACCTATTTAAATTATTTAGGTATTATGTAGAAATTGTTACGTAATAATATTTAACAGTTAATCGAGTTAATCCCCGTCAACATGATTGTAGGCGTATTATATCATGAAACGCTATAATTTAATGGTTAGAAATTAGAATATATTTAATTGTCAACAGTATAAAAAATGTATCTTATTCTGTCAATTTATTTATTTATTAACTATACCAATAGATAGGTACTAACCTACAGAATTAATAACCTCGTGTTGTGTTTCCGACGGTGAGTAGGGTAGCCAGAGCTCACAGGAGAGGTTTTGTGCTATCAGTGGGAAAACCAAAGGCTTTGTCCTACTATCTTTTCGGTTAATGGCACACAATCTCTCTGTTCTTACAGGGTCGGCAGCACGAGTGTGGCTCCCCTGGTGTTGCACTCGCCTATAGGCCACGGTAACCACTTACCACCAGGAGGGCCGTGTGCTTGTCTGCGACCTAAGTAGTATAAAAAAATAGTAACCAAAATTACTAATATTCTCATTAACCCCTCACCCCTCCAGCTAAGCCAAATTGCGTGTGTTAGGAGTTCACGTCAGCAGTCCCGTAGGATTTGAACCCGTTCCGAGTTTGATTCGAACACGGGACCTCTCGCTCGTAAGGCCGTCTCCTTAACCACTAAGCTCCCGATGATAAAAATAGTTTAATAATCACAAAGAGTATGTGCCTACGCTCGCGTTAAAAAAGCTAGTAGGTTTCCTAGGGTAAACAAAAACCGTATAAATCAAGATCAACATATAAATCGCAAAATAAAAAACTTATATGATATCTTAAAAAATTATATTGTATATACTAATTCGAAATAATTATTGTGGTGATAAATTCAAATTTATTTTTGCACGCAAGTGTACGGAGAAGGACGCGGGAGTTTAGCGCCCGCTGATTGGTTTAAAACGTTGGCACGCAGCTCTATGATTGGTGGATGCGTCGTATTTCCTCCGCCGTCGCACCCCCGTGCTTTCCTCAAAGGGGACCTAAAAATCGTCTACTGCGCAGGGTCCAAGACATATGTCTTCAGTTATACCTAGGTTAGATTAGCAATCCAGCGCGGAAATACCCACTGCCTGCGTTCTGAGCATTCTACATTCTACTAAACTAAACTTAAGGGATCCAGCTTTTTAAACCTTTTTGAATATCTAATTAGCTTAGTTCTTTACATACTTATTTTATAAAATGAATAAAGAATTGTTACATAGATAAGTACTATTATTTAATTATTACGATAAAGCTTTGAGTCGGAAAATAATTAAAAATTATAATCAAGTCAGTAATAATAAAACTCAAGGTCATTTGCAAAACATACATACGTGGATGGCATTAAACTTCTAAAATTAAAAATAAGCAAAATAATCATCTGAAAATGTCAGTCCTGCCTGTCCTGTCAAAAAAAAGCGCACAAATGTATGGTGCACCATGCTACACCATGAATTTGGGCGCTTGTACTAGATACAATAATCTCACGAATTTGATCTATCATGTGTGTATATGTGGACCTACCTTTAAGTACCGGTATTTTGGGCCATATAGAGTGAGGGATGGTGCTATACCCTATATCATTCCATCCCTCCATTCTCTCTCTCTCTGGATCGTGACCCAAATCACGACTGCCCCCCTAGACAAGTGGCAATTCGAATTTAGGACTTACTCATTTTCTTCTCGGGCTTTCACGTATAGTTTTTCTTCGGTAGGTACTATACTTTATTTTTTTAATAAGTAAACTAGTCATTATGTCATGTGCAAACTCGGCATGTTAAGATTTTTACTGACCTGTTCGTGAAAAATACAGCGTCGTTAATGTAATGAAATACTTAGTATATTTTTCGTTTGCCATTCCGACAAGGATTAGCGGAAAGAATACCAAGATTTTGAGCCTTTGTATCCTCATTATTAACGAAAATCAGGCCGCATTCATTACCAGAACAATACACTGCTAGAGAGAGCACCTTTGTTCGTACCTAGGGTGCCTACCTACATGGTATACCTACGTACTTCGCAACATATTACGGTCACTATACCTCTCTGTGCTAATAATAAATTGGTTCAGAAAGAAAGCGAAGAATATGACTACAGCATGAAGAATATCGCACTTATTAGGACGTGATAGCACCAGTTGCCCGGGGTTTGCGCTTTCTGCTTTTGATGTGGCTTGTCTTTGCGAGAGAGCGATTCATCTCAGAATGCCAACTTCTCATAATGAAAACAAAATGAAAACATAAACAAAAAACAGACTACCACCCAAACTCGAAAGGAAAATTTTCCACGATTGCCAGAGCCTCTTGCAGAAGAGGTTGGTTTGGGTGGGCTTTGCCCAGCTATTACCGTTAGGCACGATTCTGTAGAATTAACTTTATTTTGGTACTTTTATGTTGATTCTCGGGTAATTCAAAATGACTGAGTCAAGGGTAAAGAAATAGTTCGCGTAAAACACGTACCAACTTTCCATTCTTAGGAAGCTAGAGACAAGAGACACTAAGTTAATATAAAATTAGTTTCCACCATCATTTACGATGCCATTCGATGGAATGGCGCTCTATCAAGTAAAACTCATAAAATATCTGATTATGGCTGATAGCCGATTGCAGATCAAGTAGAACACAAAAAAAAAAAAAAAAAAAAGAAGGAAGCTAGAGGCGACTGCTTTTTCAGTCACATACCTCAAGAAATACCTCTATAACTGTCTGTATCAAATCTCATACGAACTCATATTTTTCAAAACATCGTCACGTTTTGTTTTTCGAGATCTAAGCAAGATTTTATTGCAATAAATCCGTAATGCCAACACACGTCCCTAAATGGCAATACAATGTGAAGATTCGTTGATAATTCGAGAGATAAACTGTTACGAAAACATCATTACGCGTGGGGCTTTACAATAACGAAAGAATGAGTTTTCTTTTATGTAAAACCTATACAAAGAGGTTATAAAGAATGTTATCGTAATTTCGGAAAAAAGAAATATAGAACGAAGTTTCGAACAGTGTTTGTAAACAGACATGCTCAACTAACCGCAAAATTGTCGCACCAAATAGATTTTTAACGCGGTCAAAGACAGCTAAAGGTTAGGTCAGTAGTTTGTCAGTCGCGGTCATCGATGTCGCGGTTGTCATAGCATGAGCATTAAAATAGACGGGCTACGCTGCGGTCAGAAAAAATCCATCTTTGAAGAAAAATTATTACAAAATAAAAAAATCCCAATGTCAATTTTTTCAAATTGAAATCTAGGTTTCTGGAAATAAAAAAAAATTATATAATTAGTATAGTATTGTGCTAGACATGTTTTGATCAATTAAATTATTTTAGATCATCTAAGAGATTATCTGATCTCGTTGTCTGAAATAATTTGAAGTTAGTTGAAGGGAAGAATATATTATCCTAGACACCAGACTATGTAAGAAATTAACAAATCATAAAATGAACTATAATACTCTCCTAAATAGCAGTGATACTGGCCAGGATGCAATTGAAACATTGATGATAATATTATTATAGCAAGTACTACATACTTCAATGTTCAAACCAATAACAACCTATTGTATCAGGCAACCCTATGAGAATCTAAGAAGAAAGGATTACTGACATCTAAGAACTGAATTAATCCATCACCAAATCAAAATCTTGAATGATCTCTAAATTACTTAGAACAATAATCCTTATGGTCTCCAGTTTAAGGGCTACAATTGTATGTGTGTGCCGATAGATTTTGCTGTAGTGTTTTGTTTTTACACACATAGCTTCATGTTTTGATTAGCATGTGAACAGTTGAATAGTAGCTCATAGTATGCTAACATTGAACACATTGTTTTATTGATGTGAAATTCACAGCATCAATTTGAATGTGAATGAAATTAATTTCTCTCATTGCCATTTATTATTTGTATGTAGGTACTGAAATAAAATTATAAAGAGAATAATATGTAGCACACAATAAAATTTAATTTATGAATTAAAAATTGTGTTATAAAATATTTTATGCATGCTTAATGGTTGCACTTGTTACTTAATACCAATTAACTTAGATTATTTTATACTTTGTCGTTGTTTAATACATTTCAACAATAGATTACATTCTTTGGCACACATCCTGTTGTATTTATTCAAGAATACCTTTGCTAAATAAAAAATTATAAACTTGTAATTGAGAAAAAAATAACAACCCTGAATGGTACTGAAGATTTTTTTTTAATGAGTTTCTATTTTCTTTAACAGTTAAATTTTGTCTACAAGTACAAAGTATGGATGTTGGGTAGATTGATGACTTTATTTTTAATAGCAGTTGATATTTAAATAATGAGTAAAGTGGCATTGAACTATCATGTATGTGTACATAACTTTTAAGTAACAAATAAGTACTGAATATTCCAAGCAACCCAGGGTCAAGTAAAACAATGATAATTAGATTATGTTACATTAGCCTCTGACTTTATTATCAATCACTGTCCAACAACAAATACCAATTTATAAGAATATAAAAAAATTAAAAATATTTGTGTATAGATTTTTACATTATCCAGAAACTTAATAATTCAATGTAAATCCTTAAATTAATAATTGATGAAACAGTTTCAAATAAAATCTAAGTAAGGTATTATTTTTACTAGTAGTTTTTAATATTGGAGCTCATAAATACTGGATTAAATTTTCTTGAAATGTATATATTAATTAGGTGTTATGTGTAAAGCAGTAAGGCCGGATTCTGTTACTCTGCAGTTACTTCCTTGATATCAAGAACAAACAACTTTCGCTGCGGCCACCTGCGCGCGCGCTTGCCCGCCTTTACCAGCTGGCGCACGCGTACTCCTTACTAATAAATCACTCAAATGTACTTGTTACCAGCACCTAAATATCTATTACAGCACCATTATGCAAGCCTGGAACCATCCATGACCAGACCTCAATCAGTGATTGAAACCAGTTCCAAATTACTACTCACAGCACATTCCACGTAACTAAAAATTGTCTGTTTACGAGTATACTGTACGTGAATTAAAGAGGAAATACTCACCGATATGTTTATCGCTCCAAATCCCAAACAATATAAAAACTGTCACTCACACGTTACAACACAAAACACAGACTATTCACCTCTTGACATCTGACATTGTACATAAAAACATAAAATAATACCACTTATATATTTCACCATTAAGACGCAGGGATAAAGTGTTATCATAAAAACAATAAGATATAACAAAAGTTGAGCAAAACGATCGCAAAATAACGATACAAAACGTAAACAGCTACCTACTTTGACAGAAACATCCAAGAAACTGACACTTCTACAGTTGCCAACTCCAAAACCACTTTCGCCTTCAAAATCAAATGCATGCTACCAACATTCAGACATGAACGTTGTACTAAAAAATTCTCATACAATTTATTGCAAAAATAATCTCACCTTTTACTTAATGCCTAGTTAGTTAAATCGTTATCATTTTCACAGCTTTAAACAAAGTAATAATAAGTAATGTCATGTTATTCTTTTATTTAATGAACCACGAATTAAAGCACTAAGCTCTAAGCAGTAAAATGAATAATAGAGCAATAGCTTATATTTTATGGACTTACACCTGTATTTACCGAAAAGCATAGGCAGTATGGTTACATTATTGTATGTGTGTGCTTGTCTTAAAGTCATAATGATCCCTATATGAGGTGAACTTATTGTAACTGCCATTCACCGGGCATATTTCCTAACTTCGTATTACTTCGTACTTTCGTAGTGCCTTTACAATTTTCCTAATATCACTTACTACTTGTCTGTCAGGGTTCACAGGGTCTATGTAACTCCTTTAAAAGAGGGATAAGGTTGAGTGGGGTCCGAAATGTGTTTTATTGGACCTGAACACACGTCTTGCTGTTGACTCCTATATATGCCTAAGTTGTATGAAAACATATTTTCACTTAATAGGGTTAAGGCAACTATAATTTTCCGTTTCAAGATACTTTAGTGTAAGCAAAAGCTTATTATTATTTTCATTTAGATACTTTTAGTACCCTACCCAGCTATAATTTGATCCCCTATTATAAAAATTAAGTATAATGCCAATCACGTTTTCTATCGAATAAAACGCTTTTGCTTTTTATGAGGTTTTGTTCACAAAGTGAATTTGTCACCCTAAACACTTTGCTATTGAATCATTAGGGCACTTTACTTGTTTAAATATAAATAAACTTAAGCAAATATAGAAATATAGTCAATAGAGGCTAGAGTTAAACCCTCCCTAACGTCATTTTATTGATTATAGTTTGAATTCTACTACTCCTGAAGGCGCAAATAGGATATACTTGCAACACTGAAACAGCTGTCATTTTCGTCGTCATCAGTAATCTGTCAACTTGGTTGATTGTTATCTCTATTTTCGTGCTAAAAATATATATTTAGACCTGAGAAACACTTTCCTTTGTGATTACAGTGCTTAGCAAAATATAAAGTGGCGTAAATAACTACATAATTATGTCGAAATTCGAAGATAATCCGTTTAGTGACCCAACCATAGACAACCCGTTCGCAGTATGTGGCCCTTCAAGTGATACGAAATTATATGTTTTCAAAGATGTGATTATAATAAATTGGTTAATTCTAGGATCCTGCGGTACAGCAGGTCGCCAGAAGTACAAACAATGCAACACAAGGCCTCGATGATTACAATCCTTTTGACGGACAGCAAAATGCCAATCAAACTGCGGTAAAAAATTCTTATTAGTCATTTGATGGTATTTTGTAGGTGTACATACGTCGAAACAACGGTATCTCTGATAGATATCGTTATACCGGAACGAACTTGTTATAATTATTGATAATAGCTTTTTCTCAGCTTTCATCACTATTAATTGTCATTTGTCATGCTCATTTCTCTTTTCTAGTAGATATCTAGACCTAGACTGTGATTACCTTTCATGTGTATCACTAAATGATATGTTTTAAACACATAATCATATTTAAAGTACTTCAAAGTTATCCCTTCTCTTTTGGTTATGTTATTGCAATCCCCATGATCCATCACCTTATCTAAATTGATTTATGAGACCATCCTTGATGAGTAAATAGTTTGAAAACTCAACATGTGCAGATATAAACAACACTTAAGAACACAAAGCCATTGATGTGTTAAGGGCCATTACTAGAATTCAATAAAGCTTATGAGTCATTAATTTCATTCATATCATATACATCATTTATATGAGTTCATTACATGTACAACAGTAGCAAAGGGTGAATTTTTTGAAAAAAGAAACTGGTGGAAAATATTTTATTTACTTAAGTTTTAATTCAAACAACTTTAATGCGGCTTCCCTTTGTAGAGCAAGTCGGCAGGAATAATTTATAGGGACCCTTCCTCAGGGTTGGAAGATCAAACGAGTTGTTAGCTTCTAAGTGCAAACTTTGGTGGCACCACAATGAGCACTCCAATTTCTACTGTTTCTAAATTATACAAATGTGTGAAAAAGTGAGTTCTATGCATAGACAAGTCAACTTTCCTGCACCTGCTACTTAATTCTTACTACCTAATTTCATTATACCATTGAGTTTAAGTATTAAGCTAGCTAAATCAAATGCAGTTTAATTACATAAAATTCTCCTCTAGAACATCTTATGTATTTCAATACCTATATCCATATTGTAAACCAACATCTTTATTTTTCCAGCAACAGCCGGCCCAGCCGTCTCAACCAGCAATCATGCAAGCGGTATCCCCACCAGCCAGTGGCCAGTATACCCGGACTACACAGCCCCAAGCACAGAATCAGCCACCACAAAATTTCACAACTGCAGACTTTCAGGTAAACATCCATTTATAGAAAATCTTATTGGACACATAGTCACAACAGACCTCTTTTTAGGATTTGTAGGCCAGTTGCCAGTTCTTACAAATTAACAATAAAAATTTAAAATTGGAACAGTATCCCCTTAACATCAAAAGTGATTGAATTGAATTATTACTACAGAGGCACCTTACCGATGACAATACAACAAGAGGTTGAGTTGTCATTCACTGTTACACAAATCATATAGAGTCATTACAATATTTTTTTAAATGGCTACGTGGTTAAACTCTACGCCGTAGAAGTAGGAGCAAGGGGAATTCCAGCTAAATCCCTGTACAACTTACTTAAAGACCTCGGATTGCCAAGAGCTTCAGTAAGCTCTTTACTAAATCGAATATCAAAAGCGGCATTGATAGGATCTTACCAAATTTGTATAGGTAGGGGGGGGGGGGGGGAACACTACTGACGGTGGAGGTGAGCGCTGATGCATCACAAGGTGGCCACCCTAAACCTACATCTGGGTCGCAAGTCCCAGTCGCCGTCACGGTGTTCCTCTCCGTATCACGCTATGGACCCGGCGACCGCATGGTGAATCCATGGAGTGCTGAGAATCGGATCTCTTTATAATAATTATTAAAGTTAACATAAGCTTTAACTATACTTAATAAGTGGGAAAAATATGAATTTTCTTGTTTAATATTTGAAGTTTGGGATGTGAAAATCATGTGTTCCTTCAATATGTGTCAATTATAATAAGTTAGACACATTGGTAATAAACATTAATAAATACATATTTGTGTTTATTTTATTACACAATAATTTCTCTTTGATGTACATAAATCTAAAATGTGACGTATGAAAAAGATATGGTTTATCTTGCTTAATTTGGGTTTGGATGTACAATACAAAGATAAAAGTTCTTTAACATTGGTTGATAAAAAATATGTTTTTTATTTATATAATAATCTTTGTACTAATGTAATTTGGCCCCATGCTACACTACTAAGGTGGCAAGCAAGCATACAGTTCACCTACTTAGTATAGTTTTAGTATCTCTTGTTTGCAATCACAATAAGTTTCTGAACAAATAACATTCTGCCAAAAGTTCCAATTACGCAGAATGCACAGGATTTTTTTTTGCAGGAATCCTATGAGTTTCTGAACCAATAAGAACAGTTTTTCATTCTGGTTTGTGCCAATAATTGCAATTATGGTATTTCCCTTTCATAACTCCTCTTCATTGTTTAAGTCTAGACTAGGCCTTCATGAAAGGCTTCAGTGGTGGATCACTAAGCCTGTCACTAGGTTCCGGGTTGGAATCCTGATTATTATACTACCAAAGTGAACCCACTTCTAACCCATCATGCTTATCTGGAGGGGTTAATGAAAATATTTTTTTTTTTAAGAATATTACATAACAACCAAAATTACTAATGTTCCCTCTAACCCTTCCAGCTAAGCTAAAATTGCTTGTGTTAGCAACTATTTCTATATTATGTAAAAAAATATTGTAATCGGTAGTAATGATAGTAAATAAAAATTCTAAATTTTGAAAGTGAATTTTTATTTTTATTTACAAAAATAAAAATTCACTTTCAAAATTTAGTTGCAAATGTTGTCGAATAAAATATTAAAACTTAATTGAGCCATATCAAGAATAAATATTTTTTAGAGATTGACTATAAATTCATTTATGAAGCCTACAAAATAGCAATAGCACTCATACTGAGCTGATTGAGATATTCCTCTATCATGTTATAGTTAAAGAACTATCACTATTTGGAATGGTCTAGGTCTTTACATATAACAATATATGTATGGTTGTATGTATTTCCAAAATGTATCTAAGTATGTTTATCCACATTCTAGAACCCATTTCATAGGCATAACATAATTCGGGTCTGTCTTATCTCCCAGAATGTGATACATTATATTAGAATATTTTATGTATGTTAATAGATTAAGTTTAATATGTTAATAATAGTATGTAGAAACACGTTTTAATACTCACTTGTCTAGAATTTAAAAACTATAACATAATATAGAATTTTAATGACCTCATATTGTTCATGGCAATTTTACATAATATGATGAAGAGATTTTGGGTTTGATTCCCAAGTTGAACAAAAACTTAGTAGCAATGCTAGATTCTTCTTAGCTACTCCCTTTCCTCAGGCGTTCCTCTAGGGTTTGGGAGGTCTGGAAAGGAGGGAAAGGAGTAACAGAACTCTGGCTCCAAGGTGATCCAAAAGGCACCTATGGAATGAAATAAGAACACACATGTTAAACCTAATCTGCAGCCTCAGTATGCCGGCATAGACATTATATGTCTACATTTCTCATTAAAATCGCTGTAGAAAGGTGTCAGGTGACCTGGCTTGACATCTTGGAGGGTGACATGTGTGCCAATGGTCTCACTACCATGGACGTCCAAGATCATGCGAGATATAGGAGGAACCTGAGCTCTGAGTTCACCTTGAACTCTGATGCAATCAGGAAAATACGTCAAGATATAGACATATTTCTTCTGACTTCGTTGGTCAAAGAGATATGTCTATGCCGCCATGCTGAGGCTGCTGTAGTACTACGAGTTATTGCATGTAGACTAATCTGCACTTTGCTTTTTTTTAATCGCACAAAAGGAGCTGAAGGTAAACACATATTTGAATACGTATGCTACGAGTATTATTAGTGAGTCACAGAATTATCATAGCTATCACTAGTTATCTATATAGCTTTAGATTAACTATCCAAGTATTATAGTACCTGCATACTTTATTATGAATTAATGTGAAGATATGAATTGTATGTTACTTATGAAGAATAAGGGGTACTCCACCAAGATCTTTTCTCAAACCAATCTTACTTGCCGTGCAATTATCTAAGAAGCATTCAGCGTCTAGCACAGCGCTGCAACAGCCTTAATAGAGATTGTCATTGGTCGATCTCCAGTGACGTCATCCAGTCCGACCAATGGAAATTTCTATCAAGGCGGTCGCAGCGCTGTGATCGAAGCTGTATACTCAGAGAATAGCACAGTTGCAAGTGGTACATCTGTTGATTGACGCAATGTCAATGCAATACAATGAACAACGAACAGCCTGACGCAGGCTGTCTTTTCCGAGTTATATAGTCAGAAGACAGGCACTCATAAGAACCATATAACCCAAACTAAAAAGAGAAATAGCTGACCCTGGGATGAAGAAGCTGACCCTGAATTCTGAAAGCTCTCTGAAAGCCTCAGAAGCTACCAGGATCAAGACTAAGATGATGATGATGAAAACGATGATAATGATGACGATGGCGATGGTGATAATGATGATGATAATTTATGATGAAAAAATACTTATTAAGTGACATAACGTAATTTCTATCATCGATGATATACCTTGTGACTTGTGACCAATGTATAATCTAAGGTTGTGACTCATTTTAAATCAACATAATATATTTTAGAATATCATGTATGCTTCATCACCACATATTATAAAACAAAGTCGCTGCCGCTGTCTGTCTGTCCCTATGTATGCTTAAATCTTCAAAACTACGCAACGGATTCTAAAGCGGTTTTTTTAGTAGATAGAGTGATTCAAGAGGAAGGTTTATATGTATAATACATGCATAATATTGTTCAGAAACACTGATAAATCGGGATCAGAATACCACGCGGACGTAAAATATGGCGGTACGAAGTTCGCCGGGTCAGCTAGTACAATATATTGAAGAAATATTCATAGAATGTCAACAAGCTACACTGGCACACTACCACATTAACTAAATTGGATTACTTCCACTAAAATGTGACAACACGACCTCCAATTGTTATCTTACTTACATATTAAACTTGTCATGACAGAATAGACTTGCTTACACTACTATATGGTTTTAATATAATGAAATATAGTTACCGGCATACGCCTTGACGCCAAAATACGTGTTTAGGGTGTCTTTTGTGGAAAGCATAGGTTGCTAAAGTGGTGGAGCTTAAATTCACCAATCATAGATGAAAACAATGATGACAGCCTCCGTGGCGTAGCGGTAGTAAACGCGGCCGCTACGCAGGAGGCGTGGGTTCGATCCCCGCTCAGTGCAAATATTTGTGTTCATGAAATATGGGTATTTGCATTGATCTGGTCGTGCCTCGGAGAGCACGTTAAGCCGTCGGTCCCGGTTGCCATAAGAACATCTATGGCAGTCGTTACGGGTAGTTGGAGCCCTCAAAAATCCAAAAACAGTCTAGCTGCAAAGCTTCGATATCGCCTAATATTACCATTGGGATGTGGAGGTCAGATGGCAATCGCTTCACAGAAAATATCGAGGTCTAGCCAAATCCGTAGTTAAGACTGGCAAAAGCGGACCCCAGACTCCGAGCTGAAAGCTTCGGATGCGACTGGGAATTAACGCTAAGAGGAAGAAGATCAAAACAATCTGCGCGTTTTAAGGCCCCGTTTTTCTCGCGACTAGGTCAAGATATTATGCCAGGAACTATACACACATTTATCTGTTCTTAAACAGTACTGACCAAACTTGTTTAACTACACTGAGTTGAATGATACACCTACACATTCTTAAATTAAAATTGCATATGTAGGCGTGATGCCATCCGTTGTAGATTGTACTGAGTTTATACTCTAGTGTTGTTTTAAAACTGTTCTAAATATGAATGTGAATGAACTACAGAAGAGGCAAGAGGAGTTGGAGCGTAAAGCTGAGGAGTTAGCGCGGAGGGAGGCGGAACTCCGCGCTGGGTCTGCGGGCAGGCGGAATAACTGGCCGCCTTTGCCTTCGTTTTGCCCCATACAACCTTGCTTCTACCAAGACATCAATGTTGATATCCCGCTTGAGTTCCAGAGAATTGTTCGTCACCTGTACCACTTGTGGCTGTGTGAGTATTTTATTAATATTTCTTTATTTATAGAAGTCCAACAGCTAATTCACCTAGAGTATTACAATAGATTTATACATGTAAAGTCAATTACAGACCATTTTGTATAGGAAAAAATATTAGTAACTGAGTTTCTGGCTGGAGTCTTCACAGGGCAGGGCTGCGTTTCGAACCGGTGCAAAGGTCCATTTGCTAAGCTAGTCTTTAATAATATGTTTCCTTAATTTTGACGTTTTGTAAGTGCCGTGTTAACGGTCCATACAGAATAAATGATTTTTGACTTTGATGTTTTTCAAAGTAGTTTACGTTAATAATAAAGTTATATCTTAATTACGTTACTATAAACAACAACTCATTGTCAACAGTTTAAACTGATTTAATCTATAAAAAATATGCTAAATACCTCTTTATTTTATAGTTTTGCTGCTATTTTATAAGTTTAAATGTATTTGTCTGATGAATGCAACTACAAGTCATCCATCATACATCTGTTTCCCTACACAACAACACTAACAATACGCACTAACAATTCAGTGTAAAATAAAGTGACGTCATCGTCAAACAACGTCATAGATGTTTGAGATAAATATAATAAATAATTGACTCGAATATCAAGAATTTGACAGGTTTGAGAACAAGTATTATAAGAACACGCGGTACAGGGTATATTTAATAACTTAGCTCTATATAATTAGTTGATAAAAGGCCAATGTTGAGACGAAACACTTTCTGATTTTTAAATACTACTTAGCAACTATTTAACAATAAGACAACCTATACGGGGTTCGACTGCTACGGTATGTGTCGCGGTTTCAATTCCTATCCTACTCATTACAAATCAGTGGCGAAGGGTGAAAATTTTCAGAAAATAGGCTATTTTAATTTAAAAAAATGTACTAGGGTCCCGCGCTAAAAAATTGCAGTGCAATTCTCTGACTTTAGTTCTAAGATGTGCTCGTCGGTGAAGCACATCCTAGAGAATCGACCAATCACAATCAGTATCGAGGATGTGGTCTACGATGTCACCAATCACAATCGCTATCAACGATGTCACATCCTTGATAGCGATTGTCGAAAGCGAATCAAGATCTTCGTTCACGCGGACGAAATCGCATATTCGAAGATCTGAAGCCAATATTCTTTAAAAATAATGTTTTTTTTTGTTCTGTTCCAGTCCACGCACTCGTGCTAGCCCTCAACATAATCGGGGCCATGTCCCTAATGTTCGTCGGCGAAGGCTTCACGATATTCGGCCTGTCCATACTGTACTTCATCCTGCTGACGCCGTTTAGCTTCGTGTGCTGGTACAGGCCTATCTACAAGGCCTTCAGGAGCGACTCCTCGTTCAATTTCATGGTGTTCTTCTTCATTTTCCTTTTCCAAACAATCATAACGCTCGTACAGTCGATTGGATTCAGCGGTGGAGGCTCTTGGTGAGTTGACTGTTTTGTTATCACAAATTATGATGAGTACTGTCAGCATCAGATTGATCTTGACTAGCAAAGTACTCAAATTGATCTTAACTGTATAATATGAATTATGAAACAAATTAATACTATAAATAAAGGATTTTATAATTTTGCGAAAGAAAGATAGGTACAAGTGTTTGCACACCATCATCACTTTGATGACTTTGACTCAATTTTTAAACTACAATTTTGTACATTTTAGTTTTGAAATTATTATATCAAAAAGCTAGCTAGCCAAAATACGTGTTACTGAAATTTTTAAGGAACCTCTTATATGGAAGGTGATTTAAATTTTAAATCTACTAAATGCAGCACCATAGCCGCATTTTGCGCTACTCTGCATTTTGCCCTCTGTAGTTAGTGTGTCTAACTACTTTGATCTATATTATTTGTCTACCCAGCTTACCGATTTTATCAATATTTACAAATTGTACACTAATAAAGGAAAGTTTCTATGAAATAGTGGCTATATTATCTTGAACACATTATGATAAGATAATGCAATGATGACTTTTTGTTTGTTTCTTCGATGAAACGATAAAGCCAAACAAAAGCGAGACCTGCTTTTGCTTAGCTATAGATAATCATAACAAAACAAGATTTTCTTTCCGTTTGATAGGAAAATATAATTAAAATATCAGCCGCATCGTAGACAGTGTGACTGATAATTACGTAGGTTCAATGGAAAGTTTGATGAAATTAAAACAACAAAACAAACACTTATTTTTGGACGTGTTATCATTTCTATTACTGGTTGCGCGCCCTGGCTCCACCACGTGCGATTGTAGCATCTTAACCGTTGATTTTCCAAATTTTTTTCTTTCCTACAAACCTTGTCCTGACTCCTGACAGTAACAAATACAATAAAATAAGAACTATCCAAAATGGTGCAGCCGTTCAGAAGTACAGAAGTCGTTCGCATACTCGTAGCTTCGTATAACTTATAACCATTCATTTTTATAATTATTTTCATACATTTTGGCGATTTATTTCATTCATGTATCAATATAATAATATATTTTGCAGCGGACTGATCACCAGCATCGGCGTGTTCAAGGTGAACATTGCAGTGGGCATCATTACATTGATGGTCACTATAGGATTCATCACTTGCGTCGTAGCAGACATCCTGTTAATCGCAAAGGTAAGTTCTCTCAGGCGCGGCGCATAATATCGACATTTTCACGTAAATTAAAATAATTTCTAAAAATAGAAATAGTTTTTCTCGCCAGAGGTGCGATCTAACTAGTAATAAAATACGAGCGAGAGCAAGAATAAAATAATAACTTTAGTATCTCCGTGCCTTAGAGAGTATGTTAGCCGTCGTCGGTTGCTACACGAGCATCTGACACTTTATGGGTGGTTGGAGCCGTAAAAAGTCTGACAAACTGGTTTAACTCCAGAAATTTGATATAGCCAGTGGGTTGTCGAAATCAGATGGCAATCGCTTCACCGAAAATACCGAATATCGACCGTTTCTTAGTTACACTGAAAGTCAACCCGATCTACGTTCGGAGAGGGTTCAGAGGATGACTAAGCATTTATTGAATCGTATGTGTTTGTGATAGGTGCACCGCATCTACCGCTCTACGGGCGCGTCTATGGCGAAGGCGCAGGCGGAGTTCACGACGGAGATCCTGCGCAACCAGCACGTGCAGACCGCCGCGTCCAGCGCCGCCGCCGCCGCCGTCAACCAGCAGATCGCTAATGCCAACCGCTACTAGCGTGAGTAGCCCAGTAGCGTCTGTATACAGTACAGTTCACGACGGAGATCCTGCGCAACCAGCACGTGCAGACCGCCGCGTCCAGCGCCGCCGCCGCCGCCGTCAACCAGCAGATCGCTAATGCCAACCGCTACTAGCGTGAGTAGCCCAGTAGCGTCTGTATACAGTACAGTTCACGACGGAGATCCTGCGCAACCAGCACGTGCAGACCGCCGCGTCCAGCGCCGCCGCCGCCGCCGTCAACCAGCAGATCGCTAATGCCAACCGCTACTAGCGTGAGTAGCCCAGTAGCGTCTGTATACAGTACAGTTCACGACGGAGATCCTGCGCAACCAGCACGTGCAGACCGCCGCGTCCAGCGCCGCCGCCGCCGCCGTCAACCAGCAGATCGCTAATGCCAACCGCTACTAGCGTGAGTAGCCCAGTAGCGTCTGTATACAGTACAGTTCACGACGGAGATCCTGCGCAACCAGCACGTGCAGACCGCCGCGTCCAGCGCCGCCGCCGCCGCCGTCAACCAGCAGATCGCTAATGCCAACCGCTACTAGCGTGAGTAGCCCAGTAGCGTCTGTATACAGTACAGTTCACGACGGAGATCCTGCGCAACCAGCAGATCGCTAATGCCAACCGCTACTAGCGTGAGTAGCCCAGTAGCGTCTGTATACAGTACAGTTCACGACGGAGATCCTGCGCAACCAGCACGTGCAGACCGCCGCGTCCAGCGCCGCCGCCGCCGCCGTCAACCAGCAGATCGCTAATGCCAACCGCTACTAGCGTGAGTAGCCCAGTAGCGTCTGTATACAGTACAGTTCACGACGGAGATCCTGCGCAACCAGCAGATCGCTAATGCCAACCGCTACTAGCGTGAGTAGCCCAGTAGCGTCTGTATACAGTACAGTTCACGACGGAGATCCTGCGCAACCAGCACGTGCAGACCGCCGCGTCCAGCGCCGCCGCCGCCGCCGTCAACCAGCAGATCGCTAATGCCAACCGCTACTAGCGTGAGTAGCCCAGTAGCGTCTGTATACAGTACAGTTCACGACGGAGATCCTGCGCAACCAGCAGATCGCTAATGCCAACCGCTACTAGCGTGAGTAGCCCAGTAGCGTCTGTATACAGTACAGTTCACGACGGAGATCCTGCGCAACCAGCACGTGCAGACCGCCGCGTCCAGCGCCGCCGCCGCCGCCGTCAACCAGCAGATCGCTAATGCCAACCGCTACTAGCGTGAGTAGCCCAGTAGCGTCTGTATACAGTACAGTTCACGACGGAGATCCTGCGCAACCAGCAGATCGCTAATGCCAACCGCTACTAGCGTGAGTAGCCCAGTAGCGTCTGTATACAGTACAGTTCACGACGGAGATCCTGCGCAACCAGCAGATCGCTAATGCCAACCGCTACTAGCGTGAGTAGCCCAGTAGCGTCTGTATACAGTACAGTTCACGACGGAGATCCTGCGCAACCAGCAGATCGCTAATGCCAACCGCTACTAGCGTGAGTAGCCCAGTAGCGTCTGTATACAGTACAGTTCACGACGGAGATCCTGCGCAACCAGCAGATCGCTAATGCCAACCGCTACTAGCGTGAGTAGCCCAGTAGCGTCTGTATACAGTACAGACCGGCTATTGTGACTCCGCCTATAGTGACGAACCACTTAATATGAAGAAGTTACAGTGTAACAAACAACAAAGCAAAAACTATTCCGCTTGTGATGACGTGTTTTTATGACATATTACATGATGTCCAGTTATACCCTTCTTTCGTACGAAAGTCCCTCCCGGATACGCTATGTCGAAGTAAATATAGTTGGTCTCTGTTCTGTGATCCTCTTTCCTCAATCATTCAGCTTAAAATATAATAAAATTGCATTAATTTTAGTATTTTCACAACTAATAAGATAATTTATTTTTATTTCAGATGTGAACGTACTGACAAATGGATCGCTCTGATCGTGCACATCGGGAGATTACGCAGTAACATCATAACAAGTATTAAGGCTTTCTTATATTACATATTTTCCTCTGACACACATTTGATCGAGTAATATCGTTATATATCTCGTTTCTCTACCTCGAGTATGATCAAATACTATGATAACTTGGGTACAATAATCTTGTTTCACATAATTACTATTATTTATCAATTACTGTACATAGAAAGTGTTTATACGGTTATGTGACGCTTGATAACTATCAATAAAATTATTGATTATAATCAGTGGCATTACCATCTCTTAAAAGTAGTATTATTTCAATGCTTACTTACATAGTGTGAATCGTACTCAGACCGTTGTCGTCCATCGATATTTGTGTACTGTAAAGGTGGATTTAGACGAAACGAACATTCGAGCTAGAGCAAGAGCATTCTTTTTGAATATTTTAGTGGAAACGAAACTTTGTTTTCAGCGTTTACTTATGAAGAACAACGAACGAATGTTCTGTCACTGTTTACGCTAAAAGAATATGACGTAAAAGGGATAGAATGAGCATTCGCTCGTCTGATGTAAATTAACCTTAAGACAAGAAGTGTAAAATGTAACATATATCCTGGGTATCTTGACGGACGCTGACGGTCTACTTTACACTCTAAAAGTCACAAGTAAAATGAAAATAATAGTGCTAGAGATGGTAGTATCCCTATAAATACACACTGGTTGAATAAAAAATGGTGCATGTTACAGTTGAAGACAGGAAAATCACTGTCCCGTAAAGTTTTCATAATGTTGTTTGGAACTTTTTCTCTTTGAACAGTCTATGTCACTTGCACCGTTTTACTTTTCAACTGTCGATTTATAATCTACTCTGTCACGTGACATCAATATGTCGCAGTTTCAATGACTTACCTTTTGGTGTGTACTCAGATGTTGGAGATAAGTATCAATTTAACGGCCAAAAGTCATAATGGCTGTGTATGAAATGTAGTTTAACAATTATTACAATATTAATTGATATCAATTTGGCGTTAAAATGTATAGTGCGACTAAAAATAGAGATTGTAAAAAAAATAAAAGCTTTTACTAAAAAATAACCATTCGTTTTTATAAGTCATTTCTTTTGTTAGCCTATTTTTATATTTTGTATTTTAATTTTACTTAAGTAGTGTCCACCTCTATTCTTCGTAGCACTGTACTTATCAAACAGCATTTCGGTATTTTAATATCACTATATTTATAAAATTAAGATTATGGATCGCCACGATTTAGTTTATTGCTAGCTATAATGATTATTTTAAATCGACATGAGCTTACAAACGCTTTAAGATTTACGTACCTACTAAAATTGTGGAGTCTTCATATAATTTCTAACAGTGTGAAAAACCAGGGTTTAATTTGTTCATTAATATGGTCGAAAGGTTTACATTTCACAAGACGTACAGGTATATCGTAATATAGTATGTGACAACGCTTGACCTGAAATGACCATTTGGGTATTTTTTTGCGATGTAGTAGTAATTTTATTGAAAACTAATATATCTGTGTTACTCTCCTGTGTAGACATTCCAAAAAATGTAAATATCTTTAAAAAAATTGAATACTGTGTAATAATAATGAATTTGAATACCATTTCTATTATATAAACATTAAAATCATGTAATGTTGCTAATCAATGTATGTATTTGGACCATTTACTTAATCAAGTAGAATTTCCATGCGTGTGATTCCCTCTTGCCCTGCGTTGAGACTACTTATTAGATGCACAAGACTTCAATTTTAGTATTTATCGTTGTATAAATATAATAGTGTAAGTTTATAAACGTTTAAGCATATTTATTAACTAGTCTTTGGAAACTGACTAAACAGATGACCGCTTACGAAATTGTATCTAGACCGAACTAAAGTTGTAGTCCGCGACAGCGCCAGGCGTCGGCCGCACTACCGTATAATAATATTGTATAATCTGGGCCTAGCATAATGTAAATTATTTACCAGACCGTCCTTACCCCAGATAACGGTAAGCGAAGGCGTGTAGATTTACCTAAATGTTTAAACTGTTTTGTAACGATTAAGTCATGTTATAAACTTATAATTAATAATAATAAATATAGTTTCAGAAAATTACCTTTCATTTACTTATGAATATTTCTACTTGCCCCTTTTTCCAACCAAACCAACTCAGAGTCAGCTTTCCAGTTTAGCGGCGAAACGGATGAACTTCCATATTTTCCGCGAAGCGAGTGCCATCTGACCTCCACAGTCCACTAGTGATATATAGAAGTTTTGTAGTTAAACCAGTTACTGAACTTTTTAGGGCCCCAACTACCCATAACGACTGCCATAGATGTGCATCTGCGTACGACGGCTAAGCGTGCTGAACGCACGGATGGGTCACAATATGTTAAAAACTGTTACCCATCCTAAGACCGACATCACTTTTGCTTAACCAAATAATATGTGAACCTATTCGGTTACTACTTAGCCACGAGCCTACCTAACATTTAGGTACTGAATATACTACGTGCCGACTGACAGGAAAGCTAGTACAACAAATTCAACAATAGGTTTCTACAGGATCGGCAGCAGGAGTGTGACGCCGTTGGTATTGCACATGTCCATAGGCCACGGTAACCACTTTTAGAGCGGGGGCACACGATGCGTTGCGTCGCCGCACCGCAGAAATTTCGCCGCATTGGCGGGTACACGAGCGGTGCCGGCGGTGCGGCGCCGCCGCGTTGTTATCAAACAAATGAGCGGTGCCGCTCCGGCGTTGCAACGCATTAACCCCTCCCCGCCTCGTCTCGGTGGTTGCAAGTCCGGTGCGGCGACGCAGCGCATCGTGTGACATGCCACAGATATTTCTATGTAAAACGACGCACCGCCGCCGCAACGCATCGTGTGCCCCCGCTCTTAGAGGTCTGGTGGTTCATGTACTTGTCTGCCACCAGTGCCACCTAAAAAAACCCAACCAAATTCTCTGTGGCAATGGGCTAGCTATATCTACCGATGAGTCAACAAGTCCTAGAATGGAAGAATTATCCCACTTTGCCCCAATTAGCCGCAAATGTATTTTTATTAGTTAATGATTGAAATTTAACATGCCTAATTATACTCGTTATTATATACCGTAATTTGTAATTATCAATAACTAAGTTAAGTTAAAATTCATTTAGCTAATCAATTATAAAATCATAATTTGATGCGCCAAATTATCCTCATTATTTAATCTGACATTTAGTACCGAGTAAAAGGGGGTAAATAAAGATGAAATTGTTATTAGAATTTTTTAAATAATTCCTTCTAAAATTTTTAAGTGAGTACATTACCACATATTTGATGACTGTTATTACATTGAACTAGTCCTAGTTTCACTTGAAAGAAAATTACAGAATTTATTTCAATAACCCTTCCATCCCTATTCACCCCGTTTTACGGTACTTATAATCAATTGATGGGTGATTATAAGCTGTATCTATCAACAGTGGACTGCAATAAGCTAATTGATTGATTGATATAAGGCTACTTTAAAATGATTAGGGATCCTCACAAATATCCTCACCTCACCTCCTCACTCATCAAATATAAAAACCCAAAGTTCACGCGGACGAAGACGCGGGCACAGCTAGCAGCATAACCGTAACAAAAAAAGATGTGGGGAGTACACAAAACAACATGTTCTTGTAAAATTACTTTTATTATTTACAGGATAAACTAAACGGAAGTTGTCACAATTCATTCTTTATTCAACTGATTTACTTACAAGGTCTAAAATATAATTAGAAACGAGCAATACTCCAAGCCCTAACAAGCATTTTCTGTTCTGTCCATTACTATAATCACATTGACCATATTATATGCATATGAGGATCAACCATCCTAGCCCTTGATTCTGCTAAAGCACAACCACTGTCGCACCACAGAGACTGCAAAAAATGCCATTAAATTTTAGACCTTATTTCTATAGACTTAAGGTCCAATCCCACCAAACGGACGGCATCGGCCCGAATTTTACAATATTTAAACAAAATTAAATCTTATTATCAGTGTTTGAAGTTTATATTACCAAGTCACGCACAACAGCTTGACAGCGATGTGCGGCGGCATGACGCACGTCACAGCTTGACGTGTCATGCGTGACTTGGTAATATAAACTTTAAATGCTGTGATATAAGATTTATTTTGTTTAAAGATTGTAAAATCCGTTCCGATGCCGTCCGTTTGGTGGGGTTGGACCTTAACGGTCATAAAATTAAATGAACGGAGTTTCATTACACTCTTCCATTCACTCTACAAAAAGCCGTTTAATTTTAAACAATTAACTGCATAACTTTAAAGGCTAAAATCAAATGGAATTTTCTTGCAGTCATTGTGGTGTGACAGTGGTTATGCTTTAGTAGAATCGATGCCCTGGACAAGTTGGTGATCAATATGTAAGAATTATAGGTACATAATTACATATTTAGGTAATAAATGTAATGTATTAATGGGACGAACAGAAAACTCATAATTCTTAACACCAACACAAAAATCATTACCACGCAACCAATGTACTTCCATTATCTAACAGAATATAGTCTTTTCAGGCAATGATAGACAAATTTAATGCCTTTAGATCTGCTACTATACTATCAGGTATAATTGCGAAAGTTTTTAAGGATGAATGACGATTATAAATATTCTGAAATATTAATAATAATAATCAGGGTATTGCACACAGGCAGAGTGGCAGGTAACGGCTAGTTAATACATTTGGTTTAAAGCCTCCTTCTATTGAGTCAAGGATAAAAATTCAATGAAATGGCTTTCATGATTTTGGAGGATCATCTTTTTTTATTGATTGCCAATCTAGATTTCAAACGGACAGAATTTATTTGAATAGAAAGGAATCTATTTTTAATTTATAAAAAAGAGAAATTAATTTAGATACACAAATAAGAAGAAAAATATCATTTACTGAGATGTTATAAGACACTAAACATTTGTCTACCATGCCACACGTTTATATAATTTTGATTCTCTTGAACACTTATGAGAACCCCCTGGAGTAGCCACTAGTCAATAAGATATCAGTGAATCAAAATTGTGTTGATTTGGACAAATATATGTTCTAGCCAAACCAACACTCTTTGCTTCCTCGATATCTCATTGTACTGGAAGTAATCACGTATAAAGTACGACACCTGTGGGGTGAGCACGAACTAACTAACTACTGAACGTAACGATACGATTACGATACGCACGGAGCGTTGCGATTGGCAGGCTTCAGGCAGGCGGCCAATCGCAATGGTCCGTGCTCTCGTTACGTTCACGATACGATTACGATAGTTGTTCGTGCTCACCCCACTGTTACACACAAGGTGCCCCACATTTAGTAGGACTCCTTGAGCATTTTAGCAAACTTTTTCTGGTTAGAATATGTAAAGGCCTATATGGTTTCGATGTCTTAGCATTATGTTTGAGGTGCATTGGCGTGTGCATGAGCTCCAAGCCTCGCAGGGTCCTGGCTAGGGTAGTGAAGCGCGAGTGGTGCAGGCGGTGGAGGCACGGGTCCCACAGACCCGATAGGATCGACGTGTCCCATAGGACCCACAGGCTCTATAGGGCCGACGGGCCCGAGCGGACCCACGGGGCCTACGGGACCCACGGGGCCCACTGGACCTACGCCGCCGCCCCACGGAGCCCAGCCTGGACCTCCATAGTGATGAAGGTTAAAGAAGTCGTTGGGTCGATTTGGTGGTGGTGGCATCTGTAAGAGAATGTTAATATTCAATTTTCTGACATTATATTCTATTCATATTGATAACACACTTGTACTTTTCCACGATAATTATTATTAAACCTGACCGGTTTCCCTTCTGTAAAGCAAATACGAGTGTATTATCAATATGTGTACAGTACGATTAAAATCAGTTGAACATTCGGTCAACCTCGGTAATGAGGATCATTCACGTTTTTAGCTGAGTATGCAGATTTATAATGATTAAAAAAACAATAAACACTGTAAAAAAATTATTTCAATCCGATCAAAAATGACGAAGATACAGCAATTTTAATGCAGTAATCTCAAAAACGCTCGCCGCCGCGCCAAAATACTGTGTGACGTCATCTGTTATGACAGCGCGCGCCGCCGCTATGGAGAGTATGAAGACTTAGGGCTCTTTTGGGTTAAGACTCCATAGCTGTTTTATTTCGTAACGTATAATTTTGAAATTTTGTACGGATTTTAAGTAATTTACAAAGCTTCTAATAATATAGTTTTTGTGCTATTTACTTCAATACTTTTTTTAATAAAATTAACTATATCTATACCTACTTATAATATTATGAAACTGAAGAGTTTGTTTGTTTGAATGCGCTAATCTCAGGAACCACCGGTTCGAATGAGGATCATTCACGTTTTTAGCTGAGTATGCAGATTTATAATGATTAAAAAAACAATAAACACTGTGAAAAAATTATTTCAATCCGATCAAAAATGACGAAGATACAGCAATTTTAATGCAGTAATCTCAAAAACGCTCGCCGCCGCGCCAAAATACTGTGTGACGTCATCTGTTATGACAGCGCGCGCCGCCGCTATGGAGAGTATGAAGACTTAGGGCTCTTTTGGGTTAAGACTCCATAGCTGCTTTATTTCGTAACGTATAATTTTGAAATTTTGTACGGATTTTAAGTAATTTACAAAGCTTCTAATAATATAGTTTTTGTGCTATTTACTTCAATATTTTTTTAATAAAAATAACTATATTTATACCTACTTATAATATTATGAAACTGAAGAGTTTGTTTGTTTGAACGCGCTAATCTCAGGAACCACCGGTTCGAATTGAAAAGCTCTTTTTCTGTTGAATAGTCCATTTATCGATGAAGGTTATAGGCTATATAACATCACGCTACTACAAAAAGGAGCGGAGCAGTGTTCATAAATGTCAACAAATCCGGCAGACTTCCATACATCTATGTTAACATAGTAATAAAGAGGGAAGATTTGTATTTTTGTATTCGATTAAACTCAAAAACTACTAGACCGATTTCGAAAATTCTTTTACCATTAGAAAGCTGCATTATCACTGACTAACATAGACTTTATTTTATTTTCAAACAAATTAGGAATCCTTACTAAAACTTCAATAATGAAATCCAAGATGTAAAAAAATTACTTAAAATATTTCTTACATCGCGTGCGCTGCGAAAACTATTGATGATAGAATAAGATAATGTACTGCGGAAATATATAACTTAAAAAGGTCTTCATAAAAGTCCGCGATAGCATATGTCTATCTCCTAAGAAAAACCCACAGCAATCATTTTTATCTTTTAAAAATTACAAAATAATAATGTGTCATTATCGAAGCTATTTTTAACAATACAGTATCATTCCTTATCCAATTAAATACGTTCAATATAATGTGCATTTAATGTAGATTAAAATTACTATTCAAACTATTTGATTACAATGAAGAACTTCAGCGTTAGGTAAGCGTTATGCTACGTTTACATACTCGCGGCAGAGCGAGGGAAGTGGCGAGAGAAGTGGGCAGAGACGTGGTGTGAATGGTATATTCGTCATGCCGCGAGTACTGCCACGTATGTTGCGCAAATACTAGCGCGATGAACTATACGAGACCGCTAGATGGCGCTAAGCTAAATAAAACACGACTTTCGTTATTGCTCCTCGAATATTTACTTTTAAAAATATTTATATCGATCTACGGAAAGTGTATAGTAGTTGAAAGTGATAGTTTTTATTAATAATCTATTTAATTAAATCGCTATGCTGTAAAAGCTTATTGCGTACACTGCTACAGCGTTGTCCTCCATACGTTTACGTCCGTCTCCGTTGCAGGGCGAATACTGTAATGCGGACCAACGCGATGATGGGATTGTGTGAATGCTAGGGCATTAATCGCGCGAATATTTCTGGCAACACGATGAGCAATGCGAGCGGCAGTATGTAAACGCGGGGTAAGAGCGGGAAACGTGCGGTGCGGTGTGATGTGAGCGCTCAGGCGGGCGTTCGGCCTCTAGTCATATATTATAGTCATATAGTCTCTAGTATATATAATCTATGCGTTCGGCAGTCCTCTGCCAGTTTGTGTCGTCGACGACTCACCGAGCGGTAGGTGTATAGCGCGCGGCCTTGAGCGAGTGACGGAGGCCTGACGCAACGCAGTCCACTGTAGTGTATAGACTGGAACGTTTGTTATTGTTTCGGTGGTAATAATGCCCCCATATAAATATTCAGGGTCGGCAGCACGAGTGTAACGCCCCTGGTGTTGCATACGTCCATAGGCCACGGTAACCACTTTCCATCAGGTGGGCTGTGTGCTTGTCTGCCACCTAAGTGGTATAAAAAAAAAATTGTACTGTGCCAAAATGCAAGAATACAAGTGTTAAGTACTACGCCTAATAAACTGTTTTTTTATGTTCCGAGAAATGCTAAGATAAGAAAAAAATGGGTTAAAGTAATGAGAAGAGATGATAAAACTCCTCTTTCAAGCGAAAGTGTTTTACATTGTTGCGAAGATCATTTTGACGTAAGTAGGTATTGTGTACCTATTACTATTAGAACTATCGAGATCTTCTTCCTCTTAGCGTTAATTCCCAGTCGCATCCGAAGCTTTCAGCTCGGAGTCTGGGGTCCGCTTTTGCCAGTCTTAACTACGGATTTGGCTAGACCTCGATATTTTTCTGTGAAGCGATTGCCATCTGACCTCCACATCCCAATGGTAACATTAGGCGATATCGAAGCTTTGCAGCTAGACTGTTATTTTTGGATTTTTGAGGGCTCCAACTACCCGTAACGACTGCCATAGATGTTCTTATGGCAACCGGGACCGACGGCTTAACGTGCTCTCCGAGGCACGACCAGACCAATGCAAATACCCATATTTCATGAACACAAATATTTGCACTGAGCGGGGATCGAACCCGCGCCTCCTGCGTAGCGGCCGCGTTCACTACCGCTACGCCACGGAGGCTGTCATCGAGATATTTACCATGTATTGTTTGGGGCTTCCAATAATGTAATGTGAAAGGCCATGAAAGTTTAAATACCTATATTGCGTATACTATGTCTATACATGATAGCAAAATTCAGTCTAGAGATTATCCTGCAGGCGTATACTATATAAGTACCTACCTATTCTATCATTTTTAAAAGTTACAGACTTGCACCACTACGAATAAGTCTCCTAAATACTTTTGAAGTGGTCATGACGGCAATACCTACTTAAGTACTTCATTTTATTATAAAACTTAATACCTTTTCCCTTTCTGAACCTGTATTATACTAGCTTCAGTTATTTCACGTCATTTCTAACGTGGTTTATTACTCGCTTGACAACACAGTAGGTACAACTTTCGACAGAACATCTTATGGTAGGTAAATAAGTACAAGCGTTAGGACGAACTACGTATATTATAAAGTATTTTAAAAACAAACTGTATTTGAATAATCACCAAAGAACTTAAAACACAAATAAAGTACTAAGAAAAACCAATAAAACGCAAGCTACTAGTCGATCCACGAAAGAATTTGTACTGACTGACTGGCGACTGCGCTAGTCGGGACGCGTTCATAACAGATGACGTCATCGTCTAAATCGCAGTGTAAGCGGGCGTTTTTAAGTACTCGTTAAGAAATCCCTAATAGCTTCGTCTTTTCTTGACGGATTTTGATTATTTAAAAAATAGGATACTCAAAAAGGTATAGCGCTCCTGGTATACTAATTAAAAATACAATATTCCATTATGTGATTCATCCTCATTGAAAAGCTCTTTTTCTGTTGAATAGTCCATTTATCGATGAAGGTTATAGGCTATATAACATCACGCCACTACAAAAGGGAGCGGAGCAGTGTTCATAAATGTCAACAAATCCGGCAGACTTCCATACATCTATGTTAACATAGTAATAAAGAGGGAAGATTTGTATTTTTGTATTCGATTAAACTCAAAAACTATTAGACCGATTTCGAAAATTCTTTTACCATTAGAAAGCTGCATTATCACTGACTAACATAGACTTTATTTTTTTTTCAAACAAATTAGGAATCCTTACTAAAACTTCAATAATGAAATCCAAGATGTAAAAAAATTACTTAAAATATTTCTTACATCGCGTGCGCTGCGAAAACTATTGATGATAGAATAATATAATGTACTGCGGAAATATATAACTTAAAAAGGTCTACATAAAAGTCCGCGATAGCATATGTCTATCTCCTAAGAAAAACCCACAGCAATCATTTTTATCTTTTAAAAATTACAAAATAATAATGTGTCATTATCGAAGCTATTTTTAACAATACAGTATCATTCCTTATCCAATTAAATACGTTCAATATATTGTGCATTTAATGCAGATTAAAATTTTTATTCAAACTATTTGATTACAATAAAGAACTTCAGCGTTAGGTAAGCGTAAGAGCGGGAAACGTGCGGTGCGGTGTGATGCGAGCGCTCAGGCGGGCGTTCGGCAGCCCTCTCTCTGCCAGTTTGTGTCGTCGACGATTCACCGAGCGGTAGGTGTACCGGATTTTACAATCTTTAAACAAAATTAAATCTTATTATCACAGTGTTTGAAGTTTATATTACCAAGTCACGCACAACAGCTTGACAGCGACGTGCGGCGGCATGACGCACGTCAAGCTGTCATGCGTGACTTGATAATATAAACTTTAAATGCTGTGATATAAGATTTATTTTGTTTAAAGATTGTAATGTAAAATCCGTTCCGATGTCGTCTTTTTGGTGGGGTTGGACCTTAATAGTAATGTGAAAGGCCATGAAAGTTTAAATACCTATAATGCGTACCTACCTATGTCTATACATGATAACAAAATTCAGTCTAGAGATTATCCTGCAGGCGTATACTATATACCTACCTATTCTATCATTTTTAAAAGTTACAGACTTGCACCACTACGAATAAGTCTCCTAAATACTTTTGAAGTGGTCATGACGGCAATACCTACTTAAGTACTTCATCCCTACTTTATTATTATTTATTATTAATATTATAAATGCGAAAGTAACTCTGTCTGTCTGTCTGTCTGTCTCACTTTTACGACTAAACCGCTGAACCGATTTTGATGAAATTTGGTATAGAGGTAGGTTAGACCTTGAGAAAGGACATAGGCTATGTTTGGTCGCGATAACCGACATCCACGCGGGCGGAGCCGCGGGCAAAAGCTAGTTTTATTATAAAACTTAATACCTTTTCCTTTTCTGAACCTGTATTATACTAGCTTCAGTTAGGTATTTCACGTCATTTCTAACGTGGTTTATTACTCGCTTGACAACACAGTAGGTACAACTTTCGACAGAACATCATAAGGTAGGTAAATAAGTAGGTACAAGCGTTAGGACGAACTACGTATATTATAAAGTATTTTAAAAACAAACTGTATTTGAATAATCACCAAAGAACTTAAAACACAAATAAAGTACTAAGAAAAACCAATAAAATAGTACTAATAAATAGTAAATATAGTAAAAATAAAAAATAAAAAATAGTAGGTACCAAAAAAATAAAAAAAAACCAATAAAATAAACTAGTCGATCCACGAAAGAATTTGTACTGACTGACTGGCGACTGCGCTAGTCGGGAGTCGGGACGCGTTCATAACAGATGACGTCATCGTCTAAATCGCAGTGTAAGCGGGCGTTTTTAAGTACTCGTTAAGAAATCCCTAATAGCTTCGTCATTTCTTGACGGATTTTGATTATTTAAAAAATAGGATACTCAGAAAGGTATAGCGCACCTGGTATACTGATTAAAAATACAATATTCCATTATGTGATTCATCCTCATTGTCGTGAATCCCTCGTCTCTTACATAGAGTTATCAATTTACAGATATGACCTTTAATTATATTACCCGTTGTCATAATGAATACAATACAAGCACGATATGAGCAACAAAACCTCCTTTGTAGCTCAAAACTAACACAAAAATATTGAAATATAAGAAAAATAATTGATTTATTTGACGTATATGATACATTTATGATTATGAACGCTAATTTCATTCGTGAACATATTCGATTCTATCAAATTTTATCAAAATTAACTTACAGTAGTTATGTATCATGGCTTCAACAAATTTAAAGCGTGGTAAAATAATTGTTACTCAGTCTTGTGAAATTGTAAATAATGTATGTAACTATTTTAATAAAGAATATAATTTATTTAAAAAAGAAGAAAATTTACTTTCAACTTTTTTAATTGATAAATTATCAACAAAAATCGGTAGAAGTCGGTTTCTTAAATTTTTAATTTGGTGATTATAATCAATTATTATTAATCCGATGTAATATCGTACTGTTACTTATGTACATCAAACAGCAAAATATTGACTTTTATCTGTTACGGCTAAAGGTAAGTGTGAACATAAACTTAAGATTAGCCGGCTGAACTTAGATTTATCTTCGAGAAGCAGCTAAAGTTCGATAACACGTTAATTTGCGTCGGGATATTCCATGTTTAGCCGGTTAATGTGCACATTAACCGAAACGAAACGGCTAAAAATGTATTCGTTCTACCTTTCAGTTCAAATGATTGATTAGGCAACGCCTGCTGCCGGTCTATATTTAATTGGATATGGCTTTGCGAGATTTCAATTTCTTGGTGGTCATAAAAAAAAATAACCGAAGGCCACGAAACACACTATCAAAGTCTGGTTGAGCGGAGTGGACACTTTGATGTTTGCACTATTGGCGGCATAGAAAAGCTGAAATGAGAGTGATTATTCCTTTCCTATTTCCTTCTACATTTTTAGCCAAGGGCCTGCGGTTAGACTTAAGTTTAGCCGGCTAAAGATAGAAGAAACTAACATTAACACCTCGTCGAAGATAAATCTAAGTTTAGCCGGCTAATCTTAAGTTTATGGCCGTAACATATCTATGTATTTTTTTATTTAATGTATACAAGTATAGCTGTACTTGTATACATTAAATAAAAAATATCGCGTACATTACCGCGATTTCTTATATCTTCAAATTCATTAATTATTGAAGCTTCAATAAATAATGAATTTTCAAATTCATGTCGCTTCTCTATAATTTTCTTAGGTCTGTGGTTAGTAATGTCATCTTGGCAGATGGTATACATTGCGTTAAGGATACTTCTAATTGAATGCTACATAAAAGAAATCGCGGTAATGTATGTCGTGTCATTTCCGTCTCCGAATTTAGGCGATTATACCCGAAAAAAGCCGAATGTTCAACTGATTTTAATTGTACTGTAATAATAAGTTCCATCGAGTGTCATTAATCAACAGTATAAATAGTACTTACATAACATACACATTACTCACGCCTGTAAATCCCCGAAGGGGCAGGCAGGGGTGTATTAACACCCACATTTCGCCAACTATAATTTTCTATCCCACGTAATAGGGGGCGAGTCTATTGCCGTCTAGCAGGCACTTTGTCATGGGCTGTATGTTTACTGTCGGATAATAGTACATTATGGTACAAGTGAGCAACGTTGGTGATTACCGCCGAGGCGCCATTGAGACCCGAGCCGCCAGGCGAGGGTCTTAAGACAGCCGAGGACGGTAATCATCATGCTCACACGTGCCATACGACGTTTTACAACACACTTGCGAATAAAATAATACTACAAATACTAAATAAACAATACTACAAATTAATTCGTTTTCCTATGCGCGCGCATTTAACAATGGCGGTCGACCATATTTAAAAAAAAAAGAGGTTTGAACTTAACTTTTTTTTACTCTGTTTTTTTTTCTGTACTTAGAGAAAAAAAAAGTCAAATTTGAGTGAACATTTTGTTTATTATACAAGTATTACAAGTTGAAATTATTTATTTAAATACGAAAATGCATCAAATGACCATACAATAGGCGTATTAATTTATTCGTACTATTAAACACGTTATTTTTTGTATCAAAACTTTTTTAAGAACATAGACAATTATAGACACTTCCTATAAAATTTAAAAAAGAATCTATAACTCACTTGTGAATAATAGCAATGAAAAAGTCACAGTTTGATAATAGGTGTCATTACCTGCCTAATTGCGGTAAAATAATATCACTTTTATAAGCAGGTGTGTTGTAAATAGTCTTACTTTATTATTATGTAACTATGAATGTTTAAACATACCTGTGGTGGGAACGGATGCAAGTAAGCAGGCGGTGGCGGTAAAGTTCCCGGGAGTCCAGGTACAGGCTCCAATGACGGCATCGTTTCATTTTTATCGTTGGGACCCTGGCGACCTGCACAGAAAGAGATACAAAGTAAGACATTTACAATTATTCTAAGTTGGCTAAACTAATAAAGCTCAGAGCTTCAATTACCCTCGGCTATGATGTGGTTTTGACACAGATATTGATGCTATTTTAAAATAATTTCGATTAGATATTTAGATTCAGAGAGTAGGCTCTTCGGGCACCAACTGCTGATTCACTTTTAACCTTAGCATATTAAATATTCTACAACATTGTAAGAACATCAGACCCATGCTAAGAGCATAGTTTAGTTAACTTGTGTTCTGGAATCTGGATATCTTTTTTTTTCACGCCGGAGCAGCGGTGTCTTCTCTACAAGACACAAATTCGCTCTTGCGTGGAATACTGCTCGCATCTCTGGGATGGCTCCGCAAAGTACTTACTAGATGCTCTCGACAGGTTGCAGCGACGTGCGGTCCGCATTATTGGGAATCCTGAGATCACTTACACCCTTGAGCCTTTGCAGTTGCGTAGAGATGTGGCATCTTTGGCGGTATTTTACCGTCTCTACCAAGGTGAATGTTCTGATGAGCTCTTCCAAGTAATCCCACCCTCTCCTTTCCTATATAGGACAACACGTGCAGGACTCAGATGCCACCCGCATACGGTGCAAAATATTCCATCAAGAACCAAGCGATTCGGCGACTCCTTCTTCTGCCGCACTATTAAGACTTGGAATTCCTTACCAGCTCACGTGTTTCCCTCCTCCTATAGTCCCGGGTCCTTTAAGCGGGGCGTGAAAAAGCATCTGATGAGGCCGTCAAGCTGAGTGCCACCATTGTAACATGGTACATGTCTGTAATGGTGACCCTCTTTTCAGAGACTTTGCCTTTAGCTTACCATCAGGCGAGGCAAAGTCAAATTGACGTGTCCTATATAAAAAAAAAAAAAAAAAAAAAAAAAATATCTGGACACTCAGACAACGTAATATTTACACTGAGCGGGAAGCAAACCCGCGCCCCCTGCGTAGCAGTCGAACATTCTACTGCAACGGCATAGAGGCCGTCATTCTCGTGATACTTTGATGAATATGGTACAAACCTTGAGATTTGCCCCACTTAATGGTAAGTCTCTTCCCTCCTATGACCAGCCTATTGAAAGTTTTCTCTGCAGCATGTTCTGCAGCACCCCTGGTTGTATACTGCACAAATGCACACTGAGCTCTAGGAACTAATGTCAAGGACCTGGAAAAAAAAAAATTTATTGAGAAATCATTGTGTGCAGGTAATCCCCAACCCTTATTAACAATCATCTTACTTAATAAAGCCCGACCAGTAAAATAAAAAACCTCGCCATATTGCGGTAAACTATTGGAACTAATTTCTTCATATGGTAACAATCTATACAATGTCATTATGGTCATCTGTCAGTGTGGTGTCAATTGTGCGTGTTGTTGAGTTTGAGAGCGCTACAAAACTACAAAACTATAGTAATATGCCGAAAACTATTAAAAGCCAGTTAAGAAAAGTAATTTATAATATAACAAAGTATTTGTCGGATAAAAAGTAGGAAGGATTGGACTCTGTTCCTCTAAATAACATCACGGACCTTGTTGTCAACATGACGGGTAGGACATCATAGAGTACGTGCAACTGAAATTGGCCTAATCTACTGATTTTACTGTGACTAATTATTATTCACATTTTTAGGTATATCCCGATCTTCTGTAATAAAAATACGAAGAGAAGGTCAAACGTCAAATGTATTTTCTACGCCTAAGAAAAATAAGCCTAACGCAAAAAAGAAAATCATGCTCGATTATTTTGATCTCTGTGCTGTTAGGCATAAAATACAAGAATTTTATGCAGTCCGAAAAACAATATCGCGTGGTCCCTGTTATATACATGGTGTAACTGTATGTCTTACTTGTATTTACCATTCCAAGCAGTAAACTATTATACGGATACTACTGTGTTGTGATTTGTGCCCAGTCCTTGTAACCAGTATAACACGCCGCGTCTATTTTTCTATTTTAACCAGAAAACTTAACAAAGAAAAACTTAACTTTTTAACAGAGAAAAAAAAATACATTTTAGTGAAAGTTTTGTATATTAAACACGTACTACAAGTTCTTTCTTTTTCTTTTCTTTCTATATTAATTCGTTTGTAATATTGGACACGATCTTTTTTGTATCGAAACTTAAGAACAAAGCAACTTAATGAAATTAAAAAAAAGATGTCTATAACTCACTTTTGTGAATAATAGCAATGAAAAACATGACAGCCTCCGTGGCGTAGCGGTAGTGAACGCGGCCGCTCAGTGCAAATATTTGTGTGCATTAAATATGGGTATTTGCATTGGTCTGGTCGTGCCTCGGAGAGCACGTTAAGCCGTCGGTCCCGGTTGCCATAAGGACATCTATGGCAGTCGTTACGGGTAGTTGGTGCCCTAAAAAGTCCAAAAACAACGGTCTAGCTGCAAAGCTTCCATATCGCCTAATGTTAACATTGGGTCGTGGAGGTCAGGTGGCAATCGCTTCACGGAAAATATCGAGGTCTAGCCAAATCTGTAGCTATGACTGGTAAAAGCGGACCCCAGACTCCAAGCTGAAAGCTTCGGATGCGACTGGGAATAACGCTAGGAGGAAGAAGAAGCAATGAAAAAGTCACAGTTTTATATTAGGTGTCATTCCGTGCTTAATTGCGGGGAAATAAAAGCCTGTTCATAAGCAAGTGTGTTGAAAAATATTGGCATTTTACATGTGTATCACTATACTTGGTGTTGTCATAATCATAGATGTTTTTGGCGCCCCCAGTACGGGTTTTTTATTTTATTGGTCGGACTTTACAAGTCATCATCTTGTGAGAAGTCATAAGACATTGGTCTTGCTATTACAGTAGAGACCTGCTGAAGCATAGTCAATGTCAAATATTGTATTCTGTATAATACCAATATAAGGATTGTTCCTCTGAAATAATTGAGTTCAATATTTCTGGTTTGGAATCTCAATAATAAAACTTCCTGTACTTATATTTTTTTTTATAAAGAGTACTTTCAGTACTATGATCTCATATTGCTATACTCCATTTGATTAGGTACATAACTAAAAGTATACCTCATAGTGACTTTTTGTAAAAACACATATTAAACAATTAAACAAGGCTAACTAACAGACTAACTAGTGATTCAATTTCGGTTTTTAGTCTTCAAAATAAATTTCTAAACAGAAAAATATTATTAAACTGAGTTTTAAAAAAACATTAAATACACACATCAAGATTGTTTACGTTTTAATAAGTACCTAACCAAATGCAGTATAGTATTCTCATTAACCCCTTCAGCTAAGCTCCATTGCTTAAGTCAGGGGTTATTCCACAAATGTAATGGCCAGGATTCAAATGTAACACCTGTCTCTGAAGCTGACTCTTTAAACACTGAGCTACAAAAAATCTCCTACAAAATGATTAAAAGATTTTACAAACATTTTTACATACCTTATTTCACCATATTGATAAAAGTGACCTCTCAATTCGTCTTCCGAGATATTATCAGGTAGGTTGCCTATGTACAGGGTGGTGACTGTTTTATCTTCTGGTGGAGGTAAGGCAGGCATAGCCGCGGCACGTCGCATCAGCTTCTCAGCTACAGGGTCATTCACTCCATAGTATCTGGGTAGCAAAAAAGAGAAAATATACTTGTGTGTCAAAAAATTAGAAATTGAAATACAGCAATAGGCTCACCCCCTATTACATGGGACCTAATACAATGATTGGTGTAATGTGGGTGTTAATTCACCTACCTAACATTCCAGGGATAAAGCTTAAGCAGTTTAGGTTCAGAATATCCAATTCCCAAAATATCCACAAGGTGCAAAACATCCATATCCCAAAATGTCCAAATCCCAAAATGTATGTAATGTATGTATGTAATGCCATCAATTAGCCTATTCATTAATTAGACTAATATGAATCAATAAGACTAATAGGTACATACTACATATTATATAATATGTAGTACACATTAGGAAAGACTAAAGTAATGGTCGTTATTAAAATAGCAGTCGTTTCAGGACATTATTTACAGGAATAAACATCATGATTGAATGCTATTGGTAGTTCAGTTGATAGGAGACTTTTATCGTTATTTGGTACTTCGTAAGAGTAGGATAGGAAATAAAATAGGAATGCAAATAAGTAGGCATTGTGGATCATAGACATAAGTGTAAGGTGACTATGGTCCATGCATAACTGAATGCAGCTGCGTTATATGATGTCAATATTGCACAGCCTGACCAAAATACAAGTTCTAGATAATTAACTGCGATTAACATGATGGTAAACACATACCTGTCTTTAATATTTTGATCAGCTAATGGATCATCAGGATCAGTTGGTTTCTCATGGCGATACGGGCATTCCTCACCACGTCTACACTCTCCTTTCACCCAGAATGAACACACGTGTGGTCTATTTCTCTTATAGTATGGCGCTGTTCTAGCTAAGCGTAACAACAAGTCAGAAGCTCCTTTAGATTTTAATGCCGAGTTGCTAGGTTGTGTTGAGTCAAACTTAGACATCTGGCTATCTAAGTTTTGGATATAATACTCCTTATTTACTTCATTACGAGGTAAGTCATCTTGTATTTTAAGCGCAGCATCTCTTACTTGAATAGGTAAGCCATACTCAAGATCTAATAGACATGTTTGACACACATTCTTAAGCTTAGAACATGTCTGGCAAATCTCCGTCTTCTTGAAACGCATCCGTGCGCCTGGACACCAGCGAAATACGGTGAATGGTCTGGCACATATTTTGCATTCCTTCCCATATTTTTCTTTGGTCTGTAAAAAGCAAATTCATAATAGCGTCAATATTATTCTTACCAATACCATTATCATTAAAACAAGTAATATTTTATCACCCAGTAGTTATATTAAAAAGCCAGCTAAAAATATTTACCATACGAATGTAGGGGTTATCTCCAAGACATGTTTGACACAAAATTGGAAAATCCTGTGAAAAAAAGGATGCGTGTTAGATTGCTGTTAATTCAATAGATATAAAAAGGATATGCAATATATTAATATCTTACCGAATCTTCCCAATTTTGACGATTGTAAGTATTTGTTGATTTAGACACAGCCATCACGACTGAAGAAACATTAACGTATATAGAGGTAACAGACCGTTATCTATATAACACCTTAAACTAATTATATTTTGTTTGTAAGCTGTTGTCTTCAATAATCTACTAAAATAATACAACGTGTGAAATTGTAATTGTAAATGAATGTCAATGAAATGAAAATGAAGTGTGATGCGTCCTTAGAGTATATAGGATGCGTCGCGGAGTACGTAGTAGTGTTGCCATTGTTGCCAATGACCACGATCTGAATTCCCCACAAACCTGACTGAAAATCCCCAATTTGCGTTTGGGGGTCCATAACAGAGAGTATAGCAAGAATAATATATAGGATAGGAAGTGCATGAAATTAATATTCCCTACATTTTCCTCACAAATTTTCATTAAAGAAAACGGTATGAAATTAAACATATATTTGAAAATTTTTTGCAAACATGCTTTTTCGCGCGTATCTTGTACGTGCAATGTGTATGAAGTGTATGCTTTTTCTCTGTTATTTCGTATGTTCCAATTGGCTGGATGTCGTTAGATATGTCCATATGTCTTAAAAACCCAGGTAAATTTCGACAGGTGTTTAAAAAATATCAAAATGTTGGGTTAATAGGTTTAAGCACTAAATTCGGAGTCGTAATTTTTGTGTTCCGTACCTCAAAAGGAAAAAACGGAACCTATAACACTTCGTTGCTTAGAGTATACATTAACTATACAGCGCGCCTATTGAGTAAAAACTGTAAGCACGAATATTGTTCATACCAAGGCTCCTAGCTCAACCTCAATCAGTAGTAAAACGATACCCGTCAAAGTGACTTCACAAATGGCATATAAATCGACATTATAAATCAGTATTTTATGTTACGTCGTATATTTATAGCATTTATTGTTCTCGTAATACGTAAAATGCTACCATTATTTTGTATCTTTGTCTTAATTTTGTCCCTCCATGCAAATTGAACAAAGAAATTCTCAACATTATACTGAATTCATAAGGTCAACTGTTGATATTTTCGGTAATGCTTAAAACGTCACTATAGATGCGCTTAAACCATCGTTATGCATCTGTCACGCACGGGTATGAACATAAAGTGCTAACGCTCGACTCAACGGACCCGAGCGATACGCGCGCTCTCATATATTCTAAGCTTTGTTGTCTGTCTGTCTATCTATTAAAGCCTTTTCGCTTTTCCTCAAGAATGCGTGAAGGTATTAGGTTGAAATTAATATCAAATACTCTGCAACTTCAAACAGAGTGCAGCATCTTACAGCTGTGAAAAAATTCAACGTCTCATAAAAATATATATCGATATACCTCGATGATGGGCTGTTTGTGCACTCGCGACGTAGCTCACGTAGCAAAGAAATCAAGATTTATTACCTATTTATAACCATTATGTAAAAATCCAATTTAGATATTGGTAACGTTAATAGACCTCTTGAAATTTCCCGCCAAACTCACAGAAACAAACCACCTCCTGCGATATTTATTGAGGCTCATGTGTATGTAGCCACTAGCCAATAATGAGCTAAAGCATCTCTAATAATAATACCATACTACTGGATAAATTGCGTATAACCGTAAATAAATATTAATAATAATTTATCCGTATCCATATCCACATCCATACTACTTACCACTTATTACTTGGTCTAAAGTCAATGATGTCTCACATTTTCCCCACCTAAGCGCAATCCCCACAAATTCCCCAATCGGGCTGAAAATCCCCACAGCTTGAGCGAACTCCTTACACATTGGCAACCCTGGTACGTAGACCATAGACTAATAAATAAAGAAAGAAAGAGAATATAGAGAAACCATAGTCTAATTAGAAAATATCTATTATAAATTTATGTTAGAAAATCATTTCATTTTCCTTCACAGTCCTCTTCGAATCACTGACAGATGTGACATAAAAAATTTCCATGTGGCTACACTACTGTCATTCCGCAGATTTCTAGAGTGATGTTGATTTTATTGTGAAAAATGGTGTTATCGAAATGGTTTCTCGGTTGAATGGAATAAATGTGAGCCATGAAAGGAAGAGTTTATTGCAATTAATATCTTGACAAGTTGATAAAATGACTTGAAGATGAAGAACGGCTGTAATGAAAATTTGGAGGCTAAAGTTGCCGAGCGGGCTGAACGTGCCAAAAAACTCTATCGGTAAAGAATATAGATTAATTTGTTGTTACATGTTTTTAAACATTTCAAATAGCACGTTCTCAAGACTTAATAACCTTGTAATTTTGCTTTATATTCAAAGAATTTAATTAGATGCTAAGGTCAAAGGTGAAACGTAATATAAACTGACAGACTTACATGTTTCGTTTGCTATAATCTAACAGTAAAAACTATTTTACTAAGTGCGTAATTTGCATAGTAGAGTTAATAAGGCGTTGCTCTTTGTTTTCAGGTATGTTAGCGATGTAGCAAGGCGTATTGGCGAAATGACAACAGCAAGTCGGTCCATCCACGATCTATTCTCGACTCAGATTGAGGTTCAGCGACAAAAGCTTCGTGATAATTGTGAGAAATTAATATTTCTCGATCCAGCAAATTATGGCAAAAAAACTCTTGAGTTGCTTTGGAGAAAAGTATATTATGATACTGTGACAGCGGCCAAGAAGTTCAAAGAAACAGACAATGACAACGATAGTTATTTATTAACTCATATTGTTTGTGGTATTGGCCATTTCCATCACTTCATTTATAGATTGGAAACAGACATGAAAGTACAATTGAAAAAGCTAGACTACACTCATTTGCACAAAGATGAGGAGTTTCGTGAAATTTCTGTCGCACCAACTGATGATGAAACTCAATTTAGCCGCATAGCTTTACATTCATGTCTAATATACCTTGGAGATTTATGTCGTTATCAGGTAGAAATATTTCATGATTTTGATCCATCAATCGCAGCCCGATACTATCTTCAGGCTGCCCATGTTGATATGGCTTCAGGAATGCCCTACAATCAACTTGGAAATTTATATCTTGACAAGAATTACAACTTAGATTCAGTTTGCTACTATATACAATGTTTAAGTTGCACGACACCATTTGATGGGGCAATTGGAAACCTTACAAAAATATTTGAGAAGAATGGGCAATGCTTTGATTCGAATAATCATCCTGAAACATTGACTCAAGCAGAACACATACAAAATACAATATCGGACTTTCTAGCTCTGATAGAAATATGGTATCTTGGGAAGAATGATACTAATATACCACAGAGATGTGGTACAATTGCTCAGGAGCTGAAAGTGGCAATGGATTTTGTCAAAACACCTTTACCTGTGTTGGATAAAAATTATAATGAATATACACAAGCTGTTGAAGAAGAAGACTCCAATCCATCTTGCTTGAATGCAAATCTTGTGCATAAAATTGTACTTATTTGTCTATTTACAATGACAAAGGTAACTGAAACTGATGAAGTGAAAGCCTTTGCTTGTAAAGCTTTTAGCCTAGCCCTGTTGTCGCAACTACTTCAAAAGCTATTGCAACAATTACAGTCCCTTGGTCTTAAAAATCCAGCCTGTAAATATAAACCAAAACATTATGTACAGCAACCTACACTCAATACAAACACAGAACAAGATCAATCCGAAAAAGAGCCTACTGTAGTTGAAACAGTAATAAATAATGGTACAGAAAATAGTCAAGAGAATGACATACAAGAATTGAAAGAAAATATATCTGAAGAAAATAATGAAATAACACAAAATGGTGATATCAAAACAACTGGCAAAAAAGCTATAACTAAACGTCGACGACGGCGGCGTCTTGCATCCTCAGGCAGTTCTGATTTATCAGATGATGATACAGAAAGTGGTGAGACAGAGACCTTCGAATCATGTTCTGATGAAGAAGATTTTTCTGAGTCAAGTCAAAGTCAATCAGATGAAATGGGTCCTAGTGATGAGTCCTGTTATGAACCTTCGGATAATGAAGATGTTATTGAACTAAACAATATTGAGGATACAGCAGATTTAAAACAAGTAAACAAAGATAACATACCAAATGGCGATGTAAATACAAAGATACTGGACAAAGATGACTCAAATCCTCATACTGATATGAACAAAGCGTTAGATGTACAGGGACTACAAAATTTCTTGCTTGGCGACAATTTCTTGCCAAGCATCAAATTACTTCAAGATTGGGCCCTTAATGAAAAAGATTTAATTTTGTCTTGTGGAGATAGTGGGGAGTCACTTTTTCAATGTGTTGTAGATTTGCTCAATATATTAACATTTTATTTTAATCCCAAAAGTAATGAAGATAAAGATTGTCAAGTTTTGAAATATTGTAGAAACACTGCAAAGAAATTGAAATTAGAATACAAAACTATACCTCTACCCGAAGATATTAATCTACGAGGCACTAACATCTGTAAATTTGACAAAGATGCGGCTGAATGGCAAGTTTTAGATAGATACAATCTGTGTCTGTATGATGAAAATGTGATAAGAATTCTAAATTTTGTTGACTTTGGAAATCATATTGCAAAGATAATACCTCGCATAAAATACAACAGATCACTCAAGGTTTTCTATTTGAAGAAAACTCCTCTACCTAAAGTTAATATAAAAATCAACCACAAGAGAAGCAGAGAATGGCACAATTCCAAAAAACCTCATGTAAGTATACTCACTTTTAAGAAATGTAGATACCTTAAATTTGCTTGTTTTAATCATCTTTTTGTATTTTTATGCAGGCTGACTCAAATGAAGGCGGACTATTACGACGTCTGGGACGATTGTGGCTTACATCACAAGTGCGCGAGTTGGAACGCACTGGTCAAGCTCCCGTGCCAGCACTACTCGCTCTTGACACTGCCACTCTACACAAACACTTGCGTCGAGTCAAACAACTATTACGCGCCCGACATTTCATACTACTTATTCCTTCTGTTGGTAAGTATGATACAGCATATTATCGAGTTCGTTTCAAATTCTTATAAGTAACATGCCTAATTTATAAAATTTAATGTTTAGTGCTTCAAGAGCTGGATAACTTGAAACGGGAGGAAAGTTCAGCCCGCGATGCAATACGCTGGCTAGAAGTTCAACTGCGCAGTGGCTCGCGCTTCTTACGCGCTCAGAGACCTGGTCAATCCAAACCATTACCACTGTTGAAGTACCCTCGAAAAGCGCCTCCACATATTCACAACTTTATCCAAATATTGGAATTCTGTAATCACCTTATCGCTGAAGATAAACAAATTCAGGGAGGTAATGGTGATCCAGACAGCTCACTACAAGGCAAATCTACACCATTGCTGATATTGCTGGTTGGGAATGAACGGGTCAGTGATGAAGAGCAGTACAAAGAATTCAGTGTAACTGGTGCTGCTCACGCTGCTGGAATTTCCGTGGAGTTTTTCGGAGACTTTTATACTAAATGGCGTCAAAGTATCCATAAGAATGGCAAAAAGAGATGAACACCACATCATAGACTTCAGGACTCGACTGCAGCAAACAGACGGACAAAGATGGTCAACGGTTTCAGTATACAGAATTGAAACCACTCTTTGAGAGAGTCAGAATGGCATATTTGCGTGCTTACTAAAGCTGAGCGCAATGCAAAATGTAATAAAATAAATATCGTAATTGATATTTGTTTTCGCGGGAATTTTAAACTAATGGTGGGTACTTTACCTAGCTATTATAAGTTTAGATAATATCATTTTTCACATTTCATTAGGTCATTTTTATTTTATTTTCGTACCTACTCATTGCATTTGAAGAAATACCTACATATTCATCTATCATGCATGAACATCCACCACTTCTTATTTTTCATCTAAAGCTTGTTTATCATCCATTTTAATCAATAGTTACCGTTCATTTAATTTTCTTTTACTTGTGTGCAAAAATAATTGGTTCTTTATTGATTGCATTTCTCATTGGAATAAAAATGTTATCACTATAACAACTTGTATTCTTTCTATCCCGAATCGCAACAGATGGTGTTAGTCACATTATAATAAAATTATTATAAACATCAGTCGCATCATAAAGCAGTTCTAGGATCTATTTTATCACAACAACCCGCCCACGCTTCGCTTGGATGCAATGTAAAATGGAAACTTCTAATTATATCGTGAAAAACGTGGGTCCTTACTTCTAGCATTTTTATATTCGTCGTAAGTGTCGTAACTTCTACACGAAAGATTCGATTCCAATCAGAGTCAAAAGTTTTAGTAGGCATGTAGGTAGCTACATAATCATTCTTGATTTAAGAAAAACTTTTAGGATTGTTTCCTTCTGGCTTAGCCTTTACGCTAGGCGTGAAAAAGCATCTGATGAGGCTGTCAAGCTGAGGGCCATCATTGTAACATTGTTGGTGACCCTTTCTTTGAGACTGCCTTCAGCTTAGCATCAAGCGAGGTGAAGTTATATACAGGGTGTGTTTTTAAGACAGACGCAGTAAAGGCATGTACCTCAAACGTTATAGTTACAGTAGAACATTCTTAGGAGACTTCATCGTTTTAAGATATTCTAAATTGCATTCACGAATTTGGAAAAATCGTAGTCAGCAAAAAAATGCAAGAGTTCAAAAAAAGCTTTTGATGCAAATCGATTCCATTTCATATAGGGATGAAAACTGAGGCCATTCAAGTTATGAGTACCTAATAGAAACGACAGATAAGGTACAGATATTCGATACGATACCTCCTTTAGATATTCAGGGCCCGAGACCTCACCTGCAAGGTAGGTAAACCTGGACCTGCTTATTGAGTACTGACGTATGGTGTGTCGTGGGCTTTCCTTTCGGGTTTGGGGGTTCAAACGGCAGTTACTAGAGTAAAACACAAAATAAACTAACTCAGGATTCGGTATCGGCCCATGAGGCATGACGTTGACCGAAGGGCGGATCCATTAAGGTATGGTGGTCATGAGATTAGTCGTGTCCTAATAGCAGCTGGGTAGAGTAAAAATCGACTGGTGGTATTTTTAGTAAAAAAAAAAAACAATCAGTTAATTGTACACTATTTATTTATTATTTAAAATGATCCTAAAATACGAGATAAATAAAAAAATAAGTTATGTAACAAATATAATGTACAAGATCAAACTAAGCCAAAACGAGCACTAAAATAATTTAATAAAATTTTAATATAATTTTAAAGGCACCCCCAAGGTCTATCAACCTGTTACATCACAAGACGGAGAACGAATTTCATAGTATCTAAATCAGTGAAGTTTTAATTACAAATGGGTATCGTTAAAATTATGCAAAAACTGCAATACAAGCAGATAAGGGATGATGCGTTAAACTTAACACATAAAATGTGGTGCACAAACATGATAACTTTATACAACCATTACCAGTTTCTCTGGTGTTGGTTATTATCTAATATTATTTAATGTAGAAGACTTGATATTACAACTATGTATATATTATTATTATACTATTTATCTATATACTATCAATGGAGGTTATTCAAAAACAAGTTCATTAACTTACAAAATAATGAATCAATACAATAATGTACAAAATATACATTACTTTTAACAATTTTTCAACAGTCTTATAACTTTATATATCTATACAGTATTGCACTTAAAACTCAAGTGTAGAGTAATGTGAAGATATCATCAATACATAAAACTTTATGAGATTATTTCTAACTTATTCTATGCAACGTCGTAAATAAAAGAATGCCATATCTATTATGCTGCCAGAGTTATATATACAGGCAGATACAATGAGTTGTATAAATGCCAAGGTTCACAAAATTATGAGGCTTTATAGTTCATTTAGTCACTACGTTCACAACACCTTGCCCACTAGCAACCCACCAGCTGTATTAGCTGTTGTACTGTGGAGCGGTCCAATAAACACAAGTCAAAATCAAATGTTTGTGTTGTTACTTCATATCGCCCTGTTTCAGCGATTAGATTCACTACCCTCTCTAAATCTTCATTGTTTTTAATCTTCATAATACGTTGTTGTAACTCACGCAGTTGTACCATGTAATCAGGCGAGAGATCTCCAGGTTCCGCATCTTCTCCAAGGCTGCTAGATACTCCGTTATCCTGGACTTTAGTTTCAGCCGATGTGGAGCCACTGCTTTCACCACGCTCTGTGTCATTAAATGCAGGTGGACCTACACTAGTTTCAGTTTTAGCTGATTTTCTTTGTTCTATATTCTCTATGCTTTCCCTTTCTTCTTCAGCTGCTTTTCGTTTGCGCCGCTTTTCTTCTCTTTTAGCAGATTTATCCTTATGTTTTTTTGATTTCTCTTTGTGAGGTGGTGGAGGCTCTGCTATGGGCTCAGGTTCCGGCTCTGGTTCAGGATCTATTTCAGGATCAGGGTCAATCTCTGGCTCAGGTTCTGGTGAAGGCTCATGTTTGATGGGTTCTGGGGATGGGTTTTCAATTTTGACTTTAATATCCTCGTCATCCCCAATAATGGAACCTTCTGAATCTGAATGACTACTATTGGCAGTTTCATTACCAATATGTGAAGTTTTGGCCAAACCACTTTTTGAACTACACTGGGATGCTGTATCTATTGAAATAGGTGATGCAGGTTCAGGTATAGGACGCTCTTTTTGTATGGGGGTTTCTCTATGCTCCATAACTTCAATTTTTTCTGGTGGTATATCCCTAACTTTATCATGTTTGTGCTTCTTTTCCTTACTTGATTCCTTGTGTTTATCTTTAGATTCATCTCTTTTCTTATCTTTCTTTTTGTGTTTGTGTTTTCTGGGATCTGATTTATCTTTCTGCTTGTGGTTTTCAGGCCGATCTTCACTTTCTGTGGGAGGCGTTTTTCTAAGATTTTCCATTGAGAATTTATTTAAGGTCTTTTCTGGTTTCATGGGTTTATTTTTTACTGTTGGTGAATCCTTTGAAGGTTCTCTTTCTTTCAGAATATCTCTGCTTTTAGGTATTTCTTTAACTACTTCTTTAGGTGGTTCTTTGGGTGATTCTTTCAATTTGTGGCTTTCTTTTTTGTGTTCCTTCTTCTCTTTCCGTTCTTTGTCCCTGGCATGACTTTTTTTATCCTTTTTCTTTTTCTCTTTCATTTCCTTTTCTATTTTCACATCAGAAACTTTTTCTTCAAGTTTTGTTTTCTTTTGATCAATACTCTCAGAATTATGCTTAGGTTGCTTGTATTCTTCTTTAATGCTAGAGACACTACTGGAATGTGGTGGACTAGGTGCTCTTCGAACAGGACTTCCAGCACGTTGTTTTTTACTCACCTCTGGTGAGAGAGGCCTTTCGTTTGGTCTTTTATTTGATTTCTCTTTTGACTTTTCTTGTTCCTTGTGAATTTTATTTTTTTCAGACCTTCCTTTATCTTTTTCTTCTTTAATTTTTATCTTATCTGATTTGATTTCTTTGTGCTCATGTTTTGGTTTCTTATCAGAACTAGACCTGTCCTTCTCTTTTTTATCTATTTTAATGGGAGGCGCAACCTTATCATTCTTCTTAGGATCTGGAGATACCTTTGGTGGTTTTTGAATAGGAGGTCCAAATAAATTCTCAAAACTACTTGTTCTGTGTGGCACTTCATCCTTGTGCTCTTTGGACTTGTGTTTTTTAATGTTATCTGATGATAGTTTAGGCTTACTAACAAGCTGCTGCTTTTCTTCAGTAAATGAATCTCTACTTCTACTTTCCTGATCTGGGTTGGTATAATATGCTTCGTTACTAACAGGTATTCCACCACCCTTGAAAAGTTTTTTCCTGAACTCATCATTGGGGTTTTGAAAAATGTAACGATCCCTTAGCAACCCACTTTGTTGTAAAGTGAAGTCATATGAGAACTGGATTTTCTTAGGTTCATCTTTATTTTTTAGATATATTTCTATAGGAAATGTGAATCCTGCATATCCAGATTCTTTTACCGAAAATGGAGGTTCCTTTACAACTGTGAAATAAAAGCATACAAGAAAATTATAATTAAGTATGTATTTAAGAATTGTAATTATTTAAGAGGATTATAAACAAGACTACACCAAGACATTGTAAATAACAACATTTAGAAATTGGATACTTTGACTTTTAAAAATAAACAAATTGTTCAAGTACATTTCTTTGACCTAGATAAATAATAACAAAGCAAATGATTACCTCTTCTTGGCTTTTTAAACGTCGTGTGTAAATGAAAGACAACTTTTTCTACGAAGTGGCTAATTTCAGCTCCTTCCGCGCCGCGAAGAAATACTTCCCAATCGTGGGTAAATCCTTCCGGCGTTTGTTTGGATCTTAGAGAGGCGACATGCCCTATTTCGAAACTCACTTTTATTGCAGAAGACATTCTGAATCTGTAACAAAAATAGTATATATAAATTAAAGAAAATAAGTTCACTGTACTATGTTCTGCGCGAAATAATAATATGCAACAAAAACATCACTTCCTAATGTATGTGCTTACCTTCATGAGCCACTACTGTCTGATATTATATTAAAAACATATCAAGTGCAATTTAAAGTCTTAATAAATCACTTATTTGATAGATATAACAAAAATCCAAAATAATCTTTTAGCGCCCTTGTTATTTTGGTCCGCCATATTATTTTATGCGAACGAAGTTAACCATAGATAGATCATAACATAATCCATAGACTTAGATACTACATAATCTCATAAACTATAGACAACTTTGTTTCATGTTGGTAACATAATTTTTTTTTTCTGTATGATTTTTTACTTTTTCCGGACCACCACCGGAAAAACCGGTGGGTACTTTGAGATAAAGACTATCTTTATGGCGCCTTTAGACTCTTGGCGAGCGCTTTCGGCGAGAGTTCTCGTGCGAGACAGTGAGTGCTACCATTCACACTCTCGTCAGGTTCACTTGCGGTTGCGGCCGTCGAGAGAATGGACGCATTTGAAATTGCGCTAATGTAAACATTTTCTAAAGGGAAGCCGATGGAAAAACTTCTTACGTCCTATGAAACGACCATAACAATTTTTTATGGAATTATACATATCTACAACGACTTCCCTTTGCACAGCAAGCCGGCAGGAATTGGGTTATTAATATCCCCTCGCCACTGATCTACCTACAAACGTACCAATGTACAACAAAATGTTGTATGTCATAACAAAATGAAGCGTCGTCGGTAGCTTAGTGGTTATGGAGTCGGCCTGTCGGCCTTACGATCGAAAGGTCTCCGGTTCGAATCCTATAATACTACCGATGAGAACCTACTCCTAACATAAGCATTTCGGCTTATAGTACGGTCAACGAATGGCGCAAAGGAGGGTATAGAGTGCGTGAGCGGGAACCTAAGCGATTTCTTCAGAAATTTATTCAGACTACTTAGAGAGAAAACATACTAAAAGTCCTGACGTCTAGGTGTCGAGCCAGAGGGGGGAGGGGGGGGCAAAGGGCTTAATTTTAGGTTTTTTGTTAATACATCAAAAACGGTGCGTTGTAGCGAAAAATGTTCGAAGATGAAATAATGAAAGCTTATAAAATTCTCTATAACTTTGATCTTATATACTTTTCCATACTCCTACCCGTTTTTGAACTACACGCTCTGGAAAAGTGAAAATTAAAGTTATTCAGCGTGATGTGAAAATTTAGGCCAAAGCCATTAACTGATGTGAAAAATTATCTTAAAATTTATTTTAACATAAGCTGGAAGTACCTCCACGTGGTGAAGGCGGTTACAGTAAGAAATTGCGTTTTTTATAACAGCGGATAACTGAGTTGAGGTGAGAAAAACAATCATGAAGATTGTTTTTCGTGTACCTAATACTCACTGTAGATAACGCGTCCTTACTGGCTAAAACCCCCATTAACATCGTATACATGCCTTCGGGTTTATGTTATTATTAGTTTTCGTAATTTTATTTTGCTTGGCACGGTAGCCTACCCGGTAACGCAGGGCAGCAGCCACAAAATATTTTTAACATATACCTACACTGTTATTATTAACACTATCTAATATGAGTACTAATAAGTGTCCTGTATGTAATGAAGATGTGGTTAAAGGAAGTAACAATGTCTCTGAGGTGAAAGAAAAGGGAATACTGGGTCTTCTTAATGCTAGTAGTATGCATATTTAATTATGTTCTTTGAGAAATGATACATGGGGTAACGAAGTTCTTTGTTGTTTGGCCTGCACTAACGATCTTGTTGCTGAAGGAGCAAAATATCACAAAGACTGCTATTATTCATTTTGTGAAGTCTGTCAGTTACCCAAAACTCCAGAAAGCTGAGATCCCTAGAGAGAAATTTTTGCTTATATGGAGGGAAGCACTGATACTCAGTTTTCTCACTCTAATACTCGGTGTTGTAACAGGTGCCAAACCCCAGTGGCGAACTATCAAGGCCGAGTTGGAAAATAAATATGGGGATCGAATACTGATCACACCAGGGGTCAACCGTTTCAAAACGCCGCGCCGCCGGTGGTGTGTTTTAGAGACTTTGGGTAAAATATTATCAAACAGGCATGGTACTCCTAATTGTAATGGTATTCTCCTAATTGCATCCGTGGCCAAGATGACCTCGAAGGAACTTCATCCCTCGCACACTCAAGCTGTGGAATTAACTCCCCGCGATGGTTTTCCCAAGCGACTACAATATGGGGTTCTTCAAGAAGGGCATTAGAAGGTTTCTTCAGGGTCGGCAGCACGAGTGTGACGCCCCTGATGTTGCATACGTCCATAGGACACGGTAACCACTTTCCATCAGGTGGGCCGTGTGCTTGTCTGCCACCTAAGTGGTATAAAAAAAATTTAAAAAAAAACATACCCGCCGTGCGATAATTTTATTAATTAAAATTAATTCCTTAATTTTCACTTTTCCAGAGCGTGTAGTTCAAAAACGGGTAGGAGTATGGAAAAGTATAAAAGATCAAAGTTATAGAGAATTTTATAAGCTTTCATTTCATCTTTGAACATTTTTCGCTACAACGCACCGTTTTTGATGTATTAACAAAAAACCTAAAATTGAGACCTTTGCCGATTTTGATGAAATTTGGTATATTATACCCAAAGAGTATAGTAATATATAGGATTAGACCTTGAGAAAGGACATAGGCTATGTTTGGTCGCGATAACCGACATCCACAAGGGCAGAGCCGCGGGTAAAAGCTAGTTTATTATAAAAATCTTTCCAAACAATACATGCTTTTATTTCCTATGTTCCAATAGACTGCATGAAATGTGGTAGTTAAGGCAAAAAAAACTCAAGTCCTCTTCTGTCTATCTGTCAAAACCTTTTCTCTCGAGTGCGTGAAGGTAAGTTGAAATTAATATCAAACATAGATGATGGTCTGTCTATGAACTCGCAAAGTAGCTAGGAAATCAAAACTTTTCAAAAGAAAAATCCTTGTTGGGTTGTTGGAATCAATTTTGGACATTGGTTACATTATCGATAAACACAACTTCACTTCACTATCATCATTGACATCATCATCATCATCACTATCATAATCATCACTACATATTATAAAACAAAGTCGCTGTCGCTGTCTGTCCGTCCCTATTATGCTTAAATCTTCAAAACTATGCAACAGATTTTGAAGCGGTTTTTTTTAATAGAGTGATTCAAGAGGAAGGTTTATATGTATAAGACATGCATAATATTTTAGAGAAACACTGATAAATTTAAAGATAATACTACGCGGGCGGAAAATATGGTGGTACGTAGTTCGCCGGGTCAGCTAGTGTGATATATGTTCAGGCCTATACTCTAAGATTGAGGCCCATTTATATTCCCAATAAAGAGTTAAATAATTCGTACTTAACTGTCGGATATTTTGCTTTAAAAATTTATCAATACTTGTAATACTACAAGTATTGATAAATTTTTAAAGCAAAATATCCGACAGTTAAGTACGAATTATTTAACTGAATTAGTGGTAAGCCACTAAACTTATTACTTCTGAGTTCAGGTCTAGAGTAAATGTCTAAATTTCCCGCATTTTCCCCACATAAGCGCAATCCCCACAAAGGGGGTTGGGTAATATTGGCGTCGTGTTGGAATTGAGCGGCCATCAATGAATTTGGTATAATATGAAAGTAAACCGACTAAAGTCTTCCTAAACCTTCTATTTCGAATTCAGTTCGACTAGCGGGTGTGGCATTTTCAGAAAACTTTAAATACAGTTAGGTATGTTTTTTTAAAAAGAAACAGAACTGCATTTAAGGAATGCCGAAAAATCGTTTGCCACGCCCTGTAATCGAACCAACTACAATTCGAAAAATAACACCCTGTATTTTTATTGCATCAATCGATAGGGTCGATCATAAGGATCAAATCTCCCTAACAAACTTGGCAAATTAAATGAAAGGAAATCCATGAAATAGAAGGTTTAGGAGGATTTTAATCGGTTCGACTACCGGATGTGGCATTTTCAGAAAACTTTGAATGCAGTTTTGTTTCTTTTTAAAAATAAGGTAATGTTTCCTTTAAGTAAAATTCGCTATCTTTAGTATTAGGTTACTTTCCTTCAAGATAAATTCGAAATGTTCCACCCTGTATATCGCAGCTCCGATATTACTTACAATGAAAATAATGATATTTGTACGTGTGTTTAACACAGTACAATGAAGTGGTATCAAAATTATTGATGGCCGCTGAAAAAATTAATGACGCCACGGTCCATACAAGATTACCCAATCCCCTTTCCCAATAAGATTGAAAATCCCAACAATTTCCCCAATCGGATTGAAAATCCCCACAGTTTGGGGAATTCCCCACACATTGGCAACGCTGAGTAGCCTGTCAATGTCATGCAAAAAAAAAAATACAGCAGAATAGAATACAGATAATAAATTGTAATAAATCTTTATTTTCTTCCACGAAAATAAGACAGATAACCTGCAATCTGCAACTAAAAAGTGAATCGTTTTATAGATTTTGTACATAATTAACTAACGGTCTTAGGAAGGGCTATTATCATAGGTTAAAAACTTTAATATATAGACATGTCAGGCATCATGTCAGCAATCTTTCAACCCCTCAAGTAAGTATTTAATATTTATTGATACAATATAATTATGTTAATCCAGAGCTTTCAAAGTTGGTGTTTGTATCAAGTTAACTTTGTTTATTTTTATATTACAGAGCCGTACGACAAAGTGTGCAGGCTACTCTTATCACCAGTAATAGTTTGGTAGTACCAGAGTGCTTTTCACTATCCTCAATCCGAACTAAAGTCCGGTGCTATTTCCCTCGGCCAAATGAAGTAAGACGAGTCCGCAGACATGGTTGGGAGACAAGAATGTCTACTCCAAATGGCCGTAAAGTCATCATGAGAAGATTACTAAAAGGAAGATTTGTTTTAACTCACTAATGAATTATACCTATATTATATATAAATTGTAATTACTTTATGAAGTGGTGTATTGTAGTGTTGTCTTAGAAATATAAATTAAAATAAAAAAGCCAAAAACTAATGATTTATTTATGAGCTTCATTTGTTAACAGTTTACTCATTTAAACTACACATTACACTTAGGAACTAAACTTGTAAAAAATAACAAAATCTATGCATTTCTATGATCTGCAAATTTTTACAGTGAGCATTACCATGATTGCAGTTTGGAACTCTCTCCTGGCTACTTAAAGTATCTATATCACTCACAATTGTTACCCATAGCTTTGGAAATGTAATAAAAACAACTTGTTCTATGCAATTTAATAACTTTTCAAAACCCTCAATAGATCAACAACACATTAATAAATTACACTTACATGTTAAAATTTCATCAATAGGTACCAGACTAATTGAATAGATATTTTGGTTGTGAGTGAACAGAGTCATCAGAGTTTGTCGGAGACTTGGCCGGTTTAAGGAGATTGGAGATTTCAGAAACAACCAAAGTGGTAAGTTTGATAATTGCTAAGTGTGCCGCTAATTGTAACACTAATGCTCCAAAGCCCTTGTACAAGCCGGACACACCTTCCTTAGCAACGGTACTGTTGTAACAGTCCATGAACCCTTCATATCCAGTTAGTATAGGTATCACAGATGTACCGGTATCTAGGTTGTCTATAATTGTCCTAGTTCCCTGTAAAGAAGTAATATAAATTAGTGAGATGCAACATTCTTGGCTGCCATAATTTGATTCCTAACTCAGCTTGACTTCATATTAAGAGTAAGTAGGTACTCATAGGTGAGCTGAGAGAGCACAGAATCATCAATAACCTAAGCATTGGCTTTTTTACTATTGAATAATTTGCAATCCAAGTATTGCTTGACATTTTTTAATGCATATTTGACTTCACCTCGCCTGGTGGCAAGCTAAAGGCAAAATCTCGGAAAAGAGGGTCACTATTATACCAAAGTACCATAATATGTACCATTTTACAATGGTGGCATTCAGCTTGATGGCCTCATCAGATTTATAACAAGATTTTTTTTTGGTACTTTGAATATGAACACAGTAGTTGCCAATTTAAACAGGTATTACCTCTCAAAAGCACTGACAGTTCAATGAAAAAGTATCCCCAATAATACACAAATGACATGTACAAGAAGTATGCACTATCTCGCTAAGATAATGATAATGATTATATTGATACAATATGTGATAGTGCTTTTTTATATTCACCTGTATATGAAGCCTATGAATGATAGTTTCAACTGGGAAGAATAAAATCTCCATAGAAATAAAAGCAAATATATTTGCTTTAAGGCTGATGTCCTCAAGCAGAGGGTTTCGTGAACTTTTGCTGTAGTTCATATTGTATGATTCACTGAGTTCGTGTTTGTGCCTTTGTTGGAAACGCAGAACCTTTTCTGTCATTTTCTTCAGAGTTATGCTGAAAAAGAAATAAATTTGTAGATGTTTGCTATTCCAAACTGCAGTTTTTTAAAGTTCTGTATTCTGTACATACTGTGTAAGGTATTTAGTGAGGCCTAGAGCAACTGTCGGCAGCACAATAGCCCATATTGGAAGCATTCTGCCTCTGCTAGGAGTGCCCCACTCCAAAATTCGCATGAATCCTTCTCTGAACACATCAAATAAGGCTGGTTTATCACTTGCAATATCACTCTGCACTGTTTCTACTAAACTGGCTGAGTAGAATGGTGTGATTATTGCTAAGCTTACACTGCAAAAAAAAAAACTTGTGAGTAAATAAAAAATGAGAGAATATAAAATTGACAGTAATAAATTCTATATAGTTTTCACCATTTCACTGCAACATGTTGTACAAACTGCAAAACAGAATTACATTTACCAATTTCCCTGGAAAAGATAATATAAATTTAATACACAATCATAGTACTTATGTACAGACAGAAAAAAAAATGATAGGAGATCAATGTTTAAGGGAAAACTATAATATCAAGGAATGTAAAGGCTACAAAAATACAAAGGGATACTACAAGAAGCTACAATTCCTTTTAAAACCACTTTTTGAGTGGAAATCCACAAACATACAATTAATGTCTGAAATGTACACCTGGGGTGAAATCTATAAAGTGCTCAAGCTTAGGTAAATCTTGGCTTATTATTAGCTGAGTTTATTCTTCTTTGAAATTCATACCTAGAAAGGAGAAGGGGCAGTTTTGTATGAGAGGCGTCCCAACCCTTGTAACAAGTTGCGACTAGTGTAAACATGTTCATTTAGTCTATTTTTATCTAAAACTCAAAGTTTTTTATCAGAAATTCGTGCAGGTCCAAAGTTATAAGGGTGTAAGTAAAAAATATTTTTTGTGCAAATAGGCTTTGCAGTACAGTTCTACGGTTTTGTATCATTTCGCCGACGGTCATTACAACTACGGTTGACTCAACTAGGGTTAATTCACCTACTGGTTGACATGGTTCATGGTTGTACACTTGTACCGATCACATATTTTTAACAAAAAAAGAGGGGTTATAAGTTTGACGTGTGTATGTGTGTGTGTGTGTCAGTCTGTTTGTGACATCGTAGCTCCCAAACGGCTGAACCGATTTCGATTCTGTATCTTTTGTTTGAAAGATGGTTTAGTCGAGAGTATTCTTAGCTATGTTTCATAAAAATCGGTTCAGCCATTTGAAATATATGCGGAATGAAAAAAGTGGCAAACCAAAATCTAATCTATTTTCAAATATACCCGTGTTGGGTATCAAATGAAAGGTCATAATTTATACATCACGATACAGCAGGTTTTATGGAAATCGGTTCAGTGGTTACCAATAAAAAGCATGAAACAAAAAAAAATTAAAAGCAGAACCCAATATTTTAATTTTCTCTTTCTAAATCGATTTGAATAGTTAGCATAATAAATGCTTCAAAAGAACATTATTCACGCTGCATACATTTTTGGTTCAAAATTGAAAGTGCTGGCCAAATACGATATTTCGTTAGAGCTTGTTCTTATTGGGGCGTCAAAGTTGAGGGACCACTTCCCTCGGTTTCATTTGAGTTCGAAAATCTTGAAAACATTAATTTTTTATGATACAAACTATTGAAAATGAATAAAAAATATCGTGCTACATTGGAAGAATAGTTAATAAAACTAATAAAAAATAAACCCCATACTGCACACCGTTGTTTTTCGTCCATTTATTTAGGTGCTAAATTGAAAATAAGTAGCGGCCAAAGATTACAAATATGATATTCTGTTAGTCAGACAGTGGACCCTCAGCTTTGACGCCATAATAAAAAATGCTAATGAGGACAAGCTATAATAGAATATCATACTCGTACTCTTTTGATCGGCACTTTCAATTTTGGTCCTAAATAAATGGGCGAAAAACAACGGTGTACAGAATAGGGTTTATTTATTATTGGTTTTATTAACTATTCTTCCAATATAGAACAATTATTTTTATTCGTTTTTAATCATTCATATCATACAAATGTATGGTTCCAAGATATTTGAACTCAAATAAAACTAAGAGCAGTGGTCCCTCAGCTTTGACGCCATAGTAAAAAATGCTAACGAGGACAAGCTCTAACGGAATTTCTTAATTTGTACACTTTGGTCAGCACTTTCCATTATGGACCTAAATAAATGGACGAAATACAACGATGTGCAATATGGGGTTTATTTTTTATTGCTTTTATTAACTATTGTTCCAATATACAATAAAGTTTTTCATTTATTTTTAATTATTCGTATCATAAAAAATGTATGTCTCCAAGATTTTTAAACTCAAATAAAACCAAGCGCAGTGGTCCCTCAACTTTGACGCGATAATAGAAAATGCTAGCGAGGACAAGTTCTAACGGAATATCGTATTTATTTTCTTTGGCCGGCACTTTCAATTTTGGACTAAAATGGGTGATGTCCTTTCATTCAAAAATCCCAATAATTTATACATTTGAAATGTACTAATTAGGGCCTTTAATTTGATATCAAACACGGTATATTTACCTCAAGTTTATTTTTTAAAGCAGTACTTTATGACCGCTAGAGGGCGCCAAATTAAATTCAGTGACACGTTATATAGCCTATAATAAGTGGACGATCAAGCCACTTCTAACGATACCTTACTTGTCCAGTTCTAATTAGTAGTTGAAGAGCTATGAGGGAATTAGTGAATATACATACATAGTTCATACATACATACATAGCCTGTCAAAATCATAATACTCCTTTGGCTTTAACGTAGTTGGGTAAAAATAGCATAAATAAATAAGTATTTTGTCATAAAAACACTAATTATTTAAAATAAATTAAATACTTTCTTTGTAACTGAAACCTCCACAACTTTTACCCTGCACGAAATACAGATTTATGTCCATACAAAAAAATAATACACTCATTGAGACCTTTCATTTGATATATGTAGAAAAGTGTTACACCATATGGGACGAAACGCCCATCCTCCTTTCAACATAATTGACAGCCAATATGTTCCCCAGATTCAAATCCTGACCTGGACTGCTGATACAAACATTTCAACTCAGCTAGAGGAGTATAGTATTCTTAAAAAAAAAAAATCACCCCAGTTACCCCCACCCTGTATACTAGTGACAAGAGAAGGATGGTTTACCAATATACTACTTCAACTCACTTAGGCCATCCAGTGCCTTTAGACACAATATCCTCAACAGCTAAATTAAGGCCTTTAACTATACAAGTTGAACCAATGCCCTTCCATAAAGTAGTGACATCCTGCCGCCTGTGCAGTCTAGCCACCACAGGCAACATAGTGTATGGTACTATGTGATAGTTTTTTAAACCATTGTGGACCTAGAAATTAAAAGAAAATGTAAGATTTTTGTGATTATAACAATGTTTAAATAAAAGTGCCAATACCAAAACCATACCTGACATTGTCTTCTCAGCACAATAAATGGGTGGCTTAACAAGTTTTCTGTTATCAAACTTGCTACACTAATAGCGGTTGTAACATAAGCATTGTTGTCTGAAATATAACCAGAGAAATAATTCTTAATTCAATTCTTTATTGTACATTCTACAGTCTTTATATATGAAAATGGAATACTAAAACAAAATACTCATACCTTCTTCTGGAACGTCATCCATTACCAGAGGAGGACCCTGAAATTCTTCAGTTACAGGAGTATGATAGCCATAGATTTGCTGATAGCGAGTATCATACAAATCATTTGTTTCTCTATTAGGATCCAGTCCAAAAGGCCTATTATATCCAGAATATTCACCAAACCCAGCCATTTTCACTCACTTAGGACATTATTTTCAGCTGAAATTGTGGATAAAAATACAAAAAAAGAAAACCGTTTCCGCTATAATGATGACATGACATCAAAATATTTAAAAATATTGATTACAAATTATCATGCTTATTACAATGAAAGTTTACCTAGTCATAACATAGGAATGTAATGGCAAAACAATTAACAAAGAACAAACCTTCCCTTATTTCTTCCGAATAGGTAATACATAAAGTGTAAGTGTAATATAAAATACACATAGCAATAGCAAAGCAAATGTCAAATTTTCTAGTAAGAATATTAGACAAATGATTTCTGAATAAAGTAGGACCTACTAAACGGGATGCATTAATCTAAGAAGCAAGTATTTAGTATTAGCGGCTCGGGAGGAAATCTAATTTTTATCTAAATCGATTATTTCATTATTTATCAGCCGTGGAAGAGTAATAATGAAATAATCTAAATATATGAAATGTAAAGAACTTTGAATTCAGTTCTGTTGAATATGTGTATTCGAAACTCGGATCTTGACATTTCTGGTTTGACATTTAATGATTTGATCATTTTTTGACAGACGTACGCAAACTCTAGCGAGCAAAACAGCCAAGACGCATGATCAAAAAGATTTTATACGAGTGAATATCGATTATAAAATAGGACAAAAGTTCTCCAACAACAATGCGTCTTACATTTTTAAATGGAATTTGATTGAATTCATGAAATCATTATGTTAGGAAAATTTGTATTGTGTTTATCAACGTTACAATTCTACAGTAATTATTTTGTTAAATGATAGTTTAGTGAATAATAGTAGATATGTGTGTAAAACTAGTGCCCTGGATGTTCTGTGTGGCGTTAATTGCAGAAGTAGGTGCTCAGGAGCAGTGCACAGATTTGCGTGGTCAGTCGATTTCCCATGGCCATCATTACGTACCTGGACCAGATACATGTACTCTCTGCGTATGTGACAATGGAATACCGAAAGTGTGCAAAGCGGTACTATGCTCACCTCCCCAGGTAAGTTCTTACTTAAATTTGCTTCATTAAACTCATTTAATTTATGTTATAAATTAATGTTACTCAGTAATTTGCATAACTATTAATCTAAAGTATTAAAAATGAGATAAAGTTTTTTTATAACTGCAATATAAATAATTTAAAGTTAAAACTTAGCACCTATTTTATTATATTGTTCAAATATAACCCACTTGATAAAATAAAGGGTTGAACATAATTTCCACTATTAATAGTCAGCAGGTCTGTATTAACAGTAAAGACTAAATTTACGCTTATAAAAACAAATTACATATTCATGAAGATCAATGCAATGCAAATTAATCTATTGTCATGATAGTACTACATACTTGCACAGCATTATTACGTTAATGCAACTTACTTTGAGAATAGAATTTGCATTAAAATTTTTAAATCATAGAAGTATTGATTAAACAAAGAGATTCTTTAATATGTCATATGTATATATGTAATTCAATTCATTTAAAATTAATTTTATGATTAAATATAAAATATCTAATTTGTATAATTAGTTTAGATATTTGCATTGAATTGCCATGAGTTTCTCATTCCTTTATGTATTTTATTCTTTAAATATCTTAGGATAACACTACAGCATCACCTACACTAAGTAGTACATGGTGAACTGTGTGCTATTTGATAGGCAGCCAGTATCTGTCAGGGTTCCTAGTGGTATATAATAATTGCCGACTATCCACTATCCATGATAATTATTATATTGTGAGACTAGACTTTTTAGTTTGTGAAGTATTATACTACATAGTAAATAAAAACATAATGTCTTTTTGTAATTTTTTATTGCCCTTGCTGTTGCATACGTCCATAGGCCACAGTAACCACTTTCCATCAGGTGGGCCGTGTGCTTGTCTGCCACCTAAGTGGTATAAAAAAAAAAAAAAAAAATGGAATAAAGTTATTTATAACAATTATTTTAATGTCTGTTTATTTGTTAAGAAGGTTGCCATTTCAACCTTCAAGGCCCAATTTTGACAGGGTTTACTCTGGCAAATAGCTGACATTATAAAGGGCAACTGCTAAACACAATAATTAAACCCATATCTAAATGCACCCAGACAAAGTTTCAACTAGTGATAAATATTTCTAAGGTTTTCTAGGCAAATTTGAAGGTACTTAGGCTTGAGTGGTGAACTCTGTAATGAGATTCTCAAGGTTTCTCCATTTCTTTGTTGAATGAGCCAACAATCTTTTGTTTATAAGTTGTTCAACTATAGAATCTTTCAACTACTGATGATACTACAATTTTACTACTGAAGTAATGGGTTTTTAAGTGCAATGTTAGTAGAAGGAAGTTTATATATATAATATTGTATAAGGATAGATACGAGTACGTTTTGTCGGCGAATCGTTTGAAGTCGAAAATACCTAATCGAAAGTCGAAATTTCAGAATATATAGGCAAGACAAGAAATACACAAGTTTATAACTGCTTGTGTTTTACCGGTTTACTATGTTTAGATACCTTCTTTGTACCAGAGAAGGACTTACCTTCCTTTCGAGTATTTTTCCCTCCATCCTCCATGTACCTAGTAGGGAATGCGTGTGTCGTAAGTTTTCGGATTTTCTATGAATACTTACACACTGTCCGGTCCTATGAACATAATGACGACTTGTGTGGCGTAGCTGTAAAACTCCCGGTTAGATTCCCGCTCAGCGGAATTTTATATTTGCGTTGTATTTATCTGGGTGTTTACTGTCTATGTAAAATACCTATTTATAAAAAAAAAAATTCAAAACAAATCTTACTTCAGTTTGGGTCTAGATAGTGCTGTATAACATGTCCTAGAATTTTAATTAGTAATCAATTTGCAGGACTGCCGTTCCTTCCGGGTGGGTACCACATGCTGCGAGTTCATCTGCCTCGATGACGTCGTCAAGCCGGTGGAGGGCGGTGAGGCCAATGTGCGCATGGCGGCTGGCGGCGCGCTCGTCGTCGTACTGTTGACCATCGCTCTTGTGGTGTACAGAGTCAGAAAGCAGAAGAGGCGGAGACCGCCCCACGCTGATGACCAGAGAAGCTTAACGAGCATTGGGTGAGTAACTATCGTTTCGTACCTAGATACTAAATTAGGACAGCAGCACAGAACAGATAGGTAAGTTCTGCAATATTGTCGTGTATATTGCCGTCGAATAATAAACCGTCTCATTGTCGGTCTGCACGGGCGCAGGATGTGTCTGATATCGCCCAGGCAGTGTTATCATCTGAATTTGCATTGCATGCATTTTGTATAAAAACAATATGTACTTACAGAATGGTTTAAATTTTTTTTTTTAAGTATTGAATTTCGTGTTTAAGAAGTGACTCCACTATTTGACGGGGCTAACACTGGCAGATAGCTGATGTTATAAGGATTTATTTAGACTACTTTTATTTTAGAAAAATAATCAGATTTCCGCGTAAAATAATAAAACCCAAAACAAGTGGCGGGTACAGCTAGTTCTAATATACCTAAATAAATTCTGGGGAAAATTACGACGAATTTGGTTTCGGTATCGGTATCAAGTCTCAGTAAGTAATACAAAAATAATGTGACATCTGTATCACCTCAGGTGCTGTCGTTTATGGGTTACGATAACCGCTTACCGTCGACCTGCGCGTGCGCTTCTTTGCCAACAGTAGTTACAAAAAATGCATGTACTGCGGCGATTACTATTGAAGCTCTGCTATCGGCCAGTAGTTTGTAATCCGAAGCAATAAAAAACGAATAAATAAAACGTGTTTAACATTTCATTACTACTTGTACCGGATGTCGCAAATTGCTCTATAGTCGGTTTAGTGTGCACACTAAACCGCCCCGACGTCCTTGTGACAAATGAATGGGTGTCGCGTAGAATTTAATAATACTTGCAATAGCATATGTCACTTAAAGATCATGGGAATATTTCCTATGTCGCGGACAACTATAGACAAACAGACTTAACTCGCACATTATTTTAAGAATATCGACTAGTGTACCCTAACAGAGATTGCTTTGACCCACGAGTTTAGATTTCCAAAACAGCAATATCAGGTCCTATCCTAACTTCTTTTGGACAAACCTTATCCAAGCCGGTCATGAGTACCAAACATTTATAAAAGTTGAAGAAGCGAGAGGTATGTGTCAGGATCGTGGCAAGTGGAAATTAGTGACTTTTGCCTAATGGGCTTACCACATGCACAAGCTTTACCACAATTTTACCTGCGCAGGCTGGTTTGTGCACAAAACACCGATTTGAAGTTAGTAAAACTGATACAGTTACGCACGGTGTTCCGTGTATAACTCGCCCTGCACAGGCAAAACGGTGGTTCTGCGCGTTCCGATGGGGGTCACTCACAGTCACAGGGGACATGAGAAATAAAATAAAATAAAATAATTAGTTAAATCAATCGATTCTCTACTGATACGTGGATCAACATTTGTGTCCATCTACATCTACACTTCTACACTACAGTTAAAATTATTTAAGAGATACGATTTGACGTTTAAGTCTAGGGTTGGAGTGTCTCAAATCAATTGTCAGAATAATCGATTCAGGTAACAAAAGATTAATCGCAACGTTGCCCGAATGTAACTTTTGTAACATTGTAATTTGTAAATAAATAAAACTATTCGTCATAACTACCCCACCGCGCTATATAATTATCCGACAGGATTTTCATACCATAAAAAAACCTTACTTTTTCCTCGATATGTAACATTTTAAGCTATGTTGTTTACATTTACATTAGACTATCTGGCCCTGGCAACACTGATTCATCATTTAATATATCTAGTATTGATATTAGGATTAGTACCTCTATGTGAGGCTTAATGAAAACATGGGTATCATTATTATACCTCCTTATTTCTTGAATAATCTAGTAAGATACTATATTTTTAAATTCATATACCTACTTACAATAAAAAACATATATTTAATAAATTCATTTTAAACAAAAAAGTTTAACCGACTTCAAGAAACGAAAAAGAGGCACTGAAAAGCGAAAAATAACTTAATTTACAGACTTACTGATTTATTAGAAGTCGGTACCTTTTTTTTTTTTTTTTTTTGTTGAGGCAGGAAAAAATGCACCTTCCGCATTTCGCGGGCTCGGGGTAGCCACGCGGGTATGTGGGGCTCTCACCACACTAAAACAACCTGCCGTGTGCCATACGCCGCGTCTTAGTGAGTGACCCGTCGGACCTAGCCCAAGAGAGGCCATATTTCAATTGATTGCATCATAGTAGTTCAGACACAACAAACAAAGTTGGCTGTCACCGACTTCTAATAAATCAGTAAGTCTGTAAATTAAGTTATTTTTCGCTTTTCAGTGCCTCTTTTTCGTTTCTTGAAGTCGGTTAAACTTTTTTGTTAAAAATGAATTTATTTTTCTCTTTTTAGTGAGTTTGTACAGTCTCACGACTGTACATCGCATGTATAGTGACCTGACTGTACATGCGCTGCTGACGCTGCAATACAGATCGAACCGGCCACGCTACAAAAAAAAAATTAAATCATTATTCAAAAAGAATTTTTAAAATCAATGCATATACACCGGAAATATAGCTGAATATTCTAAACACTTCTGCGTACCCCTTCAAAGGACTCAGGCGTGATGTTATGATGTGTAATCGCAGAAACATTGCAATAATATGCCATTGCAGCAATTGCGGCTGATTTCCTGGTACTTTTTGAAGAGTTCCTTGGTCTAATCTCGGAAACCCATATCAGATCTTTACGAAATTAAAATGGGACCACTTCGGAATAATCTACTTACGAACACAAGAAGAATTTTCAAAATCCGTCTAGAATTGGCTTCACAATCGCGTAACAAACATACAAAAAAAAAAATAGGGTACGAATTGAGAACCTCCTTTTTTGAAGTCGGTTAAAAATATAAAATACAATGCCCCACCGGTACCTATAGGGTACAGGGACCACGCCTCACAATACGTGCAGAAGGCGGTATTCTTCGACACGGCGCGTGTCGAAGAATACCGCCTTCTGCATCAAGGTTCTCAATACGGATGTTTAAATATATATTTTTTTATGTTTGTACGGTCATAGCTCCGTCTTGCGTGGACGGATTTGCTAAATTCTTTTTTTGTTCGGCAGTACAGTATTCCGAAATGGTCTCATCTAAATTTCGTAAAGATCTGATGATGGGTTTCAGAGATTAGACCAAGGAACTCTTAAAAAATACCAGGAAATCAGCCACGATTGAACATCACGCCTGAATCCTTTGAGGGGGTTCGACACCGCATAGGAAGAGATGGGGTGACCCAAGTTCTACTCTGCCGGGAACCACGCGGCTCCTACCGGGAGCCACGCGGCTCAGTAAAAATTTAAACATAAAAATTTGCCTTGCCTTGCCTTGGCCTCAGATGCAATTAGGAAAATACATCTCCATGCGAATGATGATGATGATAGGCAAAATAATCTAAGAGGTGCATTTTCACAATCAATCTAATATAATCTAGTATTGTTGTCTCTAGTATGCGATATGGTAAAAGTAAAATCTAAACAATATTTTGATTTGTATTACTTAGAAGAAACATGAGAGGGTAAAAAGTATTACAAAATATTACAAAAGTTACATTCTGGCAACGCCGACCATAAACGTAACGAGTTGACCTAAACTCCATACGATTAAAATGTAACAACCATAGAGAACACATCCGCAACACTCAAATGAAAAAATAAGAACTATATGACGTAGCTGTCACACGAGATTTCGAAAAATGAAGAATCACGTCTTATTTTAAATTATTTGTTGCAATTCTTAAAATATTTGTAGTAATTTAAAGTGAAATATGTCACACCATATTTTTTATACTTACTATTATAAGTTATTACGTATTTAGAAATGGTTTAACTTAATTTATAACAGTTTCATGTATCCTTTCAATAGTGCCTAGTTACCTTCCATGAATCCAGAGAGCTGTCAAATCGTATCTCTTAAATAATTTCAAGTGTAATATTATAAAGAGGAAAGATTTCTACCTATTTTTGTATGTTTGTATGTTTGTAATGAATAGGCTCCGGAACTACTGTACCGATTTCAATAATTCTTTCACCTATAGAAAGCTACACTATCTGGGAGTAACATAGGCTATATAACATCACGCTACTACTAAAGGGAGCGGAGCAGTGAGCATAAATGTCAATAAATCGGGCAGACATTAAAGTTGGACCGGAATCCGAATTCCACGCGAGCGGAGCCGCGGGCAACAGCTAGTTGATTATACATATAATCAAATAATTATCATTTATTTTAGAATAAAAAAATAAAAATTATTTTTATATAGATATTCGTTTTTGTTAGTTTGCATTAACAACATGCTGTACGTAATCGCATTCAGTGGAACTTGGTTTTATCGCAAAATAAATAGATTCAGAAGGCCAGCCTTAATTTTAGTTACCTACCTCTATTGTAGTACCAAGGCTGACGTCAACACTATTATGTGATATTTTTTAGAATTTCCGTATAAAGTAGTATTCTAATAAACGCGAATAAAGATAAAGCGTGAGGCAGGAGTGTATGTGTGAACTTAAACGTAGTTAAATTATCGCGACGCGACGTTTGGTCATACCTACCTCCTTCTCCGTAACCGATTGCGATTAGACTTACACTTACATAAGATTTTAAGTCTAACCAAGACTTTTCAAACAAAAACCCGCATCTAAATCCTTTTCAGTATTTTATGCGTCCATTGTGGAGAATCAAAAAAATAATTCAAATTTTTTTTTTTTACAATCTAGAATAATCTAAAATATTTTTCCCAAAATTTAAAATTTACCCAAATATTTTTTTTAAAATCTTCGTAATAAAGACGCGACTACTTTGAAATGCTACACAATATGACGAATAATAATAATAAAAGATATGAAGTTCGACATGCGCTCTGTGATAGAGACAATGCTCTACAAAATTGAAGTAGGTACAAGTCTCACCGTCTCCCTCTTCTTCCCGTAATGTGCCAAATCAAACACGGAGTAGGTACAGTAAACCTCTATGCCACTGTTATCGCTGGTGATGTGAATGAAGGCGACTTATTTAAATATTTGTTTGGTGATTGTATGTCCTTTGATAACATTCCTGTGCCTATGTCTACTTATCGGTCAGCAGCGCCATGTAAACTCGAGAAGGCAAAAAAAAGAAAAAATGAATATGAAAAATGAAATGGTTTCTATCGTGTCGGTATTCTTCATCCTTCATCCTAGCGGTAATTCCCAGTCGCATTCGAAGCTTTCACATCGGAGTCTGGGGTCCGCTTTACCAGTCTTAAATGCGGATTTGGCTGGACCTCTATATTTTCCGTGAAGCGACTGACATCTGACATCCACAACCCAATGAGCAGTTTTCCAGTAGGTATTTATAGCGTTCCTAAAGACAAGCTAGATGGCGCAGCCGGCACTTTTGGTAAGTAGAGTGTGGTCTCATATCTAGTGTTCCCTAATTTATGGAAAAAATGTTCTTCGGTTTTGTAATGATTTACTTTACATAAATGTTTTGACATTTTTTTTTTGATAAAATTATTTTAAATATAATATTATTTGAAATTACAGACAGTGACACGAAAAGAATTAAGCGTTTTATCATATTTTATCTATTGTAATATGGGTAAATGAAATTAAACTTTGGCAACATCGCACAAATAAACCACAGAGTACATTAAAATTACCAAAAGCTATGCTAGCGCCATCTCTTGATGACTAAAAAACCAACTGATTATTATACCTACTGGAAAACTGCTCATTGTGTGTAGGCGATATCGAAGCATTGCAGCTGGGATCGAACCCGCGCCTCCTGCGTAGCGGCCGCGTTCACTAACGCTACGCCACCATAGAGGCTGTCGGTACGTAGTACTATTATTTATTCTGTGCTGTCGGTTATCGTTCCTATACCTAGGCCTTTTTTATCGTGCAGAAATCCCGTTCATGTAGGCCTACCATGATCCGCAAATGCGGATCGAATTTGCAGGCAATCAGTTCCGTGAACCGTGAAGCATATTCATCCCAAAATTATACCCAAAGACGGTATATGAAATTTCGGTTCGGCTTAACCCTACCGGAAGAAAACCGAAGTGACTTCATGGTTCATGGTATCTACATGGTTAAACGCTACACTTTTTGTTCGTGCGGGCCGGAAGTTGTGGATGATTCATGGTGGGCCTGCTGCAGGCACATGCTGTAAGAAAATTTCAAACGATCGAACGAACTCGACAGCAAAATCCGCGGTGAGATTTCAATTTCGCATGCTGTAAATTTGATGACGTCACGTTGTTACAGCGTCACGGGTAGTTGGAACCCTCAAAAGTCTGGCTAGTCTAACTACAGAATTTCGATACCGCCATGATTGTGGAGTTCAGATGGCAGTCGCTTCACGGAAAAGGTTCAGAGAATGATGATGATGAGGGCAGTAGCACGTACCTGTCGCTGTTGTAATAGCACGGTTGTTTATTAGCCCACTTATTGTTTGAAACACAATAATGCCGGTCACGATCAACAATAGAACGCATAGTGTTAGACAATTGTATTGTACTCGTACCTATTGATATCTACTATTTTCGTACATAAATATTTGGGTTAGTTATGTAACCCTAACAAAACCAATCTTGCATTGTCTTTGTTTGAAGTTGATTAAAAATTAGGTTTGATGTTCTAAGGTTAATTCTGCATATTAACTTGTCTCTTTTAATTAAGTACCAAATCGTTCTAATATTAAACAAAGTCTAATATAGTTAAAAGTAATGCGACAAAATACTCGTAGATTTTAAGTCTGACCAAGACCTTTCTATCAAAAAAAAAACCACAACAAAATCCATTCAGTAGTAAGTAATAATAATAATAATAATTTTTCTTTATTACTATATTTACAATTTTGCATTACAGTTAGGTACATGTGTTCACATAGCAGTTGTCACTTTGTAAAATTGTTAACAGTTGACTCTTTAATTGAATCTCGATATATATATTATAGTGTAGTAATATATTATAGTAGTGTTTTGCGACCATCGCGAAGCGACATTTCCAATGTACAATTATATAATAGTACTAGCCTTCCGCCCGCGGCTCCGCCCGCGTGCATCTCGGTTAACACGACCTTTGCTTTGCTCATATCTTTGGTTCTACTCAACCGATTGCGATCAAACAAACGTAAGATTTTAAGTCTGAGTAAGCCCTTTCTAACAAAAAAAAACCGCATCAAAATCCGTCCAGTAGTTTTTGCGTCCATCGCGGACAAACTCTTGTTCAGTATCGTTAACATAACATAACCCAAGTATTATTTTTTAAATATCTCCAATGTACAGACATGACCACTATTATAGAATAGTATAGATATATAGTTAGATAACATAATCAATTTTTATTTGCTTCAGAGCGTTTATCAACACGCCATGAAATTAACCCACTACTCTCAATATAAAAATAGCTATCCTTAGCCTAATATTTTCAGCTTCATTGTTCAATTGACTTGTAGTTCACTCGCGGTGCTGGTGTGCCCGTGTCAAGGTTGCGCCCGCCATGGATCATCGACAAAATCTGCCTAAATATTCTTTAATTACTGTAAAAAAAGTATGCATGATTATCAGCTTCAGTACTTTAGGGCTGTCCATTAATCACGTGATGCTTTTCTAGCAATTTTTTAACCCCCCTTCCCCCATGGTATCACCGTGGTCAGATTTTAGACTACCCCTCCCTCTCCCTTCCCAGAATCACTATCTTTTTATTTATTTCTTAATACTAGAAAATTAAGCACCGTGATCAAAATCGCGCGTTATAAGAAAAAATATAAATACACGTGATATTATCGCTACACCCCTACCTCCTCTTGAAGATATTTCGTGATTTTTCCGCACACCCCCCGCTTTCCCCTGTTGAGCCTCACGTGATTAATGAACAGCCCCTTTAATACTGTTGGTGTGGAGTAAAATAGTGACAACCATCTCTTCCCATGGGTGTCGTAAAAGGCGACTAAGGGATAGGACTGTTCTCAATCCGACATTAAACATACAGCCCATGACAAAGTGCCCTCTTAACGGCAATAGGCTCATCCCCTATTACTTGGGAACTATAAAAATCATAGTTGGCGAAATGTGAGTGTCTACCTACGCCTTGGGAATTCGTTAGCCTACCATGACGTGTTATAATCTAGCTAGTATATACAGTGTATAATCTCTATCTCTTTTCGCTCGGAACACAGACGGAACCAGTGGAGTTGCAGTTTTTTCAAAATTTTCACCTTGCTGTCGCCACAGTAAGTCTCAATGTCAAGCTAGCGTTTACGTTAACGGTTGTTATTAGGTACTCTAACACTGTACTCGCCGCACGATATCTCATAATCATTGCTGCAATATGAACAGAGATAATGGAATAGAAGCAGTAGCTTATACTTCCGTGTTCCATGATATAAAAATATACATACACACATACAGTCACGCCTCTATAACATTGGGGTAAGCAAAAAAATGTTTACGGGAATTAACGCGATCGTGCTATACTACAGGCATTTATACATTTATAGGCGTTCCGATAGGTTGCGCTGGCCGCGGTCACAGACTGATTATCACTTCGATAACATTGGTGAACTGCTACTAGGTACAACTGCTTCAGTAACTACACATTTGACTGCAAATGGACTGTGTCGATCATTAACAGTAATTGTACAGTTAATGTCCCTTAGATAAGTTGTTTTGGTTATTATAAATGTAGCACAGTCATAATTCAATTATCTTACGTTTACAAACATAATCCAGTCAAAAACGACGAAATGAAATGGTAAGCTTACATGAATTCATAAAGAGAAAATTGGTGAGTGTCTTAAATACACCACGATGAAAGAAATATCAAAATTCCCATCGATTGGACTTCTGCATTTTTTTATTCAAGATTATATTGAATATACTGGGTGGCGCAAAAGTAAAGACCCTATTTGGTTCGGCTATAACATTTTTTCTAAATTAGAAAACTAGATTTAGGTTTTTTTAAATGTATATTTGTACCATTAAATTTCGTACCATTAGGATTTAAAGATGATGTCTTTTAAATGGTGACCTCCAGAGTTGATACACATTTGAGCCCTATTTATGACATTTTGCATAACTTGCCGTAACACTACCTGCGATATGTTCGTTATTTCTTGACGAATGTTTTCTTTTAGAGCTGCGAGAGTCTGTGGCTTGTTCACATACACCCGAGATTTCAAAAAACCCCAAAGAAAGAAGTCTGGACTGGTCAGATCGGGTGATCTTGCAGGCCAAGGCAAATCGCCAAAACGAGAGATAACTCGGCCTGGAAAAGCGTTTGACACAATTATTCCACGTTCTTGGGGAGTAAAACGGTCCATGTTTATTTTCAGTGTATTTTACATTTGTTCACTACACAATTTTCAACAACAGAATGACAGAAAATTTCATATAAAAAAATAAAGGTATTTTCTTTAGTGCCACTACTTTTGCGCCACCCGTTATTTATATTGAATATATCTGAAATATATTGGATTCTCGCATTTTTGTCGTAAATAGCAAATATTATCGCAAAAGTAGGTTAGACGAAGTTGTAGATCATGTAATTACAATTTATATAAGGGGCTGTCCATTAATCACGTGATGTTTTATTTGTATGTTGTATGTATTAGGTATTTAATGCTAGAAAATTAAACACCGTGATAAAAATCGCGTGTTATAAGGAAAAATGAATACACGTGATATCTCATTATACCCCTACCTCCCCTTGGTGATATGTCGTGATGTTTTTCGATCCCCCCCCTACCCTCCCCCCCTCTTGAGTTGAGCCTCACGTGATTAATGAAAATCCACTATGCTCAAATCTTTATTTTGACTGGATTGGATTAACGTATTGATTTATCGTTTTGGATTAAGTATGTTTAATCTCTGACTGATCTGACTGAGCTAATTATAACTCAAGAAGCATGTGACTATATTTGATTGATTACAAATAGGTATGACAAAAAATATGCGTAGATATACAAAATTATGTTATAGGTAAGTAGGCGCTATTTAGGATAATAATACGATGCAACCACTTGTATAAGTCATTAAATAAAATGCAACCACTTGTATAAGTCATTAAATAGTTTCATCCATTGCTTTAAAGTCATTGACTGTGTCATAAAAGTCATTAATAAATACGCACACACCTTCACACACACACACAACAACTTCACACACACACACACAACAATAGGCATAGTAGGTAACTTACTTGAACAGCTAAGCGGCAACATGCGATTCTACAGAGTGCTCAAAGTTGTTCAAATTCTATAAAATTAAAACTCTAGTTTCTGCCCTTAATACTGGACCAAATTTGTTCAAACTTTTCCTGCTTGAAGCTTAGGGGGTACCAAGTATATGGTTTCAATTATTGCCTATATGTCGTATCCATATTGTATAAGCATATTAATTATTCAAACGATTTACTTTTCTTGTATGAAAAATTGCTTTTTTGTATTGTTTTTCCGATTCTCTTTTTAGATCGGTTCAGCATTTCCCTTTATGAATATACAATAAATATGTATAAACACGAAGTTGAATCACTGCATACAATTTCGCATGTTTAAAGAACGTGTAACGCACGAAACGCGCGCTAAATACGAACGCGTGTTCACAAGTCACAACGCATGATTAGATGATTACCCAGCTTACGAAGGAGACCGCATCTTAGTTCATCTAATTGTCACTGATTAGCTGCGACTTCAGACTCAGTCCAACATTATGATTGACACAAGGGAAACAATTGGGAATGTCCGCGAATACGCGCCTCTATGGGACCATGATTCAACTGTAGGCACTTAGCTAAAAATATAGATAGGTACTTTTTAGTGGCTTAGTGTCACAATGACTAACTACACTGTACGTAACCTATATGTAATTGCAACAAGGATAAAATGTTATTTGCTATAGGTAGGTTCTGATAAAATGTTTGCGGGGAGTGTACTGAACAAAACTATAATGGTATTTTTGTGAATTCCACCCCAAAGCAAGGATGTTGACCCTACTTTGACGATGCTATTTATGCTATACCACTACCATATTGGTGCCTCGTTAGTCTAGCGGCCAGTGGGGTGGTCTGACTTAACCCGGTCAAATAACATACATACGAGACATGCAAAGTTTCTGCAGAATAGTGCGGAAATATCATATTCGAAGTATCAAGTGAATACTTCCTGTGAGAAAGTCAATAAAATATGGATTTATTGATTACGGTGGCTGTACACAGTACAATTATTTTTATATAATTATGTACTACATGCATGTGTGGTGTGACAAGAATTGTGAAGATTAGGAAGGAGGATTATATTAGAGGACGTTCCAATCACGGGAAAGTTACGTGGAAATTGCTGATCCTAGTTTCGGACATGTGATGCGTAGTGATAGGACTAGGAGTAAATAAATAAATAAATATTGTAGGACATTGCAAAAAAGGTGTTTATTATGGAAGTGGTCGGATAGAATGGGAGAGGCAGACCTTGGGAAAGATGGTTTGACTGTGTGAAAGATGATATGGCTGGGAAGATTGAATGTTGAGATGACTAGAAGGCATGGATGAATGGTAAAAACTAACATCATAATATAGGATAAGGGCAGGAAGTTGACGATGTGAGATTAGCAAAACTTTGTGTTAGAATTTTTATATTTTGAAAGAACTACTTCTACTGCGGTTACCCGTTTTCACTCAAGTGAAGCGTGCACGAATAAACTAGTCTTATAAATGTGAAAGTTTGTGAAGATGTTGAGATGTTTGTAACTTGTGTCTCAATTAATAGACACATTTTTACTCCCGAAATAGGTTACCAGCCATGGGATGCGGGAACCGGAACAGAATTGAACGCGAGGGAAGCCGTGAGCAACAGCTAGTGTTAAAATAACGTTTTGGCACTAAACCAACATACCTATATATTGTGAATATGAGTCATATAGATTTTATTATTGACTTGAGTGCAGAGCCACTTATCGGATCGTAGCATAACTGATAGATAATAATCATTTTGATCGGCAGCTGTTAACAGACATAGCCACTTGAACAGTAGCCCCTCCGTAGATTTATTGGTTCTAGGACTTCTAGGTGACTTCAATACTCAGTCGAGACGCTACATGGATCACTCTATACTCAAAATTGTTGACTAATTTGTCTTCACAGAGAGGCGGGAAAAAAATTGGCAGAACTTCCTTTGTATGATATTTACCAAGGAAGTTCTGTCCATTTTCACACTCGAATTCACTACCTAAAAGGCATGATTGACCTAATCTATCTAAATTAAAGCTCACATTTTCTCTCAAAGGTAATTGTAGTATTTAGGGCTCTTTTGAGATATCACGAAGGACACGACTGAGTGACCGATAATACGGTTGGCACCTCAGTAACGCAACCTGTAACCTTCTTGTAAGTCTCACACAACGATGAGTTCAAAGCCTTTGAGCAGCAGACAGAAATTCTTTCACGACCAAGGAATTCGACAGCAGACTGGCGTAGAGATTTCTATCCAATTTTAAGGTTTAATTCTGTCTGCATCACGTTTTCTGGTCCATATCAATGGGAATGTCGACCTGTCCTGCCTATTGACAGTAAAGCCTTCTCCACTTCGCTCGGTCACCTAAACTGGTGGGAAATACCTCTAAATTACATGATGGGCTCGACATATCAGGAGTAGTTCTATATGAATATCCTACAGCACTTACTCGTGGAAGTCGTGGAACACTTAGTAGTTATGTGTTTTGATAGTCACCTGTCGCGTAAAGACCATATTAGCAAACAGGGATTTACATGCGGGTTTGTCAACCGTAAATGACGTTGGCATCTATCTATTGTTGACGATGTGGTATCAATAGCAATTATTTATAATTATTTCAATTGATTCTTATGCTAAACTTTAGATGCATGGAATTTGATTTTCCTGTTTGATAAGTGAGTCTTCAGTATGCAAATAGAATTCTTATTTCTTATATTACGAATTGAGAAGTCAGAATACCATTATTACTATTTATTATGTTAGATATTCGGTGGAGCATAAAAATAGAAGGTGGAATCATTCGATATAAAATTTTATGCACATGCCAAGCCTTCGACAGCGTGAGTGTTAATTTTATTGTAAACAAATCCAGTGGCGCTTGTAGTTCTTGTTTAAATGAACTAGTTATACAGCAACAGTCCGTTTCTATTTTCTTGTTCAATACTGTGAATTTGTATATCTGTTATCAATCAATCTGATATCGTTGTTCATTTAGGTCAAGATTAATGCATTTATTTACACTAACAACCAGATTTGCAAGGCAATAGGTACAGATTCGCCTATAAAAACGTTCAACCTCTCTTTTTCAACAGCTAGTAATTATAAGTAACTGTTTTTAATTTATATTGGATAGTAAAATACTAGAGCTAAAACCCATGGGCAATTGATGTCAAGATCTTAAGTTTGCAATAAGTTGTTAACGGTTTATTATACTGGGTGATTTTATAGTCATTTCGGATAAAAAGATTTTGGGCACAGTTTCGTTAGCAAAATCGTCTGGAAGTATTATTTTGGCGAAAATAAACTTTTTTTTACAACCACCATACAGTATAGTATACCTTTCTCCTGTACTATTCTCCTGTGTTATTCCCATACATAAGGTTTATTTTCCGCCAACTTAATACTTTCAGACGATTTTGCTAACGAAACAAAAATCTTTTTCTCCGAAACGACTATAAAATCACCCAGTACTACTTATAAACAGGTATCTCCACTGTCGTAGTAAAACTTTATAGTAAAAGAGGGCTAGGACAGTCCCCGGCACATGGGCAACTTGTGGTGTTTTGAATAATAACATCTATTAAATTTTAATACCATGATATTATTAAGTCCTACTAGTCACCACATGTAGCATATCTAATGTGACCTACATATCCGAGTACCTACTGCGTGATAGTAAACCAATTCTAGGTCTTAGCGAGGATTGATTGATGAGTAAGCTGTCAGCGCTCTATACTTACAAGAGTTAGGTATTAAGCTTCGTGCTTTAATATAATTTATTCAGTAACACTTATAGAAGTTTTAAGTCTGAATTTCACCAAAGGTAGGAACCGAGATCAAGGTGAACTAAACTTCGTTAGGGTTTCTCCTCTTCCTGACACAAAAGAAAACAAAACGAAATCCTTATAGGATCACTTCGTTGTCCGTCTGTCCCTTTGTCCGTGAGTCTCTCAAGACCTTTTTCTCAGGCATGCTTGATGCTACTCATGTGACGTTACAAAATGTTAGTTATTTTTATTGCTAACATTAGTACAATACTCACTAAGTAAGCCAACTTCTGTCTAAAGTTGCAACGTTGTTATTTTTTACTTGGTACTTAGGTCGCAGACAAGCACACGAGCCGTCAGTGGTCAGTGCAGAAGATAAGTAGGACAAGTTTTTGGTCTTCCCACTAACAGCACAAAATCTCTCCAGTGAGCTCTGGCTTTCTTACTCATCGCCGAGAACACAAGACGAGTTTATTTTGCCGCAGTATCCTGTAGGGCCTACTTCCCCAGGCGGACTGCTCGATTGAGATTTTCCTACCTCCTACAGCAAGTAGTAGTTGTTATCACTATTTGCTAATAACTATGTCAATTTTCAGATACATCAGTGGCAGTATGGGGTATATGGGCGGTACGTGCGAAACTGCACTGGCGGCGTGGAAGCCGCCCACCAACTACTTGCCGCGCGGCGAGGCGCCTCCGCCGTACGACGAGGTCGTGGCGCAGACGAGGCAGGAGAACATCCGGTAAATGTAACTAAATATTCTAGGACATATTACACAGTGCCGTCTAGACCTTAACTAAGCAGAGCTTGTTATATGGGTTCTAGAAAGAAAGAAAGAAATCTTTATTTGCAAGAAACACGGTTTAACAATTGTAATTTGACATGTTTTGATTAGTGCAGCATGTTTCACCGTATTCGGTGTGCAAATGTCTATTAAAGTTATTTTCGTGGTAGGTTTTCAGGCAATAATACCTATGTTGTCTCCTTATAACACATAACATGATAAGATATTTATGTTTGTGAATAAATAAATACACTTTGTACATAGAAATATCCAATTAAGAGGTGACTTTCTTTGTCTATTCGATGGCTCCTAATATACATTACATTCAGTCGGCCCAATACTTGGTCACGGCCACAGCATTGTCGGTTGCCCTACACAGGTCCTCGATAGTACAGGTGGAAGGGCACAATGGGCAAGAGAGCAAATGCAGCATGGACTGGGATGGGGTCCCGCCATCGCAGCGCAGCAGATCTATAAAGCCTTATTTTGCCATATCAACTCAGACACATCCTTTTGCATGAAAATTGTATCAGAGTATAGAAAAGTGAGCTAGAAGTACTGTACTCTTGCGCAACTAATAATGATTGAAATCCTCTTTCCAGGCTGGCAAACGAGATGACGTACCACCGCACGTACCCCACTACAATGGATACACTCGCGAGACCCGACGACTCCGTGCAGTGCGGGGGCCACGGCTATGTCAATATACAGCGGCCGGTTACACAAGTGAGCTTTCCCATTTGTTTTCTATTCCAGTTGGTCCCTATTTTCTTTCATTTGCTAAGGAGGGATACCTATGGTATATACTTCTATCACGTTAGTGCCAGTCTGGAAAGCGGACCCAGGGCTCCGAAACCTTCACTTCGAAGCCCGGGCCCGCCATCCGGTTTTTACTTCTCCACTTCGCAATGTCTTGGGTCCATTTGGCACCATTTGGCACGCATATCATCCCTATGGCTTCATATTGACTATATATTATAATGAAGATATTCGGAATTGACACATGCGCATCTTCTCATTTCCAGATCGCGAATACGCAAAATTGCTATAACGCTCCCCTGCTGCAGCCAGTTCATCAGGTGGAGAACAGGGAGCCTGCGCCGATGCCTCACCATCCACTTGCACCTAACAGTAAGTACACCCGCTGGGGTGGGCATTTTCATCAATCAATTAAATCACTTTTCGAACCATTCACTAGGACATGCAATTACTTTTATGTATGGCTGACGAAACAGTACAATATGTTCATTTAAAAGATTCCTCCTTGCTACTATATTCCCGTATGACACAAGCTATACTCCATATTAGGTACGCATACATTTTTTAAAAGATAATGTTTACTAACGGGGCAGTAACGTTTTTATGCTTTGAATCTTGTTGAAGTACCTATTCCAGGCATGCAAAGAATTTATAAAAATAATAAGAATATAGATATGAACGCACTTCTATTATTAGAATTCTTCATATGAAATAAATTCGAGTGCCGGGCGCCATTTTTATAAGTAGTCTGTGTTAACGCTTCAATAAATCATAGACAATCAAATAAAAAAGGTGTTATATGAATCAATATCTTTTATAGTTTTATGGTTGGTTCGAAAACTCTACTGGAAACTGTACTGTGACTCATTGATTTTGACTTGCTGCCGTAATAGAAACCTAAATCTATACTATTATATAATTGTTAAGTGGTCGTGTCTGTACATTGGAGATATTTAAAAAAAAATACTTGGGTTATGTTATAATAACGATACTGAACACGAAAATATTTTTTTTGAATTTCCTGTCTGTTTGTCTGTTTGTCCGCGATGGACGCAAAAACTACTGGACGGATTTTGATGCGGTTTTTTTTGTTAGAAAGGGCTTGCTCAGACTTAAAATCTTACGTTTGTTTGATCGCAATCGGTTGAGTAGAACCGAAGTTATGAGCAAAGGTCGCGTTAACCGAGATGCACGCGGGCGGAGCCGCGGGCGGAAGGCTAGTAAAATATAAAACTCAAACTTAAAAGCTCACTGAGTTTCTTGCCGGAGTTTTGCGAGGACGTAGCCGTGTCACGAACCGTAACGGTACCTTGATAGATACTTAGCTATATGGAGGACCTAACTTGTATAATCGTTCGTGTTTATAAATATTCACTTAAATTAACCTATCGCCGAAATAATAAGTAGTCTATAATTTGCTATTTCAGATTATAATATATTATATTCTATGCACATTTCATCTAATTTCAGCCGTTTTTATATGATAGCAAGTAACCGGTAGTACGCTTACTAGAAAAATAACGTTGATTGTTGTTTATTGCAGTGGTGGGATTCCCCAGTGCGATTCGTCTGACGGGCTCCCTGGGCGCCATCAGCAACCGCGGCCTGCTGTCGGTCCTGCAGCGCGAGCCCGACCACGAGCGGCCACACAATGTGCCGGGCTTCTACACCAACACGCACAACATGCACACTTCACTGTGAGTACTGGACGTCTCGTACACCAACATTCATAATGTTCACACTTCACTGGACATCTCGTACACCAACACTCATAATATTCACACTTCACTGGACATCTTGTACACCAACACTCATAATATTCACACTTCACTGGACATCTTGTACACCAACACTCATAATATTCACACTTCACTGGACATCTCGTACACCAACACTCATAATATCAGTCGGTCGGTAGACAACAAATCTATCGCGCATGTACTTGGCTGCCACTGTGCTTAGCGACCGGTTTTATTCTGACTACGATTCTCAAACTTTTTAGTTAACCCGTTCTTTAAATAAAAATGTTTACTTGCAAACGTTGTGAAGTGCAAAACAATGATGGAGTTCATAGTTTTTATGTTTCGGGACTTATCGCGATTAATTATTATTTGGAACTTACTTGTGCCGACGTTTCGTAATATATAATAAAAACTATGAGTTTACACCGCGATAGTTTAAAAAAAAATGATGGAGTTACTTGCTCCCTGTGTGCGGGCAAGTTTGACTTTGCCTGCGCAGGAATAACAGAGGGAGGTTGGAAGAAACTTGGAGACCGTAAATCCACGTGGAAATGTGGTACCTGCAAGACATTGGCTGTAGCTAGTCCGAGAACTGGGTCTCAGAAGGGCACATCGGTTGACACGGAGTCGATCCTGACTGAACTTAAACGTTTATCGACTCAAATGGAAGCATTGCCATTGTTGGTGGAAACTGTGAAAGTTATACAGGCCGAACTAACGGAACTGAAAGTGTTAAAAGCTGAAATATCCGATATAAAAACATCCATGAACTTCGTGCATAACACTGTGGATACGCTGACCAACAAGATAACCAGTGTAGAACAAGAAGTTGAAGCTTTACAGAAGTTCAAGGAGGATATATCGACTTTGCGGGAGCGGATTGGGACTCTTGAGGTGCAGCAGCGCGAGAGCGACCAGAGAGCTCGCATTAATAACATCGAAATCAAGGGAGTGCCGATGTCTAATTCCGAAAATCTGTTTGCACTTATTGAGAAGATAGGAGATACAATTAATTGTCATATCCCCAAGGAACAGATCAACTACATAGCAAGAGTACCTATGCGGAACAATAAAGATAACAAAAACATCATTTGCTCGATCCATAACAGCTATATTAAAAACAACTTTGTTGCCGCTGCAAAAAAGCTCAAAACACTCAGTACCACTGATATTGGCTTGCAAGGCGGGAACAGGATTTATGTCAATGATCATCTCACGTTGCACAACAAAACTCTGTTGAATAAAACCAAATTGCGTGCCAAGGAACGTGGTTTTGAACATGTATGGGTCAAGAGTTGTAAAATATTTATAAGAAAAAACATCACTTCCCCAGTGTTGCAGATCGGAACGGAGCAAGACCTCAAAAAATATTTAAACTAGTTTACAAATCGGTTCGACATTCTGGTACGTACGCGCTATGCATCTGTGTAGTAATGTTGAGAAACATTGCCTTTTTGTACCTACCTGCTACCTGCTATTCATATCGCCTAATGAGTTCTATTGTTCGCTTATCTCTCGGATTTTACCGGCAAAATATTTGCTTATTTAATTTTAGACACTATAGACACTATCTAAAAGTGCATTATTCTTTGCTCATATATATAAATTTGCTATTAAAATACATTTATTTTCGCTTTCATATGTTTGCTTGCATCAGATCTAAAATCTTTATACCTACATTATATTTATTTCTTATGAGCTTCCTTATACTAACGTATCGGCCCTCACTTTTAAATAACAATGTTTCTTATTATCTTACTGCTTACTTCTTGTGCGACTTGCTACATTTTAATGTTAATCTTTGTATGCTTTATAATGGCGCCAATTAGTATTTACTATCAAAATGTTCAGGGGCTTCGTACGAAGGCGAGTGTATTTTATAGGAATGTGTGCACGAATAGCTTTGATGTCATTTGCATAACCGAAACATGGCTTACGCAAGGTATATCAGATAGCGAACTATTTGACGACAGGTATCTTGTTTGGAGACGGGATCGGAATTATGCCGAAACTGCCCAAGAACTGGGTGGGGGTGTATTAATCGCAGTTAAACGTGAACTTGTGGCTGACGCTCGCGGCGAATGGTGTTCTACGGCCGAGGACCTCTGGGTTACTCTGACACTAAGTGGGGGGAAACCTAGAATTTCTTTTAAATTACATATATGCGTCGTGTACATATGCACGCAAAATCGTGGAAATTCATTATTAGTACAGTTGCGTAATTTTTCAGATGACTTACTAGGTACTGTCATGCGTCACACGTCGGATAAATTTATTATTGTGGGTGATTTTAATCAGCCCCTCATAAAATGGCTTGATGCCGAGGATGGCTGCTCTCTGTATCCTTCCAACGTGCATGGTGAACTCCAGACAAATTTCATAGATAACTTAAATAGTTGCAATCTACTTCAATACAACCGACACCTTAACAGTAATGACAGAATGTTGGACCTGGTACTTTCTAATAGTTTAGTTGAAGTCACCTGCTCCGATGACCCACTGGTGGAAGAGAACACTCATCATAAAGCGTTATGCGTGGATGCTGATTTCGCTCAGCTTCGTAGTCTACCGGGTCGTTCTCGCGTTCAGTTGTTATACCACTTGGCGAACTTTGAAGCAATTAATGATGACTTGAGGGATGTGGACTGGTATTGTGAACTGAACCGTGGTTCGGTGGATGATGCCGTTGCTTATTTCTATGATAAACTTCGCTTATTAATTAGTACTCATATACCGACCAGAACGGTCGTTCCTAATTCTAGGTTTCCTACTTGGTACAAAAGACCGTTAATTAAAATAATCAGAGAAAAAGCCAAATTCCATTCCAAATATAAAAAATACGGGAACGTTAGCGATTACCATTCGTTTATAACACTACGGCAACGCGTCAAATTGTTAGAAAAGGAAATGTTTGACGATTATATGCACAGAATTGAATCGGACATACACAAAAATCCTGAAGCTTTCTGGAGGTATATTAAATCAAAAAAACTTTCCAATTCCTATCCGTCAGTGATGCAATTCGATCAACGCTCTTCGAGTGATGGTGTTGAAATATGCGACATGTTTTGTGAGTATTTCTGCTCTAATTTCCTTCAGCGGACACCTGGGTCGTCATCATCATCTGATAATGCACCAAACCATACCGAGACTGGCACAGACACTGTTCCAGATGTTTCCTCTGTTGAAGTATACCCCGACGAAGTTCATAATTTATTAGAACACATAAATGTGAACAAATCGGCAGGTCCTGACGGTATATCGCCGATTTTCATAACTCGCTGTGCTGATAGCCTCACTTTACCACTATCGATCATTTTCAAACGGTCTTTGGACACTGGGGTTGTTCCGGGGGTCTGGAAGTCAGCATACATTACACCTATTCATAAAAAGGGCTCAAAAACCTCCGTCGAAAACTATAGGCCAATATCCAAACTGTGTGTCTTTGCAAAGGTACTAGAAAGAATAGTATATAAGCAGGTGTACTCGGCACTGAGACGCACCTTTACTGAGCTTCAGCATGGCTTTCTGGTTGGTCGATCTACGGCATCAAATCTGGTGGTAGCTAGTGACTTCCTATCGGATTGTATGGCACAGGGGTCCCAAGCTGATGTGATATATACTGACTACAGTAAATGTTTCGATCGAATTGATCACTCCAGACTTCTGCAGCGATTGCTATCAAGTGGTATTAGAGGGAACCTCTATCGGTGGTTCGCATCTTACGTGGAGAATAGGTGCCAGATAGTTGTCCTAAATGGTTATTCCTCTAGGGCAATGCCAGTTCCTTCGGGAGTTCCCCAGGGCTCCCTGCTTGGTCCACTCTTGTTTAATATATTTATTAACGACATCACCTCTGTCTTCCTCCATACAAAAATTCTTTTATATGCGGACGATATGAAAATAATGAAGAAAATCGATAGTATTAACGACTCACTCCTCCTCCAAGATGACCTGGACCGATTTCAAAATTATTGCTGTATCAATAAGCTTGATTTGAACGTCTCCAAATGCTTTGTATGCTCGTACACTCGCAAACATCATCCACACACTCACACCTACAAACTTTTGGATGCGCCAATATCTAGAGTGGATACGATCGGGGACCTTGGTGTGACATTTGACTCACAGCTCCTTTTTGATGCACACATTGACAACATAATTAAGAGGGCATCTCAAGCTCTCGGGTTCATTTTCAGAACCGCCGCTGACTTTAACAATATTAAAACTATTAAAATATTATACTGTTCTTTCGTGCGTAGCCACCTCGAATATGACTCTGAAGTTTGGAATCCGCACCAAATAACCTATGTCAGTCGCTTAGAGGCCATACAAAGAAAATTCTTAAGATACGTTCAGTATCGTTCTCGCACGTATCTACCATCCTACCTTGCACGATGCAAGAAGTTTCACATGCTGCCCCTCTATGAGAGAAGAAGAATTACCGATCTGGTATTCCTATTTAAAATTATGAACGGGTCAGTCGACGCACCTGACCTGGTGAGCAAAGTAGCACTACGCGTACCATGTGCATTCCTGCGCAGGTATAATCTGCTGGATGTGCCAGCGGTAACGACAGCATATAGGCAAAACTCGTACTTATTAAGAGCATGCCGTTCGTACAACGCGGCGTGCCGGGATGTCGATATCGATATATTCCATACAAGTGTCAACAAGCTTAAAAAAACTTTGTGTGATGCCTTTTTCATTGGGTGTTGATCTGCGTAATGTCGTTAATTAATTATTATTTTTTTTTGTTTTTTTTTTTCTCGTTGGTTTTGTTTACCGACTTTAACGTAATTTACCTCTAATGAATTTATTTAATGGTGAAAACTTGTAATTGGCCTTATGCATACTATGTTTCCTTATTTATTTGTGTATCTAGCTGTAAGTTTTCAAGATTAATAAAATAAAATAAAATAAAATTCACACTTCACTGGACATCTTGTACACCAACACTCATAATATTCACACTTCACTGGACATCTTGTACACCAACACTCATAATATTCACACTTCACTGGACATCTCGTTCACCAACACTCAATATTCACACTTCACTAGACATCTCGTACACCAACACTCATAATATTCACACTTCACTAGACATCTCGTACACCAACACTCATAATATTCACACTTCACTGGACATTCTGTACACCAACACTCATAATATTCACACTTCACTGGACATCTTGTACACTAACACTTATAATATTCACACTTCACTGGACATCTCGTACACCAACACCCACAATATTCACACTTCACTAGACATCTCGTACACCAACACTCATAATATTCACACTTCACTGGACATCTCGTACACCAACACTCATAATATTCACACTTCACTGGACATCTCGTTCACCAACACTCAATATTCACACTTCACTAGACATCTCGTACACCAACACTCATAATATTCACACTTCACTGGACATCTTGTACACTAACACTTATAATATTCACACTTCACTGGACATCTCGTACACCAACACTCATAATATTCACACTTCACTGGACATCTTGTACACCAACACTCATAATATTCACACTTCACTGGACATCTTGTACACCAACACTCATAATATTCACACTTCACTGGACATCTCGTACACCAACACTCATAATATTCACACTTCACTGGACATCTTGTACACCAACACTCATAATATTCACACTTCACTGGACATCTTGTACACCAACACTCATAATGTTCACACTTCACTGGACATCTCGTACACCAACACTCATAATATTTACACTTCACTGGACATCTTGTACACCAACACTCATAATATTCACACTTCACTGGACATCTTGTACACCAACACTCATAATATTCACACTTCACTGGACATCTCGTACACCAACACTCATAATATTCACACTTCACTGGACATCTTGTACACCAACACTCATAATATTCACACTTCACTGGACATCTTGTACACCAACACTCATAATATTCACACTTCACTGGACATCTCGTTCACCAACACTCAATATTCACACTTCACTAGACATCTCGTACACCAACACTCATAATATTCACACTTCACTAGACATCTCGTACACCAACACTCATAATATTCACACTTCACTGGACATTCTGTACACCAACACTCATAATATTCACACTTCACTGGACATCTTGTACACTAACACTTATAATATTCACACTTCACTGGACATCTCGTACACCAACACCCACAATATTCACACTTCACTGGACATCTCGTACACCAACACTCATAATATTCACACTTCACTGGACATCTCGTACACCAACACTCACAATATTCACACTTCACTGGACATCTCTTTGTAACAACACTCATAATATTCACACTTCACTGGACATCTTGTACACTAACACTTATAATATTCACACTTCACTGGACATCTCGTACACCAACACCCACAATATTCACACTTCACTGGACATCTCGTACACCAACACTCATAATATTCACACTTCACTGGACATCTTGTACACCAACACTCATAATATTCACACTTCACTGGACATTTCGTTCACCAACACTCAATATTCACACTTCACTAGACATCTCGTACACCAACACTCATAATATTCACACTTCACTGAACATTTTGTACATCAACACTCATAATAGTCGCACTTCACTGGATATCTCGTACATCACCACTCATAATATTCACACTTCACTGGATTTTGACACCGTCACTCATTCACACTTCATTGTAAGGCATTCTTTTCGCTCCGCCCGCGTGGATAGTGGTCATTGTTTTTGGTCGTATCTCCGGTCCTATGCAACCTCCATCCCATTAGTGATATTAGGTAGAATCGAAGCATTACAACTAGACCAGTTTGTTGGACTTTTTAGGACTCCAACTACTCATAATGACTGCCATAGACGTTCATATGGAAACCGGGATCGACGACTTAACGTGCTCTCTGAGCACGACCAGACCAATGCAAATACCCATATGCATACAAATACCGTACAAATATGTACTGAACGGGGATTGAACCCGCGTCTCCTGCGTAGCGGCCGCATACACTGCCACTACGCCATGGAGGCTGTCTTTTTACCCGACTACAGCAAAGCCAAAGGAGGGGTTATGATTTTGACAGGCTATGTATGTATGTATGTTTGTTTGTTCCCTCATTGCTCTTCAACCACTTATTAGAACTGGAAAAATAAGGTATCGATAGCGTCTTGATCGTCCGCTGGTTATAGGCTATATGACGTGCCATTGAATCTAATATGGCGCCCTCTAGCGGTCATGAAGTACTGCGTTAAAAAATAAACTTGAGGTAAATATACCGTGTTTGGTATCAAATTTAAGGGCTCAATTAGCTCATTGACTTTGACCATACAATATTCCAGCCACCGCACAATCCCTCGTATCTCCACGGCCGTGGACACGACGCTGCTCGACACGCCGATCTCGGGGTTCACCCGCGCCGACCGCTCGCTGCACAGCGAGATCCGGCGCTCGTTCCACAAGCCGAGCGACACCGCGCGCCACAACATGGCCGACACGGGCCGCAGCATGCCGCGCAACCTCAACCTGGCCTCCACCAACGATATCACTAGAAATATTGATACTGCGCTGGATGACACGTAAGTATGAGTAAAAATATTAACCGTGGTTTTTATCTGTTTTCACAGTAAGGAAGGCATTATCTATGGAAGAAGATAGCTACAAGGGGAGAGGAAGACCTAAAAGTTGAGATGGATGTTGAGATGACTGCAATCCGAGATGAATGGAAAAAGCACACATGCTGCGCCGACCCCAAATAAACTTGGGATAAGGGCAGGAGGATGATGATGACAGAAAATTATTCTTGAGATAGAAGTGTATATGATATTTTGGAGCAAAATGTATCTCTGTGCCAAATTATATCCAGATCTCCTCAGTCGTTCGTCATATTCCTCGATCGGGCCTTCTTCCGGTGTGGAAGTACCACGGAGTCCCCAACTCGCCCCAGGGTACGGGGAGGTCGCCGTGGCCTGGTTCTGCTAGGGTGACAGGCGGCTCCACCCGTCACCCGCCCATAAATGTCGCATTTATAAAATACTAGTTTTTGCTCGCGGCTCCGCCCGCGTGGATGTCGGTTATGTCTTTTCTTAAAGTCTACTCTACCACTATACCAAATTTCATCAAAATCGGTTCAGTGATTTAGGCGTGAAAGCGTAACAGACAGACAGACAGAGTTACTTTCGTATTTATAACATTAGTATGGAAGTATGGATATGGATTACCAATATAAGGTAGTAATAGTAAGTTAGTACGTGTGTGTTTGACAGGGGAGGTACACGTCTCAACGGTAGCTCGGCGGGCTGGCGTGCGCGTACGCACAGTGACGAGCACGTGCGTTCTGACGCGCCGCCGCCGCCGCACGCGCACCCCGCGCCCTCCGCGCCGCCCGCGCCACTCGCGTCACACGCGCCACACGCACCGCACGCGCCACACGCGCCACACGCACCGCACGCGCCACACGCGCCACACGCGCCTAGCACGCTGCCGCTCACCGTTGACAAGGTACTGTAATCCCTCGCTTACACCAGGGTCTAAAACATGTATTTGACAAGTTTTATGACATGTCTTCGTTCAGACATAGGCATGTTTACCACATGTTGAGAGATTTGTTGACAACTTATCATACAAGACAACATATATTTTAAGATAAGTTGTCAACAAATCTTGTACGATATGTTGTAAACATGTCTGTATACATGTTATCCATCAATCATGGATACAGTTTAAAACTTGTTTTTGACAAGTCTCAAGACAGAAATTGCAGTAAAATAAACAAGACTAGTCTAAAACACGACGTGTTGTGTAGGTGTGAACGCGATCAATGCGCTTTCTGTGTTATAAGTTGACATCATTAACTTCTATGTATACCTACTAAAAACGTGGTTATTCCCAGTTGCCCCCACTGTCGACGCCACCACTGGTGACAAATGGGATTTGTTCCCAAAAAATGGCGTCACCAGAGGGGAAATATATTTTTTTGAAAAGCCTAGTTCAGATTTTGTCATCAAATGTTAGTAAATTTGTCACCAAATAGATAATATGTATCTATTAATTTCCATAAACTGCGCCCGACTCCGCTCGATATAAGTTAAAAGAAGTTACCGATCTCTTCGTGTCAGGTTACTTGTCATAGTGCACGAAAATCGACAACCATCGACGTCGCTGGAGTCTATATTTCGCCATCAGATGTGCTATTTTGCGGACGGCTTTAATCAAACATATGCAAATTCTTTGTATTGTCATCATGAGAATAAGTTGTTGTAATTTGCAGCCATCGTGCGTTTGCAGCTACGAGCAAACAAACGCGCCGGGGACAGAGGAAGCGGACGACTACCGCAGTGAGTGTGAAAACTGTAAGTCGGCCAGCAGCTCCAGGTATGTTCATTCTTTATTGCGTTATGAGTGCAATGTTGTAGGGAAATCACTCAAGCACGCACACTCAGGCTGTGGAATGAACTCCCTGCGGTGGTTTTCCCAAGCGACTATAATATGGGGTTCTTCAAGAAGGGCATTAGAAGGTTTCTTCAGGGTCGGCAGCGCGAGTGTAACGCCCCTGGTGTTGCATACGTCCATAGGCCACGGTGACCGCTTCCCATCAGGTGGGCCGTGTGCTTGTCTGCCAACTAAGTGGTATAAAAAAAATCAAGTCACGCATGACAGCTTGACGTGCGTCATGCCGCCGCACGTCGCTGTCAAGCTGTTGTGCGTGACTTGGTAATATAAACTTCAAACACTGATAATAAGATTTAATTTTGTTTAAAGATTGTAAAATCCGGGCCGATGCCGTCCGTTTGGTGGGGTTGGACCTTTAGGGTAGAAGGGGTAGCCCCAAGAAGTTCTGGTATGATACCGTGGTGGGTGACATGCGTGCAAATGGTCTCACTGCCATGGACGCTCAAGATCGTGCGAGGAAGAGCCGGAAGGCGGACCCAGAGCTCCAAGGTCATTTGACCACGGATGCAATCAGAAAAATACGTCTCCATGAAGATGATCGACGGTTCTATGATAGTTTTTTTTTATATCACTTACTTGGCAGACAAGCACACGGTCAACCTGATGGAAAGCGGTCACCGTGGCCTATGGACGTATGCAACACCAGGGGCGTTACACTCGCGCTGCCGACCATGAAGAAACCTTTTAATGCCCTTCTTGAAGAACCCCATATTGTAGTCGCTTGGGAAAACCACCGCAGGGAGTTCATTCCACAGCTTGAGTGTGCGTGGGATGAAGTGCCTTTCGAACCGTACAGTGCGCACTGTTTCTGGACGCAATGTGTCAAGTCAAAGTCAAAGTCAAAAATCATTTATTCTGTATAGACCATCAAAACGGCACTTACAAAACGTCAAAATGATACATATATGTACTAAAGACTAGCTTAGCAAATGGACCACCGGTTCGAAACGCGGCCCCGGCCTGAGAAGACTCCGGCAAGAAACTCAGCGGGCTTTTTTTTTTTTTGGTCTATTTACAAAAAATGCTTAGTCTACTTAGTCTAAATACAATCATTTGTTTGAGAAGCATGCATGAGTGAACAGCTCATTTCCAAGCTAGTTTATCATCTAAATATTCTTGTATTTTATAATAGCCTTTTTGGCACAATTTCCTCTTAACTACATTTTTAAATTTATTTATAGGTAAATCCCTAATTTCATTAGGGAGCTTGTTAAAAAAGCGTATACAGTTACCCTGGAAAGAATTACTAATTTTTTGGAGTCTGCTATCACAGACTACAAGATTGTTTTTATGTCTCGTATTTATATTATGCCTGTCACAAATTTTTGGAAATTTGGAAATATTTTTCCTTACATACATTAGGTTCTCGAAAATGTATTGTAATGTATTTGTGTGAGGATGAATTCCCTGCCTGTGGCCTGTGTAGTCGCTGGGGATAGCTAGAATAGGGTGGTTATTGCATAGTGTGAAGGTCCTCAGTATTCTGTCCCCCCTTTTTTTTATTGGCTTCTTGCTTAGCATTTAGCCATTATCAAGTAATTTATAATAATCTTATTTGGATGGGTGGATGGATGGATGGATGGATGAATGGATGACGATGATGATGATGATGATGGTAAGTTGACGATGATGATAATGGCTGCCTCAGTAAAGTGGTGGAAACCTTACTAAAGGCTTCTACGGAGATTTGAAATCAACACGAGAAGTTACAATTCGCTGTAACATTTCACTTTCCTACTCATGTGCGCGTTTTTCAAGACGTTATGTCTAAAAATCCACCATTTTTACACATAAAAACTCGAACTCACACTAATTTTGGAGAATAAAATAACACCGCGACCGTTCATTCTCGTGTTGGCGGTAAAACTCATCCCGTCCCTTACTGCAGGTGGGTGCTGGAGGAGGAGCTGGGCTGGGCGGCGGAGGAGGGCGAGGGCACGCAGACGCTGCAGCGCCGCGCGCCGCCGCCCGCGCAGCCGCCGCCCGCCACCGCCACGCTGCCGCAGCCCGTCACCAAGCAGGCGTGAGCACTCCTTCTTCCTAGCGTTTATTTACTTGACTGCCTCTGTGGCGTAGCGGTAGTGAACACGGCTGCTACGCAGGAGGCGCGGGTTCGATCCCCGCTCAGTGCCTATATTTGTATGCATGAATATAAATATTTGCATTGGTCTGGGTGTTTCTATGTATATTAAGTATGTATTTACAAAAAAAAAAGTATCTAAGTATGTATATCCGCATTCTAGATTCCATAACACAAGCTAATTAAGCTTACCATGGGTCCAGATAGCGTTTTGTAGAATGTTGTAGAATATTTATTTATATTTGTAGAATATTTTATATTTATTTATTTATTTACTAGCTTTTGCCCGCAGCTCCGCCCGCGTGGATGTCGGTTATCGCGACCAAACATAGCCTATGTCCTTTCTCAAGGTCTAATCTACCTCTATACCATATTTCATCAAAATTGGTTCAGTGGTTTAGACGTGAAAGCGTAACAGACAGACAGACAGATAGACAGACAGACAGACAGAGTTACTTTCGCATTTATAATATTAGTAGGGAAGTAGGGATTAAACAAGTACAATCACATTATAATATGTATTACACAGTTCACACGAAATTCAGTTGTCGGTAAGGACTCTGATACATATAACAATAACGGTGAACATAACATTTATCAAAATATTAGACATGAGGCAAACAATGTATCAATCGATTAAGACACATTAGCAAGTAAAACACAGTAGCAATCAAAGAATCAAAGAATCAATTTCGTTTATTCAATTTAGGCACATATAGAGCACATATGAACGTCAAAATATTACAATTGTGTCAAGAAGTAGATATGTGAACAAAAAATATAATATTAAATAAATTAAAGTAAACCACTTGAAAATGATTCTTTCGCTAGTTCGGTAGTTGGTTCTACTGAGAAGATACCAGCAAGAAACTCAGAGAACTCAATTATCCTTTTTATTTATTTATTTTTTAATACGCTTTTTATACAATTTACAATGTGCGGGCAAGAAAGTGATTAGGTTGACCATGCATTTTTATCATTAAGATATTCTTCTACTTTATAATAAGCTTTTTCCATTAGACTTTTTTTCACGTTTATTTTAAAAATATTAAGTGGCATGTCAACCACAACACAAAGACTCTCTATACCTTCGCCCCCCCCCCCCCCCCCTTCTACAAATATGGCCAAAAAGAAAAAAATGAGAAACGGTTACACAGCGGCACCATCGTCCACGATACAAGTGGACTATTGTAATATCAGGGGCCTACATTCCAACCTGAACGAGGTCCACCACCACCTCGAAACAGCACAACCGACCCTTTTCTTTCTGACGGAGACGCAAATATCATGCCCGGCCGATACAGCCTACCTAATGTACCCCGGCTACAAGCTCGAGCACAACTTTCTGAGTAAAGCCGGGGTATGCTTGTACGTCCGGGATGATGTTTGCTGTCGCCGTCTAAATGGCCTTGAGGAGCGAGACCTATCAACGCTATGGGTGCGTATGGATCACGGTGGCAACACCCGTGTTTATGCGTGCCTGTACAGGTCTCATAGCGGTGATCTGGGCACGGCTCAACTGTTTGAGCATCTGCAGCGGTCGGCGGACACGGTAATCGAGCAGTACCCTACCGCGGACTTAGTGGTCTTGGGGGACTTTAATGCTCACCACGTGGAGTGGTTGGGGTCCACCGAGACTGATTTTGCGGGAAGGGCTGCATACAACTTCGCCCTGACCTATGGACTCTCGCAACTGGTGCATTCTATCACTAGAATACCAGACATCGAGACCCATAGAAGCTCTATACTGGACCTTCTGCTGACTACGCGCCCGGATGAGTACTCCGTGAATGTGGAAGCGCCATTAGGCACTTCGGACCACTGCCTTGTCCGGGCGCAAGTGACTCTCGCGCGGCCTGAACCACCGCGGCCACCACAGTGGCGGCATGTCTGGCACTATAAGTCGGCAGACTGGGATGGTCTGCGAGAATTCTTCGCGTCGTACCCGTGGAGGCGGCTTTGTTTCACTTCAGATGATCCAAACTCCTGTGCAACAGCAGTCGCTGAAGCGATCCTATCGGGCATGGAATGTTATATTCCTAACCGCTGGATCGCGACAGGAGCGAGCAAACGCCCGTGGTTTAATAGGCCTTGCAGAGAAGCTAGAGACCGCAAGCAATCTGCCTATAAGGCTTGGACCACAACTCTTGCCAATAGGGATCCGGATATCGCTGAAGTGAAGCGTAAATTGAACGCCGCCTCGAGGTCCAGTAAAAAAGCAATAGCCAGGGCTAAGTTCGAGTTCGTTGGCGGAATTGGCGAGCGGCTTGCGCGGTATCCGTCAGGAAGTCGTGCTTTTTGGTCGCTCGCCAAAGCTGCCGAGGGAAACTTCTGCCAGTCCTGCCTTCCGCCGCTGCAAAAACCTGACGGTAGTCTGGCCCATGGCGCTAAGGAGAAAGCCGATCTCTTGGGTCGTCTCTTTGCGTCAAACTCGACTATGAACGACGGGAACGCCGAGCCACCTATTATTCCCAGCTGTGGTGCTTCCATGCCTGAAGTGAAAATCACGCAACGGGTGGTCCGGCGTGAACTTAAATCCCTAGATGTTCGAAAGTCGAGTGGGCCGGATGGTATACCGGCGATGGTGCTCAAGCACTGTGCTCCTGAGTTGTGCCCAGTGCTTACACGCCTTTTCGCGCTCTCCTACTCCACAAGACAGGTCCCGGCTTCGTGGAAAACTGCATTCGTGCATCCTGTGCCTAAGAAAGGCGACAGGACAGATCCGTCCAACTATAGGCCTATCGCTATCACCTCGCTGCTCTCGAAGGTGATGGAGCGTGTGATTAACACACAGCTCCTGAGATACCTTGAGGGAAACGATCTACTGAGCGACCGACAGTACGGTTTTCGCCACCGTCGCTCTACCGGTGACCTCCTAGTGTATCTCACTAACCGATGGGCGCAAGCCATCGAGAGTCGGGGTGAGGCTTTAGCGGTCAGCCTAGATATAGCGAAGGCCTTCGATCGGGTCTGGCACAGAGGTCTTCTTGCGAAGTTGCCACGTTATGGACTCCCCGTGGGATTGTGCGCATGGATTGCCAGCTTTTTGTCCAACAGAAGTATTCAAGCCGTCGTCGATGGCAGCTGCTCGGACCGCATGGACATAAACGCCGGTGTTCCGCAAGGCTCCGTGTTGTCCCCGACCTTGTTTCTGCTGCATATCAATGACATGCTGTCTGATGGCTCCATCCATTGCTATGCAGATGACAGCACCGGTGACACGTATTACACGGGCCGTGCAAATATGCCTAGGTCGGAAGTGGAGGAGAGTCGCGAACAACTTGTGTCCGAAATTGAGACTACTCTCTCTGGAGTATCCGATTGGGGACGACTAAATTTAGTCCAATTCAACCCTACCAAGACACAAGTATGTGTATTCACCGCTAAGAAGGCCCCATTTGTTGTAGCGCCGCAATTCCTGGGCACACCGCTCACCATCTCCACAAGTATCGGGATTCTTGGTGTCGATATCTCCAGCGACGTCCAATACCGAAGTCATCTGGAAGACAAGGTCAAGTTGGCATCAAAGAAACTTGGGGTGCTCAACAGGGCGAAGCAGTACTTCACTGCGGGGCAACGACTACTCCTTTATAAGGCACAGGTTCGGCCCCACATGGAGTACTGCTGTCACCTTTTCGCCGGAGCGCCTGCGTGCCAGCTTGACCCTTTCGACTCGGTACAAAGACGGGCGTTGAGGCTTGTCGGCAATCCCATACTCACAGGCGATGTGGAACCACTCAGTCTCAGGAGAGACTTTGCTTCACTGTGTGTGTTTTACCGCCTATACAATGGTTTGTGCTCAGATGAATTGTTTGACATGATGCCCACAGCTACATTCTATCATCGCACTTCTCGTCATAGGCGGGGAGTTCATCCTCACACATTGCGACCGGAAACGGTGCGCACTGTGCGGTATGAAAGGAACTTCATCCCTCGCACACTCAAGCTGTGGAATGAACTCCCCGCGATGGTTTTCCCAAGCGACTACAATATGGGGTTCTTCAAGAAGGGCATTAGAAGGTTTCTTCAGGGTCGGCAGCGCGAGTGTGACGCCCCTGGTGTTGCATACGTCCATAGGCCACGGTAACCACTTTCCATCAGGTGGGCCGTGTGCTTGTCTGCCACCTAAGTGGTATAAAAAAAAAAAAAAAAAAAAAAAAAACCAAATCCTGAGGAATTTTATTGAATATTTTTATACTGTTGCCTACAAATGAATTACCAACCTTATGAAGCCTGAGTATTGGCACTGCTAGTTTATCTTTATATCTCGTATTATAATCATGTGTGTCCGAGTTTTTTTTAAAAAGATTTAAGTTCTTCCGTATGTATAAAATATTATCGTAGCAAAAATAAATGGTAAAGAGAACAACGAAATAATGACCAGCACAAAATTAAAATTAACATAGTAACTTTGATTTCAAGTCAATTAGGCGGATGTGAAAAATGTCGAGATCGTCGCTTTCGCTGACCTTAACATTACAGTTCGAGCAAATTCGAGTCAAAGGCGAACTAACTCCCAGTCGCATTTCGCAGCTTTCACCTCGGAGTCAACGGTCCGCTTTACCAATCTTAACTGCGGATTTGGCTGGACCTCGATATTTTCCGTGAAGCGACTGCCACATCTGACCTCCACAACCCAATGGTGACATTAGGCAATATCGCAGTTAGAAAGTTTTTGGACTTTCAAGGGCTCCAACTACCCGTAACGACTGTCATAGATGGTTCGTATGGCAACCGAGACCGACGGGTTAACGTGCTCTCCGAGGCACGACCAGACCAATTCAAATACCCATATTCAAGCATACAAATACTTGCACTGAGCGGGGATCGAACCCGCGCCTCCTGCGTAGCGGCCGCGTTCACTACCGCCACGCCACGGAGGCTGTCCGTGAGCAATCCCACACTGTTCACATCCTTATGTGTCCTCTACACGTAGACAGAATCATCCGCAGATGTCATCGGCGGACGCATCCGGCGACGTATAGAGGGGGCAATTTATTTGTCAGTGATATTTAACCGCAACGTCCACACGTCGGCGGACGCGTCCGCTGCTAACATCTGCAGATGAATCTGTCTACGTGTGGAGGACCCTTTAGCCGCATCAATATATTACGATACAACGACCGTAGGATAAAGAGCCTCTGTTGCATGATGCATTGGTCTGGTCGTGCCCCAGAAAGCACGTTAAACCATCGGTCCCAGATGCCATATGAACAAGGCAGTTATTACGGATAGTTGGAGCCCTAAAAAATTCCAACAACAGCTGGTCTAGTTAAACTGGTCTTTTACTATCTTTTTTTTTTTTTACTCTCTTGGTCACTAGTCACTACATATTCAAAACTATTCTCTTATTCTAAAGATACCTTTTCAAAAAGCTCTAAGCATTAAGATTTCAAGAAAGTATCTAAATAACAAGGGGTCAATGGATATTTTATTTTAGAACATAAATTATTGAATTCTATAGGTAAAATTAATACAAGTGTATCCTTTTCAGGCGGACGGTGATGGGTCCACCATCGAACTGGGAGAACTGGTTCAACACGATTCCAGACTCTGACACCGAATCTGAGGAGGAATAGTGACGAGCACACACTATCGATACTATCGATATCACATCGACGTTCAATCGATCGAACGATTCGCGATATATTATATTTCTGTTTATTAATAAGTTCACGTTTAAAGCGTTTAGATATTAACGTCATTCCTTTATTTCAATCGATTAACAAAGCCAATATTTTTTTTGAAGATGGCTTATTGATTCGATGACTATTCTAAGAATAACATTATTAATACACATTTTTTGTTTTGCTTGTAAAGCGCCTTTAATGTTTATGTTATGTGTACCTAAAATGTATTATTTACATTCCGTAAATTTAATGTTTTTTTATTTATAACTCACATCACAGCTCGGTGATACATAGATATATTTTTAGCCACATATAATGTGTTCTTATGTTTTTATATTATTATTTATTCGCTACACAATGCACTTTACTAATTCTTAATACCAAAGATTTGTTGTATTAACTATTTGTTTTATAATCTTCAAGTTTGTTTGTTGTTCGTTTTCTGTAATCAAGATATTTATGGAGATAAATATAGTCCGGTCTAAATAGATATTTCAAATTGCAAAATTCTGTACAGAACTGAATTTTAGTAGAGGTCTTGGGTACACCATTACAGAAAATAGTCCCCATCTATCCTATGTCTGCATAGGTAATTCGGATCGATGAAGACTTGAGTCTTTTGTTTTAATATTTATAGTGTAATCGAGAACTCTGCCAATTTTTAGTTTTGTGAGTATTATTGTAAACCTACCATTATTTTTATATCTATTTCGACCGGACTATAAATAATAATTTTATAATAGTATTAAGTATTTAATAAGTAATAATGACAGTATTTTACTAATAGCAGTGTCACAAGTTTTGGGCGAAATCACCCTGTTCAGATTTGAATCAAAGCTCTCTAGTGTGAAATATTTTAGTAATTATATAGTGCCAAAATTGTGAAGTTCGCTTACATCTCCAAATTGACATAATTCCTGAACGATGAACTACCCCCGTAGACACGTGGCAATTCGTTCGTATTATAGAATAGAATGACGAATGTATGGGATTTGACGTATATGACAGTCGTCAACGTATATCATAAACTAGCTGTTGCCCGCGACTTCGTCCGCGTTAAGTTCGGAATGTTGTTCATCCCCTATTTTATCCCCTTGGGGGTAGAATTAATCAAAATCCTTTCTTAGCGGATGCCTACGTCATAACATCTACCTGCATCCAAATTTCAGCCCGATCCGTCCAGTGGTTTGGGTTGTGCGTTGATAGAGCACTGTGTCAGTCAGTCGTTAAATGATGTCAGTCAGTCGTTAAATGATGTCAGTCAGATGTTAAATCCCATACATTCGTCATTCTATTCCACAATACGCCTGCCAACGAATTGCTACTTGTTTAGGGGGGCTGAGGTGTTTTCTTAGTTGCCCTTGACCTTTCAAATGTATTCCAAGGTCGCAGATTGACGAGAATGACCCTATTGTTATGTTAATTCCATGACTCCCCTGTTATAGTGGATTATAGGCCTTAATTGTTCCGTTTTTTGAAGAAGCACATTCGATATTAAAAGTTCATATACTTTACTTATGTTATTCTAAATAATTGGGGCAAACTATTCGAAACGTCATCGTCGGGAGAATGAAAAATATCATACAATGACGCTTGGTATTATGTTTGAGGATATTAAAAATAACCTGTGTTATTAGGGTTTTTTTTATTTGTTTTTTGTACGTATAATTTTTTTATACTATGCCTCTTTTTACATTAAGGGCAGTGTAAGAATCAGAACTCAATCTTGCAAATGTCATAGTCGCGGCTAATGTCTCACCAAAGAAAGTAAAATTTAAGTTAATAATGATATTATATCATTGAAATCGGTTTAGTAGATTGATGTATAGTAAAAGCAATAATCATATCCATGTGTACAAGTGATCGAGAGAGCTCCAAGTGGCGTGTGAGGTTGCTGCGTTATTATATGTCATGTTCAACATTAACATTTGATATCGTACTCTTTAATCTATTAAGTAAGAAGAGATTTGACCTCGTGATCATGATTCTTGTAACCTTATTCGCCAATGCAAATAGACATGCTGCATTCTACAAGCGAAATGAAGTTGTCGCTTGTAGAATGCGTCTGTCTTCAAAGGATTTTTTGTGGTTGTTATTATACATCAATAGTTTAGTATTTAAAATTTACGCTCAAAGATATTATAGTATTAAAAGAAACAGCTATGAATGGAGTTAAAAGATTTATCCAAACTGATTACCTAGTTATCTATTTTTGTCGAGATAAAGTTACGAGGAGGTAAAATTATTCATATAATAATAAGGGATCCTTAGAGTAATATTTAAGTAAATGACATTTATTTCCATTTGTCTAACATCGCCTTAAAATATTGTGTGACGTTATAAAATTCCGTAGACCGTTGAAAATGAATAGAACATTTTAATAGTCTGACTTTCCAGGGTTGTAAGTATTAAATAGCATGTGTATAACTATTAGTGTTAAATTATTGGAAGCATTATTATTGTTTGTTCATGCTTTGTGTTAACATGTTCTGTTGAAAGGCTAGTAGAAATAACCACCACTTTCAGTACATTTGTCAAGCTCATGTCAACTTAGCACGCGTACGTAGTCGGGTTTTACTTTCAGAGGGGCTGGCGGGGAGAAGGATTTGAAGTTTAAACCTCTAAAGCACCCTTGCTAAACCCAAGACTTAGCAGTATTAATCAAATTCGTGTCTTTTAAAGATCTATTTTATATTTGTTTCATGTGTGTGCATAAATTTTAAATTAAAAAAAAACAAATACTGAACACTCATAAATCGATAATATTCAAATAACGCTCGCACAAAATTTAATGTGTTGACATGACACGTGTGAACCGGGAGAAAACTGTACGCTCATTGGTTGAACACGATCGTTGAGACAACAGGGAGCCAATGAGCGTTCAGTTTTTGGGTGTAAAGTTGATATGAGTAGAGAAACTGGAGGTGGATTTATATTTATTTGATACGAATTGAGTTTTAAGCCGTTTAACCTTTTCTAGTCCTCACATTTCTTTTGTAAACATGCAAGAAATGCGATATAACTTAACCATCGCGTTGCGTCGTCCCACTTCATAGCAATACGCACAATGAACGTATTACCAAATCGTTAAGAGAACTAAACGTCTTGAAACTCATTTATTATCCACTATTGCTCGAATTACACTCTTATTCTGTATACAAGGTGTTCCCTAAATACTCCTGAAACTTACTTGTTATATTATATTTTAGTCCTTGTTCAAAGACACTTAAATGGCATAGAAACTAAACCGTTTATAGTATTCGGCTTTAGATTTGGTTCGTCAGAGTGACGATCAGTTTGCCTCGGTTTTGTAAAGCGTTCTCTCTATCACACATCGGGATTTGATACCTTTATAGTGTGGTTAAACACGTGTTTCTTCCTAAAATATTGTAACTGTGGTTTCGGTTTTAACTACTCTAGGAATTTATCAAACTTCATACACTATGTGACGGAGAGAACGCCTTCAAAATCAGTGCAAGTGCCAAATCAAAGTGTTTACTGTACTAAATTCGGTGGTGATTAGAACAGTACAAACTAAAACATCGATAAAGCAAAATACATTAGTTTTACATTGAAAACACCTTGTATATTGTATGTTAAGGTACCTTGTTACAGTACGAATCAGTACACAAAAGCATAATAAAGTAACTTGTATTGTTAAAAACATTCGCATTCAACTTACTGCCTCATTGAAAAATGTATTCTATTCAAAATAACTCCATTGCGCGAATGAATGAAATGTATGTGGCCTATGATATTATTTTATTTAAATAGGGAATATGCAAATAATTTATATAATATTAAAAATAAATAATGTACAGAATGGTTGATGGACTTACCTACTTTTGTTTGACTTATTTCTTAAAAATTATGAAAATTGAAATTTAAGTAGATAATGCAGAAAAAAGGGTCAGAATTAAAAAAATACAAACCATTTCGTAAACACTTTCTCATTTGATGCGTTTCATAGTACCTACAGTCTTCAAAAGATAAGTTTAAACCTTTTCATATAAAGTTGTATCAAAAATTGTACATATACTTACTTATATACTTTATCGACTGTACCTACGTTACGTTACTTATGCGCGTGTAGATGGCGAACCTTCCATTCGTGGACATGGACTATTTGCTACTATTCGCATTTATGGACTATTTTCAACATTATCGATTAAAACACTCGCATATTCCCTATCCACCAAGTAGCGATGTTTTGACTGCGAATAGTGCTAGTACGGAGAATCTAAGGGTGATAGTGAATTTACTTTGTATATAACGTTACATATGTTCTTTGTTTGTTACAATATTCTCTTGGGATAGGTTAGCGAGGAATCTCGACGCACAGGCTCGTTGTTATAATATTTTATTAAGTACTCGTATTTATTAAACAATTCAAAACATGTCAAGACTCTATAGTCTTGACATGTTTTGAATTACGTAACTATTTACGGCATATATCTCGACCACAGTGACGTCACAAAATGTAGGTACTCTATTTGCGCATTACCCGTTTTTTGGGTAGGTATCTTATGAGGATATCACGAGTTGCTATGCTGACGATGGAGGACCTCAAATCCACCAATCATAGATTATGACTTATAACAAACCAATCCACGCGTTTACATAATACATAATTACATTTGTTTCTATCTCGCCCGTTTTCATTGTTGAAGTTCACTATTATTTAGGTGGACATTTGGAATTTATTTTCCTATAACCAAAGAAAATTTTAAATGTAATCTCGAAATAAATAGGTTTTGAAATAAAACTATTATTTAGGTAGTTAACTGTTTTATTAAGAGTCGTAACATTGTTTATGACGAAGCTTTACCGACATTCAACAGCGAGGTTGTGCGTCCGCAAACATTCCTGTTTGTTCCAAAGTATTTGCCAATTACTGATTGAATCGAAGTATTATCTTAACATATGTATCGAAGTGTACAGTATTGTAAACATTTCCGAACCAAATACCTGTTCAAATGATTGAAATAAACAAGTTAATGGGAATGTGGCTGTTTGTATTATTTACTTACCTACAATTTTTAGACAATAGGCCGTTCCCAATAACCTCTCTATCGCCAGTTTTGACATTAGAAGGAATAAAAACGTCTTCAATCTCTATGGTAACGCAATTCATAGTAGCAAAATAAAGGTGCGTACAGATCATGTAACATGTTATATAACTTGTGTTTGTATAACACGTCCACATTATCTAACATTGTTTTATAACTTTGCAACATTGTACTAACTTCAGTGTCTACATTACTGAAACATGTTATATAATATAACATTGTTATATAACATGTTATGCTATATAATTTGTACGCACCTTAACAATAGGATTTATCAATAGGACAAAGGAACTATCTCTACCTTTACCTTTATCTGTAGATATGTTATTGGGAACGGCCGTTAGATTCCATACTGAAAAGGTGGATATAGCTGCAGTTGGACGGATTACAGTTAGGAGAGACTGAGGAAATGAATCGATGCAAATGAAATGTGTGCAAATATTTACATTGCCTCTCGAGTTCGGAAACTGCAATTTTAAATTTACATGTATACAACAATTTGGATTACGTTTATGATCTATTAAATTATTTGTTATATTATTTCGTACATTTCAAATACTGGCTTACACCAATTCTGTACATGATACTTACATTGTGCCTTAAATGTAATTTTGGCATTATAAATAATAAATAAAAACTTATTATAACGACTATAAGTATCAAAATGTAATCTTATAAAATCTACGTTTAGGAAATACTTTTAGAGCTAATTAAATATTGACATAAACATGGAGTTTCACCTACCACCACAATGGCGAACAGAAATCACAACAGTAGAGTAATGAAATCCTCGACACTTATCCATCCAATGCTACCAATAGATTCGGTTACAAACAAGCCAATCACATTGTTATAAATTGGAAAAGGCGAAATCAAGCTCAGGCAGGACTCGAACCCGCGATCTTTCCCTTACAGGGGGAATGCTCTGACCACTGAGCCACCGAGCTTCGCCCGAGATTGATCCAAATTTTCCAATACAGGGGGAATGCTCAGTGGTCAGAGCACCCCCTGTAAGGGAAAGATCACGGTTCGAGTCCTGCCTGAGCTTGATTTCGCTTTTTCCAATTTATTTTAGCAGTCAAATCTCATGTTTTTTTATTCCTATTAGTGTTGAATCTTGGACTATACCTACTATTCTTCAGATCTAAAGATTTGTAATCATTGAATAAGACTAAATAATAGTACGTATATAAAAAGCATCAAGAAGAACAGAAATTACTACAACGGACATAAAAACCTTCCGCCTGAGAGGTCTCAGTTTCAAATCCTGGATAGGTACCTACACTACTGACGTGAACCCACTCCTGAGCACTAATAATTTAGCTTAGCTGAAGGGGTTACTGGAAATATTTGTAATTTCGATCACTAATATTAAAAAAAAGGTTCTTGAAACGAGATTAACATGATGAGTGTGTTTTGATGAACAACAAGACAGTCCCGATGAGCAATGCGCTTGAAGCTTTCATATACGAAGCACCGTCTGGTTCAGGGTCCGGGAGCCAAGGCCCGCACTGCCGGTAACCGTTTTCCTGTAAGTGAAAGACACATTGTTAGCACCAGCAGTCCTACTTCGGGAAGGAGTTTCAAATTGGGAACGCAGCATCTAAATGAGTTATTGAATTTTGAAACCTGTCCGTATAGGAACAGCGTGCCTTTTTGTAATGTCAACTGTAGGTTAGTTATAGTTCCCATATATTTTGTCTAGCCACGTCACAAAATGTGCTCTCTAATCTAAGTGCAGTACGCGTTTTTAGGTGGCTTTTAAGAATAGCATCTGATGCTAAGGTGTGCTGTCCATTAATCACGTGATGGTTTTTTTTAGCAAATTTTTAACCCACCCCATCCCCCATAGTGATACTTGGTGAGGATTTTGACTAGGAAAAAATAATTTTATTTTTATTCAATTTTTAATGCTAGAAAATTAAGCACCGTGTTAAAAATCTCGCGTTATAAGAAAAAAAGAATACACGTCGCATCTATCAGTCGCACTCGAAAACTTTGGATGCGACTGGGATTAACGCTGGGACAAATAGATGAATGGATGGATTTACTAAACTGCACTGCAATTCACTAAGCGAGCACAACGATGCGACAACGATGCGAGGTGCAACGTAGATTGTCATTGGTCAGATTGTATCACGTCATTGGAAATCGACCAATGACAGTGTCTATCGCGCACATCGTTGCGACTCGCATCGTTGTGCTACGGACATGGTTCTATAATCTATGGGGATAAAGGAAATGTACGTCCGTGCGCCCACCTTGCCGTAGTCGTGCGGGTAGCAGGGCACGTGCGGCGCGCGGTCGGGCAGCTGGCGGCGGCTGCGCCAGCACGCCAGCTTGCTCGCCGAGCCCTGCATGCTGCCCGGCACCAGCTCCTCGTCCTCCACGTACTGCAACGAGCGCCCCGACCTTAGTGGATACGATCAGGGGTCCCTGGTAGGTACCTATTCTTACTAATAAGTTTATCAATTAATCACATTTACCATGAGTTATAAAGGTATGATTACGATGAAGCATACAGCGTACTACGCCGCCGCGGCCTGCTTCTGCTAGGGTGATAGGCGGCTCTACCTGTCACCCCCAGGCCCGCGCTCATGGGGGACGGAGGTCATTCTGCGACGTCTGACGCCCGAGTTGCCGTCGCTCGTCGCGGGCCGCAGATACAGCGTACCTACCCATTACTTGCTAAACTCCGATACGGATAAAGAGGACCTTTGAGAAGCCACAATGAATTACGCGCAAGTGCTGCTTGCGGTCTGCAACCCTCACCCATCCGCTTACCGAATGAAAAATATATTTTAGCGAATAAAATGTGTTGCAGAACTGTGCGTTCAGCAACACATTTTATAAGTACCTACATTTTATACACACAACTAATAGGATTGTCCAAAAAATATGTACTAATTAATGAGGATTTTAGGACGTGATTTTTTTTTCTTATTTGTCGGCAAAAAAAAAGAACCTTCAATGAAATGTACACAATGTAGGTACCTATTAAGTACATGCAAAAGTGCATTGCAGATGAGAAAATGACTACCTACTATCTAGTTACTTATTTTAACTTGGCAACCAGGTATTAGGTAGGGAGCTGAAAAAGGTCGGCTACCTAGCTTTTGCATGTAGTCGGTAAAAAAAAGGGATGAAGGTCGATCTTACTTCGGATCTTAGACCAATAGTAATTGCGTGCTACTCTATTCCAGGGCCTGTAGACAAACATTATACCTACTCGCAGATTCTCTTCGAAGCATGCATTTCGACTACCATTTCGATTACCTACTATGGCGTTTGCGAGGGGTTTTCTGCCCCAAAAAAAGAAAAAAAAAGTTCTTTACTATTTTAAAATTATGGAGTGTCATCAATAAGAGCGTCTTATTAAGACGTAGCCTTACCACTTCATTATTTAACGGATTCGGTACGGTTTTATTTTGTTTGTTTAAACAATCGTTGTACACGGCGATGAGCAGGAGGTTGGTGTCGGGCACCATGGCGGCCACTAGCGGCCAACTGCACGGTTTCACAGGCCTCTTCAATATTTCTTTGACTTTTGGTGTATCCTGTAAACATAAGAACAAGTAAACATAATATAATAGGTACCTATGCTAATTGTGACAGAAGATACCTACTGGCGGTAAAATTTGAATAGTCTAGATAGATAAAGGATAAGTACTTACCTTTTGTAAGGGTAAGTAATACTAGCTAGAGGTCAATCTTCGGATGGGTGACTATACTTAACACATAGAGACTCCTCCGTGTCTCGGAAAGCACTTAGTCCCGCGGTTGCCATACGAACATCTATGGCATTCGTTAGCGTTAGTTAGAGCCCTAAAACGTCCGACAGTGGGGTCTCGATTCTGCTAAAGCATACTACTGCTATACTACGGATTTGCTGCAAAAGACTATCTTTGAATTGTAGACTTCAAAGTTTAAAATAGTGAATGAAAAAGTGTACCTATGTAACTCTTTTCATTTAATTTTGAACTAAGTCTCTAGGCAATAAAGTCCAGAATGTAATGCCATTTTTTGCAGTATCTACAGATATTAAAAACACTACACTACAGATAGCCTTGCTTTAGCAGAATCGAGGGCCTGGTTTTAGACCACAGAACTTTGATATCGTCAGTGGGTTGTGGAGGTCAGGTGTATTGCAGTTAGACTGAAGCCGACCTCAACTCAGTTGCGAATAGACTTGGAGGATGAATGACATTGTAGCCATGAACCATCTAGGTATAGTAGTAATAGAAGCAGTGACCTTTAACAAGTAGACGGGGCGCGAGCGGTCGCACGCCGCGTACTTGGTGCGGTTGACGAGCACGCCGTCCTCGTACAGGCGCTCGTACGCCTCGCGCTGCGAGTCGCGCCACAGCCGCTTGCGACGCTTCGCCTTCTCCTTCTCTGTCTCCGCCGATATCACTGAGCCTGGCCAGGAATACGACGATAAGACTATTGCTATGCTATACCTCAAATGTGCTCGAAATATGCTCTATACACGCAGTACACGTTTCTTAGGTATCTTTGGAAGATAGCACGGGATGCTACGGCAGTGGATGAGCTCCAATTCACAAAGTACTAATACATTAAACTACAAACTATTACAAAACAATTCGCGCAAGCCTCGTTTGTCTCGTGATTTGGGTCCAAGATTGTGTCCCGCGATATACCATTCTAACTTTTAATCTATGGCGTTTCATGACTGGTCAAATAACATATACTTACCATAAAATAAATGTACCAAGATTACATTAATTCCCGTTAACATATTGTATATTGCTACTATTATTATAACATCTATGCGAATGCTGTTTCTCACCTGTGCATAGGATTGTTACGAGGAATACCATTTCTTGAGCCATCCAAATTGCCAAGTTCATTGCTTGCCAAACAGATTTTAATATTGAAGGCACTATCTGTAAAATAATATATTTAGGTTGTAATCTTTATTCCACATAACACTGAACAAACTGCAGACAGTTGAGACCAGTCTAGGCAACTCCAATATTTTGAGAGCTTTAAGATTTTTTATCAAAATGAGACTATGACTATACTTTTCTTACATTGCAACTAAAGTATGACTAGAGTAATTCGAACGTACAGTTACTGCAGAAGACATCTTCATCACTTCATCTTCAGGCGCGAAGCACACCGCCTGGTAGTCATGCACCCAGTTCACTTCGAACACACCTTCGCGGAGTAAAGCGTCCATTACTGCGGGGAACAGGGTCGAGAGATGTTCCCTCAGGGGGTCCTTGGGCGTCTCCGTGTAGTTGTTGCCGTCGTGGACCATCACCCACCCGTACTCGTCTACTACTAAACATGACCACAGTGTGCCGTCGCAACGTGGGACTGTTTCATCCTCTGTCTAAAACAGAAGTAAGTTTAGGTAAACACACCATAATAAGCTATTTAGGTATAAGCTATCCATAGGTATATGAAAAAGTCCAACTGTTCTAGCCGCAATGCTTGGATATCGCCCAATATCGCCATTGGGTTGTGGAGGTCAGGTGGCAGTCGCTTCGCGGAAAATATTGAAGTCAGCCGAATCCGCAGTGAGACTGGTAAAGTGGACCCCAGACTCTGAGTTTAAAGCTTCGGACGTCACTGGGATTAATGCTAGGATAAAGAGAAGCTATCCATAAAATTACTGTTAAGTACAGTTGAAAAACTGACATTATTTTATTCTCTCTTCATCTTAGCGTTTATCTAGTCGCATCCGAAGCTTTCACTTCGGAGCCTGGATTCCGCTGTACCTACCAGTATAACTGCGATATCGAAGCATTGCAGCTAGACCAGTTGTTGGACTTTTTAGGGCTCCAATTACCCGTAGCGACTGCTATAGATCGATCGGCAACCGGGATCGACAGCTTAACGTGCTTGGTACGACCAGACCAATACTAATATTTATGATGCATACAAATATTTGCATTGAGCGGGGATCGAACCCGCGCCTTCTGCGCAGCGGTCGCGTTCACTACCGCTATGCCACAGAGGCTATCTTATATTATTTTGTTATTACATACTTTTGAAATAACCGCGAACCTATTAAGGAAATTGATCAAGAGCGTATCTTGATCAATTTCCTTAATAGGTTCCTACGTCACTTTCGTCAATTAGTCATTTGCCATCAAACAACAACGATTGTTGACTTATCTGCGTAATAAGTTTTATTGCGTACCTACCATTTCCGTAAGGCGAACCCTTTTGGCGTATTATTTACATATTAGCTAATGGTTTTGATAAACCTTTTCCATGAAATCTGATACTATCACATAATGGAGCATAAGTAACAAAGCTTGTAAAAGATTACAAATACAAAAATAATTACCGTTAGAATTAGCAAAGCGTGTTTTTCATACTTCTTAAGTAGCAAACGGACAGACTACCTACTTATTGATGATGAGTAGCAACTGTGGCTAGTGAAATACTTACAGGAAAATTCGTGATCGACGAAAGCAGGTTCTTGAAGTGATGTGGATGAAAGTGGAAGCCAGCCACACCAATAATACCGTCCTTTGGTGAGCCTAGCACTCGTGCAGCTGTGTACCACTCGGAATGGACGTCAAACTGAAAACAAAAGTATAATGTATTCTTGCAGGGTTTCACATTGCTATCTTCAACGTCCAAGCCAACCTCACCTACTGGCTGGTATATCTGCTATTCTACAAAGGATCCTCTAGCGCAGGAATTCTTCTGGGGAGGGGGAGCTCCAAAATAAGCCAAAAATAAAATGGAAAGTGGATCCCGGGTTCTATAGGTGAAAGCCTCGATGGAAAATATTCTCTCTCTCTTTCTCTCAGCTTCAGAGGCCCGAGTCTATAGTGCCCGGAATACGGCAATAGGCTCACCCCCTATTACGTGGGACCTAATACAATGATTGGTGAAATGTGGGTGGTACCTAATTCACCTCTGCCTAACCCTCCGGGGATAAAGGCGTGATTGTAAGTATGTATGTATGAAAATATTTAATTCAACTACACACATTACCGGTCTGAAAGTATGCGTTTGGAATATACGAGTACTGTGGATGTTTACTTATATATTTCTCGTTTCATTAAAAAAGACTGACTTTTTATTTTTTTTCTATTACCCTGACTATACGAGAGAGGACTATAGATGGACATACCTACGACAATTTCCTGTAATATTAGATGTCTCGGGTAACAACTTGTTAACGAAAGATGTAATCAATTGTTATGAGTTTCACTAACTTCCATTATGAGCATGTAAAAGATAAGATATTGTAGATGGATATCTATATTTTATCTATCAGAATGTGTTGCTGTCAAAAAGTATTTGAAACAAAACATAAAATTGTTGGTTACTTTATACGCTACTGAGTCCTTTTTGCTTAATTAAACCTAAAGAAAAAGGTGATATAAAAATTACTGGAGTTAAGTGGTCAAATTAGTAGGATAATTCATGGTCGGTACGGGGGTGAAAAAAGTGCCAACAGAACTTAAGGAACTTAACTTATTGAACTCGACTGTACTTTTAAGTAAACAGAAGTCATTAACTCGAGAAATTCAGGCCAATAGATACTTTAGGAGATCAAGATAGTATTTTTATGTCTGAATTTGAATGTCTGATTTTCTTTTGTATAAGGTAGACATGTTTATAATTAAACGCATAAAGATATAAGGATTAAGATTGTGAAGCAGTCATACAGCTATTATTAAAATTATTGCCGGTTCATTCAGACTTGGTCGTTTTATAATATTAGCAGCCTTCCGCCCGCGGTTCCGCCTTCGTGCATCTCGGTTTACCAACCTTCGCTCATATCTCCGGTTCTATTCAACCGATTGCGATAAAGTAAACGTAAGATTTTAAGTCTGACGAAGCCCTTTCTAAAAAAAAAAATATCAAAATCCGTTCAGTACTTAGTTATTGCGTCCATCGCGGATAAAAAGACAAACAGACAGGAAATTAAAAAAGAAATATGTTCGTGTTCACCCTAGTTTTATTTTTAAATATATCCAATGTACAGACACGACCACTTTACAATTATATAGATGTGGTTTGCTGTTTTATTATGTTGCATTTTATTATTGTTGGGTATTGTACTTATACATGTTATTAGTATGTGCTACGTGCCCAAATACATGAACACCGGAAGATCTCGTGTGCGTCTCCGAGAGCGCTATCCAAGTAGCAGTACACTGGGAGAATACTATCTGAGAGTCGAGACGCCATCGCCACGATAGAAGAAGTATGACAAAATATATATGAGAATATTTTTTTCAAATTTAGTCTTGCATCAGTCAGCATCAGTGTTTCACTAGTAAACTCTGTGTAGCTGGATTATCATAATTTATTCTATGAAACTCATTGAGAAATCTGTGATCTCAGACAAAATGAATAACATAGACGGAACGCATGGAACTAGCGTGTTAAGCCGCGTAAAGTAAGACTAAAGTAGAACCATTTCATTTGCACTATCGTGTGCATACTCGAGTGCGAGCGAAATGGTACTACTTTAGTATTACTTTCGGCGGCATCACATGCGAACTCTATGCGTTCTGTCTATGTTATTAATTTCTGAGACTGTGATAGGTTTACTTACAATGACTTGATAATATTTACTCACTGCTTGTGGTTGTTCTTCACCAATCCTCATGATCCTCATAGGTGATACGGGAGCATGTATCACGAGCTTCTGTGGCGCGGCGGTTGCTCTCCGGTAGTAGGGGTCCGCGGGGCCGTGCGCCCACCACGAGGCGTTGGGTGGCGGCGCGTGCGAGCTCGTGGCGTGGTACTGCTGCCAACGGGTCAGACCGTTCTCTGGCAAACGAACACAATAAACCATCCGGTGAAAGGTCATTCTAGGAGAGAGAGAGCAGAGTAAAAGTTATTTTTTTATTTTGTTCTTCATTGAACTCATAAATGGCATTTACAAAATATTCAAAGGCGAGCTTAACTCATAGTTAAGTTCTTTCCCAGCAAACCCGGAAGTGCACAGAAGAATTGTAATACAATTAGAGGCAGTTTTGTGTTCAGGAACGGGAAAATTGTAATGTAAGAGGGTATACAAAAGGCAGTAGGCATAATTATTTATATACCCAAAATTACAAACATAAAATACGCATATATCATGTATTTGTGTATTAATTCGTTTTAACAGACATACCTAATATATTATGTATGTAAATAGTGAAAAGGTTGCCTGGAAGATATCGCTGTTAGCGATAAAGGCCGCCCATTGTGCATTATATGTGAAAATTGTTTGATTAATTTTTTATAGTTAATTATACTATTGTATTTTATAGTTAAATATACTGATACTATTTATTAGGTATTAGATTAATACTTTTATGGTGTACAATAAAGAATATCTTATCTTATTATGTGTGCTTATTGTGCTTAACACTAAACTTATGTGTTACGAGTGCGCTACGCGCACGAGCGTTTTGTCGTTCAATTTGCCTGAATACTCGTTTTGCAACATGTTTTGCAATACATCGTGCAACGCTAGTCAGCGGACATATCATGATTTGCAATAAGCGATCGTGGTTGGATCGCGATCCGTTGGGAGAGGGTTCTATAGATTGTAGAAGTGAATGCTACGCTTGCTGCTGCTACGCCTGCGTAGCGCGTAGCTGCTATAAGCGTAGCATTGAATTTGATTTGATTATATTGATATTTATTAGTACATAACTTTTGTGTCGTAATTTACAGCAATTAAACATTGGACTCTTTTATCAGTATACCCACTTCTGTACCATCAATTATTGAGCTAAATATAAATATTTGGTAGATTATAGAAATAAGCTAATGAATGAAATTTCAAAGTAAACAGTATATTGCCTTTCCTCATAAATGTAACCGTTCGTCCTCAAGAAGAGAGACTTTCGATAGATGCTTCCAAGTACCTTTAAGATGTTTAATTTTTTTTGATAACTAGCTGCCCCGGCGAACTTCGTACCGCCATATTTTCGGCCCGCGTGGTATTCAAATCCCGTTCCCGCTGCACCCTTATCACTTAGGGGGATGAAAAATAGATGTTGGCCGATTCTCATAGATACCGGATAAGCACAAAAAAATTCATCAAAATCGGTCAAGCCGTTTCGGAGGAGTTCGATTACGCACCCCGTGACAGAAGAATTTTATATATTAGACTAGCTGCCCCGGCGAACTTCGTACCGCCATATTTTCGGCCCGCGTGGTATTCAAATCCCGTTCTCGCTGATGAAAAATAGATGTTGGCCGATTCTCATAGATACCGGATAAGCACAAAAAATTTCATCAAAATCGGTCAAGCCGTTTCGGAGGAGTTCGATTACGCACCCCGTGACAGAAGAATTTTATATATTAGACTAGCTGCCCCGGTGAACTTCGTACCGCCATATTTTCGGCCCGCGTGGTATTCAAATCCCGTTCTCGCTGATGAAAAATAGATGTTGGCCGATTCTCATAGATACCGGATAAGCACAAAAAATTTCATCAAAATCGGTCAAGCCGTTTCGGAGGAGTTCGATTGCGCACCCCGTGACAGAAGAATTTTATATATTAGACTAGCTGCCCCGGCGAACTTCGTACCGCCATATTTTCGGCCCGCGTGGTATTCAAATCCCGTTCCCGCTGATGAAAAATAGATGTTGGCCGATTCTCATAGATACCGGATAAGCACAAAAAATTTCATCAAAATCGGTCAGGCCGTTTCGGAGGAGTTCGATTACGCACCCCGTGACAGAAGAATTTTATATATTAGATTTAATTTTAATTTGATTTTAATTGAAACGATCTGTTCGTGGGTTCGAGAGTCGGTTCGAGCCCTAAAAAGTTCAACTAGTCGAACTACAGAACTTCGACATCACCAATTTGTTGTGGAGGTCAGATGGCTGTTGGTGCACGTAAAATGTAGAAGTTTAGCCGCATTACAGCTAGACTGGAAAACCGACCGTATCTGAGTTGTGAAAAGACTCGGAGAATGATGACATAATTATCATTCTTGCAATGTGTGAAACGGAATCAGAGAGTGGAAGCTAGGAAATTACAGAAGTGAAAAGATTCCCAAGACAGGAGAGAAAGCGATAGTATAAAGTTCTAAAACTTTGGCTCAGATAAATAAATAGTAGTTTTAGATGGATAGATAGATAATACTTTATTGTACACCAATAGATTTACAGTTGAGACAAGTAGGTAGTATCCTTTTTCATCCTAGCGTTAATTTCCAGTCCCATCCGAAGCTCGGAGTCTGGGGTCCGCTTCACCAGTCCTAACTGCGGATTTAGCTGGACATCGATATTTTCCGTGAAGTGACTGCCATCTGACCTCCACAACCCCATTGGTTTGTGGCGATATCGAAGCATTGCAGCTAGACCGTTGTTATTGGACTTTTTAGGGCTCCTCCTACTACTCGTAACGACTGCCATAGATGTTCGTATGGCAACCGGGACCGACGGCTTAACGTGCTCTCCGAGGCACGACCAGACCAATGCAAATAACCATATTCATGCATACAAATATTTGCACTGAGCGGGGATCGAACCCGCGCCTCCTGCGTACCGGCCGCGTTCACTACCGCCACGCCACAGAGGCTGTCAAGTAGGTAGTATGTATACCTATAGTTTAATTTACAATGGTAATGTACACTGGAAGCGATTTCTCTTTCTCCCAGGCAACTTTGGGATGGACAGTGGCGAAACAACACAAAAGATGTAGTTATCATATAAACTAGATACAAGGTTTAAGTTTTAGTTTTCATTTCTACATTCTTCATACTATACACATATAATAAACACGTACTTAGTACGTATATACACGAGTCACCTTTTTTACTAAGTTCACACGTGTACCTGATGTACATTTTTGCATCGCGGTTAGTTCAAAGGTACTTGAAAGATACGTGAAATTGATCGTTTCCGGCTATTAGCAATTAACTATGTTTATTGATAATTTGATTTATCGCTTGATTACACTTGATTAACTGATGATTTTAAAAATAAATATTGTAGGTTGATGACGTCCTGAATTCTACATCACGTTTTAATTACCCTATACACTTAGAAGGCTTAATAATTTAATATTTTCTTTCGTAGAATTACACTGTTATTAGTTAAATTTTAAATATTCATGGCCCCTATTTCTACTACTTCGGTTAGACTGAGCGCTGAAATTCAATCCATCAAAACTACATAATCTATTAATTTCTATTTCAGACCAACGGTAGCCCTGGTCATACCCCTGGTGTACCACCACCGTGGGTCTTTTAAAGTTGAACGGTACCATCGACTAATAGTGATGTGATGTCAACATCTACGACTTATAATAGAAACTAGTCATTAGACTTGGTCTACTGGGACAATATGTTATTTCACAGGAGCTGACTATCATTTTAACAGTGCCACGTCCAGCCCAGGCCCATACTACAGTATTTCTCTCGCATTTACCAAGGTTCCTTCCAATGAAGGTAATCCCTGGTAACCTTGGTAGATCTGGGGGAATACCAGTAATACTCACGCGTACCAGTGTATTGTTATCAAACAACTAACCTTCAATGTTACCTTGTTGCTTGTTTGTTTTTATTTGTCAAGGTGAAATTAACCTTGAATAGTTATGATAAACTTTAGATTAAGTATTTATATTTCAGAATATTTTGATTAATAGCGTTCGTAACGTTAATAATCACAATATATAGATCTGATCTGAATCTGATGATTTGAGGGATCTATATACAAATGGTGACGAACGGAATTTTACTGAACACTAACAATTTTATAAAATATTTACTTTTATTCAACAAAGAAGTAGGTAATATAATGTATAGGTATTTTGGTATTCTTCAAAGTTTATAAAAAATGAGTTTGTTTATTGTTTTACTGAAAGCTTATTAGTGAATTTGACGTGCTAAGTTTCTTTTAACTTTACTGTACAACTTGATTTGCAATGGTATATTGTAAATTATATTCTAGATACCTATACTATGTATAATATAGACAATATGAACATATACTTCATTTAATCCGTGAATAAAGAATGAAAAAGTAATATTACCGCTTGCGAAGAAAGCAGTGATGGACCCCAATTCGCAAGTAGAACAATCGCGGTCAGTGCCAGGCTTCTCGTGTTCTTTCGCCCACTTGTGGGTTGCAATCACTTCCTTGCATAGATGAGCCATCAGTTCCTCATTACCTGTGAACAAACGACATTATTTAGAGGTCTTTGACAGCCTCGGAGCACGTTAAGCCGTCTCGGTCCTGGTTGCCATACGAACATCCATAGCAGTCGTTACGGGTAGTTGGAGCCCTAAGAAGTTCAATACCTGGTCTAACTGAAATGCTTCCTTATCGCCAATGAGTTGTGGGGTCAGGTGGCTATCGCTTCACGGAAAATATCGAAATTCAGCCAAACCCGCAATAGATACAGAAAGAGTGGACCTCAGACTCCGAGGTGAAAGCTTCGGATGCGACTAGTATTAATGCTAGGATAAAGAAGAACTATATATGTAAAACTATATAGGTAAGTGCTAACACCTTTTCTTACAAAATTAGCATAGTTGTTGCAAATACGTTTCAATGTTTTAAATCTTGATATTGTGGCGACGATATAATCGGCAGACAATCGGCGGATACATCAAACACTATCTAGCGAAGATAAATAGAGCCGACGGTTATGTCGTCTGTATGACGTGTATTAATCATTAATTAATACACGTCAAACATTGAAAGATACGGGCATTTGACCGGCACTGTAGAGATCTGTATAAGATGATACAAGACCATATCCTCTCTGAAAAATAGACAGACGATGAGACGACGAATCCACTCGTCACGTCCAACGCTGTCTCTTCATAGTGCCCTTTGTTTATGCGGAACGTTGCGTTACCCAGTGTATAATATTGATAATGATAACATCGGGCCTTGCAAAGGCTCGGGACTTTATATTCCCGAGAGTTATGGAACAGAGAAACATCATAATAATATATAATTACGTATTTAAAAATGTAATTTATAGGATTTTTAAAGATAATAAATAGGATATAATGTATGTTTTGTATATATAATAATAATAATGCCTATCGCAATCCTCTACTGGACCTATGGGAGGCCTATGCCTCTCCCAATGTTAGGAGACTTTGGCCTACTGTTTCCACGCTGGCCAGACGGGTTGGTACAGGGTTTTATTTCGTAGTTTTCCTATTGTTCTTCTTCTAATAAGAGTATGTAGATAATCTCACTTATATTCTGTGCATTTTTGCTTTTATACTGTATTTTTATTAGCATAAAGTAATATAGGTATCTATTATTTGTTTGAGAAAACGTCAGCAGCGCAGTAAGCAAGGAACTTGTTGATATCACTCCCTCGATTATGGTTATTCATTACCACTGATAATACTCGTATCTCGTTAAACTATAAGTAGTATACGTAAGAATGATAGTTAATGAACTACCATTCTTACGTAAACTAGTCAACGATTACCATCACCTGATAATGCCCCATTGGGCATTATCGTTGAGTAATCGTTGACATACGAGTAGCAACTATTTCTTATGTAAGCAAGTGATTCAACAGTTAAAATAAAAGTTGATAAGATTAAATTGTTAAGGGAGTGCCTAAAGAAATATTTGATGGAGAACGGAGAGAAAAATATACAAGTGAGCGTATTATAAAGTAATCAGCGTTGACTTATGCATAACTATTAAGAAATATAAACCTTAATCGTTATACAAGTAGGTACTTTATTAAATACTTACATAGACGTAGAAATTTGTCTATGATATATAATACTGTATACTTATTTACAATACTTTTATTTGATTGGGTGTATGGAATCTCACCAAGCCTGATGATTGGTGGAGGAGACTCGAGCGTAAGCTGACCTTACGGGGTCAGTAAAAGCCAAAATTAACCAATTAATGGAAAAATAAGCAGGATAGCGGACACCGGGCTCCAATAGCTAAATTTTCTACTTAATAGTCTATTCTCCTAGAAATAACATTGTCCATATGAAAAAAAATGTGACACTCGGGAAGTGCCGACAGAAAGTGAAAACAGTCTATATAACCCTTTTTACCCGACTGCCAAGTCGGGTAAAAGTAAAAAGTTTTCACTTCACACAGAAGTGATGTGAATTGATTGTCATAATTTCTCAAATAGGTACTACTGGCCGTATATAATTTAAAAAATAACTTGTGAATTGTATCGTCGGTGGACACGCGCGGTTGGTTCGCGCGCTGGCGAGTTCTATAATTTTTGCCCACCGCAATCTACAAACAGAAGTTTTAATAAAGTTTACCCTTAAAAAAAAATTGCAGTATTTGTAGGCGTCCTCTTAATTACAACAGAAGCCGTTGTTATCTCATAGTGACGTTGTTTAGTTTAGTGGCGCCTAGCCTAATCCGTAATTTCTCCACTAGTCGAGTATTAAGTCGTTATCTGTGTGTCCAGTCCTAGATAACAAACGATAAAGTGATACTATGTTGTGGATCAATATAGGAGCTTATATTACAAACAGTACATTCAACTTTTAGGTAGTTGAAGTTCACAGTTCCCATTAATAAAGTTGCTGATACATATCGAAAAGTGCATACTTTGGACGCAATTGGGAAATCACTTTTTTGTGCTGTCAGTGGGCAGATCAAAGGCTTTTCCTGCTTATCTTCTTCGCTTACGGCACTGTATCTCTTTGTTCTTAAAGGGTCGGCAGCACGAGTGTGACTCTCCTGGTAATGCACTCGTCCATAAGCCACAGTAATCACTTTCAGTCAGGTGGGCCGTGTGCTTGTCTGCGACCTAAGTGGTATAAAAAAAGTGAAAACTTAGAGTAAATATCTTTAATTGCACCATCAGACCGCATTTCAGCAGGATAATCTAGGCTTATTGATTTCGCCCTAGTCTTGTCGTTATACTTACCTTCTGAAAGTGCCGAATTTCTGTTATTAGATTACTTAGTAATAGTACTAACACATATAGTTTTTCTCCAGTAAAGCGGGTTTGATAGGAGACAAATGATGTTTTAGTTTCTTCATCGCAAAGTTGGGTTCATCACTTCGACGTCTGATGAAATGGCGCACCTCCGCCTCGCGAGACTCAAAGTGAGGCTCGATGTGCCGGCAATATAACCTACGGAATACATTAATAAATTGTTACTGTCACTTATATTATAAAGTGTCTTTGTCCGTTACGCTTTCACTCCTAAACCACTGCACCGATCTTGATGAAATTTGGTATAGAGAAAGACTAGAGCTTGAGAAAGGGGATTAAAAGGCTCGAGATAATGGATAAAGGTTTGTATGTATGTTCGTCATTTGTGAACATAACTTCTTAATGAGTATATATATAATATATACTACATCTAATGCTAGAGGTTCTAGTGTAACAGAATCGTCTGGGATCAAATGGATTTACATAATTTCTCACACCATAAATATACTGAAAATAGAAGATGCAATTTTGAAATGCTGACAACGAGGCTTCGTTTTAATCGACTTCAAAATAGATTTTCCATCAAAACGACACGTAATGGATCATCATGATATTCATACACGTGTCGTTTGAAATATGATAATCTAAATAAATATAATTTACTTCATTGCAAAGCAATTTCCCAAATCGGTTGCTTTATCATTTAGATATGAATAACGGAAATGGTAAGATAAATAAACTTCCAATTTGTGAATTCAATATACTTCAAATTCTACGAATGATATTAATTCGGTATATGATAAGAACGTACCAGTCTGGTTGAATCACGAAGTCAGTTTGGGAGAGTGATTTCAATGCTTCCTGAGCTAATTCTTTGGTATATTTGGACCCTGGTACTTTCCGGTACCGATTATATGTTGGTATTACCACCACAGCTGTATAATGGTTCAAAATCCGTTTCCAATGATATTCTCTGTGTTCCAAAAGAGTTCTCATGCCACTTTCAAATATATCTTTTCCATGCATTGTTTTGTTTCCACTCTTTTTGTCTATTATCATCGCTTTGCGGAACTAAAAATGGTATCTTATTTGAATTTAATCCAAGAAAAGTGTTAGGGAGGTAAGAAAATTAGGTTTAGCTGTACGAACCTTGATCCACTCGTCAGGGTAACGGCGAGGTGTGTGTACCTCAGCTGCTTGTTCTAGGTCTAAGAAATCTACGGTTCTGTAGCCAGGTTTTAAAACATCTCCATCGAACTGAAAACAGGGAAAATATCCTGTGCCTATATAAATTTCACTAAATAAATACAAATCCAGGAATTAGAGATTCAAATACATACATACATACATATTCTACAACATTCTACACAACGCTATCTAGACCCATGGTAAGCTTAATTAGCTTGTGTTATGGAATCTAGAATGCGGATATACATACTTAGATACTTTTTTTTTTGTAAATACATACATATTATACATAGAAACACCCAGACCAATGCAAATATTTATATTCAAGCATACAAATATTGGCACTGAGCGGGGATCGAACCCGCGCCTCCTGCGTAGCAGCCGCGTTCACTACCGCTACGCCACAGAGGCAGTCAAATTATAGTTATTGAATAAAGAATGACTATTATAATAAATGACTGACTAAATGGAAAGAGTAGGTGCTTGTAATCGATGCCTGGCATATATTTATGGAGCACATTTCTTTTTGCTACCTGTAAGATCTGAAGAGTTTGTGGAAGGCCGAAAATTTTAACGAATCAGATAAAGCCGTATTTACAGTTTGTTTACAATTAATTAAACGTTTGATTCGTTTAAGAATTCAGAAATAATGTACAAAAACTCTTAATAAGCTTAATATATGGCTACTTACTGAAGGGTTCAAGTTGTCGTGTATAACAACATTACCGCGATGATCTAATAGCATCAATGATCCACCTGCTCCTAACTGAAATAAAAACATATTTTTAACTTTTTATGAACTAAGGCAGTACAGGCTGCCTGAAAGAAATCCATATCGGTAGCCTATGTATGTAGCCTCCTTATTTGTTGCTGATTATTTAGACGCGGCGAGGCGTTTCGTAGCGTATTTTTTTACTTTCAATCATAATTTGGCTGAAATATGGTGAATCTAATGCATAAATTGTAACAACTGTGTACCCATATATCGCAATAAAATGATTTATGATTTTTATGATTATATTAAATAGTACGATTTTGGCGCACATTGAAACTGGCGTCCGGGCCAGGCACCCCGGATAGTCCCCCCCACCTATAGATCCGGCGCAAGCAAAACCTAAAACGCATCATAGATAGCCTAAAAATAAAAATTAAAACATAAACAAAAACATATTATTTATATTTGCCATTCTGTCAAAACACCTAATGTTGCTGTTTTGATAAAATGATAAAATTTGTTATTTAAAGCATATCTAGGTATACTAATATTATAAATGTGAAAGTAACTCTGTCTGTTTGTCTGTCTGTTACGCTTTTACGCCTAAACCAATGAACCGATTTTGATGAAATTTGATATAGGGGTAGATTGGACCTTGAGAAAGGACATGGTCCATGTTTGTCGCGCTAACCGACATCCACGCGGGCGGAGCCGCGGGCAACAGCTAGTTATAAATAAAAATAATTGAATCGTACAAAATTATATTCAATATAAAAACCTGTCCGAACAGATTTTCTTAAACTGCTTAAACGTAATCGCTAATCGGGCAATAACAGTAAATGCAATAAATTATATTAATACACCTAGGCTTATAGTATTAACACTTATGTACACAAATGCTTGGTATGTTGCGTAATTAATGAATCACAGGCAGCATAGGTGTGTAAATATTTTTGTACAAATCAAGTTTATATTAGTAACAGTACAAGTAAAGCGACACGTGTAAGTAATGTATGACTTTCAGAATATTCTTCAAGGTAGCATACAAATGCTACCTGTCACACGTTACTTAATGTGCTTTAAACTTGTGTTTACAGCCTGAAAGACAGCACTTGGCTATACAATAATGGTAACGGGAATTAACAGGCTTATGGTAGATATACATTTATTATACTAGCTGTTGCCCGCGGCTCCGCCCGCGTGGAATTCTGATCCCGTTCATAGCTGATATATAGCCTATATGTTAATCCAGGGTATAACCTATATACATACCAAATTTCAACCAAATCGGTCCAGCCGTTCATGCGTGAAAGAGTAACAAACATCCACACATCCACACATCCATTCTCACAAACTTTCACATTTATAATATTAGTAGGATAACCTTGATATACGTGACGTTTCTACCAGGTTACACTGGCCGTGGTCACTGCATATCACCACGACCTGTGTAACCTCTGCAGGCACATGCTGTAACAAACATCTCGAATGATCGAAGTGAGCTCGATAGCTGAATCCGCGGTGATTGGTCAATTTCGCGAAATCACCAATCACCGCGGATTCAGCTATCGAGCTCACTTCGATCATTCGAGATGTTTGTTACAGCATGTGCCTGCTGGTCTGGTCTGACCTGAACGAAACGTCAGGCAATTCAAAGGTATGTATAGTATATAATATGTATTTCATGATCGCGTTAATACCGTTAACATTATTGTGTATTATGGAGTGCGAAAGTTTAAAAGAAAGTATTTGATAGGTTTAGCGGAGCGGAATGCCCATCTGCCAGGTATAGTGACCTAGACCTTTATTGGTCACTATAGGTGGCGATTTCGCTCTGATTATGTCCGCCCGTGACTATGAACCCTTAGTCTAAATTTGATCCTAAATAGCAGGAAGTTCAAATAATATCATTTACAACACACCTGCTGATAAAAGTGCTGTTATTTCACCGCAAATAGGCACGTAATGACACCTTTTATCAAACTGTGACTTTTTCATTGTTATTATTCACAAGTGAGTTATAGATTCTTTTTTAAATTTTATAGGTCAAGTTTCTATGTTCTTAAAAAAGTTTCATACAAAAAAGAACGTGTTTAATAGTACGAATAAATTAATATGCCTATTGTATGTTCATTTGATGCATTTTCGTATTTAAATAAATAATTTCAACTTGTAATACTTGTTTAATAAACAAAATTTTCACTCAAATTTAACTTTTTTTTTCTCTCTAAGTACAGAAAAAAAAACAGTAAAAAAGTTAAATTCAAACCTCATTTTTTTTTTTAATATGGCCGACCGCCATTGTTAGATGCGCGCACTTAAGAAAACAAATTAATTTGTAGTATTGTTTATTTAGTAAGTATTTGTAGTATTATTTTATTCGCAAGTGTGTTGTAAAACGTCGTATGGCACGCGTGAGTATGATGATTACCGTCCAGCGGCTCGGGTCTCAATGGCGCCTCGGCGGTAATCACCAACTTTGCTCACTTGTACCATAATGTACTATTGTTATATGATATGATGATGTGACAGTTCTGTTCTATGAAATGTGCAACAAAATTGACAATAATATCATTCTATCACCTAGCTGTTTGGAATTTTTAAGAGTACGTGCACAATACGAGGTTAATTTGTGTGTTATCTTCCGTAGATTACCTTAACTTCAAGGAAGGGTTGCTTAACCTTACCTCTATAATGATAGATATGGATATAAAGGAAAGTACCCATTAATCAGATTACAACTTAGTTTTTGTTATTATAGATAACATGCCTCAATTCAATAAAGGGCAGGTCAGAAGTGTTCGAAACCGGCGGGCTTGCATGGAAGGTTTTATGACAGTAATTAAACTCGTGAAGTATGTAAGGATAGGAGCAGATGGCGGGCTGTTTGTTTCTGTCTACCCCGGAGGGAAATTAGCGTAAGCATATGTATAAATGCTGCTGGTTTGTGTTTCCTGTCACCAGTTTGTGATTGTTTATTCAATTTTATTGAGGTTGGGTGCTGTCTTACCTCCCAAGCCCAGTCATTAGAGGAAAGTCTGCGCCAGACCCTCGGCCGTCAATCAGCAGATATACCGGCTTGCAGGCGAAGGATTTGGTGGGGTTTCGTACAACCTTAACTTTTATTATTTCTTATAAATCTTTTTTTTTGTTTAGGTACTATGCTAGATTATCTAATGCGTAAAGGCGGCCCCACCCGGTTTACTAATGTTTGGCAAAAAACGTTTCCCAAAGTGTCACATGCCAAAGTATGATTCCCAAATTTTCATTTGGCAAAAAAACATTTGGCAAAACAACTTTTCGCAATTTTACAGTTGGCAATACTATTTTTAGCAAATTATTGTTTACCAAATAATTACATGGCAAAGTTTCATTTTACCAAGTATTAGGTAGTCAAATATGGTTTGGCATATGATTTACTTAAAGTCTAAATTCACTGCATTATTTTTTTTTTAATTTTAAGATCCAATTTTTAAAATACACTGCTGCATGGATGTTTTTTTCACCTTGGACAAATAATTTACAGGTAAGAACTTCGATAATAATTATATTGTTATCATACAAATCATTTCGGGCGCTTCTCCGGCCGCTGCCGCGGCACGCTCGCTTCGCTCGCTCATCTCGCGCTCTGTTAGGGTTACAGTTCTAACCTAACCTAACCCACTTTTCTAGCAGTTCCAATTCTATAATAATTATATTGTTATCATACAATTCATTTCCGGCGCTTCGCCGCCCGGCCGCTGCCGCGGCACGCTCGCTTCGCTCGCTCGGCTCGCGCACTGTTGGGGTCACAGTTCTAACCTAACCTAACCCAGTTTTCTAGCAGTTCCAATCAAGCCTACGTACGTTACAAACTACGTCTTTACAAAATTAAGCATTTGCTAAATGTATATTTGACTTAATGAAAATTGAGCAAGTAAATATTTGCCAAATGAATATTTGACCAAGTGATTAAAGTGCGAAATGTAAATTTGCCAAAGATTCTTTTGGGAAATGAAAATTTGCGATAAGTTTTTTGGGAAGTGAAATTTGACGAAACATATTTTGCCAAACGGCAGGATCCCAATTTGGTTACCTCAGACTAAAATAATAACATTATTTTATTCTTTAAGTCTGATGTTATTACGTATAAAAATGCCGACGGCCATGGACTGTCCGGCCTTTAACTGTCTTTGCTGACCGAAATCGTCAAGCGGCCACACACATATTAGCCGTCAGTCCAAAATCGTATACGAAACTGTAAGTGTGTGGGCTATTGCGATGAACTGACTGACCGATATCGTCCGGTTGTCGTTCAATAAACTGTTAGTGGGTGGCCGCCTTTACAATAATTGACACAAAGGTTTATTACCTGATGATAAGGTAGCCGTAGTTTCAAGTGATCGATGGGAATGTCGACGCCAGCCACACCCAGCAGTCGATTCACCGGATACTGTACGATTCAATGACAAAAACATTTCATATTAAAACATGACAAAGATATGTTATTAATAAAAACAAGGCCAATCTTGCACTGATATAAATATAATAGAATACAACAGTTTTGATACAATGGTATGCTTAAAATTATATAAAATAATATTTGTTATATAATGTCAGTTTAGTCGACATTAAATTACTGTTAGATATAGAACCACTGTTAGATATAGGCAAAATAATATATTTAGTTTGCATTCCGTTATTATCACCATCATATCAGCCAGGATCCCATTATTTACTCCTTCGCCTCCTTTCGGTTTAGGTTATATACAGTTTTTATGAGAGTGATTGTCGTCTGACCTCCCAGCCCCGAGAGAAAAACCCCTGTCTGAGCCTCGACACCAAATGTTTTAGTGGGGTTTCAAACACATTTTAGTTTTTTCCAGTTAGGTGCTATTTACGTTTTGCACTTTGGTCTTTGCAATTGATGACGTATTGATATAGAATTGTAATCCTAAAGTGATATCTTGAATTTAAAGATTTTGGATTAGATTGCTACATTCCATTAATTAGATTAGCAATACATTTCAACTGTTATTTATTATTGAATTCATAAATCCGTTTTATTTCCACTTCAAAAATATACAATACTATCTATACTATTCCTTTAAATCCCTGTATCGCGAAGATTCATTCCTGATAGAGATTTATCCACCAGTCACATAAATCACTAGTCATGTGAGCATTGAACCCCCAATATGCAACAACAGTTAGCAAGATCAAGAATCCGTCGAAAATTAAGGCCCCTTCCAGAACGTTATATTCAGAACTTTACGGGCCTGAATCTCAGTTTTCATTGACAAATTGTCAATGATAATCTGTTCTCAGTACTAGATATAAATCGAGATTCACCAGAATACGGGCCTAATAATGTGTGAAGGACTTTGATTAATATCTCAATTTTAATATCTTAATTTCAAACACAGTAGATCCATTGAGTAACATATTATATCAATGGGTAGATCACTTATCTCATTGACGTATTGATCAATTTTGGATAGGCTGCCACTAGGCTGATGGAAACATCAGGTACCCGGAAGCTAATTTATTTGATATACGCATCAAGTTTGATTTATAAGAATGATTTATTTTAAAGATTGCCAAAGTTTATCTGCTACCTACGCCAATTTTGTATTACGTGATCAATTAGCTATATGTAGGTAGATATAAGTAGGAACGTGTATAAACATTTTTTTTTTAATTTAGTCATTATTGAATGCCATAATACTCTGCTGGAAATAACGCAAAAGATACTGAAGAGATCAACTGAAGAGTTTGACGTCGGTGAAAATCCTGTCTCTGTTTTGTCCCAGTAGAATTTTTACTGTCTGGTCTGGGGGCGACAGGCTGTCTATAGCCCTAGTGAATGTGCTCCTTTATGAGATGGAGGGAAGCGAGACTAAAGGTCTGTCGGAGTTCCTGGGGATATTCTTATTAGGTTATATCCAAGTTCTGCCACTCCCTAGTGATGTGAAGTGGTGAGCCATTTATGCCTAAATATTAGACGGGCGAAGTCACATCACCCTAAATGAAAGTAAAGGCATGCGTGTTCCTTCGTCTATGGTGTAGCAAGAAGAATGTTTTTGAATCAAGCACCACGCTCATGAAATTAATCTAGCATTTTTTCCTAAAAGTAAATTTTTAACTTTATATTACCGTCCTCGTGGCATTCCTTTGTTTTTCCTGTGAACAATAACACAAGATAAAGGTTGCGATATAACCAAAAAAACATTTAATACTTACTTCGAAAATAACATTTTAAGGCATAATGTTTGTAATATGTTAACGATATTTATCACTTTTAAGTGCATAAAACTCACCTCGTCAAGCGTTATCGTGATATTCTGTAATTAGAAAGATAATATTAATGATAAAAGAATGTAATTTGTGTAAAGTGAGGACTGAGGAGTGAAAACCGAAAAGTGAACTCAAACTGCGAGGTAAATGTCTCGCATGTAAACGGGACTCAACGCTATGATGACGATTTATGTGAATCATTATTTAAACAAAATTACTTACTTCACTAGTCGTGTGTTCAAATACTGGCACTGAGACGCTGATTTGCAATCTGAAGTTTAAGTCTTGGCCCTCGTAATAGTGCCCATACTTGTCCTGGGAAAAACAGTGATAAGTTCAATATATGCACAGCCCCTCTAGACAAGTGACAATTCGTTGCTCGGCGTATGATGGAATAGAATGACAAATGTATAGGATTTGACGTTTTTGACATTCGTTGACGCCTGTCATATACGTCAAATCCCATACATTTGTCATTCTATTCCATCATACGCCGAGCAACGAATTGCCACTTGTCTAGGGGGCAGTTCTTTCTTGACTAACCCATACTTCCATATCCGTACTGATATTATAAATGCGAAAGTATCTCTTTCTGTCTGTTTGTTACGCTTTGACGCCTAAACCACTGAACCAATTTTGATGAAATTTGTTACAGAGATAGATTAGACCTTGGGAAAGGACATAGACTATGTTTGGTCACGATAATTGACATTCACGCGGGGTAGCCGCGGGCATAAGATCATGAAGATTCAGATCTCGAAACCGGAGATGGCCAGCAGGGGTGCGAGGGATATATTTTAGACAATCTCACACCTCGGCAACTTAAGAACTAAGACACAGAGACAGGTGTACAAATCTTTCGAGTATTAAGTACTTCTGGGCCTCGATTTTGCTAAAGAAAAACCATGTCATAACACTGACCCTGCCAAAAATTCCATGAAATTTTTGAACTTTTTTTAGACTTCAAGTCCAAAATTAATAGAAAAATGTTTCATCACCAAGATTTTAACTGAAAGACTTTAAAGTGTAAAATTAAACGGTATTTTTCGCAGTTTCATTGTCAAGACAGTGGTTTTACTTTAGCAGAATCAAGGCCCTTCGAGGTTAGTGTACGGTACAACCGGACGTCTTATTATCAGCAGGAAAACGTGCATGTATAATTGGAACTGAATTTGTTCAACTATCTCAATATTTTGAACGAATAGTTTTAGATAAACAATAAAATTGTTATCGAGTTATACGTATTCGATTAAAACATGCTTATCTAAAGCCATCCGCTAAAATAAATCGTATTATTAGATCTCGTTCCGGTGACCGAGACTGACGCCAAGGACTTAACATTGTAAACTAGCTATTGTCCGCGTGTAACAGCTATATGTTATTCCAGACTATAATCCATCTTTGCACCTAATTTCAGCCAGATCCGTTAAGTCTTTAGAACGTGTTTGAATAACAAACATTCTTGGAAATATCTTCACATACTTTTACGTTACAAGTTCAAACAAAATGCATTTTGCTATGATGCATGTTGCTACGATTGTAGCAATTGTAGCACGATGTAGCAGTTCTAGACAGTGGCTACGCGGCGGTTGCATTTACGCGTATTCTAGAATAGAATGATAAATGTATGGGATTGACACGCATTTTGATGTTTATGACGTTCCTGACGGTCGTCAATCTATGTAACGTACTTGTCTAAGGGGGAAGAGACCTAAGAATCATCGAAGCGAGGTTCTTTTTTTTTAACAATGCATGTATGTTTGAAGGAGAATATGTATAGACACGTACCTACGCATTTTTAAGGATAATTAACCAACTGAATTAGATATATGACTAAGAAGTCGGTATAAGTATCAATCAAATGACTCAGTCTCTGATATAATATGACTAAGGAACGATGAAACGAAGAACCTCCATTCTATTCTTAGAAAAAATGATCCTATGTGTCATTCCAGATTATAATCTATCCCTGTACCTGCCAAATTTCAGCCAGATCCGATTAACAAACATTCAAAAAACTTCAAAAAATTTTCACATTACATGACAATAAAAATGTAAATATTAATAAAATACTCACGAGAGCCTCTTGGCGCATATGGTCTTTAAGAAGCCGCTCACTGCTAAGTAGTTCCTTCTTATGACGCTTCAGCTCTCTGTACCGATTCCCTTGTTCTGTGTTTTCTTTACTACGCCAGTAGAACTCGCTTCTTCTAGGATCCTGCAATTTATATTCAAATTATTGACTTTACTGTAACTAAACAATTTTAAATGTATTGTTAACATTCGAATTATTCCTGGTAAAGTCAACGAAAAAAGTTGCTTAACACATATTTCTACAAAAGATTTTTATCTTGAAATACGTGTAATTTATGTATACATAGTTTAGTTAGTAGGTAGGACATTATAAGATAAGGTGTATACATTATTTTGGTATAATCAATAATACCTCTGCATGTGCATAAATATCGCTGAATACAGCTGGCCTATTCTTTCTCTGCGAGACAAGCGGCCTCTCCATAGTTTGCAATATCTTGAAGACTTGCTGCGTCACGTCATATTGTGTGATGAGTTCGGCATAGTAACCGTCGCGATCGCAGCTCAGCCAGTCGCCGTAACTCCGAGTATTATCACGCAACCCATACTGGTCGTGCAGCCAGAGAGTAAAGAGCCTGTAGAAGAACAAATGGAAATGAAATAGAAGTAATACCTTGTTCTCACGCACCGAGTGGAGTGCCAAGACAGTGTACCCGAGACAGTAAACATAGCTGCTAGTGCTTCACACGTATCGAGAACTCGGCCGAGTGCACTTTCTCGCCACTCCACTCGGTGCGTGTGATCCAAGCATAAGCGTGACTTCGTGGTCTTCTTAATCTTAGGTACTTACAGAGCAAAAGCTCAAAGTAATGTAGGTATCATCTTTGTTTCATATTATTGTTCTGTTAGAATTTTATTTGTAAAACTAAATTTTATTCAAACCTTAGACTTCAGTTTATGTGTACCTACGTCATTTGAATAAACTTTAATCGATATAATTTAACAGCGTTCTTTAATAATCGATAATCGGCTAATATCTTATTTTTGCGGCTTATCAGACAGATATATACAGCCCAGACTCCGCCTCAGATGTATGGCTCGAGTCAACAATAGTGCCCGGAATTCGGCAAATGGCTCACCCCCTATTAACTGGGACCTAATACAATGATTGGTGAAATGTGGGTGTTAATTCACCTCTGCCTAACCCTCCGGGGATAAAGGCGTGATTATATATATATGTATGTATCTTATTTTTTCTAAGGCACAGCACAACGTGATCAATTTTCAGACTTATTATTTTATTCTTTGTGTCTATAAATCCGTGATCCTTTATTCTTTGTGTCTATAAGCCGTGTGGTTCCCGGCAGAGTAGAATTTGGGCCACCCATCTCCTCCCTTGCAGTGTCGTACAAGGCGACTAAGGTATAGGGCTGTTTAACATCAGACAGATATATACAGCCCAAGCTCAGCCTCAGATACATGGCTCGAGCCAACAATAGTGCCCGGAATACGGCAATAGGCTGACCCCCTATTACGTGAGACTTAATACAATGATTGGTGACTGCCTAACCCTCCGGGGATAAAGGCGTGATTGTTTGTATGTATGTCTATAAATCTTAAAGGACTGGATAGGATAAACTCAGCTTAATGTTATGTTATTTTTATTATTTTATTAAGCAATGTATTCCTTTCATAACTATTGTACAACCAAAATGTAATAACAGTACACATTAAACATTGACCGTCGGTTAATGAAAACAACGACGATGTTATCATTGCCACACAAGTACTGCTAAATGTGTAGTTAATATGTTGTTATCTTTTAAAGAGTATTGATTGATATTGTGCAAAACAATATAGAATTTCGTTAGATTAGTACGGAACGAAAGTTCATTTCAACTTTAATCAGATTATTTTGTGAAATTCAATGTAATTCCGTAATCACAGGGTACTTTTTTCTCTATTGTGGAGGTCGCACAATGTAGACCAAGGTTTATTTCATGATTTTGCACCTTTTTCTTGGTGCAAGCAGAAGCAATGGAACTGGAATTGATAACGATTATTTCTAGATGTTTTTTTTTCTATCTCTTTATCTATTACTTTAACTAATACTTAGCTTATAGCTTATAATACAAATAAAATATAATATCTTCTATAACAAAAAAAAAAAAATTTTTTTTTTGTAATAGAAGATATTATATTTCATTTGTATGCTTTGTATTGTATTTTATTTAATTACTAGCTATCCGCCCTCGGAGTCGCGACCGCGTGCATCTCGGTTAACGCGACCTTTGCTCATATCTTCGGTTCTACTCAACCGATTGCGATCAAACAAACGTAAGATTTTAAGTCTGACTAAGCCCTTTCTAACAAAAAAACCGCATCAAAATCCGTTCAGCAGTTTTTGCGTCCATCGCGAACAAACAGACAAACAGACAAAAAGGAATGTTGTCGTGTACAGTATTGTTAACATAACCCAAGTATTTTTTTTATATCTCCAATGTACAGACGCGACCACTTTACAATGATATAATTGTATAGATGTGTGATGTCCATAACAGCTATGACATTGTGTTAGTGAACTAAAATTAGTGGTTCTCACATGTAAGTTTAAACACTGTTAGTAAGTTTATTATATGTCCTTACTCCATTATCAGGAACCAATGTTATGAAAATAACAAACAGTTATTTCTAACTAAAACTTACAGATGGTTTTTGCGATAATGTCGCTGTTCTGTTTTGATGATAACATAGTTTATTTTTAATCCTATTAGGGGTTTTGTATCGCATCATGCATATTTTGTGTGAACACTTGTAAACGTGTGCTGATTACGAGTCTATTATTATTCACAAATGGATACATGTTCAACATATATGCACATATCACCTAATTTACATTTACGTTTATCATCATTGTTACCTATAATCACAATGCGATTAAAGGATTGAAAGTGATATTGATTAACGTTCAAAAACGCAATAGCAGTCAATAAAACATACACTAATTTGCGTCCACAGCAGATTTCCGAGGTATTGGAGATGGTAGGAGTTGGAGATCATAATTTATGAAATACAAGAAATCTTAAAATGTATTATTTTAACAAGAAAATGCAATAATTTGCTTTCTCCCTTTCTTCCACAAAAAGTACAGTTTCAGGGAAAGTTAATATCGACTTATTCTACACCAGTACAGCATTGACGTGACAGCAACGTGGGTTGCTCAGTTCCTATACGTTTTTTATGTTATTTCAACACATGTTGCTGGTAGTCGTACAAAAAAAGCAAAACAGTTTCAGGTCTTATCTTACCTGATGTGTCCTTCAGGATCCAGTTCCCTCATGAGGTCGGTATAGTTGTCGTACAAACTGTCAGTAAGTAGAACAATCGCCTGCTGGCAAGCGATTGGCCTGTCTTTAGCAACTTTCTGTTTTTTGAGCAGTCTTACTGCATACGTCAGTACATCATCCATTTCAGTTTCGTTATTCATCTTGTATAGCGGCATGGCTGCCATCATAGCTGCTGTGTTCACATGATTTGCCTGTGATCGTTGAGATCGATATTTAAAAATTGTAAGTATAGCCTTAGGTACATACCTACTATACTTATTTCACCATACATGACGATGACTTCTAAGAATTCTATAAACAAGTGATTTTTCTCATAACTCATAACTCATAGATGCGATTGTTAAAAAGGATGAATCAACAAGGGCATAACATCGGCAAAAAGGTTCTTTTTTGGCTGGGATAATAGATAAAATGTAACTAAAATTTTGAGTACTTATGTCGATCATGAATCATTACATAAAGTTCATTTTTGTTACTCACCGGTACAAGTTTCTCATGGAAGCAGCTAATAGGAGATAGTACTTCGACGTTGAATCTTAGCACGTTGACTCTATCGTCATCAGTAAGCGCATTAAGAAGAGCTTGGGTGAACTGTGCAGCCGTCTGTTTATTTGAAGAGTTGTACATAGAACCTGAGGCGTCCACGAGGATGAGAACATCGCGAGGGGCTCCACTGGCACTCACGTACCATGGACGAAGACGACAGTCATATATGTCCGCATCATCATCAGGCGATAACTTTAGTTTAAACATATCATCCCATAATGCCGCTGTAAATATAACATTTGAAATTCCATAGTTTATTCCTGTCTTACCCTTTCTTAAATTAAGTTAATTTGCAGCTGATATGTAGGTACTTTCTTGTATTCTATCATTCGTATACGTAAAGTGTTTCATATACAATATTTAGTTATAAAGCATGCAACACATGTAAGCATCCAATACATATATAAAGAAAGACATTTACCTGGATAATGCCTTAGAAATCCATGAGCACTGCAGAAATATTGGAAGTCGATTGATGAATCTTGGGCATAGTTCTTCTGAAATACCGGTAGCAGGCCCTCAGACCAGTACAGATGTTTCAGTACCTTGGGATCTGTAACAATGTATTGTGATTGCATAAGAAGTCTAAACTAGTAACTTGCTCTTACTCGATAATAAAAATTATTAACATATGAAATCAGATGTGAAGCTGCATATTGGTCCTATAGGGTATTAGGCGACAAGACGTTAACTAGATACTTCTTCTTACACTCGTAAACGACCTAGTGCTCGGCCAGAGATTCGAACCCAGATGCACTTCCATAGCACAGAACAGATAATACTACTAGGTAGTATTATTATCTGTTCTGGAAGCATCTGGGTTTGAATCTGTACTTGCCATAATAAGGTTTTTAAGTTTACATGGTAGGTAGGTACATAAACTTACACTTGTATGAACTTGTAATTGGGTAACACAGACAATACAACCTTTCGGCAATAAATATCCATCCATTCAAACTTTTGCATTTATAATATTAGTAAATACTGTTCTACTTACTGCAATCAAAAACTTCAACCGCAACATGGACACTGCTGTAGTCCAGCGATACTTGAGCATCAAAATGCTTCCGGTGGTTAAGTACCAGTTTTCGCAAACTTCTGCAATAGAGACCTATTTCACATTCTTCTAAGTCATCTGGGTTTATTCTCATTTTTAAATCATTTAATTCCTAAAACATAACATACTACTGCTTAAAAGTTAAAATATGATTTATTCATTATATAACTTATAAGCACTAGTGTAAAAGTATAAATATTTTTTGGTTCTCACACTTGATGAAACAGATTTTTGAGGAGAAGGTAAATGGGGAGCTTTTTAAAGGAGAGGCCAGGTTAAGAATAGCGTAACCGATGAGCATGAATGAAAACAAATATGACTTAGAAGCGAAAGGTTTGTAGCTAGTGGGGGTACTTATATCATAACTTCAGATTACCATACGTATTTAATAACAAAGTAGGTACTAAAACCAATTGCAATTTATACTAACAATACTGCGGTCAAAGGTGTAGGTACGACTCGGATAAGCCTCCGATTTGGCTAGTTCTTCAGCTTTCCGCATAATTTCTTCAGCTGCGCGTGCGCGACTCGAAAGTAATTCCTCCACATCATCTGCCATCTTGTTTACAATTGCTGTACCGTTCCTTTCTTCGCTCTCTACGTCGATAAAACTTGCAGCTAGTTCACGTCTCCTCACAACTCGGTCATCAATCTCGAATATACCTTTACTTAATTCGTTTGCCCATTTTTGTATACTGTGTGCGTAATATTGGCATTATAAACTAATGCTTAGCTATCTATCTGCATAATTCTATCTATCTATACATGGAGCTTTCATTTCTAATTCATAGTTATTGATAATTGCTTTTAACATAGATTGCATTTTGAATAGATACATAACAATAAAATTCCTCACTTCATAATTCAAAAGCACTAATTACTCAACAATAGATCTGTGTTTTGTAAAGGTAAAGTGATTTGGTAGTCAAACTGATATTCAAGATATAAGAATGAGATTCTTTCTGATATGATAATATATGTGCATAAATGAAATCACTACATGCTTAGTAATCGTAAATATAATTTTGACGAATGTGGGTCAAAAAATTCATAGTGGAAAGTAAATTCCTAGGCGCTCTACTTAGTTAGACCTTCCATTTCTTATTATGACAAGGCTATTGATCATTTGATAGGTACTCGTATTGATAATTTCTAGACAAATTAACAAACTTGGTGTTACTAGTATAGTTATTTAGAAAATGTTGTAACCATTGTTCATTTAAAATACTGCTACAAACTTGTAACAAATACCTAAAATGATTTATCAGACAAACATACCAACTTTCATTTTTAGATACGTTTAGGGAGTTCAACGTTATTTTGTAAAATTTTAAGAAATTATCTTGGATTTTCTTTCACTCTCTTTTATCTATCAAAACAGTTGTAAAGTTACGTGCATAAAATAATTCGCTGAAGTATAAAACAGGTAAATAACACTTACGTGTCCGGTGGGATCATAACAGGAGAGGTTTTTACCATCGGAGGTGTCATGGGATGAAGCTTAGGTATAACAACATTGGTAATTTTGACCGGTTTAACTTCACTTTTGTTTGTAGTTACTTTTTTTGATAGAACTTCATCATGTTCTAGAATAATTTTCTTTTTTATTCCTCCTGTGGATGTAATATTTTTGGGTTTGGTTTTTATACAGTTTGTTAGATGTATTAATGTAATGAGAAATATTGGTAGTAAATTCATTTTTGTGTATTACAGATTTGAATATATGTTTTATGTTTGAAAGCCTGTTATAGTGGAGGCTGTGTGCGCAGTGGGCGGGCGGATCGCGCGCGTGGGGCGGACTGTGCAAGCTCTGCGCTTGAAGCGGAGGGCGACGCTCGGCTCCCGACATCCTGGCGCCACCGCATCCTACTTGGCGCCAACTTCTCATCGATGTTACTGCTATAACAGACCTTGATCTATTAATCTTATTGTAAAATTTATATTTCAATCTTTCAAAATGAAAAGTCAATTAATGAAAAGCTGGGAGAACGATGGAACATGACCGGGAATATGATCGCTGGTTATTTTGCTTTGATCGATTTTGGAAAAAAAAATAATATAAAAAAAGGTCATTTATAAATTAAAAAAGAAATTAAATTATTTGTAAACCTTCTGTGGCAGCAATACTCTGGGAATTGCTTAATTGCACTGGTAGAGCAAAGTATTAAGTACTGTTTTTCACAATTTAAACTTGTAAAGCACAAGGAGTGCTTTACAAGTTATACATTATGAAAAACTGGACTGTTGGACTTATCAAAAGGTAAAATTGTATGGTAATTCGTGATCAAAGTTTATAGTATCATGACGCTTACTTTAGTGATGGTGTTTGATGCTGTTACAGTCTCTTTCTATGGAGAGTAGGAACCTATCAACAGTGACCAAATGTTCAGTTGATTTTGGTTTTAACTTATAGGCTTTATTATGTTGGTTGTCAATTTATGTAATAATGTTACTTATCAATCACTTTAATTTCGCAGTAAATTATTATTATCATTATATCCTGCCTCTGAATCAAGGTAGGTTATCTTTAGTGTTTTCGATGGTCAAGAATATCATATAATAACAATTCAATGTCAAAATTACAATGAAAATCACGGCTATCTGTCCGATATTAAAATTGATTGTAGTATTTTTATGAGAAACGGCAACATCAAAGACTATGTTTATAAAATCTAAGATATTATTAATAATAGTGCCATGGCTTTAAGTATAAGTAGGTCAGTTTAGCTGGGAAAGTACCACTATCGTACTGCATTTGGACGTATCTTGACATTTAATATTATTGAATCATGATCTTTCTCGGCTTGTAACTACTCAATGGATGCAATAAATACGAGTACTTACTATTAAATATAAGGTACTAGCATGATGACTGTAAGGGTTTTTATGTACTATATAAACACACTTCTGTGCATCTCTTCTGTATATCGGTCTAGTTTGAGTACAAGAGGACTAGTTTGAGAGATTATCTACATTCAAATTACGAGATCACTTTGCGACGCTCTAGAAATGGACATGATTGACCGATTTTTATAATTCTGACGTCAAAAGATTTGTTTTAATCGTGATCGAAAGTGATAATGGTGACAATCAGATAAAATAGAGACTTCAAGTTATCGAATTATGTCAAACTTTCGCAACCGTTGGGATTTTGATTTTCTTCCAACTTTTTGAAATCGGATTTTATTTATTTATTTATTTATTTATCATATTTAAGATCACCATTACGTTTTAAAATAAACGCGTCTGCATAATTTATTAAAAAGAAAAGAAGTGCAATGCAGACCATACCAACCCGATAAAAATCTAACTGAAATATGCTAACCGACTAGTCTTACCAATGCATGAGTCGTGTGCCTAGGTATTCATTGGGCTTGCATTTTTTTCTATTCAGTTTTATTATATACAGTCAGGTTTTAAATTTCTTGTACAGACGTGTCGGTAATATTCGGTATTCAATAAATCGGAAATTGTTTATTGTGTTTGAATTAGGTATACTTTGGCTTTATCAGGATTAATATTGATAATTAGTCCTTGTAAGTATTTGTCACCGCTAAATATTAATGACGTCCATGATCCGATTATTGGAAGCCCTTTACAGTTATCTTGTGAGCAGATTAAATTAATACGATTTCCTACTTTTGTTGAGTATATAACTTATTAATTGTGTTTGATTATTGTCTGTTGGAACCTGAACATCACCATGAAAGGTTAGTCAATAAAACATTTATATCTATGAACGACTAATTAGTGATCAATGTGCGATAAAATATTTCTTAATAAATATAAGAATAATAATATATTATTACGTCATTCCAGGCCTTGCTTTGCTATTATTCGTCGTATACGTTGCGTTCGCGCAGCTTACCGAAGCTGGCAAGACCTGTAAGAGAAGATCAGGTCCTATCGGAGTAGATGAATGTCCACCGGAACAAGAAATTGATTGGTCAATAGAATATTTAATGAGGCATGAGGTCTGTAACATGTACTATCAGTGTACGCATGGTAAACCTGTAGAAAGGTATTGTTACGGTAACTTGTGGTTTAATCTCGAAACTTGGCAATGCGATTGGCCTCACAACGTGGATTGCGAAGATAGAATTATACCTACTACTACCACTTCGACAACTTCGACGACGCCAACACCGACCACCACAACTCCCACTACTACAACACCCACTACTACAACCCCTACAACTACAACACCTACGACTACAACACCCACTACTACAACCCCTACGACTACAACCCCTACAACTACAACCCCCACGACTACAACCCCTACAACTACAACCCCCACGACTACAACCCCTACAACTACAACCCCCACGACTACAACACCCACGACTACAACACCCACAACTACAACCCCTACAACTACAACCCCTACAACTACAACAACAACCACGACAACTACAACCACAACCACAACCCCGCCTCCAACAACTACCGGGGACATCGATTTCCTAGAAAATGGTTGTCCAGTAGACCCACATATTCACTGGCTCTTACCCCATGAGACTGACTGCAACTTGTTCTACTATTGTGTTTGGGGACGACTGGTGGAAAGGAAGTGCCCTAGTGTATTACATTTCAACACTAAACTGCAGGTGAGTGTCCAATGTTTATTTTCATGACAATAACGTTTTATAAAGTGTAATTTGCTATTCAACTATACATACGGGTAGATGTATGTGTAAAATTATATGTCCTGATTGAGTCATCAACGCCGATCTTAGGACTTACAGACTTATAATTTGGCAATAGTTGAATTTTATGTGCTAAGGATTTTTGAAAATTTCATCGGTAATGGGGTAAAAGTCAGGTCTCTACGTAATACGTAGTAAGAAAATTCACGTTCAAAGAAAATGTGACGTAAAATATATCTCGTTCTATGTACGAAAATGTCTCGTTCACACCTTGCGCGAAAAAGATAAAGCTTTGTAGTTACATAAGTGTATATGTATCAAACACTTAAATAACAACGAAGTTTTGTGAATACCAGAGTGATTATGTTTACATCACGCCAGAATGACAGGATGATGATGAAAAATCCTGATATACACAAAGATAGGTTATAGTCTGTAGCAGCACACAGCTACTTGTCGACGAACTGCCAAGTAAGCTTTCAATTTCAACCCCCAATTCATCCTCTTAGGTGTGAAATTTTTAAAATCACTGAAATGCATGATTATTCCTTATCGGATACAGGATATGAAATGTCTTGTTTAATATCTACAAAATAACGGATTTCCAAACACACTTTCATATTTAGGTATTCCTTTAGGTACCCGAATTTTGCAAGAAAAACATCTTTATTTGACGTCTATCCCTACTAATATTATAAATGCGAAAGTAACTCTGTCTGTCTGTCTGTCTGTCTGTCTCACTTTTACGACTAAACCGCTGAACCGATTTTGATGAAATTTGGTATAGAGGTAGGTTAGACCTTGAGAAAGGACATAGGCTATGTTTGGTCGCGATAACCGATATCCACGCGGGCGGAGCCGCGGGCAAAAGTTAGTAAGTAATATAAAAGCTGCAAAAATTTCAACTTTGTAGCTCCTGCGGTTTCAGCTGTAGGTACATCACAAGACCAGTAGTAGGCATTTGTATATGCATAGATATTTGAACTAGGATTTAACTAATACAAATCTGATAATCCCAAAGAGGATCATTAGGCACTCATAATCTCAAAGAGTAGCTGTAGCTTAAAGTAGATGTAGCTTAGTGTAGATGTAGCGTAGTGTAGCGCATAGTAGTTTTTCTATACCATTCGTGCCTAATTATGATCGTGAATAAAGTCAATTAACTGAGCTAAGTTCTACGGAGCTTAGTGAAGATGTAGCTTAAAATATAAAAGTTGACTTTATTCACACTAGAAATCACATTATGCATATGTGATACAGAAATACTGTTTGAGCCATTGCGCAGGGAGTTTTTGATATTGGGACCACAGGGTAGTATTCATACACGAGTGCCCCCAATGCCACCTATATCTCGAAAAGATAAACTTAGCTATACTCGTATTAATTTTTTAATAATTCATTCTTTCAGGTTTGTGACTGGCCAGTTGACGCTGGATGCACACTTCGCAGTAAATGATTACAAGATCAGCAAAATGTTAAATTAATTTTGGGACTAAGTAAATTCAACAGTGATATAATTTAGATCGTATCTTTTTATTATTTAAGTTTATACCTAAGTACTTGAAAGCCATACATCCATTAATTATATGTTAAAGAAATATACTATAATATTAAGATTACGTCTCTGGTTGTGATAGCAAAATATGTTGGATTAGTATCTGAGAGCAATCTAGTGCTTTTCACAAAAGATGTTGTATGTGTAATGTATCTCATATGAAGGATTATTGTTATATTTATTATGTTGATGTATATTAAGCACACATAGCGCGTTAATGTGATAATGACTATCATAGGTTATAAGTCAATGTAGGTATGTCAAGACTAACAGAAGTAAATAATTTTGAGCTAAGCTTCGTTATTTAAAATTTTCTCCCTTCGCCGCTCACTATGTCCGAAGAAGTAGTAAAAATACACAGTTTTCGTAATATTAAGTACCAAAAAGTTTAAAATAAAACGAATAATGAAAAAAAACCAACAAATTTGACTGCAAAACATCGAAAGTTTTTTTTTATAGCAGGCGCATCTATTTACAAATCATAAACGGAATGAAATTGAAAATAACTTGTATGTATTTAATATGATTTCAAGTGTATAACTTTTGTACCAAAGCTTGGAGTCCTTTCTAGTTCAATGAATGTATTTTTATTACCATCCCATACACTGGTAGTACTAGAATACAATGAGAGTATTTGTTTGTTGTTGATTGTTCATGAATGAATGAATATTTATTTCATTCATTCATACATATATAATGCCAAGATATTTTACTTTTTGTACTTTTGCGATTGGATTGATCTGTTGCATTTATGAATTCGGAGCTCAACATCTACTGGAAACTAAGAAACACGTTATTAGTATTAAGTGTAAGTATATTTTTGTTAAGTCAACCAGCCTCACCGGATAGTACAGTTTCTGCGTGACATTGAACCAATGCGTGTGTCTCTGTGGCGTGGCGGCAGTGAACGTGACTGCTACACATGATGCGCGGGTTCGATCCCCGCCAAGTGCAAATATTTGTATGCATGAATATGGGTTATTGCATTGGTTTGGTTGTGTCTCGGTGAACACGTTAAGCCGTCGGTCCCGGTTGCCATACGAACATCTATGACAGGCATTACGTGTAGTACTAGTTGGAGCCCTAAAAAGTCTAACAACTGGTCTTACTGCAATGTTTCGATATCGCCCAATATCGCTATTGGATTGTGGAGTTCAGATGGCCATCGCTTCACGGAAAATGTCCAGTCAAATCCGCAGTTAGACTAGTAAAGCAGACCCCAGACACCGAGGTGGAAACTTTGGATGCAACTCGGATTAACATGAGCTAGCATGAAGAAGATTGAATCAATCAATGATCTCCTTGTAAACACAATTACTGTGTCATCAGCACAGATAAAACACGTCCGGATGTAAAATTTAGACCGTATATAAAATGTATTTAGGTTAAGAAGAGGACGAGACCGATGATAATACCCTGGGGCACCCCGTTAACAATATTTTTACACCCGTTAATGTGCATTCCAATGTTTTGAGGTTCTGAAAAATAGATTGTAAACAATAAAAGAGAATCACTCCGAATAAAGATGCATCTAAGCTGTACCTGTACATCATAAAAGAATTTGCATGTTAAGAAATGTTCATGCTAATTTTAACTTCAGTACGATTTTCTCAAGCTAAAACAATCATAATTGTGACGGTTAGTACGATAACGTTTAGTTTCCAGCTGCTCACAGGTAGGTATAGCATCCTTAGTCATTTTTTTGTCAATTTATGTAACATTATCCTTGCGACTTGTTGATTGTCAGAGTTTAGTATAAAGGATTTTCTTTACGGTGATACGTTGGTGGTACGAGTATAAATGTGCGTCGGTATTATTTTCTGATCTAATCATTCTGATCGATTCTGATTGAGATACTATCTGCCATTCTGATTAGGTTGAATTGAATATATTCTCATGTTTTCTTCTCTGTTTTGTATATAACATTTCTTGCAGAAAAAAAATTCTAAGGCTTTCTTGGTCTTTAGTCCATGGATTGCCTGACATTAGGCATTCTGTTAAAATTCTGTTCAATAATATGCATTAGGTAAGTTTATATTAACAAAAATCGCTTGACTTCTCCTTCATACATAGTCCTCGAGAAAGAGTTATGAACTGGATCTACTATACAAACTAGGAATACATAACCCTTTCCCACCTCATCTTGTATAGCCTCCGCATACACTTCCAACATTGTCCATCCGAATCGGGGGGCACGGTGACTACGAGCTCGCTTGGTTCGCATAATATTATATGTTTTTACTCCGAGTGAAATGTATGAGAAATAGGAGCTTTATCCCCTCCGTCAAGTTCTATTTTAGGTGCTTAGCATTTAATGGTTTATATGTTCACTTACACCCGTATTCACAAACAATACTTCGCTTTGCGTACTACCAAAAATGTGCAAAGAACGACAAATTCTCAGTGCGTTCGTTTTGGCAAGCCTTTTATTCATTGATAATTGATAACACATAAGTAATACTTCGTTAGATACTCCGTGATGTTTGTGAATTAATTTTACCAGCCCTATGCGCTCGAGCACACTATGAGACCTCACAGTATTGTTTGTGAATACGGGTGTTAGAATAATAATAAAAATCATCTGTTACCACTAGGGTTGCCAACCATACTGTTTAAAACAGTATTATACTGTTTTACACCCAATTATACTGTTTACTGTTCAACAAACAAACAGTATCCAAAATACTGTTTTCAGCATCAAAATGCATAACACTACAAAAATGTGCAGCAATTGATAAAATTTGAATTAATTGGGCACCAATTTGCAATTATTTTATAAGTTTAGGTGTTGATTGTCCCATGATAATCCAAAATTTATTAATGATAAATCATAATATAGAAAATAATACAGTTCACAACTATCTTCTATTTGCCAGCCATATATTAAATCTTTTAATTTATCCACCGGTGGCACACACCAATGACTTTTCGATGCTTTTCGAAGTTATGTGTGTATTTATCGCAGGTTTATAAGTGCCCGGTTAATGGCAATAGGCTCGCCACCTATTGCTTTGGGACCTAAACATAAACGGCGAAATGTGGATGCTAGCACCTCTGCCTACCCCTTCGGGGATATAGGCGTGAGTTTATGTTATGTTAAATTTATCCATAAAAAAAATATGGGAACCATATTACCATTTTAGATGTTTACGAAACCATGCTTTCTTTTAAGACAGACAGACCTAAGGGGGCAAAATAGGTGACGAACCGCTGTATGTAAAACCGTATTTTGTGAAACGGATTTTTATGATCTATGTTTTGTTGGAGAGTTGGTTCAGGGAGCCAGAATCGGATGACAGGATCAAGGGAGTCAGGATTGGATAACAGGATCTAGGGAAATCCTCAAAATGATGGCAAAACACTGTTTCTGCTGTTTTAACATAATTTAATTTCAGTATTTGCATTTAAAAATTACCTGCTCGTGATTTTAAGCGGCTGATGATAGGAACCTAAGCAAAGGATGGACGATGGATCGATTATAACTCACTAAAAAGAGAAAAATAAATTTATAACACACCTGCTCATAAAAGTGCTATTGTTTCACCGCAAATAGGCACGTAATGACACCTATTATCAAACTGTGACTATTTCATTGCTATTATTCACAAGTGAGTTATAGATTCTTTTTTAAATTTTATAGGTTAAGTTTCTATGTTCATAAAAAGTTTCGATACAAAAAAGAACGTGTTTAATAGTACGAATAAATTAATATGCCTATTGTATGTTCATTTGATGCATTTTCGTATTTAAATAAATAATTTCAACTTGTAATACTTGTTTAATAAACAAAATTTTCACTCAAATTTAACTTTTTTTTTCTCTAAGTACAGAAAAAAAAACAGTAAAAAAAAGTTAAATTCAAACCTCTTTTTTTTTAAATATGGCCGACCACCATTGTTAGATGCGCGCACATAGGAAAACGAATTAATTTGTAGTATTGTTTATTTAGTATTTGTAGTATTATTTTATTCGCAAGTGTGTTGTAAAACGTCGTATGGCACGCGTGAGTATGATGATTACCGTCCTCGGCTCTCTTAAGACCCTCGCCTCACTTGTACCATAATGTACTATAAAAGCCTCTCGGGCTAGGCACCGCAGTTATTTTTCGCTTCCTAGTGCCTCTTTTTCGTTTCTTGAAGTCGGTTAAACTTTTTTGTTAAAATTAATTTATGTAATTGTAAAATACTGTTCTATTTTCTAGAATACTGTTCAATTTTCTTCTCAGACCTAAATATACTTTTTTTCTCGAAAAAAGAGTTGGCAACCCTAGTTACCACGTAGGTAAGGTGCCTACGATGTTCTTTAGAGCAAGATTCAAAAATGTGCAAACGTCCACGAGGACGAAGTTGCAGACACAGATGATATCATTACTATGATATTTTTATTTGTTTATAATACTGTGTCTTTTGCATCTTTGAACACTATTATTTCATGTCATTATACTTCGGAATATTGGATAGTTAAATTACCTAACTGAAGTTATGGTATAAACGTATGTCTTAAAATGAGTCAATATTATGAGTATTGATGATAAGAAAAGTGGAAGATGACATTAATATTGTCGTGTTGGTTCCCTCCCGGTGGAGTAGATAGAATAGGGCACCCCATCTTTTCCTGTGGGTGTCGTAAAAGGTGGCCAAGGGATCTAACAGTAAACATACAGCCCATGACAAAGTGCCCGCCAGACGGCAATAGACTCGCCCACTATTAAGTGGGATAGAAAATCATAGTTGGCGAAATGTGGGTGTAAATGGTGATTGCCTACGCGAATGACTTTGACCATACAAATGCTCAAGGTCATTCGCTCATATTTGAACCGTAAAAATCAGTAAAACCAATTTAAATAGATAACTTTATAGGCGACGATCACTAACTAAGAAGGTCACGTCATGCTAATACACTTATTTAACATATATGTGAAATTTTAGATTATTTGGATACATATTGTAGAAAATGTTTGGTTACATAAGAAAGAGTAGAGTGATGTTCAGAGCCTCTTTTCTACTATTTCCTCCTTATTTATTTAATTAATGAAAAGGAGAAGTTACTCTGTATATCCTGTAGTATACAGGCATGTGAATTCCAGATCTGTAGATTTTATAGTTAATAAGAAAAACGGTTTCGAAAATACTGATTTTTCGATGCTGACCTGATTCGGGGCCTTAATACACATCTGCCTACCCTGCGATGTTAGTATATATAATTTTAATAATAAATATTAGGTAATATGTAACGATAGTAAAATTCTTCTCGAATTACTTAAAACTTTTATTATTACAGTAGGAAAACAATATATAGAAAATAGGGCACGGTCCAGTAGTTATTTGTGAGTATGAAGCGCCTTAGTACACATGCAAAATGACCTATAAGAGCTATGATCCGTCTAGTTGCACTCAGGTCTCGAAGCGTCGGCGTACGCAACAGTACTGCTAGGTTCTCAGCCTTGGCGGTTTATATATCAGGTGGTCGCTTCTATCTGAGCGTCGGTATGCGGATGTGTTTTGATTGGGCTCGCACGTGTATGATGTTCGATGCTAGCCGGGCTAGAAGTGGTGTCGTTTATTCACGCTACAGTCTCCCCCCCGGTGGCTGAGGCGTCCTGACGAGGACGATCCTGTGCAGCTTGATATCGCCTAAGGTCTTCTGTAAGGCTTACTTGCTAGTTGCCAGGTTTCGGACCCAAAGAGGTCATGTATGATGTCGGCTTTGCCTCATTTATAAGTTGTATAAGATAGGTATCAGGAAGAGTGAATGCATTAAGATTCGTCTAGTCCACGCAGACTATTAAGTATCCTGTGCCATATCTCACCATTCTGGGCATAATCACTACCAGTGCTGCCCATTGTTATACAGCTTCCAATAACTTCTTCTTCTACCGTCTGTCTTTACCTCAGTACAAATGTTTATTTAATTTGATTTTAATTTGCTGCCAATGATACGATGAAGAAGTACAAATGTAGAATGCCCTATTAGAGCTACAACTGCTCGTCATCATTCGTCGTCAATAGTACCTATGCTTTTTTTTTTTTTACGTTATTGAATTTTTCAAATAGTTTTCACCAGATTACGGCACATAATCTAATAAGGTTGTGTACGTAATATGGCAATGTGGTTATCTGTCTCATTTTTTTATATTTTTTTATACCACTTAGTTAGCAGACAAGCACACGGCCCACTTGATAGGAAGCGGTCACCGTGGCCTATGGACGTATGCAACGACCCTGAAGAAACCTTCTAATGCCTTTCTAATCTTCTATTTCTAATTCTTGAAGAACCCCATATTGTAGTCGCTTGGGAAAACTCATCATCATCATGTCTCATAGTTTTTATTCATTTATACAATTGTTTCTTATTGACGTCAATAAATGATTCAACACCGTTTCCAAGGTGCTGGTGGAGAAGAAACGGCACAACAAACTCAACTGCGGCATTTTTTCACGTATATGTCTTAACGTTTATTCCACTGTAGCTCCTAACACAAGTTTTCTCAGTTTCACGGACGCGGACGCGGACGGATGTACTGTGACAATCGTGTCTGCACTCACAGCCGAGCCCCATTCCACGGTACGTAGCTCGCACTATCTCCGCATCCGCAATCTCGGGCCGTGGAATGGTGGCTTAAGATACTGAACTGATTGTAACGAGTGATGTGTCAATCGATTGATTATCATGCTCTGAGTGCACTAGGTTACATTTTATACGAATAAAATCACACTGAAATAATTATACTGAAAAGTATTTGAAATGATTGGTGAAATGTAGGGGTTAATTAGCTCTGCCTGATTCTCCGGGAATAAATGCATGATAGTATGTACAATTTTTACTATTAAATGGTAAATCCCGAGTTCAAAAATATGAATATGCAATATTCTTATTATTATTATTATTATTTCTCTGTTCCTTAGCTCTCGGGACTATGGAGTCCCGGGCATTTGGAAGGCGTGCGTCGGGCCAAAGCCAAGACGTAGAGGCCCTTTCAAGAGAGTTTAATATGCTAGGGATGCACACATGACGGATACCATCCCCGAGTGCACAATATGATACACTCGGAGATGGTCCCCGCCAGGTGCAGAGACTATTGCTGTACGATGGAAACTAGGTATTGGGCTATGGGGTTGAGTATTGGATGGACTGGTAAATGGGCTATGGGGGGAGACTAACGGACACCTGCCATGACAATAAGTCTCAAAATTGTAAAAAGGCAGGCGGTGACTTGCCAACTCATTGCATGGGCCCCATTAAATTAGCCACACATAGTGCGGCCATGGAGCAACACCCGTTGAGCGGCTAAGGTTGTCGAGAGGTGAGTCTGCGGGGCGCGTCCCCGGCGTTATGACATTTTACACTTCCAACCTGGAGCATAGGTTCCGCTCTTGCGACTTCACTCATGGCCGGCCAATAAAGGCAAGCACATGAGGCGAGGGGGAATAAATCCGAGCCTCAGGAGAATCAGGGTACGTGGTGTCGCCACTCACCAACAGCTCGCCACAAGCTGCCCCTGCGGGGTTATTATTATTATTATTATTATCTTTTAGCAGGCAGGCAGTCGTAAACAACTGATAATGCCTGTATCCAGTTTCCTTTACTATTGTTTTGTTCTTATTTTTGTAGTTTAAGGTATGTGTCAAAAGTCTGTTCTTAAACTGGTTGACACTGTCAGCCGAGACCACATGTTCTGGAAGCTTGTTCCACGCTCTGACCACTCTATTGCTTATGAAGTGTCTGTGTGGATTGTTTCTAGATTAGTACAATTAAATTAGGATTAGACACAGGAATAATTCCTAGTAGCAATTTTCTTTCGGAATTCATAGAGGGAGGTTACTGGCAGTCTAAATTTTGATTTGCGTGGTATTCGGATCGCTGCGTTCTCCGCCATCTTGAATTTAAGGGTACATTTTTGTGTACTAAATAAGTCGTTTATTTTTAATTTTACACGAAAAATTATTACTACAAAGTTGTTTAGAATTAAATTTTCTACAATTTTGCCATTCATAATTTTTTCCTAGGATCGATATTTTTTGATTTATACCCCAAAAAGTGGTAAATCTTTGTTAGACTTTTTTGACTTAAGAAAAATGCCTAGTAGCAATTTTCTTTCGGAATTCATTAAGGGAGGTTACTAGCAGTCTACATTTGGTTTTGCGTGGTATTCGGTTCCTTTCATGGTCAACTGAGCCCACATCCCATTGAGCCCGCGGGCTCAGTTGACCACGTTCGTTTTTTTTTGGGAGTGACTCAGCCCACTAACCAGCCAACTTACCCTGCGGGCTCATTTAACCACTTGCTACGGCTATGGGTCTACTCAGCCCGTGGGCTCAGTTAACCACTAGCTACGGCTATGGGTCTACTCAGCCCGTGGGCTCAGTTAATCACTTGCTACGACTATGGGTCTACTCAGCCCGTGGGCTCAGTTAACCACTTGGTACGGCTAAGGGTTTACCCAGCACACACCTAGTACGCGGACACAATATGCAAATTGGCAGATTTAAGGAATTAGGTACTATAAGATGCTTTCAATAATTAATAATTAGTCATAATTATGTTATATGCCCATCCAGTAACACCCAAACGAGTAACACTGTTATTGCTGGTTGGGAAAAAATTCCCAATGAGTCACAGGTGTTAATGGATTCTGTTCTGTGCAGGAAGTTGTATGTGAACAAAATAAGAAGCAATGATTTCACTAAAAGAAGAAATGAAAACATCGGAGTAAATGATAAAATTATTGAAATACTAACGGACTTTGAAAAAGGAAAAAAGAGTTTAGAATTGTTTATTGAGCTTTTAAGAATGTATTCAGGGGCGGATCCAGCATTCAAGTCAGGGGGGGTCATGTCGTAGCAAGGTTTAGTTTCGGGGGAGGGGAGGGGGGGTTTGACGGATGAAGAAAACTATACAATGAAATTGTTCGCGACAATACTACAATACAATACAAAAATACAAATACACAATACAAATAATAAACAATACAAAAATACAATACAATACTACAATACAATACAATATTACAATACAAAAATGGATAATGAAGTAAATCTCAATTATTTTTATTTAAATAATTTTTAAATAAATAACCGTTCCCTGTTTGTTTAAATGTTTTAATTTATGCAAAAGTGAGCAAAAATTCTAGATTCGGCAGTTTAAATGGATATTTTGTCCGTGTGCTGGGTAAACCCTTAGCCGTACCTACCAAGTGCTTAACCAAGCCCACGGTCTGAGTAGACCCATAGCCGTAGCAAGTGGTTAATTGAGCCCACGGGCTGAGTAGACCCATAGCCGTAGCAAGTGGTTAATTGAGCCCACGGTCTGAGTAGACCCATAGCCGTAGCAAGTGGTTAATTGAGCCCACGGGCTGAGTAGACCCATAGCCGTAGCAAGTGGTTAACTGAGCCCGCGGGCTCAATGGGATGTGGGCTCAGTTGACCATGAAGGGATTCGGTTTGTTGCGTTATCGGCCATCTTGAATTTAAGGGTAAATTTTTGTTTGCCGAATAAGTCGTTTAGTTTTATTTTTACACGAAAAATATTCACTACAAAGTTGTTAAGAATTACTACCGTTTAATATTCATAATTTTCTCCTAGGATTAATATTTTTCGATGTATACCCCAATAAGGTGGTGAAATTGTATTCGATTTTTTGACAAAGGAAAAACTCCTAGTAGTTATTTTCTTTGGAAATTCGTTAAAGCAGGTCACTGGCAGTCTAAATTTCGATTTGCGTGGTATTCGGTTCATTGCATTCTTCACCATTTTTAATTTAAGGGTGAAATTTTAGTTACTGAATAAGTCGTCTATTTTTAATTTTCTGCCATCTATCGGGGGAAAGGTGATACAATATTAAAATATTCTTAAAAAAATAGTCCGTAGTCTGGTTACAGTTTTCTAAACTTTATCTTGTTGATAGATAGGTAGGTAGATCATCAATAAAAATACATTTAAAATAAAATAAATAAGTAGGAAAACAACTTATTCACCTCGCTCCTGTTAAATTAAGTAAATATGTTTCTGAAAGAAAAGTTCTCTTCCTCATTAAATTTACTGCCTACAATTGATATAGGTACTGAAGTTCATGGCATGCATGTATGCTTAAGGCTATTTAGCACCAGGTAATTGCGTCATTATTTTTTTTTTATAAAATTCACATTGAAGACCTCTAATTTTCAGAGAGTCTTTCAGTTTTACTTGTATAGTTTTTCACGAAACATACTCTTAGTGGTTTTCTTACATCACTCAAATCGGCAGGGTTAGATTAGGTTAGAACTGTGACCATAATAAGCCTTTTCTACACTAAGTACATCTAATATATAAAATTCTTCTGTCACGGGGTTCGTAATCGAACTCCTCCGAAACGGCTTGACCGATTTTGATGAAATTTTTTGTGCTTATCCGGTATCTATGAGAATCGGCCAACATCTATTTTTCATCCCCCTAAGTGATAAGGGTGCAGCGGGAACGGGATTTGAATACCACGCGGGCCGAAAATATGGCGGTACGAAGTTCGCCGGGGCAGCTAGTTACATTATAAAAATTGAAAATTCGATGAAATACATATTATACCAACTGAATATTAAATTAAATGAGCATTATACTTTTTGATCAATAGCGCAAATGATTGATTCGATGAAATGAAAATTATGTCAATCGATATTATGCAAAGCAATTATTTTCTCAAACGTTGTTCGAATTAGTAACATTCGACCAAACGTTGTTATACCAAACAAGGGTGAAGCGTGTTCGACGGGAAGAAGAGGGAAAGTCTGACTAAGATCGGCTGATTTCAGTTTAGTAGAGCTTTCGCTACACGTTGTGTTTACCTAATCTTTTGTTTAAAGTTTTACCTAAACAGCATAATCGAACGATAACGAAAATTATCTACCAATGTGTTTTATGAAGATATTTGGATGTTTGTAATAAATATCAATCAGGTTCAAACGGCTGAAAAGATTTAGCTTAAATTTGGACGAAACAAGAATAAATTATGATCTGGAATAACACTTAGATAGGCTACTTTATTCCTGGAATAGGTTCCATGGATTGCGGGATTGGATCGGGATCTGAGTTGAACGCGGAGCCGCGGGCATCAGCTATTAGTTAGAAAAATGGGAAATCCAAATAACTAAAGAAAATGAGCAAAAAACCTTCATCTGTTCACAAAAGTTACACGCTTTATAAGTGCTGATAAACTTGAGTATACATTTGCAATGAACATTCTTGCGAATATAAAATTATAGAAAAATAAACGAGAGCGTTATAGTGAGCTTTCTATCGAGCGTTCTGGCGAGCACCTTCGCGAAAGGGCAGCTTTGCATCGACAGGAGCATTCGCTAGAAAGATCATGAAAATGTTTATAGCGATGTTGGCTCTATGCTCCGGTTTTCAGTTCGACAAATTTTAAGTTCGTATTAGATTTTTTAGTATTTCGATAAGTGAATGATTGAATACTCAAGTCTATCTGCTGATAGGCTCATGTCCGTCGTGGCCTAAGCAATAGTCAGCATGTTGTACGCTTGGTTAACAGTTTAGGCGATTAATTGAACGGCTGATTAAGCTAGTTGGCGGCGACATAATATATATCTCCATCTAATATATAAAATTCTTCTGTCACGGGGTGCGTAATCGAACTCCTCCGAAACGGCTCGACCGATTTTGATGAAATTTTTTGTGCTTATCCGGTATCTATGAGAATCGGCCAACATCTATTTTTCATCCCCCTAAGTGATAAGGGTGCAGCGGGAACGGGATTTGAATACCACGCGGGCCGAAAATATGGCGGTACGAAGTTCGCCGGGGCAGCTAGTCTACACTATAATATTATAAAGAGAGAGGAAAGATTTGTACCTATTTTTGTATGTTTGTATGTTTGTAATGAATAGGCTCCGGAACTACTGTACCGATTTCAATAATTCTTTCACCTATAGAAAGCTACACTATCTGGGAGTAACATAGGCTATATAACGGAGCGGAGCAGTGAGCATAAATGTCAATAAATCGGGCAGATTTCCATACATTAAAGTTGGACCGGAATCCGAATTCCATGCGGGCGGAGCCGCGGGCAACAGCTAGTTATTATATATAACTATATTGTATATACCTCCAAACGAGCCTAAAAGTTACAGGCCTATGTCACTGCAGTGTCACATCTACAAACGATCCGTGTCATGAAGGTGCTCCTTCATGACACGGATCGTTGAATTCATGTAGATCTGATGTAGATGTATCTATACGTATCTTATGTTGTTATAGATAAACAGGACTAGGTAACTATTGACATTGGCACCCATTTAGATCTCATTTCTTTTGTCGTTGAAGTCAACATCCAATGCATATTACATGAATTGGCCTTTGATGGGATACAAATATCACCACCCCATCTCTTCCTAAGGATGCCCTAGCACGCAAATTGTTTTCTGATAAATCTATGATTGGGGAATTTGAGTTAATCCACCGCAGTAGCACCCAGTACTACCTATATCAAATAAATTAATTTTAACAAAAAAGTTTAACCGACTTCAAGAAACGAAAAAGAGGCACTGAAAAGCGAAAAATAACTTAATTTACAGACTTACTGATTTATTAGAAGTCGGTGCCAGCCAACATCATTCAAAAAGAATTTTTAAAATCAATGCATATACACCGGAAATATAGCTGAATGTTCTGAACACTTCTGCGTACCCCTTCAAAGGACTCAGGCGTGATGTTATGATGTGTAATGGCAGAAACATTGCAATAATATGCCATTGCAGCAATCGCTTTTTGAAGAGTTCCTTGGTCTAATCTCGGAAACCCATCATCAGATCTTTACGAAATTTAAATGGGACCACTTCGGAATAATCTACTTACGAACAGAAAAATAATTTTCAAAATCCGTCTAGAATTGGCTTCACAATCGCGTAACAAACATACAAAAAAAAATAGGGTAGGAATTGAGAACCTCCTTTTTTGAAGTAGGTTAAAAACTCCCAAGAAACGCGTATATAGTACATTTTGAGCACATTGTAGGTCCAAGATATATGTCCCGAGCAATACCTACGACCGCTCCTTAAACGTAACAGGGTGCGTCTATCAGTTTGGGTAGGTATAACCAATTTTTTAGCTTCTGATATACACATCGATGTTATCTATCTTGTATAATATCAATCAGTAGAATTAGCTGATATAAAACTTAGATGCCAAGTAGATAAGCAAACATTGAATCCAAAAATAGTTTCAAGGATTTCAAAATAGTCTCAAAAATAATTCTCAAAAAAAATAAAACTCAGGAATTTCTGTAGGTACCTATATATCACTGAACGTTATTGAAAAGTCACCGTTAGCACAGAATTTATTTTACTCGAAGTTACCTGGTTAGGACCTGAGTTGGAGCACTGTTTTCACCCAAAGTATTTAGGTGTCACCTTAGACCGGATTCTAAGCTTTAAAACACATTGCATGAACACTAAAGCCAAAGTAGGTGCCCGAAACAACCTGCTGCGCCCCCTTACAAGTACCACTTGTGGAGCAGAACCAAACGTCCTTCGTACAACTCCATTGGCTCTATGCTTTACTGCGGGTGAATTTTCATGTCCTGTATGGCACCAAACAGCACATGCCGGGCAAGTGGATATCGCCCTGAACGACATTTGTCGTCGATTACCGGTTGTCTGAAGCCCACTCCTCTAAGCATATCCACAAACTGACAGGTATCGCACCACCTGCTTTACGATGAACCTTTACTTGTAGACTGGAAATAGTAAAACAAGAAACCCACTCCCAACACTGCCTATACGGAACGGACATCATCCGCATAGAGCTCGCTTAAAGAGTCGTAAAAGTTTCATGCAAACCACGAGAGCCGCACACGAAGACCTTGTTGCGATGAGAATTTCCCTATGGGAAGAGAAACTCCCACCACCTTCGTAATTCCTACCTGCCCAGGAAAAATTACCTCCCGGACAGAACCTCCCATGGCCAGTATCGAGGTCTCTGAATCGTCTACGTATGTACACTAGTCAGCTGATCGAGGCAAGGGTAATGCGAGACCCGGGCTTAATCGCATGTGACCGCGGAGCCCCCGTGCAGTATTTACCTCCTGCACTAAAGACCATCTAAATAAAGCCGGTCACAGCGCAGATGGCAGAACTTTATTCTCGAGTGTAAAAGAGGATCATTGACACAAAAGAAGAAGACTTACTTAAGAAATTGTAGTCGTTCGGCGTTCCTATGAAACACTGTAGAAATTGGCCTATGATCCTATTAATAGCTCGCATAGTCCTATATCTATATAGAGTGTAGGCAGTATCAGTAGGTACAAACCACCGAAAATTGATTATGATTTATTTGCTACGAAAGTTGAGAATGTTTGTTTTTTATTGTATAATGATATACGAAGGGAGCGGCACTGCTAATCCCATAATATGTCTCCTATAATATCTCCCAAATAAATATATCCCATAAATATCCCATCGTTCTATTTTGGGCAGCAATGATTTAACCCCCAAATTTAAATGTCTAGCTAGCGCAATATTCATAATATTGTGATATTGGCATATTTTTATTGATCATAAGAGTGTGAATAACATAATTAATTTTTTTATAAATTGTAACTATCATAAGTTAAAAGTTATTTCAGATTTTGTATTAAGGTAAATGCGATGTTGATGTAGGTACTATGCATTCACAATATACCTACATTCGGTTCATAGATTTGTTATGTTCATCTTTTACATTACGTTCGTTAGTCAGATACTAAGAAGATATCGAGTAACTTATCTTCTCACCATTTTGGTCATAAAATAATATTTCCCTTCCTAAAGGTTCAAAGTAACTATAAGATCATATGGTTACTGGTTGAATTCAGTAGTGGCACCAACCAATATTTTAGGTTTTTTGAGTTATTGATGGATTCTTCAATCTATATTCTTAGTTAAAATATCGCGCGGTAGGGGTATATTGCACAAGACAAATTCATGAGTTATATCTATGCTATAGTGACACTTTTGGCTTCATATAATGGTGGCTGTTTGATGAAATCACGTCCCAGAATTATGCGGTAATATACGCGTACTTAGGGACGGAGAAAAAATGAAAATATCAACACTATAGAATCTCCTGCAGCGTGGTTCCCGGCAGACTAGAATTTGGGCCTCCCCATCTCCTCCCTTGCGGTGTCGTACAAGGCGACTAAGGGATAGGGCAGCCTCAGATACATGACTCGAGTCAACAATTGTGCCCGGAATAGGGCAATAGGCTCACCCCCTATTACGTGGAACCTAAATATACAATGATTGGTGAAATGGGGTGTTAATTCACCTCTGCCTAACCCTCCGGGGATAAAGGCGTGATTATTTATATATGTATGTATCTTATTTTTTCTAAGGCACAACGTGATCAATTTTCAGACAGAAAATATTTAATTATTTTATTCTTTGCGTCTATAAATCCGTGATCCTTTATTCTTTGTGTCTATAAGTGATTTTATCGTATTTCCTTCCTCCGAAGGGTGATGTAAGAGGCGACTAACGGAAAACGACGCAGACGATATCTCTGCGAGAGTAGGAAATCTCGAAATAAAGTCGTGAATTAACCCGTTTGGTCAGCGTGGAAACAATAGGCCAAAGCCGCCCAACGTTGTGAGAGGTCCATGTCCAGATCCAGAAGTGGACTGCGATAGGCTAGTTAATTGATTGATTATTGGTGATGAGTCAGTCGATCCCGAAAGCGAATTTGTAGGCTGTTGGAGTCAGATTCTTCGAGTGGTTAAAGCGATGCATGGCCTATCTAAGAGTGGACGTGTCTAAGAGAGTCATATATAGTCACTTCGTGTGGAACGACATTGTCCAGAGGGAGCCCAGGGTGATGAAAGCCCTTTTTAAAAAGTGGCAAGAGCCCAAATCTTCTGAAGACCGCGACGCGTACAGACTAAATTGAGCTGTAACTAGTGTCAGATGAGACCGTTTGAACAAGTTGAACTTGTAACTAGTCTGAGGAGCGGAAATTTTAATATGGGCAAGGATTGACAGAAGAATGTCGTAGTTCACACATTCGAATGCATTAGAAAAATCTACTAGGACCATCACAGTAGCCTAAAGGTATGATTCCGTAGCCGACCGCATACGACAACACTGCCGACGCATGCAGCACATACAGCGTACCCATTACTTGTCAAACTCCGATACAATACTTGTCTGCCACCTAAGTAGTATAAAAAAAAAATACGGGTAACCCCGCGTTTACATACTGCCGCTCGCATTGCTCATCGTGTTGCCAGAAATATTCGCGCGATTAATGCCCTAGCATTCACACACTCCCATCATCGCGTTGGTCCGCATTACAGTATTCGCCCTGCAACGGAGACGGACGTAAACGTATGGAGGACAACGCTGTAGCAGTGTACGCAATAAGCTTTTACAGCATAGCGAATTAATTAAATAGATTATTAATAAAAACTATCACTTTTAACTACTATACACTTTCCGTAGATCCATATAAATATTTTTAAAAGTAAATATTCGAGGAGCAATAACGAAAGTCGTGTTTTATTTAGCTTAGCGCCATCTAGCGGTCTCGTATAGTTCATCGCGCTAGTATTTGCGCAACATACACGGCAGTACTCGCGGCATGACGAATATACCATTCACACCACGTCTCTGCCCACTTCTCTCGCCACTTCCCTCGCTCTGCCGCGAGTATGTAAACGTAGCATAAAGGGGACCATTGAGAAGACGCAATGAATTACGTTCATGTGTTGCGTGCTTCGGCAGTTGTCGTATGCGGTCGGCTACGGAATCATAACTTTAGTCTTCTCTATGCCATTCCTGATGTCACTCGTTTCCTAGGTAGTGCTGTGTTCTGGTCTGAATCTTGATTGCAGGGGACTTAATATGTCATTGCGATGTATAAAATTCTGACCATCTTATATGCTTGTATGCTTTAACTTCACTCTCCTACTCTTCTGCCCCTGGCATGTATATCGGATATTTAGGATATTTACGATTTTGTTGAAGAACAGAACTTTGTCATCAACCGTGGTAGCCTGTGCTAAAGGCGCCAAGTTGACCTCAGCACTATTAGCGCACAATTTCTTGCCGTCGATTACAGTAACACCTATGCACCACTCTAGGTTTGAATTTAGGAGGTTTAAGAACAATAGAAGCATACATAAGATCATGATGTAAAACTTCCGGCGGTAAAAACTACCGTCAAAGTGAACAAGACTAGTAGAAGAAGTAAGAATCAAGTCGTACCAGGTATCATCCACGTCCTTATTGTGGCGTGCGGCGTTATGGGATAAAACGTGAAGACTGGCTGACTTGGAGCTTGTGAGCCATTGAAGAGTCACCTGCGAGAAGATCAGTGTTAAAGTCACCTATAATGATGTGATGCTCGTAATCAGACCCCAAAGACTGTAATACTATTTCGAAATCAGTGAAATAATCGACCGTAGGGCGACTATAGACCACGCCACAGATCACCTTAACACCCCTGACCTAGACCTCCAGGAAAAGGAACTCGGCGCTAGCTGAATATTGTAAAGGAGAAGAGGCAACCACTTCAAACGGTGGATCATTACGGCGATAAATGACCTCCCATCACCCCACCCACACCACCTCCCACGTTACCCAACCGATCGTACCTAAAACAAATACAGGCAGTGGGTAATACGAGTAAGAAGAGAGAAAATTAGGCTTCAGAAAGCTCTTGGAAATGAGAATTGCATGGACGGGGGAATCCGCAAGGATTGCTACAAGGTCACTGTAATGTCCGGGCACGCTTTGTGCATTTACTGGCGATCATTCGTAAGAGTTATAATAATATATAATAACTAGCTGTTGCCCGCGGCTCCGCCCGCGTGGATGTCGTTTATCGCGTGATGTTACAAATTTTAGTGCAGAGAGTTGCGCGTTGAACGCTGATTAGAGGAACTTTATGAGGAGGTAGGTCACGACGGTATACCTATTCGTCCCAATCGAGCAGCCCGACTGGGAAGTACCTCCGCCCTTCAGAAGATCGCGGCTTAATAACCTCGTGTTGTGTTTCCGACGGTGAGTAGGGTAGTCAGAGCTCATTGGAGAGATTTTGTGCTGTCATTGTCAGTTTGAAATATAGGCCACGGTAACCTCTTACCATCATGAGGGCCGTGTGCTTGTCTGCGACCTAAGTATAAAAAGAGACAGATTAGTACTCTGTATTCGCCTCTCTACTCGGTGCCATTATACTCGACTTCACTATAACAGTACGACTCACGACGATGAGGGGTGCTTCAAGAAGGGCGAGTGTGACGCCCCTGGTGTTGCATACGTCCATGGGCGTATCCACAGTAACCACTTTCCATCAGGTGGGCCGTGTGCTTGTTTGCCACTTAAGTGGTATAAAAGAATATTTCTATCTGGACATCTACTCGACTCTCTAGTCCCCAACCCAACTCCTTCTCCGTTCCGTTCCCGTTGTATCTCATAACTACTCAACTACTTACTTGTACTTCGCCAAGCTCTAATCCGTCTTTGTGTGAAAAACGATTTTGTAAGACGGTACCGGACATCTATTTCACAATTGACAAATTACGAATAAAAAAAATAATTATAAAATACCGGTTCGGGTATATCGGGAGTTTGAAAGCAAACGATAGCTTGAATTTAAACGCGAGAACGCCATCTAGTTATGATTCTGGTACTAAATCATTAAAATTCAAATTTTAATTTCATGATTAAAAACGTATTGGTTTACACAATTGTGTATGTAAAAATAAAGTCCATAAATTTACATACTTGCCCGTATGTAATAAGCTATAAAAATTTACCAATAATAATAAAAAGCGCCATCTGTATAACGGGTCATTTTCCATGTATTATCATAATTGTTCACAACTCCGGTTCTACTCAACCGATTGGGATGAAACAAACGTAAGATTTTAAGTCTGGCCAAGCCCTTTCTAACAAAAAAAACCGCATCAAAATCCGTTCAGTAGTTTTTGCGTCCATCGCGGACAAACAGACAAACAGACAAACAGACAAACAGACAGGAAATTCAAAAAAAATATTTTCGTGTTCAGTATCGTTAACCTAACATAACCCAAGTATTTTTTTTTAAATATCTCCAATGTACAGACACGACCACTTTACAATTATATAATAGTATAGATATAGTGAGACTTAAAAGGTTGAAGGTCTTTATTACTAACATATTAGCATAGATTCATATTATTGCACTCGCATTATTTTTTTCACCTAACCTTGTAGAAATGACATTATGTCACATTAACTTTGTTTTTTTTTTTACAGATTCGACCTTCAAACGCTGCTGCCACCACACAGAATTTCATGATCTTTCAGCCTAGTTTTTTCTGGTACCTAATCTTATGCTTATCATACTCGTATAGATACCGTTTTTTTTGTTTTCAAAATTGTTTTTAAACCCCGACAAAAAAGAGGAGTGTTATAAGTTTGACGTGTGTATGTGTGTGTGTGTGTGTGTGTGTGTGTGTGTGTGTGTGTGTGTGTGTGTGTGTGTCAGTCTGTCTGTGGCATCGTAGCTCCCAAACGGCTGAACTGATTTCGATTCTGTTTCTTTTGTTTGAAAGATGGTTTAGTCGAGAGTGTTCTTAGCGTAGCTATGTTTTATAAAAATCAGTACAGCCATTTGAAAAATATGAGGAGTGAAAGTGGCAATGCAAAATCTAATATTTTCAAATATACCCGTGTTGGGTATCAAATGAAAGGTAATAATTTATACATCACGATACAGCAAGTTTTATGGAAATCGGTTAAGCGGTTACCTATAAAAAGCATGAAATAAAAAAAATAAATTAAAAATTTTAAAATACACCCGACCCAAAAATAACCTATAAAAAGTAAAATAATAACTATTACATTATGACCTACCCTAAAAATTGACCCTTTTGTCATTTGTCTCGTCGGGGGACCGCCGTCTGACCGTCAGGGGGGTATAGAGCATACCAAGGTACTTAGCGGTCCCCCGACGAGACAAATGACAAAAGGGTAAATTTTTAGGGTATAGTCCTACCGGGGGACCTGTACCATCCCCATGGTGCGCGCGGTGTGGCGGGGGCGAGGAAAAACAAAGAAAAGAAAGAGCATGAATCGATGAGATCTACTATGTCAGACAGATCTTACGATATCATTTAACAATTTGAAGGCCGGATATTAATAAAATTACCTATATAATAATTTTCTGCTCTTTAAGCTAGTCGTAAAGATGTATTGAATAATAAGAGACATAATTAATTCAATCAGAGGACCTAAATAATTTATTTAATCAATGAACTATCTGTATTATACTAAAGTATAATAAGTTAAATGAATACAAACGAACAATACTTATCCTATCATATCCTACTATCCTACTTTCTACGAATACTTTAAATGCGAAAGTTTCTGAAGATGTTTGTATGTTTGAATCGTTCGCTCGTTGCTCAATCACGCTCTAACGGCTGAACGGATCTTTGAAATATGGTCCAGGGATAGATTAGTCTGGAAAAACATATTTATATGCTACTTTATTTTCTGGGAATAGCTTTCCATAAATTTGTGGGAATAGAATCAAAATTCCACCCAAGTAAAGCCGCGGGCAACAGTTATATTTAATAAAAACAGGCAAATGATGAGTAGAAACTAAGTAAACTGATAATTAAAATCAGAACTTTTCAACTGCCGTGATTCTCTTCTTTAGTTCATCTATCGTTTTGCCATCGGAACTTGAATCAGAAACGTTCTTTAAATATATATTTTTTTTTTAAATATCGTTCTTCACATCACGGGATATCGTACGACCTATCTTTGAATTGTAATCTCATGTGCGTCTGACGTAGACTGTCCGGTACAAACTACACGAGATACCGCCGCCAGCACTGGCGGCGGACTGACCAAATCTGACGTTCGGTATTCCCCCCCGTCTCGCCGCGCACATACCTAATGCTACGTTTACATACTCGCGGCAGAGCGAGGGAAGTGGCGAGAGAAGTGGGCAGAGACGTGGTGTGAATGGTATATTCGTCATGCCGTGAGTACTGCCGCGTATGTTGCGCAAATACTAGCGCGATGAACTATACGAGACCGCTAGATGGCGCTAAGCTAAATAAAACACGACTTTCGTTATTGCTCCTCGAATATTTACTTTTAAAAATATTTATATCGATCTACGGAAAGTGTATAGTAGTTGAAAGTGATAGTTTTTATTAATAATCTATTTAATTAATTCGCTATGCTGTAAAAGCTTATTGCGTACACTGCTACAGCGTTGTCCTCCATACGTTTACGTCCGTCTCCGTTGCAGGGCGAATACTGTAATGCGGACCAACGCGATGATGGGAGTGTGTGAATGCTAGGGCATTAATCGCGCGAATATTTCTGGTAACACGATGAGCAATGCGAGCGGCAGTATGTAAACGCGGGGTAAGGCGCGGTACAGCAGTAGCAGTCGGACTATAGGTCATAATCTTAGAGTATCCATTACTATAGATACTCTAAGGTCATAATGTAATAGTTATTATTTTACTTTTTATAGGTTATTTTTTTAGTGTGACTGCCAGGATTTAAGCCTTGCAGCATAGCCATTTCGTGGCCTTCAATTAAAGAAGCGGGTAATGATATAAGTATCATCCGGTAATCTGATCATACTAGTATGACACTAAAAAACTCTAGAGTTAGGTTCTAATTCTATAAACACTGCAAACATAGTTGAAACTAGAAGGTTATCCGATTTTAATCGTGATTTGATCTGATCAAAACTGAGATTAGAATTGTTCGTTATGAGTCCTGATAATTAAATTAGAAATTGATAGCGTATATATGCTTTAATGTTCTTTTTTATCACTGTTATCATGCTCATCACTCATCTTGTAGATTAAAAATCACATGTTTCCCTCTTGCAGTTTTGGTATATAAATTAGTCAGTTGCAATTCAAAATCACAGTCGTGCCAAGATCTCATCATGAAAGGTTAGTTGCAAAATAAAACTATTATTGATTTTTATTTTAAATCTTTAAGGTGCGTACGAATTACGCACGGCAGCCGCACGAGCCAACTAATGTTCGACGTCTATTTGACTCGCGAGTCAGAACGTAAAGATATGAATTTAGTAGAGCACGTCTGCTGCGCCTGACAGATCAAACCGCAGCAAGAATTTTTAGGAACGTACTTGCCGCACGAGCCTATTCGCGGACACAGCAAACGGACGGTTTGCTGTGATATTTTACTATTATTTTTTAATCAAGAATTATTATTGTTTCAGCTGTAATAGTCCTTTGTGTGGTTGTATATACCGCCCTTGCGGTTACGAGCACTGTGAACCGATGTCCTGAAGATCAAAAAGTTGATTGGAATATAAACTTCCATTATGAGCATGAAACATATTGTAACATGTTTTACCATTGTGCTCATGGATACCCCATAGCGAAGTTTTGTCCCCATGACTTGCTCTTCGATGAAGTTACTCAAAGATGTGAATGGCCTAACCTAGTGAACTGTGGGGGTAAACCTATACTACCTCCTCCTCCGGCAAACACCACCACTTCCAGCACCACTAGTAGCACCACCCCCAGCACCACCAGTAGTACTACCCCCAGCACCACCACTAGTACCACCACCCCCAGCACCACCACTAGTACCACCACCACTAGCACCACCCCCAGCACCACCACTAGTACCACCACCAGTACCACCAGCACCACGACGACTCCATCTTCAACTACATCCAGTTCGACTACGTCTACTACCAGAGCACCACCAACTTTGCGTCCCAATGGATGCCCTGTAGATCCCCATATTCACTGGCTAATACCTCACGAAACCGACTGCAACCTGTTCTACTATTGCGTTTGGGGAGAACGTGCGCTGAGGAGATGCAACAGTCGTCTACACTTTAACCGTCGTCTACAGGTAAACTTTTTAATTATTTTTCATTCACTGTATTTTCGACCGAAGTGTAAACAATCCGAGAATTTGGCTAATTATGCAATCTGCGTTAAAAAGAAGTTAGTACTTATAGTCCAGTCAATTTACAAATCCGAGCTTACAATAATTTGCACCAGCGAAGGCGCACGCGTCCGCCTGTCCGTCGCGTGTGATAGGTATCCGCCTCACGTAGCGCTGCTCTTGAAATAACATGAAACAAGCACGCGAAGCGGACGTCCGCGACCCGCACCCGCTTATGCCAGCGAAGGCACGAGTGGTTTTATTTCAATAAATCATATTTCCGTTTAAAGTTCATTAAAATCGCTACATAGTTAGAAAATACTGTTTCTGTTCGGCTCTGGGAATCAACAACTCGTGATTTTAAGCTGATTATAGAAACTTAATCCAACGATAGACGTGATCAATGGATTAATGTCGGTTACAATTCACTAAAATGGGAATAATAAATGAATATTTTAACAAAAAGGTTAAACTGACTACAACTAAACTAGATTTATTGATTGGTGTCGGTATTTGATATTATTGTATGGATCCCGAAGTTTCAGTTGCTTTTCAGCAGTCATGAGTTATGGTTAAGTTATCCCAATGTACTCGTTGTACGTCGAACTACGAGTATGTTAAATAGTTTAACATTATTTACGCGGAATAACCTTACAATATCGTGAAGTATAGTTGTAGTAATTGAAAAATATGTATTTTGTTACAATGAGTGATATTGACAGCCTCCGTAGCGTAAGGGTAACAGGAGGCGCGGGTTCGATCCCCGTTCAGTGTTTGGAGCCCTAAAAAGTCCAACAACAATGGTCTAGCTGCAATGCTTCGATATCGTCTAATGTCACCATTAATTAATAATTATTACAATTAGTAATTTTTAATTAAATACCATTAAATAATTATATATACTAAGAAAAAAAAATTACAACTAAAACTAATAATATACAAATAGCTAACAATAAAACAAAAAATATAATAATAAACTAGCCTAAGTCGTACAACCCACCCCGAATCGTTCCTGGTGCAAAGGTGCCCATGATGCTAGCAGCGTATGTATCTTTGTAATTATTAATTATAAAATTAAAATTAATTGGGTTGTGGAGGTCAGATGGCAGTTGCTTCACGGAAAATATCGAGGTCCAGCCAAATCTGCAGTTAAGACTGGTAAAGCGGACCCCAGAATCCAAGGTGAAAGCCTCGGATGCGACTGGAAATTAACGCTAGGATGAAGAAGAGTGATTTTCGTGTTAACTTCAGACAGTGCCACGGAAATATAATTTCAGTGAAATACACGAAATTTACAGTACAAGAAGAGAAGCGCAAACACAATAACAATATTAAAATTAATATTTTATCCAGTGTGATCAATGGTGCCAACTTTCACGAAACTAGAGGTTTCACTTGAGCGGTGCCAGCCTGTCCTCTTTCTCAGGGAGCTGTGGCATCCCTTTAGATAAGGAGAAACGCAAAACTATGCTGTTATCTGTAGTTTCGGAAAAGAATCCAGCACAAACGAGAATCTCTGTTATGCTTAAGATAACTCATTAAATAGGAAAGTGCTCCCACTAATCGTCACCAACCACCTAGTGACTCATAGTAACTACTATTGCAGTTTCTCTAAAAAAAAAGTATTAGTTCCAAGAGCATTCCATGTGTTATGCTGTCTAAAGAAACCAACTTATAACTAAAATATTTTTCAGGTATGTGACTGGCCAGTCTTTGCAGCATGTCCTTAGAAGAATCGATTTTCAACGCCTGTCAATAATAATCATAATATGTGTGAAATTTATAGAGCAAAGAAGAAATCTTCTAAATTAAAATTATGAACATATTTTATGAAAATATATTATACAAGTTGTTACACGATTTTGTTTTTTACCCGACTGTGCCAGCGAGGGTACCAAACATAGCCTATGTCCTTTCTCAAGGTTTAATCTACCCCTACGCCAAAATTTCATCAAAATTGGTTCAGTGGTTTAGGCGTGAAAGCGTAATAGACAGACAGTCAGACAGAGTTACTTTTACATTTTATTAAGTACTAGCCTTTCGCCCGCGGCTCCGCCCGCGTGGATCTCTTATTCGGTTCTACTCAACCGATTGCAATAAAACATACGTAAGATTTTAAGTCTGACCAAGACCTTTCTAACAAAAAAAAACCGCATCAAAATCCGTTCAGTAGTTTTTGCGTCCATCGCGGACAAACATTTCCAATTTACAATTATTATATCTTAATATATATAAATCTCGTGTCACAATGTTTGTCCTCAATGGACTCCTAAACCACTTAACCGATTATAATAAAATTCGCACACCATGTACAGTTCGATCCAACTTGAGAGATAGGATAGTTTAAATCTCAAATTATAGTCGCAATTTTAATTTATCGCGATAACCAACATCCACGCGGGCGGAGCCGCGGGCAAAGGCTAGTATAGTATAGATGGATATGGATGTCAGTATGAATGTATGTATGTAGTTTTCTTTGTTCCCCTCTACAGGCCTAACGGCTGAAGGGATTTCGATGAATGATGTCTCAATGAAAGGTATGCGTATGCATCACCCGAGTGTTATAGGGTACATAAAATGTCAAAAAAACTACCGTATAGTTTTTCAACACACTTGCGAATAAAATAATACTAAAAAACAATGAAAGTTTATTAGTTTTCCTATGCGCGCGCATTTAACAATGGCGATCGGCCATAGATAGATTGAAAGAATGAGGTTTGAATTAAACTTTTTTTTAAACTTTTTCTTCCTCTGTAAATACTTACAGACAAAGAAAAAGTGAAAATTTTATTCATTAAACAGGTACTACAATTTGAAATTAACTATTTAATACGATGTGGCATGAAATGAGCAAGCAATAGGTATAATAATTTATTTTTAATATTGAACAGATCTTTTTTTGTACTTTTTAAGAACAAAGCATTTTCTTCAAAAATGTATAATTGTCAATAATAGCAAAGAAAAAGTCACAGTTTGAAAATAATAGGTGTCATTACGTGCCAAGTAAGTGTGTTGAATAAAATTAAAAACCCGACTGCTGTCTAAAAGATTGAAAACTTGTTTCATACCATTATTTTCTTTCGGTTTATGATTGGCAAATGGCTATCGCCTGCTATGAAATTTGTTTCGATCTTTTAGACAGCAGTTAAGTTTTTAATTATTTAATAAACCGACTGCGCCAGCAAACTGAGAGGCAGACCGAAGGCTGGTAGCTTGGAAAGAAGCGATTTGTGGTAGACTCTATAAAAGCTTGGCGATGTGAAGATTAATTGCCGGTGACTCGCCATGTTTGTCCATAGCCTCGCTCTCTGAGATCCGGCAAGAAAACTCGCCGCGTCATATGATATCGTGCGGTAACCCCTGATGGCCTTGATGGCCATCGTCTGTTGCGGTGCACGCGGTAGGTGCACGTGCCTAGATTTCAGGGCATCCACTCACACGGGACACCCGTATAGGGCAATGGAGCGTACGATTCCCCCAGCCATTTGCCTCCTGCTCTGCTCTGGCTCCCTCATGTTGGACAGCAGCCACACCAGAGCGTTAGCTGTGCCTCTTAATTTAGAAGCCCGACTTTGGAGACGCTCCCCGATATCTGGGCCGTCGAACACGAGCCCCAGATATGTCATCTGGGGCCTGATGTCGATGAGAGTGTCTCCCACTGAGAGGCTGGATTCCTTTGGTAGTGCACGCCGAGGCCTATGAGAGGACATGGCCTCGGTTTTGTACAGAGCCACCTCAGACCCAGCTGCCGGATCCGTTCCACGCCAGTGACAGCTCCTATTATACTACATTTTTACGCGTATAAATGAAAACTCAATGATATGGAATATAACTACAAAAATTAGTAAAATAACAAAGTGCACTAGTACAATAGGTGTATTATAATACCAAACTATCAATACAATCAAAATCATAAAAAAAAATCAAGTAAATTTATATTAAGCTTTTTAGTTATGATATGAAGAGATATCATTTTGATGAATACTCAATAGATTTGAGTGAAAAGAAAAAATAGTATAGCATTTGCGACTGCGACTGCGGCTAATGCAATTGCTTTTGTACAAGCTTTATTTTTTTTTTGCTCCTCTCGCAGTGGCTTGCGCGTGCCACTTTGTGGCCCGCGGGCCTGGGGTTGGGCACCCTTGCTCTAATCGAACCGACTAAAATTCGAAAAAATAACACTCTGTATTTTTATTGCATCAATCGATAGGGTCAATCATAAGGATCAAATCTCTTTAACAAACTTAGTAAAATAAATAAAAGGAAATCCATGAAATAGAAGGGTTAGGAAGATTTTAGTCGGTTCGAATATCGGGTGTGGCATTTTCAGAAAACTTCAAATACAGTTTAGTATGTTTTTTTAAAAGAAACAGAACTACATTTAAGGAATGCCGAAAAACGTTTGCCACGCCCTATAATCGAACCGACTACAATTCGAAAAAATAACATCCTGTATTTTTATTGCATCAATCGATAGGGTCGATCATAAGGATCAAATCTCTCTAACAAACTTGGCAAATTAAAAAAAAGGAAATCCATGAAATAGAAAGTTTAGTAAGATTTTAGTCAGTTCGACTACCGGGTGTGGCATTTTTAGAAAACTTTGAATGCAGTTTTGTTTCTTTTTAAAAATAAGGTAATGTTTCCTTTAAGTAAAATTCGCTATCTTTAGTATTAGGTTACTTTCCTTCAAGGTAAAGTCGAAATGTTCCACCTGTATATCGCAGCTCCGATATTACTTACAATGAAAATAATGACATTTGTACGTGTGTTTAACACAGTACAATGAAGTGGTATCAAAATTATTGATGGCCGCTGAAAAAATTAATGACGCCACGGTCCATACAAGATTACCCAATCCCCTTTGTAGTAATAACTTTTTGTGTAAAATCAAAACTAAATCACTTATTCGATAAACAAAAATGTACCCTTAAATTCGAGATGGCGGTGAACGCAACGAAGCGAATACCACGCAAATCCAAATCTAGACTGCTAGTAACCTTCCCCAATGAATTTTGATGAACACTAAAACTGTAGAAAATTTAATTCTAAACAACTTTGTAGTAATAATTATTTTGTATAACATTAAAACTAAATAACTTATTCGATAAACAAAAATATACCCTTAAATTCAAGATGACGGAGAACGCAATGAACCGAATACCACGCAAATCAAAATTTAGACTACCAGTGACCTCCTTCAACGAATCCCGAAAGAAAATTGTTACTAGGAATTTTTTCTAGGTTTGCCTCTTAATTGAGCTAAATCGATTGTTGTATAGCAATTTTACTAAGCTTTCGCGAAACTAGATAGGTACGTAGCTTGCGCGGACATTGAGAAAATGTACCGACCAGTTCTAATCGCCGTAGATGAATGAGATTGTCAACTTATTTTATGGCGTGACAATCCGTCTGAACCCGTAGATGTTTATAGAATAAATAGGCACGTATGGCATTAGCTCCTTCTCATTTTTAAGCGATTATGGAACCTCGCTTTTATGTCAAAGATAATATATTAATGATAATTTTTTCGCGACGCTTTAGGTATTTATTGGATCTATACCTACTAGTGATATTTCAACATTGAATCAAGTTTGTGTGCTTATTAAAATCTGTATGTTTTAATTTAGGTACGTAAATGGATTTTCAACTATGACTGCGCGAAGTCTAACAACGCCAACGATTTGGTGAAAGGTTTTTTACCTAACGATGAAACACAAAACAAAACGTTAGACATTGGAATGGAATAATAGTTCAGATGAATTATTGTAATATTCAAAGATTAACAATTTAGATTCTATTTTAACTAAACGCAATATATTAAATTGCCTCTCAAAATGACCCTTTAGGATTAATTAGCCCAGGAATTACTATCCCGAAGACCTTATTACTTAAATGTTGGCTGTTAAAACTAGAATGGGACGAGCCAGTGCGACGTGAGGTTGTTCAAGTCTGGAAGCGATGTGTTTCAACACATTCCTTATCGTCACTCAGCTGTTAACGAATACCGCGCCATGCTATGTGCAACAATCCTACGTGTATAGTTACAGATGCGTCGCAAAAAGCCTACGGCGCTTGCGCTTATCTCAGAACGATTAGTAGTTGCTCACTGATTTCTATGCATTTAATATGTCCTAAAGGCGCCGACGAAGCTAATAAACTAATAGAGTTAATGGTCGTAAGCAATATGCCACTAACTTTAGCTATGATAAACGACATCGAATATTAATAGATAGTAAACACCATTTGAGGCCGCGGGAACGCGCTGGATGCGTGCCGCTTCCAACCGGTCCTATTGGAGATCTATCGGGGAGGCCTATGTCCAGCAGTGGACTTCCTATGGCTGAAATGATGATGATGAATGATGATGATGAAACACCATTTGGCACTATTGTTATTTCATGCACCCCTTGCACGCCGCTCCGCAGCTTCTATTGTTTACATTGAGGGAGACTTGGTGGCCGATCGGTGGTCGAAATCTTGCGAAACGGGGCATTAGAAGGTTTCTTCAGGGTCGGCAGCACGAGAGTGGCGCCCCTGGTGTTGCATACGTCTATAGGCCACGGTAACCACTTTCCATCAGGTGGGCCGTGTGCTTGTCTGCCACCTAAGTGCTATAAAAAAAACGAGTAGTTCACAACTGCATAAAATGCGCGAGTTTTCGCGCTAGGTCCCCCAACCCCATAATGGGCAATTTACCTCGCGAGCGACTGATACTAGGGTTTCCATTTCTCCGCTGCGGTGTCGACTATTATACATAATATTACTGGAATATTACTGGACCTGTGCTCATATTGAACCGTAGGGGCAGGGGGGCTAGACTACAAAAGGTGTATTTGTTTGTTTAATTGTTACGCTTTACGAGCAATACATCTTGCACTGAAAGAAAGAAAGAAAGAAAGAAAGAAAGAAAGAAAAAAGAAAGAAAAATATTTTATTCAAAATCCACACAATGTGTATGCTAAAAATAATATAATAATTTGTGACAGTATGTAGGTTAGGTACAAATTGAGCATTTTGCAAACCCAAATAGGGCCCCATTTCAGTATTGAAACGGACCTTCATCAGACGCATTTTTAGCGTTAATATTTTCAGATAATGGGCGTAATTTTGTTGGCGCTATGAACGAATTTGCAGTTTTTAAAAAGTTGGTCTGACACTATTATTGAATACCACTTCTCAAAACATACAATTTAAAATGATACAAGCTTATGCTGCAGTATCCCACTGGGAATCTGGGATTAAGAGCTGTAAGCATCACATGCCACGGGTAGTAGGTAACACTCATTTGACTTTCAAGGAGTTAAGCACAGCATTGACTCAAATAGAAGCCGTCCTCAATTCCCGTCCCTTAAGTCCACGTGTAAACAGATCCGCATGACTGCCTTCCTCTCACTCCAGCTCATTTTCTGGTTGGCCGTCCACTGACGGCAGCTGTATCTGCTGATCTCCAAGAGTTACCTGCCAACCGACCGACACGATATTAACGCGTCGAACGAATACGACAGCATTTTTGGTCCCGTTGGGCCAAGGAGTACGTGTCTGAATTACAGATGAGGAGCAAGTGGTATTACAACAAGATCGATCTCAAGGAAGATACGTTGGTGCTTATTAAGGATGACAACTTACCGCCAATACGATGGAGTCTGGGGCCGAGTTGTCAAAACCTACCCAGGAAGAGACAATGTGTCGAGGGTCGCTGACATACGAAAATCTGATGGCGTAGTTCGACAGGTATTTTCAAAGGTCTACCAGCGGCCTGTAGCCGAGGAGTGATGATGGATGGTAGCAGCTGAAATCCAGTAGTACGATGTTTTAACATTGAAATCTGAAGATTACAAGGTCGGGAGTATGTTGGCGCACTAGCTATTATTATAAGTGTTAAACGGCGTGATATTTTGCTCTGCTAATTAATTCTTGTACCTTATTATTTCGCAATATACCTAAGTACTTGGAAAAAAAAAATCGAATTTAAAACTCAGTCTACGCCTAAATAATTTTTCACCGCTCCTCAGTGTGCAAGCAAGTGTTATCGGCTCTAATAATATAAACACTACAAACATAGTTGAAACTAAAAGCTAATCTGAATTAAACCCTGATTTCAAGCAGGTTATTATCAAAACTGAGATTAGAATTGTTCGTTATGAGTCTTGATAATTAAATTAGAAATTGATAGCGCATATGCTATAATGTTTTTTTACCATTGTTATCATGCTCATCACTCATCTTGTAGATTAAAAATCACATGCTTCCCTCTTGCAGTTTTGGTATATAAATAAGGCAGTTGCAATTCAAAATCACAGTCGTGCCAAGATCTCATCATGAAAGGTTAGTTGCAAAATAAAACTATTATTGATTTTTATTTTAAATCTAATGTGCGTACGATTACGCACGGCAGCCGCACGAGCCAACCAATTAATCCAGTAAAAATAAAGATTTGAGCTTGCATAAATTCGCATAGAGCTGAAAATTGGTGGGGATCTTAACTACACCATAATGAAAGAAATATCAAAAGTCCCCATCGATTGAACTTCTGAATTTTTTTTATTTAAGGTTAAAGGTCAAATTTTTTTCTTGCATTTTTCTCGTAATCAACAAATGTTATCGCAAAAGTATGTTGGACAAAGTTGTAGATCATGTAATTATCTACAAAATTGATCTCTTACGTTTTTTGTGTGCGGATCACCATTTCGGAAATATTACAATTTCAAAATTGGAAGAAGTCATATCAATTAAATATAAAATTAGTCGTTCCCATAGTATTCTATTTATCTATTAGTATTCATCAACGCAGAGCCTGAACGGCTGGTCCTACGAACTTGAAATTTTAACAGTAGATGCTATTCATGTTGCTAATATCGACTAAGAAAGAATTTTTGGAACTTTTGTTACTAAGGGGATAAAATAAGGGATGAACGGGAATTTACTTCTAGACAGCCTCCTTCCCACCCATATTTTACCTCCTTAGCACCAAAATTTCCAAAATTCCTTCTTTACTGGATACTAGCAACATGAAAAGCATCTACATTCTACTGCCAAAATTTCAAGTTTATAACCAGCTGTTCAGGTTCTACTATGGGGAGTGAAATTTCATATAAAACAAATATGACTTCTTCTAATTTTGAAAACGAAATATCTCCGAAATGGTGACCCGCACAAAAAAATGTTTTATAACAATTTTATAGGTAATTACGTGATCTATAACTTGACTTAACATATTTTTGCAATAAAATTGAATTGAAATAGAATAATGCTAGAATCCAATATATTTGACCTTTAATCTTGAATAAAAAAAAGCAGAAGTGCAATCGATGGGGATTTTTGATATTTCTTTCATTATAATGTCTTTAAGAGCCCCACCATTTTTCAGCTCTATGCGAATTTATGCAAGCTTACCATTTTATTTCGTCTATTTTAACGGGGCTAAATGTTTGACGTCTATTTGACTCGCGAGTCATCATTAATTTAGTAGAGCACGTCTGCTGCACTTGACAGATCAAACCACAACAAGAATTTTTAGGAACGTACTTGCCGCACGAGCCTATTCGCGGACACAGCAAACCGTCCGCTATGATATTTTACTATTATTTTTTAATTAAGAATTATTATTGTTTCAGCTGTAACAGTCCTTTGTGTGGTTGTATATACCGCCCTTGCGGTTGCGAGCACTGTGAACCGATGTCCTGAAGACCAAAAAGTTGATTGGACTATAAACTACCATTACGAGCATGAAACATATTGTAACATGTTTTACCATTGTGCTCATGGTTACCCCATAGCGAAGTTTTGTCCCCATGACTTGCTCTTCGATGAAGTTGCTCAAAGATGTGAATGGCCTCATCTAGTGCACTGTGGGGGTAAACCTATACTACCTCCTCCTCCGGCAAACACCACCACTTCCAGCACCACTAGTAGCACCACCCCCAGCACCACCAGTAGTACTACCCCCAGCACCACCACTAGTACCACCACCCCCAGCACCACCACTAGTACCACCACCACTAGCACCACCCCCAGCACCACCACTAGTACCACCACCAGTACCACCAGCACCACGACGACTCCATCTTCAACTACATCCAGTTCGACTACGTCTACTACCGGAGCACCACCAACTTTGCGTCCCAATGGATGCCCTGTAGATCCCCATATTCACTGGCTAATACCTCACGAAACCGACTGCAACCTGTTCTACTATTGTGTTTGGGGAGAACGTGCGCTGAGGAGATGCAACAGTCGTCTACACTTTAACCGTCGTCTACAGGTAAACTTTTTAATTATTTTTCATTCACTGTATTTTCGACCGAAGTCTAAACAGTCCGTAGAATTTAAGTAATTTATAATCTGCGTTAAAAATAAGTCAGTACTTATAGTCCAGTCAATTTACAAATCCGAGTTTACAATAAGTGTCTAAACACACTATGCCGAAGTTACGCGACCGAAGTTCGGCGGCTGGTTTTACGTTCCGACGTATTCGGCTGATATGACACACCATAAGTGCCGTACTTACGCGGCGGAAATTCAGTTCCGAAACTTTGTGTGTGTATTCAGTGTCACGGGGCGCGGGTGAATCCCCGCTGCTCCCCGTCCCCGGATCTTTGTCGGCAATCGAACCAAATTTCGGTCGCGTATAATGTGCGCTCACAGAATAAGTTGCCGATGAACTTACGCCCGACCGAAGTTACGCTGTACACTATGACGCGACGTAATTTCGGCATAGTGTGTCGTCAGTAATTCAAATAGCATTGCAGGCGTAATTGTGCTGAACTTCGGTCGCGTAACTTCGGCATAGTGTGTTTAGACACTAATTCGCACCCAGCTGAAAGTTGGTAGGATTGTTAAACACCATAAAAGCCATCACAAAAATCCTCATCGATCCGATACCTGTTTTTTTATTGGGGTTCAGAGTTCACTAAAACGGGCTTTTCGGGATTTTTAAGAAAACGATAAGTTTTATCATGAAAATGTGTGAGACAAAGTTAAGGATCATGCAATTATCTATAAAAATCCGGTCGAGTGCGAGTCGCGCTCGCGCACTAAGGGTTCCTTACGAAACTGAATTGAGGGGCGAACTTGTGCTACATATTAAAAGAAGACTAAGGTTCTTTATGTGGTGATTTCATATCTTAATATACACATATATTTTCTTTTTTTTCTGTGATTGCTTAAATATACGAGCAATTTATATATCTCGTAAAATAACGTTTGATAATGTCGGAAGCTTACGAGAATATAAGATATTATTTAAATAAAACATTTACTTAAGATTTGATAAACCACAGATATCTATTTATTAAAGAAAAACCATTATTGCCTAGGATCATCCGTGACTACTGAAATTAAAAATCCTCTTATATTTAATCGAAAACATGATAGGAATGTACCATCAACTTAGGATTCAGCCATTCAAATATACACTGATTTATTTATAAGGGTGACCCTCTTTTCCGAGACTCTGCATTCAGCTTACCATCAGGCGAGGCGAAGTCAAATTGACGTGCCCTCTATAAAAAATACGATATACAAGATAATGTATATCTCTATAAAAAATATGCAAGAGACTTATTATTCAATTATTACAGCTAGAGTTCACTTCATTGTAAGCTTATTTTACGTAAATATTGTAACACTAACAATTCAACTACTCATAGTTCGGTACGAAAAGTACGTTAAGATAACTTAACCATAACTCATGACTGCCGAAAAGCAACCGAAACTTCGAAATACATACAAAAATACCAAATATATCGCGATCGGCGATAAAATCCGTTAAAAGTAGTTACTTTAGGGTTTACTTCCCAAAGCTAAATATCATTGTCTTCTAAAATATGTTATGTGTATACCTACTTCTCAATACGTGATTTTAGACAAAATCTCGGAGCGAAGCCATTTAGGTACGTCTCTGTGTGTATCTCGTATCTGTGTATATCGAAGTTCAGCCAAACCCGCCACCCGCCACTGAGAATCCTGAGCCCAGACTCCGAGGTGAATGCTTCGGATGTGACTGGGTATAACGCTAGGATGAAGAAAACTTTTGTGTGTTGTGTATGTAAAGACAGGCCAGGCCTTAATTAATTGCAAACATGCACAGCAAGCAATGTTGGCACCGACTACTAACAGATCAGTAAATCTATAAATTCAGTTATTTTTCACTTTTCAGTGTCTCTATTTCAGTTTTGTTGAAGTCAGTTTAACTTTTTTGTGTTAAAATATTATTTTTTATTATTCCCATTGTAGTGAATTATAACCGACATTAATCTACCGGTCACCGTCTATCGTTAGATTAAGTTTCTATCATCAGCTCAAAATCACGAGTTGTTGATTTCCAGAGCCCAATACTAAATTATGGCAACAGAAACAGTATTTTGTAACTATGAAGCAATTTCAATGAACTTTATACAGAAATATGATTCATTGAAATAAAACTTTTTAACGGATTCTATCGGAATTTATGAACATTCACGAAACTAGAGATTTCACTTGAGCGGTGCCAGCCTTTCCTCTTTCTCAGGAAGCTGTGGCATCCCTATAAATCAGGAGAAACGCAAAATTATGCTGTTTTCTGTAGTTTCGGCAAAATATCCAGCACGAACATAACAGGGACATCCCTGTTATGTTTAAGATGTGTAAAACTCATTAGATAGGACAATACTCTCACTAATCGTCACCAACCATACCAAGTGACTCATAGTAAAGTTGCAGTTTCTCTGTGTAGCACGCTATGAGGTCGAAAAAGTATATGTAGTTCCAATATCATTCCATGTTTTATGCTGTGTAAATAAACCAACTTATAACTAAAATATTTTTCAGGTATGTGACTGGCCAGTCTATGCAGCATGTCCAACTTAAAAGAATCGATTTTCAACGCCTGTCAATAATGATCATATTATCTTTTAAATTAAATTTATAAACATATTTTATAAAAATAGGTATATTATATAAGTTGTTACACGATTTTGTTTTTTTTTTTCTTGCGTTCAAAATTAAAGATTCATAAAACACATTTAATTCGAGGCTATACCATGCTATACGCTCCGTATTTGTACCTCCTAGCTAGATGCTACTAAATGCGAGTCATCGTTTTTTTACCCACGACGGAGCGGAAATGGATGGATATACCTACGTTTGGGGTGAGAGGATGTTTGTGCAAATCCATGTTGCCATTTTCCTCCAAAAAAAGATTTATTATCAGAATTTGATGCAGTTTTCAGTTATGGGTTCGGGTTTAATTGGTGCATGTTCTTAGATAGGTGTAATGCTGACCACTCACTAGGGTGCGCTTGCAGTAAACATTATTCGTGCAAATCAATGTTGTCATTTTTCTCCAAAACTATTATAAAGGTATGAATTTCAACTTGATACTTCATGCATTCCTCAGAAAACTTGACAGACAGACGGACACACAGACAGACGGCAACAAAGTTATCCTATAAGGGTTCCGTTTTGGCCTTTTCAGGTACGGTACCCCAAAAATTAAATTAAAAATTTAAAACCCCCGACACAAAATATTGCCAAAAACTTAAAAATAAATCGTATTGGTTAGCCCTTTAACTTTGCTATAGGTACCTTGTAATATTTTGATTCAAGCGTTCTTGTGTCTAACTGTTAAAGCGCTCCCACATGCTATCGAAACGATTCAAGGTCCCTCGACACACCAACGCTTGAATCAAATTATTAAGTACTAGGCACCTATATCAAAGTTAAAGGGCTAACCAACACGATTTATTTCTAACTTTTTGGAGGTATTTCTTGTCGGGGGGTTTAAATATTAATTGAATCTATTAAATTATATTACGCTTTTCTTTTTTCAACCGTCGCTCGTGGGTATTTTCTATTTTTTTTTTTTGCTTTTTACCCGACTGCGCCAGCGAGGGCAATGTGCTAAGCGCATATGTATATAAGTATGTAGTTTTCTTTGTTCCCTTTTGCACCTAACAGCTGGACGAATTTTGATGAATGGGGTCTCAAATGAAAATCTTCCGAGGGTGAACTTACATGAAATGTGAACAAAAACTATACGGTGGATTTTTGGTATATAAATATACATACATGTGATATCCTAACAAAAAACATTAAAATATTTTTTTTTAAATCTTTTTCATAAAGAAATTTAATAGGTAGCGCCTACAGCTATCAGCTGTAGGCGCTACCTATTAAATTTATTTCGGTCTATAATTGGAAAATGGGTGCCGCCTGCTCTCAAACTCGTTTCGATCTTTTAGACAACAGTCGGGGTTTTTATTTTTTAACAATTAATTTTATTTTATTATCAAATGTTTCTATTTAGCTACATTTGTATTGTTCAATAAGTTATGCTTATTGAAACACGGGCCCACAGTAGCAGCGGTGATAAGATCCATCATGGCGGGCTGGCTATAGTGGTGACTCGGGAGTCTCTCGCACCGGCGAATACAGGCGATCTCTGAGAAAGGGTGCTCGGAACAGGAAGAAACTAACGTCTGAGTGCCATCACTGTGGTGGGAGTGGGGTTCACAGTTCTTCTTCTTAATGACTTCTGCAGCGGATCGCCGCAATTTTACCAATGTCAAGTAAATTGTAAATGTTTACAAAATTATTAATAGCGTGATACCAATGTCAAATTCAACTCAGGGTAGCATACGCTGGCGGAGTGCCCAGCGTGGGAGACACCATTGCTTCCTTCTGTGAGCAAGTTATACTAGAAAAGCGAACGTAATTGAAACATTTATAAGTGGATGAACTATGTACATGATCAAAGTTTATAAGGGCAATTTTGTGTGTATGTGTGTGTGTTTGAGAGTAGGTTTTTGATTTATATAACGGATTATACAACGGACTTTTTGCCTTAAGTCCTGTCTAAATAGACACAACAATAATACGAATTCCCACAAGGTTGAATCTTTTAGAAGGTCTAATTCTATATAAAAATGGCAAAAATTCCCAGTGATGCGAGTTATGCAGAAAAAAAATGTTTGCCCTTTTCTCAAAAACTGTAAGTTTTGTCTAAAAATATCGTAAACATAGTGAAACATCACGCAATTATGTCTCTCTCATTATCCCTGGTTAATTAACACACACATTTCACCAATTACTGTATTTGGTTCGGTCCCAAATAATAGAGGGCGAGCCTATTACCGTATTCCAGGCACTATTGTTGACTCGAGCCATACATCTGAGGCTAAATCTGGGCTGTATATATCTGTCTGTCTGATGTGAAACAGCCCATGACACCGTATGAGATGGGGTGGCCCAAATTCTACTCTGCCGGGAACCACCAACTAATCTCTTTTTTGGGAATTAACATTCATGAGATGAAGAGATTCTAAAAGTTCTAGGCTTAGAGTTTCTTTGAACACCCACCGGTCTTTGTGAAATCACTATTAAATAGTTAAATAATTTGTGATATCAATATTAAAAAACGTGGTGCTCGACCACAATGGCGACTGTTTACACTGTATCTCGGGATCATTACAACACATACTCGTATCAGTACTACAGAAGTCAGAATGTGGTCTGTACCTATATGTTACAAACGTATGTCTGTCTAAATACGTAGTTGGCAGTTTTAGATTTAAACTATAGGAAGATATCAAATGATAATGTAATTATTTTCATTTCAAACTGACGAAAACACCACAAATAGATTGTAATCTAACAATTTAATCCTGATTTCAACGAGACGTTATCAAAATTAAGATTATAATTGCTTGTTAAGAGCCCTGATAATGAAATTTGAATTGATAGCGTGTTACGGCACAAAGTGATACTAATCTAAAAATAGTTATCATGCCAATCACTCATCATAAAGATTAAAAAGTAGCATGTTTTCCTACTGCAGTTTTGGTATATAAATTATTGGATTGCAATTCATCATCACAGTCGTGCCAAGATCTCACCATGAAAGGTTAGTTGCAAAATACTATAATTTACTTTGATATCGGCAGTTTACATGATCATTTTAATGTGTAATATTGAAAGAAAAATATTTTAACAGATTCTATCGCGATTTAATTGATTTTACTATTTACGCAGATCCCGACGTTTTGTTTGCTTTTTTACACGCATGATTCTGGCGATATTATCCGTTAAGAATAATTTCATTTCAATATTATTAATTTCGTTATTAACTATAAAATATCTAATCGTTATATTATAATATTTATTTTTAGATATGATTTATATTTTTATATTATGCAATGTTATTGTGTTTCAGCTGTCCTAGTACTCCTTCTGGTTGTATATACCGTCGTTGCGGGAGCGAACCGATGTCCTCCGGAGCAGAAATTTGATTGGACAATAGAATTATTATATGAACACGAAGTATATTGTAACCAGTATTACCATTGTACCCATGGTGAACCTAGGTTAAGGTCTTGTCCCAATAACTTACTTTTCAATACCACAACTACTGAATGTGATTGGGCTATTAATGTGCAATGTGGTGATAGAGTAACTACCACCACTACTTCCACTACTAGCACAACAACATTATTTCCACCAACGGTTTCCACTGGAACACCACCAGTTATCGGTGCCAATGGATGCCCTGTAGATCCCGAAATTCACTGGCTTCTACCTCACGAAACCGACTGCAACAGGTTCTACTACTGTGTTTGGGGAAGTTTGGTTGAGAGAAGGTGTCCCCGAGTACTACACTTTAACCGTGTGAAACAGGTAATTTTTTTTAACTTTTTTTTCATTCTAAATTTAAATTTAAATATTCTGTATGATCTATTATGTAATCTGTGTTTAAAAAAAGTTGAGAGTAACGACAGCGGCCGCCGAGTGCCAGTTTCCCTCTATTGTGTGTAAATTCAAATAAAGAAATATCTAGTCACAACTAGACTTAACATCAAGACTAGATGTTTCTTGTTCTAAAATGGGCATTTAGAAAATCTAGTTTTAACTCAGGAAAATGTGTTCTACAGTGTGTGATACAGGTTCATTATTTCAAGGTTCATGATACAGTTGGCAAATGGTGACTAATATAGGCACTTTGGTACGTTTATGTGAATAATGAATAAAACTGGCTGAGGATTGAAGGAAAATAATTTGAAAAAAAAAATAAAAAAAAATAGAAGTAGATTAGTGTAATAAAGTGTAGGAGCTGAAAGTAAGCAGCTATTATAGGCTCACTCGGGATTCATGTGAGAAAGTTTTCAAAAATCTAAACTATCGAATAAGTAGGGGCTTATCCAACCACATACGACATTACCAATAATATCACTTTGCAAAATATTAACTCGCGAAACTACTCACTTGTGCTGTCACTTAGTGCGTTGGTGGCTTCTCTACAAACCATTCGACCCAAAAATATTCGAGAAAAATCTCATTTTAGAAAATTATTTGTATCCAACACTAAATCTGAACCAGAAATCATGTTGTGCTAAATGATCTGCCTTCTGGATTAAATACTGCTACCCATCCCACGCTCCAGGTAGGTTTTTATCCCGGTAGTATCTTTTGCAAGAGTGTCATTGCCCAGTAGACAGCTCTCACTAATACTTACCATACATAGTGAATAAGGTGACTCACAGTACCGTTGCAGCTTCCCTCTATGAAAAAGTATAGTTCTAAGATCCTTCTGTATTTATTTTCCAGGTTTGTGACTGGCCAACCCGTGCAGGATGTTAGATAAAATTACTTTAGAAGAATTTATTTTCAGCGAGTGTGATGAGCATAATTATCTTCCAAATTTAAATTAAGTATGAACTTATTATACTGGGTGGCGCAAAAGTAAAGACCCTATTTGGTTCGGCTATAACATTTTTTCTAAATTAGAAAACTAGATTTAGGTTTTTTTAAATGTATATTTGTACCATTAAATTTCGTACCATTAGGATTTAAAGATGATGTCTTTTAAATGGTGACCTCCAGAGTTGATACATTTGAGCCCTATTTATGACATTTTGCATAACTTGCCGTAACACTTCCTGCGATATGTTCGTTATTTCTTGACGAATGTTTTCTTTTAGAGCTGCGAGAGTCTGTGGCTTGTTCACATACACCCGAGATTTCAAAAAACCCCAAAGAAAGAAGTCTGGACTGGTCAGATCGGGTGATCTTGCAGGCCAAGGCAAATCGCCAAAACGAGAGATAACTCGGCCTGGAAAAGCGTTTGACACAATTATTCCACGTTCTTGGGGAGTAAAACGGTCCATGTTTATTTTCAGTGTATTTTACATTTGTTCACTACACAATTTTCAACAACAGAATGACAGAAAATTTCATATAAAAAAAATAAAGGTATTTTCTTTAGTGCCACTACTTTTGCGCCACCCAGTATAAAAATAAATTATAGAACTTGTTACATGATCTTGGTTTTTTTTTCATCATTAACCTGACGAAATAATTAGATCGTTCCTGACTATACATGTTTTTTTTTAAATTTAGACTTGAGGTTAAATTAAAAGAGAAATGTGTACCTAACAACATAAAGTTGGGTATGCTACGCGGACGAAGCCCACACGAACGAGGTCGCGAGTACAGCTAGTCTTTAATACTTATGTAAAAACGAAACACAAAAATGTGTATACTACGCACATAATTTCCAAACGACTGTACCAGATTAGATATTGTTTTTAGTTTGCAAGTATTCGTCATTACAAGGAAAAGGTTTGTATAATAAACCCTGCTAAGACGCAAATCATTGTTGTTGGAAGCCCCTGGATTATGTCACGCATTGACTTTACGTAAAATCCCCAAATTATCTTCAATGGTGCTGCTGTCGAAGTGAGTGATCATGTAAAGAACTTGGGTATTTACATAGATAACACTTTGTCATGGGATCATCAGATACACTGATACAGGAAGTCAACCGCAAGCTATTTGCTGCAGCGGGGTCCTTGCGTAAATTGCGAGGCTTACTTCCGAAAGCTACCAAAGTTGCGCTAGCGCACTCTGTTGCTTCTACTTCTCGACTACGCCGATGTCAGCTATCAAGATCTAAATCTCACTGAGGAGCAACTTGACAAGCTTGAGCGTCTTAATTTTTTTTTGTATTAGATTTATATTTGGCCTACGCAAATATGTTCATGTGTCCGAATTCCGTAACAAACTCAAGTGGCTTCCAATTCGTCTTCGTTGGAATATGTACTCATAATTTATATACTCTTTTTAATATACAGCGTACTGTTCAATCCTTGTGCCTAATCCCCATTATCTCAAAGAACGTTGAAAATTCCTAGTTCGTGGCACATACAAGATTTCTGAGATCATTGGAGAATTTGAGACTAGCAATGCCACTACACTCTACAAGTTTCTACGATAAATCGTTCACTATTCAGGCAGTTTGCCTGTGGAATGCACTGCCACTACATATAAAACGAGCACAATCACTGGAGTCTTTTATAAAAATGTTAAAAGAACATTAACTATCCTCCCTAGAGTAACTATCCCATGTAATTTTGTGTACTTAAAATGTTGTGTCGTATATAATATGGACACTGAGTATATTGTAAATATTATGTATTGTATAGGTATATTATATTGACAAACTATCTAGTTTATGTAAATATTTCAAATAGACTGCTATATAACTTGTTTATATATCTTATCTATAAATATATATAACTCAAAGGTGACTGACTGACTGACTGACATAGTGATCTATCAACGCACAGCCCAAACCACTGGACGGATTGGGCTGAAAGGCATCCGCTAAGAAAGGATTTTGATTAATTCTACCCCCAAGGGGATAAAATAGGGGATGAAAGTTTGTATGAAACTTTGTCAATTTTAAACCGATCGGGCTGAGACTTTGCATGCATAAAGCTACTATGACGTAGGCATCCCCTAAGAAAGGATTTTGAGATGCACGCTATATAAACACTAAGCGATAACCGACATCCACGCGGGCGAAGCCGCGGGCAACAGCTAGTCTTATCTATGTATCATTGTTCCTTCTCCTTTAAAAAAGAAAATTGTTGCTTCAATTCATCCAAAGGTTACCTAGAAGAAATCGCTGAGCGATAAGGCCGCCCACTGTGCATTATATATAAATATTGTTTGTAATCTTGTAATATTTTTATGGTGTACAATAAAGGATAGGTTATCTTATATTATCTTATCTTGAATATAGCATAAATATACATAAGACCTTTAAAAAACGCCATTATGTATGGGGTAGTTTTTCTCATAAGAGATGAGATGAGATATTCTTATAAATATTTCACCCACTTACGAGACTTTGTAGGAATCCATTTATTACCCAAACAGAATCAGGTAAGTATATGGAAAAATCTAAGGAAGGACAGACAGCGGACAACAAAGTGATCCAATGAAGATTTTTTTTTGGCAGACAAGCACACGGCCCACCTGATGGGAAGTGGTTACCGTGGCCTATGGACGTATGTAACACCAGAGGCACAGAATAAATATATATATATATATATATATATATATATATATATATATATATATATATATATATATATATATATATATATATATATATATATAATACATATACTACATATTTTTATTCTGTGCCAGGGGCGTCACACTCGCACTGCCGACCCTGAAGAAACCTTCTAATGCCCTACTTGAAGAACCCCATATTGTAGTCGCTTGGGAAAACCACCGCAGGGAGTTCATTCCACAGCTAGCAGACGCAGAAAATTCCGTTTTTTCCTTTTTTGGCATGGAAACTTAGGATACCTACGAGATGTTATCAAAACTGAGATAAAGTTAAATCGTTATAATTCAAAGATAGAATGGTTCTTATTGGTTCTTATTGGTAATTATATTATCTGAACATCAACATTATGTATATCTTCAGATTAAAAATTACATGTTTTTCTTCTTTATCTCTCGTTATATATATTGTTGGTTGCAATTTGATTGCATTTGTATCCAAACCGCACCATGAAGGGTAAGTTACGTAAAATAAAGACCCATACTCATTTTGTGACGATCTATCTTCATCTACCTGCCCTTGGTTCAATTAACTAGATATCTTTCATACGGTACAGTCAAATGTTATTTCATCAGTCACCCTGTTCCTGCCACATCCTCTTTCCTGCCACAGTCTGTTCATCTTGGTCATCTCATCATCTCTTTCTTTGTCCAACCTTTGCTCCTAAAGCCATATTTTTAATCTTTTTAACAATATTACTTTTGTCTCTGCTCATAATAATATGTCCACACCAGCTGCTCGCTTCTAAATTTTTCATTCACTGGCGCAATTTCCTTTAAATTTATACTCGTTTCTTATTCCGTTCGTTTTCCTCATACTATAGTAACTATACATCCAATAACAGTCACTTTTAAAAGCGGGCGTCATATTCGTATCTCTCGTAAATGAAAAGCGGTTGATATTTAATTAACTGCTTGAGCATTTTTCATTTGATTTAAATTGACTCTTGAGCTTAAGGGCAATTATATGTTATGGATCGCATATAGTTCCTGGGTTACATATCAAAATCCCGAAGTTCGAAATCCCGAATGTTCGTTTGCACGAATGTTCAAAATACTGAAAGTCCAAAATCCCGAAAATTAGATGTGGTTATGTTTGAATGGTTATAAAAAAAACACGAATAGAATTCGTACATAATCTATCCGAGTCGGATTGCGAGGGGTGGACACTGCGCACCTCAACAAGTCAACATGGATAAATAGGTATAGGCTAGAAGGGTATGACGACGACCTACGAAGAAAATATTTATTTAGCATACATATAATTAAAAAAAAAAGAAGAACAAAATAGTCGTTGGACCAGAACGCCTTTTATCGGTAACGTATCAAAATCTAATTTTCAGGATTTTGAAGTTCGGTATTTCGTACAATCGGAACTTTGAAATACGGTATTTTGATAGTCACAGTCTCTGGTTGCCCGTAACCTGCCGCTATCTCCTTCAATCTGCGTCAATTTTGTGCTACAGTTCTATTAATAATAATGATTATGTGTATCTAGATAATTTTATATTTTCATTAAGAAAGTGTTGTTGTTTCAGCAATAACAGTGCTCCTATTGGTGGTGTACGCTAGCTGTGGGTGGGCAGGCGTGCCTGCTACTAGATGTTCATCCAACGATGAAATAATTATCCCACACGAATATTGTAACATGTACTATTTTTGTAACTCCTCTGGGGCACTTGTCCCGAGAACTTGTCCTGGAAACTTGTTGTTCGATGCCAATAACTATGTATGCGATATGCCTCAGAATGTCAACTGTGAAGGTAGAATCGAGCCAACTGATTCAGATGAGGAATAATAAAGGATACGTACTAGAAATACCTCAAAATGATGCTATCTTTACCTGTATTGAAATGAATTAAAATTGTGTTAAGAAATATAAGTATTTTTATAATTTACTTCACGGTCCCATTTAATCGACCAGATTTTCGGGATTCAAATCTACCTTGGGAGTTCAAAACGGTACATTAACGAACGAAGCTCTGCTGTAGGCTATCGTCTCAGGGTTGGAGGGGATTAGATGGCAGTCGCTTCTGTAAAAGTCTAAATGACACCAAATTATGGAAAGGAGGAGTAAATGTGTGGACGCCGAGTTGTAAAAAACTCAAAAGGTAAAAACGGTACCTTATAAAGGATCACTTCGCTGTCCTTTGAAATTCATAAGTTATACTTATTCTAAATATATATTCTACAACATTCTACACAACGCTATCTAGACCGATGGCAAAAATCACGACACGGGATGTGGGTGATACTGTATTCTTTCTCCGTGACCACACGAATAAATCATCTATCTATAATATTTAAATCTATACTTCTTCTGTCGAGTCGACGGCATATCATGTCATATTTTGTTTGCCCAGTATGTAGCCACTCCGATAGCGTTCTCAGAGGCACTCATAAGTTCCTCCGGAGTGCACGTGCTTGGACAGGCAGCACAAGTTAACAGGTGGGACATAGTCTGTGGCGTAACTCCGCACTCACACCGTGGATCCATCTCGTCTGAATGACCCCACCTAATACGGTTTTCCTTACTTCGACCAACCTGTGTCCGAAGTCTATTTAAGGACTTCCAGGTGGTCCAGGCAAGGTCCCGTCCGGGGGGGAGATTCTCTGCTAGTGGGACAAAGGGGGATGATGGACTCTGTGCTCCCCACAGATTAACTCTGGCTGAAGAGGGTTCGCTGGTAATAGGAGCAACGCACGCGAAGAAGCTCCTGCGACTTTTCAGCCTCTGCGTCACACCAGAGTGACTATGCATGGGGTGTCGTTGATCCATCTGGAGTTTGCACATTTCGATGGATGAAGCCTCCTCTCTACGCACACTGGGTGGTGCAATACCAGCCAGTGGATACAGCATGCGTACCGGAGTCGGCTTGAGACAACCGGTAATGATACGACATGTTTCATTTAATGCTGTATCCACTAACCTGGCATGAGTAGAACGGCACCACACAGGACACGCGTATTCCCCTGCGGAGTAGCAAAGGGCCAGTCCCGTAGTACGCAGCACCTGCGGCGAAGCTCCCCAGTTTGTGCTCGTCAGCCTTTTCAGCAGGTTATTTCGTGCACAAACCTTCAGCTTTACGTCCTCACAGTTCTTCCTGTAGGTTAAAGATCTGTCTAGCGTAACTCCCAGGTGGTTGTCTATTGTTTAACCGAAGATTATATGCCATAATCATCATATTCCCGAATTTCATTTACCCGAATTTCATTTGCCCGAATGTTTTGTTTGGCCTAAAAGACATATGACATACTTTTAATTGCCCGAAACTTAGATACCATAACATACGAGTGCCATACGTATTGTTTTACATATTTTAATTTGCCATAATAATTATTAGACATAATATTTAAACGCCATAATGATTATTAGACATAATATTTATACGCCATAATGATTATTAGACATAATATTTAAACGCCATAATGATTATTAGACATAATATTTTCTTCTTGCTCTTTCTGGCTGTCGATGTCAATGGGTGTGATGGGTGGATGGGTTAATGGTCACAGTTCTAACCTAACTCAAATGGCACCTAACTAAACTACTTCTGGGTGGTTTATAAAAAAATAACCACGAAGGGGATAGCGGGGTCTATTCGCTCGCTTCGCTCGCTCAAACGACCCCGCCATCCCCTTCTAACCTAACCTATCCGAGTCGGGGTGCCCTAAAGTATAATACCGTTACACACTTTCACTGTTACACAATGTCGATGGCAGTTGATGTTATGGCATATGATAATTATGGCATGTGATAATTATGGCATGTGATAGTTAGGGCATGTGATAATTATGGCATGTGATAATTATGGCATGTGATAATTAGGGCTTACAATGATTCTGACAAATGATGTTATGGTAAGTGACTTTATGGGAAACAAAGATTCTAGCACGTGATTAATATAGCAAATAAGAGTAGGGCAAATGAATATTATGTCTGTTAATATTATGGCTGTTGACTATTATGGCAAATGATATTAGGGTAAATAAAATTCGGGCAAACGGCGGTATACCCTCCCAGGTATTTGGGGTGTTTACAGTGGTTTATGGGGACGCCACGCCACTGGATGTTCAGCTCTCGGTTTGCCTGCCCGTTGTTGAGGTGAAATGCGCACGACTGTGTTTTGGAGGGATTTGGCTTTAGTGCATTTTCCTCGTAGTAACTACTTAGCTCCTCGAGTGCTCTGTTCAAATTTCCCTCTACCTCCTCAAACGATCCTTGTGATGTGAGCGCTAGGTCATCGGCGTAAAGGAAACGTGCTGTACACGAACTCATGGGTTGATCGTTGGTGTAAATGTTGAAGAGCAGGGGGGCGAGAACACTGCCCTGGGGTAGGCCGTTTTTCTGTATTCTCCAGCGGCTCTTGTCGGAGCACAGGTGCACTTGGAAGCGCCGGTTACGAAGGAGCTCACCCAGTATAGCCGTAACTTTGCGGTCCCCAATAGTTCGCTCTACTTTCCAGAGCAGACGGTTAATGTTTACTGTGTCATAGGCTGCTGACAAATCAACAAAAACCGCACCAGTTACTGTGCACTTTTCGAAGCCATCCTAGATGTGCTGTGTGAGGTTCAGGGTCTGACTGCTGCAAGATTTTCCAGGTCGGAAGCCGGCCTGTTCCGCCATCAGCATGGGGTCTACGACACTGGCAAGGCGGTTTAAGAGCATCCTTTCAAAAAGCTTCATGGTGTGGCACAGAAGAGAAATTGGTCTAAAACTCTTTGGGTCATCGGTGGGTTTTCCTGGTTTCGGAATTGCAATAATTTTGGCTTTCCTCCAAAGACGGGGGACCGCAACAGTGGTCACACAGCTGTTGAAAAGAGCCAGGAGCCACGACACAGCAACAGGTCCGAGGTGCTGGATTTGCTCCACAGAGACGCTATACTATAAGACTGTCTATACTGTAGATTGATGAAGTTTGGTGAAATTTGCTACACATCTAGGTATTAGGTATATAAATAAAACCGGTCAAGTGCGAGTCACCCATGAAGGGTTCCGTAGCAGCAAAGGCGAGAATTGCGGTTTATGACGTATTAAAAAAAAAAAACTACTTACTGGATCTCGTCCAAACCAATTTTCGGTGGTAGTTTGCGTGGCAATGTACAGTCAGAGCTCATAAGTACTATAGGATTGCTACTGCACTGAGTTCTACTGTACATCATATATTTTTTTTAGATTTATCATTCTCTTATTTTAGAAGTTAGAGGGGGGGAGGGGGGGAGGAACACACATTTTTCCACTTTGGAAGTGTCTCTCGCGCTATTTCAGTTTAGAAAAAAAATGATATTAGAAATCTCAATGGCATTTTTAAAGATCTATCTATAGATAACACGTGTGGGTTTGATGAAAAAAAAAAATTGAGTTTCAGTTCTAAGTATGGGGACCACCAAAATTTAATGCTTTTTTTCTATTTTTGTGTGAAATTCTTAATGCGGTTCACAGAATAAGTCTACTTACCAAGTTTAAATAGCATAGGCCTTATAGTTTCGGAGAAAAGTGGCTGTGACATACAGACGGACAGACAGACGGACAGACATGACGAATCTATAAGGGTTCCGTTTTTTGCCATTTGGCTACGGAACCCTAAAAATGAAGCTGCCCAAATGTATATACGCACATAACTTCCGAACGACTGCACTAAATTGGATAATTCTTCTTGTTTTGTGTTTGTTATTGTGTGGCCAAAGTTTGTATATAGAGGGTGCAGCGGGAAGTGCGGGAACGAGATCTCTTCCCTGGACACCCGTCCAGGTCCGTCCAGGTTTAAAGGATGAGAAAATAGGTGCAGCGGGAACGGGAAAAATATGGCAGTACGAAGTTCGCCGGGACAGCTAGTAAACTATAGATACGAGTATCTCGTCCACACTCTAAAATGGCGACAAAAAATGATGACTTTTGGTCATCATTTTATGCACCAATTAGAATCGCGACAGTGCGCCACCCAAAAAAAAAGTTTTTAATAATAAATACGTAATAATAAAATATTATTAATATAAATAATAATATAATTCATATAAATTAATAACATTGACGTATTTTTAGAAGTAGCTAATAGGTTGTCTTTGCGCCATTTTTGCAAGCCGCCATCTTCGTGTATGACGTATCTATAAAAATAATACATCATTGGTTGTTATTATCATACTCAACATGTTAACAGAATTTGTATAGATGTGGAAGATTACCTATCTAATACAAGGAATAGATTATTTGATTGTTTGTCATCCACATCATCGTCATCGAGGTGTTTGTCTTTAGGCTTCACACCGAGGTACTTGACAAGAAGACGATGCTATGCAGTGAGACTCTCTGAGCCACTCGGGCGTCGGAAGTCGCAGAACGACCTCTGTCCCTATGATCGCAGACCTGGGGGTGACAGGCCGAGTCACCTTAGCAGAAGCAAGTCGAGGCGGTGTCGCGATACGCGCCTCGCCATACCCGGTTGGTAGATAGGGACATGGTCCCCACCCGAAGAGGGCCAGCTCGAAAGATGTGGCCATGGGTCGGCCGGGGTGCGAAAGAAATGTCTCTACCAATCTCACCTCCGGCAACGTAACAGATGGCGTGCCCTTTAGCCGGTCGAATCCGAGAATCCGACATAACCACTCCCCCGGTTTCGGCGAGGGGGAGGGGGGTTACCGAGAGGACTTGCGCTCACATAAAAATAACGATATTTCGAATTGTGCTCAAGAGGGAACCTCCACATTAAATACAAACTCGATGGCATCTAATAAGTGACTCCTCTGACCTATTTTCACCAATGAAAGCACTTACTATTCTCATTCACTTAAAACCAAATTAGGACCACATTTGACTGCGTTAATAGCTTAATTGATTCAAACATCATAGAATAGAGATGACGAATTTGTTTTTAGTACCTATCGAAAAGAATACATTTTGTAATAATATAATGAACTGCTAAAGTGATTCTTGTGACAAATAGACTACTTCGCATTAGCAGTAGTGCCTAATGTAATAAAATTGAATGTATTGAAAGATATTTGATTTTGAAAATGCATTTCTCTAAAACACTTACACACAAAATTGTACCAAACAGTGACATCATGTGTACGTCATACTGCAACTAGGCATAGGGTGTGCAAGAGAATATCACAAATATTTTAATGTACGTTGCGTTTAAATGAGTTTCACCATGGGTATTATAAGTTATTGAACTTACATACAAATTGAGCAAGAATTTTGAAGTAGTAAGGTGTCATGATAATACAGAGATCCGATTCTCAGCACTCCATGGATTCACCGTGCGGTCGCCGGGTCCATAGTGTGATACAGAGTGGAACACCTTGACGGCGACTGGGACTTGCGACCCAGATGTAGGCTTAGGGTGGCCACCTTGTGATGCATCAGCGCTCACCTCCACCGTCAGTAGTGTTCCCCCCTACCTATCCAAATTTGGTAAGATCCTATCAATGCCGCTTTTGATATTCGATTTAGTAAAGAGCTTACTGAAGCTCTTGGCAATCCGAGGTCTTTAAGTAAGTTGTACAGGGATTTAGCGGGAATTCCCCTTGCTCCGTAAGTCAGTTTAACCACGTAGCCGTTTTTGGTTAACTCGTTAGTCTAGTCAAAGTATTTGTTTGTCTTTATAGCGTGGTCTTTAGGTATATTAGTTTCCCACGGTACTGTGAGTTCTACAAGCACTGCACGCCTATGTGTATAGAAAGTCTCGATATTCGTAAATATGGTAAATGCCTGTCTGTCAATAACTTTTTATCAAGAACACGTGAATGTATCAAATTGAAACATCTGTTAATATCTTCGTGGCCGAAGGCAACAAGACAATCTAAATAGCTAAATCTGCTTTGTATTCAATCCCAGATTGTCACTCGGATAAAGAGAACAAAAGTTCAAACGCATCGTGAAATTCGTCTACATCGCTGGCCACTTGTTTTTACGTCGCCATAAGATATTTTTAACCGACTTCAAAAAATTCTCAATTAGTACCCTATTTTTTTTAAGCTATTGCATAGCTTCTATCGCGGGCCTTGAGCGTGGAGACCGAATCCAGAAATTCCGTAACGAAAATAAACCTAACACCCCACTCCGAGCTCGCACGAATCGAGACGAGCTGTAGGCACATGCTGTAAGAACATTTCGAACGATCGAGCAAACTCGACAGCTTAATCCGCGGTGATATTTCAATATCGCATGCTGTTTTGGTGATGTCACGTTGTAGAGCACATAAACATACATCACACTCATGCTCGACAACGTGACGACACCATTTACAGCATTCAGAATGGAAATATCACTGCGGATTCAGCTGTCGAGTTCGTTCGATCGTTCGAAATGTTCTTACAGCATGTGCCTACTGCTCCGAAATCGGACGAATACGTAACAAAATTTGACAACTGCTTTACCCTATCGAACTGCGTACGCGAATCTGATTGGTCTGTGTAGAACGCATGCGCGAATTCCCTGACTTCTGATTCCCTGACAACGTGATTTCGCATGCGCGATCCTTCGCAACCGTGTGTAGATTCCGAATCGTCGCCTGTCAAAATCCAGTAGCCTTACCATGAGTTGACACCAAAATTTGACAACTTCGTTACCCTATCGAACTGAGTACCTACGCGAATCTGATTGGTCTGTGTAGAACGCATGCGCGAATTCCCTGACTTCTGATTGCTCCGTTTAAAATGACAACGTGATTTCGCATGCGCAATCCTTCGCAACCGTGTGTAGATTTCGAATCGTCGCCTGTCAAAATCCAGGGCCGTATTGGGTATTTGGCTGTCAAGTCAAATTAGTTACTTTTTACTTAACGTCAAAACATTATAAATAAGGTTTGTATGCAATAAACCATTGTGACATTATCATTTTTATTGTCAAGTAATTTACTGGTATGGGTAGATAATTAAAAATACATTTTATACTACGTAAGTAATTATAATTGCATAAGTTGATAAAAAATGCTATGCAATAGCTTTACCGCGGCAGTCCCCGAGTGCCACACGTCTCTTTTTAGGGTTCCGTAGCCAAATGGCAAAAAACGGAACCCTTATAGATTCGTCATGTCTGTCCGTCCGTCTGTCTGTCCGTCCGTATGTCACAGCCACTTTTCTCCGAAACTATAAGGCCTATGCTGTTGAAACTTGGTAAGAAGATGTATTCTGTGAACCGCATTAAGAATTTCACAGAAAAATAAAAAAAAAGCATTAAATTTTGGGGGTCCCCATACTTAGAACTGAAACTCAATTTTTTTTTTTTCATCATACCCATACGTGTGGGGTTTCTATAGATAGGTCTTTAAAAATGCTATTGAGGTTTCTAACATATTTTTTTTCTAAACTGAATAGTTTGCGCGAGAGACACTTCCAAAGTGGAAAAATGTGTCCCCCCCCCCCTCCTCTAACTTCTAAACTAAGAGAATGACTAATCTAAAAAAATATATGATGTAAATTGCCATGAAAACTACCACTAAAAATTGGTTCGAACGAGATCCAGTCAGTAGTTTTTTTTAATACGTCCTAAACCGCAATTTTCGCCTTTGCTACTACGGAACCCTTCATGGGCGAGTCCGACTCGCACTTGGCCGATTTTATTTTGTATGTTTGTTACGCGATTGTGAAGCCAATTCTAGACGTATTTTGAGAATTCTTTTTCTGTTCGTAAGTAGATTATTCCGAAATGGTCCCATTTAAATTTCGTAAAGATCTGATGATGGGTTTCCGAGATTAGACCAAGGAATTCTTCAAAAAGTACCAGGAAATCAGCCGCAATTGCTGCAATCGCATATTATTGCAATGTTTCTGCCATTATACATCTAACATCACGCCTGAGTCCTTTGAAAGGGTACGCAGAAGTGTTCAGAATATTCAGCTATATTGCCGGTGTATACTCATTGATTTTAATAATTCTTCTTGTATTCGCTTTGGCATACTTTTGAGGTAGTCAAAGCGAATCGTGGTCGATTTAAATACACTGTATTGTGCAACAAATAATAAACGCGCGTCGCCGGCGCCGGTTCGATCTGTAGTGCAGCGTCAGCAGCGCATGTACAGTCAGGTCACTATACATGCGATGTACAGTCGTGAGACTTTACAAACTCACTAAAAAGAGAAAAATAAATTAATTTTAACAAAAAAGTTTAACCGACTTCAAGAAACGAAAAAGAGGCACTGAAAAGCGAAAAATAATTTAATTTACAGACTTACTGATTTATTAGAAGTCGGTGCCAGCCAACTTTGTTTGTTGTGTCTGAAATACTATGATGCAATCAATTGAAATATGATCTCTTGGTCTAAGCACCGACTTCTAATAAATCAGTAAGTCTGAAAATAAATTATTTTTCGCTTTTCAGTGCCTCTTTTTCGTTTCTTGAAGTCGGTTAAACTTTTTTGTTAAAATTAATTTATTTTATTGCCACTCAGGTGGCAGGCCACACGGCCCACCTAATGGAAATTGGTTACCATGGGCTATGGTCGTGTGCAACACCAGAAGCGTCACACTAGTGCTGCCAAATCTGTAGAAACCTCCTAAACCCTATATTGTAGTTCAGCACTGATGAAGTTGAGAACTGCTTCTTTGATGTCAGCTTGACCTTATCTCAGGCGCGGTCGCAGCTTGAAGTTTGGGGGGGGGGGGGGTCACTTCGGAAATTCCTTAAGAAATTTAACCCCCCCTCCCCTCGTACTGGGACTTTTCAATATGAAGTGCATGGTTTTGGGAGGGGTCATGTCCCCTGTGACCCCCCCCCCCCCCCCTCGGACCGCGCCTGCCTTATCTTCCAAGTAATTGTGATACCTACTCAAAGAGATGGTAAGCGGTGTGTCTAGGAATTGCGGCGCTACAAGATTGACAGAATTGTGTCGCATGGTAATAAATAAGAAGATAATTTCTGTGCTAAAAAGCCAACCTAAGCCAAGAATGCTGAGAAATGTGAGTCGTGAAAATACCGATACAAGCTTAATCATTTATCAGTATTATCACATAAAACTTCACACTTGTATTCTCAGTTGCAAAATATTGCATTTTATTAGTGCGAAAATAGGTATTTTGATTTGACGTTGATGTATATCAATAAATATAATCACATTTTTTTTGTGATAACTGATAACCTTTGCGCCACCTTGTAAACTAGCTGTATGCCACGGCTATGCCCGTCTAGAATGCGGATCTCAAGCTCGCAACCCATAGAAACGTACCTACTCCTGGATAATATTAAGTATACCTACAGGGTGATCAATCCAAATAGGTCAATAGGGAGAAGTCAGAAACTATGACAGATAGCGAGATCTGTTCTTAGGAACCATGGCTTCGATTTTTAAATTAAATAATAATGACATTTAAATTTTTCTTCAAACTCTCATACATAACCGGGAATCGAACCTGGTCGAAGTGTCTTTAGATAAATTCTGCAAGTTTTTTCGTTGTCATTGGTGATGGTGCGAATCATAAGTCACAGTAGGTACATACAGCACACAGCAGTACAGCACATAAGACAAATTTTGTTTATACTACTTAGACCGCAGACAAGCACACGGCCCTCCTGGTGGTGGTTACCGTGGCCCATGGGCGAGTGCAACACCAGGGGAGTCACACTCGTGCCGCCGACGCTGTAAGAACAGAGAGATTCTGTGCCGGCAGCCAAAAGATAAGTAGGACAAAGCCTTTCCCACTGACAGCACAAAACCTTTCTAGCGAGCTCTGGCTACCCTACTTGCTGTCGGAAACACAACACTTATTGAGCCGCGGTCTTCTGTAGGGCGGAAGTACTTCCACAGTAGGACTGCTCGATTGGATCGGATATGCCTGTCGTGTCCTAACTCCTCCTAAAGACGCAAATAATAATAATAACATGATAATAATAGCCAATACTATAATAGCCAAGTTATCTAAAATTAACACAAAATAGTTTCAAAAAGATTCGTTTGATTTAAAACACAACATTCATTCCAAGAAAACGAAAAATTATTAAGTCTGGGTCGGCAGCAAGAGTGTGACGCCCCTGGTGTTGCATACGTCCATAGGCCACGGTTACCACTTTCCATCAGGTGGGCCGTGTGCTTGTCTGCCACCTGAGTGGTATAAAAAAAGTGTTCCATTTTCAAAAAATACATTTTAGGCGCCCACTGAACGAATGCGTTCCAATTTCAAATAAACGCAATTTGGTATGCAATTGCCAAGTCAATTTATTACATTTAAAACATAAAAGCTTATTATGTAATAACTTAGGACAGAAGGTCCCTGAAGTAGGGATTTAATAAATTAAGCGACTTGGTATTACATGGATCCATGGATCTCACAACTTTTTGCGGTAGAAGAACCGAGGGCGGCGAGGCTTGGCATCTTTTTACAAGTATTGTTTTTGATGGGATAGAATTTTGCTCGAAACAGCGAAGTTACATACAGCAACAAATATTGCTTTTCGATGTATTTTTGAACTCAGTTTTTTAGATTGATAATATTGTAAATTGAAATCGATTAAAAAGGATTGACAGTGGTGAGTACTGGTGAGGCATTTTTGCATCTGATACGGTGAAGGGCGGTTTAATAGTTTAAACGTAATGTTGTAATTTGACTTTATATTAAGGCTGGCCTCTTTTTAGGTCAGATAATAAGCATTGCCATTCAACGTGGCAATGCTGCCAGTCTTCTGGGAACGTTATCACAAGAGGCATGCGATGCGGAGGAATTCCACGATGCATTTTAACTATTATTATAATTATTATTTGTATATTATTCGTTTTAGTTTCAAAATATATTAGTTTAATGTTCTTACTTTTCCCTAAAAATGTTAAAACACAATGTAACAATTGTTCATTAATAAAGTTTACTTTATATTCATGTCTATTATAAGCATGGCGTTGACATATTGATTGATGCTCCGTGCTATCGTTACGTTCACGATACGATTACGATAGTAGTTCGTGCTCACCCCACAGATCTTATGAACTTGTGATCTCGCGTATGTATCCCGCATCGAACGGAGCGCGGTTTCTTTGTCCATTCATCATAGGAACTTTACTGTCTATACTTACGTAATATTAACCTTCACAATGTTATAATTTTCATTTCTAACGGATGACTGACGAACTGAAAACTATAGAAGCTGACGCTACTTAAACAGAAACTGAAATCTGGCAATCAACGAGATATTATCAAAACTAAGATTAGGGTTACTCGTCATGAGTTCTGATAATCAAATCAAGGGTTTGATAGCATGCTACGACATTAAAAAGGTATTGATTTACACTAATTATCATGGCCGCTCATCTTGTAGATTAAAAATTACATGGTTTTCTACTTTATACTCTCGGTATATAACTGTCGGTTGCAATGAAGGACCACATTCGTACCTAGATCTCACCATGAAAGGTTAGTTGTGTGAAATATAGGTCCTTATCACTTTGTGAGGGAATATTCCATACAGTACATTTGTGTGATTTAGTATTTTTCATTAAAAAGTGTTGTTGTTTCAGTAATAACAGTGCTCCTATTGGTTGTATATGCCGCCTTTGCGCGAGCAGGCGAGCCCGACCCTAGGAATGCAGTTGGTGTAGACGAATGCCCATCCGAACAAGAAACGGATTGGACAATAGAATATTTAATGAGGCACCCAATATGTAACATGTACTACCAGTGTACCCACGGTCACCCTGTACCGAGATATTGTTACGGTAACTTGTGGTTTAACCTCGATACGTGGCAATGCGACTGGCCGCATAATGTGGAATGTGGTGATCGAGAGGAACCAACCACTACAACTACTTCAACTTCCACCATTTCAACTTCCACCACCACAACTCCATCCACTACTACAACTCCCACCACCACAACTCCAACCACTACCACTACTCCAACCACCACTACAACTCCCACCACTACTACAACTCCCACCACTACAACTCCAACCACTACCACTACTACCACTACAACTACTACCACCACCACTCCTCCTCCAACCACCACTCCCACTACCAGCACCACATCGGGAGATATCCAATTTAGGCCAAATGGATGTCCTGTAAATCCACATATCCACTGGCTCTTACCCCATGAAACCGACTGCAACTTGTTCTACTACTGTGTTTGGGGAGAACTGGCACTAAGAAACTGTCCCAGGGTCCTTCATTTTAATCCAAGGATACAGGTAAATGACATTTCATTTTATTTTCATTTCATTAGTTAAGAAACTGTCCCAGTGCCCTTCATTTTAATCCAAGGATACCTGTGTAAATGATATTTCATTTTATTTACATTTCATTAGTTAGGTACATTGCATCTCTTTCTGTCAGCAAGCTTTACTCCAGCAATAAGTAGCAAAAATTTTGAAACTCATAACTAGAATTTTTTTATGTGCACAACAATTTTATGTCTTCACAAGGTCATTCGACTCTTCCCAATACTGCTTAATATTTATGTTTCTGTGTTCTGAAAAAATATGCCTTGCAAAATAAGATATTGCCTAACTAAACTGAAATGATGACTTTTCATTATTTTTTGTTCCCAAAATAAGTCAAAATATAAACAATCAAATTCGGTTCAATTTTTTTGATTTTTTAAGAATCTTTAAAACTTTATAGATTCCTTACTAAATTCTAAATTACTTTTATTATAAACTGGTTTAAACGCAAAGTAACCCGAAATACATGCAATATTCTTTTGCACTCCATACATTTGTACTACACGCAACTAGCGTGTGACGTCACTTGCTAGTATAGAGGTATTTTGTATATAGAGCATTTACGAGTGGCGCGAGAAATTGAATTTTCAAAATCTCTAAAACCATTTGTCATAAAAATATTTCACTTTAGCACTTCATTATATTATTATGAAGTGATCATGTTCCGAGAGTTAAAAAAATAGTCAAATAGCCCAATATGTCAAAAAGGCCTAAACGAATTTAAATTTATTATACAACATTGGATGGATATCAGTCGAGAGTCGTAGTTCGATGGCATATCGGGTAAATTTAATTTCCCAAATATGCTGCCACCTTAAGGCGATTAACACACTGCACCGCCTACCGCCGCGGTTGGCGGTGAAGCGGACCTCATGACGCATTGGCCTCTACTAAATCCGCTGATACCTAACACACATACACCGCCCGACCGCGCGGTCGAGCTGTGTTCTCGCCGCCACCGCCCCTCCGCGCTGCCGTCCGAGCGGAGGAGCGGCGCCTCACACACGGGGCGCCGCATGTCCGCGCGGATTATCGAGAGTACAAAACGTGTTGCAATGAACAAAACGGTCGAAACTTCGATGTCGAAGAATTTATTTTGAAGATTGAAAGCCGTTCTGCTATTTGGAACATCATCTGCTATAGAACAACACGAATGCCCCACTGAGAGATCTCTTTCGTAAAAATGAATGAACCCAACAACTTCTTTTTTTCTTTTACGCCATAAAAGCCAGATTGCTGTGACCACTTCAGCGTCCATTCTTGCCAATCTCTCTGATCAAACTGATCAAAACCACGTTAAGTCCATCCGCGCGGACATGCGCGTAAACCGCCTTACCGCGCGGAGCACTGCGCGGTAAGGCGGTTTACGTATACCAAATTTTAGGCAGATCGGTTCTACCGTCAAATATCATAATATTTACACAAAAAAATCACATTTATCACTGACTAGCTTTCACCCGCGGCTCCGCCCGCGTGGATGTCGGTTATCGCGACCAAACATAGCTTATGTCCTTTCTCAAAGTCTAATCTACCCCTATACCAAATTCCATCAAAATTGGTTCAGTGGTTTAGGCGTGAAAGCGTAACAGACAGACAGACAGATTTACTTTCACATTTATAATATTAATATGGAGTATGGATGCAGGTATTAAGATAAAAAACTTAACTGGTACTTTAACTTGTTGAATGAATTTTTAAAGCATTTAGTATGCTTACAATTCAAATCGATTAAGGGTTCGAGTCCCGCCTGAGCTGATTATGCTTTTTCCTATATTAATCGATTTGAATAGTAATTTAGCACTAAAATGTACCTACTCAAATCCTGTAAAGACGATTGCACTATCAGTAATTAGATAGTAATAATATTCGATTAAAAAAGAGAAAAAAAAATCGACCTCGGACGGGACTCGAACCCGCGATCTTTCCCTTACAGGGGGAATGCTCTGACCACTAAGCCACCAAGACACGTACGAAGTCGATCCAAATTCCTCTATACAACCGTCATAAGGGCGAAGGAAGTAATAATATTATCTACCTAAAACTCTCGCCACCGGAAAAAGTAGAATTATTCTGAATCCGATTATTTTCATAATCAAGCAAATGTAATTGGAGCGGATATACGTAAGAATATTTAATCCGGTAAAAAATTTTACACGTCCGTCTTCGTGATAAGGATAACTGATAAGTTGTCTCCGATGCCACTCACAAACATCCACAAAGCAAAACTCACGGTGTCATGTAGTTTGTGGTAAAAAATAACGTAGGTATATGACAGTCGTTAACGCATGTTATATAGGTACGTCCACATATTCTGTCCTCCGTGTATAGGTAGGTACGTCAAATCCCATACATTTGTCTTTCTATTCTACAAAACGCCGACCAACGAATTGCAACTTGTCAAGGGGGGCAGATTAGCTACCAGTTATTCCGGAGGCTCCTACGTTAGTGAAAGAACTACCATGAATGTAGTTGCAGGAGGTTATGGGAGAAATCTCCAAGAAAGGGCGTCTCAGGGTTGTTTGAAGCTACTGTCGCTACATATACGGAACAACTTCTGCGCCCCGGGCGAGTATCTCGTTCACAAAGGAGACGCTTTAACGTATATCTACTACATATGCAACGGATCAATGGAAGTGATGCAAAACGAGATAGTGGTCGCTTAATTTTCTTAAGTCATCGTCGTCACCCGGTCACCTAAAACATACGCTACCTTCCAGGGCCTCGATTCTACTAAAGCACAACCACTGTTACACCATAGAGACTGCGAGAAAATTCCATTTGATTTTAGCCTTTAAAGTAGTTCGATTAAAGTTTAAAATTAAATGGCTTTTTGTAGAGTGAACGACAGCGTGTAATGAAAATATTGTCATTTAATTTTGGACTTTAACCGATAGCAATAAAGTCTAAAATTTAATGCCATTTTATGCAGAGACTGTGGCACGACAGTGGTTTTGCTTTAGCAGAAACGAGGGCCAGGATAGCTGTACCTACTGGGTCTCTCCTCAATAACAATCGTCATCACCATAACTATTTCCCAGTTGCGTTCAAAGTTTGTACACTGGAGCTCAGGTCCACTTATTGACACTGCAACTACAGGGGTCTAACTTCCCAATCTCGTGAGGCAAGCCTGAACCAAAGCCTTGGCCGCTGTTTAGGATATACACTGACTAATAAGTGAGGTTAATTGGGTTGCAAAGATGTCGGTAAAGCCCTCTACATCCTAATGTTTTGTCAAAATAGAATTAATGGTATTTTTAATTTAGTTCTGGTTGTTTTATGTTTTTCTTTTTGTATATAGTGGACAAACTAATTCAAAATTGATATATTTTCCAGGTTTGTGACTGGCCAGTCGATGCAAGATGTACACTCAGTGGGAAGGAAGTGATTGATAATGATCATTTGAACAATTTCTGAACTGATAACTGAATTATTATGAACACTGACCATAATATTATTATTTAAATATGGTTAATGAACTTTTTATTTCGTATAGGTTATAAGCCCCTTACGTATTTTATATTAAATTATTACACACGTTTTTAAACGATTTAGTTTTTTTTTTCATCGACACATTTGTCACTAATACATTCTTCATGCCCTAAAAAAGCTTGCAAGTAAAGGAAAGTCGAATATTCATCTATCAATAGGCTTTTCTAAACCTATGATAGCTAGAGAGCTATTCTTATTCATCGATATTCATCATATCAATAAGGTACGTAGAGACGTACCTTATTGATATGATGAATTAAACTAGATCGAATAATTATGTACAAACATTTAGATCACAACGTAATTAAATTTTGAAGCATTTATTATGGCTAACTATTCAAATCGATAAAGAAAGACGAAAGACGATTAAGCAAGAAAGAAAGATTAAGAAAGAAGAAAGAATATGAAAGTCTTAATCGACACAACGTAATGCTACACAATCTAATCTAATCTTGTAAATCAAAAATTTACAAGATTAGATTAGATGAGATAAAATCTTTATTGTACACAAATAAATTACAGTACATGTCATATACAGACAACATATAAAATAAGCACAAATGACGGCCTTGTCGCTGCAAGCGATTTCTTACAGGCAACCTATATGCATGGACATATTTTAATTATCTTAACAATAATAACAGAGAAGGCAGCAAGATAGAATAGAAAAAACTGTATCTGCAATTCTTTTACCTACCTTGTGTACAAACTTTATTAACGGGTTTATTGCATCAAGATATTAAATGTTGGATTATATAATTACCATAGGTTTTGTCTCCACTGTTGGAGTGATGATAGGAACTCAGACTAAAAGAATAACATAGATGAAAAGGATAGAACTAGCGAGCGAAGCCGCCTAAACTAGTGGCTGCCTAAACAAACTTCATAATAATTGACCATCGTTCTTACCTGAGCATGCGCTAACAAACTTTCAGCTTTTATAAAATGACGAAGGTCTGGCGTTCACGGGCTCTAAGTCGTACTAAATTATACATTTAGCTCGCACTCGTGCTTAAACACAAAGATTGCGAGCGAAATAGTACTACTTTATGCTGCTTCACGCTACTTCTATGCGTTCCGTCTATGTTATTCTTTTAGTCAGAGGATAGGAGATAAAGATTAAAAAGAGGGCAAGATAAGTATAGGTATACGCAATTTATGAACTATAAAATTATATTGTAAACAATGAATGATAGGATGTCAAGTTCGATCAATCACTAAAAAGGAACATCCATACGAGCATGACGCTCCAGCCATCAACCCCCTCGTCTTATAAAAGGAAGCAACCCGTGCCACAATGCTATCACAAGCAATGGCATGAGTCCTTGTAAATGAGACTCAAGATACCTACTTACATATCAGCTACAGATAACTTCAACGATTAACTGTAAACTTCCGTCATTAAAATTATATATTTTGTAATCAATCACATTATCGATTACGAGAAATATAAATCCAACACTTTTATACTTATTATGTAACATAGATCTGCGTTTTAATATTTTTACCCGACACCCTCAGGCTTTTTCTATAATAAAAGCAGCCGTTTGAACCGTTTTGGGGTTGACACGCTAGGATTGTACATGGGGTCCAAGTGCCCGGCTTTTATTTAAAGAAATTTCCAAACGCCTTACAGATGCTACCCGTGACCAGAGGGCTGGTTTATTCCTTGCACAAAGGATTGGCATTGCCATTCAACGTGGCAATGCCAATCCTTTCCAGCCTTCGGGCCACACTCCCAGTTTCCCAGGAATTTTTTGACGCCTGAACCTGCAGCTGCAGCTGCGGTATGGGTATTGTTTTTATATTAGTAATGTGCTTATGTAAATTATTGTAATTTCCTTATAATAAATAATGGAATATAATGAACCGTGCGAATAAATAATAAATGAATGACTGTGAGTTACTAAACCGAGCAGCATTAAATTTTGCGAAATATTTACTAAACTAGCGATAATCGTGAATGATTAAAAAATAGTAAAATGGGCTATTAACAGTATTAATAGCCCATTTTACGATTTTTTAAAACCGTTATTCTAAGTTAGCAACTAAAATTCAAAGTGACAGAATTAAAATATTAAACTGAGTGAAAAGAATACTGAGTGGGCGAAAAAAATAGGTACTGAGTGTTTAAAGTGTAAAGTGTGTTGCTAAATTGTGAAGTTATGAGGATTCGAATATAGCGCGCCCGCACTTGGATAGGTTAGGTTAGAAGGCTAACGCTTTAGCCTTCGTGGTTATTTTTTTATAACTATCCAGAAATGGTAGCTCCGAAAGCTTATATTTTCACTCATATCGAACATGGTCATCCTACAATTTTGTTCGTTTAAAAAAGCTTATTACACTGATCGTTCTAAATAACACGTACCTCAAATTCGTATTTTTTAGTCGCCTTTTTCAATATTTGCTTTCGCCCTTAGTTTTTTGCTCACTTACTATTTTTGTACGCCACATTTAGTAATTTTGACACTCATAAATTGAATTTATTTTCACTCGTTTAAATACATGCCATAAATAATTACTAAAGCAGCCCAAGTTACGCCTTATGATATCAGCTATCTACAGTAAAATCCCCGCCAAATCAGCCTAGATATTTCGGAGTTTATCCAGTATAATACAGGCAGATAGATAAACAAATAGACAAGTTTTCAAATAATTGCTTTTTGTTTCTTCTCGGATTAGTTAAAAAGCTGTTATTTTACCGATCGTTATCAAACAGACAGTCCAATTTTGACAGCCTCTGTGGCGTAGCGGTAGTAAACACGGCCGCTACGCAGGAGGCGCGGGTTCGATCCCCGCTCAGTGCAAATATTAAATTAAATTAGCCAAATCAGTAGTTAAGACTGGTATAGCGGACCCCAGACTCCGAGCTGAAAAGCTTCGGATGCGACTGGGAATTAGCGCTAGGATGAGAGACTCCAATTTTATTTATTTGTAGGAATAGAAAAACCGCAGTACAAGTATGGCAATAATATTGTTAGTTGTAATGATATATCTATTATAAACAAAATAGATGCGTTGTAGTCTGCACTTAAAAATGGCAAAAAATAATTGGCTAATTGTCCTGATTTTACACACGAATCAGAGACTATAATAGTGCGTTACGCAAAAAAAAACATATCGTAACTAAGAACGTATATTCAGCTCTCTCTAACAACAGGTACCTAACCCTTACAATATTTTCTTTCGCTTTCTTCACGCGAGTACCTAAGCAGCTATTCTTTTTATATTCAATCAATCAAGTCAATCAATTATTTATAAGCCTATTGCAGTTCACTACTGGACATAAGCCTCTCCCAATATGCCTTTTTATGTTACATTAAAATTTGCGTCGTTTTTGAAGGTGGCGTTCCTAGAGCCTTGTCTATCTTACATCATCATTGGTAAATGTGAAAATTGATTGAATTTGTCTCACCTTGCCATCATCTGAAGATTGCCCGTACCTCGACAGGCAAAGCAAATTTTGCCATAATTATGTTCTTATTCTTAACTATTTATTGCACACATAAAATACAGAGATCATAAATATGTTTCTGTTTTCATTATGATCCTTTTTTTGTTTTCATCTACGTCACTAAGTTGGACGCAGTTCCGCTCAAATCCAGTGTATCTATTAACAATAAACGTAGCAATAGATATAACTTCGTCATCAAATGATAACTTAAGTATACCTAAACTATATTATAAATATATAACTCACCACGAAATACATGAAATATCATGGAATAACATTGGATTAACAATATAATTATAATGTTCTCTAGTTAAATTAATTATCTAGACTTTTAATTACCGCCAAAATAAAAATAAGAAACAAATGACACCTACATAAAAAATCATGATAATTGACCAAAGAGTTCCATTTACGAATTTCTTTTTTTTTTCTCGTGTTCACATTCCGTTCGACCAGCTGTATTATATTGATCCTCAGTATCAATTAAGTAGGTATTAAGTACACGTTTATTATTTATACATACTTTGAAACACAATATTTTAATTTTCAATGTAGGTCACAATCAACATGTCGGCTAAGAAATAGACGTAAGTATAATTAATTATGTCTGGATCAAAGAAATAAAATAGAATTACGCGTTTAAAAGGCAAGGCAAGGTTCATAAATAAAAAGCAAACATAATACTTGTATATTGCAGTATTATTTTTCATAGGCGTTGAATGGGTTTGTGCAGGTATCCATGGGCGTAGTTAGGAGGGGGGGGGGGAGGGGGCAGGTTAAGCCGGGCCCATCCTAGAATGCTTTGGGCTAACCCTAGAAAAATGCCCTTCCGAACCGAAAACCGTCTTCCAACAAAAAGCTTAAATAATAATTACCCACGCCGCCGGCGCCGCAGCGTCACTTGAGTTGAGTGACTTGAGTCTAGCTCGCTCAACAACCTGCAATCCACACACACAAACGAACAATCGGCATTATACTTAATTATTATAATACACGCACGATCTAACGTCCCGCTTTCATGGATGTCTTTTTATTTAGGATAGTGTCTAAAATAAGAACATAGTGGGGTACCAGTAAGGACACTCGCCGCCTCGAAGAATATCGTGCGGTACCCCCTGATGACCGCCTCGAAGGAGCGCGCAGCATCCGCGCATTGTTGCCTTTAGGATCTCCGCCCAGCTCATGCACCCATATAGGGCCATGGACCGCACGATTTCCCCGTAGAGTCTCCTACAGGAACCGTCCAACCCCCTCATGTTGGCCAAGAGCCGCATCAGAGCCGCAGCTGTGCGCTAGGCGCTGCCGTCTCTGTTGTCTAGGAAAGCGAACCAATGGAGGTTTCTGACTAGCTGATAGTATTAGTGGAAGGCTCAGTAGAATCATCAGCTCAGTAATCCGGGGTAGAACTATCAATTGTGTTTCAAGTACCTAGTATAGATACTAATGAAAAAGTAAAATCTACTTCTCATTTAGATATTCTCTCAGTGGTACATTTCATAATAATCGCAATATTATATAAAAATATTTTTTTTCATTGCTATTATTCACAAGTGAGTTATAGATTCTTTTTTAAATTTTATAGGTTAAGTTTCTATGTTTTTAAAAAGTTTCGATACAAAAAAGAACGTGTTTAATAGTACGAATAAATTAATATGCCTATTGTATGTTCATTTGATGCATTTTCGTATTTAAATAAATAATTTCAACTTGTAATAAGTACTTGTTTAATAAACAAAATTTCACTCAAAATGATCTAACTTTTTTCTCTAAGAACAGAAAAAAAAACAGGAAAAAAAAGTTAAATTCAAACCTCTTTTTTTTTATATATGACCGACCGCCATTGTTAGATGCACGCACATAGGAAAACGAATTAATTTGTAGTATTGTTTATTTAGTATTTGCCCGCGGCTCCGCCCGCGTGGATGTCGGTTATCGCGACCAAACATAGCCTATGTCCTTTCTCGAGGTCTAATCAACCCCTATACCAATTTTCATCAAAATCGGTTCAGTGGTTTGGGCGTGAAAGCGAGACAGACAGACAGACAGACAGACAGAGTTACTTTCACATTTATAATATTAAGTAGGGATTTGTAGTATTATTTTATTCGCAAGTGTGTTGTAAAACGTCGTATGGCACGCGTGAGTATGATGATTACCGTCCTCAGCTCTCTTAAGACCTCAGCTCAGACTCAATGGCGCCTCGGCGGTAATCACCAACTTTGCTCACTTGTACCATAATGTACTATTATCCTCTATCTAAGAGGATAAAGTAAATTTGAATTTGGAACATCGTATTATGAAAACACAGAAAACATCAAGAACCTATTTACTTCTACCCCTATAGTGCCGAATTTATCATAGAACTTTTATAATTTGTGAACTCAAACTCCGAACCTCCTTGGTGTACTTTTTATTTGCTTGCTCTGTACTTTTCACGCCTATTGTTAATTTTTTTTTTTATATTTAGTTATTTCCTTTTAATTTTTCATTCCACCTCGCTGAGGTGGAATGAAAAGTTACGTGTTGCACTCGAATGTAAATATTTTACACCTTATGCTTTTTTGATTCCCTCGCTAATGCTCAGGATTCTAATTTTTAAATCACGAGCACAGCGATTTTAAAATCCTTTGCTTGCGCAGTCATCAAAGTTGAGCACGCGATTAAAAGGCAACTTTGCACTCTTGTATAGCAAATAAGTATTATTCCCCAACAAATAAACTTACTAGAACACAAATATAAGTGAGGTGCAAACACATTATTGTCCTTATTTTATAGACTCCCTTCTGCAGTTTGCCGTGATCTGCGTCTTCCTCGATTTCTTGAACGTACTTGAAATCAACGTGTCTTCTTCCTCTTAGCGTTAATTCCCAGTCGCATCCGAAGCTTTCAGCTAGGAGTCTGGGGTCCGCTTTTACCAGTATTAACTACGGATTGGCTAGACCTCGATATATTCCGTGAAGCGATTGTCATCTGACCTCCACAACCCAATGTTAACATTAGGCGATATCGAAGCTCTGCAGTTAGACCGTTGTTTTTGGAACTTTTAGGGCTCCAACTACTCGTAACGATTGTCATAGATGTTCTTATGGCAACCGGGACCGACGGCTTAACGTGATCTCCGAGGCACGACCAGACCAATGCAAATACTCATATTTCATGAACACAAATATTTGCACTGAGCGGGGATCGAACCCGCGCCTCCTGCGTAGCGGCCGCGTTCACTACCGCTACGCCACGGAGGCTGTCAATCAACGTGTCAATCCAATGTTTACGTATGTGGTGAGCAGTCCCTGAGGGCTAGCGGCAATAATGGGATGGCATTATTGAGGATACGGAAGACAGGACCATAAAACAATAAGCTTCTTTACGTTGTAAATATTGTATAATTATTATTACAACTACATTATATAGTTACTCATTTTTTCATTTTTCCTTGCAGTACAACATCTGCTATAGTAAAACATAACCATAAATATTAAAATGATTTAGTTTTTTGTCTATCTACACCGTTTACACTTATGTCCATATTGAACCTACATTAGATAGTAAATCGCAAAAAAAAAAAACATATAAACTTTTTACAACATTGCAAAATATCGTATTTACCTCTAGATACAATTTTAATTATAATTTAGTGCCTTAACTTAAATTCGATATGATCAATCGGTCTCACTAAGGTCATAATAATATTTCATAGCCAGCATATTTTGCTCTGATAGGTACTTAAAAAAGATCATTTCCCTCATCTGAACTACTTGCATCTTCATGTTTGGAGATCACTCTATCACCACACTCAACATTACTTGCCCAGTCGCAAATTCCTTTATAAGGGTTGTAAAGTGTATTTGTTGGGCATTTTAATGCTATAGGTGTACCATGCGCACATATGTAGTATTTATCACAGTTCTCATTTGCAATCAAAATATTATCAGAGTTGGCATCAGCGCAGATAGAAGGAGCTTCTTCGGGATTGCAGTTGCATGTTTCATTGCCATTATTGCCATCGTTATTATTTTCGTTGCTATTACTATCATTGTCCGTTGCATCGTTGCCATTGTTACTATCATCCTCATCTGCATCAGTTTCGTTCTCAGGTACAGAAATCACTCTATCACCACACTCGACATTACTGGACCAGTCGCAAATTTCTTTTAAGGGATTGTAAAGTGTATTTGCTGGGCATTTTACTGCTACAGGTGTACCATGCGCACATATGTAGTATTTATCACAGTTCTCATTTGCAATCAAAATATTATCAGAGTCGGCACTAGCGCAGATAGAAGGAGCTTCTTCGGGATTGCAGTTGCATGTGTCATTTTCGTTATTGTCATCACTATTATTTTCGTTGCTATTACTATCATTTTCGGTTGTATCGTTGCTATCGTTACTATCATCCTCATCTGCACTACTTCCATCTTCAGGTTCGGAGATCACTCTATCACCACACTCAACATTACTGGCCCAGTCGCAAATTCCTTTAAGGGGATTGTAAAGTGTATTTGTTGGACATTTTACTGCTACAGGTGTGCCATGTGCACATATGTAGTATTTATCACAGTTCTCATTTGCAATCAAAGTATTATCAGAATCGGCACTAGCGCAGATAGAAGGAGCTTCTTGGGGATTACAGTTGCATGTGTCATTGTTATTATTTTCGTTGCTATCACTGTCATCGTCGGTTGTATCGTTGCCATGATTACTATCAACTTCATCAGTGCCACTTTCATCCTCAGGTTCAGAGATCACTCTATCACCACACTCGACATTACTGGCCCAATCGCATATTCCTTTAAAGGGATTGTAAAGTGTATTTGCTGGGCATTTTACTGCTACAGGTGTTCCATGTGCACATATGTAGTATTTATCACAGTTCTCATTTGCAATCAAAGTATTATCAGAATCGGCACTAGCGCAGATAGAAGGAGCTTCTTCGGGATTACAGTTGCATGTGTCATTGTTATTATTTTCGTTGCTATCACTATCATCGTCGCTTGTATCGTTGCCATCATTACTATCATCTTCATCAGTGCCACTTTCATCCTCAGTTTCAGAGATCACTCTATCACCACACTCGACATTACTGGCCCAATCGCATATTCCTTTAAAGGGATTGTAAAGTGTATTTGCTGGGCATTTTACTACTACAGGTGTGCCATGTGCACATATGTAGTATTTATCGCAGTTCTCATTTGCAATCAAAGTATTATCAGAATCGGCACTAGCGCAGATAGAAGGAGCTTCTTCGGGATTACAGTTGCATGTGTCATTATTATTATTTTCGTTGCTATCACTATCATCGTCGGTTGTATCGTTGCCATCATTACTATCATCTTCATCAGTGCCACTTTCATCCTCAGTTTCAGAGATCACTCTATCACCACACTCGACATTACTGGCCCAATCGCATATTCCTTTAAAGGGATTGTAAAGTGTATTTGCTGGGCATTTTACTACTACAGGTGTGCCATGTGCACATATGTAGTATTTATCGCAGTTCTCATTTGCAATTAAAATATTATCAGACTCGGCACCAGCGCAGATAGAAGGAGCTTCGTCGGGATTGCAATTACATGTGTCATTGTTATCATTTTCGTTGCTATTACTATCGTTGTCGGTTGTATCGTTACCATTGTTACTATCGTCCTCATCAGTACCACTATCATCTTCAGGTTCAGAGATCACTCTATCTCCACACTCGACACTGCTGGCCCAATCGCACACTTCTTTATAGGAATTGTAAAGTGTATTCACTGGGCATTTTACTACTACAGGTGTGCCATGTGCACATATGTAGTATTTATCACAATTCTCATGTGCAACCAAAGTATCATCAGATTCAGTACTAGAGCAAACCAACAGAGCTTCAGTAAGATGGCTGCTTTTAACAATTGACTCCAAATTATTGTCGTTCAGGAGAGTTATCCTGCCCCCTTGCGCTACTGCTACTACGCAGAGCAGTGTGAAAGTTGACGCTGAAAAATAATAAAAATATTTAAGTAACGATTGTTATAGGGAAAGTAGCCAAACGATTTTTTTTAAAGTGGCCTGCCCCACGGATAACCCTCCGCCGGTGCCAGTGAAGTTATGTCGGACTCGAACCGACTAAACCCACAAACCGTGAGATTGCCAAGGGCATGTACCTCGCACCTCGGCTAACCCAAGCCTGAAGGATGAGTATCGTGTGTTTCTTTCCAAGTCATCATTTGTTAAAATTTTATCAATATCTAACATTTATTATTTATTTATTTAATTATTGTAATCAATGGTGAGCAAAAATAAAAAAATGATAATTAAAAAACAAAATACGACGCAACACCATGAAATGACAGGTTATGAACTATTTCATCCCTTCTACTCGAAAAGTGTCACTTTGTTCCTCTATAAGTGGGAGCAAAGTAGCACTTTTCTGTTCAGAGCTTTTTAGCGGGCGGAAAAGTGATTTGAATTCGGAACATCATAATTATTCATAGAAATCGAACCAATTTTTTTTTATTACTGGCTGGTTCGTGTTGGCTGCACGGCGGTACGGTGACCCGTGCTACGTAAAAAAAAAAACAAGCGCGCGTATGCCGTCTCTGTTCTTGTATTATGGAATCAAAGAATCAATTTCGTTTATTCAGTTTAGGCACAAAAAGAGCACATGGACAACATGGACGTCAAAATATTACAATTATGTCAAGAATTATGACAACAATACATAAAGTAAAATAAATCATTTGAGAATGATTCTTTGATTACAGATTACAGTACCTGTGTATTTTTCTCATAGAAAGGGGATGAAAAGTAGAGTATATAACTCGAGAGCAAATTATTTTTCCCTCGGGTGATATACTTTGAACCCCTCGCTGTGCTCAGGTTTCTACGTTAGAACCCCTCGCTAAAGCTCGGGGTTCTATTCTAGAAACTTTCGCTACACTCGTGGTTCAAAGTGCACCCTCGCCGTAAAATACTATTTTGCTCCCTTGTTATACAATCTACTATTGCACCATAATTTTGTAAAAAAAGTGGAAAGAATCTTAAAAGAAACAAAATGACTTTTTCTATCTTTATATCTTTCTTTTTTGTTAAATCTTCACAAAATTAAAATGAAACTGCGAGTACTTTCATCATCAGGTCTTATAAAACAGGTACAGCTAATTTGGAAACACGGTAAGAATCATTAGGTACATTTAAGTTTGGGATTGAATTTTATATTAGTGTTTACAAATAATTATTAATTATTATAAATACTAAGTAAATATTTAAAAATTAACATGTTCCCCACGGTATGCACATTTTTTTGGAAATTGATTTATTAGTTTTTAAGAAATACATACAAACAAACATACAAGACTTCGTCTCCTCTGAACTTGGTTAATCTAAGTCATTTCAAAAAGGTCAATACTTTCTATCTTCAGTAAGATGACTTTTAACAATTGACTCCAATTATTGTCGTTCAGGAAAGTTATCCTGCCCCCTTGTGCTAATGCTACTACGCAGAGCAGTGTAAAAAAAAAAGATCTTCAATAATATTCAGAAAAGAAATCAAAATCAAACAGCGAGTCACAAATAAAGGACGCCTAATGAGTAGTTCTTAAATGCTAAGATTACTTAGTGGTGTTCACAACTTACTTTTCATTTTATTCGTAGCTATGTATCTCCTTTTTCCTGAAAGGTTGCTTTGTAACTGATAATATACGTGTTGATTGCACATTATTTATACATTCATCCCCGTTTTTTTTTTATTTCAATAGTTATCAGATTATCAATAAGATAAGTGAAAAGGAAACAGCGATTTCCGCCGATTATCCAATAATTCTGTATGACAAAAGAATCAATCCAACGCAGATGCCAGTATTAAATGATAATTTATAATCAATTTTCTTTCATCATCATCGTCATGTAGACGCATTTTCCTGATTGCATCGGTGGTGAAGATTACCTCGGAGCTCAGGGTCCGCCTTCTGGCTCTTCCTCCTCCGTAATCTATTTTTTTTATTTAGACATAACTACTAATGACAGATTTGTTTGTTGTAATTTCAATGTATTTTTCCTTGTTTTATCTTAACATCAATCAAATATATAATAACAATTAATTTATCTATTGACCCGAAATGGGATATAGTGACGCAGATGATAGGATTTGAAGGACTTTGAAGTTTTTCAGTTTTAGTATTGCTCCGAATGAAATTTTTGAGATAGTGCTGCCTAACATTATGTCTTCTAAAGATGTTGTTCAGGTTTTTCCAATGAGTCAGTGAACTGAAACTTGATCTAAACTATTGAAGCGCCATTATCTGTACTCACTTATGTATACCTATAGTACCTATAAAGTTATTTTTATTTTTTTATACCACTTAGGTTAGGTGGCAGACAAGCGCACGGCCAACCTGATACGAAGTGGTCACCGTGGCCTATTTATTTATTATTTATAGAATAGCAACCGACTCCTTATCCCAAGTCTAAGTCAAGTCAAAATATTTTTATTCAGAATTATCACCCTGGGGGATAGTGATAATATAAACAAATTATTGCGCGGTAATCGATTTATTATCGCTATATCGGACTTATTGACTACAATAGTCCTGTCAGTGATGATAGATCGATTTCAGTAGGTATAATATGCATATTTTTGAGAATTCTGTCGGACATATACCTACCTGTTGTACGATATCTCTGATTGCACACACGAGCATATAATTTATTTTAACATAACCGAAATGAGTCAGTGAAGATTATACTGACCAAAATAATATGCCATAAAAACAATATACCCCAGTATTGTTATATTATACCTTTAAAAGTTGCACTAAACGCATTACGTGAAAGCATGAGTATCATCATCCTCTGAGCTTATTTCCCAACTCAGTTGGTGGTAGGTTTTGGAGTCTATGCGGCGAATTTCGATATTTTCCGTGTAGCGATTGCCATCTGACTTCATCAACAAATTGGCGATCAACCAGTCGGACTTTTGAGGGCTCCAGCTACCCGTAGCGACTGCCATAGAATCCATAGATGTTGATATAAGCAATTAAGCAACCGTTACCGATGGCCTAGCGTGCTCGCCGAGGCATATTATGTTGAAGTCATAGATAAATGTTATAATTCATCTATGGTTGAAGTATATTAGGACAAATAACTTCCTCCTTTTGAAGTCAGTCAAAAATTTAAATCAAGGTGATCCTGGGTGGTCAAGTCGATCACCTCGAGGTCGATACCTTTATAATAGCTTTAGTTTAGTTTCATGACAGTAATTACCTTATTTATAACAAATGTATTGTTCTAGCACACGAAGAATCAGACATCGCCTTCATTAGATATTGATCTGGACATACCCGGAAAACAAGTAATGTCAAATTAATGACTGAAGTGCGATTACCAGCATGTCTGGCGATGGTGATGATAGACGGATGATAAGAAAATAACAAAAACATCGATAGCCTCACAAATTAAAAAACACATTTTATTACATACAGTCATGCCTCTCTACCATTGAGGTAGGCAGAGACCCATGTTTCCACTTTGTACGATCTTAGCAAACACCGTACTTAATCCACATTGATATAAATTATTAATTCAAGTCAACAATTATGAAAGCAAAAGAAGCGACAGTTTACTCGTATTACCATATGACTAAACGTACCGTAACTATTTTGAACAACTAATGTTTGCAGTTGCAGGTACTCGTAGCTCTTATAGAAGCCAAAATAAACTAAGGTACATTCTAAAATGTTACTCAATTCTGAATCTCGATTTATCTGAAGACATATTATATATACAATCTGTCAAATCTGTCAATCTGTCTATACAATTTGTCCTCAGATAAATCGAGATTCAGGGCAGGGCTGAGTATCGTTCTACGCAAGGGGAAGTTTTGGATGGGACGGCGACTAGTGCTGAACAATGACCAAGCTATAGGTTCAATTTTACGTAAAATTAATGATTATATATTATATAAATGGGTAACCTAATTTGTGGACTAATCTCGGATTACCAGATTATATGACACCTCAAACTGGGTTCAACCTTTTCATTAAGTAACCATTTAAATCATTGCCTTTTCATTACACATAAGTATGATACTTAAAAAAACATTCGACGATATAAAATTATAATCAATGTATTATCAACCTATCTTGATTGTGATTCATGTATTTAAATTTTAAATCTTGCGCAATTATATAGAACATAGTACCTACTTTGTGACTAAAACATTAATTGACCTAGTGACTTATTTATTTTGATCTGCAGACACAGAACAAGAGACTCACACACAATATGACTGAACGAACTGAACTAGCCTTGGGTGTAACGACCAACCAAGATTTTCGGCACCCAAGCCAACCTCATCAAATAGGTACACCTGTTGATTAACGTCTCCCATAGTAATCGTATAAGCTAAACTAAAAGACGGAGCAGGACATAGACCCCAGGCTTCGAGGTGAAAGATGTGTGTGTGCACGTATTTGTTTATGCGGGTGACATACGGATCCACCTGTCACTGCGCTCATTAAGGACGGTTCGCCAGTCCGGTCCCCCGTTCTACCGTCTCCTTCTCGAGCATTACTTGCTTGCAGAAGGAGGCAACGGCAGCCTAAGTGCTCTGTCTTCGCACCGTGAGCATGATGGCAAGCGACAGGACTCCCATTTCGATTTACCACGGAGCTACAGTTGAGCACTCCGTCAGACCTGTGCAGCCCTGAGTCTTCGCTCGCCTCACAGTGACGGCACTCAGACGTTGGATCCTTCCTTATCTGAAACAGACGGGCCCCGAAATACTCCTCGGATATCACCTGAGCCCACTACCCGTGTCGCCTCTCTAGTGCCTACAGCAACTACGGCGTACCTTGGTGAGAGAAAAGCTAAGAGAAGAAGGATGAACTAAGTGATGTCTGCAATATAGAGATAAATCCAAAAGCCAAACACGTTAACACCGTTTGAACTACGTAAACAAATTATTCATTATTCGGACTTGTTCTTTTGTTCAATCATCGTAGGCTCGTAGCGCGCTACGGCGGCTTTTGAGTTCGTAGGGAATTGATCATATTTAATTTTTAAATGTAACTGGAATATTCTTCAAGTAAGTATCAGTAATTAATTAGCCGTAATCAGATTTTATCTGTTATTGTTTTTTTTTATTCGTTTATCGACATAAGTATAAACGTATAAAGTATTGGCAAATAATATTGAATTTACCGCCAGGTTTTAATATACACCCGTTTCTAATCTCGAACTATTGAAATTATCCAATCAGAATTTGTAAGATTCAAATCTGATGTAATGTAATATAATGATATATTTGATAATTATAATGTTTCCTCGAATACATATTTACTGTACATAATAATTATGAAATAAAACGTTTTGCTTTTAACTTTTTATTGTGGATGATAACGACGGCCTTCATATAATATCTATTGATATTGGCCGCCTTTTCTTGTAAGCAGTTAAAAATGTACTATATCAAGAACACTAACACATACTTAACATTAACTTTATAACCCCTATATTGCAGGTACTTATTTATAACTAGCTTTCTTCTCTTATCTCCGGTTCTACTCAACCGATTGCAATCCAACAAACGTAAGATTTTAAGTCTGACCAAGACCTTTGTAACAAAAAAACCGCATCAAAATCCGTTCAGTAGTTTTTGCGTTCATCGCGAACACGAACAAAAATTTCCAATTTCATCAGTATGGAATACCTGTTAAGAAATATGTAGTATCTGAACAATTCAATTTTTTAAGGAGAAATATATTTTTTGTCAGTAAACTATACAAGGTGATTTTGTAGTCGTTTCGGAGCGAAAGATTTTGGACACAGTTTCGATAGCGAAAGCGTCTGGAATTATTAATTTGGCGGAAAAAAAAACAAACTTTTTTTTATAATGTATGGGAATTATGTATAGGTGAAAGGTATACTGTATGGACTATGGAAGTTATAAAAAAAAAAGTTTTTTTCCGCCAAAATAATAGGTACTTCCTGACGATTTTGCTAACGCCCAAAATCTTTCGCTCCGAAACGACTATAAAATCACCCAGTATATACTATACAGCGTGCTGTTTAATCCTTGTACTCCCCATTATCTCAAAGAACGGTTCAAGTTCCTTGGTGACACACATACGAGATTTCTGAGATCATCGGAGAATTTGAGACTAGCAATGCCACTGCACTCTACAAGTTTTTACGACAAATCGTTCACTATACAGGCAGTTCTCCTGTGGAATGCACTGCCACTACAAATAAAAAGAGCACAATCTATGGAGTCCTTTAAAAAAATGTTAAAAGAACACTATCTGTCTTCTCTAGAGTAATTTATGCTATGTAATCTTATGTATCTACTTAAAATGTTGTGTAGTATATAATATGGATACTGAGTAGTATATTGTAAATATTATGTGTTGTATAGGTGTATTATATTGACACGCTATGTAGTATATGTATATATTTCAAATATGACTGATATAATTATATCTAATCTATAGTTCATTGTTCCTTCTCATTTAAAATTGTACGCTACCCTATCATCTCTTTTGCTTCTATCCATCCAAAGGTTGCCTGGAAGAAATCGCTTTTAGCGATAAGGCCGCCCATTGTGCATTATATGTAAATATGGTTAAATTTTTATCTTATAATACTTTTATGGTGTACAATAAAGAATATCTTATCTTATCTTATCTTATATTTTGTCATAAAATGTCTATACTCAAAATGGTAGATCTGTCGCCAAATAAGTACTTGTATATAGATTATTGTCTGCAACACATTCCATTTATGCCCTCAATAGTTGCGAAGCGCCCTGGTTTCATTGGACGTGCCATGCGCTCTCGTGCTGCCAGGCCTGTCCAGATCCGATAGCAGGACGAGTCAACTCTCGTGCCGTGTAGGACGGTTAGGGGTGCTTGGTTTGGGACGCGACCTGTGTCAACACTGTGGCTGGGAGTCACCTGGACTGCATAGCTCTTTCCCCTGCAGCTGTGGCCGAAGATGCGGCTAGCAGAAAGCATGTGAAGTACGCAGTCTTGGAGCCACAATATAGTATGGTGCCAGTCGCGGTGGAGACCATGGGCAGTTGGGACATAGAAGCAAAAAAGCTGCCGGCAGATATAGGCTGAAGAATAAGGAAGGTTGGGGTTGTAACGTAAACTGGTGATCCATTAGGAAACATTGGTAAGTCTCGTTCTTTTTTCTTCTTTGACGTTGTGTTCTGTTTCAATGGTTTCTGCAAAATTAACATTTTTCACTTTATAACGTAGCGACCCTAGGTTTAACTAGAGGTTTAACTATTCTTTAAATATGTTTTATTGTTCATTTTTATTAGAAATCAATCATAAAGTTTACAGTATGATATCCATACTAATATTATAAATGCGAAAATAACTCTGTCTGTATGTTTGTCTGTTACGCTTTCACGCCTCAACCACTGAACCGATTTTGATGAAATTTGGTAGAGAGGTTCGGAGCCGCGGGTAGCAGCTAGTTTTCAATAAAGCAATTAAGATTAGCACGAGTATGATGTCAAACTTGAATCACAGACAACATTCAACATAATATTTTATGACATCGGATAAGAGTCTGACGTGATCTGCGATGTTGAGGATTTTTTTTATACAGGACTCGTACAGAAGATACCGCTGGTCCGGCGTGCAAAAACGAGTCACTTTTTTCAGGACTCCGAGTTTACGCGAGGCTGTTTTGCCGATACTGTAATTTTTGTTGATCAGTTTGCAACGAACATTCATACCTACTAAGATTGTTCCGCAGTGGCAGTGGCGTGCTCTGAGAGTGGGAAAAGAAGATACCTTTACTGTAAATGTACGTGCCTGCTCTTCTTGGCATTGAACGCGACCAGGTTTTCAGAGCTCTATTGGGAAATATGATATGATAGGTTACCTTTGTAAAGAACATGGAAAAAAGGTGTTAAAGGGGTCAAATGCGGAATGAAAGTTAGTATGAAAGTTTGCCATTTTTTTTAAATAATCTGATGAACTTTGAATTAGGTACCTAGATCAGATTCTAAATTTACATTTTCTGAAAATGAGGAAATTTGCGGAATCGTAAATAAATATACTAAATTGCTCAGATGACTCAGATTTTCAATCAATCGATTATATTGACTACACTGATAACTGTTATTTACATGGTACTGAAGAGCGCCTACGTTTGAGAGTTTGCAAACCTTGTATACGCGTTTCATAATATTAATCTGCGTTCCCAGAAATCTGTAACCTTGAGGTCTTCAAGTCTAGAGGGAATAGGTTGCTTCTAGGTAAGCGAGATCCATCCTACATCATTAAGTACTTACTGACTGGTGAGATGGTGGATAAGAAACGCAAACCTATTATATATTTAAAAAAAACAACTCAAAAATGTACAATCATGTTTCATATCTTCAGGCCTCAAACCCTCAAATACTATAAGATTTTCACGTTATCATTCTTCACTTACCTATTTACTTACTCTGTTTATTAGTTTAATTAAAGCCTGATTGAGTATCGTTATTTTTTTGTTTTTTTGCAATCTTGGTTAAGTAATAAAATAAATAAAATAAATAAATATTCCACAACATTTTACACAACGCTTTCTAGACCCAAGTACGAAAGTTGTTAGCGCCTTTATATTTTTGGTAAGCAAAAAGTTGATAAACGTGAACTGGAAATTGCCTGTATTGTATTGTAAGCACAACCACTCTATACATATTTTGTTCTTTAGACTTTACGTCCTACTTACTAGTGTTACATAAACATATACGCCAGAGATCCGATTCTCAGCACTCCATGGATTCACCGTGCGGTCGCCGGGTCCATAGCGTGATACAGAGAGGGACACCGTGACGGCGACTGGGACTTGCGACCCAGATGTAGGTTTAGGGTGGCCACCTTGTGATGCATTAGCGCTCACCTCCACCGTCAGTAGTGTTCCCCCCCCCCCCCCTAACTATCCAAATTTGGTAAGATCCTATCAATGCCGCTTTTGATATTCGATTTAGTAAAGAGCTTACTGAAGCTCTTGGCAATCCGAGGTCTTTAAGTAAGTTGTACAGGGATTTAGCTGGAATTTCCCTTGCCCCTACTTCTACGGCGTAGAGTTTAACCACGTAACCGTTTTTGGTTAACTCGTTAGTCAAGTTAAAGTATTTGTTTGTCTTTATAGCGTGGTCTTTAGGTATATTAGTTTCCCACGGTACTGTGAGTTCTACAAGCACTGCACGCCTATGCGATTGTGAAAAAAGGAATATATCGAGTCTGGATGATGAGGCACAGATATCCTGCGGTATTTTATAGTGCTTCACTAACACTAGTTAATACGCAGAGTAAAATTTAACATTCGCAGCGAACATTACGTTACGACATACACTGGAAATGTTACACGCCTGATTCCCTGTAGGTATACCTCGGGACACGTATCTTGGACCTAAATCGCGAGAAAACAAGGCCCTGGAGCGTGTAGATTGCTTTGCAATAATCTATGCTTGGTGAATTTGAGCTCGTTCACCGCAGTACAACCCCGTGCTATCCTCAAAAAACACCCAAGAAACGTGTTGGTACTGCGTGTATGAAGCACATTTTTGTGTACATTTTAGGTCCAAGATACATATATACTCCGAGCAATACTAACTGAACATATTACATCAAAAATAAATATCGGACTAAATTTTCTAAATTTTAAAAATATATAAAAGGCTAGGCTAAAGCTAAAATAGGTTATTATTTATACAATAATGTTAACGGGAAAAAAGGGGAACGAGAAAGGAGTAGGAAGTGGCCAAATCTAAGTTCACCTGCTGAATAGCGAACGAGTTTCGGGCATAGGTTTTCCTCATGGGATTGTATGTTCAGACGCCAGTCTTTACCGAAAACACCGACATTGAAGTTCATTGCCAAGAAGACACAGACATGCTTGTGTTTATAATGTCCAAGGTCAGATACCTTAGGCATCTAGTTTTTCAGTGTTAGAGAATTTCTAAAAATGTCGCCATCATTATAACAAAAAGTTCATTATTATTTCAAGGTTTATAGTACTATTAAAATTATTTTATTGCCTTAAGTAATGTCTGAAAAATACCACATCTAGAATTGGGTATTTTTCACTTATGAAAATTATATTATATCATAGAAAACTGTTTAATCAGATGGCTATAATAGATATTGGTGTTTTTCTTCAAATTAGATTACTACTTTGCGGATAAAATATTGCATACAGCGATCTACGTGTCCAGTTGTAATACTTAATACCACAAGTTCATAGAACTCTTTACGTTCAGGAATTCAGGATATTGATGAAATCCGGTGTAGCGCGTCGACGATGTTCGCCGGAAAACAAATACATGGTCTTATAGCCATCGTGCGTAAAAGGGTATTTAAAAATGTTCTGTCCTGTAACATAAATATTAAATTCAGTTGATAGTGATTGTAGTATGCTCAATTATACACTACGTGTAAACTATACTTCGTAGATCGGAACGTAATTGGCTACACGTCAAAGAATGGCGGCGAGATTGGCGCGCGCGGGGCGGTGCGCGTGCGCGCGCGCTCACGTCACGCACTCGCCGAGCGCCGTCAGCACGCGCCCCGCACCGCGCCGCGCCTCCCATTCACCCGCCGCGCGCGCCCGAACTGATTCAGTGATAAACAAACCTTACCGGTGCCTCCTTGTAAGAAATGCTGCAAGTTTGACTTCCCGCCCGGGAACCTTGAGCTGCCTTCATGCATCTTTGTTTACGTACAAGACAGCACAAGTGAGCCTCAGTGATACTACTATGTGTGTGCGATCGTGTTGTTGCTGAGTGAGCAATCATATGACCTCGATGGCCTCTTGTTGCAGATGTCAGCCACCGCCGCACGAAAAACGGCGGTTTTATCACGATTTAGAAAATGACTGAGGGTTCCTTTTTACACCATGACAAGCCGGTAAGTGCTCAGTTAGGTGATAAATTTAATTTATTCTGAACATTTGACGCTACGTTAAAACGTAAAGAAAAGCGTTCACGAAAATAAACAGTGTTACCTACACGCAAGAGTCGATAACTGCTTGTGCAATACACAGATTCTTTCAGAATTAGTATCATTACGTTACGTTTGAGAGCGTTTATTGACCATGAATCCGTAGATTACCGTGGAAATTACTAAATCGCCTTGTATGACAATATCTGTCCATACGAAACTGGTCTTTGACAGGTGTGTGATTCATATTCTGTATGCGAAGCGGCTTGGAATTTTGAGAATATCTACTTAGTTGAACACATGCCGTTCAACTACCTACTTGGGAAATACATTTTCGATAATATTATTATTGACCAACTTTATTTTTATTATCTTTTTCCTCTACTCCAATTATTTTTAACGATCACTTAATATTCATTCATTTGCAGTCCATGAATATTATACTATATTTAGGCACGTAGGATTCACGTTGCTAGAATTCTAAGTTGCGCATCTAGTGGCACACATATGTACCAACAATAATAAACGCTACATTATCCTTCTTATCGTACAGGCACTTACAAATTAGTGTCTTGTAATCTCTGTTCGTATATCAAACTTTTCTGTACTTAGGATACTTAAATTTGACCTTCGCGATAGCGTAATTTGTGATAGATCGGTTCGTTATTTTATCACAAAAATCATTATTAGGGTTACGTAAAGATAATATTATATTGCGATGTTATAAATTTACGTAATATGAGAACATAAATAACACAGATTTTAAGTAAAAGGTAGGTGGGAAAAATTGGATGCGCAATGGAAGGAGCGGGTGGATAGCGTACATTGGGTTGATTATAGGCCTATAGCAGTCCACTGCTGGACATACGTTTATGTCCAACAGTGAACTCCATTAGCCTTATCAATTGATTGAAGTAAAGGCACTTAACAACCTTTTAAATCTTTTATTGACCTACCTACCGGTAGGTAATTTTTGAGCACCAAGACAATAAAAATCTCGCAAGACGTTTAGAGTATTATTTAGTAGTTAGTAGTTTTTTTCCTTTATTACCCCTATTCTCCTATTAACTTGACGACGTCTGTCTTGAATCAAAAGATTTAGGACATCCTAAGATTACTTAATGTCTTCTTCTTCATTTATATTTTAGGAGATATTGCTTAATGCCATCATTTCCCTTCCACATTATTTCCTTCTTAAGGATATCTATAATTAGCATTAAATGGACGGTAATTATTGTTTACTGAAAGAGTAACCCCGCGTTTACATACTGCCGCTCGCATTGCTCATCGTGTTGCCAGAAATATTCGCGCGATTAATGCCCTAGCATTCACACACTCCCATCATCGCGTTGGTCCGCATTACAGTATTCGCCCTGCAACGGAGACGGACGTAAACGTATGGAGGACAACGCTGTAGCAGTGTACGCAATAAGTTTTTACAGCATAGCGAATTAATTAAATAGATTATTAATAAAAACTATCACTTTCAACTACTATACACTTTCCGTAGATCGATATAAATATTTTTAAAAGTAAATATTCGAGGAGCAATAACGAAAGTCGTGTTTTATTTAGCTTAGCGCCATCTAGCGGTCCCGTATAGTTCATCGCGCTAGTATTTGCGGAACATACGCGGCAATACTCGCGGCATGACGAATATACCATTCATACCACGTCTCTGCCCACTTCTCTCGCCACTTCCCTCGCTCTGCCGCGAGTATGTAAACGTAGCATAAAAACCAATGGCAACCTAGTAATTCTACACTGACAGCCTTGTAGTGTTATTTTTTTATACCACTTAGGTCGCAGATAAACACACGGCCCACCTGTTGGAAACCTGATGGTTACCGTGGCCTATGGACGAGTGCAACACCAGGGGAGTCACACTCGCGCTGCCGACCCTGTAAGAACAGAAATTATGTACCGTCAGTGCAGAAGATAAGTAGGACAAGCCTTTGGTCTTCCCACTGACAGCATAAAATCTCTCCAGTGAGCTGTGGCTACCCTGCTCACCGCCGGGAACACAGCACGAGGTTATTATAACCGCGGTATTCTGTAGGGCAGAGGTACTTCCCCAGTCGGAATGGAATTGGATATACCGTCGTGTCCTACCTCCTATTTCTTCTATACACTTACTTGTTCTTTACCCTGGTGGATCTTCGCCGTTATCATTAAGCCTGGCTTTCGGGCATTGTTACTATATTAATACAATAATTCCTGTCTATTGTTTAATGACCCTTCCCCCAAATTTCCGGTTTGGTTGGACAAGGTTCGACAGGGTTCCCTTCTCTGTGTATGTTGTAGTTGTATATCTTGATGAAAGCATCTATGCTAGAGATCATTAGTCATAAGCTTATTTCTTTCTTATATCAACTTGTAATGATGAATAAGTTCGTCTAAATCGTTTGAAGTGCAAGAATTCCTGACTCCATACATAATTAGCAGTGCAAACAGATATATATAGCCCAGGCTCACCTTCAGATACATGGCTCGAGTCAACAATAGTGCCCGGAATACGGCAATAGGCTCACCCCCTATTACGTGGGACCTAATACAATGATTGGTGAAATGTGGGTGTTAATTCACCTCTGCCTAACCCTCCAGGAATAAATGCGTGATTGTATGTATGTATGTATGTATGTTATTTGAAATAGTCTACCAAAACCCCAGTGATGAAAGGCTGCTAGAACAAGATTCCTAGATACCATTTTTATATTAACGTCGGATGCAATCTTTCATTCCAATGAAACAAAATTATAAAGCTAATAATTATTATTGTGAACGAACCATTCAATCGAGATCATAAATCCATGCGGTGAACCTTGGTCTTGGCGATTTGCCTCTTTATAATGGACATCCTTATTAGCAAACAGTCTACTAACCTGATTTATTATAATCACATCTGACAGTTCTCCTGCCGACATTGAATTTGCCTGATAGAATATTGACGTTTGCTATTTTACAATCAATCACGTTTGACTTTTACTTATAATCCAATTTTAAAAAATCAGCCGCGTGGTTCCCAGGCAGAGTAGAATTTGGGCCACCCCATCTCTTCGCATGTGGTGTCGTACAAGGCGACTAAGGGATAGGGCTGTTTAAGTACTATTAGACAGATATATACAACCCAGACTCGGCTTCAGATGCATGACTCAAGTCAACAATAGTGCTCGGAATACGGCAATAGGCTCTCCCCTATTCGACCGAAAACGGGTCCGAAAACAGTGTTGATGAAATGTAGGTGTTAATTCACCTCTGCCTAACCCTCGGGGGATGGAGGCGTGATCGTATGGATGTATGTAATTAAAAAAAGATGGTCGGAAGCACCATTTTAGCCCTTTGGTATCTAATATCTATCTAATTCATTTATAAGAACACATCTTTATCATATTGATATATAATATCTAGATCATATTGACGTGCTACATATTAAAAAGAATGCAACTATAGTACAGTCATAATGTTTAAGCAATTAAGGGTGAAGTTAGATATTTGGCGGTAGCGGTTTGGTGACTCTTTTTTCTTTATCGCATCATAAAGTCTTATAATTCTGTAACAGCACACGTGTTTTCTTCTTCTTATATTCTTGAATCCTTCAGGCGGGGCGTGAAAAAGCATCTGATGCTTGCATCTGACGGGCTGAGGTAAACCATTGTAAAATTTTTGGTGTCTGTAATGGTGACCCTCTTTCCTGAGGTTTGACCTTCAGGTGAGGTGGCAAGAAATATTGCATAAATATCGTGTACTGATAAAAGTCGAAATTGGCCATATTAAGATTAAACAGCGCAGGAAAGCAAACCCCGGGCTCCTTAATGTAAGTTTTGGATGCAACCAGGACTGACGCTGAGATGATGATGGCTAAATTACACACATTTATTCAATCAATCAATGAACATAACATATCGCAGTCCACTGCTGGACATAGACCTCTCCCAACATGCTCATTGTTCCCGATCCTCTGCCTTCCGCATCCAGCCAGGCTTTTCACTGTCGGCAGTCCACCTGTTTGGGGGCTTATCGCCCGTTCCGTTTGTATTCTCACGGTGTCCACCCGTTTGCTCTTACAGCTATCGGTACTTAGACAGATGTGACCAGCCCACTGCCAATTCAGTTTGCTTGCCAACAAAAAATGGGGGCGGCACTACGGGCAGCACCTAGATATTCTTATTTATCCACCCAACCACATAACAGATATTTTTACTATCAGCACATTATCAAATATATAAAAAGAATCAAATTACGTTAAGAGTCACAACACACAACGAACAAAATAAATCAATATTAATCAACTGATAAGAGAAACCGCTAACCGGTAGTACTAAATAGGAACAGGTTTTAATAGCAGCCTTCGTGTATGGCTTTATACGCCGTTGCTCGTTTGCATTCGCTTCTGGGCCTTTTGGTCGGCAGAGAATGTGGCAGTCCGCCGTAGTAACTCACGATTAACAAATACTTTAAATTTAATTGTTTAATTCCGTAAATGTTAATCAATGACATGATTATGTTAATGTTTATGACTAGTTTGATTTTAATAAAAATAAATAAACGTATCGTTATGGACATAGTTTTTTTTACATTAGAATACAAACGTGGGACTCGCGTAGATCTCCCAGGGGATCGAAGCAGGAGATCCAAGTGTATGCAAGATTTCAAATATATCTAAAATAATTTTATATCTAACACATATAGCCATCTACGGATATAAACGTGAGACGTATGCAAAAATCTTCATCGTTTCACGCTTGACCCAAGGCCTTCACCTCGGAGCGCGGTCCGCTTTCCGGCTTTTCCTCCTCCGCTGCGCCCGGTCTTCGAATCCCTGGCAGTGAGACCATTGGTATGCATGTCATCTTTCACGCCATCAAGAGACAATTCCTTGGATTTACCCTTTCAGCGGGATCCAGTGGAAGCAGCATCTCCCATTTAGGCTGGTGGTTTCTGCCAAGCGTGGCCACACCAGCGCAGGCGATTTTCCTGCAGTTTGTCAACGATATCACGCACATGACGGCTGCCGCTGACGCGAGAGGTCCTCACACGACCCTCTCGCGTGACTCCGCACTTCCACCCAAAATATATGCATTTCCGTAACACGCAGCACGTGCTTGTGTCACTCTAGCATCAGGCACGCATCAAAGCCGTGCAAAAGGATAGGCCTTATGATAGTTTTATATACTTGCTCCTTTAACCTAACCGGCACTTTGAGGTCACAGATGACACAAGCTATCTCACGCCACTAGGTTCACGATTTCCAATTCATGATCTGGACGTGGCAATCGATGTCATCAGTGTCGTGTGAAGTACAGGGTGAAAACCTGATCCGTGCACTCGATCAAGTTATCGCCAATGCGAACGGATGTGGCATCTGCAGAGTTCAACGCTAACAAATTATACTTTATGCCTATAAATAATGACAGTGACGTTTTATACAATAGTAGTAGATAACCGCGACTCCGCTCGCGTTGATGTCGTTTATTGCGATTTTTCGTAATTTCTCTGGTTCTGCTAAACTAATTTCAAATTTAGGAGATTTGAAGTCTGACCAAGACATTCTAAAAAAGTTCAGTAGTTATTGCGCCTACCGTGAGTTAACGTCCAGGAATGAAAAAAAAGTGTTTTGATCGTCAATTTAGCATATGTAACCTAATTTTTTTTTTTTTTTTTTTTTCATATTTCCTATGAACAATAGCCACTAATTTACAAAATAATGATATTGATTCATGAAAGTGGGAATATACAAACATATACAAAACCACATCAATACACAAAAAATGTTTAAGGATTTTTATAACTCACAAAGGACAAGGTTATTAAAGGAAAGGTAATGTGTTTTGTAAATCAAAATTAATTAGGTATAAAATATTTTTATTTTTTAAATTATTAAGTATTTTTATGACCAAGTATTTTATGTTGATTACGTGTAATCCGTTTAATGAATATTTGTGTTAGTATATTACGTTGCATTGTTTGTGCAAATTGCGGAAGAACTCAATTCAAGAGCAAGATCATTGTATTACTAAGGTAGCAAACCAACAGATATCCTGCCTGACAACCGTGGCTTATGAGCGCATGTGACAATAGAGGTGTCATCAATGATGTATTATTTTTATAGATACGTCATACACGAAGATGGCGGCTTTCAAAAATGGCGCAAACACAACATATTAGCTACTTCTAAAAATAGGTCAATGTTATTAATTAATAATATTTTATTATTATGTATTTATTATTAAAAACGTTTTTTTTTTGGGTGGCGCACTGTCGCGATTCTGATTGGTGCATAAAATGATGACCAAAAGTCATCATTTTTTTGTCGCCATTTTAGAGTGCGGACAACATATCTATAGTTTATAATATATCATTGGGTGTCATGCGCATTGTAACTTCCGGAAGGTAGATTGAGAAAAGCTCTTATGGAAAGGAATAGAAAGGGATGTAAGGTCTCTAGCAATCGTGACTATTAAGAAACATCAACAGAAGGGCATTAGAAGGTTTCTTCATGGTCGGCAGCGCGAGTGTGACGCCCCTGGTGTTGCATACGTCCATAGGCCACGGTGACCGCTTCCCATCAGGTGGGCCGTGTGCTTGTCTGCCAACTAAGTGGTATAAAAAAAAGACATCAATACATACATATAGACACGACTATTTCCCAATGGGGTGTACAAAGACCACACGTTTCCACTTGATTCATGATCATAGGTTAGGTAGTTCCGATTTCATCCAAGGCACAAACTTTGGATGAAATCTACTTCTGTCGATATCCTACATTTTCATTATTATAGAACTAGAATATCACATGTAGGCTTTTCATTTCTGGAATGTGTCCCCATGAGCTGCAAGAACAGTCACAGAATTCCAAGCCGCGGGCAACAGCTAGTACAGTATCGAGGGTTATATTCGAGGTTTCTTGGGTGTCTTTTGAAGATAGCACGGAGTGCTACTGCGGTGGATGAGCTTTAATTCTCCAAACATCTACCTTCTTCCTCTTAGCGTTAATTCCCAGTCGCATCCGAAGCTTTCAGCTCGGAGTCTGGGGTCCGCTTTTTACCAGTCTTAACCACGGATTTGGCTAGACCTCGATATTTTCCGTGAAGCGATTGTCATCTGACCTCCACAACCCAATGTTAACATTAGGCGATATCGAAGCTTTACATTTAGACCGTTGTTTTTGGATTTTTGAGGGCTCCAACTACCCGTAACGACTGCCATAGATGTTCTCATGGCAACCGGGACCGACGGCTTAACGTGCTCTCCGAGGCACGACCAGACCAATGCAAATACTCATATTTAATTCATACAAATATTTGCACTGATCGGGGATCGAACCCGCGCCTCCTGCGCGGCGTAGCGGCCGCGTTCACTACCGCTACGCCACGGAGACTGTCCACTGTCTCCAAACATCTACCTATTACAAAATATTCCGCGCACGCCAGGGCCTCGCTTGTCTCGCCATTTACACCCGTATTCACAAACAACACTGTGAGGTCTCATAGTGTGCTCGAGCGCATAGGGCTGGTCAAATTAATTCACAAACAACACTGTGAGGTCTCATAGTGTGCTCGAGCGCATAGGGCTGGTCAAATTAATTCACAAACATCACGGAGCAGTATCTAACGCAGTGCGTTCCCTCAACGAAGTAGGTATTAATTAAGTGTTCTCTATGACTAAAAATGCTTGCCAAAACGAACGCACTGAGAATTTTCTTTGCACAATTTTCGTAGTACGCATAGCGAAGTATTGTTTGTGAATACGGGTGTTAGTTCCAAGATACGTGTTCCGAAGAACACTTATCTTTACTCCGCCTGAGAAGAATGGTCTGCCTCTCATACAAACGGACGGATGATGAAGTAGTCGTAAAAGAGTTCCATTATTTCCTTTTGAAATATGGCACCCTAAAAAATATTCTTTTGTAGAAAATCTAGCATAAGTGACCTCCCCCTTCGATTTGCACGTGGCTCATAAACAAGTTTTTATCAATAGGCTATTAAATGTGAATGATGTCATCGCTTTTACGGGGTTAACCATTAACTTCTATGAGTAACTGCTACTAGACTGACAGTAGAACAAAATGTTTGGTATTATGAAGCACCACAAAACAGACTAACAATTACCGCAATTTTTTGTAGCTAGCGTACGGTCCTCGATAAAGCAAAACCACTGTTATACCACAGACACTGCAAAAAATGCCATTAAATTTCATTAAATTTCTTTGCTATACGCTTAGAATCCAAAATTAAATGAAAATAGGTTCATTACACTTTTTCATTCACTCTACAAAAAGTCATTTAATTTTAGCTTTAATGGCATTATTTCAAGGTCTAAAATTAAATGGAATATTTTTGTAGTGTTCGTACCTGTTCGTACGTTTTGCCTAAGCAGAATCAAGGCCCAGATAGATGATGTTACAAACAGGCACTCTATCCGTATACAGACAAGTGTCAAAATTTATTAACTCACTTGTTTAGTACCAAATTCAAATTCATTCCTACCGCACTCAGGTACCGTGGTACCTACATAATGAAACTTTGACATCTTTTGCATTTCAACTAATGTTTTTTGACTACCTTTGCAAATTGAAATCATTCAAATCGCAGGCGTTGATAACATAGTCGAGTCTCAAGAATCAATTCTTAGTTGATATCACGAAAAAACGATAATAATAATAAATTAATCTCATGCGTAACTATCGTATCAGTGTGATATAGGTACATGGAGAACTACACTTTTTAATGAGAATTTGAAAAGCAATATTTAAAATCATCGTTTGATTATTTCTGGCAATAAAAAAAGAAACTTCCCATGTGACTTACCATGAGGTGAGGAGAAGTCATATTGACGTAGCAATACAATGACTTCTATGTGTACTACTCAAAGAATAAAAAGGTGTCGATTTCTGACTAGCCCCCCTAGACAAATGTCAATTTGTTGGCCGACATGATGAATGTATGGAATTTGACGTTTATGACATACGTTGACGACTGTCATATACGTCAAATCCCATACATTCGTCATTCTATTGGTCAATACACCGGCCAACGGATTGCCACTTGTCTATGGGGGCAGCACTGGACCAGCAACAAATGCAATGATGCACCACTCTTTTTGCGATCATACACACATGTTCGCCAAAAATTACCCCGATTGATGGTAGAGAAATGTTTTGCCCACTAGAACAAAGCTAATATATCTAAGTGTCTGGTAGGTAAGAATCACCATAGTACTTACTCTCTTAAGATCGAGGTTAAATTTCAGTGAAGTATTTATATGACTGGTAAAATATAATGAAAAATATAGGGTAGTTAGTAGCTTATAGAGTAGTTAGTAGCTTATAGAGTAGTTAGTAGCTAATAGAGTAGTTAGTAGCTTATAGAGTAGTTAGTAGCTTATGCAAGCGTGATGTAGCCTCAACAACCGTAATGCATCACCTCATAAGATTGCTTTGAAGTATCAGTATGCGGAATCTCATTTAAGTAGTCCCTTTGTTGTTTTTGAAATAATTTTTGTTCTAATCTGAACGGCTAATCGGTTGAATCTTCTAAGGTTTAGAATCTAAACCTTACCTAGATAATTTTGTCAATTGTTATCTATTTATTTATCAGAAACTTCAAAACACTAGGTTTGTCTCTCAAGATAACCTCATTACAAATAATGAGTGCCACGACGCGTGATTATGTACTTACGATACTGTTTATTTGTTATCAGAAAATCTGACACACGGAAACGATATTATGCCGATTGTGTTGAACATAACGCTGATAATATTTATTCTATTTTAAATATAACTTTATATCTTCATTACTTGTATACTAAGACAAAAAAACAAGATTGAATTTAATTGCATTATAAATTCGTAAAAAGCAACGTACTACTTAGTTAATTAAAAATCTGTTCAGATTAATCGTTAAAATAAATTGCACTTCGTATGAAAATAATACGTCATTGTATAGGTAAGCAATATTAAACGAAGAACAAAGGATATTTATATGTAAATAAAAAATTTCTGTACTTTAGTAATATGGCAGAATTTTGACATACCTATGTCATTGAACTCTTCCTAAATGGTTGAGCCGATTTTGAAGTCATTCTGAAAATGTAGGTATTTTAGTCGATTCCTGGATAATTAAGGTTGATAACAAGATTCTAGGATATTTTTTATCATTATTTGCATATTTTATAAGTGAGAATGAACTTTTCACAATTGAACCGCAAAATAGACGGAGCCGCAATTATTGTAGCGGTATTATTTTACGCCAAAATTATTATTTCTAAATGAAAAGACAACATTCAGGTGATAATAAAAGACGTCTATCCCTTGGCCAAAATAGACTATTGTCAAAGTTATTATTACGAGTACTAAGTTTGTTACATATTCACTTAGTTATGCTTACTTTGAAATCTAACTGCTACAATATTGTAGGTAAATGACAAGTTCATTCACGTGATTCATTCATGCAATTGACCTAGGAAAATTAAACTGTACATTTTACAATAATATTAAATGACTGTCAAAGTGAAATATTGTTATGACAGATAGTTTTATTGATATTTTTGGTAAGAATCCGATGTCTCAATTTATCTCCTTACAATAAACGCGATTGTGACTGCAGGTAACGTCTTATTTTTTAAACGCATGGAAACCACGCATGCGGTCACTTTCACTGCCACTAACGGTGAAGTGGCTGTGTCGGAATCGCACGTCCTAGTGCGAACAAACGGTGTTACCGACGCTCAGGTGTAACCTTCGAAAATCCTAATAGACCTTGGTTGTCTATTGACAAACAGGTGGTCTCACCGTAAAATGCAGCGGCACATACAGTCGTGTTACCATCCCAAGACTACTCATGCTACAAGCAAGGGTACTTCTCAATTTATCTCACATCCGCGGCAGCCATCATATCTGTGACAATCAAAGAATCAATTTCGTTTATTCAATTTAGGCACATAAAGAACATATGAACGTCAAAATATTACAATTGTGTCAAGAAGTATGTAAACAAAAAATAAAATATTAAATAAATTAAAGTAAACCATTTAAAAATGATTCTTTCGCTGGTTCGGTAGTTGGTTCTACTGAGAAGATACCAGCAAGAAACTCAGAGAACTCAATTATCCTTTTTATTTATTTTTTAATACGGTTTTTATACTATTTACAATGTGCGGGAAAGAAAGTGATTAGGTTGACCATGCATTTTTATCATTAAGACATTGCAGATAAACTGCAAGAGAGACGCCTTAGCTTGCGTGGTCACGTTCTGTGGTAACCACTAGGCTATGTGGGTAGGTAACAAATGTCTGACAATGCCGTTCCCGCCGCTGGGTCCCGGTAGGATGATGGATCCAAGAAATACAGGCTTGGTGTTGTAGATGGGGTTAGGGGTTATGTCTACTAATAGTTTCATTGCCAGGGATGCCCAAGACAGTTCGAAGTAGAAAAGGTGAAGACCTGCGATACGACGCCTTCATGACAAAAGGCTCAAACGACAACAAATACCTACAACAACTTAATTACAGGAAAATTACTGTCCAGTAAAGTATTTACGATATCGTTTAGGACGATTTTTTTCAAATAATATAATAGACTAGCTGTTGCCCGCGGCTCCGCCCGCGTGGAATTCGGATCCCGTTCATCGCTGATATATAGCCTATATGTTAATCCAGGGTATAACCTATATACATACCAAATTTCAACCAAATCGGTCCAGCCGTTTATGCGTGAAAGAGTAACAAACATCCACACATCTATTCTCACAAACTTTCACATTTATAATATTACTAGTAGGATACCTACTTCTTCCTCTTTTTTGAGTTTCTATTTTTGCACGCTAGTCAGCTTGAAGACTGTCGTGTAATTAAAATTATGGAGGATGGAAAGTATTGCCTCTATAGGACGTTCACATAGCGAATATGTTACTAAACCATCTACTCGTATTTATTGTATTTACGCGAATGTTACACATTGAAATAAAACTATTTAACAGATTCTATCATGATTTATTTGGTGTTATTTTTTGGTAAATAATACCAAATAAACACATACTTCTTGCTACATAATAAAATAACCCCACAGTTTAAAAAATAGTTTTGTATCAATACTCGACACATTAATAATCAAGGAATACTCGTATAATTATTAGTCTCAACACTCATTACGAATAGCAATTTAGGTAATTAGTTAATATTAGCTACAGCACTTTAGTATTATAAAGATTATCCCTAATTTAGTATTATTTGTAAAACATAACCGCTTTCTGTCGCGAACTAAATTAAAATTTTATCTGTGTAATTACCTTATTATCATTACTTAATGATAATATCAATTAGTAAATTAGGCATTTTATACTATTTAATCCAAAATGTTACATCATGCAGGTCAGTTTATTTTGTTGGATACAACCATCAATACGATATTGTATCTGATGTGTTCTCTCGAATTCAAATGCAGTCCTATTACCTTTAAAACTTTCAAGTATCAATTTGATTATATTTATTATTTTACACTACATGAAATAATTTTGGGTGTTTTTATACCCCTACCGCCGCCGGAGTGGCTAAAACTATCATTTCACATGGTGTTAGTGGCAATCAGAGAATATTTGGTGTAATTATGTGCAGTACAGTTTCGATCATACAGGATAGTAACTGCGGAGATACGCAGTCGTCCAGAAATATGTCAGATAATCCTGGCTCATCAAAAGTTCCAGTGAGTACTTTTCTATACTTTCTCGTAAATAACTGACCCCCTAGATACCTAAGTGGCTATTTGTTGGCCGGCGTATCTATACTATTATATAATTGTAAAGTGGTCGTGTCTGTACATTGGAGATATTTAAAAAAAAAAAATTGGGTTATGTTATGTTAACGATACTGAACACGAAAATATTTTTTTTGAATTTCCTGTCTGTTTGTCTGTTTGTCCGCGATGGACGCTAAAACTACTGGACGGATTTTGATGCGGTTTTTTTGTTAGAAAGGGCTTACTCAGACTTAAAATCTTACGTTTGTTTGATCGCAATCGGTTGAGTAGAACTGAAGATATGAGCAAAGGTCGCGTTAACCGAGATGCACGCGGGCGGAAGGCTAGTTATAGAATAAAATGACCAATATATAGAATTTGACGATCGTGACATACATTGTCGACTGTCGTATACCTACGTCAAATCCCATACGTTTGTCATAAAATACGCCGGCTATAATGCAATGATAGTGTTTAAATAAGTCACTGGGCACCTATGATAACAGTTGATAATAAAATTAACCTTTTGTTAATCCTAACATTCTCGGTTAGAGAAAACTATCCAGTTTTCTCTAACCGAGAATGTTTGTCTCAACCGAAGCAAAGCAGAGGAGATAAATGGATATATGCATTTACTCCTTCTCAGTGGCGGAGGGTGAAAAATGTGAAAATGTTCAAAAGTGGAACCGGAGTGAAAAATATTTGTCTGGAATTTTCTCAATTTTATGTGCAAAATTTCAGTTACTTAAATTTAGTTTTAGATAAGTAATGCATTATGTGTATTGTTTATTACAGTATTATAAGAGTATAAATAATTTAAACATGCCTACCATTAGCTTCCCTTTGCAGAGCAAGCAGGCAGGAATCGAGTTATGGGGACCCCTCGCCATTACCTTTATCTTTACTGTAATAAGCCACATATTGTTTAGGTAACAAATTTATCTTAAGTCTAAATAAGCAGTACTTAGATACAGTAACAGGGACCAAACCTTTTGAACGAATTAATGGTATGTGTGGTTTGGTATGGATGGTACCTACATAATTTTCAACAAAAGAGTGACACCAGTCCCAATTTGTGTAACGCATCATGGATGATGTCCATAATATTCTCACCAACCTCGCCTCTGTATGGTGATGATAAACTGACAGAATTGGGACTTTATAGTTACTAAAATAATATCACTAGGTACGTCACTATTGACATAGTGTCAACATTATTTTAGTTATTAAAATAACTAGCTTTTGCCCGCGGCTCCGCCTGCGTGGGTGTCGGTTATCGCGACCAAACATAGCCTATGTCCTTTCTCAAGGTCTACCCTACCTCTATACCAAATTTCATCAAAATCGGTTCAGCGGTTTAGTCGTAAAAGTGAGACAGACAGACAGACAGACAGACAGACAGACAGACAGAGTTACTTTCGCATTTATAATATTAGTAGGGAAGTAGGGATATAGGCAATTGGTTGAAGCAGTTTAATTATTTCATGATAAGTTGGTTGGTATGTACGTGATCACTCCAGTTATGATTAATATAGCTATCTCGACTTTGTTCTTCTTTAATTCACGAAGTTGCAGCTGTAGTGCATTATCATGTATAACATACTAGTTGTTGTACACCTATTATTATATATATAGGTGGACCCGCGCGCATACAGAGGTGAATTGACATCCACATTTGACCGATCATTGTATATAGGGGGTGAGCCTATTACCGTACCTACCTACTCCTGGTACTATTGTTCAGTCGACCCATGCATCTGAGGCTGAGTCTGGGCTGTATATATACCTATGTCACCAGCTGTTGCCCTCGGCTCCACCCGCGTGGATGTCGGTTGTCGCGACCAAACGTAGCCATTCAATAGTTTTTAAGTGAAAGAGTAGCAAACATTCATCCATAATTACAAACTTTCGCGTTTATAATATTAGTAGGATTAAGATATGATTCCATAGCCGACCGCATACGAAAACTGCCGACGCACGCAGCAGATGCGCGTAGTTCATTGCGGCTTCTCAATGGTCCTCTATATCCGTATCGGAGTTTAACAATTAATGGGTATGCTGGATCTGCTGCATGCGTCTGCAGTTGACGTATGCGGTCGACTTCGGAATCATACCTTTATCAGTATCTTAATAACATTCGTGAAACTTTGACCTCTATTGAAACCCGGGGTTGCTTATTCTTTCTGTTTCTTTTGATTTTGCTGATATAGATTTTATGAGGACGACTTCCACTGGCCTCCAAACCGAGAGAGCCTGCGCTAGTACCTCGTCCGTCGATTAGCTGGTATATCTACCGGCTTGCATTAGAGGTTGCTTTAGCTCAGGTCTTGGTGGGACACCAAACATCCTATTAATGCCCATTCGTGGGATTCCCACAAAAAAAAATCTTTAATTTGGATATTCTTATTTAAACTATCATATTCACTCTCATTACTATTAGATATATCGGGATATTACTAAACTCGAAACAATACAATCAATCAATTAGCCCTATTGCGGTCCACTGCTGGACATAGGCCTCTCCCAATATGCGCCACGTTTGCCGCCGATCCTCTGTCTTCCGCATCCAGTCTGTCCCACCCACCTTTATCAGGTCATCAGACCATCTGGCTAGGGGGCATCCCACCTTCCGTTTTCCTTCTCGCGGTCTCCACTCTAGGACTCGTCTGCTCCAACGGCCATCTGTCCTTCGACAGGTGTGGCCAGCCCACTGTCACTTCAGCTTGCTTATTCTGGGAGCTATGTCGCTAACTTTGGTTCTATGTCTCCCAATAGATCTAATAGTAATAATTGAATATTCTTCAATACGAAGTAGGTACCGCTTGAGTATTTGATTCATGTGCTCAACGGATCTGGGGTGTATCAAATTTCAATACATGCCAGTATGATTGAATATATCATAAGCTCTTATCACAAAAATGCTGTTTTTAATAACACACGTTGTTCAATATTATCGACTGTATCATATGACACGCGCACATCCCTATAGCATTGTTATTAAGTCAAGAAGGACTTTAGAGATGGTGCCTCAAAACCGGCCAATGGGTGTAGAACCGGCGAGGCCCGGATAAGTCCCGGATACGATATTGCTTTAAGTCTTACGCTCTTTCTGTATATTTCACGCCTAAGGTGATCTGTAAATCACACATATTTTGTAATAGTTACTACGTAATCGGAATTACTATGCAACTTTTAATAATTTTGGTACTTGTTGATAATTTGGGTAAATAACAATCAAACATAAATAAATAATAAATTGATTCTCATAGCATTTTATTGAATAAATTGTGAGACCTCAGGTACTTACAGTTAGTATAAGATCGATCTTGAGTAGCAAATTACTGAAAATAATTGCTAATATTCTTTAAAAAAATTACAAAGAAAATGATCGTAATACCTTGGTACCTATGCCCCCTTTCCTGTTGACTTCAACTTCTTCATTTTCGGACGATAACGCAATTTAAATCAATAAAACACTTTGACTTGATCATTTTGAGATTTTGCTATCTGTATATTTTAAGATCTTGAGCGGACCTTTAAGTATAAGAATAAGAACCTCTCGCACAATGTTGCAAGAAGCCGAGAAACCTTCTAAAACTCAAACAAGATAAATTGTTCCAAATAGATCATCTTGCTTTTACTGGATGAAACTGCAAAGTGTATTGACCACAACTATTTAAATAATATATAATTTAAATATGATAATTAATACCATAACGGTTGCGGTTAACAATAGAAGTGTAATGGATGGAGGCTTCAATCTACAACTGGCAGTTGAAATGATTTAAAGTAACCACAAACATAACGTTGAACTACTGTTGATTAATTACATAATTAGTTCATGCTTGAAACATAACCAGGAGTGTTTTAATTAAGACATCGTTTAGACGGGGAGAGTTTCTCGCTCGTTTCGATCCGAAAAATCGTACACGACTATCACTAACAAAAATCGCCATACCATTATCGTATCAAAGTGTTTACACGCAGGCAAACACTTCATTCTTTGCCTACGATTGTACTCGTATCATACCGTACGAGATTCGCAAGTGACACGTCACCTATGTCAAAATACGATTATTGCTCGAAAATTTTGTTTAGACGGACATTACCAATATTCAATTGCAAGGCAATTCTCGCCCAGCCCCCCTAGACAAGTGGCAATTCGTTGCTCGACGTATGATGGAATAGAATGACAAATGTATAGGATTTGACGTTTTTGACATTCGTTGACGCCTGTCATATACGTCAAATCCCATACATTTGGCATCCTATTCCATCATAGGCCGAACAATGAATTGCCACTTGTCTAGAGGGGCAGGCGTGGACGAGCGAGCCGCTATTGTTTCTGCGAATGTTTCTGTCCTCCGTGGTTTAGACGAAGTAACTTTTTTCTGTTCTTTCGATAATCGTATCTTGCAGGTGAGAAACTTTCCTCGTCTGAATGAGCATTAAGTATAGCGATGGAGGTACAGTCGCCCTCAGAAATTGCTGAACATTAACTTTACCAATTATATTTTTACATATACACGATAATAGATTCTGAATCTTGAGTAGTGAGCACTGGAATGTTTGCAGTGGTTACATGTTTCAACTAACCTTCATGACATACCTTCCAACAGTACACCTACACATCAGTCTACACGTTATATCTAAAACAGCTGATATAATAAATACCAACACGATGTTTAAAACGTCTTTTGAGAAAACATTTTAATGGTTTTTGCATTTTTGCATATCTCAAGCTATATTGCGCAATGTGCATTATATATGTCATTCCCTAAACTATTTTCTATCATTAAAAATAGCCAGTGACCTACAATCGGAAATCCGAACAGGGCACTGACTATATTCCCTACTTACTAGCAGCCTGGAGTTGGAGCTGGTAACAGTTTGGAGTTCGTTTTACCCCCTTGGGGGTGGAGTTCCTTAAAATCCGTTTTTAGCGGATATCTACACCCCATAAGGAACCTACCTGCCATATTTCAAGTTTCTAGGTGTTATATTTTCTGAGATTTCGAAATTAATCAGTAAGCATTATTACGCTTTTATACATATTATAGATTTACTAGCTGTCCCGGCGAACTTTGTACCGTCATATTTTGCCCGTTCCCGCTGCACCTATTTTCTCATCCTTTAAATCTTCCCTAGACACCCACGAATATTTCAAGACTAAAATTAGCCAAATCGGTTCAGCCGTTCTTAAGTTATAAAATAACAACGAAAAGTGGCATTGATTTTTATATATTAGACTAGCTGCCTGGAACTGATAATGGACTATCGCAACCAAACATAACCTATGGCCTTTCCCAATGTGTTTCCTAGATTCAGTGGTTTAAGCGTGAAAGCGTAACAGACAGACAGAATTACTTTCGTATTTAGATAATATAAGTACGGAAGTATGGAAGTACGGAAGTATGGAAGTATGGAAGTATGGGAGTATGGATGTTATGAACACAAAATATTCATATTGTTAAACTCGTATTCATAAAACACCTGCTATAATCTTACAAACTGCGGGCTAGCAGTTTGTAAGATTGTAATAGGCATTATTAAATCTAATGACCGAACAATGCTTCAGAATGATTTATCATCTTTTTGCTCCATCTAAAAATAGATAGCGTCCAATTCCTAATTATATTGTAGATACATGTATACCTACTTATTTTAATTATATTCGAATTACTTTTGAATGACTAATGTGCCGTCCTTGAATAAATGATAACATCATCAAATTACTGTAAGCATTGTACAAACACGAGCATTTTATTTATTTTGGAATTTAATGATTAAGTCCATCCATTATTGGACAACCTGTAGTGTTCGATGGTCACATCATATCCCCACGAATAATTAGATTCTTTGTTACCTAAGAATAATTTCAAGGAAAAAAGAAACAAGACAATACAAGGTACACTTTTTCTTTATTTTTAATGCGATAATGAGGCAGACAGAATAATCTAAGAACAAAAACAATAGGTTTAATTATTATTGTAAAATGCGGGACTGAGATATACTTTATTATAATACACTATTACTTACCTACTACAGTCATAGATTATTATATTATTTAGATAGTGCTGAGGCTATGGTACTTACGGTACTAGGTAATGGCGGGTGGTGAAACATCCCGACAGTATTGGAATTAATCTAGGTCCGAGATTTGCCCTAAAAGGTAACTTTTCATATTGAGGCCTATTTTTATACGGAAGCAACTGCAATCTGAACCTCAAGAAGAAAACTTCATTGATCAGCGGGTGTTCCGGCTCGCCGAAGAGTGACTTGGGTCCTTGAGTCCCATAGATCTTGGCGCAGTATCATACACTTACACCCGTATTCACAAACGATACTGTGAGGTCTCATAGTGTGCTCGAGCGCATAGGGCTGGTAAAATTAATTCACAAACATCACGGAGCAGTACCTAACGCAGTGCGTTTCCTCAACGAAGTATTACTTAAGTGTTATCAATTAATAAAAAGGCTTGCCAAAACGAACGCACTGAAAATTTGTCGTTCTTTGCACAGTTTTGGTGGTACGCATAGCGAAGTATTGTTTGTGAATACGGGTGTTACTGTATCCTTAGTAATCTAACTCTTAAATCTGTTTTCCGTAAGAAAATCACTGTCTGTTGTTAAAACGTACACTTGGAAACAACTTTAGTTCCGCCTTGGAAGTATAACTATTACTAAAGCGGATTTCGATTGAAAACAAGGCCATAAAAATTGATATTAATTCTAAACCAGTCGAAGAACTCGAAGATGTCAAGTTCTTTATCATTGTGTTGAATAATCCACACGTTGCACATTTATATTCGAAAGAATAAGTAGACCAAGAAACTGACAAAAACTTTATTACATGTAATTAATTAATATTTACTGTTAGCGCTCGTTGAAGGCCGAAGCCGGCGAGAATTTGTGCAGTATGCTATTGAAATGAAGGGTTTTGTTTTATTGTTAAACTAAAATCAAACCTACTAAAAGTGTATTGTCTATATTATTGAAAGAATTTATGAAACTTATTATGAGTTTGTTCAGTCATTCTTTTCAAAGGATCATACAATATTAGGTTGAGTAAAACGTATTATGTTACCAATGTTACCATCTGTAGATGACAAAATTAATACAGTTTCTGAAGTCTCCTTCTGCTTAAAAGGAAACTTCAGACACTGATAACTATGTATGTGAAAAATAAAGAATTACGAATAATAAAGATTATTATAATACCTACATATAACTAGGTAGGTACTATTATTATAAAAGATTGTGAATTAGTGAGCTTGTGACGTTGTAGGCGGTAATCTCTGGATCTACTGAACCGATTTTGAAAATTATTTTATCAATAGAAAGCCAGATTATTTGTAAATGTAATATACTATATATCATCACGCTTGCGTGAAGGAATAGCAGCGGGAACGGGATCAGAAATCTACGCGGGCAAAGCCGCGGGCAACAGCTAAAATATATAATTTAATTAAAGGTTTCAGAGTAATTCTGTAATTTAGACTTTATCGAGCTACTTCTAACCCTTATATCAAAGACTAAACTCGGTTATTGTATTTCATTTTATAGTGTTCATCTTTTGTGTGTAAATGATTCTGTTGAATGAAACTCATTCAAGATTCATCATGAACACATTTGACACGGTTGCCCACAGATAAAAAAGTGAGAACATATATTTTCAATTTGCGCATTCATTCAGTTAGGTAGATTATAACGGGCAGTCAATAACCTATTGATGGACCGGTTCATGTCGAGCCCGCATTGTAGTGTCCGGACACTTACATCTCCTCGATTAATCAATACAAATAAATAACATGACAATAAAGTGTTGGTTTTTAACAATGATTATTATCTCTAATATTAAGTATATAAAAATCAATGCCACTTTTCGTTGTTATTTTATAACTCAAGAACGGCTGAACCGATTTGGCTAATTTTAGTCTTGAAAAATTCGTGGGTGTCCAGGGAAGGTTTAAAGGATGAGAAAATAGGTGCAGCGGGAACGGGAAAAATATGGCGGTACGAAGTTCGCCGGGACAGCTAGTAAACTATAAATAAATTGTGCACTCTAGAATGGCAACAAAAAAATGAGGAAAATTGTCTTTATTTTACGCACCAATCAGAGACGCGACAGTGACGATGCAAAAAAAACATTATTAATAATAAATTCGCAATAATAATAATATAATTCATCTAAATAATAACATAATTCATAATAATGACGTATTATTATCTTCATGGGAGTAAGTAGCTATTTTTTTTTAACTTAGTGTTTGCGCCATTTTTGAAAGCCGCCATGTGCCTGCATACCATGTTCACGTCATTGGTTTTTAATATTAAAATGACAATTTTTTGGAACCAAGTCAACCTCATCTGCAAGTCGGTTCCCCTGCTAAACAACGGGCGAGGCTCTTGTGCAGGTGCAGGCGCACCTCTAACCTAGGGAAGTCAGGCGGCAGTCCCTCTCAGAAAAGTGGACACATTAATAAGTTGACCCCAGGTTCGAAGTGCAAACTTGATGGCAGCTAAGAAATAACTGTGAGGATCACGATGATGCACTCGTTACAGTCTGTCAAGGTGCCAGAGGAGAAGAGGGCTCTAGTGCATCTCAGAAAAGGTCGCTCTCCTCTAAAAATTTGGGATAATGGCGTGTTAATCACCTCTCTCGATCTAAATCTGACGCCAGATACTTATGGTTTAGTACAGCTTGATCCTGGTGTAACTTTTTCATTGTGCCCTTAGCGAGGCTATTATTGAAGGTTACATACATAAACAGACTTACATTTACGCACGCTCGAAGAGGTGTATTAACACCCGGGGTCGTCAACCAGGATTTTCGATACCACATAATACAGCACATGACAAAGTGCCCCCCACTTTGTCATGGGCTGTATGTTGAGTTTACTGTCGGCAATAGAACAGCCTTCTACGATACCCATGGATGGGGTGGCCCTCTACACTAAGAGGGAACCAACGTGGAAAAAAGGTTCACATTGCCGTATGAACATAAAATGTCAAACTCATCGTGCGCTATTAAAGCTGACTATATTGATATTTTATCATCAAGGGGTTAATGTACTCATGAAATTGTACCTATTAACTTCGCAACATTGCCATGCAAATGTAAATAAATAGATGTTTACCTACAGACATAAAATACCCCACACTATAGATGTCGTTAAGTCTTGCTCTCAAGTTATTACCTATATTATACTCGTCTGCCCATATTTAAATATTTCTATTAAGTTCTATGCTAGGTATGTACTCAAACAAAAAAATATAATTTTTGTAAATAGACCAAAGAAGCGCGTTGAGTAGGCGGTGCTGTATTGATGTACTGTCGCGGTGGACCTATACTTACCAATGACTTCAGTAAATATCAATTATCTATACAGAATAAATATTTCTTCAATACTGTATAGTTGTATCCCGTGTAATTAATAATGCAATCATCTAAAAACGCAACCGTTTGTTTACAAAAACGTCGTAAACTGAAGGTCCAAACTAAATGAATAAAATAAATGTTTAGCATTTAAGTAGATGCGGACGCTTTAGTAATTAAACTTGTTTTATAAATAACCAACAAACCGTTTTAGAATTGATACGATAAAATTAAATATCTGTATTAATTTAGGTTACAAATTAACACTTATGAATATCAAGATCAATGCTTATAGATCTACATTTAGAACTAGATTTGCAAGGGAATTTGCCATCTACGCAATAATTTTTTTTAGAGAGTGTCCCACTGAAATCCTCCATGGTCCCACCCCCTGAGGCTTACGAACTGGTCGCTATCTTGCAATCGAATCTACTAAAACGGGACGATGGCTGGTCACAGATATCTATTGCCAGAGACACCGGGTGTTTCAGGGGATTTACTTCCAAGGGTACCCGGAACTCTGGTAGGTTATCCTGTGATAGGTGGTCCTGTGAGAAAACACCGTGTGGTTTTAGTCCGTTCACTTCTAAAATATTCAGGGCTAGCGGTGAAATCGGTGAAGATGGCTTCACCGATTTCACCGCTAGCCCTGAATATAGCCTAGGAAGGAATTCTCCTGTAACTTTAGCAACTTTAGCAAGCTAACTCAAATGAACAGTATGGCTTGCAACACACACCGGATGCTGAACCTAACCTACTAAATGTTTTGTTTACTTTTGCATACCGTCTACCGGACACTTTTTCAGTGTCCCTATGAGACAGTACCTACGCATTATATTATATCTCCGAGAAGACACGGGTGGCCTTTGAATTCTGAAAATTAGAAACCAAAAAAGAAGTTCATTGGATCAATATTATGAATAGGAATAAGTTAACCGTACCGTACAATACCACTTAGGTCGCAGACAAGCATACGGCCCAGCTGATGGAAAGTGGTTACCGTGGTCTATGGACGAGTACAACACCAGAGAAGTCACACTCGTGCTGCCGACCCTTAAGAACAGAGAGATTCTGTGACGTCGGCGAAGAAGACAAGCATACAAGCCTTTGGTCTTCCCACTGATAGCACAAAACCTCTCCAGTGAGCTCTGGTTACCCTACTCACCGCCGGAAACGCAACACGAGGTTATTATACCCGCGGTATTCTGTAAGGTGTAGGTACTTTCCCAATCGGACTACTCGATTGGGATGGAATAACCATCGTGTCCTACCTCCTCTACATTATAGTCCATGATGGGTCACAGCAAGCCACCATTATACAAAGGACAATAGTATACAGTGCACATTCGGCCATCTTGGCACGCAATTTAGTAGTTCTTGGTTTTTTGACACATTCAAATGGTAAATTCGTGTACCATCCACGGGTATACGTTGTGGAAACTGACGATTCACTAATTAGACGTTCTGCTATATAGACCATCTGATAGTTGGACGTTTTGCTACATGGACTTTGTGCTTGTTAGACTTAATGCTCCTTAGACGTTTCGCGATGTTGGTCATTCTGGGCATGACATCGATTTTTTTTTTTAATGAATATTAGCAACCGAAATTACTAAGCCCCTCCAGCTAAGCTTAATTGCTTGTGTTAGGAGTGGGTTCACGTCGTCGGTAGTGTAATGACCAGGATTCGAACCCGGAACCTTGCGATCGTAAGGCTGACTCCTTAACCACTAAGCTACTAACTTAACAAAGTATTTTCGTCTTTAACGTGTAAATCAGTTATTTTTCGTTTTTTAGTGCCTTTAGTCGATTTTTGAGTTCAAGTTCAATAACTAGTGAAATGTGATGGGTGTGTAATAAACCTATATCATATAGATAGGTAGATGAATTACAAGTGGGAACGATTTTATAATATAAGTAGGTATCATTCATTATCACATGATAAGATTGCGTTACGGTTGTAGAGTTACCTATATTATTTGCAAACAGAACGAATTCTTCCGATTAGATGAGTAAGCATTGTACGCAAACATTGTGATTATTTATATAATGACGTAAGTATATCTAGAGCATATTATTGCAAGTAGGTACGTGATAGCACAAATCCATTTAAATCCTAACCGATATTGCAAAAGTGTGTTTGTGTGTTACTCAATAACGCAAACATATAGAGTAAGTACGTTCCAAAATAGGCCATAGCAGTTTTTATCCCAGTAATATGGTCCTGGGATTCACGAAAACTGTATCAGTTGCTCACACAGGCGGAGCTACGGTCATAAACTTGTAACGTAACTTAAGTACGGTCGACAAAAGATATACGGTTGCACTTTTTCATATAAAGTTGTATGTAAAGCTGCAACCGTATCTCCTTTGTCGACTGTACCTATTTTTTTTAAATATCTCCAATGTACTGAGACAACTAATTAACGGACTTCAAAAAAAGAGGAGGCTGTTTACAATATTATAATACCTTTCTATAAGCGCTATTTCAAACTATAACCTACTAGCTGTCCCGGCGAACTTCGTACCGCCATATTTTTTCAGGCCGCGTGAATTTTTGATCCCGGTGAGAAAATAGGTGTAGTGGAACTATTTTCTCACCGTTAAAACCTTCCCTGGACATCCACGAATATTTCAAGACAAAAATTAGCCAAATCGGTTCAGCTGTTCTTGAGTTACAAAATTAACTACAACGAAAAGTGGCATTGATTTTTATATATTAGAAGAAGATAGACTAGCTGACCCGGCGAACTTCGTACAGATCCCGTTCCCGCTGCATATCTCTAAAATCAGTATTTCTCTACAATATTATGCATGTATTAAACATATAAACCTACTTCCTCTTGAATTACTCTATCTATTAAAAAAAAACCGCTTCAAAATCCGTTGCGTAGTTTTGAAGATTAAAGCATACATAGGGACGGACAGACAGCGACAGTGACTTTATAATATGTAGTGATGATGATGGTGTAGTGATATTAGATAGATAGAAGATGTCTGTGCCTCACAACTCTCAATAATCCGTTCAGCCGTTCTTCATGAGTGAATAACATCCATTCATTCAAACTCTCGCACTTATTATAGTTGTAAGATTCCGTAATAGCGGTCAGATAATAGTAGCGTTTACGTATTCCACTGGCATCGACTAACAGTATGACATGTCTCGACGGAACGAGTTATTGAGTACTGTTTAAAGTGCCTTGGATTCGCCACGTTGTGTAATTTACTAAACTAAGCACAAAATCTGTAGGCACACTTTGGCACACTTTGACAAATTCCAAGACAATATTGCTGTGGCTTATCTTGAAACCCCAACACCCCTATGAGCCCGTAATTTTTATATTCCTAACCTCCTCTGTCGGAGCCGGCACGGGGAGGTTATGTCGGATTTGAACCGACTACTCACGCCATCTGTGGGTCTTTGGCTGCCGGAGGTGAAATTGTCTGAGACAGATCTCTTGCACCCCGGCTGACCCAGGCAAGAAAGAGCTATAACACCCACGAACTTGAAATTTACAGGCAGGTACATTCCTTATAGGGCGTAGACATCCACTAAGAACGGATTTTACGAAACTAGGGGTGGAGTTTTTATGAGCGAAGGGGGTAAAATGAACTCCAGGCGTACCAAGTCGCGAGCGTCCGCTAGTATGGCTCATAAGTACACGGCCCCACCTGACGAAAAATGGTTACCATGGCATATGAACGTGCTTAGTACCATGCAGGCGCGGTCGCAGCCTGAAGTTTTGGGGGGAGTCACTTCGGAAATTCCTTAAGAAAACTTGTGTATCTAATTGGTAGTTTTATTTCAATGTGTAACATTCGGGAAAGTTTTGTCGAGATCCCGAGTTCATTTGGTATTGTTGGAAGTTTGCAACATAATATTATCTGAAGACCATAATACAATAATCGTATTGATACTTTTTACTACTCTTACAGCGTTTGTCCACCGCCACCGTCACCGGGACGGCACCGAGAACGAGATTATTTCGCTATCGGCGGCCGGGATGACGGCGCTCGGTTGACGGGCATGCGGTGGACACATGGCCATAGTAAATGTATGTATCGCTAAATCGGCGCCGTCATCTCGTTCTCGGTGACGTCCCGGTGACGGCGGCGGTGGACAAACGGCCTTAGGCCCCGGCCACAACTCCACGGCACGGCGCCGTGCTACAAAATGGCTACAAAAAGTGGACGGTGTGTTGCAGGGGGCGATTCTCAATCGAAATTTCTCAGATGGCGAGCGCGCAATGACATAATATAGTGTCTTACTAAAAATACGTCAATGTTATTAATTTACATGAATTATATTATTATTTATATTACAACATTTTACTTTAATATTTCAGTGATATATTAATAATATTTCATAAAATTACGAATTCATTATTGAAAACATATTTTTTGTGGGTGGTGCATTGTCGCGATTCTGATTAGTAATTAGATACGCAATTGACGCGAAAATCCGCCCCAACACAACATAGGATCACGGTCCTATGTTTCGAATCGCGTCTTTCAAAGACTAATGATACGTCAACCAAGAAGTGACAGTGAAACAACAAACGTATTAAATATATGATGAAAGAGTGCGTTTTTCAGCCTCAGATATCAAAGAACAAACGGAACTACATTTCACGCTTAATTTTATTTTTTCTATATTTACATTTCTTGAAATAAGATTACGTAACGTATTATAAAAATTACAAACTATGTCAAATTTAGGGTTGTCAATACAAATAAAAATTAGTTTTCCCATGCATTTGGAAGATTTTAATTAATGAGGTGAACTTCTTTGCTAATATAAAAAATGAACTTTAGACAGTTATAATAATTATGGATAATTTAAATCATATTACATATTTTAGTTATCTGAAGATCTAAGATGCGCGTTGGCGTACACTTTTAAGCATTTCGAGTATATAAGGTACCAGCCATCCTGCTGTACTGTTATGTCCTTTTTGTGGGCATCCGAAGGGATACCCACACGATAAAGAAATAACAGACTTATAGTTTGGATGACATTATAGGCTACATTTTATCCCTGTATAGGTTCCTCTAGATAATTTTTATAATGACTATCGCATTGAGATTAAAAAACCCGACTGCAAGCTACTTTCGACCTTAATGACATTTCTTAAAAAATACGTTTTTTGACATGTATAGATGACGTTGATCACGAATATGAAAAAAAAACTGGGTATTAGTTGCCGTCGATAAGGTCGAAAATGGCTTGCACGTATTTTTGGAGTCTCTGGGTTATAGTCAATGTAAAAAATAGGCGCAAGCCATTTTCGACCTTATCGACGGCAACTAATACCCAGTTTTTTTTTCATATTCGAGATCAGCGTCATCTATAGATATCAAAAAACATATTTTTTAAGAAATGTCATTAAGGTCGAAAGTAGCTTGCGGTCGGGTTTTTTAATCTCAATGCGATAGTCATTATAAAAAACTATCTAGAGGAACCTATACAGGGATAAAATGTAGTCTATATTGTCATCCAAACTATAAATCAGTCCTTTTTGTTGAGCGAAAATCCTCTCAGATACCCATAAAAAAGGACATAATCGCTAGGCAGGGAGATAGATCTTTTTTCTATACGATTTAGGTGGCAGACTAGACACGGTCCACCTGATGGGAAGTGGTTACCGTGGCCTTTGGAGGTATGTAACACCCTCTTAATTTGAAATAATACAATTTAGGTATCCCGAAATTAGATTCTTGGGGATTGCGGAAATAGGAACTCTTTTATTTCATGCAAGCGGAGCCATGGTCAACGTCTTGTTATAATATTTACATAAAAATAGAAACAATAATAGAATCCGTTACAATTCGTTTTTTATTCTAATTTAAGTTCAAATTGCAATTTAGTTTTTATTCTTATCCTTATTTTTTGGTATACTCGTAGCTTCACTTTCTTCTCACATTTGCGTTATTTTATCCGAAAAAGAATTAATCGTGAAAGACATTTCAGATGTAATTTAATAATAATTATTTAGGGAAAATTTTCATATGGTACGCCACACTGAATTTTTCTCTGAATTAATATCGCCATTTCAATCAAACCGAGACGTCATCCGTCAAGCTCGCGACTAGTGTGAAAGGGATAAAATATAAATGTTTACTTCAGAATTTTTACGTTCGTAAAGCTTCGTAAAGGTTCGTAAAGTTTCGTTTTCAGGTTACAGTTTTTTTGACGTCGAACTATGAAGTCGACTACTCTAATTGCGGAATTATTGCCCTCCCTTATGTCACACTTTCCACGGCGCCGTAGCACGGCGCCGTGAATTTCTACGGCGCGGCGCCGCACTATGGGACCAACCGGTATTTTTCATCTCAAAAATCGATAACTTTGTTGTTTTGTGATATTTTTCCTTGAAATTTTTTTCACGTGTTAATGAATATCTAGGCAATAAAAGAAATGAAACATCATCATTTTAGAAATTATATATTTTTCGTAAAAAAAATGACAAACATAAGGTTATACGAAATTACATACAAAAAAATTATACAGTTATAATAAAATAGCAATAAAAGTTATACTTTTATTAAAAATAAGTTTAAAACTAAATTATTATTATTATTATTAAACAAACATGCTGCAAAATTACATGATAAAAAAAAATTAGCGCTTATCCTATTCACCACTTTCTATTTCCAACAATTCTTTAGCTTCGTCAAACAATTCTTTGGATATTAGAAAACTGGGTTTATTTAAACTAGATATATAAGGATCAGACGTATATAACAAAATATGCAGAACGTCTTCGTTTGTTGCTGAGCTGGAAGACTTCCTAGCGTGATGTAACCTATATTTCTTGTAATTTTTATTTCGGGCTTCCTTGGCATCTTCGGATAATTGTCCTATAGGCAAAACTGCATAATACTCTATTATTTTAGGACCATGTATAAGTACTTTATGGACCGAAGATGGCATGTAGTACCAATTATATTTGCTTAAGTATAATTGCGCGGTTATCGATGTATATTAGTCAAATTTTTCTGCGTTAATAGAGAATCCCGATGACATGGTTTGAGAATCACATATAATCTCTTGATTAATTCTTCATCAATTCCGGTTATACCTGCAGAACATTGGTAATTTTGGAAAAATCTCCTTGCCGTATTTCCGTCATTGCTATTACCGGAACCTTGACGTGGTTTATCAATGTGCAAACCAAGCACTTCTCGGAAACGTTTTTGGACATATTTTTTCTTGTCTTCTTTAAGTTGCTTGTTTTCTGGAGTTGTTGCTGACCACTTCTCAAAACCCAAGTTGTAAGAAATATGGAGGATAGTCTCCATAAATCTTATCCATGCGTGTAATGTCGACAATCCGTATTTAAATGCATCTTCATTTTCAACTCTTGTTGTAACTTTTAAAAGATCATTCATTTGTCTGGGAGTTGCTCCACAAACAGTGCAGGTAGCACTGGATGATGTGTTCATTAACACTTGAGCAACTTTCCCAATAGAACTTCCGCAGCAATATAGTTTATCATACTTGTGGTTAGGGTGATCACCGCTAACAAAAGTGCCGAGGGAAGATTCTTGTGGTCTATTTATTTGTTAATGTATGCTTCTATCATAGAAATGAAAAAAAAAAAAACAAGACAGACATCAAAATAAAATAATTTCATGGTAAAAAAAAGGAAGAACCGTAATTTTCGGGATTTTTTTTCTCCCCCGAATGACATATTGCTTCTAAATCAGCACTTGCGCAAAAAACGCCAAAGATTTTTTTATTCCTCGTATTACTGAATAGGTAAGGTCTCTAATAGAGTGATTAACTTGACACCGGCAGCCTCCAGCAACAAGGAAAACTCCAATTGAAATAAACAAAATCGAAATTTTCTTTCCTTCACTAAAAAATTAAATAAAAAATAAAACAAATTATTTTTTTTACAAAAACTGAATGTGGTTGCAAAGTGTACATTCTAAGCTATATAATGATGTATAACACTAACATGCTTCCTTGGAAAACTTCCGAATAATTTTGTGTTGAACTTCCTTAACGGTAATTTAATTGGCATGAAAATAGTTATGCCTAATGTTTGAGGTTCACTTTATAAACTTAAAACTAAGTTATTTAATATTTTTTGTAATTAATACGCAAGTTCCATCCTTTGAGAGTCTAAAACCATAAAAGGATCAATGAATTTATGACTTTCGTCAAAACCATTTTTGAGATGGTAATTACTGTTTGGTCCCATAGTGCGCCGTCGCCGTCGACGGCGACGGCGGACGGTGCCGTGCCGTAGAGATGTAGCCGGGGCCTTACACTAATTGCTTGCTCATCGCTCTCTGGTACATTGAACTTTACACAATACAATATTTTGTACGTTGTGAAATCCATATTCGCACTCATATTACGAGTGTATACCGGTGGACACATATCTTACACCTAAGTCAAGATATAAAATTATAAACGTGGCCCTGGCGCGCGCAGTTTTTTTTCTTAAGAATCAATTCTTGGTAAGGAAATTTGAACTCTGCCGTAGCACCGATATCACGCCATGCTTTCCTCAAAAGACACCCAAGGAACGTGTACTGTTTGTATAGAGCATATTTTAGATCCCAAATATATGTTCCAAGGTATATAATATACCTACTTTATTTTATATTGCACATGTTATGCAAATAAAACACAATTCAATCTCTTTTCAATTCTGTCACGGCCACCATAAACAACGTTTTTCTTTTTCTATTATGGCGCAATATTGTGTAAACATTATACATGTTGACAGTTCCTATAAATACATTTTGTGATTTTTAACAAATTGTAGGCACAAAAAAGCATTGAGCTATTTACTAAGTGATATTTTCGTTGAACAAGCTGAATAATAATAGAAGGTAGGTTGTAATTTTATAACATGAGAATTTTTCAAGTGAAATTCAATAAAATTGTAACTTGTGCCTAACTACTTTGGGATATTAGCTTTGTCTCGTCTATAAAACTTAACGGTATGCAAATTACATAATGCTTAGTAGACAAAGATAAAACACCAAGCTAAATGGGTCTTTCTAGGTGAATAAATACTATTATTTTAAAATAAAGATTCCAGATGCCTACCTAATACTGAAGTATCAACAACATATTATCATACTAGCTTTTCCATTGAATTCACTCATATTATCGTAACCTAAATAAGACTCGCGGGTTCGAGTCCTGCCTGAGCTTGATTTCGCTTTTTCCAATTTATAATAAACTAGCTGACCCCGCGAACTTCGTACCGCCTAACAGTCGATTCTTTAAATTTTTTAATTTTTTCTCTCCGTAAGAACCATCCTCGTACTTCAAGGAATATTGTAAAAAAAAAAAATTAGCGAAATCGATTCAGCCGTTCTCGAGATTTGCGCTTAGCAACACATTTAGGGATTCATTTTATATTATAGTTAAGACAGATTTATTTTGTTACATGGAAAAAAACTACTTTTAACGGATAGGTACTGTCATGATTTATTTGATGTTATTTTATAATTTCAGTAGCTTTTCAGCAGCTATGATCACGACAGTATCAGATTAATTGCGGTTTTAACATAATAATGGTTTTAACCCAGAAAAGATCATCATCAATTAATTATGGTGTTACCATGTTGTTGTGGTTTGCTCAAATAAAGTAACAAGTTGATATAAAAAGTTATTGTTACCGTATGTTACCGTTACCATATGTTACCGTAAATAACCGATGGGTGATGTATACGACAAGGCAATAATATTTATTCATGTTTCAATATAAGATATATGGCATACTACTAATGTCTATTAGATATGTGTGTATTGACGAAGCTGTTAATAAAATTAAAAACAGCCCTAATGAATAAGCTACGTATACACTGTAGCATAAGTTATTTTATTACGTACTTTCACTCTACCAAGGACTGTTCTTTTTGTCAATTGACCAGGGGCGTATTTACCCTAGGGCCAAGGGGGCCATGGCCCGGGGCGGCAGGTTGCGAGGGGCGGCGGAGCCGCCCCGAGCATCTAATTTTTTTTTATACCACTTAGGTTGCAGACAAGCACACGGTGCGGCCCACCTGATGGAAAGTGGTTACCGTGGCCTATGGACGTATGCAACATCAGGGGCGTCACAATAGTGCTGCCGACCCTGAAGATCTGATCTGGGCGCTTTAATCTTGACTCTAAAAGGCGCCCAGAGATAGACGCTCGGGGCGGTTTCGCCGCCCCTCGCAACCTGCCGCCCCGAACGTCTATCTCGGGGCGCCTTAATCTTGCTCTAAAAGGCGCCCGGAAATAGACGCTCGGGGCGGCTCCCTCGCAACGTGCCGCCCCGAACGTCTATCTCGGGGCGCCTTAATCTTGCTCTAAAAGGCGCCCGGAGATAGACGCTCGGGGCGGCTCCCTCACAACGTGCCGCCCCGAATGTGTATCTCTGAGTGCCTTAATCTTGCTCTCAAAGACGACCGGAGATAGACGCTCGGGGCGGCTCCACCGCCCCTCGTAACGTGCCGCCCCGAACGTCTATAACTGGGCGCCTTAATCTTGACTCTAAAAGGCGCCCAGAGATAGACGCTCGGGGCGGTTCCGCCACCCCTCACAACCTGCCGCCCCGAACGTCTATCTCTGGGCGCCTTAATCTTGCTCTAAAAGGCGCCCGGAGATAGACGCTCGGGGCGGCTCCCTCACAACGTGCCGCCCCGAATGTCTATCTCTGGGTGCCTTAATCTTGCTCTCAAAGACGACCGGAGATAGACGCTCGGGGCGGCTCCGCCGCCCCTCGTAACGTGCCGCCCCGAACGTCTATAGCTGGGCGCCTTAATCTTGACTCTAAAAGGCGCCCAGAGATAGACGCTCGGGGCGGTTCCGCCACCCCTCGCCACCTGCCGCCCCGAACGTCTATCTCTGGGCGTCTTAATCTTGCTCTAAAAGGCGCCCGGAGATAGACGCTCGGGGCGGCTATGCCGCCCCTCGCAACGTGCCGCCCCGAACGTCTATCTCTGGGCGCCTTAATCTTGACTCTAAAAGGCGCCCAGAGATAGACGCTCGGGGCGGTTCCGCCGCCCCTCGCAAAATGCCGCCCTGAACGTCTATCTCTGGGCACCTTAATCTTGCTCTAAAAGGCGCCCAGAGATAGACGCTCGGGGCGGTCCCGCAGCCCCTTGCAACCTGCCGCCCCGAATGTCTATGTCTCTGGGCGCCTTAATCTTGACTCTAAAAGGCGCCTATTAGAGTAAATATTACGTATATATTTTTTTATTTTGATTTTTCGGAGCTTACTTAGTTACAATATGACTATGTCACTCAATATATTAATTGCATTCAAATTAGAAAACCCTAAATAACATTTGCGTTCAAGTACGGTGTAACTGGGGCCAAGCAGCTTGGGCGCCGAAGACGGCAACGCTCTTTCTCTCGCAGGGAGACGCTACCGCTATAGGGTTTCCACGTATCCTTATGACTAGCAGAGAGCACAGATAAGAGCAGCTAAGGGGCGGCTGGTTCCCCGAGACCTGGGGACGACAGGTGCGGTCGCCTGTTACTCCAATATATTCAGACCGGTAACGCGGCGGTGAAACCCGTACCTTGCCGGGGTTCAATGGGGACACCGACTACCCACACCCGAAGGAGCTATCTTAAAAGGTCAGCCGGGTTACGAGGGAAATATCTAATTGGGTAACTTTACACCCGATAATTGAGACCCGACAGAGACGGTGTGCGGTTTTAAACCGAGACCGCAAGTGGCACTTCAGGAATAATCACCCCTCGCAGACGGCCATAACTAGCACCAGGACCTGCGGCGAGAGGTTTCCCGCTCTGACGGTTGCTTAAAGAATACAACGCGTGAAGTGGCATATACATGGAGGAGCCCAGGCAGAGGTGGCATTGCAGGGGTCGGCTCCTGATCTGTATGTCTCAGGAACTCACCGAAACAGCCATAGCTGGGCGCATTGCGTCAGCTGGTAGGAGAAGCTACTGTGATACCTCTATCGCGTTATCGGCAGCGAAGACGTGTGAGAACCCCCTTCGAGCATCACCTCATCCGAGCTAATCTTCTCCTTTTGTCGAGTCGACGACATATGTCATATTTTGTTTGCCCAGTGTGCAACCACCCTGATGGCGTACTCAGAGGCACCCATGAGTTCCTGCGGTGTACACGTGCTTAAGCATGCAGCACACGTTAGCGCCTACCTCACTGTAGTTCCGCATTCACACCGTGGTGCCTGGGTCCACCTTATCTGAGAAACTCCATCTACTTCGGTTTTCGTTACTTCGGCCGACCTGCATCCGAAGTCTATTTAAGGACTGCCAGGTGATGTATGGGCAGCCTCTGTGCTCCCCACACATCAATTGACCAGAAAGGGTTCGTAAGTAAGAGAACCAGGTATGCCCACTTCAGATCCAGTCACCAAATACGTCCAAGGACATGGGTAACTCCAGCTGTGGCTTACTTGGTTGCTTCTGATTTCGTGCCGTCACCATTCAGTCCTAGCCGATGTTCCACAGAAGCGGCCCCAGATCCGCGCCAGCCGGAACACCCCGCCACATACCTCACTTACCAAGCCCTGTCCTACATGGGTAGATACTGGCTTTCACCGATAAGTAAACCCCGACAATGACGCGAGGATAGAGAGGCACCCCGTGCTGAAAGATTGCAGCTCTGATGCAGCTCCATGGCAAGGTGTTAAAGACGTAGGCAACAATAGACACTGCCAGCATCAACTCACCGTGCCACTGCTTCTTCTACCAGGGCCCTCAAGCGCGTGTTGGCATCCACGGTGCTCCCGACTATAACCAAATTTATTGTCTACCAAATTCGGCCTCACTCCTGTAAGGCGCTCGATGTTGCACTTCACGAGGAATTATTCGTTTAAAACACCTGCATGACTGCACACCTTGTCCATCAATACAATGAACCGATAGGCGGACGGTAACTTTGCAAATGATGACCAGTTTTCCTGTCTTTCAAATTTTCGGAATCCGTCTCTGCTTGAGGCATATGTTATAGAGCCCTTCAAAACGGGATCCGAGTGCTTTTAGAGTCTAGAGTGCTGCCAGGTCCCAAAGCGGTGCTTTTGCTGTTGCCTTTGAGTCATAAAACATCATTCTTCACAAGCTATTGCTGTACTCAAGTGATTTTTGGTTGCGATAGCATCTTCTACGTAGGGCGCTTTAATGGAATGGAATGTAAATGAAATATTTGCATTCCATTCCATTAAAGCCCTTGAAGGGATTCTGGTTGGGAGCCTGGGTTAGTGGAGAGATCGATGGAAGTCACTTCCCTCGCACCATAAGATAGAGATCTCACGAATCAGTCTTGAAAATCTCCAGCAATTTCTGACGGACCCCTATTTTGTGTCAGCCCCTTGGGCGCAAGCTAACGGTGAACGCTAACGTCACATAGGGGCAGGCGCAGTCGCAGGTTGAAGTTTTGGGGGGGGGTCACTTAAGAAATTTAACCCCCCCCCCTCCCCTCGTACTGGGACTTTTCAATATGACGTGCATGGTTTGGGGGGGGGGGGGGTCATGTCCCCTGTGACCCCCCCCCCCTCGGACTGCGCCTGCATAGGGGGCGGCATACCTAAGTGGCCCGGGGCGCCAAATCTTTAAATACGCCCCTGCAATTGACCTACATGGTTGTGTACTAGGATACAGGGGACATCGACAAATTATCTTCTTCTATCTAGTCTTGTCGAGTCTCACGGCACCTTCACAGCACATCCTGTACCTATCGCCGAGTGGTAGTCAATTTGCTACAAGAGTGGGCCTAATACAGAGCCTTGTGGAACTCCGCACGATTTATTATTTATCCATGTGATTGCGCTAGCGCTACCCGACTTGGATAGACCAAGACCAAAAGTAATACATTTTTGGTAACTTATAATAAGAATACGGACTCTTATTACAAATTACCAAAAATTACCAGCTTCGACTCGTACAAAAATCAAGCATTGTATCTTTGAACCGGCTCATATTGAAAAATTCCTTGATCTAATCATATATATTTTTCTCTTGAAAATTATAGTTGAAACATTCAAATGCGGATTCACTGATATTTACTAATATTGACATACTCTCTCATTTCTTACTTTGTGATAAGCAGAGACAATAGCCTGCAAACTGCTTCTATCCTTACGAGCTTGCTCTAAACAGTTAAATATTTCAATTGTTCAAAAGCCTTCACAAACAGCTCTTGGATTACTTCAAGAACTACCGTTATTACTCGGGACATATATCTTGCACCTAAAATATGCTCTATACGTGCAGTACACGTTTCTAGAGTGTCTTTTGAGGATAGCACTGGGCGCTAATGCGGTGGACGAGCTCAAATTCACCAAGTAATTTTTACAAAACGTTCTGCGGGTACCAGGGCCTCGTTTGGGTCAAGATACGTGTCCCGGTATATAAACAAAACGTAAGAATTCTTTACACTAGGCCTATAACAATACATACTGCGAGATAGTAAGTGATTATTTGGCAGTAGCGGCGAAAGTTTTGGCACGTAAATGGTCTGTTGCTATACTGTTTTGTCATTAGCGAGCCAGTCTCCATTCATGGTCAAGGCCATGTCAGTGCTAACTTGACGTAACCAAACCATCGCTGTTTTGTCACAATTCACACGCTGGACTTGAAGGCTTTTCACGTTTACACCACTCAATTTGAATGCTAAATAGATAGATAACAGATAGTTCATTTTCAACGTCGTTTCTTTTAGTATATTGGTCTTCCTAATCAAATAAATATAATGACATCATGTACGTTAGTAATTGGAGTTTTTGTATTGTATAAAACCTTTAATAGTATTCTTTGCAGCGACAGTCATTGCGATAAAAACGACAGTTCTAATTTACCATGCCATCTATTGGGTGATTACGAAACTAAAGGCAAATCATTAAGTAGTTTTAGTCTGTTTGACTGTAGAGCTGCTTCACTACAAAACTTAATGAGGGCTTGAAACTAAGTTCTAAAGGTGAGCCTAAAACGTAAAATATAAGTAAGACTGTGAGATATATAACTGGTGAGATAATACCAGTGAGACTTAAGCTGTGGGGAATATCCCTGGGAAATATTATTTGTATTGTTAGCAAAAAACTGCTCCTAGTCCACCAATGCATCTGTGCACACAAATTCATGTACCTATCTATACAACCACGCAAATGCATGTGTGTAAAGTCACAAAGACATCCTCGATATAGGGAAGTAATCCTCTTCAAGAAGGGCATTAGAAGGTTTCTTCAGGGTCGGCATCACGATTGTGACGCCCCTAATGTTGCACGCGTCCATAGGTCACGGTAACCACTTTCCATCAGGTGGACCGTGTGCTTGTCTGTCACTTAAGTGGTATAAAAAAAAATCCTTCCCAAACGCAGGGATTAGATAAAATGAGAAACATTTATTCATTGATAAAAATGCACATAATCAATATTTTACCGTTCATGAATTACAAAATACGAATAATATATCAAAGTCCAATTTTCAGATCCAAACGCCATTATTGTGAAACCCGTGAGTCTTGTAGCCTGTGTCCGGTCACTTAGAAATAAATTGCATTTCTTCAGTTTTATTTGGACACTAACATATATCACGGTGAGTAAGAGATCCTTAGTCACACCACACTATAGACAGACTTGATAGTTAGTATACCAATGGCTGGTGACATTGGTAAACTTTTGTATAACAATGCTGCTAGCCCATAGGTTTTTAATGCAGACCTACCTAAGTTTAGAATTATGGCTGGTAAGGGCAGTATAAGACATTCCGGCTAGATGCAACTACGACATTATCATATATGTGTAAAGACTAGTTTTACTTTAGTTTAGTTTTTATACATATGACATTATTAAAGAGGGACGCGTTGGATAAATATGACGCAATTCGTTCGTTGTAAAAGTGTCTGGTGGACGCCCCACTGCGCCGAAGATGCATCATCCAGATTATATGCGATGCGATGATAATAGTAGGTATACCTACGCATTTTCATTTCAATTCGTTACAGAAAGTACTTTGTTACGCAAATACGTTTCATTGGAGTCTTCTTCATCCCAGCGTTAATTCCCAGTTACATCCGAAGCTTTCACCTCGGAGTCTGGGCTCCGCTTTACCAGTCTTAACTGCGGATTTTACTAGACCCATTGATTTAAATTGTTACTTAATAAGCTGGACCTCGATATTTACGTTTCATTGGAATAATAAGTGGATATGATCAGTGAATACAGTTTTAATATTTGACCAATGGGCAATAGAGCGCGCTTATACGACCGAAAGAAAATCTTTCAGTATATCATTATTCGTCCCTGTCTTTCACATGGGATGTGTCGCGTATCGTTTCTCTGTCATTCAGTACATTATAAGTATACCTACTATTTAAAATGCTATTGAGCAAGACATTTTCATTGGTAACTTACTTCTTATACCCAAACTCTTGCTAATGAAAGGTGTGAATAATGAAAATAGAAGATTTTAGTTATTTGCCCAAGAGAATCTATGAAGAACTGGTATAAGAGTCAACGAGATATACCATAACCATAGCACCCTTAACCATATCAATCTAAAATCATAGTCTTCTTCTTCTTGCTTACTTCTTCTTCTTTCTTCTTCTTCTTGAAGTCGCGATGAAGTCGCACAAGAACTGAAAATACAGTTTTTTTTTTTAAATTTATTATGAAGCTCTTTACAGAATACCAGATTTATTATCCTATTCTTTAGTGTTAGCACACAAACAGAGTCACGTGCAATTAATCACCACACGTTTTACTCAAATAAGTTTATTTTAACTCTTTTTACCAGTTGTATGTGTCTAATTATGTAATTAAATATGCAAAGTAGGTACTTAAAATTATCATAAATTTATTCTTAGATTAAAATTTCCGTCCAGAGAGTCAAGTTTTCTGAGGACTGACATCGTCGGTTCCACTTGAGCTGAGTACTGTCACTTAACTACCACTACACTCACCATCATCTCAACCTTGTGCCCCGTTTACATTCTTCACCTCGGTCGCACCTCGTGGTCTGTTTTCCACTAGGTATCAATCAAATCAATCAATTAGCCTAGTGCAGTTCACTGCTGGACATTAACCTCTTCCGATGTGTGTCATTGCTCCCGATCTTCTGCCATTCGTATCCAGTCTGTCCCAGCCACTTACGACGTAATTTGTTATACACACACAGACCAAAAAATTGGTCTCAATAATATGTAATTATTATAGACGAATATTTTTTGGTCTTGCCTTATCTTCAGAAAATTTAAAGATTGCGCTACTGGCTGGCACCTACTATAAGCAACTTATAAATTAATGGTAATATAAACTTACTAAGCTACTACTTACTAATAAATTACACACAGAACGCCAATCAATCTGTGGTGGAGTCTCTAAAAAAAAATAAAAAAATAATTCTAGGAAACTCTTCTGAAAAACGAAATTTTTCTTCACATTAAAAGTATTAAAACTATGTCGCGAACTTTTTAAAATAAACATAAAGAAATTACTAAAATATAGCTGTTCTCAAGTGATGCGCCTAATTCGAATAACTTAAAATACCAACTAAAAAAAAACACAAAAGTAGCGGACAAAATAATAGTTAAACATTTTAATATTGTCATATAACAAAATTGAAAAGGTTTTCCTATTAAATTACTCCATGTAATTGTATGTTAAGGTTAAACCCTCCAATACTTGCTAAATAAACTTACTGGTCGGTGACTAAAAATGCTGGTTACACCTACATAAGGAAATAAGATGCATTGATTTATCTAAACCCACGCAACACAGCGATTTATCTAAACACAGCGACAAGACAAATACCCCTTTTCTCTTTCATTATTGACTTAAATCTAAATACATTACTTCAAGATACTTTATGTGTAAGATGTGTAGTGAAAGCTTGACTCTGTGTTGACATAAATGCTTATTCACTAAGCACCATCGACGTTTGATGTGCTAATTGTCATTAGTTCTTGTAAGCTGTGACTTAAAAAGTATTGGATGTGGATTCGACTTCTTTATTTCTCTTTATCATCTCATGTCTTTACCTTTCAAAGAAGACCTGCTTCAAAGGCAAATACTCTTTACAAAAAAACTCGATTCTATAATTTGCAAACCATTTCTACATTTTTGGTCCTTCGAATCGGATAAAACGTTTAATTGTCTGTCTTCTTGTTAATGCTAATCTCCTCACTTACTGTGTGTAGATATTTTGATGGAATTTTTATAATCTAATAGCTGATATTATAAGGCGTAACTTAGTCTCGTTTTATGAATAGAATTAGGACTTGATGCAAAACAATAAAACGAAGTGATTTTGTGGGCCTCCCATGCGAACGACGTCGCGGGTAGCAGGCTAGTTGAAATGAAGTCGTTCAATGTCCGTTACTGTATATCTATAAAGGACAAGGACAAAACAATTAATATTTTCTATGTATCAATTGATGCACAATATAATCTTAACTGTTTCTGATCTCATTAATATATCGGGCAATGACGTAGGAACCATATCACACGACTTCTGAATGATCCTCTATCTATATTCTATACCCAGTAGGACAAATTAGTTCAATTAACTGTAGTATGTTATGTAGTGAGATTTTTCGACTATCAAACGACCACTCCTGACTACAATCTATTACCAATTGAACTAATGAGTTCAGTTAGCAACAGATTGTACTACAGAGGCATTATTCCCTGAAGTACCTCTGCCGGGACCCAGTCCGAGTAGAAGATGATACACATGACAAAGATCTTACTACTATGAATGCTGAAAACCGTATAAAGCGCAGGGCAAAACCGGGAAATGGGCTCTGGACTACAAGATGAGAGCCTCCGATTTGACCGGCTAAGATGATGATGATTAAGTTAATAATCTTTGACCATATAGTGTATAAACACAGTATTTCTAACTAAAATGCATCGCAAAAACGGCTTGTAATACGCGCTATGTGTGAGGAAGCTAATCTCAGTAATGTTTTTTAAACTGTCATTGTATATTATACGACGTCAACTTGTACCAAAATAGTAGATCTACTATTTTGGTACAAGAGTTTGTATATAGTCTAAGTAAATAATATACTTGTGTTTCATTATAAATAGTAAATAGCAAGCATCTGGTAACAGAAGGCAAACAGTCGTCTTTCACAGACTGAATAAGATTATATGTAGGTCAGTGACAAGTATTCGCCTGAACAATTTAATTATAACGTTTTTGCTGAAATTGCCAACACAGATCTAACTCATAATAATGCAGACGACACTCAATGTAATTCAAACAATAGATGCAATAGCTTTATTTATTTTTCACTGTAAGACTAGGTTAGAGTTGTGGTATGAAACGATATCATTTTGACATACATTACATACATACATATACCAGGCGCGGTCGCAGCTTGAAGTTTTGGGGGGGGGGTCACTTCGGAAATTCCTTAAGAAATTTAACCCCCCCTCCCCTCGTACTGGGACTTTTATACGACGTGCATGGTTTGGGGGGGGGTCATGTCCTCTGTGACCCCCCCCCCCCCCCCCCTATCTCTTAGTCGCCTTTTACGACACCCACAAGAAGAGATGGCCAGGGCCGGTTGCAGCTTGAAGTTTTGATTTTGGGGGGGGGTCACTTCGGAAATTTCTTAAGAAATTTAACCCCCCCCCCCCCCCCCCCCTCGTACTGGGACTTTTCAATATGACGTGCATGGTTTTGGGGGGGGGGGTCATGTCCCCTGTGACCCCCCCCCTCGGACCGCGCCTGGGGGTGGCCCTATTCTACTTCACCGGGAACCAACACGGCTATATCTATACGATACGACTATATAGATATCATTTTGACTCAACCTTTATTACGATGCCATCAACGCAAAGTCAAAAGTCAAAAATCGTTTATTCTGTATAGACCATGAAAACGGCACTTACAAAACGTCAAAAATATACAAATATGTACTAAAGACTAGCTTAGCAAATGGACCACCAGTTCGAAACGCGGCCCTGGCCTGAGAAGACTCCGGCAAGAAACTCAGCGGGCTCTTTTTTTTGTCTATTTACAAAAAAATGCTTAGTTTACCAATTAAGTCTTGTATGGTTTTAGTCATGGTTTATTTTAACTAAATAAAGAAGACATACAACTTTCTTCATGCTTAATTATGACGCCAACTTTGAGGTGATGGATCAAATGGTGTTGGAAGTTTGGAGGTCGTCAATCTCGCATAGGTACGTGTTTATTTTACGGTCATAACTCTAAATCGGTTAAGAGTTCTTTTAACTGAGAAACAGGCAAACGTAGTTTTGACTAAACAGAAAAACACTGCTTAAGTATTGGCTATTTCGTGTGGTTATAACCACTGATGCTCTTGGTTCTAAAAAAAGTTGTTTTAAACATAATCATTAAGACATGGTAGTCGAGTTTGCAGTCAAAATTACTTCCTACTTTTTTCCGATCGATAAAAGTATCTATCTACTTTAACTGATTAGGAGTTTTGACTGCAACATTTAAATCAACGTCCTTTCTTATTTATACAGGCAATGTTCAAAGTTATTCACAAAGGAACAGCTGCCTAATCTCTATATCTAAGTAAGTAGACAAACAACATAATTAATACTGAAGTTGGACGGCCAAAACCACGTGACGGAGATTATGAAGTAAATGTTGAGAATAAAATTTTAATAAACAATTGCGATGTAACTCCAACATATTCCGTATACCAATGATATCATTCATACATACATACATATAATCACGCTTTTATCCCCGGAACGTTACGCAGAGATGAATTAACACCCACATTTCACCAATCATTGTATTAGGTCCCACGTAATAGGGGGTGAGCGTACTGCCATATTCCGGGCACTATTGTTGACTCAAGCTATGCATCTGAGGCTGAGTTTGGGCTGTATATATCTGTCTGATGTTAAACAGCACTATCCCTTAGTCGCCTTGTACGACATCGCATGGGAAGAGATGGGGTGGCCCAAATTCTACTCTGCCGGATACTGTGGCAATGATATCATACGCAACTATTTTTTATTATTTGTAATACTAACACCCGTATCCACAAACAATACTTCGCTATGCGTACTACCAAAACTGTGCAAAGAACGACAAATTCTCAGTGCGTTCGTTTTCGCAAGCCTTTTTATTCATTGATAACACTTAAGTAATACTTCGTTGAGGGAACGCACTGCGTTAGATACTGCTCCGTGATGTTTGTGAATTAATTTTACCAGCCCTATGCGCTCGAGCACACTATGAGACCTCACAGTATTGTTTGTGAATACGGGTGTAAAGCTCGTAAATGGTGCTAGGTGCTACCAAAGTAGAGAACAGCGGTTGAGAAACAGAGGCAGAAAAAGAGGTTCTCAAAGATTTAATTTACCGTGTTGACATATAGCACATACCTATAGCAACACACCTAACCACAATATTGAATGGATGTGTTGATTCAGATGTATTATTCTAATGTAGGTAATAAAACAGAGCAGTCAGTGTGTCGTCGATGTAGTCAACAAGAAATGACATGACGTCACAATCACTTCGTTAACCTACTTACATAAATACTTATATGTATATGGGGTAAAGTAAAATATGTTATACCATCTTGGGGCGCAAGCTTCTTGCGATTGTCAACAACAAGTTCACTAGACATACATAAAGGTGGGTCTACGATAGACGAGTCGAGCACGAGCGGAGCACGAGCCGAGTCAAAATTCCTGTAGTGTGGACCGCCGACCGCCGACCGACGTACGAACCTCGAACAAGGCAGCTGAGGCAGTGACCTCACTGCCTCAGCTGCCTTGCCTATCGATAGCTGCCCCAGGTACCTACCTGGGGCAGCTATCGACTGCATCATCATCACATTTCTTTGTCTAAAACTTTTGTCTAAAACTGTAATTCCGATACAATACTAGACTAGCATAGGCTCGTGCAAAAAATTGCAACCTCTTTAAAATATCACGGAAGGCAGGTGGTTTGTTAATAAAACTAGTTACATGTCCGTGTGCCTATCAGATTCTCAAGAGAACAAGAGGTTCCTTCAAACGGACAAGGTCCCAAAAATATTGGCAAGGATCTGCTAACGGCTATATGGTGCTCCTTGGGCAGACCGCTTCTTTCGGCAATAGCTCATAGGCCTGCTAAGGAGCTCTCTGATACAACCACTTCATGGTGCTCTCGTGGCCACCGGCTCTGGGGACATTTTAACATTTGCCTTATATTTATCTATATTTAGATAAAATATTAGGTATACCTTAAATTGTAGAGTTTTTTTGGTTGCTCGTGCTATCTCAGCAAGTGGATATCTATATGTTTTTGCATTAGATAGTCCATTTATTGAGGAAGACCATAGGCTTTATATATCATCACGCTGCTACCCAAGGGACCCGAGCAGTAGTCACAAATGTCAACAAATCCGACAGATTCCCATACCTATACATATATCTAATTGGAAACTAAAAAAATACGGGCATATAGGTGGGGCTTTACCTATGGGTTAAAGGGGTGCAATGGCGGTTCAAAGTATGTCACGGGCTGAGCCGAGGATGACTATTGACCAGCTAGTCGAATATGTAATGACAAGATACCACACACGTAAATAACTATCTGATTTTGTGTTCCAGATGTGCGTACGCATATGGCTAGAGGTGGGGCACGCGTGCGAGCCGCGTCGATCCGCCCTAGGCCGAGCCCTAGCGTTGGACTGGAGCGTGTGGGTGCGCGGCATGAGCGGCTGCGACATCAGCCCTTTCGTCCACAAGGTCGTGTTCCACCTTCACCCAGCCTCAGCTTTCGTTTACCCTAAGAGAGGTAAGTTACTTTTTTTTCGTTCTCCAAACTCATATAATAGAGAGAGGTACATTTATACATATATTATCTAGACATAAAATTGAAGAGTCAGTTTGTATCTAATATAAAATATTAAATAATAAATAAGCATTATCTTGTCGTGGGAGACCTTGGATCGTTTTGAAATACTTTACCAGTTAAGGGACCCCTGACACGAGAATGACGGTTGAATTAACTTAAAATTACAAGGTGTTGGTATCAAAGTTAAAAAAGGACTGGAAGGAACAACACAATTTTTTTTTTTACTATTTGGGGGTACTTTTTGTAAAGGGAGTTTTAAAAAAAAATTGGTTTTTAATTGATGTATTATACAATATACATAGGTATAGGGTACTTAAATATAAACTTTTTATTAATATTTTTTTTATTTTCACTGTCGTGTCTGTCAGACTTGGCAAATCTCGCAAATGGCTGAACCGATTTTCACGGGACTTTCACTGGTTCGTTTACCGGGTTGTTCTATCCTCTATTGCAGTAGGTATGTACACTAACTTGTTTCAAATGTCATAAGATGGTAGCAATTGATTTGTCTCTGTCTAGCTGTTTATAAACATACTTACGTGAATAATTAATTATATCCATAATCAAACATAGGTACGTCAACTCGCGACTTTATCACACTTGCTTGATTATTTTGTTGTCAACCTACTGCTTTATCTCTACGACTTTGCCCTCTGTCGTATATCTGTTTTTTATGGAGCAATGACGACTGACTACTACAAATATTGTTACAGTACTCCAGGAGCCGCCTTACGAAATCCAAGAGTCTGGCTGCGCTTCCATCGACATACCGATACACGTGTACCTGAAATATAGCAACAGGCCAAAGAAAATACGACTGCGTTACAGTCTGCAGATCGAGAATAATAACAAGAGCAGTTCGGAATCGCGCTGCATCTATTACGACTTCGAAAACCCGTCGGAGCAGTTGTGCAAGGCACTCATGAGTGGCGGCGGCGAGCTCGTGGCGCGCGCCGGCGCGCCCCGCCGCGGCAAGCAGCTGCTCGTCGTGCTGTCCGACAGCGGCGACGAGCGGCCGCACGGGCTCGCGCACCACAAGAAGTACAAGTTCGTTGAACCCGTCACATGCAGGCACGGACCGAAAAAACGGACCAAATCGTACATATTCGACGAGATCTGTGGAAAGTGCGGTAACTCGATTTATGCTGACATCAAGAAGCAGCTCAAGACTGTTAGCATGACCGACGACGAGATAAATTGTGTGTCGCAGTTATATTTCTCGTACTCCAACTATGAAAAATCAGCGCCTCCTTCGAATAGGTTACTGCTGCCGCCTATCTCGGATCCTATTTACATAGCGCCGGAGCTCTCGCCGGCGTTGAAGAAAGCTCTCAAGAAAGTGGAGGATGATTACAAAATGCTATGAGTCGACCGCGACGTGCCTTTATCAGCAGTATCAGTGTTGTGTTGTGATAGCTAACGGTGCCATGAGAGACTTGTTGCAAAAATATTGTTAGACGAAACAAAACAGTTTAATAAACTATATTTATTATTTTATATACGATTTTATAGACTACTTAAGTACTGGGATGTTCGACTGTTGTTCATAAGTTAAAGTAGGTAGGTATTACCTTATTCTAGTTGCTAGTTAAACGAATACGAAATAATGTGTGCTGTGAGTAAGATCTCAATAACGTAATACAGATATCTATTTTAAACCTGTATATTTTATGAAAATATTATTTTATGAAAGTTCTTTTACTTAGTTATGTACTGAAATAATAAGTTATAGTCAGGGTTGTGACTTATGTAATTGAAAATGTGTGTTGTTTTGTGTTCTGTTACCGCACATGATGCATGTGCGTATTAATAAATTATAATGATCGTTATATGATTGAGCGACAGGGTAATAACGTAACTAGTTATTGAATAAACGTACCTAAGGTTATAAAATAAATAAAATATAAATTTAGCAACGATAATGATACTGAAATAACGAAACCAGTTACTCGTTGCTATCGCGTTAAATAGAATTACTGTTACTTTTATAAAACTAGAACGAGTCGTAGATTTTACTCTATGTTATAGATATTATGTTATTTGACCGACAGGTTGTTGATATTTTAAATAAAACCTATGTTCAAGGATTTATTGTTTTATCCTACTAAATATTTTTCTTTATATACCTCTACCCTATTCAAAGCAGTATAGGTAATCCATGTTTGGCCAGATGTTGTCGACCGAGCACTTTTGAAGAATCCCGAGATTCTCCTTACTAAGCTAACTGAAAAAACTGTGTCTGACCTGGAAATCGAATCCTCGACCTCGTGCAAAACAGGCCCAATACCAACCGAAACACTACCAAGTCAGTCGTTCTGGTAGGTAGCTTAATATTTTTTAATTTTTTTATACCACTTACGTAGCAGAGAAGTACACCGCCCACCTGATGGAAAGTGGTTAGGTACCGTGGTCTATGGACATGTACAACACCAGGGGCACACTCATGCTGCCGACCCTGTAAGAAAATTCTAATTAAATTCTCATATAAAAGCGTCTTGAGGTGATGTTGACTTTTTCATTTATTGCCCGTGGTCCTACTACCTGGTCCTACTGATAGGACCACGGGCAATGTTTTTGTCCCTAGTTCAATCAGTAGGACCGTAACAAAAACATCATTCAATGTTGACTCGAGCCATCTGAGGCTGAGTTTGAGCTGTCTGGTGTTAAACAGCCCTATCTCTTAGTAGCCTTGTACTACACCGCATGGGAAGAGATGGGGTGGCCCAAACTCTACTGTTTACGAACTGTCGGACACTTTTTATATAGGTACTTTGTAAGGAATGCCGTTGGGGTCTGGGCAGATTTGGAAGTTTTCTTTTTAATTTAACAATGTTTATTTCATCTTCGTTGGGTGGAGTACTTTGAAGATTAATCTGAAGATCATACGTCTTTGGATGTTTGGATCTACGTATGGGCTCGCGCGTTTAGGCATTTCGTATGGCTTCAGTCAAATATAGCTTTCCCATTTCAATACTCGAAAAATATTTTCAAAGCTGTTCCTTGAAAATATTATTCGTGTATTGAAATGGGTTTTTATTGAAGTCTACTTACTTCATGTTTGACTCTGTTGAAATTATCACGACTGAACCGTAAAATTGCCTAATTTGGTCCCTAATGCAATAAATATGCATTTTGAGCTACACAATATTTTGTTCCTCTATACTCCGTTACAAGGTTACGTTGTCAAATTTTGATGAAACTTCAAAAGGGGCATATAAAAATGTGCTCTGTGACATAGCAGTCGAACGGTGCTAACGCTCGCTACGCCACATAGCTAGGTCGTTTTTAAAAATGATTTGTCCATAAGATCATTCATTGCTCCTGATAGTTCTTAAGAATTGAGCATGAGCGGTCGCCGTGCCATGAGTGCCGTGACTATAGATGTAAAAATCCCGAATAATTCCGAATTATTCCATATTATTCGGAATTATTCCCAAATATTCTCAAATATTCCGGAATTATTCCCGCTAAACTCACCTACAAAAAATGAATTATTTGTGCTTCCACCTACCTACTAAACGAAAACTTAAGTACAAGACCTATGTAGGTAATGGTATATAGGTAGGTAGATACCGGAATATTATATATCTTGACCTCAGTGACGTCACAAAATGGACCTACTTATATGTATGTATATGCGCAGTACGAGTAACAGTACGCGTTTTTGGATGTCTTTTGTGGATTAGGTAGATTTGAGCTTCTCCGCCACCATGGTACCCCGTGTACCATGGTGACGGAGAAGCTCAAATCCACCAATCATAGACCATATCAAACCAATTCGAGCATCTCTCGCGATTTGGGGTCAAGTCAAGATGTACGGTAAGTACCTACTTATTTTATTATAATATGTAGGTAATATTATATAATATGACTACAACTTTCACACAGATACTAAAACAGCGACTTTCGACCTTAATCACATTATCTTAATTACGTGTCTTTTTGCGCTAATAGATGACACTGATTACGTACGAATATAAGAAAAAAAACTCGATTCTATGTCATGTCAATAAGGTCGAAAATTGCTTGCACTACGTTTTTTAAGGTTTTTATCCCCAGCATCCTTAACTAGTCTGTGCTATGTAGCAAATAGCCAAATCGGACCGATCTTATCGGATATCTATGTGAAAACAACATAATAATATGGTGTCGGATATCGGATGTCGGCCATCGTCGTCCGATACGGATATGGATGGTGTGAAAACACTCTTAAAGAGTTTAAAAGTGTATAAGTAGGTACTCAGGAAAACATAAGTCTTAGACTGTATTTTCTTAATTATACCGATAGGTATATACACCAACTAGCTGTTGCCCGCGACTTCGTCCGCGTTAAGTTCGGAATGTTGTTCATCCCCTATTTTATCCCCTTGGGGGTAGAATTAATCAAAATCCTTTCTTAGCGGATGCCTAAGTCATAACATCTACCTGCATGCCAAATTTCAACCCGATCCGTCCAGTGGTTTGGGCTGTGCGTTAATAGATCACTATGTCAGTCAATCAGTCAGTCAGTCACCTTTGAGTTATATATCTATAATCGTATAAAACGCGAATCATAACTGCATTTCGAGTCACAAGACTATCAAAAAGAGTCAAGACTCTCAATACCTACTACATCTATCTATATAAATATCGACCGGAATAATTCCGAATTATTCCGGGTCATTTGGGAATTATTCGGGATTTTTCGTTTTATCCTCATCGGAATATTTGGAATTATTCCGGCCTTACATCTATAGCCGTGACCGTGTGCATGTGAAAAGGGCCTAATGGTAGGTAGCGCCAACAAAGTCGCCCCAAGAGTATAGGGGAATATTTCGAATATCCAGCCAAAATGTGTCCAAGTGACGCAGTTGGTTCGAGCATGCCCTCTGTAAAGGACTGGTCGCTGTTTCAAGTCCCATCTTGGAGGATGATAACTAAATCTAAATCTACCTATAGATTTTACAAATTAGAACCTTTAAAAATTGTAAGTATAAAACAGTCTGCTTGCTTATTACTATAGTCTTATTATATTACACATTTATCACATAGACTTTTTTATTTTACACAATTTTGCCAACAGAGAGAAAACCTAAAAGACTCTTACTCATAGTAAAAAAATATTGTATAAACTGACTGCAAACGTCACTGTCAAAATATCGTTGAGTCAGCTGACATTCTGACACATTAGTTTTGAGAGTAGAATAGAATTCTAATTATTATGTTGCTAGTTTTCAAGGTTCCTAACAATCCTAACTAATTCCGCATTCGCATAATTTATGTAAACTCAACAACAGATATCAGAAGAATAATTTTCTTACAACAAAAATACTTGATTTGCAACAAATTCACCTCAAGTTTGTATTGTTCAAGTGAAAATGGTTTGTGTTCCTTGTTTCATCATTCCTGTGTTGTTGTATTTATGGCATAAGTTTATTCAACCTTATGTTTTGCGGTACTGGAATCCTTGGGCTGTAAAAGACGCTGATGGCAACGTTACGACGGAATTCCCTTTCAAGTGCGAAGGAGGTGTGTGCGCATTTAGCGGAAAGAAGATTGAAAAAAAAGAAAATGAAGAATCCGAGAAAAAAGACCTCAATACTACTCCGGGGACGGAAAGAGTAAAAACTGATTGAGTATTTCGAGAATAGAGAAATATTAGCTATCAAAATTATTAGCCTTTTCAATACGAAATCGACGGGTATTTGTAGAGCCATACATTATTCAAATGTTTATAATTTTTATTATGATTGACAATATCTAAAGACCATAGGTACTGTTAAGTTTTTGTAACTTACCAACTTCCTCTAAGAAAATCTTTGTCTTCACTACATCATACCATATTAATATATAATATTATCATAATCTCATACCTACCTATATCTCAAAGCACAACAACAGTTATCAAGAAGTGTTGTACCTCTTCTTTGGAAAGGCTGTGTAACTTGTGGGCACCTTTTGCTTTTCAATACTATGCATGTTTTACTTGACCAAATAACCACTAAAAGGCTCCTGTAATTCAACTGTTCTGATCCAGACTTCCTTTTGCACTGAATGATGCATTTATTGTTAGCTTTAAGTTTAGAATTTGATGATGAAAATAAAACAATATAGTGGGACTTTTATTTCAAGTATTTTATTGAGCTGTCTATAACATCAAGTATTATTATGTACCAGTCACTGAGAAGAATTGTTACACCATTGAAGTGTTTAAATGAAATGAGTAATAATGATTGCAATGTCTATTTCAATGTTATTATAAAAAATCTCTACTTGTATAGTATATAAACATGTAACTATCTGTGTATTCTATTATTAAAATATATGGATAATTTGATTATTTTCATTTTACCATGAACAAGTATACATGAAGTTGTAATTATGCCAATTGAAAAGGCAACCATATTAATTCTTTGGATTTGCAATTTTTAGACACTTGAAAATCTAAAGGTCATCAATAATAATGATGGGGATTTGCATTTCAAAATAATGACAGTTAAAATGTTCAACCATTTTAGGTATCCAATTTTTAATACTAAACTTAGTACCTATCTTGTATTACCTATTTCACTATTTGTAAGTGTCTATTATTCTTGGAAAGTTTTATTAAATTTGCTTTCTTACAAATCAGATTTTTTTCTCACCAATAGCTTTATATCGATTTCCAAAATAATAAAATATAATAGATATTTTAATGTTTAATCTGTACCTTATGGAAAGCAATGGGAATGAAAAAATGATTGTTTTATAAAAGAAGTGCTGTTATACTAACATATCTATTGTTACATTTCACACTGTCTACGGACCTTAAAAATACATTCTCTTATCAATAATAGTCGGAATCAGTAAAATAGTATCTTTAATTAAGTATAAGAATAGGTAATGCAACATGTTTTATCATGTAATTAATTACAGCTTAGCTAAAATTCTGTTCTTACATAAATGAATGTAAGCAGAGATTTAAAACTAATGTATGAGATGACTTACTGAAATTCCAATTAACATTCTGAAAGATTTATAAAAAAAAAAACAGCAAACATCTAAATCGCTCAAAATACATTTGTCATTTCAGCAACTGTGGGGTCAAGTTTGGGTGTCCAGTTCAATCTTATGACCTAACTTAACAATGATCTTACACTAGAGCCTATCAATATAATGCATTTGTGAAATAAGCTCCATCATTATGCAATGATTGATCGTGCAAAATTATTGTTTTATTTAATAAAGAAATTGCTGCATGTCATTAAATATACACACCTATACATTACAATGAAATAGCTGCTTTTAATTTTTTTTAAACATGAAATATTGAGAAAACTCATCTTTATGAACCTACGGCGAATGTTGGAAGCGAAATAAAAAAGGGGCAAATGCATTATATTAAAACGGAACCAAACAAACATGCAGTACTTTAGCATCCTAACATCCATCTTAGGTCAACATTTCAATAAACATTCAATTTAAAGCAAAACAACATGTCCTTGACATTCTGGCACATTCCTTCCATCACTGGTTCATTTATTTTACATTCTTTAATTCTACTTCAAACACTAAGGTCGAATTTGGTGGAATCACTGGGGGGGAACCTTTCGCTCCGTACCTGAAATTAAAATTGACACTTATTTTAAAAACATTTGTCATGGTTGCACTGAGGTGTTAACGTCTCCCTCTCTTAATCGGTTTCTAAAGCTTTTATGAGAGCAAGACAAAATGAAAAGAAATGTGAAGAAATGTGCGCCAAAGCCTCGATTGCTTCACGCACAATGGCCCAAAAAGGAGGCTAAATGCGGACGAAAGAGTCCTCTTTTCTCTTTCCAGGACTCGCCTGTCAATCAACAGATTAATGTTAGCTTCGACCACAACAGTATATTTATTTATTCATTTACATTTTATGCACAGGTAATTGTACAAAGATGGACTTAATTTTTTATTTATTTAGACTTCAATCAACAAAATCAGTACCATTTTAATGCCAATAAAGTATGTATATGTGGTGTTCAGCACCAAGCAAATATATCTATAACACATAAATTAATTATACTTACGCCATTGTAGGTGGGCAGATGATCTTCCTCTTGCCTCCAACCTTCATGCCGGCAATACCAACATCCCAGCCTGAGATCACCTCCTTAGATCCCAGCCTGAACTTGAAACCAGGTCCTTTCAGGCAATTGTCGAACATTTTGTTGTTCTGCTTCAAGCGGCCTTCATAGTATACCTAAAAATAAATTATAATAAATTGGAAAAAGCGAAATCAATTCTCGGGCGGGACTCGAACCCGCGATCTTTCCCTTACAGGGGGAACGCTCTGACCACTGAGCCACCGAGCTTCGCCCGAGAGTGATCCAATTTTTCCAATACATCCATCTTACGGCGATGGTGAGAGTAATCTACCGATATTCGTACGAACTATCGGAACCAATGAATGATGTTGCAATCATTTTTAAACATTGATTTTTGATAACTCAGCACAATCAATTGAGATAATTTTTAAAGCAATTAGTCTGCTAAACTAAACAAATTATAATAAATTGGAAAAAGCGAAATCAATTCTCGGGCGGGACTCGAACCCGCGATCTTTCCCTTACAGGGGGAACGCTCTGACCACTGAGCCACCGAGCTTCGCCCGAGAGTGATCCAATTTTTCCAATACATCCATCTTACGGCGATGGTGAGAGTAATCTACCGATATTCGTACGAACTATCGGAACCAATGAATGATGTTGCAATCATTTTTAAACATTGATTTTTGATAACTCAGCACAATCAATTGAGATAATTTTTAAAGCAATTAGTCTGCTAAACTAAACAAATTATAATAAATTGGAAAAAGCGAAATCAATTCTCGGGCGGGACTCGAACCCGCGATCTTTCCCTTACAGGGGGAACGCTCTGACCACTGAGCCACCGAGCTTCGCCCGAGAGTGATCCAATTTTTCCAATACATCCATCTTACGGCGATGGTGAGAGTAATCTACCGATATTCGTACGAACTATCGGAACCAATGAATGATGTTGCAATCATTTTTAAACATTGATTTTTGATAACTCAGCACAATCAATTGAGATAATTTTTAAAGCAATTAGTCTGCTAAACTAAACAAATTATAATAAATTGGAAAAAGCGAAATCAATTCTCGGGCGGGACTCGAACCCGCGATCTTTCCCTTACAGGGGGAACGCTCTGACCACTGAGCCACCGAGCTTCGCCCGAGAGTGATCCAATTTTTCCAATACATCCATCTTACGGCGATGGTGAGAGTAATCTACCGATATTCGTACGAACTATCGGAACCAATGAATGATGTTGCAATCATTTTTAAACATTGATTTTTGATAACTCAGCACAATCAATTGAGATAATTTTTAAAGCAATTAGTCTGCTAAACTAAACAAATTATAATAAATTGGAAAAAGCGAAATCAATTCTCGGGCGGGACTCGAACCCGCGATCTTTCCCTTACAGGGGGAACGCTCTGACCACTGAGCCACCGAGCTTCGCCCGAGAGTGATCCAATTTTTCCAATACATCCATCTTACCTACCCTAACCTAAAAATAGATATTCGTAATAGTAATAGTAGCTTTGAAGTTAATTTAAAAAAAAATGGCATAATTAATAAGACTAAAATTTACCAAAATTGGTTTACTATAAATTGATTTGCATCACAGTAGAGAAATATTGTTAAGTGTATTTATTTATTCAATTATTATTAGGTATTTGGGCTCTTGCACATGGTGGGCTGCTATCTCTGCCTACCCCAGACAGAAACAAAGGTGTGACAAAGTATAATGTAGTAAAGACAGTTAGTAATTATGAAATAAAATTACCATGACGATTTTGCCGGGTTTGGCAGCAGGTCCATTGCCAACCTTCATGTCCTCGATGCTGACTCCCCCAGTTAGCTGCTTCTTCTCCTTTTTGTCTGCCGCTGCATCGGGAGCCTCTTTCTTGGCTTCTGCCTTCTTCTTCTCAGCTTTCTGTGGGCCTTCCTCTTTCTAAAAAAAAAATGTGATTACAATAATTTAACTTAATTGTTTACATGATATTTTCTAAAGTTTACGGATTCAGCCTGGTCGGCTGAGGAAACTTTGGCGGAACGACACTGATTCCTCTGCCCCAGAGGGGTAGGATGTAGCAATGTATAAAGGTGGAAAAATCTGGAGGTCTTTGCCCAGCAGTGGGTATGGTATCACGGGCTGGTATCCGCTACTCCACGTCGGTTATGCGGCTTATGCGTGAAAGCCAGCAGTGTAAAGGTTAGTATTAGTACTAATCTAAAATAGCTCTACCTTAGACTTATCTACACCATTAACTTGGGGCTGTTTGTTCTGCTGTTGCAGTTTCTTCTTCAAGCGTCTCTTCTGTGACTTGGACAGTTTGGACATGTCAACGGCGCCATCCTCCTTGCTGGTGTCTAGCGTGGTGTCTGCCTCCTCAGCTGCCACTGCCTTCTTCTTCTTTTTTGGAACAGCTTCCTCTTCCTCGGAGGCGTCTTCTTCCTCATCAGAAGCTTCTTCTTCCTCATCCTCGTCGTCCTCTTCCTCATCACTGTCATACCATAAAATATATTTAGACATAGGACATAGGTCAACAATTTCATATTTTATCCTATGATAAAATATGAAATTGTTGACTTTTTTTTGTTGTTGTTGATGATGTTACAATAAATCATCAGTAACTCAATGCTTAGGGGCTGTCCATTAATCACATGAGGCTCAACAAGGGGGGAGGGGTGGTGGTTCGGATAAAATCACGAAATATCACCAGGTGGAGGGAGGGGTATATTGAGATATCACATGTATTTATTTTTTCTTATAACTCGCGATTTTTGTCACGATTTTTAGTTTTCTAGCATTCAATAATTAATTTAAAAATACATGTGATTTTGGCTAGGGGGGGAGGGGGGTAGTCTAAAACCTCACCATGGGGGAGTTAGAAAATTGCTAAAAAAACATCACGTGATTAATGGACAGCCCCTTACTTATTTAAACTGTACACTACAGTCTACAGTATTGCAGAATATATATTATATGATTCCTTTTTTTTCAACATAGGTTTTATTGAATAACAGTTTGTGTGTGTTGTGACAGTTTGTGAAGTGATGCAAGCAGAGTGACAAAGACAGAATGTCCTACACAACATGGATACTAATATTTTATAGAAGAAATATTTGCTATGAATGGGATCAGAATTCCACACAGACAGAGCTGCGAGCAACAGCTAATGTGAGAAAAATGAGTAGTGTGCTTAAAGTTTATGTATGTACTAAGGTGTCAGCACACAGTACCTGTCATCTCCCTCAGCCGATGTGTTCACTTTGAAGGATTCATCATTGTCATCTGTGTCTATGTCTTCACCATCCAGAAACTTTTGTAGTTGGTCTTCCTCCTCATCATCCGAGTCCGAACTGTCAGCAGCCGGGGCAGCTGTTTTCTTGCCTTTCTTGTCAGCCTAATATATGATGATGTTAATATATTACTAGCATCAACCTATTTCTTAATAGAGCTTTAAGTTGAAAGTCAGAATAAAAAATTGAGATTGACTTGACTCCGAAGGTCTTAGTGGGGCCCCATACACAAATTTCTTTTATGTAACTGGCATCAGTCAGCCTTGTGATCTGAGGCCTTCAGAACCCAGGGTCCGTTTTTTCCAGCCTAACCCTTTACTAACAAAAGCAAATTATGCTGAGCTAGAAGGGAATAATAGTGGCAATTTCAATTACTAATATTCTTTAAGAATAAAAATTAACAAAATATAGTACCTTGGCCTTCTTACTAGCTGAAGTATCATTACTGTTCTCCAATTTCCTCTTATTCTTGGCAGGTACAAGTGCTGGAGCCTCTTCTTCTTCTTCATCCTCCTCAGCTTCCTCGTCATCCTCATCATCTTCTAACTCATCCTCAAATTCAGGGTCCAGGTATCCAGTTAAGTGGACATTACATCTGCCTGTAGTGTAGAGAGCATAATGTCAGTTGAGGATAATTTCAGTTGAGCATAATGTCAGCTGAGCATAATGTCAGCTGAGCATAATGTCACTTAAGAATAATGGTATCACTATCACACAACAAAAATGAATTTAATGTGGTCTGATCACATCTAAATTTAGACTTGAATGTCCCCTGGACTGAATTAGGTCAAACTGGAGGAATGATAAATTGTCAGCTTATAGCAATTATAGATTTTTAATAAGTACGGCACTTATACATAGAATAAAAATCCATACAAGATTGAATAAGTTGAAAAGTCTACTTCACAAAAATTAAATTGAGTATAAGAACCAGTACAATAATTGTTAAATATTCTCAAACTTATTTGTAAATTGGCACTTTATTCAATAATAAACAACATAACAAAATGCAAAATTACATTTACCAGTAGTATTCCAACTAGAAATTATGCTTTTTCAACTTGATAAACTTATTCAGATTTTGTAAGGAAATAACATTTTGGTAATAAAAGTAGGCACATTTTATACTAACCATTTGTTAAAAACGATATTGAGTCTCCAGTTTTGAAATATAAGTCAAGTGGTACTTGAATATTCTTTGTCTTTTGTAGTGTGCAGACTAGGAAATTTTTTCCATCAACTACCACCATGACTTGACAAGCGTCATTGTCGCCTGTTGAGATGTCCATGGCAGCCTGTGATATGTGGAACGGCTTCTCCACCACCTGTGTGTACCGCTTGTTGGGTTCCATAATGAGTCCTGCGAAATATCAATATATATAAAAATCAATGCCACTTTTCGTTTGTATGTTTAGGCTTTGTTTGGACTATTTAGTAGATGGTTGATGTGAAGTTTGCACAAAATCGGTCGAGCGGTTCTTGATTTAAGCGGTAGGAAGTTTGTGGGGTCAGCTAGTCCTACTAATATTATAAATGTGAAAGTTTGTGAGAATGGATGTGTGGATGTTTGTTACTCTTTCACGCATAAACGTCTGGACCGATTTGGTTGAAATTTGGTATGTATATAGGTTATACCCTGGATTAACATATAGGCTATATATATCAGCGATGAACGGGATCAGAATTCCACGCGGGCGGTGCCGCGGGCAACAGCTAGTAATTATTTACTTCAGTTATTTTTTTACATCAGATTGTTTTTAAGAATATTAATAAACAAAATAACTAATATTCCCCCTAACCCCTCCAGCTAAGTTAACATGTTACTAGTGATAAACAGAACTGGCTTTATGTTAGTTGAATCGCTAACATGATATATGAAAAATCAGCTGACTATTTCATTAAGAAAACCTGAAATAAAACTATTCTGGATTAAGTTGTAAGAAAACCTGAAATAAAACTATTCTGGATTAAGTTGCAACTTTTATTTGGTATTGTGCCATCACTGAGAGTAGCGACTTAGGATGCATTACAACTTAGCAAAACATAAACTTTAATTTTATTTTATTTTGACAATTGCAAATCTTGACTATAAGTAAATTGTAATATTGATGGGGCATGAATTTTGAGTTTATAACTCAGACTTTGTCGAGTAATTTTCATATTACTCAACATAGTGTAATACTAATAAATCTCTAACTGACCCATAGGCATGGGCTTAAATCATACAACACCAGATGGTTTACATAGATAGGTGAAACATATTATAAGAAAGTTACTAATAATGGTTACTACTATATCCTCCTGTCAACCTGTCCAATGTATCATTGAAATATAAGTATCCAGCTTGTCCAGTCAGTTTTCCTAATTGGACACACATGTGCTAGGCTAATTTTTTTGTGTCACTTAGGCTAGAGATAGTTTATAGTTCTTGCAATTTGAATATCTGTAGTTTTTCGGTACCTACTATCGTAGATTTAGCTCCATGCACGAACACACACATAATCCAATAGACCAGACCGGCACGGTACGGCAGTAAAAATGTTATGTTGCAGACATTTTGTATATTTTGGAAATAGCGCAAATTCACAAGTGTTGTTGGTTATTCCAATATGCTATAAAAAACATCAACTACATTATAAGGTTCAAACACGTGGTGGTCGTGATGACCGGCTTATTACTTACCCCAAAACATTTTGTTGTATTTCGGAATACTTTTTCACAAATATATGACTGAAGCTAGCAGTCCAATATAAGACTGCAGTATTATTGGCACAGGGTTAGAAATGTCGATTTTGATATAAATTATCTATAAACCGAACATGTGGATTACAATGTACGCGGCAAATTCAGGAACTCAGCTCGGCAGAAAAACGAAATGGAGTCTTTTCATTCAAAGTTTTTTTTTTTAATCGAGACGGTCTCTTATTGGTCTGGCAAAGGACCGTGATCCATTCATTAGTCATAGACAATAGGTGTTATTTTCACAGGCGTTCTATTTAATTTTGTGCTAGATAGACCACAAAAATGAAATTGATAATTTCTAGAAAACGAGCAAACAGTTATTGTATATAAATGATATCCTTATATATTTTATATTATACTTACTAGCTGTACCCACGATTTCATCCGCGTGAACTAAGGTCAGTCCAGGTTTTAATTTTTTGTACGGAACCCTAATAATTTATGCCTTATAACATCAGTTATCTGCAGTGAAAATCCTATCAAAATCGGCCCAGCCACTTCGGCACTTCAGAGAGTTTCAGTTACAAAAACCAGGGTATACCATAACCGTCGACTCCTATGACCATAAACTAAAGATTTATAGAATTATAGACTGCGATACTCTTTGTTGCGAACCATTGACACTATTTAGTTTTTATTTTTCTTCCGTCTTTTTGTATCTGTCAGTGTAACATACTACAGTGTTTCAGCCATGGTAAATAATTTTTTTAACGAATAATCTAGCAAAATCTGTGTAATCTTATGGAAATGTGACTTAAGTGCTTCATAATTTTACTTTTGGAAGATAATACTCTATCCGGTGAAGTATATTTTAATGATAACCTCTTCTCTTCCAGGGTCGTGTAAGGACTAAAACCGTCAAGAAAGCGGCTAAGATTATCATTGAGAAATATTACACAAGGTTGACTCTTGATTTTGATACTAACAAGAGAATATGTGAGGAAATCGCCATCATTCCCACCAAGCCTCTACGCAATAAAATTGCTGGGTAAGTCTCGCTCTTAGCGTATGTCTTACTTCAAATTATATACAAAACATGTCAACATTACCTATATGCAAAAAGCTTTGTTGTAAATAATAAGTATGTCAGCAAGTGGAAATGTGTCAGCCATAGAATCATCAAACAATTTAGATGTCACAACACTGACATTCCTTAGTGCATAATCAGCACTGCTTGCTATAAATTTTCTTGGTTTTGATGAGAAATTGTCATGTTCCTGTAGTCTTTGAACAACTGGCCCCTGCTTCCTTTTCCACTATTTACTTCTGTTACTGGTCGGGATGAACAGAATTACAATAAAATTCTGTGGTCCAATGAAATCTTAGTGTGTTATGTTATAGTACGGATTAATTATTGTATGTAATGTGGTGTAAATAATATTTATAGTAGGTACATAATGTTTGGTGGAATAATTAAATATTCTCTTATGTCCAACGGCATAGATTCTACCACAGGCTGTAATTTGTAACTGAACCGTCAATACCTAAGTGTTCATTCTCAAGACTTAATTTGTTATAATTTAAACCCATCCATACCATTAAATTCTTTTTTCAAACTTACATACTTCACAGCTCTGTAGTGTTTACACAATTTACAAATAAAATTGCGCTGAGTATGTATGTGATGTCCCTTTGCATTTTCATCACAAACGAGTATGGCTTGACAGATGTGGCTTTTTTTTTTCATATTTCACAAGTTAAAAAAAAATGAAAGGGTCATGGAAACAGGAACAGTATTCCACAAGGACAAAGCCATGGGCATCAGAATTGTAAAAAAATACAAAAAAAAATTCTTGAATAATGCACAATTGCCAACCTACTGTAAAACTAGAATTATAAAAACTTTATAAACAATCATGTCATATAGTAATAACAAAATCTCTATACAGGTTCGCAACCCATTTGATGAGGCGTCTCAGGCACTCCCAGGTCAGAGGAATCTCTATCAAGCTGCAAGAAGAGGAGCGCGAGAGGCGTGATAACTATGTGCCCGAGGTATCTGCCCTGGAGCATGACATCATTGAGGTTGACCCAGACACCAAGGACATGTTGAAGATGCTAGACTTCAATAACATCAATGGTCTGCAACTCACACAGCCTACCACATCAGGAGGCTATGGTGGCAGACGTAATTAAGTATAATAAAATAATTATCGAAATTACTGTTGTTTAAATTATTTAGTAATACTAGCTTACCCCGCGGCTCCGCCCGCGTGGATGTCTGTTATCGCGACCAACTAATCTATCTCTATACCAAATTTCATCAAAATCGGTTCAGTGGTGTAGGCGTGAAAGCTGTAACAGACAGAGTTACTTCGCATTTATGATATTAGTATGGATATGGATAATGAAAATCCTAGTTGAAATCTAAAGCATAATTTCGGCAGAACTGATGATATTTTAGAATAGAGGCCTTTATATTTTTAAATATCCCCAGTGCCGTCTTAGGCCAGCGCCAGACGCTCCAACCCGACCATCCAATCAACAACCAGTATTAATGTAATAATAATAATTAATACATCAATACTGGCTGCCGATTGGGGCGATTGGACGGTCGGATGGTCGGGTTGGAGCGTCTGGCGCTGGCCTTAACCATACAGGGCGCGGGGCCGCAAAAACTCAGATTGCCCCTCCCTTTTTTTTAACGCACGTATTCCCTTAGCTCCAGCTAACGATAAGGTGAGTGATTTGATATTAGACTCAAACCTTACGGTGATATCATCCGGTTGTCGTTCGATAAACTCGTGATAAACTGTTAGTGGGTGGCCGACTTTAAGTCCAACGATTTGGGCAACCCTGGCCGTGGCTTTCGTGCTGCCAGTGCTGCCACCTGCCACGAGAGTATCCAGTATCATACAGCACGGTCAACACCCTCCAAAAGCAAACCTCATACATCAATCATAGCATTATAACATAACGAACGCAACAATAACATAACATTTATCTAGCCAACCGAGTACATTATATTATTATTAAAAAAAAATTGTACTTTTGATATCAAAATGTTTAAAGTTTTTTAGTGAGTGTATCCGAACACAGCTCAGATGTTATGTTTTTCTGACATTTCATTTTGCGTACTAGCTCGGTCTCACTCGCTCCCACGCAGCTGACTATCTAAAAATTGTGATTATATATGTCGCTCTCACTCCATTCACAGGCGCTTGCTTTGCTTGCTTGCTTGTTTCGAGTAGGTAATTGAGCTTGAGGCACAGTTGCGTTTTATAGTCGTCATTTTACTGAAATATCTATGAATTAAATCGAAGTGTTGCTAATTCGTTTCTTTATTTATTATGAAGAATGGAATGTTCACATTTATTAGATAACGTCAAGGTGGATGATTTCAAAGTTGAGGACACGACGATCACAAAGAACTTCAACTGTTCAGGTAAATAGATTAATTTATTTGTGAGCAACAGCTACAATCCCTTTCAAACTAAATATATAAGGTAAAAATCACCGCTTTGTGCTCATTGCGGGAGGTTAGTTTCGAAAAATCAATACAGCGAACTTTTATAATCAGCTGTTCGAAGGGAACGGGTAGGGGGGCGCGGTATAGGTGACCGTGACTGACGATGTCGCATTTCTGACGCGGTGGGTTAAAATAATGTTCTAAACACATCACGGTGGGCTATTTTAGACTAGGAACTTGCCGACCACCATAGCCCCGCTCGCGTAAGGCATTTGTATGTTATTTGCATCGCGGCTATCGCGAGTCTACAATTCTACATTATACAGTACACGCGGAAGAGACACTCACGTATTAGATTTTATTATCTCTTGGGAGTGACTATAGACAATCTTATTAGCAATCTTGCTAACTTGGTCGCAAAATACTTGATCAAAATAATGCTATCACACACTATCTTCATGATAAAGTTTATTTTATGTACAGATAGAAATAAAATCTGTTATCATCACATTTCCTTCACTTAATAGGTTTACCTTCTGGAAACACTGAGCGCCTGTTGAAGGTATGACAAATGATTAATTGATTTGGTTTTAACCATGTCTAATGAACGAGAACCACTTGTGATGAAATAAACACAAACTAGAATGTCTATTTCCTACTTCTCCCTACTACTATTCAAAAATGCTGTACCTATAAGTATTTGGGTTACTTTAAAAACATACTGCAAATTACATTATACTATTGCTGTACAACTTCTGTTGTTCAGCAGTAGGTCTGTCTAGGTGGCACAGCAGTTGTTAGGTTGTTGGCAGTGCAAGAGGTTTCGGGTTCAATTCCTGAGTTGACCTGTCATTGATCTTTCTTTCTGCCAAGTCTAATGGTAGATGATAATAGTGTTTGTGGAACTATAACTATATCTGGTGACAAGTGGATGTATAATAGATACAATATCCCTCTGCCTATATCCATTTGGAAATATACAGATGATAATATAAGTTAGTTATAGTAAATACAGCCTATGAAATTTTTAATTTTTAATTTATTTAATTTGATTGTGTATCAAATTAAATAAATAAAAAATAAAGGTCTAAAAATGGCAGACTAAGGCATTCTCTACCAGTCAACCATAGGGTGGTGCTTTAAATTATATTTATTTTTTTCTTTTTCATGAAGAATGTGCTGTAGAGGATCAGAACTGGCTATGCCTGCAATGTGGAGTTGTGAACTGTGGCCGCTATGTAAATGGCCATGCAAAGCAGCATGCAGAGTCTTCAGATCACCAGCTCTGTATGAGCTGTGATGTCTTTTCTGTTTACTGGTAAATATTTCATTATACAAATCTAAATATTAATATGAATGGCATGCTACTCCAATGCTAAAGCATCATCATAGCGTTGGTCCTAGTTGAATACAAGGCTTTTATCTCCGAGCCCATGGTTGGCTAACTTCTCTTCTGATGCTCCAACCCTGAGAAGAAAGCCAATGCCAGAAATTTGTCCATCAATCAACAGGGGTACCACCTTGCCAGTGTGGTTGGCTTGGACCCAAAGGCCTTGGCTTAGCTTCCATACAGGAGTATCATGTTAAAACATGTGTAATGTAAACAGAAACTAATGTGTTATAATGTGGATTAGTCATTGTGACTACTGTGGTGTTATTTTAATCTCAGAAAGTGATTCATAGCTTGGTATAGTTTTATGTTCAACGGTGTATTGCTCAAATCTTTAGTTTCTATAGGAAACCTACAAGTTGTTAAGGTCAATGTACTGTTGATGTTTTTTTTTGTATAAAGTTATGACATGCTGATATAACCTCTTCCAAATTTAAAATTGTGTAGCAATACACCATTTTGCATGATGATCTCATATTTTATTTTTATGTTTTATTTATTATAATTATGTGTGTATTTATAATTTTCATTGTTGTTTTTTTTGTATATTTTTCATATGGTAAAGAAAATTGTATTGTAAATAAAAGAGGTGGATATGGCACTTAAGACAGTGACATAGACCCGTGGATAATTTACCTATCTCAATTTTTCAATACAAGCATGAGTGTAACAGCACCAATGCACCATGCACTAATCATTGAATGTGTACGAGAACAAAGTACAACTTCTGTCCAATAACGTGGTACACTTTTGACATCGTGGTAATATTGAGATAACATAATTATTCACCTTTTTTATGTTCATTACCATTTCATAAAAAAATGTGTTTTATTGTGTTTATTGTTTATTACACTGGGGCCTGATTTAGTAACGCCACGTTTTCAGAACACGTGATTTCAATTCGATTAGGAAGGTAATCGTAAAAAATACTTCTGTATTCAAGATCTATCATCAAAACAAATCTACGTTTTCGTGAGGTTATTGACCCTAACAATCACGCATAGTATAGTTGATTGACTTCGAAGTTGAGTTTTGAAGTCACACGTTTTAAAAACGTAATCCTGCTTTGGATTACACATATTGCTGATATATACTTACTTAGGACTAAAAGGGGACCATATAATCATTATTTATCTATGTAATTATTATTTGTAGCTACAAATGTGACGACTACATTTCAAATGACTTGGAGTATAAAACAATAGATAAAATAAGACAAAATATTATGCAAATACAAAGGCAGAATAATGGAGATGAGAATGGCAAGACAGAACACAGTGAAGAGAGTAAGGATGACAGTGATGCTGGCAACAGTACCGTTTCAAATAACTCGGTGACGGGTAAACCATCATCTCCAAATGGTAGCATGCACCATTGTATAATGCCCGATGTTATACCTACTAGCTCATATAGTGGATTTTCTAATAATGCTCCAGAATGTATTGACAGTAAACCCTCAAAAAGTATTAAGGTAAGACTTTTAAATAAGTTGAAAATTGGGAAAAATCGAAATCAGAGATGAGACATTCATTCAATGATCAGTTTCTATCTAAAGAGAATGAATCTTTTCAACTGTAGTCATAATATATCATCGGTAAACTTAGCATAATAATGGCTTCATTTTCATTCATTTATGTTACTTAAAATACAGTTTTTTTTACTTGGTTTAATATTGAAATCAAATTCAAAACTAAATTAAAGTAAATGTTTTTCAATATTATTCATCAGCTGTTATTTTATATTTGTGATATTTACCTTGTTCAATACCTTCTGGTTATTAATATTATCTTTATATTAACAAAAAAATTCAGGTTGAGGAACCCGTGAGAAGTTTACGACCCCGGTCACGTAAACGGACTCACTCTGATGATAGTAGTTCACAAGAGAACATCACCAACCAAACACCTAGGAAGGAGAAGAAGGGCTCGCCGTGCAATGGCAAGAGTCAACGAGATAAGAAAATTGTAGGATTAAAAAATTTAGGCAATACGTGTTTCATGAATGCGGTGCTCCAGAGTCTTAATAATATACAAGAGTTCAGCTGTTACTTTAGTCAACTACCATCTTTAGAAATGAAGACGAACGGACGTAAAGTGTATCATTCGAGGAGTTATACTAGACAAGAGATGCATGACGTGGTTATGGCGGAAGAACTAAGAAAGGTGGGTAAATACAAGTTATGGAGTAGAGTTGGGGTTTCGTGAAGTAAAAAATCCTTTATATTTTTCATAAATTTAAATTGGAAGTCAACATCCAGGTTGGGACTAGATCTTAACTAGTCTCATTCTGGGGGGAACACTGACCAATTGAGGTACCTGGATTGTCAAAATTCTCCTCTATATACGTGATAGTGTGATGTCACGGGTTCCAATCAGGTCCTCTTATTCTTTGAAATTTGGAGAAAAAGTTAGCTTACGAACTGTTTTAAAATTCCGTTAAATTTTGTTCCAGGTATTAATAAATCTGAATAGCGGATGCGGAACTAAAGGTGCTATATCCCCTGAATGTCTGTTCCTCGTCATTTGGAAGGTGGTTCCAAGATTTCGTGGGTACCAGCAGCAAGATGCACATGAATTTTTACGTTATATGCTAGATAGGTAAGAAAATCACCATCAAAGACATTCATGTATACATTCACGTCTGTAAATTCCCGAAGGGATAGACTTTTAACATAGAAAATTTCGCCAACTTTACGGTTCCATGCAATAATATATTATTAGTAAGTAGCTATTCTTTTGTATATGCGCCATATTTGAAAGCCGCCATCCGCCATATTTGAAAGCCGCCATCTTCTTGTATGACGTATCTATGAATATAATACGTCATTGGTTCCATGATAATATTTTTTTATTCAGGCTAATTTCGTCAATTTGTCAATTTTTCGTCTCGGGAATCGGACTTCGAACCACTATCCACTGAGGCAATTTATATAATTTATTATTATTTTACATAACATAACCTCACGCCTATATTCCCCGAAGGGGTAGGCAGAGGTGCTAGCACCCACCCATTATTATTTTAATATTTGTTTTATCTGATATTTTATTGCAGATTACATACAGAACTACAACAGTTACTACCAGCTGACCGAGAAGTAGGTTTCGTGCCGCGATCTACACCTGCGTCCATCGTAACGGCAGTGTTCGGTGGTACTCTGCAAAGCGAAGTACGTATGCAACTATTTATATAACAACTAATGGATGACTGATATACTAAATAGAAAGGACTCGGAAGAATAACAATAACAGGCAGTACTTAAAAAATAGCATTGCCAATTTTTTTTACTATATGAATTATTGTTATTCCTTTTATTATTTTTTACTAAATAGCAAATAAATAAAAAGTTTGCAGTTTAAAAGTACTGCAGTGTTGCAGCAACAATTTTGAAACTGGCTACACTGTACTTTATATGTTCTATACTCCATTTGAATATGTAAGTACACTAAGTACTCAACTAAAGGTAAACCTTAAAATCTTGTAGCGACTTTTTATAAAAAATATATAAATAAACTAGGCTAAGTAACTGACCAATTAGTGGTTCGATTTCGGTTTTCTTCAAAATTAGTTTCTAAACAGAAAAATATTAATATACTGAGTTTTTAAATAAACATTCTTCTCTAATATATAAAAATCAATGCCACTTTTCGTTGTTATTTTATAACTCAAGAACGGCTGAACCGATTTGGCTAATTTTAGTCTTGAAATATTCGTGGGTGTCCAGGGAAGGTTTAAAGGATGAGAAAATAGATGCAGCGGGAACGGGGAAAAATATGGCGGTACGAAGCTCGCCGGGACAGCTAGTTATGTATAAAGATACATCAATATGGTTTATGTTTAGTTAAGTACCTAACCGAATGGCGTATTTTTTTTTTATATAGGACACGTCAATTTGACTTCGCCTCGCCTCGCGTTCTACTATAAGTTCTACTAGTTAAATATAGCTAATCACAAGATCGTTGATTGCAGGTCCGTTGTCTAGCGTGCGGTACGGACAGCAAAAAGTTCGATCCGTTCCTCGACTTATCGCTGGAGCTGCCGGACGCGGGCCGACACGACGGGCCCGTGGCGCTGAGCGATTGTCTCGCCAGCTTCGTGCAGGTAATAACACAACACAGCACTTTTGGTAGACAATTAGGCATAATATAAACGTACGGTCGGCGTCAAAAGTAGATGAACATTTTCAGATTTCAAAAAAATGCATGAAAATTGTACTATTTATTACATACATATACTCACGCCTATAAATCTCGGAAGGGGCAGAGGTGTATTAACACCCACATTTCGTCAACTGTGATTTTGGGTCCTACGTAATAGGTGGCGAATCCCTTAGTCGCCATCTACGGCACCCACAGGAAGAGATGGGGTGGCCCTATCCTACTCCACCAGGAACACGGATATTTTATTTATTAATGTAATAACTTTAATCAAAATCATAATTTAAAAATATTTTTGTAGAGCCCACTAAGTAGTTCACAGCATTTTCAGTAAGAAGTACGAATTAATTTGCTCAAAAACTAATTTTTAAAATCTGAAAATGATCATTATTTACTTTTGACGCTGACTATACCTACATTGGAATTGCTACCCAAAATTTTGGGTAATTTACTATGAAACGCATTAAACTTATCTCACCTGTTGGTAAGTGATTGATTGATATGATTATGGTCGATAATGTTGCTAGTTTTGCTTGGACACACTTGCTAGTCTCAGGACTGTAATTGAATTTATTTGTTCGTATTTTCAGGTGGAAGAATTAGCGGACACGGAGCGATATTTCTGCAGCAGTTGTAAGTGTAAGCAGAAGTCAACGAAGCAGTTCTGGATACGGAGATTACCCAACGTTCTGTGTTTACATCTGAAGAGATTCCGGTGGCATAATTATTTTAGGTGAGAGCATGTTAACATTTTTTACAACCACTTTTTGAAACCCACTCTATAAACTATTGATCTGAATCAAACACAAAAGTTTGTGTTAAATTCTTCCTAGCTTACATTAAGAATCTACTTTATAATGAATTTGTCTTAATTTATTAGCTGTATTTTATTATAAACTAGCTGACCCGGCGAACTTCGTATCGCCAAATTTTATTCCACTCACATGGTATTCAGATCCCGTTCCCGCTGCACCTTCTATTTATATTATACAAACCTTGGCCACACAATAACGAACACCAAACAAAAACAATTATCCAATTTGGGTAGTCATTTGGTAGTTATGCGCGTACATACCTTTGAGGGGTTTCATTTTTATTTATATAGATACTGAACACAACTGCATAGAAGTTCACCATGTCAGTGAAACACACTCTTTTCGTTTGACAAAACATAAAATCAACGTCTATTTACGTAATGATGCTGTTGATTGATTGACACAATCAATTTTAACCTATTGCAGTTCACTGTTGGACATAGGCGTCTCACAAAATGCAGTGTGCTGGGGCGCAATTTTTAAATTCATAAATCCGATTTTTTTTTAAATATAGGACACGTCAATTTGACTTCGCCTCGCCTGATGGTAAGCTGAAGGCAAAGTCTCTGAAAAGAGGGTCACCATTACAGACACGTATCATGTTACAATGGTGGCACTCAGCTTGACGGCCTCATCACATGCTTTTTCATGCCCCACTTAAAGGACCCGGGACTGTAGAAGGTAGTAGGAGGACTATTCTAATGTGACCATAATTTCTAGTCTATATCACCTAGCTAGGAAGATATTTCGTCCATGCACCACTAATCCCGTACCCGTACGTTCTCAGGACCAAGGTGGACACGAGCATCTCGTTCCCGCTGAGTGCACTCGACGTGTCTCGTTTCGTACTGGGAGGCGGCGCGGGCCGAGGGCGAAGCGCCAGGCCGCCGGGCTTGTACGACTTGGCCGCCGTCATCGTGCACCACGGCACGGGGTACGTATACGGACATACATTATTTTGTAACCTTTTGACCCATAATGACCAATAATACAATGTTTTTTTTTTTCGCAATATGACACATTCGCATATTGACCTATTAGCATTTGGACTAAAACGCAAAATGACGCATACGTGAAAAGACATACACGTATAATGACCAACGGGAAATACGAATTTTGACATACACGCATAACGACCAAAACGCATAATGACGCTTAAGCAAAACTGCCTATACGCATAATGACCAATACCAAATACATGTTTCCCTCAAATTATTTTTTGTGAATAATAATGATACAAACACAATTCACATATACAGCACACCGCTGATTTTATGCAATTTTATGAAATAAGGATAACCTTGATTAAGAAAGGGAAAAGGAAAATTAATCGACCTCGGACGGGACTCGAACCCGCGATCTTTCCCTTACACAACCTTGCACAAAATGATCATTTACGTTAGTATAACTGTTTTTTTTTAATGATTTTTCAATTTTATTTTTTTTATTTTCGTAGTGGATGCGTCAGCGTTATGAATCAGACGGTTTAAATAATTACATAATACTTTATATTTAAATAAACAGTATAAATACGACCAATAAACACGATTTACCATTACCCTTACAATTTTATTGTTCTGTAATTGTCAAAATATACAGCAAAAAAACATCTTCGTTATATCAAAAACTGACATTTTCCATTTCCCAACAGTGCCGGCTCAGGCCACTACACGGCTTTCGCGATCAACGAGGACCAATGGTTCCACTTCAACGACCAGACGGTACGACCAGTAGACGTGGGCGCAGTAGCGGGATGTAAACCGTACATTCTGTTCTACATCCGCCGCGACGCCCCCACCCCCGCCCCCGACACGTGACACTCCCCCTACGCCCCCTTAGCCCCCTTAACCCCCTTAGCCCCCTTCACCCCCTCCTTAGCTCCCTTCGCCCCTAACCTTACGTTGATATCACTTACGTACAGTACCTGCTCCTGAGGCGACGTCACAAGCCGCCCCACGGCAGTCACATTACGCTTATTGTCCGGGACATATATCTTAGACCTAAAATGTGCTCTGTACGCGCAGTACACGTTACTTGGGAGTCTTTTGAGGATAGCACGGAGTGCTACTGCGGTGGACGAGCTCAATTTCACCGAGAATAGATTATTGCAAAAACATCCGCGAGTGCCTCGTTTGTCTGGCGATTTAAGTCCAAGATACATGTTCCGAGGTATACTGCCGTTGGGAAACAACGACGCGATCTATGCCGACGGATCCAGGCTTCAAATTTTTGCCGCACACTAGTTAAAATATAATAATGTATTAGTAACTTGTGATTTAGGTCTGGTGCCTGCTAAGAACCGCTAACTGATATGAGCCCGTACCATGAATCCTTAAAACAGGTCAATAATTGAATGGCTGTTATACTACTAACTGCATAAATAACTTTGTAATCTCATATAAATGTATAGGATTACAAAGGTACATTTGCAGTTGGTAATATGACAGCCGTTCAATTATTGACCTGTTTTATGAGTTCATGGTAGGCCTGCTGATGCATTTCATACTACGCTAGTCACTAAAATGACAGATTTAGTAACTTTAACACTAAAAAATGTCAGTACTGTTAACCCCTTCAGCTAAACTAAAATGCTTGAGTTAGGAATAGGTTCACGTCGGTAGTTTAATGGCCGGTATTCGAACCTGGGACCTCTCAAAATAGCATAAGAAAAACCTGTAAAGTGGAAATATGATTCAATTTAGTGACTTGCGTTGTTGTGTAATAGTCCATTATTATGAAAAGTGAAGTTTTTCATGATTTTATGTCAGTAAGTAACGATTGGTTGCTGTGTCCCTGTAATAAATATACAGGATGATTTTTTCAAATGGGCGTGTATAACCATATCCGAAATTATGAAATGGCGAAAAATGCCTGAGCTAAGAGCCTCTTTTTCAAATTCATGATTTAAAAAAAATGAAAATAGAATCTAGATTATTATTATACCATTTCATAGTGTCACATTACCTAGACTATCCACATCCAGTTGAAAAAATCACTCAGTAAAAAATCAATATTCAAAGGTTGAAAAATATTCTAAACTCAAAACTATTTCTTATGAATTATATCTACTAATTAATAATAAATAGAAACCGTTCAAATAGATTGAGGAAGCGGTAGTAACATGGTTACGTGTATCAACAAGCAATTTTATAATAAAAACTTATTTATTTCGTCTGCATGGCATACGGCGTGCGAGAATGTGTGATATTGATCGCAGTGATTATTATATAGAGTTTTGCGCATTTTAAAAGTAAATCATGTAGTTAAAATATATCCCCACTTATATAACTTAATAAATTATACAGCGTGTACACACGGCAAAGGAAATAAGTACCTATACACTTTTTCATATAAAGTTGTATACTTGCCTCCTTTGCCATCTGTACATTTCAAAGTTCGTAATAAAAGCATTCCCGTGTTATAAATTGAGCGGGGACTCGATTCTGCTAAAACAAAACTACTGTCATACCACGGACACTGCAAAAAAATCATTTAATTTTAGACTTCAAAGTAAAATTAAAATGTATTTTTGTTAGATTGAATTAAAGTGTAATGAAACTCATTTCATTCAATTTTGGACGTTAAATCCATAGTAATAAAGTCTTAACTTTAATGCCATTTTTGCAGTATCTGTGGTAGAATTGCTTTAGCAGAATCGAGGGACTGGTCTCAAACATTCTGTAAAATTAGGATTCGTACAAATATTAGCTGCCTTTACAAGAAGAAGGATTATATCTTACCTGTATAAGGAATTTATTGAAAATAGAATTAGAATATCAGTATAATAGTAAATGAAACTAATATGATACTTAAATACCCCAGAGGGGCAATTCTACTAATTGATGAAGAATCGATTTCGCGTCGATTTGCTGTTAAAAATAAAATAAAATATTAAAAACGGTAATTTTATTTTCAGAACGTTGATATCGTATTCGTTTTTAACGTTTGATCAAGCCAAAATTAATTAATAAAGTTTCATTGCGAGAATTGGCCCTCTTTTCATTAAGATCGTGAACGTATTTGACATTTAATTGGATTTTGACAGCCAATCGAGTCGAAATCGAATTTTTATAAATCAGCAGAATTGACCTTCAGGTCTATGAAGCATAAGCAAAGATAAAATAGATATGTAAATTCATGTAATGTCTTCCATTTCTCTCATATTTCGTCAACCTTCATGTGGTAGAGATCACATAACCTATTGAGAATGTATTTATCCCTTACGCCCTGGGTGCAGAGCTTCATGACTTGTTCCTTTTATAGGACCCACCGGACTATGGACTTTTTTCATTTATTAACTTGTTTGTAACACAATAAACCATAGTCCTCCTACAACTCTTAGTTTATGCTTCATGAATTTTTTGGGTGCCTACTTTTTATTATGACGACACACTTTAAGCGCAAAAGTGTCCTTCATGATAACAGGCGTATGTTAAGCGACTAAGGATACATCGATGCATAGCAATAATGAAATACCCTTTTGGTGCAATTTTACTTCTAACCTCCTTGTTTGGAGTTTGAATATTTAATAAAATGTAAATTGTATAGCACATGCCTCTTTTAGTGATTTATAACTAAAATAATAAACGCGGGTATTATTTAAAACTTTAAAATTTAAATTTCATGATTATGATGTTTTGAATTTTACGCTTTTATACTGAGCAATTTTAAATAATGCTCGAAGAATACTTAAACAAATTGGATACTTTACGCAGTTAGTGTAAGTGTATCAGTATTTACATACACTTAAAACACATTAAAAGTGCGATTTGTCATTCACCGATGGATTGTGAATGTGTCGCATGCCATACGATGCATTTCACTTATTTAGTTTATGGTTTTTATGGACCGGGGGTTTATGTATAGTTTGGATGCAAAGTCCGTATGCACTACTATTGCATGATACTTTACATTCCCGCGATATCTTATGGATTGTGAGTTTTTTTAATTCTTGGACATTCTATCATGGTAGCGCGAAATTGCTCAACCTATACGAAACGGAATAGTAAATAGTATAGACGGTTTTGGAAATGCAAAATAGACTATTGCATATTACGTATTACTAGTAAATGAAATGAGTACCTATTTGACAGTCACAACAATAGTTAAGTTTTAAAGAATTCGAGAAATATCAATTTCTGGATTTAATTTAATTTGTTTAATTTGCAATTGAAAGTGAACATTGTTTAATTTTGCGCTACTAGAATAGTACCACATTACGAGGCCATCGTCGTGTGCAAAACATTGTGATGATAGTATAATCTTGTGTATGTATATAAAACTGCTAATGACTATTTATGTCGTGAATTCTCTTTTGCGAAGTACCTTTAAATAGCAGGTTTATTTTGTGTAAGTACCTACTTCAATTACTGGAAGTTGATAGTGATTGAATTTAATAAATTCGCCAATTTAAGAAGTCATGTTGTTTTATTTAATATCTACTTGATTTTACTTACAACATTTAAGAAAATTGATTAGACGTTTAAACCACGTTTTGCGTTCTTCTATACTGCCGATAGATATGTGACAGGACATTGGACTCTCTGCTATAGGCTTGAATTTATTCCAATGAGACGGTTTCAAAAAGGGTATCGTATTTTTCATCCATAAGTGATCCACTACATTAACCGTATCTGCATCATCTAAAACAGATTCCGACCTTTCTAGGACATAATCATAAACGTTCATTTCTTTTTCTCCACTTTCCTCTATCCAATTAGAATTTTCTAATTTTTCAATAGGATCACTTATTTGAGCCTTAGAAAATTTCGGAGTCACGCGAATTGCAGGTACGATTAATTTGGTATCATGATCGCCTCGATCTTTCTGGAAATCTTCGTTAGCAGCGTCAGCGTATTTTATCTTATTGATGGAGCTTATTTCATCTTTGTTTGCTTTAACAGCATCATTTGCCAGTGCAAACAGTTTCGATTCAGTTTTTGCTTTGTCTCCGTTTGCCTCGTTATAGTCTACATGTACCTCCACGTCTACTTGAACTGCAACACCATCACTTTGTCCATATTTGTCTAACTGGTCTCCATGATATTCTTTGTTCGTGTCTGTACAAATTTCCGATAAGTTTAAACATGAACCGACCCAAGCATCACTCACTGTTTTATCTTTTAATACTCGTCGGCGTTCTCTCGGGGATAAACCCATCCAATTAATTATATTCGTGGATTTCTCATGTTTATGAATTGATCTTCCTCCTTCCTTAGCGCTTTCCAACACGAACCAGTTGTTAGCGTGCGTTTGGATTTTTCTACTGGTAGATTTGGTTGATTTCGGTGGAGTAGGTACGTTGCGTTCTGAAATTTCTACAACAGTAGACAGTGTTGGAACTAATGAGAGGTCAAGTCTCGGAATGTAAGTAGGAGTCGGTGAGCCTATACGACAAGGTTTATCTTTTGATGGCTCTCCGCTGCTATCTGTAGAAAAAGAACTAGAACTTTCTTTATAAGGCAGTGCTTCAAAATCATCATCTGCCAGTAAATGCTTATTTTTAAATGAATAAATCCAAATGGTTCGTGTTTCTTGATCTAAATCAGTATCATAAGTTATAATTTCTTCCTGATAAAAGTTATTATTATGTTGGTCCCAATTATTGTTTTCACCCAATAAAATGTTACCCGAAGATATAATTTCGACATCGGCATATTCTCCCTCAGATACTTCAGTATCAGAATCAACTATATGCTCGTTAATTATATTGAAACTTTGTCCGTGACGATTGAATTTCAATTTTTCGCCAGTATCCGAATGATATTTGTAGAGATTGTTCGGTATATCTCTATCATAATTACTTGACTCTGTCAACGTGCAAGTAGTAGCTAGCGCGGATTGACTGGCATTTTGAAAGCGTCGCCTTTCTCTTGCTTGCTTATTGATTTTATTATTATTGTCTAAATGTTGCACTTCACTATTTACATAACTCCAAGCGTGTCTCCTACCGTCTCGATTTAGGTCTCTAGGTGACAGTTCTTCATTTGAAGAGTTTAATTCTATAATTTCTACAGCCGGTGGTTCATCGGGAATCCATATTGGACCAACAAAAATATTTGGAGTCACAGTATTTGTTCGTAACGATTGACGCGAAAAACCTAAAATTTTAAAGGAAATCATTGATAAGTACATAGGTTTAGGTCATTTAGTTAGGTTACTAAGTATATTCAGCGGCTCATTACTCTACAGTTCACCATTTGAGCATGGTGTACAAGTTGAGATGTGCATCAAATGCGTCGAACCCTCTCCTTCCCTGCGGTGTCGTACAAGGCGACTAAGGGATAGGGCTGTTTAACATCAGACAGATATATACAATGAAGCCCAGACTCAGCCGCAGATATATGGTTCGAGTCAACAATAGTGCCCGGAATACGGCATTAGGCTCACCCCCTATTACGTGGGACCGAATATAATGATTGGTGAAATGTGGGTGTTAATTCACCTCTACCTAACCCTTCGTGGATAGAGGCGTGATTATAGATATGTATTACTCTACTAACTTATAAACATAGGTAGCTAGATAGCTACACATTTCCCGTGTAGATGTATTTGTCGTTTTACACCAAGGCTACTTTCAGCAAACGTACCTAGGTCTGGCCTACGTATTCATGGAGACATGGAGAATTTATTCTTTTATGCTTCGTTTACATACTCGCGGCAGAGCGAGGGAAGTGGCGAGAGAAGTGGGCAGGGACGTGGTGTGAATGGTATATTCGTCATGCCGCGAGTACTGCCACGTATGTTGCTGCGAGTGTCGGCTTGGCGGCGCGAGAAGGAGCGGCAATACTAGCGCGATGAAGCATTCACATACTCGCGTCGCGCACACTTCGCATCGAGCGCTCGTTGTGTACGCGCGTGTCACAGTCACAGGATTACTTCGAATTTATTATCATGACAATGACGCAACCAATCGAATGGTCCAACGAAAAATCAATAGAATTTATTGAAATGCTTGCTACGGATCTAATTAAATAATATAGGTAATACATATGTATATAAAAGATAGGTAGGTAGGTACCTACCTACCAAACTAGAATAGGTAGGTAGGTAGGTACCTACCTACCTACCAAATTAAAATAGGTAGGTAGGTAGGTAGTACCTACCAAATTAGAATAGGTAGGTAGGTAGGTACCTACCTACCAAACTAGAATAGGTAGGTACCTACCTACCAACCTATTTGGTAGGTAATCAGGCTAATTTGGTAAGTACTACCTACCTACCTACCTTTTTAATTTGGTAGGTAATTAGGCTAATTTGGTAGGTAGGTACCTACCTACCTACCTATTCTAATTTGGTAGGTAACCTACTTACCAAATTAGAATAGGTAGGTAGGTAGGTACCTACCTACCAAACTAGAATAGGTAGGTAGGTAGGTACCTACCTACCAAACTAGAATAGGTAGGTAGGTAGGTACCTACCTACCTACCTATTAGGTAGGTAATCAGGCTAATTTGGTAGGTACTACCTACCTACCTATTTTAATTTGGTAGGTAATTAGGCTAATTTGGTAGGTAGGTACCTACCTACCTACCTATTCTAATTTGGTAGGTAACCTACTTACCAAATTAGCCTAATTTACCTACCTACCTATTTTAATTTGGTAGGTAGGTAGGTACCTCTACCTACTAAATTAGAATAGGTAGGTAGGTAGGTACCTACCTACCAAATTAGCCTAAGTATACCTACCAAACAGGTAGCTAGGGTACCTACCAAATTAGAATAGGTAGGTAGGTAGGTACCTACCTACCAAATTAGAATAGGTAGGTAGGTAGGTAGTACCTACCAAATTAGCCTGATTACCTACTAGCTAAGTATCTAAGTAGATAGCCTAGCCTAATAAAATGCCTATACTGCATTCGGTTAGGTGTCCACTTAACTAAAGTCGTCCATCTCCATCGCAAGGCGAATACTGTATGCGGGGCAACGCGATGAACATCGCGATGATGCGAGTGTTGGGCAACGCGATGAACATCGCGATGATGCGAGTGTTTGAATGCTAGGGCATTATTCGCGTGAATATTGCCGGCAAGGCGATGAGCAATGCGAGCGGCAGTATGTAAACGCGGGGTTAGATGCAAATCTTCAAGTGCCGATTAAATAGGTATCAACATTCAACAGTCTACGCCCTACGTTACTTAAACTTAAACAACCCACGTTGTACCTACTGTGCAGAATGAAGATAAATCTACTTACGATTAAACCTATTATTATTCCCAATATTATTGTCTTGCCGTCTCATTTTAGGCGTTTGTATTGCGTCTAAGTAGGTTCCTAGATATAATTTAACTCTTATATTATTGACTTCTGCTTTGTTGTTGTTATACCTGCGTAAAGTACATTTTTGACGCAAATATGTCACTTTGACTAATCTATTAATTTTCAGTATGTAGGTGCAACTTTAAAGATTCTAGTTCTACCTTTCATTTCTCTTCATAGACATTTCTTTGTGGAATATTTGGGGCAAATTATATCTTCGGTGCCCAAGTCAGCATTATCTGACTATTGACAACGTGTAAATTGCATGGTAGATAGGTGTAAAACAATCCGAACATTTTATCACTAAAGGTCCTCAAATCTTTTTCCTAATCACTAGGAGAGAACAGCACATAATGGTCAACTGTAAGGACGTAAGGTCACCTCGAAGAGTTTCACTGCACAACTTTGTCATTTCTTCGGCCTCTGGTAGAAAGTCCAAAGCATTCACATGGCAGTTGCTTGATGAGGTCCTATCCCGGAAATTCACCTAAGCTATCGATGATAAATGCGCTAGAGCTGAAGGGGATTCGATAAATGACTACGATAAGATTACTAAAGCAGTTATTATAGACCTCTGAGAGCCGTGCTTAGCATGCCTAGGATCAGGGGTGTATATAATATGGTTGTGGAATAACACATAGCAGAGGGAGACTGGGGTGTTAAAAGATTGTAACCTCTTTGGTAATAGTTCAAGATGGCTAAGTATGTGTATAGAGCTGCAAATCGCGTGACTATGAGAGCTGTAGTCAGTCTCAGAAAATGACGACAGCCTCTGTGATGTGGTGGAAGCGCATTCGACCGCTATACGCAGGGGGCACGGGTTCGATTCCCGCTCTGTGTAAAAAATTGTATGCATGAATATTTTTAATTGCATTGGTATGGGTATTTCCTCGCCTCGGAGATCACGATAAGCTGTCGTCGGTCCCGGTTGTCATACTGACATCTCATGGCACTCGTTACTGGTAGTAGGAGTCCTAAAAAGTCCGACGACTGGTGTAACTGTAATACTTCGATATCGCTAATTGGTTGTAGAGGTCAGTTGGCAGTCGCTTCATGGAAAATATCGAAGTTCAGGCGCGTAGCAGTGAGACTGGAAAATATGTACCCCGGAATCCGAGGTGAGGGTCTTGGATGAACCGGGACTGCTACACAAGGATGATGATGATGATGATAAGTCAGTCTCAGAAAATACCGCTTAGTAGATTCAAGTTGATAAAAAAGTAGCATTTGTTCTCCTGTATGCGCAAGGTAGGTACACACGAAACCATTATTAGACCCTAGGTGAAATGTTTCTGAGGTAAAAAAATAATAATTGCAAGATTAGCAAACTTCAGCAGTGGTTGTCTTATGAAAAAGAAAAACGTGCCCAAACCGCCTGTGTATCTTTTTCTATTCTCGTTAGAACATTTTTTTTCTGTTACAATACCTACCCTAGTACTAAAATTAAAACACAAAGTTCTTGGTAGGTAAAATATTTTCACAAAATGACGAAAAGCATTTTAGTTGTTGCCAAAGTGGATCTCGTGCGGTACGAAGGCGGGAGTAGGCGAGTACTTAGATACTGTTCGGTAGTGGCTCTGTTGGCGAAACAAAGTGTAAATGGATTGATTGCGCCAATTCCCAGCTACAAAGGGAGACGAAATTGCATTAAAAGCTCCGTGGCACGGGCCATTTGCCAAAGCACTTACTCCATTAGCGCTCCAAATAATGTTAGTACCTTAGTGCGGTGTTAGGAAATGTAGGTGCGAGAGTTTGTTAGCTACCTACCTAAGTACTTATATAGGGGGATAGTTTGTGTTGTGCGTTAGAAATAGATATTATAAGTAGGTTATATACCTATGTAGAGAATAATGGATATTGTTTTAAATGATTCGTTTATTTTATCTTTTTCAAGACAAACTCGCTCGCTGTTGTCAAAGAAGATTATTTGGGTTTCTGTATTATTAACATTCTTTTATCCTGAGACTAGTTACACATCGTTATCTAGACCTAATTTAATGTGGATCTAGATTTCACATAAACTATACGGAAAGGAAACTGGTTAGCAAGTCTATTTGGTAGCAGTCATAGATAGTAGTTGAAGTACATTATTTATTAATATTTTGAAATGGAACGCTCAAAGCCTTAGACCCAAATTAATAGCATTTGCTAACCTAGTTAAAGTTTTGTTTATAGTTAATATTATTTTGTTTCAATAGGACTGCCATGTCGTAAGATAAAAGTCCTATAAATAAATAAAGATTTAAAAAAAAAACCTACTTACAAAAGGTAAGCACTTTAGTAAGTACAAATCGGTTAAGCTCAAAAACTTAAGTTCTGTCAAGTTTTGCTTTCACAGTCTGATCGTACTGAAATCACGTTAACAAGTTATCGAAATGGAAATCACGCGTATGAAAAAGTGGCGTTAGTGAATCGGGCCCAAGATTTAAAAAGTAAAACGCTCAAACGGGACATGAAGCCGGTGACAAATCCCTTTTTACTTGCTTTAAAGTTTCATTAAAAAGTAGATAAGTAGGTACAAAGTTTTCCAAATTTAAATGTTCCTGGGTGATGCGGCGGCGCACAGTGGATCGTTTCATACAAGCTAGACGTCGGAAATTCTAATTATATTTTAAGTATTTTTATTTATTTATTTCCTACGTATTTACGTAAAATATAACAATAAAAGTGATCTTCAATACGTATTGATAATATACTCGTTCGCACTAATTTTGCCGCTATCGTAGAGAAGGAGGACTGGACGCGGCTTACAAACTTAGCGCGAACGGGTAGTTATTTAGTCCATTGGGCTTACCTATTAACTTATCATTGGACAATCATGAGAATGATGATGAATGATAAGAATTTCAAGTAGTCAAATAATGGTTAGTCACCTTTCTTTGCGAGATCCTGCGAGATCCCATCAACTTCCATATTCGTGATAAAACAATATGATGCAAACTCGTGCGAAGTCAAAAAATGACTGATTTTTAATTTAGAGGGTTGGAGCTTTAAAATAAGCTAGGTACTGTAGGGACACCAAGGTATACTCATATTTAGATTCTCTGTTAAAGTTAAGAATTGGGATTTTTTTAAGGTATAAAATAGGTTCAATTCAATATTTTTTTCTACGAGAACTAAGTGGATTAATAATGTAAAAATCCATAAATAGAAAGTACATACCTCCATTAATATCCTCAGTTTTTTGTTTCACGTTCACACACTCACAACTTATAAAAATCAGTCACAACAAAGAGACACAAAAATTGCAAAATAATTATTTTTTCAAGTAACTTACTTTATAAACTTTTCTACCGTCATGCTTAATAACGGCGTGAGGGTAGATCATTAGTAATATTGTTTTTGAGGTCCCTGATTATCTGTAAATCAATAAGACTATAAGAAAAAGCATAATTAAGTAATGAATTTCCGACGTCTAGCTTATATGAAACGATCCACTGTGCGGCGTCAGCGGCGCCGAAATCGCGCGAGTTTCACGCCTCGCACGCGACAAAGGTTAATTAATTAGATTACGCTGCGCTTGAGTGGCCGGGCACTCATTGCACATCGCTAATTCGCAAATTAGCCGCCGACAAAGCGGGCTTTTATTCACTCCATTACGGCTCTGGCGTGTTTTATCTCTCCATTTCACATCATTTCTAATTGATTTGGATTAATGTTTTGTCGCTTCTGAATATTGTCCAGTAATTTAATTTTTTGTAGGCTACCTACGAAATGGTATGCACTTAAATTATGATAATATTTTCATATTTTAAAAGGTACTACTTAAGTAGCTACCTTTTCAATGTAATTGAATTCCAAAGTATAGAAAGTCCTCCAGGAACGTTGACATACCTACCTATTGGCTATTACGGGAGCGACCCTTCTTATGAACCATACTGGTAGTGATAAGGTGTACCCTTATTGCTACAAGTATCTAAGTAGGTATTAGGTAATTTTTGCGTCAATTTAACTTCACTTCATCCGATGGTAAGCTGAAAACAAAGCCTCAGGAAGGAGGGTCACCATTCCAGACACGTACAATTAAATGGTGCATAGTGATTCGTGTTTGATTCAAATAACGATAAGCTGTTATGTTTTGTTAAGTTAGGTTTTTAAAACCGGCGGGTTTGCATAAGATTTAATGACAATAGAGAAAGTTCGTGAAGTAAGTAGATATGTAGGAATAGGAATAAAAGCAAATCTGGACTTGTTGTAGAGGGACCATCTAAAGGCAACTGACGTCACAAAGCTACAGTTTCATATCTACGCTATCTATCACATAGTACATAAGAGCACTGCTGAATCTGTATTCAAAGTAAGCAATTAGTTTCACTAAAAATAACTTTATAATAACTAGGTACTCGAAACTCTCATCACGTTTCAAAATTGACATGTTTCCGCGTTTATTTCAACTAACACAATACAATAGCGAAGCTTTATGAATACATTAAATAAATTACACAAAGATATAGAACATATTTGGTGCGGAAGCGAAAATATTTTGACAAACCATCCATTAACGAACGAACCCTGGGAAGTTGTGAGACCAAATCAAAATGGCGGCCTCTGTAACGTGCAATTACAATTTATTTTTGTCTATCAAAATATTTTTAATTGGTTTTAGAGTTGGAAAATACTGTAGTATATGATTAACGGGCTACAAAGCTGTATATTTGGTTAATGGAAGAGTGTTCGAGATAAAAGCTTGCGCTATCTGGGTCGGATCTCAGCGGTAATTAGAGGGGCTGCCTGCGCCGACGCCGATGGATCTTCCTTACATGCCACTTAAAATTACACCGCCTTCTTACACGACACGACATTATCTTATATAGTAAATGTAGAAATGTAACAACATGACTGACCATTTCTGTTCAGTTTATATCCGAAGTTAAGCGTGAACGTTGTACCTAATATTTATTGTACGATCTATGTACCTACATAGCTACCTACTTAATGATAACTTTGTTCTTTTTGAGTCACCACTACAGATATTATATTAATCATAATAATTGTTAGAATTCTTTGAAGAAAGGTGCATATAAGATATTTGACTATATAAGTAATTATATATTACTTTTGAATAAACTTATATACTCGTACCTATTTAAGACTTTATGATACGGAGAAAGTAGGGTCTAGCTCTAAAGCAATTTACTAAAAAGGGCAAAGGAGATTAATTTTCTTTTTTAGGTGCCCACTTTGTGTCCACAGTTTTTAATTAATAAAATTCAGCTCGAAGCTTTATGTAAAATAAAGTACTCATTCTTCCTTAATCTGAGAAGTGGATCTATTGCTTTTAGTGAAATTGCTCTATAAATATTCAGGAACAGGTAAAAACTTAATAAGGTAGTATCGTGTGAAGTTAATTGCAAACTACATGTGCATTAACGTAGGGCCCACGTGCCACGAATGTTTAACGGTCAAAGCCTCAAAGCTAGCTTGCACTACGACACTTAAATTCAACTCATAATACATGCAAAGAGCTATCATGACTTGGACTTTTACAGGTAGTTTTAGCCGACTTACGATGGAAATTAAAAACCCTAATCTGACATCTAGAGATTCCAATTGTGTTTGTGGCAACACTGGTAACGTTCTCAATTTAAATAAATAGATACTCGAGTTCGTTGTTTTTTCTTTTATCTTTTTTGTGTATAGAACCTTCACGGTCATGTGAACAATAACTTACCAAAGTATGATCACAATTAAATAAATGTTACAGGAAGGGACAAAGAAATATTAAAATATACCTTGTCAATAATATATAGTCTTTTGGGCGCCGGACTTTAGTAATTTTTGTTATCAATGCGACTTAAAAACCTGGGTTAACCCAAACGCCATGGGTTAGATACCGTCTACAACTCTACATAGGTAATACTTTAGAATTATCCTTGATCAAACTATGTATTATATAAAGATTTTTGCTATTTACGGCGTTTGAATTACACTTTTTGGTCCTTCGAGCCTATTCGACAGGTTTGCTTACCGCGTGTGTTAAGCAAATACTGTGGTCTCCGACTATTCGGAATTCCAGCAGCAATAGCACAGACCAGAAATCTGTTACACATCATATAATATGACCAATGCCGAACAATATTATGGCATTTAACTAGAATATCTACTAAAAGTTCATACATTAGAATTAAACGTAATATATTGGATCTAAAAACTTTTCAAGTTATAAAACAGAGGGGTTGTATACGTTGCAGCCAACTAGCTTAATCAGGCCCTTCAAGTAAATGCCTGAGCTCCTGCTTTAGCCTTTGTGGTTATTTTTTTTATAACCATGCAGAGCATTGCCTGGGTGTTTGATTAAATGACTTGGCAAGTAATTAAACGTCATCGATCCAAGTCATTTGCCTAGCTGTATAATCAAATGGCTTAATTCAGGCCGTTTATTGCCGACAAATCCTTTTCGGTTCAAGCCGCTCGGTTGTGGAATGCTCTGCCAGTAACTGCCGGGCGTGCTCAGTCCCTGCCTGTATTCAAAAGGCGTATTACCATCAAGGAGTATTACCTTTCTCTCTGATAAATGTAGAAGAAAAGGATTGTTACCTTTCTTAGTAGTATATTTATGTGTGTATTAATAAAGCATCTTCTGGTGTGTGTTCGCGCAGCGGAATGTTGTTGAATTTAAAGATTTTAATTATGCAGATATTTAGCACATGACGTCGTGTAAATGCTTATGGTAAAAAAAAATTTGTGCATGCAGCCATTGTGGAGAAATTCGCTAAAAACAGATTCCGCTGGGCGTACGTTGTCCTGGCGGCACTTTTTTTGAATTCATGGACTTAGAAGAAAAAAAATGTGTCCAAAAATTAGCGTGTATTTGCGTGTAATTGTGTATGTATGAATAAAATTAATGAATGCATAAACTTCGGAGAAATTCAAGTTTCCGCCACGCGAACGTTTGGCCATTAGCTAGTTTTCATATAAAGCGCTTATATAGAGAGCTGTAGATTTTTACATACGTTGTTTTGAATTTGCTTATATTTGTTTAATAAAAAGATTTAGAAAAAATCGAAGGGTTTAACAGATAAAAATATAAACGTAAAATACGCTTATTAGGTCTTAGTTCGTAAAGTATGCACTTTGGGGTCTAGATTTTTACGTTTATACAAACCTTGTAAGTGTCTGCAACATGTTGCCAAGTATCAATGATGTTCCGCTAGTAATTAAAGAGCAATAGGACAATTTACCATGTATAGACCACTGTTTACAAAGCAGTCAAATATCACGACGTTCTAAAGGAATTGCATAGTAAAATATATTCCAATAAAATTAGCTTACTGATTCAACTATTCACATGCAAAATTTCATCTCATTATATTCAGTAATTAAAGATAAACAATGAAAATACTGACAAAGCATCGAAACCCTACATAACCCGACCAAGTTCGGATGGCTACAAAAAAGCGGCCGTGCAATATATTTAGGTAACATTCTAAAATTTACAGTATAATACCGGTATTGAATTGGTACAGGTGATAACACAATTGTTATTTCGATTTAATTTATAGATCATTTATTTTTTCTACACCTACTTTTTTAATTGTATTTGACTAAGATTAGTAAGTACTATTTACGTAGGCGGTAGGTACTTTATTTAAGTAAGCGCTTGAGACTTGCGTTAGTCTCAGTATATGATGTTAGCGTTGTACCTACTGGTACGGCAGTGACTTATGTATGTGAGCGTGTTCCCGTGCACCCCACCAAAATATGCAGAATTATTTTGTTCGAAGCGGTACGCTTAAGGCTAGACCTTTGGTTAAATAGTCTAAGTATAGTAGATATGAATTGATCAAAAATATTAAGCTAGAGAGAGAAAATAGATAATTTGCCAATTTTTGGGTTTCTACGTAACAGGTGGCGAGAAATAAATTGTAGACGGATATTTCATTAGAGAAGTACCCACCTACTTGTTAATTGAAGATTTATTTTTATCGTAGATAGTGGCGTTATTAATAAAAAAATATTTTTCATTCAAGAAATGCAATTTATTGTTTTATTTTTCCTAACGCTTGTGTACGCAACTGTACCATATTAATGAATACTATACTGGAAGGTTAAGAACGTTACTTAGATATATGGTACGGCCGCTTTTTTGTAGCCATCCGAACTTGGTCGGGTTATGTAGGGTTTCGATGCTTTGTCAGTATTTTCATTGTTTATCTTTAATTACTGAATATAATGAGATGAAATTTTGCATGTGAATAGTTGAATCAGTAAGCTAATTATTGGAATATATTTTACTATGCAATTCCTTTAGAACGTCGTGATATTTGACTGCTTTGTAAACAGTGGTCTATACATGGTAAATTGTCCTATTGCTCTTTAATTACTAGCGGAACATCATTGATACTTGGCAACATGTTGCAGACACTTACAAGGTTTGTATAAACGTAAAAATCTAGACCCCAAAGTGCATACTTTACGAACTAAGACCTAATAAGCGTATTTTACGTTTATATTTTTATCTGTTAAACCCTTCGATTTTTTCTAAATCTTTTTATTAAACAAATATAAGCAAATTCAAAACAACGTATGTAAAAATCTACAGCTCTCTATATAAGCGCTTTATATGAAAACTAGCTAATGGCCAAACGTTCGCGTGGCGGAAACTTGAATTTCTCCGAAGTTTATGCATTCATTAATTTTATTCATACATACACAATTACACGCAAATACACGCTAATTTTTGGACACATTTTTTTTCTTCTAAGTCCATGAATTCAAAAAAAGTGCCGCCAGGACAACGTACGCCCAGCGGAATCTGTTTTTAGCTAATTTCTCCACAATGGCTGCATGCACAAATTTTTTTTTACCATAAGCATTTACACGACGTCATGTGCTAAATATCTGCATAATTAAAATCTTTAAATTCAACAACATTCCGCTGCGCGAACACACACCATCTTCTGTGTTATTTATAGTATGTATGTTTGTTTGTATATATACCTATACCTACTCAGGTAGCTATTATATTTGTGTTTTCTTTTTCATTATTATTGTTCTCTTCCTATCCTACTAATCCTACTAATATTATAAATGTGAAAGTTTGTGAGAATGGATGTGTGGATGTTTGTTACTCTTTCACGCATAACCGGCTGGACCGATTTGGTTGAAATTTGGTATGTATATAGGTTATACCCTGGATTAACATATAGGCTATATATCAGCGATGAACGGGATCAGAATTCCACGCGGGCGGAGCCGCGGGCAACAGCTAGTTCTTTATATATTCTCTATGTACACCAAATTACCCGAAAACATTCTTCTCCTATTTTTTTCATCCATCCTAAGGTTGCCTGTAAGAAATTGTCACAGAACGATATGGCCGCCATCTGTACTTACCACATAACTTGAATCTCTATGGTGTACAATAAAGACGTTTTTACTTACTTACTTACAAGGCCCCGAATCAGATTAGCATCGAAAAATCGGTATTTTCGAAACCGTTTTTCTTTTTAACTATAAAACCAACAGATCTAGAATTTACATGCCTGCATACTACAGGATATACAGAGTAACTTCTCCTTTTCATAAATTAAATAAAAAAGGAGGAAATAGTTGAAAAGAGGCTCTGAACATCACTCTACTCTTTCTTTTGAAACCAAATATTTTCTAAAATATGTATCCAATTAATCTAAAATTTCACATGTATGTTAAATAAATGTATTAGCATGACGTGACCTTCTTAGTTTGTAATCGTCCCCTATAAAATTATCTATTAAAATTAGTTTTACTGATTTTTACGGCTGAAAAACGAGCGAATGACCTTGAGCATTTGTATGGTCAAAGTCATTCGCGTATGTAATCACCTTAACTGAACGGCGCCGTTTAGTTAACAGCCTAGGCAGTTAATTGAACGGCTGATTAAGCTAGTTAGCTGCGTTAACATTGCAGTTCCTTACCAATATGTTGTGTATCTTACAAATATGTCATAACATACTTACACAACCAGAGCATGCAAATACCTACTAGTCATTACGATGACACCTAAAACCCACCATTACATGACTTCAAAGGCTTTAAAGATTCAACGTGGACAGGGGCGATAGAGTGGGCGTGTTTCATTTCATGTAACAAGCTCATTTGAAGTACTTAGGCACCTACCTACTCCTTGAGAACTTGATATTCCTTTGAGGTTTTATCGATCTACGTAGGTAGTATGAAATTGAACCGTGACACAGTTTGTGGATATTTGTGTAGATAATTAAAACCTTTTCTGATAGCGTAATTTATGTACTTACTTATACCTTTCTTTCTTCAGGGTAGGTAAAGTCAACAGCATGCGTATTTCTGCTCTCACAATATATATCCTCTTAGCGCTAATTCCCAGTCGCATCCGAAGCTTTCAGCTCGGAGTCTGGGGTCCGCTTTTACCGTCTTAACCACGGATTTGACTAGACCTCGATATTTTCCGTGCTGACTGCTCTCACTAGAGCTTATTAAATTGCAGGTTAGTGTGTCGCTCGTGTTTTTTTAAATCTAAAATCATGACTATTAGATAATTATGAATACAACTAAGTTTGACTGAACCTGATGGAAAGTGGTTACCGTAGTCTATGTACGAATGCACCACTGACAGCACAAAACCTCTCCAGTAGCTCTGGCTACTCCATTCACCGCCGGTAACACAATATGAGGTTGTCATAGCCGCGGTATTCTGTAGGGCAAACGTACTTCCTAAGTCGGACTGCTGGGCCTCTAGACAAGTGGCAATTCATTGCTCGGCGTATGATGGAATAGAATGCCAAATGTATGGGATTTGACGTATATGACAGGCGTCAACGAATGTCAAAAACGTCAAATCCTATACATTTGTCATTCTATTCCATCATACGCCGAGCAACGAATTGCCACTTGTCTAGAGGGGCAGGATTGGAACGGAAATACCGTCGTGTACTCCTTCATAAAACTGTGGTATAGTGATACACAGAAATATCACGAACAAAAAATAAATTCAAGATTCGTTTTGCTAGTGTGATTGGATTTAACAGTATCATATGCAAAAAATTAAGCCATTTTCATAATTTTTCATCTTTTCCTGGGCTGAGGCCTGATACTAGGTACTAATCTCTCATACGTAACAGTTGTGACAGTGGCAAGCGTATTGTAAAAACGGTTGCAATTAGGTACAATTCTTAAGTAAAATTACAGTAAAACGGTAAACTGTTTATCAGAATAACATTTTTACTAGATACAAACTGTAGCCGTTTCACTTAGTTCCTTATCGAAAAATATAGAAAACATCGGTGTTGGTGATTGTGAGAGATCGGTATCACGTAGTGCGTGTCTCGAAGCAAAGTGGCGCAAACAGCCAAACATTAGGGAATTGTAGCGCCAGACAGGGGTAAACTACTTCGGGGTAACTAAAAAAAATCTTTTAAAATTTTAAGTATGGAAAAAAATGAAAGAATGAAATTCAATTGACTGAGTAGTAATTAACATCAGAAAATGCGTAGGTTCCTGAAACTTTACCCGACCGCCTTGTATGGTATGAGGCGCACGCATTTATGCATTTATGTCACAAGCACGGGGGCAAGTCAAGGTAACCTGGAGAGAAATTTGTAGGTATTAGGATCACCTCTGTTACAAGAATCAAACAAATTTGTCCTCTCTTTCTATAAATGACTCATTATAAATGAGTCACTCTCCATTGTACGAAAATCAATTACAACCGTATTTTCAAATAAAAAATCTACAAACGCCACTTTAATTGATAAACCATATAAGCAGCAATTATTTGTGCTATAGTTGCTAAATTATTGAGATGTTATCTATTTCTAATAGCGTTATAAAACACTGTAACAAAAACAACCAAATGTTTACAACCTCGGAATATTTAGACGTAAATGGAAGCCATGATTTGACACTTTTGTCTACAAATGTTTTAGGAAAATTTGATGTTGTGTTATTGAACGGCACCGCCACCGTCTGTCGCCGACTTCGGACTCTAATTGACACCTTCGCACGAAATTACGAGTTAATTTCACACTTTCTATAGGTAATAGCTTATAGAGCGAATATGGAGTAGTTTTAACATGATTTCGTACTTTCGTGGCGAAAGGAAATTAGCTGGAAGTGGGTGATTTTGACATAAATTGGCCAAGATACGTATTTATTTATTTGTGCCGCGACTTTTTGTCTTACCTTACTCTGGGCTACTTTGTGAATAGTCTTTATTTGTTGCATTAAGGTCGAATTGAAATAAATAATGGCCGTAACAGCTTCTTATATGTATTTCTAAGGTAGTAAACAAACCATCTTTTACTTCTTGTATCGACTCATCTTTCTAAAACTATTTTTCAGAACACTATCTTTCTTTTTATCTTCTTGTGTTCCTTTTCCTTTCATTTAGGAACATTTATAGGTTTGTACACGTTTATGTGACATGTACTTATTTGTTCTCAAAATTTCATATTTGTATGCAAACATACACTAGTTAAAGATCCTCCATAGGCTTTTGGGATAAAAAAAGATTCCATATCGTTATTTAAGACGAACTAAAAAATGAATGAATCAGAAGATGATTCATCAAACTAATGTTATTGGCACTAACAACTAATGGTGAGAACTTTTTTTATTTGAAGAAACATATCAATTATAATAAAAAAAAATGATACACTTTAAAACAAAAAAGTCCGACAGGGTTTTTGTTTGGCTTTTTGTTGTCTATGTGTAGAGTGTCAATTATTTCATCAGAGTTAACACGTCAGCGTCGGAGCTCGCACCTTTGATGTGCAGCCTTATGTTAACTTTAAAATATTTATTATTTTAATACGGCAGATGTAGTGCCCTTTGTTTAAATAAATAAATAAATATTCTACAACATTCTACACAACGCTATCTAGACCCATGGTAAGCTTAATTAGCTTGTGTTACGGAATCTAGAATGCGGATATACATACTTAGATACTTTTTTTTGTAAATACATACATATTATACATAGAAACACCCAGACTAAGGCAGTTGTCTCACCGGGAACGACGAACGAGTAACGAGTAGAGCTAGAGCTACAAACGAGTTGGCGAGCAGCGAGGAGCGAGTGCGTAGTTTCGATTGTTCTGTAGCTCGGCTTTAAGCGAGTGTGCGAGTGAAGTGAGCGATTACTCGCAACACTCGCTCGCGGTAGCCAAGTGTCCAGGTTGTAGAGAAATTACTGGTGGTTGCTCTCTCGACGTGTTTTGATCGCTTAGCGAGTATCGCTGAGCGAATGTTATTTTTCATAGCTCTTGTCGCTCAGCGACAAACTAGTAAAGCGAGTACTCGCTGGCAGTGTGAACAGTCAGCGATCAACTATTTGTATATGCATCTCTTTTATTTACACGGAAAGTATATTTATTGTACGTTTCTTGAGCGAGAAAATAGACGATAGTCACTCGTTTTCTCGCCGGCGGTGGGACAAGTGCCTAATGCAAATATTTTTATTCATGCATACAAATATTTGCACTGAGCGGGGATCGAACCCGCGCCTCCTGCGTAGCAGCCGCGTTCACTACCGGCTATAAAATCTATTTAAATCTATATATAATATGCCTCCTTTTATTTGTACTGGTAAGAAAACGATTGTAAACATACACAGGGTACTTATGAAAGTAAGCGGTTATTAAGGGTGAGTTCTGCAGGCTGTTTAGAACAAAAAAATTGTCAGACTTTAGGGGTGAGGTGATCAGGGGAGGGCTACGAGATGCCTTGCCATGTATCAATAATAGTCTCTGCGTCTTAGAAAACACATTTAGGTACAAGAAAGAGTATAATAATATTTTGTGACGTAATTGGAGTCAAGATATATGCTATTTACAAACCGTAGAGAAAAGAGAATAGACCTCGGGCGGGACTCGAATCCGCGATCTTTCCCTTACACTCAACTGTTATAATGCCTTTATAATGTGGGTGACAATACTCTCTACCTACCGCTTCGGAGATTTACAGGCTTGAGTATATGAATATTATTATGTGTATAATGCCTGCAATATCACACACGTATTGCCAACCCTAATCCGTCGCTAGGCGCTGGCAACCCTATTCATAATAGCATCTATTATGATAATACTCGTGGATGCTATTGCTTAAACGTAATTTAAGCAATAGCATATATTATTTTTCATAGTTGCATTACATGTGATGTTCAATTTGAGCTCCTTTTTATTTTATTTTTTGCGAAACTTTCGAAGTCATATTGCAGAGGACATTTACCATATAAATATTTAGGACTAGCTATGAATGTGACGTCGTCTGCGTGGCTTTCATTCAAATCATGTAACTTTTTCAAAATCAAAGTAAGCTAAGTTACTCCTTATAACATCAGCAAGGTATTAGTGTAAAAAATAACCCAGCCACTTTGGAGATTACCTGCAAACAGACAAAAAGACACAAACAAAAATATTGAATGTAGTTTAAGTTTAAAAAAAAATCTTTAACTACTTTCAATATTTTTGTTTGCTTGTCTGTGTGTATAACATTATTACGAAGTTGTTCTTTTTTAATGAAAGGAGTACCAGTGACCCCTCCAATTAAGTTAAACTGCTTGTGTTTAGCTAGTGTTTGTACTTTAGCTAGTGAAATAACGAAGATCTGAACCCGGGACCTCTCAATTGTAAAACCGATTTACCCACTAATTTACCGGCACTTTACTTTTAGTAATAAGTAATAAATATTCTACGACATTTTACACAGCGCTATCCATCATCAAATTAAGCATAACTCAGATACATTTTTTCTTGTAACTACATACATATTATATATGTACATAGAAACACCCAGGCCAATACAAATAGACATATTCATGCATACAAATATTTGCACTGAGTTGGAATCGAACTCACACCTCCAACCTAGCAGTCGAGTTCACTACCACCACGACTCAGAGGCTGTTCATATCTGAGTAACATCTATGTGCTTCATGTAGCCGGTATACATGTGTGTGCTTCCGGAAATTACCGCTAGAGTGGTATTAGGTGCATCGCCGGTCGTAAAACAAGGCCGGGCGTGATTAGAGGCCGCCGCGGCGAGCTGATTACAGGCCGCCTAATGCACCGCGGACGGGTTGCCACATCATGATCTGGCTGTTCATTGCGTGGCTGCAGCTTGGACGCGGTGGCTATATATTTTGAATATTATATCTGCATCCTGCCCATGATGTCCCGCAACTTTCCTTAATTATTTCATTACTTGTTTCTGAAAAGACTTCGTAGACATTTGCTACGGGCTGCCTACGGTGCTACGAAAATTACGTCGAACAAAAGACACTGCTTGAAAATTACTTTATTTTATTTTATTTAATCTTTATGCACAAATAAGTGTACAAAGGCGGACTTAATGCCATGGGAATTTTCCACCTGTTAACCTTAGGGTGATGCAGAGATTTGTCAAGGTAGGTGCTCGAAGTAGGTATCAACCTAGTACGGTGTTAATACTCGTTGTAGGTAAACATACAAACAGTAAACGTAATAATATACCTACTTAAATCGATGGAACCAATGATTTAATGTACTCTTGTTACATTTTCAAAAAGATTGAGTTGCTCCCGTAAAGTCACATAAAACTGTGACAAGAACGTGTTGATTATTTATCCAAATTTCCTGTTTGGAAGAAATCGAAAACAAGACCGTCCATTGCACAATATTTTTTATGTAAACTATCGGTATTTTTGTATAATTAATACTTATTTTGTTAATATATTATTGTAAATTTGACATTGGAATAAATGAATTTTGTATTAATACGTTTGATAATAGGTGTCATTACGTGCCTATTTGCGGTGAAATAATAGCACTTTTATGAGCAGGTGTGTTGTAAAGAGTATTTATCTATCTCTATAACCAAAAGAAAAGAAAGGACGAAACTAAATAGTTTCCTTATTTTTATAAAATCATTAACAAATGGAATAGAGAAGAATTTTCAAAATACAACTGTATTACAATGATTTTCATCTGATTGCTACTTCTGTTGCAAACCTCAAGATGCAGGTGGAACCATGATTCCTACATATTTTTTACTTCTTTTATCATATCATATAAACAATAACTTGTGTTGAAATATACGCCACCTTTGTCATTAAGTAGTGTGGGAGGAAATGCCACTTCTTCTATATCATCTGCAGACAGTTTTACTATCGAATATTTTTCTTTAAAATAACAATATATTAGATTTATTAAACGTCTGTAAAGCTTCACCATACTGGGTAACACGAAACAAACTGATTGTCACGTGACATATCATCAAAATAATGTCCCAACCATCAAATCAAACTATAAGATGTTTTAAATAAAAACTTAAATTGAGACAATAAATCAAATAGTTCTCATGTTTATTAAGAAAAGGATAATGTTTATTAATAATAAAATATATCAATAGCCTGTCTAACAATGCTCCTAAATCTCGGCACAGCGTTAGTCGACAAAAGCTTTGTTAAAAACAAAACGCCAGTGCGACTAATTGAAATGCTACATTACGTCAGCGGTCGAATAGGGGCACTGTTCGACGCTTACAAATATAAAACAATCATTTGGACAGTTCAAAGAGTGAAGCCGTGTAACGCAATGTTAGAGTGTGGTCCAAGTCATGAGAATATGGAGTTGGAATTATTTTGAACGTTTAAGTATTTTTGCTCATCTTTTTTTGCTTTTCTGTGTCTAGGCTTATGAGGTGAGTAAAATTGTGAGTACAAACATCAGTGAGGTAACGCGTGTTAAGATATTTGATTGTATCAAATATTTGGTTGCTGGAAATTAAAATATTAACTACAATATAAATATATAATCTTGTTTTGTAGGAGATCTCAAAAGAAGTATTTATAATAACTTTACAAACTTCTATTTTCTAATGGAAAACTCAGATGGCAGGCGCCTCCGGAAAAACCGATATACCTACCAACCAAAACTGGTAAGCAGCCTCCAAATCTCAAAGTGCAATGTTTGGACGCAACTGGGAAATCACTATGAGGTTGATGGTCACTTGTATTTTTTGCAAACATCCATCTAACTGTGATTAATTAGTATCCGCTTAAATGTTTCCAAACATTAATAAGAACTAAAACGCTATTTGTAGTTTGCCCATCATCTCTGATATTTTTATTAAACTCTAGTATTGTATTACTACAATGACATAAAATATTCTGGGTACTTTAATACCGCTCTTATTAGTTTTCAGTTTCGTCACAAGTCTCAACAAAATACACTACAAAACACGATATAAGTTTATGTTTACTTCAAAGTTTAGTAGTAGGTCGTTTTATTATTGGTCACTTACACCTTGGACCGCAGCCTGGCTCGCGCCTCGTCATCGCGCGGCGCCTTTCAATTCACATCTCAAACGTTTGGATACTCCCACACAATGGGCCGGCCACAAAGAGGGCCCACGTTTGCCGCCTCGTTATGTAAAATCGGCCAAACAATAACCGCGGTATCGCTTTCTGTAAGAACTCAATCAAATCAAATTAACAAAGGTCCTTAACAACCGTTTTATTGAGAGCCTAGTATGACTTTTAATTGGAGCTTGATAGAGTTCTACTATAGTGGATAATTTGTTAGTGAATGTTTCGAGATGTGTTGCACAGTATGTCGGCGTACGACTGTTGAGGGCACAAAAGCGCCAATCACGGTCACGCTGTCTGTTAAAACACGGACGTGGGCCAAGCCTATAATCATTTCGGATACAAACGCTGGCAAACGCAACCAGGGGAGGAGGGTATGACCAAATTCAGTGACAGTCGTATAATACGTGGTGACTGTTCAAATCATTGTATTTAAAATTCCAAATAGAATGTGTATTTATCTTTAATAATATACACAAAAACAACGTGCAGGATATTTACGGGTACATGAATTTAAAGGTACCTACTATGAGTAATACTTTTACATGTAGGTATGTTTAAAAACAAACCGTGAAATGTATTCACCCCAATAAAGGAAACGAACACATTCACGCGGGTGTGGGGGAGCGAGGTATGTATGTAAAGCTTCGTAGACACTGGTACATAATAAACATTACCACACAAACAGAGAGCCTCCGCCATGGCAAAGTGCCGCTCACTCAGAAATACTACTTCGCGCAAAACCTTTCAATGATCTTAAAATTATATTTTATAAAATGATGATATTCGTATTACATGATTTGTGCAAGAGATTTAGACCCAAAGGTAAAAATTTAGGCTCTTAGTACATAAGATTTAAGTGATTTTTAGATAATATTAATTACATTTAAATTTAATAAACACTAATGCTATTTGTTCGCCTGCTAAAGTTGGTTTTGCTATGATTACCGGTTTCTTTTCCAAACAAATTGACTTGATTGAGAAGATATAGTAATCAGCCGTCACTGTTACATCTATTACCTATATATTTCTTTGAGCAAAGAGCAGTAAGAGCATTATCTAATTAACCTGTACCAAAAATACTTAACATGAACTACTGTAGTTTGCTTGGCCAGTACACCGACCACCGAGGCACCCCGAGGCGTCGAGTGGCGCTGCATTAGCATACACCCTCCACTTTGAGCGCCGGCTAACCTAATACGACGTATGGCAGACGTGAACTGGTATACGTGTTGCCGTGCTGGGAAATTGCGAATAGCCCACGTCCTTTACCGATGCCATAAACTTGTGTGACTACAGCTTTATCTGGTGTCTGCTGATGTTTCTGTTATATACCTAGATATTGTGGTTGCTGTGGTTGGGTTTGCTCCACGTTTGTTATTTTTATACGTAATACTATTTATCTAAGTCACTTTTCGAGTATACGTGGGTTTAGTGTCGAGTGACTACACTATGCCATATGCGACATGAAGTTTATTTCATGAAGAATATTGGCAATAATTTACTTCGTATTTATATTTTAGATTAGGTTCAGAATATTTTATTTTTGAAAGTTTTTTTTGTGTGTGTCTCACACCAACCGAACGACTTCTCCCACACGCTCGTTTCTTTCGAATTGAACTCTACGATTTTCTTTCCTCATGACTCAGCGATTAGTTTTAATTTTGACATCAAACTATTAATTTTTTGAATAAAGATTATTTTATTTGTATAAAACAATTTTTCATAGGTTTTTCCATTCCAATATTTAATCCGAATGTTGTCATAGTATTGAATAACTAGCATAGATAATTCATGTTTCCTGGCGTCGCGTCGGAGCTCTCTAGAATAAGCTATCAATATCAATTAAATATCAACTCCAAAATATCTTGTCAACTTTCTCGTATTATTATTAAAACAAGCTCTTCAATGAGGAGAAGAAAGCCTTCAAATACTTATAGCGAGGTTATGAGGCATGATACTGATACTGGTCCATAAGAAACCCATACCATCCGTTTTCAACCTGGCCTGGGGTCACGTTTAAGTTCGAGAGTCTTAAAAGAATGTGAAAGCAAACACCATGTGTCGAGAGCTGACAAACAAAGAAACTACGCATAGATTTAGTATTAAATAGATAAGAAGCGCTATTCGAAAATGGCTGTGTCCGAAGAGAGAAACCGATTAGAACTCTTTGTGTCTTCATATCACCTTCATTGTTGTCTAAACTTCATTGTCTCCAGAAATATCAATAAAGATTGACGATCATCAAGCACGGTTATAATTAATGTACAATGATAACAATTACTTTCATTCAAAAACGTGCCTTTAGTTGTGCGTGTATTAATACTCATTCATTAGGGGTGTACCATTTCTTAGGTACTTATCAACATTTAAAACTATAACATTTTTTCTTCTAAATAGTTTATTCTCTAACTTATCAATCAATCAATTGACCCATCGCAGTCTACTGCTGGACATAGGCTTCTCCCAATGTTGGGAGGCTTTGGCCTACTGTTTCCACGCTGGCCAGACGGATTAGTACAGGGTTGTATTACGAGTTTTCCTCCTCTTGCAGTGGTATCATCTGCGGATGAGATAGGGTGGTGATACTTGTATTCTTTCTCCGTCACCACACGGACTCTGATCTCTGACTTAAAAGACACGTTTAATGGAAATGGTATGTAGATACATTAGTAGAATGTGGGAGACATTAAGACCTTTGGGTTAAGCCAGCCTGAAAGCCTACACCTGCCAGCTAATGCATCTGTTGAATGACGAAAAAGGCTTTGTCGCAGCCTTTCTTTCGGGATTGAGAGGTCCATCGGTAGCAGTCGCTGCTCCTAAAACCGTATGAGCTTAATCAAAAGGAGGAGTTCCGCTATCTCCTTGCTCGCGCCTCTTTCTCCGGATGCAATCAGGAACATAAGGTTAAGATGTTTTTAAAATAAAATAGATTGGTGAAACTAATACCTAGATAAATGATGCCTTATCTAGTCTTCAAGCGCACCATGGCTGTGGTCACTAGTATGTAGGTGTATACAACATAACTTGGTCGCGACACAAATCGCTTGACACGATCTCATCTCCACTCGAGTGGTCAAGTAGTTTGCTATGCGTTTGACAATCACTGTTTTAAAAGTTACAATGGTAGACGCCAAATAATGACGCCACGTTCATAATGGTAAGACAAATAATACATTCAATTCTATGCATTCAAACTTGTATGTACTTTTATGTATTCAAGAGGTATTTAAAATCTAGACAATACAATCGCAATGGTATTCTATCAATAAAAATAAAACCGTTACCTTGTTTAGTGAGATTACTTGTTAAGAAATTTATTGAAGTTATAAATGTTAAAGGAAAATAATATCTCTACTGGTGTAACAGTTATGGACTTCTAGAACTCATCATTAGATCGATCTTGACTAGCAAAGTACTCAATATGATCATAATATTGGTATTCCCCCCTTCATGTTGACTGATTGCTCTCATATTGGTTTCAGCATCTTTAGAAGGTTTTAGAATGTTTTGAGACTTTGTTCGTCAACATACGTTCGTCTAAAATTTATTTCAAACCACGAAAAACACATCTTTGATATGACGAATAAACGATATGAATCACGCATGTAAAATACTGCGTAATCTAAATACGGAATTCCAATCATAAATTTTTGCAAAGCTTCTAAGCATGTTTAGTAAAATACGAGTCAACATATTATCATCAAATGAATCAATACAATAAGAGGTTATTTGCGTAATTGAGCAAATCACACACACAGCTACACGCACATAGTTCCACACGGAGTCTGTGTGGGCTGTGAAAGCCGCGGTTAAGTACCAGATATCATAGATGAGGTGTACTTGCGGTATGTTTGCGGTGGCATGAGATGTAATCTGAGATAGCTCCGAGGCTGTTGTCAGTGCTCTCTTGCCCGCCACTTGAATACGCCGACACGTAACATAAAACACACGATAAATAATACCTTTGACGAATATCTTAAATATAAAACCTGCACGTGTGTGTGTTACTGAACTCTTGCTGAATAGCTGAGCTAATTTTTTTAATGAAATTTTTTTGAGCAATTTGTATGCTATTCAAATCGATTAAAATTGGAAGGATTCAAGTCCCGCCTGAGCATTTCACTTTTCCCAATATTAATCGGTTGAACTGATTTTGATGAAATTTTGTGTTTGTGTTTGATATGGACCCTGGATGGTTTAGTTAGGGGACCCGGTAACATGGGATGTAACCGGAAGGGATTTAAAATATTTTTTAAGTTAACTCAGGAACGTATGAACTACATTCTAAATTATGTTGGTTTTTTTTCCGTGATGATGAAAAGATTTTTTTGCTTAAAACTACTTAAGTAATTCTTATTCATATTCATACATTACTCTTCAAAGAAAGCAAGTACACCTTTATGGGTTGGGCGCCATTTTCGTTTAAAAAAACTTCGCAGAAGGAACACGCAATGTGTATAGTTACATACACCATTCCAATTTAAACCTTCGTATCGTATGACTGGATCTATTATTGCACTAGCAAGTTATATTTTTATAGTATATTACATAATATAAGTTTACACATCTATAGCTAAAATAAGAAAAACAAATACGCGCGCGCCTAAATGTTATTTGTACGTAAGTTTCTTCGACTTTCAACTATCCAATGATCTAAGGTGCGAGTTCATCGCTGTCAACCGGGTTCTTTGCCTGACTCAGTGTTGGTACTGATGATACTTAGTTTTTTTTTTAAATAGGCCACAATGATAATTTGCACGATCAAGAAATCAAACCATGAGAGTTTTCCATACTAATATTATAAAAGCGAAAGTAACTCTGTCTGTCTGTCTGTTACGCTTTTACGCCCTAACCACTGAACCGATTTCGATGAAATTTGGTACAGAGATAGATTAGACCTTGGAAAGGACAAAGGCTATGTTTGGGCAAAAGCTATTATTTAATAATTTAGATGGACATCTGATAAATGTATTTAAAGTTTTATTGGCATTAGGAAAATTTATTTTCCAAATGGTTAAATATATAATTCATTGCTTACTTTACTGTGGTAGTTATACCTATAGGAATGCAATTCGTATAGGTACGATGATTCAAAGTATTCGATCTCGTTCCGAGCGCTCATAACCGTAGCATCGACCGCTGAAGATGTTTGGCCGCGCCGCCGCCTCCTCCGCCTATTTATTTACACATGTACCCCAGTGTGTATCTAATGAGTCCGTAACTCATCGATAAATAAATACCCTGTTATACCAACTACCAGTCTTTGTGCAACCTGCGACCACAACTCAGTAATTACGATTGTGCCGGAACGCTCAAATATTTGGTCAAAACTTTCGTCCATTAATGAGCTACCGATATTGTACGTAAGAGTTTTTTGAACGATGTTTACGTAATGCAAGTGGAAAACGTGTTTCACAAAGCAATTAAGAAAAAAAGCCTTAAACTAATATAATAATGTGTTTGCTGTGTTTGCTTCTTTCGTATTTAGAAATGTTGTTTGTTATTCCGTTGTGGTTACGGTGGACTTACCTGGGACTTATAAGAATTCACCTACAATAACATCGATGGGAAAGCAAACATACACTGAACACTGGTCTCAAAATACGAGTGGCGCGGAATATTCACCGCTAAATGTTTGCGTGTACGTAATTACGGCTTTATAAGTATATTTTAGGTAAACATTGACACAGGCATTCATAAATTGATTGCAGAATCCAGTTAAATACTTGACATAAATACTTGTATTACTTTAAATATTTACAAGTTTTGCTAACACCATGTTCGTAATGAAATTATTTTGGTAAATTCATATGTTATGTAAAGCTAATTTTTATTTACATTTGGACCTACTAGGTTTTTTGTAAATTGATTTGGTGGGAACTGTAAACACTGTTCTTTTTTCGATCATAGCTTCAACTATAACAATCGAACAGAATTAATTATCTTTGACACCTTTTTGTATACACGAACGCATTAAATCCAAGAATCACATAACAGGTCACACCTTAAATGATCGATTTATAAGAGTCATCTGGACAAACTTTGGATGGGTCGCCTTTAAATATAATCTGTTGAGGAGAGTTTGCCTGCATTGTGATGGATCCCGTGTCAACACTCCAGAGGTTCCTCGAAGTGCTTTGTACAGGTTCCGTTTCAAAACTTCACGGCTCTGGTGACCGATACGTGACATAAATTGAACAATAATAATATTAAATCACACAGGTATGACAGAATTGAATATTTCTTCGAAGAAGCTGGTATTTACATAACATAAATATTTATGTTTACACAAGTCTTAATGCTGGAGAAGTTTTAAAAATATTTATTTATGGCAAAAATAATCGGTCTTTAAGTTGCGGATTCGTCCAGTAATTTCTGTATGAAAGTCTCAGTTGTTAATTGAGATAGAGGTCGAAAGTATCCAGAAAAATAATTGTTAGCTGGAAGCTTCTGCTTACTTCAAATTTGGATTGGAAGTTGTCCGAGAACAAAATATGTAAGCCCATCACAAGCCGTTGAACGATCATCAACAATATAAATTGCACTTTGGAACCGTCCACCGAACCGGTGCACTCTTCACACTTTCTCTTGATTAGGCTTATCTTGACTTAAACGGGCGCCTGCCATCTTCCAAACCTAAGAAGGAAGCCTGCGCCAGACTCATCCCTTAAATCAACAGCCCCCAAAGACTATCGCAATTCGTTAGAGGATAGAATAATAAATGTATGGGATTGGCATAATGTTTACGACTGTCATAAACGTCACAATACCCTGTCAATTCCATAAATTTGATTATTCCATTCTATTCTATCCAGCAGATGAAGCTTGCTTGGGCTCCAAACATCAGTGAAGCTCCCAACCCAACACCTACCTACTAAGGCCAACGATTTAATAAGGTTAATCTTCCTGGTTATACTGTAGTATATTATTAATCAAATTAGTCGTTCACCAATATAATTAACACCTATTTTGGTTTGCGTGTGTCCATTCTCGTCCGATATCACTTGGTGTTGGTGCTAAAGTAAACAACCGTCGCGTGATCGCCTCGCCCACTCGACGGCTGATCGCCGTATCGTCTATAAAAAGCCATGTTTAACAAAATAACAACGTCGCCATAGAAAACTCGGTGATATTTTAATATCGTTTTGTTGTGTTGCCTCGGTGGTCCAATGTTGTAGGTAAACATTTTGATTTGAGTCTTTTTTTGGTACGTTTGATATCAAGTTTAAATGCTTCATACTGATTTTAAGTATATAAAATACATAGAATCTGCACATGAATATGTATACACCCAATGATGTATAGATACGTCATACAAGAAGATGGCGGCTTTCAAAAATGGCGCAAGTACTAAGTATAACAACAGTTTAGTTACTTATTAAAAATATGTCAATGTTATTACTTTAGATGAATTATATTAGTATTTATATTATTATATTTTATTATTATGAATTTATTACTATAATATTTTTTTTTTGGTCGTGATTCTGATTGGTGCATAAAATGATGACCAAAAGTCATCATTTTTTTGTCGCCATTTTAGAGTGTGGACAACATATCTATAGTTTATAATATATCATTGTATACACCTATGTTCATTCCTGTGATATCTTATTTTGATTGATACGCGTATCTCACTCAGAAGCTATCGCAAAGCACTGCATTCCGTGGGACAGATTACAAGGCGGTGAAAAGTGTTAATAAAAGGTGTATCCTTTCGCAATGACGCAATATATTTCTCGGGACATATATCTTGGACCTAAAATGTGCTACAAATATGCTCTATAGCCTGTATACGCGCAGTACCGCGTATCATGAGTGGCTTTTGAGGATAGCACGGGGTGCTACTGTGTGACGAACTCAAATTCACCAATTACAAAACAATCCGTGGGCCCCAAGGCCTCGCGATTTAGGTCCCAGACACGTGACCCGTGATATACCTATCTAACTAGCATCATTATAGGATTGTTAATAAATTGTGTAACTTAGGTACGAGTATATTAATTAGTCAGAAAATGAGATAATTACCAAATAAATATATATCAGGCTATGATCAAATGTATGATTAATTTAAATAAATAAATATTCTACAACATTCTACACAATGTGCAATGCCATCTAAACCCATGGTAAGCATAGCTTACCTAGCTTGTGTTATGGAATCTAGAATGCGGATAAACATAATTATTTAGATAAGTACTATGCTTTTGTAAATACATAGGTACATACATATTCATGCATACAAATATTTGCACTGAGCAGGAATCAAAACCTCGCCCCCTGTGCAGCAGTCGAACGTTCTACCGCTACGCCACAGAAACTGTTTTAATAGAATCTTAGAAAAGCCTTCCAAGTACAAATTGTAAATAGTCATCTTGATCTTTTAAGTTTTATCCCCCCAAAAATGACGTCACACCCGCGAATCTTAAAAAAACACGACAAGATCGATCAAGTTGACAACAGCCCCTCAATTTGCGTGGGCCCATCATAATCAGCATCTGTTGCTTACATCCTGTCGTGTCGCTCGCCGGTCGCGCCGCAGTCGCGCCACAATTAAATGTTCGCACCCCAGTGGCTCACAATGCAAGCTCGCATCACTGCACGCCGCAGCACAATCGCTATTTTATTCACTAACATTTTTATTTTATGCGAATTCGACTCGTACACGCGATTTGTATTTGATTCGTTATTTTGTTCCGGAACCGTTGAGCCGGAAAACGCGTAACATATTTTCGTTGTTCGTATTGTCAAATATTGTAATTCTGGAGTTGTATGTGGAATAGTTTTAGAGTATTTTTTTAAATGGTTCTAGTGGTTTTTCAGAAAATATATTTAGTCTACAACTACTGATTTGTGTGTGTTATTGTTTAATTTATGAGTCCAACTCGAAGCGCGGCCGGCAGCTTAGAAGTTAAAGAGTCAGCCTCATGATCGAGAGGGCCCGGGTTCGTATCCTGGCTATTGTATAATACCGACGTGAACCCACACCTATCATAAACAATTTAGCTTAGCTGCAGGGATTAGAGGGAAAATTAGTAATTTCGGTTACTATGAATATACTTAAAAAAAAACTGAAACAAACTTTCCTTCCTCTCTTTCCTTCCATCCTTTGTATTCCCCAACTGTGAGAATGACACTGGGTTGTATGTCAGGAGAGAGGAGGTTTGAACCCTGTAAACACCATCCTGACTATGCCCATGGTCGAACATCTAGCTAGATTCAAATCTTCATTAACACATCTTTACAGACACGTCGAGATATCTGAGATAAAAATATAAATTTAATACCGATTCTGAAACCTATAAAAATACCCCAGAAAGATTTATTTTCTTGTACTAAGTACAGGTCCCATATTGGGCTATTGCTCTACCAGAATATAGATCCAAGACTGTAGGAAAAGGGAAACAGAAGAGGGAAAATGAACCTATTAGCATTGAATTTAGGCTATGAATACTTTCGCACGTTGCTAATTCTATACAAAACTAAGTAAGAGTAAGCGGACACCAGTTTACGAGGCTCGAGGTTCGAGGCTTCGGATGTGATCGGGACTCATATCAAGATGATGATGATGTGATGATACTGGCGCATGTACACACGAACTTCCCAAACACAAAATTCCACGATTTGTGCACACAAATCGTGGAATTTGTGTTTGTGTGCATCTTAGAGGAGATCTCTAAGATGCACATCTTAGAGATCTCTAAGATGCACACAAATCGTGGAATTTTAAATATTTCTTAATCATATACCTATCGCTCGTATTAGAACAACAAATAATAACTACACGCATTTCTAAACTATAAATTCTAAAAATATAAATATTTCTGCTCTCATTGCTGCTTAAAAAAACAAACACCCTTTCTTTTCAATAAGAAATCATTTGGCACCTTTATTGTATCAGTTTATAAAAGCACACATTATATTTGCTGAGTACACAGTACACTGCACACTGCAGCACCGGGTGTCGAATGCCCTGATTCCGTGAAGTCCGTGAACCCTTCGGCGCGAATCCGCGGGCGGTCGCACTTCAACTGTTTGTTTTGCTGGTGTTTAAACTATGACGAGTGGCGCCCTCTACACCGTGTTTGGACTAGAATGTTGACCGGGCTATGGCGATATGATGACCGAGTGTTTGGTTACGTGGTCAAATGATAGTGGGTGCTTCCCTGAGAGACAATATCCTGATAGATTTGTGTAAACATAAGTTATTTAGGAAAGCGAAATCTAACAAAACGGAATACAATCTTTATTAAGTAGAATATTTCTTTATAAAAAATGTTTTAATTGAATATTTGACTGCCTCTGTGGCGTAGCGGTAGTGAACGCGGCTGCTACGCAGGAGGCGCGGGTTCGATCCCCGCTCAATGCCAATATTTGTATGCATGAATATAAATATTTGCATTGGTCTGGGTGTTTCTATGTATAATATGTATGTATTTACAAAAAAAAAAAAAGTATTTAAGTGTGTATATCCGCATTCTAGATTCCGTAACACTAGTCTAGATAGCGTTGTGTAGAATGTTGTAGAATATTTATTTATTTATTTCTTTAATTACATTGAAAACTAACCATAATTATCTACATTATGGGATAGTCTAGATCAAGGGTGCCCAACCCTAGGCACGCGGGCCACAAGGTGGCCCGCGGACGAATTTCGGGTGGCACGCGCAAGCCACTGCGAGAGGAGCAAAAAAAAAAGCTTGTACAAAAGCAATTGCATTAGTCGCAGTCGCAAATGCTATGCTATTTTTTTCTTTTCACTCAAATCTATCGAGTATTCATCAAAATGATATTATCTCTTCATATCATAACTAAAAAGTTTAAAATAATTTTATTTTATTTTATTTTTATGATTTTGATTGTATTGATAGTTTGGTATTATAATAAACTTAATATTGTACTAGTGCACTTTGTTATTATACTAATTTTTGTAACTCACTCCTAGCACAAGCAATTTAGCTTAGTTGGAGGGGTTAACGGGAATATTAGTAATTTCGGTTGCTAATATTCTTATAAAAAAAAAAAAAAAAAATATTATTGAGTTATAATTTATACGCGTAAAAATGTAGTAAAATAGGAGCTGTCACTGGCGTGGAACGGATCCGGCGGCTGGGTCTGAGGTGACTCTGTACAAAACTGAGGCCATGTTCTCTCATAGGCCTCGGCGTGCACCACCGGAGGGATCCAACCTCACAGTGGGAGACACTCTCATCGGCATCAGGCCCCAGATGACATATCTGGGGCTCGTGTTCGACAGCCCAGATATCGGGGAGCGTCTCCGAAGTCTGGCTCCCAAATTAAGATGCACAGCTAACGCTCTGGCGTGGCTGCTGTTCAACATGAGGGAGCCAGAGCAGAGCAGGAGGCAGATGCTGCGGGAATCGTACGTTCCATTGCCCTATACGGGTGTCCCGTGTGAGCGGATGCCCTGAAGTCTAGGCACGTGCACCTACCGCGTGCACAGCAAGAGACGATGGCCATCAAGGCCATCAGGGGTTACTGCACGATATCCTATGACGCGGCGAGTTTTCTTACCGGATCTCGGAGAGCGAGGCTATGAACAAACCTGGCGAGTCACCGGCAATTAATCTTGACATCGCCAAAGCTTTTATAGAGTCTGCCACAAATAGCATCTTTCCAAGACAGACAGTGCGACTGGGTGGTTAGCTTCCTGCAGGAGCGCCAACTTCGTAGTTCTTGCAGGTAAATGCTGGCGTGCCGCAGTGGTCTGTCTTATCACCCATTTTCTCTCTTCTACATATCAACGATATTCTGACCACCCGGCAGCATTCATTGCTATGCAGACGATAGCATCTTACACGGGAGTTATCATGGGCATACTGCGGCCGAGCAGTCTGATATATAGTCTGAGCGCGGGAAAAAAAGCAGCTTCTTGTCACTGAGCTCGACCGGATCCTTAATCATATTTCCCAATAGAGCTCTGAGAACCTGGTCGAGTTCAATGCCAACAAGACAGGCATGTGCATTTACAGCAAAGGTATCTTTTTTCCTTCCCTCTGTGGCGTGGGCACTGCCACTGCGGGACAATCTCAGTATTCTCGGTATGGATGTTCGCTGCCTACTGAACAACAAAAATGATATTGAGAGTATCATCAAAACAGCCTCGCGTAAACTTGGAGTCCTGAACAAAGTGAGATGTTTTAACACGCCGGAGCAGTGGTGTCTTCTGTCTCCTGCGTGGAATACTGCTCGCATCTCTGGGATGGCTTCGCAAAGTACTTACTTGATACACTCGACAGGTTCCAGTGTCGTGCGGTCTGCATTATTGGGAATCCTGAGATCACGAACACCGTCGAGCCTCTGCAGATGCGTAGAGTTGTGCATACTTGGCAGTATTTTAATTTTACCGTCTCTGCTATGGTGAATGTTCTAATGAGCTTTTCCAATTGATCTCACCCTATCCTTTCCTACACAGAACAACGCGTGCAGGACATAAATGACACCCGCATACGGTGCAAAATATTCGGTGACTCCTTCCTCTGCCGTACCATTAACTCCTGGAATTCCTTACCAGTTTCCCTCTTCCTACAAATCGAGGATCCTTTAAGCGGGGCGCGAAAAAGCATCTAATGAGGCCGACAAGCTGAGTGCCACCATTGTAACACGATACTTACGTGTCTATAATGGTGACCCACTTTTCCGAGACTGCATCCAGCTTACCAGCAGGCGAGGTGAAGTCCAATTGACGTTATAAAAAAAGTTCTTTCGGTGCCATATCGTTACCGAAAAAAGGCGCGGGAACGGGGACACGAACCCGAGCCGTGAAGGGCACACCGTAGTAGCGGCGATAAGACCCATCATGGGGGAAAGCTAGAGAGGCCGCCATGTAGCCTCTCTAGCCACTCCTCCATCCTGCAGGTTATCACCGGGCACGGATGCTTCGGGGTTTTTCTGCGTCGGATCCGGTAAGAGCCAACCACCGAATGCCATCGTTATAACGCGGGAGACGCCATCACCGTAGGAGTGAGAGTTCTCTCGCTTGCCATCTTGCTCACGGCAATAGTACGCTGCGCGAGCGCGTGGGCTGCCGCCCCTCTTTTTGTGAGCAAGTAATATTCCAAAAGGAGACGGCGGGGTAGGAACGGAGGGGATTCGCAGCCCGCACAGCCCGTGACGAGCGTAGGGGACGCGGGCGTCGGAGGTGCAGAACAGGCCTCTGTCCCTCAGGAGCATGGGCCTGAGGGTGGTGACGGGTGGAGCCGCCTGCACCTCCCCATTCCCAGGGGCTAGATGGGGATGCGATGGTCTCAATACCCGAAGAGAGCCGGCTCGAGAGAGATGGGCAAGAGATCAGCCAATTTCATCTCCCGAAACCTGGGGGGGGGGGGGGGGCTGTGGATGTAGTAAAAAGATGTACTGGCCCGCCAAAAATGTCCAAATCGTAAGTTTGGCCCAACAGCTAAAAAGGTTGGGCACCCTTGGTCTAGATGTTACCTTAATATTATAGACACAAATGAATATTTGAAATGTCTAAATCACTTTAAATTAGTTACTTCACATTAAATTAAAGTATTAAGTAAATCTGCACAAGCTCCACAAAATCAGCTTTCGGTGAAATAATGTAGAAAAATGAACCCATTCAGATGTATTCACAATAAAAAAAACTTAGCTTATAACTTGTGTAGTGTATGAAAACATTAGCTCATTAAACATTCAGTACGAAATACAATGTTGTCAATCAAACGACCCGTCGACTTATTTACAAAAGTACCCCGAGAGCACGTCGTACGCCGCCGGGGCGCCACCCGCCGATCTCTCATTCGCTTTGCTCAGCGAATCACACACATTAACACCTATTACGAGTGCGCCCTTTGTCAAGACCAAGACGCATTTCCACACAAAATACTACACTTTCCTTTTTACTGTTTATTGTTATCGGTTGTTTCGCGACGCAAACCGTCCGCGGACAATGCGTCCGCCGGCACGGTTCAATGAGCGCTTTCAAGTATCAAAAAGCGGTAATTTGCTTCATTCGTTCATTGTTGACGCTAAAAGTCGGCCTTTGTCGACACTTGACGGAATTGGGAACGTTTAGATTCGGCAGCAGGCAATTCGCGGAGAGTGGACCCGTTTTATCGATGGCCGAATATCCCAGTCATTCTAGCCCGCTCTCACCTCAATGGCTCCCTAATGGAAGCTTTCAGCAGTGTTTGAAAAGGTTTTTTCTCTTTTAAATAAACGTAGGTACCTCACGTACATACTAGAAGTGAGAAGATTGGTCTGTTAGATATTTCCTAGCTACATACTTCGTCTGTTCATGATATCTTAATTATAATGTTGATTGTTAATTATATTATCAGATGTTTAGAAATTAATAAAGGCGCAGTGGAGGTCAGATGGCATTCGCTTCAAGGAAAATTTCTAAATTCAGTCATATCATAGTTAGACGGGAAAGCTCCCAAGTGATTTAGAAAAAAGTTTAGAGAGTGATGATGAAGTTTGTAAGTTTAATGAAAAAAAAATACGCTTTAATTTTTCTTTTGTTTTTCTTTTTGTTGAGTTTATTACGTCGAGTATAATCTGTTCGTGGTGACTGATCATACCACTAAACATTGCATCATAGGCTTGACTTCGGTAAGTAATTCCTGTCCAGTAAGTACTGTAAGGAATAAATTAAAGATTTTATCCCAACCATACAACAAGCGTCGCAGTCACGTTCCTTAGACAGAAATCCTGTAGGGGCCATTACGGGCCATTTACATGAGTTTAGCCACCACCGCCCTCTCTCGCCCGCTATCGGATATGTCGATATTGAAGCAAGTTCATTAGTGAAAAGAATATACGTATTCTAGTGTTGTGATTATTAGCTGAACTGTTAATATAATCCCATATTGTTTGAATTAATTTTAAAGCATTTAGTATGCTAACCTAAAGAAATTGTTTAAAATCGGAAAAAGCGAAATCAAGCTCAGGCGAGACTCGAACCCGCGATCTTTCCCTTACAGGGGGACTGCTCTGACCACTGAATCACCGAGCTTCGCCCGGTGTTATAGGTGAATATTAGGTGAATATTAGTGTAATATTCATTCATTGATTCCGATATTTCGTACGAATATCGGTAGATTGCTCCCACCGTTCGCCCTAAGACGGATGTTATGGATAATTTGGATCAACCTCGGGCGAAGCTCGGTGGCTCAGTGGTCAGAGCATTCCTCCTGTAAGGGAAAGATCGCGGGTTCGAATCCCACTTGAGCTTGATTACACTTTTTCCGATTTTAAACGATCATATTGTATTGATGGATAGAAAACCTAGTATCTATTCGGTGGCGCAGTGGTAGAAGAAACTGTAGCGAACAAATCTGTCGACGATAGTGACGGGTGGCAAAAGTCAAGATTTGCGATTCTAAGTATTGTTGTCTATTGTTTCAGAAAATGTTAAAGAATGAAGCCCACAAATGATAACAAAAACGATCCAATTTTGGAGCATTCAATATTGAATTTATGATTCATGCTCTTTAGTGTCGACTGTGGACCTTGTGGTTGTTATTTATTTCCGAAAAATAAGTGCATACTAACTCAAAGGAGCACATTTTTTAAAAGATCAGTGGAACCGGCATTGAAAGAAAGGGAGACTGAGTGCTATCCATATCGGTTTATTGCATAAGCAAGTGTACCTAGAATGTAGATAGTGGCGGAGATTGCTCTGAGAGTAATAAGATCTTTTACAACTTTATATTATTATTTGCTTTTGGTGTCTAAAAACTTCCTGTATTTCTTGTAGGTAGTAGTAAAAAAGACTAAATAGATAGCCTCGTGCTTCTCACCACGGCGGTGGCTCAGTAGTCAGGGGGAACCCTGTAAGAGAAAGATCGTGGGTTTGAGTCCCGCCTGAGCTGTGTTTGCTTTTTTTTTATCTTCATTGATTTGAACGTAGATCAATCAAAATAAAAATATGTTATTTTGCTCAATGAATTTAATTGAATAGGTAAGTGAATTTAGTGTGAAAATCCAGTTTAGTTGAACTTTAATATCCATGGTGAGTCGCACAGTAGATAATTATATAAAGGCCTTATCTTCCCTTCCGAAAGTATCTTTAGATGAATAAGGAACGTTTAAAATGTGTTGTTAGCTAATGATAAAAAATACTAGGTACACGTTTTCACTATCTTTTCTGGCACAAGATGTTTCATAAAAAATAATGTTTACGTAATTTTCAAAATACCAAAAAAATCGTTATCACGTAACAATGAAAACAGATTAAATTTAATCACCACAGATAATAAAATATTGCCATAAAATTATTTGCGTAGATTTTATCTGTGGTTAATCCGGGTTTGAAGCTTAGAGTTACATACAATAGGCTCGCCAGTCATAGTCAGGAAGTCGATCATTCGTCCCTTCCTTTGAATGTCTGTAACCTGTTTGTGTTATATCGGACGAATGCTATTGTTTCCTAGATAACATTATGATAAGAATTTGTTTTTGAAAAACAGAGTTACGCTGTGGCTGAGTCGTGTCAAAATCCTTGAATAAGTTTACTTACTTTTTACAAAATTCACCAAGACAGCTATGAGTCATGCTACTCCCGACAGGTACTAGCAGGCATCAAAAATGTTTACGACTCAACACTTATTTAAAAAATATTTTGTTAGGACTAGCTATGCCCGCGACTTTTCCTGTGTGGACTTCTATTTTTTTTTTCACACGATAATATTTTTTCTAAAATAAGAGTAGCCTAAGTTAAGCCTTTATAACACCAGCGTTATATATCAAGACATTATAGGTATATCGAGAAAAGAGAATCGACCTCAGGCGGGACTCGAACCCGTGCCCGAGGTCGATTCTCTTTTCCCTTTCTTAATCGATTTGAACATTATAGACATATATTGAACTGGTACATAGCGATGTATTACATGCACTTTTCTCAACTACGTGTCTATTATTTTTTGGTTCCACGCAATTGAGACTTCGTAGCAAGTTAATAAAACCCGTACGAGAACCCAATAACATTTGAAAGATCGGGAATAACGAACCAGGGTGTATGGAGACCCACAGAATTTTTGAGGCCTAAGGCAACCTCTATTGACAGCCGGTTTACCTGCCGATTAACAGATGAGGCTCTGTTGTAAGCTCTCCTCTCGGGATCGGATGGTCAGATGACAGTCATTTTCGTGAAAGCCAAGATTAGACAGAAAAAGTAGATGAGTGTACGATGAAGTAGATGAATTCTTTCTTCTTTCTTTCTTTCTTTCTTAAAACGGATCCTGAACTCCTAACTTAACCTAAGCCACTATGATGGCTATGGACCTGGGAAACGAACCCATGCTGTTTCACCGCTACGCTTCTGAATTTAAAGGTATGTCCGTATAGTTGAGTCCTTGGTAGAACTTTAATACAATAAAAAATACTAAACCGGCACTACAATACTAAATAATAAAACAGCAAATAATTTAAGCTACGAAACTCCGGTGCGCCGCCGCACCGCTTCTATAATAGATCTTAGGGGAGTTCTTAGACGCTCAGATCACCTACACATGAAGTAATAAGATTTGCCGTTTCACGTCGCGCATTTCAGTAATGATATTACTTATACTTAATATCACTTGGTGCAAAGATTAACTGTAAAGGTTATACTGGATTAATTGGTCGATCAGTCAACGAGAAGAAAATACTAAATTAAATTTTACTGTCTGCCAAAGCTACATCGGTATAGATTGACCTTACCATAATATGACTTTAACTCATCTGATCTGAAGACAAAGTCTCAGGAAAGGGGGTCACAAAGGTGACCCTCAGTTTGACGGCCTCATCAGATGCTTTTTCAAGCCGGGAATGTCATGAATGTCATAGAAGAAGGAAACACGTGAGCTCGTAAAGAATTCCAAGACTTCAAGATGCAGCAAAGAAAAGAGTCGCTCAACCGTTTTTAAATGGAATCACAGTTTAAAAAGATTGGCAACCACTGGTTTAAGTAATGACCGAGTATGAATATAAAAATGTACTTTGCATAGCCACTACCACTACACAAACGTTCCACTGCGGCGATATCGGCGGTCGCAGCCAAGAGGCAAATTACTGGTTACGCTCACGTCCATTTTGATTGACAGGGAATATCAGACGCAAGCTTAATTAAATAACCGAGTAACATAAGGTATGTGAGGAATATAGTAGCTATATGTGGTTATTAGAGAAATGTTTAGGAATGTTAAGGAATTGCCACGTGGTTCCCGGCAGAGTAGAATTTAGGCCACCCCATCTGGAGGAGATGCGGTTTCGTGTCGAATTTTTGGGCTTTTCACGGACTCAGTAGACGGTAATTGCTCAACCTTCTTACAAGCGATTAAAAAATGGTTGCCGACTACTGATTAATACCCTAAAGGTATGATTCCGTAGCCGACCGCATACGACAACTGCCGAGGCACGCAGCAGATGCGCGTAATTCATTGCGGCTTCTCAATGGTCCTCTTTATCCGTATCGGAGTTTAACGAGTAATGGGTACGCTGTACCTGCTGCATGCGTTTCATCGTGTCGTTTTCATATGCGGCTTCGGAATCATACCTTAAACCTTATAAATCTAAAAATAATCTCAACAAGCTCGGGTGCAGCCAATTTCTGTCCAGAAGGAATATAGATATTTTTCATGTCAAAACTATCTAATGGAAGATTAAAAATCACACGAAGAAATGTGATATTGACGGAACCGAATAAGTACACTAAGCCAATCGTGAGAAAGCAGGAATTTCATTGTTATCACTAGGTACATCAACTTGTTAGATTTAATCATCGTAGAATGTGACACTATTGCACACTCACTACGGATTTACCCCTTACATTTCAAAATTAGTAACGATATTGAACAGTTATCGACAATATCGATAGGCGTCAATTATTTCGATATTATTGCAAAGTTTTGCTATCAACACTCAACTAAACGAGTCTGAAAGAACTGAAATAGTTATTTCTAACTCGTTTAGTAGCCTATTTTGCTATTCCAGACTATAATATATGTCTATGCCATAAGGATTCGTTCCGTTTTTTTAGGGTGATTGAGTTACAAACGTCAAAAAACTCAAGGCGCTCAAATTTTCGTATTTATAAATAGAAGTAAATTAAATTAAGTGCTATTTGAACTTCCAACACTATAGATATTCTCATACCTTTTCAACATTTACACTATATTGCTAGACTTCGATATTCTATCGACAGTCCCATATCAAGCTACATCACTATTTCACAGGTATCCACGAGTACCTTCGATGTTTATCTTTATAATCTTTCCACTTCCTGAATCAGTTCGCAATAATTTTGAACACGTCATTGAGTTTGCTTTTATTGAGCCTCTTTTATTGCCTTCTTACCCAAAAATTACCTATATTGAAAATGACTTCTAGTTCATATAAATTCGGCAAAATATCAGATCTTTCTATGGTAATCGGTAAGGAGGCCTCAGAACTAACTAAGGAGAAGTCAGATCATCTTCTATTTTCACTTTTTTTTTTGTCTCTTAACGCATAAAACATTTGATTGACTTGAAAATTTGCAGATGTATCAAGGAGTATAATGAAAATACATTAATTTAAATAATTTTGGCCTACGTAATATTATCAGGGTTATCAAGATGAATAACTATAATTAAAATAAATAAAATTTTAACAAAAAAGGCATTGTAAAGCGAAAAATAAATGACTTATATAGATTTAATGATCTGTTAGAAGTCGTTGCCAACTTTGTAGTGGTAGTAACTCTGCAGTAGGTACCTATAGGTATAATTAATCAATTGAGGATTGCTTGTCGGGCTAGACACCGACTAATACGATACTATAATTTTACTTCGATTATGCCTTATCCCTTATGCCTTTTGCATTTTCTGTATGATTTACCCAGACTTTCTAGAATTTAAAATGGTATTTTTTTTTAATACATTTAATTTTTTTCCCACGTTCTTTGTGTATTCTCAGTAATTTTTTATCACTCGATTTCTAAATTCCTGAAATAATCATTTTCATTTTTACACCTAAATTGTTTTTTCCCCTTCAAGAGATTATGACATATTTAACAGGCGCTAAGCATTAGGAATGTAAATTATTTCCAAAAAACTGAAATGCACACGAAAACTTAAATAAAATACGAATCATCCAAGTTCTGATTATGTTATCAGTAGACGGCTTCACTTGAATAGATGCTTACAACAAGCAATAAATATAACAATGGAAAAGTATTAACAATGTGTAACCATTGTTGTAGCTCAATAGTTTACATTTAGTATTTGAGTACCTAGGTTTTTACTTTTTTATCTGCTTCAGCCACAACGTTCGATAAACTAAAGCTGAATGACATTTGGAATGCTTTTTTTTGTGTGGTTATTTTGTGGTATTTTCTCGTATGGTATTGATTTGAATTAAATTATCTTCTTATTAAGTATCCACTGAAATCCATATTATTATGCCTGAGTTATATTATAAATGTTATATGCCTACGTAGAAGTAAATCTGTGGGTAGTTGTGAATTTTTATTGGTTGCTTGTTATTATCAGTATTTTATTGATTTATTTAAACTAAAATGTATTTGTAATATAATATTATTGTATAGGTACCTATAAAAAAGGTACAGAATTCCAGATAAGCTCAAATACTTACCTAGCTTATGGTTTGCTTTCTACGTATTGAAATTGTATGTTGTGAATGTTAATAAATTAATTTAAAAAAATAACGAATATTGCTATCTTAGATCTAAGGTTGGTATGCGCGAAAATCTAGAACGGCTTGACCAATTCCGCTATTAATTTTCGTTGCTATTTTTCGAAAAAAGATGTTCCCATGGGTCACGGGAACAGGAACGGGAACAGAAATCCACGCAGGTGAAGCCGTGGGCGTCAGCTAGTTGAGAATACCTACCTACCGAAATACCTACCTATGTATCTATAAACTAATTAACGACTTGTATCTAGTCATACTGAAGATATTCTACCTTTATAAGGTAGGTATACCTAATTAAAAGCAACAGCAACTTACAACTTACTACAAAATTTAGTTCAGCACTAAGTGGTATTTCTTTTCATTTGATTGTAAGATAAAATATTACTGAATTTAGCATCCGTTATCCATACTATATTTTTGATTAGGATATAAAATTTTAAAAGATATTTAAAATACAGGGCGTCCCACGGCGATGCCACATGGAGGGAAAGTACCTTAAATCCTTAAGTTAGCTCATTTTACTTAAAGGAGACATCGTTTTATTTTTAAAAAGAAACAAAACTGCATTCAAAGATTTTTAAAAATTCGCTTACCACACCCGGTAATCGAACCGACTAAAATCCGAAAAAGTAACACCCTGTATTTTTATGGCATCAATCGATAGTGTCAATCATAAGGAACAAATCTCTCTAAGAAACATGGTAAATTAAATGAAAGGAAGTCCTTGAAACCTAAACTTATAAATTCAATTTGGCAAAATAAAACACTTTAACTCAAAGTTCATCCATCCATCTGATACCATATTAACAATGAAATTCCATATTAATTAAAACACTTTCTTATAAGGTATCAACACCAGAGATTTATCTTTGATGAAATTTATTTAGTAAAATTAGTACTAAATTAATGAACTTTGTTACCTGTTTAGAATGTAACTTTATTGGGTAACGGCTTGAGGTATGTAGGTAGGGTAGGTAGTTATTTTGGGTGCTTGAAGAAACCTGCACGCGGTGTACCGTGGGCAACGAAAATGGCGAGAGAATTACCCTATGGATCAACTTATGACCTGTTAATTTAGACGGCGTGCGGTTTCAGTCGGTTTGAGTTCGACATACCTAAATACTACTGCTGACCAGCAGCAGTCTCGGCACGATAAAAAAAGAAAAGTAATTTAAATATGGAATTTTATTGTTAATATGGTATCAGATAGATGGATGAACTTTGAGTTAAAGTGTTTTATTTTGCCAAATTGAATTTATAATTTTAGGTTTCAAGGACTTCCTTTCGTTTAATTTACCATGTTTCTTAGAGAGATTTGATCCTTATGATTGACACTATCGATTGATGCCATAAAAATACAGGATTTTACTTTTTCGGATTTTAGTCGGTTCGATTACCGGGTGTGGCAGGCAAATTTTTAAAAATCTTTGAATGCAGTTTTGTTTCTTTTTAAAAATAAAATGATGTCTCCTTTAAACAAAATGAGCTAACTTATGGATTTTACTTTTTCGGATTTTAGTCGGTTCGATTACCGGGTGTGGCAGGCAAATTTAAAAAAATATTTGAATGCAGTTTTGTTTCTTTTTAAAAATAAAATGATGTCTCCTTTAAACAAAATGAGCTAACTTAAGGATTTAAGGTACTTTCCCTCCATGTGGCATCGCCGTGGGACGCCCTGTATATTCAAATTCAAATATCCAGGTACCTATTCAACTCTGGGAGTGAGAGTCCTCACGCTCGCCACTTTGCTCGCAGCGATGGTTCGCTGCGCGGATGCGTGGGCTGCCGGCGCCTTCTTCTGCGAGCAAGTAATGCTCGTGAAGGAGGCGGCGGAGCGGGAGCGAAGGAGAATCGCAGACCTTGCGGCCCGCGAGGAGCGAAGGAGAATCGCAAACCGCGTGACCCGCGAAGAGCGGCGGCAACTCGGGCGTCGGAGGTCGCAGAATGACCTCCGTCCCCCATGAGCGCGGGCCTGGGGGTGACGGGTGGAGCCGCCTGTCACCCTAGCAGAAGCAGGCCGCGGCGGCAGCGCGCATTGCGTGCCTCCCCACACCCGGGGGCGAGTTGGGGACTCTGTGGTCCCTACACCGGAAGAGGGCCAGATCGAGAGATATGGCCCTGGGTCGGCCGGGGTGCGAGGGATATGGCTACGACAATCTCACCTCCGGCAACTGACGACCCACAGATGGCGTGCGTTTTAGTCGGTTCGAGTCCGACATAACCTCCTCCCCCGGTTCCGGTGGGGGAGGTATCCGTGGGGATTTTTCGCACGATAAAAAAAAAAAAAAGGTACCTATTCAACTTATCTATAGCAGTTTAATACGCTGTTTCGTGTACCTATGCCAAAATCATCTAGATTTCAAATTCAGATAGGTACTGAATTTTATATAAATACCTACTGAATTTCAGTATCTGAATTACTGAAAAAAAGTATAAATTGAAACATCTCTACCATGACTTCCTTTTGCAGGGCAAGCAGGCAGGAATAGGGTTATAGGGACGCCTCGCCACTGCTTAGACTCACTTATTACATTTATAATAAAATTATGATCCACTTACTACCTAATCAGTGCATTAATATGCAATTTTTCGAGTACTTTAATACCCTATACCGAAATCTGCTCAGGTATAAAAAAGACCCTAGAGAAGGACAAAGACGGCCTGTGAAAATTGTAGTAAATAAAAAAGTTTTTTTTGTGTTAATCTAATCTATTTTTTTGTAATCGAATACAATAAATGAGGTTATTAGGTATGTCAATAGAAACCATCAAAGATCTTTGATTATTATATCAGTTGTTAACAACCGACGACGCGACGGTTGTTTACACGGAGGATAGAAGTGTTATTGGACCAATCACAAAAACTCTTTCGCCATTAAAAACCACATTATCAAGTGGTATTAGGCTATATTTAATCACGCGGTCGAAACCGCGAGCAACATCTAGGCTAGTGTAAGTTAGCCCTGGGATCCATATCTGTTTTTAATTTATCAGTGGCGATAACATTTTTTTGTGTATGAAATAAAAAGTGTTTGTAAATTATAATTTCTATTTATTTCGAGATTTTTATAGATTATCGTTATTATTTAAATCGATTAATGTAATCTAGAAAATAAACAACAGTAGTTTACATGTCATTAACAACGAAGAGTAGACACCATCGATCACTTTACGTATTTACAATAAGAACTAGAAACTATCTACATAGCTTGGTCGTTTTCAGACTTTATCAATAAATTGTTTAATATAACAACTATCACTGTTCTACGTAATATATGTTCATAATAGAAATAATGCTTATCGATTTTATACATACAATAATTTACACTTTATAGATTAGCAAGTATAGAAGGAAAAATAAAGAAGAAATAAGAAACACGGCAAAGTAACATAGAAAAGATTTCAACGAGACTAGCTCCAGATAAGTAGTGCAGAAGAACAAAACTGATGAAACAAAGACTTACGAATTATAATTTCACTAGGTAATATCTACCGACGGGGCTTAATACTGGTTATTCACATTTGATACAATCAGATCACAGTTTAGGTGTCTGGCGGGCGTTGCTGATCCGTGGGGCTGGGCGACGTGGCGGGCGCCAGCCCCGAGTGCCGCCGCAACTGTTGCAGTAACGCAGGATCTAACGCCGGCCACCAGCCCCCCAGCAGCGGGTACTGCGCCGCCGGCGCTAGCGGGGCACGCACTTCTTCTTCACCACCTCGCTCCTCCTGATCACTAGCCACCACATCTATGTCCTCTTCAGGCTCCTCCTCACAACTACTATCACGTCTTTGCCGTTTTTCGGGCGCATCATCCGGCGCTAGCAGAGATGCGACATCGAATTGCCGCTTCCTCGCTTGTCCGCCACCTGGAAGCCGTCCTCCACCCCAGAAAGGTAGCGGCAGAGCCGTCGGCGGCGGAGATTGTGGAGGTGGCGACGGAGAATCTTCACCGTCGTCATCGACGGCCAATCCCATGTGTTTTCTCACTTTCCTCTGCGCTTTACGTCTTCTGAAGTCACCTTTCCGAAAATCCTCGATGTTAGCTGGATGTATCGCCCAGTAATGACCTTTTCCATTCGCAGATCTGCCAGCTTTAACAAAACAGTCATTCAACGACAGATTGTGTCGTATCGAGTTGCGCCATCCGGGTCCGCGGCTGCGGAAATATGGGTAGTTATCCAGGATGTGTTGATAGATGTCGGAGAGAACTAGCTTGCGTTCCGGTGAACTGAGGATCGCCATAGCGATGAGGCCGATGTAGCTGTGTTGGGGTTTCGGCTCCTCGGGCTGGAGAACTCGTTGCTGGAGCAGTGACATGGAGAGCGCGAGTCGAGGTCCATAAGGCGTGTAACATGGTGCGACAGTCGGTGGGTAGAGTCGAAGCCGTTCTGCAACGGCATAGTTGTAAAGTTGTAGGCGGTAATGGTCGAGAGCTGCGGCTGTGACCGTAGGCGCGTCTTTTCCGAGCGGCCAGGAGCCTCCTTCGGCACCGCTGCACATGTTGACGGGTGGAGAGCGTGGCGCGGAGTGCGGTGTCACGTTGAGCGGTGGGCGCGCGGCGGCGTGCGCCTGGGGGCGGGGAGCTCCACCGGCGACGACCAATCACCGCTGAGCCGCTAGTTGTATACGTGTTTTTGTTTAGCGACGCCCCACTCCAGTGGCTTCGCATCTCCACGCGCCCTGCCTTGAGGCTAAACGTACCGATGGCAACAACATTATTTAATACCAAGTAAAAGAGATTACTAACTGGACAAAAAAATCCTTACTGATAAAAATATTTTTTATGCCTTAGAATCTAAAGAATATAAAAATATTTGCAATGGTTGTTAGTTTTCTAGTCCTAGTTCTAATGATGTTTTCATATACCTACAATTTAATTCTTTTCTTAACAAAACTTTTTGTTTTATATACCTAATACCGAGGTACCTACTTACCTATAGGTACCTACTTAGATGACTTAATTGACTCACCGGTCGCTTAAATTATTAGTGATTTAGGTAACAGGCGAGTCAATTAAGTTATGTTTTATAGCTTTGACTAGAATTACCAAATTATTTAATAGCTACTTAGGTAGGTAAGTATCTATTTATTTTATGATTAGAATATTAATTAGAAGTTACAAGTAATTTAGGAATGTATTAAAAAGTCTGTTAGACACCTATATATGATAATGGCCGAATTTTACACAAATATCACTCATTGAAATCAAACTATTTTTATAGGGTTCTGACACGATTCATTAGTTTTTTTTTCAGCAGCCTTGGTCACGTTAAAAATAATTGTATTTCAATATATCGTTCGCTGATTTATTCAAATTCAATTCGCTTGAAACTTTCATATCTAGGTAGGTACCTAAATCATTCCTATGTCAGTAGCACATCAATGACAGATGAGATGCTCGATAGAGCAGTAAGTTACAATGCAATTCTACCATACCGACTAATTAGGTTTTTGCAGAGAGGAATTAGTAGGCTTTTCCTACATTTTTTCCTCCAAGAAAAAAAAAACTAAGATTTCAACCCTTTCGTTGAAATATCGTAACATTGAATAAATATTTAATTGCACATAGGACAATTCTACTGACCTGTCTAGTACACGAGGTCAACTTCTATGAATGTCAATTTCGATTAAAAAAAGAACATGAAAATAAAGAAGTACCTATATCATTACTAATTAGTGCAAATTTAAGGATATTTTCTGCTGACTGTACTCCGCAAAACCGTTACAAATGACAACTTCGTAGCGAGTGCTTCCCTGTTATTTCAGAGATATCACAACACGCAACAACACATTACTTCTCAGGAGGCTAGCGGGAAAGAGACGCAGATATAAAAATACACCACCCCCCAGCGTCAGATAGGGACAGAATAATGTGCAACAGTTTCACATATCGGCGTTTGAACAGATGCTATAACGTAAACGTGTACTATAGTGCAATTAAAAATATCCCTTAACATCTGAACAATAAAGTTTAAAATAGAAAGAGGTGACGAGAACTTAATTTGTTTTGGAAATAACGGATAAGCTGTGAAAATAAAGAGGCTCGGAGAGCAAACGTGGCAGTGAGTGCGAGTAGGGCAGCGAGCGATATTGGTGTAACGCAACGTTCCAACAATGCAGTGCCGCCCATTTAAATACGCCATTTTGTTTACTGTCTCCACGGCTAGGCGGCTTCAGCTTTTGTATTTTATACAGAAAGCAGTGTTTTGTGGAATAAGTAAATTACAGGAAATATTTACTCGTTCGCAACGTAGACAAAAGGGGGATACGGGATGCCGATGCGACAGGCGCTCTTTTTGCTAATCATCATAATATTGTATGTGATGTTATTCGATTGGGATATTTTGTTTTATAATAGGTTGATGAAGTAAATTTTAGATTTTAAGTTTGAGGTGTAGAAGGAATTTTTCCTTTATTCCCAGTAGTTCCTTTGAAGGGACTACTGGGACTTTTTGTCCTGATAGTTCCTTCAAAGGAACTAAAGGAACTACTGAGACTACAAAGTTCCTTCAGTTCCTTTGGCAGTTACTTTGAAGGGAATACAGGGACTTTTTTATCCCGATAGTTCCTTCAAAGGAACTAAAGGAACTACTCCTTATCTTTTAACTTACTTGGTAAAAGGATCAACTAGACCCAAAGCTCGGCGGTAGATAGGTAATAATAGGTATAAAGATTATAGGTACCTAGAAATACATACAATATTAGATACTGACATAGATAGGTAGCTTTTTTGTACGGTGTATAGGGGCCATCAAGATTTTCAGGGCCGACGCCATCCTCACCATCAAATCGGTAGACTTTTTGATTGACGGACGGGGTTCTCATGCAGGTTTTCCTCTTGAGGTTGGGGGTTAGATGGCTAGTCGCTCCCATAAAAGTCAAAATTAAACTCAATTATGACAAAGAGTAGGCAAATAGACCCCGGGCTGCAAAGTGCTAGCTTTGGATGAAGAACCACCTAACTCCATAGGTATAGGTATATAGGTAGGTATATAGCTAGATATATAGCTAGGTGTCTATTTATTCATACCAAGATCTAATATAGGTACCTACAATATAAAAACAATTAAAGGTTGTATAATATGTATATGTCGCAATCAGTTATTTAGGTCGTTGCTAATTGTTTCGCTCCTAATCGATTAGTAGATAATGGCGATCGAACAATGCCTTTATTAGCTAAGCCTTCCATTGAATATCAGTTACCAAACGATTTACCTTCCTATGTCCAGCAGTGGACTGCGATAGGCTAATTGATTGATTGATTGAATAGTATTTCAAATTAGATAGGTACTTAAGAATAATAGCTATGTCACACGGTTTCACCTGCCGTACTCGGTTCTATTCCACAGAATTAGAACGCCCAAAGCTTCTTTTGTCATGTTGCTCGATTTCACACATGGTGTTATATAGCTTTCCCTAAGAACTGAACTACGAGTATAGGTATAATGCAAAAATAATTTCTCATATCGTACCCACATACCTACCTACTTAGTTCCAGAAATAACTTCAGCAGCTTGTTAAAAATGCACATTAGTGTATTCATGGTACTGGTAACCAAATAAATTTTAACAATTTTTATAAATATTATGTCTATGCATAATATTTGTTTCGGCTAACCTCCGAAGTAGCTTGCCTGATTTTCACGGGATTTTGACTGCTGCTAGCTGATGATAAAAGGTGTAACTTAGGCTACTTTTATTTAGGAAAAAGTATTGGGATTTCGCTTTAAAAATAACTAGATATGAGGTCAGTGAACGAAATCGGTAATGTAGGTACTAAACATATAGACCGGTATGTTAATATTCGAAAAGTATAGGAGTAGTTACGGAGTGTACTTTCCCAACCAATACAATCAGACTACAAACAATTTATAAATTCGGTTCCTAACCGAAATATTTCCCAGTGAACAATGCACGCGGTGGAATTAATTTAAAATCCGCATCACGCGCGTGCAGTTTTAAACAAGCGATTGGCGCTGAAAACAATTGTTCGGTCAGTGTTGCCCGCATGAAACATACACGTCTTAATTAATGTCGGTTGGACATTAAATTAAATAAAGCATTGTTTTTAAAAGAAACGTCAATTGCGTGGTATAAAAAAAAAATCTATAAAGGCAATATCCTACCTATCTTGTAGCCCTTCGAATAGACTTTTTCTTTCCTTTTTATCTGTCGGTCTGTTTGTCTATCTGTCTATCTGTCTATCTATCTATCTATCTGTCTATCTGTCTATCTGACTGTCTATCTGTCTGTCTGTCTTTCTATATTGAAATCACAGCTTCTGCTTCCACCCAGGTATATAGAAACATCTTCCTGTCACTAGGTGTTGGAAATAATGCTAATTTGCTACGGAACTGACAATATATTGCCAAAACTAGTTCAGTCTAGAGTCTAGGTATAACCTAGGAGGATACCTAATCCTGAAGAACTCCAGAGTATTAAAATTTAGCTATGGTATAGGTGATAGGATTGATAACACATTATCTACTACTAAATATAAATCTGAATTTTCTATCGTTAGATGGAAGGCTTCGGTGCAATCAGCTGTTAAAGTCATTATAATGTGTTGAAAGTTAGTATCTACTTAATTATGTATCTAGATATCGTTAAGTAAGTACTTAAATGATTATGCAACTAAGTTCTTATTAAGGGTTATGTTGCAATCTAAAGGCTGATTCACGAAATTAAATGGGTAGGTACCTACGTAGTAAAGTCATAACCGCTAATGTCACATGTAATTTTATAAAACTAATTTAAATAAATAGATGTTTAGATTAATGTAATATTAATATATAAGTTAACGAATTAAAACGCTGTTCACCTAGAACACAATCTAAAAGCAAATTTGGTTGATAACAACAGATGTGGGCCTTGCGGGCCCTGTTAGTTTTCGCCAAGTCATCGTATGTCTGGTACTGGTAGCTACCTACATTTTCATGTCGTACCTGTACTCAATTAAATGTGAAAATATCTGCCATGTTCAATTCATAAAATTAATTTTGTGAAAAATAAAAGAAGGTAAAAAATATTTTTCTAATACTTAAGGGCCGGCTACGCCGAGCGCACGACTCAAAATCTGTCAAAATAAGACGCAAACGTGCACGCACACATCGCCGAGGTGCACAGTGGGCTGCAAGATGCTTTTTGCAAGTCAACATAATGTAGAAAATTGTCTTACGAATACTGAAAAAGCTATTTTATTACTTATGATTAGAGTGCATTTTCAGTAATACGATTTATTGAGACGAATTTCGTCTGTCAAATTATATTTCTTTTCCTTTTCTTGCTTGTATATTCATCCCTTTCATTTCGTGCATGACGTCATTGGCATGTCTTTTGTTTTGGCATCATGACATGACGTTGTTTGAATTTTTTACAAAGATTTGAGATATTGAACAAAATAAGGTTGGTAACATACCAACACCTAAATATTGATATAAATATTAAAAATGTTCGTAAAATTAAAATGCCCACCGCGTAGAAAGACTATAATTATCATAGTAGAGAGATGATGAATATCTCATACTCTAAATAAATAGTTTCTTAAAGAACTAAATTGTCCTACGTTACTTTTATACTCTTTTATCATGAGCAAAACATTGCCATAAACAGCTATTGCCATGAAGGTATTTTTAAGCCACTCCGAGACATCACATTTTATGGCGATATTGTGCAAAACTGTTACATAATGTTGCCCAACAACGACAATTATCAACGCGAGACTTTGTTTTCTTTGAACTGGAAACATCGCACTTGTCGCGTAATGTTCCCGAACTATAGAGACGTTCAACAAACAAACAAACATTCCTATCAGACGTCTTCACTTCGATTTCGGACTGTTCGTTCCACTGTTATGTTCCACTAATTCAGCAACATGTGCTCAGGTAGGAGTCAGTCAAAGTTTCTAATGTCAATCAAAGAAAGCTAATGTTTCAATTATTATAATATATGTAATAATAAAAGGCAGATTTAGGCTTTAGGTTATAGACTTTACTCCAACTGATAAAGCCAAGAGTTTTTCAATCAAAGTTGAGATATAGGGTATGTTGGGGTCAATTAAAACATACAACTTATATTTTATATCTTATGTATTATCTTACAATATTTTACAATTCATAGTAGGTATATTAAAAAAATAAAACCAGGCTTAAAAAAACGAAAATTAAACTGATTTAATGAACAGATTTATTTCAGAAGACAAAATTAAATATAGGAGTAAGTTTTTTTTTTGTTGAATTCTGTGACAAGAACGGAAACAAAGTCCCGTAAAAACCTGTTTTTCTTTTAGGGTTGTGTTCTTCTCCTTCTTAATTAGCGTAATCCAAAACTTTCGCGAAGCGATTGTCATCTGACCTCCACAACCCAATAGCGATATTGGGCGATATAGAAGCATTGCAACTAAACCAGTTGTTGGACTTTTTAGGGCTCGAAGTATCCCTAAAGACTACTACTACTTAGATATTTTCTTGTATAATATTAGCGTAATTTTTCAGTAGTCGGGTATTAGTTTTTACCCGACTGCGCCAGCGAGGGTAATGTGTTTCGCGCGTATTATATATATATGTATGTATGTAGTTTTCTTTGTTCCCCTTTACAGGCCTAATCCCTAGACGGATTTCAATGAATGGGGTCTCAAATGAAAGGTATTCATCTCCCGAGTGTTATAGGGTACTAATATAGGGTACCTACATAAAATTCCATCAAAACTATACGGTAGATTTTTGATGCTAATAGTACATTATGGTACAAGTGAGCAAAGTTGGTGATTACCGCCGAGGCGCTATTGAGACCCGAGCTGTAGGCGAGGGTCTTAAGAGTGCCGAGAACGGTAATCATCATGCTCACGCGTGCCATACGACTTTTACAAAACACTTGCGAATAAAATAATACTACAAATACTAAATAAACAATACTACAAATTAATTCGTTTTCCTATGCGCGCGCATTTAACAATGGTGGTCGGCCATATTTAAAAAAAAAATGAGGTTTGAATTTAACTTTTTTTACTCTGTTTTTTTTTCTATACTTAGAGGAAAAAAAAAGTTAAGTTTGAGTGAAAATTTTGTTTAATATACAAGTATTACAAGTTGAAATTATTTATTTAAATACGATAATGCATCAAATGACCATACAATAGGCGTATTAATTTATTCGTACTATTAAACACGTTCTTTTTTGTATCAAAACTCTTTTAAGAACATAGACACTTCCTATAAAATTTAAAAAAGAATTTATAACTCACTTGTAGGTATGTCTATGACTTACTTGCCTAATTGCGGTAAAATAATATCACTTTTATGAGCAGGTGTGTTGTAAAATACGTGTTGACAGAAAACATTTTTATTCAAATTTATCGAGTAGGGTATCAAAATGAAGAGAAAAAGGAGATTACAAAAGTATATAGATGTCATATCTTAACTAAAAAGGTTAAAATAAAATTGATTATTAAAAAATAAAAAACCTGACTGCTGTCCAAAAGATCGAAACAAGCTTAATAGCAGGCGGTACGGTACCCATTACATTTCTTTCGGTTTATGATTGGCAAACAAAGAAAACTACACACATAAATACATTACCCTCGCTGACGCAGTCGGGTAAAAAGGCATCCCTACAATTTACCAAGTCACTATGCCATAGCGGGCCCTTTACATTCCGCTCGATCGCATGTATTGCGTCCAGCCCCTCTAGACAAGTAGAAATTCGTTGCTCGGCGTATGATGGAATAGAATGCCAAATGTATGGGATTTGACGTATATGACAGGCGTCAACGAAAGTCAAAAAGGTCAAATCCTATACATTTGTCATTCTCCTTCCATCATACCTATTCCATCATACGCAGAGCAACGAATTGCCACTTGTCTAGGGGGGCAGGACCTACTTCCTTGTCAGTGTAGTACAACTTACAGTCCCAGAGTGCGTAATCACGGCTTTCCTGGTCGAATTCCCAACATGGGCATGCTGCAGACTCGCAAGCTTAGCTGGTGTAAGCGTTGCCTAAAGCAGCCATGGCCCGTTAGTAGTCGTGAAAAAAGAAAAAAAAAAGATATAACTAGAATAAAAAGAAAGTATCCACAAAACGTATTTTAGCTAGGTATATACCAAACTGTTTGGTCCAACCTTTTTGAGCAACCTTTTTGAGAAATCATATTGAGCCGGTATGTGTAACATAAATATATAGACCACGAACTTACGACGAACACGCACAATATAACCCAAGTACTTACTTAAGTTTTCTTTATTAATTTCTAAAATGTACGGAAACAGCTACTTCATGATACATGTATTTTAGGAACTTATGTTTATAAAATACATGTATACATGTATGACTACGAACTTATTGTCTAATATAATTTCCTTACAACAACTGACAGCCTCCGTGGCGTAGCGGTAGTGAACGCGGCCGCTGCGCAGGAGGCGCGGGTTCGATACCCGCTCAGTACAAATATTTGTGTTCATGAAATATGGGTATTTGCATTGGTCTGGTCGTGCCTCGGAGAGCACGTTAAGCCGTCGGTCCCGGTTGCCATAAGAACATCTAGTGCAGTCGTTAGGGGTAGTTGGCGCCCTAAAAATCCAAAAAAACAACAGTCTAGCTGCAAAGTTTCAATATCGCCTAATGTTACCATTGGGATGTGGAGGTCAGATGGCAATCGCTTCACAGAAAATATCGAGGTCTAGCCAAATCCGTAGCTAAAACTGGTAAAGCGGACCCCAGACTCCGAGCTGAAAAAGCTTCGGATGCGACTGAGAATTAACGCTAGGAGGAAGAAGATAATTTCCTTACAACAGGACCCAAAAATATTGTCTTTAAAAAAATATTTTGGATTGGTATATCCCCAACTTTTTAGTTTGACATTTTAGGCGCTTGTGGTTAGACACTAAATCGAACCACTATGTTATAAATGTACCAACGAATTCGTGAAACGGCCAAAATCGGAACTACGTTTGTCACTGTCAAATGCATACTATTTTATTGAACATCTAAATAAATTTGACAACACTGAGAAGACAGTGTCGCCACTTTTGACTTCACATTTTTATTGGTATGCCTATTGTGTATGTGTGAACTGTCATCACGCATCAAAGAGACGTGCTCTCTCTCTGAAAGCCCGTGGGCGACTGACGTCTGAAGGAATCTACACAGATCGCTGCAAAATTGTATGGGAAATTTGCACACATAGTTATTTTTATTGATATGCGACATCATAACAGTTATTTACAATTAATAAAATGTATTCAGCGGCTAGTATAGCTCTTTATCTACTTATATACATATTTATTTCTTAAGAAAATTATAACTTCACACGAAAACTGTGCCAGGCAAATGACACAGTTTTACGCGTTTTTCAATAACTTTGGAGTCTTTTTTTGGATTAATTACTAAATTTATCATCAAATAAGTTATTTCGGCCCCTTCAAGAACTCTTTGACTTTCAAACCGACTCCAGTTCATCGCTAATATCATACATTTTCTGTCATGATTTCCTTCGGGTTCGAGCGCTGTTTCGCGTAGCCTGTCCTTAAGTGTGTTTTATGTTGGCTCCCGACCAAGTAGAATATACAAAGGACACCTCGTCTTTATCCGTGGTACATCTAGGGCTTCCCTATTGATATACAGACATTTAGAAATGTAGGTACTCGTTCATCTTTCATAATAAGAGGTATCACCTCTACTGCTGACACTATTCTGAGCCTTGTTGTGCTGATATATTTTATATCTTGGTTAATATGTTTATTATACATATTTATATCTATATTTTTCCTGTTCCGGAGTGTTCCTGGTGCAGAGGCTGGCCATCGCAATATTCGCAACCCAGCGTGAAAACGCGGCGAGTGTGATGGGCGAAACTGATTAGATAAATAAGTTTAAATCCTGATAAGTTTAGATACCTATTATTGTACCTTTTTTTTTTTTTTTTTTTTTATCGTGCGAAAAATCCCCACGGATACCTCCCCCGCCGGGGTCGGAGGAGGAGGTTATGTCGGACTCGAACCGACTAAAACGCACGCCTTCTGTGGGCCGTCAGTTGCCGGAGGTGAGATTGTCATAGCCATATCCCTCGCACCCCGGCCGACCCAGGGCCATATCTCTCGATCTGGCCCTCTTCCGGTGTGGGGACCACGGAGTCCCCAACTCGCCCCCGGGTATGGGGGGGGCACGCAATGCGCGCCACCGCCGTGGCCTGCTTCTGCTAGGGTGACAGACGACCCCACCCGTCACCCCCAGGCCCGCGCTCATGGGGGACGGAGGTCATTCTGCGACCTCCGACGCCCGAGTTGCCGCCGCTCGTCGCGGGCCGCGCGGTTTGCGATTCTCCTTCGCTCCTCGCGGACCGCAAGGTCTGCGATTCTTCTTCGCTCGCGCTCCGCCGCCCACTTCACGAGCATCACTTGCTCGCAGAAGGAGGCGCCGGCGGCCCACGCATCCGCGCAGCGAACCATCGCTGCGAGCAAAGTGGCGAGCGTGAGAGCTCTCACTCCCAGGGTCGCCACCAGCTCCCGTCTCGGCGTCTCCCACGCCGGACACTCAGTGAGCGTGTGCAGCGCCGAGTCCTCGCTCGCGTCGCAGTGATGGCACTCGGACGTTGGCTCTTTCTTCGCGGTCCGATGCAGATACCGCCCAAAACACCCATGGTTGGTGATGATCTGCGTCAGCCAGAACGAGAGGCCGCCGTGTGGCCTCTCTAGCCACTCCCCCATGATGGGTCTTACCGCCGCTACTACGGCGTGCCCTGCGCGTGGTTGCCCAAGTTGTAGCTCCCACTCCGCCACCATGTCCCTGTGGAGCCGGGATCTCACGGCCCGAATTTCTTCAGGCTCAGGATCGTGTCCCCGCTCCCGCGCCGCCTTTCGGTAGTGGTATAGCGCCGAAAGGGATCTCGCTTCCAGGATCCACGGTAGCGATCCGGCGAGGAGACTCGCCGCTTCAAAGGATATCGTGCGGTACCCCCTGATGGTCCTGATGGCCATTTTCCGCTGCGGTTTACACAGCAGGTCCACGTACTTGGCTCTCAGGTTGTCCGCCCATACGGGGCACCCATATAGTGCCATGGACCGCACGATACCCGCGTAGAGTCTCCTGCAGGAGTCCTCCGGGCCCCTCAAATTGGGCAGCAGACGCGTCAAAGCGTTAACTGTGAGCACCAATTTGGGGACCAGGCTTCGGAAATGCTCCCCGAAGTCCCATCGACCGTCGAGCACGAGCCCCAGATATTTCATCTGGGGCTTGATGCCGATGAGAGTGCCTCCCACTGTTATGCTGGATCCCGCTGGTGGTCCGCGCCGAGGTCCATGAAAGAACATGGCCTTGGTTTTCTGCGGAGACACCTCGAGACCCAACCGCCGGATCCGTTCCACGACTTGGGCAACCGCGGTCGTGGCCTTCAGGGTTGCTTCGCGATGTGTAGCCCCGCTCGCCATTACTAGCGTGTCGTCCGCATAACACGTCACGGCGGCACCATCCACGAGCTCACCGCGAAGCACCCAGTCGTATCCGATGTTCCACAGGAGCGGCCCCAGGACCGATCCCTGCGGAACACCGCACGACATCTCTCGCCGACCGACACCGGTCGCACCTGGGTAGATGACAGCTCTCTCCGTCAGGTACGCCCCGACTATGCGGCGGAGGTAGGGAGGCACATCATGGTACACGAGCGCCTCCATAATGCAACTCCAGGGCAAGGTGTTGAACGCGTTGGAGATGTCTAAAGACACCGCCAACATCACCTCGCCCCGAGCGACCGCATCCTCCGCCAGAGTCCTCACGCGCATGATTGCATCCACAGTGGAACGCCCTCGGCGGAAGCCATATTGGGCATCCGCCAGATCCGGCCCTTCTCTAGAGAGGTGCTCGACGAGGCGCTTCGCGATAACTCTTTCAAAGAGCTTGGCCACCTCATCGAGCAACACTATGGGCCGGTAGCCGGACGGTGAGTCCACCGGGCACCCCTCCTTCCGGATGAGGACCAGTTTCCCAGTCTTCCAGGTCTTCGGAAACTGGCCCCGCTCCAAACATGCGCTGAGCAACCCTCTGAGTCGAGGCTCGAGAGCGTCTTCCCCTAGAGCTAGGACCCACGCGCGGCCTGGAATGCCGTCGGGTCCCGGGGCGGTGTTCTTCTTGGCGCTAAGCCTTCGCACCGCCAGCTCTAGTTCTACCCAAGTGACCTCGGGCACGTCATCGTCAACCACGCTGGGCGCCACAGGCGACCGAGGTGGCGGGGTCATCCGCGGTGGAACATGTTCCGCCCGCGACGGGAACAGGGATTCAACCACTCCTCCGAGCAGAGCCGGTTGGAGAGTCTGGGTCAGCGGCGGGGCCCGGGGGCGCAGCTTTCCTCTTACCATAAGATAAGGCCGCCCCCATGGGTCCCTCTCCAGCGTCTCCATCAGCTCTTTATAAGCCGCGGCTTTGGCCCGCTTAATCTCCGCTCGGAGGGCATTTCTGGCCTCTCTGTATCCCTCATGAAGCTCCGCCACTCGGGGCTCCGTATCTGCGGGTCGACTACGCCTCCTACGGAATCTGGCCCACCGGCGGTGCGCGATCACGCAGGCTTGTCGCAGCCTCGCGATCTCCGCAGACCACCAGTAGACCTGACGCCTCGGACTATAGGGCGGAGCCCTAGGCATACCCGCATCGCAGACACGTGTCATGGCCTCCCGAAACCACACCGCCTCATCATCGATATCAACAGGCCTGTCCGGCGCCATGGCCCAGGCCTGTACGATGGCAGCCTCCAGGAGGACCTCCCGATTCAGTGCCTTAAGCACCCAGCGCGGCTCGCGTGGGGCCGGTATGACCGGCGCATCGCTTGCGGGGCGAGAGACGTCAAACCGAACATATCGGTGATCCGACAGTGTCTCCACCCCTGCAACGACTCGCCAGTTCCGCACACGGTGTGACAGCGAAACGCCCGCGAACGTGAGGTCCACGATCGAGCTGCGCCCCGCGGCCACGAACGTGGCTTCGGCCCCGCAATTCTGGAGAACTAGACCGAGTGTAGCGGCCCAGCTCTCCAGTGCCCTGCCCCGCGGGTTCGTGTGCCGGGATCCCCAGGTCACAGACCAGGCGTTAAAGTCCCCGAGCACAAGAACCGGGCGAGGGTAACAGGCATTGACGACGTCGGCCAGCTGATCCAGCGATTGCCGATATTGGTCTATGTACCGGTGTCGACTCGGCGTGAGATATACGGCCACCACCGCTATCTCCCCCACAAGTGCCGCCACGCAGCCATGCCCCCTCGCAATGACGGTAAGAGGGGGGCTGCCTGCAGCGGCATTATGCACCAGTGCCGCCGACCCATCCAGGTCGATCACCCAGGCAGGCCCGGGTGGTCGGTGAGTGTATGGATCGGCGACAGCGGCGACATTTATGGACCACTGTGCCATGCTCTGGAGCAGAAGTGCCTGAGCATCGACACCGTGGCCCACGTTCGCCTGAAGGATGCGGAGCTGGGGATCCATTATGGAACCATCTCCGCTTCCCGCCGCGAACTAGAAGCGGAACGCCCGCCTCGCGGCTTCGGCTCCCCTCCAGTGCAGGCCTTGCTACCAACCCTATGGTCGGCCGGCTTGCCCTCCGCTGCACACCTAAAACAGTGCAACGGAGCTTCGCAACTACCGGCCATATGACCGGGTTGGCCACAACGGAAGCAACGGTCTCCGACCGTCACCTCCGCCGTGCACTGCACTCCCACGTGGCCGACCGACAGGCATCTGAAGCACCTAGCCGGTCGAGCCTGCAGGAGCCGTACCTGCACCCTTATAATGCCTCTTACCGCGAGGTACCGCTGGTCGGCAGCCTTTTGGGCTGCTGCGATGGGACAGCCGACAACTGCTGCCCCCTGTCCACGGCGGCCGAAGCGAATTGCTCCAACCTTTACTGTGTCCAGGGGACAGCCCCCGGCCTCCGCCACGGTGAGTCTGATATCCTCAACCGTGATGGAGTCGTCCAGGCCCGAGATGCGCAGTTCTGCGCACTTGTTGGGCCTAGACACCCGGACGTCGGCTGCGTCCAGCGTCTCCCTTATCTTTGCCGCTATGGCGTCGGCCTGGGGACCGCTGGAAGCGCCGTGGACCTCGATCAGTCGAGCACCCGTCCGCGTGTGTTTCACCGTGACGGGTACCGTCATGTTGAGGGCCTTCATATCGATAAGGCCCGTTGCCTGGGTCACGATTTGTGGGTACTGCACACCCCTCTCCAACGCTTCTGCCGTCATCGTGAGGACGATGGCCGTTGAACGAGGGACGCGCAGCCTCCTCGGCGCTCCTTTCGCAGCAGCCTCAGCCTTCTTGGCCTTTTTGGCTGCCTTCCTTTTGGCATTCCGCTTCTTTTTCTTGTCACCGGCAACCTCCCAGCCGCCCTCCGGTGAGGAGCTGGTGGAGGCAGCCGGAGTCGGTCCCTTGGCTGGGCCTGAGGTCCTGGCTGGGACTGGGCCTGGAGTCCTGACTAGGGCTGGGACCGAGGCAGGGACTAAGGACGTCTTCCCTTTTCCCTTGCCCTTGGCCTGGGTGCCCTGCGCAGCCTGGGGACTCCCAGCTCCGGCAGCGAACGGATATCGGGCCGCCTGCGGCGGGGACGCTCCCGCCGCGGGACGGGTAGGACCCCTCGCAACGGCTTCAGCGTACCCGGTCGGCAGCGACAGGGACGGGCGGCGGAAGGAGTCCATCATGGACTCCAAATGTCGCCGTGTGCGCTCCTCATGTGCCACCTGCCGGGCCTCCTGCGCCGCATCCCGCGCCTTCTGCCGCTTTTCCATGGCAGCCATGGCCGCCAAGCAGGCAGCCAGAGGGTCCGCTGGCCGGACCGGCTGCAGCACTGGAGATTCGGGCCGGGCCGGACGCGCCGATGCCCGCGACTGCGCCGGTGGCTCCGGCAGCACCGGTGACTCCGACCGTGCCGGCGACACCTGCCCCGACGACGACAACGGCCGTTCCGGTGGCACCTCCTGATTCCGCCGCGTCGATCGTGTCACCCGAGGCATGTCCGCCACGATCTTTCGGAGGTCCGCCACTTCAGCCGCCACCTTCCGAAACTCGGCTTGTCGTCGAGCCTCCTGCTGCCTAGCGTTGGCACGGTCCTGACGTAACTCGGCTAGCTCCGCCTTGAGGGACTCGGCCCATTCAGCTAGGCGCCACACGGTCTGCAGGACCTGATCGTCCTCCGGCTTCGGGGACCCCGATTGACTCATCGCCTTCGCTTGAAGGGCCGCCATCGCCTCCCTCGTGATTTGGTGGGTCCACTGATCCGGGACCGCCGCCGAGGGAGAGGGTCTCGGCGGCGCCACCACATCTTCCGGAGCCGAGGCCCCGGGGGAGGAGGTTCTAGGAGTAGACCCCTTGCCACCTCCTGACGTTTGGCGGCCCATCGCTACCAACTTGTTCGGAGGGGGACGCAGCAGCTCATCACCACCGTAGCTACTGCTGGAGGACGAGTCGGTCAGGGTGAGCTCCAAGTCCGACTCGCTCCTTGGAGTAGGAGAGTGCTTCTTCTTCCTCTTTCTCTTCCGGGCAGACTTCCGGGTCTGCAGACCCACCGGGCTGTTTGCCCTGCTCCTCTCGGTCGCGGTGTCGAATTGCTCCGATACCGCGATATGGGACGCGACCTCCGCGTCGTGATGCTGCGCGACCTTCGCGCAGTCTATTTCGCTTGGTTGGGGGGGGTTTTTAATACTATTTACCATATTAGATCCCACGAGTATGAGTCGATATGAAGACACTTCCCGGGTGACGCTCATTCCAGGAAGCAGGGTAAATACTGTGGAGTTCCAGCCCCGGATCTAGAATTTTTTTCAGGCGGGGCAAAAACTGAAAATGCCGCCCCCGTCCACGTTTTTGTAGTGCGTAAATTCCTTTGGATACCGGGGGGGGGAATGGATCCGAAGGGATTGGACATGTGGTCCGCAGATCGCGCTATGCCGCTTCTCTACCAGTCTGGCATCCTGTGGTGACACCACACGAATTATTCGCATCGGGCTCCGTCCCATCACTGTGAGCAAAGCGTTGAGCGAGAGGGCTCCTCTACTCCTCTGAGGGCCCGTGTCAGCGTCTTTCAGACCGGACACCCCACCAGCGTGTGTGCAGCCCTGAGTCCTCGCTCGCATCACAGTGATGACACAGACATTGACTCTTTCATGATCCACAACAGGGACGTGGACCACCATGAAACTCTCACTCTCACACCTGCATCAGCCAGTACGGCAGGTTCCCGTATCACCTCTCTAGCCAGTCCTCCATGATGAGTCTTACCGCCGAAAACACGGCGTGCCCTGCGCTCGGTTGTCCAAGTCGTTGCTTTCACTTCACCATGATGTCCTGGTGGAGCTCGAACTTTGCGGCCTCGATTTCTCGAGTTCCCGTCCCTGTTCCTACGTCAACTTTCACGACTAATACAGCAATTTTAAGACCAGACTTCGGTGAATCACCCTAAAGTCCCATCGGCCATCGAGTACTTACGAGCTTCAAATATTTCGTTCAGAGCTTGATGCTGATAGAAGCCTTCCACAATGAGGCTGGATCCCTAAAGTTTTATGCAGATCCACCTCGAGAGCCAACCACCAAATCCGCTCCACGACTTGGGATACCATGGTTCCTGAAGGCCAGCTTCAGGGCCGTTTCGTGGTGGTAGCACCGCATGCATTCTATAAACTCATTGCGGAACACCCAGTCCTATCCGATGTTCCACAGGAGCGACGACAAGACCGATCCCTGCGGAATACCGCATGACATTTCACGACGACCAAGGCCGGTCACTGTTTGGTAGATGACGGCTCACTCTGTCAGATACGCCCCAAGCATGCGGTGAACACGACGAACGATACCGCTAAAATTACCGCTGCGGGCAACCGCATCTTTCACCTCATCATGCGCATGATGATATCTATGGTGGAGTGCCTCAGACTGAAGCCATATTGGCCTTCCACCAGCTCCGGCGTCACCCGTACCCGATGAGGCTCTTAGCTATAAATCTTTCAAAGAAGCAACACTATGGGTCGGTAGGTGGACGGCGAGTCCACAGGGCGCCCTTTCGGATGAGGACTAGTTTTCCCGTCTTCCAATTTGCGGAAACTAGCTCCGCTACAAACATACGCTTAGAAGCTGTCAGTCGGGCTCGAGAACTTCTTCGACTAGAGCAAGAAGTAGGCACCCACTTCTATCCTGGAATGCCGTCGGATGCCGGGGCGGTTTCCTCCCCTTTACCTCAGGTACGTCGTCGTCAACCACGCTGGGCGCGGGCGCCATAGGTGACCTCAGTCATCTGCGGTGGAACATGTTATGGCGCCCCAAGGGGCGGCCTTTCCAAGTTCAGGGCGGATTTGCCGCCCCCTGATGTTGCCGCCCGGGGCGCGTGCCCCGGCTTGCCCCCCCCCTAGATCCGGCCCTGTGGAGTTCCCCAGGTGTCCACAGGTTTTAAGCGACTTCGCTGTCGGGTTTTCGAGACTTTTCCTTGTCGCGGGCCGGCCAATTAAGGCAAGCCCCGCGGCCTCCAGAATATCGGCTTCCTGAGTGTGGCTAGCACTCAAGTCGTTGTCGATATCCCGGAGGTTACGCGACGCGGGGGAGCAGCCAGCTCTCCCAACACCGACGGTGGCACGAGTGCCTGTCAGCCCCTGCGCGAGCAGTGAGCCGACCCGTCCCTTGATCCCAGTGGATCGCGTCTCTCCCCTGTCCCCTCTGAGAGCAGAGGGATACCGGGAGCGACATACCACAGGCCCTGAAAGCCTGGGTCTGCTAGCCCTGAAAAGGGCTGTTGGAATGGAAGGGATCCTACGGACCCCTTCCCGCGAACCTTGCAGGCCCGCCATACCACGACCCCCTCTGGGTCAGCTAGCCCTAAAAAGGGCTGTTTGAGTGAAAGGGATCCTACGGACCCCTTTCCGCGGACCTTGCAGGCCCACCATCCCACGACCCCCTCGTGCCGTGGAGTCGGCTGTCGGGTTATTTGTCAACGGCCAGTAGATTTCCTAGAGTAGGAGTCTACTGACCGTTGTCCAGGGTGCACCAGCCCCCTCGCTTCCGCTCCCCAGGACCACGGTCCAGAGGGGGAAGAAACGGGGAAGCCAGCGTGGAGGTTACCCGACCCGCACCCCGCCTATTATTGTACCTACAGTTAGTTTTTGTTTATTCACCTTAAAGCGTAAAAATACATAACAGATATTTATACAGAATAACAATTTATGTAGATTGATTTATTCATACCTGAGTGTTTCATTGTTGTTGTAATTGTCGAACAAGACGGAGGCGGACCGCCCCGCCCAGCGCTCCGAAAACTCTTTGTGACTGTACTTCACAACGTCAATACATTTTTCACACTCATTGTACTTAGAACTGCTGCAGTTTATTTTGTGTTTGTATTGTTTATTTAACTGTACTGGAGTGAGGCGTGGTTTTGTAGTCGGGGACCGGTTCAACTCTTGGCTTGAAAATATTTCTTTTTACGTCCTCTCCACTTGAACACAATTATTCTAACCAGACTGCCAAAGGGTTTAAAAATACATGCAAAAAGTAACAGCCATACTAAATCCTTTTATATCTATTACTAAGGTAGCAAATAAGGAAAATGCCTGCCGGATTGGTAACCGCCACCGTTAGAAATAGGAGACTTAGGAGAACTAAACGAAAAACAGGCTCTACTACTCTAAATCGATATTAAAACAATTATGCAAAACTTTAAAACTACTCACTGCTGTTTTTTCTTATAAGAAGTAATAGAGTTGTAGGTTCATAGATACTATAGATAGGTATGTACTAGGTATATAGAATCTATATTATTATAGATAGGTATACCCACATTACCGCAGTTAAAGCTAACAAGCAACAATATAACTACTTACACATGTGTAACGTAAAACAAGAATCAAAAGAAAACTTTATCCACGCAAAATAACTTCGCTTATTCTACCTCGTATATTGAATTAGAGACTTTGTATGGAAAACTGTTCGGAAAATATTTTGACGTCACAAAGGAGGTATTAACGGGACGACACGAAGGGGCCCGCATAATTTTAAATAAGGATCTTGGTACACTGACATCTTGTGTTAATAATCGAAGACTAACACCCGTATTCACAAACAATACTGTGAGGTCTCATAGTGTGCTCGAGCGCATAGGGCTGGTAAAATTAATTCACAAGCGAAGTATTACTTAAGTGTTATCAATGAATAAAAAGGCTTGCCAAAACGAACGCACTGAGAATTTTTCGTTCTTTGCACAGTTTAGTACGCATAGCGAAGTATTGTTTGTGAATACGGGTGTAAATGTTAAGCTAGAGCGTGTTTCAGTTCTGTCCTAGCAATATAGGTATAGGTATGGGTACCTAATTCAATTCTTAGATAATTATATTGACTATTATTAGAACAGCTAGAAGGGGTAGGCCTAAGAAGTCCCTGGCTTGACGTCGTGGAAGATGACATGCGTGCAAATGGTCTCACTACCTTGGACGCCCAAGATCGTGCGAAGTGGAGGCTGAAGAGCCGGAAGGCGGACCCTGAGCTTCGAGGTAAGATAACCTCAGAGCTCAGGGTCCGCCTTCCGGCTCCGGCCACGGATGCAATCAGGAAAATTCGTTTTTATGATGACGATGAATAGAACAATGTAAAACGTATAAGTATATTACTTCAATTAATCAGAAAGTCTTGAAATGGGATTATCTAATAAGTGGTAACTACTTAGGTACTAGATGAATCCTAAAGGTTGATTTACACTAAACGAGCTCATTATATTCCCTCTACGTCATATTCTATTAGTGTAAACAGTGACAGAACATTCGTTCGTTGTTCTTTCTTATGTAAACGCTGAAAATAAGGTTAAAAAATATTAAGAAAGAATGCTCTTGTTCTAGCTCTATGTTTGTTTTGTTAAAATCAACCTTGAGACATAGGTATTTCTGGCAGCGCTGTAAATTCTCTATTCAGCGGCCTTACCATAAACTCTTAAAATGCAAATGTCACTTTGTAATCCTATATATTTATATGACATTACAAAGTGACATTTGCAGTTGGTAGAATGACAGCAGTTCAATTATTGACCTGTTTTAAGAGTTCATGGTATGGGCCCAGATTAATTTGACTGCCTCTGTGGCGTAGCGGTAGTGAACGCGGCCGCTACGCAGGAGGCGCGGGTTCGATCCCCGCTCAGTGCAAATATTTGTGTGCATGAATATGAGTATTTGCATTGGTCTGGGTGTTTCTATGTGTAATACCTATGTATGTATTTACGAAAAAAAAATGTATCTAAGTATGTTTATCCGCATTCTAGATTCCATAACACAAGCTAGTTAAGCTATGCTTACTTTGGGTCTAGATAGCGTTGTGTAGAATGTCCTACAATATTTATTTATTTATTTATTTATCTAAGTAGTTACCATCACTGACATATCTAACAGAACTTATGATTGAATGCGATGACCTTATAATTTCCGTAATGTTTACATCTATACAGAGCCTATAGCCTTGATGAAGTAGGTACACAAGTGTTGAATGAACTGTGGAACTGTGGAATGAACTCCGTGCCGTGGTTTTACCAAGCGACTACAGTATGGTTAGAAGGTTCTTACGGGATCGGCAGCGCGAATGTGACGCCACTGGTGTTGTATACGTTCATAGGCCACGGTAACTACTATCCATCTTGTGGGAGTTGTGGGCCATGTGCTTGTCTGCCACCTAAGATTTATAAAAAAAAACATTTTATTGTAACCCATCGCACGACACAAAGCCGATATACGACGATCCTAGCCAGTGTTTAAAGACCCGTAACGCGGAGGGGCCAAATAATTTTATGTAAATCGACCACCGCCGCTAACGGCTGACTTTCACGATGGCTGCTGAATTTGTTTATATCTACCGGGAAACAACCCACGCTGTGAAACTTGACGTGTTTTTGGCGACAATCGATGGAAAAAGCCGAAGGAAAAGTTTTTCTTTTGAAGAATCAAATCGTATGATAATTACGGTGGAACTTCTGAATTCCATTTTTATGGGTTCTTTGCCTTCAAATTACGTAGGTACTTGCAGTCTTTCAAAATAATGTGAAGATATAGATTTGTATGTAGAGTAATTTATTTGAACTCCTAGACTATAATAAGCACATTTTTTTATTGTTTTCAAAGACAATTTTTGCAGTAATTTTTGCCTTTCTGTTTACATTTTACAAAATGAACAAATATACAGCAAACTATACCATACAAGTTAAATATTAATTTTGCAACCTCACTTAGCATTTCGCCAAGCGTAAATCTATCATCTATTACCTAAGAGTTTTCCAGTACTCTAATTCCATATTATATTTTTGTGAAAAACGTAAGGTCAACAATCATCTACAAATACGTATAATTTTACTTTCAATTCCCTTCAAATAACGCTATCCAAATCTTAAATTATCGTATTTCACAAGATAAAGCGTATCACGAAACCTTAGTCATGTCTAAATCTGCAAATAAAGCCCTATCCTGCCTCAGACGAGTCCCAAAGGGATTTCTTCCGAGTCCTTTTCTATACAAACATATCTATACGTGACTAGCCACAGAGTACAAAATGTCTATTTTAAGTCTGTGATACATATGCGGTAGGCTAAAGAATATAAGGAGTGTTTTGTTGCCGTTGGTGAAGCCATACGTATTTTGATCACAAAGCACGAGTCACGAGTCGACGTAATACGCTTATTTGAAGATAATCCTCGTCCCCTTACAACATGCCTCGGACGATTTGTTCGACTGCTCGGTTTATAACATGTTTTATTAATATTATGAATAGAGAATAATGTTTCGCTTGTAGGTATTTCTGTTTAATTATTAACATTATATTAGTAGGTATGGCCAATGTGTGACTGTTCTTTTGAAAGAATTTAAGACCCCAGCCCGGTCTTTGGGGCTGAAGCCTTCCTCACCTTCGCTCACTGATTAATGGGGTATCTGGTGCAAACTTCTCTCTTAATGTTGAGGGTCAGACGGTAGACGTTCCTGTAAAAGTCAAGATAAGCCACATTAGGAGAAGAATGTGCAGGCGATTGGACCTGATTTTGATTTAATGAACTGTAGATTTCACGAATGTTTCCCAATTGCAGCAATGATGATGACATTATATATTTTACAGACATTTAAGATCTTAATCAGACAGACGTTTGAAATTGTAAAGATAAAACGAGGTAGGTTGACATGAAGACAAGTAGTACCTACTTATATACCTACTCAACATAAAATATAGCCTTTCCAAACTCAGTCTGGCACCTACACAAGTCCAAAACATTGTAAAAACCTCTACTACATACAAATAGCTTGTTGTTTTCGGGTTGCGTCTGTGTTTTGGGAGGAGGGAAGCCAAAGTGTGGAGTCGAAGGGGGCTAATTACGACCAGCCCAGGGGAGGTAGCGAGGGGAGGGGGGACGGTGTTTGACCCCCGTCTGCGTCTATCTATACTACTGTAAATCTGTAAGGAGCTTTCAGCTGTATTTATAGGCTTATGAAAAATACAGCTGTTTCAAAGATTAGGTACTGATGTTGGCATAGATATTATTTTAGGTTTGGTTCGATATGGTTTACATGATATGAAACTATATGGCGTGATCATAGTCTGATCGAAGAACTCTGCCTGTATACCGGTGGAACCATATACCTATCTCGTTCCTCCATGCTTCCTTCTACTTTTGAATTTCTTTACAATGGTTTTTCAAGTTGCATTCTACCACATGGCGCTTTAAAAGTAGTAACACCACAACAATGTAGACTTTAATATGTTGCCATATTAAACTCTACATTGTTATGGTGACTTTTAAAATGCCATGACCTATTTAGCGCTTATTAACTAGTTATTGAAATACGAAGAATACCTTAATGTTTCAACACAATCAATAAAGTGCAAAATTTAGTTTTTCATATTATTCGTCTTCCTCCTAGCGCTAGGTAATTCCCAGTCGCATCCGAAGCTTTTTCAAATCAGAGTCTGGGGTCCGCTTTACCAGTCTTAACTACGGATTTGGCTAGACCTCGATATTATCCGTGAAGCGATTGTCATCTGACCTCCACAACCCAATGTTAACATTAGGCGATATCGAAGCTTTGCAGCTAGACCGTTGTTTTTTTGGACTTTTTAGGGCTCAAACAACCCGTAACGATTGCCATAGATGTTCTTATGGCAACCGGGACCGACGGCTTAACGTGCTCTCCGAGGCACAACCAAACCAATGCAAATACTCATATTTCATGCATACAAATATTTGCACTGAGCGGGGATCGAACCCGCGCCTCATGCGTAGCGGCCGCGTTCACTACCGCTACGCCACGGAGGCTGTCAATTATTATTATAATTTTTCATATTGTTATACAGAGAATATTTTTATAGATTAGACATAGTATCTTACAGTGTCATGTAGAGGCCCATTTAACGCATTCTAAACGTCCTAAACCAATACAATAAGATACTAAACGATATTACGTAAACATGCCCTTTAGTAAAACGATCTCGAAATATACTCAGACTAATAATATTTTCTAAGAACCAACACAGCTTTAGGCATACGAAAAAAATACACGTATCAAGATGCAACACTTGAATAATCACTCATCTTATTAAGGCACGATATTATTCACATTTTTTGCTATACACACCAGTATTGTGTAATAGAAAACGCTCGATCCCATTCAAGTACGGTAACTCTATACAAATTGGCACCTCCATTGAGGCCGGTTGACACTTTTATATAACCACGATTAACAGTCATACGAAATTAGAACCCAATAATATTATTAGGGCATTTTTTCCGCGGGAAGGGCCACTGTTCGTCCCCCTTCATGACGACTGTTGAATAGGTAGTGTTAACTCGGATTACCACCTACGTATTTGTGTAAACACAATAAATATTTTTTGGGGCCTGCCTTTATCTACTAAGTGCAGATCAAGAGATATTTGTCACTGTTTAAGATACACGTGGAAGATAAGAATCTTTGAACAATTATTTTGTTCGAAAGTAGGAACAGGAAATTTGAGTAAGCTGTAGTAAGAGTTTACTTTATTGAGGTTATTTTCAAACCTTTACCTAGAAAGCGACAGTTTACAATAAATTAACAAAACACTAAATTGCTTCGTACCTAAAAAATAATTATAGGTGCCATGTTTCTTTTGTAATTATAACTATAATAATCTATGTCATAATTACTACTAACAGTTCTTATCTTATCTAGGTGTCTGTATTTTGGAAATAATAGACCATAATTAAATTTTATAAATGTATACTTCTTACCAATTGTGATGATGATGATGATGATTATATGGGAACCGATTGTACAATCTACCTGTATTACTCATAATCACACATAGACACACATCCGTGGTCATTTCGCATGTAATAGTACCTACCTACCTATTGAAATTTCGGCTACTCAAGAAACCAATTCCACAGCATTCTATACACAACTTACCTACACCTATAGTAAAAATATTCCGATAATAGTAGTTCTAGATATATTATTAACTAGCCAATGCCAACGGCACTGTCCGCGTGGATGTCGGTATTCGCGTTTTTAGGGTTCCGTAGCCAAATGGCAAAAAACGGAACCCTTATAGATTCGTCATGTCTGTCCGTCCGTCTGTCTGTCTGTCTGTCTGTCCGTCAGTATGTCACAGCGACTTTTCTCCGAAACTATAAGACCTATGCTGTTGAAACTTGGTAAGAAGATGTATTCTGTGAACCGCATTAAGAATTTCACACAAAAATAAAAAAAAAGCATTAAATTTTGGGGGTCCCCATACTTAGAACTGAAACTCAAATTTTTTTTTTCATCAAACCCATACGTGTCACGTGTGGGGTATCTATAGATAGGTCTTTAAAATGCTATTGAGGTTTCTAACATATTTTTTTTCTAAACTGAATAGTTTGCGCGAGAGACACTTCCAAAGTGGAAAAATGTGTGTGTGTCCCCCTCTAACTTCTAAAATAAGAGAATGATAAATCTAAAAAAAAAATATGATGTAAATTGCCATAAAAACTACCACTAAAAATTGGTTCGAACGAGATCCAGTCAGTAGTTTTTTTTTAATACGTCATAAACCGCAATTTTCGCCTTTGCTACTACGGAATCCTTCATGGGCGAGTTCGACTCGCACTTGGCCGATTTTATTTGTTTTAAGTCCGTTCAGTAGCTTTTGCGTCCATCGTGAACAATTAGGTAAACAGATAAAATTTCCAAAAAATATAATTTCTTTGTATTCAGTACCGTGAATATAACGTAATCCAAACAAATAGTTGTTTCTTTTCTGTATAAAATATGTATGACCTAGAAGGTACTAATTACTAAATAAGTATCTATTAGTAACTTTAGTGCTATTTGTTTCCAGAACTGTGACTCCGAGGGAAAAGCATGCATAGAACTTCATTAATTAATCAGTAGTTGCAGGTCTGCTTGGGTCCAGTAGATCTTGGTAGGGCCCATATACATACACCCTTTAAAATTTTATTTATTTATTTATTTATTTTAAACTTTTTGCACAAATACAAAATAATTGTACAAAGGCGGACTTAATGCCCAAGGCATTTTCTGCCAGTCAACCTTAGGGTGATGCAGAGATATGTCACAAGTAGGTGCACGATGTATTGTGGTGAGAGTTTGACCTAGTTTGGTACAAAAAAGTTTATGCAGAATTGGATAATAGAATATTGATAACAATAATAATATATACATTTATATAAATATATAATTATACAAATACAAATATAATAAACTACATACACTTGTATACTGATATATGCATAAATAGGTATAATATACATACATATATATGTTAAAAGTTTATGTTAATATATTAAAATAATAAACTTAATGCGACTAGTCCCTAAGTACTTAACATGTGAAATCGTATAAATACAACAGTTGTGATTGAATTAACACAGTCGAGGTAACTTCCCGTGCCCGGACAATAGTGTCGCGATAACTAAGCGTTAAGATTAACCGACCTTAAGTGGATTACACATGTGGTGCAGGCTGCCGCGGCCCTTCCGCTACCATTGTGTCGCCACTTGAGCTCAACATTAACAGATTCATGACTGAATTAATACGATTTGGAGTTTTTGCTGTCGCTTTTTCTGTAATCATTTGCCCAAATTTGATAGTTCACAAAATACAGGTAAATCATTTGTTTCAGTTCAATCAACAGGATTTACTTTTTGCGCCTTAGTGTTCAAGCAAGAAATAATTTAAAACACACTCACCTTTAGAGATAGTTAGGTACAGCATAATCTATTCCGTGTTACCTACAGATTAAAATATTGTAAAGGTTGATCTAATATCGATGTTTTTCCACCGATCCACTCGATCTTAAAAAGAAGTTGATTATTGTATTGCGTGCGCAGCCTTAAATATATCAATCGAATTCTCATCACTTATTACATTACATCATCTTCATTACCAGCCATTACTATTGACCTCATATTGATATTAAATAAACTAAGGGCCTTCTTCCACTTAGTGAACACTCAACAGTTTTCCCCCAAAGCGCCCTGACGCCCCAACCAAACGGAAACTCTTAGCGGTCAATAGACCGTTCGCCACTCCACATCAGCCCACGGGAACAATCGAGACAAAAGCACGGGAATCTATTGTCCCATCACTGTTTTGTCAATAAGTAAATACTTTATAAATATTTAAACAGCTTAAAGTTTAACAGTTAGAATTGCTGAGGGTATGAATGTGGCCATTTTTTTGCACGAAAGTGTATTATGATTTTTTTTTGTTTTAAATGCAGTGTGAGTTTTAAAACTGCATGTTCCAAGGACATGTGAATGATGACATGACACAAATTTCAAACACAAAGCCAGTCTCCAAATCCATAATTGCACTGAAGACTAAAAAAATATCAAAACTATTTGGAAACAAGTGCAAATAACCCGCTATTGGAGATTGAATCAGGTAATTACAGTTACAAAGTAATTGTAGGACTTTTGTACGACTATAGTGGTGATCCTCTAACATGATTGTTATCGGCTTGGCTTTACAAATTTATTTTATTTTTATTGAACAGTTTATTTACAAGTATTATTTAGTATTTGATGTGTACCCTTTAGACTTAAAACAGCACAACCCTAACCTTGTACAACCTTATACAAATCTCTTTTCAAAATATTAGCCATTCAACACAGCAATACGTTTCTGATATTTGTGACTGTAATAAACCAATAGGTATCGTAAGTAGGCATAATATATTGTCACTACCAAAACGTTATTACCATCAGTGACATAATGAACGAGAGGGACCTGCTAATGGTATCATAGAATTATTCAAAAGATTTCATTTGACTGCCAGTCTAATTTGCCGTGGTCCATAATGAGCTTCTGGCCGTCACAATAAGTGGATTTCGGGCTTTCGATTTCAAAATAATTAACCTTTTAGAAGTTTAATAACGTAATTAGGTCTTCATGCTGCCAGGAAAGTGGACCCCGGGCTCTGAGGTGGAGGCTTCGGAAGCAACCGGGACGCTCGCTAAGATAATGATGGCTACTTTGATTTTGTCTACAAAAACGAATAAAATATAACTTTTTATTTGGCATGTATTTAAATCGATATTTGTATAGTCCCTTTTTTCTAACTAAATATTTCAAAGCTATATCAAAAATACTGACTTGCACACTAATTATGCGCACTAACTAAATCAAATAAAATATACTGTTTAATGAAATTTGCAGAACAATTCCTTTGGTTAAATAAAAAAAATAACCACGAAGGCAAAAGCGGGAACTCCGCTCCCGCATTAGCCTTCTAACCTAATCTATCCAAGTCGGATATGCACACCTTTTTCAATAAATCTATCATTTGATTTAGTTAGTGTGCAAGTCAGTTTTTTTGCACAGCATTCATGTTTCTGGTATGCATTCAGTAAATTAGTGGAGTTACGTAGTTTTCTGAAAAATTATACAGATGTGCATTTAAAAATATCCCTTTTTATTTTGTTATAGGTACTACGGGTGTGAAAATGAATAACCAAAAACATTTATGAAACTTCAAAGTCGATTTTGTCATTTTTCATACAAATCAGAGTCTGCTTAAAAATAACGCATTTTTTCAGCTAAGCTAAATTGGATTTACACGACTAAAGTCATACCAGAAATATGTCTAGCCTACTAAAAATGTCTAATCATACTAATGTCAGCCCGGAAAAATGTCATCCCGGAAAAATGACAGCCCGGAAAAATGTCATGCCGGAAAAGCCTGTGTGTGCCTGAGTTAAGACTGTTAAGAGGGGCTTCGCATCAGTAGTATAATGCCAAGATTCGAACATCTCTCGATCATAAGGCCCACTCATTAAGTAAGTACTAAACTACCTACACCGAAATCTATTCATCATCACGAGTTACGACACCTGATGTAAATCATAATCAAATCATATCGTATTCATTAGAATATAATAGTCACACTCGTAATCATATCACCGATGTTAGGTAAGTAGCTACTAATTATAGTGATGAATTTCATCATCTTCTATCTACAGTGACAAAGGCACGGTCAGAGATCTTAAGGCAAGGTATTAATTTCCTTGGGGGAGAGAATCGGCAGAGTGAACCAAGAGGTTACCATCTCGTTGTATGGGTCACTAATTTTGACTTGAACATCGCTACGATTAAGTAGGTTATTAATATTTCTAAAGTAAAAAAAAAAATTTTTTTTTAATCGGTTCACAGATGATGGGGAAATCTTTGGACATACATCGTCATGAACGTTCTATATGTCGAATTGGAAGTGAATTAGGTATATAACCTCCTCATTTTTTGAAGCCGGTTAACTAAGGGTCGGGCGTGGTTATGAATGTCAAGAACGTTGCAAATTTTGATACGGACATTCAAGATACTCGCAAGATGGCAGCTTTTTGCCCTTAAATGGTACGCGTTCTTTTATGGCGATCCTATAGCCAAGTCATTATGGTTTATAATGACAACACAACGGGATTTTAGTATCCTCAAACGCCCCGGATACCGGAAGCAGTTATTTATCACCAGACGAAAAAAAGGTGTGAAATTAGATAGTACTTACATTCAGCTGCAAAATTTCAATCAATATCGAATTTATATAATGCAAACTTTATTTAGTCACACACAGAGCACATTCCAAGAACGGACATACATACAACACTCCTGAGTGGACTTAATTCAATTATATGGCCATTGTCCACAAAGCTTTTGCTCTCGAACATTTTATACGCCAACAATGGTGTTATTTTGCCAACAATAACTGTATTCGACAGGCTCGTCGATATTGGGACGCGATGACCAGACAATCTATGGGGTGATGGCAGAAGTTTAACTTGTAAGAAAATTTTACTGACGACTGACTGAATTTTAAGAAATAATTGAATAACTAATAATTAAATAATTAAAATAACTTACAGTTACAACATTAGATATGTAGGACATTGCAGGACATTCTACACAACGCTAACTAGACCCAAAGTAAGCATAGCTTAACTAGCTTGTGTTATGGGTTCTAGAATGCGGATAAACATACTTAGATACATTTTTTTTGTAAATTATACAAAGAAACACCCAGACCAATGCAAATATTCATATTCATGCATACAAATATTGGCATTGAGCGGGGATTGAACCCACGCCTCCTGCGTAGCAGCCGCGTTCACTACCGCTACGCCACAGAGGCAGTCAGTGTATGACTTACTACCCATTAGGTAGGTACTCCTACTGATTTACATACCTACATACAATCACGCCTTTATTCCCGGAGGATTAGATAGAGGTGAATTAACACATTTCATCAATCATTGTATGTATTAGATTCCACGTAATAGGGGATGAGCCTATTGCCGTATTCTGGGCACTTCTATAGACTCTTTTGAGATTTACAAATGTAGGTACTACTATTACTATTTACATTTCAGGTGCATATTTTTCTTTCGTTCGACCGGTGTCTAACTAAATGACTCATCCTACTTCCTATCCTACTAATGCTACTAATATTATAAATGTGAAAGTTTGTGAGAATGGATGTGTGGATGTTTGTTACTCTTTCACGCATAAACAGCTGGACCGATTTGGTTGAAATTTGGTATGTATATAGGTTATACCCTGAATTAACATATAGGCTATATATCAGCGATGAACGGGATCAGAATTCCACGCGGGCGGAGCCGCGGGCAACAGCTAGTGTAAGATATGTAGCTATTCTTTTACAATTCTTAATATTCTGATGTTTTGTATCTTATGTTAAATATGTAAATTATTTCAAATGTAAAAAGAGTCAAATTGACTTTCGGAAAGTAGATTCGCTAGAACACCAAATATTTATTGTTGTATTACTGCCATTTGTCTGCCTAACGTCAATCTCAATATTTTTTCAACGCTCGAAACTAACTGTTAACAAAACATGAAATGTATTTATGTGTGAAGTGTTTATCATGTCCTGTTCCAGATACCATCTTAATCTTGGATTAGCGAGGTGTTAGAGGGCTTTGTTAACTTGTCTGTTAACTGATGGTGCCACCTATGGGGGACAATAGCCATTGAGTGGTCAAGATACTCCCACGTGGCACAATAGTGATTAGTGTAATCTTTCACTATTAGATATCCGGTCTAAAAGAAATACTTCAATAGACCTTTCATGTACTTTAATAAAGTACAACTAAAATAACAAACATTTTTTTCCTCTTGTTTATTATCTATACGGTAGCTACAGTAGAATATAGGAACTTTTGCTAGAATGGACTTCCAAGAATACACAAAAATAAAATAAAAACTAACTACCACGAGGTGATAGTTGTTTAGTATGGATATTAGGCTAGATTATCATCCTCTGATCAACTTAATTTGCATTCTTTAGGTATAATTGATGAGCATGATAGAGCTCTTTCTCTCTAAGTGCGCGAAAGCTAGCTTCACAATCCTTTGAAGAACCATATTGATGTACTTAGTCTTAGATATGCTATTAATCAATCAATTGGCCTATCGCAGTCCACTGCTGGACATAGGCCTCTCCCAATATGCGCCATTACTCCCGTTCCTACGCCTTCCGCCTTTATTCTGTCCCATCCACGTTTTTTCAGGGCGTCAGTCCATCTGGCTGGGGTGCGCTAAGGATATAATAATTATTGAATCTAAAAAAGTAATTAGTATGTAATTTAAAGGCTCGAGACCATTCGTTAAGCTCTACTTTTAAATTAAATATTTACCTATAGGTACTACTTTTGACTTACCTACTCAAAATTTTAGGTAAATGTTCTAATTTCAAATATCTTAACCATAAATTGTTATACACTTGCCTAAAACTGATACTTGCTCAGATAATTACAACACGCCAAAGGTTACCTATACTACTTTTGACTTACCTACTCAAAATATTAGGTAAATTATTTTAAATTGGAAAAAGCGCTCGGTGGCTCAGTGGTAAGAGCATTCCCCCTGTAAGAGAAAGATCACGGGTTCGAGTCCTGCCCGAGTATTGATTTCGCTTTTTCCAATTTAAAATAATTTGTTTAGTTTAGCATACTAAATGCTTTAAAAATTATCTATTAGGTAAATGTTCTAAGGAGATGGGGAGGCTTTCATACATTCTTGGGCCAAAAATGTAATAAGATGAGGGTGGTATCAATTAAGAGCATATAAATTATTAAACCATCCCTGAAAATTCTGCAGATTTTGGATATCTGAGAGCAGAGTTATAAGAAATTTAGTAAAAGTGAGGTTATGCAAGAAATTGACATTTTAGAACTGTGATTTCTGTGGTGTTTTAATAGAAAGTGGTCATTTTTTTTATCTTAAAATACTTTTAAATTGTACTGTATTATATTTCACTCAGGGATAATGTACGAAAACTTACAAAGAGATTTTAAAGATATGGAGTACAAGGATGTTATGTTAAAAAAAAAAGCACTTTAAATAATAATTATCTTTTATTCTTCTTCAATAATAATTAAAGTATTGTCTAAGAAGTGCGCAGGTGGAAATATATTACCTTATTTACTTCATTTTCACAATTCACACAGAGATCCATGTCAAAATCCAAAATACTGAGCAAAACTCAAACAAGTAAACAAGTTTATCATTGTACTTTAAGGTAACCAGGAGCAAGCTGAGAAGTCCGTAAAGAGAAATCACTGTTAAGGGAATATAATCAAGAAATCAACTGGAAATACTCAAAACGCAGAAGTCAATTGATCATTGGATTTAAACCAATAAACTGATACAGCATACTGATATAGCATACTTTTGTACATATTTTATAAACAATTGTATATCCCATAAGCCGTGTAAATATACAATTTTTCGATAAAATAATTAATTTTGAAGATTGAATAAATAAACTGATTGACTGAAAATGGAGCTGTCAGCTGTCACAGCTTAAAAATACAGTTGACAAACACAAGAAATAATTAATCGATTAACGGAAATCGATTCAGAATTTATTTTTATTACACTATTATTTGGTATTTTAAATGGTTATTATTATTATAATGATTAAGTTTTGTTCTCTCTGATTGATTTAATATCAAATTGTGATGCAAGTGTTTTAATACGCAATATTGTTTAAATATTTTTTAGTAATCGATATTTTATTTTGCTAGTGGAATAAACTTAGTTTTAAGATTACTCGTCTTCCAGACTTTCAATTGAGCTGGTTTTTTAATATTTTGAAATAGAAAAAAATACCGCTTTTTTTAAGTCATATCTCAACTCATTACAATTTTGGCCCAGAAGTCCCCGTCTCCTTTCAAATATCTTAAGGATAAATTGTAATACACTTGGCTAAAACTAATACTTTCTCAGATAATGTCGACACGGCAAAGGTTACCTATACCTGCCTACTACTTTTGACTTACCTACTCAAAATATTAGGTAAATGTTCTAATTTCAAATATCTTAACGATAAATTGTACATAATACACTTGGCTAAAAAACTGATACTTTTTCAGATAATTACGACACAACAAAGGTGCTCCATTGATACGATAATATTGTGGTACCCATTGTGTTTGACACTGCTAATTACACCAGTTACGCTGTTCCTAGAACTGATTACAAATTTTCTCACGGTAGATGGTCATTTTGCAAAGCATGGTAATTTTTTCTTGTATTGGGTACTTAGCACTACTTGATATTCTAACAATAGTACGTGCCCACCCAGGTGCTATTCGGTCGAAATATATTATTTTGCTTGTGTATAAAATTCAGCCACAGATATATGACTCGAGTAAACAATAGTGCCCGTAATACGGCAATAGGCTCACCCCCTATTACGTGGGGTTGGGACCGAATGCAATGATTGGTGAAATGTGGGTGTTAATTCACCTCTGCCTAACCCTTCGGGAATAAAGGCGTGATTATAGGTATGTATGTATGTATGACAATTGAAGTTTATACAAACTTCAATTCAAGTCATTTATTTATTGCGATATATGGATATAAAGATGTTACAAGCAATACTTTGAAGTTCCACCATATTTTAGCCACTCTGGCATGCAATAACGTCACATATCATGACAATAACAACAAGAACTTAATAATTATTAGGTACCTACTTAATTATAAATTAACAATTGGCAATGAAATATTGAAATATTTCATATCTTTTTAGGTGTCAATATTTTCGGGCTAAATATAATATGTAATCGCCTTCATGCAACAAGCAACGTTAAATATGTTAATTAGCTACAATTTATATAATAAGAAATGTCAAAGTTATGATTGAATTTAATAATTTACTTCACATGTAGTATTTTGTCATTTAAATAATCATTTACCGTGATTCTTAGAAAGTCTGTATAATTAAAAAAAGGGTTGATGCTTGGTACAAGAGCATCGATATAATAGCTCTCCGAACTTGGAAGATGCGATCGCGTGAGGGTTCTCCATACCAGAAGACTATCTATCTTTCATATCCGCAAAGACATATCGTCCCGTACTAAACTATTGCGTTTATAACGAGAACGCCTTAAGTGACGACAGCGGGACTATGTAAATTGTACATTTTGTATTTATTCACACTATTAAACAATCTATTTAAATATTTTGTAGGTAAGTCTTCAACCAATACTTTCAGCAAAGGAAAACATTCAAGTAAGCATCTATCAAATAACGAACTCAAAAGAAACTCATCAGGCTCTATACACCGCACGTATAAGTCTTCATTGAAAGCTGCGGATAGTTTTGTAATCCTCCCTCACAATAACAGGGCGTTATTAATTTCACATCGACAACAAAAGAGCATGTTGCTACAAATATCTACACAAAAGACGACCGAGTAATTAATGTTAGAGTCATATTGGTTGAATTCAGTCGTTAGTCCCTGGGGAGCCGAAATCGCCGCGCACAATACGGTAGTTAGGGAATGGGGGACTATCAGCAGACATTTAACGAGCAAATTATTTAGTAAATGTTGCTAAATAATAACATTAATGCGTGGGCCTGGGGCTGGGGCGGGTACAACGGGCTCAAAAGACATGTAATCAATCGTGATAGACTTTTTAACATCTTCAATTTGGTACCTATAGCAAGTAAGTATAGCTCAAAGCGAGCTTGTCGTTGTACTACGATTATGATATACTATAGCTGCTTCTGATAAGATCTTTTTTGTTTACTATAAAATATGTACCTACATCGGTAAGAAGAGCAGAAATTAACCTTTCAGTCAAGCAGGTTAAAAAATAAAATACCTTGAAAACGTACAAGTGTTTTCTTCAGTATGAATCTTTCTTTGTTTGTTATTTAGGAGTTTTCAAACAAATAGAAACAAACTATGGTTTTAGTATTGGCTTTTAAATTTTTCTTTCAGGCCCTCGATTCTGCTAAAGCAAAACCACTGTCATGCCACTGCCACTGCAAGGAATTTCCATTTAATTTTAGCCTTTTAAGTAATGCAGTTAAAGTTTAAAATTAAATGACTTTTTGTAGAGTGAATGAAAGAGTGTAATGAAATTCTTGTCATTTAATTTTGTGACTTTAAATCTATAGAAATAAGGTCTAAAATTAAATGCCATTTTTTGCAGTCTCTGTGGTGTGACAGTAGTTGTGCTTTGGCAGAATCGAGAGCCAGGTCATCGGTCCATCAAAATAAAATACAACATGATATAAAAACATGAAACAAGATGCTGATGACGGTAGACTAGTTTTTCTTCTATTTCGCCTTCCAACAAAAAAATTAAGTCAGATGGGTCGCAGTGGAAAATGCTCGTTCTACACATTACCTATAATGAGAAGTCGATATACTATCATCGTGGACTTTATAGCCAGGGCAAAAGAAATATCTCTCCAACAATAGCGATAATATGAGTGGTTCAAGTGTCGTAAAAACCGCCCATTATTCAGCCAGGCGAGCCGTGACTAAAGACTGATATATCTAGACTCACATTTCATCCAACCATTGAAAATGTTTTATAATACCAATACCAGTAGCAATCTCTTTTGGGAGATTGCTAAGCGTATGGTCGTCGCTTCTCGTGACCAGAAGGCTGGCTTTTTCTTGGGACAGAGAATAAATATTGCCATACAACGCAGAAATATTGCCAGTCTTCTGGGAACTCTGCCACAAAAGGCCATGTGGAAGAATTTAAGACGCGTTTTAATTTTTAGTCTTTAATTTGTATAATAGGTTTTTAGCGATACCACATGTGCCTGCCTAGAGTCACATCACTAGAGTACATCACTAGGAGTCCTGCATCGAGAAAGTGAAGTTCTCGCACTGGTACAATAAACATGCATCGTTGGAATGTTGACGTGTGATCAGCTTGCCTGGTCGGAGAATTTTTTTTAACCAATTTGGTCGCAGACAAGCACACGGGCCACCTGATGGCAAGTGGTTACCATGGCCTATAGACGAGTGTAATACCAGGGGAGTCACACTCGCGCTGCCGACCCTGTAAGTACAGAGAGATTCTGTACCGTCAGCGCAGAAGATAAGTAGGACAAGCCTTTGGTCTTCCCACTGACAGCACAAAACCTCTCCAGTGAGCTCTGCGCTACCCTACACACCGCCGAGAACACAACACAAGGTTATTTAGCCGCGGTATTCTGTAGGGCGGAGGTACTTCCCCAGTCGGACTGCTCGACTACGGGACGGAAATACCATCGTGTCCTACCTCCTCCAAAATTTCTTATCCATATTTCCTAATTATATCATCCTCCTCCTCCTCCTCCATAGTTCTTCAATAAAAATATAATACACCAGTCTGAATAATATCTGTGTTCGCATAAACGTCTCTCTATAGATAAAATCTTAACAATCCAAATATTGTCGTTACAAGTCACCGCGGTATGCACAAAGGCTCGCGAGGGGTCGTCCCCTCACGCCAGGGGGTGGCCAATAAGAGGCCCCGTCTTCGCCAGTGCAAACAGCAGCGATCCTGAATACCACATAATTGAGTGGCTACTCGACGCTCCACTGATCCATTGTCGACGCCATTAAAGCAATTATGAGCTAAATGCTCGCGAATTAATTACGGTTTTATGGATGTTTCACGCGTGAAAGCATTTTGAGTGACGTCTGCTTTCAAAGGCCACTTGAGAAAGTCATTATTACATTTATTTTTAGATAAGGTTGAATTATAAATATAGACTAATTTTAACCTGAACTTATTGTGAGATTTGAAATTACTTCTTATTTCATCAAATGAAGATCGGTACAAATTCCGATACGGAATGCCAGTCTGCCTTTGTTTTATTTTATTTGTTTTCATTTGTGTTTAGTGTAATGTTTTTTTTTCCTATGAGAGTATTATTTAAACTAATAAAGAAGGAGACTTCGTTCAATAATACAGAAGCACTTATGAAATAAACCGGGCTGAGATAAGACCACATATATTATAATTTAAAATATACTATCCTTATTAGTTACTAATATAGGTAAGTATAGTAAAGAGTGATCTATTAGACACTAGCTAGTGTCCTATGTTGGTCAGTAGCCATCCAAAAAAAATTCTACAGTTCTTTCGCTAATCGATCGTTAATCTTTTGTTGGAAACTCATATAAAATGTGATTCACATGACGAACTTTTCAAAACATCTAACAACCACCATTTCCTTAAAGCAGGATTACTTTCCCTCATTTTCCTTTAGAAGAATAACGCGTTACTCGGTATACAGTAGACAATACAGAAAATATGTATTACTGTTGTTTCTCCGTAGCGTTAATTGTCACTGAGTTCGCTCAACATTTACCAAAACATAATAACGTATTCAAAGCGCGAGTGACAATGTTTCGCGGACGACGTTTACTCGTGTACCTACTACTGTCCCCTACTAATGTTTGGAAAGTAAGTATCAATTGCAACAGAATTTTATTTTTCAGGGATGAGATGCTATAGGGACCCTCACAGAAAGTCACAGCCCCTGAAGGAGAGCTGGAGACATGGGGAAATCGACGCACTTAAAATAGGTAATTAGTACCCTGATACAACCGTAATCTTAAACAAATTAGTACCTGTGCTAATTATTTTAATCGATTTAAATTTGGTAAAAGTGAATTCTCAAGATGGGATTTGAACCCGCCACTTGTCCCTTACAGAGGGAATGCTGTGACCAACACGTCTGGGGAGTGGAGTCGTGTACCGATATTCTTACGAACTATGGGAGACAATAAACGGCGTTACAATAATTTTGAAACATTGCTTTTTGATCTTTCTTTCTGCTTAAATCCTGAGTTGTTTATTTGGTAAACAGTTTTGGATAATTCTCCAAAAGTACAAAAAATTACTTTACAAGAATAATTCTAGCTCCCTTAAAAGAAATTTTAAATAAACCATGACACAAATAACCATGACAACTCGCACATCAAAGATCCATGAGCGGTGAGCACCGCAGTATACCCACGGGAGTAGCCCACAGTAAGTCCCCGCAAACGGAATGGATAATTGAATCACCGACGGAACGCGCCGCCTAATCCCTAAAATTAGCAATACGATATGAATAAATAGATTTTGGTCTCCAACAAAGCAGGTGCCGAGGGAATAAGTCGTAGGGGACGTGGGTGTTTAGCGAATCATTAGTATTGCTAATGAAGGGTTGCGTAAAATATTCGAATGGCATTTCTATTGGTATCGCGTATTATCAATATATTTTTGTTAAGTAAATACAAGTAGTAATGGTTGACATTTTTTATGTTTAAAAATGATAGGAGTTATCATTTTAATTTCTCTACCCGTTCAATTTCCCTACCCTACCTGTTTAATTTAGTACAAATGTGCTTTACTGTAATCTCGTTTTCATCACGATACTTAATTTAAGGGTGAATCTATTTTGACTCTTCGGAAATATTATTCCGTCAATTTAGGTCAACTTGAAAAGGCCACCATGGTAATATTAACATTTATCTTAAGTCCCTCCAGTAGGATATAGCTACAAGTTGCTAAGGGCTCTTTTAAAAAGATTCCCAGTGGCTTTCTCTCTTGATACGTGACCAGAAATATGTAATAATTGACTGTAGGCATTTTTTCACTGTATTTCTTTCATCGAGTAACTACCTATATCAGCTTCCTTATTATTTTTCATGTGTGCATAATACCATTATCATTGTAGTTCTTATAACCAGAGTAGGTAGTCATTCAGTCATGAATCTTTTATGAACGATAAAGACGGCTAAAATTACAATACTCAAGATATTTACCTATTTTTACCATGTTTGTTTTCATTACTGATTAGTCCAATTTATCAACAGTTTTACAGCAAAATTATGTATGTACTGTTAGAACTTCTATTGTCAGACAAATACTAGCACGCGATCCTTAAAATAAGCTAATCGCCTAAAAATAAAAACATTTCCGTCCTTTTACTCGACAAACTGAAAGCACTACTAAGTAAATGACGCTATCACGAACACTCCCAACTACATAACACAACGCTAATGGCGTAACTTACATAAACAGATAGCAATCCGATCTCATTGTTGCATCTACGTCAATTATAACAGGGATACATTGAGCGGAACAGAGATACGCCAATTAGGACAGACGCAGGAAGCTGGCGCGCGTGCGCACACCCTAATTGTTTCCGACGGAGTCTTACCCTCCCCCCCTTACTCCTCGAGGCCCCCTGCCACCCCCGCGTCTCTGAAGCTCCGGGCTATAACAAGGAAAGCGGAAAGCTGGTCTGAAACTGCAATGTTTGAGTACCTACTGTGGGATTTGATTTCAATATTTTACTTTATATACGTGTGTAACTGGGAATTTGTCTTTGAAATTGTTGAATTGTTTCCTAAGTTCCAACGCTAGCTTTTAGCAGTCTTTATTTAATTAGGTGTTTTATAGGTTTGATACTGCTTCTAATCTGTGCATGTATCATCTGATTTTTCTTTCTCAGTTGAGAGATACCGATAACGCTTTGATACCTAAGTATTTAAAGAACATCGGCATATTTCTGTTTCAGCAAGCGTTTTTAAAACTTGTATTTGGAAATGTTGATTTTTTATGTCTATAAAATGTTGATGAAAACAATGATATTCTAGAATTTTTAGCACATATTATACTTATACTTTTTAATAGATAGAAAATATTTAAAAAAAAATCAAGATGCCTGATTTAGTAGATAATTATATATGCTGTAAATAAATAGAGTCACTGAAAAAAAAACTCTACATTATTTGGCAGTCGAATAAGTAATTAACCTCCTATGGAAATCAGAGTAATTAGGTTTGGCGCTGTGGACTGTCGCCTTATGAAATTATTATTTTTGAGACTTATGAAAACTATAGGATATCGATCGGGTGTGTCAGTGGCGCAGTGGTAGTAAATGTGACCACTGTGGAAAAGGTCCTAAGTTTTATTCCCGGATTGGGCAAAGCGTTTAGAAGTTCTCCTAAATAGTACAGTTGACGGCAATGCAGTCGCTACCAAATGAATCGATGCTTAAGCCTTGTTGATAACTGAATTACGATAAAATCACATGCAGCAGTTCAAAAATAGAATCAAAAATATTTTTATAATAAACGCTCCAATTTCAGGCCAGTTCAGTTCAAAATCCCAATCTCATTCAATCATTCACCGTTCACTCATCATATCGGTACGGCCCACACAAAATATCAACATTTTTTCGCGAATGCAACTTGACACTTGGGTCATCCGGAAGCAATCGGGCACAACTGCACAATGGATCAAATGTTCATTGTGAGAGGCACGTGCGGCGGCGTGTGTCCGCGATTTGTTCACTGTGACGAATTACAGACGACTCTATTATGACTAGAGCGATTCACGCTTGTTAGGTATCATTTAATTATTAACTACTTGGGAACTGGCTCCAATGTTTGAATAATCAGAGATTATCCGACTGAATCATCTTAATCTGCCTGCCTATGTCCTAATTGGGTATTTGATTGACTAGTTAAATTAGTAACTTTTTTCAAAGTTATGTGACATAAAAAAATTAGACGTCATCATTAAATTAAACTATCAAATCTACTATTATAGGTTGGGTGGATGATTAATATAAATAAAAACAGGAGTAAATTCACCGCTCTTTTCAGATAACTTAATTTCGTTGGTCTGAGCGTGTCTATGTAAGTATAATATAAATTTATTTTCAAAACGTAGTTATGTATGTTTATTCGCATTTTAGAGTCTATATGGGCTCTGCTTAGATATGGCATTGTATGATACACCCTAAATTATTCATTGCTTATTTATTTTACTTTTCTGTCAAAATCTCATGTCCTTAGTTACTTAATTATTACCTTGCTATGTCCTCTTTCTCGCACTCCATCAATCTAAACAAATATCTGACTGAATATTTTGCACATATACCTACAGACTAGGCTGTTGGCAGTGCCTATGGACGTCTGAAACTGCATTAGGGACGTTCTGTTATAATTGAATGTCGGTGGTTAATCGTTGACTGGACCACTGTCGTTACAGTCGGTACATAAGGTTCAATAGCAAAATTCCTAGTTAATCCTGCTGTACTTTTAGTACTTCTGAATCCTCCGTTTTCAGCTTTGACTCGAATGCTTTTTTATAGTTGGTACCGATTCTTTCGAGTTTCTATAGCGATATTTATGCAATTAACCAAATTAATTATTTTGTAATAAATACACTTTAATCATCGATTTCTTAATAAATACTTTTGCAAATATAAAAATAGATCTCGGTTAACTTAATAATGTAAGAAACATTTAATTACTAGAAGTTTTTATGCGACCCCTCAATAATTAAACACCCTGCAGTACCGAAACGTATAATACTTACTGTTACGGAAATCTATGTTCTATTTGTGGTACGGCCACGTGGAGTGCCTCAGGGGTCGATCCTCGGACTCCTAGTGAATATAAGCTCTATGCTTATGCTATCTTTGTATTTTATCTCAGACTAACGTACTGGGCAACATCTTCCCTACAATTATTGGGTACCTATCTACACAAAAGTTCTCAGAGCGCCTTGTTGAGTTGAGAGTTGTAAGTGTAACATAATCTTCCTCTTCTATATAGAGCCATTACACACAATATTGAGCAGAATATTTAATTGAGTCTAATGTACCTTAAAGTGTTTAATTATTTATTATGTTTGATAGTAGTGCGACAGCTTATATGACCATTTGTGTGTGTCACGTGTTGAAATGATAATGTCCGTATATATAAATATCCTCCTTCTGTGAAGTCAGTTGAACAATAAGTACAATGTACAAAGTCTACAAGACATAATAATTCTCTACAATCCTACGGGAGTGATAGTAGAAATGAATAAAAAGTCTGATATTATAGGCTAAGTACCTACTTAATAAAATAGTAATATTTTATGATAACATTTTTATAAAACAACCCTTTCAACGTCCGTAATTATAGTGGTACTACTCTCTAAGGAATTAGAACATTCGGTGTAATATCCGTCGTAGCATAAACATCACAGGGCTGAGGGGGTGAGGTTTGGGGCGCGGGTGTATAGTACAGGGGGAAGTAATAGTTCATCATCCGATAATAGCGGGATTAACACGATACAACCCTTTGTGGGCGGATTGTGAAACTTTACCAAAATGTTTGTCCGCACTGATTAATATTTATTCGCCGTCTATTAAATATTTGGATAGTGAATGCGTTATGTTGTTTTAATAACAGCAAAAACTATTGGATTTTGTACTGGTTGAACAATTGTGTTTGTCGTTTAATAATTTTTCAGATATGTCATTATTCATCTCATATCAATTATTCACATCAATCGATATGCGAGATATGACTTTTCGACGTTATACTTTTTAGACGATTTTCCGTCTAGATGCGAAGCCTAATACGATACACTATTGTGCCAATTTAGCCGCTCCTACTTCAACCACTTCGCTTCGTTAAGAATACTTACCTACTAGTCACCCACTACCCACTTACTAGGAGACTTGAAAAGCTTATTCTAAATAGAAAGTACATTTTATTTGAATCTACGCCTTTGCAAAATATGCTATCGATAATAATTTAAGTACTAGTACTTATTTCATCATTTAGAAACTTAGAACGTACAAAACTTTTGTTGTACGTTCTCTTGAAACTATCCAACTAAAGCTACTAAATAGAAACATGTTTTATTGTAACTATAGTTTTACAATTATGTTTACTAAATTCGACACAAAAGTGAGTTATCTAGTAAACAGTGAAAATTAATCAAAACATTAATAGTGATAGAAAAGTATTTGCAAGTTATACCTATTTCCACACCCCTTTACATCACACGCGAGTTACAAAATTCAATATTCACATCACACACTACAAACCCCTCGTTTCGTACTAACAACCACCTTTACTGTAGATCTGTCAATTTATATTTGCCTGCAATCATTAAAGTAGGCGTCGACTAGTTCTGCTGTTTTGCAAAGCCGGCGCTATAAAACAACCAGTCAACATTGGACCCCACGCACCCCGCACACGGTACTTCAAATGACGCAAGAGGGGGCTTTCGCCCACTTCTCAGAGAGCTACATTTGCTAGTGGCGGTGTAAACTAGCCGAATGAATAGGTGTCAGAAGCAATGCGTCAGAAAGGCCCCAAGGGCGCCGCGGACGTGCCGAGTAACCGGACCCACTCGCATCATAATGCTACATAATTCAATTGATTCCCCGACACTACCCGCACGCTTCCTTCTAACTTCGTTTCGATCGTTTTGATATCGGATACGCCGTTTTGACGCCTACTTGCACAGTTCTTTCCCCACTGACCCTCCGTGAAAAAATAAAAGCAACGAAATTAGATTGACTATGTTATATTTAACAAAATAAATATTTTTTAACAAATTTCAGCCTTACAATTTAGTGGTGGTAGGACACCGCTGGGGAAGAGAAGGAGACTTGTCCGAGGTTATGGGTGTAAGCTACTTTGGCGACAGGGGCACCAGCGTAGGCCAACTTAGCGAGTTGAGGTTGAGCATAGTTGATTTGAGGTTGAGCGTAGCTGATTTGAGGTTGAGCATAGCTGATTTGTGGTTGAGCGTAGCTGATTTGAGGTTGAGCATAGGCGACTGGAGCAGGAGCAGCGTATGCTACTTTGGCGATGGGGGCTTGAGCGTAGGCAACCTTCGCGACGGGTGCTGGTGCGTAGGCGTAGTTCTGGACGGGGGCGGGTGCGTAGGCGATCTTGGCAACTGGAGCAGGAGCGTAGGCTACTTTAGCTACGGGAGCGTGAGCGTAGACAGGAGCTGCGGCAACGGCGACCTTAGCGGCGTGTTGGATGGGGCTACCCTCGTAGCGGACGATGGCGTTGAAACCGTTGATCTTGTCAGCGGTGTATTCGACGATGCGTTGCACACCATCAGGCTGAACCAGGGAGTAGGCACCGTGGACGGCATCACCAGCGCGTTCCTCCTGCTGCTGCTTAATGTCTCCGCTGTGCGAGTCTTGCACAGAGTATGAGAACTGGTAGTGGGCGGGTGCTTCTGGTTGAGCATATACCACCTTGGAAAGGGGGGCGACAGGGCCCACTGGGATGGCGACGGCAGCAGCAGCAGCCACCAGGCCGAAGAAAGTCAAGAACTGAAACAAATTTAACGGTTAATAAATATTATTCATTATTTTCTTACTTTTTCGTGTTGTTCCCAGTTCCATTCAATGTTTCCAGGTCTTTTTATTTATTTTCCTATTGATTTGACATATACGGCTTTTACAGGAGCGACTGTCGCCTGACCTCCCAACCCTGAGTGGAAAGCCTGCGTCAGAGCCTCGTCCACAACTTACACGTGAGATTTGCTTGGGCCCAAAGGTCCTAGTGGGGTCACGTACACCCTTACTTATTATATTTGAAGAGTTTCAAATTTTAATCAAATATTTCAACTCACTTTAGCGACCATGTTGATTGGTTTGTTTATTGTTGACGAATGTACCGTTGCTTCAAGCACAGAGCTTTTTATACTTAACTAGTTACACATACACATATGATATGTACACATCACGTTTGAGCAGAGGTACAAATATGCGCGTACTTGGACACACACGATGCCCGCCGGGCGCACGCGCCGAAAACTGGATCGGTAGCAAATACCTTTATGTAATCCTAATCTCAAGTTCATTCATTTTGTTTGTATGTTGCGACAGACTCTTTACACTAAGTTCGAATATATACATGAATATACTCACGACTTTCTACCTCCAGGGTAGGCAGACAACACCCCGCTATCTGCTTCTGTGCCCACACATTTCTCGAGGTTCCTCTACAGAGTCTAAGGTTAACCTTTCATAAAAACTCGTCGGATACTTTTGATCAGCTGTTTTTGCTAATAAATTATCAATTTGATCAGTTTATGCTCCATAAAAGCGGTCCAATAGAAGACAAGCGGTCGCCGGAGTCCATGGCCGTTTGTAAGACTAGGGCATGTCAGGCAAAGACTTAAAGGACTATAGATATATGAAGAACAATATATATTTTTTGTGCATTACGAGAATCAAGGTCGTTACAGATAAAAATAATTACAAGTTCAAGTCAATTACCCCGGAACATAATGTAAACCTTGTCAAAAACGTTACAAAAAGACAAATGATTCAAAAATAACATGTAATATCGGCGTGCGGACATTAACCGCAAAAGAAATACTGATTCACCTTGCATAACCTGTTGATACAGTAATTTCTTAAAGATTTATAATGTCATTGAATTTAAGTAAATTACTCATACTTTTGAATGGTCTCACGTGTAATTAACTTAAAATGTTACGAAATTAATCAAGTGTGATTCTCCAATTAAATAGGAACCATCATAGTAAAAAACTTCCCATTTTTGCTAAATTGCCATGAGCCGCGGGTTCGGGCCCAGAATTCATAACTAGTATAGTGTTGCATTTCTAGTATAGTCTAGAGTAGGAAGTTACCTATCGAGCTAAAGTGTATTAGGTTCTATATTTTCACTGATAGAGTTCCCCAATCGTATTGAATAAAGCCCCCCAATTGTAGTTTTAAATTTTTTTTTTTTTTAACCTAACCGGTTTTGCCGTGGGTTGTGAAAAAGTACAAGTGCTTTATTTAATATGTGTAGTAAGTTCCACCAAGCGCCATCAATCTCCAGTATAAACAGTCCGACCTTAATTATTTCCATCCGAAGGTTACTTTATCGTATCTAAATTCTGTTTTTGTTTAGTCTACAACCACCCCATTAATACGAAATGATCCTTTTTTTCTTGTTCACCGAACTCTAAAAGCACATCTGTCGGTAGGAACAGGTTGTACTGCGTAATACCCGAGCAGACATTACTCAGCGGTAAATGCTCCAATTTTACAAATTGCTAAATAGAGTACTGATTTACATAATCTGGCTTGAGTAATGCTATTGATATCTTTATTAGATGTTGATTATATTCATAAGTATGTATTACTGCATGTATAAACATAATTTTACAAAAGATAGCACGATAGGAATGATTCTGAAGACGACCGCAAACGACAACTGCAGACGCAGAGTGAAATAAACTTGAATATGATGATTTTTTTTTATTGTTTTAATTCATTGCGGCTTCTTAATGGTGCCGTTTACCCGTATCGAAGTTTAACTAGTAGGTAATGTATGCGAAAAAATGAAAATGGCTAGTTATAGACAAATGAGCGGATTGCGGGACTGATTTTCTTTTATTTTTATGGACCATTTATATGGGGTCTGATGACGTGTCGTTTCTTCACATACCTGCCTGTACTTCTTATGCTTGCACTTCATTCTCGTCGAGGTTAGGCGAGGTAGCGCGAGCACGAGAGTGTGGTGGGAGCCCTCGCGTCACATCGCCGAACAATATTGAACCTCGCCTAACTTCGTCAAACCTCGCCTCGCCTAACCTCGACGAGAATGAAGTGCAAGCACTAAACTTTAATAAGGGGATGACTGAGAAACCGCCATGAATTCAAACAATACACAAAATTATCATATTCTATTTTGCGGTACGCGTATCTGCTGCGTACATCTGTAGTGTTGTCGTATGCAGTCGCCTTGGGAATCATACCTTAACCCTTAAAGTAATTTTCAAACAGGGAACAGGTCTGCCTTTCTTTTTATTCTGAATGTCACTGTGTCACATTATCTGCCTTTTGTGAATGCCGTATACTTAATACGAGGTCCGATCAAGAAGAGCTTTGGGGCATCGAGATCCGAGCCAACGTCACGTCACCTGCAAGCTGATAAACCTGCTGATTGACGGCCTAGGGTCTTACTAGCTTTCCTCTCAAGGTTGGGAGGTTATAGGGCAGTCGCTCATATAATAGTGTAAGACAAAAAGCTAACCCAAGGCTCCGAGGCCTTGGATTCAAGCGGAATGTTGATTTATTGTGAGTCTAAAAAACTAAATATTCTCTGCTCTTTAAAAGGGCATAAATATTGCTGATTTCCTTCAAAACCAGTTCAATCTTGGCACAACGGAAGTGTTAATATTATTCTGTATCACCAAACTGTGGTTCTCCTTTAAAGGAAGACAAATTATATTAATTCGGTAATATTTTCGGAAGTTATTCGTTTTACGAGTAATCTGACATTATTTCTCGAAATAAACTATTCCGGTTTTCGATTGCAGGCCTCAACATATGATGAATAACGAATCACGATCTTGATATTGCAATTCATATTTGTATTATAAGGGCTTTATATTCTACCATAAATATTCCAATTAATTCAAAAATAATCTCCTATTTACTAATATGTACTAATAACCCGTAATAATCTAACAACTGAGCTACTTGACGGCTTACCACTTACAGAGGGTATTTTTTTTTTATTTGTACTTTTTCATCCTAGCCCTAGCGTTATCTCCAGCCACATCCGAAGCTTTCACCTTGAAGTCTGTGGTCCGCTTTACCAGTCTAACTGCGGATTTAGTTGAACTTCTGTATTTTTCGTGACGCATACGCTATCCGATCTCCACAACCCAATAACGATTTCTAAATATTGCAGCTGGACCTGTTCTTAGACTTTTTAGGGCTCCAACTACCCTTAACGACTGTCATAGATGTTCGTAGGGCAACCGGGACTGACCTAGGACTAGGAGTAGGTATAGGAAGAAGAAAACACGTGTCCGGGAAACGAATTCTAACACTTTATGACGTGGTAAAGAAAAGAGGTCATAACCACACATAACCGCATAGGTCTTGATGGAATGGTTTGCACCGTATGAAGATGATATACCTATAAGGTGGAGCTATATAGGTTGTGTATAGCTCCCGTTCCTCTTTCTCGTCCGAAATACGGACACTTTATTTATTTTTATTATTTATTTATTTTATTTATTTAATAATTATTATTACAATTGTTTACATAAATTAACTTACTTACTATGACATGTTAAAGCTATTTAAGGGAAGGTAACTACTTAGTTAGCTTACCTACCTTAAATAGTTGCAATTCTCATCAACATAACTATATCCCAAAACAAGAAAAGCTTGCATACCGACTTAAAATTGTCATCCAATCACATATTCATTAAATTATATTGTTTTTATGCCATACTCTTATCTGAACTGCTAATTGGTGCACCTGCTGACCGACGCGCGATGCCCTTTTCGGGGGTCAAATGACGGTCGCTTTCACAATTTATTATCATTGATAAAATTATTCGAATCTCATTCAAACCTTGTGCTCAAAGATGAAAGCAACGGCGATCAACGCTAAGATGATAATGTTGGATAATAAGTTAGTTGGTAAACCCAATTATTTATACAAAGAGTATATACCTAGTTAATCAAAAATTATTGAAGTTCAGCTGAATTTAAATTCCTGCTGAGTTTCTTGCCGGTTTCTTGCGGGGTCGCGTTTCGAACCGGTGTGGTTCATTTGCTAAACTAAGTAGTCTTTAATATACATATTATATTTAAAAAAAAACCTTTTGTAAGTGCCGTTTGAATGGTATATTTACAGAATAGATGATTTTTGATTTTGACTTTGAGGAAGTCGACCCCAACTTTGTTAGCAAAAGGCTTAGAGGATGAGAGAATTATGAATTAATAAAAAAATTATGAACTCTTTTTCTTCTTTTTTCAGTCTATTTTTTTCTATCTAGGTATTTATATCTCTCTCGATTTAACACCAAGAGTGATATTGTATGAAGCGCTCAAATCAAAATGGTATCATATGTCCTAGATCAAGTAGGTACTAATACAGTCAAGAATGCAACTCTTAACCACATTATCTCTAATCAGTCACGCTTGCTATCGCTTACTACACATTTCCTAAGCCTGTCTTCCAATCAATCGGTGCACGCATGTATAACTCGCACTCGGTACACATATTATCCACCGGACCACACCCAAAAGAATTCGGTCAAGGCCGTGGTCACACCGGTCCACCAAACTACTTTTAATTTCTTTACCGCACGACGCCAAATTACGCAGACCTCTGGAATATGTAACGGAATTGGCTGGTGTGGGTCTAATTACGATGGTAACAACTTGTTTCTTCAAATACTATCACAATGTTACAAGTATTTATTATTCTTGCAACCTATTTACGTTCTAATTGAGTGTCAAATTGTAATATATTAGATTAGGATTAGGCAAATAAAATAATATATTTGATTTTTACAGCACGTGCCTTTCCTTTTGCTAAGATTGGAAACAATGATTCTTTTCTTCTCCTGCATCCCTAGACAAGTGGCAACCTAGAATAGAATGATGAATGTATGAGATTTGACGCAGGTATATGACAGTCATCAACGTATGTCATAAACGTCAAATCCCATACATTCGTCTTTCTAGCTGAAGTGGAAAACATGAATATATCGTGCAATATTAAGCGTTCACCATGCAACGGTAAACGCCTCGAAAGATTAATTTATTTGTTTCCATGCTTCTTTTGCAACGTTTTTTCAGAATACCTACTCCAATTTTTGGTAGAGCTATGGTTTGAAGAAACAGAAAATTATGTCTTAAAGCGACCAAAGTGTTACCTGACCAAAGCCACTAATAAATATACTTTTGCATGTGAACCTGCTCAGCTATTTCTTCAGTCGTGTCATCACCATAAGCGTTATTTTTTGATGCCGAATGCGAGGCTTCCATCTCAGAACCTAAGAAAAAGAACAAAATACTATATCAGCCCAATGAAGGAAGTTTCTTCGCCCGCATTATTTCTTCATAGCTGCTCGCGGGTCAGCATAGGATCACTAGAGTTTCTTACGATACGAGTAATTTTATATAGGAAGTGTCTATTCGTACGAAAATTTTTGATCAATTTCAAGCAATTCTATAGTAATATCATTACGAAAATCTTGAGCAGAACCTTTCCTTCAAAACTGAAGAAAATACTATTCCATAAATTCTAATAAAAATTATACAAACAGAAGCAGTCTCCCCCATGTACTTGTAAGTCGAATCGTGTCGGTTCAATCAAAGCTTATGCTCAACCTTCAACTCTTAATCATTGTAGAACCTATTTGGAATCGCTCCGGGCTTATTTGTCACCAACCGCTGTCACTGTAGATCCAAAATCCTGTATATAAAATGAGCTAGATTTTGCAATCATTACAGTCTAATATTGATACTCACATTATCAACACTACACTAGCAAAAATGGTCGCTAAAGTGAGTTTATTTCGTTTGATAAATATTAAAAATAAAATGAAATGTATTTTTTGGAAACCACTTAGGTCGCAGACAAGCACACGGCCCATCTGATGAAAAGCGGTTACCGTGGCCTACAGACATGTATAGGGGATTATATCTTATGTTTGGTCATATAAGCAAACGAAAAGAGATATAGCAATTCGTGCTAGGAAAACCATGAGTCTAGTGGGCTTAGAGTTTATGAAATGTCACTTTATTTACTTTTTTTTTTATTCCAGTTCGTCATCATTCTGTCCCTGGCCGCCGCTGCCTACGCTGGCCTGCTCCCCGCTGCCAAGGTGGTGTACGCCGAACCCGAAGCTCCTGCTCACTATGATTTCTCATACTCTGTACAAGACTCGCACACCGGAGATGTGAAACAGCAGCAGGAGTCTCGCGCCGGTGACGCCGTGCACGGATCTTACTCCCTGGTGCAACCCGACGGCGTGCAGCGCATCGTCGAGTACACCGCTGATGACCACCAGGGCTTCAACGCTATCGTACGCTACGAGGGCACCCCTGTCTACCCTGCTCCCGCTAAGGTGGCCTACGCCCAGGCTCCCGTAGCCAAGTTCGCCTACGCCCAGGCTCCCGTAGCCAAGTTCGCCTACTCCGCTCCCGTAGCCAACTACGCCTACTCCGCTCCCATCGCCAAGGTCGCCTACTCCGCTCCCATCGCCAAGGTCGCCTACTCCGCGCCCGTTGCCAACCTCGCCTACGCCAACGCACCCCTCGCACACGTTAGCTACTCATCACCCGCCATCTCTTACCATCACTAGACTAAAGTTGTTATTTAGTTAGGAGAGCTATTTTATTTAAATGAATAGTTGCTAATAAATTATTTTTTCGAATTAATTTATTTATTTAATTACCTGAGAAAATATGCCACACGTGATCATGACAATTAACCCGTTTGGTACGGCATGATCAAGTTTTTGTTTATAATTTTGTAATAAGACTTTTGTTATCACTGACGAAGGCATAACTTGCCAGGTCTGTTGAACGAGCATACTCTAACGTTCAAATCGTGCAATTGTCCACCATGTCAGGTCTTTTAAGAAGCACACGCTAGTGACGGCGAGCGGGGCTACACACCGCGAAGCAACCCTGAAGGCCACGACCGCGGTTGCCCAAGTCGTGGAACGGATCCGGCGGCTGGGTCTCGAGGTGGCTCCGCAGAAAACCAAGGCCATGTTCTTTCATGGACCTCGACGCGGGCCACCGGCGGGATCCAGCATCACAGTGGGAGGCACTCTCATCGTCATCAAGCCCCAGATGAAATATCTGGGGCTCGTGCTCGATGGTCGATGGGACTTCGGGGAGCATTTCCGAAGTCTGGTCCCCAAATTGGTGCTCACAGCTAACGCTCTGAAGCGTCTGCTGCCCAATTTGAGGGGCCCGGAGGACTCCTGCAGGAGACTCTACGCGGGTATCGTGCGGTCCATGGCTCTATATGGGTGCCCCGTATGGGCGGACAACCTGCGAGCCAAGTACGTGGACCTGCTGCGTAAACCGCAGCGGATAATGGCCATCAGGGCCATCAGGGGGTACCGCACGATATCCTTTGAAGCAGCGAGTCTCCTCGCCGGTCCCCACCGTGGATCCTGGAAGCGAGATCCCTTTCGGCGCTATACCGCTTCCGAAAGGCGGCGCGGGAGCGGGGTCACGATCCTGAGCCTGAAGAAATTCAGGCCGTGAGATCCCGGCTCCACAGGGACATGGTGGCGGAGTGGGAGCTACAACTTGGGCAACCACGCGCAGGGCGCGCCTTAGTAGCGGCGGTAAGACCCATCATGGGGGAGTGGCTAGAGAGGCCACATGGCGGCCTCTCGTTCTGGCTGACACAGATTATCACCGAGCATGGATGCTTCGGGCGGTATCTGCATCGGACCGCGAAGAAAGAGCCAACGTCCGAGTGCCATCACTGCGACGCGAGCGAGGATTCGGCGCTACACACGCTCACCGAGTGTCCGGCGTGGGAGACGCCGAGACGGGAGCTAGTGGCGTACCTGGGAGTGAGAGTTCTCACGCTCGCCACTTTGCTCGCAGCGATGGTTGCCTTGCGGCCCGCGAGAAGAGAAGGAGAATCGCAAACCGCGTGGCCCGCGAAGAGCGGCGGCAACTCGGGCGTCGGAGGTCGCAGAATGACCTCCGTCCCCCATGAGCGCGGGCCTGGGGGTGACGGGTGGAGCCGCCTGTCACCCTAGCAGAAGCAGGCCGCGGCGGCAGCGCGCATTGCGTGCCTCCCCACACCCGGGGGCGAGTTGGGGACTCTGTGGTCCCTACACCGGAAGAGGGCCAGATCGAGAGATATGGCCCTGGGTCGGCCGGGGTGCGAGGGATATGGCTACGACAATCTCACCTCCGGCAACTGACGACCCACAGATGGCGTGCGTTTTAGTCGGTTCGAGTCCGACATAACCTCCTCCCCCGGTTCCGGTGGGGGAGGTATCCGTGGGGATTTTTCGCACGATAAAAAAAAAAAAAAGGTCTTTTAAGAAGCAAGCTTAATAATTGTGGATTACATTAGGACTCACAACGCTCACAACTTCACGATCGATGTGAAATGTGAACCCACTTCTAACACTAGCAATTTAGCTCAGCTAAGGGCTTAAGGCCCCGAATCAGATTAGCATCGAAAAATCGGTATTTTCGAAACCGTTTTTCTTTTTAACTATAAAACCTAAAGATCTGGAATTTACATCCCTGCATACTACAGGATATACAGAGTAACTTCACCTTTCATAAATTCAATAAAAAAGAAAGAAATAGTTGAAAAGAGGCTCTGAACATCACTCTACTCTTTCTTATGAAACCAAATATTTTCTACAATATGTATCCAAATAATCTAAAATTTCAGATATATGTTAAATGAGTGTATTAGCATGACGTGACCTTCTTAGTTTGTAATCGTCCCCTATAAAATTATCTATTAAAATTTGTTTTACTGATTTTTACGGCTGAAAAACGAGCGAATGACCTTGAGCATTTGTATGGTCAAAGTCATTCGCGTATGTAATCACCTTAACGAGAGTACTTACTAGTAATTTTAGTTAGGACTCAACCATAGTATTCTTTGAAAAAAATAAATAGAGCCAGCTCTCACGGACATAAGAAGCTAAAATAAAGTCAAGGGTAGAATTACCTACTTAGATGATTTCTGATGATGCCATGCCATTATTGTGTATCAAACTGTTAGGTTTCAACTTTCAAGCACTTTTTAGGGTTCCGTAGCCAAATGGCGAAAAACGGAACCCTTATAGATTCGTCATGTCTGTCCTTCCGTCTGTCTGTCTGTCCGTCCGAATGTCACAGCCACTTTTCTCCGAAACTATAAGGCTTATGCTGTTGAAACTTGGTAAGTAGATGTATTTTGTGAACCACATTAAGAATTTCATACAAAAATAGAAAAAAGCATTAAATTTTGGGGGTCCCCATACCTAGAACTTAAACAACTAAAAATATTTTTTTTGTGGGGTATCTATAGATAGGTCTTTAAAAATGCTAATGAGGTTTTTAACATCACTTTTTTCTAAACTGAATAGTTTGCGCGAGAGACACTTTCAAAGTGGAAAAATGTGTCCCCCCTCCCCCCCCCCCCCTTTAACTTCTAAAATAAGAGAATGATAAATCTAAAAAAATATATGATGTAGGTACATTGCCATGTAAACTTCCACCGAAAATTGGTTTGAACGAGAAACAGTAAGTAGTTTTTTTGTTAATACGTCATAAACCGTAACTTTCGCCTTTGCTGCTACGGAACCCTTCATTCGCGAGTCCGACTCGCACTTGGCCGGTTTTTATTTTATGTTTTAGTACAATAAAGTAACGTTAACTATTTTATTGAGATAAGTAGGATTTTCAAATCAGAGAAAATACCTATGTACAAAACAGCTGCATAATTAGCATACTGTTGCGTGCGATCTTTGTTTGAATTACTTATTGTAGTTATCGTTTAAAATGATGTAGATATTTCAGTGATTCATATTATCTCCATACATTTTTTTTTGTTTCAGGTACTGTCTTCATAGGTGCCAGTCTGTAGGGTCGGTTCAACCAATGCATATGGCCGACCTTCACCTCGCTATCATTGTTAAACTTATTTGGCTTTGCTCCGTTCCGAGCTCACTTGTCACCAACCGTTGTCATTGTAGATGCAAAATTCTGTATAAAAACTGTACCTGATCTTGTAATTATTACAGTCGAACACTGCTTCTCATATTAACAACATTGAAGTGTAAACAATCATTGCATTAAACAAAAATGGCCGCTAAAGTGAGTTTACATGAAAAAAAAAACCTAAATAGTTGTAAAGCGAATGAAATCTACAGTTTTTGGTTACACAAAAAATATAAACATACAATAAGAGTAGAATAAATAGAAATCTCACTATCCTATCCGTACAGCGCTACTGTCGAATGTTTTGATACTTAATAAATCATCAATTTTGTCGTTACTTGTTCCAGTTCGTCATCATTCTGTCCCTGGCTGTCGCTGCCTACGCTGGTTTGGTCCCCACTGCGAAAGTTGTATACGCTGAGCCCGAAGCTCCCGCCCACTATGATTTCTCGTACTCTGTACATGACTCGCACAGTGGTGACGTAAAACAGCAGCAGGAGTCTCGCGACGGTGACGCCGTGCATGGATCTTACTCCCTGGTGCAACCCGATGGCGTGCACCGCATCGTCGAGTACACTGCTGATGACCACCAGGGCTTCAACGCTATCGTACGCTACGAAGGCACTCCCGTCCACTCCGTCCCCGCCAAGGTCGCCGTTGCTCCTGATGCCTACGCACACGCTCCCGTAGCCAAGATCGCCTACTCAGCGCCCGTAGCCAAGGTCGCCTACAGTGCGCCCATTACTAAGGTCGCCTATAGTGCGCCCATTGCCAAGGTCGCCTACTCTGCACCCATTGCGCAGATCGCCTACTCTGCACCCATCGCCAAGGCTGCCTACTCCGCACCCATCGCCAAGGTTGCCTACTCTGCACCCATCGCCAAGGTCGCCTATTCTGCACCCATTACCAAAGTCACCTACACTACACCCATTGCCAAGGTCGCCTATGCCGCTCCCGTCGGTAAAATAGCCTACGCCGCCACACCCCTCACACACGTTACTTACTCATCTCCAGCCATCTCTTATCACCACTAGACCAAAACTGTTATTAATTAGGAGAGTTAATTTATTTGAATGAATAGTTACTAATAAATCATATTTATTGACGATAATTTCGTTTAAGTACTTCCTTCTCGCCTGTTTCCTTCTCGATAGTATGGTTTGAGCCCTACCCATATTCTTTCCTCCGTGGCCCTACCCTATTATACTTATACACACTTTATTCTTACCCAATTATATTCTTGTCTATCTTCGAGTTTAATTTACCTAATCTGCAAAGTGGCTCAATACAAAGTATGAGAGGTGAAAGAAAAATATGTTTCTCACTATAGAGCGATTACGATAGAGAAACGTAGACAATATTTCTACGTATTTGTGATTGTGCAAAATTATCATTGTACATAGTTCATCATTAATTGGACTATGATGATAATTTATTATTGACTAGCTTTTGCCCGCGGCTCCACTTGCGTGGATGTCGGTTATCGCGACCAAACATAGCCTATGTCCTTTCTCAAGGTCTGATCTACCCCTATACCAAATTTCATCAAAATCGGTTCAGCGGTTTAGTCGTAAAAGCGAGACAGACAGACAGACAGACAGACAGACAGACAGGCAGACAGACAGACCCTGAAGAAATTCGGGCCGTGAGATCCCGGCTCCACAGGGACATGGTGGCGGAGTGGGAGCTACAACTTGGGCAACCACGCGCAGGGCGCGCCTTAGTAGCGGCGGTAAGACCCATCATGGGGGAGTGGCTAGAGAGGCCACATGGCGGCCTCTCGTTCTGGCTGACGCAGATTTTCACCGAGCATGGATGCTTCGGGCGGTATCTGCATCGGACCGCGAAGAAAGAGCCAACGTCCGAGTGCCATCACTGCGACGCGAGCGAGGATTCGGCGCTACACACGCTCACCGAGTGTCCGGCGTGGGAGACGCCGAGACGGGAGCTAGTGGCGACCCTGGGAGTGAGAGTCCTCACGCTCGCCACTTTGCTCACAGCGATGGTTCGCTGCGCGGACGCGTGGGCTGCCGGCGCCTCCTTCTGCGAGCAAGTAATGCTCGTGAAGGAGGCGGCGGAGCGGGAGCGAAGGAGAATCGCAGACCTTGCGGCCCGCGAGGAGCGAAGGAGAATCGCAAACCGCGTGGCCCGCGAAGAGCGGCGGCAACTCGGGCGTCGGAGGTCGCAGAATGACCTCCGTCCCCCATGAGCGCGGGCCTGGGGGTGACGGGTGGAGCCGCCTGTCACCCTAGCAGAAGCAGGCCGCGGCGGCAGCGCGCATTGCGTGCCTCCCCACACCCGGGGGCGAGTTGGGGACTCTGTGGTCCCTACACCGGAAGAGGGCCAGATCGAAAGATATGGCCCTGGGTCGGCCGGGGTGCGAGGGATATGGCTACGACAATCTCACCTCCGGCAACTGACGACCCACAGATGGCGTGCGTTTTAGTCGGTTCGAGTCCGACATAACCTCCTCCCCCGGTTCAGGTGGGGGAGGTATCCGTGGGGATTTTTCGCACGATAAAAAAAAAAAAAAAAAAAAAGGCAGACAGACAGACAGACAGAGTTACTTTCGCATTTATAATATTAAGTAGGGATGACATAATCGTGATTTCAAAACAGTATTATAGAGCTCTGTGTTATTAATCTTCGATTCGGACGTGGGGTATTCCTTTTCACTGAAATAAGTTCACATGGAAAAGAAAGAAAATTCCTCCTTTCATAAATTGACCTTAAATTGCCTGTGTGTCAATTATACTGTTCAGGGAAAAACAAGGCGGCCCGTTTCTCTATTTCCTCATTTTATCTTACACTCCTGTGCTGTGGGGGTGTATGGAAATACTTGGAACATCTAACTATATCGGTATGCAAATACTGCGGATTCTCGTAGGAAATTACCAAACCTATTATGAAGACCATGCCTATGTTTATGGGGACCATTGAGAAGCCGCAATTAATTACGAGTATCTACTGTGTGCGTCTGCCGTTGTCGTATGCGGTCACTTGAAAATTATACCTTTATGCACAATACGAATGGTTGACACTGACTCTGAATATCTGTAAGTTACATTTGGTCCGGTTAATGATAGTGCCGGAGGCCCTTACCGACGCCGGATACTGGATGCGAGAATTCCACATCGCATGTTAAGAGAAAAAAAAAACAATTTAGTTATTTTATTATATATATAGGAAGTGTCTATTTATACGAAAAAAGTTAATGAATTTTAAACGATTCTATAGTACCTAATATCATTACGAAAATCTAGAGCGAGAGCGAATCCTCCAATGCTAGAGAAAATACTATTCCATAAAGGAGACGATTTTTTATGTTAGAGCTTTCGGCCACCTACAAATTTTGGAGAACAATAATGAAACGAGTATTGATTTACTTGTAATGTTATCGGGATTACAATGGTACATTGCTTCTTAGCTAGTCTAACCGGAACATTGATATAAACCAAATCAAAACTGATACTAAAATCAATGTGAAACTAGGTAAAACTGTCATGGCGCCAATCTCAGAAAATTATAATTTTATTGATTATTTAGTATGACATAATAGACGTCATTAAAATCATGTCCTATGCAATGTATTGAATAAATAGAAGATGGATAGGGCAATAACCTTCTTTTTAACAAGTGGAAATCCACTCAAATCCGCCGGAGCCAGTGAAGGTGGCTATGTCGGACTCGAACCGACAAAACCCGCATGAGCCGTTTTTCACAGTCTATATGTCTTTCGGATGTAGAAAAGCAGGATTATCCTTACTAGTTGGGCGGTCAGACGGCAGCCGCTGCCATAAAAGGCATATTTCCAAACCGAATAAAAGAGAAGGAGCAAGCGGCCGGTAAAAGCCTCGGTTACAACTACAATTCCTAAGATGATGATTCATACTTACACCATGAAATGAAAGTAGGTATCCAATGAAATAAAAACAAACAAAACCATATTATATTAATATTTATTTATTACATAGGTATAGGTATATAAAACGTTTCTTGGAAATTGTTGGTAGGTATGTCGTCCAAAAAGCATACAAATCATAGTGATTATAGTAAATGAGCAGAAAGAAAACTCAATTAATGTAAATAACATACATTCTCCTAATACCTTGGTTTATGTTAGTAATTGTTTGTTTAGATACTGATTTGCAGTAATGCATCTGAAATAAGATGGTTGGCGGCACGGCTGGTATATTTATTAGAATAAAATTGTTTGACTACATCACTTATAGACACTGTAATACTCCACTCGTCCATATTATTCAATACTAGCCATTGATTTATATAGCAGCTGCCTGTGTAACATCTGTATTATATAATACTATTTTTTTTACAATGAGCATTGAACAACAAGAAAATTCACTAATCAATCACTCAAAATAATCACAAAATAACTGTCAAACTATTTTTGGCACTTTTGGGATTGTATTGCCATTCGAAATAATGAAATCGTAATTGCTAACAATTTTTACCACATGGAATCGATTCCTCGATTGATACTTTAAAATTAAAATAAAACATCAGTTTTAAATTAAAATAATCTCCATTAGCGGGTTGTGGAGGTCAGATGACTGGAAGAGGTGCACCCGGGACTCCAAGGTAAGGCCAAGATAATGATGACGACAACCAAGTAGGTAAAGAGTGCAATGCCCAACCTAACGTTGTATTTTTGTATTCGTAAAGCTATAACCTGAGAGTATTATAGTTTAGAGTGTTTACTTTTAGACAGGCATAGTGTAAATAATATGAACTGTTGTATTATAACATCATTGAAATAAAAATATTTAAACGGATTCTATTACAGCCTAATGAGTGGGACCTAATACAATGATTGGTAAAATGTGGGTGTTAATTCACTCTGCCTAATCCTCCGGGGATAAATGAGTATATATATATGATGATGACAGTAGGTATATAATGAAGTAACTGAAAACGAATCTTCATAGAATGCGTTGTAGATAGTTTTATTTCAATTACACATTGAAATAAAACTATCTACAACGCATTCTATGAAGATTCGTTTTCAGTTACTAGTTTTATTTCAATTACACATTGAAATAAAACTATCTACAACGCATTCTATGAAGATTCGTTTATAGCAAAATACTTTTGTTAGCAAAAACTTTCGATAATGTCATATGGAATGAGAATTGTAAGATTGAAGATTTGAAGAGAAAACCTATACCTATGTGCCTGAAGTTTTATCGAATACAATCGTAGTCTTAATCGATTTGAGTCTATGGTAATGGTAAAGAAGATGTCTGGCAACATTCTAACATGTTGTCATGTGAAATATTAAGAACTTTCACAAATGCAATAAATAAAAAAAACACTCTTTAATAAGTTATCGTGAATCGGTTAGACTTTGGAACATTCTTCGTCCAATTATCATAATAAATGGATTCGAATTTTTTGCATATTGTACAATGACTGTTCATGCCCTATTCTCTGTTGTCTCTCTCTTCTCTCACTCTCTCTTTGATGTTTTACATAAGAAACAAAAACTTAAAAGTCGTTGTATTGATGGGCCGAAAATAAATCATCTCCTTTATGAAAATCAAATCGTGCCAATAAATAATATACAAACAGACATAGTCTCCCCATGTACTTTTAAGTCGAATCGTTTCGGTTCAATCAAAGCTTATGCTCAACCTTGAACTCTTAATCATTTTAAAACCTATTTGGAATCGCTCCGGGCTTATTTGTCACCAACCGCTATCACTGTACCTACATCCAAAAACCTGTATATAAAGTGAGCTAGAATATACAATCATTACAGTCTAATATTGACACTCATATTATCAATACTGAAGTGCAAACCGTTACATTTACAAAAATGGTCGCTAAAGTGAGTTTATTTAATTTGACAAAAAATATTAAAAGTAAAGCCAGATACTTGTGTGGGCGATTAGGATCCCATTTTTAATCATGTTAGCAAACGAAAAGAGATAATATTCGTGCTAGGAAATCCATATGTCTATTGAGGCTTATAGCTTATAAAATGTCACCATACTATTTTCTTTTTTCTTTTTTCCAGTTCGTCATCATTCTTTCCCTGGCTGCCGCTGCGTACGCGGGCTTGCTCCCCGCTGCCAAGGTGGTGTACGCCGAACCCGAAGCTCCTGCTCACTATGATTTCTCATACTCTGTACAAGATTCGCACACCGGAGATGTGAAACAGCAGCAGGAGTCTCGCGCCGGTGATGCCGTGCACGGATCTTACTCCCTGGTGCAACCCGACGGCGTGCAGCGCATCGTCGAGTACACCGCTGATGACCACCAGGGTTTCAATGCTATCGTACGCTACGAGGGCACCCCTGTCTACCCTGCTCCCGCTAAGGTCGCCTACGCCCAGGCTCCCGTAGCCAAGTTCGCCTACGCCCAGGCTCCCGTAGCCAAGTTCGCCTACGCCGCTCCCGTAGCCAACTACGCCTACTCCGCTCCCATCGCCAAGGTCGCCTACTCTGCGCCCATCGCCAAGGTCGCCTACTCTGCGCCCGTTGCCAAGCTCGCCTACGCCAACGCACCCCTCGCACACGTTAGCTACTCATCACCCGCCATCTCTTACCAGCACTAGATTGTTATTTAGTTAGGAGAGCTATTTTATTTAAATGAATAGTTGCTAATAAATTATTTTTTCAAATTAATTTATTTTTTTCCTTACTTGAGTAAATATGCCACCATCACCATGATGCTGATCCATGACGTAAGCGGTAAGCACGAGAATATTCACTCGTTAAAGAAATAGATTTTAGGGAAAATATGGTTTTATCAATGGATCTGTCTCTCGCTATTTTGTGCAACAATAATGACCGACACCAAACTTTGTCCGTCAGAAATCAGAAGAATCAGAATGAGAATGTTAGAATGTAACTAGGAGAAGTTCAGGTTAAATTAAAGTACACTTTCTTTAACATGCACGAAGAACTTTTAATTTGCGTAATTGTGTATGTTCTATTATACAAGTATCTTGATTTGAATACTTGGGTTGGATAGAGAAGTGAAGTCTTGTGTGTTCGAACGAGGATAGACTCGTGTTCTATTGCAAGGGATCTACAAATATAGCTAACAGAATGTTACTACCATATCCATTTCTTCCAAGGGAAAGGTTTTGGTTAAATAAACGAATGCGTGTAAATTAAATTCTACCTAAGTATGTATACAACATACAAAATATCAGTTGTAGATAGGTATTGCATAATTTCTTGTTTAACATGTTATAGTGCTTCGGAATAAGATAAAATATGGAAAAAAATCTTGGCATCGATTCTCAATAATCCTGGTAACATGAAGATTTACGAACAAGAATTTTTATAACGATCACTATTTTGAACCCGTTTATGATTTTATTATGAAATCACTGACGATGACACAACTTCCCAGCTTGAACAAGCTTGCTCTTGTTTAAATAATTAAAATTTCACATTAGGTAAGGGGTCTTGGAAGATCCAAGCTTAATAGACTTACAAAACTCACGTAGAAGCCTTACAATCAATAGGTGAACCCACTTCTAACGCTATTAATTTCGCTTAGCAAAGGGGGTTAGCAGGAATACCATTAACTTTAGTTAATTCCGTAATATACATCAATACCATCTTTTTTCTAATTATTACAATTATCGTTTAAAATGACGTAGGTATGTCAGTAGATCCATGGTCCAACTAGTTGGACAGAGCAGTTGGACCACTGCCCCGCAATCGCAATCCACATAGAAAAATGTTTAATTACAGAGATTGTCTTCATAGATGCCAATCTGTAGGTCGAATCCTGTCGGTTCAAGCAGTGCATATGGCCGACCTTCACCTCGCTATCATTGTAAAACTTATTTGGATTGCTCCGAGCTCACTTGTCACCAACCGTTGTCATTGTAGATGCAAAATTCTGTATAAAACCTGTACCAGATCTTGCAATTATTACAGTCGAACACTGCTACTCATATTAACAACACTGAAGTTAAACCATTGCATAAAAGAAAAATGGCCGCTAAAGTGAGTTTACATTTTATAAAAGAAATCTACCTAAATAGTTTTAAAGTGAATAACATCTAAGTTTTTGGTTACACAAAAAATAAAGACCTTATTAGAGTAGAATAAGTAGAAATCTCACCATGCTTTCTGAACTACAGCGTACTTTTTTTATATATATTTGGTCCGTCAATTGACTGCACCCCGCTAGATGGTAAAATGCTGAAGTGCAGTCCAGAAGATACGGACCACCATTTGATGATTGATGCTATTGGCCTTAAAATGGTGGTCTCTAACTAGACGGCCTTGATAGATGCTTTTTCACTTTCTGCTTGTAGGACCCGGGACTGTAGGAAGAGCGTACTATACTGTAGGTAGTACTAAGTATATTAAATATTTTGACTCTTAAAACATCATCAATATTTACGTTTGTTTCAGTACGTCATCATACTGTCCCTGGCTGCCGCAGCTTACGCTGGTTTGCTCCCGGCTACGAAAGTCGTATACGCAGAGCCCGAAGCTCCCGCTCACTATGATTTCTCCTACTCCGTACATGACTCGCACAGTGGCGATATAAAACAGCAGCAGGAGTCTCGCGCCGGTGACGCCGTGCACGGATCTTACTCCCTGGTGCAACCCGATGGCGTGCACCGCATCGTCGAGTACACTGCTGATGACCACCAAGGCTTCAACGCTATCGTACGCTACGAAGGCACTCCCGTCCACTCCGTCCCCGCCAAGGTCGCCGTTGCTCCTGTTGCCTACGCACACGCTCCCGTAGCCAAGATCGCCTACGAAGCTCCCATAGCCAAGGTCGCCTACAGTGCACCCATTACTAAGGTCGCCTACAGTGCGCCCATTGCCAAGGTCGCCTACTCTGCACCCATCGCGCAGATCACCTACTCTGCACCCATCGCCAAGGTCGCCTACTCTTCACCCATCGCCAAGGTTGCCTACTCTGCACCCATCGCCAAGGTTGCCTACTCTGCACCCATCGCGCAGATCGCCTACTCTGCACCCATCGCCAAGGTTGGCTACTCTGCACCCATCGCCAAGGTTGCCTATGCCGCTCCCGTCACTAAAGTAGCCTACGCCACCGCACCCGTCACAAAAGTCGCCTACTCCGCACCCCTCACACATGTTACCTACTCCTCTCCAGCCATCTCTTATCACCACTAGACTAAGTTTGTTACTTATTAGGAGAGTTAATTTATTTGAATAAATAGTTGTTAATAAATCAAATTTATAGATAAAAACATTTCTTTAAGTATTTCCTCCTCGTCTATTTATTTTTATCAAAGTAGTTATAAGAGGCTAAAGGAAAATATTTTTCATCCTGTCTTTTGGCAAAGTATCGCTTTATTTCTCATAGAAAGAGAAGGAAACGTAAAGTATATGACTCGAGAGTAAATATTTTTTTCTTCGGACTAATAATTTTCCCGAAGGAATAATAATTTTCCCTTCACTCGTGGTTCAAAGTAGTGCCCTCGCCGCCGTAAAGATCGGTACTATTTTGCTCTCTTACTTAGAGAATTTACGTTATGTCTACATATCACCAAGGTAGGTAGCATTGTACCTAGTTAATTTATCATAGGATTAGGATATTGCTATTATTATTGATGACGTGATTGTGATTGAAGAGCAGCATTACAGAGCCCAGTGGTTTTTGACGTTAGTTCGGACGTGGGATATTCCTCTTCACGGAATTAAGTTCATATAGATTCCTCTTACAAATTGACCTATTGTGGCCTGTGTGTCAATTATGCTGTTCAGGGGAACATAAGGCAGCTCGCTTTTCTATTTCCTCGTTTTATCCTACACTCGCATTGCGGTGGTTCTGGAACACTTAGATAATCTATATACGAGTAAAGATATGTCGATAGCGATATGCAAATACTGCGGGTTCTTGTTGGAAATTACCAGATCTATCAAGAAGAGCATGCCTATGTTTTATGCACAATATGAATGGGTGACACTGATTTTGAATATGTAAGTTACATTAGGTCCGGCTAGTGATAGTGCCGGAGGCGATACCAACATTTCTTATTTTGTTCATGAAGGCCACTATGCCACCTGCGCTGTTCCCTGTGTAGAAGGCATCTGGTAACCACTAACCCGGCCGCTGTAACAGAACAGCCCCAAGCGGTTAAACAAGTGGCAATAGAATAGAACAATAAATATATAGGAACGACAGGTTGATCTTGTCGAACAAAGTACTCAAAATGAATTTACTACCTTGGTTGTCTCCCGTACCTGTTGATTGATCATTCTGATATTTGATACACGCCTTTGGTTCGGACAATAATATCTACAATTTAAATCAATACAACAGTTTGATTTGTTCTTAATACCTTGGTATTGAGATCATTGTGAGACTTTGCAATCTAGATCGTTCTGACGTTTACCTACTGTACCACTAACTCTGATATAGCAGGCACTCTTGGGTCACGGTAGCAGCTTACGGTCAGGTTGACCGAGTGCATTACCTGCCTGTCAACGTACTAATGAGTTTTAAAAGTCAGAAAAACCGTCCTTTCACAATTATGAAGGAAATGAAGTACCTTTTACGTTGTGTAGAATGTTGTAGAATATTTATTTATTTATTTATTTATATTACAAGAATCAATATTTCTCTTTCTTGTTTCATTCTTACTATTTTTCAGTTAATTATTAAAAAGCGTGGTGTGCTTATAACAACATTATTATATTATCAAGCATCCCACGTTTTAGCAATAAAATCTGACTAATTTAGTTTGATCTTCTATTCAAACGGCTCTTCTCTTTTAAGTTTTTTAAGTAGGTTTTATTTACTTCTGATATTTTTAGTTTTCGTATTTTTATACCACTTAGGTGGCAGACCAGCATGGTGGGAAATGGTCACCATGGGCTATGGACGTGCGCAACATCAGAGGTGTGATGCTGACCCTGTAGGAACTTTCTAATCCCTTCTTGAAGATCCCCATATTATGGTCTTTGATACATGTGGAAAATTTTCCAAAATTCAAAGATTCCGTTACTTACAAACATACTTACTTACCGTAAACCGTGTAAAGTAATTACGAGAAGTTTAGTAGTGGCAATGGAACTTAATGAATTTAACCGTGCCAAATTCAGCTTCTAGTTGTGTTATTTTAATAATTTATTACGATCACATTATCGCAAAGAACTAGACAATGTTTCAAATAAATAAAATAATAGAGTACTGCAGGTCTACAAGACTTAATCGAAATCGTGTAAATTAATTGTTGTGATTCTGCTCATATGAATGACCATTTTACGAATTTTAAAGGAATCTTTGAAATCTATCGGAATTTCATAAAGTTACTCATTTTTAACGGCATCTCTCAATATGATCAGTTTTGACCCGCGGTGCTGTACGGATGCGGTGCATAAAAAACAACATAGTAGAGAATACAAAATAAAATATACCTACTTACACAAAATCTGTCTTCACAGGTAACCTGCTAACCTATAGGTCAAATCATGTCGGTTCAACCAATGCATATAGCCGACCTTCACCTCGCTATCATATCATTGTAATACTTATTTGGCATTGCTCCGGGGTATACACATGTCACCAACCGCTATCACTATAGATGCAAGATCCTGTATAAAAACTGCACCAGATCTTTCATTTATTACAGTCGAACACTGCCATTCATATCAACAACACTAAAGTATAAAACATTGTATTAAAAAATGGTCGCCAAAGTGAGTTTACAGTTTTCTAGAAATTTATCTTAGTGGTTGCAAAGTCAAAAATATCTTGTTTATTTAGACAAAAATAATGATCTAAGATGGTAAACGATCTCAGACCGCTACTTTATGAAAAATATATTAACTACTACTAATAATTTATGTGTGAGTGGTAGTTGGAACAAGCACTTAGTGGTTATTGGTTTTATTCGTGAATTGTAGAGTAGAAAAGAAGAAAGGACCGAATAAAAAATAGGTAAAGAAGGGAAGTAAGGCCTCCAGTCAATCGTGTGACTACAGCATACTGCTGCTTAACGTCGATATTAAGCATACTTCTATATCCCACATGCTAAGACTCATTCGTGCCGGGAAAAGCATAATTTCAAATGTCAACCTTCTATTTTATCGCTTCTCTTTCCAGTTCGTCATCATTCTATCCCTGGCTGCCGCTGCCTACGCCGGCTTGCTCCCTGCTGCTAAGGTGGTATACGCTGAGCATGAAGCTCCAGCTCATTACGATTTCTCGTACTCTGTACATGATTCGCACAGCGGAGATGTGAAACAGCAACAGGAGTCCTGCGCCGGTGACGCCGTCCACGGATCTTACTCTCTGGTGCAACCCGATGGCGTCCACCGCATAGTCGAGTACACCGCTGATGACCACCAGGGTTTCAACGCTATCGTACGCTACGAGGGTACTCCCGTCTACCCCGCCCCCGCTAAGGTTGCCGTCGCTCCCGTCGCCTACGCCCACGCTCCCGTAGCCAAGATCGCCTACGCAGCGCCCGTAGCTAAGGTCGCCTACTCTGCACCCATCGCCAAGGTCGCCTATGCTGCACCCGTTGCCAAGGTCGCCTACGCCACCGCACCCCTCGCACACGTCACCTACTCATCACCCGCCATCTCTTACCATCACTAGACCAAACTTGTTATTTAGTTAGGAGAGCTATTTTATTTAAGTGAATTATTAATAATAAATTATTTTTTGACATTAATTTACTTATTTTTTATTACCAAAGACATTGAATTTAATTTCAATACTTACTTGACAATATAAAAAAATACTTCATCCAAATGCATACATAGTTTATCCTTATGTGCAATAAAATTTAATTGAATCTAGAATCATTTTTGTACAAGAGATGGAAAGGAGAAGATAAGTATCTTTTAAAGTATGCCGTCATCGTCGAAATGAAGAAATGTAATTGGGTAATTTCACGATGCCTAATTTTTTGCTAATTTCGGTGGTATTTTTCAATCGGGATCCCATTTTTTCTCATAATGGTTTTTGTCCTAATTTAAATTGTCATAACAAGTTAGGCATAATTTTCTTTGTCATAATAATAGTGTGCCATAATTGGTTTTTAGCATACTATGTTTTTAAGCATAAATATTGTATATCCTAATGTTTTTATTCATAACTTTGATATGCATAAAGTTGTAAAGCATATTGTTTATTTGTCTAATAGTTATTTGGCATAATGATCAAAAAGAAATAATAATTTCTTAACAGACAGTGATAGATTTATTGAGAAAGCACCTGATTCCAACTTGGATAGATTAGGTTAGAAGGCTAATGCGGGAGCGAAGCTCCCGCATTAGGCCTTCGTGGTTATTTTTTTTTATAACCATGTAGAACTTTTTTAGTCAATATAATTTGTATGCTTAAAATAGTTATGGTTACGCGTCGTTATGCTTAAGTAAAGTTATGTTTTGGGACAGTATGCTCATAAAATATTATGCTTAAAGTAAATAAGATTAAAAAAATTATGATTAAAAAGTTATGGCAAATGAATAATGTTAGGACAAGTAACATTATGCAATGTAAAATTATGACATAAAATTGTAGGATAAAAATAGAGAACCTTTTCAATCATAGGTTTTCCGATGAAAAAAATTAATGGAGTTCTTTTAGAACACATCAGTATTCTAGATATTCTAAAAGAACTCCATTAAATTTTTTCATCGTAAAATTACCCAATTATAGAAGGAAATAACCACAAACCTTCTACAAGTCTTCTAACATAATCTACCCGTGTTTACGTGTACGGGTGGTTCAGTTATTTTATTTACAACATATTGTCATAGAATTATGTAAGTGATTTTCTTTAGGACCGATCATTTAGAATTAGATGATTTTACGACATAAATGATACTCATAAATTGTGGATTAGAACTTTATATATGACAGATCTGCTTTTTTCGATAAAAAATTTCGATACCGAATCGAAAGTAAAATTCGATAGAAGGTATATAATAATTTTGAGATTATGTTTCATACTTGAAGAATGTTTTAATTAATATATTGACTCACATTTCGTACAAATAAATATTATAACAATGGGTATTTATAGTACTCGTAGCGCCTGTAAATCCACGAAGGGGTAGGCAGAGGTGTATTGGCACCCACATTAGGCCAACTATGATTTACGGTCCCATGTAATAGGGAGCGAGCCTATTGCCGTTCAGATAGAGAACAGCCCTATACCTTTGTCACCTTCTACGAAACCCACAGGAAGAGATGGGGTGACCCTATTCTACTCCACCTGGAACCAACACGGCTCTTCCTGACGGCACTGACAATTAAATGATGGAAAAGTTGTAATCATATTTTAATACGAAATGAACTAAGTATTTTTTTTGGATAGATCAAATATTAGTGAATTCATGCAGAGGATCGTCATCGGAATAAGGCGGTAATATTGAATCGGTAAACACTATGTGCATTTTCATATAATATGCTGTTATAATTTAAGTAGTATTTTAATAGTGTACGATAAAGTATAAAATAAATAAATAAATGCTGGTGTAGTCACCAGTAGGGTTCCACCTCATACTAAAATTTTCTCATATGGGTGAATTTCCCGGGACCAAAAATTGCGTGGCATCGATGAAATCGGTACTAAAAATCATTGTTACAATACTCTAACATTTTTTTCTGGTTAGGTGAAATAGTGATCTATGTGAAGCACTAAATATTTCATTAAATAGGATTATAGATTCTCCAAAAAAAATATTTAAACCTCGAAATTTTTCATTGCCGTGTTTGTCCACACGTCACCTATTGTGTTGTGATACCTCATTGATAAAAATCTATTGGTTTTTTAAATTAAAACCTAGTTTTATTTGATACGTGAATAGTTAAAGTATTGTTACGAAATACATTTATTCAAATATTTAAACAATACAACGAATGGTTAATAAAAGTTCATTTGTCCTGGAGTTACCTATAATCGCCATGTTCTAAACATATTTTAGAATATTGTTTTATCTAACGACTTGTGTCCTTCCTCATAAGCGCTAAACGTTGCATATTGGTGCCGCCTAAGTGCTCGACATGGAAGGACGTGCACACGTGCCTGCGTTTTGGCACCATAAATAAAAGTTTATCATTTTTATGTTACTGGACATTTTTTCTTTCATTACTGTGGATAGGTATAACTTTCTATTCCAATAAGTTTAGCCTCTTGATTATACATTCAATTGAACGCAATTTCTCTTGTCTATTTTAGTGAAGTGTTTATTACTTCGAATAATTAATAGTTTTTTTGTTAAATTATATTTTTGGCTCGTTTTTCACCACCATGCTTTCATTTCCATGGTTTCCGTGGTCAAAATTTGCTATAGCAATGAAGAAAAAACGCGGCAATGAAAAAAAAATCATTGCCATGCCTTGTAAAACAATTTAGTCTCATTGCCGTGACCAGATGTTTCATTTCCGTAACTTATGTTCTCATTGCCATAGCATATTACCAAAAGTATATCATATTAATTTGTTAATTTCCCATTTCTTTTTCATCTGAAAGAATTGGCGTCGTTTTGGAATTGAGCGGCCATGAATGAAAATGATGATGAAGAAGAAGAAGATGAATGAAAATGATATAATATGAAAGTACCTACAGTATACAGGGTGGAAGATTTTAACCTTACCTGGAGGGCAAGTACTTTAAATACTGGAGATAGCTAATTTCACTTAAAGGAAACATTCCTTTATTTTTAAAAAGAAACAAAACTGCATTCATAGTTTTTTGAAAATTCCCTTGCCATGCCCGGTAATCGAACCGACTAAAATCCGAAAAAATAACATCCTGTATTTTTATGACATCAATCAATAGTATAAATCATAAGGATCAAATCTGTCTAACAAACATGGTTAATTAAATGAAAGGAAATCCCTGAAAATTCAATTTTCAAATTCGATTTACCAAAATAGAGAACTTAACTCAAGGATCCATCACCTATCATAATATTAAGAATAAAATTCCATATTTTCTAAATTACTTGTCCCTGTTTTTCATAGCTGGCCCTCACTGGCCAGCAGGGGTATTTACTCTCTCGACTCAAACCGACTAAAACCGCATGCCGTCTCAGGTTAATTCAAAAGTCTCAATTAACGTATTATAAGACGAACCAATAAGGCAATTCTCTCGCCATATCCGTTGCCCAGGGTGCGATGCGGTGTACCACGAAGTGCTTTCCAAGCCCAACCAAGTATACCTCGAGACACGTATCTTGGACCTAAATCGACATAATAGTAGCGTCGCCGTCGGTAGCTTAGTGGTTAAGGAGTCAGGAGCCTTACGATCGAGAGGTCCCGGGTTCGAATCCTGACCATTACACTACAGACGTGAACCCACTCCTAGTACAAGCAATTTAGCTTACTTGGGGGGGTTAACAGGAATATTAGTAATTTCCTAATATTCTTTATAAAAAAAAATCGGGAGACTTGACTACCTCATGCAGTCACACAATAACGTTACATTCTAAATCGGAATCAAAGTTTAGTCATTTAGTACTCATTTTACTAAATAAATGGCGTTATTGTTGATAAGGTATGTGATGGCACGCTGAGCAAAAGTACTGTATCTGTTGGAATGGAATTTATAAGTTAAGATTTTATTGACTTCCTTTCATTTAATTTACCATGTTTATAAGAGAGTTTCGATCCTCATGATTGACACTATGGATTGATACTATAAAAATACAGGATGTTATTTTTTTGAATTTTAGTCGGTTCGATTACCGGGCATGGCAAGGGAATTTTCAAAAATCTATGAATGCAGTTTTATTTCTTTTTAAAAATAAAGGAATGTTTTCTTTGAGTGAAATTCGGTATCTACAGTATTTAGAGAACTTTCCCTCCAGGTAAGGTTAAAATCTTCCACCCTGTATAGTGAGCAAAAGTTACTATGAACAAAATTCTCTAAACCATATCAGGACTTAGATATAATTTAGTTTATATCTATACAGAGTGGTATTTTTTCAATTTTGCGTGGATGGAAAGTACTCTATTTATTATACTGAAGATATATTCCACTCAAAGGAAACATAACCTTATTTTTTAAAAGGAACAATAAATTAATCCTATCGATTAAAGCAATACAAATACTGGCTGTTATTTTTTCCGATTTTAGTCGGTTCAATTACAGGATGGGGCAAGCGATTTTTCAGCATTCGTTAAACGCAGTTTTTTTTCTTTTTAAAAATGAAGAAATGTTTATTTTGAATGAAATTAGCTATCTCCAGTATTTAAAGTACTTTCCCTCCACATCTCCAATGCAAACGCGGTATCATTTATCCAATACTAGCTGACCCAGCGAACTTCGTACCGCCATATTTTCTGGTCCCGTTCCCGCTGCATATCTCTAAATTTATCAGTGTTTCTCTAGAATATTATGCATGTATTATGCATATAAATCTTCCTCTTAAATTACTCTATCTATTAAAAAAAACCGCTTCTAAATCCGTTGCGTAATTTTGAAGATTTAAGCATACACAGGGACAGACAGACAGCCACCGATGGGGTTACACTCGAAGTTGTTCAAGAAAATATCTACCTGGGATAAGTTATCCAGCTCGGTAAAAACAACTCCGAGAAAAAACTAGCCAGGATCCAACTAGGTTGGGCAGCAGCAAAGTAAACACTCTCTTAATCTCAAAAAAATACACTGCGTGCGTTTAAGGATTTCCAAAAAATCACTTGCCACACCCGATAATCGAACCGAATAAAATCCGGATGAATCTATATTTATATTGCATCAATCGATAGGATCAATCTTAGGGATCAAATATCTCTAACAAACTTGGTAAAATAAATAGAAGGAAACCCATAAAAGAGAAGGTATAGGACGATTTTAGGCGGTTCTATCATCAGGTGTGTTATTTTTAGAAATCTTTGAATGCAGTTTTGTTTCCCTTTAAAAATGAGGTAATGTTTCCTTTAAGTAAAATTCGCTATCTCTAGTATGAGGGTAGTTTCCCTCCAGGTAAAGTCGAAATGTTTCACCCTGTATATCGCAGATCCGATATTGCTTACAATAAAAATAACGACACTCATACGCGTGTTTAACACAGTACCGCTGAAAAAATAAATGACGCCACTGTCCATACACAATTGCCTAATTCCCTTTGTATTTATTGTATGTAAGTATAATTACTCATGTAAGTAGGTATATAAAATATTATGTTTTATATTATGTATTTTCATTTCCATGGTTGATTTTTTCATTCCCTTGGTATATTTATTTCATGACCGTGGACGCTTGTTTCATTGCCGCGCACGCATGTATCATCGCCGTGGCGCGTAATTTTTGATCTTGTATATCTCGTTAGTTTTTTTAGTTATCTGCTAGATATTAAGCAAGAATACATATAGTATCAAAACCTATAATAAACGCGATTTGTTTTAACTATAAAACTTAAGGTAAAAAAATCCACGGAATGAAGATTTTAATGGACCTGTTGAAATTCACCCATATGTCGCAGCCTAGTTGGCTGCAGAGTGGAGCTCCCGCATTAGCCTTCTTGATATTTTATAACCATGCAGAAACAAGTCAATAGTCTAAATGTTTGATTAAATGGCTAGGCATTCAAGCCGTTTGATCAAATGGCTAAATATCATTCAGGCCGTTAATGAAACGGCTGATTAAGCTAGTTGGCTGTGACATATTATATAACTCAAGGTCTTCTACGTTTTGTACCTATACCATCACATGAGTCAAAGTACCGAAAAAAGAAAGTACCTAATTGAGAAAAGAAGAAATAAAAGTAAATTTACTTCAAAACATATACATCTTCTACAGTTAATAAAATCTAGAGTAAAAGTATAGAACAGATAATAGTACTAGAGTAGTAAAAGTCTCCTTTGGATCGTATAGAATAGTTATGCTGGCAGTTCTGACGCTTTTTACTAGTACAATGGCAATTGTGAAAGGAAACGTAAGTCTAACTTGTCAGTGCTTGCACTTGTCAATTGTCCGCAAAGGTGAACAGGAAATCCGATGTATTACTTTACTCTATGAGGAAATCCTTGGACTGACTGACGGAAATGCACCCCGCCGTCTTGGGTCTAACCGTACATCCTAAATTCGCAAGCTCTTCAACTTGTCTACGGAAGACGATGTGCGCCGATATGTAGTCAAGCGCCTTCTCCCAGCTAAAGAGGGCAAGGAGAATGCTAAACCCAGATATAAGGCGCCTAGAATCCAGAGGTTAGTGACCCCTGTAGTGCTACAGCGTAGACTTCATCGTCTGGCGCTCAAGAAGAAGCGCCTGGCTAAGCGCAAGACGTCTGAGGCTGAATATGCTGAACTACTTGCACAAAGAAAGAAGGAATCTAAGGTACATCGCCAAGAGGAGTTGAAACTTGAAACGCAGGCAGTCGGCTACTATACGCGAAAAATGATACTTAATGAATTTCGTTTTATAACTTTTTGTCTAGGAGGAAGAGACACTATTTTGCCAGTATGGATAGGTCAGTATGGATACACCTATCCTAGCAGAATAACAGTATGAACAGAATTATTTTCATAATGTACAACCAGTGCAGCAATACTAAACGCTCTACATAACTAGTTTTATGTCGGTATGTCATTCTTACAAATCACCTAAGGCCGAAACTACACTGTCTCCACAGGTGCTAATCTGTAGGTCGAATCGTGTCGGTTAAAGCAACGCTTATGCCCGACCTTCACCTCTCAATCATTTTAAAATTTTATTTGGCATCGCTCCGGGCTAATTGTCACCAACCGGTGTGGGTAACAATTCATGTAAGTATAAAAACTGTACCAGACCATGCATTGATTGCAGTTGACTACTAGTATTGCAATTAACAACACCGCAGTAAATCACTGAATTAGCAAAATGGTCGCCAAAGTAAGTTACTATTTCATGGATATTCAATATTTATGGATCGAAATCAAACTAAAGAGCACTTGATTTTAATTTGATATACTTAATTATCCTTTCATTAGATATTTTGATTTTACTTAGGTATATGTTTAATCTCACTTAACATACCTTTTCTTTTTTTCCAGTTTGTCATCGTTCTGTCCCTGGCTGCCGCCGCCTACGCCGGTTTGCTCCCCGCTGCCAAGGTGGTGTATGCTGAGCCCGAAGCTCCCGCTCATTACGATTTCTCGTACTCTGTACATGACTCGCACAGCGGAGATGTGAAACAGCAACAGGAGTCCCGCGCCGGTGACGCCGTGCACGGATCTTACTCTCTGGTGCAACCTGATGGCGTCCACCGCATTGTCGAGTACACCGCTGATGACCACCAGGGTTTCAACGCTATCGTACGCTACGAGGGTACTCCCGTCTACCCCGCCCCCGCTAAGGTCGCCGTCGCTCCCGTCGCCTACGCCCACGCTCCCGTAGCCAAGATCGCCTACTCCGCTCCCGTAGCCAAGTTCGCCTACTCCGCTCCCGTAGCCAACTACGCCTACTCCGCTCCCATCGCCAAGGTTGCCTACTCTGCGCCCATCGCCAAGGTCGCCTACTCTGCGCCCGTTGCCAAGCTCGCCTACGCCAACGCACCCCTCGCACACGTTAGCTACTCATCACCCGCCATCTCTTACCATCACTAGACTAAGGCTGTTATTTAGCTAAGAGAGCTATTTTATTTAAATGGATAGTTGCTAATAAATTATATTTATGAATTTATTTAATAAGTTTATTTACTAAACAAATCAACCTCCATTTTCTTCGTCGACGCCTCGACGTAAATAATTCGAGAGGTGTAATAATTTTAAATGTAGAGTTTGTGTTGTCGTGAAACCGTCTCAACGCAAATAATGAAAGAGTTTTGGCGATATATCAAAGAGTATAGTTACTATTAAATACCTACATCTCTAACCAAGAGAGCTTCACTCACGACGAAGTGACTTATCATTCAGAAGGAAGATATTGTATAATTTACAGATAGACAACCACAGATTGCGTCCAAGCTTGCTGTCTTGTCTTGCCACTCTTGCCAGAGTTGCCAGTCTTGCCACATATTAACTATTACTGCAATTAATCTGGTTTAGGTGCATCTACCAGATGAATCAGCCAGACATGTTGCAAACGTAAGTTGAGTCTAAAGTTTGTGTGTGATGCGATTACGGGTATTCTCGCTGTCATACAACCGAACTCTGCAATTATTCACTATTTCACCTGTATGATTTGAGATTGATATGATATCATTCACATTAGTGGCATAACACTCACAGGGATATGTACAAGGTATGTGTACGAAAAATCGCAAAAACAGGAATCCCGGTGAGCGTCATACTTTTTTTTAGACCTGTCTTCTTTTTGGTTATGTGCAACACATAAGTGTAATATTATACAATAACACGTTGCAATGTGACCCATTGGGAGGTCAGATAGCAGTCGCTTCCATAGAAGCCGTATAAGCCAATCCTAGCTCCCATAAAAACTAAGGAATAATCAGAGCCAGGGTTCCCATGTAGATGCCTCGGTTGGATCCAGGATCAACGTTAAGAACATGATTGATTTATAGCCATTTTTAGTGGGTGCAAGGTAGGTACCAACACTTGCAATCTAAAAGGAATAAGTGCTCCCCTGAGCTACTTTGAAACGCAACTAGCATAATCACTATGAGGATGATAATGATATGAGAATGATGATAGTAGATACCGTGATAAATGCGTACAGTCAGCATCAGATCTACCTTGACTCAAAAGTCTCAAAATTATAATAATTATAATAATATACGACTTTATTGTACACCAAGGATATCTATTAAATACATAATAAGAATATAGAAACATGTGGCACATACAAATGGCGGCCTTATCACTCTGCGGCAATCTCTTACAGGCAACCATAAGATGGAGACAGAAAATAGGAGAAGAAAGTTTCAGGGCATTTTGGTGTACATTTAGTATTTTAGAGAAAAGAAAACGATTTATTTACGCAAATACATACATATTGAAAAGAAAATAATAATAATGAGAAAAAAAACTTGGACCGATTGTGATGAAATTTGGCACAGAGATAGATGAGATCTTGGGAAAGGACATAGGCTATGTTTGGTCGCGATAACCGACATCCACGGGGACGGAGCCGCGGGCGAAAACCAGTTAGTTATATTCGAACCTGACTTCAACACAGTGTGCTGAATACATGACCTTTTAGCCTCTTGATGGACTTTTATGGATGGACTATACATAATATACCTACTTACCTACTTAGTACACTTGAACTTGAGTGTATCGCCTCGAACGCCTCGATCTTCGGGGCTTATGCCAACTTCACCTGCAGACCTCTCCTGCTGATTAACGGATTAGGCTTTCACGCAAGCGTTCCCTCTAGGGTTTGGGGTGACAGAGGGCAGTCACTCCAGTAATAGTAAAATTAAAAGAAATAGCAGGAGTGAGGACCCATTAATCCAAAACGAAAATTATATTTTTTATAACACTTAAGTGGCAGACAAGCTCACGGCCCACCTGATGGAAGGTAGCTACCGTGGCCTATGGACGTATGCTACACCAGGGACGTTACACTCGTGCTACCGACCCAGAACCGAAATGTAACCGGGACTAATCCTGTGTTATCGAAATGTAAATTGGAATGAAATGAAATACTTACCTACAGTTCTTTATTTTGACCTCTGCCAAAATGCATTGCAGTCTGCTGGCGGTTATTTTAACCATTAGACTAACTTACCTACATTTTAGAGCTACTTTATTTATTAATCTTAGAGCTACTGGTGCAACAAAATGCTACGCCTACCACAGTAGGTATAATATAATTTCTTTACACTGTGCGCCTACTATGGCTTAGTAGATACCAAACTGGTTTCTACTGCATGACTTCTAAAACTGGTGACTGCTCTATGTTTAGTTATGTATATCAAATTATTGCTAATACTTAAGATTGGTCCATGCTAATCAATCAATTAATATGAAATTTATAAGTAAAAAAAATCGGCGTGTTAACCTTCACCTCTCAATCACCATGCAGCATAATATTTAGTAGCCCGCGGCGTGTCTGTCAACCACAGCGAACAGTAGGCGACATTTTACGTATAAAAGTGCAGCAGGTCATACAATACTTACAGTCACACACTGACCCGCATTTTAGTAACAACATACTAAACAAATTAACAACAATGGTTGCTAAAGTAAGTATTACGTTTAAAAAATCAGTTAATCTTTACTTGCAGGTCGATACACCTAGACTGAAAGAGCAGACTCTGGTCAGGCTTTCCTCTCGGAGTTATGAGCTCAGACAGCAGTCACTGCCAATAACGAATCCAAAAAAAAATCAATCAAAACTAAAATTATATCATTTTATTTTAAATTGGAAAAAGCAAAATCAATACTCGGGCAGGACTCGCTTTTTCCAATTTAAAATAATTTGTTTAGTTTAGCATACTAAATGCTTTAAAATTATCTAAAATTATATCCTTTCTGTAGCGTATAAATAATTTCATTACTTTCCAGTTCGTCATCATTCTGTCCCTGGCTGCCGCTGCCTACGCCGGCTTACTCCCTGCTAAGGTGGTGTACGCTGAACCCGAAGCTCCCGCTCACTACGAGTTCTCGTACTCTGTACATGACACGCACAGCGGTGATGTGAAACAGCAACAGGAATCTCGCGCCGGTGACGCCGTGCACGGATCTTACTCTCTGGTGCAACCCGATGGCGTACACCGCATTGTTGAGTACACCGCCGACAAGCACAGCGGCTTCAACGCCATCGTACGCTACGAGGGTACTCCCGTCCACCCTGCTCCCGCTAAAATTGCCGTAGCTGCCGCCCCCGTCTACGCGCACGCTGCTCCCGTCGCCTACGCCGCACCCGTAGCAAAGATCGCCTACGCCGCACCTGTAGCCAAGGTCGCCTACGCTGCCCCCGTCGCTAAAGTCGCCTACGCAGCTCCCCTCGCACACGACTCATACTCATCCCCCGCTATTTCATACCATCATTAGATCTGAGTTTTTGTTAGATACTTAATTAGGAGACCCATTCGCTTTATTTAAATTAGTAGCTAATAAATTATACAAATAAATTGAGTCCTTAGTTTTTTTAAGTTAACCTATTTTTAATTGGATTTACAAAGAGAAAAAAGAATCGACTTCGAGCGGGATTCGAATCTGCGATCTTTCCCTTACAGGGGGAATGTTCTAACCGCTAAGCCATCGAAGCCCGCACATCCAAATAAAATTACTCTATAATTTCCGTCTTGATTAGAACAAGCAGCATAATAAATGTCATTCAAATATTTTTAAATGGTTTAGGTACGGTACGCAGAAATCAAAGGTAGGTTTCCTGTAACGAGGATGAATCTATAACCCCATTCGTCTGTACCGTAGTTATGCTATGTACCTAATTCATATTCGAATTTGTTTATCTACCCAAATGTAGTAATTAAGTACAAGCTCTCTATAAAACACCTACGAAGCCGATAATGTACAGAGACAAATATCTTTATTCATGAACCTATAGGTAGGTACAGGTCACACCGGTGTCCATACATATTTTGTCAACTTTATATCAATATCGTCGATGTGGGGGTGCACCGACCGCCCCCCTCGTCGCCAATGTACCGCACCTGAATTATTCATACAGCCGCATAGTGATTTCATCTCATTGAATGGAGCTGCCGGCGGCGCGGCCGTGATTACGACACCGATACCTCCGCCGCCCGCCACCGGCTACACGAGTATGTAGACTGCACAATGCACCTTGTCAACTGCCAATTAGTGCCACTATATGATAGATACGAGTAGCATAGCTGCAACGTAGATCTATGTCATCCTAGTCTCGTAAACTCATAATTAATTCATTGTTCTTCTTAAGTAGAAGTGGCGAAAGTTATATGCCAGTATCTTAGCAGGAGCCACCATATGATAGGTACACAGGCGCGGTCCGAGGGGGGGGGGGATCACAGGGGACATGACCCCCCCCCCCCCCATACCATGCACGTCATATTGAAAAGTCCCAGTACGAGGGGAGGGGGGATTAAATTTCTTAAGGAATTTCCGAAGTGACCCCCCCCCCCCTCCAAAACTTCAAGCTGCGACCGCGCCTGTAGGTACAAGTAGCATAGTTGAAACGTAGATCTATGTCATCCTAGTCTTGTAACTCATAAAATTAATTCATTTTCCTTTTTAAGTTAAAGAAGCGAAAGTCGTATGCCAGGATCGTAGCAAGTGGAAACATTGTGGTCTATGTCACTGGGAAAAAGACGTGACTGTAGTATGTAGGTGGCTTTCCGAGTCCAAGGCCTGCTAACTCCATCTCTTTGTGGCTTACACAGCTTTTATGGGAGAGGCAGCCGTGTACCTCCCAGCCCCGAAAGGAAAGCCTACGTCAGACCTCGTCCGTCAATTAACAGGTCTACCGGCTTGCAGGTGTAGCAGATTTCAACCCAAAAGATTCAGAAAATGACGTTGAGTTTCCAGTGTTTCACGCAGACGGAGCCACGAGTGAAAGGTAGTAACTATTATACTTAGGTTTTATTTTTCATTGTTTATTAATAATTATCATATTTTGCAATCGGTATCTATCATTTCGTAAATAAATTAATCATAAAGTCAAAATCATTTTGAGTGGTACAATGACATAATCTAGTTTCAATCAATCGGTACTTAGATACGTATTAAGTAGTATTGACTACATTAGGCAACGAAAGTGTCTTAACATATCTAAAGTACAGCAGGTTATTGCCGCTAACTTTCATATATTTGCATACATTAATTATTATAAGTAGATAGTATATTTAGCTCTTGTAATTCATTCATTACATTTTATTAATTTGAATAATGTTAAAAGTCTCATTGCCAACAGCTACTTTTAGTACAATATTTGATATTGCACATTTATATATTGATAAGTTGCTGTAATGAGTATACCTCGGGACATTTGTTTGTCTTAGTCAAATGTGCCTCGGAGAGCACGTTAAGCCGTCGGTCCCGGTTGCCATAAGAACATCTATGGCAGTCGTTACGGGTAGTTGGAGCCCTCAAAAATCCAAAAAACAACAGTCTAGCTGCAAAGCTTCGATATCGCCTAATGTTACCATTGGGATGTGGAGGTCAGATGGCAATCGCTTCACAGAAAATATCGAGGTCTAGCCAAATCCGTAGTTAAGACTGGCAAAAGCGGACCCCAGACTCCGAGCTGAAAGCTTCGGATGCGACTGGGAATTAACGCTAAGAGGAAGAAGAAGTCAAATGTGCTCTATACGCGCAGTACACATTTCTTGTGTGTTTTTTGAGGATACCACGGGTACTACGGAGGTGGACGACTTCAAATTCACCAACCATACTCGTAAATTATTACAAAACATTCCGCGCGCATCAGGGCCTCATTTTTCTAACGACTTAGTTTCAAGAAGTATAATGTGTATGGGGCTCTAGGCCCACCAAGATCTTCAGGGCCCTGGAAGACCTCGCCTGCAAATCCTGCAAGTCGGTAATCCTGTTAACTAACTATGAGTTAGGGTTAGACGGCAGTCGCTCTCGTAAAAGTCAATAAATCAGATTATGAAGAGGACTAAGATGCTGAAGTCCAAAGTGCAAGCTATGGATGTAACCAGGTAAGGCTCTGAGTTTAAGAAGAGCTACGTACTCGTAGGTACAAAAGACATTAAATTTTTCTGAGATTTGATTGGCCAAACCAAAACTAAATACAAAATATTCCGATATTATTAGGGTTACGAAACATTAAAAAAGAGGATTTATACTCGGCACGGCAGGTAAAAATGAAGAGATTGGTTTTTATCTGTGCAATGGCGGGAAATTGAATGTAAAGTTGATTTCCCGGCGGACCGCGCCGCATAATTCCCCACAAATTAAGCCGATATCAATTGACTTGCTACCAATGTAAATATTTTTGTTATATGCCTCCTCTTTATGTATTTAGTTTGACAACGACTCAATAATATTAATGCGATATAGATATTTCCTAGTTGTTATTTACGGTTAAGTAAGTTAACGTTGTCCGTATAATGTAGATAGCTAGTTATTATAATAATATTTACTTATACTTGCCTAATAAGTACTAGCTTTGGCAATAGCAAGTACCTATTAGATGAGTACCAAACATGGCCTATGTCCTTCCCCAAAGCCTAATCTATCTCTGTACAAAATTCCATCAAAATCGGTTAAGTGGTTTGGGCGTGAAAGCGTATCTAACAGACAGATAGACAGACAGCGTTACTTTCGCATTTATATGATAGTTGTTATAGTTTAATAGAGTGGTAGCGATATATATGTTGTTATGACACATGTTTAATTAATAATCGATCAAATCAAAATCAAAATCAAAATAATTTATTGCTGACCAAAGGTATTACAAAGGTATTTAGTACATTTAGAAGTCCTCTTCGGCCTACCTTGTTGGCATGCAAGAATACATTGTGGAAGTACCTATCTTTAATTAATACATAGACAATTTTTGTTCAATTACATTATCCAATGCTATTAGAAATCTAAAACAACCAATTCAATACTATACAAATATGTCAATTATAGGCGTCAACAAAGATCTCGATAAATGAAAGAGACAATATTAATAATCAAAGAAAAGTCAGGAGATGCATGTCAATAATAATAAAATGATGTTAGGGAAAATTATAAATTATAGGCACATACTTTCCATTAACAAAATAACCAATTCAAAATAACAATAATTAATTATCAAAATAAATGTCAAAATAACAATATTAATTATAAAATTAAATATTGTCAAGTTTAATACAAATTCAATTATGTACTGCACAATATTTTTATTTTTAATTGGTAAGTAAGTAGGTAGGTCTAGGTACCTAATACACGTTTATCCCGGTATCTACGTACCTACCTACACTACCTTAGTTTTTAGTTACAAATCACAAATCCTAGGCAAAGGGCGTAATACGGTGGGCGCAATCCGCTTACTGCCGAAAATTAATCAAGCCGACAGCCTCGTCTTAAAGGGGGTAGGCCACCCTTTGCACGTTATTCAATACAATACCTACTTACCTGCCCCATGCATACCTATGTAGGTACATTTCAAAATCGATATGGTAACTTTTTGTCATTTTTGTATTTAGGCTTAATCTGGACAATTCTATTGTTTTTCAGCGGCTACCTTAAGGGCAATAACCTGATTTATAATTCAGTTTGAAGAAATTACAAAGTATGTTGGGCGTTGTTAGCTTGGTGGTCAACGAGCCTGTCTTACGATAGAGCTGTCTCGGGTTCGAATCTTGGCTATTATAGTAGGTACCAACCATGCAGAAGTATCATATTCTGTCCTCCGTGGTACCAACGTGTATCCACTTCAACACAAGCAGATTAACTTAGCTGAAGGGATTAGCGGGTATACTAGTAGGTAGTTTTTAATAAAAATCTATAGGTAGGTACTAATATTACTAATCTAAAGAGTTTGTTTGTTTGGTAGAACGTGCTAATCTAAGGAACTACTGGTTCGACTTGAAAAAATTCTCGTGGCGGTAGCGAACGCGGCCGCTATGCAGGAGGCGCGGCTTCGATCCCCGCTCAATGCAAATACCTACTTGTATACATGAATATGGGTATTTGCATTGGTCTGCCCGTGCCTCGGAGAGCACGTTAAGACGTCGTTCTCGGTTGCCATACAAATATCTATGGCAGTCGTTACGACTCACGAGTAGTTGGAGCCTTAAAAAGTACAACAAATTGCTCTAGCTGCAATGCTTCGATATCGCTAAATATCGCCACTGGGTCAGAGAGGTCAGATGGCAGTCGATTCACGGAAAATATTGAAGTCCAGACAAATCGGCAGTTAGACTGGTAAAGCGGACCCCAGACCCCGGTGGAAGGTGAAAGCTTCAGATGCGACTGGGATTAAACGCTAGGATGTAGAAGAAGAAGTAAATCAGAACTTAAATCATTAGGACGTTGTTTTTTCTAATGACTTCTTCGAATATCCCTACAGGTTTAAAAAAAACTGGTGTAATGTATTAATATCATTTATTGTCTGTAATAAATTATATCTAATAATACTTTATTAGATAACGTCATCGATCAAAAGTCACGTAGTCTGAACAAATTCGAAGTCATAACACTATTCATGTTTTAGCTCTTTGATGGCGGACAATCGTATAAGATAATACTGCCATCTTTAGATACGGATATCAATTTATTATTTCCAATGAAATGGACGCCCCATACCTGCAAAAGTAAATTTAATCTATACTTCTTTACACATATTACTTACAAAGCATAAGAGTTTGTTTGGCTGAACGCGTTAATCTCAGGAACTACTGGTTCTAATTGATAAACTCTTCTTGTGTTCAAGTGCATGTATGGAAGGCTAGGCTAGGCTATATAAAATCTCGCAACTACTCAAGAGCGAAGCAATAATCATAAAGGTTAAATCCGGCATATCCGATACATAATTTGAAAATGAATAAATAGTGGGATGGTTTAAAGGGGTAGCACGGGGTTTTAAAATATGCCACGGGCGAAGCCAAGGAGTGCCTAACTGGCCCTCTTAGGCTTCGCCAGTGGTCGCATTACACACAGATTACATACATCGCCTTACATCCCTCTGTGTGCGTGTGCGTGCGCGTGTGTGTGTGTGTGTGTGAAGCCTGGCAATGGCAATGAAGCGAATATTAGCGTTTTCATTACGAATTCGGATATTTTTCGTGCTCGAGCTATTGTTCGCCATCTGCTTCTCTCCTTACACACTTCAAGAACTTCCTCCATTGTCATTAAACCTTTCATGCATTCTTTTTCCATTTTAATTCATTCGCTAGAACGAACGATAGTGAAGGCTTATTATATTTCCCAATATGACTTACCGTATCAGTATGTTCATCAAACACATGTAGCTGGCTGAGATCGCGGGATGCAACCCGGACGAGTCCGTTGGCGCCGCCTGCCGCGACCCGCGTGCCGTCTGGGGTGAAACAGACGCTCACGGCCCACGTGTCGTCGTGCTTCAACGTGCCTTGGTGGCCGGCGGTCACTCTGTACGTGCAAATTGTTCTTTACTAGCTAACCCGGCGAACTTCTGTTTCTCTACAATATTATGCATGTATCATACATATAAACCTTCCCCTTGAATAACTCTATCTATTAAAAAAAAGCTTCAAAATCCGTTGCGTAGTTTTTAAGATTTAAGCATACATAGGGATGGACAGACAGCGACAGCAACTTTGTTTTATAATATGTAGTGATGAAGTGATAGTGATGATAGTGAAGTGATAGTGATGATGATGATAGTGAAGTGATAGTGATAGTGATTTTCCGTTTATCAAGACTGTTAGGAAGAGATCGCTTCAAGGAACTGACAGACAAGCACACGGCCCACCTGATGGAAAGTGGTTACCGTGGCCTATGGACGGAAGCAACATCAGGGGCGTTACGCTGCTGTCTATTATTCTAGACTTTCGACTCGTGTGTATGTTTTACGAAAACTAGAAGATGGAAACAATCTAAACACAATACAGACATATAACCCACGACACGTATCTTGGACCTAAATCGTAAGACATACGAGGCTCTGGCGCCCGCGGATTGCTTTGTAATAGTCTATGCTTGGTGAATTTGAGTTCGTCCACCGCAGTAGCATCCCGCGCTATCCTCAAAAGACACCCAAGAAATGTGTACTGCGCGTACAGGGCACATTTTGAGCACATTTTAGGTCCAAGATACGTGGCGCGGGTTATACAAGTGGGTAGATGGGTAACCAGCATATATCTTGGCCCCAGTCATGTAACAAAATGTAAGCTTTGAGGATAGCATGGGGTGCTACTTTGGCGAGGAGCGCAACTCATACCAATTCGAGTGCGCCAAGGTTTTGCGACTTAGAGTCAAGATATATTATTCCGATAATTATAGTAGGTATCCAATGAATTGTGGTGGATTACAACAACATCTTCAGAAGTGATCTCCCCACCAGTCCACCTCACCTATTTATTGACGGACGAGGCTCTGACGCAGGTTTTACCTACTCTCGGGGAGTCCCAACGCCAGTGGCGCCCATGAAAGCCAAGATAAACCATATTAATATTGCGCCCGGATGCTGAGAATGGTTATGGTTAAATGGATGTAGCTATAGAACTTACACTCCATAAATCTTGACAAAGCCGTCGTTAGACGCGCTGACCACACGTTTGCTGCAGGGCGAGAATGCGACGCTCCGGACTGGTAAGGAGTGTGCCCTTAACGTGTGCAGAACCTGGCCCTGCTGCACGTCTAGGATACAGACTATACCATCTTCTAATCCTGCTGCTATGTATTTTCCATCTGGACTCTGATACAAAATCGAAATGAAATTTTTATTTTTATTAGAAAATCAGGAGTATCAACAAAATATTATAAAGATTCAATAAATATTTCAGATGTTTAGTGAAAATATGCATAAATGAAAACATCTATTAGGCAATATTTAACGCGCTACACGTGACACTCAACAAGTTCGGAAACGTTGCGTTACACGCGTGATGTTGCCGCGACATGTCACGCGGCTTTTTATTTGTTTGACAATATAATTGATCGTGCGTGGACAGTCAACAAAGTTTCTAGTTGTTGCGAGTCTTTGTTTAACAACGTTGTGCAACATGGCGCGCGTAATATTACCTAGTGAACACTGCTTGTCTTGTCACTACTATGACAATATCTTTTAAGCTATATAATATTTTTCAATAACATATTCAAACATGGAACAGAAAAAGGAACTTACCCAATCTATACTAAGAATGAATTTTTGTCTGGTGTCCAATACTCCATGTACAGTCCCATCATTAACTCCATATATAAGTATTTTCCCCATATGACCCCCAGTAGCGATGTGTTCACCCGTCGGTGAATATGTCACCTTCCAAACATCTGACTCACCAGTTGCCACTTCAGTAATTTTTTTTCCCGAACTTAAGTCCCACAGAATCAGGTGTGAATCTAATGAGGCACTCACTATTGCTATAAATAAGAAGTATGTAGTTAGTTTCGAACATTGACTAGAAATATTTTGCAAGGTTGTTTTTAGGGTATCTACAGGGTGCCTGCTTTCTTTGCTTTTAGTGCTACTGGATGCAAGCATCCTATCCCTACTAATATTATAAATGCGAAAGTAACTCTGTCTGTCTGTCTGTCTTTCTGTCTGTCTGTCTGTCTGTCTCGCTTTTACGACTAAACCGCTGAACCGATTTTGATGAAATTTGGTATAGGGGTAGATTAGACCTTTAGAAAGGACATAGGCTATGTTTGGTCGCGATAACCGACATCCACGCGGGCGGAGCCGCGGGCAAAAGCTATTGGTCATATGTAAAAACAGGCTGCCAGTGCACGATATTTCAGTAGACATTAGTTTGTCCTTCAAAAATTGATGTTGTTTTAAAAGAAAATCAGGAATTTTTATAAGGTTTTACATTTTTTACCTTTACTATCCAGAACTTCGAAATTCAGTGGGACAGTTGTTAGTCTATATAGTCACAAGTGTTATTTTCAAAATCCAATACATTCAAGCTACAGGATACTTACTCAATGCAGTAGGGCTAATAGCAACGGACACTACAGCCATGGTATGACCCTCTAAAGTATGTAGCAGTACCAGTTTGTTATAGTGGCATACCCAGACCTTCACTAAACCATCTAGCCCACCAGTTGCTATAAAATCTTTGGATGCATTTCTGTAAACATGTATTACATGTATTACTTACCATATTACATGTAGCTTAAAATATTTTTGTGTATTCAACGCGACAATATTCAAACAATAACTTAATATTTGAAAATGCATAATATGGTAAGTATATATATACTTTTAACATTAGTTTGGATGATAAAACGATAATTCAATCACTGTTAAACTCACGCAGAATCTCCTGCAGGGGTAGACTTGACCCAATCACAGCAATAAATGGGATTATCATCGTGTGCATCCTCTTTTACTGATAGCACAGAGTACTGGAAAAAAGTGCACAAATATTTGAAAAAATGAATTGATGTCACAAATATACAAATCAGATACCATTTAAAAGCCTTACCAGCACATTTGCTGACTTTTTTGTCATTGTCACGAATCGCTATCACGAACTTTCCCCAAGTAAATATATCTAAATATTGTTTAGCATTAATATCTTCTGAAACTGTGGTTAGAAAAAAACGTTCGAACTCAAAATCCGGGGAAAACATTGTTTACTGTTCAATAAAAGAGATAAAAATATATCAAATCACATAGGAGTAAAAGAGAAGATACATTTAAATGCTGGATAATGTAAATAGTGGAAACTGGAAAGCCGCTGAGCTGACAGCTGACGGAACTTAACTTATCTTTGACAATGCTTTGACATCGGCAAATTGACATAATTGCTTTCGTTCAGAAAATTTAACTCAACCGTCTGGGAATCGGGCCCGAGGTAGAATGGTGGCAAAAATCTGTAACGAATTTCCAATTTCTTAGTCATATGTGTAGTGGGTAATAGACGTACGTACTTTAAGCACGCGGTTTTTAAGTTCGCGAACTTACAGTTACTTGGCTCGCCGTCGGTGACAGACGGTAAGCTTGCTCACACTGTATTGCAATATCGTCGAGAGAAGAGGCTTTGCGCTATCTAGGAATTCTATCATGTCATATTTTTCTAAGAGCTTGCTAAAACACCAGTGTTTTTCACCGGTTCACGAAATTCCGCACCGGTGCAAACCTCTAGTTACGAGAAAAATTTCGAACTTGCTAGATCGCCAACGAACTTAATCGGCGGTTTTAAAATACGCGAACTTATGGTGACAGACGTACGAGTAAAGTGGGTGATAGACGTACGTACTTTAAGTTTAAGCACGCGATTTTTAAGTTGGCGAACTTACTCGGCTCGTCGTCGGTGACAGACGGCAAGCTTGCTCACACTGTATTACAATGTCGTCGAGAGAAGAGGCTTTGTGCTATCTAGGAATTCTATCATGTCATATTTTTCTAAGAGCTTGCTAAAACACCGGTGTTTTTCACCGGTTCACGAAATTCCGCACCGGTGCAAACCTCTAGTTACGCAAACTTGCTAGATCGCCAACGAACTTACTCGGCGGTTTTAAAGTACACGAACTTATGGTGACAGACGTGCGAGTAAGGTCGCCGAGCCATAAGTCGGCGTACTTACTCGCACGTCTGTCACCCACTCAAGGTCGCCGAGCCATTAGTCCGCGTACTTACTCGCACGTCTGTCACCTAAAGTGTGAACCTACTAAAGTGTAGTACACAAGTTGTACCCAAATAAAACCAGAAGACCACGAGTCTAAACTAACCCAAGTAAGTACCTACAAATTAATGGGTACAACTCAAAGAGTATAGTAATATATACCTAGGAGGTACCTCCTAACTTCATTATAATCAGTTTCTAGTCTGGGCATTCGAGATTAGCGACAAGAAAATAAAACAAAATGATACAATATTTAGTATTATTAATAATCTTAAAACACAATACACTATAATGGACAATCATAAATATTCATACTTTTATCTTCTGAAACGGACATTATTTTGTCACTTTCCGCATTGAACTTTACGCCCCAGACCTGTGAACAAGATGTTTCAGCTCGTAAATCACACAAGTATGGGAATAAATAAATTAACATTCTAGCAGAATTTTCATACCATCTAGACCTCTATTATTTATTAGCTTTTAATATGGGTTCCCGAGAGTAGATAAACATGCTTAATATACTTTTAGTAAATACATAAAAAAATTAGGTATGTATTTAATAATATCTAGACACAATTATTATGTCTAGACTACAGATATTATTTATTAAATTCCCAGAAAAATGAAAATATTCTTACTTCAAAATATGCATGCATACAAATATTTGCACTGAGCGGGAATCGAATACACTACCGCTACGCCAAAAAGAAGTCGTCCGAAGTACGTTGCAGTAATTGTAATTGTTAAATGTTTGTGTCTAATATGTTTTTACCTGATCACTATGTTCTTTGAAGACATGTTGGCACTGCATACTGTCTAAATCCCAAACACGCACAGTTCGGTCTGCACTACCAGATGCAAAACGTTTCCCATCTGGAGAAAAAGCAACTGAGAGTACCCATGATGCATGACCTGACAGTGTCCCAGCCAAGTTTGCATGAGCCCTAGAAATAAAATACAATCTGTCTTAGAACAACATTGCTACAATTTTTTCATAAGTGATACTGTAGGATGCTTTCGCAAATATCATTCACTAAAATAAAAGTATATTTGATGGATTCTATCGCGATTTATTTGTTATTAATTTGCTGCTGCTGCTGAATGTCTTTAAAATATAATATAAGTTCGTATGAATGTCGGTAGATGGCTTCACCGTCGCCCTTAAGACGGTTGTATAAGGGAATTTGGATTGATTGTCTGATGTGTCTCGGTGGCTTAGTGGTCACTTGGTCAGAGCGTTCCCCCTGTAAGGGAAAGATCGCGGGTTCGAGTCCCGTCCGAGGTCGATTCTTTTTCCCTTTCTTAATCGATTTGAACAGTTAGCATGGTAAATGCTTCAAAATTTCATTCAGTCTTTAAAATAGTTTTACGTCAAATTAGAGAACAAAAAAAAAGCCTAGGATACTCAATTGGTCAGAATATTCCCTCTTTAAATTTTTTTTTTTTTTTTTTTTTTTTTTTTTTTTAAAAGAATATTAGCAACCGAAATTACTAATATTCCCGTTAACCCCTCCAACTAAGCTAAATTGCTTGTGCTAGGAGTGGGTTCACGTCGGTAGTGTAATGGCCAGGATTCGAACCCGGGACCTCTCGATCGTAAGGCCGATTATGGGTTTACAATTCACATCCTATGCCGCCATTCGACATCTATATTGGTTAACGGGTGCCCCCTGGCTCTTGCACCCTGCACAACTACCAAAAAGACATTAAAGATGCTTTTTATGCAGCTAAAATACATTATGCAGTAGTTTTCTCGACATTGTTGTTAAGGACTTACACGTCATATAGTTTCATATGACCATCATCCGATGCAGTCAAAAGAAGTTGCGAGTCTGGTGAAAAACAGAGACTTCTGATAGGCATGGCATGGCCTTCCAGTGTATGTACCAGCTTTCCTTGAGCTACATCAAATATACTGATGATACCATCCAGAGCCCCACTTGCTATGTACTTTCCATCTGGACTCTGCAAAAAAAAAAAAAAAATTAAATGATACATCAATGCAACAGTTGTACAGTGAGACATACAAATACTTCCTTCACAAGTCTCAAGATTTTTAATCAATCACATTTTGTACAAAAAATTTAACGTTTCACCAGCTAGTTGGGTTCTTGATTCTTCCATATGAACTATAAAACCCAACTAAACTAAACATGGAGGAATTGAAAGGAGAGCAAACCTTGGGCTTCAAGCTCAAATTTTCAGTCAGTATTGCTTGCATCCAAAATTTGCATTTGCATTCAAAATGATGAAGAAAAATATTCATATTAGTAGTGCCTATAATGATCAAGGTTCTAGTATTAATTTTCCAATAAGACTGTTACCTCATAAACACCTTATCCCTTAAATTAAAATTTCCCTTTATTTTCCCTTTATTAGTCCCTACAAGTTTTCAATATAATAAACAAGCATAATAATCCCAATAACTTACATAAGCAACACTTAATGTGAATTTGCCTCTTGTGTCCAATGTCTGTTCTTGCTTTCCACTTTCAACACTGAATATCAATATTTTCCCTGCATTACTGCCTGAGATGACATGCTTGCCATCAGGAGAGAAATCTAGGGTCCAAACATCTGTGGGACCAGTCTCCATTGTTTTGAGTTTCTCTCCATTAGTTAGGTCCCACAAGATAAGGGAGGAATCTTGAGAACTGCTTGCCAGAACTGAAAAGTAAGACTGTTAGGTAAGATATTGTATATTAAAATTATGTAATAATGCATCAAATATGCATGCATGCAAGTTACATTAACAAAGTACAAAAGTAAAGTTTGCAACATTGTAATTATGCATCAAATGCTGGCCTGGTGGTAAAAACACATAAATTATTGAAAATACTCTGTCTTTCTGAGGCCATGCATGCATCAATCAAAATCATATAAAATCAGATTAGTAATCACATACTTGAGTGTTGAACTATAAAGGCACTGCTAATACTAACTTTTTCCATCAGGGCTAACAGCAACTGAGATCACTCCAAGTGAATGTCCTTCCAATTGAAATTTCTCCTCAACTTTACCATTTTCTAAACGCCACACTTTTATTAAGTCATCTAATCCACCAGTGATCAAGAAATTTTCAGAACTGGTTTGCGACTTTCTGAAATTATGATGAGGTCAATTTCATACCAGACAATCACAATAAAAGAACTGACGAGGTAAATTTTTCCAAGTGATAAAATTGTTAAGGTTAGTAAAGACTTACTGTGAATTTTCAATGTTTTCGCTATCGTTCTCAGTATCTTTGGGTTTTTCATGGTCTATTTTACCCCACCCACAACACCAGATAGAGTCTTCGTGAGCATTTTCTCTTTTCAAATGCAAATAATACTAAAATTATCAAAACATTAGTTTGCCGGCTAATTCAACAAGTATTAGGTATTATATTTTCTATATAAAGCTAGACTTACCAGTGTTGTAATTGACATAATTGGTTATTTATAAAACAGGAGCTTTCTTCAGTATTTAGAGTACTTTTAATTTGCAATCGCTAATTATTTACAAAATAAAAAACGTCAAAACACAGTGAACGGCAACGGCACTTTGAGTATCAGCCATGCAGATGCAACATGTCAAATTGACAACGACATTGACATGTCATGTCACAATCGCGCACAATGCGCATGGCTTCGGCGCAATACGCCTGTAGCCATGCCAAAAAAGGCAGTCATTCTTTACTGTCATTTCTATCAGTGTCAGTTTACAATTTTATAAAAATTTATAATTTACTTGACATTGGCAAACTGACGGCGATTTGCTGCAGACGCCATTAAGAAGAAGTTGAAGTTGAAGTTATCTGTCTGTCAAAAACATTCGCGGGATTTGGGATTTATATTTTGCTTTGCTTTGTTTTGTTCGCGCCTGATGAATTCAATCTGAATTCTGAATTTTATTTTGTGTTGCCGGTAATTCAAATAGACAAAAATGAAATTACAATGTCAAATAGAAGTTGTTAACAGATTGCACAGCAGTCTGAATCTAAAATCAAATGGGAAATATTTAAAATCAACACTTGCACTAGGAAAGGAACCCAAACAAGAAACAGATTATTTTATTATTCATTTTTCATCAGTAAACAAGGTTGGGACAAAATATAGTGTGAAAAGACTAAAACATGTCTTTTCTAAATGTTTAAATGAGGGGAAAACTACGCTGAGATTTGAAGAGCCGCCTCATGATTTGTGTGTAAAAAGTGAAGCTATCCAATTGAAATGTTTCATGCGTTTATTGAAATCTTGCATTACGGGTGATACTAAGAATATACAGATAGCTCCCTTAACTAGTTTAAGTGTTACGCAAAAGGACATTGCGCCAACAAAACTTGTAATACGCGACAGAAGTGAGTTCCCTATCAAGGGACTGCCAAGAACATTAGAAACTCTTTACATAAATGGGTTGAAACTGTGCAACTTTCGAAGAGATATATTGCTACTTAAACTACTGACAGTTCTAGATCTCAGTAATAATGCTATCGAAAAATTACCACCTGAATTTGGTAAGTGATAACAAAAAGAAAGATAATTCTTAAAAAATGACTTTATTAAAACTCTCATTTTGATTAACAGGAAGGATGCCCAATTTGTGTGAACTGTATTTATCAAACAATCAAATTGGAGTCAATGGTACGGTGGATTGGCGTTGGTTACTGGGACCACAGGTAAAAGTCAAGTTTACTATACAGTAGTCTTTTTAATTTAACTGAGACGGTATTGAGAGATTTGATACAAAAAAGTAGATTTTGGCATAATTTGGTCAAGCTTGAGCGTGGCCTGAGCAACTCCACTTGTTCTGGCAGCATATTTCTATATATGTAGTGTATTAATTTACTTGCAAAGATTTGGTGATTGCTTACTTTGGTTGTTGAATATTTTTTTTGGTAGATGAGCTTTGAATAATCTGTGGTGGTGGTGGAATAATTATTCCCATTTTAAAATATCTACTTATTTTTTTTTTTTTTTTTTTTTTTTTTTTAATTTAATTTGGTCCTAACATGCGATCGGTTTGAATCAAAACCATAAGCAGTTGTTTTGTGTGGTGTTTGACGTGTTAGGCATGCCTTTCCATTGTTAGGCTGCCTTCATTTTATGCTTTCAGATTATCCCATGTGTGCAACCTTTTCAACCGTCTTATTCCCAGTTGATTTCCGAGACTTTGTGCCAGTCTATTTTGATGGAGAGTAATCCGGTCTTTATATGACTGTGTACTTTTTACTATTTCTTCCTTTATTGTAGGAATATCTAGGTATTTATGTAGTTCTTCCATTTTGGTGAACCATGGAGCATTTGCAATAGATTTGAGCACTGTATTTTGAAACCTTTGAAGAATTTCAATGTTTGATGTTTTCGCTGTACCCCATAGTTGGATACCATATGTCCAAATTGGTTTTAATATGGCTTTGTAGATTAGCAGTTTGTTTTCTACAGATAGCCGTGATCCTCTGCCTAGGAGCCATTCCAATGACCTAAACCGACAATTAAGTTCATCCCGTTTTTTTTGGATGTGTATCTTCCAGGTCTGCTTTCTGTCAAGGTGAAATCCGAGGTACTTTACAGTTGTATTGTGAGGCAGCTCTTCTTGACCTAATTTTACTGGGGGACAGTCTCCTTTCCTTAAGCTAAATGTAATATGGTTGGATTTAGTTGCACTAGCCATGATCTTCCATGACTGCATCCAGAGATGAACTTTGTCCAAGTGTTCCTGTAGGTTTCTAGACGCAATATCAGGATCTTTTTCAGCCGAAAGAACCGCGGTATCATCTGCAAATGTGGCCGTTATTACTTTATCAGATTCTGGTACATCAGCTGTGAATAGGAGATAGAGTAAAGGTCCCAATATCGATCCTTGAGGAACTCCAGCTTTTATGTTGTAGAACTCAGAAGTGGCATCGTTAATTTTTACGTAGAAGATACGATCATCTAGATACGATTTCAGAAGAAGATACATGGCATGTGGCAAGAGCTTCTTTAACTTGTAGAGCAAACCATCATGCCAGACCCTATCGAAAGCCTGCTGCACATCTAGAAATGCAGCAGAGCAGTATTTCTTCTTTTCCAGGGCATCTCTCACATGATCGCATACTCTGTGCACCTGCTCTATAGTTGAGTGGTGTTTCCGAAATCCAAATTGGTGTTCTGGGATAGCCTGATTTTCAGAGATCATTTCATTTATACGTGTGGAAATTATTTTCTCTAATACCTTTGATAACAATGGCAAAAGACTTATAGGTCTGTATGACGAGGTCAAATGCGGTGGTTTACCGGGCTTGAGGACCATCGTTATTTGTGACACTTTCCAAGAGCTTGGATAATACGCAGTTCTTAGTATGGCATTGAATAGTGTGGTCAAGTAGACTATGCCTTTCCTAGGTATTTTTTGCAGCACTTCAGCTGTTATAAGGTCGAAACCTGGAGCTTTTTTTTGTTTCAGTTCCATTATTTTACGTCTGACTTCAGCTGGTGTACAATATCTAATGGGAGGACTAAGTTGAAGGTCACTTTTCAGGAAGGAAGAAACTTCATCATCCACACTGTTTATACCAGGGACTTGGTTTGGTGTGAATACATCAGCCAGGAACGATCCATAAGCATCTGCTCTCTCTTTGTTAGTCTTTGCCCATGTGCCATCAGTATTTTTAAGGGGGTTTTGAATGGTATTAGGCTTATTTCGAGATTTAACGACTTTCCATAGTGAGTTCTCATTCTTAGTGGATGTTACAGGTGTTAAGGTCTGTAGATGTGCCTGTACTGTATCATTCTCTAGCAGGCGCGGTCGCAGCTTCGCATTTTGGGGGGGGTCACTTACCTAAGTGCGGCAATAACCCCCCCCCCCCCCCCCCCCCGTACTCGAACTATGTCGGACTCCAATCGACTTGGTGTGTAGTGAATTCGATTGCTCTAGGAGGTACGGGTTCGATTCTCGCTTAGTGCATCTGTCCATTTTCATTTGCCTGATGTTTGTATGCCTGTTAACTCGGACACCAATGGCATTAAGCCCAAGCCGATGGGAGTGGTTATGTCGGAGGTCGGACTGAAACCAACTAAGATTGCACACCGTCTTGGGTTGGCTCATTATTTGCCGAGGTTGAGATTGCCACTGGCATATCCCTCACACTTCGGTGTCCCCATCTTGCCCTGGGCTCTATCTGTCACCCCTAACGCTTATGAAAAAGCCTCCGACGCCCGAGTCACCTCGCCTTTGCGCATTGCGGACTATGCGGGACGGAAGGGACAGACAACATTCAGGAATGTTCTCTGTCCCCGCTCCCCCACCTCTTTCTCGAGCATTACTTGCTTGCAGAAGGAAGCGGCGGCACCCCACGCACTCGCACTCTGCAACATCACTGTGAGTGAGGCACGTGCTGAGGGAGACAACTTCCAACCCCAGGGCCGCCACAAAGATCTGCCTTGGTGTTTTCCACGCCATGCATTCAGTATTCAGTCAGTGTGGGCAGCCCTGTGTCCTCGCTTGCATCACAGTGATGACACTCAGGCGTGGGCTCCTTCTGGATCTGACGTAAGTGACTCCCGAAACACACGTGTCCGGTGATCACCTGTGTCAGCCGGTACAAGAAGCACCCGTGAGGCCTCTCTAGTCAGTCCTCCATGATGTGCTTTACCGCCGCTATTACGACGTGCCTTGTGTTTGGTTGCCGAAGTTGTAACTTCCATTCCTCCACCACGTCCAGGCGGCGCTGGAACTTCACTGCCTTGATTTCTCGAGGCTCGGGTTCATGTCAGCGGGGACATCCGCGCCGCCCTTTGGTACCTTTATTGCACCAAAAAGGCTCTCGCCTCCAGGCACCACAGTAGGGTGCCGCCAAGGAGACTCGACCCCTTGAAGCAGATCGTGGGGTACCCTCTGAAGACCTAGTTGGCCATCTTCTTGCTCCCTTCAAGTTGGACAGCAACCCCACCAGAGCGGCAGCTGCGCCTTTCATCTGCTATCGGCGGGCTATCGTTATGGGCAACCACGGTCGTGCCTTTCAGGGTCGCTTCGTGCTGTGTAGCAACGTATGCCATGACTGGCGTGTCATCCGTATAGCACGTGATGGTGACACCGTCCTCGAGCTCACCGCGAACAACCAAACGTATCCGATGGAGTATGCAGCAGGAACGGGCGCAGAACCAATCCCTGCTGAAAACAGCACGACATCTCTCGCCAGCCGAGGCCGGACGCGGTTGGGTAGCTGACGGCTCTCTCCATATCGGTTACGCGGGCTATGTGACGATGGTGGAGAGGCACTTCATAACCCGTGATACATGAGCGTCTCCTTAATGCAACTCAAGGGCAAAGTGTTGAATGCGTTGGCGATGTCCAAAGAAAGCACTAACGTCATCTGGCCCACAAGTGGGCATCCACAGTCCACAGTGGAGCTACTACTACTACTGCTGTGGTGGATCAACCCGAGAGCGCGCGATGCCAAAGGTGGCTTACGGAAAATGCACCTCCTTCAGACAACATCCAGCCCGCTGAGACCCTGCCACCCGGGCATGAACTGATGACATGAACATGAACCACCTGGAATTCTCTAAACAGGTTGAGGTCTCGGGTCGGTTGCTGTAGGGAGAACCGGGTAAAATGGGGTTACCTGGACGCGGAGAGTGGTGGTTGCGAAGCAGTCAATGGATCACCTCCTGTCGTGCCCGTTGTGTCCCTACACCTGCACAACTGCCGACCTAAATGAAGCGACGGAAGGTGCAGTCAATGTCGCCGAGTTCTGGGCTGGGCGCATCTAATTTTTATTCAACTTAATTTTATTTGCTGCCAATGACACGATGAAGAAGAGTGGAGCGTCTCTGGCGAAATTCATATTGAACACCCGCCAGGTCGGTCTAAAGAGGTGCTCTATGAGGCACTTTGCAATAACTCTTTCAAAGAGCTTTCACACCTCGTCCGGCAACACTATAGGTCGGTAGGCGGACGACGAATCCACCGGATGCCAGCCTTTCGTATGAGGACCAGTTTCCCCGTCTTTAACAATTTCGGAAACTAGCGCTTGGTCGTCGTCGCCTAAAGCTCGCTCAGTCCGGAGTGCCGCGGTTCGGCCATAAGCTCATGAATCACCAGCTTTAATTCTATCCAACTGACCTCAGACAGGTCGTCCTCATCCACGCTTGGCGCCATAGGGCTTCGATTGTGCCTTGAAACGTAGGTTGTAAACAATCCTTCAGCATTTTCCCGTTTACATAGCAAAACGTTCGTATCTTTAAGAGTATTTAATGCTACCTAAATTACAATTTTACCAATTGTTTACCTTTAAAAGACGCGACAAGGAATTATATATTGCAATATAATTACTTTGCAATTTTTATGAAGACTTTTCAATTTGACGTGCTGGGTTTTGGGGGGGGTCATGTCCCCTGTGACCCCCCCCCCCCCTCGGACCGCGCCTGTTCTCTAGGTCTATCAACAGTTTCTTGAGATTTGCTGCTGCCTTATTGAAATCCCTTTTGTCTAGAGGATGCCGAGTAGAATGCCATATTCTTCGAAGGCGTCGTTTTTCTAAGACCTTTTCTTTTACTAACAGTGGTAAGTGAGCTTCTGTGTGGTAGTTGGATTTTCTCAGCAATGGTGGAGTGTTGATCCAAGCCGCTTTTTGAATAGTCCTAGTAATATGTTCACTGGCGAATTCTATATCTTCTCCTGATTTTAGACAGATTTTAAGGTCTAAGTTCTCGTTTATATAATGTTGAAAGGCCTGCCAATCTGTATTTTTGTTATATAGGTATGGTGTTATTGGTTTTTTTATTATAGTAGAACTCATAGTCACAATAACAGGAATATGATCTGATGACGAGTCGAGACAGCCTTCAATGTCTAGAAAATGGGACTGTATTCCTTTGTAGATGAAGAAATCCAGCAAGTCAGGCATTTTCCTTGGATCAGTAGGCCAATGGGTTGCCTGACCCGTTGAAAGGATACGTAATTGGTGTTTATCTACATTGTTACGCACGTGACGACCTCTTGTTGCTGTCAAACGTGATCCCCATAGAATATGTTTGGCATTCCAGTCCCCTCCAACCAAGAACCTATTTCCGAGTGTCTCAAAATATTCATCAAAATCACATTCTGTAGTTTCAGGTTTCCTTTTCTGTTTAGGCGGGCAATATATTGAGGATAGTGTTAAGGAGCTCTGCTTATCATAGATTTCTATGGATGTAGCTTGTATTTTAGGATTTCGAAATGCTGGTAATAGCTGGTGTTTAATACATTGTTTTATAATTATAGCAGTACCGGCATGTGCTGCATTGCTAGGGTGGCAGGTGGCATAGATGTCGTAGCCCTGTATGCGTACTGATGATTTGTCTGTGAGATGTGCCTCTCTACTTATAATCTGTAAAATTTATTACTGAAACTTGTACGATACTATAGAAGTTAAACATGTCAATGCTAAAACATGTTTTTTCATATTTTTGTTACAGATTACAACAATGCTAAAATTACTAGACATAAGTGGCAACAAACTGGGACATCTACCAAAATCAATATGGAAATTGCAAAAGTTGGTTACATTAAAGTTGGACAATAATTTGTTAGATAAATTGCCAACAACATTGGGCCGTTTAAATAGTTTAAGGTGACACATTTTATTTTATAACCTTCACTAGCTGCCAGCAAGTCTTAGGCGCGGGCTAGACAGAAGAGGCGTAAGACGTGTGTCGCGTCGCTTTTGTACATCTTTTATAGGAGCGACGCGCAAGGGACGCAGTAAAACAAAGGTTCGCGTCCCGTCCGCGTCTTAAGTCTCTTCTGTCTGGCCCGCGCCTTAAGACCACTTTATAACCAACTAAAGCTGTTATAAATTTGCAGGTACCTGACAATGTCACAAAATGAGCTTGTAACACTACCATGCAGTATACTACAGTGTCGCTTAGAATACATTGACCTTTCGGAAAACAAGTTTGATCTGAAAGAAACACGAAATGAACCTGTTCAACTACACACTCCTTGGGAATTCTACATTGGTAGCTTAGTAGACATTGCTTCCAAAGTTGTCTTGAAACAAAAATTCTTCTATGCACCAAACATAATACCGAGAACTTTAGTTGAGTTTTTAGACAATGCAAACATGTGTGTCTGTGGAGCTCCTGTAGTAAACAACAGCTATTATTTAAATAAGGAGTTTGAATTAAAAGATTATTTCCGAGTTGTTGTATTTAATAGTAATAGAAAAAGTACTGTTACAGTCCAATGCTATTTTTGCTCACCCAAGTGCTTCAACAGATGATCAAGAATTTGTTTGTATGAATTGAATGTGTGTGAATAATTTAAACAATATTGCACAATAAAAACTTATTTATTCAAAGAGTTTTTTAATTAAGGCCTTCGAGTTTCCAACTAACTTCTGCAATAACTGGTGCTATTCTAATATGTGGTTCTGGAAAGAAATAGGTTTATTAAACACTTTGTTTCTGTGCAAGTTAATATTAGAATGAAATTTTGAAGCAATTAGTATGCTAACTATTCAAAATCGATTAAGATAAAAAAAGCGAATACAGCACAGGCGGGACTCGAACCCGCGATCTTTCCCTTACAGGGGCTTTGACCACTGAGCTACCGGGCCTCGCCCGAAGCTGATTCAAATTTTACTATACATCCGTCTTGGGGTGATGGTGGCAGCTATCTACCGATATTTGTATCCTGCCTTGTACTCAAGTCCCGCCTGAGCTGTATTAGCTTTTTTCTATCTTAATCAAAGTCAATATTAGTTAACTTCTGTTAGAATAGTAACAGTCTTAGGTCGTCCGCTGTGTCGAGCGAGACCCACGGCGGCGATCTTGTCACGAATGTCAGCATGCGTGTTACGCAATGGATGGCCTTCTGACTAATTTTTATAGATTGGAAGTGAAATGCCTGGTATGCTTACCAAGAGTAGCTATACCCTGTGGTATAACACTTTGTCCCTCGGGAACATCCAAGGCGGCTATACTAGCATTAGTCGCTTCTAATACTAGCTCGTTTGTCCAGATATCCTTGAAACTATCCTTCATATCCTTTAGTACTTTCTCCAATGATGTCTGTAAAAAAGACATTTTTATGAGTGTGTGTAAATGAGTCCTACAAACTTATAAACAAATAGAGGCAAAACCAGACAAATAGATTTCATATTCGCGATATATTTCCGGAATACATTGTTGATGAGTGCACATTTGGCACGCATGTCACATCATCTCTTCGACGTTAAACCTCCTTTTGTTACCCGCATAAAAATCGCGTGTAGGCAGGCCTACGTACAATGAAAGGTATTGTCAAAAAAAATTAAACACTTAGATTAAATTTACCTGTAAAACAAAGGCTTCCTTATCCTTACTAAAGTAGCTCAGAGCTGTGACAACCTCCTTAACAAGTAACCTCAGATCAAATGTTGAAATTACTAGATTGTGTAAAGCCATTACCAACGCAACATCTTCATATTGGGAACCTTCTTTGAGTGAAGCTACCTTCCGTTCATGTTTTCTTCTGTTCTTACTTGAACGGAATGATCGACTGGAATAGAATAGACAATACATGTTTACATGATGACAATCTGTTTGCTACCTGAGATCCTTTGCTTCTTATAACTTTAAAGTTAACACCACCATCTTTGCGTTAGTCGCTGGCGCTCTTAGTAGTCTAGTATACGATAATATTTAAGCAAATCTCTACTGAATAAAACAATTTTTCAGGCGTATTTAAAGATAGTATTTTAATTATAAATTGTATAAATCATAGTGGTCCAAATGTAATACCTTGGGGCATTCCAAAAATGTATGTATATTATGTATAAATTTTTTGTTAATGAGTGATAGTTATTAGTTTCTGGCAAATTGGCTGATATGACGATATTTAAAAATTCTATTCTATTTTATTTTAATGTTTTAGAAACCATGCTGGTCCAAGTGCAATACCTTGGGGTATTCCATAGTTTGTTACAGACACTTGGGACATAGTAATCTTGATTTAAATGGGTTAGATTTTGGATGTTAATATTTTCTGAAATCACCTTTACCTCGATCCTCGTGAAGAAGACGCTAATGTACTTCCCGCGTCAGAGTACAAATCACTATCTTTATTTGTATAGAAATCGTATGTGTCTACAGGATTTTTAATTTTATTTGTTCTTACAACTTGTAGCCTTTCACAGTGTCTTTTAAAAGTGACATAACTTGTGTCTATAACTTCCTTTAAATTGTTATAGTCTTCTAGTAACGCTGGTAGAATTTTAATTTCTGAAATCATTAAATTGTGCACATTAATTTCATGATAAGCGAGGAGCGCAATGATAGTGAATATTGTTAAGTTAGGCACACTGATAGCATAGATTACCTTTTAAATCAGGTTTTTTATGTTGGGAACAAAGTCTCAGTGCTGTTTTGTACTGTCCAAACTCAGTGGCGTATGAAATAGCTTCTTCGTAGTTACAATAATGCTGCTCTAAAATGATAAGGCATTCTTTGTGGCGTTTTTCATCCTTCAGCATTTCTACCAAATCCCTGAAAAATAGTTATACTAAATTAACTTTTTCATTTTTGTTTTCCATTCGTATTTATAAATTAATTAATTCATTGTTTGGGAACTTTACAAATAAATTTCTATTGTAACTTACCAGCATAAGCTCTTAAATTCTTCTTCAGGCCATGAAATTGCCAAGCTGATAGCCAGTTCCCATTCCAAAGCTTCTTTGTAACATTCAATGGCCTTTTCTATATTATTCGCTCTTTCGTATATCACACCAGCTTCAGTATACTGCTTCTTTAATTTTAAATATAAACCAAAGTCATCTGATATTTCTTTGAAGATCTCATCACTTGGTGAAAATAAAGCTAATGCTTCTCTGTAAAGACTGTGATATTTTACGAATGTTTTTAGTTCATTATGTTTGCCATCACCACACAGTGCAAGACTCTCTACTGCTCTATCAAACCTCTTCAAATGTTTATTAATTGAAAATCTCTTGTAATTCTCTTCCATTTGATTCAATTCTTCAAGCATTGGGACATATTCTTTAGGATCCTTTTGCGATTTATTAGCAACTAACAGAACTAAGTCGAAATCATACATTCCAAGAGCAACATCAAAGAGATTGTTGACATCAACCATGTACAATAAATACTTTAATGCTTCGTCTGATCCAACAGGTAATTTAGAACCACCTGATTCTTGAATCTTAAGTTCTTTAATTATCAAAAGAGCCATCTCTAAATCTTGGGCTGTATTTTTTTTCACATATGTTGTTAGTAATGGTAGTATCTTGGTATCCCTGTCAGATCTTTTTTCCAAGTGTTCTCTGAGAATGTCACAAATTTTTTGAATTTTAGAATCAGTGCCGCAGGTAAGTTTGTCTGACTTAGCTGCATAACTACTAGAATACATTGTTTTTGTAACATCTACATTTTCTAAGTCAGACAAAAAGAGATTCAACCAGGAATTGTTTTTGATAGATTCCAAAAATGTGTCAATATTGCTCACGAGTTTTTCTGGATCATGGTCATAAATAAGATTCAAATTAATTCTCTGCTTCCTCATCAGATCAAAAGCTTCATGATATTGTAATTTATCAAGACACTCTCCAATAATTTTTAGTGATAAGGGTCTTGGCTGAATTGTCTCTAGATTTCCTCTGGGCAATTGGAATACTGTTCTAGTGTCATTTGGCACAGCTAAAACTAATTTTGCACCTCTTTCGATTTTCCTTGTATAAACATGACTTGATTGAGTTTTCTGATATTCAGATATGGCATCAATGCCTTCTTTAGTAAGTTCTGCACAGACTAATACATGTTGCAAGGTAGTCACAAGAAGGAAATGAGAATGAACATAGTATGAGCTCACACTATTCATAACCATTCTATCATTTATGTATAATTGCCCTTTGTGAGACAATCCAATAAAATATAAGTCTTTTTCTATAGAGAATACTTCAAATTGTGGACATGAAACACTAAAGGACACATTTTGAACATCTACAGTTCCTCCTAATTTATACAGGACTATATCACCATTTAGGAGTTGTAAATATATTGAAGAGTTTTCAATGGGATGTGGCTGAATTTTTGTCACTGCTGCAGGCAAAGAACTGGAATGCTTATTTTCAAGTTTATCATTGTTAATTGCATATTCTACTATATTGTAATTGGCATCTTTAAAATTAATACAAATAATTGTATCAGCATCAACCCATAACCAGTTGTAACATTGGAATGGAAATTCAGATTTCTCGACCTCAATAGTTTTAAAAACTTCATACTGTAGAGGAAATTTATTTGTATGTTTATAAAACACAAATTTGTTATCAGTGGTGTAAACAAAGAAGGAATTTGGACCAATTTCTGTAGCTGGAGGGGCAAATGCAACAGAAATAACATTTGCATTGAGATTTATTTCCAAAGAAGACATTGGAGGAGGTACCACAGTTTGTCTGAAGGCTGTGAGTAGGACTTTCTTCCCATCTATAACACCAACTACTGCATCATCTTCAGTTCCATGTCCCCTACTATGGTTCACATTCCATATCCAAGTGTATGAAAGATGCTGTCCATTATGTAAAAATACATGTAGTTTTTTATTATTTACAATATCAAAATCATTATCCCACATCACCTTGCTTATTTTTTGGTCACTTGTAAATTCCAAAGTTTGTTTCAGATACCAGTGATAATTGCCTATGGTATAGAGCAATAAAGTCTGTTTATTTGTCTCTGTATCTCTACATTGTAGTGTAAGTATTTCAGAATCTAAACTCCAAGCAATGTCTTCTACTGTGGTATTGGAATTAACAGGTATATCAAACTCTCCATGTTTTAATCCATTCTTTTCAAAGAAAGATACCATATATTTGCTGTTTACTTTCTGTGTAGTGGCAAGGAGGTTGCCACTGGGTCTCCATGATAGATTAGTTTCTAAGCCTTGTTGTTTTTCACTGGAGTATTGTAGATGTCCCTCTTTGTCAAAGACTTTGAATCTTCTGATTCCATCCATAGTAAAACCAACTGCATAGAAGTTACCATCTCCCCTCCATGATATTTTGATTGTATCATCTGGTAAATTTTCATCTGAAAATATTATTTAAGGTTAATTAGCAAAGTTTGATGAACCACTGGGATGGTTTGATCCACTGTTTTGTTGATTGGCTATTAGCGTATAATAAGGTCTTTGGGACCTTGATTGACTATAGGAAATATTTCTTATTGGGTTAATATTTTTTTTACTAAGCAAATTGGCCAGTGGTAGTTAATTTTTGTAGTCTTACCTGCAGTAACTTCACTCTTTACTCTTGCCTGTTTACCAGCAGACCCGTGAAACTGAGTCTCCTTCTTCCCCCAGCCTACAGTGATGAACTGTTTCTCTCCAAAATCATCATTCAACAAGTTCACTTCGTTGATGGGATCAAACATGTTCATAAGGACCATATTCAGGTCTTTGGTGACTAAAACTAGGAGTTCTTGGTCTGGACTCCATTCCATTGCCTGTAAGCAAAATAAATGATAAAATGTAAAATTTTATTTGGAATAAAAAGATATTGGTTAGGATCTTAACCGACATTAGATATAGAAACAATCTTAACTGAACACTTGGTGATACATTTTGCAATATCTTCGCTAGATCTTGTACTATGTGGTCTATGTGTGTGCCTGACATAATATATAATTCGTAAGTACCTATGTAGGAAAAATAACTTGTATGTCGCGCAACAAGTAATTAAATCGCCAGGCAGGGTTACTTTGTTAGAGCTTTTATTAATCTGAAAATGAAAGTAATTTAAATACTTACCAATAAGCCACTGTCGCAGGTGCCAGCCAAGTCGCACGTATTGCCGCCATCGCCAATCGTAATTAGCTCTCCATTTGCAAGTCCCACGCACAACGCATTCGTTAGAGTGAGGAATGTGATATTAATGGGACTATTATTTGGAGACGCAATCTCAGATAAATCTTTAACCCATTTAGTTTCCCCATTCTGATTAAAGTTAGTTACACTGAGGTTATGTGTACAAACAAACAATTCATTACAAGAGCTGTCTTCGTCGTGTCCATTACAAACGACTAATTTATCTTCTGATTTAACTTCGAGATCTCTCACTGATACGTCCCAGAGACATAAGTTTTTCATTGTTACAAAATAAATAATCTGCGTTTTGTAAACACGTTTTATAGGTTATTATGTGTCAGAAGCGATCTGTCAAATTGACGTTGATGACAAATACCAAAGAGTTCAAAATGTTTTCTTTATTTACTCCTTGCCATGACATCACGCTATTTTACTTAAGAATAAAAAAAAACGTGTGGCACTCGGGGACTGCCGCGCGGTAAAGCTATTGCATTCTGGATTCGGTCTCCACGCTCAAGGTCCGCGATAGAAGCTATGCATAGGAGCTGTACATAGGAGATATAACTCTTATATACTCTTTGATAGGAGATATCGACATGCGCGCGGGCGGGAGGCTAGTTCAGAAATAAAAGAGTATTTAAACTTGAATGTTATATTACTAAACTAATGCACTAAAATAATGTTACACGAGTAATTTCCTAATATTGCTCTACACATTAGGATAATAAGTCGTCTCGAATCTCTTTTTGCTCTTAGGAAAAGCTCGTAATGCTTTCGGTATGTACGGAGGCAAATGTTCGTCCAGTCGCCTCTTGTACGGATCAATTCCAAGTTCAAATGGTCGTCTCTTAGCTTCGTGGAACCGAGTGTTGAACTTGATTTTATATATTTTTTCCCATAGGAATGTTTCAGGAGTTAAAAAGTGTTTGGGTCTGTTGGCTACCATATGCTTGTATCTGGCTTCTAACCAAATTCGTTTATTATCGTTTTCTATGTCAGCAACAACTTGTGCATCCTTTGATAAGTATGGCTTCATTTCATATTCACGATCTTCGGGAGAATTCAAGTAGAATTGAATTATCATTTTCAATACATCCTCATTTAAGCCTTTTACTTGACCATTTTCTAAGCAGTCATACAGTTTTAAGGGTGGTGTACCAAAGCATATATTATGTTTGGGGTTGCTATCAACTTTGTCGTTATGCATTTCTATAGTATTCAACTGATATGCATATAAGGACCAGTATTGCCCATTAGTAATAACAGTCTGTGTAACCAGTGGGTAAGTAATATCATTGAATGTAGTGAAGCCTTGATAATTTGCTTGGGATAATAGCCAACCAAAACTAGCCTTTAGTGCTTGGCAATGTAATGCTTCCACTTGGTCATCAGAGCCATATGATTCTCTTCTGTTTATGATGTGTCCACGGCCATGAAAGGACATAAGACCAAACTCGTCATATTCACCAGGCCAGAATCCTGTAATTAGATTTTGAAAAATGTAGCCCAGCGTTAAAATAATAACATTAAACAATAACACAATAGGTACATAAACTAACACGTTCTTTCTTTCTTTCACCTGTAGGTATAACAGTGAATAGAGAGCTAAAATGTGTATTACACAGCACATTATGCTATATTATTAGTCCTATCATACATAATACGGGTGACAAATTAGGGCGTATTTGGAAACGGAATATCGCTTTACGAAACTCTTTGGGAGTTTAAAAGTCATCAAAGTCAGCATTGATCCCAGTTGCATCTAAAGATTGCATATTCGAGCCAGAGGTCCAGAGAGTTTTTACAGGAGTAATGCCTATATGACCCCCCAACCCTGAGAAGCGAAACAGACAATGTGGACTGCGGGAACGGGATCAGAATACGTAACGTGGGCGGAGCTCATTACATTAATTGTAAAAAAACAATAATATCAAACAGATACCTGGTATGTTGGTACCATGTCTGTATTCCTCAAAGTACCCCACACTTCCTGGTAAATAGTCAAACTTCGCAACTTTGAATGCTGGATTTTCTGCTTCAGTGTATGGAAGGAGGGGTCTCAAAGGTGATCTATTTCTGATTGTTAACATTGGTGACCCTGTAAGAGAATTAAATTCATACAATATGTATAAATATTTGAACAAATAAAACTATACAACAGCCTTTGTGGCGTCCGCGTGGCGGTTTCGACTGCTAGGCTAGGAGCGAAGCCTTGACTCCTCTTTTGTTTATTTGCCTGGTTGTTATTAGTCTGGTTGTTACTGTGCTTTGGAGAGCCCTTTAAGCTGTCGGTCCTGGTTATTATACGGACACATATGACAGACGTTATACAGGGCAAATGGGTAAAATGGCCAACACAAAAAAGTCTTTCACACATCCAGTCAATGATATCCAGTCCACTGACAATAAAAAGGAGATTCTCAATTTAAAGACCGCTAAACTTACAACTATTCATTCATAAATTCTTTCGCCATTAGAATGCTTCATTATCCCTGAGTAATAGGCTTCATTTTATCCCAATATTCCCATAGGATCATAACATGCGCAGGTGACATATACAGGGCAATGTTTGGAGTATATTATATAAAACTTTGTAACATGCTCAGTAAAATTTAACTACAACACTAAGAGTAACTTGCCAACAACATACCAATGTACTGGACAGGTCTATCAACAGGTTCATTAGCTTTATCTTTGAAACATGCATATTTCATTCGCCATTCCCTTAGTTTGGGGGGTGGTGTCACACCTCCTATGAACCAAAATGCTTCATGCCGGGCATCATAATCTACCTGTAAAAAAATTCAGGATGAAATAAGTGCATGTCATCAATCAATATAATTTTCCAAACCATAAGAAAAATCTAAATATTTTTTATACTACAAAAGTCGCATACATAGTCGCAAACAGTTGTTAATGTCTTGCAATACATAAATCTCTACACCTTGAAAAAATAATATCTCATGACATGATATACCAAAAGACCTAGTACAATTAAATATAGAGTTTGCTTTGCTGCAGTTTCCTTTAACCATGAGAGCGAGAGTGTGAGAGCAGCAACCTGGCAACCCTATCACTCTTTTTTCTCTTTTTCTTGTTTACTTCTTCCTTAGGCCGTGGCTTCATCTCTACGGCACGGCACCGTCTGCCGTGACACGGTGCGGCGCCGTGCCGTGCTACCGCGGCGTGGTTGGACGGTGTGGTACAAGGGGCGATTCTCAGTCGAAATTTTGCAGTTGGCGTGCGCGCAATGATATATAGTTACTTACTAAAAATACGTCAATGTTATTAATTTACATTAATTCTTTAGATTAATAATTAATAATATTTCATAATTACGAATTCATTATTAAAAACGTTTTTTTTGGGTGGCGCATTGTCGCGATTCTGATTGGCGCATAAAATGATGAGCCATTTTGGAGTGTGGACAACAATCCACATCCATATCCATTCTAATATTATAAATGCGAAAGTAACTCTGTCACTGTCGCTTTCACGCCCTAAGCTTGAGAAAGGACATAGGTCGCTATAACCGACATCCACGCGGGCGGAGCCGCGGGCAAAAGCTAGTTATATATATCATTGCGCGCACGACAACTGAAAATTTTCGACTGAGAATTGCCCTCCCCCATGGCACACCGTCCGCGGCGCTATGGCGCGGCGCGGCGCCGTGCCGTATCGCGGCGACGGCGCGGCACCGCCCGCGCCGTAGCACGGCGGAAGGTGCCGTGCCGTGGAGATGGGGCCGCGGCCTTCTCTTGGATCTTTTGGAGTGGCACTTTTAAAAAGAAGTAGAAGTTTGCAGATGCTTTTTTTTTTTGTAAACTCAATATTGATGGTCCAAAGGTAGGGTGAAAGTGACAAATACAATTTGATAAGATTATCACTGCATTATAAAGTGTTTTGATGTTATTTGCGACTTTTTTTCTTTGAAAAACTAATGTTATACCCATCCTATTGCCCTTCGCCCAGCAATATCATCATTCTTCGAGTCCTTTTCCTACTCAATTTCTCTCTGGCTTTCCAGTCTAAAAGTCACTTTGCAAGTCAAAATATTGTGTGCTAATCCACCAAACTGTATTTTGGAGTTTAGTATGGAGGATAATATAAATAACAAAATATAACTAACCTGAGAAGACAAGATATGAGGTACTTTATCTGTTAAATTATTTGTGATGATTCTGTTTATCTGTCTCACAATATGTTTGGTTAAGGCATCCTCTCTCTGCGGAGCTTCTTGTTTATCAGGTGAAGGTGAGAAGTTGTGTCTGAAACAGAAAACTATGATAGTTAGTTATTTCATATACTGGTGTCTAATAAATTAGTATTTATGAAAAAATTAATAAAGAAGCCATAGCATGAGGCCCATCTGATGTTGATTAGTTACAACAAAAAAACAACAAAACAACGGATTATAGATACAGAATTTTAATAATTCATAACATTATATTACTTATCCCTACTAATATTATAAATGCGAAAGTAACTCTGTCTGTCTGTCTGTCTCGCTTTTACGACTAAACCGCTGAACCGATTTTGATGAAATGTGGTATAGAGGTAGGTTAGACCTTGAGAAAGGACATAGGCTATGTTTGGTCGCGATAACCGACATCCACGCAGGCGGAGCCGCAGGCAAAAGCTAGAGTGTAATACATTATATGATTTTTTTTTTTCAAAAGGACCATTATTATACTTGTTTACTAAATTGATAATCCTTATAAGTATTAAATGGTATAAAAAAGATTTCCTTTAAACATGCCACAGCTCTAAAAAAAGCATGAATGACTATCCAATATACAGATAAGTAAATATACATACTGTATACCATAGTTTTCTACAGCAATAGCTTCTTCAACAAGCGATTTAATTTCTTGAGTAATTGTATCTGCATCTGAGGCTGTTTCAGTATATATCTCTGGCAGTTTATCAGTAGGAATGAAGTGAGTTCTAGTATAAAATTGAACCAAAGGCAAAGCATTATATGGTATTCTGTTTTCATTCAACATAATGCATTTCCAGCCATAATATTTTGGCATATTTAATGCAATCTGCTTCTGTTCTACAGTATGTTGACGTTTAATTTTTTTGTGAACAGCCTCTCTTTCTCGTAACTTTCTAGCTTCAAGGGACACGTCCAAAATAGGTGGATATTTTGGTGTTTCGGTGAATTCATTTTCTTCTAATATTGCGACTTGAGACTGAGGCCTTGTTAAAATCTTTTTGAATCTCGGTACAGTTCTCTGAACTCTATTTATATACATTTTTGTTGCCTATATTTGTATTCCTAAATTTGTAAGACAAACTTAAGAAATGTTTGCTTGAAAAACTAAAAACATATATTTCTAAACATAGTCAACCTTATATTCTAACACAAAATAATTATGAATTACTCGTAGACGGGAATTAGTATACAATACAAACGAATTTAAGGATTTTGAGGTTAGTATGCGATCAGATTTTAAGGTTAAGCTCCGTTCTAAAATTGATTCCATGGAATTCCGAATTTGTCAGTTCTTTGTCAATGTCAAGTATCAGTATTTTTTAAATGGCTACTTACTATGGCTCGAAGCCTTTGTGTGCCATTCTGTTATGTCCTTACGTAAAGTAAACATAAATAATATTATGTCCTCTCCTATTCTACATACAAATAAAGTATTATTTTAGGAATAAATAAAATTATAAAAGCAGTTATTTTATTTCCTGAACATTTTTGTTCCGTGATTTTATTACAAAATGGTTGTTTTGTTTATGGTCTTTTTTTTTGAAGCTTGGTTTTCAAACAGAATGCTGATGCAACTTTCATTTTGACTTAAGCCACCTGCCAAGTGCCAAATTCACTGAGAAATCTTGGAATATAACCATTCATTGAATATTTTATACCTCATTAGTGTCCAATTTAAAGCGTAATCATGGATGAAGATATGGTATTCGATCCTTCTTTAAAGAAAAAAAAGAAAAAGAAGACTGGATTTGATATAGATGCGGCCCTTGCAGGCGATCAAGGTGAGAGCATGAGCGTGGAGGCGCCCGCTGGATCGGGTGACGTCGACTTACCCGAAGATGACGATCTCGATTTGGATAATTTTGGAAAGAAAAAGAAGAAGAAAAAGAAGGGAGTCTTCAATATGGAAGATCTTGAAAATACCATGCCGGAAACGCCACCAGCCGAAGAACAAGAACCTCAGGAAGACGACGTTATTGACGATTTAGTCCTAGATATTGACTTCTCTAAAACTAAGAAAAAGAAAAAGAAGAAAAACCTTGAAGAACTCGTCATTGACAATGATGCGGGTGAAGATCAAGAGAATGTAGAAGACACAACAAGTGACTGGACAGGTACTGATCGCGATTATACGTATGATGAGCTTCTAGACAGAGTTTTCGACATTATGCGCGAGAAGAACCCTAGTATGGTTTCTGGCAAGAAACAGAAATTCATTATGAGACCTCCACAGGTGGTACGTATTGGTACAAAGAAAACATCATTCGCTAATTTCACAGAAATCTGTAAAACTCTTCACAGACAGCCTAAACATTTACTAGACTTTTTACTGGCTGAATTGGGTACGAGCGGATCTGTAGATGGTAACAGTCAACTTATCATCAAAGGACGATTCCAGCAGAAACAAATTGAGAATGTACTTCGACGGTATATCAAGGAATATGTAACATGTCACACATGTCGTTCCCCAGACACGATTTTGCAGAAAGACACAAGATTATTCTTCCTTCAGTGCGAGACATGTGGCTCACGTTGCTCTGTGGCCAGTATCAAGTCTGGTTTCCAGGCCGTGACTGGCAAACGCGCTGCCATTCGTGCTAAGACTGCATAGAATATTAATATTTAGTGATAAATAATTTTACAGTTGCGGATCAGGGGTACATGCAGTAATAATACTTGTTATTTTTGTAAAATGTCACAATGTTCATTAGCATTCCATAATGTTATTTGTAATTATTGTGCAATTATGTGAATGGCTAGATGACAACATACATGATAACAAAATGTATTAAGAAATGTATGTGAAGTTTTGTTATGGTATTATTTAGAAGAATTAATAACAAATTAAAAATGGAATACATTATTTATTTTGTTACTTGACCATTTCAATACTTGTTTTATTGTATGACCAATGTAAAAAATTATTGATGTGCTTATGTAGTTGCAAGATATTAACCTGAATGTACCCCATTCTAACCCCTATATTTATGTATAGCTCACTTATTATGTTCATGTCTCATTGATACACAATGATTTTATAAAATGCTGTTTCATTTTGTCAAACTTTATTCAATTTATGTCACCCCCCATCAGTGCTGCCTAGTATGATCAAAGTCGTACTTTGTTCTCATTCACACTCGCTGATGTCCCAGTGCACTTGAGCTTGTGTTGATAGACTAGTTAGCCTAGATTTTAGAGATAATTTCTAAGTACCAATGTCTTTAATATAAGACCACTAGCTTATGCCCGCGGCTCCGCCCGCGTGGATGTCGGTTATCGCAACCAAACATAGCCTTTGTCCTTTCCCAAGGTCTATCTCTGTAGTCTCTGTACCAAATTTCATCAAAATCGCTTCAGTGGTTTAGGCGTGAAAGCGTAACAGACAGACAAAGTTAGCTGACCCAGTGAACTTCGTACCGCCATATTTTCTGATCCCGTTCCCGCTGTATATCTCTAAATTTATCAGTGTTTCTCTACAATATTATGCATGTATTATACATATAAACCTTCCTCTTGAATCACTCTATCTATTAAAAAAAACCGCTTCAAAGTCCGTGGAAGATTTAAGCATACACCATAGGGACGGACAGACGGCGACAGCGACTTTGTTTTATATGTAGTGATGATGATGATGAGTAGGATCCACCTAAACAAGAGCTAGTACCTATGTACTATTATCTGTTCTGTGACAATAGTCTGTCTGTATTGTATTGATGTGGAGAACTATTCTTGGCTTGGCATACATTGTAGCTCGCATCAGTGCGCATGCTACGTCAATGTCGTCATCGACACATCGTCATTTTTGCTTTCAAGAAACTTTCTTAATAGGTACTTACTGCATCTTAGGCATACTGGCAGAATTTTAGTTTCGTATACCTACTTATATAGCTGTCCAGAAGACTCCTATTATAGGTGAAGGCACTGAAGACCTCGGATGGAACTGGCAGTACTGGCACTAACTCATAAATGATGATAGCCTTCCTAGTTAAAACTGGCCTGCTCTGTATAAATACCTACACCAAGTGTACTTGCCACTTATAGTACTTCCACGCCATTGACCGGTCGGGTGATTGGCCTTCTGAGTAGGCCATTTCCCACGCATAACGACTGCCATACATGTTCGTATGGCAACTGGGACCAACGGTTTCGTGGTAACTTTCCAAGGCACGACCAGACCATGTAGGTACTTATCCATTGTTTGCGGAGTTTAGCTTCTCTGCAACGACGCTCCCAGTTGCATCCAACTTGTATTTTGGAGCCCGGCGTCCGCTCTCCTACTCTTTGAACATCTTATTTGACGTACTTAGGTATTTGGTTTTTGCGGGAATGACTGCCGTCTGATCGCCCAAACCCGAGAGCAATGTCAACGCGAGATTTGTCCGTCAATTCACCGTTTCAAAACACCCTTTAATATCCTAGCGGGTATTGATACAAAATTGAAGGGTGTAAAATAAGTAGGTACTTTATCTATACACCTAGGCTGTTAAATACACCACTGTGGATCTCATCTGGCGTACGTAAATATCTACCTATAATTACCTAGCTAAAGGAACCTCTATAATATCATCTTATTGATGGTGGTTTGGGCAGCCCCTTCCACTGTTAATGGGATTGAAAAAGCCGATGGCTTCTCGTGAGGGATGAGAAGAGGACTTGCTCAGATGTTTAGTCCTTTTAATAAAATAGCATAAGTAGGTATGTAATATACTAAAAAATATATTTTTTGAATATAGGTAAAATGTGTATAAAAATAACAATGATCTTAAAACAATACCTAATAATAAATTGTATAATCTGTATAAAAATAACAATCATTTCATAATATAATTACTTAAGGAACTAAATAATGATGAGAAAATAATTAGTATCAATTTAACAAAAAAGCAAATTATACATAATCATGAATCGAGACAGTCAAGTGGTTTAAAAATCACTAAATTCATTCGGTTCCCAATAGACATTCGTAATTTTTTTGTACACTCCAAAAATTATCACTTCATAATATTAGTTATCAATACCTACCTATTTCCTACTACTAATGTAAATGCAAATGTTTTAAGTGTGTATAGGCGCTGATATAAAAATGTTTACACTGTAGTTATAGCTATATACATTTTGTGTGAAGTAGAGTGCAATAGGAATCCATCCCAAATATCACTGATATCATTATTATCATATTACAATGCAAAATATATCCTAGGTTAAACTTAAGATATGATAATAAGTATATTAACAACATTACATAACAACATAATAAATAACATTATGGGTGATAATGATAACATTAAAAAAATATACATCATAACAATTTGTTATACCTATTTATCACTTAAGATCATTGATATCAATGCTTAAGATATATTATTATAATTTGTGAAAAAGGGTACTACTGCAACTATTGAAAAGGGTATTGCTCGGGACATACCTACCTATCTTGGACCTAGAATGTGCTCTATACTGTGCGCACCACACATGTTGCTTAGGTGTCTTTTGAGGATGGCACAGGGTGCTCCTGCTGTGGACCAGCTCAAATTCACCAATCATATATTATTACAAAACAATCATAGCGTGCCAGGGCCTCGTTTGTCCCACGATTTAGGTCCAAGATACATGGCCCGAGGTATATTAGGTACTACAATCTGAAAATTCCAGTAACTTATACAATGTTGGGAGGTTGATGGCAAGGCTGTCTTTTAGTCAACAAAACTGTGAACAAATTCTGATGGTTCTGAAAATACCATGTGTGGCTTGTTGACTACTTATTTCTCAAGAACATAAAATGCTTATTTTTTTTGGTGTTCAAAACATAGATCTATGCCTTAATGCTCTTTAGTTTTTACAAGTTTTGTAGCAAATTACCTAAGTGTCCTATGAATGCTTACCTACAAAACATAATATATTATGAAGAAATTATTTCTTAGATAGAATATCTCTAAAAGCTAGTCATCTATAAAATAATGATTAACTAGTCATTTTGTTAACCAACTTCAAAAAAGGAGGTTCTCAATTCGTGTGCTAAGTTTTTAAGCTATTGCATAGCTTTTATCGCGGGCCTTGAGCGTGGAGACCGAATCCAGAAATTCCGTAACGAAAAATGGTAACACCTCCGAGCTCGCACGAAAAGAGCCGAGCTGCTCCGAAGTAGCTTCGCTTAACGTAAGTAATTATAATTGCATAAGTTGTTAGTTTTCAAATTCAAATTTAAATTCAGACTCGGACTCAGAAGTCCGAAGTCCGAAGTCCGAGGTCCGAAGTCCGAAATCCGTAATCCGTAATCCGTAATCCGAAATCCGAAATCCGAAATTCAAATTCAAATTATTATTTATTATAATTGCATAAGTTCATAAAAAATGCTATGCAATAGCTTTATCGCGGCAGTCCCCGAGTGCCACACGTCTTTTTTTTTTAAATTAATTGAAGAACTATAAAATCAGTTGTTTTGGTATTTCAAAAAATTATTGCTATGCACATATTTAAATACTAAATACCTACACTTACAGACAGATCTTATTACAAAAATAATCCATTTGGATATGCATACCTACTAAGAAAAGATGGCATATTATGATTTTCATAAGCAATTAATAACATACAGAAAATGACTATGTTTTTTAGTTACCATTGACAATTTGGGGCTCATAATCGAGTTGAACAGCCTTTTCCAAGCTGTTAGCATACAGATCAAGACGCTGAGTCAGTCTGAACCCCCATTTATCTTTAACTTGACGGCAGAGGTTCAAGTCAACTTGAGCTATTAGTAAACCATCTTTAACTCGTGACAATCCAGGTGTTCTGGCACCATCAGGAGCAGTCACATAACTAGATCCAAAGAAGTGTCCAAAATCTTTATGAGCTGGTTTGCCATCCCCTGATGTGAATTCATTTGGGAAGATTTCTTTCCCGACTCTATTGATAGCACAAGTAAAATAGCTATTTGCAATTGCAGCATTGCGAGCTTCAATTGGCCATAAATGCTCACTAAGTCCTCCAACAGTAGCAGATGGGTTAAACACTATCTCAGCTCCGTTGATACCAAACATGAGCCAGTTTTGTGGGTGATGGCGCCCATAACAAATATTAACAGCTATTTTGCCATATTTGGTATTAAAAACAGGATGTCCAGTGTTACCTTCAAAGTAGTAAGTGGACTCATTAAAATCTCCAACACGTGGAATATGGTTCTTACGATGTTTACCAATGACTTTCCCATTTTCATTAATGATAACTGCTGTATTCCAGATGGTATCACCGTGAGTCTCATCTCGTTCTAATATTGGAGATATAATCACCATATTATGTTTTATAGCAAAATTTTGCAGAAATTGAATACTTGGGCCAGTTTGTGCACATTCAGCAAACTGACACCAAGGATATTTTTCTCTAGTGCAGAATGCAAACGGCATGCTCCAAGCTTCCATAAGGCATAGTACGTTTACGCCTTCGTTAGCAGCACTGTCGATGATTGGGCGCAATTTGTCAAAGATAGCTTGCCTCTGGACTGGAATGGGTTTATCAGTAGACGTTGCAATAGAGTGTTGAACTATACCAATTTGCACGATTCGAGGGCCCCTTGTATCTTCTTTCTGCGCCGGAAAATCGTAGGCTGCGATTTCAAAATTATTCGCTTCAGCCTGCTCTAAATTAGTCATTTTTATTTCCAACTCCTGATGGGAAGTTCTTCCATAGTGTATTCTATTAAATTCTTCTAAATCTTTACCCGATAACGCCTTTGATATTAGTTTATCAAAACTCATGAGTTCCGATGAATCTGCCATTTTTTTGTTAGCTAGTGGTTCTTCTGATAGTAGATGTGAACTGTAAGTAGTAAGTATATAGGTATATAAGAGCAGATAATTATATTATGAAAAGTTTTGCCGCAGGCAAATTGCTCTTATCAATCAATACTTGTCACTTGAGATAACAGGAGATAACAGAAGAAAAATAAAAATAATAAAAACGACAACGACCGCGATCCCCGGCCCACAGATAAATAAAATAAAGTGATTGATTTGATTGCTCTCAATCTCAATCAAACTTGTATCTATAGGTAGGTAACTGTACCAATAATAGACACTTTAAGGACAAATCAAATTTCAATCTAACAAATTAAACATATTTATTACAGCATGGTCATTACATCCTTTTTAAACTGTTACAGCAACATTTAGACATTAACTTTTGTACATAAAATCTTTAAAATCTATCATACTTTTACTATAAATAAAAATTTTATGCACTTGGTCGAAAACACCAATAATAGACATCATTGTCCCAATAATAGACACTTTAATTTCTCTCTACAACATTGAATATATGCATCAGAGAATGACCGTTACATATTTTTTTAACTCCCGACCTTACAATGTTGGGGTGTTACAAGTTTGACGTGTCTGTGTGTGTGCGTGTAAGTCTGTGACGTCGTAGCTCCTATACGGATGAACCGCTTTTGATAGTTTTTTTTTGTTTGAAAGGTGAATTAGTCGGGACTCGGGAGTGACGTAGGTATGTTTGATAAAAAAATGGTCCAAGATGGCCGCCGCCAGAAAATTGCGGATTACATTTCTTCTCATAACTCCCATAATATGGGTATCAAATGTAAGGGCTTGACTAGTAGATCAATATTCATAGAGTGAAAAATTGAAAAAACCCCTGTACAATAATACCCTTAAAAAGTAAAAACAATCGGGTTGTTGTGATTCAATTGTTGTTAGTCGGGGGATTCCTATCTAGTAAAGCACTTCGACATAGTATCGGACCGATCCAAGTGGGATAAAAGGGGAGAAATACTGGATAAAATTTTGATTGAAGATGTCGATGATTGAGATGTGATGTGCGGTAAATCAATCAATTAGTCTATTGCAGTCCACTGCTGGACATAGGCCTCCCCAATATGCACCACGTTTGCCGATCTTCCGCCTTCCGCATCCAGTCTGTCCCAGCCACTTTTTGCAGGTCGTCAGTCCATCTGGCTATTATAAATTATTACAAAGTGTCTATTTTTGGGGCTTTTACGATTTTTTGTACCAATAATAGACATTACTTATAAATGTTGCAAAATCTAACCAAAATACGCAGGCAATGGTCTAAGTATGTCAATAACTTCAATATTCATAAGATCTATATTAAATTAGTATACTATAGTATTACCAATAAACAAAAAAATCACACCTATAAAAAATGAGTAGACTTGGCAAGAAATAACACGACCATATTCACAGAGTCACATTATTTGCTGTCAACTGTCGTTTTTCTAAATTTACTTAGGACAGTGTTGCGAATTTTTGAATATGTCTTATAGACACCATTTTTTTCTTTTGTACATGTCTATTATTGGTACAGTTACCTTATCTCTTATTAGTCTGTGATCTATAGTTTCTGTGGTTTAATTCTATAAATATCTATGGCCAAACATAATATATCAAATCAATCAATGTCAATTGCAGCGTTGCCAATATGTGAGGAATTCCCCAAATTGTGGGGATTTCAGCCCGATTGGGGCATTTGTAGAGATAGCGCTTATGTGGGGAAAATGCAGGGAATTTAGACATTAACTCTTAAACTGAACTCAGAAGTAATTAATGGTAAGTATTATAATTTTAAGCATTGATAAATTATTATTAATATATGTATATTGACGGCTTAACTCAACATATCTGGCAGTAAGAGATTCATTAATGGCTACTTAATTGAGCCTCAATAAATATCGCAAGAGGTAAGTGGTCTAAAACCGATTCCAACCCAACGAGGATTTTTCCATAATCTTAATTTCCTTGCTACGTCGTGAGTGCATAAACAGCCCATCATATAAGTATATCGGTGTATATTTTTATGATAATGACTTATAAGTTGAATTTTTTCACAGCTGCAAGAACATGCAGTCTGGTTGAAGTTGCAGAGTATTTGATATTAATTTCAACTTGATACCTTCACGCACTCCTGAGAAAAAGGTTTTGACAGATAGACAGGCAGACAATGAAGTGAGAAGGGTTCTGTTTAAAAAAAAATTACAACTCACAATTTAGCATCTATAATTCACAGTCGTTACGGGTAGTTGGAGCCCTAAAAAATCCAAAAACAACGGTCTAGCTGCAAAGCTTCGATATCGCCTAATGTTAACATTGGGTTGTGGAGGTCAGATGACAATCGCTTCACCGAAAATATCTTAGTCTAGCCAAATCCGTAGTTAAGACTAGTAAAGTGGACCCCAGACTCCGAGCTGAAAGCTTCGGATGCGACTGGGAATTAACGCTAAGAGGAAGAAGAGGAAAAATAATCCACCATTTTGATATTTCTAGAACACCTCTCGAGGTTTACTTGGATTTTTAGGACATATTATCTAATGATACCATAAGTCTTAACCTAACTATCACATTTCATCCAGCCGATTGGAACATACTTGTCGTGAAATTAGTTCACGAAAAAGAAACTCTGTGATTCCTCTTTGAATCCTCTATGACTCTTTGGTTGAACTCTCTGGTATAATAACTGTTAAATTGAAAAGTTTACTAACTTTAGTTCTAGTTTGTGTGAAAAGAATATCTAACAAAAACTATGTAATTATTTGGAGATAGAATTACTAGTGTTAATTGAATGTGAATTACCAAGGCCAGCCAAGGATTCATTACAGTTGAGTATCATGATTTATTAAATAATACTAGAATTGTGGATACATGAATTTTATTATGATGTATACAGTTGTTCCCTATCAGCTCAAGCGAGGTTGAGTTGATACGGAAAACTTAATATGTGTTCTATGAGGCTGCGGCCTGGGGCAGGGTTACTGCCCCCCGAGAAATTGCATCTTAACAGTGGTGATGCTAAATCCTCAAGAGGTGGCCTGCAGGTGGAGATTCATATGTCGGCCCCTGTCAAGGCATTGGTAACGGTCTTTGGTGAGAGGACTGCCATCGTACAGACTACAGAGTTACCACGTCCGCAGTGCGTACCTTTGAGTAATTCACTAGCGACAATTTGTCTGTTGTAGGCACATGACGCGATTTATGTATTTGTATGGGCATAGATATGTTATGTCTCATTTGAATATAATTATGATGCTCAACTTATTCCAAACTTGGAGTAACAGATATCTTTTGTCCCCAGATGTACATCCACACAATGAGAAGACAGAAACAGCTGTACCCAGGCAATAATATGAATATACCATAAATAATTAAGTTGCATTTTATTTCTTGTTGTTTCGCGACAATACTTACGAAATAACAAAGAAAAAAAAGAAAAACATACACTTCATGCACTGTATACAAAATACGCGCGAAAAAGTATGATCACAAAGATTTTTCTATTAAATATGTTTAATTTTATAGGTACCTTTTGAAAATTTGTGAGGAATATTGATTTTTGAAATTGGGGATTTTCAGTCAGGTTTGTGGGGAATTCAGATCGTGGTCATTGGCAACACTTCAATCCAATTGTCAAACAGTACAGCAAAGGAATGGGAATCGTGGTATTTACATTTTTACAACAAAATATTAACATTCTCTTTCACTTTCAAACGTGTTATTAATTTACGACCAAATTTGATACAAATGTTCGGACTGTTCAGTAATAAATAATTACATTAGCAAATTTATTTTGGTGACAATGAACGCGTTACCAGCTCAACCGATAGGAATCCAGAGCACGGCAGGGGCTGTGCCTATTCGTAATGAGAAGGGTAAGTCTGTTTTAGTATTTAATGTAGTCTAAAATTTTATGAATCCCATACTGTAGAGAGTAAAAATGATGCCTATAAAATTCAAAAGGATAAAAAAGGCCTGTTCCCCAATCCCACACCAAGCTCTTTTTCGCATCGTTTGTTAATTTGTACACATGTTTACAGGTGAGATATCTATGCAAAAGGTGAAGGTGCAGAGGTACATATCCGGTAAAAAGCCAGATTATGCACAAGGAGCATCATCATCAGAAGATTCTGATTTAGATGATTTCATTGAGCAACAGAAGCCTGAAAGAAGGCAGCAAACTTTGCCTCAAATAATCAGCAGAAAAGAGGAAAGTGATTCTGAAAAAGAAGTAAGTATGCCTATTTATATTATTGTATGGTGGGCAAGCTTGAAAATAGTCAAAACTTATAAACACATTAGGGTCATTAACTAGAACAAGTATGGTGGTAATTGCATTTTAATGATCCTATTAAATTTGGCTAATTTCTACTATTCCTAATGATTAAGAAAAAAACTGATCTAAAAATGTTTTGTTGTATTTTCTCATACTTCTAACTGCCAATAGGTAATTTTATACTTCCCCTTAATGTGTTCAAATCATCCCTCGTTAAAACATATCCCCTTGAATGGGATGAATCTAGCTAATGTGATATTTAGGTACTATACATCAAAATTCTAGGTCTTTTAATGTGTTATTTTATTCAAATTGTAATATTTTATCAATTACATTATCTAAGGTTGATGACCCTCGTCTCCGACGTTTGCGACAAGCAGCAGCATCTCCTAGAAGGACAGAGCACAAGCCGGAGATAATAGATGCAGAACCTGAACCAGAAACTGAAAGTAGTGCTGATGAGGCCAAAGATAGCTCAGAGAGTGAGGATGAACTCGATGAAGAGGAGATTGAGAAGAGAAGACAGGCTCTTAAGGCAAAACTTGCTGCAAGGTAGGCATGAGCTAATTAGTTGTAGATTATGATGGAAGCTTTCATCAATGATTAGCCCATTGCATTCCACTGCCAGCAACTCTCCCAATGTGTGCCATTACACTCAATCCTATGACTTTTGCATTAAGTCTATCCCACCCTTTTCAGGTTATCAGTCCATTGGGCTATAAAAGCATAAAATCTATCAGTCAATACAAGCGGATAAAACACATAGAGAAAAGAAAAGGGAGAAAAGGGTCATATACCACAGCAGCAATTGCTTGGTACATTTGCTGCTGTGGTAAGGGGCCCACAGCAGCAAATTTATCTACATTTACGCATTTCTTGGCAATTTTCTGTGTAACAGCAAATGCTGTTTTCATGTGGGACCCTCTGGGGCCCATATTCTAGAATGATACTTAGTCATGAGTCTCAATTTGAAACTAGTTTTAAATACACACAAGTGGAGATTTTATGAATGATTCAGTGACTTACGACATAAAATCTCCACTGGATGCGGAAGGCGAAGAATCGGCAGACGTGGCGCACATTGCGAGAGGCCTATGTCCAGCAGTGGACTGCAATAGGCTAATTGATTGCTTGATTCATTGAAAATCTCTACTCAATTTTATTTTAAAAAGGCTCAAGAATTAAATCTATAAAAAGCCTATAATATAGTTCTTACACGTTTCTATATCATTATGTCGATCTATATGTTATTTATTCTATCTAACTTTCAGAGAGGCTGAAAAGGAAGTTCTTGGTAGAGATGAGGATGAGGAAATGTTGGATGGAGACAAAGAAGAAAGTGGTTCTTCTGATACAGAATACACAGACAGTGAGGAGGATACAGGTGATTATTGTTTTTATTTGTTTGTTGGTTAATCAATTACTGGCTGGACCAATTTAGCACATAAACAGACCAAAGATACAATTAATATAGAACATTATTATTGTGGCGTTTTTTATTTTAACAATTTGACTGTAGTGTCACAGTGACAGCCTCAGTGGCGTGGAGGTTGTAAACACGACCGCTACGCAGGAGGCACGGGTTCGCAAATATTTGTATGCATGAATATAGGTATTTGCATTGATCTGGTCGTGCCTCACAGCGCATATTAAGACGGCGTTCCCGGTTGCCGTACGACCATCGGCGCAGTCGTTATGTAGGGGAAATGGGTGAAATGGCCCACTCAGATGGGCTCATCACCTGTCTGGTCAACATCCCCAATGGAACTAGAAGTAATGTCACTGTGGTGCCACTGTGGTATTGTTATATATCAAGTTCCTACTGATTTTTAGTGAGTCATAGACAAAATCTCTGATGAAATATATGAAAATAGCTCTGATGGATATCTATCCATCAGAGCTATGCATAAAAAAATTGAACAAGAGTCAACTGAATTAAAGATGTGTTCCTTATTTTATCTAACTTTTAATATATTTTCTTGATAACATTAATTTTTTGTTTAACTACAACAAGCTATACAATATTTCAGGTCCTCGCGTAAAGCCTGTGTTTGTCAGAGCTTCAGAAAGAATGACGGTTACTGAACGGGAGCGTAAAGCCAAACAACAGAAGAAGGAGGAATCTGAGGCGAGGAAAGAGAAGGAAGAGCGTAGAAGAGATGCCTTGAAACTTGTCGAGGAGACTATCAGATCGGAGCAAAAGAGGATAGATGTATGTATAACATGCAGTGGCGTAGCTAGGTGGCCAAGGGCCCCGGTGCAAAAAGAAACAGGGGGCCCCCCTATTTTGTTTGGTTCCGAAAATTCCTTCGGGCGTCGCACGTCGCCTTACCGAAGTAAACGATGAGGTAGGCATATCCCCTACCAGTCGCTAACGTGATGTTGGGGATCAAATCCCTCCTCTCTCCCTCTTTTTCGTGCGGAAATCCCCTTAGATACCACCCCCGTCGTCAGCCATCGGAGGTAGTTATGTCGGACTCTGACCGCTTAATACCACACGCCGTCTCGGATCTTCAGATACCAGAGCTGCCGGGGTGTACGGTTACCGAGAGCATATCACTGGCACCCCGGCTGATTCTGGGCCATCTACGGTTTTAAGAGGACCTCCTCGGGTATGAGATGCACGGTGTCCCCATAGAACTCTGAAAAGAGGGACGAATGTCGAACCGCGGCGCCAGTGGGGGTGAAAAGGGTGACAGGCGGCCGCACAGGTAACTCCCACGCCTGCGCTCGGTAACCGGTCCGCTCCTTGCCTGCTCTCCATTGTGCCCTTTCCTAGTCAGTGGGACATGTGAAAAGTCTCCGACCAGCCCTCAACAGTTCTGCGGGAGAGGAGCGCTGACGTCTCCGTTACCCAGGGTGCACCTCGTGGTGACTGCGGACCCCGCACCCCAATCCTCCTACCCTTGTAGAGACCCTTGTATGTTGGTGTGCCTACAGAATACTTAGCGTTAAACTCTACAGATCCCACACCCGTTCACATGGCGATAATTTGGTCGACTACACGGCACGGACCAGGCTAAGTAGGTACCTGGGATCTGTACATACTTCATGTGATTGGCGAAATCGACTACAACGTCAAGGCACGCATTGCTACCGCGTGGGCCAAGTGGCGAGAAATGACTGGCGTCACGTGTGATCCCAAAATGCCAGTCAGGTTGAAGGAAAAGAAAGAAAGAAAAGAAAATACATTTATTGCAAAACACAACGCACATTACACAATACACAATTAGGGGGAGGTCATTAGGCCACGGAGGTCATGGAGATGAAAATGCTATACGGCGTTACGCGTAAAGATCGCATGACGAACTCTCGCATCCGCAGCAGCCTTCATGTCCGTGATATGGTGGATAAAATGCAAGAGAGCCACCTTCGCTGGTGCGGCCACGTTTTGCGGCAACCGCCAGGCTACGTGGGTAACAAATGCCTGGCAATGGCGCCCCCGCCAGGTCCAGGTAAAAGGGGTAGGCTCAAGAAGTCTTGACTTGATGTCGTGGAGGATGATATGCGTGCGAATTTTTCGCACTTTCATGGACGCCCAAGGTCGTGCGAAGTGGAAGAGGAAGAGCCGGAAGGCGGACCCTGAGCTCCGAGGCCATCTTGGCCACGGATGCAATCAGGAAAATGCGTCTATATGCAGATGATGATGATTTCGTGAAGGTGAAGGTGTTTAGGCCGGAATCGAACCAACTAAAACTGCATGCAGTCTCGGGTCTCAAGCGCGAGAGTAAGCGGGAGCAATAAGAAAATTCCATTGCACCTCGACAGACCCTGGGCCATATACGACTTTGAGATGGCCCCCTCAAATATGGGAACCACGATATCTGCATCTGACCCAGAACCATTCCACCCCCTTACTAGCTTTCCACTGCGACAGTTGCTAATCAGAGTTAAAGTGAAAGTTCATAGTTGTCCATAGGCCGCAGCGTCTGTGCCATCTTGAGACAGGCTGCTGCTGTCTCTGTTACCCAGGGTACACAAATGGTCTTCAATAGAAGACCAGCGATTATCTAGCAAAAAAAAAAAGTAGATACTGGAACTTGTATTACTATTATAATATTACTAGTTACAATCAATTTACTATAAGTATAATATTTTATTATGACTGCTAGAATAATATTACTCTCTAGTCTCTAGACATTAAGCTTGGGGGCCTCCTGAGGGCTCAGGGGGCCTCCAAGCTAGCTGCAAATGTGATGGCGAATCTTTCAACGAGACAATACTGCACAAAATTTTCCCAACAAATGAGTTGCACTGATTAGAGTTGTGCTACAACCCATTTTCGCATTCCAAAATTAAGATTTTTGGTAGTTCAATATGAGATTTGCTAGTTCAGGCTCAGGCTTGGGGGCCCCCTGAGCCTGGGGGCCCTGGTGCACCGCACCACCTTGCCCACCCATAGCTACGCCAGTGATAACATGTACATTGTACATCCATACTCCATACTTGTATTGTGTGTTGCGGGTCAGAATAAATATATTTTTCTTTCTTTCTTTCTTTCTAATATTATAAATGCTAAAGTAACTCTGTCTGTCTGTTACGCTTTCACGCCTAAACCGCTGAACCGATTTTGATGAAATTAGGAACAGAGATAAATTAGACCTTGAGAAAGGACATAGGCTATGTTTGGTCGCGATAACCGACATCCACGCGGGCGGAGCCGCGGGCAAAAGCTAGTACAATTATAAATATTATAAACTAGGTTGTAGTTGAGGTTAATAGTTTACCAAACAACTGATAAATTTAAATATTGTTTATTGTATACAGTTGGGTTTCGGAGTAGCATTTGCATTTATTGTAGTTTTTATATTATAAACCAGTGACACAGATGTTATCACGGTAGTTTTGTTACGATAGAATTATTTAGCTTTAACTAGCTGTTGCTCGCGATCCCGTTCATCGCTGATAGTAGCGTGATTTCTAATGGCGAGAGATTTTTTGATATTGGTCCAGTAGTCTTTGATGCGGGTTCGATCCCCGCTCAGTGCAAATATTTGTATGCATAAATATGGGTATTTGAATTGGTCTGGTCGTGCCTCGGAGGAGCCCAAAAACAACGGTCTAGCTGCAATGCTTTGATATCGCCTAATGTCACCATTGGGTTGTGGACTTCATATGGCAGTTGCTTCACGGAAAATATCGAGGCTCAGCCAAACCGCAATTAGACTGGTAAAGCGGACCGCAGACTCCAAGGTGAAAGCTTCGGATGCGACTGGGAATTAACGCTAGCATGAAGAAGAATAGATGAGCATTATTGGTCCATACGGTTGAGTTGAGTAATGAACTTTATACATACTTCATTTTCTTTCAGGGTGAGCAGAAAGAAGGTAACATCAATGACGTATGTACCGACGACGAAAACGATGAACTGGAATACGAGGCGTGGAAATTGCGTGAAATGAAACGGATCAAACGCGATAAGGAGGAAAGAGAGGCGTAAGTGTATTTTTATTTTATTTTTTTACTAGCTGTTGCCCGCGGCTCCGCCCGCGTGGAATTCGGATTCCGGTCCAACTTTAATGTATGGAAATCTGCCCGATTTATTGACATTTATGCTCACTGCTCCGCTCCCTTTAGTAGTAGCGTGATTTTATATAGCCTATGTTACTCCCAGATAGTGTAGCTTTCTATAGGTGAAAGAATTATTGAAATCGGTACAGTAGTTCCGGAGCCTATTCATTACAAACATACAAACATACAAAAATAGGTACAAATCTTTCCTCTTTATAATATTAGTGTAGATTTGGAAGACAAACAATATCTTTCAAATAATCGATTGAAATATTCATTATTGCATGTAATGAATTAACTCTAGATGATGCAGTCTTATTTCGACTTTTATAATAGCGACTGCTGTCTGACCCCCAATCATGAGGGCTGAAAGTCTATATTTTTGTCTAAGTTATGCTCAAAACGATTTGATTTCGTTGTCACGGCATATTTTCATTTAACTTTTAAGTTGAAGTCATTAATACTCACAGTATAATGGAATAAGTAGAATGGAATAAGCTGCCCAATGACGTCATTTCAGCACAAACCATTAACCAATTTAAGAACAGGCTGGATACACACTTGAACAAAAAGAAAGAAATCTAGTGTTAGAAACTGGATACAGGCAACTATCAGTTGTAGCAACTGCCTGCCTGATTAAACGATAATAATAATAATAATAAATAATAATAAGTTTATCCATTTATTGATTATGTATTTGTATCATTATTATGCAAATACTAGCCTTCCGCCCGCGTGGACCTGTTATATCCGGTTCTTGTCAACCAATTGTAATCAAACAAACTTAAGATTTTAAGTCTGACCAAGACCTTCCTGTGAAAAAACAAACCACATCGAAATCCGTTCAGTAGTTTTCACGTCCATCGCGAATTCGCGAACAAACATTTCCAATGTACAATTTATAATAGTATACGAGTAGATAGATACGGTATGTCATGTATTGTTATTTTTCAGTGCCGAGAAAGAGCTGTTGACGATTGAACGTATGCGCGGTATGAACGAAGAAGAGCGGCGCGTGGAACTACGTATTAACCCCAAGCAAGTTACGAACAAAGCCGTTAAAGGGAAGTACAAGTTCTTGCAGAAGTATTATCACAGGTATGTAACCAGTGTAACCACTTGAGGCCCCTTATGGCATAATTATATGTAATTAATCGTGTAATGGTATTCATCATAACCAATGCTATTATTCTGGGTAGAATTTACTACCAAGATGTTTTTACAACACACCTGCTCATAAAAGTGATATTATTTTACCGCAATTAGGCACGTAATGACACCTATTATCAAACTGTGACTTTTTCATTGCTATTATTCACAAAAGTGAGTTATAGATTCTTTTTTAAATTTTATAGGAAGTGTCTATAATTGTCTATGTTCTTAAAAAAGTTTTGATACAAAAAATAACGTGTTTAATAGTACGAATAAATTAATACGCCTATTGTATGGTCATTTGATGCATTTTCGTATTTAAATAAATAATTTCAACTTGTAATACTTGTATAATAAACAAAATTTTCACTCAAATTTAACTTTTTATTTCTCTAAGTACAGAAAAAAAAAAGTTAAATTCAAACCTCATTTTTTTTAAATATGGTCGACCGCCATTGTTAAATGCGCGCGCATTGGAAAACGAATTAATTTGTAGTATTGTTTATTTAGTATTTGTAGTATTATTTTATTCGCAAGTGTGTTGTAATACGTCGTATGGCACGTGTGAGCATGATGATTACCGTCCTCGCCTGGCGGCTCGGGTCTCAATGGCGCCTCGGTGGTAATCACCAACGTTGCTCACTTGTACCATAATGTACTATTACGTAACAATTTTTTTTTACATAACAATTCAATTTGATTCAATGAAATTTTATGGCAAATAGCATGCTGACTAATTCAAATTAATGAACTAAGTAGAAGAAAGGGTCGCGGGTTCAACTCCCGTCTTGAGTATTCACTTTTTCCAATCTGAATCGAATTTAATCAAGCGTCGGTAGATTAGTGGTTAAGAGTGGGCCTTACGATCGAGAGGTCCCGGGTTCGAATCCTGGCCATTATACTACCGACATGAACCCACTCCTAGCACAAGTCATTTAGCTTAGTTGGAGGGGTTAAAGGGAATATTAGTAATTTCGGTTGCTAATATTCGTAAAAAAAATAACAAATATAAAAATAAATAAAAAAAAAACTTCGCCAATAGCGCGTTAAACCAAACAAACAAATACTTCAGCTTTATAGTATCAGTAATAGATTACTTCAAAATGATTGAATAATTTTGAAATGAATGTTTTTTTTTCAGAGGTGCATTTTATTTGGACAAAGAGGACGAGGTATTCAAACAAGACTTCTCCGGCGCTACGCTGGATGACCATTTCGATAAGACTGTTCTTCCTAAGGTGAGTAAACATGAGACATCAAAATATTATTATTCAATAAGTACTTACCAGATTTTTTTGGTTATCTGCGTGACTTTTTTTGTTATTAGTTTATTTCTCCAAGTCTTGCAAATGAGATTTGCGAAATTTCTGCTCCACGTTAAAATTGAGCTGAAATTTTACCCATACTAGGTGCACTTGATATTAAAATATTGAAGGACCATCAATTTGGTCTACGCAGGGAGCACACAGAAGCTCTTCATCTACATTACTCTGTCGTGTTTAGGCTTTTTGTGTCGTGATAAGCAATTTGTACCTACATAATAGTATCAGGAGCCGTATTCTGGTATGGCGACTGAAAAAACTTCTTATGCCTTTATAGCTAGATAAACTTTATTATTTTACGGCATTTCCGTCTCAATCGAGCAGTTCCACTGGGGAAGTACCTCCTCCCTACTGAATACTAGTATAATAACCTCGTGTTGTGTTTCTGGCAGTGAGTAGGGTAGCCAGAGCTCACTGGAGAGGTTTTGTGCTGTCAGTGGGAAGACCAAAAGCTTGTCCTGTCGGCTTGACGTGACGGCACACGGTTTTGTGCTGTCAGTGGGAAGACCAGAAGCTTGTCCTGTCGGCTTGACGTGACGGCACATAATCTCTATGTTCTTAAAAGGTCGACATCACGAGTGTGACTCCTCTGTTGTTGCACTCGTCCATAGGCCACGGTAACCACTTCCATCAGGTGGGCCGTGTGCTTGACAAAAACTCATTTTCAGAAATATTCCATAACAAAATATTTTGTGTTTCTTAGGTGATGCAAGTAAAGAAATTCGGTCGCTCTGGTCGTACGAAGTACACACACTTGGTCGACCAAGACACTACAGAGTTTGATTCAGCTTGGAGCAACGAAGGAGCCGCTGCAAGATTGGCTAACTTCAGAGGTGGCATGAAGCAAGTGTTCGACAAACCGTCGGCTAAGAGGAAACATAATGTGTGAGGCCTACATCACCTTCGCAGTGAGATTAGAATCATACAAATTGTGGAGATCTTTGTTGCATGTGAAGGACGTTAAAGATGACAGTGTAAATAATTAAATTTTAAGTTTATTAAAGGTCATATTTCAAGTATGCTGTTGTTTAAATCAAAATTTGATGTACCATAAAGTTACGAGTTCATAGTCGACTGCATACAGCAGCAGCAGACGACGTGTCGTCTGACCGCACGTGTGGTTTATGAATACAAATGCCATTAGATTAGTATCAGCCCCGCAATCTGCTGACTGGTCTAAACATTTTTTCATATACCTGCATTACTTTGTTAACAGACTTTGATACGGGTAAACAGCGCCATTGAGAAGTCAATGAATTAAACCAATAAACATTATCACATTCAAGTTTATTTCACGATACGGCCGTCTGCTGCTGCGATATGCAGTTGTGGTCTGCAGATGCGGTCGGCTACAAACTCGTACCTTAAAGTGAGACCATCATGGCCCCATCCAGGAAGTGACCACAACAACTTTACAGCCATGCAACATCATCCTATCGTATTTGGGCTCTGTGAAAATATTGTGACAAGCACAGCACCTACGCCGGAACTAAGTAGAAAGAGTTGCTACTGTGGTCGTAGACTTTTTCTACATAATAAAAGCTAATACATAATAAGCGGACTCGAACCCGCGATCTTTCCCTTACAGCGGGAATGCTCTGACCGCTAAGCCACCGAAGCCCGTCTGATCCAAATTCCTCTATATTACCGTCTTTGGGGCAATAAAAGCTTGTTCTCAAAAAGTGCAGCAGAGATAGTATGAAGTACGTGTTCAAGCAATGACGTGATTAAGCCTTCAACTAAAAGGAAAACCTGTGAGAGCTACACAGACTACAGTGAAATTCGAAAAGTACAAATTGTTGTGAAAATATCTGATCTGTCTCTTTTGTGATAAATAAATTCATAGACTATATTCGTAGGTATATAAAATAAATTTAATCGAAAGGTTAAAAATATCATAAGAATGTTCAAAATAAACACAAAATAAAAAGTTTCAGGATGTACATTTTTCTAAGCTCGCATGGTCGGCACTTCTATAATGGCTTGGATCAGGATGCGGCCCACTGCGGCCTTTGACGTCACGGGCAAGGCGACACACACGCCCGTACTTTGGCGCACTTCTACCAAAGAAGCTATCTTTCAATCTCCACCCATATTCATTATAAGTAGTCTGCGTAAAATAGAACTTATCCTCAGGAGCCATTTTATTTCTGGACTTCAAATAAACGTTACGCCCAAAGTACGGAATGCCCTTGTAAATAATTTTGTTTTGCTCAGCGCTGACAGGCCGCATTATAGGATCTATGTGGAGGTCTTTATCGGGTCGAGCTAGTCTCGGATCTTCTTTAGGATCACCTAGACCGACATCAGCAAGGGAATGTCCCTTTCTCATATCAGCTGTACTTGGAATGTGCAGACCATCACGAGTAGCCTTCAGTCTTCTGTTGCATGAACCAGTTTTAAAGTCTCTTGTTATTGTAGGCATTCCGGCTACCATCGTTGCTTCCAATACATCTGTTTCAAAGTAACCCTTTTCTTCACGTTGCAAGGTAGCTGCTTCTTTCAATTTGTCTCCATACAGACTGTTCCATTTCATACGCAGACGAGCTGTTTTGTCATAATTCTCTATAAGAAACTTTATTATATCTGGGTTAGTTATATCGATGAGAGGCATTTTGTGTACAAAAACAGAATAAAAAATAAATCAAAATATAAAATAATCAGACAAGTCCGCCGCCTATAGAAGTGCCGCTGTTTACCTATTTACAATTTGTTTACAATGTTTAATATGTCAAAATACATATGACACGATAAATCTATGCTTATTTAAGTCATCGACAATTTAGGTGGCCTAGAAATGCTCCTTGATGGGTACCTAGGTATATAAACTCCTTAATGTTCCTATTATCGTATTTGCAGCGTATTCGACTGGAGGAGAAAAGGCGTCTCCCTCTCATCTTTGTACGCATCGTGGTCTTCAGGAAATATATGAACTCTTGCTACTTTAAAAAAAATCTTCTACATCCGAGCGCCAACGCCAGTGGCATCCGAAACTCGCTCTTTGGGAGTCCGGGGTCTGCTCTCCAGCTCTCCTGTTCTTCTTTTGAATCCTTTGATTGGTTTGTTTTGGTTTTATCTGAGCTGGTTTTATCAATTATAGCCTAACCAACCTCTAGGTCACAGTAACCACTTTCCATCGGGTAGGCTGTGTTCTTGTCTGCTAGGTGGCAGACAAGAACACCTGCACCACAACCACGTCCATCAATTAGCAGGTGCATCAGGTTGCAGGTGTCGTTGGCTGAGACCCCAAAGATAGTTAGTGGGGCTATCTAGATACCTACCTACACACCCACTTTTGAAGAATAGTCTTGGCTTTAATAATAATAATAATAATAATATAAAACTTTATTGTACACTAATAATACATAATATATGAAAGCATTGACACAAAGAAATGTACAAATGGCGGCCTTATCGCTACAAGCGATTTCTACCAGGCAACCTTTAGATGGACATAATTAACCTTAAAATAATTAATAATTTATGGGCAGTTATTAGTGTAGTCATAATATATATCATAATAAGCTTGTATAATATACATACACACATACATACATACATATACATATATATTGCATACATACATAATTATACACGTACACACACATTATATTTCTCACATATACCTATTTAGGTATATATATTCACTCTCTATATATTTACATAGACATACATACACATATTAGATAAACACATAGATACTATATAAAAATACAAGATATAGGCAAAGCGTATTATTACCTACTTAATGACACATGATAACGCGGCTAGGAACCCAAGTAATGTTCTTTCACCATTCTCTTGAAAATAGCCAGGGATTGTGCACGTCTAATGGACAAAGGCAGTGCATTCCACAACCGTACAGCCTGGACAGTGAAGGACCTGTCATAAAATGTTGTAGAATGAGAGGGCGTTGACAATTGTAATGTTACTGACGACCTCAGGGATCTTGAATGTGTGTCATTGAGGAACATAAAACGTTCTTTTAAGTAACTAGGAGTGCGGGGATTGAAGAGAATACTGTAAAGCATGGAAAGGATATGAGCATTCCGTCGAAGTCGAATTGGGAGCCACTTGAGCATATTGCGAAACTGTGATACATGATCATATTTGCGAAGACCAAATATGAATCTAATGCAGAAATTTTGAAGGCGCTCAAGCTTATCAAGTTGCTCCTCCGTAAGATCAAGATAGCTGACATCAGCATAATCAAGTAGTGGGAGAAGAAGTGATTCTGCAAGTGCGATTTTAGTGGCAGCTGGTAGGAAGTTTCGCAGTCTACGCATGGAACCCGCCGACGCAAACAACTTGCGGCTGAGTTCTCGTATTTGAGGGGCCCAGGATAGTGTCCTATCAATCCATATACCAAGATTTTTTACCTCGCTACTTATTTGAATGGCTACACCGTTAAAAACTACGTCTGGCAACTGTGACCAATCTATTCGGCTAATCATCCCGGAGCTGCCTACAACAATAACCTGGGTCTTAGAAGGGTTCACCTCAAGTCCATATTTTTTACTCCACTCACATACCCGGGCCAGATCTGCATTTATAGTAGAGATGGCTGCCGGCAGTTCCTGTACGGTAGCTTGTGTGTAGATTTGAAGATCATCTGCGTAAAGGTGGTAGGAAGAATTTAATAACTTAGAGATGGAGTTTATAAAAATTGAGAAAAGTAAAGGAGATAGCACGCCACCCTGCGGAACACCAACAGTTGTACTAGACCATGAAGATAGGAAATCTTCAACACGTACACGCTGTCGGCGCCCAAACAGGTAACTATGAAACCAATCAATCACTGTTGGAGATATGTTAATAGAGCGTAAAATAGCGAGCAGGATATGGAAATCTACAGTATTGAACGCATTGCTGAAATCAAGGAGGGAGAGTACTGTAAGATTTCCCGTCTCCATTCCAAACCTGATGTCGTCGGTGACTTTTATCAGCGCGCTGGCAGTGCTGTGCCCAGGTCGAAAACCTGACTGGAAGGGATTTAGGAGGCTGTTTTTTGTGAGGTATTTGCTTAGTTGACCATGCACGAGCCTTTCTAGGATCTTGGATAAATAAGGTAATATGGATATGGGGCGATATTCGGAGGGGGATGCCGGGTTGGATTTTTTAGGCAATGGAATAATTTGTGCCTGCTTCCACGCGTCGGGAAATACACTTTTGCTGAGCGACTGGTTTAAAACATGACACATTATAGGGAGAATTTGTTCCAGGATAGGCAGAATCATATTTCGACTTATGCAGTCACTACCAACAGCACTGGAGTTTATCGACATTATACACTCTTTAACACCACAATCAGATACTTGATCAAAAACGAACGGGGGGTAGTCGGGTGTTGGAAGTGATGAAAGATATTGCAGGGTATTATCCTTGTTAGTCTGATCATATTTAGACGAAGCTGAGAAATGTAGATTTAGTAAGTCTATGTCAATTTTATTAGGAATGATATTTTGCCGTGACTTTCCAACTCCCAGTGTTCTGAGGAATTTCCAGACTTTAGTGGGGTCTCCGTTCTCGACCGACTTATGGATATGTTGGCGTTGTGCTTTCCTGCACATCTTACCGCAGAGATTTCGTATTGCTACATATTTTTCCCAATTACTAGCAGTGGGCCGTGTTTTGTACCTAGTTTTGGCTGCCGCTTTTTTAGATAACATTGCCTTAATATCAGCAGTTAGCCACGGCGCAGGCAAGTGCTTTACTTTTATAGCACGGACTGGCGCATGTTTATCGTATAGCTCAATCACTTTGTTATTGAATATGCTCACTTTGTCATCAACTGACTCCGTGGACAGAAGAGAGCTCCAATCTATCTTGTCAGCATCCTCACTAAGCTCATTGATATTCATGCTACCAAAATTGCGCAGCATAAGGATTTTAGGCTTTAGTTTAGGAGGGCGAAGTTTATAGGAGAGAAAGATTAGGTCATGGTAAGAAAATTGATCGGCTGAGCACTGACCGTGCTTAGCGACTAAATTGATTGAGGAAACGAGGATGAGATCGAGAAGAGACGGATTACGGTCAGGAACGTGATGTGTAGTATTTGAAGGTAGGACAGACAGATTACAGGACTGAATAGTGTTGAGAAAAGTTGAAGAACGGGAGTCATGTTTCAGTAAGCACGTGTTGAAGTCTCCCATTATGATGGTTTGATTGTACAGAGGACAAAGGCGTTCCAACAGCTTTTCAAAAGAGGAGAAAAAATTTATCTTAGATGAAGGGCAATAATAGACTCCAAGTAACAATTTAATGTGTATGAGCTCTACTTCCAAAAAGAGGTGCTCACCAGCGTTAGATGGTGGTGGTTGTGGTGATAAATCCACAATCCGATAAGGAATACCATGACGTAGATAGATAGCCACCCCACCACAAGCCGAACCCGTACGGTCATTCCTAATCAAATGGAAACCTGGGATAGAGTATGAGTTTGTAGATAAACAAGGTTTTAGAAACGACTCGGATACGAGAATGGCGTGGATATTTTTGGAATCGAAGCTGGCCAGCATATCTGGGAAATGGGCCGGAATACTCTGGGCATTTATATGGACTACATTAAAATTCCTGAGTACGTCAGCAAACTGAGTCTTAATAGTTTCAGCCAATGAAGGTTCCTGTGTAAGGCTACTATCATGACAATTGACCGTCATAAAACTTAAATCTGCGTTGCTATCGTTCATGCTTAACAGTAAAAACAATAAATAAATAGTATAAATAGATAAATACAATACCTAATATATATGAATGTTTTGATAATCTGAATTTCTAATTAAAATATATAATATTTAGTGTATAGTTTTGAATAATGTCCATCTGCCAGTTACGCGTTACCCGAAATTTAAGCACTTCACCAAAAATTGATTAAATTAATATATACAAAACCCAAAGAAATACAATTACATACACCACTACTGCATCACCCTATATACCAGTTTGCAATTCTCCTCAGTACATATTATACACACTCTATATTACCTAAAACGACGACGTTGTCACCCATTACAAAATCAAGAGTATCGAGAATATCAGAAAAGAGAACATTTTGATGATTGGAACGCAACCCAGCAATGACAATAATGACATTAGATAACTTGTCAATGCTAACATTTCAGTTCAGAGAACATAATTTTATTATTTTTATACAGTTTAAGGTAGATACGTAAACAAGAAAAATACAAATTTTGTACAGAAACCGAAGGTATACATTGCCTGATAACTTTACAACGTAGTTCAGGTAGAATTACAGTGAGATAGCGTGTATATGATGCAATAGTGATGTCAATCAAACAAGCAACAACAACACATACAATTTTGTGTTCCAAGCTACTTTTTCGCGATCCGTCTGGGCTTGGTTGTAGCTTTATTAACAGGAGTGGCCTTTGGTGTGTTTGGAGCCAGCAGATTTAACTCACTCAGGGTAGCTATCCGGTGCCGCGTACCGTCGACGCCAAGAACATAGACGTGGCCCTCCCGCGTCCAACACTTGGAGACGCCAAAACGCTCACGTGCCGCCATGAAGACTTCGTGTCTGGTCCGAGTTATGAATTCGGACAGTGTAATACCAGACCCCTTCAGTTTGGATTTTGCGAACCAGATTTTGTCCCGTAAAGCCACCTGCTGCAGTTTGACCAAGATAGGTCTGGGCTTGCCATCCGATCCATTCGAGGCATGGCGACCCATTCTATGGCATCGCCTGATTTCACTAGTTGTGAAATCGCCAAGCATAAGATGATCCCTAACGGCACTCACCACAGCTTGTTCAGTCACCTCGTCCTTCTGTTCTGGTATGCCATGTAGCAGCAACATTTTTCGTCGACTCCTCTGCTCCAGATTATCTACCTGCCGTGCCAGCAGGTTCATTTGTTGACGAAAAGCACTTAATGTGTTGACAACAAATACCTTGAACGTCGTGTAGTCTGAAGTAAGACCTGCCAAACTCGGAGTACTGGTGCCTGGGTTCTTCAAGCTTTTACTTAACTCAGCCTCAAATAGTGTCATCCGCTCCTCCAACCCAGCCATGATTGTGGAAAAGGACTCTGTCATGGCATCCATGTTGATTGCTGTGTTCTGTGCTCAACTTTTATGTGAATGTTCCACAAGGATTTAATTGAAAGGAGATAACACGTTCCTGGTTAGTACTGTTAAGTTGTCATTAAGTATTAACTATATTTATTATTTAGAAGTATTTTTATTTTTGCTTTATAGTTATACTTGCAATACATTGAATCTTCGTCATTCATTTCGGGGTCTGATTTTTGTGACAGCTATTACCTTCTGCAGACTTCTCAACAGAGTATGGTATATCTGCCGTATCATCATATTCTTTCCTCCGTGGCCGTATCATTTACCGATTGCCGAGGAGGTATCTGCAGTAACCCTTGGTAATACTGTAGTTATTAGTGTCAAAAACTGTGGGGGTTTCCGTACGCCAAAAAATTGGTTGACTACTTGATTTTTCTTTTCGACGACACCAAAGTTCTTAGGATCTTAGGTGTACCTACGTACGTATTGTCGAAGTTTTAAGTAGGTAGTTGAGCGACGCGTGTGTTTGATATGTACAATAAATGTATGTAAAATACTAAGCTACTATTAAGAAAACTTTATTTTTACACAAAAGAATTAGGTGAAAATGGTAGAACTTTTTTTATTTTAAAAGTTTCTACCTAGTTAGAGTTTGACTTCAGAAAATGTTCATTTTTATTTGTTTTACTTAATCACAACAATCTACACGGCGTGACTTTGAATATTCATCACCCAAGTTTCCGACTTTAAACACCTTGAACGAGGAACTTCCATCGTTCGGAACTTTCACATAAGGCGAATATAACAAAATCGACGCCATAATTAAGTTTTATGTTGCAACTTACTTATGCAGTTGTTCTTCCTTGAAACGCTTAGGCAACTTTTTAAAAGGATTTTGATTTACTGGGGCAGCAAATAAGCTAGGATTTACCGACGTCAACGGTTCGGGTATCTTAATTTATAATACTAAAAATAAATTGTGTAGAATCGAAATGTTTATATTGGGTACGGTACACCTTCAAAATATTTTACACGAAACTCCTGGTGCCATGTCAAAGGGTTAAGTACAGCGGGTGCAATACAACTTTATAAATGTCCTTACACCAGTGGGTGAAGTCTGTTCAGTATATGCAGGGATCGTACGTCCTTTTACTCGTACCTATTGTGTAGTGAATCAAACAAATCTATAACTTAAAAATAAATTGTAATATCTAAACGCAATGTCGTACATGAGTTAGCATTAAAACAAAAATAAAAACTACACGTAGGTATAACAAAATACATACTAAAACACATTTATGATGTACATTTTTCTGAAGACGGAGGGTCGGCACTTTTATAATGACTTGGATCTGGACGAGGACCACTGCGGCTCTTGTTGTCACGAGCAACAGCGCACACATGGCCGAATTTCGGCGCAGTTCTAACACAGAAGCTATCTTTTATTCTCCAACCATATTCATTATAAGTAGTCTGGGTAAAATAGTACTTATTCTCCGGCAACATCCTATCTCTGGATGCTATGTATACTTTACGCCCATAGTACGGAATCCCCTTGTAAATAATGGCTTCTTGTTCTGGGTCGATTGGTCGCATTACTGGATCTATGCGAAGGTCATTGTCGGGTCTTGCTAGTCTGGGATCATCTTTAGGGTCACCTAGCCCGATATCAACCAGGGAATGTCCTTTTCTCATATTAGCTGTAGTTGGAATGAACACACCGTCACGAATAACCGGCTGTTTTCTGTTACGGGCACCAGTTCTGAAGTCTCTTGTTATTGTTGCCATTCCGGCTACCATTGATGCTTCCAATACATCTGTTTCAAAGTAACCTTTTTCTTCACGTTGCAAGGTAGCTGCTTCTTTCAATTTATCTCCATACAGATTGTTCCATTTCATACGCAGACGAGCTGTCTTGTCATAACTCTCGACAAGAAACTTTATTATATCGGGGTTAGTTATATCGATGAGAGGCATTTTGTACTAGTAGTTCAAAAATTAAATCGACAAATCTAGGTATAAACAAAATTTCTTACAAAACATACAACGGTTCAACCTTTGAATATTAAGATGTCTCCAGACCATAAATAATACATTCTATATTCTGACATTCTGACCCCGACAGATCGTCTACGAAAGGCTAAGACGAAAGGTCTACGACGCTGGCAGCCTGCATGGTTACCTACATATCGATTTGCATTCCCAAACTTCTATAATGTAGTATTATATCTACTTATCCGCCCCAGATTCATCATAATAATTATCCCAGTCGCATCCAAAGCTTTCACTTCAAAGTCTGGGGTTCGGTTTTTCCAGTCTAACTTCGGGTTCCGCTGTACTTAGATATTTACCGTGAAGCGACTGCCATCTGACCTTCACAACGCATTGGCGATGTCGAAGCATTACAGTTAGGCCAGTCGTGTCGTGGGGCTTTTTTGGGCTCAAACAGGCAAGGACGCTGCTTTTATTGAGATCCCTACCTACTGATATAGCGCAATAATAAAATAATAGAGAGGATGACATCCAAAAGTTTCAAGTTGTAAGTTTTTCAAACAGTTTCTGGGTGGTTTATTTTTTTTTGCATATATTGGGACTTCACTAATTTTTTCATTCGTACAAGCCGGTGACTCTCTGACTGATGAATGAGGATCTGGCACAGGTTTTCCTCTCAGGGTGGGCAGGTCACTTCTATAAAACTAATCTGAGCCACATCAAAAGTAGGAGGGTGTGTAGGCGAACCTGCAGGCACATGCTGTAACAAACATCTGGTCAATTTCGCGAAATTGACAAATCACCGCGGATTCAGCTATCGAGCTCACTTCGATCATTCGAGATGCAAGTTACAGCATGTGCCTACTGGGCTTCAAGGGGAAAGTCATGTACATATTAGACTTGTACGTTAACAGGAACAACGCTAAGTAAGATAATGTACCACATATTACACATAATGTCTGTGTATTTACATTGTTTTATAGGTATTTGTTCCCATAGTAGGTAGTTCGTAAATACGATTGTGATTAAACGTTGTCAGTAATTTTTAGCACTTGCGTAATCTAATAATATAGGTAATCTGGTGGTATATTAATGAAAATAACATAGTTTTGTCAGTAACTTTTATATTTCGCTTTTTAAATGAAGAAAATATTTATTACAGTTTACAATAAAATCATTAATTCCAATTTTTTTAAATAAATTCATTCACAAATTCATTAAATACAAAAATCATGAATTCGCGAATATTATACTGTGTGTAGGTGTATATTCTACAGCGTTTTATTATTTAATCAGACTTATTTATATATCTAAAACTGTACATAATTGATCACTTGCACTCTTGAGTATTCAACGATTGATGTCTTAAGCGCGTGTTCCCCTCTTGTTAAGGCAGATCACAATTTTAGTCTTGGCCCAATCAGGTGATGGTGCACGAAATTTCCGTTCATAAGTGTACATAATTATGTTGTTGTGTGATTATCCGAATGGTGACGGAGATAGAATATTTATAAGAATCATCACCCCATCTCATTCGATTTGGCATAGTACACCCTCTCATTCGGATGGTGTCGTAAGAGGCGACTAACTGAAAAATACGCAGACGATATCACTGCGAGAGAAGGAAAACTCGAAACAAAATCCTGTACCAACCCATCCGGTCAGCATGGAGACGGTAGGTCAAAGCCTCCCAACATTGGGAGAGGCTTATGTCCAGCAGTGGACTGCGATAGGCTAAATTGATTGATAGCACAAACCTATACCAAAAAATTATGCTGTTTTCGGTATCAGCATCTCCTTAGATTAAATACTTAAAACTCGTACCTACTACACCTTCTTATATTCAATGATTCATCCACTTGCTCTCTGGTTATCAATATCTACGGGCAACGGGAAATGCACAGGCGTGCCGTCGCCTAATCTCTTTGCCATAGAATTAATACTTTCTGGAGTAGCTTCTTTTAAATCATATGCCCATCCAATTTTCTCGAAGAATCTGATAAATTTCGTTGCGAAGTTGAAAAAATCAAAATGTTCAGCAGCCTTGTAGTCGAAGGGGAATGCGTGGTGATAATTGTGCCACCCTTCGCCAAGCGTACAAAATGCCACAAATCTATTTTCCGCTGGTATAATGTTTCTGAAATACAGAAATGTTATTTTATAACAATAAAACATTGTAGAGTGGTTACAGTATGAAACTAAAAATAATGTTGCAATAAAAATGAAAAACAGGATGCTTCGTTGGCAAACCACACGCCTTGGGGAATGATAGTGGCACCATCTCTTTCCTTGGTGTTTTTGCTTGCAGTTAAAATCTTGATGAGTAATAGTGGCACATTTGTTGAGCCGCTTCGTATCTCGCCATGGCTTTGATGATAAGTTGGGACGGAGGGGAAACATCATAGATTAATGAATTACAGTAAGACTAAGTGGGTAAGAATCATAGATCAGTAGTTTTGTGAACAAGCGCGAAATTTAAGAGCTTCTTTACGGGAACTTCAGACTCTTTTGGCTGATAAAAGTGGAGTTCCAAATTCTGGTCAACATTTTTAATGCTAGATCAAATCAATTCTATGAATAGGTACAGAGATTGATCAAATTGGACATGGACAGTACTGAGTACTCGTGTCCAGTTTGACTACAGTTGTTAATAGCACTAAACTTAATTTATTTAATATCTAAAATATAAAAAATTTAATCGTTCATACTTATTGTAAGGCTTGTATCCATATGTATGCGCGAGGCTATTGACCGTGAGCTCGCTATGAAACATACCGAGGAATCTTATAAAGCATTGCCATGCCACAGCACACTTCCAGCTTTCGTTCCAAAGCCAGACGCCGGCCATAGTTGGAAGGAAATAGCAGAACAGCAGTTTGAGCAAGTTGAAGTTTCTGTTGAAACAGCAGTATATCACAAAACAAGTAGATAAAAACGGCAGTATCGTCAAGAACTTCAGACTTGCAGCGAAGAGGAAGAGGGGAGAGATTTTAGAACGTGTCCGGGTAGCTTTGTTGTCAGTATTCTCCCTAGGAAGGGACTGATCGCGGGTTCAAGCACCATTCTGGATGTTGACTTCTTCTGGTTTAAATTTATAAGAGGTAGCAAGCAAGACTAAATTCTATTCAATGTATACATCCAGTTCACTATTAATACTGCAAACTTGACAGATAGATATATTTTGAAATTGAAAATTGCATTATAATATGTAAGTCATTATGTAATCATAGGCCATAATAATTATGTCTGTATATGTCACACTTACCTCTCGTAAGCCCTAATAAGTGGGTCTCCTTCGATATCGCTCATATCCATTTGTTTCCCTCTGAGTATCACTTCTGGGTTTTTCTTCATCATCAACCAGCCAATGTGGGAGAAAAATAATCCCCTGTTTGCATTGTGAGGATCCGCATCCGTGTCACTGTATTTGTGGTGAACTCGATGATCACGAACCCATTGAACCAGCGAATTCTAATAGATAGAGTAAATGAGGTTTTTATTTAGGCAGTTATAAAGTCGACTTTCATTAGTGATAAAACTAAATTGGCTCGTGCTTTAAATATTTACTAACTGTTTTGAATTCAAATAACATACCTAACTCTTTTGTGGTTACAATCAAATAATAAAGTAGGTTATTGCAGTCAGTGAAGGCAGAAAATGCAGTCAGATGAAAAACCTGATAACTAGTTACTATAGTTTTATTTTTGAACTCCGTTGGTTCACCTACCTATATTGCGTCGTTTCGGTGAATTATTATAAATTATTATTATACTTATTGAAATAATATGAGACGAAGCTCGGTTTGCAAAGAAACCCGATCTTAAAAATACTTTTAAAACATGAGAGAACACATTTTCTTCGGACAATTCCCTACGGATTCAAGAAAAATGGTTCTGCAGAAGTTCAGACCCTGATTTACTTCGTTTAAAATAAGATTTATTTGAGTCAATTCTAGTTATTCTTGACTAATCACGGTAATTGTGAAGTGCATGGTTAAGGCGACTCTGTTCATAATCCATATTATAAATATGAACGTAACTCTGTCTGTCTATCTGTCTGTCTGTTACGCTTTCACGCCTAATCCATTGACCAATTTTGATGAAATTTGGTACAGATAGGTATAGATTAAACCTTGGGAAAGGACATAAGGCTATGTTTGGTCGCGATCGTCGCGATTCGTCTCTTCGTCTACTAAAATTGAATGAAGTAATGTACCCTTTTAGCAAAAAATCATCACGATACACGTCATAGAAAAAAAAATCTTTTTAAATTTTGCATAATACTATTCTTTGTAGCTTGTGTATTATTTGTTTTCGGCCTCAATAGTAAGATATCATGAACCATAAATTTATTAGACGCTTTCAAAATATCTATTTCGGATCTTTTGTAATAGACTTGTAATCACAAAAATAATGGTTAAACTTTACTTGTTATCAGATTTAAGTGTTCCAACATTATCTAAGTGATAAATCATATTTCGCGTTAAATTCATTTTGTCAATCTGTAATGACAAATGACAGCTGAAATAAATCTTCATAAAATTACTAAAAAGTTATAGGTAGCTATTCAGAATTAATTTCCATCTTTTAATGTCTTGGTCATTTATTAGTTAGTCTAAAAACTTTTAATGGGTCTGTCTGTCTAGAATTTTAACGTTAAGAACTCAAGGTTTTTGTAAAATCTACGATTAAGTTTTTATTTAGAAAATAAATTTAATTAACAAAAGGAATTTAAATCAGTTGAATCTGGTTTTGAGTTATTCCCGGCGATGAGGCTGATTTCGGAGATGTCATGTTGTTATAATAATTTGGAACTCATATCGAGGGAAAGCAAATACATAGTTTGCAAAATTTGTCGCAAGAACACGTCGGAGAGTAGGTCTTCAATGCCTAAGTGCCTTTGATGTAGACGAGCGTTCACACAAGCTCGGCAAATTAGATCTTTAACGAGGACAACTGACTCCATAGAAACTTATTATAGGTAAGTGATTCATATATTCATAAGGAGAATAAATAACGCTAAACATACCTGTCCAGCAATGGAGAAGCAAAGAAGGAGGAACAGTTTAAGTGGTACAGTAGCTTTGTATGATTTATGTGTCCACAGCCGATGTGCTCCACCAGTGATTCCGAAGCCAGACGCTATGTACATGATGAGAGCTTGAACAAAAGAATTTCTTATCAGCACGCATTATATAACCAGCTATAATTCGATAGGTATTGCTTCTAATACTACTGAATTGAATAAAGAGGCCTTAACGAAGGTCTTCAGGACCTAAGACAATCTCATTTGGTAGTCGTCGTACCTGCTGATTGATGAGGTTCTGGCGCAAGCTTTCTTGGTCAGGTTCAGTCGCCTCGCAAAAGCCAAATCAATAGAAAGCGTGAGAGTCGGGATTCCTGACTCCAAAGTACAAGATTTGGCGGTAACGGGGACTAACACTATGACGAAGATGATGTTTGCCGAATTTAAACATAGATTTTTCTGTACAGCCCCTCTAGAAAATGTGGTAATTCGTTGGCCAGCGTATAGTAGGATAGAATGACGAATATATGGAATTTGACGTATATTACTGTCGTCGACGCATGTCAAACGAATAGGAGGCAAACTATGCTTTCGTAAAACCTCAAACTTCTAGTGAAATGAGAGGGCTTCAAATAAATATTCTACTTACATACATTAGTTAAATGAAATTAAGAAATTAATATTGCAATCTCTGCTATGCTATAATAGAATATGTACTATCTAATGAGCTTTGAAACTACAGTTCTACGAATATTGTGTTTGCAATCCTAATATGGGCAAATTAATATGTGGAATTCACAGATAATTGTTCCAAGTCTGGGTGTATTTTGTGTTCATTAATTTAGTGTTTGTGAATTTCCCGCGAACCTGGTTCAATTCTCTTGTGTAGGAGTCGTCTGCATAAATCAAAATTGTCATACTTTCAGGGTACCTACACACTACGTAGGTATAGGTTCTATTTTCTTCGTGTTATGAAAAACTAAAAGAGTGTATAATAATAATTATAACACCATATTCTGACACATATTTTATGCACACGGGTGACGTTTACACTGAATCGAATCTACCACTTCTGTTATTGCATTCTCTACGATTTACCACTACGCCTTAGCCTATATAAACTTACCAAAGACTAGAGTCTGCCATTTCACAGGAAAAGCGAAATAATAACACCAGTAAACAGCTCCAATGTGGTAAAGAGCAACCAACATAACATTCAACCATTTTATCTCATTCTTAAACCCTAGATTCTTCTCGAAGTTTCGTACCAGTTCACTGAGAGAAAGGCCTCTTTTAATTTTAATATCCGTTTTATTGTCCATTTTAAAGTCCACCGGTCCCGTCGTGTTTGGAAGCCACCAGGATTTGATTTTATAACGTCGGTACTGCAAGCGACGTAAACTGTATACAATAGTGATGTTGCAATTGATTTAATATATTCAGGTAAGTGGGTGAACAGGCGTAGCGAGTATAATTTCAATTAGGATTCAGTGGAGTGAAGTTTCGAATCCAGCAGTACAGTCCAGTGGTTTCCCGATTAGTAGATACACTAGATATTTTATGCCAGTGGTGGCTCAAGTTCAATTGCCGCTCAAACACTTGTGACTTTGAAACTTTATCTACAGTAAATTAATTATCACTTGCTTTAACAGTAAATGCTAATATTGTGAGGTAGGTAGTTTGCAAACCTGAAAGTTTACTTGAATGGTAAGTAACTAATCTTTCTCACACTAAGAGCGTTTTCATATTATGCAATCCGATATCGGTGTCGGAGGCCGATCCGATATAAGAGGAAGTAAAATGTATGAAATATGTATTTATCTTTCACATGAATATGATATCGCAGCCGACACCGCTGTGTTGTCAGCAATCGGCTGTGGGTTATCGTCGTCCGACACCGATATTGGATCGGATAATGTGAAAACGCTCTAAGAGAAGGCCTTTATCATATTGGTCAGTTGTGGGATAGTTTATGAATACAAGGGACTACAACATGAAACTTACTTCTGGAATTTACACATAACGATAATTCGAAAAGTGGCATAATGTCATTTACTGGCTCGATTGCGGGATATAGACTCTAGACATGGTATGAATTTCTCGAAACTACAGGCCGCGACTTCGGATGTGCGCTTTATAGTTCGCCTCATAACTAGTATGCATAAAGTTAAGCTCCATTCTTTATTTGACACGTTACTGCTTCACATAGGTCCTAAATTAACTTCGTTTCCTTAATAAATTCTACCCATCCTCTTTATCTTTTCATCTACAAAAACTTCGACAGAATGCATATGCTCCAAGCTTCGAGATTTAATTTAATCTGGGCATAACCGTCGGGGTCCTAATCCAATATTTTAAGCTTAGATGGAGACGGCAATAAGGGTGCTAAGTAACATATGACCTACAATAAAAAGGAAGGTTCTTTGGTTTTCACCGTATGTGCGTGATTTTTTCATAAATTATACGACCGATTTGTATTCTTCTTTTGGGTTAATCTATTAAATTCAACATCAGAACTGTGTTGGGATAGAGCTCATAAGACAATTGAGGCTCTAATAGGAGATGTCTCTATATGTTTAAAACGGTCACTCATCCTAAGACTGAGCTACTCGGTTACCATTTAGCCACGAAGTGCGATTACGAGGTGTTATATATATTTCTTAATTAATTTTACGTTGTTACTAATAAAACTTTATCATGTACGAATGTCTACAAACATGTAAATACTCAACGGAACCATTTTCGTGAGAAATTTAAATTCATGAAATGTCTATTGTAGATAATTGGCTATTGTTGTCTGATCATTCCTATTAAAACTGGAGCTCTAACCGATTCAAAGTTACCGGATACATATTCAAATTGGTATTTAAAGTACCTTGGAATCGTAATCAATTTGAAACTATCCAATATACCTACTTATATAAGTATATACCTAGTTATATAGTTTTAAATTGCATATAATATGCATGTCGGTGACTGTGACTTTTGCCTATATTTCGTTACTTTTTTAATAATTAATAAACAACGAATTATTAACAACCATTATGAACCTGGAATTCCTTGCCAGCTCACGTGTCTCTTTCTTCCTCCAGTCCCGGGTCCTGTAAGCGGGGCGTGTAAAAGCATCTGATGAGGCCGTCAAGCTGAGTGCCACCATTATAACACGGTACGTGTCTATAATAGTGACCCTCTTTCCGGAGACATTGCCTTCAGCATACCATCAGGCGAGGTGAAATCAAATTGGCATGTCCTATATAAAAAAAAAGAATTATACAAAACGCTGACTGGTATCTATTATTACAAAAAGGCTATTGAGTATTCAATAAAATATCCCATTAATACATATTGTTCTAATAAACCTAATCCCGGTTACATTAAATTCAAAGCACTTTTGAGCATAGTGTCCGATATCCGGGATCTTCATTATTTGGCTTTTATGGAAGTGTGTGCCATGTAGCCTCCAACCCCGGGAGGAAAGTCTGGCTAAAAATGACAATATAATAAGTATTTTCTTATAAGCTTTAGATTACTCTTCAAGCATCGTAACTAGCTTTAGTAAGTCCTCAAGTATATAAGTACCTATTATCTTACTTCTACCGTTTTCCTTAACGTTTTATTCTCATGGAATAACTTTTCCACGATTCTCCAAAGAGTAAGTTACAATAATCTTAGAAAATCTGTATTAATGTTGGGGGTATCGAGTATAAACGTGGTTCCTTAAGGGGATTTATAGCCTCCAGTGGTGTTACTTATTACCGACCGACGCGTCGTAACAAAAGTTAAAAGGTGAATTTTATTTATCTTTTCTAAATCTTTCGAGGAATTTGGATTTTAGCACTTTGTACTTATTTGCCTTGTCTTCAAATTAAGTAATTTTTTTTTATACCACTTAGGTGGCAGACAAGCACATGGCTCACCTGAAGGAAAGTGGTTACCGTGGCCTATGGACGCGTGCAACACCAGGGGCGTCACACTCGTGCTGCCGACTCTGAAGAAACCTTCTAATGCCCTTCTTGAAGTGCCCCATATTGTAGTCGCTTGGAAAAATGGGAAGTGTTGGTTCCCGGTGGAGTAGGGCCATCCCATCTCTTCCTGTGGATGTCGTAGAAGGCGACTAAGGAATAGGGTTGTTCTCTATCCGACAGTAAACATACAGCACATGAATAAGTGCGGCTTGAAGGCAATAGGCTCGCCCCCTATTACGTGGGAAGGAAAATGATAGTTGGCGAAATGTGGGTGATAAGATAATACACCTTTACCTACCTCTTCGGGGATTTAAAATCGTGAATATATGTATGTATGTTAAAATTAAAGCAATTTAATTTCAAGACAAAGATATCTTAATATTTATTTTTATTTATTTTATTTAGGATTTATGCACATACAGAACAATATAATAAAAGATGTACAATGGAAGATGAAAATTTGTACATTGGTACTGCTTATTTCTATAAAGAAATTTCTCGCAGCAGACCGGCGAGAGGAGATCGTGAGGAACAAGAAAAGAAGTGTAAATGTGTGTATAATAACAGGAGAGAAAAACATTTTTTGTGTCATAACCTAATTTAATATTTCATGTCTAGGATTGTCAGCCTTGAAACTTTTAAGTACTTTGTTAATTAAACCACGATTTTAAATTTCGAAGTCGTTTGTTTAAAAGCTTTTTACTTCTTGATTTATTGAAGACTTTAAGCCGCGAATCTAAAATTAATTAGTTATGATATTTCGGCTTTGAGTGTTGACAGTTTCTAATTTAAAATCAAAACACACAGAAAATTATTCGTCATCGAGTCATAGAGGTCATCGATGACTGTACTTATATTTTTTAAAGTCTTCTTCATCCTAGCTTTTTTGCGGATTTGGCTGGACTTTGATATTTTCCGTGTAGCGACTGCCATCTGACCTTCACGACCCAATGGCGATATTGGGTGATATCAAAGCATTGCAGCTATACCAATTATTGAACTTTTTAGGGCTCCAACTACCCGTAACGACTGCCATAGATGTTCGTATGGCAACCAGGACCGACGGCTTAACGTGCTCTCCGAGGTACGACCAGACCAATACAAATACCCATAATCTTGCATACAAATATTTGCACTGAGTGGGGATTGAACCCGCTCCTCTTGCGTAGCGGCCGCGTTCACTACCACCACGCGACAGAGACTGTTTTTTTTTTAAATTCTTGTTCATAATCGCTAGCCTATAAACGAGATTTTCAAATTCAGTATTTCGTGATCGCTCTATTATGGATTCATTCATCTCCATACCGGTGGCAAATGTGTCTAATATACTTCAATTTATCGCCTGTTCGCGTATTCCAAATAAATGGTACAGAAAATTGCAATGATTGCTTGTCGAGAGATCTATTACCCTCACAAATTATAAATCACTCCCGCTGGTGGCGCGATTCGACGTCCAACCAATGAATGGTAAATCGTACCATTAGATTTGAAGTTCAAAGTTCCTGGAGAGTTTCTGGTGCCTTTGCAGAATCTGAAACAAAGGCTTCAATTAATCTTAGTGTTGTTTCCAATATAATTCTCAATGTGAATGCTTCAGTAGGAGGACCACGCCAGCTCAAGGTAGTGTATCTGCCTATACATTTTTATCAAACTAGCCATTTATGTTCTAATCCACTTCTTCAAGAACCTATTATTTAGAAGAGTTTCACTCAAAGATTTCATCTTTGGTAGTAGATATTATAAATATATTATAATTACCTGTTGTAGATGGCAAATTTTGAAGCTAAATAAACGCAAGATAAGTAAATGAAATTTTAAACAATTAGTATGCTATTATTGGCGACGACGTTCATTCTGGATCGTGATCCAGCGGGGAAATGTGGCAATTGTGATGGGCACCTTCCTGTTGGTCAAAGTGTTCCCTCTATAAAGGGTCTGGTCAAAGGTTCAAGTTTCATTCTGGATGTTTGTCTCTGTAGCCGTCCTTTTTTTCATTAAAATCTTTAATCACCAGATAGTGCGATACCGACCGCCTCCGTGGCGTAGCGGTAGTGGCGCGGGTTCGATCCCCGCTCAGTGCAAATATTTGTGTTCATGAAATATGGGTATTTGCATTGGTCTGGTCGTGCCTCGGAGAGCACGTTAAGCCGTCGGTCCCGGTTGCCATAAGAACATCTATGGCAGTCGTTACGGGTAGTTGGAGCCCTCAAAAATCCAAAAACAACGGTCTAACTGCAAAGCTTCGATATCGCCTAATGTTAACATTTGGTTGTGGAGGTCAGATGACAATCGCTTCACGGAAAATATCGAGGTCTAGCCAAAATCGTAGTTAAGACTGATAAAGCGGATCCCAGACTCCGAGCTGAAAAAGCTTCGGATGCGACTGGGAATTAACGCTAAGAGGAAGAAGTGCGATACTCACTGTGTTTCATTGCATAAAATGATGGATGCAACACATAAATATGCAAACACATTCTAAACAGTTGTTGAATAAAAGTAATATATTGATATACCTAATATCGCCATTAACATGATATAAGACCACATTTCGATACATGAATAGCGTTCGTGATGTTTCATACTGAGCCAGTATTAACCACGAATATATTAGCTCTTTCTGATAAAGCCCGTGTGTGTAACGTGATAGAGCAATAATATATAATCGGACCTCCATTACCCTTGAGGATAGATGGAGATGGAACTCACAATCGCCGGTTATGTTAGGTTAAGATTGATTAGGATAACATTCCGGTTGTTTGTAAAGGGAGCAACTAAAATGTTACACTGTTCACACTAATATTTTTCTAAGTTTTGGAGATATTTTTATTCTAAGATCATTACCCGCGTGGTATTTTGATCCCTTTCCGGAATCCTTGGTAGCTTATTCCCGGGATAAAAAGTACTAGGTATGTGTTATTCCAGACTGTACATAATCTACTCTGTACGAATTTCAGCCGGATCTATCCAGCCGTTATAGCGTGATTAAATACCAAATATCCAAACATCGTCACAAACTTTCACATTTAACAGTCAAACGTATTAAACTTGTTAGTAAAAGGTGTTGTATGAATCTTGTTGCAACTTTATTAGAAAAATCTACTTGCTGTTAGTCTCAGGTACAATTTTCACATCATATTTGCCCATACTAAGCCAAAGTCTTTAACAAAGTGGGTATTGTCCTTTAAAAATAGCCGTGCTCCAGTAGTAAGGGTGTTTAATGGATCCATTATCGATAAACGTTTCGTCGCTTTAGCGGCCCTTATCTACGTTCTAAACGTTCCCAGATTATGCTCTGATTTCCCTATTTATTTTAATATTCTGCCGTAAGCGAAATAATTACCAGCTGAAATCTGTTAAGGTAATCTAGCTGTTTTAATATGTAGATGCAGTGTGAACAGTTATTTGTATGAGTTGTTATTCACATTGTCAAAATCCTTATTATTGTCAGGAATAACAGTAATAACAGTGTTTTGTACAGCGTGAATCCACCACTACTCTTATTTTCGTAGCCCAAGCCAAACTCATCTGCCAGTCGGTACACCTACAGAGCAATGGTTTTCTTCGCCTTCTCAAACAGTACTACCGTCAATTCTCAGTAACTACTTTATTGCGAAGAACTCCTTAAGAATTTCTGATAATCTTATTACTATTACTATCCTATCCTACTAGGTACTACTCTATTTTGCTAATATCATAAATGTCAAAGTTTGTGAAGATATTTGGATGTTTGTTAATCAAATATCACGCGTCACGCTCAAAGGATTCAATATCTGGTTATGTTACAGGGATAGATTATGGTTTGGAATAACACATGACCTAATTTTTATCCCTGAATTCCACGCGGGTGGAGCCGCATCCAACAGTTAGTAATCCATAGTTGGGATAGAAGAATACTAAGTAAACTCTATAAATACCGTCAGTTAGCAGGCTGGGGTCTTAGTTACTAAACATAATCAACATTTGTTCTGAGCTTATGCTAATGTCTTGCTCCGAACGCTTAGAACCATTAATGTGGGTTAATAAGCTCTTACATTAGCGGCTTTAGGGTTCTTCTCAATGGTAAATGCTAAGAATTCGGAGTTCTTTGCATTTATTTAGACATTCCTTATATTACCATACAACGCGGTAATGGCATCAGCCTTTTAGGAACGTTGCACTGGATTGTCCGCTGGGATATCAGTGAGGAGTAATTGGATGGACATTTTGGAATTTTTTATCCAATATACTGTTCCGATTCTTAGCAAATCAATCTTATCCAAACATACTATTGTTAGTGTAAAGTAGTAGGTGCATTGTGTCAGTCTTTTCCTCTCCTTCAAAAATATGTGTTCGACTGAAGTGTCACTTATCGTGTCAAAAATTCCTTCAAGAATCAAGCGGGCTATTTTCTTTTCTTTGCCGCACTATAAAAACTTGGAATTCTTTACCAGCAGACATGATTCTCTCTTCCCACAGTCCTGACTCCTATAAGGAGGAGTGTCTGATGTGACCGTCAAGCCGAGTGCCACCATTGTAGCATTACTGGTATCCGTAATGTTCACTCTCATTTTTAAGACTATACCTTTAAATTCCCATCAGGCGAGGTAAAGTCATATTGGCGTCAAAGTTATAAAAAAGAGATAGATTTTATCACACTTTTTTAAAGCTTTTACGATTGGTAAATTTTAATGATTTCTCTTTGTCTACTAATGCCTTTGAGCTCCTCGCTTGTCCGATTCTCACCGACATGAATAAATGACGGGCCAATTAATCTGCGAGATACAGAGTTGAAGACGCTTTTTGTATTTAGCGTAAGTTTTTACCACCTCGAATAGCCGGATTAGAACAGTGAGAAGAATTTCAGGCGTTTTCTTTTTAGTCTTTTAAGACGTCTTCTTTTTTCTCTATGTTGGGTAGACATTCATTAATTTTGAAGATTCAATCTGAAATCAAAATCAAGTCGTTATTCAACGTCACAAAGTTGGATGTACAGGGCCCTTGCCAACATCTTTGAGGCTAACCTCAATCCAAGATTTTCTTTCAGGGTTGGGCGGTCAGATGGCAGTCACTCCCGAGAATGTCAACTTTAATAAAAAGATTATTTACATTGAGTGGGAATCAAAGTCCAACCTATGAATTAGCAGTCGAATGCTCTACTACCTCACTATACAGGTTGTAAGATAAGGTTTTAACTTTTTTAGAGGTTAGACTTTAATGCCACATTAAAGTTACCGAGGTCACATAAGCCTTCGTGGCCTCTTTTAATGAAATACGGCCTAGAAAGACATGACGAACACTATAATAGGGTGAAATTAATCCCTCATGTGACAGCGCTCTAATAAGGCAAACAGTAAAAGTCGTGGCCGCTAATACCCCAGTTTATTACTTTACGCATAGATGTGAGGCGAAATGGATTGCGACGTCGATTTATGTGGCAACCCTGCGCCGATAAAGACATAAACAGCGTTATGAAGGCACCCCTGCTGATAATATTTGCTTGTTATTGTTTCCTATCGCGTTTACGCTCGGCGAGGAGCGCCAAACGGTATAAAATGCAGATACACAGAGGTGATTTGATAATAAACTCGCAACGAGTTTGATAAATCGTTCAGATTGGATTTGGAAGATGGTGTTTTGAAAGGAAATGTGTTTTGATAAACTTTTAAGGTGATGTAAAGCTTCGAAAACAAATCATCCCGCCGCGACGTTCGTTATAAAGTTCATATTTTCAGCGCATAATTTCAACCCGATAGATTTTTAACTCATCAGATTTGCAACTCGATATAAATTAATATTGTCACAAAAGTATACAGTGACGACGATAAGTCACAATGACTAATGTTGTGATCACAACGATCCACAGTGACAATGATCCTTCGAAGCACCAGCTATATTACGTATTTTCATACAAAATCTTGCACATAAGTTATTTCGTCGTCCTAGCAAGTATTCGGAACTAGCAATCTTAGCTGTTCAGACGCAGTCCTTCAAAAAGTTATTTACTGCCCCTAGAGTTCCTTTCAGTTATAGATGAAAATATTATAAGTAGAGCAGCGTAGCACTTTTAATTAGAACTGCCAGCGTATTCACTTGAGAATAATATATTATCTTTCAGTCACTACCATCTCAGCGTTGGGTTGGGTCATAGATGCATCCCAAGCCTTTTCGTGGGCCGTGTCCAACTGTCCATTGTCTTATCATAATATACAAGTACCTAGTATAAAATTTACCTTAACACATATTAATGATATCAATTTCAAAAGGTTCTAAAAAGACAAAACTGACTGTCCTATACGAAAGCATAGACATACACACAATCATGCCTCTATCCCCGGAGGTTTAGGCAGAGGTACACCCAATCATTGTATTCGGTCCCACGTAATAGGGGGTGAGCCCATTGCCGTCTTCCTGGCACTATTGTTGACTCGAGCCATGCATCTGAGGCTGAATCTGAGCAGTAAATATCTGCCTGATATTAAACGGCCCTATCCCTTAATCACCTTGTATGACACCGCATGAGAGGAGATGGGGTGACCCAAATTCTACTCTACCGGAAACCACGTGGCCTGTACGAAAAACAGACAAAATTTTGAAATTAACCGAAGCAAAACTTTATATAGCTAACAAATTGCCACTATATTGTAGTATTAAGCCCAGTGTGTGCAATGCACGAATAAAAAAATATTTATACGAAGCTTTTTCACACTGACACATGTGCGGTGGAAATAACCTACATTCACACGGACTTTGTTTCGGCGGATTATCCATGCAAAAGTTTCCGTTTAATCGTATTTCGTTATTTAAATGTTAAGAACAAAATAGTAGCATTTACAGGGAGGGAGATATTTACGTCAAGAATAATAAAGTAAAATAATCTAAACTTATTCCCTTCGTTTATTTGCCTGTACCCAACACAAATCCATACATTCCAACCATTAAAAATTACCCTGAGTAATACATTAACATTATTTGAAATTCCTATACAATTTCCTCCCAAATAATCCAACAATAACATATCGGTACTGATAATAGACCAATACATTTATTTGCCCAAATAAGTAAGCACAGATTAATTGTGTACCCGTAACAAATGACTCGGAACCTACATTTACCCTTTTTAATACCCATGCTCATAAAAAATGTAAGTTATTTTACTTACTCGGGGTTTTATTAGGAACAATAATTTAACATGTGAACAAAAAAATATAAGATTTATGAATCACTTCGGCTGGACATAATTCATAAACATCTGTCGCGGCAATAAACCTTTAACGATGGTACACTTTCCGCTTGCCTTACCCTGCGTGCTTCATATACCAGACAAAATTGTACCTTAGTTGTGAAGGAAGATTTGTTACTAAATGTTTGTTATAAAATCTTACGTTATACGTGAGTTTACTGGAATAACGCTGTAAAATATTTGGTAGAATTCCGTAAGTCATTTCTTTTTTTACATTTTATATATCTTGAAAAATCGCCTAAAGAAAAAAAAAAGGAGCGTGTGTGGACACTAGTAGCTAGTTAAAATATTATGATAACTAAGTAATTGTCTCTCTATGAACAAATCTTTCGATTAACAGAGTGAGTTTCGCAAATTATGTTGCAGTTTCATTCTTTTGAAGACATCTTTTAATAAACTCTCTGTCGACACACTCGACTTCATTTCTGACAAGTAAAACGATAAAAGAGTCGAAGTTCTGACGAATTTGACAAACGCTGCACTTCAATTAAACTCGAAACCAAGTATACGTCGAACGTCGTTTTTGAGATCACTCGTATTACGTAGTGCAAATAGCGTGCCTTATACCATTCTCTTTTATTACACACTACGTTGCTTTAATTTAGTCGAGTGAAACGACTAGTTTATTGTTCAAATTATGACTAGGTACGAGTAAGTGCATCAAGCTTTGTTGATTCTCATACATTTTGTTGTTAAACTTAGTCGAGTGAAACGACTAGTTTACTGTTCAAATTATGGACTAGGTAAGTAGGTACGAGTAAGTGCATCAAGCTTTGTTGATTCTCATACATTTTGTTGTTAATACTGTCGTAGCCCATAATTATAATCTCTATGAGTTCATATGAGATTACATTCCAAACTACGCATCAATGTCGCAGCAGTAAGACAGCAGCAGCAGTGCTGCGCAGCAGCGTCGCGCCCAACACCGCCGAGACTGGCCGTAGTGTAGTGTAACGCATGGGTTTGAAAGTTACCTTCATTTATGAAAACTCAAAATCATCAACTTAAAGCAAATGAATAACTACACAACAACACATCACGATGAGCAAACCAACACTGCTACTGCTACCCTACTCAGAATCAGCATGGCAGGTAGCACTGCTGCGCAGCTTCACAGAGGCAGCACTGCTACGTCCTGCAAAGTTCAGAATCATACCTTTATACTCTGAATCCATGCTGGATAATCAAATTGTAAAACAAAACTTTGCGTACATAAGCAGGTAGGTACTTAAAACGTTGCGCTATCCAAGTTATTCGGTCCTAAACAAGCATTTTATTTTAAGTACTTATGTAGATATTAGCGCGCTTTGATATGAAGCTAAGGTACCGCCAAAAGTTTAGCCTGGCTGACACCAACAGAATATATAATGGAGAGAGTGTACCTTCTCTTAAATTCCTTCTATTGTGTAATGTCACCGCTCTTAATAGGAATATATGTTATATAATAATAGTAATGGTTCACGTTTATTTTTCTGGTTTCTTTGAGTCATTTTCATGTTCACATAGTGTGGTAAAATATGTATGTTATTCAAAAGGTGTGTGTAATGCTACTGTTCTGTGCGAGTTGAGTAGAACATTATGAATATTATCGTTGTTTCCAGTCGGCTTCTTCAAGGTGCTTTTCAAACTTTTTATTTTTCATAATGTAGACAAGACCGGTCTTGAAGAGAGTCTCTTCATGTAAATAAGAAACACGTTTTGAGGGAATGTTTTCTTTGTTATGTTAATGTATCGGTCATCGGAATATTGATATGCAGTAAAGTATTGGTTTTGAACAATTTTTTGTAGGGTGAAGTCTCCTTGTATCGGCCACGTCCTAATATCGGCCTTTTCGAGAAAATGGATCATAACTATGAAAATAACCCTAAAATTATGATCGTTTTTATGCAAAAAGCGACTCTATATCCATACGAATAACGTCCCATATTTTGGTGCGGGTACCTCCACATTTGAACGTTCAGGTGTTAATAGAGCACGCGCAGGTACCGACTTGTGTCGTTTGTTGGCATTTCCGAGTCAAATCCCGGAGTCGACGCACTCCGTTGAAAAGTATTTGAATGGAATTAAACATACCTATGGTATTTTATATTATTTTATAATAAAGAAAAACAGTCGAAGTATCGTTTAGGTAGTGTGTTTTTAAATTTATTTGTAGTTTTTATGAAATAATGGGGGGGTCGAGATTAGGGATCTTTATTTTGGATAAATCTCAATATCGGCCACCTGGTCGATATTGGGGAAATGCATGAAAACACTAAACTATATGTTTAGCTATTTTATATATTAGCAGTAACATTAATAAGGTTAAAAATGAAATAACAGCTCTGTTTGATGACTGGATCCTAACATCGGCCGCCTAAAAACTTTTTTAGCCAGCGACGGCCGATATCTAGACAATCGATGCGTAATAACGGCCACCTTAGTTTGTATTGGGTACTTACTTTCCTACAACATTCGAACTTTACAATAAATAGCTACGTGGTGAAAAATGAACAAATACTTAGGTATTTTAATTTTAGTCAACAGGTAGGTATGCCATAATGATGTCCCAACAAAAAGAGAAAGGTTTCAAACCTATGGTTATATGACCATAGGTTCTATGACCCCTACAGGTTCTATAACCCCTATAGGTTCTATGACCTCTATAGGTTCTATGACCCCTATAGGTTCTATGACCCCTATAGGTTCTATGACCCCTATAGGTTCTATGACCCCTATAGGTTCTATGATCCCTATAGTTTCTATGACCGTAGTAGAATAAGAGATGGAATAAATGCCGTTCAAAGAAGCAGGCAGTAACACAATGCTTCGATGTTACCATTGGGCTTGTGGAGGATAGATGGAAGACGTTTCGCGGAAAATATCGAGGTCTAGCCATATCCGCAGTTAAGACTGGCAAAGCGGACCCCAGAATCCGAGGTTTAAGCTTCGATTGCGACTGGGAATTAATGATAGGATGAAGTAGAAGAAGAGTAGCATTTCGACAATACGAAATTTTCAGGATCACTTTACAAGACAGACTTCCTAGAAGAATAGATACAGAGAGAAAGAGAAATCTGGACAATAGAATATAAAACATAAACCAGTCAATTAAAATAAAACTAGTAGATAGAAGACGAAGAGTATTAAAATAGAAGAAGAGAATATTAACGGACAGCGTAACTGACCTCATGATTTACCTTTTTAAGAAGAAAATTTGAAAATTCTTTGTGGTGGCTGTGAAGTAGAACTAATTAGTGATGTCGAAAAAGATGAAGCCAAAAATATTAAATGTGACATATGCCCCAAATGGTTCCACTTAAAGTGTACAGTTCATTGTGGGCGAAATTATATTGATGTGGCTGAAGAAAATTTTACTTGCCGTCACTATTTTCTGCATTTAAATTGAAAAGCCTTTGAAGAAAGTCGAGTTTCCTGTTGACTTTATATAATAATATTTTTTCTTTATAATTATATATTTTGGAAATCTTTATTTGTCTTAATTTTTTTTAATCATTGTGATCATTAGTTTATAATAACAGCAATTACTGTAATTTTTAAGGCTGAGATATAAAGAAAAGACATATTAATGATAGATAAGCGTTAAAAAAAATATTTGAACCTGAATTGGAATATAAAACGTTACAATTTGTTACTTTACTTAGTTTTATTGACCTAAATTCACGTTGGAAAAGGTATGACGATATTAGGGTCACAGGCGGCAGAAATTAGGGTGTTAGAGGCCGATATTAAGGGAAATCGACATACTCGGAAAAAAACATCTATATTTTCAAAAATAACAAAGAATTGGTAATTTTGCGAATGTAGTAATTGAGTTTCAGTATCCCTCTACCCAAAAAAGGCATTGCAAGAAAGTAAATGCTATAAACCAAAAAATTACAATCAATCAAAAGTCAAAAAATGTTGACATGGCCGATATATGGTGCCACCACCCTATTCATTATACAGGCTACACAAACAAGTTTATTCATAACAATTTTTTTAAATAAACATTTAAAACGAAGAAAAAATGATAAGTATAAAACTTTTTAATTATAGCAAAAACAAAACATTTTCATTCAATAAAAGAGTTTAACACTTAGAAGACTACGTAGTTAAAAATTTAAAATCTCACGGAAATTTCAACCTTTGAAAAGAATAAGGCGTTTCATTTGATAGCTTTTCGATATTCTTCATAGGAAATGCTTTGTGAACTTCAACTGGTGCTGGCCGAGTGTGTTTTATGGCTAAATATAACAATACCTTCAGACTGTTACGACGGAACATTTACGATCTGCGTTCAAAACAGTTTGACTTGTATACAAGTACTATTGGCACTGGCAAGTCTATTTGGATAAATTATATTTAAACTGTTAAATAAAAGGGTTCTTCTCTTTCCAATTTATATATACCTATAAAGAATACAAATATTGAATGGGCAATTTTGTAAGTAATTATGATAGTCATCAGATAATGATAAATCAGCTAGAAACGTGGCTACATTCATCCTTTCTACAAGTTAAAACAGATTTTAATAACAATGTTTTTAGATAGTTTTGTATTGTTTGTACACTGTACAGGTACCTAAAAATTCGAAGACTATTTATTGATTTAAAAATTCATGCACATATTATGGTGTGGCGAAGAGAAAAGAGGTACCGAACCGATTGGTTCTTGGATGGTTGCTTGCTCCGTAAAAGGGTAGTGAATAGTGATACCACAGCCCTACATATGTTATTCTATATAGTTTTATATACATTTATAGAAAAAATAAACTGTCATTAGAAGAGCATTGCGTAGCTTGTCTTATATATATAGAAGTAGGTTCATATAATATATTATGTAGCCACTCCTATTTACATTTAATTAGTACCTCAGTAAATTGAGTGCCCTAGTCAATGAAACAGAATGTTTGTGTGCGATAAATTACGTCAGCATTGTGCAACCTGCCAGCTCGGCCCAGAGGCCCTTATCATCTAGAAAGGGATGCAAATTTATTGGTTCGCCCTTTACTTGTTTGCTTTTATACAAAGAACCAGACTGACTTTTGTATTGAACACTTTGTTCAAATTTAATTAAGCCCATAAGTTAATTTTCGGATCTTAAGATTTGAATTTAAGATTCTGGATTCGATTTTTAGAATCTTCAGGTTATTTTATTGACCTATCTGGCTAGATGAAACCTGATAGATTGACTACCTGGTAGGTACCTGCTAAAGCATCAAAAAGTAGCTCGATAAACTGAACGTAGACGGCATATATTGGGAGAGACCAGAGAGGATTGTTGTAGGCTAATTGACGGATTGATAGTTGATTTTTCATGAACAATCAATGAACAATGAACAATGAATGAACAATTGATTGTTCATGAAACAAATTAATGTAGCATTACTGTAAAAGTTCGTTCTACACAAAACAACAGACGTGTCTATGTTCTCAAATATTATATTTCTAATGGGTTACAGTGATAGCAATGTGACTCTTTACAGTAGATTATACTAATGATGCTTCTATTGATTTTACTAGTTGTGTAATCTAAGACTTTGACTATCTCGGAGTCTATAGCACCACTATTCTCAGAGCCAATCTCTTCAGTTAACTTTGATTAGAACTGTAGAGAGAAACAAATTATTTATAATCAAATTACCTGACTGAGGTTCTTAATTGTGATGTTGTTACACTGTATTTCTGTCTATTTCAGAGCACAAACTTCTTAGAATACTAACGAAGTATTTTATCTTAAGTAAATACGGGAATGACGAACTAGCTGTTGCCTGCGGCTCCGCCCGCGTGTATGTCGGTTATCGCGACCAAACATAGCCTATGTTTTTTCCCAAGGTGTAATATATCTCTGTACTAAAGATCGGTTCAGTGGTTTAGGCGTGAAAGCGTAATAGACAGACAGAGTTACATTCACATTCAAAATATTAAGTATGGATATGAATATTGATTTCTCGAGATCTACGAGAAGTCTGGACCATAAACCCTAGTATTTATGACGCCTACTAAAAATATATTTCCTACCGTTTTCAGCTTTTTCACTACCAAGTAAAATCATGATTCATTTACAGAATATGACGTGCGTGTGGATGAAGACAAATATCCGTATATTTGTGTTTACAGTTGCAAACGAATCGTAAAAGTTTATTGAAAGAGAAGGATTGCTTCGTGAAATCTGTCAATATACGTTTGTATGATGTGTGCGTACTGTGTTTACAACTATTACTATGATAATAGCGATGTTTTATCCAATATAACGAGATTTTCCAAGACATTTCCGCATTCACAGTCATACTACTCACACTCTTCCGCGCACAAAACGGATCACGGCTGGATAAGGAAAGTACATTTCCCCCTTCTCGCCGTGCTAGTAGCAATTTTAGTGTTGCATTTTTAGTTTTGTAGATAGAGACTATAAAATACGTTCACACCTACGCAGTTTGATGATTCATAATTTAATATCATTTATGTTTTAACATAAATCGTTACACATAAATATAAATGATGTGTAATGAATCAGTGTGATTCGAGCGAGGGCTCCGGGCTGCACACAGTGCACACCCTCTCCGTCTAAGAGTGGGAGTTATCTATGGGGATATTACACACGTTAAAAAACGATGTGTAATGTTATCTGTATGTTACTTATATATACACAAGTATATAAATAGTTTTTCTTCCACCTTTCGGAGTAATACACAAAGTAATATGAATTCTTCTCCTGAAACAAGAACTCATCGCTCAGTGACGATATGAGTTCTTGTGAAGGAGAAGATTTCATATTGCTTTTCTTTTTCTTCTTCTTCAACTCGAGAGCTTCGTGTTACGTCATCCATTGACGTAACACGAAGCTTGCGAATCATGTTTATTAGATAACGAATTCTGAAAGACATTTTAGTTCATTCTGTATTTTTTTGTTTGGTCAAAAACCGATTACATTACAAGCCCCAAAGAGGAGTAAACGTAAATAAATTATTGAATCCGTAATCCGTGTAAGTCGTAAAATCTTACCTAAAATGTAAACCAAAACATAAAGCAGAAGGCTCGTAAATCAACCCACGGATCGATCTCCATACGCAACCCATACACACATACCTACATACAATTACTGCCGGTGGTAGTACGAGGTGCCTACAGACTCTATAGAAACATGGCTTTGTTATTCAGGGGCGGTGATAACACTTACTTTGGCGCATCAGACTATGAGAGCCTGCCCCGTATTCGGCGCACGGCTGGCACATAAAGTTTCATGGGTAACTTATTGCGTATTTGTGTCGAAAACCAATTACCTACGCAGGATTTCGTATCCCTTCTTTTACGAAAAAAGGTACGACACGCTGAATTTTAACTCAGAAAATTAATATCGGCCCTCACGTTCCATTTTGAGGCCGTGTTTGTGCTTAATTTTTTATTAAAAGTTTTGGGTTTTTATAGCTTCTAGTTTAGTGATCGGAATCTTGGAGTACGGTTTGAGGAATTTTAGTATTTTGTTCTTATAAATTGACGCCTGTTTATCGACAGAAGGTTTGGCAGAGATGTATGATAACTTATAGCTTCCAGCACGATGTACAAAGGGTAAAACTTTTCTTAAACTGGAGAATTGCAAATATTTCAAAAAGGAGATATTATATTACCTACTTTTAAGGAGGGATTTGATTAATATCAGTAGCTTGAGATGTCACGGGTCATGTCTCTATAACTGGTATCGATTGGAATGAATCCTTTAACTTACTCTAACAGTTCAAACAAGGGATGCATGCAGATGAACTTTGAAAAGTTAGCGGGGCGTGACTGGGATTTTAGTTTGAACCACTGGTGTTAAAGGCCATTTCAGTATCAACTCATCTACTCGTGTGATGCTTTGAAGCAATAGGTAATAAAATGACCCAATCATGTTTCGGCTTATAATATAACGCAAGTTAGATATTTATGTTCATGGGTGTAAAACCATATTTATAATTATAGAAGTAAGTAAACCAGCTTAGGTTTTATTGCGAAAGTTTCTGTATATAGCACTTGAATGGATTTTGGCACAGAGATATTATCCATATCCATACTTAATATTATAAATGCGAAAGTAACTCTATCTGTCTGTCTGTCTGTTACGCTTTCACGCCTAAACCACTGAACCGATTTTGATGAAATTTGGTATAGAGGTAGAGGAGACCTTGAGAAAGGACATATGCTATGTTTGGTCGCGATAACCGACATCCACGCGGGCGGAGCCGCGGGCAAAAACTAGTATTATTATAGTCTGAAATGTACGATGCCTTTTTTCCTCATTTTTATCCACCTAGTAAAATTAATTACCTACAATACAGAAATGGACAATTAATTACATACCTTATTAGAAAGTTAATGATATAAAAATACTTTATTAACAACCTCTACGGCGGCGTAGCGTACTGGTGTGTGGGAGGTTGCGGATTTGATTTATAATAATAATATAATAATATAGCCTTTTTATTTCTTGTTTTACATAAGTTGGTACCTACTTATAATTTCTACAGTATGCACATATTTAAGTTAAATTTGTAGGTTAGTTTTAGATAAATGTTAGTTTGGTTAAGTAAAAAATAAATATAATAAAATTACACAATTTTAGGTTAGTTATAGGTTAACAAGAAACCCCGGTTTGAGTAAAGGCCTCCTCCAAAGATGCTCATTCTTGTCGGTCTTGTGCTATGGAGCACCAGTCTAAAAGTGCTATGTTCTTCTATTTTGTTACCCTGTCGTCTTACTTCTGAAATTCCCATTATATCATAGTTAATTTTATTTAAGCTTTCTTCCAGTTCTATTAGTCTTTCATATGATAGTAGGGTTCTGACGTTGAATGTTATAATATTCAATTGACGATTTAACTGTGTGGGTTTTTTCCGAATTTTTGAAGATAAACTTGAGTTTTCTATCTTTGGAGGGTTATGGTCATAAACTTCCACGGGGACCAGCCGGGTTGGAAGATTTTTTGTGTTTTTTAATGAAGTTTGTTTGTTTGTGGTATCAGTTTGCAGAGAGGAGGTTAGTTGCTATGTATTTTTGTTTATTGTATTTTTATTTGTCAAGAAGTTCAACATGCTCGGTTTCAGAACTCCTTCAGTGGCACTATTTGACCTTGTGGTCTTGATTTTTGAGCCAGACGGTTGTTGTCTATTCTTTTTTGTTTTATTTTCTTGAATATGATTATTTTCCGGGGATATCGAGAGATTTCGCTTGTTTCCTATGTTCTTTTTGTCTAGTATAATGATTTTATCATATTTTATTATGGCATTGTTTCCTTTTTCTCTCTCTGTCTTTAATTGCTCTTGTAATTCTTTTCTTTTATTTAATATATAGTGTGGATAGTCTTCTTTTATGTAGTATGCTGTGTCTCTCAGTGTAATTTTTTGTTTAAATATATCAATTTTTAATCCTAGTCTGGAAAAAGTGACAACAATTGGTCTAGGTCTATCTCCTTTTTGACCTATTCTCTTTAATGCTTGTATGTCTCTTTTTTCAATATTCAAATCAAAATGTGTTTTAATAAATTCAAATAGTATATTTTCCAAGTTTAAGTATGACGTTTCCCGCTCTTCTATTCCAAAAAATACAACGTTTCTTTGTCTTGCTTGTTTTTCCAAGTAATATAGTCGTTTTTCTTGATTTTCTACCTTTAATTGGAGGTTATCATACTTTTCTTCTAATGTTCTAAATTTTTCTTCCATAATATTATTTATATTTTGTGTTACTTGTTCTGTAACTTTTTCGCCGCTTTTTTGTATGGTGAGTTTTTGTTCATCCAGTTCTTTTTGGATCTGACGGAGTGCAATCATAATCTCCTCCATAGTTTCTGAGATTGATTTAAATTTAAATGTGAAATAATATGTAAAGTACTAGTAGTGTCCTCTAGTGGCTTTTCTTGAACTAATAATTCCGTCCAGGTGATGACCTCTGTTGGTTTCTTTAAAATTACTTAGGTGAACTATGTTTCGCGTTCTGCATGTAGTGCGTAGTACACGAAGGTTTCGACAGATGGCGTTAATATTCGATCAATGTATTGATATTTTGATGAATCATTTAGTGCAGATTTAGGTTATTTCTTCTGATATTTTTTGTGATTAGGTCTCAATAGTTCACTAGAATTCACTTATTGACACTTCATAATGGGGTTTGGTTTGTTTCGGTAATAAATTGCCGTATTTATTGACGTTTTTGTCTCGACAGTCTGGTACCTTCACTATAAAGTTATTCACTGTTTTTACACAATCAAGTTATTATTTCACTGGGTCCACAATATATGATGTAGATCAGTTGTTTATATGTCCGTATTATTGCAAAGCACTGGTTTTTAGGCACTTATTTTATTTTAAATTCCACAAAATACACAGAGCTGATGTTGAACTTGGCACAGTAGCGCCCCCTCTCCTCTTTGATTTATGCACAGTATAAATATTTGTAATGTAGGTACAAACTTTGTACAAACATTTACGTTGGGCTGGGGTGTTTCTATGTATATATTCACTAAAGAGAAAATTATATATTTAAGTAGATACGTTTATCTGCAAACTCATATTACAAGCTTTACTTACGAAAGTAAGCTGAACAGTGCTATGAGTATCTAGATACAAAGCTCTAGATAGCACTGTATAGTACATATAGTAGAATATTATATTATTACACAAGTGTCGTGTAGTGCATACTGTGGTCGTAATAAGGTAATGTAATTGTCTCCGCAAATAAGATGGTGTAACTAATACACCACGTATTAGTTACAGCATCTATTTGCTGATACAATTTGTAAACACAGTCATTGTAATTGCTTTGCGTATCAGGCTGGCAATGTAAATGTAGGAGCAGTAAATCTCGACGTACACACGCCTTACGCTGTTGTGACCGTAATGAATAAAGACATTTGAATTTGCCTAAGAGTCGTCGACGTGGACAATGTTTGCTTCCGATTGCATTTAAAGCTTCCATTTTAGAGCGCGGACCCGGCATCTAAAGGTTGCATTTTGGATTCACTCCTGATTGGTTTAGCTTGACTTTTACGGGAGCGACTGCTATCGGATCTTAACCTCCATATGGAGGGCTGCGTCAGAGTCCGGTCCGTTATTTAGCAGGCGTACCAGCTTGCAGGTGAGGTTTGGTTGCCCTCGAAGGTCTTTTTGGGATGCGATTCACCCAGCTATCATACCATCATTCTTTTACTTTTTCTTCTTAATGGCTTCTGCAGCAATAGCGCCGCAATTATCTCAATGTCAGATAGCTACGTTAGCCACCTCGTGGTCGATCAGGATGTGTGGTTGAATTTTACCCTTCGGCCGTCTAAGAAACCAGAGCTACGTAACTAGTTACTAACTAAACATAATTCGTCCTTGTACGATACCAGTTGCGTAAACACACGTTTTTTTACTTCGACGAAACTTTTAGGAGGCTCTCAGTGCTCTCACATACTTCAGCAAATCGAACTGTAATCTTTCATCTAAAGCCATTTGTTATCATAACTAAAAACACAGTCAAGTAATAATTACAGTTACCAACTATGAAATAAACCAAAAACACAACTTTCGGCTTTAATAATAACAACAGTACCATATAAAGTGGAAAAGCGACTACCGTTGGTATCCACATTTATAATCCATACAACCTCGGTCACGATTGAGAATCATCTTAGTTTATAATCCCAGTATTAATTAGTTTGTAACTTGTGCTATTTCAATGGTTTAAGGGCTCTTGTATAGAGAACGATCTCTATTAGTGTTTGTTTATTGGGGGAACTTTCCTTCTCTTTGTTATACTAAACTCAGTGGTACGTGCCATCTTTAAGTACCTCACTAGAGTAGTTCGGGGTAGTAAATGCAAATGTAATGCAAGTCTGGCATGCAATGTAGTGTATTATAGTAATATTTGGATTCCAGTGTTATAATGTCGGGGACATTGGATCGTTTTGATAATTGCTATGCCGATGACTAGGTACGCTGATATCAAAATTTTATTAGGTATATTATAGTTCGCTGATATCAAAATATCATTAGGTTACAGTTACTTTTATAGGGTCAAACAACACGTTTTATTCTTTTTTACTTTTTAGAGCGTTTTTTGTGTCGGGGTTTTTTATTTTCTATTATTTTCTTCGACATTTCCTCATTACACTCATCGTCTGAAGACTGTATTTGTTTCTCTCTAATTCAGCGGTACAAGAAATTATTTTCATTTTTTTAATATAGTTTTCCATCAAAGAAATGAAATAATAACTATTAATGAAGTCCCAGTTTTATAGGAGTACATACCCTTATTAAAGCACATATGTGTCAAACTTGGCCAGAATAGTAAACCCAGGGATACATGCCCTTTGAGATGTATATTAGCAACGCAGCATCCATCCGGGTCTAACGCAGCAATAAAGTTGACCGCTATTATGCTGTGAGTTACATCTCTTGTGTACAATAAGGTGCGGCGCAGACGACAGACTATCTGTGGCGGACTTTATGCCAGTAAAAAGATAATCTATACAGTAATGTACACGGCGCGCAAAAAGTTCGGTGTACAAAAAGTTCACATAATTGTGACAGATTGCGCCGCACTGCACCATGCAGATAGTGCACACTTTAGTCTGTGATAATAATGACAATCTCTGCATTTCCATACTGTGTACGTCCATAAAATTCTGCCGACAGAATGATGAAAGATGCGCGCCATCTGTGTGGTACGGTGCGGCGTGATCTGCCAGAATTATGCGGAGTTTTTGTAAGCCGAACTATGGTCCTGTGTTTTAGGTCATGGAAAAATTTGCAGTGAACTTTTTGTGCGCCATGCAGACCGTTAGTTTGTTATAGAATCGATCATGCAAAAAGTGTGTCGTCTGCGCTGCACCTTATATATACATTTATACATGTCTGTGTAGTGAGGATATCCTGTTGTGTTGTAACATATGATTCATGAACAAACTCATCCTGTATATGTGTGAGCGCGTATTTCGTAACTGTAATTTATTTCGTGGCCCATAAAGCAAAAATATCTTTACAAAAATTCTGCACATGAACACAAAAATAAATTATTTATCTGTCTATGTGTAGTGAAATAAAATAACTTTTGATATAATTTTATGCTTATTAATAACTGACAATCAAATAGTGGCGGGTCGCAAACCGGAGACTACCAAGATGAACCTATTCCTAACACAACCATGCATTTTAGCTGAAATCTTTAACAGAAATACAATCAGTATTCTTTATAAAGGCAAAGAAAAATATTTCACTTCTTATCTTTTCTAAAATGAGTTAGGTTGAATTCAGCAATGAAAAAGACGACTTAAACCGAACATAAACTACGTTTGACTCAATTCATCGAATAGAACTTGAGAACCTAGTTACAGAGGATACTTTAAAACCGAGTGTTCTATTTGTCTATAGCGAAATAACATTGCGTTTCATCGATTAATCAACGGTTCATGTGATAAAAGCAGCGCCAGTTACAAAGGTAAATTGCTATTTGACGACAATAGGAAGTAATTCTAAGATGCTTAGAGTGCTCGTCTATATTTCTTACTGGAACCCTTTATTTTACGTAATGTCTTTGTTTGTTTGTAAATCTACCCTTGAAAGGATTGATTACGGTTTTTGGGATAGCCCTGAGGCACATCACAGTGGACTCTATTTTTTTTGTTATATAAAACAAATAAATAAAATAGACGTGTTTATTTGTAAAGATAAAATAACAGCTTTCTATTCAATGATTAACGATGCAAAAAAAAATTGTCAGTTTGTTATTTTGTTTGTTGATTCCGGCGAATTTACGAAGTGGCTTGATCAATTTTGGCAGGATGTTCACTGGTGGATAGCTGATATCTGATATTATTAGACCTGAATATTATTAGAATTCTGCACAAAAAAAACTTAACAAAATTAACCCTTATGAGGTTAATATTTTTCCCTTAAGAAAAAATATTGTGTACTCAAACCTAGGTACATATTTCTTAAAGGACCACTACGTCATAGGGTAGACGAGAGACAAAAGTCATCCTCTCTTTACGTGTAGGGGAAGTACTGTAAAAACTAACATGTTTTAAGATTTTATTGCACCAATTTGTCAGCCTGACTAATATGCCAAATTACAGCTTTCTAGAACTAAGGGTCTCGGAACTAAGCTGTGGATTGACTGACAGATATTCCGAAGCTATCAATATGTTATGTTGGCTATGGAACCCTAAAAAGGTGAATCAAAACAGAAGGTAGCAAGAGGAACTTCTCTTTAATGTATACCAATTTTTCGGATAGCTAGACTTTATTATGCCATTATTTACATGAATATAAAACAGTTGCTCTTTATATATACACCTATTTTATATGATCGTATAAAATGTCCGACGCAAGTACATTTTCGTCAGTTTCTAAAGAATCTCCGCATTTAAAATGGCGGGTCGCAGTTTACAGTACTTACCCGATGTTTGTGGCTCCATAACCCTTTTCTCCTTCATAAAGTTTATGAGTTAACCTACAATGTATTTTTCTATCTGATTTTTGAATATTTATTTATATACATATTTCATTTTGACTTGTACATACAATGTCTTTGATACATGTTTTGTTTATAGCGTATTATAGCACAGATTAATAAATAGTTACTATTATAGCTCATTTGGGCACTGGAGATGCAAGAAATATTTGATATTTATTTTATTCTTAGATGTCTATTTTTCTATAAATTTGTAGGTACCTACCCTATTGAATTAAATAAGTACATCTTGTCTTATATTACCTTTATCACACTAATTTTAACAATAATAAATGCCTTTCTTTCTCTCTCTCTCGCATTATGGTAATTATGTAGTATATAAATAACTCTCTCCACAACTACTCAATTTCAAGTAGTAAACTCCACTTCTGCCGTAGATCGCCTCAAGGCCTGTATGGAATATCGTGTAACTCAACGATAAAAAAACAAAAATTACGGTTCGTGAAACTTTTTCGCCGCCAAAAGACTCTTTATGGGAAAATAATCAGGGGATTTACAAACAAAGCGATGGAGACAAAGTACGACACGAGCGTGAACAAATATTTGCGTGTGTGTGCGACGAAAAGGACTTAAAATAATAGGGTCTTGTTTGACTGAGTTTAATATACGAGTACCTAGGTACTAGAGATACGAATAACATTTTGTTTTTCTTTTTTTCATTTTATTTCATCATATTATGCTTGCTAACATTGAGCTAATATTTTATTATATAACATTCCCTGTTGATTCAGCAGCAATGAAAATAAGTTTTTAATAACATTGAGAACAGTTCGAAAGGCGGTTAAAATATTATAAAATTGTATGATTCGTGGATCAGCCATGACATGAACATTATGATTATTATTTAAATATGTGTTAAAATTATAGATATGGTTATTTTATAAGTTATCTACTAGCTGATGCCTGCGGCTTCACCCGTATGGGAAATTTTGATCACGTTCTCGCAATCCTGGGAAACATTCCCCGGGATAAAAATGGCACTAAGGAAAGATTATAATATAACCCTGTTCCAAATTTCATTTAAATCCAGGAAACCTATATTTGGTTAACAAAAGGCTTTAGAAAACATGAGTGAGATAGTAGATAGAGATAGAACTAGTAATTCCGTGAACAGTACACCTCGCGAGCACCCTTTGCCACATTATTCTGGCACCCTTAATCAAATCTCGTACTTATCCTAAAAAAAAACTTCCAAAAAACGATACGTATCTTCATATTTTAAACAGTCCTGTTTTCAGTACAGCCACGTTTAATAAAAAAATAATGACGACCCGTTCTTAAAAAAAAAACGCTACAGAAACTTTCCCCCCCAATTCTCGTCTGTTTTTTTTATAACGCAGTTCATCTTTACGAGGCATGAAATCATCAATAAAATTGTATACCGTGTCAGTAAGTGTTGGCAATATCATAATAGTATTTAATTAGATTGTTAGAACAATGGGTGGTCCTATCTCTGAAAGCGATGTCTTCCAGACAACCTTTACTTTGATGACAACAGCAGATGAGAATAAGTGACGTCGATAGCGTACCGAAGATATGCTATGATTAAATTCATAAGGATTAATATCGTATATACTAAACTAGGGGTCCGTCTCGGTTTTACACTGAGAAATTTCTTTATTAAATCCTATAAGCCGATTGCAGCATTACCTACTGGGTCTAACAATTTGATAATTGTAAGAACTTTTCATATAACCTTCGTGAAAATAATAAGTTGACCAAGTTTCACAACATTACTATAAAATCTAATTCAATTAAAAAAAATGTTAAAACAGGTTCACAATAAAAATTATAAAGTAAAATCTGTGAGTCTATTTGGAGGGAAATAAATGCTACTAAGTACTAGACCAATGGGTCAGAATTTTCAGTTATTCAGAATGCTGAATTGCTGAATAGCTGAAAATTTTCATCTACAAACGACTTATGTTCAAAAGACGATACGGGAGACTAAATTCAAATACAAACCTAGTAATTGCTTCGAATAGAGGTCTTACTGATTTAATTCTGTTAGAGACCTTTAATCTAGACAGGAAATTATTTTTCGGTCGAAGTTTTAAAAGAAATTAAAGATGAGACTCGTCTGATTTCCCCTGGTTGTGCTATACATACACTGCACAACAAATACAATGTACATGACAAATTGCTGTAACCGTGAAAGATTGATCAAAAAATGTCCCGGAATATGCAGGCATTTTCAGCTGCAAATATCCAGCAATATTTTATACCTATGTATGTACAATGAAGAAACTTGAATCCTTCTTTGAAATGAGAAGGTAGCGAGGAGTTAAATAGTATATTATTTCACAGGGAGGTACGTAAAGTACCTAAGAATTCTGGTGAAAGCGTATTTATAGGTGGTAACCACAAGAGTGGTTTACGGAATACAGAAACATGATCATATTTGCGCAATTCAAATATAAATTGTATACAGTAACTTTGAAATAGCTTAACTTTATCCAATTAGTTTTTGGTGAAAGCAGAATATTTGACTGCAGAGTATGCTTCTGCACTCAAATATTCTGCATATATTTTAGTTGTAGATGCCGTTAAAGAAATGTTGTTATCATTTTAAGAATTCTATAGGTATAAAGACTGCAATTCATTTCGCGTATTCCTGTCAATAAATAATGGAAGACTATCGGTAAAAGGTATCACAGACTAATTAAAGAACTAGATTAAAACCTAAAATGATTTAAAAAACTGTTGAGTAAATATGATCAAATCTTCGTCAATCATGTACCCGGCTTTTAGTCTGAAATGCACTACAGTCTACTGACAAATGATTACTCCAAGCAGTAAAAGAAGTTTCTACACACATATACAGTCTTAGAAGCCACACAGATAACTACGAGACCAATGAATTACTTTTGTAGCTATATTGGATTTGGAAGCACAGTGAAATATACCAGAAGATAGGATATAAAACCAACTGTGCTGAAAACATTGGCAAAATATAAAAGCTAATCCAGATTGCTGCCCTCTATGTGGTATCGTTTATCTTCCGCAATGTTGTTATTTAAAAAACAATTAATAGAAATAGCTGTTTCATATCTATTTGCACCATTGGCACGTAAAGTTCTCATAATGCATCTACAGCAACTTTAGTATGCATTAAATATTGTATACTAAAATTGCCGTAGTTGCAAAGTTTTGTCTTGTCTGATACCAATTTTATTCTTGACAGTTATTGCATTTTATTTAGTTTACTGTGCAAATTATATCTATCTTTCTCGTTTAGTGTGTGGAGTTTATGGATATTTTTAATTTCTTCTTTGCCTTTCAATTCACATTGGCAGATTACTGAATTACTCGTAATTGGAGTTCAAACTTTACTAAGAAATTACATTGCTAGGTCCCTGTAGACTAAATTCAGCTTCAATTCAGTGATTATAAAAACAGATATTGCCCATGTTTTTTTTTTATTTATTACAGTGTAGAAAAATGATAGAACTAATCATCCTATAGTAATTACTAACTACATTAGCAAATAGTATTTTGAATATTATTGATCCTAACAAAATATCATATTTCTGATTTAATAATTACTTAATAACTTTACTTTACAAGTTCATTCTTAAATATTCGTTGCCTGATTCGCAACGAGGAAACCTCTTAATAATGGATAATGGAGAACATTTCTAAGACGGTAGACCGCTTTTAGAATGTCCTTTTACCTGACTAATTAAAAGCCTATTCAGTGCTTGTGTAAAATAAATTGTGGCCAGAAATCAGTATAGGTATTAAGTAAATTATATAAGTGACCAAGCTTAGCTTGTTTCTTTCAGAAAAATACCTATAGAGATATATTTCTCTCTCTCTATATATCTCGATAGGTATTATCTATGCATACATAGAATGTAGGTATGTGTACGGGAATCCCACCAACGTCCAATCACGGATCAGGGTCAACCATGCTCTGGCACATGCTTTTGCCCTAATCCCTAATCACTATGAGGAGGATGACCTAAGAATAAATCATAGACAGCAGGTATAATTGTTTGATGATTAGTATAAGTATGATGATCAGATGATTGAATAATACATCTGAAGAGAGAAGTGTAAATTTTTGGAGGGAGTTACTATCCCGTAGTAAAACGAATTAAGGCTACATAAAAAAGTGGACGCACAATTTTAGGAACTACAAATTCCGAATATCATCGTACCTATGATAAAAAATTAGATATAGTGCGTGGTAAAGGTGAAAACAAAAGACTTTGTACGTAGACGTAGTATATCCAGCCAATAACCGCGGCTCCGACCCGTGCGAGAGATTATCCGATAGTGAAAGGGGATGAGGTAATCAAATTGTGCGAATCTGTGCCGTGCCACTTACGGAGACAGATAGGTCTCCAACCTTTCATGGATGCTCTAAGGTTGGAAATAGAAAACAAACTAATAAAACCCTGTCATTCGCTGGTCAGACCCAAATGTAGAGGCTTTAACGGTGATCCTACAAACGGGTACTCTTGTTAACTGTTATGAACGGGACCTTATTTCAATTTTTGTGTCGCAAACATCGCGCGTGTTTGGAACACATATTGCGCGTCAAATGTTGCCTAGTGGATACGAGGCTTAACGCTAGAGAGAGATATGATATGGAGCATTTGGTGGACGAGTATTGTGTCCAAATTATACCAAGACTATGTATATTTATGACGGACAAACAAAAATACCTATGTATTCATTTTAGTGGTATGAAGTGATATCGTTTGTCAGAGTGAGTATATATGAGGGTATTTGGGCTGTTAGTTACGGTTATGGCCCAAAGCATTTCAGAACGATAATTAAGACCTTTGCAAGTTATTTTATTATCAACTTTGGGTAAAACAGATAAGGTTCAAAATCGATTGCCGCACGGATATTGTAACTTTCAGATGCAGCTAGTTCTCTAAGTTATGATTAATTTATTGGTCGAAGTAGCAGGTCTGTGTTTACATATTTGTCTGTAACTGTTATGTTTAGTATTAATAACATCTATGGATCACATATTCACGAATCACGACACAGAATAAAGTGACGTCACTGATTAATATTTTGAAAAGAGAACAAACTCAAAAGTAAACGTCGTCGTCAATTATGTTAATTGAACAAAAAACACTTTTTAAAGGATTCTATTACAATGACATATAATAGGTACAAGGAAATAGATACGGGGCAGTTTCTCTTGATATTATATTCCGTGGTCACACCCTTATCACATTCATGAGAATAAGATTATACTCCCTAGTCGTAATGATGGGTGATGGGCTCGTTTAATGAGTTTACATTAGGTATATGGAGAGGATATGACACGTGTTGTCACCATAAAAATGTTATGATTCAGAATGGGTTAGCGTAAATGACGTGTGAGGAATTTAAACACCAGTTTTTTTTTTACTTTTTCATAATGTACTTAAATATTTCACTCATATCGTGAACAAATTCCGATTGCTTCAAAATAAAAAACAAAATTACATTGACATAATGAGACTGGTACAGGTACCAGGGCTGCCAGGGCACTAAAGCTAGCAAATAACAATCTTATACTCAAAGATCACAATCTATTACCTAATTACTAAATTAAAATTGAGTACCTATGTTAACTATACATATCGATGGCTAACGGCCGAAAAGGGATAACCGCCACTTTACAAATTTTACAGGAGAGTGATTTAAAGTTGAAAATAAACGAAAAAAATTCATAACAAAAGATGTATAGGTTCCGAAAGGCTGAAAATCTATATTTGTAGCATTTATTGCACTGTCTATTGACTGGCGTTGTTAGTTTTTTGAAATTCAGGCTAGAAATAGTAGTATCTGTCGGTTACCCCAAATGGTCTTAATTTTACAAACAGCAAAAATGTCGTAAATGAAATACAAAAATTATTAGCTTCTATCAAAAAATGATGTAACCTCACCTCATGTTTTATTTAAATTGAGGAAAAATAGCGCAAGTGTATTTTCTTAAGAAATAAAATTGTGGAAATGTGGTATAACCAGCTATCGAATGAAAATTCACTGAATGGAAAATTGTAGGTATCAAGTATTTTTTAAGAAACTACGATAATTAGACTATTATGTGTTTCTATGTACTTTTTATTTAAAAGTATATTTGAAGGAGAATATATTTCAGGTTTACCCGAGACGTTTAAATAATAAAACTATATAATTTTATTAATCAGCTCAGTCTATAATTGACTAAAAATGGCACTTTCTAATTAACAATTTCTTATATCATATATTCGCCGAGATCATATTCGATTTCGAATAGACTCAAAACTATTACAACTCAAATAATAATAGTTACCTTAATATCAAATCAAGATAAATGTTCGTTATAGAAAAGGCTGATTTTCGAAATGATATGAGATGTTTTACTTTCTAGAAATTGTGAATTATCTATACATTTTTACATCGTGCCAAAATGGCTCGCATGCGCACGTGGCGCTTGCCCAGCTGTCACCCGGCTTGGGTCATTTTTTTCGAGAGAATGATACAAACAACCGCCAATTTCAATTATTTTAGATTGACTAAACGACACAATACGCCAAAATTCTTTAAATATCGGGAGGGCTAAAAAGGATAAGCGACAAAATATTATTAAGTACTTGCAGGGACAAAATGTAGTAAACGACTATAATATTGACTATATAAAAATTGCCAGAAAGTATTAAACGGATGTCAATGAATAATTATGTAGAGGCAAATTATCATAAACCCATATTTCTCAATTTTTATTTCCAGGCGAAATAGGTTAAAGGTAGATCATTAGAATATTACAAAAAGTCCAAAAAGCATAAGTTCGTTATTCTCCGATATTTTGTAGATCAACCACCAAAAAAAATATCTCGTCAAAATTTTGATCGTTTATATAGAAAAAAAAAGTCTCATATCTATAATTTTACAATTGCTTAAACGACATAAAAATTCGCTTAGAAACACGTAACCCGGATCAAACGACGCAGAAAAAAATTACGATTCTGACTATGTATATAACTCAAAATCCCAAAATATGTCGCTTATCCCTTTTTGGCTGTTAGGCATCGATATTAACTTTATAGTACGTTCTCCAATATTCTAGTGCAGTCTATTCGTAACTACTATATCAGTTGAAATCAATATACATAGGTAGCATACATACATAGACCTGGAATTGCTTAACAGCCCACGTGTTTCTTTCTTCCTACAGTCTCGGGTCCTTTAGGCGGGGGAGTGAAAAAGCATCTGCCCCTCTAGACAAGTGGCAATTCGTTGCTCGGCGTATAATGGAATAGAATGCCAAATGTATGAGATTTGATGTATATGACAGGCGTCAACGGATGTCAAAAACGTCAAATCCTATACATACATTACTATACATATATACTATACATTCGTCATTCTATTCCATCATACGCCGAGCAACGAATTGCCACTTGTCTAGGGGGGCAGATGAGGCCGTCAAGCTAAGTGCTACATGGTACGTGCTTGTATTGGTGACCTTCTTTCCTGAAGCTGCCTTCAGTTTGCTATCAAGCGAGGTGATCAAATTGACGTGTCCTACATAAAAAAACATACATAAATAGTCACACGTCTTTCCGAATAGTGGTGGGCAGATACAACATTTTTCCACTTATTACGATCGTGGCATAAAGTTTTTGCTTCTTGTTAATTTCTTTCCTAATTATTTTCATACACTCACGCCGGCTATGTGTATTTTTATGAACTTCCTTTGGTATTGAAAATATTTTATGGATCAAGTCAATTGGCGTTTAAGACAATTACATTTTATGAGTTAAAATGTGATAGATACAGACATCACACTACCAGTAGGTAGAGATACCAACAGAATCTCTGAGTCAACTCCGAAACAAACACGTCGTAATTATTCCATGTAATGTGGTAAAGTTGTCGATTCACATGCTCTAAGCACAGGCATTTGCGCAGACTGCAACTATTACACTCCGGTGACAACTTCAAATTAGTTCGAGCTAGACAGCGCAAAGTTAAATGAGACTAGAGTTAGATTGTAATTAGACTAAAAATACGTTGAAAGCTAATATGGTTTACCTTGTGAAACGACAGTTTTTAATGACGTCATAAACGGTCACTTTTTGATTGTTTTTTATTTCAAACTAGCTGACTCTTCTTAGTATTAGCACAGAACAGATAATAGTACTATGGTATTAGTTTAAAACTCATCCTAAAACTGAATTGGGTAGTAATGCTTAACCTTATAATTAACCTACTCAGTCACCACTTAACCCCAAACCTATCTTCTCTTTCCTTGTATTCGTTCGGAACAGAATATAAATATGATAAAAATGAAATACCACATGGCATTAGACAAATGGTAGTCAGTATAGTACATACATACACCAAGCTTACACGTGTTGTTATAAGGAATGTATTAGTGAGATTCGAGAAATTAGTAGTAGATGAACAGCCCAGGGGGAGGGAGGAGGGTCGTGACTCGTGAGCCCCATGATTCCCCACCCCTGAGTATATTCAAACTTTGGAGTTGCGAGCGTTTAAAGATTTCGTTAATAAATACACTTGATCATTAGCTCGTATTCGATTGCCTATGGAATTCGAACAAACGACTAAGCGTAAATGCACGGAGTAGAGTGCACCCGTATTCGAATTCGAGCTTTCGTTTTGGTTACCCAACACCGTTTTCCTTTCAGTACTTTGACAGTTGTTACAATGTGTAGTGTTGCTCTTCAAAGACGCGTACTATAGTATGGTATGGTATGGTACTATGTTGGTTATATTTTACCCATAGAAATGACTCACATTTTAATCTGAACGAATATTTATTTTACGGTAAAATGAATAAAAAATATAATTACCCTCAGAACATTTCGATCGGTAAAAAATAGAGAACTTCATGGACAATAACTGGCGAAACTGTAGTTATTTTCTGATAACTTTCTTCTTTTTCTCCCTTTTGCTTCTGCTGTCGAAAAAAATCACTGCAATTCAGGCAGTCTCAAGTAAAATGTAATATAATAAATGTTTATAAAATTAACTAAAATGTTTATAAAATTAAATAAATGTTTATAAATGTTTATAACATACAAAATATTCGTTCAGTTTCTTTGTTGCTGCACAGTGTACCTACATATGTTTTAAGTTAGGTAAGTAGGTATAGGTGCACATTTTTGTGACATATTTATACTACAAGATATAACATAGACGGCCAAGAATAACAGCTATATAAGTAGGTACTTCGAATTTTATGTCGAAAACCGAATCTTGTTAGAAGAACGGCCACGAAGTGAAAATAATTTTAAAAAGTGCACTTTACCGGACGAATCCTGGCGAAGTCACATAACTCAGACTGATTTACGTGGCCTACCACAGTGAAAAATCTCTGGCGCAATCTTGAAAAATTTTCACAGTAGGTTATAGATCGGTAAAAAATGTACCTACGTAGGTAATATATTTTTGGATTCGGATTGATATTATATTGCAAAAGACTGTAATAATTGAAGATATCTTAAAGATTTTTTAGATACAAATTGTTTGAATTTTTTTCGAAACAATGAATATTATGTAGTTGTCGGTTTTTAACTAATCTTTACCTAATATGGGCGAACTACGGACAACAAACAGATAGATACTGGTACCTTTGTATTCACTCGCGTTTATTATACAATAATAACTGATAAGGTTTTTTTAAAGTAATAAAATTATAATTTTACTTCAGACAGTAATCGCTCCTCGACCATTGTAAGGGACCAAGACGACCTCAGACTCCAAAATCCTAACTGTAGATGCATCCGGGATTGAGGCTTGGATGAAGAAGGATACACCTAGCCCGATCTGTCTGGCAGCAATAAAATAATGTATGACAATATTCTATGTACAACGTTCAAGACCAAAGAAATTTCGTGTACGTGTACCTACACTATACAGGAAAACTCAGATTAAAAGTGTGTCTGGAGATAATGGCCCATCCATGTTGTTACGTACGAAAACCCCTGGGAGAGCCGTCAGCTATAGCCATAACATTTTCTTATCAAGACAACGCAGAAACTACCACGAGGCTCATTTCCATTTGTTTCTCGTAACAAAACAACCTACTTTCATATACATTACTTCTTTATGCTTATTTGAAGTCGAGCCGCTTGTTCAGGAGCGGCAATGTAAAGAATGTAAATAATTTTTGCATCGCCACAAATTCTTTATTAAAATAATGCTACCTTACAAGGAGTGTGTAGCTTTATATTTTTAAATGCGCAAAAAGATTTAATGCCTAAAGTAAATTAATGTTTCCTACGGCTTATTTTGCGTTTCTCTTGAAATTTGCTAAAGTGTAAATTCACCTTCAACCTAGTCAAACTTATTGTAGTTAACATGTATGTGTGTTAAATGCTTATTAAACGGATATTGCAGGCTTTACTCGACTTTGGAGAGTTAACGTTATGACGATTGTTTGATCTGTTTGTACCCCGAATCTGTAAACTGAAAGCAAGTGAAGGTTTCGGTTTTGCGGCTCTGAAACTTCGGTCCGCAACTTCGTATGTATATTGTATGTATATTTCATGGTGGACCTACAATATCTAACTTCAGATTGGCTAGATTCTGTGTTTATTACTCCTCGGGCACTAGTCATATTCGTGGGTAAAAGGGAATAGTCCCGTAAATGTGTCGGCGAACCGTCGTAATTGATCCGTTTTATAGTCCGACTTTTTAACGACTACCCTCCACCGCGTCACACCGACAGAATTATGTAAATCAGCGACATTAGTAACTGGAATGGCTTATAAATTTCAATACTTTGAAGTGAGTTTAAATGTGTTACAAATTCGTAAACAAATGTGGGTTTACCCTGTTAAAAATTGAAATAGTATTTAGAAGAAAGTTATGTCGGGTTAGCTTTTGCACGTGGCTTCACTCACGTTGTTGTATGATCCTCTTAAAGTTATTTTTCCGGATGACAAATACTCATAGATTATATTATATTCGTCATCTGGAAAAATAACTAAATATATATAAATAAAAAAAAATATATTAAATAAATAAATTAGGTAAAGATAAGTGAAATCTAACTCAAGGAAATTTTTACCACAGCCAGAAATGATCACGCCAAGGTCACCTGCAAGCTGGAACTCCTACTGATTAACCTACGAGGCTTTAGCGTAGATTTTCCTCTCGCAGTTGGGAGGTCAGAAGGCAATCGTTTCCTAAAAGCCAAATCAAATGGAGGAGACAGCGGTAAGCAGGCCCCAGCTCCGAGGTGAAAGCTTCGGCAATATTCAACCAAAAAATTCATAATTCAAAAAATATTGAGAATGTTCTTTTTTGATCCGCATCAAAATTTATAAACTGGAGGTTCGGAAGACCGTGAAAATGGTAAACGTTATTAATAATTTATATAAACCCATCGTGTACATAAATGTAAGGTGAATTCGGTCGGCGCACAGTCTTCATATCGTAAGACATCAGCTCTTATTGCCGCTTTGATGTTCCGTTTTAACTGAACAGGGTTGGGGACATTCACAAACACGCTTGCATATATCGGTATTACGGTTGGTGGAGCCTCGTTTCATCTTATAATGTTTATGATAACCTTTAATACGATTTAAAGTAAATTCAGAGTAAGGAAACATAGCTACTTATAGAAACGTATGCTTGACTATCCCTGCATGGTAGGTATAGCTCAAGTACCTATAATTTCTTTTCAATGAATTTCATTGAGTAAAACGCGAGAACCCAGTTTAGATAAACGGATCCTCGTAGGAAAAATTCAGCCCTTATCTGAGCTTCTCAATTCTACCAGGTGTACTGAAAAATTTTAGTACGAATTTAGAACAAGCATGTTCTAAATTCGTACAAAAATTTTACAGTACAGCGCTTCGATGTGCTGGATCACGCAATACTTTGTTTTATATTTTAACTTAAAAACTTCAACTTAAAGCCGTGCTTGATTCCCGGTGGAGTAGAAAAGGCCCGTGGGTGTCGTGGAAGGTGACTAAAGGATAGGGCTGTAAACATACAGCCCATAAATAAGTGTCCGCTTGACGGCAATAGGCTCGTCCACGTATTAGAATACGTGGGACCAAAAATCATAGTTGTCGATAATGTGGGTGATAAAATACCTCTGTCTACCCCTTCGGGTTTTAAAGGCGTGAGCATATGTATGTATGTATGTATGTATATTTTAACTTAAAATGATTGAGTGCTACAGCATTAAGAGGGATACTATAATATTGTTTAAGAAATAACTAACGTATTTCTCTACAATATATTCTGTGATGCAGCACCGCTCGTAGCATTATTGTGCATCTATTCAGGTATAGGATTCACATTATTGTCTCTATGTATCATGGATGAGTTCGATATTATGTGGATAGTCGTAAATATCCACAAAGCCTAAGGCGGGAGCTCTGCTACGCTTTATTACACCCCCCTATTGGGTGTTTAGCCTTCAAACAGTATGACTGAATCGAATTACTCTAATTCGGGGTATTGATCCTAATACCATTTCAAAATGTATTTTAAATAGGAAATAAAAATGCTTAGTAGGTATAAATTACTCTATAGGTACTACACAATTTGTTAACGCAATATGTTTGCCGATGTCACAGCTAACCAAGTATTGTGGAAACTGTTCTGGAGCGCACTTAACAGTTTTTGCTGAAAATATAAAATTAAACATTTTATTATTCCAAACAATGCAGTGCTTAGGTGTAAAATGCTTAATGGCACGGTTTCCGCAATATGCAATCACGAAAAAGATTGAATAAAGAATTTGTTTTCGACCTTATTTTGAATGCACGTGTGCGAGAATTTTCGTTGCCGTTGAATATTTTGTTTTCATTGCGAACAAACCTTATTAGAAAAACATTGCTAGAACACAATCCTGCATAATTTTGAGGTAAGTAATTATGTTCCGTACCGCTGTCCAACAAAGGGATGTCGGTAACTGATACGTAACACGGGTCTAACTCCCTCTCGGTTTAAAAGATACTCGTAATAAAATAAAGCTATACTTTTCACTTGATATACTGTTTTGGCTAACGATAAAAGTTTTAAGGCGTATATGTGTGTAACCTAGACATAGGCACGTATGTCAGTCAGATCGGAGACATTTTAAAGAAAGGTCATGTCAAGAGTACCCGAAACCGGCGAGCATGCATGAAACCAATTATGAACGTAGAAGAAGCGAAAGATGTATGCGTAGCAGGTGGAAAGCTGTGGTCTCTGCCTACCCCACTGGGAAAGAGGCGTGACTGTATGTTAGTATGTGTCTAAAAAAAAAATTAAAACAGATTCTGAGTGACCAGCCCTGTAGTCCAATTCGGTAACGTCACGTTTACAAAACGCGTGATTTCAATTCAATGAACAGAGAAAACCTATATAAATTCCATGATCTGGCAAAATAAAACTTGCCAACGTTTTCATGAGGTTATTAAACTCTCAGAATCACCAGTAGTTTGAATTTGATTCCTTTTTAATTGCATATTGAGATTTTAATTTTGCAAGTTTCTGTTCTTTCTTTTCCCAGTCTTCCTCCAGTAATTTGTGGTTTTGTTTTGAACTGTTTAATGTTACCAAAGTTAGGATAACACAAGTTGACAAAAAGATAATGATCATTGAAAAACATGTTCTGGTATCTGATAGTCCGTATTTGTTACTAGGTATTCACACTAGCCAAGCTATGTAACAATGTTAACATGTTTTCCCAGAAAGATCAAAACATATTTGTAACACTGTCAACAAACATGTTTGGAACTTAAAACATAACTGTCCTATATTTTGTTCTGAGATTTTAAAAACAGAACAATTCACGGAGAACAAGCTCAGTCTAAAGATGTTGCTATCTTACCTAACACCCTATAAATGTTGCACAAACAAGGTCTTACTGGAGTGTCGACATTAGTGTGGACATTTCGAATCCACAGGATTAAGTCGGGCAATCCTTGACCCATTCACGTCACACACAGAACCCAGCAGTAAACTCGGGCAGATCTACCTAATCTAGATGCATTCTTAATTGAAGACGTAGGAAATTTGTGAATCAAAAGTAAAATAAACGAAAAATTTACTATATTACTGAACCTGGTATTCAATCAGTGACGAATTTTTTTTAAATAGTCGAATCTCAGAAGATTTAGTCCCTTATTCTAGACTGGTACTTAGTTCTGAATCTCGATTTATCTGGGGACAGACCCGTGACAATCTGTCAAGTCTGACAATCTGTCTAAACAATCTATCCTGAGAAAATGAGATTCAGGACTGAGTGTCGTTCGAGATGTTAAGCTTAAGACACAAGTGCGTTTAGGAGTTAAGTTTTTTCAGCATAATGTCAATAATTTATGTAGCGTAATAAGAGAATGAAAAACTAGCATTAATAGTAGTATGAATTGTTCAATTGTAAAATGTAAAATAAAGTAAATTTATTGACATAACATAACATAAACTCACGCCTATATCCCCGAAGGGGTAGGCAGAGGTGCTAGCACCCACATTTCGCACATTTATTGACTCATATACCTAATGAAATTTGTTTTTTTTTTATATCTGGTAAATAGCTTTATTACATCGCAGGGCCAACAAATCAAGTATGTACCTACACGAAAAGTGCGTTTACCGGGACGGGTAGGTATACCTATAGTTATGTATAGATAAATATAAAAATAATGATAATACTTAATTATAAAACTCTTAAGAATAAAGTTTATGAAGTGATTCTTAATTAAAATATTCAAAAACTTTGATAAAACAAAATGTAACGGGACAAGACGCCTCGCGACAAACTTAAAAAATAACTGGAACGTGTTTCCCAGAAAAATTGCCTCGTTGTGTCCCAAAGGAGACTCGTTATTCTTATAAGGTAATGAATAATCATAAAGAATATTAGAAAAGAAATAGATGTAGGGGGAAATATCGAGATTATGAATAACAACATTTAAATATCAGCATATTAAACAGAAAATAACAAAAGTAATTATTATCATTATTTTCCTAACGTGGTTCCTGAGGCATTGTAATCCAGGGTACGCTTTTCTGCGTACCCTGGATTACAATGCCCTCTTTCTCCTCAATCTGATTTATCTAGGAATACTTTTATGGAGTGACTGCCGTCTGACCTACGAACCCCAAGAGGAAGGTCTGCTGCAGAGCCTCGTCTGACCATCAACAGGTGCACTAGTTTAATGGCTGGTTGGACGGCATCCAACCATTCAGAGCCAACGAGTTGATCACGTATAGAACGACTTGAGGTGGAAAAGTAAGCTTTGTTTCATATCATCACAAAAAAATACTTTCTCGTACCGTGTGATTCGTAAAATCTACAACTTGAGTGAATGGGCTGTTGGAACAGCAATGTTAAGAAATCAATAGTCACCTGAACTAATTCTTAGCGCACACATGTAACAAGCTGAATTAATTACCTGCTTGATGACAATGATTTACCTAAAGGGGTAGGCCAAAGAAGTCCTGGCTTGACGTCGTGGAGGGTGATATGCGTGCAAATGGTCTCACTACCATGGACGCCCAAGATCGTGCGAAGTGGAGAAGGAGGAGCCGGAAGGCGGACCCTGAGCTCCGGGGTCATCTTGGCCACGGATGCAATCGGGAGAATACGTCTATATGCAGATGATGATGATGACAATGATTTACCTACTTAACTAGTACATTTCCTATTTTTCACCTAACTTATATAAAATAGATCACTGTTCATGGTCGATGGGTAATTCTTCAGATACATCATAGGGGTACGAACTAAGTAGTAAGTAGGTATAAACAAGTCATTATTTTTTTAAGTTAAACAATTTTGAAATAAAACCACTTTTTAACGGATTCTATCGCGATTTATTTGTTATTATACTTTTGGTCCAACGTTTCGGCTACTTTTTAGCAGCAATTGTCGCGGGGAGACAGGTAAACAGTTTTATTGACTGAAATTTTAACATTTATTTTTCGAACTTTAGGTGTGTAGGATCAAATATCAGATCCATCAGTCAAGATGATAAAATTACTATAATTATTAAATTTAACCCAGGCATTCTAGGAACAGCATCTGCAATGGTGACCACTATGCTTTGGACTGCCCCTTAGCTTACCATCAGGCGGAGTGCAGTCAATTTGACGACTTAAATATATAAAAAAGATCAAACTAAAAAAAACGGTATTTCATGTTAAAGACAAGCACACGGCCCACCTGATGAAAAATGGTTACAGAGGTTTATAGAGTCACACACAAATACAAATAGAAACAAATCAAAGCGGTTGAGTTACAAGACCACGTGTGACCTTCAAGTGATTTGTCGACGTTAGACCCGCATGTCCGTGTATTTGTACGTGCATGAAAATGTAGGCTCGTGTTATATGGTTCGTGTTTCATTTTTGATTTAGCGACTTTTGCTTTAAGATATTTAGCTTTACAGCCTCCGTGGCGTAGCGGTAGTGAACGCGGCCGCTACGCAGGAGGCGCGGGTTCGATCCCCCCCAGACCAATGCAAATATGGATATTTGCATTGGTCTGGTCGTGCCTCGGCGAGCACGTTAAGCCGTCGGTCCCGGTTGCCATAAAAACAACTATGGCAGTCGTTACGGGTAGTTGGTGCCCTAAAAAGTCCAAAAAACAACGGTCTAGCTGCAAAGCTTCGATATCGCCTAATGTTAACATTGGGTTGTGGAGGTCAGATGACAATCGCTTCACGGAAAATATCGAGGTCTTGTCAAATCTGTAGTTAAGACTGGTTAAGCGGACCCCAGACTCTGAGCTCTGAGCTGAAAGCTTCGGATGCGACTGGGAATTAACGCTAGGAGGAAGAAGATTTAGCTTTTACTATTAAATTGAAATAAAACCTCTTATTATCGAATTATATTACGATTTTTTTTAATACAGGGCACATTAATATGACTTCAAATCGCCTGATGGTAGGCTAAAGGCAAAGTCTCAGAAAAGAAGGTCATCATTATAGACGCGTGACATGTTATAATGGTGGCACTCAGCTTGACGGCCTCATCTGATGCTTTTTCACGCTCCGCTTAAAGGACTCGGGACTGTAGGAAGAGGGAAATACGTGAGCTGGTAAGTAATTCCAGGTTTTAATGATGCGGCAAAAGAAAAGGAAGAAAGAAGAAGAACGGTGAGCACGGGGAAGAATTCATATTTATCCCGACGAATCGGTTACCTTTCAGCAGCCATCGCGGGGTGACTAAATACGGCAGTTGTCTCAAAGTTTGAAGTGCACAATATCATCGTCTTCTTGCTATTAAATGTTCAGATAGGATACATTTCATTCTGGAAAGAATTCACTATGAAATTAAATATTATGCTGCTAATTGCATTGGTCTGGGTGTTTCTATGTATAATAATGTAGATATGTATTTACGAAAAAAAAAATGTATCTAAGTATGCTTATCCGCATTCTAGAACACATAACACAAGCTAGTTAAGTTATGCTTACTTTGGGTCTAGATAGCGTTCTGTAGAATGTCCTACAATATAATAAATAAAAAAATCTAATATATAAAATTCTTCTGTCACGGGGTGCGTAATCGAACTCCTCCGAAACGGCTTGACCGATTTTGATGAAATTTTTTGTGCTTATCCGGTATCTATGAGAATCGGCCAACATCTATTTTTCATCCCCCTAAGTGATAAGGGTGCAGCGGGAACGGGATTTGAATACCACACGGGCCGAAAATATGGCGGTACGAAGTTCGCCGGGGCAGCTAGTATTTTATAAATGTGAAGGTTTGTAAAGATGGTTGTTACTTGACAATGCTCAAACACGTCGAACGTCAGATCGGTAATTTAGTACCTTTATGGATATCTAGCCATATTTCTAGATAATCTATCTAGATTTATAATTATTATAGTTTGTAATAACACCAAGGCTATGTTTTGTCCTTGCAGTAGGTTCTCCCGTACCCGATTCCGTACCCGACTGTAGACTCAACGCGGGTCATATTAATATAGGTATTCAACAAACAAAATAAACCTTTTGTAACTTTGTGTATTGCTTTAGTCCACGTTACGCAGTTATTTTGTACCTATATATTTCATTTAATTAGGTTTCAGAGTTCTGCAGAGAATCTATTTTCATTCACAGTCTACATAATCCGTTAGTAACCTCTGTGGTTGACAGGTACATCGGCTTGTTCAAGGGTTGATTGTACCTAATAAGTATGCTGTAGTTCAAAATTGGTCGACGGACGTTCAGATTTCAAGCCTTGCTAGCTGGCAGATTTAGCAAATCATTTAGATTATTACGTACAATTTTCAGGTATTGCCGATATTTTCCTCCTCTGTTAGTTAGTGATAATTCTAAGAAAGAATTTTATTCTTTGAGAAGTCAGATATATACATACGAGTACGTCTTTCAAATAGAATATTGTGACTTTTTTTAACTACTTGGAGCCCACGCCAACCTCACTTGCTAACTCATCTAGCAGCTAGCTAACTGATGGTGTGAGGTAGAGGCAGGGCATCCAAATTCAATCCAATCCAAACTAGATTCTGCTAAAGATATTTCACCATATTTCACCTAGTAAATAACTTGAACTCCGATAAGGAAAAAACCGTGTTCTATGGTATAGTCTTTATTATTATTTATTTTTCTCAATAAGGTTCCAATCAAGAAAAGAATTGCTGGTCATTAAGAATCATTTTTTGCAAGGAGTATCTTGAACGCATATATGCTCGTATAGCGTACAACATTGAATTAGGGTCATGAGATTTGGTGTAATCATGCCGGTACGGTTAATGATAACAACCTCACCCATTACAAAGGACGTGTCCTTATTTGATACAGTCCTGTGAATACCTTCGGGAATGTAATGTTTGTTGCAGTATGTATGTATACAGGTACTCGAATACTCTCCAATAGAGGCCACATACTATAAAAAAAAAACTAAAAAAATATAAAATATGAAGAAAGTGCACTACAATTTTTAATATGAATCAACATCATTAACCTAGTAATGATGCCGGTTGGATCCAAGGGTTTCGAATCGGAGCCCGGGGGCCGCTTTTTATTCAATATTTGACTTAAAGAGCGCCTTCAAATGGGCAGAAATGACCTTCTAACTCGCAGAGGAAAGCTTGCTCCAGAGTCTTGTCTCGTGCTTGGCTCCAAAGATCTTGATATTATACCCATATACATGGATTATACTCGTAACACCCAGTTGTAGTACGAACATCTATGGCCGTCGTTAGGGGTAGTTGGAGCCCTTAAAAAAGTCCAACTAGTCTAACTATTGAAATTCGATATCGCCAATTAGTTGCGAAAGTCAGTGGCAGTTCACGGAAAATATCGAAGCTCAGCCACGTCACAGTTAGACTGGAAAGCAGCTGAGTTGGGAAAAAGGCTCAGATAATGAGAATGATGATACACGGAATATTTTATACAAGAAGATGGCGGCTTTCAAAAATGGCGCATACACTAAGTATAAAAGCAGTTTAGTTACTTATTAAAAATACGTCAATGTTATTAATTTATATGAATTATATTAGTATTTATATTAATAATATTTTATTATTACGAATTTATTATTATAATCGTTCTTTTTGGTCGCGATTCTGATTGGTACATAAAATGATGACCAAAAGTTATAATTTATTTGTCGCCATTTTAGAGTGCGGACAATATATCTATAGTTTATAATATATTATCATTGTATTAAAACAACCATTTAACTATTTTCGATACAAAATCAATGATGCGGTCATTGCGGTCATGCGGTCTTTAGTCGGCGTCGCCATTTAAATACAATGCAACTATTGAAATTGAATTCGTGTCATCGACCGATTGTAACACTGCTAGTGGTTTAGTTTATGTTTACATTGTGTAACACTATTGTTTTCAATTATTTATTTCCCGGTCGCTATTTATTTAATAATTCGTTGATTAATAATTTGTGGTATTTAAAATAATCTATCTATCTATCTATATACATATAATAAAATTGTAACCGATCGGTGTCTGTACATGGCATGGAAATGAGAAAAACTATTATTGGGGAACTTTATTAACGTAATAGAAGCCAAAACAACGATTTTTGGAATTTTTGTCTGTTTGTCTGTTTGTCTGTGCGTTTGTGCACGCTAATCTTAGAATCGGCTGAACCGATTTGGTTGCGGTTTTCACTAATTGATTGTGGTAGGCTTCACTTAACATTTAGTGGTTTTTTAATTAAAATCGGTTGATAAATAAAAAAGTTATGTCAATAATAGTAAATCAGACCTCAGAAAACTGTGAATTGTGTGATAGATCGAAACAATAATAGTAGCAAAATGCTAAAAAGAAGAGATTATTTCGATCACAGCAGTCTGAAGAACTTCGAGAGGCAAGAGTTACTGCATCTCAGCAAAGTCAGGTCAGGTTATACACTGCAGAATCTTCGGCTTCGACAAGAGTCTCGACAGAGCTCAAATTGTTCTTAAGTATACGATTTTCTCTCGAATCCGACACAATAGTGAACAGCCGGTTTGGTAATATTTTTCCCTTTTGACAGATAATTAATATCATCACGCTATTCTAATAGGGAACGAGGCGCTCTGTGTGTAATGTGATAAAAATATAATAATGAACGTCTATTTCGCATCGAAATTCCATGGTGTTTGTAGCTTAGTGGGTCTACGGTGGACGTACAATGTTGCTGTTCCAGGTTCGAACCCATGTAAAACGGATTTTTTTTTGTAGCTTTTCAATTAATTTTTCTTATTTTATTATTTTTATACGTATTATTTTGTTTTAAATTAATTAATTTTATTCTCATTATTATCTATAGGTAGGTTCATACAATAGATTTATGATAAAAATAGGCTGTGACAGGAGTAGCAAAGCAAAATCGGTCCTAACTTATTACATAATAATCTTATTACGAGTATTATAAGGTAAATCTTTACGAAATTCTTCATTTCGGAGACAGGTGATCCCACGTTTCAGTACTTCGACTTCTGTTTTGAGGATTTCCGTTACTCAAAATTAGCTATTCAACTTTGTTCGGGATTTTGATCATCAACATACTATGTTTTTTAGGGTTCCGTACCTCAAAAGGACAACACGGCAACCTTATAGGATCACTTCACTGCCCGTTTCTTTGTCTGTCTGTCAAGATCTTTTTCTCAGGAATGCGTGGAGGTATCAAGGTAAAATTCATGCCACATACTCTAGTCTATAACACTTTGAAATTGCAAAAATCGAGCTTCAAAGTCAACGCCATCAAAATATATTGCGGTTAATGTAGCTTAAGTTCTCCTCGGTGCGCAGGTGCGACTTGCACTTGACCGGTTTTTAATATATAATCATTCAAACCGTTTATATCCGGTATCTCCCATGAAAACCACCACACCAGGGCTAGCGCAGAGGCGGCTATGTCGGAATCAAACCGATTAAAATTTCACAGAGGAGGTGGCATAGCCAAATAGGCAGCGTTAAGGTGGAGAGCAGGGAACCTTGCGTGTGAACACGTCGCACCACCGTCCCGGCCCTGCTTGGGCTAGGGTGGCCCATCTCATCGCCATCAAATGCGCGTTCAAGGAGCAAGGTGATCGTCGCACGTTCTCTGATGTCCGTTGCATATTCTGGGTAGTGTCCGAGTAGTGGTCCTCTTCCGTACCCTTTCCGTCGCCTTAGAAAGGTAACGTCTCTACGCAACTGCAGAGATTCTAAAATATTAGTAACCTGAACACTATCAATGCATGCCTCTGCAATCTTATCGATTGCGTCTTATACGTACCGCGCAAACTGTGTATGATAAAAAGATACCGCTGCTCCTATTAAACGAAAGGGAGCAAAAAATGTTGGCCGCTGCAAGGGAAATATGGCGAAATAAGACCATATCGACCAGTTGCAAGTACCCTGCGACTACTAGGCCCTATCCCAGTCAAGGCCGCATTTGCTCTCTTGCCCACTGTGCCCATTTACCTGTGTGTAAGGCAACGAACAACGATGTGGCTGTGGGCGGTAAAATTTAACATAAAACCAGAGTAACCAATTAGCCATTGACTCGGTAAAGGAGAGAACCACTGCTCCGACGTGTAAAAACGACTTTATATGCTCCGGGTTTTCGTGAAGTTATTTTCATGATGGTCTCGATGTAGTTTTATCTGTTCAATTCGTAAGTAGTAGTAGCGTATTTTGAGGAGTTGGGAGGAAGGGAGAATATTTAGAGCAAAATAAATGTGAATACAAAAGGTTTGGTCAACAAAAAGTTTTATTTTTTTCAAAACCCTTTCGCATCGTTTGCCGAGCCCCTTGAAGAAGCCTATCTAATTTCGTAGTTTTCGGTAGTTTAGCCCTGTATGTATTAGTCAGTCACTCGAAGAAGACTTTCTTCATTATAAATAATTGAAAATATAACGAATTAACTTATTTTTTTTATTAATTAAGCTCTGTGACCATGGGTTCGAGTCATTCCGAACTTATCGCGGACGAAGTCGCGGGCAACAGCTAGTTAAATAATATACGTTTCACCAGCGTAAATGTGTCAATATTTTTTATAAGGTACTAGCCTTCCGCCCGCGGCTCCGCCCGCGTGCATCTCGGTTAATGCGACCTTTTATCTTCACTCATATCTTCAGTTCTACTCAACCGATTGCGATCAAACAAACGTAAGATTTTAAGTCTGAGTAAGCCCTTCCTAACAAAAAAACCGCATCAAAATCCGTCCAGTAGTTTTTGCGTCCATCGCGGACAAACAGACAAACAGACAGGAAATAAAAAAAAAATGTTTTCGTGTTCAGTATCGTTAACATATCATAACCCAAGTATTTTTTTTTAAATATCTCCAATGTACAGACACGACCACTTTACAATTATATAATAGTATAGATAGAAGATGTTATGCGAATAATTATGTTGTGTTCAAATCCACTTTTTTAGAGTTCTGTACCGCTAACGGAACCTTTGTTATGAATACTCTGCATGTTCCCCTATCACTGAAATATATCTCATAGCTGAAATTTTGAATGAAATGCTACCAATAAAAAGAATAAATAAATCTTGTATTTTCTTGTACAACGATACCCTTCGTGCGCGAGTCCAACTCACACTTGACAGTTTTTTTTTTTTTGAATACGTATATCGACTAACAATAGATGTGGTTTCGTTTAAAAGGCTACCTTCATTCTCAGACCAATATAAGTCTACGAATATTGATAGACGATATTACTCTCACCCAAAGTTTACCCCACAGAAGGTCGCCCACCGCTGGGCAGCGATAACGATCACTAAATGACGCAGTTACCCAATTTATTATGAAGTTTAGAATATTGTATTGCTTGCAACAAATAAACGGTCGAGCCAATTTACGAGTAAGCAATTTACCCGAGAGTACGTGACTCGGCCTTACCTGGAGTTGCGAAGGTGTCCGCAGAGATAAGGCCAATTAACGGAATCCCAATAAAGTTTGTCTCTGTAAAAAGCACGTTAAAGCAGTATATCTAGTAAGTAGCATACTTATTTTGTTTTTTAATTTGGTCGTTCAGAGTCCACCCGTGTATGACGAGTTTATATTTGTACTTCACTGGTATTCAGTTATTTTCATCAAATTAGGGTGATTCCCGGATGTTTTCACCACTGCTGTGCAATTCACTAACAAGCACAACGATGCGACAACGATGCGAGTCGCAACGATGTGCGCGATAGACACTGTCATTGGTCGATTTCCAATGACGTGATACAATCTGACCAATGACAATCTACGTTGCGCCTCGCATCGTTGTCGCATCGTTGTGCTCGCTTAGTGAATTGCAGTGCTGAACTCAGAGTTTAATAACTCGGAGGATGTAGGACACGACGATATTTCCATCCCAATAGAGTTCAATTTAATTGGGGAAGTTACCTCCGCCCTACAGAATACCTCGGTCATAATAGCCTCGTGTGTGTCCGGATGGTTAGTAGGGTAGCCAGAGCTCACTGGAAAAGTTTTGTGCTGTCAGTGGAAAGACCAAAGGCTTGTCCTGCTTGTCTTCTGCGCTGACGGCACAAAACCTCTCTGTTCTTACAGGGTCGGCAGCACGAGTGTGGCTCCCCTGGTGTTGTTTATTCGTCATTCTATTATACAATACACCGGCCAACGAATTTCCACTTGTTTAAGGAGGCTGATGAGTTTTATAGTCATAAATAATTCTAAAGCTATGTTAAATGTTAAGAATTAAAACTGCTATAGAATTTTGTACAATATTACATTTAATACAATATAAGCACAGTTCTACTCTGTTTCGCCGGGTTATATGAGTCGTATAAGTTGGTCAAAACCCAAGGGTGTCCTACGAGGCTAATATTTTACTTGTAGAGGTAGGCCACGCATTGAGGTAATTAAGGCGGTCTACTTACACGCCTTTCAACTGTCCTCTAATTGAATCTTCTCATAAACTGTCCTCTTTCTCTGAGGGAAATCTTTTCTTATTAATTTAAATGGACTTTATGAATGTTGTGACATGCTACTGAAAGTATGCGATAATGAGTGAAAGTCTTCGGAAGGACAATATAACTGGAATGTGTATTTTTTAAGGGTGAGCACCCACTGGTCCCCTGGAATTCGTCCCCAGTGCCCATTCGACCTTTCTTAATTTTAAGGTGCCCACTCGACCTCTGGTCTATTTTATAATTAAATTATTATTTATTTTTGTCATTTACTCTGGTCCCTGTGGTTGTGGTACAATCGCGCAGTAAAGGCTTAATATATGATGAAAATAAAACATAAACATTAAGGCAAAGTCATTGCATTATGGGTATGATCTCATAGGTCTTTGAGTATGCTGAGTACGAATTTCTTGTCATTTTTGGAATCCAATATGGCCGCCGCGCCTATTCAGATGGCAGACAATGATATCGTGACCTATGGACGAGTAAAACACCAGGGGAATCACAGTCGTGCTATGGGATATAGAGACTTAATCATTTAAATAGCATAATCTATTCATAACTTGGTGTTTTGGGGTCCCATCAAGATCCCAATCCAATCCCACCTCTAAGCAGGCACCCTATTTGATTTGGCTTTAGCCTAGTGATAAGTGTTCACATAGTGGCTATATAAGTTAAACCTAAAGGAGGAGAAAGTATAAGAAGATGTGAGAGAATTATCAGTAATTTATTAAATCGATTTCTCAGAGCGAATTTCAACCATGATTGAAACTGAAGTCAATTAAAACTAAGCTGCACTATCACGTCCAATTGTCACGTTTTAGTTCCTAAATGAATTTCTTTTACTAAGCTGTCTCACCACAGCTTAGCCGAACAGAATTTTACTGGTGAAATCCAACCTAAATTACTAATTGTGAACGGATTACGCGTTGACATTAGGATTGATAAAACGTGACTGATACTTTGAACAATTATCCGGTCTTGTGTTTTATACTATGTTTATAATTACCCTGTTCTAGGATTGATTTACGCACTGGCTAGTGTTTGTGAGAGATACTTGTTCAATTGTCACGTGCAGATTGCTTCGATGATTAATCGCGTTAGCATCAACAGACAGAATATGTACATAGAGACAACTGTACTTACTCGATATATTTTTCCTTCATGTCCAGCAATATCTATTGTAGGTTTGAATTTGGCAATATTTATGTTATTCTATTTTAATGATGGCTTGTGCAGAAAAATCTATGCAGTTTCACCAATGTTCAGTAAAATTATAAATTGGTGTCAAATAATTAATGTACAATTTGTCCCTTCTAAAATATAAATAACTGAATAAATGAGCTACGCTACAGAGGTTCATAGGTTTTCGTTTTGCCTGTATTGTAATGACGCATTACCTAGCAGTAACCAAAGAATAAATTCGTTTGTGTTAAATATCCTCTCAGAAGTGGACACTCCTTTGAAAAACCCTGTTCAAATATTTTTGAATTTAAATGTAGAACCGAGCAACAAGAAAGCGCCTGTAAACAAAATCATTTACAGTTGGTAAATTCCAAAGGAGTTAAGTTAACGTGAAAATAAAAAGGGTCACCGTTTTACCTGTCCTAACAAATTTCTTTTACCGAAACACTGGTTGTTTTGTTGGTGTACACTGAAGGTTGCAATACCGTTAGCTTTTTGAATGTTTGAGAATAATTAATACTGGTAGTATTTATGACACTCAAAAACCATTGAATAAAAGACGCATCGCTTCTTTGACATAACTCTTTATTGCACAAAGAAAACACATGTTTTTTAAAATGTATGCACAGAGCACAGGTAAAATAAATAATGTACAAAGGCGAGCTTAACTCGAATACGAGAGATTTTCGTTTACAAATTACAGTTTGTATTAATGTTTGTAAAAGAAGAAAAGAATCACTTACACCATACAATGTACCCATATTTAGTGAAAATAAAGTAGACTGATGGATGCCACCTTAGAGATATAATAAAACAAATACAAAAATGTATGTGAACATTTTTGAATACATCGTTCATTTTAAATTTATTTTAAGTAGATGCCAAGAAGTAAGTACTTGATATAGTTGATAAATAAGTAAATAAGAAATAAAAACCCGAGAAAAGAACTTTGTACAGTTCAAAGGCAAGATAAACTAAAGGTAAAAGAAACAAACTAAGTTAGTGAAATTTACAAGTTTTTCTATCTCCTCATGTGTAACGTGTTTTAAAAGTATTGGAAAAGATACTCTCTAAACTAAAGCAACTAGAAGTTATATCAATAAGTAGCGCAATAAACTATTTATAATCATAGAATAAATCTACGATGTCACTCCTGTATTTTACAAGCTTTTTATTAACCTGTTTGGTCACTCAATAATGTTAACGTGAATTAACGCGATCATGGTATAGGTCTTCAGGCAAATCAAAGGGTATATTATGTACCTATACTAGGATCGTGTACCTATATATCATGGAATGCGAGAGTTTAAAAGTATTGTTTTGTCATATCTCAACTTAATGTTATATAAGTTATACTTATATTGACAAATAAGCAAGGAAATGGGTTCAGTGCTTCGAGGTGCATGCTTCGGGAGTAATTTCGGGATACTTACTAAAGAAGATAGTGATGGCACACAGTTAAGTCAAGAAGAATATTACAAAAAATGTCGAATATCCTAGAAAACCTAAATTACACACCTCATTTAATTTTTTGAGATGTTGTTACTTTTAGCAAATATTTTTTCAACGTGTTTTAAGTAATGCAACAAAAAGATGGGCTGGCGAGTTATTCACAAGGGATTTTGACGATACATCTGTATGAGAGAGAACTTTTCTTTTGGATTAAATTCTACATCTCAAAATTGCGTTATTCCCTACTCTTGAATTTGGATGATACAATAGCGTGTGAGTTGTACCTGTGCAAGTGTTTATAGGTTATTATAACCACTTCTTATATGACTGTATAGTCTGTATCTTACTTTTTGTCCGTTGTTTGCTCATTTGTCTAGGTCTAAGTTATGTATTTTCAGAGTGTAATTCATAGTTGCGAAGTTCAATATCGCGATGTACAGTCAGAGCTTATAAGTGCATTAGCACAACAAGGCTCAAAAAGGTGTGGCGTGCGGCCGCGCGCCGCGCCAGCCCGGTTTCGTGTTTACATATGTGTGTGTGTCATAAGATACTAATACAGTAATTTACCTACTTAGTAAATTAACTGATAGCTAAGTGGGTTAAGCAAGATACTATTGATTCATGATGATAAGAGGTTCCAGGTTCGATTCCAGGTTATAACAATTTTTTATATTTATGACAAAAATATAATTTTAAATATTGATAAAGTAATTTTGCATGAAGTTGGCATTCTTTTTACATTTTATGTTGATATTTGCTAAAATTTAACAAATAATACAATGATATTAATTTATAAATGAAACAAAAAAAGTGTTATTACAAGATCGTATGATTTGAACCATCAACCTTTGCATTTCCACAAACCTCATGCTTTAACCACTCGGCTACGGGTTACTTACGTAGTGTCAACGAAATTATCGATAATATTCCTACGGAAGAACAATTTATGTGTGTGTGTAAATTGTCTTAAAAGAAAAAGGTCACAAGTAGCGCTAGAATGTTGACGCTATAGTTACGTAGGATTGCTACTGCACTTTTGAGTTCGACTCTAAATGTGTAGGAAACCTATTTTAATAGAATTCATGTCATCTTTCTACACGTCAACGTAACGACTAGAAAACAAAAAGTACATCTCTCTGCTGCAGGTTATAAAGACAACAGTTTACAGGTAGTAAGCAACCTACCTAAACACTACTTTGTATTCTCCACAATAATATGTCTATTACAGCAGAATTCATTTATAGAAAACGTATTTATGAGGTAGTCACGATGATAAATTTGAAAACGCAAGCTGAATAGTAAGTTCAACGACGAGTTTAATAACTCCTTCAGTTAGATAGCAGTTTTCAAGGTAACAACTTGCATTTTAATAGACGGCTTTCAGGTATTATAGAGAGTAAGTAAAATAAGTTCTGAATAATAGTACATTATGGTACAAGTGAGTAAAGTTGGTGATTACCGCCGAGGCGCCATTGAGACCCGAGCCGGCAGGCGAGGGTCTTAAGAGAGCCGAGGACGGTAATCATCATACTCACGCGTGGCATACGACGTTTTTCAATACACTTGTGAGGAAAATAATACTAAAAAGTAATTTTATATAGTAGAAAAAAAGTTTATTTACAACGCAAACTTTCATACTTCTTCACTATTTCGTAGGATGGACCGTGTATGGTGAATGACCTCGGTATTTTATTTTTCGTCATAGGTATCTTCACTTAAAGCATCTGACCATGGTTCTCTATGTCTTTCACAGTTATATTTGTTAATTATTGTATCCTACATGCACCAGTTACACCAAATATTAAAGCGACCTGAAAAAGATGAACAATAATTTAAGTTCAACACACAACTCGGCAGAAGTCGCGTAGTTAAAATAACCCAAAAAAGTGAATAGTACATTAATTTAACTAACCTTAGTAGCCAGATAATGGTTATCTGGAGCATCTTTTTTGAATTTTTCAATATCGTTAGATGATAAAACCTTTGATTTTTTGCTTCTAAATCCATCGGATAGTCTCTTTAGATAAGCTTTCAAATTAGAGTACGTTTTTAAGTCCACTCCATTCTTTGTTCGGACGGTGTTTATACTTAGAAGATAATTCTTTAAAGTATGCCATGAACACATTTTCTGAAAAAGACTACGTATTCTTGTTGTTTTGCCATTGTATAAAATTTTTGTACGTTAATAGATATTTTTCCTTGGAGTTTTCAGCACAGAACACTTAGTAAACTTTCCATAACGTTAAGGGCTTCACATTTTATATTGGTACAAAATAAATCATTTTCTTCACAACTAGTACATACTTGTAGACATTTTATAATAAATAACTATAATTTCGACACTTAAAATGAGTTGTGTAGGTAATTTTTTTCCTATCGGCGGGAAATATTAATAAGTTTTCGAATGCGCGCGCATCTAACCACAGATTAATCTAACAATGTATCGGCCATAGACTAAAAGAATGAAGTTTCTTTTTTTTGATAGCGTTTTGGACTCAACATGGGGAATTTAAAGTTTTTTGTAGACAAAATAAAATAAAAAAGTGAAAGTTTTATTTAATAAACATGTATAAGTTGAAATTATCTATTTAAATATGAAGTTGAATGATGGATATCAATTTATTTGTAGGTTACTATTGAACACGATCTTTTTGGTTACCCAACTTTTTTTAAGAAACTCAACCAATAAAAAAAAAAGAATCTATAACTCACTTTTGTGAATAATAGTAATGAAAAATTCACAGTTTCGTTATAGGTGTACTTACGTGCTTAATTGCGGTGAAGTAAAACGCCAGTTACGAGCAAGTGTATTGAAAATGTTATTTACTTCATACAAATGCTGGACTCGTCTCTGTAATAACTTTCATTCATAAGTTATTATTCAGAGCAAACAAGTTAACTCTAGATAGTGAACTATTCACAAACCTGTTCTGAAAAACGAAAATATGAAAGTATTTTCTTTAAAATATAGTTAGTACCTAATAGTGATATACGCAATTGACTGTCTTTGTGGTGTAGGTAGTGAACGCTACTGCCACGCAGGAGGCGCGGGTTCGGAACCCGCTCTGTGCAAATATTTGTATGCATGAATATATCTATTTGCATCACTCTGGGTATTTCCGTGCCTCGTTAAGCTATTGAATCCGGTTGCCATACGAACATTTGTGTTAGACGTTACCGATAGTTGAAGCGCTAAAAATCCAACGACTGATCTGACTGCAATATTTCGATATCACTAATGGGTTGTGGAAGTCAGATGGTAGTCGCTTCACAAAAAATATCGAATCCGACCAAGCACACAGTTAAGGCGGCCACCCACTTACAGTCCGCCTGCAGCTATTCGTCTGTCCGGCGGCGGCCTGCAGTCCTTATGTCATCAATGTCATCAATAATATTATTTTATTCTTTTATTCTGATGTTATTACGTATAAAATGCTGACGGCCATAGACTGTCCGGCCTTTAACTGTCTTTGCTGACCGAAGTCGTCAAGCGGCCACACACATATTAGCCGTCAGTCCAAAATCGTATACGCAACTTTAAGTGTGTGGGCTATTGCGATGAACTGACAGACCGATATCATCCGGTTGTCGTTCGATAAACTGTAAGTGGGTGGCCGCCTTTAGACTGGAAAAAGCGGACCCCGGACTCCGAGGAGAAGTAACGTAGGTATGTAATGTACGAGTATATTTTAATTCATGTTTTATGTGTCTTAAATTGTGATCTGGAAGAATATATAGCCTACTTTTTATCCCAGGAATCCTGGGCCTTGTGGGTGCGGGATCAAGGTCAGTATGTTACACGGGTGGAGCCACAGGCAACTGCATGTATTTCTATACGTTTATGAGGTAGAGTCCCTTCGGCTGCCGACGAAACCATGCTACGTACAACTTACGTGAGAAGAATTATTTCTTTTGCTACGAAACCAGTTACGTCCAAAGATGTTTTTTTCTTCCTACGGAACTAGTTACGTATGACCGTCTACGAAACTAAAAGCTACGTAACCAGTTACATGGGAAATATTGTTTTTCTTGCTACGAAACCAGTTTCTGACACATTTTAGTGTTTCAATTAAAAACACCCATTAAGCTTGAGGTATACGCAGTCAAGACATCACGAGTTTGTTACCTAACTTTGTCACATCCTACGTGAAACCGCTAGCCTAAAAGCTTACTAGGGGAGGTAACAAGAACATTAGTAAGTCACGTCAGTAAAACTTTAAAAGTTTAAGAGTAATTACTCAGTTGCTGATTAAGCTTCTTTACAGACAGTAACGAAGGCTGAATATCTTAATAAGGAAAACTGTAGGGTCTGGAACAGTTTATTCACTAAAGTAAAATTTTTAGTCTAAAATTTTCTTCTCTTCACATGTTTAAAGAATGAATTACGAGTTAATAAGCAGGAATAGTATAAAGTTCAATGGAACTGCATATGGTTAATTATTCGATAGATATTCACCAATGAAGCTGGCGAGAGAAATGTTATATAGAGCTTTTGTTACTAATCTATAGTTATATTGTTTGTATCATGTTTTCACTCCTAAACCACTAAACCCATTTTGATGAAATTTGGTATATATAATCTACCCCAGATTACAAACTTCCAAAAGGACATTTAGTGGTTATGTTTGGTCGCGATAGCCAACATCCACGCGGGCTGAGCCCTAGTAAGTTATCATCCAGTATTTTGTATGGCTTTTTCCAATAGCTCGTATTTTTCCTTCGTTTAATTAATATTGAATGAAGTATGTATTCAAATTATTTTATTTTAGCAAAAAATAGTCACGATCGATAAAATATATTTTTAAAAATAGAATCGGAACCTGTGTAACTTTTGATCCAAGCTCGTAAATCTTAAAATCCTACGTCTCACGGGAACAATATGAACTTCTCGTAGTCTCAAACGAAAATTTGGAACTTTAGCCAAATGCAATCAGTCTTGAGGAGTTTTCAGACAATACACTTGATGGATAGCCACGATTTTAACGTTCTTACTATGTTATTCATTGTTCAAAGTTTTCGAACGGTTGCTGGAGAACCGAAAAATTAAATTTAGAGTCACGACTTTTACGTCAACTGTCAGACGAAGTCGAGGTACCTATTGTTATAAATATGATTAAAGGACTTTGTATAAAATATTTTTATTGCAAAAGGAATAAAAATATAAATGATATTAAGAAGATATCGGAAACTCCAAACAATACATGGTAAATATCCCGATAGTTCTAATAATAATGATATTAAGAAGAGTTCATTGTGGTATTGCTTTTAATTTTTCGAGATAAATTTCAATTGCGAGTGCAATGAAAAGTTCAGAAGCTTCTCATTTGATTTTTTAAAATAATAATAACGACCTTTGCAACGTACCTAGCGGCAGAGCGTTGACTGCTACGAGTTCAATTTCAGCTCAGCCTAAATGTTTGTATACCTTCTTTTGTACGTGCGGAAATCCCCTCAGATACCCCTCGCCGGAGCCAGCAGGGATGTCTATATCGGACTCAAACCGACCAAAACCACATGGCCGTCTCGGGCCATCAATTGCCGGAGATGAGGTAGCCTCTGACATATCCTTCAGGCAACCCCGACTGACCCAGGGCCAAGGGAGGCCCCTATGGGTGTAGATGTGATGTTTGTATACTTGAATATGAATAATTATGTCGGAATATGGCATAATGTGTCTTTATATAAGTACCTGTCACAATTATAATTCAATTGTTGTCAGGCCGCAGTAGTCAGATTTTGGAGTTCACATACACCCTCATCTGTTACTCCAAGATACTTGAGTTGGTCAGATAGCAGTCGCTCTTATGTGCCTACACAAATCGAGTCAAGCGAAAGAGTAGAACAGAGGCTCTAGAGCACTAGCATTGGATGCAATCGTGACTAAACAATGTGGTGATGATTAATATAATAGAAAATATTTTCCTACCTATAACTTTGCTAATAAGGTCACGTTTAGCTGTACTTATGCCAAAGATCGTTAAACCACTAGAGAATACCGCGTTTAGTTTGATCCCTTGGTGGAACACCGTTTAACCGATTCCTGAATTCGACTTATTAAGTATTTGTTATTGAACGAAAATAGGCGATGTATAATTCCGATATAGTGAAGATTATTAATTGGCCTCTGATTAGAAAGTTATCTGATCGAATCTTACTAATAATTGTAAAATACAAATGGATGGTTATTTGTTAGTCAATCCTGATGAGTTTATTGTCGGTGTCTTATTAGGGTGGAGGGCCACGTTGCGAATTTACTATTAATTTTTCGTATTATGTGGTTACATAATAAATGATTTAAGACTTTAACTAATCACACCGCAACGTTTGAACGGATCTAGATGAATTTAGCACAGAGATACATCACAGTTGTTAGGAAAATTTACTCCCGGGAATTTCATTAATTATGTTATTTCGTATACTTCCAATAAAAGACGAATTTTCCCATTCATTCGAGTTCATTAAACTTCAGTGATAAATCACAATCAAAATGTAACAGCAAATAAATGCTATTAATTTATTGAATTAGTCTCTCGTCTCTTAACTTTCGCTCTCACGGCAACAAACAACCAACAAAGTAGAAGTTACTTCAGGGAAACAAAAATGCAAACTGTAAGCAACAAAGACTTTGCTACTGTTGACTTTTAAACTTGAACTCCTCCGCTACATTTCACTAATTACTCTTCGATTACCGTCTCCGCGAAACAATGTTATTGGTAACATTCACTTTCTTTATTTAGGAAGGAACTTGCTATTGCCCGCGGTTGTGTTCGCTTGGAATTCTGTTTCTGTTGTGTGTGGCGCGAACCCATTCTAGAGATAACAAATTAATTTTAACAAAAAAGTTTAACCGACTTCAAGAAACGAAAAAGAGGCACTGAAAAGCGAAAAATAACTTAATTTCTGCGTACCCCAAAAGACTCAGGCGTGATGTTATGATGTGTAGGATGGCAGAAACATTACAATAATATGCGGTTGCAGCAATCGCGGCGGATTTCCTGGTACTTTTTGAAGAGTTCCTTGATCTAATCTCGGAAACCCATCATCAGATCTTTATGAAATTTAAAATAATTTTCTAAAGCCGTCTAGAATTGGCTTCACAATCGCGTAACAAACATACAAAAAAGAAATTTAAAAAAAAATAGGGTACGAATTGGGAACCTCCTTTTTTGAAGTCGGTTAAAAAGTATGTGTAAATTCGAGAATATAATCTAACTCTGTATGACCAATTGACCATACATAAAAAACAGCCTCTGTATCTCTCATTGTTGATCATTAGATAGATCATTATCACGATAGATTAGATAGATCATTATCACGATAGATTAGATAGATCATTAAAACTATACTTCACGAGCTTCCTCTGCTGTCATTAACCAAACCTGTCATGTAATTTCACCAACATCAGGTTCTTCTGATGTGCCATTTTTTTCAATTCGTCATCAATTTCATCAGCGTTTGTCCTATGAGGTCGACTCCGGTTCGCCTACGCATACACTATTCTTTTGCATTAATATGCAATTATTTTAATTACATAAAAACCTGTTAGCAACGTGGTTTCACTTCACAAAATGTGTGGATTATATACTCACATTATTAACACATAACTAATACCTGGAATCACAATAATTGATATTTCATGTTCCCAGGATTAATAGTCTAAACAATATTTGAATCCACTCATAATTGAACTAATCTGGCCAATTTCGACCGAATATAAATTTATCACTATTAAGCTATTGGATTACCACAACGTCATGGTAGGTAACCCAATACCTAAATAATTGATGTTGATGCATTTGGCCATTACCTCTACCTCTACACATTCATACTATTCTATATTATTAGACATCAACTGTGCTCCACGGCTTTACTTGATATATTCGGTTTTATTCGGGCGGCTGCCCCTAACAATTTCACGCATATTTTCGGAACTATTTTTCTTATTACTCGGCTCCTAAGGAGCGTAGCGTGATGTTAAATGGCCTCTTATCTACCACAATAATGGATGGATGGATAAATAAGAATTCCGTTAACTTTCCAACACCAAGTTTAATTATGTTCCAAAGTATAGTTATCTACGGAGCACACGGTGCGTAAGTCCGACGGATTTTTCCAAACATTTGGTAGTTTTCCTGTTTAACTTTCAACTGAAACTAACAAACAAAATAAACCAACAAACAAACCTACCACTACTACAGCTTTATTATTAGAATAAATAAGTCAATTAATAAATACGCGACTGACATTAGCAATACGCGGGTCCAATCAGCCTTATAACCACAGTTCGATGGACAGGGTCATCTAACATTCGACGCCAAACACATTCGGCGACTTGTCACCGACTGCCGATTCCATGTCCGAAGATTTATTCATTTGGTCGGCCATGCGAGGTCACGCCGCGCTACACAGAGCTGTAATCCATCAATTTTAAAACATGAACCGCATTTTCTGTATATCGATAATTAGTTGATTGATATGAAAACGTTTTGATGTATTTTGTATCATGTATTTTTTTCCTTTTTAAATCGATTTGAATAGTTAGCATAATAAATACTTCAAAATTTCATTCAATTATTTGGGCGGAGTCATCAAAAATAAATGTTTAAAAATGGTTGTAACATCATTCATTGGTTCCGATAGCTCGTATGAGTTTCGGTAGATAGCTCTACCGTCGCCACAAAGACGTACACGGTAGTATAGAGGAATTTGGTGGCTTAGCGGTCAGAGTATTCCCCCTGTAAGGGAAAGATCGCGGGTTCGAGTCCCGCCCGAAGTCGATTCTTCTAAATCGATTTGAATAGTTATTGATAATAGTTATTAATAGTTAGCATATGCATAAAAATTTCATTCAATTAAATAAATATAAATATTCTACAACATTCTACACAACGCTATCTAGAGCCATGGTAAGCTTAATTAGCTTGTGTTATGGAATCTAGAATGCGGATACACATACTTAGATACTTTTTTTTTGTAAATACATACATATTATACATAGAAACACCCAGACCAATTCAAATATTTATATTCAGGCATACAAATATTGGCACTGAGCGGGGATCGAACCCGCACCTCCTGCGTAGCAGCCGCGATCACTACAGCTATGCCACAGAGGCAGTCAACTATTATGTATGTTTATTATCAATTGATAAAGATGGAATGTAAATATAATCTATTGGAGAGGATTGAGGCAGTGGGGCTGTATAGTCACAGTTCCGCGATAACAGGGTTAGTCTGCATTTAGAATTGGTGCTCCCGATCTGGAGCCATTGTGCTCTGTGTAAGATAAATTGAAATTTCTATTGCTACTTGACTGTAACCTTTGACTTGAATGTATGTATTCTGTAGGTGTGTTAGTACCTACTACAAGAGGAATAGGATTTGACAAAGTAATATTTCCTATCAGCAATTTTCTTTCGAAATTCGTTGAGAGAGGTCGCTGGTAGTCTACATTTTGGTTTTTCGTGGTATTCGGTTCGTTGCGTTATCAGCCACCTTGAATTTGAAGGTAAAATTGTTGTTTACTGAATAAGTCGTCGTCGTCGTGCAAGCATCACGGGGCATATTAAAATGATACAACTTCTAATGATTGATGTTATTAATATGCTCCCTGATGCTTCATTGCAAGTTGTTGAAATAACTGTGAACTATGAAATTCAATGCAGTATAAATATCTGTTCGTAGAGATTCCTACTCCTTTGATACATAAAGGATGAACCCGGAATAAAGAGCAGTACTCGGAAGGAAGCGCGGCGTCTAATTTCTCACAGCAGATTCAAAATTAAAATAATTTATTCACTTCAGTTGTAAAGATATACTCCGACGTGCTTACAGTCACAAACACATTATTACTGATCGTATAGATGCCATATGAGATTAGAACATGACTACTTGTGATAGAAGAGAAGTGAAATCACCTCTGTGACGATAACGATCGATAACTTTAAAGCTTCCTCTTATGAACCCTCATATCCATAACTCTACCATTTTAGAAATATTTTTTCCATATACGTATATAGCAGGTTCCATTTCTGCAAAACAAGGTGGTACCTAATGCATTGAAACGTACGCAAGATGTCAGATAATAGAAGCTGAATTTCGAACACGCCCCTTGGTCAGCGGAAGCTCGGGGCGCAATCACCGAGGTCCTATTATAGCTGCTACGAATTCAGGTGCACCGGTAATGTATAAGGTAGAATCTCTCAGGAAGGAACATGACTCTGCAAATGGGAGTTCTTGTAGCAATAAGCGTAACAATACATCATTGTACGGAAATAACGTGGAGTTGTAAATATGTGTGTACTTTTTATCGTAATGGATTTAGAGGTTACGGAGAAAATTTACGGTAACGGATAGAGATCACGAGTAAATTGGATTATTTTCAATAATTCATTAACATTTTCGTTTTCCACAGATCAAATAAATTTGTAAATTGTTCTGTAATTAAATCCTGACATGGCTGTGCTTTAGTTAAGCTGTTGGATTAATATGACAGATATAACTGCTATTAGTAGTACCGTTATAGAATTTTATTGTTGTTGTGTGTTTTTAGTTTAGGTCCAGTTGTGTTAAGAACAAACATTAAAAAATATACAAAGCTTTTTTACGTGTGGAACTACAAACTGTTTTGAAAATAAATTTTAACGCTCACGTACGAGTATGTACGCAACTAAATAAATGTTTGTGTAAAATGAAATATTTATGTCAGTAGGCTTAAGAGAAAGATATGTGAATTTTTTAACTATGCTGAATGAGTTTTTAGGATTTAAACGAATGCATTATTTACATTCAGTGTAACTAAAATATCTTGACCGTTTTATTAATTTCGCTTCGGTAGGCGAAGGATTTGGAGCAATGGCGCACATTGAAAAGTAGTGGAAGTTTTTAGACAGCAGTCGCTTTCTATCAGAAAACATTTGATAGTATTATTTGGTATATAGATTCGCCGTGTTGCAACAAAAATAGCATAACCAGACTTCATTTTTGCCTGTAAGATATTGCTTTTGTACATTACCTAATTATGTTTGCCATTTATTTTATGTATACTTTTCTTTTTGTTTGGTGTACAATAAAGTTTATTTCTATTCTATTCTATTCATTTTTTATAAATCTATTAGGTGTAGCTAAAAATAAAAGAGCCGATTAAAACCGATCGAAGGCAATTAAGGGCATCTGGACTCGACACGGGGTAGCAGGAAAACGCTGAATGAAGATATTACGACTATAAGGTAAACTCTCACGACATTGTTAAAAGTAAAAGAAATATATCTGTGGAACCTTATTACTGACCGTATGATAGGAATCTAATAGTTTAGCCAGTAATGTACTCTACGGATAATTGAGACCTTGAATCATGAATCATCAAGGTATAACTGTAGTCAAACTGTAATCATACAGTAAAATAGAGGAGGTAGGACCGACGGTATATCCGTCCCAATCGAGCAGTCTGACTGGGGAAGTACCTCCGCCCTACAGAAGACCGTGGCTTAATAACCTCGTGTTGTGTTTCCGACGGTGAGTAGGGTAGCCAGAGCTCGCTGGAGAGATTTTGTGCTGTCAGTGGGAAAACCAAAGGCTTTGTCCTACTTATCTTTTGCGCTGACGGCACAGAATCTCTCTGTTCTTACGGGGTCGGCAGTATGAGTTTGACTCCCCTGGTGTTGCACTCACCAATAGGCCACGGTAACCACTTACCATTAGGAGGGCCATGTGCTTGTCTGCGACCTAAGTCGTATAAAAAGTAATGAAATTGGTATTTACGATACGGATACGTAATAACGTGTACTTCTGATCGAGTATACTTACGTAATATATTACCACCAGGGCGCGTTGCTAGTCGCTCCGTGGTATCATCCGAGTAAGTCTTGATCCCATGGGAAATTCGGGATAAAAAGTAGGCTACATTACTCACTTATAATGTAGGTTTCTATAGGTGAAGGAAATTTTGAAATCACTTTAGTAATATTTGAGTATATTCGTTGTAATCAAATGTACGATTCGGTACATCTTTACTAATGTGCTCCCCTAGGCGGGGTGTCAAAAGCATCTGATGAGGCTGTCAAGCTGAGGCCCACCATAGTAACATTACTGGTATCTATAATGGTGAAACAAATACCTGAGACTTCCCATTTAGCGTCATCAGCATTTCAGGGGAAGTGAAGTCATATTGAAGTGTCTGAAACAAAAAAAATGCTTAAGTTATAATAATATAAATTCTCCACAAAATATCTGTATAATATTAGTATAGGTACGCGTATAATCTGTCAAAATGACACATAATAAAATAAGTAAATTACAGTTGTTAAACAACAGTTTCCCATTAAACTTTTCGGGTACGGCACCCTTAGTGCACGTGTCCGAGTTGTGCTTGCCGGTTTTATAGCACGTTCCGTTCCCATGATTTAGAGGAGTCAAACAAAGCATTTATAGCTTTATTAAAGCTCTACTTGTTCTTTGAAAACTATGTCGATTGCTAACGTAGATTTATATTTTACTAGTTCATGTCCTATTTTCAGTCCTGTTCCCGCTACCTATAGGAATAGCTTATTCCAAGGTAAAAAGAAGCCTATGTGTTATTCTAGATCAGTGGTGTCCAAACTTTCTTAATAGGGGCCAGAAAATTATAGCGGAGGAGGGCCAGAGTTATAGGAAAAATGCACAGTGCTGAAGATCATAGAGCCCCATTAACGCGCTATTAAATAAGAGGAGATACCCGATATCGAGCAGCGCGAGGTTGAAGTGGCTCTCAAGCAGCACCAGAATCTTAGTAGATTATATAGTTACTAGGTATATACTTTTGGACCGTCAAAATATAATTATAGCGGGTATCTATTCATGTCAAAGGATCTGGAAGAACTGTTCTACTCGTAGATCATCCTACTAATATTATAAGATCTGAAAGTATGTGAAGTTGTTTGGATGTTTGTAATTTAATCACGCTCAGATAGCTCGACATATCCGGCTGGTTACAGGCAGTAAATTATAATCTGAAGTAATACATGAGCTACTTTTAATATCTGGAACGGATTGCGGGAATGGGAATGGAATCTCACGCGAGTGAAGCTGACAGCAGCTAGTAAATATATATTTTTTATCCAGATCCGTTCAGCTAATCTAGTCTTATTGAGTAACAAACGTGCATCTCTCGAAATTTTCTCATTTGTGATAGGAGTAAGATTCAGTTAATACAGGTTTAAACCTCTGAATTCAGCCAGTTATTTAAAAGAAATCACTGATTAAAACAAGTTCACATAACAAGTTGTTTCTTAAATTGTCTACAAATGAACAACTCCTATCGTTAATATAAAGACACAAAGATACATCGAGCGCAGAAGCGAAGTAAATTGTTTATTAACTCCAAATAAGAGAAGGTCGACTTTCTATTAGCCATAATTCATGGATTATTGTTCGTAATGGAAAGGAAATTGAACACAAAACTCGATTATCATAAATAATTCCCAATAGGCGAGTCTCGGATGAAATCAATTGATTTGATTTGTCTAAACGGAAAATTAATTTTTAAATCAAAATACAAGTCTCATGTAAATTGGTAGGAATCAATCCACATAAGTTACGAGTATTATATTGAATCAATCGGAACTGAGACAAAGTAAATAAAATATCTGAACGTATTTGTGATTCATGATGTTCAACTGAATTTGTGATTTTATCTGGATATGCAAAAAATATGAACATAAGCTCGTGGAATAGGAATTCGGAAGAAATCTTTCATATCTGTGTGATCATCTAGGTAGGTACCGATATATATTATGTAAGCATAATATCAAAGGAATATGGACGCTGGAAAGAATCTTTCGTCTTTTCGTTCATGGAAATTTAATTCAATCTGGCTAGTCTAGCTCAGTTGGCAATGTTTCTATTGAAATAAAAGAATAGAGATGAACCACCTGTAAGATAAAATATTTCTTTAATAAAATTCAATTCGGCTTTGATGTGCCTCATTACGTGAAAATAGGAGTTAGCTGAATGAATTTTAATGCAACTGTTATTATTGTAGGCCAAACAGCTCAAAACATAGATTAGACGGTATAAAACTTTTACTATAATTATGTAATTTGATACATTGCAGCAATAAAACTCGGTTTTATTATGACATTTGAATTGAATTTATATCACCTTTTAATACATACATACTGGATGCAACAGTTTTTGTCCCAACGAGTAACAGGTGTTACTGGATGCAACATTTTTGTCCCAACGTGTCACAGGTGTTACTGGATGCACAATTTTTGGGCCCAACGAGTAATAGGTGTTACTGGATGCAACATTTTTTGTCCCAACGTGTCACACGTGTTACTGGATGCAACGTTTTTTGTCCCAACGAGTAACACTACAAAATATTGGTGTTACTGGTATCCCTCCGGGGTGGACAGGAACAACAGCCCGCCATTTTACTCTATCCTTACACACTTCACGAGCTTCCTCTGCTTTCACGTTATAATAGTTCAAAAAATTGCTCTAAAACTGTAACAGCTGCATAGTTTGAAGTTTTTGAATAAGTGAACGAAAGTCAATTTGAATACTTCTTGAACTCATTTCTACGGTAGGAAATAATCTAGGAAACATAATAATAACAAAATTTGGGAATACATTATACGATAGGATTATAAGTATTTATTCATATGGATGAAATTAGAGTTCTGGGTTATTATAGGCCTATAGTGAGTTATGGATTTAGGCGAATGGGCATAACTTGAGTTATGACTTTCAAGATATTAAAAGAGCTCTAATATTTATATGGGCTATTATTATAATAAATCTATTTTATTGACCTTGCAAGCTTGGTAGCAAGATCAGTGCGATGAATATTTTTATTTCAATTTTTGATTACAGATGTAAGCTTTTGCGATATCGAGTTAAACCAAAAGTTAAGCAACTAGTAGCTTATTTTATTCTCCAGGTACCTGTCTTCTCCATACAAGTTTACGATCATCCGATAATCGGAACCGCATATACTCGCAAAAAGTATTGCAGATACATAATTTTTCGCGTGTAAAATATTATGTAGTAGAATTTAGCCCACTCCATCTCTTACCATGCGGTGTCGCACAAGGCGAATAAGGAATAGGCCTGTTTAACATCAGACAGCTATATAATAATATACTCGTATATACAGCCTAGATAGCCTCAGATCAAAAATAGCGCCCGGAGTATGTACAGCAAAAGGCTCACCCCCTATTACGTGGGACCGAATACAATGATTGATGAATGTGGGTGTTAATTCATCTCTGCCTAACCCTCGGGGGTTAAAGGCATGATTATATGTATGTAAAATATTATTATAGATCACTACAAGTGACAAGAGTTCTAAATTACAAACACAGGAAGTAAAACGGCTCTTAATAAAATTCACTCCGTGCAAAATTATGCAATTAAAATTTTATAGTCACGTAAATGTAACTCTTAGCTATAATAAAAAACCAGAAAAATGCCTCGTTATCAGAATACGACGGTCAAGTAATATTCTAATATTGAGAGATTGAGAATTTCGTTCACCACGCATAAAATTTTACCCTCTCGAAAGATAACTCTTTGAAATTTCACGTTTCATTACTTCTCGTCCACAAAGGAAATTTTGTGTCCTGCGTCCCTGTGAGTGTTAGGAGATAATAACACCTAGTCATACTGGGTACAGCCGTACTAAGCTAAATCAGGAGTTTAAATAAATTTTACATTGTTCACGTCATAATTACTACATTTGAATGGCTAAAACAAAAATCGTATGAAGAGCGAATGGTATTCGGCTTGATGCAAAATAACTAAAAACTACTAAAAACTTTCAGTTATTTTCACTGCTTTGCATGCGTTACACTACTTAGAGCTAAGTGTCAAAGACCTTTACAGACATAATTTTTTTTACGTGTTCCTAAAATTAACTACTGCTTGCTTGTTTTCTTACTAGCTACGGATACAATAAAGTATAGCAGTAGAGAGTATAACATTTATCGCGTCTGCTACACAAATCACTCATTTTAATCTTCGCAATATGCAAACATCTGTACATTTCCACCCTTTACAAGCATTTTGTCCAGCAACTTTTTCCGCGATCCGCCCACATTGAGGGGCAAAATCATTTCGCTGAAAACTGCTTAGACGTGCACAGTGGACTAAGTAAGGTAACTTTTCGGTCTGGCTAGCGGCCAATGTTTGTAACAAGTTCTCTCAAACTAAGACTCGTGCAAAGGTACTATAAAGTTCCACAAAACTACTCTGCCATTGTGTCAGTAACGCTCTTTAAATTTCCAGGCTATGTGAGTATTAATCGTTGGATTAGTAACTATTTTTATACCAAATTTTAGTTTAATGACTTTAGTTTAATGAGAATTGCTGACAGCTAGATTTAAATAAAATAAATCAATATAACTCGGAAGGTGGTACGGTCAAACGGTTTATCTGTACTAATTTTTCATCTGACACGGCTCTGAAAAGTTGTAGCGTGATGCTAAATACCCTATAAATTTTTCCAAATATGTTGTTCGATGGACCATAATATATTATTTCGAAAAAAAAAGGCATATTCTCATATTGCCACATATTCAACATATTCTATTAGGTATATTGTTTCAAATCACACAGATAGTTTGGAGATTAGCGCGTTAAAAACAAACCTACATTTCAGTTTTATTGTTAGTACTATAAAGATTTTTTTATGACCGCAACTTTTCAATTATGTCAGAATATTGAGCGATGTTTCAATTCACGTTTGATACCCGTCTGCTCAGGGACTTCGCGTTTACATTCCCCACAGGGACGATAAACACCAGTATATTGAAATTGACTGGAAAGAACAAAGATATAAAATATACCGAATCACTACCATAGGTCACATCGTATTTGTCATGTTGATATCGGTGAATATTTGGAAACTCATGTAAATTTGCAGAACATAAATTTATTTTTTTAGCTTTCATTCTTGCCTTTTCGTCTTCACTAAATCTATATATATCATCGTCTTAGCCTTTTCCAACCCAGTTAGACCATCTTTTCAGTCTGTCTACGAAGCGTCTGATCTCCGATTCATTCTGTGAAGCCACTGCTGTCTGGCTCTGTCTCTGCCCAGTTTTCGAACTTTTTAGGTCTCAATTTACGACAGCGACAAGTGACGACAGCCATTGACGTTCGACTTTTTATCGTGCTTTCCGAAGCAAAAAGGGGTCTCAATAACGCATCCGATGTGGTTAGTGTTGCTTAACCTTGCCATGTGTAAACCTACTCGGTTACGACGGACGGCTACCAATTAGAGGATATTATTTTGGCGCATCACTAATTGCAGTATACTTAAAACCAAACCTCCAGCTCTGAAAGCAAGCTTATAAGGATTGTGATTGTTTTTAATACTTTACCGAGCGATAGCGGAAGCACACAACGTTTAACTTTATAACATAAAATGAACACAAAACTAAATGGCTTAAACTATCTACACCGGTCGCAATGTTGCCAAATTCCGCACAATTTGCGAACACGTAGAATGGTAGGCAGGCAGGCTTAAAAGTTAGTCGGCATATTTCTTCAACAAGAGTAATTTCTAAGTTTATGGTTTCCGTGAAGTTCAGAGACTTTGGTATTCATACCTGCACTGCCCTTGAAAAGTCTCTCCAAATTTTTCATGTCCTAACTTACTAAAGTTACAAGTAACTTAGAAAAATGGTTCGAGGTGTGGAAGTTCTTTCTTTGACTCACCATCATCCTCGTGTTAATCACGTTTGCATCTGAAGTTTTCACCTCTGAGTCCGAGAGAGGGAGTGTCCTTTTCAATTCGAACTGCGTCGCGGCAGAATTTCGATATTTTCAAAGAAGCGACTGCCATCTGAACTCCACAATCCATTGGCGATACCGAAGTATTACGGGTAGACCCATTTGTTGAACTTTTTAAGGCTCTAACCAACCGTAAAGACTGCAATAGAAATTCGTATGACACCTGGGACCAACGGTATAATGTGCTCTCCAAGGTACCTACGGAAAAACAAATGCAACAAATCGCGCATATTAATATTTGCACATTTCCAACCTGCGCCCCCTGCCTACAGTCGAGTTCACTACGCCACACCACATATTATTCCTTCCCTGCCTTCGATCTTGATGTCCACCTCTTGCTTCGCCTGTCACCCCACATATTGGGAGTTTGTAAATGAAGTTTAAACAGTTTAGTTCCATCAGTTCATTCTGTGAGTTGTATAACTGTAGAGTTGCTGCGTGGTATATTGATCCTACTTTTGCAACCTATATGAATTTATTTCGAGATAAGTAGTATTGTAAGTATGTATAGAGATAATTATTTTATTTATTTCGCAATAAGATACCATAAATTTAACACTTTTTTTTTTTTTTTATCGTGCGAAAAATCCCCACGGATACCTCCCCCGCCGGAGTCGGAGGAGGAGGTTATGTCGGACTCGAACCGACTACACGCCTTCTGTGGGCCGTCAGTTGCCGGAGGTGAGATTGACCATAAATTTAACACTATAATTAAGATAACAAAATAAATCTTAGATCAATTTAGTCTGACGTTAAACCCTGGTACCCATGGTAAGCATCAACTGGTGTTACGGGTGCCAGTAAGCTCTAATAAAGTAGTAAGGATGTGTTCATTTCAAAATGTAATTTGCGTCTGTGCCAAATTTATTTTTTTTCAAAAAATTTTGGCATGATTAAGTAACATACACCCACCCCCTCATACACTCGCATTAAAGTGGTCAACTAAGATGTTCTTAAAATATTAAAAATAAATTCGTTGCATACTTAATTTCAGTACCAGTTTACAGAGTGCCGCGTTCAACAGTCTTCCATCTTTGAAGTCCCAGTGGTAACTGAGGAAGTCGAGCGTGTGGAAGCGGCCTGCGAAGCGCATCGTCGGCACTTGCCTTGCGCCTCGCCCGAGCGCCTCTTGCGAGCATGAAGTGAAGTTTTAAGCTTGGTTTATATTCATATAACACATACTTTTACATTAATATTGCCGTCTTACATTAATTTAGGTAGCCCTACCTACCTGACCTATACCTTTGGTGCTCAAGTCAATCTCACGTGCTTAGAGCGTTTTCACATTATCCGATCCGATATCGGCGTTGGAAAACCATAGCAGAAAGCTGATAGCTTACACCACAGCGTTGTGGGTTTTGATACCCGATATTGTCCATTCGGGCCAGACAATGTGAAAGACTTTATACATTTTACTTCCTCCAGTATCGGATCGGCGTCCGTCGGTGCACCTGCTAAGCAATGGACGAGACAATTAACATTTATCTGACGTGGTCAAGTTATCCCAAAGCTACAAAACTTAATGCTAAATGAAAGGAAAATATAAACTGTTTAGAAATAAAAATACAGAATACTTCATTAGAGAACTAATCGTTTTATCCTGATTAATCCTGCAGACGAAATCAACGTTTATCTGATCAATCTGGTAGAGAAATAGTAATTCTATCTTACAGATATTTTTTTTTATCACTAGCCATTACAAAACAAATTACAGATTACGGCTCTTAATATAAACGGGATTCATTTCTAACTAGAACACCTTTTAAAATTAATTATACACCATAGTTTACGAGTTTAATCAATTGTAATCGATCCTTAGTGAAATACAAATTTCGGGATCCATTTCCTGTAAGAAATGTATAATGTTGGTATCTTACAAGTTAATTAAATAATAGAACTCTTCTCCTATTAAAAGGCGGTCAATTACCGGCAATATGGTCTTACAGGCATTTACATAGGCAACAAACCAAACCATAGGTATATCTGACATTCGACCCATTACTGGGATAGCTTCTTCATTGGCCACTGGCAGGTCTGAGTCACTATTTTGGCGAAGACCATGGTTACCCCTGCATCATCTCACGTAACGTAGGTTCACCTTGGAGCCCCAAACTCCGCTTACTCCTACTCTTCTTCTGTAAAACTATCGTCGCAATTTTGTCAATATCGAGTAAATCCATCTCAATCGAGCAGTTCGACTGGTTTTGTGCTGTCAGTGGGAAGACTATAGGCTGACCTGGGTCAGCCGGGGTGCGAGGGATATGGCTACGACAATCTCACCTCCGGCAACCAACGGCCCACAGACGGCGTGCGTTTTAGTCGGTTCGAGTCCGATATAACCTCCTCCTCCGGCCTCGGCGGAGGAGGTATCGGTGGGGGTCCTGCTTGTCTTCTTCACTGACGGTACAGAATCTCTCTGTTCTTACAGGTTAGGCAGCACGAGTGTGACTTCCCTGGTGTTGCACTCGTCCATACGCCACGGTAAACACTTTCTATCAGGTGGGCTGTGTGCTTGTCTGTGGCCTAAGTGGTATGATAAAAATGTTAATAAAATTATGAAACCCCTTCTCGTTCTTTAGTTTTTTTAGCATTGCAGATAATGTTACGCAATAGGTTTCTAAGTAACAAATTGCGAAACCTACGCCTTCATAATCAAATATCATCAGAATCCCTTCAATTTCACGGAGAAAAGTAGCCTGTGTCAGTGTTCAGCCCCAAAACGAAATCTTTATTTTCCGGCCCATAAACATTTTAAAAAATCACGTCTGTTCGTTGCTAGGTCGCTGCGTGAAAAAAAAAACTAACTAAGAAGGATATGGATTTGTATTTTCTTATATTTTTACAGGACTCGATACCAGCAAGTCTAAAAAGGTCACTTTATTGGAATCATATTGGGATACAATTTTGTCATGCGGCGATATTTACACGAAATTAGAAGCTGCTTAGTAAATTAATTATTATTATGATTCTGCTCATAATATGAGATATTATTTTACGAATTTTATAGGAATCTATTGAGATCTAGAGGAAATTCATAGTTACTTGTTTTTAGCGGAATCGCTCAATATGGCCTAGCATTATCTACGATTTTAACTCAGTGTGGGTTTATTAAAAAAAGTTATATGTTTTAGTTTCTCAAAATTTCCGCCACCGGCCAATTTTAAACCTAAAATAATAATGAAAGCTATTATTGTGAAATTTGGGCATAGAAAAACAGAAACTTATCATAGCAACCCATTATAAACTGAATTTGAATTCGAGATTGCTTTTTAATATCTATGAAATGTGTTAATATAACAAGCAGTAAGATTAAACTCGTTATTGCCTGCATTCTTGAAAATATTGCTTTGGGATTTTAATAGCTTCTTCGGCAAAATAATGAGTGGAATGAATATTGATACGACGAGTTGAATGGCAATTCACTTTTGCATTCCAAAGCGATTCACCCACTCGCGTCGGAAGGATATTGTTTGTAACTTTGTGGTTATATTTGTCTTTAATCAATTTCTATATAGAGTGGTTTATTTTCAGGGTGATGAGTTTTGAATTTAGAACAATACTGTAATAGAGCTACAATAAATAATAGATGATTACAGTTTGTGCAGATACACGTTATACATTAAATTTACAAAAATGAACTAGTTCTGCGCCAGAGACTATCATTGATTGGCTAATGTACCTACCAGTCAGCAGTTGATGCTCTAGTAACTAGTTGATAAGCTAGGACCCGAAGATATAATTACGACCCCAAAATCCTTCGGATTTTCCATATGCTATAACTACTGTTTCTATTGAAAATTTCTGCGGTTTATACATCTCTCTTCTCTCTAAAATATTTCACTCTTCATTCGAAGAACATGAATCTTTTACTCAGTATCTACCTGTAAGTTGCATCTATTTTGGCAGAGGGACAATATTCATTCGCCCAACTGAATCCATTTCTCAACGAATCGACTGAATTATTTTTATATTTCGGTTGTTATTGTCTGAGTAAATTATGAATTCGGGATCATATTAAATTATCAGCGGTATCTAATTAATCATTAAACTATGAACGTTAAAACTGTAAACTAAAACTTTTCTGCTCTGTTGATAGATCTCTTGTATATTATGAATTATGTTCTAGCTAATATCCACAACAATATACCGATCTGTATTGTGTTGTGAAGCTACTCATCAATCCTTTTCCACAATATTAGATAAGACCAGCAGGTGCACAAAAGAAAATAACAAAATTACAAAAAGAAATGTCTTCGTAAATAAAATAGACTATATGTCTGTACCAAAATCCAGAATTTCGTTAGGCACTTTTGTGAGCTCATACATAATAAATGTGAACTGGCCAGCCGGCAATGAATAATGGTTAGAATAAATCCTAATTCAGTGCATTACATCAGTAAAGCTGTAACGGTCCATGATAACACAGATTTATGGACAAAGCACACAGTTTAGAGGAATCCTATGTGATGATACTGATGATAAATGTAAATATCATGTATTGCGGTATCTGTATTCGTTCTACCTAGCTGTTTAAATTTTTGCGAATGGATCTTTTTTGTACTTTTTTTAGGGTGAATAAAATTTCACCCATGACGTTAATGGTTATGATTTCGTCGCTATAACATTCATTGGTGATATCCGAAATCAGTAAGGTCAGTAGCCATGATCGGTGCGGTGCGATCAAAATGTTGCGTTGGTGTCGATTGTATGGCTATCCGATTTTCCCCGGAATTTTTTTGATATCGATTCTCCTCGAAATTTAAAACCTCGTACAGTCAAGCACAACTTACTTACTTTTATTTTAAGCAGGTTTTTTGATTCATCAATATTGTTATTCGAAGAAATGAATTACACAATAGTATTTTCCTGACAAAATGTACTGTGTCCGATTGTCATTGTTCAATTTATGAAGAAAGTTTTATCAGGAAACACAGCATTAGTTTGTCGTAACTTTCGTGAAAACTATTTTCATATTCCTGAAGTTAATCGTGGTCTATTGTAGGCAGTTGAGCAGTAACTATCAATAGATACTTAAACTGCTTTCACAGATCTATGAAGATTCCTCTTGTGGTCTGACAACTTAGAGCCAACTTTGAGTTCACAAAGACCCAATACAAAGACATTCCTTATTAAGTTCCAAACTAAAATTATGTTGCCGATTGTGAGATTATGAATGCCCTTGGTTAACAAGTTTCGAGACCTTTGCAGCTTAATGTATTAAGCTTCTTATAGCATGACAATATTCTGGTTTTATATTTTAGAAGGATACGAAAAAGATAATTTCTACTTATATGTTCCTTCTTATAGCCATATAAGTAGGTAGTTAAAAGAAGAAAACGAGTATCTTCTGTGCTATAACATAATAATTATTATGATTTAATATTAAAAATAAACATGCTTATTATATAGTGAACATTATGTATACAATAAATAAGATCATATTTTATAGGTAATATTTATAACGAAATAAAGCACCCCATGGGACTAAGAGCTATCGTAATCGTTACGTAAATGTATCGAAAGAATTGAGCATCGCGATTGGCCGCCTGCCTACTCTGGATTTGTGTGTGTGTGTGTGTGTGTGTGTGTGTGAAGCCTGCCAATCACAATGCTCCATTCTCTCGAAACGTTTTCGTTACGATAATTTTTCGTGCTAGGGGTACTGTTGTTTACTCGAAACTGTCTCATAAATATACTCGTACTACCCAAAAGTGTAATAATTATGTTTAATTACACTTTTGGGTAGTATAATTCAATTTATTTTAATTACAGTTATTTTTATGAACCTAATATTACCACATTATTTTAAGACGTGGCAACAGCTAGTAGCGTTCAGGGTAAGATTGTGGGAGGTTAAATAACCAATGAATTACTTTAGTTTGTCGTCTCTCGTATTCGACACAAGCCCTGAGTAACCATTATTGAATATTTTATTTGCATGTAAATATTGTAAAGCACAGTGTGCTGTTGTAGAATAATATGTAAACACAGCTAATGTGGTATCCCTTGTACGTTTTGTTAAAAGGATGTCTTGCTGTCACCAAGGCTGATTTTTAATAAGATTCTCAAAAAAAAGAACAAAAGAATATATATTTCCGCCTCTGTTCCAGTTTAAACACAAGTATTTCAATATCATTAGAATTAATTCATAATAAAAGCATTTGATACCCTAATTACAATATTGTAAGTGGTTTTTAATTGCGTATTGAATTATTTCTACGACATAATTGGTTCAGATTTTTAATAGTTAATTAAAAAAGAGTTTCGTTAGCTTACTTTTAAATAACTATTAAAGATCTTCAATTACTTATTATAAATTACATGTATATTGTATAATCCGTTCATAGAAATTACCATGTTGGTTCTGGTGGGTGTCGTAAAAAGGGATAGGGCTGTTCTCCATCCGACAGTAAACAATTATAGCCCATGACAAAGTGCCCGCTAGACGGCAATAGGCTTATCTTCTATTACGTGGGTGCGAAAACCATAGTTTGTGAAAAATGTGAGTTTACGAGGATTTAAAGGCGTTTTTTTTTAAAGAATATTAGCAACCGAAATTACTAATATTCCCGTTAACCCCTCCAGCTAAGCTAAATCGCTTGTGTTAGGAGTGGGTTTACGTCGGTAGTGTAATGGCCAGGATTCGAACCCGGGACCTCTCGATCGTAAGGCCGACTCCTTAACCGCTAAGCTACCGACGCTTACGTGATACGACGCGACGGCGTGAGTATATGTATGAGAATAATGTAGAAACAAGACTTCGCATTCTCGTGGTTGTGGTGAAGGTAGTACTTCCAACCTGTACCTAGTTTACACAATCCCCTCTATTTTTAGAGCGCTCCTTTGTAATATCAAAATAATATTATTCTGGAAATTGTCAATAAAACTATAGTGCTCACTCTACGTAACATTCCTACCGTTTTATGTTTGTTACAATGATCACATGACATAGTGTTACTTTTATTCAGATAAAGTAAACACTCGCTATATTGTAAGCTTTGTTACGCCGTTACATTTCTGGAAAGATATTATTATCCTCTTTTATGCAGTCATCGGTGGCTAGATTATTCCATACAATCTAACTCGTTCGAGACGGACGTGTCTCGAACGAGTTAAAATGAATGTATATCAACAGTAGTTCTAGAGATAGAAATATTTTGGAGTTATTTTTTATATAAAACATATAAATTAGAATCCGCCTGATGGTAAACTGAAGGCAAAGTATCGGAAAAAGGGATCACATTATAGATATGTACTATGTTACAATGGTGACACTCAGCTTGATGGCCTCATCAGATGCCTTTTCACGCCCGCTTAAAGGACCTGGAACTGTAGGAAGAGAGAAACACGTGCACTGGCAAGGAATTCCAAAAAGAAGGAGGACTTCTATCATCACTAGTCGGTTGTAAAACTGCTACTAAAGGAATAATAAAGGAATTATATAACTGCTATTTGCGACTGAAAATTATATACTTATACAAATAGCGTCACTTAGCAAAACTGTTATCGTTATTAGAATACATTTGAAATTCAGCTTTGAGAGAATACCTACTCAAAATACATTTATCGTCATTTGTATAATTTTATTCTACCGAGGGCCGCAAAAAGCACACATCTCACCTGATAATAAGCTATTACGGTGGTTTATGAACCTTTACAATACCCAACGTGTTACATGCGGGTTATAGAGGGTTAAGGGAACTGGGTGTTGAATGGAAAAATATAAGGAAAGTAGGTTTTTGAATTTGGCATATTGTAAAGTCAATCTCAAATGGAAGGTACGGAAGTACTTGACTGTTCATACTGTTGAGCGATGGCACTTGGTGTAACTGGCTACACATCTATACTATACTATTATATAATTGTAAAGTAGTCGTGTCTGTACATTGGAAATATTTTTAAAAAATACTTGGGTTTTGTCATGTTAACGATACTGAACACGAAAATATTTTTTTTGAATTTCCTGTCTGTTTGTCCGCGATGGACGCAAAAAATACTGAAAGGATTTTGATGCGGTTTTTTTGTTAAAAAAGGCTTGGTCAGACTTAAAATCTTACGTTTGTTTGATCGCAATCGGTTGAGTAGAACCAAAGATATGAGCGGCGGGCGGAAGGCTAGTATTGAATAACACACTTGTACTTTTCCGCCGACAGACGACAGACGGCTTTCCTATTTAACCGACAATGTAAACCTTTGAAAATGCTGTGCGACGAAAGTCAGGTTGATAAATAAAATAAAGTGGAAAAGTACAAGTTTAGTGTGTTATTCAATATGTCAGTATTTAACTTTCTCGGTCAAATCAGTTCGTTCATGTTGGGACTAACTAATGATGAAGATAATAAAAACAAGATACGTGGATTACCCCCATCAATTACAACTAATATTCCAAAGTTTTGTAATAATGTCTCACATGTTGTCATCAAAAACAATCTCCACTTATTCATAACAATTTCTAAGAAAGCAAGCAATAAATATGATTACCTTGTCTTGTCCGAGTTATTAGTTGAATCCCACGCTCTCGTAACTTACGCTAAGTTTTCCACAATTGAAGTAGAACTACGTTAGAAACAGAACCATATTAATTCTTTATGTCTATTACACATATTAGATACAAATTGAGTTTTAATAGTCGTAATATTTATAATGGTTAAAGTTTCAATCAAATTATAACATGGGTGTTTTGTTTGTTAAACATCAGAACAGTATGTCATCCTACCCACTCAGTTCCTATACAGAAGAACACGTGCAGGTGACTTGCCCATATAGTGCTAAGAATCCCATCAAGAACAAAACGGTTTCGCACCTCTTGTCTTGACCGCGCTATCATTGGGCATTTTAAGGGCGTGAAAAGGCATCTAATGAAGCTATCAAGCAGAAACCAATATAGCATTGTAGGCGTCTGAAACGCCGCCGTCTACGTTTTCGACTTTAGAATCTATTGGACGAGGTGAAATTGACTAGCACGGAACAGATTTTTTTTATCCGTATCAGAACAATTTTTATAATTTTATATATTGGTTCATCCTGCTGTTTTACTGTTAGGTTGTTGTTCATGTAAAACTCTATATTAAGCGTTTTAACTTCTTTATGTTTTATAATCTCTCTGCTCTTACAGGGTTGGCAGCACTTGTGTAACTTTCCTGGTTTTGCACTCGTCCAATAGGCCACGGTAACTACTCTCCATCAGGTGTGCTTGTCTGCTAACTAAATGGTATAAAAATTAGGCTCTATATTCTGAACTATCAAAGCTGTTACTTGACTGTAAAGTTTAACTAATACATAAATATAAAACTTGTTGTTACCGTCCGTCACAAATCAAGGCCTTCATTGCTTCCCAGTGATAGTGAACAGGTTTTATGACGCCATAAACACTAACTTTACAGAATGACCTATGTTGTCCATTACAGCATCAAACAACATTAACAATTCCGGACATGTCCTCAAACATCGGCCAAACTCGTGGCTTGCATTTAAACTTTATCGATCAAACTTTATCAATTGTCCCCGCTATCCCTAATGTACTAAAGTACTAGAGTTCTGCGTATATTAGTATTCTACGAGAAAGTACACAAAATTGCTGTTTTTAAAGTGACCGCTGGCTTCGTAACTGTAATTTAAATAATAGAACAACTGGATACTACGACGTATGGAAGCTCCATTAAGATAACTAGGTACATACTAATTTTCTTACATTTAATATCATACAACTTCTGCAAAACGAATAAATTAAACCAAAATCATTTGTTCCATTCTTATACAAAAGCTATCCGTTTCTAACAATAAAATGTGGTTAACCCAATAAGGGTATCCGAAATTGATTTAAAACATCGGGTAGTCCTTTTTCAGTTTAACGGATAAAATATTTCCCTAAGATGGCAATCCCTGTTATAAATAAATGAAAACAAATGACGGCGCTCATTTTGTTTACCGGTGGTTATAATTTACTGTTCTCTGCCATCTAATCTCATAATTCTGTACATAATCTCAGTGCCCCTTATTTATAATGAGGAGATTAAAAATTTCGCTCTTGTAATTGGTTAGGCACTTAAACCAGATTCCCTTAGGCCAGTCGAAATTTCGTTGGACTTTGATTGTTTAGAGGACGGACATCGTCTGTTTTTTTTATTAATTAAGATTTTTATTTTGCATAAAATGTCTGAAAATTTAATTTTCGTTGGTTAAAAATGAGGTTCGAGTTAGATTAGAGTTAACTACATGGGAAAGTAGCTAGAACTACTGTTACTGTTTTATTTCATGTTTGACTGTTGTTATTTACAAATTACAATAGGTTCAATCCCCGTCTGCGTGATTTTGAGTCATCGAAGTCACCAAAACCAGGTCTTCACGAGTGATATTTATAAAAGTATTCTACATTGCAGTCACAGATTACTACTGTTAGTTTTCATTCAGGATTACACGCACGCAGGAGAAGCGTGTATTATCATCTTACTAAACAATACCTGAAGGAATCATCTTACTAAACAATACCGGAAGGAAGGAAGAATTAATCGGATTAATTCTCATCCGATTAATTACTGTTCCTCTACTGTACTCAGAGCTATTTAGAGGACTCGTAGAGACACCGAGTAATAAGAATTCTGCAACTTCAATGGTCTTCCTAAAAAGGGAGCAGTAGTCATTTACTTTACCCAGGTACATCAGAAGCATTACTAGTAAAGCATTAATTATTTGACTCCAGGTTTTGTGAGCTAACAAGGAAATTATCAAAAGTAATTATTTTATTCAAGCGTGAAACATTGCCGCCTGTAATTTCTAATAACGTCGCAGTTATTTTTGATGACTTCCATCAATACAATTTAATTATATATTGTTAAATGTATATAGATACTACTTTGTTATGTTGTTATAATCCTCTTAAAATGGGTAGGTAAATTTTGTTGGTCGATACCAGGCGAACTACCGGTGAGGTGAGTTTGATTGGATTTTTGTACGTGATAGGCATTCACCGTTACAATTTAATTGAGTTATCGGTTGATTGACTATCCAGGCCACTACTATCAGGCAATCTGAAAGATATCATGATCATTATGAATGTTGTTATAAGATAAACAATTCAGTGCAGTCAATTGTAGAACAGAATGATGAATGTGTGGGATTTGACGTACATGACACGTATTTTAATGTTTATGACATACGTTGACGACTGTCATATACCTACGTCAAATGGTGATGTGTAAACTCTCAGTCTCAGGAGAGACTTTGCTTCACTGTGTGTGTTTTACCGCCTATACAATGGTTTGTGCTCAGATGAATTGTTTGACATGATGCCCACAGCTACATTCTATCATCGCACTTCTGGCCATAGGCGGAGAATTCATCCTCACACATTGCGACCTGAAATGGTGCGCACTCTGCGGTATAAAAGGAACTTCATCCCTCACACACTCAAGCTGTGGAATGAACTCCCCGCGATGGTTTTCCCAAGCGATTACAATATGGGGTTCTTCAAGAAGGGCATTAGAAGGTTTCTTCAGGGTCGGCAGCACGAGTATGACATTCCTGGTGTTGCATACGTCCATAGGCCACGGTAACCACTTTCCATCAGGTGGGCTTGTCTGCCACCTAAGTGGTATAAAAAAAAAAAATCCCATACATTCTGTTCTACTATACCAAGGAATGGCCAATGAATTGCCACTTGTCTAGGGGGGCAGATGTATCATCCTACTTCCTACTAATCCTACTAATATTATAAATGTGAAAGTTTGTGAGAATGGATGTGTGGATGTGTGGATGTTTGTTACTCTTTCACGCATAAACGGCTGGACCGATTTGGTTGAAATTTGGTATGTATATAGGTTATACCCTGGATTAACATATAGGCTATATATCAGCGATGAACGGGATCAGAATTCCACGCGGGCGGAGCCGCGGGCAACAGCTAGTGTATACTAAAGTCAAAACTATCAATAGCATCATCATCACTTCACTACATATTATAAAACAAAGTCGCTGTCGCTGTCTGTCCGTCCCTATGGTATGCTTAAATCTTCAAAGCTACGCAACGGATTTTGAAGCGGTTTTTTTCAATAGATAGAGTGATTCAATAGGAAGGTTTATATGTATAATACATGCATAATATTGTAGAGAAACACTGATAAATTTAGAGGTATGGAGCGGGAAAGGGATCCGAAAATATGGCGGTACGAAGTTCGCCGGGTCAGCTAGTAGATAATATGTAAATTCAAAAGATTGTCACACAGGCAAATGAAAGAGAAAATATCATACATACTCAATTTTACAACCCAACATTAACAAGCAATTTAAACAGATATTATAACATCTAAACAAAAACTGTAAGTACAAAGTTGATAGGGTGGATACTTACAACCGCAATTAAGCGGTGCCTAAAATTTTAAGTGGTGTTAAATTTTACTCATTTTCTGCCACCAAGAGACGGCCAACTAAAATTTGTAGAATGCCCAGTCCTGAACACATCAGGGTTTCGAAAGTTTCAAACTAATTTGCCCATCCATTTTCATTATGAATTCATTTGTTGAGCATTGGATCAGTTTAGGTAGCGTGTAATAGTTAATTTAAAACAGTTAGTGTTTAATTTTTAGTTTAATTAATGAGAATGAATGTGTCTGACTTTTTTTTAAATTTATTGTTACTGCATACTTTTTGAAGGTTGATTGTAGTTTGACCTCTCTTGATGTTTGAGTAATTTGTTCAAAGTGTATGTAATTAAATAGAGATAGTAGGTCTGGAAGATAATAGGTTTCGGAAGATCACTATTTATGAAAGTATTTCAGAGTTAGTTTTTCAAACACATCGACACAGAAAGATTAATGCAGGCCTCCTTGAGGATTCTTATTCTCTTTTTTATACCACTTACCTAGGTGGCAGACGAGTGTGCAACGTCAGGGGTTTCGTATAACCCGCGCCACGTATCTTGGACCTAAAATGTGCTCAAAATATGCCCTATACGCGCAGTACACTTTTCTTGGGTATCTTTTGAGGATAGCGCGGGATGCTACTGCGGTAGACGAACTCAAATTCACCAAGCATAGACTATTACAAAGCAATCCGTGGGCGCCAGAGCCTCGTATGTCTTACGATTTAGGTCTAAGATACGTGGCGCGGGTTATACTCGTGCTGCCGACCCTGTAGGAACCTTCTAATACCCTTCTTGAAGAATCCCATATTGTAGTCACTTGAAAGACGATCTATTAGTAGTAGTTACGATCTATCTTTGATCCTCTCATCCCTCCTGTGTTGATGATAAAAACTACCTGTCATTGTCAGATAGGGAAGTTCCTTTTAGAATTAATTAAAATGAAATACGAACTAGAAAGTTTCCTATTTCGTTTAAAATTAGTAAAAGGATTATAGAGATCAATATGTAACGTCGCTGTACAAGGTACGTAATTGGAATCGTAATCTAATTAAACTAGTCACGTTCAAGGTAAACCTTTGTATTTCAGAATCACGTAAATTCGGATTGGCAGATTTCTACCTTCAATATCACAATGTAATTTGTAGATAACATTAGGTATAGTTCCATGTAATAATTTATGATCTGTAAGTACCTACAGTAAATTATTACTATTATAAAAGTTGTCATATCTATAAGAAAATAGCTGACCCTGCGCACTTCGCACCGCCTAACAGCCGATTCGTTATTTTTTTTTAAATTTTTCTCTCCGTAAGAACCATCCTCGTACTTCGAGGAATATTCTAAAAAAAGATATAGCGAAATCGGTTAAGCTGTTCTTGAGATTTGCGCTTAGCAACACATTTAGGGATTCATTTTTATATTATAGAAGATTATATTTTTTAAATATTCAACCAAGAATGTTATTTAAATATTTGCAAGATTCTAAGTGTGGAGGGGGTATGGAGGGAAGGATGGGTTGTGGAGGTTAGATGCGAATCTCAGACACCGAGGTCAAGAAAAACTTCGGAAGCGACTGGGATTAACGCTAGGATGAAGATTAATATTAATATTCTATAACATTCTACACAACGCTATCTAGACCCATGGTAAGCTTAATTAGCTTGTGTTATGGAATCTAGAATGCGGATATATGTACTTAGATACTTTTTTTTGTAAATACATACATATTATACATAGAAAAACCGAGACCAATGCAAATATTTATATTCATGCATACAAATATTGGCACTGAGCGGGGATCGAACCCGCGCCTCCTGCGTAGCAGCCGCGTTCACGACCGCTACGCCACAGAGGCAGTCAAAAGATTTACAAGAAGATTTACAAGACTCTTGGTGTCATAAAATTGAGACTGCCATAGCTACGTAATTAAATATCGCTTTAAAATTCTCACATATTTTCCGACCCTCTGTATTTGAAGATATTTATCACATAAGGAAATGAACAAAATTTAATCTAAAAATCCCTTATCCAACAAGTGTTTCCTACAGTCCCGGATCCTTCAAGCGGATCATGAAAAAGTATCTGATGAGGCCGTCAAGCTGAGTGCCACCATTGTAACATGGTTCGTGTCTGTAATGGTGTCCCTCTTTTCCTAGATTTTGCCTTCAGCTTACCATCAGGCGAGGTGAAGTCAAATTGACGTCTCCTATATAAAAAAACCACTAGCGTACTCGAATCAGAATGGTTTGACACGTGATGACGGCAAGAGATCAGTCTATCTGTTCTTAAGGTCTTGGAAAATGGGTTAGATGGGGTTATTGGACGATTCGCACGAATTGAACTCGCACGGAACGTGTGAATTGACTCCTTTAATTGATTTTTTATTTCTGTAGGCGATTCGCACTAAGTTAATTTATAGGTGTGCGAATCGCCACCTCCAAAATGATGTAGTAGGCTATTGGCATACATTTTATTTTGGGAATAAAAAAAATAAAGTACAGTCGTACTCAACGACTAATTCCCAGTCGCATCCGAAGTGTGGTGTTTACTAGTACCTAGCTGTTAAAAAGTTCTATTTATTCAATCGATCAGCACGATGATATTACATTAAAGTCACATTCGGATGATGTCACATAGGTACATACGAGTACAAATAATGTGATATCCTTTGAAGCAGCGAGTCTCCTCGCCGGATCGCTACCGTGGATCCTGGAAGCGAGATCCCTTTCGGCGCTATACCGCTTCCGAAAGGCGGCGCGGGAGCAGGGACACGATCCTGAGCACGAAGAAATTCGGGCCGTGAGATCCCGGCTCCACAGGGACATGGTGGCGGAGTGGGAGGTACAACTTGGGCAACCACGCGCAGGGCGCGCCTTAGTAGCGGCGGTAAGACCCATCATGGGGGAGTGGCTAGAGAGGCCACATGGCGGCCTCTCGTTCTGGCTGACGCAGATTATCACCGAGCATGGATGCTTCGGGCGGTATCTGCATCGGACCGCGAAGAAAGAGTCAACGTCCGAGTGCCATCACTGCGACGCGAGCGAGTGGCGACCTTGGGAGTGAGAGTTCTCACGCTCGCCACTTTGCTCGCAGCGATGGTTCGCTGCGCGGATGCGTGGGCCGCCGGCGCCTCTTTCTACGAGCAAGTAACGCTCCTGAAGGAGGCGGCGGAGCGGGAGCGAAGGAGAATCGCAGACCTTGCGGCTCGCGAGGAGCGAAGGAGAATCGCAAACCGCGTGGCCCGCGAAGAGCGGCGGCAACTCGGGCGTCGGAGGTCGCAGAATGACCTCCGTCCCCCATGAGCGCGGGCCTGGGGGTGACGGGTGGAGCCGCCTGTCACCCTAGCAGAAGCAGGCCGCGGCGGCAGCGCGCATTGCGTGCCTCCCCACACCCGGGGGCGAGTTGGGGACTCTGTGGTCCCTACACCGGAAGAGGGCCAGATCGAGAGATATGGCCCTGGGTCGGCCGGGGTGCGAGGGATATGGCTACGACAATCTCACCTCCGGCAACTGACGACCCACAGATGGCGTGCGTTTTAGTCGGTTCGAGTCCGACATAACCTCCTCCTCCGGTTCCGGCGGGGGAGGTATCCGTGGGGATTTTTCGCACGATAAAAAAAAAAAAAAGTACAAATAATGTGAAGACGGCTAGGAGAAAAATCGGGTTAAATCTACTTTCAAGATTTGTTAGCATACAAAGTCCGTTAGTTATTCGCTGTTATAAGCGAAGATATTATTGATATAGAAGCTTAAGAAGAAAGAGAAAGAAGAAGAAGTAGCTATTAAAGTAGCTGCTAAAGGAGACGGGGACTTCTGGGCCAAAATTGTAATGAGTTGAGATATGACTTAAAAAAAGCTGTATTTTTTTCTATTTCAAAATATTAAAAAACCAGCTCAATTGAAAGTCTGGAAGACGAGTAATCTTAAAACTAAGTTTATTCCACTAGCAAAATAAAATATCGATTACTAAAAAATATTTAAACAATATTGCGTATTAAAACACTTGCATCACAATTTGATATTAAATCAATCAGAGTGAACAAAACTTAATCATTATAATAATAATAACCATTTAAAATACCAAATAATAGTGTAATAAAAATAAATTCTGAATCTATTTCCGTTAATCGATTAATTATTTCTTGTGTTTATCAACTGTATTTTTAAGCTGTGACAGCTGACAGCTCCATTTTCAGTCAATCAGTTTATTTATTCAATCTTCAAAATTAATTATTTTATCGAAAAGTTGTATATTTACACGGCTTATGGGATATACAATTGTTTATAAAATATGTACAAAAGTATGCTATATCAGTATGCTGTATCAGTTTATTGGTTTAAATCCAATGATCAATTGACTTCTGCGTTTTGAGTATTTCCAGTTGATTTCTTGATTATATTCCCTTAACAGTGATTTCTCTTTACGGACTTCTCAGCTTGCTCCTGGTTACCTTAAAGTACAATGATAAACTTGTTTGAGTTTTGCTCGGTATTTTGGATTTTGACATGGATCTCTGTGTGAATTGTGGCAAAGAAAATGAAGTAAATAAGGTAATATATTTCCACCTGCGCACTTCTTAGACAATGCTTTAATTTATTATTGAAGAAGAATAAAAGATAATTATTATTTAAAGTGTTTATTTTTAACATAACATCCTTGTACTCCATATCTTTAAAATCTCTTTGTAAGTTTTCGTACATTATCCCTGAGTGAAATATAATACAGTACAATTTAAAAGTATTTTAAGATAAAAAAAATGACCACTTTCTATTAAAACACCACAGAAATCACAGTTCTAAAATGTCAATTTCTTGCATAACCTCACTTTTATTAAATCTCTTATAACTCTGCTCTCAGATATCCAAAATCTGCAGAATTTTCAGGGATGGTTTAATAATTTATATGCTCTTAATTGATACCACCCTCATCTTATTACATTTTTGGCCCAAGAATGTATGAAAGCCTCCCCATCTCCTTTGTAAAACAACACCCACACCTGTTCAAAAAGGCCAAAGATCTGTATCCCAGAAATACTAGACGTCCAGACAGAATCGTCTTGACAAAGATACCAAGAACCACAATGTATATTAAAAGTTGTACAGCAATGTGCGGTCGTGTTTATAACGCAGTGCCAGACGAATTCAGACATTTACCCACAAATAGGTTTTGTAGACAATTTAAATCATGGCTTTTAGACAAATCATTTTATTCATTAGACGACTACTTTAAAATTTAATTTAATTTATTGACATTAAAATTTGTAATACCTATTATGGTCATTATTGATGTATTTGTTTTGGACATTGTGAATTATCTTGGACATTATATTACTATTATTGCTATGTTGACATCCTATTATGACAACGGTTATTCTATGGCGTTTTGTATTTTAATTTAATTCTCATAATCTTATTTCTGACTTTATTTCAATTTTATTTTGAATAGCTAAGCATGCACAATATGCACATGGAATGACTTAAATAGAGCCTAACTTAATATTTGCATGCCATTGAATGGTAGATGTGCTGAACTGTAATACCTAATCTTTGTAACATCATGTTTGACCACATTTCTGCAAATAAATGAATTTTGAATTTTTGAATTTTTCAAAACTTCTATTATTCAAGTATTCAACCCCTAGCTCATTCAACCAATCGGCACGATGATATTACATTAATGCCACATTCGGATGATATCACATAGACCTACCAAGATTTGTTAGCTACGAGTACAAATAATACAGAAGATGAATAGGAGACGGTTAAATTCTACTTCCAAGATTTATTTACATACAAAGTCTGTTAGTTACTCGCAGTTATAAGCGAAGATATTGATAAAGAAGCTAAAAAAAAAAAGATTATGAAGAAGAAATAGCTGTTAAAAAGTTCTATTATTCAACCCCTAGCTCCATCAACTAGTCAGCACGATGATATTACATTAATGCCACATTCGGATAATATCACATAGTTACCTACCAAGATTTGTTTACATACATAGTCCGTTAGTTACTCGGAGTTACAAGCGAAGATAATGAAGCACGACTCGTCCACCCACTGAATAAAGCGTGTTAAAAAGCAATGAATTCTCCCAATCTCTTAATGTTTGATTAGGTTTTTATTAGTTTCCACCGTTAATCATCTTTTACTGTCGAAAAGGGATCGATCACTGCCGTTATGTTTAGTAGCAAACGTGGATGGACGACAAGAGCTTATGTAACAAGGTAGAACATAAACACAAGTTAGATACGCATCCCATTAACAAAATTAGAACAAACTCACACGAATTGCAACTTTACATTCAGGGCGTAGATGTCGCATATTGCTAAAGGCGTTTCACGAGTACAAAGGCTACACAGAGCATTAATTCTGTTAATGAACTGCACTAGAGCTGTGTTGTGGCGAGGAAACGCGAACATTACTGCGCCAACCACTTCCGTCTTATTATCGCTAATGATGTAATTTACTCTTTTGTCCACACAATAGAATGTGGTTACTGCGACAAATCTAACATTAAATAATCAAAGAACTAACTATGTTCAGTATTTTTTTTATCAACCGGGACCGACAGCTTAAGGTGCTCTCCGAGGCACGACCAGACCAATGCAAGTACCCATATTTCATGCACATAAATATTTGCACAGAGCGGGGATCGAACCCGTTTCCTGCGTAGCGGCCCCGTTCACTACCGCTACGCCGCAGAGGAATTTAAGATCAGAGTATTTGTTTTTTAGATTTAAAAACCTTGAGCTATTCTAATTGCTTTTTAAATTCAGAATAGTATAAAAAAGCACTAGTATGACGTGCACTAGATTTTATAACGGTCACAGTAGTATTAAAAGTAGAGCGTGGCAAAGCGCGGGTCACTCCCCGAGCGCGCAAAGTTGTGTGTCGTTTGTAAGTTTATGCGGCCTGTCCCACAGGCGACGCCATTGAAACTTGTTATGAGATAAAATTGTTCTGTTTTATGCTCTTAGCGGTTTTGAAACGCGAAATGTGTAAATAAAACTTTAGTTTTTTATACTGTTGTTGCAGTAGTGGTTTAACTATCTTATTAAGTGCAAGTTGTTTCTTTTATTATCAAGTGACTCATTTAGAATTAAGGGTTACTATTTATTGTTTTGTCGTAATTTGTTTAGAGCTCCTTCGTTCATGGGCCCGAGATACTCGGCCCTAAAGAGTGCGTGCGCACCTCAACCCCATGGGCCAACACTACACTCTTATTCTGGAATTCAACTGGTGGCTTGCTTTCAGCAGAAGAAATCGTCTATCACAGTATATAATTTACTGATGAGAGTCGTTACTTGTATGATAAGTGGACTTGCATGGTTTGCGAAGTATTTCACTGTATGTAACAGCTACGCTAATTACTTTATATTATACCTATATAATCAAAATATAGTCAAAATTGCATAGTCAAAGTTCTTCAGTATAATTTCGGTTGTGAAACTCCTGTATTCTCAATTGAGGACTGTTAACAGACTATCAATTGGAGTCTACGCTATCAAAAAGACCGTAACTCTCTCAGCAACGTGTCTACAAAACCGAAACTGAAAATAAAAATGTTGCCTGTAATGGAAACTTCAGTTCACAAAGCAATCAACGTGGTTAATTTATGACGTAAACAGTAACGTTTTCCCGCCGGGAACCCGGTTGGCTAGCAGATAAACGAAGTAAATTGCTTTAGGCAACTCACTAGAATTGTAGCTGAGGCTGCTTGCAGGTTCCAGTCTTTACACGTTCATTGCTAACCGGATACAGGCGAGCTTCTCTTGTCTATGCTAATATTATTAAGAGGAAACATCCATAGACTCATGCCTTTAAATACCAGAAGAGATAGGCAGAGGTATACCTATTAACACCTACGTTTCGCCACGCCATAGGGGCCGAGCCTATTGCCGTCAAGCGGACATTTATTCATGGGCTGTATGTTTACTGTCAGATGGAGAGCAGCTCTATACTCGTACTTTTATTATATGTAACGAATAAACTTATAAACTACTAAACCGATTTTAATAATTCTTTCCCCATTAGAAAGTACATTATCGGGTACCAACACTACCAACATACTATATCATCACGCTACTATCAGTGATTAAACGGGATCAAAATGCCACGCAGGCGGAGCAAACGAACCTCAAAAGTAAACTAAAAAGCGTTGAGGGCATTTGAACTCGCTCCACAACGTAATTCAAAAGTTATTTAACGAAACCAATTTCATGAATACCATTTCTATTTTTCAATAGGACTGCTATTTTCAACTATAACATTTAAAATGGCAGTTTGTTAACAATATGTCAAGCTGACTAATTAAAGTAAGTTGCTGAAGTTTTAAGGCAATATTGCACTCACTGTACACAGTTTAGCACTTTATCAAAATTTTCAAGAGAAACTTGCACAATATCTTTGAAAACATGAACCGTAAATTTGTGTCGCGGGACCAATGGACTGTGGTAATTGTTTAGTATGAATAAAACCTACTCAGATTGTTATTTCAATTTTCCTGAAAAATTACAAAAACAGGGCAATATTTACAATTGGATATTTGATTTTTAATTGTATATTAAATTGACGATCGGATAATTAATATTCTAAGACATTTAAACAGCGCCATCTTGACCAAAACTAATACTATAATATAAATATTAAAGGGGGGATAAAATAAACCCATAAAAGAAACATTATTTTTTGCTGTTAGTTTGCTTTATATTAATAACGGCAACAGAAAGACGCTTAAAATATTTACAGAATATTTAGTGATGTACCACTATAGGTATGTAGTTTAAAAAAAAAATAATTAAAAAAAATAAAATAATTATCGAAACGGGGCTCCCATACCACAAAATGTGATTTAAATAAACAAATGTGATTTGAAAACTACAAAATAAGAACAGACGCAACTTTTACCGCTCTTTAACCATTCTTAGTTTAATGAGATCAGTTAAATAATTTATTTAAACTACAGAAAATACCCAATTTAGATCTATCTGACTGTCTTTATCCCCAATGTACAGACACAGCTACTATATACCCCACATATATTAGACACCATATACATCGGTTTCAATTGAACTGAGATATTATTCATATTGAACAAACTTTATTACAAGCGCAATATTACTAAATAGTTCGAATACACGTGTGAAAATTAATTAAAACATTATTAATAACTGTCAGATGCACATGAAATACTAGGGGTGTTTAATATAATTGCGGTTTCTGCGGTACTATGAGTTTTCTAAAATAGCTTTTATACTGACTGATTGTATGGTCGTTTTGGAACTTTTTTTGTAGTAATCTATGTTTGGTAAATATGAGCTCGTCCACCGCCGTAGTACCCCGTGTTATACTCAAAAGACACCCAAAAAACGTGTACTGCGCGTAAAGACCAGATTTTGAGCACATTTTAGGTCCTACTACAATCAATATATATAAAAATCAATGCCATTTTTCGTTGTTAGTTTATAACTCAAGAACGGCTGAACCGATTTGGTTAATTTTAGTCTTGAAATATTCTTGGATGTCCAGGGAAGGTTTAAAGATGAGAAAATATCTATATATATAAAAATCAATGCCACTTTTCGTTGTTAGTTTATAACTCAAGAACGGCTGAACCGATTTGGTTAATTTTAGTCTTGAAATATTCGTGGATGTCCAGGGAAGGTTTACAAATGAGAAAATAGGTGCAGCGGGAACGGGATCAAAAATTTACGCGGGTTGGAAAAAATATGGCGATACGAAGTTCGCCGGGACAGCTAGTATACTAAAATATACCTTTTAGCAATCCATAAGTATTTTACAAATCGGTAGTCGTTCATATAGTTTTAACAAAGATTAACTAAACCGAATAATAACTAGACAAAACTAAACACTTTAGTTCCAATTAGTTGTAAATTCGCTTTGAAAATTTGGGCGCTTTTGACCTTTTGGTTCCGAGAATATTAGGTATTCCCTAAAAGCCTAGCGCTGCTGGCCTGGCGACTAATTTGTTTAGTAAGTAGTGTAAGTATATTACACTAATTTGGGTAATACTATTTGCGAACTTTAGTTTTAACCCTTACCAAAATTGACCACGAATTTTGTTCTGAGTAGCCTCTTCGTAGATGTGGTATAAGTATATCTCTGTCTGGACTCTATAGATTTGAAATAATTAGTTTCACATTACTAATATACCTTTTAGCTAACATACCTATACTGCCAAGACAGTTGTCGCGTTTCGATTCGATGTAAATTTTTTTATACATGAATATGCATATTTGCATTGAGATGGATATTTATAATAAGCATATTATTTTCTGTTGTATGTATGCTACAATATTACCTAGTTTATTCGGATTCTAGAATCTATAACGCAAGCTAGTTCACCTATGCTTACCTTGGTTCTAGATAGCGTTGTGTAGAATGTCATAAAATATTTATTTTTAATTTGAGTCCAGTCACATTTCCACTAAAGTCAAACACTAAACAGTAGGTTTCTCACTCACAATTCAATCCAATAGCTGTCTCAAATATTGAAATATCTGAGTCAAGAAGATAATCTTGGTAAACAAATTACTTCCGTAAAGGAAGCGTTGGCTGGCAAAGTGGGCCAAGCCGAGGGTTATATTACACCGGGTCTGTGCAACGATACGCTGGCCGCAAGAACACTGGAATGCGCAAGCTATGGCCGGATGCTCGCAAGAATTTCTTAGTCTTGAGGTAGATATTTTTAGTAGAAAAATGTCTGAGACTTCCTATGGGTACATAATATGTGAAAAATAGCGTTGAGAAATTTTAAATTTTCTTGAGGTTTTGGTATTGGGTTTTTATTTCTTACTTACTTAATTTCTTTTCTTACTTATTTCATTTTTTTTATAAAGGATACGTCAATTTGATTTCACCTTGCCGTTAGTAAATTGAAGGCAGTTTCTCAGAAAAGAGGGTCACCATTATAGACATGTACCATGTTACAAAGGTGGCATTCAGTACAATAAGAGGCAAAGTCTAGTGTAAAACGTGAAAATTATATTTACATACATATTATATACTTACATATAAATAAACGTAATAACATACATACTAGTTATATACACATATACATAGTAGCACCTCATAATTTTTTTATAACTGCAACATCCAGTTGCAGTTATACAACTGGATGTTATACTCGTAGCTATAAAGGCACTTCTTGCAGTCATATACCTACCTAGGTTTATACCTAAGGTATCGTAGGTATTAGGTAGATATAAGATACCTACGATACCTTTTGTTAACCCGACGATGCGACGACGTATTGATCGGACTGCACCGTAGTCACGGGATGCCTCGGTGAAATAAGATTATCGCACTTGGTCTATATCGCTTTCATAATGTACCTTTAGTACTTAGATACACTGCGCTAAAGATTTATATGACTTAAACTTTACTTTGCTGATGATGGAATTTCAAAGCAATGTTTCCTATTAAACTTTTTCTTTATATATCTTGACTAGCTATATTCCAAACTTCTTACATATGGAGTTCGAACATTCTTCGTTAAAAAAAATGCGGTTCACAGAATACCTACATCTACTTATCAAGTTTCAACAGCATAGGCCTTATGGTTTCGGAGAAAACTGGCTGTGACTTACGCACGGACAGACAGACAGAAGGACAGACAGTTATGACGAATCTATAAGGGTTCAGTTGTTTGCTATTTGGCTACAGAACCCTAAAAATGGCGTATTTAAAAAAAGTTGAGACTGCTACATTTAATTAACATGCTTTAAGTTTTAATTATTTTAAAGAAGCCGAATGCTCCATCACCTGCACCAGCCTGAGACGTGCATGGACTGACTGATGGAAGTGATGGAGCGGTCAATGTCACTGAGCTTTTGCCTCGATACATCTGATGCCACTTAGATTTATTTTGAGAATCTTGCTACTGAAACGACCAAGAAGAAACCAGCCTAAATTGTAGTATAATAAAAATATTATGTCTCCAGAGTTCAGTTAAGCCACATTTCACCGTACAAATTAATACCGACTACAAATTAGCCTTTAGATGGGACTTGCAAATAAGCTACTTAGACATTAACCGAGAAAGTGTGCGTCGGCGTTAATAGGGTTAAAGTTAGGCTGTGTTCTATGTACACTGGAGGTAGATAAAGTGTAGCTCGGAGGTTGAATGCTTTAATACAGGATGCTTGATAAGCATGCCGTATTTCCCAAATGTAAAGCTTTCTACGTCCTGCCGTAGTCAGCAACCTTGATAATTAATTAAGGTACTCAAAAATAAGGTCAGTTTAGGAGCGCGCGAATATTACAGGCCATGATAAATTTTGTAACTTGCGAAAAGGGAAAGAAATGGTTTCCCTCCATCTCTGGTAGTTTTGAAATTCAGTGAAATATAGCGTGCTATGATACTATGATACACAGGTTCTTACAGGGTCGATAGCACGTGTGTGACTACCCTGGTGTTGCACACGTCCATGGGCTATGGTAGCCACTTTCCATCAGGTGAGTCGTGAGCTTGTCTGGTACCTAAGTGGTATAATAACTACATCAGCTGTCACACGGTCCAACCATAGAAAGAAATAGAGATGCTACTTCTTTCTATGGTTGGACTGTGTGACAGTTGACATGGAAAGAAGAATAGAAAGATGACGTCTGGCGGGAAAGAATGGAATAGTATGACATGTTGCACCGACTCCAATTTATTGGGATAAGACAAGGTGAATGATGATTTTTGTATTAAATATATTGTTTGTAATTTATATTATTACTAAGTTTACTTATAAAAAGCGTTGGTGGAAGAAAAATAGGCGTAGCGATGTGGCCGTCTACACAGCAGTATTAACAATCGCGACAATCCCGATTAAACTCGCTGCAAAAGTTTAAAAAACAATATCATGAAAGAATATCTTCAAACAAATAAATTAGTAAAAAAATTGTGTCCTTGTTTATTTTGTTCTTGAAAGCTCTAAGTCTTCCTCTGCGTCTCGAATTTTATTTTGATTGCATTTGGTTCAAAATGTTTCAATAGCTCTCAGCTTACAATTCAAACAATAAGTATCGAAATTTGTTTAACAAGTTAAAATCGATTTTCCTACGGCAAGCACTGTTGGATGCGAAAATGTTTCTTACACAAATCAGTTTAATTAATTGCTTTCTGTTTCAGAGAGAGATTTAAATGTTTCAACTGCTTTTATTGTAGTTCCTATATTGAACTGAATTCAATACAAAATTGTTCTTCAACACTGTTTTGAACTTGTAAAGTTTTTGAATGTTTTTATAATAGATTTTATTAAAAATAGTAATACAATGTCTGTATAGCATAAGGGTAGCGAGTGTAGGCTAGACTCCTGGGTCCAGAAATACGTTATTGGGTTTTTCTGTTAGGAAATTCACAGAATCAGCACGAAGTTAGGAAAAGTGGTCGAAGGCAATTACGTGGAGCGAAGAAAAATACAGTTGCCGAAATATTCGTGGATGCAATACCTACACCTAAGCCTTCAGGAGTAAGTAATATACATATATTGTTAAAGCAATGCACTTAAACAATCACGGTAAGTAAATTCAAAGGTAGTTTACATTAAATTGAATATAAATGCCTATTAAATGTTTGCCTAACCCCGGACATACATATTAAAACCGTTAGTTGTTCGTTTAGCAGTTGCAATAATATGGCATGCGGGTCGATAGGCCGTCTGTCAACACACCCGCTCTTGACACGAGATCCACATTCAACGGATGGTTTATTCATGGTCCCGTGAGCCTCTCAAGCCGAAAGTAAGTGCAAGCCACGAGATGGAATGTTCGCGAAACTGCCGAAACTATTTGTTATAAACCTTCTCAAAGAGTAATAAAATACTTATCTATGTTACTTTGTGTTTATATACGCAGTGAAAGAGCAATGAATTGCTGTCAGTAGATATTTTTTGTAATACTCAATGGTTTTCTACAGTTTTAGGAACTGTTTGTATATTTCTTTCTTAAGAATTCTCGAGAGTTTTGGAATTGCCCTAGCCTTTTTATTTTTCCAGCGTCTGTTTATCCAATTAGGAAAATTACGTCCCGTTACCCAACACAATATAGGAGGAAAATTAATAAATATGACAGTAGTAGGCAAAATTTCGTTGGTCCTGTTTGCAGAAGCAACTAACCTTTGGCACAGGCCGCACAGGAATGGGTAATGTCAAACATTGCTGTTAATTTGTTGATTGTTGGACGCCGAGTTAGTGAATTAATTGTTACAACCAAGTGCTTTAAATTAGTTGACTTTGTGTGTAGTGTTGATTGGCTCTTTTAACTGGACCTGAGTAATGAAATTTCGGATGGAAAAGCTACCTACAAGTCCGCAGGCCATACGAAGTACGTGATATGAGCTTGCTTGTGAATCCTAGTTATTCATAAATAAAGATTAGATTAATTAACACTAATAACGTATAACTACTAGTTCCATAAAAAAACGAATATTTTCATCATCACGTTCGTTTAAAAGTCAATGTACTTATTAAAAAGAAAACATTTTCCGCAAAGTCCTGTTAAAGTAAACGGCTATTGAGTGCCATTGAATCGGCACCTGATCTTGTTAAACATAAAATTAAATGACAGTTGCCTATAATGCGATAGAATAGCTGGATAGCTCGTAAGAGGCTTTCAACTAGATGATTATCTTTCCTGGAAACGGCCAAAAAACGAAAGAACGTATTATTTGAAATCAAATCTATGACACAAGTATTGTGAGACCAAGGTTAGGCATACCTACATATTCCAATACTTTATATTAAATCTTCAAGGAGGTTTTATATTGGTAACATGATAGATGAATTACTGGTCCTGACTAGACAAGTGCTCACCAGACTGTCTTAGAATAGCATAGGACTGGAATTATGCGGTAACACCACCAACAATGCTGTTACCGACATATTGTCGACCTATTCTAACACATACTTAGTTCTATGCAAATGATATAATTAACTAATAAGTGCGTTTTCTCTAAAGTAGAGCTAATTCTCTAATCAGGCAGCTTCGATCGAAAAATTCTGTTGAATTCTGTTGGAAAATTTTATGCCTTACCTCTTTACTCTGAGACTTACAACATAAACTGTCACATAAAGCCTCACGAATCGCATTCAACTGTTCGTCGTGAATAGACGCTTTTATGACTTCTTCCAAAGAACCCCTATGATTACAATTGCGAGTCCTTTGTCGACATTCTATGTTTGACCACTAGTACCTATATGATGTAACGCATATGTACCGCTTTCGTATTAAAATAGTACTCAGGTATTATAAAATGTTAAAGATTTTTACACGAATTTGTCAGTATCTCGTACGGACTGAAGGTTAACGTAGTCGGGAGATATGGTAGTAATGAGGCGTTAGTATATAATTTTTCGGTACACAGAGAATCACTCTCTGCTTGTTACTAATGTTATATTAACACTGCGTAAAACCGAGCAGTATGTACCTAGCTTAAGGGTATTGAACTATTTATTATTGAGTATTAATGATTTGCTTGAGCTTCTGTTATATACCTACCTATTACAGTTTTGAGAATTTTGACAGGAAACCATCATCGTGTCACCGTCAGTTTCAGATGTTTATCTTAATTTTAACGAATAATGAAGGATCCTTACTCAAACATTCTGACAGTTCTACAATATTACTAATTATTAAAACCAAACATAACTTCTATGAAAATTTCTCATCACTGAAATAACTTGTTGGTACATTCAACACGAACAGTTTTCAAGGCATTTGCAAAGTAATATCATCGACACGTGCTTCAATGCTGTCGCGAGGTTGCGTTTCTCTAAATTTAATTCTATAAGCTCCAGCCGCTCCAGGTGGCAATATACTGTCAATGTAGGATTATTTTGGATACCAGTGCTGTAACAATAACCTGTCTCTATATAGGTAATAATAGGATCATAATCTGAACCTGTGATACCTATGATCTTGTTCTTAACCATGCTTTCCAGTTAATTTAACGATTACCTGCTGCATAAGTGATGCCCGTGTCTTTCTTGTGATTGTGAGAAAAATATCTGACAGTAGTGGCCATCACGATAAATGAGAAATCAGCGTACGTCGCGTGTTGCCCAAGTATTTAGACTACCTAGAGTAAACAGTGAATTCTTGCTGCAGAAAACAGCAAAGGTAGGGTAGGGTCTATTTGCACCTAGCCACTGAAAACAAGTAGGTACTTCTCGAAGTAACCATGTTTTTTTTAATATAGGACACGTCAACTTGACTTCGCCTTGCCTGATGGTAAGCTGAGGGCAAAGACTTGGAAAGAGGGTCACCGTAATAGACACGTACGATGCTACAATGGTGGCACTCAGCTTGACGGCCTCATCAGATGCTTTTCACGCCGCGCTTAAAGGGCCCGGGACTGTAGGAGGAGGGAAACACGTGAGCTGGTAAAGAATTCCAGGTCTTAATGGTGCGACACAAGAAGGAGTCACTGAACCGCTTGGTTCTTGATGGAATATTCTGCACCGTATGCGGGTGGCATTTAAGTCCTGCACGTGTTGTTCTGTATAGGAACGAGAAAATATAAAGAAAGAAGGAGAAAGAATATGTTAATCGGAAGGGAAAAGCACAGTGGGCCATAGAGCGGGACAAATTCTGCCGTGAGTCAACGAGGTCATCAGTCATTATGATGTTATCCCTTTAGAGCGTTTACACACTTTCCGATCCAATATCGGTGTGTAAAATGTATGAAATATGTATCTGTGTTCCACATTATCCGATACAATATCGGCGTCGGACGCCGCTCCGATATTGAAGGATGTAAATGTATGAAATATGTATCTGTCTTTCATAGTGTCCAATCCGATATCAGATATCAGAGCCGACACCGCTGTGTTGTCAGCTATCGGCTATCGGCTATCGTCATCCGACGATAATGAGTGAATGAATGATCGGATAATGTGAAAACGCTCTTTGTTTCGTCATGTTATGAGTTTAAAACTTCATAATCAGTCAAGTTGTGTTTGAGTTGGGGTTAATTCCGCACTTGAGAATAATAAGGTTAGAAGCAATTTAATTAAATAATATTTGTATACCAAAATGTTATGAAACTACACCTGAGGGATTAAATATGGTTCAAGTAAATTCTATTATACTTTTTGCATTGTGATATGATTTTGATATCACACTTCCTATTTTAAAATATTAGAAATATGAAAGTTTGTAAAGCTCTTTGGGTGCTTGGATGTTTGTTATTCAATTGCGCTTTAACAGCTGAAGGGATTTGGTTGAAATTTCGTACATGGATAGTCTGGAATGATATACAGGCTATTTTATCCCGGGTATTGGTTCCCATGGAATCGAGGACGGGATGAAAATTCCACGCGGGCGGAGTCGCTGGCATCAGCTAGTATAGAATATATTGGAAATATGTGGGCTATGAAATAATAATTACCTAGAATATTTCAAACAATAATTAAAGGTTGTTTCGAACTCAATATTTAGTAAAAACTTCTTCTACGTAATTGACGTTATCATTGTGAATTAATAACTATTTAGATACTAGCTGATGCCCATGGCTTCGCTCGCGTGGACCACTTAGGTAAGTGGCAGACAAGCATTCGACCCACCTAATGGAATGTGGTTACCGTGGCCTATGGACGCGTGCAGCACCAGAAGAGATATAGGTACTCGTGCTGCCGACGAAGAAAGAGTAATGTTGAACCAGTTCCCGCAAATCATGGGAACCTATCGGGATAAAAAAGTGGCTGTGACATACGGACGGACAGACAGACGGACAGATATGACGAATCTATAAGGGTTCAGTTTTTTGCCATTTGGCTACGGAATCTTAAAAACCTATGTGTTAGTCCAGGTCATAATCTATCCCTTTACCAAATTTCAGCCAGATCCGTTCAGCCGTTTATATAACAAACCGATTGAATAACAAACATCTAAACATATTATCTTCACAAACTTTGACATTTATGATATTAGTAGGATTTTGCATTAAAATACGTCACAATAATTATACTAATGTCACAAATGCATGTTGTGTGTCCGAACAGAAGCCCACAATCCCTCTTGTGGCCGTCTAACATTGGAATCAAATTAGCCGAATCCCTTTGATGAACTTGAAGTTTGTTCTGCAACTGAATTATTAACTACGTAGGTGGCGCGAAACTAGTTATCTAGTTAATTTGATGTTTTATGGTGCCTAAGTAAATACTTAGGTACCATAAAACATCAAATTATAGCTACATCACAAACATAATTTGTGATAATGGTTAAAAGGACACAAACAAAAAAGTTTGAATTGTGATAGTTTTACCTAGCTAAGTATTCTAATCAACATGTCTGTGAAGAAAATGTATCAGAACTTTGCACCATTATGAAACTTAGCAATATGTAAATTGCTAACAATTTACAAAATAATAGGTTCACTCTTTATACTAAATACAGAAGGTTTACAAAATCATTTGATAGATTTCCACCATTCATTGACTATTTGAGTGTAAGCTGGTAGCAATCCTATTACGTATTTGCGGATTTCAGTCTCATTTCATCTAAGAAATGAGTCTAACATCTTCCAGTACCTAAAATAATGAGATCGTACTATAAAATTTCAACTGTACTTAATTATGATAATGTTTAAAATTATTATAATTAAGTATAGTCGAAATTTCAACGTTAAATGTTGTAAACAAACAGTGAGTTTAGCTGAAATAATGTTTAGCTTAAGAAACTCTATGAACATTAAGCATAATGTATGGTACTAAAGTTGCTGATAAAAATAATTTATCCTTAATCGCTTCAATTAATGAATGCAGAATAGTAACGTACAAAAAATATGCAACAAGAGTTTAACAAATAAGGGGCTAAGTGATAAATGAATCGCCCCGTCACACTCGAACAACTTTGGAAGCTCTCCAGCAAAGTTTAAATTTACGTTTTGTAAATTAATTATTGTCTATTGCAACTTGTACTGTAATGAATGAATTGTTGTAAGCTACCGGATCCCTTCTCTGTAAACACTCCAGAATTAAATATTAATTAGATACTGAGAGGTAATAATGTGGTGAAGTAAGTCAATCTTAAGATGGTGATCATTCCTAATATTGAGTAGGAATACCCCTCCTATTCTAACCCGTTGAAGATGATAGGGCCTGGCCAGTGTAATAAAACTAGTACAATAAAACAATAAATATGTACTCAAATAATATAAGTTTCGCATGAAATTGGTTGTCGCCTAGCAACCAGACGGGTCTCTGGTTGCTGGAAGAAAGTAATGCTAGTGTTCTTTGCAAAACTGCGATGAACTACGTGCGGTTTACCTGTCTATTGCGCGGCATATTATTCTAGATGGCGGTTAAATATTGCCTACAATTGAACCTTATTTAATCAAGAATTCTCTGTCTAGGCTACACCTAGATCCAGTAAAGAACTAACCCGTAACGAAACACCATGAGGTAGGTAATCTTACTTAGGTCGGATTTAATATCTACCTCACTGTTAGCACTAGACTATCTCATAAAGGTTTTAGACAAAAAAAAAAATAGTTAGGAATAGGGCTGTTCTCCATCCGATAGTAAACATACAGCCCATGACAAAGTGCCCGCTAGACGGCAATAGGCTCACCCCTTATTAGGTACGTGGGACCGAAAGGATTGGTTGGCGAAATGTGGGTGTTAACACGCCTCTGCCTACCACTTAAGGACATACAGGCGTTATAATAATTTATGTATTTATATCAAAATCCCATTATCAAAATTATAATAGTCAGAAAGTAGAACACTACAAAACATCTGTTCTTACTTTAATTTTATAACCTTTTTAGTAAACAAATTAAAATTCTAATTACAAAACTAGTTACCTATTTAATAATAGTCACAGTACATACACAAACGAAAATTAAATATTATGCATATTGACAACAATGAAAGATGACCCTCGTCATTCCTCACTGATTTCTATGGGCCGGTTGTGACATATGTGCGGAAGTGGGTGGTAATAATTTAAAGTTGGATAGGAAATGGTTCTCGCACTCGAAGAGAGGGCTTACTATTAGGTGTAAAACTCAGTAGTTTGGGCGAGAAAAGGGAAGGTGCTTTACACTTTATTGATCAAAGGTTTGAACTGCTTGTCTTTTTTTTATCGTGCGAAATATCCTCACGGATACCTCCCCCGCCAGAGCCGGTTAAGGAGGTTATGTCGGACTCGAACCGACTAAAACGCACGCCGTCTGTGGGCCGTCGGTTGCCGGAGGTGAGGTCATTCTGCGACCTCCGACGCCCGAGTTGCCTCCGCTCATCGCGGGCCGCGCGGTTTGCGATTATTCTCCGTTTGAACTGCTTGTCTTCAGTGCTGGCGGCATGGAATATCTCTGTTCTTACAGGGTCGAATGTGACTCCGTTGGTGTTGCACTCGTCCATATTCGACCACTTTCCATTAGGTAGGCCGTCTCGTCTGCCACCTAAGTGGTATAAAAAATAACTATGATTTTCGATCCTACTAGGGGGCTACTGATTTTCGGTAATACTGCCTTTTTTATCGTGCGAAAAATCCATACGTATACTCCCTCCACCAGAGCCGATGGGGGAGGTTATGTCGGACTCGAACCGACTAAAGGTATGATTCCGTAGCCGACCGCATACGACAACTGCCGACGCACGCAGTAGATGCGGCTTCTCAATGGTCCTCTTTATCCGTATGTTTGACAAGTTATGGGTACGCTGTATGTGCTGCATGCGTCGGCAGTTGTTGTATGCGGTTGGCTTCAACACTTTTATAAACACAAACGCGCGCTGCCGCCGCGGCTCACTTCTGCTTGGGCGACAGACGGCTCTACTCGTCACCCCCAGGCTCGGTACTACAACCTAATGGGGGCGAGACAATTGCGTCAAACAGGTACTATGTCATGAGACGTAAATTTACTGTCAGATCACGTCAGTGTAAGCCGGTAGTTAGAGAAAGACGATATATCAGAACTGCAGTCCTGAGCTGTCTTCTGCATTAAGATGGTGGAATTGTGGTCGTGTGTGCCGGCTGTTATACCCATTCATCCGGCATTCTCAACTAAAACTTGAGTTTATATGCGACGCGGTGCTCGGGAGTGCAATAGTTAGCATTGTACTGGATTAAATTGCGGTTTAGACTATGATTAATGGTATCGGGTTGCGACGCGTGCCTTGCCTTGAAACTGTACTATTAAGCGTCATATGAATCTGCCTTATAAGTTATAACTATATCTAGTGTTATAGTATCGGTATGTTGAAGTTACATCGACTAATAAAGGCAGTATAACGATAACTATATAATTGAACCGAACTAGTCACTATTAACAAGATACTTCATCATTCGAATAAAACTAAAACTCAAAGTCTTATTATAGCTGCGTAATAGTACATTATGGTACAAGCGTGTAATCACCATACACGCGAGTGGTATACGACTATTTTCAACACACTTGCGAATAAAATAATACTAAAAATACTACATAACACAATCAAAACACAATAGTAAAAATCTATTTGTTGTCATATGCGCGCGCATGTAACATTTTTTTTTATTTGTTCCTTTCGGAACAGGCTAAGGTGCTATCACCATGCTGCCTTGTCATCTACTTACTTATTTGAATTATGATTTTTTTTCTCTGTAAATACTCACAGAGAAAAAAAATACATTTTAGTGAAAGTTTTGTTTATTAAACACGTACAAGTTGAAATTATCTTTTAAAATACGAAGTTGCATGAAATGAGCAAGCAATAGGTATATTAATTCGTTTGTAATATTGGACACGATCTTTTTTGTATAGAAACTTTTTTAAGAACAAAGCAACTTAATCAATGAAATTAAAAAAAGAAGTCTATAACTCACTTGTGAATAATAGCAATGAAAAAGTCACAGTTTTATAATAGGTGTCATTCTGTGCTTAATTGCGGTGAAATAAAAGCCTGTTTATAAGCAAGTGTGTTGAAAAATATTTTTTTACTATAACAGCTCTCATTGCTATGCAGATGACAGCACCGGTGACACGTATTACACGGGCCGTGCAAATATCCCTAGGTCGGAAGTGGAGGAGAGTCGCGAACAACTTGTGTCCGAAATTGAGACTACTCTGTCTGGGGATTGGGGACGACTAAATTTAGTCCAATTCAACCCTACCAAGACACAAGTATGTGTATTCACCGCTAAGAAGGCTCCATTTGTTGTAGCGCCGCAATTCCTGGGCACACCGCTCACCATCTCCACAAGTATCGGGATTCTTGGTGTCGATATCTCCAGCGACGTCCAATACCGAAGTCATCTGGAAGACAAGGTCAAGTTGGCATCAAAGAAACTTGGGGTGCTCAACAGGGCGAAGCAGTACTTCACTGCGGGGCAACGACTCCTCCTTTATAAGGCACAGGTTCGGCCTCACATGGAGTACTGCTGTCACCTTTTTGCCGGAGCGCCTGCGTGCCAGCTTGACCCTTTCGACTCGGTACAAAGACGGGCGTTGAGGCTCGTCGGCAATCCCATACTAACAGGCGATGTGGAACCACTCAGTCTCAGGAGAGACTTTGCTTCACTGTGTGTGTTTTACCGCCTATACAATGGTTTGTGCTCGGATGAATTGTTTGACATGATGCCCACAGCTATATTCTATCATCGCACTTCTCGTCATAGGCGGGGAGTTCATCCTCACACATTGCGACCGGAAACGGTGCGCACTGTGCGGTATGAAAGGAACTTCATCCCTCGCACACTCAAGCTGTGGAATGAACTCCCCGCGATGGTTTTCCCAAGCGACTACAATATGGGGTTCTTCAAGAAGGGCATTAGAAGGTTTCTTCAGGGTCGGCAGCACGAGTGTGACGCCCCTGGTGTTGCATACGTCCATAGGCCACGGTAACCACTTTCCATCAGGTGGGCCGTGTGCTTGTCTGCCACCTAAGTGGTATAAAAAAAAAAAAAAAAAACAGATTTTCATACGACGCGTCCGTACGGCTTGGTTCGATTTTAGGAAACGTTTCTCTATTGTAAAATGGTAGCCGGAATAGACTGGACAATTTGCTGCAATAGACTACTTTGTTGTTTGTCCCACTAATATTTCGTCACTCAATTGTACTCAAATGTCTGAACGCATCTAGCTGCAATTTAGTACAATGATAGATAATAATAATAAAATGATAAATACATAGGCTACTTATTATTCCTGAAATAGATTCTCATAGGTAACAGAAACGTGAGTCCCACGCAGAGCTGCAGGCACCAGCTAGTATAAAATAGGGTTATTCCCAGTAGCCCCCACTGTCGACGTCACCACTGGTGACAAATGGGATTTGTTTCCAAAAAATGTCCCACTTGCCACCACTGGTGGCGTCACCAGTGGTGGCAACTGGGAATGATCATTATTTTTGTTCCCAGCTGCCACCAGTGGTAACAGGTGGGATAAATCATTTGATAAGCCCCCAGTAGTGACGTCAGACTAATGGAAGAAGAAGAACAAGAAGAAACAGAACAACAGTTTCAAATGTATTTCTGTTCATAAAAATTATGATATTTTAGGTAGGTACAACGTTATTGTCCAGTCTCGTACCAGAGATAACCGATATCTTTAGAGAACAAGATATAACATATAAATGGACGTGCTAATTGCTTTAACATAGTGACCCGCAGAAGGGTTGGCTCACGTAAACGATTACATTAATATCATAGCCAATAAGATATCGCTATTTTGAACACCTTTTATTTTAAGAATAATATCATACCTGATAATGACCTTTAATGATGCTGGATAACGAAATGTATAAAGGGACCGCAATGCCATAAAACAGCGTTATCTAAACTCAAACTAAGCATAGCTTATTTATGGAATCTAAGGCGATTCAATATATTTTGTTGTTTTACTTATTTTTTCTTTGGAAATCTATATATTATATAAAAATCAATGCCACTTTTCGTTGTTAGCTTATAATTATAACTCAAGAACAGCTGAACCGAATTGGCTAATTTTAGTCTTGAAATATTCGTGGATGTCCAGGGAAGGTTTAAACGGTGAGAAAATAGGTGCAGCGGGAACGGGATCAAAAATTAACGCAGGCTGAAAATACGTAATATGTCGGTACGAAGTTCGCCGGGACAGCTAGTAGCATATATAGTTTTCATCATAGATACCAAGAGGTGTCAAGAGGTGGTTAACGGTGTCGTGAGTTCGATTGTTATTCCCATCTCAAAAAATGTTCTACTAATGAAGATTACACTTCAATAGAATACAACATACAACCTCTGACGTAATAGTTGAATACTTATTCACAGAGACAGACGGACTACCGATCCGATCCAGTCCGATCTAGTAGATCAGGGTAGCCCGAGCTCATGGGAGAGGTATTGTGCTGTCAGTGGGAAGACCATGGCCTTGGCCTGCTTGTTTTTTTGCGTTGACAGCACAGAATCTCTATTCTGACAGGGTCAGCAGTACCAGTGTGACTACCCTGGTGTCGCAATCGTCTATAGGCCACGGTAACCGCTTTCCATTAGGTGGGCCGTGTGCTTGTTTGCGACCTAAGTAGTATAAAAAAAATAAGGATTCCATTTCGATTTTGAGATACGAAACCCTAAATTTTTTAATTAGGTTTACTTGCTCCACAACTTTTATCTTACAATATAACACTGAAAATAACCCTTTGAAGTTGGTGATGTTCATTTACACTACAGAAATCAATTGGCCACGAAATAAAGTGGGCACTGAACAAAGTTGTTGCAATTTCACCTGTAACTCGTGACTCGAGAACTCGATATGTAGAAGGTAGACCAAGTTCCTACTTGTTGTTCCTTAGAACTAACTGCTCAAGGTAAACTGTAAATTAAGATTAGAACTAACCGGGCGTACTGGCAAAGTTGTACGAAAATATTTGTCGTTTCTCTAGAGCTAGAATGCTCTATAAATGTTCCTACATTCTATGCAGACTCTGGCTGTATTCAAACTCATAACATTTACTGAAAACTTTGCATCATACTATTAAGTTTGCTCTTAGTACATTCAAGAATATTAATTTTGTGATACAAAGCTAATAAAATGTAGGTTTCTTTATTATTTTATATCTCATATGAAACCTCTTGTTATGAGTTTAGATACGGAACTTATGAAATGAAGGGTATGTTACATAAATGAAAATTAAATATAATAATGTTTGCATATTTCAGACACGGCCTATAAAGGATATATTATAAAAGAAAATCTAATATATTCCATATTAGATTTTCTTGAGCTGGATGCTTTTTCAAACATAAATATTTTCATGAAATGTGTATATACCTCAGTGTTCTATTTATTAAATTGGATTCCTCTACCTTCAAAAGACTTATATGAACATTATTGGTTTATTTTAGGGTTCGGTAGTTAAATTATTCCATTCTGTGACACTGAAAGTGACGGTGGCACAAAAAAGAAGCATTTTTTCCGTTTTGTGCCATCAGTAGCAGATCCATTGATATTGTTATTCCGTGTCGTGCCACGTGCCTCTGATAGTGACAGTGGCAAGAGTGAAAGGAATTTTCCGTTTTATGCCACTAGTGGTAGGACCGGAAAAAATCTATATTATGGCTGTAGTATCATCCAATAGTTACCATGTAAGCTATAGACACCATTTAATTACACTTATGGTACTTCTGAGGTAAGATTAGAAGTAAATAAGGGTCTGGACCTGTGCTTCACCCAGGTTCTCCACCTGGGTGAAGCACGGGGACTTGCAAGGTCCCGTTTACAAAACTTGTTTTTTTTTTTTACTTTGTAGTTAGCATTTTCTAACCTATTCAGGTTTTTTATTTTGTATTTGCTTAAAGTACATTTTAATTTACTGCAAAAAATAATATTTTGGCAAGCTTTATATACTTGTAGAATACAACTTCAACCTAGGTAGGTACTTGAAATAACTTTAGTTTGAGACATTGAAGTTCTTTCTAGAAGTTTTCATAATGTGGTTGGTTCAACAGCTCGAAGAATAGTATTCTGAAAATAGTATGTTTTCTAATGTTTTTACTTGACTCAGAGTTATACATATAAGACTTGTGAGTTATAGTTCACGTCCACGTACATTTTCCACGAATCGCATCAATTTGACAGTGCATGTATCAATCCGTACACCTACTCCACGTTGATTGACTTCGGTTGTAGAGTAATTGAATTCACTAAATACTACTTGCAGTTACTCTCACGTTGCAATTGTTTCCGAAGTGCACGCCACTCAATCCATCGAATAACGCCAATAGTGCCCTTTATTAGACTGAGGTTTATACTGACGCTACTACGGAACAATAGTGAAATTATTCATAATACCCGTAGACCATTCTTTAGTTGATCAAAAATTGAAACAAGAATTGTTTCGGATTTTCTAAGGGTGGTCGTCTAAGATAGTCCATTTATAAGAAACATTTTATAACCAGATCTGAAAACTAAGCATTTGGAGCTGCAACCAACATTGTCTCGGATTTACAGCCAGTTGAAAATTTCCCTTGTATTATAGTACATTATGGTACAAGTAATCATCATGCTCACACGTGCCATACGACGTTTTACAACACACTTGCGAATAAAATAATACTACAAATACTAAATAAACAATACTACAAATTAATTCATTTTCCTATGCGCGCGCATTTAACAATGGCGGTCGACCATATTTAAAAAAAAATGAGGTTTGAACTTAACTTTTTTTACTCTGTTTTTTTTTTCTGTACTTAGAGAAAAAAAAAGTTAAATTTGAGTGAAAATTTTGTTTATTACGCAAGTATTACAAGTTGAAATTATTTATTTAAATACGAAAATGCATCAAATGACCATACAATAGGCGTATTAATTTATTCGTACTATTAAACACCTTATTTTTTGTATCAAAACTTTTTTAAGAACATAGACAATTATAGACACTTCCTATAAAATTTAAAAAAGAATCTATAACTCACTTTTGTGAATAATAGCAATGAAAACGTCACAGTTTTATAATAGGTGTCATTCCGTGCTTAATTGCGGTAAAATAATATCACTTTTATGAGCAGGTGTGTTGTAAATTATATTATTTTTAATATAGTGTAGTGAAGAAAAAATAGATACATAAGTCACTTTTAGATCTTTATTTCATTCAGTGCTCTATAAAACATAATCTTCTTTAAAGTAAGCACAGCTGCGGCCACAGCTGGTAGGTACTAAATAAAATAGTGCACTTTGGATGCACAAAAAAACTCCCAAAGTGAATTGGTAATACTCGAAACGTCGACGTCGTCACATTCAAAATATTTTTATTCAATGAAAGGCAAAGTTGCAGTTTGCATAAAGCCTTACATATTCATGAAGTGACAACCATGGCGCGACTGGTGCATGTAAATTGAATAGTCGAGGTGGCTCACGAAAATAACACAACGGGAAACAGAATTGTGACGAATCTGTTTTATATTATACGATCGTGTGATTTCACAGCACATTTTCACCACGCATCGTAGGTATCGCTCTAGCATGCATGGTAGGCATCACTCTAGCATGTATTTTGTATTTTCAGGTCGCGTAATAAATTGTTTAAAACGAAATGCATAACAACCAGAGAGGAAGGTATAATTGAAAACGTTCAATTTACAATGACAAACATGACTGACTAACTTATGCATTTTAAATTAAAATGTAATCGGTTAACTTTCAGTAAATGAATCACTTCTGTGTACATTTAATTAGTTAGGCAATATTTAAGCTACGGAAGGATGAAATGTAAATATTTTATGGTTTCGTTATATTCTAACTTGAAGTTTCTTTGTAGCTTTGAATTAAGAATTGGTGGTGAGATAATTGTGTTTGAGAGTGGGTTTAATTTTGGTGGTGTAATGAGTCTAGTGAGGCTAACTCGACTCACTATTTGTAATGACTCCGCGGTGCCAGTAGCAACCGCAATGCCTATTAGTAACGTGATAATACAAAACATCTACGTAAACTGACTCCTCGATAGCTTAGTCTCGGTAGTCTGTCTTACGTTCAAGAGGTTTGAATCCTGGCCATTCTACTGTATACTGACGTGAACTCATTTTTAACACAAGTGAGTTAATTTAGCTGGAAGGGTTAGAGTTAATTTCGGTTACTAATAAAATTATCCTATACTATTTTAATATTATAAATGTGAAAGTTTGTGAAGATTATTGAATGTTTATTATTCAATCACGCTCTAACGGCTGGACGGATTTGGGTGAAATTTGGTGCAGGGATCGATTACAGTCTGGAATAATATACAAGCTTTTTGTGCCAGGAACAGGTTCCCATGGATTGCATGAACGGGATCAAACTTCACGCGGGCAGAAACACGGCCCACAACTAGTTTTTAATATAAAAAACTACGAGGCTGAAGTTTAATAATCACTTAGAAATTAATACTACATATTAACGTCAGTCAGCGAATTGCTTTTAATCTTGAGAACCTTGAAGTAAGTGTTATAACTTCTTGAACTGCCTGTTCAAACAACTAAACTGTTGTGTAACACAATTATGTACCTACATTAAGCGCAGAACGTTGTTATCATTTCTAGTTTTGCACCGTCGCAACGCCGAAACTATTCCCCAAAGTTCTGTAGGGCTCTAATTTCCATGCTTAATTGTAAATTGACCTCAAAATTTCAGACAGAAACGATAAACTTTGTACGCCCTTACTTTGTCATTTGCAGAAAAAGCCTAGAGTCACAGCCGTTGCCGCTTTGTTCCTACACAATGCCCAAATGTTTCATTTCAAAGAAAGGTTTTAGACCTTTGATGTTGCTTAGTGGTGGAAATGACCTTTTAGTAAACCTTTTTTTTTACTGTAATATCGATTATTTCTTACTATCAGCAAAGCACTCATCACCATTCTTAATAGAGTTATAAAAAATATCGCCTTTGCACTATGCACATTTTGTCGAGACTATAATCCAGTGGCTTTTCGTCATTCAGTCTGAACCCATCTGAAAAAATCAGATTAAAATACACGCCAGTTACGAATACTGAAATAGATTCGCATGTCCCAACCGAATGGGGACGAATGAGCCAAAACAAACCCATCAATCACGAACTTTTACATTTTCATTTTTAACTCGCTTCGATTGCGTATCGCGTTTTGGTTAATTGCAACGATTGAATACAAACGGGTAAAAAGACCATTCCCACAATACTAATTGACCCTCTGAGAATTTGTATTGCAGTGCTCATTTAAAAGCTTTTATTTACCTCCATAAATTTCATTTTTATGTAACTTTTAAAATTTTAAATACTCTTCTTTATCCTATCGTTAATCTCAGTCGCAACTGAAGCTTACCTCGGAGTCTGGGGTCCGCTTTATCAGTCTAACTGTGGATTTGCCTGAACTTCGATAATATTTTCCGTGAAACGAATGCCATCTGACTTCCACAACCCAATGGTGACATCAGGCGATATCGAAACATTACAGCTAGACCAGATGATAGACTTTTTTTTAGGGCTCCAACCTCCAACTACTCGTAACTTTTAAAATTTTAAATGTTGCAGAATAAAAACAGATTTTCAGTGCGAACTACTTAAATCAATAAGAGAGTTCAGGCACGGACGAACATGCTGTCATGGTAGATTGTTGTTTTTAACCGAGTGGTCAAATAGTACACTATTTGGTCAAAGGATTACAATCCTTCGTTTGGTTACCTTGATGCTACTGTGCTAAGTGCGACAACTCCCATATATTCAGAACAGTATAGAGCCTAGTTTGTTCTGAGTAGAAAAAATCACCATATTATAACTGTAGCTTGAAATAAGTGAAGGTAGTCTAAATAAATGATCTCGGCACTAATACTAAGCTACGCTAACTAGAATACTAAGCTATGTAGCATATAGATTAGTGATACTTTTTGATCCTAATTAATTAGGGTTGTGTGAGAAGGTTAACCAAAGGATCCCTATTACTAAGACTTCGCTGCACGTCCATCTATAAACGGACTGTATCTAAGGCTGCGTTTCCACTAGAGATGTGCTATGCAGCTATGATATGAGGATGAAAAGCAGAGCGAGGAAAATAGAGTAAGTCATTATAAGATAGATAAAGCGAATACGGCTTAGGCGGGACTCGAACCCACGATCTTTACCTTACTAGGGGAATGCTCTGACCACCCAGCCTCGCCCAAAGCCGATCCAATTGTTTTTATACTTTCCGTCTTACGGCGACGGTAACTGTAACCCCGCGTTTACATACTGCCGCTCGCATTGCTCATCGTGTTGCCAGAAATATTCGCGCGATTAATGCCCTAGCATTCACAGATGATGGGAGATCATCGCGTTGGTCCGCATTACAGTATTCGCCCTGCAACGGAGACGGACGTAAACGTATGGAGGACAACGCTGTAGCAGTGTACGCAATAAGCTTTTACAGCATAGCGAATTAATTAAATAGATTATTAATAAAAACTATCACTTTCAACTACTATACACTTTCCGTAGATCGATATAAATATTTTTAAAAGTAAATATTCGAGGAGCAATAATGAAAGTAGTGTTTTATTTAGCTTAGCGCCATCTAGCGGTCTCGTATAGTTCATCGCGCTAGTATTTGCGCAACATACGCGGCAGTACTTGCGGCATGACGAATATACCATTCACACCACGTCTCTGCCCACTTCTCTCGCCACTTCCCTCGCTCTGCCGCGAGTATGTAAACGTAGCATAAGGGAAAGATCGCGGGTTCGATATGCGCTTTTTCTATCATAAAAGGATTTGAATAGATAGCAAAATGCTTAAAATTTCATTCAAAAATAGAGTAGGACTTAACGACACAGTGAGCTCAATCTACATGAATAGTAACACCAACAAATTAATTTATCATTATATCGGCTATTTTGAGATAACACTTCAAAATATGTGAAAATTACCATTTTAAGTCACTCCGCCACCACAGCTACTGAAAAGTAACCGAATTCGTTTTAAAGTGATTTTATTTCAAGGAACTTGTAAGTTTTGGCAATTAAAAGTTATAATGAATTTAATTATGATGAAAAATTACTAGTAATATAATTCAACAGACATATAACAGTTATATGTTTGTTGTATAACAGTTACATAACAGTTCTATCTAAAGTTACAAATCGTAATGGCCTTCGTATGAATGCCAGATAACAGAGTTAGGGATGGCACATGCAAATGGCCGGCTGTCTACTAACCTGTTATACAGGCTGTTGACAAATGAGCGCAGCCGTGTCAGTGACAGCCCTGTGGCTGTCCACAGATATCAGTTAAATTATTTATCGAATTTGCATCACGGAACTTGGGAGTCTGGAATTAGAATTACTGTTTTCGAAGGGTAGTCGGATATTTTTATTTAGCCTCGTATTGATTGTATTGGAATTGTGTATTAATTGGGATTAATGGAATGGAAATTATGAAGATGTGATTATATGCAGAGTTTCTGTACTTTATCATGGTACGATGACATGAGGCCGTATTTAGGATTGGTTGGGTTGTGTATTTGGGCCTTACTCAAAGGAACCTATTTTAGTTTATTGCTTCATTTTAATAACGGCAATGCAAGAAAAAAAATTAACGATGATACAGAACCCTACGTAAAAACTGTAATTTCTCTTATTTCGCACTGCTTTTTAAATAATTCGTTTATTTTTTTAAATTTATTTATTTATATATATAGTGGTATTTTTTGTTCACTAATATGAATTAATCAGTAATTAGAATGTAGTTAATATGTAAGTATATGTGTTTGTTGCCTCCCTCCTCTGTAAGTATATAAATCTATCTACATTGGCCAAATTTCCACTACTATCGGTACTCCTAGAGAGTCTCTTTTTTTCTTGCGAATCGCTGTCTGGATTACGGAAATTTCAGACCGTACTGTGTTAACACTTTTTGAGTATAGCAAATATGAATTCTACTGCGATACTTCTTTCAATCAACCAAAATTCCAAAAAGAACAATCCCGGTTTCGAGCGCTGATTGCGTTTTCGACGGACAGGCCACAATTCAGTCATCCGTGCAATATCCCGCCTCTACTCAATTAGCATAGCACCCGAACCTTCAGGAAAGAGTGAGGCTCAAATTTTCATACGAATGTTATGGGTCAAACTCGATTTGGAAACAAATGAGTTTTCGGGCAACATGTTTATTCTAATACCGCCTCGTTGGCTCCGTGACGTGATTATTACGTGCGATCGTGATGGGTTCAATTCCCAGGTTGGGTGTAGTGTTATTGAGTTTTTCTGTTAAGGAACTTTTGGTAATAATGTGTAGTCTAGAAACGTACCTTGAGTTTTGTGCTCGCTTGCTATTAAGTAGTAACAAAAAATCTTGGCAAAAGAACCTTGTAGAGCACATACGCACACATACACACTGCCTGATAGTCATTCACACACATACACACTGCCTGATAGTCATTCACACATATCCTGCTCCTGCTAAGCTAAATTAAGCTGGGAGTGGATTCACGTCGGAGTGTCAGGATACGAACACGGAAAATCTCGATTGTAAGACCGACTCCCGTACCGTCGATTCGCTTTGTAAAACAAATTAAAGTTGATAACCATGTAATTTCTAAGTTTTAATAGAAATTTAATTTAAAAGTTCTGTTAAGTAGATAATCATATTATTTTTAGTTTAGTAGTAAATCAAAACAAATGAAGCACGCAGAAATTTCATCTACTAAAGGATCCGATCTGAGTAATAGTCTCTAGGGGGCTACCATGAAGCATCCGAAACTTCGAGCTCGCACGAAACTAACGAAAAACGTAGCATTCAGGTAGCACAAAGGTACCATGAGTCACTTCGGTTTTCTTACTGAAAAATTTAAGCTGCACTAAAGTGTCACGTAGCGTCTTCGGAGCTGATTCCTAGATATATTCCTAATTCTTCCAAGCCCCTTCCAACACTGAACGACCAGACTCACGGCGACGTGCCACCGATACACCGTGGACATTCCACTTAGGATTCGGCGATACATTCAACTTGCGTACTGCGAAGGAGTGGAATGCCCTGCCCGAATCTGTGTTTCTGGATAGCTACAACTTGGATTCTTTAAGACTAGTGTGAATAGGTTACTTCTAGGCAAGCGTGTTCCACCATCCACCACATCATCACTTACCAACAGATGAGATAGTGGTCAAACGCGAACTTAATAACAAAAGATAGACCAAATTGCCCGAAACTTCGACCTGAAACTGCGGATGCTTCATGGTAGGCCTTCTGATGTAATCACCCATAAGATACTGATTATGCTGAACTCCACTTGATCTCAGTTTACGACTCGTTTTGATTCAGGGCTTTAAGATCAAATCAGAATCGGATTACTTTCGATAGTTATTTAAAAAACGTAGTCCAGGTGATTGAATAATATAAGTTCACAAATATACCTGCATAATACAGTCACGTTTCTTTTCAAATGGTATAGGCTGAGACCATAAGTTTCCTCTATGATCCTGGTGTAGGTATTTCACTGTGGGTCCTATACGACTCTACTAAGATCCGGTAAGCCCTGCAAGGTAACACAGTGCAGGCCTTGCCTCCAGACAGACCTACTGATTGGTGGACTAGACACTGGCCGTCTCGAGGCAGATGGCAGACGCTTTCGTAACAATTTGGATCTATTTGTTTTACAAACGATTGGAATTGTTCAGTCAAAAACACACATTCCAAGTTCAAAAAGCGATAAAATGTTTCAAACTCTTTAAATAGTTGGCTAGTAGCACCTGCCCTTAACATTTGTTCCGGACATTTTGAAACTTGAATGAAAATGTTCCATGAAGGGTCAGGAGCCTATTAGTATTCTCCTGGGAGCCAGGTGATGCTCATTTACAGGAACAACTTATTTACGCTTATAAGTAAATTGTACAGAAATAATAAAGGTTTGCACTTCTGTTTGTATACAAATGTAGGAGTTTTGAATGTAGTTATTTTTTTTTATAAATAGGGGTATTTTTGGGGCCCCAATAAGACCTCTGGGTCCTAAGTAAAGCTCACCTGCAAGCTGGTAAACCTACTGCTTGACGGACGATGCTCTGGGCCTCGATTCTTGTAAAGCAAAACCACTGACATAACATAGGACCTGCAGAAAATAAACTTTAAAGTAATGCTGTTAAAGTCTAAAATTGAATGGCTTTTTGTAGTGTGAATGAAAAGCGCAATGAAACTATTTTCATTTTATTTTGGACTTAAAGTCTATTGCAATAAAGTCTAAAATTTAATGCCATTTTTGCAGTGTTTGTGGTATGACAGTGGTTTTGCTTTAGCAGGATTAAGGGGCTTGGAGCAGGTTTGCTTCTCAGGGTTGACGGTAGATGCTCGCATAAAAGCCGTATAAGACAAATCAAGAGGAGGAGAAGGAACAACCGGATTTTGAGGTAGGACACGACGGTATATTATTATCCGTCCCAATCGAGTAGTCCGCCTGTGGAAGTACCTCCGCCTCCGCCCTACAGAAGACCGCGGCTTAATTATCTCGTGTCGTGTTTCCGACGGTGAGTAGGGTAACCAGAGCTCACTGGAGAGATTTTGTGCTGTCAGTGGGAAAACCTAAGGTTTTGTCCTTACAGGGTCGGCAGCACGAGTGTGACTCCCCTGGTGTTGCACTCGCCACGGTAACCTCTAGGCCAGTACGGCACGGTGACATTTTACCATCAGGAAGGCCGTGTGCTTGTCTGCAACCTAAGTAGTATAAAAAAAACCAAGAATCGGCATAAATAATTAAGACCAAAACACAGCTCTCTAATATCTTCCGTACAACGGGTTCAACAAAGTGACTCACAAAAAATGCTAAGCATGATACAACAAAAACCAGGCATCAGGGAAAGTTAAAATGTTTTGGAGCCAGGAGCCTGTAATGACATGGTAGACGGGTACCGAAAAGGTGAACGTTTGAGTTCTTGTGAACAAAAACTGTGTGCTCCATTTGTCAAGTAATTAAGTGAACATCCTTTAAGTATACAGTTATTGCGCGAGGAAAAGTGCTGTGTTTGCTGAAATAAATATTGCACACACAGACAAGAAACCGTTTCTTCGTTCTTTCGTAGAAGTAATTTTAAACTTAGTACAGTATTACTGTTAGTAAGTAAATTCTGTTTTTCTTATTCCATAATTTTTTGTAATTTAAAATACAGTTTTCTCTCAAGTTTTCTTTACTATAATTTTATTTAATTTGGCTGCGTGATTGAGTTTCGTAATCTAATAGGTGGTATTTTTTCTTCCCATAACATACTATTTTGCCATTTCATCTTTCTTCAAGTGTTTGTCATTTGCATATTCTATCTTTATGTTCATATAGGAGTGAGTGTTTATAAAACAATATATAATATTGTTTCATTAAAATAAATTGAAAACTAAAAAACTGTTGTATTTCTTATCTTAGTTTGTCCGATATCTTCGAATCCTTAAATAAAACGCCAAACACTTCTTACTACTTCGCTTTCACTACGCAAAGTAATTGAAACGTATTACCTATGTATGCCACTATTTCTCGGTAAGCCTTAAGCAGCGTTCGAGCACAATCCACACGATAAGTCCAACGTAAATATAGCACTACCACTGCAATAGACGTACGGATAACTAAATCTGAGAAAAACAGCTTGATGTATTTTCGAATTCACGTGACTTTTTGATTAGAATTCATTTTTCATATTTTATTATATTACGATAAACAGATTGGTGCTTTTATAACAGGTCTAACTGCAGTACTTAGACATTGCCATTGGGTTGTGGAGGTCAGCTAGAAATCACGGTCACGGAAAATCGCGTCGCAGATTGACACCGAGAAAGTGGACCCCGGATTCCAAGATAAAGGTCTTAGATGCGACCGGGATTAATGCAAGGAGGATGATGATGAATTCAATGGATTGTTGGATGTATGAGGCCCCGCCAAGACAAATGGGGCTAAAGTCAAGCCCACTTGCAAGCCGGTATACCTGTCACAGGTACGTGTTGTTTAACAGACGAGACTGGGGTAACTTTCCTCTCGGAGTCTGGGAATTAGATCTGATAGAAGTCGCTTTTGTAAAAGCCAAGAAAAGCCACATTAGGGCGAGAAATCGTCACAGAGCGGACTACGGGCCCCAAATTATTAACTTTGAATGCAACCGGGGCTGGCACTCGAATGAAAAAAAAAGGCACTAAATGCATTATTACACTTGGTCCATACGAACTGTAAGAGGAAAGATAGACTTATATAGACTTAAGTGAAAGTACTTAAGTTTATATAAGTAAGTCTATCTTTGATTATTGAAAGCAAACATAGTCGACTGAGAGTTTTCTAATAGGTACTTGTAGTTTGTTCTAGAACTGCGCTCTGGAAACTAAAATAACCAACATATAAGTGAACGATTTATGTTTGTCTAAACCTGAGTCATAGAGCAATAAGTAGGATATTATTAAACAAGAAAATATACCTAAAATTGCTATTATTTCAATTAACGACAAAAAAATTGTTATAAGTACATGGTGTTCTAAAGAAACAACAAAGAGTAAGAATATAACATGAAAAATGTATTTCATGCTGAATGGGCCTGGTTTGCAAAAAGAAATAACAACCAGATATCTATTTTTTAAATTATTTATGATTTGCATTCTATCACTGCCTAAAATCTCACTTGTTGGTGATATGATCATTATTATGATCGACGACAACGAACCGTAGTCATATTACCGACTTGTAAACGAAATCAACAGTATGGGCGGTTCAATGCAAATTCAAATTAATATTCATGCTCTGTATAATGAAGTAAATATGATCTGAACTTTGACTTTTGATGAAATTGGATACACTATATGTTTCTCAGAACACGTGTATGCAAGAGAGTAAATAGTTTTGCTTCTAAGCACCCATCTGCAATTACATCAGATATCCGTAAACACGGCATGTTTATATTATTCGTAACAGTGTTGAGATACTCAGAATTAATAGAAAACAGGTAAATAGAGGTTGCTTTCAGCGTAGAAATGTATTAATTCTGGTAGATATCGGTGCCGACGGATGTTAGTTATTCACGGTTGTCCTACACAACCTTCTCGTTTCAAATGAAAATGATCTAACTTCATAGTTCTTTAAAAATTTACTGCGGCAAGACAAAATGATATCATCGTTCTATTTCAGTGCAAGACATTTATCACAGTTCTGATATTTCAGCCTACAAACAAGTACTGCGAATCGTTTCTTATAAGCTCGGGTGACCCTTCTCACCAATTGTAGAATAAAAACGTGTATTTCTGGATATAAAACAGAAATAAATTCGCAGTGATGCAACTGAATCTTGCTTTAATCAATTAGCCTATCGCATTCCACTGCTGGACATAGGCCTCTCCCAATATGCGCCACGTTTGGCAATCCTCCGCCTTCCGCATCCAGTCTGTCCCAGTCACCTTTTGCAGGTCGTCAGTCCCCCTGGCTAGGGGGCGTCCCACCTTCCGTTTTACTTCTTACGGTGTCCATTCTAGGACTCGTGAATCATGTTATTTATTTTAATAAAATCTATGAGTATTTCTATTTTACTTGTTTTATAAATAAGACATATCTGTATGTAAAACAAAACTCATTTAAAAAAAGTCATTCAACAAATACTATCAAAAATAGTTTGAAATGAAACCATTTAAACTTTATATTCGGCGTATGTGCGGAGCAAGATGTACAGCTGAAATTATGAAGGTTCTGAGTCAGCAGCCAGACGGCAGTGATATCCCAAGGGTCATAAAGAGGGGCCATTTGCTTTCAGTGCGAGTAGGAATCGTTCTTAGTACCGATATGGGATCAATGCAGTATTGAAGCACGTTTTGAAGTACCTTGCTATTGTGTTGTCGGTTTGAACAGGAATGTTGTAATTGTCGTGAGTATACAGAGTTATGATAATCCTACTTTCTACTTATTATATAATATGTGAAAGTTTGTGAAGATGTATAGATGTTTTTATGTCTATTAATTTAATTACAGTTCACGTAGGAACCAGATCAGAATTACATGTAAAGTAATACAAGCAAATTGAAAATATTTATACAATGCTCGACGCTTACCGGGATGAAACAAACAGTCAACAATCCTATAAAGAGAAAAACTACCTTCCAAACACCAATTTCTTAATTTAGTTATAAGTTTTACGTCAAGGGATTTGACTATATATCAGTACACCGACAGTCCACGTGTCTTAAATATCACAGAGTCTAAAAATATTTCACATGATTACCATTTGATTTCCACAAAAGGCTTTTCCTGTAACTCCTGTAAGTACTACGTCTACGATATTACTCCCGGGTCACAAGGAACGAAATAAAAATGAACATTATCGGAAACAATGTAAGGGACAGATGGCAAATTTATGAATAGATGTCGATTTAATAGACATACTTGTTCTCTAATGTACATGTGATGCCCTTTGAGAAGGATCCCAATGTTATTAGCTTACGTATGCTATGTATATTTGCAGTTCAGAGGTATTGTAAAACTACACTCGTTTAACATATTAACTTGATATTTTTTGAAGTTTACGCGAATATCACTCTTTGTAAATATAAAACGTAAATACATCCATACGTCCATAGGCCACGGTAACCACTTTCCATCAGGTGGGCCGTGTGCTTGTCTGCCACCTAGGTGGTATAAAAAAAAAAAATAACAAATAAATCGCGATAGAATCCGTTAAAAGTAGTTTTATTTACTAAATATTTTCACATTTATTTATTCTTCATCTTTGCTTCTAGTTCCGACATTCATTGCTTTTAAACTGTAGGTAATAATTAGGCAAATAGTAATTGCTTCATAACGTTCATCGTTATACAGAACCTTTTTGGAACTAGTGCACAGTTCATAATTAATATTATATCATTTTAAACTTCTTCAAAATGTAGGTCACGACTCAACGGCGAACGCTTAAGATTATACATTTCACGCTTTATCTTCTGCTTGTGAGAATAATAAAACTGAAATATATATTCTCTAAAAGTGTGAGCGAGATCCGACAGTCGCGCAACCCTTTACTGTTGTGCTTCTTTGTCGTACTTTAATATTCTAGGTACTGAATATTAGGTACGACAAAATTGTGGTTTTAAGCTAAGGGTTCCGCCTTAGCTTAAAACCACAATTTCATAAACAGATGCAGCGCGATTATCAGGTGTTATATTTATTACATCTGACATTCGCATGCAGTTTTCGGTCCGTGCGAAACATGCGAGAAATTCTTTCCGTCTAAATGACGCCTTATGTGTCAGTTGTGGTAATAGTACCACTTGCGTCGTTGGAAGGAATTGTGTTTACCAGCTACTTCATTTTGTATAGGAGGTTTGCATGTAAAGTGAACAAAATATTTTAAAAAGAAATGCCTAATATTATTGATGTTGAATTTGTTGATCTTGAACTTGCCACAAAGGTTAATTTGAGGTAGAAAGTTTAGTTTTAAAAAGTTATACGTCAACCATATTTATGATGCATTTGAATTTTAGAAGCCTTTACATTTCCCTGGAATACCTACATACCTACAATCACGCCTTTATCCCTGGACAGAGGTGAATTAACACCCACATTTCACCGATCATTGTATTAGGTCCCACGTTATAGGGGGTGAGCCTATTGCTGTTTTTCGGGCTCTGGAATGAAGAAATAAATAAAAGTTACCTTTTATTTACTTCTTCATTTATTACATTGATACATTGAAGCAAATTATTAATTCATGAGATACAACATTTTAACCCTGTGTAGCATAATCTATCTCTACATATAAACTTTCCACTCTTAATTAATATTAAAGTCCTCCCATTAATTTGTTCTCATAATTAATCCCCCGCGTATAAATAGAACACTGTGTACTTATTCTCATTTATTCACAGCGTGTATAAAAACAATATTTCAGCTCGTTAATTTTATCCTAACATGGTTAATTACATTAATTAAATTTAATCACATTATCGTGCCAATAAGAGGCTTCACATGAAACATTTAATTATTCGCGACATAAGTAGGACTGCGTTCACCCAGAATGATTTATATTAATAACGAATAAGTGATTTAATGCACGGCGGTGTAATTGTGGTAACGGGTGTGATTACGTTTGGAGAATGTGTTTAACAAGAAACATTTATAACTCAATTAACAGACTGGATGACTAAAGTTTTAATCATAAAAACTATAATAATTTTACATGGAATTATGAGTAATGTAAAATTGTATGTAATGTACAGTGATCACTAAATTTCATTATTGAAAACACAATACACCTCTGCCCTATGTTTGCCAATATTCTGTTTGTTGCCAAAATGTTATGTTTCTGCGTGATAAGAAAGTAATAAATAAATACACTCATTTTCGCATAACACTATATATACGTATCTACTCGTAATATGTTACAGGTATGTACCAGGAACGTGAACGAAGGGCGAATCATTACGGAGCCTTTGAGTACCTTTCGGAAGTGGGGTTGGGTCAGATCTTGACGAAAATGATAGGTATAGGATTACCTCAGAAGTACACCTCTTAAAAAAAGAATTACTGCAATCGGACAATAGAGTTAGGAGTTATAAAAGTATCTCTGGGATGGCTCCGCAAAGTAGGTACTTACTAGATGCTCTCGACAGGTTGCAGCGACGTGCAGTCCGCATTATTGGGAATCCTGAGGTCACCAAAACCCTCGAGCCTTTGCAATTGCGTAGAGATGTGGCATCTTTGGCGGTATTTTGCCGTCTCTACCATGGTGAATGTTCTGATGAGCTCTTTCAATTAATCCCACCCTCTCCTTTCCTATATAGGACAAAACGTGCAGGGCTTAGATGCCACCCGCATACGGTGCAGAATATTCCATCAAGAACCAAGCGGTTCGGCGACTCCTTCTTCTGCCGCACTATTAAGTCTTGGAATTCCTCACCAGTTCACGTGTTTCCCTCCTCCTAACAGTCCCGGGTCCTTTAAGCGGGTCGTGAAAAAGCATCTGACAAGGCCGTCAAGCTGAGTGCCACCATTGTAACATGATACGTGTCTGTAATGGTGACCCTCTTTTCAGATACTTTGCCTTCAGCTCACCATCAGGCGAGGCGAAGTCAAATTGACGTGTCCTATATAAAAAAAAAGTATTCCACCAAATGAGAAGTGCCTCCTTTTTTGAAGTCACTTAAAATAAACTCATTCTAGATACCTATGTAGTGTTAAATTTAGCCACGTTGAATAAAACCACAAGGCTAATGTCAATAGATGGAGTTCAACTGTCCTTAAAGAGTCAGTGACCTGGACAGAGTACTTAAATAAAGTGCCAATGGACGAGGCTCGAGTCACTCGAATAATACAATAAAAAAGCTATCTTGAAATGGACTGAAATCCTACAAAAATTGAAGTACATGATGTTTCGTTGACTGAGTAATTGGTAGAAACATGGTCCCTTCAACACAATGTCTGCTATGCGTCTAGCTAGCTATTTACTTTCTTTTGTACAGAGCCTAATAAATTACTTAGTTTTATAAAATTGGTTAATACAGTTAAATAAATACGGCAATCTTACTAAAATATTAAAAAAGTGAAAGTTTGTGAGAATGGATGCTTGGTGGATGTTACCAACCCTTTTCCCAACTCAATTGTGGCCCAATTCAGTTCAACTACGAAGCAGCCAAACTGACATTGGACCCACAGCCAATTGACTATTTCGAAGTTCAGCTAGACTAAATGTCAGATTTTTAAAACTCGAACTACTTGTAACGACAACCATTTAATGTTCGAATGGCCACCGAGACTAACGGCTGAACGTGCTCTCTGAGGCACGAAGGAGTTTCAATGTGTTTCAGACTGACCGGGATGATATTACTTAACTTTGCAATGCACTAACTGACTCGGTTACCGACGAGTCCCTTGAACGTTCGCATGTAGCATTTTATTTAAATCAGGTTTGTAGCTTATAATTATTAGGTTTATAAGCAGGTTTATAAGTGCCCGGTTAATGGCAATAGGCTCGCTACCTATTACATTGGGACCTAACATAAACTGCGAAATGTGGGTGCCAGCACCTCTGCCTACCCCTTCGGGGATATAGGCGTGAGTTTATGTTTTGTAGCTTATATTAGTGACAGAACTCGAGCCTCTTTCACTGGCACTTTATTTAAGTACCCTTAACTGGCTCTTTGGAAAGATGAACTCTTTTTACGATGCTATTTGACACAACATACAACGTGGCAGTGCTGCTAGTCTTCTGGGAAAGTTACCACAAGAGGCATGTCGCATGAGAGAATCTACAATGTTACCCGTGACCAGAGGGCTGGTTTATTCCTTGCACAAAGGATTGGCATTGCCATTAAACGTGGCAATGCCGCCAGCCTTCTGGCCACCCTCCCAGTTGACGTCGATAGGGAGGAATTATTTGACGCTTAAACCTGCAGCTTTGCATATACTAGTTTTCCCGGCGAACTTCGTACCGCCATATTTTTCCCGTTCCCGCTGCACCTATTTTCTCATCCTTTAAACCTTCCCTGGACACCAACGAATATTTCAAGACTATAATTTGCCAAATCGGTTCAGCCGTTCTTGAGTTATAAAATAACAACGAAAAGTGGCATTGATTTTTATATATTAGAAGATAGGTATTGTTTTTATTTTATGGGTATATTAATAGTCCTTTTATCCTTAAGTTTTTTAGTCTCAAACAACGTTTGGGAGCTACGATGCCACAGACACACACAAACACACACACACCAAGACACGTAACACTTATAACACTCCGTTGTTTTTGCGTCGGAGGTCAAAAAGGGAATAAACTGGGCAAGAGCAGATATATTGTGATATTTCCGTAACCTGACGTATAAGAGCATAATATGAGCGGAATAACACGCCGAGGGTTACTACACTAATATTATGCTTGTAACTACCTACACGTTTCAGTATGTGCTTATCATATTATTATTATTTATTATTGTTTACAGTTTTCGTGAATACATTAAAAAAGTCCTGCGGGTTAAGCTACGGTTTCAGGTACATTTTGTGTGTTGCCTAATGAATAAATTAACTAAGATTTTCTCCAGCACATAGCAGTGTGTACGAACAGCCTGTAAAAAGTAATTTGAAATGGTAAAACTCTAACCCTTCAGACTACATAGGTTTGTAGCGAATTATTTTACTATCAGTGGCTGCTGCATTAGAAAGAAACATAGGAGAAAAATAAAGGGTTGAATAGGGATATCTGGACGTGGAGACTAGGGGCTGTAATTACAGTGCACGTCTGCAAAAAAGGCCCACCTATTGTCAAGCCCGCTGGGCTCCAACATGACGAGGCAGCGGTGAAAGTCGCCGAGTTTTGGGCTGATTACAGATTAGGTACATCTAATACCACAAACATCGTCACGATAAAGAAAACACCATCCGTTGGATATGCACATATACTTCTTATGGATCATCACAGTCTAGCAATGTCGAATGCTAAACATAGGACTGAACAAAAAAATAGGTCTTCCAAACGTGTCCTACGATATTTTAACATTTTGGTCATATAGTCAGTCTACCTTATATATTAAATGGACTCACGCTGCGCTACCCAGACCGTGATTGCTACTCGAGAGGCTATGTCCTTGAGCGGATATTGGTTTTTTGGACAAAATAAACTGCCTTTGTCACTTTAAGTACTGACGTCATTGTTTCCGTTATTTTAAATTTTATAGTAAGAACATAAAGCTGAGGGACTGCAGATATCCCGAATATACTCGTACATAGAATTTTGGAGTCCGGCATTTGAATTAAAAAATATGTTGGGAAAGTACCCCCCGTTAACCGTGTTTGCAATAATAACCATAATGAAAGTTTACGATATCACAAAAGGTCTTTGTTAGCCCAAAATAAAAGAGACCTTAAAAGACTGATTTATTATTCAGACCTCAGATAAGTTTGGATTTTCCAAACCTTGTCACTGTTGCGATCAAATAAGCTTCTTATTTGATCGCTTGTTAAGGGCTCATTAAGGCGAACAAAAACAGAGTTGACTCTTTCATAGCTCTTATTCAGGGAAGGATTTTATAAAGACAATCCCTCATCAAGTTGTTCAGGGAAAGACAACAATAGAACATTTTATTTCCAGCGCTACTGAGAGATACCTATAACAAGGTTTTTGTGAACCTATTGTGAGTTCGTGTATCGAAATTTCATTTTTATATTGAATCGGTTTGTATTGCGATCTTTTTGTTAGTTGTGCAGTTTCTTTGAATGCCTTATTCTTCAATTTAGAGACAGATTGAAATGTTTATGGCTATTGTAGAACTTATTCGTTTAAATTGATCTTTAATGCAGGTGAGTAGAGTAGCTATTTATTCTAGTGTTCTGGTTAATAGGATTTGAGCTTTTAAACCTTTTCAGATTTTATGAAACTGCTCCGTAAACGTAACGACCTGCTGCTTGCGAGTAATGATTGGTATGTATACACTGTGGACCTTATCATAATTACTGATCAAAATAAGGTGTGCAAACTTGTTAAACTGTGTTAGTTTATGAGGTATAAAAATATTTTCAACCTGCCCAGTGTTATAGATTCTATTTTAATTTTGAAACTCTTGGAATTTGAAGACTGACGTGAAATGCAGGATGGCTAACTTTGTAGGCAAAGAATGCTTGAATGACTGAATGAATGAAAATATTTATTCATTACTAATAACATATACAGGGTGTATTTTTGAAACGGGGCAGTAAGGGCAAGTACCTTAACCGTTGTAGTTACAGCAAAACGTTCTTAGGAGACCTTCCCTAACTTTTTGAGAAATTTTGAACTGCATTTACAGATTTTGCAAAAATCTTACAGTTAGCGAAAAAAATGCAAAAAGTCCAAAATTTTTTTTTTAGTGCCAATCGATTCTATTTCATGTGGGGATCAAAAGACTCTAAGGTACCATTTTAGCTTTGAGTACTAGGAAAGACAGAATTCGCCAAAAACGTTTCCCATACATTTCGGCGAGAGAATAAAATTTCTACAATGGTCAAACTTTTTGTTTAGGACAGGAAGTCCGTAGGGTTGACTATAAAGTAAATAAAAAGAATTATTAATGACATTAGAAATGACATAAGAAATTTGAATCAAATTCTAAATTTATGGGTAATAATTTCTTTTTATTAACTTGGTAGTCAACCCTACGGACTTCCTGTCCTAAACAAAAAGTTTGAGATTTTTGCAAAATCTGTAAATGCTGTTCAAAATTTCTCAAAAAGTTAGGGAAGGTCTCCTAAGAACGTTTTGCTGTAACTACAACGGTTAAGGTACTTGCCCTTACTGCCCCGTTTCAAAAATACACCCTGTATAACTGGTTATAAAATATATAGCTATGTATGTATGCTATGTAAGTACAAAGCTATGCTATCTTTTTGTACATAATATACATATTATGTACAAAATAAAATAAAATGAATGAATGAATGAAATTATGAATGAATTATTTTAAATTAGAAAAACCGAAATCTCAATTATGAATGAATCTTTATTTGCGATAAATTTTGAACGATTTTGAAATTTACTTGAATGCTTTGTTAAAGTAACGTCTACTTCATGCCTGTATTATTAGTTTCTGTCTCATAATTTACTTAGGTATATTTTATATTGCTGGAATTTAATATATTCAGCAGTAACATGTGTTACTATGTTAGTTAAGTGTTAGAGCTTTTACTTATCGTTACATTTGAACATGCAGCACAAATTAATAGAATAGTATTCGTGAATTGAAGCTTCAATCATTAACACCTATTATTAGTAAATATGTTGATCACCCCTACTGTGAGATATTCATCCATTCATAGTCAAAGTTGTTCGTAATAAACAGTGCTATGAAGAGAAACTAAGCCTGTAAAGCATAGACAGAGGTAGTTTGTGTGGTGCATAAAATGTAATAACCTAACTTGGTTTCTCCAACTTGAACTGAAAGCTTTATACAGGACCGACAATAATATTATGTGCTACGTAACGTGTAGAATGCTTTGAGATGAGTTAGGTTCGACTGTAATGGATTTACACGTTGTGCTATTGTGAAGTTCAGCAGCTTACTAATTTAGTATGGTATGGGTTAATATAACTACTATTAACTGAAACTTTTTCTTATGAAAACATTTACGTACTTTTGAATATTCCGATATTATAACTATTGGTATATAAGGTAAACGTATATTGCTATATAATGTACCTATAATATTGATTCAGCTAGTGGCCAAGGGAACCTATTCCCGAAAAAACGTGTGATCTATCTCTGTTTCAAATTTCAATCACATCCGTTCAGCCGTTTGAGCGTGAATGAGTTATAAACACCCACCCATTCTTTCATATTTATAATATTGTTATAAGATACTGAGATTTCATACCAGGGTATTAAATATTAACAGAAATCGTTTCTATATTCATTTTAACGTGGAGGCTATCCCTACTGTGTCAGAATAGAACTAGTTATATATGTATTAACTAGATGTTAATTTTTTATCATAGTGATCAGTTTGATCGCTGTACCCCAATTCCTGCACACTGCACAGTTGATGGCCTGAACGACTGCGGAGGCTGTTAATGTCGCCGAATATTGCCATCAGCACGACGAAGTAGTAGCGTGATTCAAATCACCTTCTGGGCTATACAAATCGCTTTTACGTCAGGTTTCGTGGCCACAATCATAAAATTACCTACATTGTTTTCAAGATTTTGGTTTCAGGAAAAAAAAAATGTAACTAATACAAAAACTATCCTCTATCATGTGAAATTCTTGACCAATGGATCAAAAATCCGCTCCTTAAACCATCACTTGCAGGATTTGAAGAATTATTAAACTCTCCGAGGCGTGTAAACGTTTAGCGGACCGGAACCGAAAGCGGGCCCCGGCCGGTAAAATATTACGATCAAAGACTGATCATGCCGCAAGATCAAACCCAGAGATCGTACACTTTGGGCTATCGATCTTAAGGGTCGCGTCGTGGCTTTTGGTTAATATGACAAAAATTGACTTTTTGATGAAAAATTAATTTAATTAACTTAATTAAGTAACTTTTTTGTCAAATGTATGTTCAAATGAAGTTATTTGTGTACATAAGGGTGTATTTGAATGTGAATATATCCTAATGAATGTGTCTTTGACAAGAAGGAAACAACGTTAAATAGTTACTCAACATTACAGAGTCTGCTATATAGTAACTATATTCACTACAGCGTTATTAGTAACTTTATTCAGAGTTATAGGTATAGTAACATTATTGGTATTAGTTATATATAACTTTGTTTCAGTTACAGTTTGTAGAGCACTAGCTAGTTATTGTATTGCTTACAATAACTAAATTTGATAGGCAATACAATTACTACATACCTTCAACCACTTAACTAAAATTATTTCATGATTATTTATTAGCGGTGGCCTAATGTGAGGTAGAGTGGTTCCTATTAGATTAGATAGCTCATCAATTAGTATCATCGATCAGTCATTCTGATGAGAGAGAAATTAATACGAATGAAAAAGTTAACTACATTTTTATAACGTTCAACTTTAGCCCTTATTCAAATAGGCGAGAAGAGCAAAATTTTGGTACAATGTGCGAAAATACGCCTCAATAATGACACAAAAGATTAAAAGTTCTATGATTTTTGGAGAATATGGATTACAGGTAAAACCACCATATTTTATATAAAAAACAAATTGTTCCCTGGGGTTGAGAATGAATATGATTGATTCCGTTTCCATCTCACGGTATTACTCGAACAGATGGTGCGGTCTATTTTCCTGGGGCAATTGGTAATAATATTATAGGAAATTAACTATTATCCTGAGGCAGAAAATAATAGCTTTATTTTTATGTTTCAGTTTATCTTGTGGCTGGAAAACAAATGTTTCCTTAAGATTTCCTGTTGTTTTTGGATGTCGGTAATATATGAGTTACATTGTGTTCTACTCCGAACTTAGAAGCTAGGATAATTTATCATTTTGTGGTATTTGGCTCTAAGTGTTAAGAGTGGCGTATCGACCCGGCACGTCAAATACAAGAGGCCACTAGTGTTCTCATTAACTTCTCCAACTAAGTTAAATGTTTGTGTTAGGGGTGAATTCACGTCTGTAATTTGCTAAGTGGGGTTCGAACTCGTAGCCTCTCGATCACAAGTTCGACAACTTAACCACTACACTGCCATCGTTTTCAAATTATAGAAGAAAATAGCTGCATCTCTAGCATGATGACGAATGCCTATAGAGGATTCTAGGACTATAGCATTATTCATAAATTTTATATTTATATTTTTATTGTTTGAAAATGATATTTTTTCTTTTACTATTAAACACAAGAAAATATTCATAAGCCAAATAATTATTTTGTTTAATTTCCGTGAACTAATTTGGTCTGCTTAAACATGAAAGCAAGCACGTATTATCATCTTTCATTTTTAATTACGTATTATACGCAAAGTACTTAATACATATTTAATATAAACTACCTATAAACGGGTCTTACTCCGTGCAGTGGCGTAGAAATGTATCTTTATGCAGTAGTGCACTTTGTGGCAAGCATAAAGTGTTCTTAAGTCTGCCATCTTCTGTTTCAAGCGCCTCACTGGCTTACTGCAACGTACTCTAGCTTAAAGGCGAGAAAATACTGGGAAATATAAAAATATGAAGTAAAATACGATTCAAACGTTGGCAATGACTGAATATATTGGTATTGGACGCTGTGCTTGAAGAAAATGCCTCAATTGAAGTAGCTATTATTGAGGAAGCTTGTTTGATTTTCTTTCAAGACCTGTTCAAGAATCATGAGTCGTCGACGATAAGCCGCAATGACGCGGTGATTATCCCGCTTCGGATTACTCACCGGCCACAAATTCTTTCTGAAGTTTTGCGATCTTCCTAAGCCCTTATCGACTTAATTATTACTTAGATATCTTGACTTTTGATGACGCTTTCGGATATTAGAGATTACTTACTCCGCAGATTATTATGAAGAGGGACGTTTTGTTATTTGATTCGAAAAAACTTTACGAAGACAATCTTCACGGTAGAGTTTCTAATAGGTAATCATGACAAATTTGTTACAGAGTGTCGGTCTGTTTTTCGGTGCATACATATTTTGGCAACTTTTTCAAGCAACTGGATAAGAAAGTGACTAACTGGTAAAATATTTTCTCCTATATTTATTATGATAAGATGTTGATGTGCTATCAGTGGGAAGAAAAAAGGCTTGTCATGCTTTGTCTTCTATAGTGTCGGCAGCACGAGTGTGACTCCTCTGGTATTGTAAACGTCCATAGGCCATGGTAACCAGTTTCCATCAGATAAGCCGTGTGCTTGTCTGCCATCTAAGTGGTACAAATAAAAAACTTTGAATTTACGTAAAAGGAAAATTGGAATACTTTGCCACTTAGCACAATACTTATCTGTTCTGTGACAATACTGTGATGAAATAAGATCAACTATATTTACGTCAAGTTGCATTTCGGCTAATTCACTTAGTTTACAGCTTAAATTGCGCGTTTGATTTGAATGTTGTATATTCAAATGCTGATTTGAATTTATGTGCTTGGGGCATTAGGAGATGGGAGTGTGAACTATGTATGCTATTATGGAGACGGGACTGTCTACCTTGAAAATACAATAACTTTGTAAGATTAATAGTAATTTAAGTAATCTTAACGGTTAGTCTGCAGTTTGCATTTTGGAGCTTGTCAACACTTCTCCTCCTCCATATTTCTATATACTTGATGGAAAAAAATACATGACAAACTACATTAACGTACATACAATATGCTCAATCTCATATTCCTTCTATCTTTGAATTTATGAGCATCCTGAAAAAATAAACTTATTTTGAGCGTAAAACTGTCAAAACACCAACGTCAAAGAAAATACACAATTTTAACTAAAATTTCTTGCGAATCTAATCATTTATTCACTGAACTTAAAACTGTCTCCTTATCCTTTATCCAGACAAATAAAAACGTAAAAGTTCTGAATGTTTCATTTCACTTGTACACATACAGCTAGAAACAAAAAGATAAAACAACGAATACTATTGTCCAGAGTATTGTTGCGAGCAAATCTCAGATGTTACTCCTAAATTCATCATTCAGACAACTTTTTCCCTAAGGCCCGACGGAGAAGAAAGCTAATCGAGGTGGTGACAGTCTGAATATTATGAAATATTTCTTCGTCAATATTAGATAAGGCTAAGTATTTCTTGTCGACTCGCTTCCTTTTACGGTGGTATTATCAGTAGGTACTGCGATAAGGAATAAACGAGGCTTCTCAGAGAAAACCGCTATCATTTTTTATAACGCAATATGCCGCTCGTAAATAGTCTGGGACCCTTACTCTAGGTTATTTGCTTTTGTCTTAGGGGAGACGAGCAAGGAGTTGGGGAATGAATTTGATTGTTTATTCAGGAATTGCGTTATGTCAAATGAGGATCATTAGGAATTTAGTGGAGGTTGTATCATCTGTATATCATCAAAAGTAAAAGTCATTTCCATCACCGTATCAATGACTCTGTTCACTTGGATCCTCTTTTAAATTTTTTTATCCACAAGGATTTCCTTATCAAGAAGTGTGATCCCCTGGTGGATTTACATTTGAATATGAACTTGGAATGAATTTGGAAGTATTAGAGTGACTTAAAGAAGACTCGTGTAAAAGTCTTACGTATATATAAAAAAACATGATTTATGAACTGAGATTTTGATTTCTGTAGGTGACTAGAGAAAGTGAAAATTATGTGGTTAGGCAGCGACAAAATCTAAAATGGTACTGTACGAGGCCTATATAGGCTGTTATCTTCCAAACCAAACGTCATTTAAAAGTCTATGAATTACTGTTTATCGATACCAAAGGATCTGATATCAGCAGAAAAAAAGGTAAGATATCTTATTAGAGATATGTGCTACCTACGTCGTACAGTATCTAGAATACGCTAGGTGTGTAAAACCCTCTTTATCAGAATTATTTACTATTATGAACTGAAACTTTAGGTTCCATTTAACTTTCAGTAGTTCGAATTTGGAATGGGAAGAGGACTCTTTTGTCCGCACTAAGCCTCTTTTTTAGGCCATTGTGCGTGAAGAGTGTCTAGAGCAGCCAGTCTAGCTCTGCCCAGAAACGCAAAAGCTTATTGGGGGCTTCACAGGCTCGCACGACCTCACTGTGCCGAGGATTTGTGATCGTTGGGGGGCCCCTGCTTCACATTCCAGCGCCGAAACACTAGTTCGAAGTTTTTATAGATAAAAAATATCAATATAGTGAAGAGGAAAAGTCTGACTCTTATAAACGTGTTGACACAATTCGAGGTTTGACTGAGAAGTATTTTCCGTTGGTCACATTGATTTGATATCTACTAAAGCACTCAACTCTTCTTCCTAATAATATATTACGTGGTTTTAGTCGGTTTGATTCCGACATACCCACCTCGATGTCACTATTAACGCCCTCGCAGTTCTAAATACTGTATTACTCCTTTCTGTCTAACATGTTTCGCTTCGGCCGAATACGCAACTGTGATTCTCAACCAGTTGCGACGGTATTTTTTTTACCTTTGATGGCAACTGGTTGCAATAGAAGAATGTTTACTCTTATCACGCAACCAGTTGCCAAGCTGTAATCTATTCTCCATCATCGCAACCAAGTTTCGGAATACCACGATGCAAAGTTTTTCAGGTGCAAACACGGACGCATTTACTATAAGGTGTCTGCACAATCACAGACGAGACTCTTTCCACGGTACGTAGTCCGTATCCACGGTTTCTATTTGTTTAGGTGCACCCTTATACCTTAAGGCGGCAAATAAAGGGTGCGTTGAAAGTAGTTCCGCCATATGTTCAATCTCTGCTCCAAATAAAAAGTTATACGATCCATAGACTGTACTGTTGCGTGTCGCTTACGTATCTTTACGTACTTTAATATTGGATTATAAAGTTTTTATATGCATATAAAACTTTATAAAGGTCATGGAACTGCGTTTCACAGCACGACCGTTGTATGCATCATTTACAAGTAAAACTGACGCTAAGACGTCACCCAAACTTTACATATTTACGCCTTAAGTAGCACTCTGACGTATTTAGATAAAGTGTGTAGATCTCTTCAATTAGGTACTTGTACATGTATAATATATGAGGCCCACTAAGATCCTGGTACCTTTGCTGACTGACGAACGAGGTTTTCCTCTCTGATGTTTTACTCATCAAACATTTGAGTACCTCACGTAATGTTGATGTGATGTGTTCACAAACAAATATTCAAACATAGAATAAAACTCATTTTCAGTTCGTTGAATATATTTTTTATGAAAAATACAAGCGAAATTTATCTTTTTATTACTTACAAGCTTTTGACCGCGGCTCCGCCCGCGTGGATGTCGGTTATCGCGACCAATCATGCCTATGTCCTTTCTCAAGGTCTAATCTACCCCTATACCAAATTTCATCAAAATCGGTTCAATGGTTTAGTCGTGAAAGCGAACAGACAGACAGACAGACAGAGTTACTTTCGCATTAATAATATTAGTATGGATATAAATAATACTGGTTTCGCGTACCAAAATACATACGGCAAATTCTGTTCATCTTACTCAGATACAACATTCAGGAGCTCCCAGCCGTACTGTATCTTAGCATTACATAAGATACACATCACATTAATTGGTTCGAGCGTAGTTTCAGTTCTCCAAGGTTAGACAAAGTATTTTGATTACAATGTTAACATTGTACTAATGTAATATGACATACCTTCAGCTATCATAACTGAAACTATTAATACTATATGTCATGAATCTTCAATAATACAACATTTTGTGCTCAATCAAACAATAGTGTATTTCTATACTCTATATTACTATTACTACAATAATTACAATTCTTATCAATTTATATAATGGTCTTACATTACCTTAGCTCTCATTTGTATCACTATATTACTGATTAATTTACTAAATCTTATTTTACAATACAATTCCGTCGTTCCGTAACCATCTTCCCAACAATTCCCTCATCAACTGACACTAGACAGTGTTGCCAACTTTTAAACAAAAGAATCTATACTGATAATAGACATAAGGTTGACTATAAAAACCTTTTTAATATCTTTCTATTGCAAAATCATTACATTCGGCCGTCCGACCGCGTGCGATCTCCTGACGCACGGTAAAAATTCACAATAATTCACAAAATTAATGTACTTAAAATGTCTAAATTAATATTACATATCTCAGTTACATAATTATTTTCTCAAGTGAGTGTGCAATCATTCTCCTAGCGCACGGTAAATTAAGAAAATTCACAAAAATAAACGCAAAACTAATAATTACTTAAAATTCCTTATGTCTAAATTGATATAAAATATTTTAGTTATCTTATCAATTCACAAAAATAAACGAAAATTAAAGTCTACTACACTTTAATATAAAATATTTGAATAATCGATTACTTTGAGAAGCAAGTGCTTAATTGAAATTAAATCAACATGTAAGTAATAACAAGTACAATGTGTAACAACAAGTTCCACCAAGTGCCATCAATCAACAGTATGAATAGTCTACATGTACATACATAAGTAATCATTACATTCGGCTGATATAAGAGAAATGAGATCGCGTTCAATTTTGGTTGAGTTTAGTCATCTTTACTTTTGTTACTTTTATCATTATCAGATGAACTGCTATCGTTTTCCGATGCTATTTTTATTATCAGATGCATTTACATTAATCCATGTCATGAATCTTATCGTCTGAGGCTACACTTTCAAAATTATACTTTCCTTGACAAAACTCCGATATTTCAATAATTTTGCACCTATTTCAGCTATTTTGACTTATAAATTTAGATAAAGCAACACAAGATTTAGATACTTCTGTTACATTGGTATTGGATTCACTACTTATGTCTAACATATTAGTTAGGCTGTCTCTCCATCTGGTTCCAAATAATGTTTCAGTTGCAGTTTTCTGAGTGGTTGGTTGCATTATTAAGTACCTACTAAATTTTCTCAATCATTTTAGATACATCTACATGACCAGAGTCGTCATGATTAGATCACATATTTGCCAGCGATCATCACGAGGAATTACGAAACAGATATTACCTATTACCAATCCGTCTATATAATCTACTATTTCAACACATATATTTTTTTTTTTTTTTTTTTTATTCAAATTCAATGTTTAATATTTATATTTATATATATTTATTTTTTTTTTTTTATGTTAGAGAAAATCAGATGTGGTAAAAAAAAAAAAACAAACAATCACACAAACTAAAAGCATACAAAATATTTAGGTACTGAGATCACAATTCACAAGACTGTTATTATTTATGTCAATAAATAAAGACAAATATGTTCGTGCAAAATCCAAACAAGTTAATTAGGTCAGAACGTTATAGCAAAAGAAACAAATGTCAGAATAATCATGTCAAACAGAAAATTTCAAAATATTAAACATGTCAAATATTAGGTATCTATGGCATCAGATCTGGCATCTATCAGGTCAACTGTTAAACATCATTATAAATTCCACCTATTAATCAAAATCCATTGTATAAGTATGTATAATATATGTATTAAGAATCAAAATTGATCGCTTTGGCACTCATTTACAGAATATTATGATTTGGTACATAATAGTTTAAAAAGTTTAGATTCAAGCCACGAATATTTTAACAAAGTTTAATGATCTAATATCCTTAGCTGAGTCAGGTTTTAGAATCATCAATAGGCATTCGGTAGATGCCTGGATCTGTCATTTGTAATGTTAGAAGCCAATATTATCGGACTCCATCGCGATCTAGGTACTCGTTATTACTACCTTTAGTCTGACGTACGCTTATCCATAGATAAGTAAATCCCTAACTTCATTTTTCCCTTGTCTGCTATCAAAGCCTGCAGGATTGCCCTTGCCTCTGGTATAAATATTATGCCCGTCACAATTTTTTTTTTTTTTCTTTTTTTTTAAATAATATGGTAATATTTTTCCTAATTCAAATTAACACGAGGTAGGTATTTCCATTCTATTCCATTCTAGGTATCCCTCATATTTCACATTTATTTCATAACGTCAGTTATCGTTATAATATTCGCGTAAATAATCGTTACACCTAGGAGCTGATATAATATATTTTCGAGAAGCCGGCCATAACTCTGTTCATTTGGGAATGCTCCTTTGAGTTTAATTTGCCAATCTGCATCTGCCAGATATAAGAGCCTCCAAGTTTGAAGAGATAGTTCGAAGCTCAAACCACCTCGTCAAACCTTCCCCTCTTCGCTAGACCAGGAAAATTCTGAAGAGCAAATTGTATGGTCCGATTCTCGTCCCATTCATAAATTACAACACATTCGTTGTCTTTACTAACCCAACATTCAATATTTCAAAACGTACTTGATGGTTCGAATTCTGGTATAACATTGCTTGGCCCCGAATCAGATCAGCATCGAAAAACCGGTATTTTCGAATCTAGAATTTACATGCTTGCATACTATAGGATATACAGAGTAACTTCTTCTTTTCATAAATTAAATAAAAAAGGAAATAGTTGAAAAGAGTCTCTGAACATCACTCTAATCTTTCTTATAAAACCAAATATTTTCTACAATATGTATACAAATAATCTAAACTTTCACACGTCGTGATCTTCTTAGTTAGTAACCGTCGCCTATAAAGTTATCTATTAAAATTAGTTTTACTGATTTTTACGGTTCAAATTTGAGCGCATGACCACTTGTATGGTCAAAGTCATTCGTGTATGTAATCACCTTAAGTAAATGATTAGTAATGTCTTATTTATACGCTGTTACAAAGAATTAAATATTTTCAGTAGGTACGTCTTTGGTAGACCAACTACCCTTTTGTTGGATGTACTAGATGAGAAGGAGCTGAATGAAGAATGCTTACGTTTCCTCTGGTTATCTTGTCTTGTTCGCTTCTTAGTCATTACAGGCTGCGACTTTACGCTACTATTCGTTCTAGCTACTACCTACGAAAGGGTGTGCTTTCGTTTATTACGGCATTCGTTCAATTCAGGAAGCAAGCTATCGGGAGTAATCACGTCGTCGTCTGAATTCATTACCTGTAGAAATGATTTTGTCTTTAATTAACATTATCGAGTCTTTCGAACCGAAAACGGTCGCGCTACCGGCGCACTGCCTTTGTAAATAAATCACACTGGTTTTATAGACATACTTAGCTTACTACATTGGGCATACTTAGCTCTATAGGCATACTTAGCCTACTTCATTGAGCAAACATGGCTCTATGGGCATACTTAGCCTACTACGTTGAGCACACATGGCTCTATAGGCATACTTAGCCTACTTCATTGAGCACACATGGCTCTATAGGCATACTTAGCCTACTACATTGAGCACACATGGCTCTATGGGCATACTTAGCCTACTACATTGAGCACACATGGCTCTATGGGCATACTTAGCCTACTACGTTGAGCACACATGGCTCTATAGACATACTTAGTCCACTACATTGAGCACACATGGCCCTATGGGCGTACATAGCCTACTACATTCAGCACACTTGGCTCTATCTATAGGCATACTTAGCCTACTACGTTGAGCACACATGGCTCTATAGACATACTTAGTCTACTACATTGAGCACACATGGCCCTATGGGCGTACTTAGCCTACTACATTCAGCACACTTGGCTCTATCTATAGGCATACTTAGCCTACTACATTGAGCACACATGGCTCTATAGGCATACTTAGCCTACTATACTAAGCAGTCTTAGCTCCATAGGCATACTTAGCCTCTTACATTAAGCACACTTTATCTAGTAATACATAGATTTCACTATACATATTCATTGACAATTATCTAATAATAATTTACTGTAACAATCAAACATTTGCACGCCATATACTACGGTTATAAGTGATGTAGGTACCCACTGTTATATACTCATAGGATCTCTGTAAATCAAATAATATAAAGCAAATAAATTCTATCACATAATATCAAAATCAAACATTCATACGCCACATACTGCGGCTATAAGTGCTGTAGGTACTCACTGTTATATACTCATAGGATCTCTGTATATCAATTAATATAAAGCAAATAAATTCTATCACATAATAACAAAATCAAACATTTGCACGCCATATACTGAGGCTAAAAGTGTTGTAGATACTCTCTGTTATTATACTCATAAGATCTCTGTACATCAATTAATATAAAGCAAATAAATTCTACTTCTATTTTCCATAATAGCAAAGCTCACATGACTCTGTAGGTAGGATACATTCGGCAAAAGAGACAGTATCCCACCCTCACATATGTGCGGTATTCTGATATTCATGATAAACAGTATGTCAAACGGTAAGATATACGTCAAACATATTTACATGTGAGCGAACTGTCAATAGCTCAATAATTCGTTTCTTTACTCACACACTTTGCAAATTAAAACCGATTTCAAATCATCCGTATTTATTATTTATTACTTATACTTTCTCTTTCTCATACATGAAACTCATTACAGTATAAAACCGCTATTCTCAACTTAACTATGTCATACAAGGTATCGAGTTCGAATCCCAGCATAAATTTTGCTTTTTGCACTTTTATTGATTTTCTTTTGCTTTCCCTCATTCTTATTGATTTTGATTGATATTGCATCTTTTATAGACATTTTTACACAAATAATCTTGCAAAAGAATATTTGAACTTTAACTGGTGAAATACATATTTAGTGTTGGAAACCTTAGTGTGTCAGAATGTCTTTTGAGTCAAATAAAGACGAACTTTAGCTATAATAATGCTTAACTGGGATTCTACGACGGTGATATAGGTATTCAGGAATTTTACAAGAACTTACTTTATGATTATAATTTTAGAACCTGGGTTCAAATCTTGTGTTCAAACATTAGAGGTCTTACTGGTGAATTAGTGTATGTGTGTAGTGTATTAGGGTGAATTAAAGGTGTTAATTTCATTGGTAAAGTCCAGCTTCAGTGTCGTGTTTAAACCAGATAAGGATGGTCAATATAAATTAAAGCCTTTTTTTTTCTTACAATTTTGTACATCATACAATATAAACAAATAATGTGCTTGTATATAATACTATATTATATTGTTATATTGCTTACATCATAGCATATGATCATATGATAGGTATTGTATATTATTTAACTAATCCATGATTAATATGTATGAAACAAAATACCAATTGAATTGAGAAACTCTTCATTTAGCAGTCGGTTAAAAATATATTAAGTTGATGGGTAAACCATAAGTGATGTTATTGGTAATGTAATAAGAAATTATTATATTTACATATATATGTAATACCTACAAGCTCGATCATGATTTGATTTGATGATCATGATTGATAGATTGATTCATTGTTCTTATAATACATTTACCTACTGGGAGTAAAGGAAGAAATAAAGTGTCTATAATTATCTGGTTGTAACATGTGGAAGAATAATTAGATCTATTTTACTGTGCAAAAGATGTCCAATGCAAAATTTATATTATAATGATGCTCTTATTATGTTAATTGTAACAAGATCTTGTTTTATTTTCCATAGTTATTATCCTTGAGGCTATATAACATATAAGCTATACAAGTCAATTACATGTTTCTTCTATGCCACAAATAAAATAAATAGCAAAACAAAACAAATTAAGTAACCAAAACAAATACTTAGATAAATATAGTCAGGTTTAGAACTCACTACCTTTGAGTTCCCATCCATAGTGCTTTGCACTCAACCGTTGGAGTGCTTGCTAATAATGTAAAATTTACCATCTCATTCACTATTATCATACCAACTGGTAGGCTTATCACTTCAATTATTATACAATGAGTGATACACACATGTTTATCTTTTATTAGTGCGGGCTGGTAATAACTGTTTTGTAGAGTGTACCTTTGGGAATAGGTAAATATACCAAACTACTTTCTATAAAGGAATTATATCTACCAATATGGAGTCAAAGCACAAAATCAATCAAGAAATAGATAATATCCTTACCTCAGAACAGGGTTTAATCTATAAGAATCTTTTCATCATAAAACAAACTAAAGATCTATTTACTGAATACATATACTACATATTATCTTATGACATTTGGTACTTACACATGAGAATAATTCTTAAACGGTATCTTTTCTTTTAAGGTAAAATAAATCAGAAATGTTCTACTAAAATGATTCTACTATTCATGTTCTAATATCTTTGTAACAAAATAAATAAGTACATAATATATTAATTATATTATCAATGTGCAAAGCTTTCTTGGATAAACATCCCACTTCTGAAATGTCATGAATCTTCAATAATACAACATTTTGTGCTCAATCAAACAATAGTGTATTTCTATACTCTATATTACTATTACTACAATAATTACAATTCTTATCAATTTATATAATGGTCTTACATTACCTTAGCTCTCATTTGTATCACTATATTACTGATTAATTTACTAAATCTTATTTTACAATACAATTCCGTCGTTCCGTAACCATCTTCCCAACAATTCCCTCATCAACTGACACTAGACAGTGTTGCCAACTTTTAAACAAAAGAATCTATACTGATAATAGACATAAGGTTGACTATAAAAACCTTTTTAATATCTTTCTATTGCAAAATCATTACATATATAACATTTACATATATTATACATTTTCAATTAATTTCTGTATATTGAAATCATGTTCTGTCCTCCGTGATTGAAATACTGTACCTAATTTCAATCTGTAAAGTAAAGTACCACACGTAAAGTGATGAGTGCTGCTATTTTAACATGTTGCGTGTCTGTAATAGTGACCCTCTTCTTGAGACTTTGCCTTCAGCTTACCACCAGGCAAGGTGAAGTCAAATTGACGTCAAATCGCTTACTCCAAAAACATAGGACTTTCATAAACTTCCAACCCCCGTTTTACCAACTTAGGGGTAGAGTTTCATAAAATCCGTTCTTAGTGGATGTCTTGACCCTATAAGGAACCTACCTGCTAAATTTCAAGTTAATAGGTGTCGTAGTTTCTGATATTTCATGATTAATCAGTGAGTGGTATTTCGCTTTTATATATAACTAGCCTTCCGCCCGCGGTTCTCTTCGGTTCTACTCAACCGATTCCGATCAAACAAACGTAAGATTTTAAGTCTGAGCAAGCCCTTTCTAACAAAAAAAAACCGCATCAAAATCCGTCCAGTAGTTTTTGCGCCAACGCGGACAAACAGACAAACAGATAGGAAATTGAAAAAAAATATTTTCGTGTTCAGTATCGTTAACATAACATAACCCAAGTATTTTTTTAAATATCTCCAATGTACAGACACGACCACACTTTACAATTATATAATAGTATAGATAGAGTATAGACTATATAGGTTACATAATGTAAAGTCCGACCAATAAAATAAAAAACCCGTACTGGGGGCGCCAAAAACATCTATGATATGACAACACCAAGTATAGTGATACACATGTAAAATGCCAAGTGTACAAATATTTTTTAACACCTAATATAAAACCGTGACTTTTTCATTGCTTCTTCTTCCTCCTAGCGTTATTCCCAGTCGCATTCGAAGCTTTCAGCTTGGAGTCTGGGGTCCGCTTTTACCAGTCATAGCTACAGATTTGGCTAGACCTCGATATTTTCCGTGAAGCGATTGCCACCTGACCTCCACGACCCAATGTTAACATTAGGCGATATCGAAGCTTTGCAGCTAGACCGTTGCTTGGAATGGTAAATACAAGTTAGACATACAGTTACATTACACTATGTATAGAACAGGGACCACGCGATATTGGTTTTCGGACTGCATAAAATTCTTGTATTTTATGCCTAACAGCACAGAGATCAAAATAATCGAGCATGATTTTCTTTTTTGCGTTAGGCTTATTTTTCTTAGGCGTAGAAAATACATTTAACGTTTGACCTTCTCTTCGTATTTTTATTACAGAAGATCGGGATATACCTAAAAATGTGAATAATAATTAGTCACAGTAAAATCAGTAGTTTAGGCCAATTTCATTGCACGTACTCTATGATGTACCTAATTACATAGGCAAACCCGCATGAACCCGCTATACATATAACGACCCAGATTATAAGGAGAGCAAGTACGAGTTGCAGCATCAGCGCCCCGTGCAGCGAGCAGCCTCGTGCATTCGCCTCGTGCCGCACCGTCAGCAGATTTAAGAATCGATTGCATCAATACGCGAACTGATTTTACATCTTTAATTAAAATAAATATAACTCACTTCTGTTCTAGCATCGAACGTAGTCGTTAGTATAGTTAAGAATGTAGTTCTCATATAGAACTCATTCGCTTAGGTTAGTAAGGTGTAATGTAGTTCTAATATCGAGTACATTCACCTTTAGGCTAGTACGGTGTAATGTATTTCTAACATCGAGTACATTCACCACCTTTAGGTTAGTTAGATTTAATTAAATAAGTATAATAAATCTCGTTTAAGTGATTCTAGTTTCCTTCTTGTACCCTCTGGCTGCGGAAAACGTAATTGGCGCAGTCGGTAGGATATTCGAGGCAGTGCGCGGCGCGGCATAGGTTTCCAAAAATCGTTAACCTGGTGAGTGCTGACTCCGATAGTCGCTGTCGGTATCCTAATACCTCATCGAATATCCAGAATCTACGTGAAGCCGCAGGGGAGGTTATCCAAACATTGATAGCACAGGAAGGATCCGGAATATAGTACAAAAAGAAAAAAAAACTAGTTATATAAAACGAATTTAATTTACTACCTACGAGAGCTGCAGCCATCAAAAGAAGGGAGAATAACCAGCTATCGATACGCAAGAAGAATTGTATTTGTAAGTACTTGAAACTTTTCTAAACTGTTGCTTCCTTTTCTTTCCCTTACCAGTTTTACCTAGTATATCAAAATTTTTAATGACCAGTCTAATGTAAAGTTTTTTTTTATCTATAAATTCCATAACCATCTCGACGATTAAATAGGATTAGATCAGTTAGATGGCGCTCAAATAGACCTTAAAGATAATTATTTAATTACTGACTGTACTAGAATCCCTATTCACCTGTACCAATATAAATTACCCAAGTTTCAGGAAACAATTCCTGGTAACTCTACATCATAGTTAACATATTAAAACTAATTTACAGCTCTGAACAGATTTTAGATCTAGACTTGAGAGAATACTACCTTATAATAAAACCCGGTTACTATTATACAGGAAAAAGAATAGTTATTATATTCAAATTACCAATAATCTCTCCCACCAAGTTCGATTTATACAGATTAACTATAGTTCCCAACAAACTAGAATATAGTTTGATCCCTCCTTATCCCTTCCTAGCAACATATGGTAAAAGCTTTTGAGTACATAGAGGCTGAATGCCCGAAGTTGAACCAGTATCATCTCTGCGAGGAAGAGATGAATTATCCAATGGGAGAACTTCTCGACTGTATCCAGGGAATCATCTCTAATCAGCCCTTAATAACTCATGCGCTCCAGTCAAGATCACTACGTACTAGTCAAGATAAAATTATAACCCAGCCTCCGCTGCAACTGGAAAAATTCCTCTGGAACAATTTATCACACAACTATACCACTCTATATAATTATAACTGGCACAATCATAAGTATCTCAAGCATCATAGTTCGCCGGTTCTGGAGAAAGAAACAACAAAATTCAACAGAAAAGAATCCCAGCGTCCAACAAAATGAGACACATGAAGAACCTGGAAAACCGACTATACCAGCAATATTTTCACTAAAAGTTGGAAAATAATTGCTTTTCTGAGGGTGGAGGAATTACATAGGCAAACCCGCATGAACCCGCTATACATATAACGACCCAGATTATAAGGAGAGCAAGTACGAGTTGCAGCATCAGCGCCCCGTGCAGCGAGCAGCCTCGTGCATTCGCCTCGTGCCGCACCGTCAGCAGATTTAAGAATCGATTGCATCAATACGCGAACTGATTTTACATCTTTAATTAAAATAAATATAACTCACTTCTGTTCTAGCATCGAACGTAGTCGTTAGTATAGTTAAGAATGTAGTTCTCATATAGAACTCATTCGCTTAGGTTAGTAAGGTGTAATGTAGTTCTAATATCGAGTACATTCACCTTTAGGCTAGTACGGTGTAATGTATTTCTAACATCGAGTACATTCACCACCTTTAGGTTAGTTAGATTTAATTAAATAAGTATAATAAATCTCGTTTAAGTGATTCTAGTTTCCTTCTTGTACCCTCTGGCTGCGGAAAACGTAATTACCTACCCGTCATGTTGACAACAAGGTCTGTGATGTTGTTTAGAGGAACAGAGTCCAATCCTTCCTACTTTTTATCCGACAAATACTTTGTTATATTATACATTACTTTTCTTAACTGGCTTTTAATAGTTTTCGGCATATTACTATAGTTTTGTAGTTTTGTAGCGCTCTCAAACTCAACAACACGCACAATTAACACCACACTGACAGATGACCTTAATGACATTGTATAGATTGTTACCATATGAAGAAATTAGTTCCAATAGTTTACCGCAATATGGCGAGGTATTTTATTTTACTGGTCGGGCTTTAAATGTACGCGTAAGAACTACTATTGCTTTGATCATGTTCTGTCCTAATAAGTAAAAGTTACATTTGATGATTATGCATATGAGATTAGGTGTCAGTGTGAATATGCACGCCTAACGCCTACCAATCACCTGAATACATGGTAAACAAAATTTGCACATAATAAGAGGCCCTCACTGTCTATTTAACTTTTTTTGTGCAGATGTTTCCGGTATGTATCCCATCCCATTTTAGATTAAAAATCTCGTTGGGGTTTTGTGTGTTGGACCCACGTCTCCACGAAAGCCTCCTAATGGCCCAGTCTTTCCTATAAAAGGAAGTTACCCAAAGGACAGACAATTTACTTTTGACTTGATTTGATTGTTGTTTCATGTATTTTCTTTTTATATTATGTCGGAGCTTTCAAAAATATACCTACTATCCAATCTTTTTAGTTATTAGATAATAGTGACAATATCGTAAGAAATCGTATCGACAAAAATATTTTTCATATTACAATCTCGAATTTTTAAAATCCACAATGGCGGAGCTTGGGTTAAGTTATTGGCAGTATATTCTGGCACTATATTGAGGTTTTAAAGCTTACCTCGAGGTAGACTTAAGACTGTCGACTTATATCGAAGAACAATGGCTTAAAATATCTAGAAAATCTCTAAAGTGGCAATGGGGAACATAAACAGTCAGTCAGTATGTTGTTCAATTGTGGCACTTCACATGGCTATTTGTATTTACATATTTTACATATTTGGCAAATAATTAACACGTGTGGACATTATATCTGACAAAGTATTGACCTTATTGCCTATCTTATGAATATGGCCAACGCCACATACGCTTACTAGGGATGCACGTTACGATGCGATTTTTGTGAAGATCGATTCAAGGGAATACGATCTAGCGATTTTTTGAATCGATTCACTTCAATACGATCTTCATTCGAATCGATTCAAAAGTATAGTGAATCGAATCCTTTGGATCGTATTACCGACAATGTATTACTGTGAAGATTTATTATTTTTAATAAACAAAGTTCGATTATAAAGTAATGCCGACACCTTAAATTTATTTATGTTTCGCCATTCGTTTGTAATTTATCTTAATCATCATAGTCTGCAATGTTTATTTTATGACGGTACGAAGCGAAGCAAGCAAATCGATAGGCAAAATAATGAAATATGATGAAGGTGGTTCAGAAAAGTCATTGTTGATTTTATTTTGCTTTGGTCATGGTCATTTATGCCGTACTAGTTACCACCTATCGCCGTATTATTTGTGCTATTGTGCTTTACCGATGGCTCCACCTATCAAATCCAGTGTGTGATCTAATTTTGTCAAGACTGATAATGTTGGAAAATGCAAAATATGTCAATGTGTCGTAAAAACAAAAGGTAACATGACAAACCTTTCTAACCACATGAAAAGGCATCATCCTTTGTCTTCGCAAAATAATGAAACGAGAAATATAAACGTGAATGCAATGAATAATTTGGATACTACTACTACGTTAATCTACGTTAGTCTAAGCGCGCACTGCTATTTTTTTTCGTTGTGATTTAAAAGTGCCTTAAAAATAAAATCGTAAACGATTCATACGCGCATTTTTTAACGATTTATTTTCGCGCTGAAAAAATATTCATATTAAGTGCATTTAAATAGGTAGATATTACCTTATTTTATGTTTAAAAAAGTAAAATTTTTGATTTTTTTTTCTTTTTTAGACTTCACTAAAGTTTAAATTTGTGTAAAAATAATGTTTTATTTGTTAAATCTAATGCAAATTTTGATTCGATTTTTGAATCGATTTTCATGAAATCGATTCAAGACATTACGATCCGATCCACGAATCGATTCAAGGGCTTACGATCCATTACGATCCAAAAAATCGATTCAAAGAGAAAAATCGTGCATCCCTAACGCTTACCATGGATGGTCGAATTTGCATGTATTTGCATATTTGCGTGTACGTCACATATTTTGCCTATTACAACAAACGCCCAATAGTGAACACAAATACCCATGTGAAGTGCCACCAAAATGCTGCACAAGTTGCAATCAACTTAACGAAAATTTACTGTAATCAAAAAAATGTTCTCGGTGCTATGAAAGGAACACTTTCACTTAAAATAATTTCTTTATAAAACGAGGATTATAATATAACATTCTATTACGCTAAGCAGCGTTTAACGTGTTCTTAATAATAAATTCTCTCATTACACCGCTTTATGAATATTGTTGAAGCATCTGTTCCAGGAAAATAAAATTAAAAGTGTTTTCAGCTAAGCACAAAGCTTTTTATGTTGACTTTAATGCGAAAAACAACACCTGTAAGCTGTAAGACATATTTATACAAATTGTTCAATTCATTTTTAACAGTATTCTGTGGTGTATTGGCTTCCTTAATTTTACCATAGATACCTTAGCATTTGTTTTATGTTGGATATGCTAATACGACTTCATCTCACCTGATGATAAACTAAACATATATTCTCAGGAAAGAGGTTCACCATTACCAGTACCAACAATGTTAAATTGGTGGCTACAGGACCCGGGACTGTAAATGCATTGTTTTAGTTGAAGTTGGGTACAATGGGGTCTCCCAATACAATTTTAAATCATCGGATAACACAACATCTTTTAACTATGTATGTAGAAAATCACTGCTATATAATAATATTGATCCTGGTATGGAGGGTAGATTCATGAAACGAAAATTTATCTATCCAAATATCTACCATCAGGCGGATCGTGTGCTCATCGTGCTCGATACATCGAAGTCGATGACGTATGCCAGATTACAATCGAAAACATTATTTGATAGGATCAGATCAGTAACGTATGTGCACACACAATTGACTGCTGATATTTGGGCAATCGTGTATTTATTATAACATTTCTATTGGTTTGGGGGACGTAGTAAGCCTTCCCAAAGAGTGATGCTGACCTATGCTCGGGCCCTCTCCGTGAGTAGTGGCACCGCCGTGAAACCAATTATTACACCACGATGGCAATACAACGTCGTCGACTCGACAGAAGTAGAAGAAGAATTGGATTGATGAAATATTAATTATTGTTCGTTTAAGAATTCTTTTGTTTATAGTGCCGTAAATAACATTGAAATTCTTAGATAGATACACGTGTTTCATCTGCCTAAAATTCCGGGTCTTTTAAGTATAGAGTGAAAAATCACGCATCAAGGTTGCTAAACTGAAGACTATCATTCTAGTATGGAGCATTGTTAGCATCTTTAAGGTGCATTTGGGTAGGTTCAGATATATTTCAGTAGGGTAGAGGCTTCAGCCTTCTTCTGAAGGTGTCACGCGGTGTCTGCGATGGGTCTATATATATTGACACGCAGTTACATATAAATGAAATTTGGTGTGCAATTTCGGACGTAAGTGCAAGGCAACCTACTTATTATGTATATTTAGAATACATGCCATATCACGAAACGTAACCTAGGTACAAATATACTTCATTAAAGTTAATATTTACCTAAGCAAATCTTTTAATCACGTGTAAACTTGTTGTGTAAAAGAAAAGTTTTAATTTGAATACGTAACACAAGGCTCACACTGAAATTTTCGGGCTGCTCATAAATAAAAGTTTCCGTGAACATACCGAAGGAATCCTGTGTAGCCCTCAGTATCCTCTGTTCTTTATTTATCTTCCAGAAAATATGATCCGTTTAAGAAAAATAAATTTTATGATGAAGTTTTTGCTTACACTTTCGGATTATAGCAACTTTGAAAAATAATTTACTGGTTCTGCCATAGTAACGGTGCTGTTATTGTAATAAGCTTAAATCGACAAAAATCATCGAGAGTAGCTATAAAAAAGGAAGTCTTAACAAGTTTTATGAAAACTACAATAACATTAATATTAACGTTTTCAAATTAGAGATCGATGGGGAGGAATTTTTCGATGCCTAACGTTACAGTCACTCCCTATCCTTTTTTTGCATATACAGAAGGTATATAGCATAGTTTTGTATATATTTTGTGCATAATTATTTCTTTTCCATATTTTTATAATAAGTTAGTTGAATTATTGTAAATAATATTATTGTAATATAAATATTTAAAAATTATTCTTTGCCGCATTATAAAGTTTTGGAATTCTATACCAGTAGGTATACGTGTCGTGTTTCCTTCTTCCTACGGTCCCGGGTCATTTAAGCGGGGCGTGAAAAATCATCTGATGAGGCAGTCAAGCTAGGGTCACCATTGTTACATTGTAGGTGTCTGTAATGGTGCCCCTCTTTCCTGACACTTTGCATTCAGGTTACCAGCAGGTGAGGTGAAGTCAAATTAACATGTCCTGTATAAAAAAACAGCAGTCCTATGAATAATTGTATTACTTACGGATTACTTTATCCAGAATAAAAGAATATTAGCAAAAGAAAACAAGGTCTTATAGACCTGTACTGGTCTCACAAACTGCACAAATACAACATACTGCTAATTAGAATATAATTATATCGTTTATATTTCCATCCCAATTTCTGCTATACTTGTATCACTTAAAAATTTGATCAAGGACAATTTGTAAGTCAATAATATGAAGTGATCACCCATCTGATACACTTACCCAACATAAGGAAAAGTACTATGATTATTATTTTCCTTATATTTTGTACCTGTGTTTTACTATTGCTTTTCCTGTTATCTTTGTCATACATGTTTTACAATGCGATGTACGATGTACGATTAAAAATGCTAACTTATAACATCAACTGCGATACTGATCATTTTAGAAATGCATCGAAATGCGAAAAAAATTCTGATCATTTCGGTCATTATGCCTCTAAAGGAAATAAACTTACAAGCGAGTAGGTACTATTTGGGGTTAATCAAGAAGAGCATTAGGATGTTTTTACAGGGTTGGCAGTACGAGTGTGACTCCCCTGGTATTGCACACGTCGATAGGCCACGGTTATCACTGTCCATCAGGTGAGCCGTGAGCTTGTTTGCCACCCAAGTGGTATAAAAAACTGGTATATTGACCATTCGACAAAATGGAAAATACCAAATCTTGGAATAGTATTCGATCGATATAGAATGCGGCACTTCTTCTCTTTATTAATATTATCATTGCGTGGAAAAAATACAAATCAAGCCGTTACAAAAAAGAATTGGGGATTAACTCATAGGGCAATATGGCTGCTTCTCTTCTTGACTGGTGAAGCTGGTTTTATTGGAAACTAACTTCATGGATAGTACGTCCTGTAGCAGTTTTGGCTTTAAGCCATAAAATTTATTTTATTTTTGACTAAATTATTGCTTCCAAGATGTTTTTTGAATTTGAACATAGTTCGATTAAAATAAGATGGGCATTGATCAGTGGAATACTTTGAACACTGAGCTACCAAATCACTCCTTGCTCCAATTTGTTCTATACAACCATCTTGGTGGTAGGCGACAGTGGCTCAGTAGTCAAAGCATTTCTTCAGTAAGGGACTGGTCGTGGGTTCAAGTCCCGCCCGAGTCGTTTTCTTTTTCCTATCGTAATCGATTTGAATAGTTAGCATACTAATTACTATAAAATTTCATTCAGTACAATATAGTTTTTTAATGTTATAAACAGTGATCAATCAGCTTCTTTTTTCTGTTAAACTGTGATATCCATCATTTTATTTATCGAAATATCATAGAAAAACTGCTAAACTCATTTTTATGGGTGTACCAAAGCTTCCTCTTTTTATTATTCATATATTCCTAAAGTATGCAAGAGTCTGCGGTGAATTTAAAGTTTACCGCGGAGTAAACGACATGCCTGGTAAGATGATTTAAATATCCATTGTTGTTATAAGTACCTATGATGTTTTGGTGAACGATCTATTTTTTTGTACTCCTATTAGAAATCTAAAAGTAGATATGGATGTATGGGCAGTTTTTTGTTACTCGGGAACACTAGAACGGCTGATTAAATTTAGATGAAACATGATACAAAGATAAAATTGTAATGGGGAATACTATATCATCATCATCATTTCAGCCATAGGAAGTCCACTGCTGGACATAGGCCTCCCCTATTAGATCTCCACTCTATAGAATACTATATAATGAAAATGTACTAAAAACATATATTGCACAGTTCACATAACGATTCTACGTCACACTCATGCTGCCGACCCCGTAAGAAACTTCTAATGCCCTTCTTAAAGAACCCCATATTACAGTGACGTAAACCACAACACAACACAAGACCACAATAATAATTCGTAATGTTGTAAACATTTACTGTATAAATTCACATTTTGGTTATAAATCCAATATTACACAGCATTTAATACATTTACAAATAATACAGTTATGTAATAAATTGTCTTCAAGCCTTTTTTCATGTAACTGATACATTTTTATACTCAAGTCTGTTATTTTAAATTGCCTGAGAGCAACTCCCGCTACACCGGATGGAAATCAGAGACGAAATATTTGTATTCTGATGAGTTACGAATTCACATGAATAATAAGTCTATTATTCAGACGATGACAGGAGTGTCGAAATTTAAGCAAACATTACAATAATTTATTACTGTAACAGAGGTAAAATTAACCCACGGTGAATTCTAGAAAATTCCATTTCAGTTCGCTCTCAAGTTTAAATATTAAGAATTTCCAATCACGGCAGTATTAAGAAGTAATTTCAAAGATCTTAAACGGAACCAATTAAAAAACAGTACTGAGTTTTCAGCTAAATTAGTTGCTACGATTTATAAGTAAAACAGTAGCTACATGAGAATGAAAATGTAACAGAACACTTTAGTAATCACAGCGCACACACTTTACAATTACGACAAAGGAGTATCTCGCACTCGTGAGGCACCAAGCCAAATTAGAAATTCGTATTTGGTTGAAAACGGCTTCCGAAAGAAATTGAATTTTTTCCATTAAGGGAAAGCTACAAAGCTTTACAGACAAAGTCAGTAGAAAAAATAAAACAGATAGTATGTACTTACTGACATCTATAGAGATAGTAAGCAGCGAAGTAATTATAGGAAAACTAATGTAATTAATTGAACCATTTCAGCGCTTTGTGACAGACACGTAGTTTCAATTAATTATCTACTAATTTCACTGTTATCAAAATAATTACTCTGCAATTAGCTATGTCTTATTGCTACTATGCGGTTACATGATATGTGACCATAATGAGAATAATAGTTATAGATAATTTCTACAGTATGCTTATTTAATAAGATAAATAACAAACGTATATACCTGGGTCAACCCTTACCTTTGCCTTACAAATCTGTTTCATCAATCTTCTTTCAGACATTTTGTCTAGCAAGATATTACTATTGATACGCGAAACATTAAGAAGAGACATGATGTATATTATTTAGTGTTGGAAAAAAGTCTAAATATTGAAAGTCCTAACATTCTACTCGTTGAAAACGAAAACTAGATTTAAAATGTAATCGAGTACCTCACACTGCAGTGGCTGCCATCACATGGCTAGCTGCCAGCAAGGTGGGTTTAGAGTTCAGAAAGATTGTTGAGCCGACTTTATCAGTATTTATTGGACAGTACAAGAAACGGAGAAGCATTATAAATCACATTGAAATAGTTGAAATAAAGTACAGGTGTCTCTACAAATACCTTTATTTGTTTTCTACTCGGCAAAGCAGCTGAAAAGTTGCCTCTGCAAAATATTTCACAACAACCATCAACTGCCATCAATCAACAAGTTAAGACTATAACGACTACAGTACGGGCTATTATTATAAATTCTAAATTTTATAGAACAGTATGAAATTTTATCAACTTTATTATGGTATCAGAGATCATAAAAAGTATAATTCTTTACGTGCAATTACGAGTAGGTTCTACACCAACTAGACACAATAGATTAGACCCACGCGTGTCCAGTTTTCGTGAAACTCAAAATTAAATAATTTATTATTTCGTCAACTGAACACGTCAAATATTTTAAACGTTCACAATAGTCCACATTTTAGTAAAACTTAAACTAAATTAATTTTAATAATTACAAAGAAAATAAAATGATTCGTATAATGCTCTATTTTTATTTTTTTAATTTATATCACTACATATTATAAAACAAAGTCGCTGTCGCTGTCTGTCCATCCCTATGTATGCTTAAATCTTCAAAACTACGCAACGGATTTTGAAGCGGTTTTTTTAATAGATAGAGTGATTCAAGAGGAAGGTTTATATGTATAATACATGCATAATATTGTAGAGAAAACACTGATAAATGGCGGTTCGAAGTTCGCCGGGTCAGCTAGTATAATATAAAAATATTTTTTTTTTATAAAAGTTTTAAAATTTAGCATAGCTGGAGGGCTTAAATGGAATATTAGTAATTTCGGTTCCAGTGTCTATTCAAATTTCGATAAAGCTGTTAAATATGTCATGAATAATAATACTATGAAAATAAATCTACATTTAGTAGATAGATCTTCTTCTTCCTCTTAGCGTTAATTCCCAGTCGCATCCGAAGCTTTCAGCTCGGAGTCTGCGGTCCGCTTTTACCGGTCTTAACCACGGATTTGGCTAGACCTCGATATTTTCCGTGAAGCGATTGTCATCTGACCTCCACAACCCAATGTTAACATTAGGCGATATCGAAGCTTTGCAGTTAGACCGTTGTTTTTGGATTTTTGAGGGCTCCAACTACCCCGTAACGACTGCCATAGATGTTCTCATGGCAACCGGGACCGACGGCTTAACGTGCTCTCCGAGGCACGACCAGACCAATGCAAATACTCATATTTAATTCACACAAATATTTGCAATGAGCGGGGATCGAACCCGCGCCTCCTGCGTCAAGATCACACAACCCGATTAAATCAACCGTGGCCCATTACGGCTTTCCCACATTACTGACGTCCCCATATGCATGAACCTCGTCATTTCTTATGTACAAAGGTAATCCATAAACGCGCGGTCATTCGGGTCACTTTTAGTACCAAAGCCTTATTACGCTGACTGAATATGTAACATTTAATTATGACATATTATGATTATGTTGGGTGTTTTGGTCAGTGTTTAATTTATTTTGGTCAGCTCCGTCACCGAATTTACTCGTTCCTTTGTTTTTAGGGTTCCGTAGCCAAATGGCAAAAAACGGAACCCTTATATCTATAAGGGGTCGTCATAATATATTTTTTTTACATTTATCATTCTCTTATTTAAGAAGTTAGAGGGGGGGGGGGGGGGGGGGGGAGGACACATTTTTCCACTTTGGAAGTGTCTCTCGCGCAAACTATTCAGTTTAGAAAAAAATTATATTAGAAACCTCAATAGCATTTTTAAAGACCTATCTATAGATACCCCACACGTATGGGTTTGATGAAAAAAAAAATTGAGTTTCAGTTCTAAATACCCCGAAAATTTAATGCTTTTTTTATTTTTGTGTGAAATTCTTAATGCGGTTCACAGAATACATCTTCTTACCAAGTTTCAACAGCATAGGTCTTATAATTTCGGAGAAAAGTGTGACATACGGACGGACAGACAGACGGACGGACAGACATGACGAATCTATAAGGGTTCCGTTTTTGCCATTTGGCTACGGAACCCTAAAAAGGGATCAGACAGGATTAAGCCAGGCCACTAACCTTGTCAAGAAACCAACGCTATCAGTGTACACTGATACCTGTACCAGGTACAGCTCCTTTCTCTATTGTAGAATAATATAGAAGGCAAATAATCATCAAGAAGCATTATCACAGCGCAGTCTCAGTTCGACCAAAGTTTGTATTTTGAAGCCGGCAGGCATCAAATGTGACACAAACTAAATATTATTATGATTTATTACTGCTGATGATGGCTTCAGTGTAGGTATGATATCAATGTCACGCAGGTTATCATTGCGAAACTGGTTATATGAGCCCCACCCACCAACATTTGCCATGATTTATATTTTTGTCTACGTTTAATATAATACATACCTACATACATAATTAAACACCCGCATTTCACCAACTATTGTATTTAATCCTGCGTAATAGAAAGGCTAGTTAGTTTAGCTCGTACTCGTAATACGAGCTAAACTTATTTTGAGTCTACGTGTACGCCAACGTTGTGCTAATAGCGCTAGCTTTCAAAAAATATTATCATTGTTAGATAATATCTAATCTATTGTAGGTTATCCTACCTATTCTATAATATATCGTATAATCTAGATGATGCTAACTAATCTGCTGAACGGGCCCTTTGTTAGAATATTCTAACTATACTTATTGACTATGTTATTACGTTCGATTACAATTCAATAATCCACTTAAGATATTAATAGTTACCAACGTTAGATAAAAAAGAAGTCCCAGAATTTATTTTATCCATTATGTTACTTAAAAATAACTTTTATAACATTTTCTCATCTCGTTGAGTTATTATTTTTTATGCAGATACTTGATCGGTGGGTACTAACAATATCCTGTCTTATTAAAAGTTCGATACTTAAGATACTTAGTCTTATTTTTTACTGTGCAATTAATAGCAACCTGGGCAACGGAGGATATTGCTTACCATAATTTATGATTTCCCATTTCAACAGCCTGGTCGTTAGTATATTTTTATGCACCTCTTAAAACCTTACCAGTAAAATAATTTTATTGGTTTACACGTAAAGCATTAACAGCATTTGCAGTGATAAATAGTACGTGTGCATATTAATAGACTAAATTCAGGCAATTTTCTTTTTTAATGTTCAGTAACTATCGAAGAGCTTTAGTGCTTTTTCTCCATCTTGAATCAAGTTTAACTCAAATTTTCACTAATGATTATAGACAAATTTCAAGTGATTAGCGAACACTATGCATTGTACCAACCAGCATTAGATCGATCTTGACGAACAAATTACTCAAAATGATATGAGAATAGTGATATGAGATGTAATAATGATATGAGATGCCTTGGTTTTCCCCCTTTCCTGATCACTGATTGTTCTGATATTTGGTACACACCTCGGAAAATAGTACAATTTAAATCTATAAAACAGTTTGATTTGCTCTTAATTACCTTATTATTAAGATCATTTTGAGACCTTGCAGTCAAGATCGTTCGGACTGTACTAATAAGATACGTTTATTTTAGCTGATAATCCTGTGAAACCCACTTGACTTGCTGATAATACCCAAAACTTGTTGATAGATATTTATAGTTTGTATCAGAAATATAGGTGACCTCTTGATTACGTTTGGGAGCTAGCTGTCTAACCCGACAAACTTGAGAGGAAAACCTGCGCCATAGTTAATTATATGCCATAGCTAGTAGATGAGGTAGGGCTAGATCTTGAAGGGGCCCCATACATCTTGAGGCTCACCTTCAAGTTCATTTTCTTTTCCAACAACTTACATAGATAATGCAGCAGAAGCAGTTCAACTTAATCGAGAAATAAGTTGAATTCGTGAACTAAAACCAAGCTATGCCAAGAAAACTTTGTCTAACAAGAAAAGTATCTGCTATCACTTTGAATGTTTGAAAAATCTGCTCTTTGCGGCTCTAGTGGCATACATACCTACTTTGCTCTCGAGGTTTGGGGTATCAAACGACAGGTACACCTGTAAGAGCCAAATCCAACTCACCAACCAACAAAGTAGAGAAGGAGAGACGCGAGAGGCGATTAGAACATTCTGTTATTTGTTCACTGATAAAAGTAAATGGGCTGTTATCACTATAACAACCCATTTACTTTTATCAGTAAATATTTAAGGACACTTCCTTAAATACTTTCTTACTATGGTATGTTTTCATACCATTAATAAACCATTATATACCTTACATACAACCATTGCATATTGACAGGCAGTAGCTACGAGTAGGTAGTATATTTATGCTCTAAACGCTTTCTTAACTATTTACTCTAATAATAATGCAGAGTGTGTTATTGTTGGTTGATTTTACCAAAAATAACGAATTTACCAGCGAGAGTGCTTTTAAACCCCAACACCATTATATTTAACTTAATAAAAGTAAAACTTCATTCAAACATTTTACCTGTGCATTGCATTCAACTTGATAATATTTACTCTAAATATTCTACCACGCCGTTCTTATTTAAGTATTTTTGAAACATTCTTGTTTAAAATACCACTCTTAGAATGGTTTCTATACCAGACCCTGAACTTTGCTTAAATCACAAAACCACACATTCTCACACTAACTTTGTTGAGTAAGTTTCTTTGCATGAAAGCTTCGAACTTGGCCTACGAAAGGATTTTTCCCGTATCCGGCTATATTTTAAGGCTTATATGGCACGCTTGGCTTCATCTCAAATATCCTTCCGTTTCATCTCCATTTTACTTTCGGCTTATCTGGGCTTCTAAGATTTTTTTCCTAGACAAATGAGATACGTTGCGGTCCGTGAGAAGTTAATTTTTTCCTTTCTTGTTTATCATTTTTGTATCGTTTTGTCCCTTTAACCTTTTTCGCTAGAACTTAGACCAAATATTGTACAGAGAATATGATGATAACTGTGTGCTGTAAGACATTGTAATGCGGCTTGTGTAGAATGAGAAATGAGATTGGATTTCATGTTCATGATCCACGTAACTTGTGTTGTAATAAAATTCTGGTAAAGTAACATAACACATGTTATTGCTTGTTCCCCGTCGGGCTGTCATTCTGTGACGGATCACATGGGTATATAACATGCTAAGTTTATGTATTTTAACATTTTTTATTCTTTCGCTGAGCGATGTTCACGCACATTCTGATATTGTCACGTACGTAATAAAATTCTTCATTATAGTAGATGTGTTTGACGCGAGGTTTCGAGGTGTTCATTATGAATGTTGCTACACGTAGACGTGTTTGTCTTCTAATATATAAAATTCTTCTGTCACGGGGTGCGTAATCGAACTCCTCCGAAACGGCTCGACCGATTTTGATGAAATTTTTTGTGCTTATCCGGTATCTATGAGAATCGGCCAACATCTATTTTTCATCCCCCTAAGTGATAAGGGTGCAGCGGGAACGGGATTTGAATACCACGCGGACCGAAAATATGGCGGTACGAAGTTCGCCGGGGCAGCTAGTAAAAATATATAATTTTATTTCAGACAATTTTGGTCTTATTCTGTTTGTTCAAGGTAATGTTTACTCTGGAGATAGGGTCTGTCTAGGTACTGAGTAATTAGTGGAGAGTTTCAGAAGACGGTTAACGTAGACATCAGGGAATTAATAAAGTTTGTAGTAGTGCGCCTTGGGCGTGGGCTGCAACACAAACATCACGCGAAACGTCGCGTCGATCCTCGGAGATGAAACTTGCCCAGAGCTAATATTATAATAACCAACTAACTTCCCATAAAGGAATTTCATTATTTGGTTTGTCTGTGATTGGATGGGACATAAATCAAAAGTTCTAAGTTCTATTTCAGTTATGATTTAATATCTAGCACGTTTTTATAATGAAAATGATGGGAAGGTTTGCAACTGGGTCGGAACTCGGAATTAATCTTGTACCTACCTAGTTATCTGTATCTGTCTTTTCCAGCTCTTAAGATATAATTTGATTGGATGCAAGAAAATCTTTAAAGAGTTCGGTTCGTGGGTACAAAGGATTATATTTATACATTTTGAATGCTTTCAATAATCCAAATTTATTTCTAATCTGAATCCGTCTGCTCGTCGTACGTACCTACGTTTGTTAACCAGGTTCGTAATAACAAATTAATTAAAACAATAAGCACCAACACAACATAAGGTAATAATAACTAAGACGTCAGTCTTGCGATAGAAAGCCGTGCTCGCACCAGTACGCTACTGACGGAGATGAACTGGTACAACTAGAAGAGTTAGTGAAATTGCTAAGCATTTGTAAAGGTCTTTTTGTTACAATGCACAAAAAACACAAATATCTAAACATACACATATAGGCAGTATGCCTTGAAGTACCATCGTTCTTAGATCGTAAATATTAAAGAAGAAGCGTGCATTACATTGTTTAAATTATAACATTTATGTGGTCATTTTTGAATACTTTGGTAGTCAAGATAGATCTCGGCCGGGGTGCGAGGGATATATTATGTCTACGATAATGTTCCCTCCGGCAACCGACGGCCCGCAGACGGCGTGCGTTTTAGTCGGTTCAAGTCCGACGATTTCGCACGAAAAAAAAGGAAAAAAAAAGTACAGATCTGGTGCTGATTGTACAATAAAACTAAAGAAAATAAGTAGCTGGAAACAATTAGACGTGGATTTTAAAGGACAAAAATACCTTGATCGATTGATGCATAACAGTAAACTAATTGCAACTTTTATTGACAATAAAATAACTACTGCGTGTAATTATATCAACAAAGAGTTCATATTATTCTTTCAACAATAGCCACCATATTATTGTCACTGAGAAAAGCCTTTAGTAATCTATTTGGGACGAAGTTAGTTCCTCAGGGAGACAAGTTTTTACTTGCGAAGGTACTTTTATCAGTGTTATGAACTCCGGGGAAATCTACACTTATACTGTTCACGAGCTTTTGAAATAACATATGAGCATAGTTTTTATATGTGGATAAGTCATTGTCTTTAGTTGAGCAGTTTACACCTTCGTTCTTTAACATTTTGTTCAAGTTTTCTTGCAACTAGAACAAATTCTGGCTATTAGTCTAAGTTATGTGATACTTTTTGCTTTTGAATATAGGTACCCTATGTCAATAATAGGTACATGAAGTACTCTGCATATTAATATCGTGAAGTTACCTTGGGTATATCAGGCATGTAATATTATTTACTTGTAAGGATCATTATGTCTATGGATGAATAAATATTTGGTTAGAGAAACCATCAGTTATCTTAATGATAAAAGAAACCGGTCGGTTCAGTCGTGTCGATTCATGGACTGATTGCCAAGAGCCTCGACCAAAATCTCAAGAGGCTTGTGCTGTACTCCTTGTCACGGCACGCATTGTGAGGGGGTTCTTCTACATGGAGCCCTAACCATCGGTAGCTTGATAGGGATCAAGCTACCGGTGTGGTTAGGGCTCCATGTAAAAATATATGTTTATAGGATTTTTAGAGATAAAGAAAAAACAATATAAAGAAATCTACTACTGTTATGCAGATATATGCTGTTATGAAGATATTACACGCCACACTTACTTCACAAACATTTAACAATGAATGTATTTTAGTAGTCACAAATATGGTAAGTAATTCTAACATCTAGAGACTTTCTTTTTACATCTAACAGTATCTTAAGCCTGTGAGCGCATATTTGGCAAGCATTGGCCTTTTCATTTACCAGAGTAACTGTTTTTATCTACTCAGATGTAGACTAAGAAATGAATTCAGCAAGGAAGCTACAGTAAATTATCAGCTTACAAAAGGTATGATAAACAGTTGATGAGAAAATAAGCAAGGAAAGTAAGTAACCGAGCCTGTATTCCCTATCTCTAACCAAAAGTTGCAAACAAATTATATATTAGGCCCTGTATGTTTAGGATGTCTAATTTACATTAATTTCCTTTTGAATATCCACCAATTTAAACTACTAGGTAGAGCTACCAAAGTACTCAAAATGATCTTACCTAATATTTACTAAGGATGTTAATAATACCAAACTACATATTATTATTTTATTCACTATCGTCCGAACTAAAAGTGTGTATGATATTTTCTAAATTTTATGTAAATGTCGCTCATTGAAATAAAACCACGGATTCTATCGCGATTTATTTGTTATTATTTGTTATTATAGTCACCCGCGAACATGGCTGCTGTAAAGTGGCCGAAACGTCGGACTAAAGCTAAATAATAACGAATAAATCGCGATAGAATTATTTCAATAAAAGTGTATACCAAATCAGTCAACAGGAAGGGTGGAACGGAACACCAAGGAATTAAGATAATATAAAAATAATCTAATTAGGAAGCTCCGCTTAGATCATTCTCAATAAACTTCAAATACATGTAATTTAGGCTTTCAACTGTTTTTCACTTGTCGCATTATGTACATCTCTTTCATAATGTTGTTTTCTTCTTAATGTAAATTAAGTTTATTTTCAACTTTTGACACTATAGGTCGATAATTATCACCATGTAATCCTGTTAGTAATAGTAATTTAAGTATTGACTGTTTGTTGTCATTGAATAAATAAATAAAAAAAAAAAAAAAATTTTTAGTACTTTGTACAGTCAAAGAGGATATATAAAGTGTACCTACCTGTTGTGCGACAGGCAACTAGATTTGTTGAGTACCTATCTAGGATCGGTAGCTTAGTGGTCAGAGCATTCCCCCTGTAAGGGACTAGCCGCGGGTTTAAGTCCCACCTGAGCGATTCACTTTTTCTGTTCTTAAATTGATTTGAATACTTAGTATACTAATTGTTTAAATTTTTTATTCCTAAGATATAGTTGGTTAAACCTGGGTGATAACTACTCTTTCGGGTATTTAGGTCCTGTATTTATTTGAAATGCCGTCGAAGATTTCTCATTGAAAATGTCTTACATCGGATATTTCACTTCTTTTGATAATATTATTAGAACTTGGTACTCTATTTTAGAATGTCCTTTCACAAGCTAGCTACGAAGATTAATGAATCCGTAAGATTATAAAACTTGAAGTAGCAGAAATTTGGTACAAGTTATTGATACTATTATAGAAGTTTCGAGGAAATAAATTTACCTCGATTTTATAACGGCTATTTTCGACTTCGTAATTGAATTCGTTGACTAATTGATCACATATTTACAATACAATATTTCATAATACTTATACACATATAAAATGTCACACAAAATTAATTTCAATTAACCTCTAATGGTGGCACTTGACATGGCTATTTGTGTTCGCTATTGGGTGGTTGTTGTATTTGGCAAAATATTTGACGTACACGGAAACATGCTAATACAGTCAAATACGACCATCCGCATATGGCCACCAAATAACAAACCGACATGCGCACGGTAAGCGTTATGTAGTAATGGTCATATTTGCCAAATAGGTAATAAGGCTAATTCTTTGTCAAATATACTGTCCATAAATGGTAATTATTTACCAAAATGGTAATTATATAGCCATGTGAAGTGCCACCAATTATGCTAAAAGAGTAAAGGTAAAATTTACATACTTTCACAAAACAGTTTAATTCCAAACAATTTAGTACCTACTATTATGATAATATAAAATATACTAAATGCCAGTATTATTTCCACGGTACTGAGCTCTTTAAATAAAGCCAATTTAGGTGCAATTTACGTCTATAACAGTTTCCACTACAATTTGCGTGTGTCACAATGAACACTCGAGTCTCTGTTAACAAGTATACGAGGTTACTAAGATTATTACATATTAAACCTTATTTTGTAAAGGTTAAGGTTCATTATTTATAGTCAGATGAAATTAAGGCAAAGGGAATATAACTTTGAACGCAATAGGTGGCCTTATATTGCATTGCACGCGTTGTTTTATGGAGATGACGACAAAGATAATCATAAGAATATTTTTCTTGTAGCAAGTAGCAAATAATGAATAGTACCTATATAATAAACTAAGTAGGTATACATACAAGTAAAAGGAGAAAGTTGGGCGGTTCTAGGCGTAGATACCTAACTTTTTGAGAAAATGTTAACAGTAGTAATATTACGTATCCAAAGAATTTATATCAGGAATGTTTTTGAAACACCCAAAATTAAATACTACATTAGTCATTACAACATTAGCACAATAGCTTACTGATTCTGGGACCCTTCTTCAATCGAGAGTTTCCGGGTTCGACACCAGTTACTAATATCCTTTATAAAAATAATCTGTTGATACTTAAAAAAGAAATATCACGAACCTACCGACGATAACCGGTCCCTGTGCTTAATTTCATCCAGATCAGTACAACCGTTTTTGTGTGATTGAGTAACCAACATCCATCCCTTCATCCAAAATTTTGCACCTTTAGTAATTCTAAGATTTGCTCCAAGAGTCCATGAGAGCAAAAGAACGTCTTAAGTTGTCTTATCCTGATACATTAAGATGACTTTACACTAAGAAAAAGAAATAAAAGAAAATAAAGTAACGAAAAGCTACGAAATTGACTTCACATCTCAACTTTATTGAGGTTCCAAAGCTACAATTAATCTAAGCAATGAGGAATCTAGGAGCACTTCTCGTATACTTTACTGCAGGTGCCTTTGTTGTTTTATAGCAGTAGCTAGCAAGAAATGTTCACAGAATAGTTAGTTTTATTGCAGAACTAGGTACTGCAGTGCCCACACAACTAACCTTTCATAATGATACGACTTTGTTCAGGGCATACTTCATCGACGGCACAACTTGGCTTTGTGCAAAATATTTTTATTACACTCATAAATTACCTATAACTTGCCAACTCCTAACAAAACCGAGGAACAGAAACCGTTATTATTCGGGCTGGACTCTCGAAAATCATGTTCATTTTATAGTTCGTAAAACTCATACTAGGAATACCAGTAAATCTTGTTATGGTTGTGGATTTTACAAGTTTAGCACGCTTGTTTATACAATATCGTAAATTGCAGTGCATTTAATTTTGGATACACTAGTTTAGAACGGGTTGTTGTACGAAAATATTGAGTAGGTAAAATCAGTTCATTAAATTCTAATGGAATTCAATGTAAATGTGGGTTATGTGTTATAATGTGTATAGGTCCTTATGAAAATCTCCGAGGCCCAAACCAGTAATCTGCAAACCGGCATATCTATTGATTAACAGATGAGATTCTCTTATAGGTTTGGGGGTTCGCTTCCATAAAACCTAAAATTAACTTAATCATGAAGGACTATTAAAGTAGGTTCCGGACTCCATTGGACTCTAAAATACAAGACAAGCGTAAATAGTGTTGATCTATGCTGCTTGTTTTTGTTCTGAATAATAACATTGCGAAAGATTAATGGCATTAAATAACCTATCCTGAGGCAAGTACTTATTCATCCAGGGTCATAATAGTTATTACTGAACAATTTGCAGTTTCTAGCATTAAGTTAGCAGAAGTTTATGGGCAGTTACTATCTAATAATTTCAACTGCTCCCTCCGCTACTGAGCATTACATTAAAATTAAATTAGGCTTTTCAAGTTCATATATTAAAGTTTATCTAAAATTAATCTGTCTTTGTAATCTAAGTATTAGAAAAGTGGAGCATCTAAAAAAGTATATTTAAAAAAATTCAAGTTTAATATTGTTTTAAAGTCTGATATTTCAAGAGATGGTGTCCTTTTTGATTGCTAAGAAATCTGATACCAATCTTATATATAAAACTCTTAGTCCTGACTGACTGACTGACTGACTGACTGATTGACTTAGAGACAACGTACAGCCTAAACCGCTGGTCCTAGAGACTTGAAATTTATAGAGAGTGTTTGTTTAGAAGCGTGGAGGTGTACTAAGAAACGATTTTTCGAAATTCAGACCCTAAGTGCCTAAAAAGTGCCAAAAACGTACTTTCTCATAACTCAAGAACGGCTGAACAGATTTTTATGATCTTTGGTTTTTTGAATTTGGCTTTGTCGCCGAATAGTAATTATCACAATTAAAATGTGGCAAATCCACGAAATAATGTAATATTAAAGAAAATACGAAATATTATGGCGCTAATATCGCTAGCAAATTTGTTACCATGACAACGGGTACTAAAGTGATGGTGTCAACGCTAGGTCACATTTTGATCTGTCAAATAATAATATTCATAAAACGTCACTCTCTGTCACGTATAATTACAAAGAATGTGAAAAATATTAATTTATGTACTATGTAAGAGTTATGTACTGCGGTTTCTTTATTTAATTGATTGGAAATAGAAAAGAAGTTTTTGAGACTGGCTCACTTCGATGGAGTATCCAATCTTCAGTTAAGTTCCACGGACTGCGAGTGGTATTATAGTAGAATAGCAGCGTGCGTCGCGAGGACAACATTCGGAACTACTTGTTCTGTATTCTGAGGGAACTACATATCAGACCCATTATTGGTAGTATTGGCATCGAGCATTAAATAATATACTAGAGCATATACTGCGTCAGCTACCAGCTACCATGATACCATAGTATTTCATCACATTGACTACACGACATGATAGCACAGCGATTATAGCTATAGATGTACCGTATATGAAAGAAAGCCTAAAAGTAATACAGCACGTTATCATTCAGATGAATACTAACTTATAAGCAGTGGCCCACACATTAAGGTACGTGAATTTAAATCTATACGCAGATATAACACAAGAGGCGGCTTCATAGCTAGAAACAAAGTTACAATTTATATCAATGGCTCGAAACGTTTTACCAAATGGGCGAAAGGGGCGAACGCTTGCCTTCTAGAAAACTTCACTTCCTTTCTTGACGAGAAGTATACTAAGTCAATAATTATTAGAGATAGCAGAACACAATTTAATAACTTCCTTTTATCAGCTGTGGGCTCTATTAGTCAAGCACAGTGCACTTCTGATTTAGATGACAAGGAATATAATACGAAATGTTTATTTTCTTACTATATTTTTAGATAATTATGAAAAACTAAACCACCACAAATGATATGTTGTTTTATTTATATTCATTTCCTCAACATTTACCAACGCATTGGAGGACGTCTACAAGACTCTGGAGTAGGTAAATCTCGCAATCTCGGTTCGCAGGCGACATCATCATAGTTGTGGAGTCGCTGGAACAACTGGGCGAAATGCTGCACAGCCTTAATGGAGCTCCTTGACAAGTCGGCCTTCGTGTAAACTTGGATAAAACCAAGATTATGTTCAACACTCGAAGTTGTTCAAAAATATTATCTACCTAGGGCAGGTTATCCAGCTCGGTAAAAGCAACTCGGAGAAAGAAATAGCCAGAAGAATCCAACAGGAGTGGGCAGCATTTGGCAAACTACGTCGGGTCTTCTCCTCCCCCCTGCCGCAATGCTTCAAAACAAACATTTTCTACCAGTGCGTCCTGCCTGTTATGACCTACGGTGGTGGCCATAGAAGGTGGGGTTAGTCCGTCCGCAGCGGGCTATAGAGCGAGCTATGCTTGGAGTATCTTTGAAGGATAGAATTCGAAACGAGGTCATCCGACATAGAATCAAAGTTACCGACATAGCTCACAGAATAAGCAAGCTAAAGTGGCAGTGGGCTGGCCACATCTGCCGAAGGGACTGATGGCCGTTGGAGCAGACGAGTCCTAGAGTGGAGACCGCGAGAAGGAAAACGGAAGATGGGACACCCCCTAGCCAGGTGGACCGACGCGGACGGCCTGCGAAAGGTGGCTGGGACGGACTGGATGCAGAAGGTGGAGGTTCGGCAAACATGGCGTATATTGGGAGAGGCCTATGTCCAGCAGTGGACTGCAATAGGCCAATAGGTGATTTATTGTATCCTCAGCATACTACAGCAACCTTCATACTGCTAATATCGCATTGGCGGACAGGGCTCTTAAAAGCAGGGGATATCCCAGTTCTAACAGAGCTTGCGAACCTCTTTGATTCTGTCATCCAGCGGAAGCATCTAGGACATGGAACTGGAGTGCGGTGGTACTGTTCTCCAAGAAGACGAAGAAGAATTAATTATAGACCCATCACTCCTGAGTCATAATTATGTCTATACAAGTTGTTCTTGAGAGTCGTCATGAATAGTTGTGAGTTCCACCGGAGCAAGCTGGGTTTTAAAAGGGTTATAGTATTGTAGCCAATACTGTTCAGCAGATTATACAAAAGACCTGAGAGTATAATCATCCGCTATGTATCACATTTGTAGATTACGAGAAGCTTTCTGATATCATCAAGACCTGGGCATTTCTGGATTGTCTACGACTGTGTCGTGCTGATACGATATTTCATTGCTGAGATGCTAATTTTAGATTAGAAGACGAAGCCCAGAAGGAGATATACGTCGAAAGGTCGACAAGGGTTGGGCAGCATTGGGCAAAGTCATCGAGGTTTCTACTCCCCTGTTAAGACTCATGGGGCCGAAATGTGGGAACTGACAGTGGGGAAATACTGGGTGAGATGATATTGGGTGAGGTCTAAGTCCAACAGTGGACTGTAATAGGCTAATTGATTGATTGATTCATAAGAACGAAATGTTAGATAATAGTATGTTTTTCCTACCAGTCTTTTTCTAGCCATTTACTAGCTATTGTTATAAAGATACCTATTAATAATATTTTTATTTTGATGTACTTATTATTCTAAAAATCTGCCACTTATTTTTATGACAAGGCCTACAATTTTCATTTAATATTTTGAAAAACTCACTACTGAGAGAGCAAAATAAGGCGTCAAACGTTTATACAACAAGTCCGTCAGTTTAGAAAAAATACTTTTGATGGCAGTAGTCGACATCCACGCAGGCGGAGCTGCGGGCGAAAAGCTAGTTTTCTATATAAAGAGACGACTAGTCTCAAGTAATCCAATCGGCAGAGCATACCAACGATATTAGAACCGTACCATTCCGTCCGGCGATAGAATTTTTCAATTTAAAATTGCAAGAAAACTATATGGTTTACTTCGTTGATGACATTCATTCAATATCATACAATGTATTCAAAGTAAAATCAACTATCTTTATTACAAAGATTCTTAGATGCACAGTTCAAGTCGAGCGAAGAAATTAGTCGTACATTGCTAACATAATTTAAACTTAGTCAACCGTTACTGCTGTTAAGTGTAAATGAATTAGAATAGGCATCGCCGACACTGTTTCAACGCGCGTGAAACACGTGCATAAGTTGGCCGACTTGACGGTTCCACATAAGTTACTCATTTGAGGCGAGCGCGCGCTGCATAACTAAGCGGCTCAACTAAACTTGTGCCACTGAAACTTAGCTTCTTGTTTCCTGTGTCGCGCTTTCATTTGTTCCATTAAAAGCTGACGATGTTGCCTTGCCTTGCCTCCTTCTTGTTGCACTTCAAAATACCGTAAATTTCAGCAGCGACTCAAAGTTCAACTCTATTTCTTTTGCTTTGCTTTGTTTAACTTTGCGTTAGTAACGTACAGATTTAATGGAGACGTTTGAGAGCAAAACAGCATCTACATTAATATCAAAGAGGTGAATGTATGTTTGTTTGTAGCGAAGAAATCATTTGAGTTATTCGCTGTTGTGTTTATAGCGGAACCTATTCTATGATTTTTTTCCCTTGTAGAAAGCTACATTATTAATGATTAATATATGTATAATTTATCCAAATTATCTTCTCTATCTTTTATCTTATATTCTATCTTATTATCTTTTTTGGTTGTTATTTTTTATTTTTGCCTTTGTATATTTTTGTTTTGGTTTTATGTTTTGTTATTGTTGATTATTGGATTGTTTGTGCGTCACTGGCTCGGTTTGCCTGGCGGCGGAGCCGGCGCCATCTGAAAACCAGCGCTTCGCATGCTTCGGTGTGCGGGGCATTCATGCTGAGATGGTGGCCTGTTTGAGTGCGCACGATGTACATTGAATGCTTAATATAAATTATTAATGTATTATTATTTGACTTTATGTGCATTGTGTGTTCTTAAATAAATTATTTGTTTCTCTCTTTCTTTCTTTCTTTCTTTCTTTCTTTCTTTCTTTCTTTCTATTATGGCGATGCAATCAAAATGTTAGAAACAATCTATAAAATAAGTAACATAACTGAGCTGTACTTTCAACCGAAAACTTTCATTTTACCGTGCCAAGTGTTAACATCCGGGTCGAAATTGCTTCTAAGAAAGTCTACGTAAACATCCGCTGAAGATCTGATAGAAAATAATAACATAGTACAGTTCATGGAGTTGTGAAAGGTCCAAACGTTTCCAGGTATTGAGTGAAGTATAAAATTTTATTATTGCTGCCTTTTCCAATTACGATTTACGAAGTTTATGCTTTACCTGGGCATAATAAAAACCCTTATCGTCACAGATTCCCGGGTTTTCAATTAAACTTTAGGTAATCACCATTTGTTTAGTATAACGGACCAACAACTTTGTCGGGTGAAATTGCCAAGTTTCGTCAATCTAATCAAAGTCTTTTTGATGGCCGTTATAATTTAATGCCTAAAGTCTGTTTTAATAATAAATATTAGTTTTTGTTTACCATTTTGTAATAAAAATTTATTTCCAAGGACCAACTTGGAATTACTATTAGAACTATCGGGATATTTATCATGTATTGTTTTGAGTATCCGATATTTCGGCGCTGTTGCAAGCACCATGATCACGGAGGAACTCTATTTGGCTTGCAACAGCGTCGAAATATAGGATACTAAGGATAGGATAGGATAGGATAGGATAGGATAGGATAGGATAGGATAGGATAGGATAGGATAGGATAGGATAGGATAGGATAGGATAGGATAGGATAGGATAGGATAGGATAGGATAGGATAGGATAGGATAGGATAGGATAGGATAGGATAGGATAGGATAGGATAGGATAGGATAGGATAGGATAGGATAGGATAGGATAGGATAGGATAGGATAGGATAGGATAGGATAGGATAGGATAGGATAGGATAGGATAGGATAGGATAGGATAGGATAGGATAGGATAGGATAGGATAGGATAGGATAGGATAGGATAGGATAGGATAGGATAGGATAGGATAGGATAGGATAGGATAGGATAGGATAGGATAGGATAGGATAGGATAGGATAGGATAGGATAGGATAGGATAGGATAGGATAGGATAGGATAGGATAGGATAGGATAGGATAGGATAGGATAGGATAGGATAGGATAGGATAGGATAGGATAGGATAGGATAGGATAGGATAGGATAGGATAGGATAGGATAGGATAGGATAGGATAGGATAGGATAGGATAGGATAGGATAGGATAGGATAGGATAGGATAGGATAGGATAGGATAGGATAGGATAGGATAGGATAGGATAGGATAGGATAGGATAGGATAGGATAGGATAGGATAGGATAGGATAGGATAGGATAGGATAGGATAGGATAGGATAGGATAGGATAGGATAGGATAGGATAGGATAGGATAGGATAGGATAGGATAGGATAGGATAGGATAGGATAGGATAGGATAGGATAGGATAGGATAGGATAGGATAGGATAGGATAGGATAGGATAGGATAGGATAGGATAGGATAGGATAGGATAGGATAGGATAGGATAGGATAGGATAGGATAGGATAGGATAGGATAGGATAGGATAGGATAGGATAGGATAGGATAGGATAGGATAGGATAGGATAGGATAGGATAGGATAGGATAGGATAGGATAGGATAGGATAGGATAGGATAGGATAGGATAGGATAGGATAGGATAGGAAATATAGAATGGTTTTCCCAAGCGACTACAATATGGGGTTCTTCATGAAGGGCATTAGAAGGTTTCTTCAGGGTCGGCAGCGCGAGTGTGACGCCCCTGGTGTTGCATACGTCCATAGGCTACGGAGACCGCTTCCCATCAGGTGGGCCGTGTGCTTTTCTGCCAACTAAGTGGTATAAAAAAAAGAAAAAAACATACTCAAAACAATACCATGGTAAATATCCCGATAGTTCTAATAGTAACGTGAACGGCCATGACAGTTTAAATACCAACTTGGAATTGTTAAAAAAACCAGTTTGAGTTAATTTTGCGTACTTATATTGTCTGTAAAACAGCTAAATCTTTCTCAGTGTGACCAACATGAAAATTAAAAACGAGCAAACAATGCAGTCTCCAGAGAGTAAGCTATGAACAGCGTACGTTTCTTTTTTCATATTAAAGTTTTATGCATATTTGGTATCAAAAAAGGTACATGGTGCTTTCTACTTATAATGCTTGGTGGTGGCTTAGTTACTATTTATTTTTCACCAATTATTGTGAAATATCTAAGACCTATTATTAGTTAGTTAAATATAAGTTTTTTCAAAGTATAGCACGCATTAGCCTTCGTGGTTATTTTTTTTTTATAACCATGCAGAACTTCTATAGGCCACGGTAACCACTCTCTTTCCATAACGTAGGGCCCTGTGCTTGTCAGCCACCCAAGTACACACATTTGCTTGCAACAAAAATATGACAAATAAATAATCCGGTCTAAACACTTTACCTTATCTTGCTGACAGTACTTTTGAGGGTGAGACGAATTTTCGCATTTTTCGCACATGAAATAACATTTTAAATGGACTGAGGCGAGTTTTGTAATATTTTTGACTGAGACGAATATTCACTGAGGCGAATTTACTATAACCCATCACGACGACGACGCACAAGTAATTAGTATTCATCATTAATCTATTGTCGGGTGGAATCTTCAGTTCTATGTAGTACCTATCTAAAAAGCTTTAGGGTGGCCCTTGTAATCTGCTTCGCTTAAGGCTACGTTTACCAATTCAATTGGAGCTCTTACAGATGTACAAACGTACATACATATACGCCCACCTTGCTCCCTCCGTGTTAGGTAGTTAACAGCCCACCATCTGCATTAAAACAATAATATCTTCTTCTACAGTTACCAAACCTTTCTCAACCTTTCCCTTGAGTTTTCTAAGCTTCCTCGTTGCTGATTTTGACATAACACCATTATGTCAGTACCAAATGGTGTCCAAAAAGGCCTATTTCCAACGTCCAGTACCCGAAAATCTCAATTACGTACTTTTTGCTCCGTAATTATTAATATCAAAAGTCATTTCGAAACGGATTTTAACCAGGGTTGTTAATACTATTAGTGTTGGTAAAACTCAATTTACTGTTTGGTCATAAATTTTGGGTAAATTACATTTTGTAGGGAGCTTCGTAATTATCCAATATCCGTATTCACTATATTTGATCCCTAAAGCCTGAAACTCTTCAAAATATCTATAATATGTTATGATTAACTAACCCAAATGATTAACGTAGTGTTTAAGTTTTTTCTTCGGTGGTTTCTAATAATGAGATTAGGTATATTTAGATTTTTTTACACCACTTATGTCGCAGGCTAGGACACGGCCCACCTGATGGAAAGTGTAACCGTAGTCTATCGAAGAGTGCAACACAGTGGGAGTCACATTCGTGCTGCTGACTCTTTAAGAACAGAGAGATTCTGTGCCATCGGCGAAGAAGACAATCAGGATAATCCTTTGGTCATCCCATTGACAACACATAACCTCTCTAGTGAGCTCTGGCTACCCTACTCACCGCCGGAAACACAACACAAGGTAGCTATGCCCGCGGTATTCTGTAGGGCGGAGGTACTTCCCCAGTCAGACTGCTCGATTGGGACGGAAATACCGTCGTGTCCTACCTCCTCCAGAAAGAAAGTAATATAATCTGTGCAATAAAATTACTGTATCAAAATGCGCCTCAGTCCATTTTTATCTGACTGTACTATAATATGCGAGCGAGCTGACGTCAAGAAAATAAAATAAAACTAAAAAATACTAACTCGCAAGTGCTAGCGAGTTGATGAATGACCCGGTGTTTCAGGAGCTTGGACCAGCGATCACCGTTTCAAGTACGGGTCAAGCAATTTACACTTTAGTTGTTCCAATGCTGTTAATAAATGTTAGTATAATATTACATTTATAAATTCTGACTCAAAAGCTATCAGGTTTAATTTAAACAAACAACTGGATACGTAAAAAGCGATCTCGTTGGCAATTTACAATGTAAATGGCTTCAATCCTTTTATGTATACACGTTGGAAGTTATAGATTGACTGGCGACCGTGCGATTCGGTTTGACAGTAGAATGAATATAATCCGACGTAATTGACCGTGTAGTGTAGGGTTATTGTCTACGATACATTCGGGTAGATGAGAATAATATTATGGTCATTACTGTGCGTTTTTTATTATTCTGAAATATATATTTGTGGCAATCCAGTTAACGGTATGATGCATAATTAATTGCAATTTGCGTAATATAATATTACTGAATGCGGAAGGCGGAGGATCGGCAAACGTGGCGCACATTGGGAGAGGCCTATATCCAGCAGTGGACTGCAGTACGCTAACTGATGATGAATATTACTAGTCATCGAATTGAACTATTGAAAAAAATATTACTGAATATCAGTAATATCAGTTTTTTAAAAAGAGATTTAGAAAGAGAAAAGAGTATCGACCTCGAGCGGTACTCGAACCCGCGATCTTTTCCTTACAGGGGGAACGCGCTGTCCATTAAGCCACCGAGATCACACAAAGCCAATCCAAATTCCTCTTCACTTCCATCTTTGGGGCGATATTCAGTAATCCATACTAATATAATAATAAAAAAATCGAAAGTAATTCTGTCTGTATTTTTCACGGCTAAACTACTGAACCGATTTTGTTAATATTTAGTAGGGATAGACTAGAGCTTGGGAATAGCGATAGCCTATGTTTGGTCGCTATAACCGATATTGTGATAACGAACACATCTTTTTCCGTCTAACTGCGGGTTTGACTGAACTTCGGTATTTTCCGTAAATTTTGGCGAAAATTTCATTGGCGATATCGAAGCAGTAGTTAGACTAGTTATTGAACTTTTTAGGGCTTAACGACTGCCATAGATGTTCGTATGCCAACCAGAGAGCACGTCAAGCCGTCGTCGGTTGACGTGCTCTCCGAGGCTCAATATATTATATCAATCAATCAATCAATTGCAGACCACTACCGTATTCCAGGCACTATTGTTGACTCGAGCCATGCATCTGAATACCTATTTTCTTAATATATTGTAACATAGATATTTGATGAAATCTAAAAAAACATATAACACAACATTTACGCAGAATTTCATGAAACAAAATTCGTTATCCAAGCGTCGTCGTAGATGTGGTACAAAGTCAAGATATTTTCGTCAGGGTAGCGAGTTATCTCATTTGTCAGGGAACCCTCAAGAGCCAGATAAAATGTATGGTTCCGTAGCTGCTGGACGTAAGAGTTGGGTGTATAATAATTCATGCTCAGTTTTACAATAACACCTAGATAACAACGTCTCTTCGAAACGTGAGGGAACAATTTGTATTGGAGTGATAGATTACCGAATTGATCAGTCAAGTATTCTGGCTTGCAGACAATGTATTGACATATTAATGGTTGGGAACATGATATATGTCCGAGAATGTCAAGTGATGTAGTAATGTTTTTCTCTTTCTCAGTCTAGAGGTGTGTTAATATGAGTAAGTGGCCTCTATTATGAAGTTATATATAACTAACTGTCGCCTGCGGCTCCTCCCACGTGGATGTCGGTTATCGTAACCAAACATAGCCCCTCTCTCTACCAAATTTCATTAAAATTGTTTCAGTGGTTTAGGCGTGAAAGCGTAACAGACAGAAAAACAGTCAGAGTTACTTTCGCATTTATAATATTAGTATGGAAGTATGAATTTAAGTGTCTTAAAACCAATAAAGTGTGAATTTGTGCTTCACTGTTTTATAGGACGTTAACGTGTTTTACTTACTGGTTTATTGGTTTAGAAGTAAAATAAATGAAGATTTATATATATATACCTATATTCCCAACTCCCAGGCATTAACGGACTAGATAATTATTTCCGAGTAGAACTGACTAAAACCACACTTGTGCAACACTGGGATTTATAGCTAAAAGCCAAGGTACGAGTAGATTTTCTTAGAATGAAGTGTTTTCACAAATTCCTGCCACGAGTGGATTATGTGGCATCACCGGTTTGATCGCTTCTACGAGGTAAAGCAGTCTCATACAATTTAAGTAAATATAATTACATTAATTATCAAATATCAACTATTATTTTAATAAAATAGCAGTAATAGTGGATGATATTAGTATCACTTTGTGATAATTAAGCTAAGAGATAATAAAATCAGCAGTTAGTACCTATAGGTATTGGAGCATTAGGTATTTATTAAAAATCATTCACACTGTTTATATTCACAGTAGGTAGGTCCTACTGTTCATCGATGGCACTTGGCGTAACTTGTATATTGAAAAAGACACGTGTACTTTTCCACAGTATTTTATTTTCTGACCGGTTTTGGCTCACGGCAAATATAGAAAATCGTTCATTCAATACAAATATCAAATGCACGAAGTCAATAATTTCGATATTTTCATGTAACGTTCATACTTTTACTTTTTAATTGTTCGCCAGCGCACCCGTTTTATATGGCGCCGCACAGTGGATCGTTTCATACAAGCTAGACGTCGGAAATTCTAATTATATTTTAAGTATTTTTATTTATTTATTTCCTACGTATTTACGTAAAATATAACAATAAAAGTGATCTTCAATACGTATTGATAATATACTCGTTCGCACTCATTTTGCCGCTATCGTAGAGAAGGAGGATAGGACGCGGCTTACAAACTTAGCGCGAACGGGTAGTTATTTAGTCCATTGGACTTACCTATTAACTTATCATTGGACAATCATGAGAATGATGATGAATGATGAGAATTTCAAGTAGTCAAATAATGGTTAGACACCTTTCTTTGCGAGATCCTGCGAGATCCCATCAACTTCCATATTCGTGATAAAACAATATGATGCAAACTCGTGCGAAGTCAAACAATGACTGATTTTTAATTTAGAGGGTTGCAGCTTTAAAATAAGCTAGGTACTGTAGGGACACCAAAGTATACTCATATTTAGATTCTCTGTTAAAGTTAAGAATTGGGATTTTTTTAAGGTATAAAATAGGTTCAATTCAATATTTTTTTCTACGAGAACTAAGTGGATTAATAATGTAAAAATCCATAAATAGAAAGTAACATACCTTCATTAATATCCTCAATTTTTTGTTTCACGTTCACACACTCACAACTTATAAAAATCAGTCACAACAAGGAGACACAAAAATTGCAAAATAATTATTTTTTCAAGTAACTTACTTTATAAACTTTTCTACCGTCATGCTTAATAACGGCGTGAGGGTAGATCATTAGTAATATTGTTTTTGAGGTCCCTGATTATCTGTAAATCAATAAGACTATAAGAAAAAGCTTAATTAAGTAATGAATTTCCGACGTCTAGCTTGTATGAAACGGTCCACTGTGCGCCGCCGTAAAGTTGTAAAACAGAAGTTGTTTCTCTCAAATATTACAACTTTGTTTTTTTATGTTTTACGCAATCAAAATTTAACGCCACTGTGGCTACGTGCGGCAATATTGCGCTGAATTCACCCCAAATTATTTCAAGTAAATCTAAACTTTATTTTTATTGCGTGAGAGTCGATTTCCATTATACAAATTTGGGTTGTTTCGGGGTACTGTAACAGCCCAAAGTTTGACCGTTTAGTTCTTATAATGTAAGACCTAAGTGATCAGAAAACGTTATTAGACTTTTTAATGTATTTTTTAACCGGGACTCATTCACATAAACATTTGTAAAAGTGGTTCCCTTGACCTTTATACAGGCTGTATTTACTTTAAAGCTTTATCGACCTATATTGAGATTAGCTTCGCTACCTGTATTTATTTAGGATTCGACTCCAATCTTATGTGTTGTACGAGATGTTACAAAGCGTTTTTGGATGAATGATATTTGGTTAATAAAGTATATTTATAGGATACACTGGGAACCGATATTATTATAATGAATAATATGAATTTTAATTCATAAATATCTACAGTCACTCTCAAAAGTCGATGAACACCAACTTTACAAAATAATCTTTACATTGAAGTTGATCAATACTGAATAATTGAATTGATGGTTGTTTCCTTCGTCTTTCATTAAAACACTTTATGGATAAAGCATTCGATATACATATATGTTAACCTACCTTTGAGCGGTACTGTACTAAACGTAGAATTTATTAGATAACTGAAATCAAGTCAGCATCAACAGCACAAACTTGTTATTTCAAACTTAGGTTGTTAGTACACATAAGAAGCAATCTCTTGTTACAATTATTGTATTTGAATGAAAAAAAAACCAAAAAATATATTGTGTTATAATCATAATGACGATGCATTCAAGGAGCCCAACATACCTCCTATTAAATATTTATCCGTCCGCAACATTATGTAGGTATTGGGTGTTTATGAAGACCAGGTTTAGAAGTTAAATGATAATAACAGTTGCACTATGAGTATACTCATAATATAAACAAAGCTAAACTTCGTACTTTCTAACTTCTCTTTAATGGCCCAAGTTTAAGTTTTGAGTACTTTTTAAAGACCGTTTATTGAGTTTGGAACGTGTCTTAGTCCTTACTGACGACACTCACAATATTCTATTTTGGAATGTGTAAGATGGTGGAGCTTAAACAGTAGTAAAATAAATAAAATAGGAGTACGAGTAGAATAAGCCTGAATGTATATTTCAATTATTTTCAAGTAAACATAATTTTTAGGTTTATATAGAAGAAAAATTCTTATTCACTCTTTAGTTTTATTTTTGTGTACACTGGTTTATAGGTGCTGGCATAGGATTAGGCATATCTTTTATGCTAATTTTATAAAACTTCTTTATAATTGGAATTTTTCTGAAGGCATAAAACCGTGACAGTTCTAATTACGTGATTCATTTGTACAGCTTATATTTATTTAAAAAGTAGTATTACGCGGCTCGATTACTAATAAAAAATAAAGCGTCTTTACGTGGCGAATTAATATCACGGCGCTAATATCACAATGTAACTAAATCCAGTTTTATTGGATACGAAAGTAGGCCCCATAATTTCTTTGTTCTTCGACATTTCCGATCTTGTCCCCGCGTTAAACGAAATGAGATCTGCTATTAGAATATTCAGCAGGTTAGATGGTAACAAATTCAATTTATATTTGCGTTTTTGTCAGAGATCCCCGGAAATTAAATGATACGGGACAGTCAAGTGTCAGCGAGCAATAATTAAAGGACGTTTATACTTCTAGAGAAATGATAGCTTTATTATGCTAATTCGGAAGTCTTCTTCATTCTTCTCTTCGCCTAATGTCACCATTGGGTTGGAGAGGTCAGATGGCAGTCGTTCACGGAAAATATCGAAGTTCATTCAAATCCGCAGTTAGACTGGTAAAGCGGACCCTAGACTCTGAGGTGAAAACTTCAGATGCAAATGGGATTAACGCTAGAATGAAGAAGAATTTGGAAGTAAAACGCATTAAGTAGTCTTTCTCAGATACCATCGTAACTGACTTTAGGACCGAATGACGGACCTGATAAGTTATTATCTAACCATCAAGTGGGCCGTGTACTTATCTGCATAATAAAGAACCGAGACGAGTAAACTAAGATATTTCATTTTAGAAATTAGAAATAATGTGAGTCTTAAAACAAAGTAACATTAATCAACAGTTTAAATGAAAAATGTTTTCACAGTAACTAATTGGACAAAATATTTTAGTAAAATGGTAGGTTATTTAAAAAAGAAATTAAAATTCCAATTATAACATCTTTTCTAGCGAAATTGCGGCCACATAAATCTTTTACATTAATATGAACCTTTTCTTTGTTATAAATTATCTTTTATCCTAGTTATTAATTCAACAACCCATTATATAAAGCCAATTACGCACATTCAGCATTTGCACCATGGTCGCCAGTAAAAGGGGGCTTCTGTTAATGAGGGCATAAAAAGTTCCCTTTCTGAATTATTTGTCTGAATTTACATTTTAATTGGTAAAAAGGCGTTACCAGCTTTTGTAATGCAGTCGTTCTTATTGTATATACAAACTGTTGTGTCTGAGTAGCACAATTGTAAAAAAATTGTGAATACGAGATTATTACCTAATTAAGTCGATGAAGAAAGAGAAAAGAGAATCGACCTCGGGCGGGACTCGATCCTGCGATCTTTCCCTGACACCCGCCCGAGGTTGATTCTCTTTACTAATAGTTAGCATAATAAATGCTTCAAAATCTCATTCAATATCTAGTACGTGATTCTCATTGCATGCAAATATATATTTTAATATGTATTTTTTGGACTTATAGATCTGTCCAGCTATCCAGAAGTCTCAAGAAGTATTTAAGTAGATAAACCAATCGTGTGGTAATAATATTATTAAATAATACTGAGTTGATGAGGGTATCTTTTAGAGTAATGTAATGATTTGCAATCTGATGAATACTGAGCAAATGTCGTATTTTAATAATCAGCATTTAAATGAAAAGTATAACAAAACATTGTTCCTAATACATTTACATTGTTATTCTCAAAACAGCAACAAATGATCTGAATATTGGCCATTTTACGAACCACTCTTGAGATCTTCATATAAAAATACAATACTTTTACCACCATTAGAATGAATAATAAAATCCGTCCCGGGAAATCAGCTGCACGATTCAAAACATTCCGTTACGAAGTAAAACCCCCAATTGTCAATGATAAAGATAAGCAAATAGAAAAATAAGGAGAGGAAATCGTGAAGCTTATATTTCCTATTGAAGTAACAGAATCATCTGGGGAATAGGTAATCGTCGAAGGCATTCCTGGTGCCATCAAAGCGTTTTATCGTGACTCGGGGGAAACATTCAGCCGTCCGTTTTAATAATGATTAAAATTTTGTTTGTATACGGATTCTATGTAGGGCTTAGGAACAAGCGATTTGAACGTGAAATACGAAAATGTTGAGATCTAGTGACGGGCAATAAAATAAATATTGAACTTGAAAGTATTAGTTATACCTACATTATTAATATAAAAACTATTCCTAATAATAATTTACTTAATAAAAAAAAATCCTGCCAGTTTCGCAACTCTTCTCCTCTCCTGTCTGCTCCTAATACTATTTATAATAATAATGTACGTATTAAATTATTATGAATTCATGAGTATGTCAATACTATTAAGTACATACGGACAAGGAAATAAGTATACTTTTACATGTGAAGGTGTATGTAAAGTTGTAGGCATAGGTACATATGTCCTCTACTTATTATCTAACCTCCAAAATTACTTTGTACATTCTTTCACACCAGTTACAGGCGCTAAAACGTCTAATATTATATTTGATTGCAAATTATTGAAAAGACCAACTGAAATTAAATTGCAACATCGGCAATTAGAAGCAAGCTTCCTTACAATAAGTTGTCAATTAAATTATTCAATCGGGGTAAAACTTGAAAATGTCAATAAAGATGTTTGAGTTTCTGAATTCTTGGTTCGAAACCGCAAAGATAAATAACGGAAGACAAACTGAAGGAACAATAATTAATAAACAAGTGCATCAAAGCTAGAATGATAGATGATTTTAGGGTGCGGTTTACAGCGCTACGCTTTTGTATTGTCAACGACTAAATGCAGTCAAAGCTAAAAGTCTTTGTATAAAATTTGTATTGAATGATTATAAATAAATGTAAGTTACAGAATTTTGAATCCATGCGCAATAAAGCAAACCTACAATAATAAATTAATAATCGTAAGAATAATAATAAATTGCAGATTATTCTCAGTTCTAAAGGTTGCCTGGAAGAAATTGCGTAAAGCGATAAGGATGCCCTTTCTTCTTAATTTCTGTATCAAAAATATTGTGATTTGGTTCAATATAAAGTATCTATATAATAAATAAATAAATGAATTATCAGAATTAATCGAAATATTATATTGCTTAACGCAAAAATGACCTTAAACTGCACAGAACAAAAACTCATGCACAATGTACAATATGTACATTACGTAAGTATTTAGGTACATATTTTCCTTTTTATTTAAGATATTGAAGTAACTATATGCAATACTCATTTCGTATGAAAATTATGTTTTTATTGCACCGTCTGTAACTAAAACATCCTCTATGGTAGTGGCCATACAGAGATTTAATTTCGTTGGCGTTCCAAAGGGCGCAGATTATCACCTCTATTAGTTTGTTTAGGCTTAAGATCTAAATTATAATAGTGAAATTACTGTCATAATCGAACGGTTTAAACCTAATGTTCTATTTCAGAATAGGTTTGTTTAAGTTAATGTTGGAATTAGTTTAATGGAGAATTTGAAATAGACAAATAGTGTTTGTTTTGTTTGATTAGTGCAGACATTATGTATATCTTATACACTATGAAGTATTCTCTCAAAGTGTTCTTAGTGTTCTGATAAATTAGGTTAGTGTAATTCTTGACTAATCCTACAATAAGTAGCGGGTTCAGTTCTTTTCTCAAATTAATCTAAAGTTTATTGCTTATGTGTCTGTGTGTTGTTTGCTGTTTTCTATTTTAGTCTTGTACATTATAAATGTGAAGTTGAACAATAGTGACAGTGAGTTCCTATTGCAGTAATATTTCCTTTATGGATCTTCCTCTTCCAAACCCGGGGGGCTTTCATGACAGGTTTAATGACGTATGAAAGGATAGAATGGAAGACAGCCTCCGTGGCGTAGCGGTAGTGAACGCGGCTGCTACGCAGGAGGCGCGGGTTCGATCCCCGCTCAGTGTAAATATTTGTATGTATGGGTTGTGGAGGTCATATGGCAGTCGCTTCACGGAAAATATCGAGGTCTAGCCAAATCTGCAGTTAAGACTGGTAAAGCGGACCCCAGACTCCGAGGCGAAAAGCATCGGATGCGACTGGGAATTAACGCTAAGAAGAAGAAAGGATAGAATGGAAGCTGTTGTCTTCTTATTTATCACCGTTCTCACTGAAATCATATTCTCGCTATTAATGTCACTCTAGTTTTGATTTTGTTTTTCACTTAATATTGGTTTTGTACATCTCATGCGTTGAACCTGAAGCGAAAGACTTGCGAACAAAGCTGCATAAGCGTAGGTGTCTTCCCCGTTGTGCATTTTTACACAAATGCAATCTTAAACTTAATACGTCACATGTACTATGTTAGCCATACGAAAGAAACTCTTATGGAAACGTATTAAAGTATTTTTTACTTAAACATAATTAGACCTTACTTTGTTTTGTTTTTTTCGACTAGGTACGGTAGCATTGATATCGTATATATTAGATTTCAAATGACGTCATAGTGTAAATGATAACTGCACGTTAGCGTGGTTGTGTGAACACATGACGATATCAGAGGCTGTGCTGTATACGATTCGCAATATTCGCATTTACTTCGCAGTCTATTTTCGCCCTATCGACGTGTCGCCCCACACTTTCATTTTGTTTTGCCAATATGAATGTAATTCAGCACATAGCCACTATGTGCTTCTCCACTGCCACTATATGTTTTGAATGTAATATGTAAATGCGTAAAGGCAACGAATAAAATGTGTATAGATAACTTTTTAATTATAATAAACATTTTAAATCTGATTTCCGACGAAGGAAGTGATCTCGTATTTCGTTTTTACTGATAAAATTAAACCAACAATGGAGTGTAACAAAGTGTCAGTGTCAACCCCGAAACAAAAAGTATATCGCGCCCCTTTATGAATTCATAATAAACCCGGTACTAAACGATTCATAATTTTTATTATAATGTTTCGTACCAGCATAATACGTACTTAATTTTCCATGAATTATTTTTATCATATTGACCCAAATAATTATTATGTCCTTCATAATTCCAAGTATATGTTTTAAAGAGTTATTCTAACGTATTTGACAATTTAAGATTGTATCTATTATCTCTAAAACCCTACAAAGTAACAGGTTTAAATGGTAGAGTACTAAGAGAGATAGTGGATAATAATAAATTACCCTAAGGTTTTCCACATTATTTCGAATATAATAAAAAACGTTTAGAATTACCCTTTTCTTTTCTTTCACTTAACCATTACAACAAATAAACCGTCTAATATTTTTAAGCATTGTACTCAGCAAGCTGTTTTTCCCGTTGTTCCAGTGTAAGACCCGTAATCAGCATCTCTTTATGATCTGTATGACTTCCCCTGCATTCATTTTATTATCATCTGTACGCACCTTTACTTTGTCCATTATGTTTTGTTCATCCAAACATGCTGTCTGTTTGAATGGACCAAAAACATTTTGGTTCCTGTCATTAATCGTAAGCCACGCATTTCGTTTTGGGTAGCTTATCTTAATGGCACGGGTACACGCGATGCCATTTTCACCAACCAATCTAGATTGAGAGAGATTCATATTGTAGTCTCTACACGAGAATATTCTGCTGATGAAGACATTATGTAATGTAATTTTTGAGAAAGGTTTTCAGGCGTAGTAGTTTAGAATCTTTATTACTGAATTAAGGTTTAGTTGAATTGAAAATACGGTTTTTAGAAAGGTTTTTGGCGTCGTGCTTTAGAAATTTATTGCATATTAAGGATCAGATCAATTGGATAACATAAGTGCAAAAGTAAGTACTACACTGTTATGCTTTTTATAATATACTAAGTGAACCAAGCTTTGCCCAAGAAAATTTGTTAGCTAAAATCCTGTAGATAGCGCTACTTACCGTTAAAAACTGTACTGATATATAATTTTAGAGCAGAAATTAACTACCAATACAGCAATGCTGAACTATTTTAACTAAATTGAAATATTTCATAACTTACCAGGGGAGACATCCTTGTCATGAGTACAGTAATATTTGTAAAGTGAACTCTCTCAAGTTTAGTTCGTACAATGACCCTTACTACATGAACTAAATTTCAAGCGCTTAAACGAACAACTTGCACTTTATCATCTCTTTATTCCTGCCGAATGCCAGAGCCTCGTTCATAGTTCAGCCAACCAATCAGGTGTACTACTAATTTGCGGGCCAATTTGGTTTGAGGGGTCAATCATCTTAGTAAGGCCTCATACAAGTTATTTACACAAAATATGTCAAAATGGTTTAACCGTAGGTATTCTATAACCTCTAATTAAGTTAAGCTTTATCTAGACCGATTGCATTGTATGGAATGTTTTAAAATATTATTATAGAAACTTATCTAAGGGTTATAATAATTATTTGATCAAATCTTACGTAAGCACAACGAAACTTTAGAAAGTAAAAAAACATTTTGAGAGACCTTTAAATGCTGTAAGAATTCAACAAACAAACTGGAACTTCTTTGTTATTATAAAAGTACCATGTACATTACCGCAGATTATCACGAGATTCTTCGCCCAATATTAAAAGAGTGAAAAACCGTGAAAAATTTTCACGGCGCTAATAGCGAATGGAACTTTGCAAATACTTTAAGGAATTTAATGAAAAAAGTTCGAGAAATCTTCATAAAAAAAATGCACCCTTTGGGACTAGAGGCTTTGATCAAATTTATACCAGAATAATTAATTAGGCGACCCTTTGTTCAGAAGTACATAATTATTGACTATCTGCTTTTCAGTCTGAAGTCTGAAGGCTATGTGCCTTTTTGAATGTTCATAGGTATATTACCCACTTTGTTACAGGAGAAGCGGTGGGGTAACTAGATTTGTTCGCCTACCACCGTACGGTAGTTGTTTGAAAGAGCAGTCTAGCACATTAATGATTACTGAAAAAAAAAATTTGTTACGTAAGTACATAATTCATAAAATTGTTGAATAAACAATATGAGCCCTTAAAGCACAAATTATGATATTCACCTGAAACAATTTCATCAATACACTGTTCTCTTGTCACTAATCAATCACACTCACCTTTATCAAAATATATACAGTAAGAATGTATTATTTGCATAATTATAGTTGGTATACAATATCTGAGTAAGGTAGACCGACTATGAATAGAAACCTAATTAACTGTTCTATTAGTACCTATACTGTACATTCACTACCAAATCAACTGTAATGATGACGTAAACTATTGAGTTACAGTATCGAACCGACGTAGAAATACCTACAGTAAAGTACTCACTTTCTCAAAGAGAATCGCTGGTAGCTTACGCATACGTAATTTGTCGAAAGTGGGCCCAATTTCCGACCCAACTCGATTGTTAATTCATAGTCCTTGTAGCTTCCTTGTCACTAGTTGGCAAGTGTAAATAGCGTTCGACTCATCAAACATTTAAATAAAATACTACTAATGACAGCTTCTTCGTATTTGAGACTAATAAAATTTTATTTTAGTGAAAACCTTGAAAATAAGTTTTACAAATAACTTATTTGTTGGTTATCTATTGTTTAACCGAAGATTATATGCCATAATCATCATATTCCCGAATTTCATTTACCCGAATTTCATTTGCCCGAATGTTTTGTTTGACCTAAAAGACATATGACATAGGTACTTTTAATTGCCCGAAACTTAGATACCATAACATACGAGTGCCATACGTATTGTTTTACATATTTTTATTTGCCATAATAATTATTAGACATAATGTTTAAACGCCATAATGATTATTAGACATAATATTTATACGCCATAATGATTATTAGACATAATATTTTCTTCTTGCTCTTTCTGGCTGTCGATGTCGATGGGTGTGATGGGTGGATGGGTTAATGGTCACAGTTCTAACCTAACTCAAATGGCACCTAACCAAACTACTTCTGGGTGGTTTATAAAAAAATAACCACGAAGGGGATAGCGGGGTCTATTCGCTCGCTTCGCTCGCTCAAACGACCCCGCCATCCCCTTCTAACCTAACCTATGCGAGTCGGGGTGCCTTAAAGTCCCGATTGCATCCAGTTTCACCTGATATAACAACCGTTACACACTGTCACTGTTACACAATGTCGATGGCAGTTGATGTTATGGCATATGATAATTATGGCATGTGATAATTATGGCATGTGATAGTTAGGGCATGTGATAATTATGGCATGTGATAATTATGGCATGTGATAATTAGGGCTTACAATGATTCTGACAAATGATGTTATGGTAAGTGACTTTATGGGAAAAAAGATTCTAGCACGTGATTAATATAGCAAATAAGAGTAGGGCAAATGAATATTATGTCTGTTAATATTATGGCTGTTGACTATTATGGCAAATGATATTAGGGTAAATAAAATTCGGGCAAACGGCGGTATACCTTATTTGTTCTTTACCGTATCATTCAGGGTATTCATGGAACCGAACTAAAAATCAGTAGTTGATTTTAATAGTTTTTAATTCGGTTGCATGGAGCCCTATATAATTTATAGGTTCCAAGTTAATCTTATGTGCAAACCGGTACATCTGCTGATCTATGAGTCTTCTAGAAACCAAATAAATGGGAGGAAAAGAAGAAAAAAAGTGGACCCTGAGATCCCAAAAGGATTTCGATATAACAGCAAATGTAATATATTTACGCTGATTTAAAATTAGTAATAATTAAACCGGCGAGAGTGTTTAGAATATCTACATTTCACTATCTTCTATATCAACCCCAGTATTCATCACAAGTCTGAACGACTTATGAACGTACACCTAATGAAGCCGTTTCGTGACACCAACAATACCTATACATTCACAAGGTATTGTTTGCAAACGTTGATCAATTCTGACAACTCCTACGGTAGTGTTCTGACACTGGACTCGATCCTATCACATCTATTGTTATATACCACTTTCGTATGGTGTGTTAGAACGCAGCCTAGATTGAATAGAGATGATAGAAGTACAAAGTGCCTGACTGGTAGTAAGTAATTGCTCAGGTTTGGTACGACTTCATTATTATATCTATATAATGCATAGCTATTAGCATTGACAGCGTCGAAAGCTTCTCTTGCTTGACTTTAGACAAAGAAAAGTTCACCAAGTTGACGGCCATTAAAAAGTACAATAGACGAACAATAAATATGGTAACAAACCTACCAAAGTTAAAAGAAAAAGTAAAACTTAATTTGTACTCCGTAATTGCAATGTAAGTATAACATACTGAATTCTCGTATACATATACATATACACTATATAATAATACATCTGAATTTTACGAGAAACAAGACCTCGAAATTGTTAAGCGTATCAGCCTCTGAATAACTTTTGGGGTGACAAGTAAGCACCTGCTCGTTATGAGAAGGGTTATTCAAAGGCCGATATTATGTTTTTATGTGAAAAATGGGGTTCTTAAAAATAGCAAGTTAACATTGATGAGTAAGCAGGTTTTTCTCCTTCGTCGTAGATGATTTTCTGTGAGCTAGCTGTTCTAATTTGAATAATTTGGATGCCTAGTTATTATGTTACAGGAGGCTTTCCTCCTGTAACATAATAAGTCCCTTTGGAAGTTACTTGTTTAACACCAGCTTTTACCCGCGGCTCCGCCTGCGGAAAATACAAATAACAGCGTTGAGTCTTAGTTGCATTAGAGGGTTTCAACTCAGGACCCCGGGTACACTTTCTACCACATTGGTACATAATAAATTACACTGGAAAACGTAATTAGTCTATGTAAGTAAAAAGGTTGTGTACTCTTGAGAACGACCGTTGAGAATTGTCAACGGTCCCAAACGTAAAACCATCGGTTTTAGTTTTATATACATACCTATTATATTCAAGCATTATTCTCTCTGGAGTAGGTAAAGACAAGAGCCCGCCATATGCTTCGGTCATTTACGTGCTGAGAAATTGTTTAGAATATCATTTCTGTAGCATCGCGACAGCAATCAATTTTACCAACAAATGTACCAGTTTTTTTCGGTGACCCCTGGTATTAGTTATTCGTCGTTGTATCTTCAAATACTGACATGATTTTTGAGTTTTACAAAAGCCTAAATACTGCATTTTAAAGGAAAATAAAACCAATACCAATGATGTGATATTAGGAATTCGTATCAGACTTTATTCAAATAAAACACATCTATTCTGAGAAGGTAACCAAATAGTCATCAGTTATACGGTACAAAAATACGCCAGGGTGACACAGGTACACAGTAAATAGCACGTGGGGCCATATTAAAGTTCCGGCAGTTCGCTTTAGTGCGGTGCTGAAAAAACATGTTTTTGTCCTGGAGTATAGTCATTCTAGCCTACACGTTTTGGACGTGCCGTTATTCATCTTTTGTTCAGCGCAAATTTTTAAACTATTTCTCTTTTACCTCATTTTGGATTCCTGAAAATGGAACTTGGATTTGTCAAAGGATTTACTGTTTGAAATAAAACTACTAGCCGCGGTTAAAGTAAGTGCTTTGAGGTTGTTGAAATGTATTTTAAAATTGAGTATACTTATTAAAGCTTGTAGTGCACGCTACTTTAAAATTACGCAATAAGATCTTAATTTTATTTAGTTACTTTAAACTTTTGTGGTCTCTCACTGAGAATTCTCATACCGAGTTCTTAGTGAGAGTTCTCTCAACTCATACCTACTTTTAAATAACTTCGACCGTTTTATAGATTTTTTATTAGGTGAAATGTTATAATGATTCGAAAAATACTTAACAGTTAACAGCTCTAATTGGACGCCTGCAATTCTACTGTGTACTCTCCTAATCGCGTTCATCTTTGTTCGCAAACTAACGAGAAAATAAAGCACCAATATCAACATACTCGTAGTATGTTAAAGTTGATACAGTTATTATTAGATATTTGATTAGTTCTCAACCTATCAAGCTATCCTAATATCAACGATACTAGGAAGTAGGAAACTTGAGAATTTTGTTACATGTTTGCGTTGAGATACTCCAACAATAAACAAAATACAGTGTATCAAGTTATTTTCCCTGTCATGTCGTGGCAGCCAATATTATGTGAGTAAAATTGATGAGTCCTTAAATATAAGGGTCGTCTGGCGTTTCGTCATCATTATATTTTTATTTGTAATGTGTACATAATTTTGGTTTGCTATAAAAGTTGCAGCTGTGACTCTTGGATTACATTTAAATTGATTATATTTTATGTCGTTCCTTTTGATATATACGTATTATTATATAATTAGATTCGTAATGTGGAGCTGGTCCCCAATTTTCTGTTAGGTATATACTTAAACAAACGGTACCAAAATATATTATGAGATGCTAATTACAGTGAAATTTGTTTGATGTCCTAAGCATTAAATTAACAAATTTCCTCTATAGACCCAGATTCGTACTAATTGGCTTTCGAAAACCAAATCCCTCATAATGTTTTCGTTTGCCTTTTACACAAATAGACGAAAATACTGGGAATTAAATTTGAACCGCTGCCGCGCTGGTATGAAATAATAATAGCTAACCATTCAATTCTCTTTTTGCATGTTATTGCTTGGGACTTATATCTTGATATACGCGCAGTACACGTTTCTTGGGTATCTTTTGAGGATAACACGGGGTGCTACTGCGGTGGATGAGCTCCAATTCACCAAGCATAGATTATTACAAAACAATCCGCGGGCGCCAGGGACTAGTTTGTGTCGCGGTTTAGGTCCAAGATACGGGTCCCGGGGTATAACTAAAAAAAACAAAATATTATGGACGTATACGGTATTTATTTTTAGTACAATTTACCTGCTTATAATTAAGATATTTTCAATATATTCTGATGAGAAGCCAAACTCAAATGATGATTAAATTCTGCGTAATTTGTTTCCCTTCGAAAATTCTGCAAACTTCTGAGGTGAAGGGCTTGGCTTGGTTAAGCAATATTATGATTTTCTTAATTATATTATGATAATTAATAACGCATAAATATATAGGTAAGTAAAGACGTAAAAAGTATATAGTTGGCGGCATTTAACTTGGCAACAAACACGTCACAAAATGTACTCTTTATGCGCAGTATGCGCGTATTGAGTGTCTTCTGAGGATAGCTTGAGGTGCTGCGGCGGCGGAGGACCTCAAATCCACCAATAAGAACAATACATGATGTTCATTGATGATTGAGAGGAGAGTCACTGGAAGCTCACCGTTATATTTTCGCAAGTGAACGGGCTTGCACTAGGATATTATTGGGAACCAAGTGTACTACCGAGAGGATTTTTGATAGTTTATAACTGATATATATTATCAAACTTCTGTTAAAACAAATCTTTCAAAACCAATTCTCATTTTGTCAGTAAAAATAATAATTAAAAAAACATATTAAGCAAAACTTCATCCAAATTTATCTACGATTACCTAATCTTTAAATAAATTTTCAACTTTATGATTTCTTAATCAAATAGAGAATATCTACGTAGGTACCTACCTAATATTTGAACAAATTTTTAAGAAATCTTATAGTACGACTTAGATATTCTCTATTTTGTAGTAATATTAATCTCTTAAGCTGCGTTTACATACTCGCGGCAGAGCGAGGGAACTGGCGAGAGAAGTGGGCAGAGACGTGGTGTGAATGGTATATTCGTCATGCCGCGAGTACTGCCGCGTATGTTGCTGCGAATGTCGGCTTGGCGGCGCGAGCCAAAGGAGCGGCAATACTAACGCGATGAACTATACGAGACCGCTAGATGGCGCTAATCAGTAAACACGACTTTCGTTATTGCTCCTCGAATATTATTTACTTTTAAAAATATTTATATCGATCTACGGAAAGTGTATAGTAGTTGAAAGTGATAGTTTTTATTAATAATCTATTTAATTAATTCTCTATGCTGTAAAAGCATAATGCGCACACTGCTACAGCGTTGTCCTCCATACGTTTACGTCCGTCTCCGTTGCAGGGCGAATACTGTAATGCGGACCAACGCGATGATGGGAGTGTGTGAATGCTAGGGCATTAATCGCGCGAATATTTCTGGCAACACGATGAGCAATGCGAGCGGCAGTATGTAAACGCGGGGTTAGGTTACGCACAGGTGAGGTAATGTCATTATCAAGTAGATTAGCAGAAGCAGAAGACTATGACTGCGGTTACAGCAATATAGCGTTGGTTGTTATATACACGTTAAGTTCTTCAACTTGCGAAGGTGTAGAAATTTCGTAACTTTAAACAAAGTAGGCGTGAGCAAAGTTAAGGTTTGCCGCGGGGTTTATTGTAATTTATTAACAAATGCATACGTGGGGAAATATTATGTGTTACAGAAATATTTCTTTGCATTGATCAGGGGCCTTAGACAAAGTGACATTCTATTGGCGAAATCGCCAGTGGAATTGCTAATTGTAGTATGAAATTGACATAAATCATTAATATAACTATATTTTTTTTATGAAATTTGAGTCTTTGTAACTCGAAATACATTATTTAACTTATCATTATTACTATAACCATCGCAATGTCCCGAAATCCATTGTTAAAACCTTAAAAATGGTTCGCTTCAGCGCGATTCCATCAATAGAATGTCACTTTGTCTAGGGCCCCAGAAATGAAGTCCCTGCCGTAGTTTTTCTAGGCGACTACAATACGGGGTTCTTCAAGAACGGAAGAAGAAGATTCTTACAGGGTCGGAAGCGCGAGTGTGACGCTCCAGGTGTTGCACACGTCCATAGACCACGGAAGCCACTTGCCATTAGGTGGACCTTGTGAATGGCTGCCACCTAAGTGGTAATAAAGAACAAAGCAGCAAGAGAACTCGAAAGAGGGTAGTACAATATATTTACTCCTAAAAACGTTTCCCCGTTTACCGCCAATACTCCAGTTTCTCCGTGTTCATTGTACTTGCAACAGCGCCGAGATATCGGAAACAATATAACGTGGTAAATATCCCGACAGCTCTAATAGTAGGTAGGTAATATGAATAACCATGATAGCACAGTCACAATTATACTGTGATGATAGTTTAAAAACAAAAAAAAAAGTATCGACCTCGGACGGGACTCGATTGCAACATCATTCATTGATTCCGATGTTCGTATGAATGTCGGTAGATGGCTTCACCGTCGAGACGGTAGTATAAGGGAATTTGGATAGGCTTCGTACGTGTCTCGGTGGCTTAGTGGTCAGAGCGTTCCCCCTGTAAGGGAAAGATCGCGGGTTCGAGTCCCGTCCGAGGTCTATTCTTTTTCCCTTTCTTAATCGATTTGAACAGTTAGCATAATAAATGCCTCAAAATTTCATTAAAAAAAAAGTAATCCATATCCATAATCCATACCTACTATGTTATAAATGCGAAAGTAACTGTGTCTGTCCGTCTGTCCGTTACGCTTTCACGCCTAAACCACGTCACCGATTTTGATGAAATTTAGAGAAGGGGTAGATTAGACCTTGAGAAAGGACATAGGCTATGTTTGGTCGCGATAACCGCATTCACGAGGGCGGAGCCGCGGAAAAAAGTTAGTTTGTAATAAAATAGAACCGTATAAGTTTACTTCACAGAAATATTATATCGTTCAAACTGAAATTGGCCCGTACTCGGTCTATTTTCATTTAATTAAAAGAAGCTATATACCGTTCCCAGGAGTATTTCTGAGATATTAATACTCTTAAAACTAATGTAATAAAAGCTTCTCCGTTCACGTACCAAATTAATTGGAGAGTGCAGCCAGTGAATTAGTAAGTAACTGAATTTATTTACTTTTGATATTGGTAACAGATGGCAAAAGAGGTTGATCTCATATTGAAAAGATTAATTATAAGGTCATGATTGAGTAGAACCTTAGAAATATTTTAAAGTAATATTTGAGACTTATTTTCCTATGTACCCTTATCTGTACCTACCCTTGGTGGCACAGTGGGAAATAAACTTTCACCGCCGTACCCTTGGCCATAAAATCCAACCAAATGAAAGATGTTGTAGTATGACACAATTATTTTATTTAATTCAACGTAATTTCTCTAGCATATATGTCCTTTTGTTATTGAGGGTAGGTAGTAGCCTAGTGGATAAGGCTATATGCAATCAAAAGGTCTCGAGTTCAAACCCCAGCCATTATGCTAGCGAAGTGAACCCACTTCACTAAATCTAGCTTAGCTGTGATTTTGTATAATATATGCATAGTGCATAGTGCATTCAACTGCTACATAGGGAGTGCGGATTCGGTACCCGTTCAGTAAAAATATTTGTAAGCATGATATGTCTACTTTCATTGGTCTCAGTGTTTCCATGAATCGAATAGGCAGTGGAGGTCAGGTGGTAGTCGCTATACGGAATATATCGAAGTTCAGTTGTATCTTCCACTTTAGTTCAGTATGTGTATGATTAACGTGCTCATTATGTTCATTGAGTCAATATATTATTATTTATACTTTGTTTTTCAGCGGTAATGAGTGCGACTGTTGTGAGTGGTACCTATGAGATCCTGTTTTCAGATCGGGAAAAGTTCTAATAAGTTTTTCTGTACCTCCGGTAAATCTCTGTAATGACTTGGCGTCTAACTGATCGAGTATCTAGAGTTTACGGCAATTTATGAATGTAAAACTTATAATGTATGACCAAAAATTAATGACATGATTATGCTAAAACACTTCTGCTTACACAAAAGCTTCACAGATATAAGCAAGTAGGTACAATAGATCTTCATTACTGTACCTATACTTAACATTATATGAATATTTCACAGGAGAATCGTTAGTCTAAACACAAGACAAGATGTGTTTCTTATTCTTCGTGCTATAAATCGTCCAGGGCACCTTAGTCCTGATTTATTCAGTCGATAATCTCGACTTGTCCGAGACTTATCTCCTCGAAAGTTGGATGCGAGACGAAATGTATGTGAATGAATTACAACGACAATATATTCAGGACTGACAAAATATCGTGTTACCGTACTTACGATGTACTGTATTATGGAAATTAAACGAGCGTGTTTGAGGCGTGAGTCAAACAAGTAAAGTCCTGGCTTGACGTCGTGGAGGGTGATATTCGTGCTAATGGTCTCACTGCCATGGACGCCCAAGATCGTGCGAAGTGTAGAAGGAAAAGCCGGATGAACCCTGAGCTTCGAGGTCACCTTGGCCTCTGATGCTATCAGGAAAATACGTCTCCATGATGATGATGACCAGTTTTTTTTATAGCGTATATCACGAAGTTTTATTTTGATTTTTACGACATAAACAACACACTATATCGTTGATAAAAGCACCATTTGGCAGCCGCTAATAATTTTGTAGTATTAACTGTGTTGTGCGCGCAAACACGAACTTTGTCAAAGGGATTTGGTTAATTCAATTTCTGTGTTCAGCCGCCGCCTTTCCATGCTTAGATGGAAGAAAATTTGCGTAATATTTAATTTCAATAACATCTTAGGCTCGGGAGCTTAACGAAATCTTTCCAAAGTTTCAGATTTTGCGCTTTAAACTTGATTAGAATCTTAAAACTTCGAGCTCAGCTATGCACGTATTTCGTAGGCAACTATTTCACGTTAAATGAGACGGGCGAATCACTTTTAAATCAGGGTAAATTGATTGTCCCGCGAAATAAAAGAAAGAATTCTTGGCGAAGTAGAGGTTAAATTAAGCCCCAGGAGACATTAAGCGCTTGTCCCGGCGTAATGTATTGTTATCATATTATCCTGGGTAGCTCTCAGATCTCGCTAATGTAACTAATGAAACGTGGGCTTACTCCGTATCCTGCGATAATCCCTCTACGGTTCATAACTACTTTTTCTTATCTTCACAGACGCTACGTTTACTAATTGCGTCACAGTCATTTAATACCTGTAATAAATTTGGGGTCTGAACCATATTTTTCTTATAACCGTTAACGAAACCTTTATAATATACAGTGTATGATGTTGAACAAACCGTTCATTTAAAATGAATTGACTGATTAGCAAGTATAAACAGGAATCTCGTTTGTGGCAGATGTAATCTATAAATAATTAGGTATGTTCATTCACTGGTCCAGAGATAATTAATCCATTAATAAGGAGCAATTAATTTATCAATTTAGTTTATACTAGCTTCCACCCGCGGCTTCGCCCGCGCGGTGTGTTGATAAAAAGTAGCCTATATGTTAATCCAGGGTATAACCTATATACATACCAAATTTCAACCAAATCGGTCCAGCCGTTTATGCGTGAAAGAGTAACAAACATCCACACATCCATTCTCACAAACTTTCACATTTATAATATTAGTAGGATTACATTCACTACTATATACCTACTATAATATTTAATATTTATAATATTTGATATATTTTATGTGTGCTTTGTATCAAATGACTTAATCAGTTTTATGTAGAATATAATATGCCCTGCTCTAGATACGCTAAAATGTGTCTATACTTTTCCTAACTGATTAATTCATCAACACAGAGCTTGAGCTACTGAGGCTACTGTGTTGAAACTTCAGTAGTTTGGTAGCTTGTTTTAAATATCCTTTAAAAGTTTGAGAAGTTTCAAATTCTGTTTACGTACTTACTTATTTTACGTGTTTTAAGTACAGTCAGCGTCAGAGAAAACAGACCCCCTCATGCTTTCATATCATTAACAAGGGGGTCCCCTTTCTCTGAAGCTTACTGTTCGTTACGTATTTTTGGTGTAATGGCAACGACTTGGTGGGTAAATTAGAAATTGAAAAGTACGTATAGGCACGTACTTTTGATTGAAGAAGCATGAAATTCCATATTAAAATTTACGAAATTTCCTGTGAGTTTTTCAGTGAGTCATTGGACAGCTGTTTAGTTTCATAATTGAATGCTGTGAGTGGCACAAGATTTTTCGATTAGTTAGGATTTATCTTTTAATTACATAATAATTTTATTAAACTGTCATCTCGGTCTCCCTCAATGTGCGCCACAGCTCCCAAACCTAATTAATAAATAAGATTTAAGCTGGGTCCACATTTGTAGCATTTCTGTTAATCGTATCTCCATCGCGTGGCCTCAACGCGTATCATGATCGCTAGTTTGGACACAAGATGATAGCCGTTAACAATACACGCCGTATCTGATACAGCCCGATCCGCACTAAACGCGTATCTTGATACACCTTGTATTATGGACGCGTTTTTACACGAAATAAGCCTTAAGCTGGGTCCACATTTGTATCATTTGCCCGATCCGATCACCGTATCCGTATCAGCGACGCGTATCATGATCATAATGTATATATCAGTGATACGCGTATCATCACCCGTCCACATATGCGATTATGATACGCGTCGCCGATACGGATACGGTGATCGGATCGGGTAAATGATACAAATGTGGACCCAGCTTTAGATAATGATACGATATGGACAAAATGAGCGTCCATATTTATGACACAAATACTCGATACGATACGACTGCTCATGATACGTCAAGGTGCAACAAATGTGGACCCAGCTTTAGGTACTCAAATAAAATACATATACATAAAGTAAATTCCTTAATCTAAATATACGCAATGTCATGGGGTGTGTTGGTGTCGAGTGACAGTATGGTGATATTTTACTGCTCAGCCGAGTGTGAGCTAGAGCGGTGCGGTAAGAATTCCACGCATTACCCGACTTACTCAAGTTCACATGTGTTTATTTCGTACCCGTATTTCTTGAGATTTATTTAGAATCAAAGTGAATGAACGACCTGTGTAACCGAGGTATTCCTTTTGATTACAGAATTTGTTGGTTTAATGATAGTCGTAATACCGTGACTTGTATATGAACTGACCTAATTTTTATACTTCTTCACGTTCAAATAAATTTGCAAGGATTTTGAGTTGATGCAATGTCGTCGCAGGTCTTTATTGCCAAAGATATTCAATTGTTCATCATGCAGATTAAAATGTAGCATGCTCTGAAGTAGTGTAGGGTGTATAGTATATAATCCTCCAATTCGCAAAGTATAGCATAGGCAACCACAAGTCTACTCAGAATCAAGATGTTCAGTTTATAAATTGAACAAAAATTCATACGAGAACTCTCTTTGATTCATGAAGTGCAATTAACTTTCACCATAGTACAGTTTGCATCAGAACGATATTGACTAGCAAGTATAGAGAGTAGAGAAGTAGTATAGAGATTATTTTGAGTACTTTTTCTCACACGTCAACACCATCTTGCATAATAACATACAGTACAGTCAGCATCAGCTAGATGCGAAGATGCAATGTACTCCAACTGCCCACTTTCCATCAGGTGGGCCGTGTGCTTGTATGCCACCTAAGTGGATTTTTTTTTTAAAAATACTGCCAAGTATGCTCTTAATACCAATACCAATAGGTATTAAAATAATTTTGAGTACTTTGCTAGTCTGATGCTGACTGTACACAAATATGATATGCACACAAATTACTTTATTTCTATACTAAACATTTATTAGTAATGCAAAATCTATATAGTGTATAGAGTACCTGTCTACGTACAAATAGGTACTACTTTCTATACTTACATATAGTAATACGTATCTATTAATATATGTAAGTATAGAAAGTACACGTATAAATAAGTTTTCAGTGTACCCGTTCGGTCTCGTAGATAAATTAATAAGATGTCTGGAGGTAAGAATGAAGTGACAGGTGTTTGTTTCGTCTAACTAAAATAGATATTATTATATATTTGCTAGAACGAACAATTAATTTCAACTAAGGTGTAATATTGATATTCATAGGTGAAATTCAAAATTATCGTGGTTATTTTTGTTCTTTGCCACATAAGTATTTTGTTGAGTAATTAGTTTTCTAACTGATAGTTAAAATCCTGATCTTATCTCGATGAATTTCATACATTAATGTTATTCTTACTTTTTTGTGCAACGGGCAGTAATTGTATTAGTATGATAGCTCGATAACTAAAGTCATTAATGTGTCATTTAATTAATAAAAAAAAAATGTGCAACCTTTAGGATACTGGGTCCCTAAAGGTCGGTAGCACTGCCTTGTTACTATTTATATATTCTCTTGCTTTGATTACCTATGCCGTGACTCCTACTTTTATTTAATTTGATATAAATAGATGCACTACGCTAGAAATCTACACATAACAACACCTACCTCAATGTATCTCTGCATCACCCTAGTGTAGACTGTTAATGCCTTTGGCATTAATTGCACCTTTGTACAAGTGTGCATAAAGTTTTTAAATAAATAAACAATCTTTAATTTTATTTTCTTTGAAGGAAAGTTGATGGCACTCTACTGACTACCACTTTTAATTGAAGGGAGAGAGTAAGAAATAGTTTACTTTCGTTTACTGTACCCGGTTTTTAGCAATTAACCACTATCTAACAAGTATGCATTGATTAGTAGTGTAATTTTCTTGTTAATAACTACTTGTCCAGACTACAGAAGAAATTGTCCTCATTTTCCCGGCATTACTTATGTTCACTTAAAACAGATTTTTGTTGGCAGTCATTCAAGTTCAGTTTGAGGTTTATAGGTCACGAATTAAAAGTAACTAGTGTTTGAAGAAAATCTGCTGTATAAGAGTTTTAATAATATTCCAGTGTTGCTGTTCCTGTTAGTCAAATGATTTCATACGAGTTTCATATGAGTTCGAAACCGTTCTAGTTCCAATTGGGAAAGTTTCATATTTTACCCACTAAGGAGGTAAAATTAAATTAACAAAACCCTTCCTTAGTGTAAGCACCTAAACTAACCTGACCACCATCTGCCATTTGCTGAGTTGATGAATCAGTCATGTATTTAGATAGAAGACAAAAGAAATTTAAGGCATTCACCTACTAGGGATACTTTAGAGTTTAATAGGATGTCCAAATATTAGAAAATAATACATGTTTTGGGTTCCATAAACATGGACAAAAGGACACATCAGAAGAGGCGAATGAATTAATTCAAAATTTCGACATTAATTATGACCTAGTGTGAATATTAACGCTTGAAACTCATTTGTCTTGATTTTCTTTATTACCATTTCGCAGGCAAGCACGTCCTCCTAATGGTAAAAGGTTGTAGTAGTTATACTCGTATGGTAGGTACTAAAATATTTTTGTAAACATAAAATGTTTTCCTGGTATTTTGATATTTTCAGGTTGGGTCGATTGTGATCTTTTTATTGCTGTTTTTCAATTATTGTAATTTTATATTATATCTACCTTTTAATATTTGAATAGTAATTACTGTATTCTATGATATTACAGCTGTTCGATGTATGTGATTAGTTGGAGATATTTTCGATTAACTTGTTACTAGTCATAATTAGATATGAACTTGAATTAAATTAGTGGTAATGGCATGGTAGGGACGATACATTTTCATTATTCGATGAGACGATTGCAATTTAGTTACATTATAGCAACTCTGTGGGTCTACCATGAACACATTAATTCTGCAATCGGTAACGAAGATGAATGTGACATTTTCGTTCGGCCCTGCCAAACCCTGCCAAAAGATATCTAAAGGAATTCCATGGTATCTAAATGCCATATCTTTCGTTCAGGTTTTATGTGAGCCCAAAGTCTCTGATGTGTGGGTCATGACATTCCCCTGGTAATGAATAATGGACTGGAAAATCAGCGTGTAGCCACAATTGGTACCAAAGTGTCACTGACATTTTAAATCCTGAAAGTTTTAAAGATCATTAATTTTGGGTAAAAGATATATAATAGAATAATAGAAATATTTTTGAAAATGAGTAGGTATGCTTCCAGTTTACAGTTTAAATTCGAAACTACAAAATATACTCATATTTATGATGAACATGCAAATTCAATATGTTTGAAAAAACAACTTGGATATTTGTTTTATTTTATTCAACGTTAGTTTTGTTTGGCCATATTTGTCATGAAATATGCGATTTGAACAAATTCATATTTCAATTTGTTTAACACACTATAAAAATGAGTTACGGTTTTCAAAAGCCCAGAAGAGTTATATAAATACGTTTGTATTTGTTTTTATTATAAAATGAAGATGTAATAACCTGTAATAACTGTTTCTCTTTTTCATCCGAGCGCCAATCCCTGTTGTATTCGAAACTTATAATATAAGCCCGGTTATTAAAATGTCTAGCGTTTATAAGAGCGTCCATCAGATCCCTTTTTCTAACTTCTAAGCTTAAGAGTATAATAATCTGATCTTTTACATCAATTAACCTATTCAAATTTATTTCAGTACATATATTCCTTTTAATGTGTGCCTTGGCATTAATTTCAGAATAGCATTAGCATCATTGTCAGACAGATATAAATGCACTTCAGAGCAAGGATCCATAGTTTTAAGTAAGTAGATTTATTTGCTTCCTAAAAAAAAGCTTACATGTCTCATAAAACTAACATTTACATAGGTATACGACTTGTTAAAGACGCACAATGACTGTAGGTACCTAGTCGCAATAGAAAACCACAAAGCTGATAGTAAGTTCACAAGTTTCCTTGATGCTTAAAACTGGTGACCAACTACTTCAAGATATTCAAAGTACTTGGGTTAAAGTATTTTGAACAACGTTTACAATGTACTTAGAAATATTTGTAGCAGAAATTAGTTTATAGAACTATTTAAGTTAGCCTTTATATGTGGTGTTGTAAGTAAACTATCTCACTACCGTTATAGATGCGGAAATTTCGTTGCAAGTACAGAAGTATGGATGGATAATGGCTGGAAAATAGCACAAAGGCTACTTTTTGCAATACAGGTTACTAACTGTTGCCTAATTTGCATTTCTGTCGTATAATTTGGAGCATAGGCTAACAGAGTTTTTAAAACGTTAAAATTAATAACATAATATGGCATTCGTATCTTTCTTTGTTTTTCTTTTGAAGACGACTTCCTAGGGTCTGAGTTACGGCAACATCATTAACATTCAAAGTATTAAGTAGCGGACACAAAGTACATCTGGCCTTATTATGTGTATCGCACAAAATATAATAATCGTAATGATTTAACTGAACACTGTGTCCCAAAATACAGGCGCAAGCCTAGTTTGAGCAATTACATCAGATAGGTATGTTTGTAATTCCCACTCAGCATAGATTAAGACATTCTAACTCTAATAATTTATTACGTTATCTAAAAAAATAGTGAGGTCAACATAATATATTAAATGCACTACATATTTTTCTTCTCATAACCGCAGTAATATTCTAAAGCATTTTTCAAATTACTTTTATGTTTCACAGCCAAAGGCGATTCTTTAAAAAATAAAACTGCGCTTAGTAATAATTCAGAGCACTTCTGTGATAAACATTTCCCTTTCAAGTATATTAATAAACTGTCCATGTTTTCTCATCAGAATATTATACTGTTTCTTGTATCAACAGATTCCACTTAGATTTCTGATAATTGGAGGTTGATTGGTAACTAACACAGAAAACTATATACCGAAATTCATTGATGCTTTCGTTTAATATAGATACCAATACATACATAATACTCACGCGTGTGAATCCTCGAAGGGGTAGGCAGAGGTATATATTATCACCCACACTTCGCCAACTAAGATTTTCGGACCCACATGTAATAGGGAGCGAGCCTATTGCCGTCGAGCGGGCACCTATTTATGGGCTGTATGTTTACTGTCAGATGGAAGAACAGCCCTATTTCGTATTAGCCTAAAACGTAGTAAGGAACTCAAGACTTATCCAAGGCGAAACCCTTATTACCCCTAGTATATATTATGTTACGCATTTGCTCTCTTGCCCACTTTTCCCCTCCAATCAAAGACCTGTGTAGTCCGGTACCAGGCCGAAGAAATTTAGCAAGAAGCTAGAATGTTACTTACTAGCCATTGACTCAATAAGGGAAGATAAAATCACTTTGCTTATCTGTCTGTCTGTATTTCTGTCTATCTAAAATACCTTTTTCTCAGGCACCTAAGGAGGTTTGAAATTCATTTAAACCTCCTCGGTTTCCTGTCGAAATGTCTAAATATATTTAAATATTATTACTACGAATAATAGGGAGAACACGCATTGACCTTTCTAATCCAGTGTCACAATATTTATGTAATGTAAAACATTATTCAAAACATCTCTCAACATAGATTTGTGCCGTTTCGGTAGATTTTGTTTTACTTGTCGTAGCATACGAACGAAATACATTAGACTATTAGGTTCAGCTGATGTTCGCCAGAATTACCAGACTTGCTTAATTTATAAACATTTATGTACTTATAAAAAAAAAACAATGTTCAAGTTGAAACGGCTCAAAATTAATACCTACTTAAAAACACGCTCTAAGATCAAAATAAATTCTTAATGACTGAGATTCATTTTATTATTAAAAGGCGTCGAGCACCACACGCTTTTAAGGAGTATAACTTCCTACATAAATACACTTATATTGAAAGGTTCTTGCGAAATGATATTATTTTACATCACCATTACCTTCAGATTTCGAAGAGCGATCGCACGTTAAGCAAATCATGACACACCTAAACACTAACATAAAAGACACAATAAAATGAAAGTGCTATACATGCAATACAAAAGATGTTACTTATAGAAAGCTAGCATCAGCGGTTTCACCTGCGTAGCCTGAGTCCTTTGGAAAATCTGAATTTAAACTAGGCTATAGTACTTCTCAATGAAATACCTTTTTAATGGTGAAAGAATGATTAGAATCCGTTCATTACTTTTAGATTTTATTGATTGAAAACAAACAAATCTATCTTCCTTATAATATTAGTATAGAAGAAGCGCAAGAAATGTCGAATTTCTGTAGCAAAATAATGTACAAAATGTAGATATGTTTTCCTTTTTGCAAAATATTAGCGCCGATTTCGAATGTGAAGTGACAATTTCACCGGGTGGAATACTTTCCGCTGTGAGGCTGCATCATAACCAATGAGAACAATAAATTGCGGGGTGTTCGCTGTTCAACTTACTGAAAGAGATTTAAGGGAGTCAATAAGCGGGTGTTGTCGAACACTGGTACACGAATGCTGAAAGCGTCTGCGGATTTATGCGTCTGAGAATTGGTTTGGTAACCGTTCAATATTTTGGAAAGAACGTAATTTAAAACTGGAAATACTTGACCCGAATGTAGTACAAAATTTGTATTATATTCGAAAAGTATTTTCAGTGATCCAATATTTAATATTGGTTCAATTACAACATTGATATGAAAAGTAAACTGCATATCTGCTCTATTTTTTGGTGTACAGTTATTGACTTTGTGAAAAAGTAAATGAAGTAGTATCAGTTTATACTAGTTCATGATAGTAGGTAAGTAAAGTAATCTATTACATGGTCAGGTAAAGTATAGGTTAAAAATCATTAAATTAAAAATCAAAAGTTAAAAAATCATGCGCGGTAGTCTTTGGAAACTACAGTTGTATCGTCATGACTATGTATCAAGTCACATAGGCTTGTGAATTGTATCGTCATCTTGACGGGACGAGACGGTGGATGACGCGAGGTCTATGATTTTTGTCAAAAACTTTTCACATCAAAAATATTCTAAAAAATGTATAGGTAGTAGGTGCGTAATAGTGCTTGCAAATACTAAATATTTGATTACATCAATATTAATTCTATTGAATAAACTCTTTATAGGACATCCACGTACGTACAGGTATTGCCGTACAAAGGGTGCATCAGTGCGTTAATTGCATAACAAATCGTCTGGAAGCCCATGCAGCTAAGCAAGGTTCTCTATTTTTGTTATATTTTCAGCATATTATTTTTATAACATCTTAATAATTCATGTCACTGGATAATGAGGGCAAATTTTAATTGTCTAGCATACTAACTACTCTTTTCAAAGTGTCCAGTTGGTATTTTTTTACTAAACTAGCTGTACTCGCGACTTCGTCCACCTTCATCCACGTAGGTACGGACTTAGATAATGGGTTTTAAAGATTTTGCGAGGTACTTTACGTCTTGTAACTTCAATTTTCTGCTATTCGTAGCAGATCCGTTAAAACCAGCCTAGCTGTTCTTGAGATTAGTCAAGTTAAACAGACAGAAATGTAAAAATATGAATGTTTGTTGAAGGTATGGTGTTTACTTCATAATGCATGTACTAAAATACTAATAGGTTCTATTATAACAAACATATTTGTATATATTCGAACTAATATAAACGGAAAATACTAACTTCAAAGTGATAATATATTTAGTGAGCTGAACGAGTAAAATAAAATTTAACATTCATTCAAATCAAAATAAATATTTGGAGAGAAATAACATGTGCCATTGTTTTCTCTACTACCTACTAACCTAACCTAACCCAACAGAATGAGTCGTAGAATATTTTTATAATTGCAAAACTTTCAACCGATCCGATTCGGTTAATATTACTCTTAGGAGTAATATCAACCGAATCGGATCGGTTGAAAGTATTTCTACACAATAATGTATTTGATGTTTTATATTACACTAGCTTTCACCCACGCGTGGATGTCGATTATATTGACCAAACACAGCCTATGTCCTTTTCCAAACTTTATGTTATCTCTGTTACAAATTTCAACAAAATCGGTTCAGTAGTAGGTATAGGTGTGAAAACGTAACAGACAGAGGTACTTTTGCATTTATAATATACCAGCTTTTGCCCGTGGCTCCACCTGCGTGGATGTCGGTTATCGCGACCAAACATAGCCTATGTCCTTTCTCAAGGTCTAATCTACCCCTATTGACTGATCTACCTGCCAAGAAATTGCTACTTGTTTAAGAGGACTGAACTATACGTCCAGCCTTCCTCAAAGAATAAAAACAAGTTTCTGCATATTTTATTAAGACCATATTGAATGGTGTGACCTACATCTTCTCTATAATATAAAAATGAATCCCTAAATGTGTTGCTAAGCGTAAATCTCGAGAACGGCTGAACCGATTTCGCTAATTCTTTTTTGAGAATATTCTTTGAAGTACGAGGATGGTTCTTACGGAGAGAAAAATTTATAAAAACACAAAGAATTGACTGTTAGGCGGTACGAAGTTCGCGGGGTCAGCTAGTTCTGAATAAAATATGTATTTATTACTCCTTGTGAAGTAGGTACTTAAATAAAGAAATCAGAGAAATACAAACTTGGGTAACCACGTGAAAGTTTTTTTACTACTTTACTCTATCGACAAATATCTTTTTCATTTTTCGGTATAATTTTTTGCTGTAGGAGTAAGCTAATACAAAGGTTTGAGTACAAGGTTATGATTGAATAACTTTTTACAACCTTACTAAGCGATTTAAGTAGGTATAGGTATGTTTTTATTGTATTTTTTTCCTAACTTGCTGCTGTATATTCTACATACCGATGTAATATAAATATACTAGGACATTTTACACGACGCTATCTAGACCCAAAGTAAGCTTAGTTTGATTAGCCAATGTTATGAGTTCTAGAATGCTATAGGTACATAGATTTATATTTTATAAATACTTACATATTACACATATAATACCCAAATCAATGCTTCTGGTTGCATACATCCATAAGCCACGGTGACCAATTCCATCAGGTGCACTATGTGCCTGTCTGCCTTCTAAGCGGTATAAGAAAATCTAATATTTACACTGATTGGGAATCGTATCCGTAACCTATAATTTTTAAATTGATTTTTACGTTTATGAGCCCACTTATAATATCCATTTCTCATGTCTTACTGTTTATAAAAACAAACAATAAGGAAAATGAGTTGCCAATAAAAACCCAACGCACATTTTTACGCCAGAACAAACTTTATCCTCATACTTAGGTGATAATAATAATAATTTTCCTTATAGTGTTATGCATAAATTGACACCACGTAATCAACTTATCTAACCAGTTTTACCAATATATTCCTTAAGCTTCAGCCTTATAAATAAGCAAAAATTTTGTAGAACAGCCTGCAGTACCTACTGATTTCGTGTTGTAAAGTTATTCTGCTCAAGGAACAATCAAACAATTTGAAGTATCAAAATGGCCGTCGTCAATAAAATTGCTATTTTACTTCTGATCGCTGCGTGTGTGATGGTTATCACAGTCGACCTTGCTAGTGCAGTTCAGGCAGTTCATGTTGCAGCCTGTGATCAGGTCTGCAGTCGCTCTGTCCCTGAACATCATGAATGTTGCAGGGCTCACGGGTACCGTGCTTCCTCTAGTTGTTACGGAGAAATGAAATGTTTTTAAGTCGTTTGAATTGAGAGGTAAAAGCATTTACTATTATTAATATTATTTTACTAATTATTCCTTTCCTTTTTTTTAATCTTCTAAATATTTTTATTTATTAATTATGTTTTGTTTATCTGTATATATCTAGAATAATATAAACATAAACTATTTATTTATTCTAGCTGACCCGGCGAACTTTGTACCGCCATTTTTTTTTCCGCCCGCGTGTCCATATTTTCTCACCTTTTAAACCTTCCCTGGACTTTACAAATAATCAAAACCAAAATTAGCCAAATCGGTCCAGCCGCTCTCGAGTTTCAGCGAGACTAACGAACAGCAATTGATTTTTATATATAAAGAAAGACTATTATTGGTTGAGTTTAACAAGTTATTGTTTTATTTATTTCTGCGACCATCAGGAGTAACCTACGTAAATCTGGTGAACGAAATCCTATCCTCTCCTACTTACTTACTTACTTATTACTTAATTTTACTTTTTTACTTACTTACTTACTTAATTACTTAAAAGGGTAATTTCACGATGCCAAATTTTTTGCTAATTTCGGTGGCAGTTTTCAATCATAGGTTTTCCGATGAAAAAAAATTTCAATGTTCTTTTAGAAAACTATATACTACTAGATATTCTAAAAGAACTCCATTCAATTTTTTCATCGGAAAACCTATGATTGAAAACTGCCACCGAAATTAGCAAAAAATTTGGCATCGTGAAATTACCCAAAAGATACTAAGCCACAGCCGTTTTGGAACTGGGATAGATTATAGTCTGGAGTTGCTACTCCAGACTATAATCTTCCCTCTATAATCACCTATTAACGGGATAAAATGTAGCCTAATATGCTTATAGGCTACATTTTATCCCGGGAATAGGTACCCAAGGGCTGCAGAAACGGGGTCAATTTCACCTGAATGAAACCGTGGGCATCATCATCATCATCATCATTTCAGCCATAGGAAGTCCACTGCTGGACATAGGCCTCCCCTATAGATCTCCAACCGTGGGCATAGTACGAAATAAATCAAATCTGAATATATTTTTGTTTATAAAACTTTCTCCTTTCTTAGTCTCTTTTCTAAGTTATTTTATTAGTAATAAAATAATAATCTAATGTTAAAAATGAATGTATTTCTTTTTATTCATTTATTTTTTATTCATTTATTTACTTTTACAGAATGATCATCGCTCAATAAGGACCTATGAAGGATACATCACATAACGCGCCTAATGATTCTTTTGTATAGCAATGTTTAATGATCAACATAATTTGCATGCTGATAGCATCAAGTAATAAGTACTTACTCGTAATATAAGTCAATTCTGCTGTGATGAATATTAAATAATAAATAAAATTGTAAATAATAAATAAAGTACATTACAAATTATTATAAAACCAGCTGAGTTTTAATTCATCCAAGGTCAACAATCTTTCAATCACAGCTAAGCTATTGTACAAAAAAAATAAAACACTTAAAAAAAGTATTTTGGAATTTATCTACCTAGACTTGTAGGTTTTAAAATACTGCTTGGAATACTGGTTTAAATAATGATACAAAAAGCTAAAAAACAGATAAATTCTATAACAAAAATGTTATTTCCAAGTATAAAAGAGAATGCGGGCACAAAAATTGTCAATGTATTATTCAGAAAAACTTACGCCATTTTGTGCGAACAGATTTCTGCCAAGAGCTACCATTCTCAGATTTTAAAAAACTGTCGGTTACTTGGCACCCATCTAGTACAGACACTTATTACGATGGGATTTATCAGCGCTTACATGAGATTGGTTGGCCGACATCTTCCTTCGGATTATTCAGAGTGAGTACGTAGTTGCATGGACTTAAAATGCATTTTATATCATGCAATTTTTCGATTCGGGTCAATTTGTGAGACCTTAGTTATCATTTAACATTTTTTATGCATGGAAACATTGACGAATAACATGTGCTACACATCTGAAGAACTATTTATTTATTTTTATTTTTTATTATTTTTTTATTCCCATTATTTTGTCTTCTTCTTCATCCTAGCGTTAATCCCGGTCGCATTCGAAACTTTCATCTTGGAGTCCGGGGTCCACTTTTTCCAGACTAACTGCGGGCTTGGGTGAACTTGATAATCGGCAGCCACAGTGACCACAAACATTTTAAAGCTTTTAAAATCACAACTGCCCGGTTCTTATTACTAACTCTATTAAATGTAATTATTAAGAATAACCTTAAAGAGTCTCTTGCAGATTAATCTGAAGCACGTTTTTATGAAAAAGGAAAAGTAGGAAATGGTTTCATTTTCGTGGGCAAAGTGAGATGTAAAAGCATACGTGTTTTCTTTTTTGCAAAATGTTAGCATTCAATTCGTGCGTGAAGCGACAATGTCACGAAGTAGTATACTTTCCACCGTGAAACCACATCACAAACCAATGAGAACAATAAATCGTTGGGTGTTCAGCTGAAAGAGATTTAAGAAAGTCGATAAGCGAATGTTGTCGAACACTTGTACAGGAATGCTAAAAGCGCCAACGGATTTACGTGTACGAGAATTGGTAACCTTTGGAATTTTCGTAGTAATTTGGAAAGAAAATAGAACTTGAAAATGTCCATAATTTCTTGATATATGATATAAAGAAACTAGTAGACAGAAACTAACTAGAAACTGGTCATAAAAAGCTGCCACGCACAAAACACATGAGGATAGATCTACGCATTATGAAGATAATTGACTGATGAATATTTCAGATTTACGCGTGATATATATGCGCATAGAAATAACATATGTGCAATTCTTGGACCCAATTATAATATAAAAGATATCGCAACCAAAAATATTATAAGCAGGGTAAACCTCTATGAAGCATCAGTAGGTACGGTTTTTTTGTTCCAAGGATATTCTAGTCAACAAGTAATCACAAGCTTTCAACAGTAATATTGGGTATGTAATAAACAGCACTAGTTTTGTTAAGCTAAACTAAAAATATACTTAGTATCATGTTATTTCATTTAAAACACGCATAATTCCTAATTACCTAACTTAATGAATCGCCCTTTTCGGGTTTGCCATAGTAGAGTAAATAAAATATACCTTCTCTTCGACAATCAGGTGAAAACAACCCTGCTACCCGTTTTTTGACAAGACAGTTGTTGGCTGGGGAAGGTAAAATAACTTAATAGTTGCATAAAACTGCATGTAACAGTTATACATAGAAGGCTTTCAAGTATTAATGTGGAAGCAGCGCTAACAAAGTACTTGAAGTTTATTGAAGTACCTACTTAAAGCGTTAAAAGCGCTGTGGTGCGCTTTCTATCTCGATAGTAGGGGTTAAATTATAAGAAATAAGAAGAAGTCGCATCGTCTTGCTTCGAGACTTGTTTCATTAAATTAAAGTCACATCGAATAAGAAACGAATCAACAACTCACCCAATCTCACTATCTTATTTTTCATTAGTTAGTCACTGCTTAATACTAACAAAGCTATCAAAATATTGGGTCTGAGGTCAAACGGTTATTAAAATCCATCATGCAATCCAATAAATCGAATGTCATTCGATCTAAAAGACTCACTCGAATTCTTGAACGATCAAAACAAAGTGGTTAAGTGTTAAGTGAAGTGCACATGAGCATTATTTCACGGGTCGTACACAACGTTACATGTTGCCACCAAATTGAAATGTTCATTCGGCATTCAATGTGACCCGTCTGTCATTTTCCAATTTGTTGATTAAAATAGTTTTCAAAATTGTTTTGTTTGTGGCCACCATAGTTCTATGTTTTGTTCTACAATGTGATTTCAGTTAATTCAATTATTTTTTATTTAATTTTAGTTATATTTAATGTTATAATGTACACTTAGATAAGTGTTTTTGTTTAAAATCACAATAGAATCTTCTGTTCCAAATATATTTAAAGAAGTACTTAAAATATATTTATTTATTTATTATAGACTTTATTTATTATATTTATTTATTATATATTTATTATAACCAATTAGAACATCATTGTTGATCACTTACTAAACTTATCAATCTATTTTAATAATTTACTAAAACATAAATATGATTTGAATTTGAATTCGAAATAAATGTACCTAGGTATAAAGAGTTTACTGTAAAAATGTTATAAGTATTATGTATTCTAATAACACTTATTTATAACGTAAGTATATTTTTCATAATATCCTATCATAATATAGAATACAAAACTTTTGTTTATTATTTCGGCTAATCTGGCTAATTTCGGCTAATTTGTAATAGGGAAAGATTATTATCATAATCGGGAATAGCAACCAGGCTAATTTTTATCAATGGACTAGGTTGCTATTGATTGTGAGAGCGGGACCAGAAGCACACGTGGGTACAACCGCAAGCATGAGCCAGATAACTATAAAATTTTACACTAAAATCTTTTACTTTTTACACGTTTATGAACTGCTCCAGTAACCTGGTATAAATATTTTGTAAAGCTCATTCATACAAGTTTATTGGGTACAGAATTTTCCTCTTGAATGTAACCGCAAATTTTAATTTCGTCGCTTGTGCTCTTAATTTAGTTCGCTATTTCCGTGCTCTTTCATATAATACACGTTTAATATACGTTCTTACATATGCATATTAAACGTACCTCCTTTCTGGTTAGTATGATAAGGAAATATAGGAGGAAAAAATAGTAAGTTTCTAAATGTGTATTTGTAACAGTAGATTTGAAAATTGCCATGTTGGTTCCCCGTGGAGTAAAATGGGGCCACTCCATCTCTTCCTGTGGGTGTCGTTAAAGGCGACATGGGATAGGGCTGTACTCCGGTAATAGGCTCGCTCCCTATTACGTGGCACCGAAAATCATAGTTGGCGAAATGTAGGTGTTTTCACACTTCTGCCTACCCCTTTGGATTTAAAGGCGTGAGTAAATAAACGGGGCTATTATATCACAGAGGTAGCAAACAGTGAGTGTTATACGAAAAATTGCAACTCTGGAGGTGGCTATACCCACCTACTATTGGGAAATTGGGAAAAAATGAGAAGAAGGAGGTTGCCAAAAGGAAATGTAGGAAACTAATGAGGCAGCCAATATTACAATAAACTATACTTGTTCTTCAAATTCAAATTACTAATCGGGAATACTAGTAATTTCGGTTACTAGTAGTCGTTTTAAAACAAAAACTATACATTCACACCTACATATAATTACGATTAGGCAGAGGTGAATAAATACCCGCGTTTCACCAATCATTGTATTCGGTCCGACGCAATAGGGGGTGAGCCTATTGCCGTATTCCGGGCACTATTGTTTACTCAAGCCATACGTATGAGTCTGGGCGGATGTCTGATGTGAAACTTCCCTATCCCTTTGTAGCTTTGCGCGACACCGCATGGAGGAGATGGGGTGGCCCAAATTCTACTCTACCGATAACCAAGCGGCCAACAAACTATTCAAAAACAATAAAAGATGTAAAGTTCACAACAAAAAGTGATACAAAACCGAAATACGCAATTTAGTTTCATTACCTACTACCACAACGGCCTAATTAAAAATTGATTGTAACTCTAAAGCCTGCAATACATGACGAGGTCGATCGCATCAGGTCAAACTGTGGCAGTTTGACCTGATCGGATTAGAGCAAATACACGATAGAATCACATCAGTTCATCCGGGTTCGCTGCAAGTAGTGATCGTAAATTATGGACGAATGTGAATTATTGTGTTAGGCTGTCTTGGCATTAATACACACAAAAAAAAGGAAAAAAAGAACACTGTGGGTTAAAAAGTGGCTTCGACAAAGGGACCATTATTCCCACATAAATCTTTTACAAGAGCTAAGGTTTTACCCAAAGGACTGGTTTAATTATCTTCGCATGGACGAGGAAGTATATTTACAGTTACTAAATTTGGTGGCGCCATTGATAAAAAAATTGAACTCTCCCTCACGAGAGCAGAACTGCATAGGGAGAACTGAACTGATCTGTCAATACACGATCCGTTCAGTACTTCCGTTCAGATGGATGTGATTGAATTGTTTCAGTCGCTCCGGCCGACTGACGCGAGCTTATCTTCAGGCCACATAACACACACACGATGCGGATTTGCATCCGGTCAGTTAGACCTGAAGGCAAAATTGTTCGTATATGGTAGGCTTTAGTATTCGATCACAATGTGCTAAAATGGCCCCATTAATTATAACAGTTAGTTTTCCAATAATTGCTTCGCTACTTGACAACTCTCTAATTGGAAGTAGGTCCATACTTCCCGTGCTTCGACTTTTTCCATTGACTTGCCTGTAAAGCTTTTGATTTTCTTTAATGAACAATTTTCAATTGCTTTCAGAAGCCGCTTCAGCTAAATAAAAGTCTAACTTAGGTTAACCTCATGAGTTCTAGATAAGTTTTCTATTTTTATTTATGGTTTCATAGCAAAACATCAAATAATTTAGGCAAATGAAATTGCTTTAGATTTTTTACTTAATTTTAATTTAGGGTCTTTGAAATTACTTTTTATGTCATCTTGACTGAGGTAACCTGATTCCATCAAAAATATTTCAATCTGATATACCTATATAAAATTCTCGTGCTAGAGTATTTGTTTGTAAACTCCTTCGAAACGGTTTTGCGATTCTTTTGAAAATTTTTGTAGGTACCTACGTCTGAAAATCGAACTGTTATTTACTTACTTTTTAAAACCCTAAGTTATAGGGTGGCCCACTCTAATTCTCCTTTGTTTGGTAAACGTCACCAAAAGATGTACCTATTTGGAAATTTTGTACTTTTCTTGCTTTTGCAGCAGCAGTGTGATTGCTTTCATTCTGTAATTAAATTTTATTTATCGTTTCCGAGATTGATTCACAGCTCGTGGTTTGTTCCGAATGGTATTTTAATTACATTGCTTGGTGATTCGTAAGTTATATTAAGCTTTTGAAACCGTTCCAGGATTTTCATTAATTAATTTGTAAGTTTTATAATTTTCTTCGAGTGGGCAATGTGAATAAAACTTACTAAACGAAGAATACATTTTTCAATGAATTACTTCAATGGATAAACTGCAGAATACAATATATAAGATACAAGAATACTGCTGCTGCTACAGCTTGCTCGACTTAAAATACACAACAATTAAAATCAAACATATGAACACAGGATCGATTGAAATCTGTATACTGATCATTTTTATACTGTGGCCTGGTACATCACAGAAAATTACTATAAATAATACAATAAAACGTTTTTCATGTTCATCCAAGAACTAGATAGTTTATAAAAAATCTAAGCACACCATATCCCACCATTATGTCAAGGACATGAATTATGGAGCTTGGTAATAAACTAAATGATACGAAGTATTGAGTCATGTAACAATATGTTAACAATTTGTTTAGTGAACGTTATTCATTATTATTAAAATATTTTAAATATTACACAATATATTATAAAAATCGCGGTATATAAAAACTTGAAGATGTGTATACATTTTTAAGAATAAAGAAGAGAAATAGAAATAATAAGATCCTAAGCGAAGATCTTGACAAGAATATGACTACGCAAAATATTAATATCGGCGAAGTATGCGTTGTACGTTGCCAAGATATGGAAGAGAGTAGCCCGTACGCCGGTATTCGTTTTGCAGCCTTATATTATTGCAAAGCGAGCAACGAAAATATATCGCACAAAGCGACTAAGATATGGGGCTGTTCTCAATCCGACAGTAGGTAAACATACAGTGAAAAAGTGGCAATAAGCTGACCCTTTACTATTTAAGTTCCTACAATAAAGCATAATGAAATGTAAACCTGTGTTAAATATATCTGAGATAGACGGATAGACAGACGAAAAACTTGATACAAAAGTCTTGTTCTTCTTCATCTTAGCGTTAATCCCAGTCGCATCCGAAACTTTCACTTCGGAGTCGGGGGTCCACTTTACCAGTCCAACTGCGGATTTGGTTGAACTTCGATATTTTCCGTGAAGCGATTGCCATCTGACCTCCACAACCTAATGGCGATATAGAAACATTGCAGCTAGACCAGTTGGGAATTTTTGAGCTCCATCTACCCGTAACGATTGCCATAGATGTTCGTATGGCAACCGGGACCGACGACGGCTTAACGTGCTCTGGTCGTGCCGCGGAGCACGACCAGACCAATGCAAATACTCATATACATGCATAAATATATTTGCACTGGCCGCATTCATTACCGCCACGCCACAGACGCTTGATTCAAATCAAAATGATATAATTACAATAGTCTTTTCAGGTTAATTTATTCAACAACAGCCTAATTAGAATTGATTGAAACTCGAAGTGTTCGATCACAGTATGCTACAATGATTCAATTAATTATATCAGTTAGTTTTCCAATATTCAAGTAATTGTTTCGCGACTTCCCACCTCACTCACTTGAAGTCGATATCTTCTTCCCACGTGCTAACTTTTTCCATTGGAAGCTTGGTTGCTTTTCCTCAACGAAATATTTTCAGTTTCTTTTCAAAGCCATTTTCACCAAATACGAGTTTCTAATTTGGTTAGATATCTCGCGAGTTCCATATATTCCATTCCTTTATCGTAATTGTATAAAAGTGTGTTCACTCTAGATTTTTGCTAAGGTATTCCATTTTAAATTTAAATTCAAGTACTTGGTAAATGTAGCAAATGAATTAGAAAAAATCTTTAGGTAAACCACCTTTAAAATGTTTGAAATTATTATCTTAAATCGACTTAGTATAGGTGTTTTAATTGCTGTCAGTTCTTTGAAATTTCTATCAAGTTACAAGGACACTTACCGGAGTGGAAATTTTCTTTTAAAACGTAAACAGTAAAATTTAATTGTAAGTTTATTGGAAACCAATTTATTCTTTTAAAGCTTTAAATAAAAGTCCAGTAAAAGCTTAATAATGAAATAACTAACGCCGCTTTTAGTAACAGTTGAAGTAACAAGCGTATTATTGAAACGAATGCTTACCCAGTTACATACTTACTTTACTGTATGAATGTCTTTTGCGTGAAAAGTTTTGCTTTTGTGATAATATACCAAGAATACAACGTAAATAATCTAATACTAGCTGTTGCCCGCGGCTCCGCCCGCGTGGAATTCGGATTCCGTACAAACTTTTCTTTCGTGCTAAAATTGCCTCGGATACCATCCCCGTCAGCCATCAGGAGTGCCATGTGGAATTCGGACCCACTAAACAGCATGCCGTCGCGGGTCTTCAGTTGCTGGAGTGTAAAATTGCCTAGGGCATTTTCCGCACCCCCCGGCTGACCCTGGGCCATCTACAATTTTAAGATGGCCCTCTCAGAAGTGGGAATCACGATGTCCCATCGAATTCTGGAAAGGGAGGAGACGGGCGTGAAGGGATGACAGGAGGCCGGACCTATAATCCTCACGTCCGCGCTCGGTGATCAGCCCTTCCCTTTCCTGCTCTCTACTGGGCCTCCTCGTAGTCAGAGGGACATGTGGGAAGCCTTTGAGCAGCCCTCTATAGAGCTGCTCCCGTTGCTGTATGTATTTGCCGTAGGCGGTAGCGCCTCCCCTGGGTGAGGGGCGTTAATGCCTCCGTTACCCAGGATGCATCACATGGAGGTTCCAATCCCGCATTCGGATCCCGTTACCGTTGCATCTTGTGTTCAGCTGACCTTCCCTGTCTTCGCTCGTGAAATACTTCGAACACCCGTGGTTGCACCCTTTTAGCCCATGCCCGTAATAATAATTAGTTTTCAAATAATGTATGGTAATTTACCGGATTTATTGACATTATAATTTCGTAATATCTTTTGAATAGAACGTCCGATTTCAATAATTCAAAAAGTAATCAACAGGTATTGAAACAATCTTAAATACCAAACGATTTATTTAGATAAGAATTAATATAAAGGTATAGATTCCGTGGTCTGACTTTGATCGGCATTTCGGCTTGAATTTATATCGTCGCGCGTTACTTTCATACTGCAATAGATTCTAAAATATTCATTATAATTATACAGTGTAAAGGGCAATTTTGATCTACATTAAATGTACAATGTATCTAACGTATTTAGTCAGATAAGGCTTAACACTATATTGTTAAAAATAGCTTCGAAAATGACACATATTTTTTTTATAATTTGTAAAAGATAAAAATGGTTATTGTGAGCTACCCTTATTAGATAGACATATGCTGTCGCGGACTTTTATGTAGACCTTTTTAAGTTATACATTTCTACAGTACATTATTTTGTTCTATCTTCAATAGTTTTCGCAGCGTACGCGATGTAAGGAATTTTTTGGTCATTTTTTTTACACCTTGGGTTACATTATTGAAGTTTTATCCAGGATCCCTATTTTTTTGAAAATTAATTATAGCCTATGTTAGTCAGTGATAGTGCAGCTTTCTAATGGTAAAAGAATTTTTAAAATCGGTTCAGTAGTTCTTGAGTTTACTCGAATACAAAAATACAAATCTAATATTAGTAAAGAATGTATGGAAATCTGCCCGATTTATTGACATTTATGCTCACTGCTCCGCTCCCTTTAGTAGTAGCGTGATGTTATATAACCTATGTTACTCCCAGATAGTGTAGCTTTCTATAGGTGAAAGAATTATTGAAATCGGTCCAGTAGTTTCGGAGCCTATTCGTTACAAACAAAAAAACAAAAAAACAAACAAACAAAAAAACAAATCTTTCCTCTTTATAATATTAGTATAGATATAGATATAAAAATCAATGCCACTTTTCGTTGTTATTTTATAACTCAAGAACGGCTGAACCGATTTGGCTAATTTTAGTCTTAAAATATTTGTGGGTGTCCAGGGAAGGTTTAACGGATGAGAAAATAGGTGCAGCGGGAACAGGAAAAATATAGCGGTACGAAGTTCGCCGGGACAGCTAGTATATAATATAATGCATTTCCATTTTCTCGTTTTGGCTGCAAAATTATGAGCATTTTTATCTCACTTTACATAGCAAAATAGTTTTTGTAAAAATAAAACCGTAGTGTAATGATTTACTTAAAGACGAGTGATATTTTTTTATTTCTTTTTTAATATTAATCGAAATGTAGTATGAAGCCAGAATATTCTAAAACCTATTTTACCAATTTAAAAAGGGCTTATTGGATAAAAAAATAATAGAGATCCGATTCTCAGCACTCCATGGATTCACCGTGCGGTCGCCGGGTCCATAGCGTGATACAGAGAGGAACACCGTGACGGTGACTGGGACTTGCGACCCAGATGTAGGTTTAGGGTGGCCACCTTGTGATGCATCAGCGCTCACCTCCACCATCAGTAGTGTTCCCCCCCCTACCTATCCAAATTTGGTAAGATCCTATCAATGCCGCTTTTGATATTCGATTTAGTAAAGAGCTTACTGAAGCTCTTGGCAATCCGAGGTCTTTAAGTAAGTTGTACATAGATTTAGCTGGAATTCCCCTTGCTCCTACTTATATGGCGTAGAGTTTAACCACGTAGCCGTTTTTGGTTAACTCGTTAGTCAAGTCAAAGTATTTGGTTGTCTTTATAGCGTGGTCTTTAGGTATATTAGTTTCCCACGGTACTGTGAGTTCTACAAGCACTGCACGCATCATTCAAAAAAATCGACGATTCTCCGTAGAGGTTCTCCACGTTTCTGAAGTCGGTTATAAAATAATTCAAGGTTAATTTTTGTTGGGATCTGCTATATCAAGTTCTCGTATAGGTACTTTTGATATGGATCACACACTGGACGTACCCTATCTCACAACAACTTCACTTTAAAACAGGAGATAGTCTCTTTCAAACACTGGCCATTTCATGTGGTTTACTCTCATGCCACCGCAAGAATCATTAGGGATTCAGATCAAGGGAATTGTTACATTGATGTATAGTGTCTTGTGACACGGTGGATAGGGTCTGGGATACTCATGTTGGATTTTTACACAGGTTCAATAATTACGTGGGACCTAATAAAATTATTGGTGAAATGGGGGTGTTAATTCACCTCTGCCCAACCCTCCCGGGTTGATGGCGTGATGGTATGTATGTAATAGATTCAATCATTTATTGTTCACAGCATCAGGGGTTTTCTTTTTTCTTTTAGGAGATGTGGTATTGCTTTAGGCTTAGGTTTATTTAAAGCCTAGCATCGAGCAGGCAACATTGTTGCCCGTCATGCTGGGCAACATTGATGCAAAATGTTGTTTAAGAAAGACACGCAACAACGCGAATCACAGTTCTGTTGTCTGTCATTCAAAATCACTATTATATAAAAAATAGTTTACTATTACCAAAATACATTGTAGATAATACTATTTTAGATTTGCAATTTCATTATCTAATTGAAATATCTGAGATATTACGTTTATTCCTTTACAGGTTGTACCTTTGTAAAAAATACCGAAGGTTTGATATTTTCCTTGTCCCTATTTTTATATCGACTACAAGCCAGGATTAAAAATAGTTTACTATTACTAAATTACATTGTAGATTACTATTTTAGATTTGCAATTTCATTATGTAACTGGAATATCTGAGATATTACGTTTATTCCTTTACAGGTTGTACCTTTGTAAAAAATACCGAAAGGTTGATATTTTCCTTGTCCCTATTTTTATATCGGCTACAAGCCAGGATTAAGAACAGCTATGGAGCCTCTTCAAAAATTCATGTATAAAAATCTCGCAGAAAATAAAAGTAATAGGAAGGTTTTTTCCTTATGATTTTACCACAAGCAATATAATATAGCTTCAGTGATGCGGGCTGATAGGCAAACCTATATTAAAGACAAACAAAAAGCTTTAAATTTAGTCGATCTGTTAGATTATTTATTTGGTTTAAAAAGGATAGTTTATTTCTGAGATCTATAGAATAAAACATAAATAGTACCTACTAAATGAAATTAAAACGAGTTACTATTATTACTAAAGTAAACTGATTATACCTATTATGAAAGAAAGAAAAGGAATATAATTCCTATGCTGGGAGATAGTTTTCGAAATGCTTAGATATATTTTATATTTTCTACAGATATTTCTATAGAGAAAGTTCCCGTACGGGTAAAGCGAGCGTTGTGCTCATTTTGTGCTCTTTTATAGTCCGATGGCCGATACGATTTGTTAACCGACGACAGAATTCGTTTACAGCCATTGTAATTATTGGCGATTAAAAAGAGTGGCTATGAGCTTTTATTGCCAGATTCGTTTCCCAGAGCCGTTGTCTGTTTGGTACTGTAAAATCTAAATGAATAAATAAATAAGTATTTGGGTTTCATTATTAGTTAGGTATTGTGTTTTGGTGTCACATTACGCCACTAAGTGCAAATAATAATTCAGAACAAGAAAATATAAAAATACAGAAAAAAGTAAAAGCAGAGCTACGCAGTAACCTGACTTGGTTATAAAAAAAAGAATAAAATTATAGTCTTAAACAGATTATTTTTTATTTACTTTTAATAACGATGTTTTTAAAAAAGTTTTTTTTTTTGTTAAAAATAAACCCTGTTTTATCTCTGTAAAATAACTTTGAATTTCAACGTAATGGTATTGACGTAGGTAATCCGACAATATTATGTAGGCAAAAAAATAGTTTCTTGACTTTGAAATTTGCCGGCTTGTTCAACATTTTGCTGTCCATTTTCCTTAATTACCTCTCGTACTTTGGCTGTTAAACAAGACAAACACAAGGTTGCTATAAATACCACAATATTGACTCCCAATCTCTCCAAGGTGTTTCTTAATATAAATATCTTAAAGCTACTTGAGTAGCTATAAATAAAGGCTCAATCTGCCGTTCTCGCGATTATTTTGATACTAAAAATAATTAATATTTTTTTGTTTAATGTTTTCAGTACAAATTTGAAAATGACTTTATTCGACGAAATGAATAAAAATTAGTCAGCTACAGTTATAAGTATTTCTTGTACATTTGGCTTAACAATTTTATACTTTTTACAAAGGAAAGTAAAGGAATGTTAAGAGAAAGGTTTGGAATGTTACTTACTAGCCACATAAGTACAAGCGAAAGTAATTTCCAAGATTCTATCGTTGATTGCATAAATATGTTAGTAAAACATTACCTGCCTAAAAAGAAAAATCAAAAAACAAGATTCTTCGAGAGCACCGTTGCGTGCACGATTTTGTTAAAAAAACGCAGGAAACGCCGCATTTTTTCAGCAAAGTGGGGTAAAGATAAACAGACGTGTTTTCCTTGTAGCTAAACATTAGCAGGCAATGTGTACGTGGAGCTACAATTTCACGGGCGTAGAACACTTTCCGCTATGAGATAAATCGCAAACCAATGAGCATAATAAATTACAGGGTGTTTGTTATTCAACTTCCAAGCAAAAACAATTAAATAAATCAATGTGTTTCGTAGAATATTGTTACATAATTTATAGCGTCTGAAGATCCTATTAATATAATAAATGTTTAATATTTGTGTACTGTAATTTGGATGTTTGTTACTCAATCACACTCATATAGCTGAACAGATCCAGCAAAAATGATATACAGGGATAGATTTACAGTGTGGAATAACGCAGCTGCTTTTTATCCCTGTCAATAAATTAATTAGCCTATTGCAGTCCATTGCTGGACATAGGCCTCTCCTAATGTGCTCCATTGCCCCTACCCTCCGCCTTCCGTATCAAGTCCATTCCAGCCACCTTTTTCAGGTCATTAGTGTATCCTGGGGGGACATCCTACGTGTATTACCTTTGTTAGATATTAATTTAACTTTTCCATACACATATTAGTATTTTACCATTTAGGTTAAGGCAATTAAATCACAATTAGTCTTCTCTAAATTAATTTTCAGTCATAAGCGTGTAATTTGTTTTAGTACGAAATTGTGAGGTTTTGTTCTAATAACATACATAGTTTAAAAACAATTTCAGCTCATTGAACTACGTAGTTATTTATAATTCATAGGAAGTTCCGACCAACCAATCTAATTTACGGTCTGATAAATCCCAATGTAATAAGTTTCCATACTAGATGAGCGCCTAGCAACATACTACTCTCTAACATCTGTGTATGGAAGCTTTTGGATGAATTCTGTTCATACAAAATAACATAAGCTTTTTCAGAATAATAAATTGACAATATGTACACACTCTGCTTTTTTTGCTTACTCAGAAAACATGATTATTTATTTATCAATGGTTCTATTTTTGAGGAAAATCCTTTTACTTTAGAATACACACACACACACACACACACACAAACACACACACACAGTATTATCACAAGGGATCGACTTCATTATGAAAGATTATATTTAGAATGTGGTGTTATTTTGAACAATCCATACTACGCTTTCATGTCTAAACCACTGAACCGATTTTGATGAAATTTGGTATAGAGGTAGATTAAACCTCGAGAAAGGACATAGGCTATGTTTGGTCGCGATAACCGACATCCACGCGGGCAGAGCCGCGGGCAAAAGCTAGTATTTTATAGTTTCTTGTCACAAAATGGTTGTACGGGAGAATTTGGAATGCTCAAGATGTGGCTCGGTAGGTCAGTGGTCAGAGCAACCTGTAAGGGATTGATGCCGGGTTTAAGTCTTGTCTGAGCATTTCACTTTTTCCCATCTTATTCGAAAATCTAATATTTTATAGTTTTTAGTTTGATGGTTAATAAATAATATTATTTGAACCATTGAAATGATCTGACTAATGTTTAAATAATAGTTTTCATTTAATAGTTTTCCCAAGCGACTACAATATGGGGTTCTTCAAGAAGGGCATTAGAAAGTTTCTTCAGGGTCGGCAGCGCGGGTGCGACGCCCCTGGTGTTGCATACGTCCATAGGCCACGGTGACCGCTTCCCATCAGGTGGGCCGTGTGCTTCTCTGCCAACTATGTGGTATAAAAAAAAATAGTGTCCATGAATTTGTAAATTATTGTTATTAGTAATAATATTTATGTTATTATAGTGAATCTCTTACCATTGTTACATGTCCTCGTGATTCATTTCTTCAGGTCATGTGCCAGCTTGGGTCAATCAGTAGAAAGTGAAATGAAAATAAATAGTTGAAAGTATAATATTTATTGATACCAATCATATAATTCCAAAATATTGTTATTTTACAGTAAATGAGATATTTTTGAAGAAAGTTCCTATGGTGTACAATAAAGAATATTGTATTGTGTATTGTATTTAGCTGTTGCTGGAGTTTTGTCTTGTTATATTTTTGATCTATAATAAACTGTGAGCTTCACCTGAAAAATAAATACAATAAATTATTATTATTTAATTACATAGGTATGAAACAACATGAGAGTTTAATGTTTAAAGCAATTAGTATGCTAACTATTCAAATCCACTATGATTGAAAAAGTGAAATGCTCAGGCGGGACTTGAACCATACATTGTTTCTAATAGTTCGTACGACTATCGGTAGATGTCTCCTATTGTCGTCCCAAGATGGCTGTATACGAGAATTTGGAATGCCCAAGACTCGGTTGCTCAGTGGCCAGAGCATTCTCTTTGTAAGAAGCGTCGGTAGCTTAGTGGTTAAGGAGTCGGCCTTACGATCGAGAGGTCCCGGGTTCGAATCCTGGCCATTACACTACCGACGTGAACCCACTCCTAGCACAAGCAATTTAGCTTAGTTGGAGGGGTTAACGAGAATATTAGTAATTTCGGTTGCTAATATTCTTAAAAAAAAAAAGAGACTGGACGCGAGTTCAAATCCTGTCTGAGCATTTCACTTTTTCCAATCTTAGTCAAAAATAAAAGGTTTTATGGTTTTTAGAAGAAATCTGATTATTTTTTAATTGCGTAAGGTGTTGCATACGTCCATACGCCACGGTAACCACTTTCCATCAGGTGGACCGTATGCTTGTCTGCCACCTATGTTGTATATAAAAAAAAAATATAAATAAAAATGTTTTACGAATATAATATCTATAGTAATTTTACCTATTGGCTGCAGTTAATAACACTGCATTTGCCCGCCTCCACAACTGGACGAACCACGGTAGCCGTGAGCCCTGCAGCACTCATGTTGTTCAGGCACAGAACGCCTGCAGACCTGGTCACAGGGTCCAACATGGACTGCATTAGCAATATCGACCGTGATAACCATCACACACGCAGCGATCAGAAGTAAGATGGCGAGTTTATTGGCGACGGCCATTGTTGCAGTTGAAATTATTTGATTGTTTCTTGAGAAGAATATTCTAAGAAGACACAAACTGTACTGATGCTACATAAAACTTTTTCTTATTTATAAGCCTACAGCTTGAGGAAATTAGATCAATGAGTTATATGTGTCATTGTATGCGTCTTGAATATTTATGACATTAATCAATTTCCTTATGAAGTAAGTGCAATGATTCGACATGTAAGGAAAGTTCGAACCAAGAGATCCGATTCTCAGCACTCCATGGATTCACCGTGCGGTCTCCGGGTCCATAGCGTGATACAGAGAGGAACACCGCGACGGCGACTGGGACTTGCGACCCAGATGTAGGTTTAGGGTGGCCACCTTGTGATGCATCAGCGCTCACCTCCACCGTCAGTAGTGTTCCCCCCCCCCCCCCCCCCCCCCCCTACAAAGATTAGTGCCTCGAGCACGAAAAATATTCGAATTCGTAACGTAAATGTATCGAGACAACGGAGCATTACGATTGGCTGCCGGCCTACGTGAACCTGTGTGTGTGCGAAGCTTACGAATCGCAATGCTCCGTTTTCTCGATACGTTTTACGTTACGAATTCGAATGAATTTCGAGCTCAGGTACAGGTACATGAGCATAATCTTATGAATGCTTATGCTTATGTGCCTGTTTCGTTTAAAATTTAATAAAATTGAAGTTATCAATTTGTATGTATAATATTCTACTAGTTGAGGCTCTATCCGGAGGGGTATCTTCGTAGCTCATAGGACAGGTTTTATGTTTGAGCTTTCTAATAAAAAAATCCGCATTGAACTCCTTTGACTAGTTTTTCCACCTCTTGCGAACAAAAAAACATGAAAAACCGATCTGATGCTGATAGTACTACCTAATAGTTTCTGTACAAAAAGTAATGATACCTAATTATATCAGCATATCACTCAAAGTTAGTCACGATTAGAATGTTAAGGTCATATTTAACCTATATTAGTATGACGTTTAAGGATAGTGTTTATTGTTCTGGAAAATAACGATACTTTTTATTTACAACTTATTTTCCTTATTGTTTATTAATATGCACCGCAAGTAATTACCTGCGGTTAGATAACTCACTTTATAAGTCATCTCCTACCAGGTCAGTTTGTACAATCATCCTCTTAGCCTAACTAACTTGACTTTCCAGTCTATCTGTGATGTATCTGAACTTCGGTATTTTTACCCGACTGCCAAGAAGGCTTATGTTTTTTGAAGTCAGCCCTTAGATTGTTAACTTATATATGCCTTTCCACAAACCAAAAATTATTATATAGGTTTTATTTTCTTTACAATATGTTTGTTCCAAGAACCCACTTCACAAATAAACAATGATCAATATTGTAGCATTTTTTCTAATACTAAACATACCTACAGCCCATGATAAAGAGCCCGTTTGATAGCAATAGGTTGGCCCCCTATTACGTGCGACAGAAATCGACCACACCTACGCATAAGGTCGAAACGCTAAAAAGCTGTTTTTTCAGGAGAGCCGTTTTAAGATATTTTCTTGTCTAATTCGATTTTTTAAATCTTTTTCACCGATGTTTTTGTGTAATGTTATGAATAATTGACATAATAATATTGTGCCGAAATATGGATTTCATAAAAGTCATATTTACGAAAATATAGCCTTATTTAGTGAATTACGACCTTATACGAGTAGTCCAAAGGTCGTATGTCATTGATATGACCATATGCCGCTATTCAGACCAATTTAAACAACACGAATAAGGTCGTGTGTTTAAGTTACGACGGTATACCGCGTAGTATTTCACGTGGCATACCGTTATACATCTAAGAAAAACAGTCGTATCAGGGTATCACACAATACAAAACTGCAATAATGCTTGTTCAAATCATACACAATGTTTGTTCTCTATAAAGATCCCTGTAATATTATTTTTTATTGATATAAAACATAAAATTTAACGGAACTTCTCTGTGAGTCTTTGCTTGAAAAATAAAGATTAATTAATAATAAATGATAATGTAGTACTTATGATATGAGAACAACTTTATTCCAATTTACTCGTATTAAAAAAACAAATGCAAAAAAAGTAGTTACATTTTGTGAATTTTGGCATTTAATTAGGTACCTATATTAGGTGAGCGTCTATTGCTCTAATATTTTAGACACGTGTTGGAATAAAAAAATCATACTTATATTTATATGAATTTTTTATAACTATAATGGATGCGGAAGGCGGAGGATCGGCAAACGTGGCGCACATTGGGGGAGGCCTATGTCCAGCAGTGGACTGCAGTAGGCTAATTGATTGATTGATAACTATAATAACCTAATTCTTGAAAATATAGAAAAATGGGAAGTTACCTGTAAAACTATTTTAAAGGTTACCTAACAGGAATCTAACAGGTAAGGACAGGAGTCTAACCGTATTACACAAACAAAATTATTCAGATAAATCTAGTGAAATTTTACTGTGGACCGAAAGTATGCTACTCGCGTGGATTACTATCCTTGCCTTTACGTTTTTAATTGACGTCAAAAAACATGTTGTTGTAGTGCATTATTTTGAGGATCAAAATTACTTCCTCATTACACACAGATATACCTCAGCCTCTACGACGTCAAACTAGCTCGTTTTGGGTCTACCCCTTACCAGAACCCAGTGAAGGAGCCATTGCCAGTTATTTGTTTCCCACGTTGCTTGGCGGTAGCCACAAAACATAACCGTACCAGCAAAGAAGACCTACCGTTTTATCTGGGATGTCACGTATATGAAATCAGCCGTGGATACGGGAGTACCTCACGCGATCATTATGTGTGACTCCGTACATCCAACGCAGTATTTTTATCTCCATGACGAGCAGCTCCTGCTTATATCACACCAGCAGCAGCCATATAGAAAGATAGACCTAATGATCCCTTATAAACGTTGATCAATACTTAACAAATAATTAAAATAAATGTAGCTCATGTAATAGGTAAAGGAACAACATAAAATTGGTCCAAAAGTCCTGAATCTAACAAAACTTTTAAACTATTTTAGCAACGTATACACCATGCTTTCTTGCAATAATAATTTAACTATAAAAAGCAAATACAGCAATGTCAGTTTCTGTTGGATTTTGTAAACCTAATCATTCGACATCATTCTTTGGATAAAATTAGCAAAAATTTTGCGCGTATAATAATATTTAACCGGGACCAGTAACTTTTAGGGCATGTTAAGACCTTCAGAAATAGGTCCAGTTTACTCCAACCAATCTTGAGAAACAGATCATTTACCTAAGTACCAATTTTTTATAATGTTTGAACTATTCTCTTCCCTATTGAAAGAGTGTAATGGTATTTTGTTTTAAAGATGAACACCTTAAAAGGTATATCCGAGTTAGATTTAGTAAAAGGTACGATTAACAATGTAATTTCATTACCTAGAATGATACCCGAGTTGTAGTGGTGTACATTTTCATATAATTATCTGTATTCCTTTTGCTATTAATAGTCCATCTTCCTTGTTACATTATCCTAATTTTAGAAGAATTTTGCCCAGAAATTGAACATGGTAGTGCGCGCTCCATTTTTACTCAAATAAATGCACTTTCCTCAACTATTCAAATATTTTAATTTCATATTTTTGTAATCTTTACGTTGATTCACTGTTATCAGACAAACAAACTAAAATATTCTGATTCAAAATGGTAGTGAACTGTGTACTGGCTCTCCTAACACTGATTGATGATTAAAATCTGAAACTCAGTTTCAAGTGCCACCGGTACTTCGAACACATAGGGAAATAATGATTATTGACATACATTGTACAATATCTACGAAAAAGTAAAATTTTAATAGTATTTATGTGAATTATTAAAAAACAAATAGCAGTATCTTTAGTATGTAACATAGCATACAGTCTTATCTTTGTGATACGCCTATATACGCTTGTATAATTTAAAATTACAACAGCGCATATGGCCGTAAGTATAAGTTACGACCCCAGGTGTAATATTTTTGAAGAGTATAAAGTCGTAACTAACCACAAAATATGCTAATAGACTGTCACATAAAGTCGTAACATCCATGTTACGACGTTGTGCGTTGGAACCATGTGTCATACGACGTCGGAACTCTGTTGAGTTTGACCCATGCGCAATCAACTGATCGGCGCATATGATTGTAACTTGCAATGCCACTGTATGCGCGGGTGTGTTTAAAAGTTACAACGGTTATCGATTGAAAATCTCCTTATTTATTGACATTTTAAAAATTCTGTCTTCATGAAAAGTTAGTATGATATAATATTGTTCTGATGGCACAAAAATCTCAATTTGTGAAAAAATCGCGTTACGACTTAATGCGTAGGCGTGGTCGAAATGAGGGTGTTATTACATCTCTTTGCGGACAGGCTTGAATATTATGTGTGTATATACTGTGGAGTGCCCAAGGACGATCTGTAATATTTTATGTAATAGGTGGTTTCATTTTATTTAAATAAAAAAGAATCAATTATTTAGAAAACAAAATAAAATATATTCTCATAAAATCTAATATAAAAATATTAATATGCGCTACTGTCAGTTCTCGTTCCAAGTTAAGGTGATAAAAGTAGTATTACATTTTCTCACTCGAAGCAAGTCACCTTGTCATTTATATCTCTAAGTTTGCAAACTTGTCAGTTTTGGTCGGAAGCGTATCCCTTCGGCTGATGTTTTCATTTGTCTTTCCGCTAGGGGAAGATGGCTTGATAATTAAATTGACGACGAAGGTAGATTACGGAAACGTAGTGTCTTGAACCTGTTTCCGACGTGTTTTGATATCTATATGATTTGGGCTAGACAGCATTCGAGCCGTGAATACATTGAAAATAGTGTTATTTCAAAACCATTTTCAAAGCTGACCACTGACCGTGTCCCGGTGGAGCCACCCCATCTCTTTCTGTGGGTGTCGTAGAAGGCGACTAAGGGATAGGGCTGTTCTCCATCTGACAATAAACATAAAGCCTATAACTAAGTGCCCACTTGACGGCAATAGGCTCGCCCCCTATTACGTGGGACCGAAAATCAAAGTTGGCGAAATGTGGGTGTTAATACACCTCTGCCTGCCCCTTCGGGGATTTACAGGAATGAGTATACCTATGTATGTATGTATGCATTTTTAAAGTGGGATTTCATACTGAAATTAAATTTTTATATGTTATTATGTTGTTAATTGGGCGCATTTAACACTTTATATTTATTGCAGTTAGTAAGAATTACTAAAGTACAATACCTACTGCCATTTATGAGATGTGGCATATTAATCAGTATTGTGTCTACAGGTCTGCACACAGTGTTTCGGGAAAAGCACGTGATAAGAATAGAAATGAAGCGTTTGTGCCAAATAATTTCAGCTTGACACTACCAATGGATTGTGCTGGGTAACAATATTCCTCATACGAAGTATCTATTGAGTTTGTTTGTTTGTTTGTTTGAATGGTCTAATTTCGGACGCGATTGGAAAAAAGTCTTTCTCTCTATTTGAGAGCCCAATTCTTGAAGAAAGGTTTAGACTATATTCTAGGTATGACCCTTAGGAACCAAGAAATAAGAAAACAGTACCAACAGAGTAGTAAAATAGAACCAAGTACGACGGGTGTTGGACAGTTAGCAACAGAGGTACATACATAATTTAAAAAAAAAACTTTCAAACTCAACGTACTCTTAGTACATACATAATTTTAAAAAAACTTTCAAACTCAACGTACTCTTAGTGTACCTTTAATGTTTCTATAAGTATGCTTCTTTCAAATAACGAACTGAACACATTAGCTGAAACACCTAATATTATATCTCTTATGGTAAAGCTCATTTCTATAAGTTCATTAGGTACAGTACCTCCTTGAATGTAACCGCGTACTCTAATTTTCCCCCTTGTGCTGTTAATTAAGTGTACCACTTACACACTACACAGTACAGTTCCGCACACTTTAACATTATGTATATTAAGTGTATATATTGTACGGGGTTCATGACTGGTATAGGCGGAATAACGCAAATTATACTAACAATAGTGAATCGCTACCTAAGTGCGCAAATATGAATTATATAATTATCAAGTGTATTATGTAGTAAGCATCGTATCGATTTTGATTAGCAAAGTACTCAAAATTAATTTAACAAATACAAATAATGTTAATACAAACTGTTTTATTGATTGTTTTATCGTCCGAACTAAAGTTGAGTACCCGATATCAGAACAATCAGTAAACAGGAAGAGGGGAATATCAAGGCATTAAGAACATTTTGAGTACTTTGCTAGTCAATACTTTGATAGATCTGATGCTGACTGTAAAACATGCCTTTCTACATACATATATAGATTTGTAGAAGAAATTATAACTGTTTTTACTTTCTTTAGCGTTTGTTGATAATGTTTTACTCTCACTCACGCAGTCGGGTAAAAGTAAAAAAAAACCCGACTGCTTGTTTGATCGAAACAAGTTTGATATCAGGCGGTAGTCATTTATTTTCTTTTATTTTATGATTTGCAAATAGGTACCCCTTGCTATCAACTTTATTTCGATTTTTTAAATTTAATGATTTATTTTATTATTGATATACTTAATGATACTGACATACCTACTTATTTTACTATCGCAAGTCTAGCACGACCAATAAGTACAACCATTTTGGCTGTTAGTGACGAACATTTATTTTCTAGATATATTAATTTGTATCAGTTAGTTTTCCAATAATTGCTTCGCTTCCCGTCAATTCTCTAGTTTGTTAGATAAAATTGAGGTTGGTACGTATTTCTTCCACGTTGATTTTACTTATAAAGCTTCCTTTAATGAACAATTTTCAATTTCTTCCGGAAGATGATTTTCATCTGATATCAGTTTCAAAATTATCTCGTTTCCTTGCGAGTATAATATTATATTGTATGGTTACAATTTGTGGCGTGGGATCACAAAATAATTTATTTTTCATAATACAAAATATAATGTAGGATCCACGTACAGTCAGCATCAGATCAATCTTGACTAGCAAAGGTATTCATAATGATCTTAATGCCTTGGTTTTCTCCCCTTCCTGTTGACTGATTGTTCTGATATTTGGTACACACCTTTAGTTCGGATGATAGTAAAATTTAAACCAATAAAAGTTTGGTCTTAACATCATTAGTAGGTATTTAGATTATTTTGAGTACATTGCTAGTAAAATATCGATCTGATACTGACTGTATGATGTTTTTACTATAACCACAGAAAAGATAATAGTACTAGCGTACTATAACTACAATAATGCAATGTGAGAATACTAAATAAATGATTAGGTATCAGACTTAAGATCCATTTACCATGTTTTTGATGAACTAAGTATCAAGGTTCAAGACTCGTTCTGGATTTCGACTCTACGAAATATAATAAAATTGGCCAAGTGCGGGTCGGACTCGCCCATGAAGGGTTCCGTAGTAACAAAGGCGAAAATTGCGGTTTATGACGTATTAAAAAAAAACTACTGACTGGATCTCGTTCGAACCAATTTTTAGTGGTAGTTTGCATGGCAATTTACATCATATATTTATCATTCTCTTATTTTAGAAGTTAGAGGGGGGGGGGGGGGAGGGGGGCACATTTTTCCACTTTGGAAGTGTCTCTCGCGCAAACTATTCAGTTTAGAAAAAAAATATGTTAGAAATATGTCAAAATTTAATGCTTTTTTTTATTTTTGTGTGAAATTCTTAATGCGCTTCACAGAATACATCTTCTTACCAAGTTTCAACAGCATAGGCCTTATAGTTTCGGAGAAAAGTGGCTGTGACATACGGACGGACAGACAGACAGACAAACGGACGGACAGACATGACGAATCTATAAGGGTTCCGTTTTTTGCCATTTGGCTACGGAACCCTAAAAAGGAAGCATAGTAACCGCTTTAAGAATTCATTTATCGAATGAAAAATGCTCTTCAAACATCTCAACTGTTTTAGTCTAGCCTTGTTACTTCTTTCTAAACAAATTAATGTAATACGTATTTAAGGACAACACTTCTCGGGCTGAGTGATGGGCTTATTATTCATGTACCTGTTTTAATTGTGTTTTAATGTTCTTTTTTTAATGTTAACTGTAAATAATTTGAGTCACATTTCGGTCTGATAAAGTGAATATTTATGCAGGGTAATAAAAACAAATGCTAATAAGAATCTTCAATTTGATATTGATATTGTGCAGAAAATCATTTGTGCCTTCTTTAAATCCTACTAATACTATAAATGTGAAACTATCATTGGATGAATGAATGGATGGATGGATAGATGGATAGATGGATAGATGGATGAATGGATCGATTTTTTTACTCGTTTACTTAGAACTAGGATTAGACGAATCCCTGCTATAGAAAACTAACAATAACTCTGCCTAACTACGGATTTGGCTAGACCTGGATATTATCCGTGAAGCGATTGCCATCTGACCTCCACAACCTAATGTTAACATTAGGCGACATCGAAGCTTTGCAGCTAGACTGTTGTTTTTTTTTTGGATTTTTTAGGGCTCCAACTACCCGTAACGACTGCAATAGATGTTCTTATGGCAACCGGGGCCGACGGCTTAATGTGCTCTCCGAGGCATGACCAGAGCAATGCAAATACTCATATTTCATGCACACAAATATTTGCACTGAGCGGGGATCGAACCCGCGCCTCCTGCATAGCGGCCGCGTTCACTACCGCTACGCCACGGAGGCTGTCTAAAAATTACGTAATATATGCTGTATTTTTTTTTATACAGTTAGAACCTATAGTTGTAAATTCAGAAAGCTGAAAAAGTTTTATTTGATTGTTTTCGGTAGACCTTACATTGGTGAACGTGTCCGGGGACCGAAAGTATGCCAATTCCGGGCAAACGATATACGGTGTTTTGCGCAGCTCATTTTTTGGGCTCTAATAATATAGGCTAAATCGGTCTTTCTTGGGTTGTTGTTTGAATTTTAATGTAAATGTGGAATCGTAGTCCACTGGTTCTGAACATTTTCTGAACAAAAAGCTGGGGAAACTTATAGTTGAATAATATATCTGTATTCGTATTGGGAGCATCAATGTGTATGAAGCTCCTTCAAGACCTTCAGTGTGATGTCAAGTAAGTTGGTACACCTGCTAACTATAGCCAAATCAAAAGGAGGAAAGGGGCAAGCGGAACCCAGGCTCCAAGGTGAAAGCCTTGGATACAAGATGATGATAATTTATGTAGTAATGAAACCTATCGAGAAGCGATGGATTAAGTGTGTGCTTGTTTGTCACTTCAGCAGTATAAAAAACAATTTAATCATAGTACAGTCACTCTTAGAATTAACTTCACATATTCTAAGTTAGATACCTATCACCTTAGCTCGCTTTAATAAAATTACGTAGATTACTAATACACATAATTTTTTTTTTTTTTTTCAACGTAAAGATTATTTATAAAATAAAGTATTTCAAAACGGGCTATTCAACACAAAAATATTGTTTTAATTCGAACCAGTAATTCCTGAGAATACCGTGTTCAACCAACCAAACAAACAAACAAACTTTCCAGCTTTATAATATTAGTATAAATGATTCGCCATCATTTTCAGCATTAAACTCTAACACTCTGTTATACTATAACATAAACATAACGGTGTTAAACTTTAATATATAATACCTACTACTATGTATTACACATAAACTATAGGAAATTTAATGACAGAAATCGTATACATAAACTGTGTACATAACTTCTTCTGAGGTCATATGATTAAATTCACGTCAAGTTTAATTATATTATAGTCCATGTGTCCTTGGATTAGTTGGGTGTCGTCCCGGAATTCAAATTTTCTGATATTAAGCCACGTTAAACATAATAATCCTTTGTCATACCAAAAGGACTAATATTACTATCTGAATATTTTTCAGTGACTACCTTCGAACAGATACTCCTAAACTCTAAATAAACTTTAAATAGTCGGTGTGTACATATTCTATGAATTTATTTACCTAAATGTGGGTTGAGTCGAGGTTGAGTCTCAGGCACTATACGACGGGCGTCTTATTTCAATAATATGCAAGTAAGCACCCGTCGGCTCTCGTTGACTTATCGTGAATGTGAAACCACTAGACTAAAAATATTTAAGTAAGTAAGATTTTAGGGCTTTCTATTGATATATCAATAACGATGATTTGAAGATATAAAATGTAAACTTGAGAGTAAGTATTAGTACTACATACGAATAAAACGAAAAATACGCATTTTTTGTTATTTGTACTAAAAAATTTGCTATGACATATCAAAATGTTGACTAATATAAAAAAAAAATAATTTCATAGGTACTGATTGCAAATCAAAAAAGAATTGAAATTATTTTGATGATGATTGAATGAACAGAATTTCTATTCGTGACTGTAATCGTGTTTCAATAATTTATAAAAGTTTGCATCCCGCATAAATTAATTTAGTATTTGCGTCATACTTGTTAAAACTGATGTTTTATACAATGTTTAGTTAGGACTCATGAGATAACAATTGGTATAATTATAATCTCAACATTATATGGTTATTTATTTTGTGCGATCAGACGCTCCACTAAATACTGCTATTATAGTCTCAACATATATCGACACCTCTGGGTTCAATTGGCGTATAAACCAAAACACGACTTTTCAGGAGAGCAAAAAAACGATTTTATTTTTAGAAAAAAAATCATAACTTTTTTATTTTAGAAGCTACATAAAAAATTCCAAGGAGAAAGATTCTTAGAATTTAGGGATGAAGAAGGCTAAATCATTCAATCATGTCTATCTTCTTTGGTTTGGAAGTTAGCATGGATATACGTCTTAGAAAATACCAATTTATGGTGTATACACCCCATGAAAATTGGATGAAAAACCAAATATGGATATAAGCTGTACTTATATCCATATTTGGTAAAATTAAGTTCACATTTACTGATGTAAAAGCACGTAACTGTAGATTTTTTTGCTGTAAAAACTATTTACTTTGCACATCAATAGAATTATAATTAATAACAACAATCTCGATACTGTTAGAATGTGGCAGAATTACATTAATATTAGTCTTACTACAGAATTGTGGTCGATATATACGAAATTAAACTACGAGAAACGAAATTAACTTAGTTTTATTAAATAATACAGATAATTATGGCACACATTATCAGTCATGATCAGATTACCAAACTAATAAAGGCAATTATTTAAATCTGTAGCTCTTCCACAGCCATCTCTCCTACACCGCGACTTCCTCGTACAACAGATTGTCCTCAGGGTCTTTGTCTTTAATTCAGCGGCACTTGAACAGAGCCTGCGCCATTTTGGCCGTGGCACGCGCCAACTTATAGATAAGCTTTTGCCCCTCAGACGATTCCAACTTGTTATATAGCGGTTGCAAGTGGTCTCGTTTGGCCCTGGCTACCGCTCTCCTGGTGGCGCGTTTTGCATCTTTGTACGCGTCGCGGTCATCGAAAGATTTGGACGCTTGCCACTTTTTTAAGGAGGGCTTTCTTCACCCTGATCTCTCTCTGCACTGTGTCGTTCCACCACCAAGTGTCCCTGTCATAGATGCGTCCACCCTTAGACGTACCGAGCACCGCCCTCTCCGCCTCAAGGATAGCTGCCTGAATCCTGTCCCAGCAAACCTGTACTGGTTCGTCTACAGCATCAGCGCACTTGTCACCGATAGCTGAGACGAGACTTTGGGACTTGGCTTCACCACCACCTGTTCTGCGTTGGCCACGCTCGGCACGTTTGTCTTTGAGTTTCACACGGAGGTCCATGACAAGGAGACGGTGTTGGCTAGTGAGACTCTCCGGGTATTACCTTGCAGTTGGCCACCCTGCTGATTATGCCTCTTAGTGACTAGGAAATCGATCTGGGTAACCGTGCTCTCCGCTCTTGCAGGTGACAAGAAGTTCGGCTTTCTTTTTGAAGAACCTGTTCACGACGGCAGTTCGGTGGCCGTACACGTTTTGAGGATGTGCTCACCCTCTGGGTTACGGCTACCGTGTCCAAAACCGCCGTGGGCATGTCCAAACTCCTCACACCTGTCACCCTCATGACTGTTCGTGCAGTGGTTTTACTTTAGCAGAATCGAGGGCCAGGGCCTCGATTCTGCTAAAGCAAAACTACCGTCATAACACGGACACTAATAATTTTTTGAATTTTTACCATTTAATTTGAGACTTTAAAGCAATGTATGTAAAATCTAAAATTAAATGGCCTATTGTAGAGTGAACAAAAGCGTGTAGTAAAAATATTGTCATTTAATTTTGGACGTTAATTCTATAGCAATAAAGTCTAAAATTGAATACCATTTTTTGCAATGGATATGGTTTATACGTCCATGTTATTTAAATGTTTGGATTTATGACCTCAATTTTAAATTACGTTTAAGAAATATATTCATTCGTCACGGCGTAAAAACCATTTACAATCAAGGCAGATCTTACGCCCCGGGTTGGTAAAAATCTTGGTCATAACGTCTTACTAAAAATTTAAAAAAGAAAAATTTGGCTGTTACATTAACATTTTATCTTTTTTGTGGTAGGATGATCTAAATTTTTTGGGTCGTAAAAGCATTTTTTTTGCGAATTTGAACATTTTAAATATACAGATCGATAGAGAAAAAAATTCTGAACAAAACGGTGTATATAACTCATTTTGGCCAAAATGGTTTATACGCCAATTGAACCCAGAGGTGTCGAATGATTGTTTATTTTGTGCGATCAGACGCTCCACTATTTACTGCTACATAATCTCAACATAATATTATTGTTTATTTTGTGCGATCATACGTACCATGAAGCTATTTATCATCATCACTACATATTATAAAACAAAGTCGCTATCGCAGTCTGTCCGTCCCTATGTAGGTATGCTTAAATCTTCAAAACTACGCAACGGATTTTGAAGCTGTTTTTTTAATACTCGTAGATAGAGTGATTCAAGAGGAAGGTTTATATGTATAATACATGCATAATATTGTAGAGAAACACTGATAAATTTAAAGATATAAATAAATACCACGCGGGCGGAAAATATGGCGATACGAAGTTCGCGGGGTCCGCTAGTCTAGAATAAAAAGTTGTTCCTGGTTTAATATTTTACCTGTTAAAACCCACAAGTCAAATGTGGTATGAAAATCAAATACTGAGAGAGGTTTAGGACAGACCTAAAAATGTATTGAATCTATTTTTAGGTTTAAAAAAAAAAGTTGCACCACTTTTCATCACGTGAAAATTATTTTTTGATTACCGAATCTCAAACTTCTCAACAGTAGTGTACCTACCTTTCAGTTTGAAGACAGATTTTACCTCCCATTTGTCCTATTGATCGTATTCTGGCTAATTTGATGTTTATTACACACCGTTGACAATTGGCACAGGTCCGTAATTGTAGATAACTCATCAGTCCCTCTAGACAAATGGCAATTCGTTGCTCGGCGTATTTTTTTTTTATTTTTTTTATTTTTTATTTTATACAACAGGTACAGAAACAGACATCAGATCACTATGACTATGATTCTACAAACTATACAACTTTATGATGTAATATGTAGTATGATGGAATAGAATGACAAATGTATAGGATTTGACGTTTTTGACATTCGTTGACGTCTGTCATATACGTCAAATTCCATACATTTGGCATTCTATTCCATCATACGCCGAGCAACGAATTGCCACGTGTCTAGGGGGGCAGGTGGTAAGTACTGGCCATGGTCGCTGACTGACCGTCACTTCTTCTGTTAATATCGAAAAAAATCAAATCACGTTACATCATGCAACATCCATAGTGCGACAGTATTCCTAACATTCCAGAAGATTGCAATTAAACAAGCACCAAATCCCGTAATAATACCAAAACTAAGGGAAAAAAGTCAAGTAAACTAATAGAACAGTATTTCCTTTGTTTTTGTTTGAAAGATATCTAATATTGTTAAATTATAATAGTTCCTGAGATCATTAGACTGACCAAGGTTGATTTAAATCATAAAAGTATCCTAATTGCTTTTTTTATCTATGTATATAATGAACAAAGTTGGAAATACCTCTTATTTTAAGTGTTTTAAATGCTAGAAACAATGACTAATAAACGAGATGTAGGTAATCGACTATAGCATTGTGTTTTTTACGGTTAGTTTAGGTAAGTTAAAACTAAAATTTAAAACTAATTAGCTTGAAAGCATATTACAATTTTACAATCATTTTTTCCATTACAATGGGACCTAATACAATGATTGGTGAAATGCGGGTTTTAATTCACCTCTGCCTAACCCCTTCGGGGATCATGATGGTCCTAGCCGCTTTCGGCTACAGCGACCACAGCTATACAGCATGGCTCAGCTGCAGGCACCCCTCTGCTCCGCCCTCTCGTGCGCCCGGATATGGCTGATGTAGCCAATCTTCGCACGAAACATGCGATCGCACTTGGGGCACGTCAGGACACCGCCGCTGTAATTATAGTTAATAGCCGCAGGTGGTCGGGCTTTTATCTCGTCTCGTTTAGTATCAAGGTCAATTTTCCTTGTGTCTTCAAAGGAGGTTACGCTTTGCTTGATCAGCTGCCTCCATTTTTGGCGATCCTCAGCCTGCGCCTCCCACTGCAAGTGATCCAGCTCGCACCGCTTCATGTGCCTCTTCAAAACGTCCTATACCGCAGAAGCTGTCCGCCTCGCTTGCGCTTGCCCTCTTGAAGCTCGCAGTAAAAGATACGTTTCGCAACCCTTGTATCCGGCATGCGGGAGATGTGTCCGCACCAACGCAATTGTCTTCGCATAATGTATGCCTCTATTCCGTCTATGTTAGCACGGCGTAAAACCTCTGTGTTTCTCACGTGGTCAGACCAGTGGATGTTCATGATGTCACGCAGGCACTGCATGTGGAATCTATCAAGGCAGCGAATTTGCTTCCGATAGAGACACCATGTTTCTGACGAGTATAGGAGGTTCGGTATTACTATGGCCATATACACCGAGATCTTAGTTGCCAACTTAACATCGTGCGACCGGAAAACTTTGGGTCTAAGTCTGCCAAAGGCTGCAGCAGCTGCACCAAAAGTAAACTAATAGAACAGTATTTCCTTTGTTTTTGTTTGAAAGATATCTAATATTGTTAAATTATAATAGTTCCTGAGATCATTAGACTGACCAAGGTTGATTTAAATCATAAAAGTATCCTAATTGCTTTTTTTATCTATGTATATAATGAACAAAGTTGGAAATACCTCTTATTTTAAGTGTTTTAAATGCTAGAAACAATGACTAATAAACGAGATGTAGGTAATCGACTATAGCATTGTGTTTTTTACGGTTAGTTTAGGTAAGTTAAAACTAAAATTTAAAACTAATTAGCTTGAAAGCATATTACAATTTTACAATCATTTTTTCCATTACAATGGGACCTAATACAATGATTGGTGAAATGCGGGTTTTAATTCACCTCTGCCTAACCCCTTCGGGGATCAAGGCGTGATTGTATGTACCTATGTATGTATGTATTTCCATTAGTTCGTAAGATTTTAGGTAGACTGCTCCACTCCAGGGTTACGCCCCAAGACGCATGTGTGAGTAAATTTCGAATATCCAATGTGTTCAGTGTCCAAGTAGCACAGTTGCTTAGAGCATTTTTCCTGTAAGGGACTGGTTGGGAATCAAGAGTCATGTGTTCAAGGCAAGGCCCGTTGGGACTTTTTCCAATATAGGTGCATAATATAGAAAAAGCTAGCATATTTGTTTAAAATTTCTATTAAATGAACTGGCCAGTAACTGGTTGTACCCACCCTATGAGGAAAACTGAACAAATAAGTAATACTTTGAATATACAACTCATTACATTCTCAACTGCGCAATATAAACGGCAACAAACGCTATGCAGTATCAGTACCGCTCCAGTGCTCTAAGGACATTTTGCTCAAACATAAAACAAAAATTCAAACAAGAGAGATGGCTGTTGTCAACAAAATTGGCCTTTTACTTTTGATCGTTGCGTGTGTAATGGTTGTCTCCATCGAAGCTGCTAATGCAGTTCATGTTCCACCTTGTGACTCAGTCTGCGGCATTATTCAGAGAGAAAGAAACGAATGTTGTAAAGCTCACGGATACCTTGGCTCCCGTCAGTGTATTTCTGGACAAATGTATTGTTATAAATGATCTTGATTTATAAAATTAAATTCACATTTGGTGTACCTAGGTTTAACTTACTAACTTTAATTTTACCTAACAATAACTTAGATTTATATTTTACTAGCTGACCCGGCGCACTTCGTATCGCCATATTTTCTGATCCGGTTCCCGCTGCATATCTCTAAATTTATCAGTGTTTCTCTACAATATTATGCATGTATTATACATATAAACCTTCCTCTTGAATCACTCTATCTATTAAAAAAACCCGCTTCAAAATCCGTTGCGTAGTTTTGAAGATTTAAGCATACATAGGAACGGACAGACAGCGACAGCGACTTTGTTTTACAATATGTAGTGATGATAATAACTCCTGTATTATGTTTTTCCAGTGGCGAGGGGACCCTATGACCCGATTCCCACCAGCTCGCCTTTGTCTTGCCTTTATTCTTGTAAGACATTGATTTTCTTCATCATCCTAGTGTTAATCCCAGTCGCATCCAAAGCTTTCACCTCGGAGTTAGGGATCCGCTTTACCAGTCTAACTGCGGATTCGACTGGATTTCTCTATTTTCCGTAAAGTGACTGCCATCTGATCTCCACAATTCAATGACGACATCGAAGCATTACAGCTAGACCAGTTGTTGAACTTTGAGGGCTCCAACTACCCGTAACGACTGCCATAGATGTTGGTATGGCAACCTGGATTGACGGCTTAACGTGCTTTCCGAGGCACAACCAGATCAATGCAAATAGCCATATTCATGCATACAAATATTAACACTGAGCGGTCTTTGTCTCATCTATATCCTACATCACACATATCTGCATCAAGGCTTTTAAGTATTACGTGTATAGTGAAGGTGGCAAAAGCAGAAACTACAGTAAGTAGGTTTATAGCAATGGATCGCATGGTGCGTGACAAACTAGATCGAGGTATTTTTTTTCCTGTTTTCACCACTGTATAGGTACTACTATCTTATACCGGCTGGACAAAATAGAAATAACTACTCATTCTGCCTGTTAACTTGATTCAATGATCAATCGCCTGCCACTGTCTTATGACTTGATACGATGACCTATCTTTTATGTTAAGCGAGTGAGGTCACGATGCAAATTAATTGGTGCTCGCTTAAATGTTCATATAATGTGACGTCACTGCATGACAGAAGCTGTAATAAATCTTTACTATATTGCCTTGTCTCGCTGTTTGGAAACAGATGGATAATTTTAATCCTAAACTACGAAACAATAAACAGTTTCAGTTCATATGGTTCGTTTGATATAAGAGGCAATTTCACTTCAAACATATTAATGAACGTCGTATGCGTGAGTAACCAGTGTAAAATAAATCTAATGGGTGTTACACACTACGAGAAATCTTTACGATCGCACTATACCTATCAAATTACACTGTAGAATCAATGCGTGTGCGCGATAAAAAACTATATATTTTATTTTATTGATGTGTTGACAAATACCTAGTGTACATTTCTGGTGAATGTACATTATGATTAAATTGGGAATGATAATTTCTGAAAAGATATAAGCGTTAGTAATGTGATGTAGTCAGTACCGTCCTAGGTAATGGTATAAACTATTTTTCTTCTTCTATCGTGGCGATGGCGCCTCGATTCTCAAATAGTGTGCTGCTGGCGTTTTCGGATGCGCACATGAGATGCTTCGGCGTACACACGTGTATGGGCAAATGGGCATGTAGCACATTTCAGCAGATGGGCTATTGTCTGTGGTGTACCTCCACATTCACTTTTCTGGTTCACCCCACCTGAGAAACTATTACAAGAATATTATTGAAAAATACGAGTAAATTAAATTAATCAGTATTTTAGGGTTTTCTTAACATAGATTATTGCACCAGATTCTCTGCCGTATTACAAATCATTCATATTTTCAATATCAATAATAATTATTTTGTTATTCACTTACTTATAATGGTTGTAATATTACCTACAAAGTAAGACGTTTCCTGTTACGTTTCCTGAAACACAAAACTCCTTCAGAATATCTTACGCAACTTTTATGTTATTAGTTAGATTGAATTTCGAGGCGTGCAATGTTACGTACTCTGTCCCAAGTATATAATATGACCATGGCATACTTAGTAATAACATAACATACACACACATTATTTGTTAGAACTTCCTTTGAAAATGTAATGCATTAAATATTAAAATCCACATAAAATGCACTGAAAAATTCATACTCTCCTGTCTACATTGTTTTTTGAGACGTGACAAACACAAGTTTGAGAGTTTCCTATGCAGAAATAAAAATACTACAAAACGATGACGGGGCATTGGTAATGTACATGTTCTTATATAATTTGAAATCATTGTGAATATAGTAATGAATGGATGACCTTAATTTTCTGGTATTTTCCAAAGTGACTATACTGAGGAACACCGGCACCTTATAGACCGGCATAGATCTTGTGCCGTCGATGACTATGATTTTTTGAGTCGATATTAGTGGCTGTACACTGTGGTAAACTCAATCAATTGCTCATTTCATTGTTGAACTAAGGCCTCTCTTAATGTGCCCTTTATTATTACAGCATATTTTATTATCTTTACTATAACATCTTTAATTATTAAACTATCTAAATACCTATATCTAATATATAAAATTCTCGTGTCAGTTTTCGTTGCCATATTCCTCCGAAACGGCTTGACCGATTTTGATGAAATTTTTTGTGCTTATCCGGTATCTATGAGAATCGGCCAACATCTATTTTTCATCCCCCTAAGTGATAAGAGTGCAGTGGGAACGGGATTTGAATACCACGCGGGTCGAAAATATGGCGGTACGAAGTTCGCCGGGGCAGCTAGTAATAACTATACCCGAGCCAACGATATTAAAATACATAGGCAAGTAACAAAACAAAAGAAAAACAATTCGATATTGAATGCGACCCAAGTTGGTGCGATGAAATGCCTTTTTCAATTCTCGTACGGTATCGGATGCGTAAAATAAAATTCACGTCTGCAGAACGTGCGCTTTGTGGCACAGATGCCTGGAGACGTCGTGACTCGGTTCTTGAGTCGTTCATGCATAGATGCGCCACACAATTTGCAACTAAATATTGAATTTTCAATATATCAAACGATTTTAATGTCATTGTGTTCAAATCATTGGGTTAGGCAAGACTTTTTTTGTGGTCGTCTGAATATTAATATTCTATTTAGGAAGATTTACTTAGCTTTTGATATGTCTTACGTGCCAAAATGAGTGCCTATTGAAGTAGCATTGGCCATACTTTACCGCAGAATGTAGAGTATAGCAAATATGAGGGTAAATTGATACTCAGGTCTACCAAGATTAAAGTATTTGGAAGTTGAGATTCTAAGAATTTCTATACTACGGTAATTCAGTAGTCCCAATCATAAGTTAAACTTGTTACTGAGACAAAAACTTGAAACATGTAACGTGATTGTTAAAAACGGCTTTCATCTACAATCAAGGCGAACCAAACTTTCCACTATTAATAAAACGTGAAAACTTACGTTCAATGGAACTATTTGCGTTGAACGGATTTTACTAGTAAAATCCAATAGGTATTAATTCAAGTTTGAATTAAAATGGCAATAACTAGTTATTAATACTATGTATAATCTGGCTTGGCGTTAAGTCAAGGCTCCGTCGAATTGCATTTCCCATTGTCACTAGTGAGGCTATTCAAAGTTTGCCATTATTGTCGGGAGCTCAAAGGTTTCAAATTTCGGTATTAGTTAGTCTGTGAACGCTAAGATGCCATTGTTTGTTCTCAGAATTGGTAGACAGGTAAAATATAGTCTGATTGCGAGGGATATTGCAGTTTTTTAAGGGTTCTTTTAGGTCTTTGTGATTATTGTTATATGTTTACGAAAGAAAAAACTCATTTCACTACGAACTGCTGATTCATACCCAAAACGAGTGCTATCAATAACACTTGAGATAAATAACATAAAACCTGTTATTTTTTTTAATTTTTTTTTTTTAAAGAAATTAGCAACCGAAATTACTAATATTCCCGGTAACCCCTCCAGCTAAGCCAAATTGCTTGTGTTAGGAGTGGGTTCACGTCGGTAGTGTAATGGTCAGGATTCGAACCCGGGACCTCTCGATCGTTAGGCCGACTCCTTAACCACTAAGCTACCGACGCTTCTGTTATTGTTTAAAATACACAGTTATTATCTAGGCATAAACACTTTAAAGGTAAAAAGCCTTTTCTATTTTTCGGTTTTGTACACTGAAATATTCGAAGACAAATTTATAACATAATCATCATCATCATCATTATTTCAGCCATAGGAAGTCCACTGCTGGACATAGGTCTCACCTATAGATCTCCAATAAGACCGGTTGGAAGCGGCTCGCATCCAGTGCGTTCCCGCGGCCTTAATAAGGTCGTCTGTCCACCTTGTAGGTAAATAAATTAATTAAATTCTCTATAAATGGAAATCGAAGAAAATCAATATCCGGAAAGGAACTTGACCTCTTAATCATTCCTTTTCAAAAGGTGTAATAATTGAGCTGGTTTTTTTTTTAGTTTTTCAGAGATATCTCAAATTTAAAACTGTTCATACAGGATTTTTTAAGGTAAGAAGTTTGCTTAAGTTGTTTTATTTCAATTTCCGACACTAGTTTCTGAATAGTAAGAATAGAAAATGTATTTTCTACGGTTATAACTAATTTGAGATGAAAGAATTCTTCCTTCTGTGGAGTTTCTTAAAATATAAATGTAGACTATCAATCTTACTCTCAGACACGGTTGCGAAGATCGATGAAGATACGAGTAGTTTGTTTGATTACATTACATTGGAATTTCTGATATTTTTGTCTATATAAGACATTGACAATATGCTTTTGTTCAAGATGTACATTTATTCTTTTACTCTTATATAAAGATAAGCTCGTTACTAAAATAACACGAACACTTTTTTATTCTACAACCGTTTCCTATTGTTATTATTATTTTTGATTCTTACTAATATTATAAAGTAAATGTGAAAGTTTGTGTAGATGTTTGTGGGTTTATTACGCAACTATGCTCAAATGTCTGACCGGATCGGGTTGAAACTCTCACAGTAATATATTATAGTTTGGAAAGCTCACAGGTTGCTTTTCATCCTTGCAATAAGTTCTCTTGAGTTGCGGGAAATGAATCAGAGATACCGCGGAGAACAGCTAGTACTTCAATAATCGCATATTGATTTAGTTGAGTCATTCACCATCTCGCTAGCGTCAAATTCGCTAGCGCACGCGAGTTGGCAATTTTTGATTAATTAGTTGTCTGGAAGACATGACATGATTCATTATCAAATATATCATACCAAATATATAGTATTAGGGTATATAAGCGTCTGTGGATTTAGCTTTAAGTCTAACTGTCGACATCATCAAAATAATTTAATCATGACTTGTTGATTTAGGAGTTTTAAAGTCGTCTGATTTAAGCAAATAAATTTAATACATTTTCACATATATCCCTCAATCATTTTAATCAGAGTCCCTTTGAAAGCAAATCGACCAAAATACATCAAACGAGCATTAAAGGTTCAAAGGGTCGAAAAATATAACAGTAATGTGAGGAACTGCCAAGAGTGCAAAGTTACCGATACACCTGGGATTCAACCTCGAAAACTCACTGTATTCATCATATACACGGTTTGTGCATAAATAGTCAAGTAAAAGTTGTCTAACGGAATACATTTTTACATTAGTTTTCATTGATGAAGCTATTTTAGTGTGACTGCACAATGCACATACAATTATTTTTGTCTCCAGTTAGACAGTTGGTTGGCAGTATTTTGTGATAGGGTTTATTCGGTACTCTCTCTATCTCTATGGCTTATTTTGACTTTTGTAGCGACTGCCGTCTGATCCCTTCCCCCTCCTCCCAACACTGAGAAGAAAGCCTGTGTCAGATCGTTGTCCATCAATCAGTTTATGTACTGGTTTGTCATATAAATTGTATTGGTGAGGAGAACATGAAAAAAAGAGGTTTAAATATTTTTAGTATTCGCAAACTTAGTGTACCTACTCGATGTCCTTAATCCAATACTTTATCAGCCAGCGGTTAAAAACGACTTTTGCTTTCAGATATCGAAGAGCAAAAATACTCTTTCCGAGATGGCGGGATGAAATGTATATTTTCTTCACGTATATTGACCAATAGCATCCGGTGTAACATTTAATGTGATAACTTCTGCGCTACTTGGTATAATCGAGTTTGTAATGACTTTCCAGCATCAGTATCCTATCATTGAAGCAGTAAGCAGTTACATTTTAAGTTTCTTTTAGTTGAGTTTGACCTGCAGGTACCTATATCCTACTAAAGAGACTAAAGTGTTCTGTCGCAACTATTAAACCGATTTAGATCAACGAAATTATCTTCGCGCAAGTTTTCAGATATACCCTTATAAAATAATTATACAATAACTGTTACTAATGGTGACCCTCTTTTCCGAGACTTTGCCTTCAGCTTATCATGATGCGAGGTGAAGTCAAATTGGCGTGTCCTTTATAAAAAAACTCAATATTATATTATTGCCAGAAATCATAATATGTCTGACAAGCAATTTTCTTTTATGTAAAGGTGACAAATATTTCTTCAAATATTTTTAAAAGCGAAAGTTGTCGATATTCATTACAAGTTATTGTGAACGCGGTGAACCGCAGTGTTCGTGTATCTCCGAATTGGTTCGACAGATATGATTGACAATCGGAAAAAAGGTTGTTCCTTAGGTTTTGTGAATTTTGTATTTTTTTTTCAACAAAATTGTCAATAGGTACCTACTTAAGGCTATGACAAATATTCAGAACAATAAGCTTCGTTCACAGTTCAGAGTTAAAGCTTTTATTAAAATAAAAAAATGTTTATTTCATTTCACAATTTTAGTACAAGTAATTTCAGTAGGAATTTCCATATAAGCTTATATGATGCTTGTGTTTGATTTTATGTACCTACATATCTCTGTATATAAAAATTAATCCCTATTTCCCTTGGTCACGCCATCACACGTGAACGGCTGGACCGATTTCGCTAATTCTTTTTGTAGAATATTCCTTGAAGTACGGGGATGGTTCTTACGGAGAGAAAAATTCAAAAAAAAAAGAAACGACGGTTAGGCGGTACGAAGTTCGCGGGTTCAGCTAGTCTATCAATATTTTTTTTTTTGGAAATAAGTGCCAGCAATGGTGCTCATTAATGGTCTGTGTAGCGGAATCATCCATCACTAGCACTTCCTTCATTTCTGAGCCCTTTCCCAACTCAGAACCCACGCCCCTTGCATAGCAGTCGCATTCACTGCCACCACACCACAGAGGCTGTTCACTACCACTAACTATTCACCTGTATTTATTTATATAGGTACTGTAATTATTCACCTGTAATAACTTTTCGATACCTGAAATATTGACCACCGCCATACAATACAAAAGCTGATAGCATGCCCAGTAAAATGAAAATTGAAACTATATCTTTAGAGAATTTGTTGCTATTGCCAAAGGCCCCTAAAAAGGGGATCCTTTTTGGCAATTTCATTTATACAAAAAAAAAAAATCGACAAAAATTTGCTTAGCTAGTCTTGAAATTATATTTTTTTCATTTTTTTATGTTTTATGTTTCAAATTTATTTATTTTATGAAGCAAAGGTTACAAAATAGATGTTGTAAAAAACAATACTAGGTACAAGCTATCTTCCACCAAAGGCATACAAAATATTGAATGAGATCATAATTCACAAGATTTATTATTAAACATGCAAAATCCAATTTATAATAGTTAAATAAGTCAAAACGTAATAGCAAATGTCAGAATAATCATGTCAAATAGAAAATGTCAAGTACTTACGTACCATGAAAATAACAAATGAGAAAACAATACTCAGAAATTTATTTTGAGCAATGTTTACTTATCTAATAGCACCTGGTATTCACAGCACAGAATTAAAGAAATTCAAACAAATGAAGTAAAATTGTTGACATCGGACATTGAGACGTCAAATAAACCTTAATGGACATCCATTAGAAACGGTTTCTTATTACTTTTCTCGTGCTTGATTTTTTTTTATCACAGTTTAATATTTTACTGATTTAAGAGTGAAGATTTGCTTTGAATTTTTATAAAAATACGGTGTATTGCCTGTCTTTCTATTAGTTATTATGCAAAATAGTTTAGATTAAAATATGTTAATTTTAAGTACAGTCATTAACAAAGTAATGCAGCAGACTAAGAAAAGATGATTAAAGATAAAAAATAAGCAGAACATAATATTTTGTTGTTTGAGAATGAATATTGCACAGTGATTTTTTTCATCAAGTAAGTTTTCACTCTTAGAGGAAAATGAAAAATGTGATTTTTTTTTACTATTTTTCCAAGGATGAATGTAGTTTAATTACTGCTTGTCGTCCTATAAGCAAATAGTAGGTATATGCAAACTCACGAGAGTCTTTTCTCGTGTGCTTATTTAGGTAAAACATACTTCCATCGCAACACTGGTTGTGAATCATAGTTGCAATGGCAGCCGAAGTGGGTTATTTCAGTGTTCTATAGGTTAATGCTTGATGTAGACCTTTATAAAATTTAAAATAAGGCGAATTACACAGTACACACGTCTCAATTTTTACGATCCAAAATTTTGCTCTAAAATTCCATCCAAATTCTTTTCGTCTAGAAGATATGATGTCTTCAATAAAATATATCAGTGCTTGAATATTCGCTCCATGTATTTCCTTTTCAACGGAGCAGTGCAGCTGATAAAATTGATGTCACCCGCTTGTGACGTGCACACGCGACTGACAGAAGTCACAAATCTCGCTACGTTGTTGCTTGCTCCTTTAGTAATGAAATGCTATTTATGAGACAACCATTTCTCAGAAGATTTAAATTAAATTTTAAATTTTACAGCTTGGAGAACTTAGATTTATTTGTCAGGTCAAAATTTTCGTCGCGACATCTATGTAAACTTCTTTACTCACTACCCGACCCTATCATGAGAGTAGTCATGTATAATATAAGTAATCGAGCGCAACCAATTATTTTGAAACTCATAAATGAATGAGAACTATGCATTCGATTTTTTGACAATGTTAATGGACTTAAACTGAAACTCTGCAAATGAAATTAATAATCTCATTAAATTGATTTGCAGAGTTTTTAGCTACTATGAATACCTTAATTATTCGATGATTGTTGGTTGATTTCGAACAACTAATAGATATAATTCATTTTTCGCACCATTATTCTTTATAACTATAGGAACTCATTACTCAACAGAATAAAATACAACTAAAGATAATATATAGGTACACTAATACTTATTACTAAATGAACTTAAAGAACTAAGGCAATTACAATCTGTTACTTCAAGTCTCTATTTTCTAGTGCCACGAATTTCCAGCCTTTCCAGCTGTCGGCAAATTCGTGGCACATAGAATAAATAATGCTTCCTAGAACATTAACTTGTATAAATGGACTTCTGCTAAAAGGAACTTAGACTGTACAAGAGAACTTAAAGCAGCTGCATCAGAAAATTAAATAAGTTTGTTATAAATTGTACCACTACATAGGGAGCAGTGAAGTATACTTTTTTGTTTATATTGAATTATACAATAATTCCTATTATAATTTAACGATTATGTACAACAATTGACTCTAATACTAAGATTATTTAGCTCTTTGTAGATTTAGGACGCACAGTTTGCAAATTTGAGTTATTGGATTGCATATAAACGTTATGCCATACAGGTCATTTAAGTAGGCAGTAGGTACTCATTATATGGAACACAGACACACGTACTTAATACTATCCAAATTTATGATACTTCAGTCAATAAATTAGCCTATTGCGGTCCACTATTGATCATAGTCAGAACGTGCTCAACAGAACCCTATTGACTGCGTTCCGTATTCTGCCTCTGTGGCGTAGCGGTAGTGAACGCGGCTGCTACGCAGAAGGCGCGGGTTCGATCCCCGCTCAGTGCCAATATTTGTATGCATGAATATAAATATTTGCATTGGTCTGGGTGTTTCTATGTATAATATGTATGTATTTACAAAAAAGTATCTAAGTATGTATATCCGCAGTCTAGATTCCATAACACAAGCTAATTATGCATACCATGGGTCTAGATAGCGTTGTGTAGAATGTTGCAGAATATTTATTATTTATTTATTTATTATCCTATACACCTTTAAATTGACAGTTCATCTGGCTGGAAAGCGTTCCACTTTAAGCATTGATATATTATTAAAATAATTTTATTTTAAGTATTCACTTATAGCCATCCAACGGGGTAATGTCCCTAGCCTTACAGGCACGTTAGGAATCGACATCCATGGGAAGGAATTTTTCGACGCCTGAACTTATTGACCCCTCTTTTTATTCTTGAAAATATTTTAATTTATTACTTTAGTTTTAGTTTATTTGTCAAATGAATTTAATTATAAATAATAATAATAATAAATATTGTAGGACATTCTACACAGCGCTATCTAGACCCAAAGTAAGCATAGCTTAACTAGCTTGTGTTATGGGTTCTAGAATGCGGATAAACATACTTATATAATTTTTTTTTTTTTTTTGTAAATACATCTTTATAGTATTCAAATGATGTCATTATGTACGTATTTTCATTGTTTTCAAAAGCTATCACACAAATACCGTAACAATATTTCTCTTTGTTTCTTGTTCCCAAAGTGCTCTTTATCAAAACATCCTACAATTACATGTATGATATTTTTAGCAAGATGTGCCTATGTTCGTGTTTATTTAACCTTTGTTGTTAACACAAGGGTTACGATTACGAAGATGTGAGGTTGATTTAACGCTCTAGTATTGTTTACTTTTGAAATTGGATATGACGGCGGTATTATCTCTATCGAGGGGATGCTTGGCCTGAAAATTTAATTAGACCTTTACCTGTTTATGAGCTATGTGCGTACTTTAAGTTGATTATGAAGAGCCTAGTTTGCTTAGAATCTAGTTTATGTATTTGTTATAATATTATTATGATTTAAAGAAGATTTATGAAAATAGTCATCGATTAGGTGTCTCGGTCGTATACGGGACATTACATAAATATACACGTAAAGTAACTTTTTAAAAATACTTCAGTTATTATTTTCATAATTAGCGTTTGATACATGTCAATTATTTGTCTTCACCTCGCCAGATGGTAAGCTGAAGGTAAGGTACGGAAAAGAGGGTCACCATTATAGACACGTACCATGTTACAATGGTTAAAAATTGAAGTGAAGAATGTCATTCATGAACAGCGCGAAGTATAGGTATATTTACAAATCCGTGCAGAAAAGTTAACGAGACGATATAATATTTTAGGGTTTCATTGCAAAATATATAGGTACATTAAAAAACAAAAGGTTGTCTTGTTATACATCATTATATGTATTGTACAGTTTGCATCCGGCAAACATCCGACTTGCATCCGGTTTCATTATCATGCAAATAATTTCTTCATTTTTTTGAGATACAGCTTGTGTATATAAAAGATTTCTTCTTTTCCATACTTTCGCCGGGTTCCACTTCCGTTTTGTACAAAGGTAAAATATTAACAGCAATGATAATTTGTAATCTTTAAGGTTGAATTGTAATTGAGGATCCCTAACAGACGCAAAAATGAACTAGTACTAGAGACGTTTCCACGTAAGAAAAAGAATGACATGTAGGTACGAAAGCGGTTCTAAAAATGGAACACCCATAATAAGACATGGTTAGGCTATTAATCATTTGATTGAAATTTTCAAAAGGATATAAGAGGATTATGTAATTTATTGCAAGCATATTGTACGTTAAGGATTAAATATACCTTTCACTTGACAATTTATTATTATTATTATTATATATACTTTATTGTACACCATTAAAATACATCATATAAAGTCTCTAAAACTACGGAACCAGTACAATGGTATCAACTTCATTGTATTCTTACGCATTAGTTTAAGTTTAAATAATAGGTGTTTCACACCTTTATCTATACGCAAAAGTAATCTATATGTAAAAAAGGTCCTTATCTCTATATCTAGTATTTTTTAATGTTTTTGCAAAAATAGAGTAAAATAATTTGAGTGTAATAAACAGTGAAGTAATTAAAAAATTTCCCGTAACTGTGTAATAAAACAGAATATAATAGTGCAAAATAGATACGAGAAGTTAGTCAAGAAAGGAGAAAAGAGTTAGTCTCGGAGTTTGTCACTTGACCCCACACCGCTGTATATAATTAAAATACAAGAATAAATTTGATATAGCTAGTTGTCTTCCGTGTGGTCGCAACAATCTCGTTGCAACAAGAACTTCTAGTTTTGAATGCGGTGGCAATATAAACTTATATTATTTGAAAGCATTTTCAGTTCCACAAGAAGAAGTCTATTCTATTTCTTTTTCTTATTTGTCCGCGATGGACGCAAAAATACTGAACGGATTTTGATGCAGTTTTTTTGTTATTAAGGTTGTTTTGTTTGTCAGAAATAAAATTTTACGTTTGTTTGATTAAGATAGGTTTAGTAGAACAGTAGATTATGATCTTTTGGTCATGAAAACCTACAGTCATCAAGGTCGCGAGCTTCAACTAGTTATAAAACTTCCCGATACACTTTGGCCATATGCCTATATGCCCGTAATTTTTAGTTTTCAGATTAATTTATGGGAATCTGCTGGGTTTGTTGATAATGATAATTACTACTGCGCTCCCTTAGTTAGTAGCGTGATAATGTATATCCGTTAACCTTTCTCTATAAACGGACTATTCAACGCAAAAATAAATTCTTCAAATCAAACCAGTAAGTTGTTTCTGATATTAGCGCGTTCAACCAAATAAACAAACTCTTCAGTTTATAATAACATATTAGTAAAAAAATATGTTCATAACCCCATTAAAATAATAAGCATCAACGATCTAGGTCTGCATCAAAATTTTGTATGAAGTTATTTCACTGTATAGCAGTTTTGACCAATATCCTTTCAGTAATGCTCTCAAGAGTCTACTATCATTCTGAATACAACCCTAGAAGCAAAAACTGGAATGAAATACGCACATTCTAACTGCCCCATTTATAACATTTGAATACACACTTGAGTGCCATTATTTAAACATCTTTAAAGTACTCCAAGGAACTTCGCATTGTAATAATACTTAAACTAATATAGTACAAATTCAGGGAAATTTTGTGTAGATAGGAAGTAAAAATATAAAGTAATGATAAATGAGCGTTTTGGCTAAAATATTATTATTTTAGTAGTTTCAATAGATACGCCGGTAGCCGGACTGACGATCAACACAGATTTTCATCCACCATACAGTTCTCTCTTTGGGAAAAAATCATTTATTCTGTATAGATCATCAAAACGGCACTTACAATAATATACATATATGTACTAAAGACTAGCTTAGCAAATGGACCACCGGTTCGAAACGCGGCCCCGGCCTGAGAAGACTCCGTCAAGAAACTCAGCAGGCTTTTTTTTTTGGTCTATTTACAAAATATGCTTAGTCTACTTAGTCTAAATACAATCATTTGTTTGAGAAGCATGCATGAGTGAACAGCTCAATTCCAAGCAAGTTTATCATCTAAATATTCTTGTACATATTTTATAATAGCCTTTTTGGCACAATTTCCTCTTAACTTCATTTTAAATTTATTTATAGGTAAATCCCTAATTTCATTAGGTAGCTTGTTAAAAAAGCGTACACACCCTGGAAAGAATTACTAATTTTTTGGAGTCTGCTATCACAGACTACAAGATTGTTTTTATGTATTAAATACTTATATTTCAATGTTGTGACTACATTATATTTTGCTAAAATTCGTACTGTTACAGAGTAATCACGTACTGTTATCCCGAGTATGCAGAGTTTATGACGTCATCCGCGACAAAGTTATGGCGGATGTACGCGACGTGGAGTGAGCCCATAAACATACAACTGTAAAAGCGGGTATGTCCAGTCCGTAACGATGTTTTATCACCACGGCTATGTTGTTTTTGTATATTCAAGCCTGTATTCTTCAAAGGGGTAGGCATAGATGTGCTATAATCACATTTTGCTAATTATAATTTATTTTTGTATTAAAGCGCGTATTGAGACTTCAGTTTGTTATTAAGAATTTCCCAACAGATAAATTCGAACCGGAAATTGTGGGACCCAATTCTGTAATTGATAGCCTCTGTGGCGTGGCGGTAGTTAACACGGCCGCTACGCAGGAGGCACGGGTTCGATTCCCGCTCAGAGCAAATATTTGTATGAATTTGGTCATTGCATTTAGCATTGGTTTGGCGAGCCTCAGAGAGCACGTTAACCCGTCCGCTATAAGAACATCTATAGGAGTCGTTATGAATAGTTGGAGCCCTAAAAAGTCCAACAATATGGCAGCCACTTCACAGAAAATATCGAAGTTCAGCCAAATCGCCAGTTAGACTAGTAAATCGGACCCGTGACTTCGAGATGAAAGCTTCTGATGCGACTGGGATTAACGCAAGGATGAAGAAGAAGAATCTTATGTCAGTGGTAAGAAATTATCAGTACACGTTTCAAAATAAACTATATTCTACAACTACTAGCTACTTACCACTACCTTACTTCTGGCAGTCTAATCTAATCTAATCTCATAGTTAAAACCATAGGTTTTATGCGCGATCGTCGTATAAGTTCATATGAAAATATCTGAACTATAATGTTTTTTACAGGAACTGCGTAGAACCGAGTTATAAGGGAACTAGTTTGTACGCTAAGCACGTACACCTCAAACAGAATGTAAGTAAACGCCTCCATCTATAGGTAAACACGTTGGTTTTTGTTATGGACGTGAGGCACTTCTTGCCGAGTTGCTAGAGTTTTCCATACGATTTTTTTTCTAGAAATACTTATACTATTTACTAATCGTTTAAACTGAATGTTAGCAAAAATGAAACTGAAACTTACTAAATTAAAGTTTATTGTGGCAGATATCCTTCCATCGTGAAATACTGATCCCATTCCCGAATCCCACAGAAATTGATTCTCAGGATAGAAAATAGCTTATGGCCTATTTTCAAACCAACCTAATACACGTAAAAAATATCATAACTACGGTCTAACCGTTTTAAAAGAGTTTGGTTACATAACGAGAATTCTATGTAGAAAGAAGGAAGAAAGAAAATGTATATGTTTATTAAACATAATATATTAATGTAAGTAGCCCTTCATCTTTCCACACCGGGTTCTCGCTTCTCACAACCATCGTTCTTACATCTCACAGCTGGGAAAAGAGAACACTCAACCCCGTGAGGCATTTAAAACCTCTTACCTATTTTATGATCAATTTATACCAGTGTAATGCTGTTAAATATTGCAATCCTTCTTTTTTCTTCCTCCTTTTTAGCTTAACTATTAAACTTAACTAATATTAACTTAAATTCTGTTGAAAATCAACTACAAACAGACTTTTCGTTTCAATGGCTATGTGTTATATAACTTTAACATTATACATTATTGAATGAAAGTGAAAGCATCAGGCCAAAGCGACTTTCTTAGGAATACACTTCTTGTCCACTAATAAGAGAAAGCTACTGTAAATTAGGTGCCGCATATTCATAAATTATAATTTATAAAAGCGTTCCGTATTTTTCTCACGAGCCATTCATATAATTTATCCCTGGTATTTTTTCGAAATCGTTTTCTAGGGAATTCGTATCTCTATTTGATCATTTTTTTTCGCTCACGAAGTACTGTAATGAAATTCGGGGGTAATAGAAATCTTATTGACGCGAATGAGATGTCAGGAAATAAAGTGAATCAGACAAAATGTATAATATTGATTCCTTATATCGAAATCAGTAGCTGAGTGTACATTAGTATGTTAAAGAAAAGTGGACGGTGTGTTGCAGGGGGCGATTCTCAATCGAAATTTCTCAGATGGCGAGCGCGCAATGACATATAGTGTCTTACTAAAAATACGTCAATGTTATTAATTTACATGAATTATATTATTATTTATATTACAACATTTTACTTTAATATTTCAGTGATATATTAATAATATTTCATAAAATTACGAATTCATTATTAAAAACATATTTTTTGTGGGTGGTGCATTGTCGCGATTCTGATTAGTAATTAGATACGCAATTGACGCAAAAATCCGCCCCAACACAACATAGGATCACGGTCCTATGTTTCGAATCGCGTCTTTCAAAGACTAATGATACGTCAACCAAGAAGTGACAGTGAGACAACAAACGTATTAAATATATGATGAAAGAGTGCGTTTTTCAGCCTCAAATATCAAAGAACAAACGGAACTACATTTCACGCTTAATTTTATTTTTTCTATATTTACATTTCTTGAAATAAGATTACGAAACGTATTATAAAAATTACAAACTATGTCAAATTTAGGGTTGTCAATACAAATAAAAATTAGTTTTCCCATGCATTTGGAAGATTTTAATTAATGAGGTGAACTTCTTTGCTAATATCAAAAATGAACTTTAGACAGTAATAATAATTATGTATAATTTAAATCATATTATTACATATTTTAGTTATCTGAAGATCTAAGATGCGCGTTGGCGTACACTTTTAAGCATTTCGAGTATATAAGGTACCAGCCATCCTGCTGTACTGTTATGTCCTTTTTGTGGGCATCCGAAGGGATACCCACACGATAAAGAAATAACAGACTTATAGTTTGGATGACATTATAGGCTACATTTTATCCCTGTATAGGTTCCTCTAGATAGTTTTTATAATGACTATCGCATTGAGATTAAAATACCCGACTGCAAGCTAGTTTCGACCTTAATGACATTTCTTAAAAAATACGTTAAGTCCTAGAGTGGAGACCGCGAGAAGGCAAATGGAAGGTGGGACCTAGCAAGATGGACTGACGACCTGACGAAGTTGACAGGGACAAACTGGACGCGGAAGGCGGAGGTTCGGGAGAAATGGCGCATTTTGTGAGAGACTTATGTCCAGTAGTGGACTGAAATAGGCTAATTGATTGAATAAAATCGTAAGATAAATTTTACCTAAATGCAAGTTAGTTTCAGAATCTGTATGTAGAATTTATTTTTGACAATATTGGAACTTTTCCATATTTAATTAAATTTTATGCAATTAGTATGCTAATAATTATTCCTATAGATTTAGTTTAGAAAAAATTAATGCTCAAGATAGGACTTGACCCACGAACAGTCCATTACAGGGGGAACAATCTCACCAACTGAGCTACAGGCGTCTTGAACATTCGAAATTCGCCTTTAAATACATATATCTTGGTGACAACTGTTTCCATACTCCGTTATTTTGGCTGTGGACTTGGCACATTCCACTTGAACCTTATTACAGAGCATCAGATCGATCTTTATCAGTAAGGTACTTAAAAAAGTCTTAATAACATGAACCTTGCCAGTCAAGATCGATTTGATGCTGACTGAGTACATGTTGCCAATGATTCAGATAGCTCACTGCAGTAGATTATTTCTATTGAGTTAAGTAACACATTTATGTTTTGTTTATGCACGACTATTCGTCTCACAGTCGTCGATCACAGATCCAAATGGCGCTATCATTAACTTTATTGTCATAATAAAAATACCCGAGAGGAATACTCTCTCCACAATGTGAGGATAACTCAATGTAACATTTTATAGATTCTGTTTGGTATTTTATATCACTGGCAATCCAAAACTACAATAATTTGTATTTAGATCATTTTATTACGGATTTTTGCAAGCTCAAGGGTTTAAATTTCAAAAAATTCTGATACATATTGAATCCAGGCATATACGTTTCGTTTCTTCTTTTTAACTAGGTCTCCTAGAAAACGATATAATTTGTCTGTTAAGTTGTATTATTGGTATTTTTTTTAAATTTAAAGCAACAAATATCTAGTCTTAACTCTTTAACTAAATCTGCATAACACATTTTAAATTTTAAAAAATTGAAGCTGTATAAAATATAATGATAAACGTTTCCGCTTTTATCGCATCTAATCTAACTTAATTCTCAGCATGAGAGTCCAATTTGCTCAATACCGGCTGTGCATGTCTGGAGAGTTCTTTGCAATTTGACTTCAACGCTGCCATTGTACGTTATATTCGTCAGAATCGAGTGGATGATTCTTTTATAATCCAAAATATTCTTGAACCAAACGGCCTTTCCAGGGCTCTTGTCACAAAAGAACGAGGGCATTCGGAAAGCAAATAAAACGTGCTCCCTCCTCGCGAAATGTGATTTACATAATGTTTTTGCTTAGAAGTGCGATTTCGATGAAGTAGCACATTTCTTAATGATGTAGGGTCCGACGACGTTTACCTAACTTCCTTTTACTTTGATTCTGACGATTTGTATTTTTAATAGTGACTATAAAATATTCTCTTAGGCCTTATTAAAGATAATTATTGTATTATTGAACCTTCAGGTTCCTATTTATTGATACCTGATTACTTCAAGCAATATATCTTATTAGCGGCCGCCCGCGACTCATACGCATGGAGTTAGTTTTACCTCCTTAGGGGAAGAGTTTTGTAAAATCCGTATGCAGTAGTATACGGATGTATACACGCTTTAAGGAACCTACCTGTCAATTTTCAGTTTTTTATTTGTGTTTCTGAGATTTCATGATTGAGTGACTGGTATTTCACTTAAATATATTATATATAGATTTGTAATATATAATACTCGTTAATGTTTTCCGGGGTCTGAGCTTACCGCATATTCTTTATAATAGATTTTTTATATCGGTGAAGTTTCTTAGTATCCTAAATGCCCATCACTGTTGGACAGAGATATCTGAATGACCACTTTCCAAATATCATTGGCACGAACAATATAAGACGATTTTACTTTAAAAACACATACAATATTAGGAACCTATTTATAATAAGAAATAACCGCAGAACAAAACACACATGTACCACAGATTATGCAAATTTGATTGTGAGTTTTGTTTGAGTTAATCTGCCGAGTTGATTGTAACGAAATTTGTTCATTCACGTTTCTAGCTAGTTAGTTATCTCATATTTAATTATTGAAGTGACTGAATATATGAGGTGTGAAGATGACAAATATCACTAAGAGCGGAAACACACGATGCGTTGCGGCGACGCACCGCAGAAATTTCGCCGCAGTAGCGGGCACACGAGCGGTGCGACGCCGCTGCGTTGTTATGACGCAGCGGCGCCGCGTGCGCCCCAGCTGCGTTGTACAGTCTGTTAATAAATCATAAGGGGTTGTCCATTAATCACGTGAGGCTCAACAGGAGAGGGGGGGTGTTCGGAAAAATCACGAAATATCACCAGGAGGGAGGTAGGGGTATATTGAGATATCACGTGTATTTATTTTTGATCATGTTACATGTTGTATAACTCGTGTTATATAACACGTCCACATTATTTAATATTGTTTTATAACTTTGCAACATTGTACTAACTTCAGTATCTACATTACTGAAACATGTTATATAACAATGTTATAAAACTATGTTATATAACAATGTTATATATAATAACTTTGTTATATAACATTGTTATATAACATTGTTATATAACATTGTTATATAACATTGTTATATAACATTGTTATATAACATAGTTTTATAACATTGTTATATAACATGTTATGCTATATAATTTGTACGCACCTTTATAACTCGTGATTTTTGTCACGATTCTTAGTTTTCTAGCATTAAATAATAAATAAAAAAATACACGTGATTTTGGCTAGAGGGGGGGGGGTTGTCTAAACCTTACCACGTATCACCATGAGGGAGGGGGGTTAGAAAATTGCTAAAAAAACATCACGTGATTAATGCACAGCCCCTAAACAACTACGCGGCGGCGGCGGTGCGGCGCGCGCCGGAGCGGCGCCGCTCCGGCGTCCCAACGCATTCACCCCTCCCCGCCTCGTCTCGGTGGTTGCAAGTCCGGTGCGGCGACGCAGCGCATCGTGTGACATGCTACAGATATTTCTATGTAAAACGACGCAGCGACACCGCTCCGGCGTCGCGCCGCCGCCGCAACGCATCGTGTGTTTCCGCTCTAACTTATCTTACATGTATGTACATATAATCACGCCTTTATACCCGGTGGATTAGACAGAGGTGAATAATTTTTTTTTTCACATTTCACCAATCTTTATATTGTTGTATTTACCGCTTTATTTGACCACCTATAGTTGACACGAGTCATACATCTAAGGCTGATCTGTGTGATGTTAAAGAGCCCTATCCCTCAGTCGCCTTGTACGACACCGCATGAGAAGAGATTAGGTGGCCTAAATTCTACCGGGAACAACACCGTATGATTACAAATATGGTAATTTTCATCATAATGAACTTATGAAACAGCCGTAACTGAGTTACGATTTCCCAGCTAGTTATGACGCAGCCCCGCGCTCGTAATATCAAAATTAACCATGATGGAAATGATAACTAGGAGAGTGCATATCAGATTTTAAAGTGCAAGCTTCAGATAGATATTGGCACTCGAATGACATAGACTCGTAAGTAAAATATGGCTCACAGAAACATACATACATACAATCAAGCCTTCATCCCCGGAGGGTTAGTCAGAGGTGAATTAACACCCACATTTCACCAATCATTGTATTAGCTCCCATGTAAGATGCTAAGTGTGGATTGTAAATATCTGTCTGATGTTGAACAGCCCTAACCCTTAGTTGCATTGTACGACACCTCTCAGGCTCACAGAAAACTTTTTTAATTCACTAATATTAAAACAAACACGAGCATTCAAAATAAACAACATTCACAACAAAACCCCAACAGCCATTGCCGTTTCACACACTAATCTAACACGAGAGACATTGTTCACTCAATGTTACCCGAGGTTACCCGGTATTAGTACACTGTTGGAACCCTAAGCCAGGGTACCGCGGGTACAACGAAACACCGTTTGTTCGCTGAAACATTCATCAATGTCAACTGGCTAAACAGATAACTAACAAAGTGATGTATGGAGCGAATCTACTGTGAAACGAGGCTGGTAGGATTGACGTGAGAACTGAATGGTTCAAGTTTTAAATTTTGTAACTGTCTAACAATAGTGGGAAATGTAGTTTAGGAATAATTTATGTAAAGTACACTAGGTGTATTCCGTGGCTCTAGCGGAGTGAAATAGGTATTGATTCTGTTGTTTAAACCCAGAAACCTAACTCCGGGATAATAGTAGCCTAACTGTTATCTGTACTAAACTTCATGCTAACTTGTAAATTTTCATATTTTTAATGGTAGAATAGTGAAGGTGATCATTTTCATTAGATCACGTAATGAAATTTCTACAATCTCGTAATTTTCACCTGTTAACGAGGTGGTAACAGCGAACGAGGTTCTAGGGCAGGTTTTCGTCTGAAACTCAGAATATTGTATTCTGAGGTCTCGAATAATTTTAACATAATAATAGCACTGGCAGTTGGGATACTCTACACAGCATTATCTAGGTCCAAAGTAAGCTTAGTTCAACTAGCCATCCTGGAACGCAGTTAAAATCATGTAATTATCTTCATTATTTAAGTTGCACTATAAGGATGTCTTTAGATAATATTCTATGAAAGCTACATAATTATATTTAAAATGTCTTGAATGTTTAGGAACCGTTCGAAATCAGCGAGAAGCAATGTGAAACTTCTTACTATTTCTGTTTGTGCAAAGTTTATTTCGGTCTTCTTTTGCTTCAAAGTTTATTGGGATAAAGTTCTACTCTAACTAGATCTGCTTAAATTTTACTATTCCATGGAACCTTTGCAATCCGACCCCTACAACTCCAAAGGGTAATAATTTGATTATCCTTTCGGAGATATATAAACTAAGTATATTTCTTTGAAAAATAATTATATTTAATTCAAACAACGATATAATATTGAACATAAATCAGTAATTTGTGCAAAAAAAACCGCCTATGATTTGGTTGTCGAGAATTTGTAACTTCGTATGTATGAATATGGAATACCCATACATTGATCTGGTCATGCCTCAGAGAGCACGTTAAGCCGTTGGTCCTGGTTGCCATACTGAACTCTATGGCAGTCGTTGCGGGTAGTTGGAGCCCTTAAAAGTCTCACAACTGGTCTAGCCTGTGCTTCTCTTTGATTTCGCCCAATATCGCTATTGGGTTGTAGAGGTCAGGTAGCAGTCGCTTCACAAAAAATATCGAAGTCCAGCCAAATTTGTAGTAAGACTGTTAAAGCGGAGCCCATACTCTGAGGTGAAAGCTTCGGATGCGACTGGGATTAACGCTAAGATGAAGAAGAATTTGTAAATTTGAAATCCACGATATCGATATAAACCCAATCTTTTAAAAACATTATAATTATGCATTATCAGTTCACCTTTTTTACGTGCACACATAAACATCATTACAGTATAAATACGAGGTTATGCAATTAATTTTAATGTAGGTACTGTTTTTTTTTTCAAAGAAACAGTTATTTGATTCTTTAAAAAAGCAGTACATTTGGCAATAAATCAATATAAGGCGAGAAGAACATGCAAACGAGGCAAAGAGCGTTACCTGATTGATTATGAACTCGAAACAGCTTACTCTGTGAACGTGACTCCATTATGAAATATGAATAATCCATCAGAGTTATAAAAGTTTGACGATTATTAATTATTGTCACGTCACCAATAGTTATTATGTCGTTTTAATTTTGTTTTAAAACTCTGATGTTGCCGGATTAAAAAAAAAAACAGTATTTTGTACGCAGATATATAAAAGTGTTATTGATTATGTGTGGTGACGGAGAAAGAATACACGTTTGCAAAATGCAAATGATGCAAAAAAAATGCAAAATGACAAAAATTTACATTATTGCGAGAAATTCCGATGATTACAAAGAATATATTGATGATGTAACTATTTATTTCTGAAATTTTCAGAGTGAACATTTATTCAAAATTCTGTCCGTGTATACATTTCATTGCACGTGACTGTACCACCCCATCTCATCCGAAGGGTGTAAGTAAGAGGTGACTAACGAAAAAATACGCAGAAGATACCACTGCGAGAGAAGGAAGAACTCGAAACCTGTACCAACCCGTCCGGTCAGCGTAAAAAGAGTAGGCAAAAGCCTCCTAATATTAGGGGTACCTAAGTCCAGCAGAGGAGTGCGAAAAGCTAATTGATTGGTTGAATGATCTTATATATTAGGGAAATCTTGGATGTATAGAGTCTGACCAAGATATTCGGACCCAAGTCGACCTCACCTATACAAACGGGTACACCCTTTAACAGACCGACAAGACTCTGATTCAGGCTTTTTTTGACTCTGGTAAAAGTCAAAATAAACCAACATTATAAACATGTGAAATACGGGGTCCCAGCCATGGGCGTACCAAGTTCTTTAAGGGACGGGGCAAAAGTCAAATCTGGTGAGGTCCAACGATAACACTCCCCTGTTATCGTTTGGTTTAATGGGGCTCTGAGCCTTTGGATGCGACTAGGATTGATTTACGAGTTAAGAGTAGGGGAGAATTTGAATCTGAAGAAAACTATGCTTATGTGCTATTGCATTTTATAAAATACTAGCTGACCCCGCGAACTTCGTACCGCCTCAGTCGATTCTTTTGTTTTTTTTATTTTTCTCTCCGTAAGAACCATCCTCGTACTTTAAGGAATATTCTAAATAAAGAATTAGCGAAATCGGTTCACCCGTTCTCGAGATTTGCTCTTAGCAACACATTTAGGGATTCATTTTTATGTTATAGAGATGTAGAATAAAATCGACATTTAATATTAACTGTCATTTTGTATCTGGATTCATAGTTTTTAATTATCTAACTTTATATACTGACATAATATGATAGGTTTTTATATAATTAGTTATTAATAGTAGTAGTTATTACAATAATCTGTAAACCACATATGGTAGGACATAGCGTACATAACATAGCTTATGATATAAGACCTTTATACCTAACCTATGATCCACAGAATGAATATTATTATGATTATGATTATTACAATCATATTTAAAAAAAAAGTGTTATTCCATTATTTACCTTAAACCCGATTGACTAAAAATGTAGTTATAGTAAGCAATGGGATATGACTACAGCAGAATAATCGGTTGTTCCGATTCAGGTGCGTTGCTCTAAGCTGTGTATTAGGTTCAACCCAAAGTGAAGTTAATCGACTGGCTTTGCCGCAGTAATTGCATTATTTCTTGTTTGACGTATAGTCTCTTGAGTCTTTAGCTGATTAATGACTAAAATGCCTGCAAATTTGCGAGTCCATTCTTTTTGGGTTTATATCGTTTGGCGACTTTTATATTTCGTTTTCACTTATTGCTTTTAAGATTATTTAAGGCGCTTCTCAGATATTTAAATGCCGTTGAACATGCTAATTCCTAGCAAGTAAAAAGGATTAATCAGCAAGGTCTAGGTTATTAAACAAGTTTAGAGTGGTTCAAAAAGATTTTGATGGGCCCTTAACGGAAAACATTTTATCTAATTATGTCTAGTATACATACAGCAAAATATAGACTTTAGGTAATCCGCATTAACCCACCCTTAAGACTAAAAATAACAATTGTTTATTAGGCTTCTCTGCCTGCGACCCCTGTCATGGGGCATTTGCCGCCTCCGTAACAAGGGTGCACCCAGAGCGATGTATTGCATTGTCTATTTAGGTACCTTTACTTTGTTGCTATTGTTGAAAGATATAAAGTTCGTTAAGTAATAGCTATGTATGCCTAAAAACAGTGTAGCTGAATATACAATAACCTGTATTACAGTTATACCGTTATTTCGTGAATACCCAAAAATATGTTATCAAAGGATTTTCCGCTATATGATGTATGTGAGTCTTTATTCCATCACAGTATTCATATTTTTATATGCCTTAACAGATCGTGATGTATTAAATACTATTGATACTCTTGTTATTCAAAAGTGACATTAGAAAAAACAATATTTATCCTTTTGGGAAGGAAAATCCATATCACTTATTTTTTAATTCGTATTTCGGCAAATTATTAGTTCACACTATTATTATTGATATCTATTAAATTGGGCCATAAGTGGGGTAATTTAATGTGTAAACATACAATACACATGCACAACAAACATAATAATATTTTTAGAGTAATGATTTCTTTTTTCTCAAAAACAAAAAAAAAGAAACAAATACAATATTCTTTATCATCAATCAAACAGAAAAAGGAAGCCGTCAAGAAACATATTATAGCTACGCCTACGAGAATATCGCGCTACCCTTTTTTGAATTATATACTTCACACTCTCATTCCCACTCGTCATTTATCACCAAGTTCGTTAAGCATAATAGGTATTCCATCATCCAGTTCTTAACTCAATATATTCGTAAACCAATTTCTACTCCAGAATTATAATGTATTGTTTATCAATCAATATAATATTATGGTGCGTTATGTTATGAGGCTAATGTCTCATAACATAACGCACCATAATATTATATTGACAGAGCTTTCATAAGATTGAATTGCTTAATTACTTATGACATCATGGCTGAAAGGGTATATTTGTAGCTAATTAATTGACCGTTCACTCGCTTGCGGCTAATTGGGAGTTGGGGCTGTCCGGTCGACGTTCAGCAATAAAGTGGCACTCCCTGCACGTCAGGGTTAGTTTGAGCCCTGACGTCCAAGAAATGTGATGTTAGTACGGTTAATTAGTTTATCAAACCGTTATTAATTAAAGGAATAAGGAAATGTATTGTTGATAGTAAATAAAGGTTTATTATCAACAATACAATAGCTATGGATACCATTACATGCAGACCAGAAGAATAGGGCCACCCCATCTCTTCCTGTGGGTGTCGTAAAAGGCGACTAAGGGATAGAGCTGTTTTCCATTAGACAGTAAACATACAGCCCATGACAAAGTGCCCGCTAAACGGCAATAGGCTCGCCCCCTTTTATGTGGGACCGAAGATCATAGTTGGCGAAATGTGGGTGTTGTTAATACACCTCTGACCACACCTTCGGGAATTTACAGGCGTGAGTATATGTATGTATGTATGTAGAAACGGAACCTTGAGTTTGGTAGCTCTACATGGAACTACAGACATCAAAGTTTAAAAACAAAATAATTTTAGATAATATAATCTTCTGTACTCGGAGGGGACTTGAAACTGCGGTTCTCAGTGCTAAGAAAATAGTTACCAACTGACATACCCGAACCAGTTCGATAGCTGAAATACTCGCTTACATTATACATCTCACGCCTCACAGCGATGCATAGTACTATATTGTAATGCTTACACTATAAATCGACTACTACGTATTGTAGTCCAAACCAGCGGGCGTGTCTTGTATATTGACATCTTCCAACTTAGTTAATTTAAGTACCTAACAAAAAAGTTAGTAGGTATATTAAACGATTCAAAAAATATTCAGAAATTATCTCTCCCCTGGCAACATTAATATTTATATTACTGTTATTACAAGATTCTCATTCACAATCTAGGTAATGGGTACAAATAAGTGCTACAAATATTTATCTTAGACTGAAATTACTGAGAAGAGCGATATAATATTAAAAGTAAATATTTACTCCATCACATATAATTTTTATTGAAGTTTATAAGAATATTGCTTATATTAAGTCTTTATAAAAACATAACATCAATATGGTAATATTTACAGACAAATGTAACATAATTAGGTATAATCGTCTTTCAATTTCCTTAATTTAATTAGCCATATCACATTTACACTCATTACCGGCACTTTATGAAAATGTAATTGAAAAGCGTATTGCTCACATTCTAATGAACTCTAAAGTTAGTTTTTGAGTTAATAAAGTTCTTTATCCTAACTTCAGTGCCAAACCAAAAATATCTATACTGTGTAAAACGTATTGTTTACTTAAAAATTCTTTTATACCGTTAGTAAGACAGTTTTGATGTTTCTTTTGATATCATTAAGTGTATTTACGTGTTCGAACATTTAGAACGCTCGCTGTGAATAGAATGTCCCTCGTCGACTTTTCAATTTATTGTGACAGCACTCTTGTGGAACGTAAAGAATGGAATTATTTGGAGGGGATAATGGTGGGGGGGAGTGTTGTGACGGAAATTATTCAAGCTCGAAACGACGGCGATCGCACACCATCTGTTGCCGTTCGAAATTTGAATCAAGGCCATTTATTAAATAGCTCGCCATTGTTCCTTTGATTTCGCGTTAAATTGAAAGACTTACGTCAATTTATACTCACGCTTCAGATTTGGCACCCACTTGGCCCTGAAACTTTGAACTGGATCGACGGAAATTAAACTGTTCCGTCTAAAGCACCTTTATAAATCGTTGCCCATAAACTTGTGTATAAACAGATTAAGGTATTTTGAAGACAAATGACCCTGGATTTATAATGAAATATCTGTCTGATACCTTAATACATAAGACTTGTTTCTGCGTAAGTAAAATAAATCAAAATACCAATTTAAATCTGCGTGCCCAATCCTAAGTGTAACGGTTGCTTAAAATTGAATCATTGTTTTGTTTTGGCCCGGTCCCACTATTTTGTTCCATTGAGACCAATTCTTAGGAAAGCTTATTCCTCACAGTCCTACTACTTTAAAGCGCTTCCAAATAGGGTATTCATCGTTTTTACAACAGTGTAACCATCAATGTGTCAATTTATTATTTTTAATTAATAGAATCATAAGGATTTCACTTTCAAATTAATGTCTCTAAGAGCTAAATCCTAATGGTATGGCTAGATTCATTAACAATAATATAACTGTCTACCTGTAAATCCATTAACATATTAATTCTGAACTAACACCACCAGCAATTTAGCTTAGCTAAAAATCTCTACCTGGCTTACAAATTTAATATCCGTCCTTACTGAATAATTTGAGTATCCATCAAAAAAGTGACGCGTATTACAATGTTCCAGCTGTTTCTTACTCCCACTAAAGTATTCTGAAGTTGCGTTATTGTAACGGTTTTTCCTGAACCGTAATAAAACGTTTCACATGTCGGGTACACTCCCGGTGACCGCGTGCGGTGGGCGTGAGGCTAAATTGATGGGTCACTCCATCGCCAATGTAATGGTCCTTCAAAACGAACGACCTCTGGCCAGTAAGTGAAATTCACGTTTGATTAACTTTTACTCAAGAGCAGTGTTTTAGAGAAAGTGCCTGCTTGAGTCGGGATACTGGGAATTTGTGGACACCTGGAAATCTCGAATTTTGAGGTAAGTGTCGGGCTTTTTTCTATTTTTATTCTCTGTAATTGCGTAGGTATTATTTTTCTGAGGAAGACCAAACTTATCCTAATACGATTTGTAGTACTTGTTTGTAAGGCAAACTTAAGCAATCAGCTCGCATAATGAACAAATGAAATCAATGATCATGTTAATCGGCGACTCTGTTAATTATCTAATATTTACTTTTCGTAATTTTTTTTATAGTTCTAGAGCTACTTCAGACTCTCTAGTGTCTGTCTTTCTCTGCATCTTCTGCAGCTCGGAATAGTACTATTCGTCTCCCAAGCTTTTGAGTACAACAGTACACGCATGCGGCACAATCCAACACACTCTCGTTGCTGACCATGGCCGGTAACACTTTAACACAAAAATTAAATATCTAATGAATAAAATAAGGGGTCACATTCAACGTATTAATGTAATTTGAATATCTTGACCTAAATATTTAGAACGTTATGTTGAACTTACAACAGTAACTTAGCACCTTTTGCAGTAAATTTTGTATAAAAGAGCGCTTCAATGAACCATGTAAAGCGAATGGCCTATGACGAATTAAATATAACAGTGTACGGTACGTAAAACGCAGAGGGCTCACGTGAGGGCGGCTCGTAAACAGGATGCTGAGCTCCGACGAGCTTTTGAAATTTATGCACAAACATTTATCGCCCGCTTTTCGGCAAAGGAAACCATCACAGCCAGAGCTGTATATCTAGGGAGCAATTTTCAGAGCTCGTATAAAATATTGCGATGAAACGATAAGAAACTGATGGTCCATTATATTGCCGCTGTAAGAAGATTAAAGAATTATACATAATATATTCGAATATATTGTTATTTTTTGTACATATAATACAAACGTTCCAAGTTCATTTCAAATCTTTGCCAGTATTCTCGAAAGGTCTTTGTAGCATGTATATCGGTAGGTAATATTTTGATATACATGATTGGTTTCCGATATACGGGTTCCAATACACGCCTCGCACGGCGAAGCAACATGCACGCATTCGTATAGGGTCGTGTGACAAAAGTCCTCTAGGAGCTACAATTTCGCTTGTCTATTGACACATGCACGTAATATTCGAAACACGATAGGCTAATAACATTGGCAGCAGTAGCAATTTTGTTGTTTTTCATCCTTTGTACTCGGTGTTGAATTCTGTTCGAAGTTGTCTGTTATTTTATTCATAGTGTGCGCTTTATGTATGCTATTAACTTCTATTCAACTTCTATTTAATTCTACTGATTCTGTGTTACCACTTTAAATTAGATTAAACATATAAAAGTTAGCTGAGAACTGTTGAAACGACGCGATGTATAGTATCCGGTTTTTGATTTAGTAGGTAGGTATGTCGAGAGGAATAGAAGATCGGTCAAGGTTGGTTTGCTTTCGTTTTGCAGAGTATTTTCGGTATGGCACACTGGAGTGACATTTTGACACCCTTCATCGAAATGCGTGTGGGTGATAAAGAGAAAACTTTCCAAACTCGAAGCAAGCTGATCTTACCTCAGCTTGCACTCTGCTTCAGGACGAGTCAAATCAAAAGCTGGATACTGTAAAGCATTAGATATGGGTGCACTTATATTTTTGTTTAATGTCTGTTAAAATTTAATGTAATGCCGTACAGAATGAGGAATTAAGATAGTTTTATTTACTGAGGTGAACAAAAAATTAGCACTAAGACATTTACTAACTTAGTATTCCTCATTAAATTTTGTTTAGTATTGTCGTATAAGATAAACAAGGCATGATGAAATGCATGCTCCAATTAGAGCCCCTTTGATTGGAGAAGTGCTTCCGACCTGTAGAAAATCAAGTTAACCTATAATTCATTTGGTGGTCATTGCAACCTGTGTGCAATTATAAGATTGAGAGCGCATAGTAACTTTTAACATTTAGTAAACATAAGTCTTGAAAAATGTTGAAAGTATTGATTGAATATATTTGGCCCATGTTTCATAATACTTAAAATTGTCCAGTGCTAGAGTCTCAGTAATTTTTTTTATCATCACGAATTAGATAAAATATTACACGAAATTTCCGTCAGAATTGGATCAGGCCAGTTCAGACATACAGACAGAAAGTTTATATATATATAGAATACATAAATATAAAGTAATAATATACAAGTTAAAATAATTTTGTTTCAATAAAAATGTAGCACAATATTCAGAATAACATTTTCATTATTTCAAATACCACTATTACACATTGCTATAAACTCAAATCGGCTATTCCGCACTCCGACCATTAGTTTATCCCACAGCTTTGTGACTGTCGTATATTATTTTAATGTTACATCGGAAAACCAATATAAAATACAGTAAATCGTTTCAGCGAATCGTATTCATAGAATAGGACTGTGTTGCAGTGAATTTCATCCAATAAAAATAATTATTGCTTGGATAGCGAGCGATACTGGTAATAAACAGATTATTAGTACTTGTACTAGAGAGAAAGTTGTATAATAAGTACATTTACATCGGTTGGCTGGCCGCGTCTATATTTTATTAACCAATTACAATGGTATATAGGAGGAATAAGAAAATAAAAGCGTATTGTCTTTGTCAAGAAATGTTCAAGTTTATGAACTGTGGATTTTTGTTTGCCAAATATTTTTTTCTTATTCGGTTAAGACATTTTGTAGACGTTTCTCATGCTAAAAGATTCGGGTTGGTTTTTATAGCAGTTGCAGATGGATATAGTTACTTTCAGTATAGATTTTTATTCACCTTTACTATTATATTTATATTGTAAAGCTGAAGAGTTTGTTTTTTGTTTGGTTGAACGTGTAGTGTAGTAGTAGTAGTAGTGGTTGAAAAGTCAGTTCATTGAGGAAAGCCATTTAATACAATACTATAAAATAGAGCGGAGTAATAATCATAAATGGTAACAAATCCGGCATATTCCCGTGTGTTATTTGAAATTTATTAAATTATGAAATTCGAAAATGTTGATTACTTTTTGTAAGCTTTTTAAATAATGGTTAGTACCCGTATGATGTCAGGCAACTAGTACATTACTGAAATAGTTCTCAACTAATTTATATGACCAGCGATTTTTTTATAGACAGAAGAAATGACTTTCCTCAAAAAAGAAGTAACCTGAATATATAAGTTTGGTATTAAATGCTCAAGAAAGTCAATTAAAAGTGATCCCTAAATTCTGTACATACTGAGGGAAGCCATAGCGGTATCTCGTGGAAATTGAAGGATTTCAAAACAAGATACTTCAAAATTTACGTTACTTGGTAAACAAACGTTTTGATTACGTGCATCTCTAAAACATCTCTAAAACACAAAGTCGAATTTCACACGACCTTTAAAACAACTTAACAATACTGCAAATTTCTAACAATACTGCACCAGGGTAAGTGTTTAGATGAGCTTTTCGACTTAAGTCTATTACCTTCTTTTTTATATGCAACATTTATAGAACAAGGAGTGAAATATTACTTTCAAATAATTCCGTCTAGGAATGATAGGGTTCCTTCTTCTTTTCCTTACTGTGCCTGATTCTCCAATGTGTTTTCTAGTGTCCTGTAAATGGGACGTGAAAACACATCTGATGAGGCCATTAAGTTCCAGAACACCATTTTGTTCAAATCCAAATCATTTATTTCCTTACTCTTTGTACAATAATTTACATAGATTCTTGATTTATCGTGCATTATTACATTGTGGTTAGTGCTTATTAGTAGGTATTCTAACTAGGCATGTATAACTTAAATGTGGGCACTTAGGTATCTTAAATAGGTATTTACTGATATCATTTAATTTCTGCCTGACCTAGGTAATTGTGTTGCATTATGGATATATACAACAAGCTGTGGAATGAACTCCCCGCAATGGTTTTCCCAAGCGACTACAATATGGGGTTCTTCAAGAAGGGCATTAGAAGGTTTCTTCAGGGTCGGCAGCACGAGTGTGACGCCCCTGGTGTTGCATACGTCCATAGGCCACGGTATCCACTTTCCATCAGGTGGGCCGTGTGCTTGTCTGCCACCTAAGTGGTATAAAAAAAATATTGTAACCCTAATTCCCGAGACTTAGCTTACCATGAAGCAAGGTAAATTGAGATAAAAAAGTTTATATCCTTATTAGATGTTTCATGTCGTTAGGATTAGTGTTCCATTACCAAATAATGTACGAACTAAGAAATACAACAGGTTTATCGTTCTTCAACGATATAAATATAGTGAAGAAATATCACCTAAACTTAAGCAATAAGTAAATAAAGTTAGTAAATTATGAGTACGGTTTTCGTAGCATTCGCTACGAGTTTAGCATCGTAGCGTTCGCTACGAGTGTAGCATTGTAGCGTTCGCTACGAGTGTAGCATCGTAGCGTTCGCTACAGTAGTATTACCTACGAGTATCCCTACGAATATTATAAATGCGAAAGTAACTCTGTCTGTCTGTCTGTGTGTCTGTCTGTTACGCTTTCACGCCTAAACCATTGAACCGATTTTGATGAAATTTGGTCTAGAGGTAGATTAGACCTTGAGAAAGGACACAGGCTATGTTTGGTCGCGATAACCGACATCTACGCGGGCGGAACCGCGGGCAAAAGTTAGTACCCAAGAGTGCGCATAAAGCTAGAAAAAAAACAGATTTCACCCGCACCCCTCGCACGTCCCGCTCTCGCCTGTCGTCGCTCCGGCAAGTCCGCCACCTATTTTGTGTTGCAGCGACCCGCCATGTATAGTTTGAAGGCGCACAGTATACCCAAAATACTCAGATAAAATTGTCAAACTACGAGTTGCATCATTAACACAATAAATTTCTTTTTGGTAAAAAAATATTTCTGATAAAATGAAAAGGTAAGTAAGTAAGTAAAGGAATATGTCGTCGTTGCGCTTGCCAAAACCTCTATGTGTTTATGGTCAAGTTTTCAGGAGAGACATTAAACTGTTTTATTACATAATTGATGAGCGTATCAAAAAACTAAAAATGTAGTATGATGCCAAAAAATATTTTGCATGAACTGAGATATAAGTGAAAATTATAAACGGTACTATCCATCCACAATATTTTTTTTTTCCATTTTGATACACATATCAGAATTATCTTCCTAGCGCCATTTCTTACAAGTGAAAAATATATACATATCAGATTTGTTATGGACCTCAATAGGATTTATATAAGGGATAAATACTGACAGATGGCAAGGTACATAACATACGAAGTAAATAAATACCCACTATAAACTTTATTAAGGCATACAAGTAAAAAAAATAAAAGTAGTACAACTGTTCCGTCTACAGGGTCCTACTAACACCTTTGAGACACAAGCCAACCTCACTTGCTAGACGGTGCACATGTTAAACAACGGACGAGGTTCTGGTGCCGATTTTCCTCTCGGAGTTAGGAACTAATTGCTGATCGTTCCTGGAATAGCCGATAATACGATAATCAGAAAAGAAGAGCAAATCTCCGCGTTCCGAGGTGCACATTATGCTGCCAATTAGTTATAAACTTTAGTTGCATCTGAGCCCTTCCCCTCGGCGTCCGGGGTGCGCTTTTCCAGTCTTTTTTTTAATATAATAATAATAATAATAATATAATAAAGCCATTTATTTCAGATCTCTCTACTTATTACAATATTTGTTAGATATTGCTTAAATTTAAAAAGTTACTTATAATTAATGTTATCATTTTAGTTTAAGTTTACGAAATCTGAACCCCTATCTGGGTAAAGGCCTCTTCCATCCTTTCCCATGACTCCCTGTCCTTGCCTGACTTCATCCAGTCTTTTCCTGCGACTTGTGTTAGGTCATCAGCCCACCGTCTCAATTGTCGACCAACCTTCCTTTTCCCTATTGGTCCTTGCCACTGTGTAGCTTCGATGGTCCATCTTTTGTCTGGGTATCGTGAGATGTGTCCGGCCCATCTCCACTTTAGTAGTAGCGCGTGTCTAAGAGCGTCTGTGAGTTTAGTTTTTTGTCGAATACTTTCGCTTTTAATTTTTTGTATTCTTCTGATTTTTAGCATGCTCCTTTCCATTGCTGTTTGACTGCATTTGATTTTTTGTTTTATTTTATTTGTAAATATCCAAGTTTGGCAGCCATACAACAAGCAGGGTAATAAGCATGTATCAAATATTGTCCTCTTCATGTGCAAACTGTAGTTCCCTTTGAAAATTTCTTTTAATGCCCAGTATTTTTTCCAGGTCGCGTTAATTCTTCTTGTAACTTCTTCTTCGTTATTTGACGTATTGAATGAGATTTGCTTCCCCAAGTATATATATTCCTTGACATATTCTATACAGTTATCTTTTATCATTATCGGACGTTCACGGTTGTTGGTTAGTATTTTAGTTTTGTTTACGTTCATTTCAAGGCCGATTTTTGAACTTTCACAGTCTAATGATCTCATCATTTCCTCCAGGTCTTTTGCAGTTTCAGCAATAATGACAATATCATCGGCGAACCTCAGATGATTCAAATAGTGCCCGTTTATGTACACTCCCCTGTTTTTCCAATCTAGTTTTTGGAAAACACTGTCAAGTACTGCTATAAATAGTTTGGGGGATAGAGGGTCTCCCTGTCTCACTCCCCGTTCTATGTTTATTTCATCTCCTCTCGCTTCTAACTTTATTGTACTCGTACTATTTGTATAGATGTATTTTAAGATATTGATGTATTTGTAGTTGATATCTAATTGCTGTAGTGCTTTCCAGATTGAACCGTGGCTAATGCTGTCAAAAGCTTTGCTGTAGTCAATGAAGGCCACATACAGTGGTCTATTGTATTCTCTGTATTTTTCTATGACCTGTTCTATTGTCTGTATGTGGTCCACTGTGCTGAAGCCTGATCTGAATCCTGCTTGTTCCCTTGGTTGTTGTTTATCAATGCTGTCTGATATTCTCTTTAAAATTATTGATGAAAAATGTTTATATACACCTGCCAGCAGGCTTATGGGTCTATAATTCCCTATATCCCAGGGGCTTCCCTTCTTGAACAGTAGAATTATGTCTGATGTACACCATTGTTTTGGTACTTTTTCTTCGTCTAGTATCATATTAAACAGTTGCGTGATATGGTGTGTCAATACTGGTGCGCCTGTCTTGAGAACCTCGTTGCATATTCCATCAGGTCCGGGACTCTTCTCAGTTTTCAGCTTTTTTATCTGTTCGTAAACTTCTGAGTATTCAATTTGTTTGGTGTCTTCCATCTTATTCGTGTGGGTTGCTTGTCCTTCTATTTCGCTGTTGTCTTGTTTCTTGTATAAGTTCTTATAATAGTCAGTTGCATGGTCTATTATATCTTTCCTACATTTTGTTACCAGTGAGTTGTTTTCAAGTTTTTGGATCCATGATTTGTGTATTGTTAACTCTTTATATGCTTTTTTGGCACTTCTAAAATTCTTGATATTTCTTGTGATAATCTCCTGTCTGTGGTTGTTATAGTCCTTACGGATTGATTTATTTGTCTCTTTGTATATTCTGCTGAGATCTTTTTTCATGTCCTTGGTTTTATTTTTTGTGTTTTGTAATTCCATACGTCGTTTTATAAGTTTGATTGTGTCTTTGGAGAAAATAGTTGGTTGATTGGAGTGTGTATTATTTTCGTATTTTAAGCTGTCTTTTATGCCTCTTTCTAGTTTATTGTAGTATGTTTGACTATCGAAACAGTCTGTTTCTATATTTTCTGTGTATAATTGTAGATTTTCTAAAAAGTTTTTGATTTCTGTCTCAGTCTTAGGGATTTTTGGAGGATTTGTGTAGGTTATTCTGCTCTTTACTGGACGATTTAGGAGTAATGTTGCTCTCACCAGTCTGTGATCAGAAGAGAATTCAATTTTGCTTAGTACCTCAATATTGCTTATAAGTTTATGGTGGTTTATCATTATAAAATCTATTTCATTGAGTGTTTTTTGGTCGGGTGTTAACCATGTCCATCGGCGACTGTCCTTCTTTTTGAAGAATGTATTCATTATTGATAGTTTGTGTTGGTAGGCATAACTTAACAGACGTTCACCTCTTTCGTTACACACTCCGTAACCGTATTTTCCCATTACTGGATAGCAATTTGATTTTGGACAGCCTATTTTCGCATTGAAATCTCCCATGACAATTATTTTCCCTTCCGTCTTTGTGTGAGCATGTTCAATATCTTTGTAAAATTTGTTAATATCATCTTCTGTTGAGTTGTCCGTCGGGGAATATACTTGGATTATTGATAAGGCAAAGCATTCAAATTTTAATTGTAAAATAGCTACTCTTTCAGAGATTCCAATGAAGTTAGTGATGTTATTTTTATATTTTTTCTTTATAAGGAATCCTACTCCATATAGACCTTTAGTTTCGCCAATGTAGCAAAAGATAACGTCGCTGTATTCCTCAATTTTACACCCCATCCTTCGTATTTCTGCGAGACCTAGAATGTCCCAATTGATATTTTTTAAGGCATTATTCAATTCAAGGAAACGTTCTGCTGATCCAAGGGTTCTTACATTATAAGTGCAAATTTTGAGGTTTTGATTTACATTTTGATCTGTTTCTCTGATGGGTGGAGGGTTGCAGTCTAATTCCCCACGAGGACCAGTCGGGTTGGGGAATGTTGTGTTTTCGTTCTTTTTGATTTGTTGTTTATTCGAAGTTGAAGTTTGGTTCCGGTGGCTGATGACAATGTCCTATGCGTTTTGATCAGTTGGCATGTTGGCAGACGGCAGGGAGTTGCTTCTATTTCTCATTAAGTCGAAGGCATTTAGACGATACGTTTTTGATGACATTTGTTGCTTGCGAGGGTGTTGTTTCTCATTAGGCGAGGTTGATGGGTCTCTTTTGCGTTTTTCATTGCCTGGATTTCCTTGTTTAATGATTAGTTTGTCATAGTTTATAAATGCATAATTGCCTTTCTTCCTTTCTTCCTCCAGTTTTGGTTGTAGTTTCTTTCTCATGTCGAGGACTTCCTTCGGATAGTCATCAGATATATGTACATTTTTTAGTTTCTTTTTGTTAGCCACTATTTCATTTTTCTTCCAGAGGTTGACAAATGTCAGGAGGATTGGCCGTTCTTTATCATTCTTTGCATTATTTTTGCCAATTCTGTGGATGATGCTGACATCCCTGCCTTCAAAATTAATATTTAAATCATCTTTGAATTTCTTTTTAATGATTTCGATTAGGTTGGCAGTCGAGTTTTCGGTTTCTTTTACACCAAATAAAATTAAGTTGTTCATTCTTTTGTGTTTTTCAAGAGTGTAAATTTTTTCCTTTAATTTCTCATTTTCAGACCTCAATTCCTGCATTTCTAATCTAAAAGGAATTAATTTCTCCTCCATTCGTGCCATAATGTCATCAGTTTGTTTTGACATTTCTATTTTTATTTGGTCAAAAAGTGATTGAAGGTTATCCATTGTTTGTTATTTCTTACGTGGAATGGAGCGTGAACCCAAACAGTTAAATCGCAGCAGCGCCACCCTCAATTGTCACGAGTTTCTGCACGAACTACGTATTGTGTAGTATGAAAGCGGCTTGGTGAGCTGTTATATTGGTAGCACTGGCCTGACGATGCAAAGTGTGTGTCTATGGTCTATGTTCGGTTGACAGGTAACCTCAAAGTTTTTTCGGTTATTTATCCACTAAAAACTTATATTGAGTGCATGGATATACTTGGATTTTATATTTAAAATGTAGTTTATCACACTTTTCACAAAGTTCGAATGTTTTAACACAATATTTCACTGTATGTTTAAAGTTTATACGTCGAAAGTCGGAACTCGGTAGCACTATATGTTTACGTTTACGCAGCCGGAACCGGATTTTTTTAATATAGGACACATCAAATTGACTTCGCCTCGCCTGATGGTAAGCAAAGTCTCTGCAAAGAGGGTCACCATTACAGACATGTACCAAGTTACAATGATGGCACTCAGCTTGACGGCCTCATCAGAATATGCTTTTTCACGCCCCGCTTGAAGGACCCGTGACTGTAGGAAGAGGGAAACACGTGAACTGGTAAGGAATTCCAAGACTTAATAGTGCGGCAGAAGAAGGAGTCGCCGAACCGCTTGGTTCTTGATGGAATATTCTGCACCGTATGCGGGAGGCGTCTAAGTCCTGCACGTGTTGTCCTATATAGGAAAGGAGAGGGTGGGATTAGTTGGAAGAGCTCATCAGAACATTCACCATGGTAGAGACGGTAAAATACCGCCAAAGATGCCATATTTCTACGCAACTGCAAAGGCTCGAGGGTGTTGGTGACCTCAGGATTCCCAATAATATGGACCGCACGTCGCTGCAGCCTGTCGAGAGCATCTAGTAAGTACTTTGCGGAGCCATCCCAGAGATGAGAGCAGTATTCCACGCAAGAGCGAATTTGTGTCTTATAGAGAAGGCACCGCTGCTCCGGCGTGAAAAAACGTCTCACTCTGTTCAGGACACCGAGTTTACGCGAGGCTGTTTTGATGATACTCTCAATGTAGTTTTTGTTGTTCAGTTTGCAGCGAACATCCATACCTAGGATATTGAGATAGTCCTGTAGTGGCAGTGGCGTGCTCTGAAGAGTTGGAAGGGGAAGGAAAGAAGATACCTTTGCTGTGAACGCGCATGCCTGCGTCTTCCTGGCGTTGAACTCGACCAGGTTTTCCGAGCCCCATTGAGAAACGTGGCTCAGGGTCCGGTCTTCTTTTTTCCGCGATATCAGACTGCTTGGCCGCAGGATGTCCGTGATAGCCTCCGTGTAAGGTACTATCGTCTGCATAGCATAGCGCCGCAAGTTTCTAGACACACCGTTTAACATCTTTTCGAGTATAGGGAGCTATCGCTATCGTCAGCGACGATCACCGCCATAGTCACTTGGAAGACTAAGTCAAGCTGGTATCAAAGAAACAAGGTAGTACATCACTGCGGGGCAAATACTCCTTCTTTAAAACGCTCCCGTTCTGCCCCACATGGAGTACTGCTGTCACAGTTTTGCCTGGGCTAGCTAGACCTCTTCGACTTGGTGCAAAGACGGGCGCTGAGGATCGTCGACCATCCCATACTCACAGGCGGGGTAGTAGTCCCTCTCAACCTCAGAAGGTACTTGCTGTGGTTGTTTTACCGCCTGTATGATGGTTTGTATTCAGAAGAATTGTTTGATATAATGCCTAGAATATTTTTACTTTATATCGCCGCTCCGCTTGCCATAGACAGTGAATTCACTCTCACACAAATGGTGTAAAAACGTCTCACTTTATTCAGAACTTCGACCTTACGTGAGGCTGTTTTGATTTAATCATCTGTCTCGTTTTGTTTACTATTATAAGATTATTTACGTTGTTACAAAGGTAGAACATTTTACAACCAACAAACCGAAGAAAAACAAGCTGTGAAATTGTCTATGTGCAAACCAATTCTGACATGTGCAACATGAGGATGAAAAACTCTTGATGTGAACACATAACCAATTTTGCAGTGTCAGAATTGCACATGTATATTTTGTCAAATCTATTTCTAGAAGGAATTAACACTTGGTTGTTTTTTCAGTTGATGCGCACTTCTTTAAGGCCATCTAGCGAATAAAAAAAAAATAGAAAAAATGCACAATTAACGACTTTGGCAGGCGCACCGACGATTTGACGATTTGGGAAAAACAATGCTTTTACTTTAATTTAACATCTAGCGATGTTCGTCTAACTATATGTGATAAATTACCCAAATATTTTTTTTTTGCAAATTCAATTAATTTAATACTAATCCTGAGTCGGGTCATCCAAATAGTCCAAATAGTGGTTCAATATTACTGATGAACATTGTGTATAATATGGTTGCCCTATTTTATCATTACGTATAAGAAGCTAGGGCCCTGACATATTGAATCAAGGCTGGCTAAAATATACCGCTCATTCCACTCTGGTGCAAAATTTCCATCACAATTTGGATCTAGTTCTCTCAAAACTTCAACTTTCTCTAAATGTTTAATGGGAGATCTGTAAAAATAATTGCAAATTAATGACAAATCAATCACATAAGCATTGCATTGCTATTTTAATCTACTTGTAGATAATTTGATATAAATTCTAAATAAGTACATAATGAAAAAGATCAAACCCACAATAGGACTTGAATGCCAGGGTCGCGAACCTTAGCGTTCCAGCGCTCTTACTCTGAGCTATCCTTCCACGGGCAGTCATCCGCTTTCCGTGTGGTCAATTTTTTTTATTAAAATCACCGGGATACTCGTATTTACCATGCCGTTTGAATGTGTGAACATTCGGTACTAATGTGAATGACCATGTTAATCTCAAATCATATCATTCTACTAGTTCATGTTCATATTAATTTGCATATTTTACTGAAATGTTTTCTGAATGTGAGAAAAAACAATTGCAATAAGCTTACAAAGTTGACGAAAGTTTTTTACTAAGCGATTCGACCGGATCGGATTCATCAGCTTGTGTGATATTACGAGCTGAAGCAACTCTGAAATGCATTAAAATTGATAATACAATGTATAAATACTTTCGCAATATATTTAATAATTATATTAGTGCTATATAAATAATATTATACAATAAACACGCGAGTAGTCAAAAACATCTATTTGATTTGCATATACTATACCCGAGCCGACGTTACTCCAGAGTTACCTAGCAACGGTGGATATTTGGTAACAAACTAAAGAAAGTAAAATAATATAGATACATTACCTTCGAAAATTAGCCATGAGTTGAATTCTTAGTTTCTTATATTCTCTTTTAGAGTGTTTCTTTTATATTTTTTTAATTGGCTCATTTTTAACGAACTTTCTTGACACGGAAAACAGAAATACAGTCCTCCCGTCTCAACGGGGCGAGCCCGACTAAATGATGAAACAACAGATGGCCGACACCTCGGGTCAGGTGCGATAGAAAGAGAGCGTTATGCGCGGAATAAGACCGTCGTAAGCGCCAAATTCATTTTTTTTAATTACTCGTAAAATCCATACAATTTTTTCAAAGTGACAATAGAGTCACTGGGTTACATAATTTTACACTTTGTATTCAAATATTGACTCAGTTGTGTGCATAATATTGGAAATAAATTGATTTTAGTAGTAAATAAGGCATAACTTTGTGATTTTATTCTATCGAAAAAATATTATTATTTTATGTTTTCACCATGAGCAGTCCCTTACAAATATAACGTATTTTCTATTTAAAAAAACCCAGCTCATTTGTGGCTTACTTTCGGGTATAAACATCAAATCTACGATCGGCAATTTAGCTTTATACCCCCTCTTAAAATGGCGCAATGTTGAAGGCCTTGTATTATAATAATATAGACTAGCCGGTGGGAGATTGTGGGTTTGAACTCCACTCACACATGAAAACTGGTACTTTAGTTGGCGGCGTTAATAACGATAAATTTGTAACTAACGTTAGCTAGATAAGAAAATACTTTAAATTATTATCTGAGATTCATAGACCTGGGTATTCCTATATCGATATTGAAATTATAATATTTAAATTGGCTGTCTTCCAGGCTTTAGAAGCTGGCAGGCATCTGAAAATTATTGGAACCCAATATTTACTTCCCCTCCATACGTAGTAGTAGCTACAAAGGTGCATCTCTACACTACACACGCATCTCTTTTGAAACCTTTCACGTGTTATACTTGTTTGTGTTTATATTCACCCTTTTAGTGTTCCAATGCTACTAGTAGTACCTACTTATTGTAGTGGTAACATTGTGCATTAACAGAATTTTACACATTTTTGTAACTTGCAGCAATTTTTTATTCGATTTAAATGCTTAAAGACCACAAATAAGTAACGTAAACGCAGATGAAATCTCACTGTACATGAGGTAAGTACTTTTTGTATCACTTAGGCGGATGAAAAGCACACTGCTCACCTAATAAGAAGTGGTTACCGTAGCCTATGGACGTGTGCAATACCAAGGGTGTCATACTTGTACTGCCGAGTACCTTGAGATAGACATTAAAGGTTCAACCCCACCAAACGGACGGCATCGGAACGGATTTTACAATCTTTAAACAAAATAAATCTTATATCACAGCATTTAAAGTTTATATTACCAAGTCACGCATGACAGCTTGACGTGCGTCATGCCGCCGCACGTCGCTGTGAAACGTGAAACTCTTACTTCTTCATCCTAGCGTTAATTCCCAGTCGCACCCGAAGCTTTTTCAGCTCGGAGTCCGGGGTCCGCTTTACCAGTCTAACTACGGATTTGGCTAGACCTCGATATTTTCCGTGAAGCGATTGCCATCTGACCTCCACAACCCAATAGTAACATTAGGCGACATCGAAGCTTTGCAGCTAGACTATATAGATACGTGAAACTCTTACTATTTTTCATTATCTGTACGTACTTTCCTCAAGTTAGTGCCTACTCCTAAAATACATAAAAATAATGAAATTTTACAATTTTCTTTCCGCAGAATCAGCTCGAGCGATGAATCCACTTTTGCTGGCGACTGTAACAGATTAGAAAGAGCTAGCCACCGACAGAAACTCGGACGTAATAATCTTAACCCTTTCGGAGAATATCTTAAATAAATATTTTAGTAAATTTCTATTAGAAGTTTAACAGTACGTTGGAGATAGCAAAATTATTTGAAATAAATCAAATTAATCATATTTATTTTGTAACTCATAAATTGAAGAGTTTGCTTAAACCTAATTACTTTGTATGAAAAGTTGAAGATATAAAATGAATATTAATAAGTATATTAATATTATTATATAAATATATTAATATTAATGATATAATTTATTTATATAATATGTCGTTTTTTTACTTTGCGGTTAACGGCCATCATAGTAGCCGCACCTATAGTGTCACCAAGTTTCTCGATGTGATTTTAATTATAATTTAACAGTGTACTATTATTACAATAGAGATGCAACCTAATAATAAAGTTTACGACTGTCATATACGATCAACTTAGCACTTGCACAGAACAGATAATAGTACTAGCGGCACTTGTTTAGGTCTAGTTACAGAACTTTGATATTGCCAGTTTGCCATGAAGCGATTGCCATCTGATCGCCACGATCAGATGGCAATCGCTTCACTGCAAACTGACCCCAACTTACTCGGGAAAAGGCTTGGAGAATGATAGATGATTTTTAAGGACTTGGGTCTTTACCTACGAGGCTGATATTTACATAGGATAGTCACGTAGTGGTTTTTGACGTAGTGATAATTGCTGGATCTTCAGATTTATGATACCTAAAACTAAGTTTCTTTAGTACTGGTTCGGTTAAGCCCTTTTTTTTTTTTTTTTTTAACGTGCGAAAAATCCCCGCGGATACCTCCCCCGCCGGAGCCGGAGGAGGAGGTTATGTCGGACTCGAACCGACTAAAACGCACGCCGTCTGTGGGCCGTCGGTTGCCGGAGGTGAGGTTGTCGTAGCCATATCCCTCGCACCCCGGCCGACCTGGCCCTCATCCGGTGTGGGGACCACAGAGTCCCCAACTCGCCCCGGGGGTTCGATTATGCCCTTGGAATACAAGTAACATTAGTGGCTGTTGACCACCTATCGTCACGTACCGCAATAAAAAAAAATACTCATCGGCTAAAGGTATACAAAAAAAACATAATATATCGTCGCCAAACAAAATATAATGAATCTCATATATAAAGCTAAGATACAATCTCAATGTATTCTGTTTTAAGGTTTATTGATACCTAAACAAGAGATTTCCATAATAAAATATAGATGATCACAGGTAAATTTAAATTTCGTAAACAAACGGCTATACTGCAGCCATCCACCCGATAATATACATAATCCTCTTTGAGCACAATCTACTAAAAAAACAAAGTTAGGCGCGGAGATAAAATTAACAATTTTTATAGCAAATATTAGGTGATTAGCTTCATAAACTAAATATTTAACGGCGTTATTAGAAAGTATATTGTGATTATATTTACTCCACTAGCGCTCTTCGTGTATTATTAGGGTTTAATGTTGTTGTACTATTTCAGCGATATTTATATCATAGTACCTTTTTAGTTGTATTTATTTTTTAAAGTTAAAGTTGAAGCGTCGGTAGCTTAGTGGTTAAGGAGTCGGGCTTACGATCGAGAGGTCCCGGGTTCGAATCCTGGCCATTACACTACCGACGTAAACCCACTCCTAGCACAAGTAATTTAGCTTAGTTGGAGGGGTTAACGGGAATATTAGTAATTTCGGTTGCTAATATTTAAAAAAAAAAAAAGAGAAAGAGAAAAACTTGTAGTACATATTTCAGAGTCTATGTTTATTGATTCTTTCACAGATTATTCAGCAGACTGAGTAGCACATTGTGTTTCTTCTATAAAATTGATATCAAATGGATTTTTCTGTATTTGACAGTTCTCTGAAACTACAATACTGTACACATTTTATTGGCATGCCAGTTAAGATATTGAAACTTCTTTTTAATATACAAGATATAATTCTGTAGCTATATAAAGTTATAATATTTTTTGACATACTACATAACGCTATCTACACGTAAAGTAAGCATAGCTTACTTAATAATAGGTTCTGTAATAAACATAAAAATATATTTAGATATGTATATTTTGGTATATAGAAACACCCTTGTTCAATCATTTGCTAACACTCCGAAATTACTGAAGAAATTCAACATTTCTGTATAATTTATTGCTTTTATAACCCCGAAAAGTGGTACAATGAGTGGTCTCTTACGTAAATTGCTGAGAAAAGCGTCACAATTTACATGTTACTTTCTCAAAGTATTAAGGGTTAGGTGAATGTTTTTGCCTGGGGTCACACGCGAATAAAAGACGGCTATGGAAAGTTGTAAATTACAAATGTGTTTATGTGTTTTTTTAGCATACATATACCCACGCCTGTAAATCAGTCAGAGTAGGCAGAGGTGTCTTATCACCCACATTTCACTAACTAGGATTTTCGGTCCCAGGTAATAGGGAGCCTATTCTATTACCGTCAAGCGGGCAGTTATTCATGAGCTGTATGTTTACTATTGGATGGAGATCAGCCCTATCCCTTAGACGCCTTCTACGACACCCACAGGAAGAGATAGGGTGACCCTATTCTACTCCATTCTTCTTGGGATAATATACAGGGCGTCCCACGGCGATTTACCATGTTTCTTAAAGAGATTTGATCCTTATGATCCTATCGATTGATGCCATAAAAATACAGGTGTTACTTTTTCGGATTTTAGTTGGTTCGATTACCGGGTGTGGCAAGCGAATTTTTAAAAATCTTTGAATGCAGTTTTGTTTCTTTAAAAAAATAAAATGATGTCTCCTTTAGGTAAAATGAGCTAACTTAAGGATTTAAGGTACTTATCCTCCATGTGGCATCGCCGTGGGACGCCCTGTATATTACAGGAACATGATTTGTTTGGAAATGTGAAATCTACAGAACATGCTAAATAAACCACAATACTCCTAATACAAGGAAACTCAAGGTACATAATATTAATATCAATGCTCAGTACGTAGATACAGAGCACAGTACATTGAATATCTTGGGACCAAGTCGGCAGCACCGCAGTTAGATTTATTATCGATACGCATGACTGAGTTCCGTTGCCATTTCTCTCAGGGGTCCATTTTGCAACATGACCGAACATAATATTCGCTGTACCAAATAAGTCCAAAATTATGCTTTTAGGAACATGCTGTGTAAGTTATTTTTTTTAATTATCACTAGGAAGATCTTTTAGTACGAAATTTAGTCGTGTGTCTCAACTTAAATTTAGTTTTTAGTACAGATTATGATGTAATACTAAAATCTAGATTTTGATTTTGTATGGTCTGTCAATTGACTGCGACTCGCTAGATGGTAAAAAGCTGAGGTGCATTCCAGAAGATACGGACCACCATTTCTGGTGGCTATTGACCTTAAAATCGTGGTCTCTAAATTGACGGCTTTGTTAGATGCTTTTTCACGCCCCGGTTGAAGTACCCGGGACTGTAGGAAGATGAAATCAGGTGCGCGAGCAGAGCATTCCAGCTCTTTATTGTGTGGCAGAGGAAAGAGGCCTCAAACCTTTTATATAGTATGGATTCCACCGTATGTGGAACGTAAATTATGAACAAAAATGACATGACTATTCATAAAATCTCCCTCAACACTCTCTGAAACTAATCTAAAGTTAATACTTATAACCGAGTCGTCGGTCTAGAATACGGGTCTAAATTCTGAAAAATATTCTCTATTCTTTTAATTTTCACGTAAGACTCGTATCGCACTTGCCTTATTCGAGCGGTCAACGTTATATATCATGGTTCCGGTAGTCTATTCATAAACTAACGTAGATTTTTGGCGCACAGCAGGGTTCTAAAATAGTTACTTCCTGCTGACAGTAGCGTAAACGATATTATGAACAAACACGAATATTGAAAACGTAACTAAAAGCGCTGGATGCGAGCCGCTTCCAACCGGTCTTATTGGAGATCTATAGGGGAGGCCTATGTCCAGCAGTGGACTTCCTATGGCTGAAATGATGATGATGATGATGAACTAAAAGTAAAACCTAAATTATAAGAGTTTGCGAAGATAACAGATGCTTAATTGAATCACATTCTAATGGCTGAACAGATCTGACTGAATTTTAGTACATACATAGATTACAGTAATAACTCATAAACTAATTAGGGATTAGGCACATAGACTCTATCCCAGGCAAAGATATTATATATAAAAATTATGAAATGTCTTTGATCCCAGGAATACGTTTCTATGGCAAATAGGAACGGAAACAAAATTCCATGCCCGCGAAACTGGGGGCCACAGCTAGCATTTAATAGTAATCAAATTAAAACATTCTTTGTTTACACTTTATTTGAATATCTGACTACCCTTTTCTGAAAAAGTTCAATAAAGGCCCGAGATTGAACCCAAATGAAAATTGGGCTTATAAAGGAACACCACTGATTAAATTGTTGGGCATTCTTTTTGTATTAATAACAGGGCGGATGAGTAGGGGGAATACGCAATGAAACGGACGCGTTTTGAAACGGACACTATCGATATCTCCATGTTTTAAAACGAAAATATTGGTGTCGTTTGGATGTTGGTAGCACTGTCATCCATAGACAAACCCACAATAATTACACTTTTCGGCCGCCATTATTTAGTCGGATTTTATAACTTTTGATTGACCGACGGATTTGTGTAAAAAAATCTTAAATTTAATTATTTAATTTGTAAAACTTACAGAACTTGAATTACAACTGTGCTAATAGTTTTCATTGTCACATATTATAGAAAGTACAACAAAAGGTGAGTTATAAACCTATCAATACTTATTATTCGGTATTTGATTTAAATATTTTCTAGGTTAGATGTGCGATGAACCGGACAGGTAGCACCGCATTGAACCGGACGTGGGTGTTGGCCTAAAGGATGTTCATAATTATTTTTGTAATAATTGCAATTAATGTCTACTCCAATAAGTAACCAGAAGACCGATTATAATATATTAGGCGCATGTGCCTCATATCATAGGATTTAAAGCAACATTTTGTGATATCTGATTCCTAATATTCACAAAAATATTTTATTTGATTATTTTATACCTAGTATTGTTACCAAATTCAAGCCAAGATCTCGTTTATATAAGGTATATACCTAAGATAAGATAAGGTAGTGTTATTTTATTTGTATTTAAATGTAAGAAGTACCTAGACTGATTAATTTGTTCCTAGTCCGTTTCATAACACCTACTGTCCTATTCAATGCTTCCTGTGTCTTGAAACGGCCATTGACATAATTCTAAAGAAACGTTATTATTTCTGAAAATAAATACGATTTTTTCTAAATATGGTGTATTATTGGAAGTATATTAGCCCCGAATTCCTGAAAGAGACTTAACAGGTTTCTAAGATTTACCTGCAGCATGTAATGATACCTCAAAAATAAATGTCCGATTCATAGCGTATCTCCCCTATTATTATACCCGAGATTATTACATTATCAATTTACGTACATACAGTCGTTGCAAAGTCGATATACTACGAGGTTTTATTACCCAACGTAATAATTTTCATGTTAATGATTTCATATGGAAACCCAGCCAACCGTGGAAATAATTGTTACGGCCCGCAATGAAATGAAGTACAGATTTTATGAAGCCATAATTATTTTACGTAATCTTACTATTAATATAAATGAGAAAATTTGGATATAACGGATAATGAATGTTTGTTACTCTATCATGTTAGAACGGCTGAAGGGATTTCATCCAGAAATTTGGCACATAAATAGATGATAGTCTGGACTATCATATAATCTATCTTAGGATAAGAAGCTTAAGCTTAGAAGACTACTAGCCTATATCTGTGGCACCGCCTGCGTGAATGTCGGTTTTCTCGATTTTTTGTCATATCTCAGGTTTTAAGATTTTAAGTCGGACAAAGACCTTTTTAACATCAAAATATCGACATCGACTTGACTATTTTATATAGACTTAAGGGCATAGAACTATTTGAAGTTTACACGAATCTCACTCATTGAATTATAACTACTTTTTAACGGATTCTATGGCGATATATTTCTTATTACTTACTTTTAGCCCGACGTTGCGGCTACTTTTCAGCATACTTAGTCGCGGGGTGACTAAAGATGGCAATTGTCACATAGTTATGATAATAACAAATATATCGCTATAGAATCCGTTACAAAGTAGTTTTATTTCAATAGAATAGAATTTGAGGGAACAGGCTCGGTATTCCACGTGCGTAGATTCAGTCATATTATGTTTTCTGTTGTAGAATGTTGTAAATGGGTTAATATAACGTACAGTGAAATTAGAGTGCCAAAAGATTCTGTCTGTAAGGTAGTGTGAAAAGTCATGAAAGTATTGAACTAAAGCTGTTTTCTACAAATATTAAGTGAGGCTCCATAGCCTTCTTTTCTACTTTGTTCATATTACGTTCAACAATATTTTCAAGTATATTTTAGTTTATTATAAAGCTTGCCTAGACTCATGAACTGCCGCCTGGCAAAGGCGGTTTTGCAAAGAGAACTAGGACAAACAGTTTTTTTGCTGCATTTTTTTTGTGCACGGAGACAGGCGCATTATGATGTTCTTTTAAGATTATCCTGAGAATCTGTTTTGAAATTCAGATGGTTAGATTTTTGATTTATGCGTAATGTTTTAGAGTGGAATATTGTAATGGGTTTTTGGTTCATATTATGAGTTTAGATTTTTGCGGACCTACCCCGGACTGGAATCCGGTATAAGTACTATAGGCTGGTTGCCGGAGGTGAGATTGGTGGGGATAAAAATCTCTCACGCCCTGATCGACCCAGTGCCATATCTTCCAAGACCTTTGAGTGGTGTACATTATATACTGAAACAATATTATTATAGACAAAACAGGCGTGAGTTATATACCTATGTATCAGTATTCGAAGTGGTATGTATTATTCAAGCATGCATTATGTTAAAAGGAAAGGCAGAAAGGGGATATCGCTTTTACAGAAGGATTCGGAAGTGTAAATACAAATAGCTTGAGAAGTCCCTGTAATCAATATTAGCAGTTTTTTCTGTAAAAAAAATTAGGGGCGCAAACGGAGAGATGTGTGCATTTAAAAGTAAATCTAATGCCAATGGAAATAATATTACGTCTAAAATGCGTTGTACTTTTGAAAGCCGTAAATGAACTCTGCAGTTAATTTAAAAGTGAAATAGAATGTAGAATTATATTTTACGTTACAAAGTTATACTTGTATAGTCAAATGTATGAGTCAGCGGAGGGAGACAGTTTAATTAAAGAGTTTGCAGACGAAGAACTTTCTCACGAGCTCTTTATTCACTACCATTTTAATATAAACATGCATGTTTCGTGTAAGTAAGGTAGACGAGATTTTTGAGTAACCAGAGTTATTATACAAGTCACAGTGCTAAGGTAATTTAGAAGTTAAAGCATTGGAACAAGCTAGGTTACTTTAAAACTTAACTTTTAACTACATAGATACCAATGCGTCACGTCATCCGATAGTAAGCTGTAGATTGATTGAGTTAATAATGATAATAATGAGTGATTGACATTATCAATCATGAATCGTTTAAATGATTAATGATTGATATTATTCATTATCATAGATAAATTAATTTATGATCGTACTATTATAAAAATATAAAAAAGAGGAGATTTCCAATTCATTGGTTTTGTTGCGATTTGTAATTGGTTGTATTGTTCTCTTTTTAGTGTCATTTCGGATCGTGTTTTGATTTAATATTCATGAAGTTGGTTAAACTTTTTGTTAAAATTTAATTGATTTAAATTGAAAATTTAATTCATTCATCATCTTATTTAATTGACTCCAAAAAACGAGTTATATAAAAATACACACTAAGTAAAATAGTAAGAATATTTACTTAATACTTTATGCTATAGCACTATGTATGATCCCTTTCAGACTATTTTTGCCATATTTGTGTATTTCAGTAGTATATTTTTATGATTATGGTGCCTGACATGATGTCGGAATGTAATTCTCTGCACATTGTGGTGGAGATTTGCATAATCATATGTATGTCGCATAATATGATGAAATATGGAAGTACAAATTACTGATAAGAGTAAAAAAACCAACGCGATGCTACGAACAAATATTAATAAAGATAAGAATATTTTCTATATGCTATAAATATTAGATAAGAATATCTCTAGTTATTATTTACGTCACAGTAAATATGACGTATGTATTGAAGCATCTTTCTAAAATAAAGAGAAAAATGAAAACCAAACATGATCATTTAATAATGTACTTTAATTTATGAGACGACCAACATCCTAGCCTGCCCATGACCATAGTTGCAGAAAAGCATATAAAACGTTGGAAAAGACGCATGAGTGGGTCGATATAGTCATTTAAAACAAGTTATAAATTCTTTTTGTACACTGTAATTTCCTGTAATTATATTTATGAAACAAATTGTCAATTTTTGTACTTCAATATTCACATTTCGATCACGCAGACAGTGAAAAATTTACGTAAAAAGCCTTTTAAAAGGTCAATAAACCTACAGGCTAAATAAAATTTGGAGTTGAGTGTCTGAATATATATTTCACTTTATAGCTTTGAATGATTCCAACAAAAAGTTCATAATATTGTATTCATAAAGAAATTATGCATAAATAAGTGATTTAACACGTTGAAAAGAAAATATTTCAAGTTGCCTGAATACGTTCCAATTTTTTTATTTTAACATTGAATATAGAGATGCAAATAACTAGAAAATGGTGAGGAGAGACATGAGCTGATAATCCAGTTTCAGGATAAACATTTGCATTGGAATTGAGAACAAACACGAACGGGTCGGATCTGAAAAGTATCGCCTCTCGCGTCGATTTTAATATTGACATTCTATATACACACACACACATTTTCAAGTTAATTTTAAGTTAGATTTATACGTGCATTTGAATGAATCTTTTCATGTATTTAAATACATATGATATTATTTTTTATAAGTAGTTAGGTACCTCAGTTCTTGTATTATTGTTTTAGTGAGTAGTTATGTAATATTTATGAAGGATTAGGGTATGTTATTTTCTTTGTCATTTTTCACCTGGAATACTTTGATCTGAAAGAATACATATTTGTAACCTTAGTATTACAAAAGTATCTACTCATTCTATGTCAAGATCAATATCTTCACTGCATCGGACCGCGAAGAAAGAGCCAACGTCCGAGTGCCATCACTGAGACACGAGCGAGGACTCGGCGCTGCACACACTCACTGAGTGTACGGCGTGGGTGACGCCGAGACGGGAGCTGGTGGCGACCCTGGGAGTGAGAGCTCTCACGCTCGCCACTTTGCTCGCGGCGATGGTTCGCTGCGCGGATGCGTGGGCCGCCGGCGCCTCCTTCTGCGAGCAAGTGATGCTCGTGAAGGAGGCGGCGGAGCGGGAGCGAAGGAGAATCGCAGACCTTGCGGCCCGCGAGGAGCGAAGGGGAATCGCAAACCGCGCGGCCCGCGACGAGCGGTGGCAACTCGGGCGTCGGAGGTCGCAGAATGACCTCCGTCCCCCATGAACGCGGGCCTGGGGGTGACGGGTGGGGTCGCCTGTCACCCTAGCAGAAGCAGGCCACGGCGGTGGCACACATTGCGTGCCCCCCCATACCCGGGGGCGAGTTGGGGACTCCGTGGTCCCCACACCGGAAGAGGGCCAGATCGAGAGATATGGCCCTGGGTCGGCCGGGGTGCGAGGGATATGGCTATGACAATCTCACCTCCGGCAACTGTCGGCCCACAGAAGGCGTGCGTTTTAGTCGGTTCGAGTCCGACATAACCTCCTCCTCCGACCCCGGCGGGGGAGGTATCCGTGGGGACTTTTCGCGCGATAAAAAAAAAAAAGATCAATATCTTCAAAAGTTTATCTGTATTTCTGAATGCTTGTACATAACAAATATGTATTTACATGCCTAACAAAATATTTTTTTTATTTATTTAATTCTTTATTGTACACTGAAAATTATAGTTTAAGAATCATAACAAATACATTTCGATGTACAAAGGCGAGCTTAAATCAGTATTGAGTTTTCTCCCAGCAAACCTTTGAGGGAAAGAGGAATTTTGCAGGAGACATTTTTGATTAATAATAAATTATATGTTAGAAACGATGAATTAAATTTTAAAACAACTACACATTCAAAACTAAAAGGTTTTCGGTGTATTTGCGGCTTTTGTGAAGTAAAGAAGAACAGTTGATACAAACTATTGGCACAAATAAAATTTAAGTTACAGTGGATAAGAGGAAGTTAATGAAAATATATTTGGATTACTTCGATTTGGACAAGGAAAAAGCTTGCTACAAAGAAAGCAGTTTTTCAAACTCTGTTACATTTATATGAAATAGTTAGGTATACAGTTTCCTATATATTATGTTATACTTAGTGAGTGAGTGACTAAAATTAATTTGAAATAAAGTGCTATTTATTTCAATTGGCTTTACAACTGTATAATCTGCTGTACAGTTCTTTAATTTTTATGCTTTTTAATTTTATGGAGTTCAAAAATGCTACACGGCGCTATCTAGAACCATGGCAAGCATAGCTTAACTAGCTTGTGTTATGAAATCTAGATTGCGGATAAACATACCTAGATACTTTTTTGTAAATACACACATATTATACATAGAAACACCCAAAACAATGTAAATATACATATTCATGCATACAAGTATTTGCACTGAGCGGAGATCGAAAACGACCGAAAAGCTGTATTAGCGAGAATCTTCTTCTTCTTAGCGAGAATATGAGTTATTATAACATTTAAAAGATCCATTTTCAAATACTAATCTTGTTTATTTAGTTTAGTTGAGTTTATGTACTTATTGTTAATCTTAAAATCTACTCAAAAGATTACAAACCCTTTTTGTAGTTATATTAAACGAATCGGTGATGAAGTCTATCTTATTAGGTACGTACTTTCAAAAACAGAATACAATATGTAAGTTTTCCATAATAATTGAATAAGCTGGTCTTTGTTTGCTTAAAATATTTCTTGTGGGTTGTTTTGTTGTTTTGTTTTGTTATAGTACTTCTGTTAGCCTAGCTCACTACAGTAAAAAATGTACTTGAATCTATTATTACCTAGTACCTTAATTGAACGTCGGTTGTTCGTTGCAGACGTTGTAATTTAGTATCAATTGGAAGCGGTAATGTTGCTCTTTGTGTTTTCTGACGTAGCTGCTAAGTGCTCTACTGGGGTGGCAGTATCATTGGGAAGAAAAAGAGGTTTTTTTTGCCTCCAAATGCATGAGTTTGTTAGAAAGTATGACCAGTTATCACTGGATCAATTACCACGTAGGGGGAAAATTCCCTTATTTAGTACTAGTGTTGCTACCATGATAGGAGTACTATAATGATAGAATTCGTTTGGACGCCGAACCACATAATCGTGCAATTTACACAATTGTTTAATTCTTTTTTAAAGTATATTAGTTACCTAACTAAAATTGATTATAGTCCCGCCAACCATTTCAGCAAAGTTGCTTGTGTAAGAAGTGGGTAGTGTAATGGCCAGAATTTGAACGTAACTTTCAATCGTATAGCCGACTTATTAACCTACGGACGCTTCTTTAAGAACTAAATAAATGCCATGTGCATTTATATAAAAATCTCAAACCTCATTATTATTTGCTTATATTCTATTATTAAATATACATATTTTATTCCATACAATGATCTCCAGACCCATGGTAAGCATAGCTTATCTAGCTTATGTTATTGAATCTAGAATGCGGATAAACATACTTCAGTACTTTTATTTGTAAATACATACATATTATACATAAAAACACCTAGACCAATGCAAATATAATGCATGCTTAAAAATATTTGCACTGAGCGGGAATCGAACCCGCGTAGCAGTCAAACGTTCTACCACTACGCCACAAAAGCCGACATAATCATTAAATGATTTAGTCCGACGTTAACATTCAAATAACGTTGTTAATAGCCAAACAATGCCATTTCCATTCATGACTAAAAAGTTAAAGGAAAGCCTTTGAATATTATCGGACTAAACATTCATTATTGTGTACAACGAGCTTTCAAGTCGCAAAGTTTCAATAATTATATCGCACCCCCGGTGCTAGACTGTCACTTTTGTAAAAATTCCAAAAATGAGTTAAATACGTAATAACTATCCTAAAGCATCCCTTTACTTGGTGCAATAATGTTACTTTCGTAGTACACATAGTTTCCGTATGAGGTCGTGAGTGTCATTATGGTTTTGGCGCGAATCACGGCGACGCTGGGAGCAACATCGTTTAATTGGTCAGTTGTGCGCGGTCCCCCCACAAGTGCTAGTGTGTCGTGGAGCTACACTGTTACTAAGGCAATTGTGACATAATATTTTTATTATTCTGGAGCAATATTGACCTAAAATGCAGTTGTGACATTGTTTCTCCAATCTTTAAATATTTTTGAAAATTAATTTAAAAGAAAAAAACATATAGTATATACATACATATATACCTACATATATACATACATATATATACCTTTCCTTTCCTATATTATATATATAAAAATAAAGATAATAAACAGTTTGTTCTTGTTTTCTTTTTAACTCAGTGTGACCTAATTGCAGATATTATTTTTCATTAGTGCCACAACGTCACTTCTGGGGGGGTTGAAAGGTTTAACATAATCTTATAGTATTGCTTTTACAGTATTATGTGGTTATTTTTTATTCAAAAGTAAATTAAAAGTTGACTTAGCAGTAAATGCTTTACATTTTGTCTAAATCTTGAAATATCATAATTTTTTGAGATGTCAAAGTTTTGAATGCTTCTCCTGAAAAATTGCATTTTTGCATAAGTGACAGTCTCGCACCGGGGGTGCGATATGTATTGTTTATTCTTTGTTTTGATTGAGATTTTTAAATTTTGACATTTTCTAAAAGTAATCGGCACTATATGCTTAAGGCATGTTTTCGATAGTATTTTATAATCTTAAATTTTATTTATTTTATAATTAAATTTTATTCTATGGTGAATGAGCGAAATTAAACTACATTGGTTTAGCAGTAACCGCGTAGCAATTAACCGCCTCCATCTCATCAAGAATATCATTACCGCAAGGCCATTGACCTCTACGGTCAAAGGTCACATCGCCAGTTTGAATTGCGCTGTATTATCTTACTCCTTTTTTATTTGACTTAACCACGCCGCCTGCCGCTTGGAAAGATTTCCCTTCACCTGTTTTAGACAGGTCACTTGGACGTATTTGCCTTGTGAAATACTGACCCGCACTTCTTATTCCAAGGTCTTAGTGAGAGACCTCACGTCAGCGTTATGGTGAACCTCTAATATACTCTATCGTGCATTCGAAATTCAAATGAAATAATGCAGTCGCATTTTGCTTTCATGGTACAGTATAATGGGTCTAAACGTTAAAAATCGTCCGTATTCCTTGTCCAAGATCTTTAAATCCAATCAATCAAGATCTTTGAATCCAATCCAAAATGAAATCTATGTTGTATCTAGTACAATTGGAAAGGTATTATTTAGATTTTATATGATATAGTTGAGTAAACTTAATAATCTTAGCAATCAAAAGAATGTTATTCTTCGTAAATGAGCATACATAATTACCTCTAAAAATAAGTGTACGTATGTTACAAACACTTTTCACAAGTTTGCTCGTTAGCACCTCATTCTAAGTATCTGAAAAGAAAGAGTATGAGATAAGTACCCTTCTCTTTAATACCCTTCCTATTACCACTTCAAACGCCCGACATTACCCGTCCCCGTTTAAGTCCGTGCCTTTGTGGTAAGAAAATGTCCTCTTAACGAAAATATTTGAATGGCTTATCTACAACGGCCGCCTCATTTTGCATTTCTGAAGGTAATTATGAATGTAATGGCTCCCACGACACAAGGAAACTGAGGGGATTATTACTACTCCTAAAACTTCCACTTTATTAGTAAGACATTATTATCTCCGGTAACCTCTTTTCTCTAAAGTGATCATTATTAGCTAGAGAGTTTTACTAATATACTTGTACAAATGTAACGGATTAGAATGTTATTATATTTTATTTTAATAATGATAATATAAAAATATGGAAAATTACAATATTGTGAGACGAAGAGACTTGTGGGTACATAAATTATAAACTGCATAGACAGCTCAGTGGTTTTCTTTATCTTCTCGCTATTTCTAATGCGTCAAGGGTTATGGGTTCGATCTCTATAAACCTCTGAAGTTAGTGAAAATTATTTTTGTAAATTTACTGCTTCTGTATAAAATTTCCACGACACAGATATAATTTCTAAATGTATAAATTGTGAGAATGTAGAAGAATAAAAGAAAAGAAAGAAGTAAGCATACTTTATTTTGTTTCGTTTATTATAACAGCACTGAGCTTCGCCAGTTAATTTGAGAGTAACCTTGTAGAAATAAAACTTTGAAACATTTACTTATCTTGTACACAGATGTTGCTACAGCTCTTTAGTACATATTGCTGTTTACTTAGAAGTCACATACAGACTACAGACACAATTTGTGGACACAGATTGCTTATACATTCAACTTGTGTGCGTCACGGGTCGCTGTGAGCTGTTTGCATTGGTCATTTGTCCACGCGGCTTATCGGGTATTATTTGCTCTTGCTTGCCCGATTCAATTTCCTAGCTCGACCCGAATACGATGTCTATGTATAAGATATGGTAACAAGCACTCGATGAGGGCAGAATACGGTCTTGTATATAGCCTTCTGTAACCGGCCGTAAAAATGTTGAACATGCGAAATATTTGTGCACGTATAAATAAATTGTTAGATCTATATTTTTGGATTTGTGTATGGTTGGCGCATGTATTGGGTGTCTTGGAAAATGTATCGACAGTCGATGATAGAATTTATTGATATTTTTTGCAGAAAATTATTTTTATCTGCATTTTTGAAGTGTGTATTGGAATTGCATCATTAGTATAGTTTATTCGGTTTTGCAGCTCGTCTTACTGTATAGGAGTAATTATCCATTCGTCTTTTAAAATTTTCACATTTTAATTACTTTAAAAAGGCAATTATGTAGCGTAGAAAGTAATGGAATAGATTAGAATTAACTCGCCATTTAGTAGCAGATGCACCGGGCGGGCCCTGAGAAATCGCTTTCGTGCGAAAGATACCTATATATAAGCTGTTTTGTTAATTAGTCTAAATTGCTCACATTAAAGAAATTGGGGCTACTAAATACTCTTAGAAATACCTACTTGTTGTAAACAAATTTCTTTTGTTACTCTAGGTGTGATGGTGTTAACCTAAGTCTGTTGTTCTGCACAGAATTCCTCATTAATTAACAGTGGCTTTTGACAATGACTCGTTGAACACAAGCCTGGCTCGTAGTCAGGGATTGTAATGAACGATTACTATGCTATGTTATCGTTAGTACCACGATAGTGTTATATACTCGTTTCAGTTCTGTACTAATATTCAGAGATTATGTTTGTGGCATGATTTGATCAGTTCGGTTCAACATTTGGATTAAAAATTAATATACATGCAGCAGGACACTTATTTAAGTTTAATGATACTATCAACATATCAATACAGTAGTATTGTTAGTATTCGTCTAACTTTCTTAGACTATATACAAACACTACGCCTAGGCGCACCAATTATCATTTCAATGCGGCGTAAAAATGGCTACCTACTTCTTCGGAATAAGTTGACATATAAATACATCCCATGACATGCACACATCAACAGTATAAAAAACAATATGGACATTAGCTAACCTACTGACATAAAACGCGTTTTCACACCTTTTTTGTGATACAATTTGTTAGCGGGCTGTGTCTTTACAGTATATTGTCTACGATTACCTCTTATATATAGGTATAAGATCTATTACATTTTACCTGTATATGTATCTCAATGTCGAGCATCATTAGTCATTACTCGCGGCAAAGTGAATAGAAACTTATAGTTCACTGCGCATACTGTGAGGTGGCACTCTTGCCGCCGTTATCACTTCCAGCTTGTAAACGAGCAGTTTTACCATTAGGGAAAAATCGCGCGTTTATTTGCCATTTTATTTGATTGGAGCCCAACAGCAGATCATAAAGAGAGGTCTAAAATTGAATATGGTTAGGTACACCCTTTTTTCTACAGACTGAATATTAAACTTTACATTACGAAAGAACATTGTTTGACCAAAGTCGTGGCTTTGAATCAGTATTTTAGAAAACGTTATTCAAATACTAGATCAAAGGCTGACTTTAAAAGAAAGCTATTTAAATTTCGTCACCAGTCTGAGCAATTCTATTGAATATAACCAACATCTTTGCAATAAGTAATATGTACGGTTCACAGAAATTTTCATTTCCAATTTAAGTCTCATAACTCTATTAAGTATATTTCAACCAATATTGAAAATATAATGAAATTGGCTGCGAAAGACGTTCTTGTAACAACATAATCCCATATTTCATATTCACGTGAAATTATTTTTCTTAAATATTTAATGAGTATAAGGCTTGAAAATTCTTTTCATGCCATATATTACATGCATAGTTCCAGTTCCATTTTTCATTAGCTATATTTCAGTCCCATATAAATACTTTGCTCGAGAATCGATGTTGAGAACTCACTCACAGAGATGTCTCAATGTATTAGGAATGTATTAGGATTTTTCCTGACTAAGAGTAGGTTACAATGTGCATCTCAATCAGTTTCCACTTAATCATGAGCCTGAGTGGCTCAGTTATCTAAAATATTTTATTGAAGTAGATTTCTATCAATTTAATAGTATACTCGTATTAGGTACTTCAAGTAAGACACGCTTAAATAAGCACCAATCGTATGAAAATACACCTCTACGAGCATAATGATGATATTAATATCATCAAGATGGGCTTCAAATGAACAAATCAACCAGCTGTAAACTTTAATACCCTATGAGATTCAAATCTAATAGGGTATTACAGTTCAAAGTTGTTAGGCGCGTGATTTTATTAATGTTCCATAAATAGTAAAATCGGTGGTTGAACACCAATACGACCGTTTTTAATTTCATTCTGAACCAATCAACCGTTATAGTGCGTACAGCAAACAAAGCGACTAATTTATTCATTCGATCATTCATACTCAGAACAAAATCGATTTTCCCGATTTCCCTATTTATTTGAATGAAATTTTGAAGTATTTATTATGCTATTCGAATCGATTAAGAAAGAGAAAGAAAGAGAATCTATCTACTAAAAGGACCATTATGACATGAAATTCCTTACCAGTGTATGTGTTTCCCTCTTCCTACAGCCCCAGATCTTATAAGCGGGCGTCTAAAAGCAGCTGATGAAGCTGTCAAGCTGAGTGTCACCATTGTAACATGGTACGTGTCTATAATGGTGACCCTTTTTTCCGAGACTTTGCCTTCAGTTTACCATCAGGCGAGGTGAAATAATGAAGTGTCCTATATAACAAAAGGTAAATCAAATCGCGGGGCAGTAGAAAACCAGACCCTGAGTGTGCAATATCTTCATAAAGCATAAATACTCACTGAACGTCAGTAGGTACTTTAGCCATTGACATTGATAGGTATACCTTGGGACACGTATCTGGGACCTGAATCGCGAGACAAATGAGTGTCAATGGCGCGCGCGGAATGTTTTGTAATAATCTAAGCTTGGTTAATTTGAGCTCGTCCACTGCATTAGCACCCCGTGCAATCCTTAAAAGACACCCAAAAACGTGTACTGCGAGTGCGCATAATATAGTGCATATTTTGAGTACATTTTAGGTCCAATAATATGTCCTGAACAACACCAGGCAATGGAATGGTATTTCAAAGTCTCTCAAATTTGTTTTACTATCACATTCTACCATTTACTCTATATACATAAATGAGAATAGAGACGAATGCATGTGATATACATCAACTTTATACGCTCGATATTATATACCTTTAAGCGGGGCGTGAAAAAGCATCTGACGAGGCCGTCAAGCTAAATGCCACCATTGTAACATGGTACACGTCTGTAATGGTGACCTCTTTTCAGAGATTTTGCCTTCAGCTTCAGGCGAGGCGAAGTCAATTTGACGTGTCCTATAAAAAAAAAACTTTCAGGATTTTGATCCCAGACCGCCATTTATCATGATTGCAGAGAGACTTCAAATCTAAACGTTGTCAATGTTCTGTCCATTATATTGATCATCGCCGAATGCCTATTTGTCTACATAGACTGTTCTAGGTTTACAATATCACAGTAAGCGGTATTGTACGGTCTAATCTATATTTGATAGTTACGTACCCGATGTCAATACAGCACTTAGTATTGTATTGGTTACTCACTGTCTGTCACTATGAACTATTATTATGTCACGTCTAACTGCGTTTAGATTGATGGGATTGATAGAAGTAAACTGTTGAAATTAATTGTGTCGTATCGATTGCCTTCAATTACGAAAATACTTATTGAAAATTTTTATGTTCCAAAGATACATGGCGACTGAGTTTAAAAAACCTTACAATATCCATACTTCCATACTAATATTATAAATGCGAAAGTCTGTCTGTCTGTCTGTCTGTCTGTCTGTCTGTCTATCTGTCTGTATGTCTGTCTGTCTGTCTGTCTTTCTGTCCGTCTGTAACGCGTTCACGCTTAAACCACTGAACCGATTTTGATGAAATTTGGTATAGGGGTAGATTAGACCTTGAGAATGGACATAGACTATATTTGGTCGCGATAACCGACATCCACGCGGGCGGAGCCGCGGGCAAAAGCTAGTATTCTATATACGGATACTACCTATATCCTAACTTCGTACCACAAGGCTCCGTGTTGTCTCTCACCCTGTTTCTGCTGCATATCAATGACATGCTGCCGGATGGCTCCATTCATTATTATGCGGACGACAGTACCGGGGATACGTGTTACACGGGCCGTGCAAATATCCCTCAGTCCGTGGTGGAGGAGAGTCGCGAAAAACTTGTGTCCAAAATCGAGACTACCCTCTCTGGAATATCCGATTGGGGACGACTAAACCTAGTCTAATTGAACCCCATTAAGACACAAGTATGTGTATTTACCGCTAACAGAACCCCATTTATTGCAGAGTCGCGATTCCTGGGCACACCGCATCGGGATCTTTGGCGTCGATATCTCCAGCGACGTTCAGTACCGCAGTCATTTGGAAGACAAGGTTAAGTTGACATCAAAGAAACTTGGAGAACTCAACAGGGCGAAGCAGTACTTCACTGCGAAGCAACGATTCCTTCTTTATAAGGTACAGGTTCGGCCCCACATGGAGTACTGCTGTCACCTTTTTGCCGGAGCGCCTGCATACCAGTTTGACCTTTTCGACTCGGTACAAGGACGGGCGTTGAGCCTCGTCGACAATCCTGTACTCTCAGGCGATGTGGAGCCTCTCAGCCTCAGAAGGGACTTTGCCTTGCTGTGTGTTTTCATCCTCACGTATTGCGCCCGAAAACGGTGGTATGTGGTATGAAAGATTGGAACGAACTCTTTGCTGTGGTTTTCCCAAGCGACTACAATATTTTATTTAGAGTTCTTCAAGAATGGCATTAGAAGGTTTATTCAGAGTCGGCAGCACTAGTGTAACATAGGTCCATAGGCCGCGGCAACCACTTACCATCACGTGCGCCGTGTGCTTCTCTGCCACCTAAGTAGTAAAAAAAAAACTACTCGGTCTTTGAATGCAAACAATAATATAATTTTAGCTCTGGGCTAATAGAGCATGTAATACAAGAACTATTCTAATCTAATAAATAAAGAATCCTTGTTTCACCAGTTTTATTTTTAGTGACCCTTTTTTTTAAAGTATCCATATTGTACGACAATCTACACAACGCTATCTAGACCCAAAGTAAGCATAGCTTAACTCGCTTGTGTTTTGGGTTCTAGATTACGGATAAACGTACATAGATACATTTTTTTTTGTAAATACATACATATCATACACAGAAAACACCCAGACCAATGCAAATATTCATATTCATGCATACAAATATTTGCACTGAGCGGGGATCGAAACCGCGCCTCCTGCGTAGCAGCCGCGTTCACTACCGCTACGCCACAGTGGCAGTCACCCTTGCTTTGTATTTTAATATTAACAATTAACAGCTGCACGATTCCAAAATTAATGATTATAATAATAATTGATTTATATGACCAATTTTATTGTGAATGGGGAATATCCCTCGGAATACTGATATAACCTGATATTCTAAAACAGAATTTCTATGTCTAGAAAGTAGAGATGTGGATGAAGAGACAGTGGCGTTGAATTTTGTTTTGTTTTTAGAACAACAAACACTGAAAAAATAGACGATGTGTAAACGTTGTTGATTATTATAAATGTCCATTATCACGGACAAAATGTTGTTCAGTAACACCCATAAACAATTTTATCTTCATTTACAAAGTTCCAGGTGTAGCTATCAGATTCGTTCGCCCGTGAAAGCTTACCAGGCCGTATGTAGCGTACTTTAGGCATTAGTCTTACTGCTGGCGAGAAGCGTTTTATGTTTTGATATACTATTATCAACACAGCAACTGCGTATAGTACCGTAGTACCTATACAATATTATGAGTATTATGAGTATATATTTTTCATGATGTTTAACCATGACAGGCACAGGAACGAGATTAAAATAATTTCAAGTAATAAATTATTGTCTGTACTTTTTTAATGATAATACGTTACAATTATAATAATAGTCAACATATAAACATAACCTTCGGAAGGATACTGAGGCGACTGGTGACTCAATACCCCACTCTTTCAAAAAAGTTGTGATAATTTTTATATGGTAATTGAAGATAATTTTGATTTTCCGTATTTTCCTATGTAAGCTATCGTAATTAGTAACATATTCCACTGATTCGATAAATTTTGTAGTTAAAATTACAGCTTCTATGACAATTTTAATTTGGCTTAAAATTCAGACTACGAATTATTTTTTGATGCAAATGTGATTCATAAATGACTATTATTTGACTAAGAAAACCCTAAAGTAATTAAACATCCTACTTATATTCACTAAATTTTCTTATTCCGTCATCTGAACTGCCCCAACGATTAGCTGCTCTCCTTGTTCCGCCCTCCTAGTTGCTACTTAATTATTCTCACCGCTGATTAATAACAGTGAGACAGCTGCCGTAGCAATATTTCCTAACGTAATGTGAACTGAAATAAAAATTGATGAGAGTAAAATAAATAACGGTAGCAAAGTTGGTGCATTTCTGGAATTTAATGAACCCAACATACTATGAAAAGAAAAAGCAGAAATAAGAAAAAGAACTTTAAAATCTGCCATACTATTTTTCATCCTTCCATTTTATTTCGATTCGTATCGATAAGTAGGTCAAAAGTAAAAAATTATGCGGTTGCATCCAAATCATGTGTTTTGGGGCCCGGGACTCGGCCTCCTCCTCTCTTATCTTGATTTGATTCATATTGATTTTTCCGAGACCGACTGCCTGCCTGAATGCCTGATATTAATCTACGACAGTACTCCATCAATCAACAGGTGTAAATCAAAGAATTATGTTTATGACTTAAGAAAGTCGTCCAACTTCTCATTCTTTTTTTTCCGACTGAATACTTTAATTTTTTTCTGTACCTCGCTCGCAATGCAACAAGTTGAGCCTAAGAAAAAGAAAATGGTAATAACAAGACACATACACTTTCAATTTTAGAATACGAGTATAACCATATTGTAGTCTAGTGATGAATATTATAACACATTCTATATACTTTTACAGTTATTTTATCCCTCAAAAATAATTCCTTTCTATCTTACGTATACAACAGCAACTATAATAATTATGTAAGTTGTCAAGTTAATATTCTGTTCTATACTGTATATTGTACACTGTACACTCCTTACATACGTAAGTAGTGTAATCACTTACGCACATACACTTATGCACATAATTTTTGGTCCTCTGCTGTTACCTATGTATTATGCATACAAATCTTCCTTCAAATATCTAAACGACAGTGAAAATCTTTTCAAAATCCGTTGTCTGACTTAGAATAACCAGAGAGACCACCAGACTTGTAAAAGTCACTTTATTTGATACTATGTATCGATTTAGATTCTATGATTTAGTGAACGCATTAATTCAAACATAGCCTAAACAGATTTGTTGAACGATTAATCGTTATTACGCCTGTAAATTTCAAAGTCCACCCATAAATTAATACTTTACCTAACACTAGCCAGTATAAATTTCTCGTAAAATTTTGTCACAATCATCGTCAGGAGAGAATTGATTACGCGCCCTAACATCCGTTCATCAATTGTAGAGAGATAAACGTCAAGCCGAGTTTGGAAATGACAAATGTTTGCTAATGACTCGCACACTGAAAACCGAATTATTTCGACGAATATTTTACAGACTGGCTATTAAGTATGATGGAAATAATAAGATTCATTGTTGCAGATATATCTTTTGAATGCTTGTTTACAAATTCATATATATTTTTCATATTATTTTATTACATAATTACATATAATCACGACTTTATCCCCGGAGGTTATGCAGGGGTTAATTGACACACACATTTCACCAATCATTGTATTAGGTCCCGCGTAATAGGGAGTGAGCCTAGTGCCGTATTCCGGGCACTGTTGTTGACTTGAGCCATGTAACTGAGCTTGAGTCTGAGCTGTGAGATATGGTACGTGATTGGGTGGCCTAAATTCTACTTGGCCGGGAACCACGCGGATTTTATTTTAGGACTAATTCGATTGAAATTAAAGACTATTTTTGAAAACTTTATTCAAGTAATAAAATAATACAATAAATCGCTTCTTCCTCCTAGCGTTAATCCTCCTAGCGTTAATACATTTTCACTCACTAGACGTAAACATTTATGATATTGGTAGGATCATAAATCAAAAATGATGAATCTACATCATGTTGCAGTCTCAAGAGCCCACAATCAAAGTACCGATAATCCACAGCACAATGACACAAGTAGTTACGCACTTAACGGTCACATTAAAAGGGTGCTTAACACTCCACGGATTGTGCCTCTGTGAATAATGGCAAAAGAATAGCTCAGGGCATGAGGGTGCCTCCGTTTTTAACGTTGGCTGAAAAGACTCGTAACTTGGGAGTCATTCAACGCAGTAATGTGAACTACGTGATGTCGTATCGGGCACGTACCTCGGATCGGTTCTCCTGGTTTCCAGCTTCGAAGCTCTCGCTCCGTAGTGACGCATGCGTTTTATTATGCTTATAAAAATTTCACGTGGAGGATCTTTTTTATGATTTACGACTTGATATCCGATGTGGTTGTTTAACTAATATATGGAGGAAATAAAGTTATTTCATGTGTTTGCGGAGTAAGTAACTTTTGTTTTTACTTCGAACTTTTCTGGTTTCAGCTGGTTTTGAATAACTGTTCGTCGATTGTAGGTGGAGGTGTTGTCATTTACCTTTGAATATATATTATGTGTTTTATACGTTTCTATCAAATGCTGTGTGTGTTTGTAGAAGGAGAAAACCAATGCGGAAATATATCTTCTTTCTATTGCAAAATTTTGTCCATTAAAAGGAAATACAATATTTCTACTGTTATATAATCCAACCTACAGTAATAAATTTGAATAATCTATATAATTTTAAGCTACTACCTAATATCGAATAAAATAATAATATAATGAATAAAATGCATCTATAGATGAAATCTGGGTTTGGAGCAAGCAGCACGGAGATCGAGTTCAATCCAATAAACGCAAGTCATTGTTATCGGCGGCCCCAGGATGACATCTTAAATCGAATGGTCAATCAGCCTCGATGTAATGATACTTTGATTTCCATTAAATATAAAATTAAATATAATCTTTGTACATTTAGTTGAAATGGTCCGTCCAATGATCAGTACTTACATTTTAATAAATAGTACTGCAGCGATATAAACACTTTTCAGTAGGTATAAATGTATTTCAGTCAGAGAGGTATAATTTTTCTCATCACGTATTATGATTTACCAAAAATAGCATACATTTTATTAATCCTTTTATAATTTATACTATGAAAAGATTAACAAAATGTATGCAAAGCGGATATTTCATATTTTGCACAGTATTATTTTAGCAACGCGTTACATAATAATTAGACCAGAGTACCATAAACAATATATTCGTAACCGGGGACGATGGCAGGGCGTGACAATGTTTCATTTAATGTATTAAAATGTAGGTATATTATGAAAGGTTAAATATAAAAAAACGTAGATCTTTGGGGTCCATACCAACAAATTTGCTATATGGTACCTACGGATTGACGAATGAGGTTTTCCTCACGGGGCTGGGAAGTTACATTGGGAGACTCCCGAATAAACCCTAGAAGTCAGAGAGCGCACTCCGGGCTCCAATCTGTAACCAGGATTGGCGCTCACACCGTCAAACGTCCTTGTAACTTTGAGTTCTTCAAGAAGGGTATTAGAAGGTTCTTACACGGTCGGCAGTACGAGTATGACTCCCTTGGTATAGCACACATCCATAGGCTACGGTAACCATTTTCCATGAGATGGGCCGTGTGTTGTCTGCCACCTAAGGAACTAAGGACGTGAAGATTACGTCACTCAACTTTAGCTACGACTTTATTGGCTATTACTTTCGTAGTAGAAACTTATATTCCTAAGTTTCATGTACCTTTATCCATATCACACAGATCTAGGTTACATTTACTAAAACAAATACAACGTTTCATATTTTTATAGGTCCGCTATAAATTTATATGTTGCGTAACAACATATCAATAAAGTTCGGTGTCCAATAAAGTATCGTTTACTGCATCCAAGCACGTGAGCATTCAAAGCAATACGCGTTCATATTACCCTGGAACCTGCCAGGTACCCAATTCTCATTCGTTAAACCTTTTTACCGATATCACGACACACAGTACAGATTCTGATCACGTATCACTATAGAGCCATACAGCTCCGATGCTCTTGTAGACAAGAAATTGCCTCTATACGGCTTCATGGCGAAGATTTTATGTCTCCCACTTACGAACATTGACTTCCGAGGTTGACATTTTCGTATATTCTAAACGTGTTTGAACTGAGTGGTGTGTAAACGTGCTGTGCACTTCAAAGTATATGTAATATTATATTTATTTCATTCTTTAAGAAGTGGTATATAAACAGTATTTATTTTTAAATTTATTTATTTAATTATTTATGTACAAACAAACAACTATAACCGGATGGAGCCGCTTCCAACCGATCTTATTGGAGATCTATAGGGGAGGCCTATGTCCAGCAGTGGACTTCTTATGGCTGAAATGATGATGATGATGTTGATGATGAAACAAATATAGAGATATACATAAGTGGAAATAGAAGTACAGAGGCTCTGCTTATTTCTATTAGAAATTTCTTCCAGCAGACCTGTGAGAGGAGATTTATCTGTTTTTCATTGAAGCTTTTGTCATGTAAATAACCCGCCTCTGGTCATGTCTAGTGAGCCCAGAACACTGACCGCATTTTCGCGCTGGATCTCAATTTCTAACCTTTGCACAAGGTACGATCACGAGCGAGAGTCACCAGTTTTTTCTCTTATTCATCGACCTATATCCGCCACCAGTTTCTTTGCTTCTATGAACAAACTGCCCATGGTCTCGACCGCAACGGACTAAAAAAATTTTAAGAATATGAGAAAGAAATGTTTTTAGTTGTCAAGTCAAATTCAATTAGTATACTTATCATAAAACCTTGGTAATATCTCCTATTACTTAAGTAACAATTCATTAAAATATCTATAAAGATAGCTTCATCCAAGTACCACTTAGTTACTACATATCCCTACAATATATACAATAAGAAACAATAATAAATACTTGGTCAATATTATGGAAGTTTCTAATATTGTCTCAATCCTTATAGTTAATCATTTTCGGGATGTTAGGTATAGTAACCCAAGATTCCAGGAAAACTTGAAGTTTGAGTGGGGCCCCACACACCCTAATATATTATGATAACGTGTGAAGCCATTTATTCATGTTTCATGTAGATACTGTACACTGTTTCTGATGTATATGATTTGTATTTTGTGTATGTTTGGATATACATCTTAACAATTTTACATCCTACAATTTGGCACGTCCTGAGCTGATAAAATGGGACTGTAATAAATACAACTGTTTTGTAATGATGGTCTCAGTAATAACTACAAGAATTGGAGTGGAAACAATGGAACCAACATTTGTTGGATGACATCCAAAACAATGCCTGGAATCGAAGCCAAAATGAGTAAATAGTAGCATTAGCTAATACATTATATTTCTGACTTCGCTGTTTATTACCCAATCACATTTAACCTATCCAGACGATGCTCTTATTTAATTAGTTCATGTATAGCACTTTATGTTCATTTATATGTTCAATTATCTCATAACGAACACGTACTCTTGACACTGATCATAAATTTACATTGTCACTTGACTCTGCGTTCTGACTCTACTACTTTTCTATAGGTATATCGTGCCTTAGTGTAAGTAAAATTTGACCGGCTTGGAGAAAGCATAGCCACCGTGTGCAATTAAATATATTAGTCAATTAATAATAATATGTTGCACATAAAAATATGATTTAAATTTCGCAAAGGACTAATCAATAAAATATCCTAAAATTTCTAAATTAAAACATAATGATTATAATATATTATTCCGCTAGTAAGACAAGTAAAATACTACAACTATCATTTAACTGTTAAATAATACAGACTTAATTGTTTCTTTCAAGTTCAGCGACTTGAAAATATAACATAACATAAACTTACGCCTATATCTCCGAAGGGGTAGGCAGAGGTGCTAGCACCCACAAAGCGACTTGAAAACAGTGTAAAAAATAAGATAAAACATAATTTATGTTTAAACCAGAGTGGACCGGATGCGGAAGGCGGAGGATCGGCAAACGTGGCGCACATTGGGAGAGGCCCATGTCCAGCAGTGGACTGCAGTAGGCTAATTGATTGATTAAAACCAGAGTGAAGTCTGGACACTTTTTTATAGAATAAAACCCTATGTCTAGGTATATCTATAAAGAGAATCAACACAATATCTAAAGTCATTGATGACTTAGTTATTAATAATAATGAATATTAAAATGTATCACTTAGTTAACCAGTTTCAGGTGTTTGTTCCTTCGTTAAAAGCTGTTCGTTCGTTCATTCAAAACGGACTGAGATTTAACTGTTTCCAATATGGCTTTTAGTGTTTATCGATATCGACTTTCCTCTCTGGTCAGCCGCGAAGCTCGTTGTTGGGAAAACATTTCTAAAATGGAACTTCATCGGTTCCATTTTGGAATTTTTCCAACAATATGTTTTTTATCGGACGGTAACTAGCGGCCTTGGTTTTCATTATTTCGTTCCATCTGTGGTGTAGAGGTGCCGTATACTATAAAAAAAATAGCTGAATTCAGTGGCAAACCTAGAAAAAAGAAATTCTAGTTTTTCAAATCCTAATTTTCTTGAAGAAGTGACAGAACTCGTATTCCAAGAGTGTAATTTGAATATTTCTATAAAAAATTACTTATTTCAATTTGGAATTAAAATGAAAGATTTGGATAGTCAGTATTAACAATTAGCAATTTCATAAGTAAGAAGCAATATTATTGTGTTAAAATAGCTAACAATAATTTTGTAAGTTTATTAATAAGTTATATAATATTATCACTCATCCATATCCATATCCATACTAATATTACCTATAAATGCGAAAGTAACTCTGTCTGTCTGTCTGTCTGTCTGTTACGCTTTCACGCCTAAACCAGTGAACCGATTTTGATGAAATTTGGTATAGGGGTAGATTAGACCTTGAGAAAGGACATAGGCTATGTTTGGTCGCGATAACCGACATCCACGCGAGCGGAGCCGCGGGCGAAAGCCAATTCTTTATAAAATACTAGCTGTTGCTTGTAGCCTTACCTCGTCGCGTGTCTCGTGGAATTCTGAACCCCGCTCCTGCAATCAATGGGAACCTACTCCTGGGGTAAAATATCCCTATACCAGCCAAAAAATTTTGAAAATATATTTTAGCAAAGATATTTTAGCTAGATAAACACACAAATATCTTTAAAATCATTCGCATTTATAATATCAAAGTTACGGCGTTAAAGGCATTAATCACACCTTTTACAAGTTTGCAAACTAATTTTCACCTTAGAAAATCTCACTACATTCTCCAAGAATAATGTGTAAACCTTACATTGTGTACGACACGTACTGCGTGGATGTAGAACGGATAATGTTCTTTATGAGCGCTAGGAGATCCAGTCAGGGGATCACATGCCACCTGCTAACAACCTTGAGATACGATTTTGCTTGCTAGCGTTATGAAGTTTTGTTTACTTTTAGGTCTAACTTTGTATTACTGGGTTTATAATGTATGCATAATTATTTTTAAAGACAGAAGTGTGTAAGTTATGTGTTCATAAATTTCAATTACCTAAATGCTAATAATACTTTGTGATACAGACATAATATGAGCACGATATTGGTGTTAATGTTGAGTTGAAATAGGTACTGATAGTTAATCACATTATTTCGGTTAATTATGGTAATAGTACAGTAATCGATATTCAATTTGACACGAAAGAATATTTTTTATTTATTTTACTTTATTTAATATTCTTAATTACTTCTTGACATACTTAATTGTAATAATTATTTTGACGTTCATATGTGCTCTTCATGTGCCTAAACTAAATAAACGAAATTGATTCTTTGATTGTTCCTTTGACGTCGGAAAGTAAAGAAAGAGATTCCAGTTAAGATCTTAGCTTAAGCTTGCTTTGTATTTGTAAAGAGTTTTCTACAGACAACAGTCATTGTCATCATCATCATCTTCATGTCGTATGGCTTTTGCTCGAGTCCTCATATGTCGACGTCCAGTTGTCATAACGCCTTACTAATACACCAGTATATCCTAAAGGGTAAGCAATTTTGCGACCCTTTAAACGTGATGAGAATAGATTATTAAATTATCAAATTTTTAGTGTTTTATTTTTAAACTTTAGCAAAGTGATAGGTATATTACGTAACGGTAATTATGTTTGTATTACTAAATCAACCATTGACTGAATTGTATCTACACATAATTTACATAAATTACCTACCACTAAGGATTGAGATACGATAAATCGTAAACCACAAAACTGAAACCACAAAAGAATTCTAAAAGTTTCTGGTTTAATATTTCCACTTCACGAGAGGTCGGTTTCATATTATTTAGATAAAGAATTTTGACGATGAACGACTAAGTATTAGAAGCCCATGGCTCTGCGGGTGTCCCCTTCGTTAATAAAGATTACGAAGTTAATGCCCTAAGGAGCCTAAGAACCTCTTTTTGTTGACCTCCGTACGTATATCTATATTAAAGTATATATCTTAGGAAAGAGAGATTAGAACAAGCAGTTACGATATGGTTAGCTATTAATTCAATGGAGTTGGTGCAAATTCTGCTATACTATTATTGTAGTGTGTTTATTTTGAGAGCAGCTTGACTAAAGCTTAATTTACACAGCATTTCAGCTAACAAAAACAAAGATAACAGTAGTTGTTTAGACATTATAATGTAGCTTCATTTACATTTACATTTAAATATTTGTTTAATCGCGAATCTGTGGTCAATATTAGGCAACTAGTGTATTAAATAATGATAATAATAACCTTAAGTCTGAGTCGAAGTCTAGCCAAATCCGTAGTTAAGACTGGTAAAGCGGACCCCAGACCTCGAGCTGAAAAGCTTCAGATGCGACTGGGAATTAACGCTATGATGAAGAAGAATAATAACCTTCGGGTACAGGAACCAAGACAGGGTCTCTGTACCCGATGCATGTGGGTCACTATTTTTTATATTTTTAAATATATATATATATATATTTATTTATTTAAAAATTATAAAATTTATTAGGTTTAGATCAAGAAAATTATAAGATTATTAAAAATGTAATATGAGGAATAATAATATGAATAAAATGATTCTTTCTAAACTATCGGGTAGACGCATAAAGTTGAAAGTAGGTAGGTATACGTTATTCAAATGGGACTAACTCTTGTTAAGCTTGTACCTATTTAGTAGCAAAACGGATTATAGGAACTGATACTGCTATAATAGGCTTAAGAAATGTATGTTGTTATTCCATGACATATTTTATAGACCTCTTAGTAAATATCCAAAATATCTTAAGCGTATACAATGCGTAGGTACCAAGAATTTTTTATCTTTGAACCATCCTTAACGACGGGCTTAATGGTAAACAAAAGAAAACCATTTGTTCAGTCAACAAAGTGTTTACTTGTAAAGCGTTTTGACCAGTATAAAAGAGTTCCAAATAGACTTTCCACCATTGCTTTGTGATAAAACTCAAAACGCGCTGTATGCAATTCGACTCAGACAGAATAAGGATGAATTCGTACTATGCTCAAAGTAGTCGCGATGTATTCATCAGAGTCATGATGTATTCCGAAATCATATCTATTAGAATTTAGAGATAGTTTACAAGCAAAAAAATCTATCAGAAAATAAATAAATATAATTAGTTTCCCTGGATTCATCATCTTTTCACCAGTTTACCTCAGTTACCCTGTAAAGCTTCCACTTTAGAGCTGGTTAACGAAAATAGCGCGTTCCCTGAAAATTAGACAATTGAGATGCAGGCCATCCTTTTCCTCCCTTCTTTCTATTCAGGAACAATTACAAGCTACAGGATCTCTATTTAATATATTTTTAGTTTTATTATTAATATTGTACATATTTAAATTGTATTATAGTAAGATTAACCAGAATAAATATCCCTTTTGTATTGAAAAAAAAAAAAAAATAAAAAAAAAAAAAAAAATATATATATATATACATATATAACAGATATTTTTTGTAGAAGTAGGTACCTAGTGTAGTAACCTCTATACCCTTTACCTTCTTATAAATTTTCTGGACGTTTTGATTCTTCCACGGTCATTATGGTTCAATCTTTCAAGCCCGTTCATTTGTTACGCCAAACCACGCGGTGAACGCGTTATAACGTTCTAGTACGGCCCAGCTAATAAAAACCGTCTGGTTCAAATTCTATTGCCCCAATTCACACTCTGTAAACAGTTTTGGGTTCTTGAAGGGCATTCACTCCTAAGTAAACAGCACTCTTATTATTCTCGTGAATTCTATATATCATATTGGTATCAGTTATCGTGGGGAAAATAAGTTTGAGACTATATTCTCGGTTTCTGGTAAGACTAGATACGAGTTTGTTTTTACACAAACAAAAATCGAGTTATATTATGAGGAAACACGTACTCGAATTATTCTAAAACTTAATATGCGCTGTGCCGAATCCTGTGCTGTGCAGTTCACTTTATGATTTTGTATAAATCATCAGTTAGATGAATGAATCACTTTTAAAATAATATCCAAAGAAGAAGTCTAAGAAAATTCATTGAAGAATTTAAATTTAAGAAAAAAATACACACAATACACTATTATAAATCTCAAGATTTTTTTCTCATACATGATCGGGGTATACCTACTTAATTTCAGCTAAACATAATAAATATGCGCCTATTGCCACATGCTTTGGCAGTTTGCCTGCATAAGTTCGCCTTGAGAGATATTCCCCTTAGTCATAAACGGTTGTAGCACGACATGCTCAAAGCCGTATGATGACGTCACGTTTGTTTCTTTGACGCCTGCAAATGAATTTTACTTTTAAATCTCCATTAATGTGCCTCGCATGCCTCAATTGAAATAAAACGCAAAAATGATTGACATAAAAATGCTTTCGACTTTTGAATGAAATTGATGATTTCAACTGTCACATTTTTTAAGGACAATGGCGAATTTGGATGAAAGAATTACCTTTTGATGGATAAAGTATAATGTGAAACGTGATAAATCCTATTTGAAATAAAACCACTTTTCAACGGGTTCTATGACAATTTATTTGGTATTATTTACATTTACCCCGACGTTTCAGCTCCTTTTTAGGTGCTATGGCCGCGGGGTGACTAAAGATAATCAGTTTTTGTTTGGGTCTAGATAGCACAATGTAATATGATATAAGAATATTATTTGAAAATTATAAGTGTTATTCACTAAACGTCGCCATTGAGCACCTGTTTTACAAAAACAGGTACCTTTTTTAATATTACATTTTGTACCTACTTTCACCTAAAGGCTGGTTTAATTAAGGCTCTTCTTATCACACTTTGTTTTATATCTATTGTGGCAACATTAGACATGGCTAAGCCCTAAAGGGTAACAAAATATACTTAATGAATATTTTCTGTGAATAACATATTGTACACAAGGGTATGATTCATTTTCTATGTAAATGGTGATAAGTATGACCAGAATATATATTGTGTAGTATAAACGCGTATCATTGTTTCGAAATATGTAGCAAATATAACGACTTAATTATGAAATACGTTTACTAATCTCCATTATTAGATACATTGAAAAATTAATAAATTCAGTATTTTTCAAAGGAAATCTCTCAAGGAAAAAAGAAAATTATATTTAACCAGATTATTTTCAACAAGAAAACTTTGAACAATTAAGATTTTTCGATGAAAATTTTTCTAGATGGTTACGATTTAGATATAGTAAGATAGAAGGCAAGTCAGTTCACTAAAAACAAGTAATAAAAGAAACGTGTGTTCTATTAAAATTAGTTCCAAGTAATAACAAAAGCGTTAACAATCTGAAGCGATCTCAATTATGATAATGTAACTCAACACCTCTAGTGTTAATTAGAATGGATCTCTCCATCTTCAACTCTAAGCTAACAACACTAATTCTCAATGTTAATTATCTATAAACTACTGTAAGGATCGATAAAATTCGATATCAGATTGGAGTTGTACCTATCACACAAGAATCCGAGAAACAGTTGCACTCGCCAATTTTCTCTACTGAAAGATAGTGACAATTTTCTATAAAAAATACACACCCTATTCTACTATGCAAGTAGCATACTAATCACTACATATTATAAAACAAAGTCGCTGTCGCTGTCTGTCCGTCCCTATGTATGCTTAAATCTTTAAAACTACGCAACGGATTTTGAAGCGGTTTTTTTAATAGATAGAGCGATTCAAGAGGAAATTTCATATGTATAATACATGCATAATAGAGAAACACTGATAAATTCAGAGATATGCAGCGGGAACGGGATCAGAAAATATGGCGGTACGAAGTTCGCCGGGTCAGCTAGTACTATTATAAAATTGTGAAAGTTTGTAAAGATGTTTTGATATTTTTTTATGACTGATAGGCTTGCGTTTGACCACTATCTCACCTGCTAATAAGTGACGATGTGGCTGACGGTGAAACACGCTTGCCTAGAAGTAGCCTATTCACTCTAGTCTTGATGTTTATTCAATCACACTCTAAAGGCAACTAATCTGGCTGATATTTGGAACAGGTATAGACACGAATAACACATAGGCTACTGGAATAGGTAACCATAGGTTACCAGAGTGAGACTAGAATTCTACGCAGCTGCAGTCGCGGGCATCCGCTATTATAATAATAACTACAATTTCCCATTGGGGTAAGTAGATATAACATATTTTCACTTGCAGCGATCCTTGTCTATATTATTTTCATACATGCTCGGCGGTTAATATAATTATTTTATCATGAAACAATATATTACGGGTTCAGCTTATGTAATTATAGGATTATCGCGCAGTGAACTTTAAAGTCTTTGTTGGCGCATACTTTTACGAATTCCGTTAGGAAATTTATCGAATTTCGGAAATTGAAACCCGTACATGGAACTTTGACATTCCATTTAGACAAATGGCATTTTTTGAACTTCTCTTTTATTATTTCTAGTACTTTGTAATAAAGCTGTGAATCTTATAAATAAAAGAAGTCTTTTTATTATTAGTTCCTAGATATTTTTCAAAAAGCATCTTAAAATTTGACCTTAATATGAGCTTTTGTCGCACTATCCACTCGCAGCAAGCACTTAGAAACTACTCTCATCTTATTTAACATACAAGTTGTCTGTTTTACTGCAGGTTCTTTTGGTATTCGAAACAGAAGAACCTACTAATAATAAAAAATAATAAAAAATAAAAATATTTATTTCCAGTTACTAGGATAGTACATCCTAATACAATATGACACTGAAACTCATGACTGTTTTTATCTGATGACCAATTGGTATTTGCAATATCTGAAAACCAATATCTATCCACCTAAATAGTTAAATCCTAATACATATTTCGTACTTTAATTACAGATATTATTAGGTCCGCGTGTGGATTCATCACACAGCACTGACGATATCGGGGTTTCATACCTCAAGGTTATTAAGTTCTGACCTCTTGTCTATTTCAAACGCTAACTCTATCGACCAAGTGATCTTCTGATTATCTGAAATTTACCGACGTACTCACGCAAGGACTGACTGGTCACGTTTATAAACAGAATAATACGTACCCCTAGTCATTAACAAATATTTGAATTTCAATGTTACATATAAACCAAAACTTTCAAAAATACACACAACTTTGTGTTCATTTTACTTTATAATGGCATGTTTATTCTGTTCATAAAATGTGCTAACCTTTAATTTTGAGATGACACAACGACCTACACAATACGTTCTACTGAAAATGTTATCTGTCTTTAATGTCAATTATTTTGAAACCCTCAATTCATCAACCAATTAAATATTAGGCACACGTACCTCACAATATACCGCTGTACGCTTGGACGTGCCCAGGCATTAAATGAATACGTCATTCTAAAAGCAAAGTTTATTGTCAAAGCGAATAAATATTTATACTCAAAACGGCCAGTTTTATCTCCACACCGCTGTTATAACGTGGCATTAGGGCTGTTGTCTGAACGACAAAAAGAAGCGAATTTATTAATAAAGACTAATGGAAACGAGTAATGTCGGCTATTTGTTTTTATTAGTTTCTACGTTGCAGGGTCACGTCTGAATTCGAAAATATTTGGTATTTCTTTAAAATTACTAGTAATGATGTCGACAACGATGAAGTTATGCGATTTTACTAGAATAAAGGTCCGTTAGTTTAGCAATAAAAAATGAGTTTTTTTTTGTCTCGCATAGGTATCTACATACATTTTAATTAATTGAATTTATGAAAGGTGAGATGAAATAACACTAAAATACAAACATTCAAGCCATACTCCCTCCGTGAAGTTCCAAAACTAAGTGAAAAATTATTAATTCCTAAAAAGAATGTTTTCAATTGTTGTAGGTATACTCGTATGTGTATAACTATGTCTCAGTTTTAGGGTATACCCCTGTCTCAAACATAAATGGTATATAATTAATTTACGAGCACTGGACGCTGCCTCACTTACTATAGGACAAACGCTTCAAGCTTTGTGGAAACAAAAATACCTTTTTAAAACATAGTGGGATGTTTTGAATGCTGTTGACGTAATTAGCGTTAGTCTACAGCTGAAATTTTTGTGCACATATTTAATAATGCAAAGAAAAATCTGTTACGTTTGTGTGTGAAGAGAGTGTGAAATGAAAAATTTAGAGTTAGCATTTCCTGGTAATTCAAATCATGATAACGATGTAAAAGGTTGTACGGGTTTATTTACTTTACGGGCTTTAACAATGAATTTCGTATGAAACTTTATCGCATAGGTACTGGACTTTGTGTAAGATGGATTTTATTAAACTCCAAACTAGCAATTAAATCTCAGTGAACAATTCAGTTATTGTCATAGCTTATGATATTTTCTAAAGTTTACGCGAATGTCACTTATTGAAATAAAACTACTTTTTAACTACGGACATTACTTTTAACGAACTAAAAGTAAATAATAACAAATAAATTGCGATAGAATCCGTTAAAAAGTAGTTTTATTTCAATGAGTCATAGCTTATTTTAATATTATGATTATTATGAAATATGAAAAAGGGAACATGTACCGGTCTGAAGATACTCAGGTGGAACCCACCTGAGTATCTTCAGACCGGTAGACAAAAATTTATTTTGATTTTCACTCATATTTCACCTATAGTATTCGGCCCTAATAATTAATTAACCTACCAGGCACTTATCTGGACTTAATTCGACTACCGAAAATATTCTAATAGAAAAACTCGTATAACAGTTAGTCTTATTCAGGAATTGTTGTAGGACCGCTGTGGCACTGAGGAATCTATCAAAGAAATTAATTAAATTTGTTTCTGTACTTACAAAAAAGCAAATTCAGCAAATGTGTACAGACCCGCGTTCGCGATCAAACAGGCTTTGGTTTGCTTGTTTAGGCTCGCATCAATCAATGTCAGTGGTCCAGATAACTGAGGAGTGATCTATAGACTACTGTGAGATCGGGAGAGAATTCATGAGAACTATCGCGTTGTTAATTTATTAAAATTTTAATTTATGCTCTCTTGTATTTTTGGAATCAGATTGATGAGTAACCTTGTACTCCCCTTCTTCGTTGTGAGGCTACACGTTGTATAAATTTACAAGTGCTGTATATTTATTGTTCGATTTATACGTGTATCAAGTAATTTTAATAGCCTTACAGAGTGAAGATTGTGAATATCAATATAGTTTATTTATACGTTTACAGACAGTTTAAGCCTTATATACAACAACTAGCCTTCCGCCCGCGGCTCCGCCCGCGTGCATCTCGGTTAACGCGACCTTTGCTCATATCTTCGGTTCTACTCAACCGATTGCGATCAAACAAACGTAAGATTTTAAGTCTGAGTAAGCCCTTTCTAACAAAAAAAAACCGCATCAAAATCCGTCCAGTGGTTTTTGCGTCCATCGCGGACAAACAGACAGGAAATTTATAAAAAATATGTTCGTGTTCAGTATCGTTAACATAACCCAAGTATTTTTTTTTTAAATATCTCAAATGTACAGACACGACCACTTTACAGTAATATAATAGTATAGATTGAACCTTAAGTTCAATTGTTGTATTCTTTCTATAAAATTAAGCTTGTTTCACTCACATTTCACAAGTTTTGTTGTGCTCCGAAGTAATAGAGTGCGAAGATATTGAAGTTAATCGGACATCTTCCCTAACTTTTTTTTATACCACTTAGGTTGTAGTCAAGCACACGACCCACCTGATGAAAAGTGGTTACCGTGGCCTATGGATGAGTGCAACACCAGCGGAGTCACACTCATGCTGTCTGAAGCGCAGAAGACAAACAGAACAAACCTTTGAATTGCCTGTCTTATCATTGACAGCACAGAACTTCTCCAGTGAGCTCTGGTTACCCTACTCAGCTATTTCTTCGATACTTCGAGCTATTTCTGAAAATACCCTTTATAATGATTTCTCTTTAATACCCTTTTCATAATAATAATAGGTTATGCGGTTGATCAAACATTATTATGTATTATCACTCGAAAATTAAAATAAGGTAACATTGCCCTACCTTATCAGAAAGGTTACATAATTACGACTATGAACCTTGGTTTACTTATTCTTTAACCTAACCCAATTATCTCTTATAAACGCTTGAACGGGTTGGTGCTGCATTAATTAAAGGACGTCTAAGGGACATTTCTCATTATGTATTCAAACCAGGATCTCATCATTGCTCTCATTACTTCACTTGTTCTAAATCAGACGTATCAGATGAAAACGTAAAATGAATATTTCTTTTTCCCCTTCCAACACCAACCAATCCTATTTCAAAAATCTCACCCTGGCCGAATATTAATATATTAATAAAAAAAGAAGGAAAATTCAATAACAATTCATCTCTTGGGATACCCTATTGAGTTTGATATTCTGAATTCTCTATCTGATTGTATTTTCATTTTTCCAATTTGGTACCAATCACATAAAAATATGAGAAATGTTCCGGAAAATGATTCAAATTAAATGTTTTAAACTGTAAAATGTTACGTCACGTCAAGTCACCAGTGAAACATGATGAATTTGTCCCTTACCGCTAACGACATAACTTTACCGATTAACTTAGTTAAAGTTCACAAAGGAAATCAACCATCCCTTTGGTCCTCCGGTTCCACCGCACTTACTCTATTAGTTGTATTGACGGGGGATTTGCCTGATCGAATTTCAATTTTGACGACTCGACAACATGAATAATTGTGTACTTAAGTTTGATTCGACGCAATCGCTTCAACAGTGTAAGATCATTGAATGTTTATTGGTCTCAAAACAGATGAAGTAAATCGCTTGGCCTTGAGATTGATTGTATTGAGCTCAAGTGACTTCCTGTTTGGCTGTGCCAAAATGCTTATATTTTATTTCTTCTTTAAGCTTTGAGTCATTAAATGTTCGTTCCGATTCAGTTCTTAAGATTACTTTTTTTATCGTGCGAAAAATCCCCACGGGTACCTCCCCCGCCGGAGCCGGAGGAGGAGGTTATGTCGGACTCGAACCGACTAAAACGCACACCATCTGTGGGCCGTCGATTGCCGGAGGTGAGATTGTCATAGCCATATCCCTCGCACCCCGGCCGAGTTCTTAAGATCACTAGAAATCATAAGCCATACATTCTTTTTTCATGTAGATTCACTTCAATATTTGTGCGACAAACAAAACTAACCTCATCAGCTTAGTATACAATGCAATATCCGTTTCGTATTTTCCTTCTCCTATAGTTATCAGAATTATTAAAGATTCTTTCATTACTACGGCTAACTGTTAGCTTTCTGTGTATATCTGTTTCAGGCTAATACAAAAGTCCTATTGTTCGGCGTATTCTCCGCAAAAATTACGTTGAATAAAGAACACGTCGATATGCCAGTGTTTCCCAGTTTGTCTTTCCCATTGTTTGACTCCGACAGAATGTATTTGGGTTAAATGTGAATACGGTCAATATACGAAGCTTTTATGTTTCTAATTCTCTTATCGCACCTGTTTAGTAATTGAAATTATTACTCGCAATATCACATTAATGATGGTGATGACTGATCAAATTGTATTTGTATTATTGAAATTATTAATATACTACCAGTACTACTATACTGTACTTTGCTTTTTTTTATATTCTGTATTCCTCTTAATATGCTTTATCAAGTCAAAGGTAATTAAAGTCCCTTTAAACTTTAATGTTGTCGCAAAAATTTTGCTAACCAGTGAAACTTTTTAATAAGATAAAATATTACATTTTGCTTACTTAGATCAGAAAATCTGCCTGATCTTAAGTATTTAATGGATTCCACAAACTGCTTACGCATGACTAGCGTGAATTGAGGTGGTAATAAAAAAGTTTTTCGTGATCATCACAAGATTTTTAGCACTTATCAAAGTTTATTTAATGAGGCAGAGTTTTCTGAAAGGTAAGTACTTTTTTCATGAAAATTGGATATCAAATTCAAACGAAATCAATGAACGTCAACTTTGGTACGAAATATCAAAGTAATATTAAGAATTGTTTGCTATGAAAATGTTTAATATTAAGCTGATTATAAAAAAAATGTAAGCGTGTACTTATTATCTGAATCTAAAAATGTATTTTTTTATTATTTCAAAATAAAACAAATAAGCTGACTAATATTATGAACACCTAACTTGAAACATTCTTTAGCACCTTTAGAAAACCTAATGCTGTTAACACAGCTTATAATAACCCAAATAGAGGCCTTCTTTAAGGGATTGTATTTTCTGTAATGAAGATCAAATGAACTGAACAATATCAAAATATTTGAGGGATAGGGCCGTAAAGGCGTTCGTTTCCTTAACATTAATGTTTGGGGACGTATTTACCCAGACCCAGGAATTTCGTCAATTTTACTGTTGGGTTCATTTTGTGGCGAGGTTTGAAACCCTTGATATATCGGTGGAATATGTAAATTTCGGTACATGCTACAATAAATGGGGAAACATAAATTATATAACTTAATATATTATACTTTTCTTTAGTAAATGTTATTTCGTAAATAAATGATAACATTATGCTTCCACATCTACTTTGCTACACCAGTGAAATTTAAACAGGAGAATCCGTTATGAATTATGTGAGTAGTTGCTAGGATATAGCTTTCCACACGCTACTAAGGCATTAGTGTGCTGAGCATTGTCGGCACTCGCGAAGGTCTTACTTAAAAGAGTGATGTGTGAAACGGATGAGACGGTGTTATAGGGCATAAAAGAAATTGCCCATTATATTAAGAGTAACAACTTGATCGTCAGATGCATGTGTCATAAGAAACCAGCTTTTTACTCGTGGCATTGCTTGCGTTAATGTTAATATAAGGTCCTCTAAAAGTTCATTTCTATTTTTAAGGAAGATATTTTTTTTTTTGTAACCCATGACAATATGTATGCTAAATTACATGATGTTTGGAGGAGTGTTGTAGATGCAACAAACCAGTAATCTCACTTTCAGAATAGGATAGTTAAAGGTTAATGTTCCTTCAACTTAAATTAAACCCCTTTCTTTGTTACATAATGTCTCCCTCACAATACATAAGCATACATTTCACCGAATGCCTCGTTTTAAATAAATACGTTTAATGTCGTATGTATAAAACAAAACATCGCGTACCCCGCGTAATGTCAGGCACATTTTATACGTCAAAATATTTATTACGTCATGTGAGTTACGCATGCTTACGAAAACCGCAATTCGCAGAACATTCCAGAGTAACAAATGAAAGCTCGCTTCACACGTTCATGATCGCTTAATGTGCACATCCTGTGAATTCTGTTTTTGAGCGTATTGTACTTCTGGTATTTTATAATCTTGAAGTAAATTACAGTATAATAATGATACTGTAATATTCTGAAGTATTTCTTAATGTTGCTCTATTTTGCTTTAATCCTATCGCTGTGTTCTCATGGTATAATCATATTAATCATTCTTATAAAAGCCTAGTAACTGCAACTAGTTACTGCAAGAAAATTGATACATCACAGTTTACCCATTTTAAGAAAAGAGATGGAGATAGTGGTCGTGGAGCGATATTGGGTTAGATTAACATATCTATTTAGCTTCTAGAACGTCTTAAATTTTTATATTACTTTCATTATAAATTGTCAAAGAAAAATTCTGTTCAAATATACACACAAAAATTTATACATATATATAAAATTCCGCTCCTTTATACAGCTGCTTGCCGGAAGACCTTTCCATTTGCTATTACGTTGAAGGGAAGCTGGATAAGAGGGGTGGGACGTGATGCAATCAGATGTGAACGGACACAGAAATTGTAGGGAGTCTTTACGTTAGATACATTTTTGAATCAAATACACAATTGCATTTCGTATAATACATTTTTAGAAATGTTAGTTTAGCCACAAAAGTACACGAGTTTTTTTTATTGATAAACCAATTTTATGTGGTCTTTTGAAATAAATAATTTGTTCAACAGCTTCAACGGTAAAGTCCTTTTCAGTATCGATGTTAAATATTAATAAACTATACTCGTATGAATGAGGAGACTACCGGAGACCTTTACTTCCATTCCTTTTTTTTATTCTCTACCTCTTTTCTTAACCTGCCTCTGGTCTTGCCACTCACCAGTAGGTGAACTAATTTTTGTTCACTAGGTAACTTAGGGTAATTAGAGCTCATTTATTATAAAGGCAAACATGCTATTTGCAATAATACGCACGACTGTATTTACAAAAGGAAAAATATAATTATGTACATAAGTGTATGTTAGGTATGTTCAGTGTGTACTATATAGATCTATATACTCGAAGCACTATGCCAATGTAGGTCTAAATATTTAGATCTACTTCTCTGTCCTTAAAATTTATTATAATTTTACTACTAAGTAGTTTTGCTTCAATAAAACTTTGCCTTAGCGAATTTCATAAACATTCAATAAATCCTTTTTGTACAATAAATAATTTTTACTAACGCTTTCAGACCGCATTAGGATTAGCTAGTGTAATCTTTTACAAAACGGGGAATCCATTTTTTTCACTGTGTCCTTAACGTAAGATGCTAGTTTTTATACATCGAACCCACGTAATCTCCTTTTTTGGAGATATGAATATTTTAGTATATTTAAAAATTAGATTCTGTATAAGAAACGAAAACATGTTGACGTTCTTAAATATTCAGTCATGAATAAAACCCTCAAATTATAAGACACGTTCAGCTATCTAATATTTTGTTTCTTTCTTTTTTGAAGGCTATAGGAAAAGTGACTGTTTACACCATCCCTGAATTGAAGATTTCTACACAAAGGAACAAGATACCTACGTCACTGAAAAATATAGGTCAGTGCATTTCTATCCAGTGTCCGGTTGTTTCATATTTTGTCCTGTTACAATCCTGGAATTGACAATCCCATCTCATTTTAATATTATATTCACCAACGTGCAAAATGCGATATAATTATGTACTTGAATAGCAATAACTAGATTCTTATTCATATCCTATGTATTTTGTGAATCAAACAATCTGCTTTAATCGTTATCATTGCTTTGAGCAAATCTTTTGAACGACTGAATCGATAAAATTATCATTACAGTTTTATAATAACGCCCACGTCTCGAAACTCCGATAAGCGAGTTCAGTAATATTTTTATGAATACGCCTCCAGTAACAAAGAGTTGTCAATCTTTACTGTGTTTACTTTCTGTATATGATGGGTAATTTCAAAGACAACAATAGGTAAAATTCTTCAAGGAAAATGCAGAAGAAAATTTCTTTCGCTTAACAAAATGTTTAATTTATTCGCAATGACAGCTTGTAGCCGACATCACATCAAGAATGGGAGGCAAATTATTTTTTCAATGTAAATGGAGGTGTAACCTTCCAGGTACCTTCATTGTATGATGAGTCATTCATATTTTATATGTTGGAATTTGGTGTAGCTTCCTCCTTCCTTCTCAGCTAGGCGGCAGCTTACATGTATTTTTACGTATAGGTACAAAACGGATCTACCTGCTAGTCCGTGTTCGAAGATTATCATGCTCTTAGGGATATCTTATTTCAAATTTTGAAAATCGAATTATTACACGAGATTGGATATCCTTTAAACCTGTCGTTACTGAACCTGAACATTCCTATAAATTTTTCCTCGTAATTTTTTATCAACTTCATCAGACAATTTATTTTTTATTAAATTGTTGTCGAGCGTGGTGGTTCTTAAAATGTTTTAGGAAGAAATAGCAATTTCTTTTTGATGAAAGATATCAATTATGATCTCAAATATCTATGATTTGACAGTAACCCTTTATATTTTAGTAGATGGATGATTATTAAAATACTCGTATAGTGTACATGCTCATAGTACATTTCTCAAGACATTTCCTAACAAAATCGTAAGTGAACGGACTATGTATCAAATAAATATCTAATTACACTATTTCAGGTTAAAATCTAGGTCCGTACGAAATTTCATTCCAATCCATCCATATAATTCTCGTTTTTGCTCTCCTGTAAGTACAGAAATTCTTATTAAGATTGCAAGTGAGCTAGTACAACACACAGTTTTTCGCTATTATTGATAGTTCCTCGTTGTAGTATTGTATTATGAGGTAACAAGAATTAGTAATACCAAATGATTAGTTTCCATTAACCTTTTCTCATACATAATTGTATTCCTATTGTGTAGGAAAGTACCTAATTTTATATTTTGATTCAAAACAGATGTAGGTTAGAACGAAAAACTATAATGATTATTTGGTTATTATGGTTGTTAGATAGCAAAGTACACCGTTTTCCATTAGTAATATTTTAGGAAGGTTGCAGTATAATAAACTTTCATTAACATTGTTATATTTACTTATTTGTTATTGTTATATTTGTGTAATTTGTATATAGATGTAATTTAGGTTATTACCTCGTTAACTGACGATTTATCGGGTACTGTAAGTTCGTTTTTGTTTCCCTAAATACGGCGGAATATCATTGTGGCAAAAGAATCATTAAAGTGAAAAAATCTACTTTTTCCCGCAGGAAACGAAATGAACTTCCTAAAATACATACCTACAGTTTTTCGATCAATTTATTACTATGATGTGTAATGACCTTTACACAAAAACCGATCTAAAGTCAAATACCTACAATGAAACTTACACGTATCAAACTACATACTTTGAACATAACGTCACTTTTATAGCTTCTTTAAACATTTTTTCCATCAAGAAACTTGGAAGGACCTTTCCATCGCCACTTACAAAGAAATTAAGGTTTTAGGGGTCGAAAACTTTTCATTTAGATGATATCCACTCCAGTAATGAGTTATTTCGGAGTTCGTTTTTAAAGCTGAAAAGATTTACATTTATGATCCTTTTAGGGGCGGAATAAAAGTAAATCACTTTTATATAGGTATTAAAAATATACTATCTGTCTTTTACATAGCTCTCTTACATAATAATCGTAGTGGTAGAACTAATGACGTACTCTAGAACGTGATTGAGTCATTAGATGGATGACTTCACACAATGGATTAAGAGACGTAACTCTAGTTAGAGGCGCCTAGGTATAACCTAGAAAAAAATTATGAACACAAAAATTGTAGGAAATTTAATTCTAAACTACTTTGTAGTAAAAAATTACCCCTAAATTCAAGATGGCCGGTAACGCAACGAACCGAAGACAACCCAAAACCAAATGTAGACTACCAGTGACGTCCCTCATTGAATTCCGAAAGAAAATTACTCCGAAGAATTATTTCATTGTTAAATTTTATTTTTCTTGAAGTAAGAAAACGTTGTAAAAACCTATGTTAGTCGAACTTTCCACTTCTTTCCTTAAAACCAAGTCAAAAGCTGGCTGCTGCATAATTACTTGGTGAGGGCATAAAATACAGACAAACATCGAAATATTTTTGCTGGTTACCTATACGGAATTTATGTTTATCATATTTCAACATTAACTTGGTTTAGTCAATCAGAAACTGAAGAAATCCCTACTAATATTATAAATGCGAAAGTAACTCTGTCTGTCTGCCTGCCTGTCTGTCTGTCTGTCTGTCGGGCTTTCACGCCTAAACCACTGAACCGATTTTGATGAAATTTGGTATAGAGGTAGTTTAGACCTTGAGAAAGGACATAGGCTATGTTTGGTCGCGATAACCGACATCCACGCGGGCGGAGCCGCGGGCAAAAGCTAGTGCTATATAAACGAGTAGATACTTTTTTATTTTTAACCTTCACCTTCAACAATCTAATACGCCGTCTCTGTATTGAATATTCAGAGCAATTTTAATATTGTGACACAAATCTTTCTCCCTTCATTGAACTGGATGTAACAATAACACGTCATAGCTGTTTACCGCTTAAAATACAGTCCGTCTGTATTTTATAGGTCATCTAGTAGTATAATTTGTGAGCTTTCACAAAACAATATTTCTTATTTTATAGGGAACCCATCGTAGCACAGTAAAAACGACACTAAAACGGATATAGTGGTAATAATTTCATACTTTACTCTATATCAAGGGGTTGAGTTTCTTCACAATATTATATTTCATCGGGTTCATATGTATAGTGTAGCGTAGAGTAATCATTATAACTTTGGCGTCTCGGTTCGACTATGAATAAAACGTTTGATTGGTTCTTGGGTATGTTCGTGGCGGTTGAAGTTTTTACTGAAGGTCTGTAAAATTAATAAATATAGAAGGGCCGCTATTATTAGATTGATATAATAGAATATTAAAGGTTCAATTTAGTGCTATATAAGTGTCAGTATCATATATTATTATACAGTAAACAGAGAGATTACCATGAACTATAAATCCAAAGCTTTGGGTTAACGTTATAGGATTTTTGCTTTGGATTTTTTGGTAACGTTTATTCCGAGTGAAGAGTTATGTGTCATTTTCTAGCTTCTTCAAGTGCAGGATAAATGCGTTTCATGGTACAAAATTGTCCTAAGTTACTTACGTATCGAAAACAAACTTCGGTACGTTTCTTGGGTTAATACTTATCATGGTAGGCGATCATGAATGAAAATAAGCAATAGTGGTAACGTAACGGTTAAATTAATCAAGTTAATGTGACCCATTCAAAGTTCTAAAACATGATACTTATGTAGTTAAAATGTATGTATGCAATATGTATGTATTATATTCATACTAATATTATAAATGCGAAAGTAACTCTGTGTCTGTCTGTCTCTCTGTTACGCTTTCACGACTAAACCACTGAACTGGGTTTGATGAAATTGACAGAGGACATATGCATATGTTTGGTCGCGATAACCAACATCGACGGGGGCAGAGTCGCGGGCAACAGCAAGTTTGAAATAAATGTGTAGTTCAGATATTTTTCACTTTTCTATACCTTTTGGATTTTGAAGTTATTTTTTATTTTAAATCAAACTTGTACTTTTTAACTTGATCTGCAAAAAAACGTGCCAAACTATATTCGCAATTATGTCTCCTCTGATCACAATTTACAGTGAAAAATGTTAGAGCTTTAAACCTTGAATTGTTTCACCATTGTAATTAGGGTACACTGATCGTAATCACAGGAAGACTGGTACACGGATGGCTACCCTCCGTCGTAGGGTCCATGAGGCAGAAGATTTGATATCCATCCGCTCACTCGTGTATAGTCAACGATAAAAGTACTTAACAAATTCTAATTTGCTTTTAAACCTTTTTTATATCACTTACGTGGCAGCCAAGCGCACGGCACACGTAATGGAAAATGGTTATCGTGGCCTATGAACGAGTGCAACACCAGGGGAGTTACTCGTGCTGCCAACCCTGTAAGAACAGAGAAATTCTGTGCTGTCAACGTAGAAGACAAGCAGGACAAGCCTTTGGTCTTTCCACTGACAGCACAAAACCTCGCCCTACTTACCGCTGGGAACACAACACGAGGTTAACATGGTCGCGATACCTTTGATACAATAAGACGATAAAAAACATAAAATATATCGACATTGTCCTCTACAAATTATAAACTACTTATCATCAAATGATTTATTAATTACGTAGGTATGCATTCCAATGTAAAAAAACGCTTTGTAAATATTTAAGCGCTTACTTTTGTTGTTGACTGTACCTCACATATACGTAAAGGGTTTCTCATAAGTAAGACTGCCTAGGTTTCTTTGTTTTAAATTTTAAATATTGTGTTAAGTTGAGAGACAAGGCAACGAGTCTAATATAAATATAAGGGAATAGCTTTTTGTAGCAGTTGAACTCATTGATAATCAAATTGCAGAAAACAATAAATGAGCTCACTTAAATTTAATAGGCTCGCGAATTAAGTATCATTTCAGAGCCTTGTTAAACTCGAATGACACAATTTGCTTTAAAAATTGTATTCGACTTAGAATTTGCATTTTAATGATAAATTTTCACGTTTTTATTTTCAAAAGTCTACAATTTTCTATTTGCCTTTAATGTGTCCTTAGAGTTAACAAACCTTTGAATTCTTATCAACTTACGTATTTCAAAGACTTCATACAAGCATTAAAGAAAATCGTTTGGTTCGTTCAAGCATATGAACGGTTTAAGCACATGAGTAGATTTATTAATCTAGGGTTTGGAAACGTTACGTTTTCGATATTTGTGCAATTCTAAAGATTTCGATAGGCTTTACCCTAGAGAAAAGCTAGCACCAGAATCTCATCCATCAATCTGTAGGTATATAGGCAGCATCTGATCGATCTTGACTAGCAAAGAACTCAAAATGATCTTGATACCTTTCATACGATATTTTGCTCTTTTCTGGTAGTATTGTCTATAAATTTTTATTCTATACAATAACATATTTATGTATTGTATATATTCACTTAACATGAATTAATTATCATCAATCAATATCATCATGGTAATAAAAAATAGAGATGTCACAATCAACTTAATTATGAAACTAATTAAGCTTAATAAGCCGTTCTATCAACAGCGTAGCCTCTTAACTAAACAACGCCGTGAAATGAGCTTCCTGAATGATATTCAGCAGTAGCGTTTGTTCCAACATATAATAAACTGACTGGCTAATGCTTGGGCCAAAACACCAAGAAGAAATAAGACAGAAAGTTAGTGGTAGGTTTATTGAGTGGAGCAGTGCAATCCGACTTGGATAGATTAGGTTAGAAGGATAATGCGGGAGCGGACTAGCCTAAGCAGGTAATGAAACGTCATCGATCCAAGTAATTTGCCCAGTTGTTTGATAAAATGCTGAATATAATTCAGGAAATTTGTTGAACGGTGCTGTTTAGTAAAGAGGCTAGAAAATAGATTGAATGGACAATTTAATTTATGTAAATATAATGTAATCATTCTATTCTGTAACATAGCATATAAGCGTTTTGGTCTATGTATACTGTAAGCTTATATTGCTAGAATAAATAAGTAAATAAATAAATGGCTGACGAAGCTTATACAATTATTTTTTTAACGTGAAAATCTGTATTATAATTATTTGTTACAAAAAGTATAAGCTTATCTAAATGTCTTATATTACAAAATACCGCCATGTTGAATCGACAATAAATACGAGATTAATGCGTCACCAAATATTGAGCCGGCCACATGTTTGCATACATTTGTCGTACAATATTTGTTTGCCTGTTAGCTTATCGGACTAGTTTACGAATCCGCATTAAGCGAAATTATAAATAAGTAGGTTAAACGGGGAAATACGCTTACTAGGGCTATGATTTGGTCATTATTATGAATAACTGACAAATCACTACTAAAATCCAAAACAAGATTATATGATACTAGTGCTAAGGCCCGCAGCTCCACTCACCAGAAATTTTGAACCCGTTCCCGCGACTTATGAGAATGTATTCCAGTCCAGGTATATCAAAGCGTTAATTGGTCTATGTGATATTTCAGATTATGATCTATCCTTGTACCAAATTTCAGACAGATCCGTTCAGCCGTTACAGTGTGATTGAATAACAAACATTCACGTTTATAATATTATATTTATAATTTAATACATGTAATATGGAAGAAATTAGGATAGAATAGGAAAGAGGAAAAGATTACTGACAAAGTCACACTATAAAATCCAAAATAAGATTGCTTAATATTCACCATACATACATGAAAATCCACACTAAAGCGTATTGCAAAGTAAGTATACATAGTGAGTATATAAGATAGGAATTCAATGAGGCAAAAAGTATCAGTATCAAGAGGAAACGAGACCTGCGGCAACGTCGAATAGTAAATAAAAAAGCGGTGCAATGCGTTACCCTGATGTTTTGCGAAAAAACTACCGCGTGGCTCTGTATTGGGCCTCTCTTTTTTATCAACTGCTAACTATAAACATGTTCACATATTGCCTGATATTCTTGTTACGGAATTTTGTTCTTTCCTGGTCAGTATATTTCTAAAGAGAATACAAATAAATACTAATATTTATACAAGCGTAGTGTAAATATGTGTATGCATGAATGTTGTTTAGATTGGGTCAGTGTGTTTTCTTTTTCTAATAAAAGTATATTATATAGCCCCGCGGTTTCCCCTACGTAAATCTTTATCAATGGCAATACAGGGGGGGGGGGGGGGGTTAAAATGTAGCCATTCTAATAGTGAAAGAATATTTCAAATTATTTGTTCACTCATTCCCTTTTTTTCGTTAATCTATTGATGCCAATGACTAGCAAAGTCTCAAAATGACCACTTCCCATCAGGTGGGCCGTGTGCTTATCTGCTACCTAAGTGGTATAAAAAAATGATCTTAATATCTGCTAACGGTTATAATATCAAACTGTTTTATTGATTTAAATTGCATTACCACCCGAAGTAACGGTGTGAACCAAATATAAGAATATTCAGTCAACAGGAAGATTCCCCTCTTCCTGTACATCATCAAAATACATCTTTGGTAATTGTTTTCACCAATCAGTTATGAGCAAAGCACTCTTATAAAAATATATTTTTTTATCGTGCGCAATATCCCTACCAATCCCCCTTCCCCAGTCGGGGGCGGTTATGTCGGACTTGAACCGACTATAACGCACGCCGTCTGTGAGTCGTAAAGTTGCCTGAGGTGAGATTACCCGAGACATATCTCTCGCGCCCCAGCCGACCCAGGGAGCGAAATTCTAGTACGAGAGTACTCAGTGATTTATTTTCTTTTTCAGACTGATTAATTTCATTTTCATAATTCATAACTCCATGTTAGATTTACGTAAGCCCCTTTAGCCCAAAAGTGTACGCAGCTGTAATATTAATCTGTATACAATAGTTCAAAAAGGGTTACCAATATTAGTACGGGTACTGACAGCCATTCAGATGAAATTAGATTTGACCTAGGTCGGCAGGTCATTTGTCTTGCTTAGTTGTCTGAGTGAAAAGTTTCATTATAACGGACAGAGTGATGTGAAGCGATTTGGTCTCTAAGGATTGGACTATCGGTTGTTTGGATAGTGAATGTTTGACTAGTATTGGTTAGTAGTGAGGTTGTTATTATAGGACTTGAAAAGGTAGTATGACAGTAAAATAAGCAAGTCTAGAAAAAATAATGTACAATATTCAGGTGTACTATCAGTATTAATAATTTATTGTTTTTTTTTATAAGATTACTTTGGAATTGCTTAAACATTTTAGAATTCCGGAAAAAGATTTACTTAAACAATTATCCTTTCGAGAATGGAACAAGACAAGCGACAGTTTTGGAGACGTTTGAAATGAATGAATAAAATATTACATTATCAAGCTAGCGTATTGCTCGAGACATAGGTATATCTTGGACTTGTAACATGGTACGTTTCTGTAATAGTGACGCTCTTTACAGAGACTTTGTCTTCAGCTTACCATCAGGTGAGGCGAAGTCAAATTGACGTGTCCTAATTAAAAAATAACCTTAAAATGAGCTTTATATACGCAGTACACGTTTCATGGGTGTTTTTTGAGGATAGCAGGGAGTGCTACGGCGGTAAACGAGCTCAAATTCACCAAGCATAGATTTATTACAAATCAAGCCGCGCGTGCTTAGCCTCGTTTGTCTCGCGATTTAGGTCCCAAAAACGTGTCCCGAGTTATACCTAGTAGGTATTTTGTTACGCAAATATGTAAACTTTGCTCAAAATGAATTTTCAATGAAGAGAAATAAATGTAGTGAAATAATTTATACCAAAAACGTCTAGAAATACAAAAGTTAAAATATTTATGCATACGAGCGAACAATCAGGTTTCAAAGTCTGAAGGTGAATAGCGTGGTCAGCATAATAAGCGGGATGATGAATTTAGTAATCATATTGTAAGTCTGTAAAAGCTCAACAGACTAAAGATTTTGCAGCTTGCACTTGCAGAGAAAATCTTTTCTACGATGTCTTATAGTGTCTTCAAAGTCTTTTATGGGCACTTAAAATTTCTCAAGTACTGTTTATTGTCGTCACCTGAAAGGAAAATTTAACTTGAATTTTGGTTGGTATAGTTACGACACAGTTAATTAAACAGCTAATAGTATGAATATTAGCAATTGGGAGTTTGTATTTAGAGAGATGAGTTATTACCTCCCAGTGGTCGAACCTGTAATCCTGATATAGGAATCATTAAGAAACCGCGATGAAGAGAAACTTCTATAACACGATGGTGTCGAACTGGGCTGACTAGTTTATTAATGGGTCAGAGGACTTATGTCTCGTGTGCATTCTTCAAAAGAGACGGAGCGGTTTCAAAAAGGTAATTGTGGCTCAGGGAGGTCACTTATTTCGGTTTCTTTTTATTTGACTGTGACTTATTGCGAAATACGTAGAACCAAAACTTATATTTACTGAATAAAGCACATGTAATTTTGCACAATTATTTTAGTTTTATTGCCTGACCGGTTTCGGTTTACAATGGTCTCCATTGTTAACCTTTGTAAACCTTTGAGAATGCCGTAAGGCGAAACCGGTCAGGCAATAAAAATAAAATAATTGTGGAAAAGTACAAGTGCTTTATTCAATATGTGTAGCAAGTTCCACCAAGTGCCATCAATCTCCAGTATAAACAAAACTTATATTTGGTGATATATGGGTGTTAATACATCTGTGTACACACCCACGGCGATTTACAGGCTTGAATATAAATTTACATATTATGTACTACGTTAGAATAGTAGAGTATAGAAGTAGTTATGTATAATGCAAAGGAATAAATTTACTTAACTATAGTTAGGTAAATTTAATCCTTTTCAACTATTAGAAGGTGTAATTGGCCCAAAAACTAAATTGCTTAAAATTCATGTACCTATACAAATTAAGTAGAAATTACATTAGATTATCTTATGTTTTATTAATACAACAACATAGTTGCTTTAGACTTCGAAGTGGCAGACTTTAGAAGTAATTTTCTTGGACATCTACTAAGAAAAATGTACAACTAGGTCTGGTTAAAGAATAATTTCATAATCCTTGCATTATGCTTCCTTAGCATCACAAAGTCCGTAAAATATACTCGCTAGAAACTTTTCTCTTTCACAAAGTTCTATATTTTTCAATTTTTTATGGGGTAAACAAATTTGTATTAGATAGGTTTTATCCGCTCTTAGGTTCATATGCGAATGGAATCCTACATAGTTATTTATGAAATGTATGTTGCACAAAAAATAATTTTCCAAAGAGATTAAAAAAAAATACAGATGGTCTATTTTGCACTTTGTTATTAATGAAAAGAAAACTATATTTTATATTAAAAAGTTTTCAAGTTCCTTAAGATACATAAACTATTACTGTAGATAAAAGTTACTTGCTGCATTCATAATTCACTTAATTATTTAATTTGTGGTTATAATTTAACCTATAGGTAAGTACTTAATACAAATTTAATATATCTCTGAAATTTACTATAAAAATTTTCGATTTCTCAATATTCGGCGGCAACTGATGTAATCTGATCCACTCGTAGTTACAAACGGTGTGTCGAAAAAATAGTGCGAGTGGATCGAAACTTGTCATTGGATAACAGCTACGTAGAAATAATCAACATAATTCTCGCTTGTACGTCACGTATTTTGAATAGGTACCTTTTTTAACCCCTGAACTTTGAATTGAAAGCTGGCTCGCAGGTGATGTTGCCTCGAGCACCAAAGACCTTGATGGGGCTGCACACGACTGCTTTCTCGATTGATGTAATATAATTCCAATAGACACGCTAAGAAGAAGACGAAGAATTAATCTCGTTAACCCGAGGCTACGTAGAAAATTTTCTCCCGATAAGAATACGGAAGTTAACAGCATGTTTAGGTTGATATTAATACATCAACGTGGATGGACATCAATTTATCAAGCGGACAAGGGACGTGACGGTTCGCGATACTGTCTCTGGATGAAATTACTTGTAACCTCGGGGTTAGCCTGCGTTCATCTTGTTACTTAATCAATTCTTGAGTAATGACTGTCGAGCACTCTGCCCGTTTTAAATGGGTACATTTTTAAATTAATAAATACGCCTCGTTCCCATAGGGGCAGATACAACATTTTCCTTGCTAGATTGCTAGATTTACAAAATTTGTAGATGTAGCAATGTTGTATCATATATAGCGACGTTATATAAAACAGATTTTTTTTTTTAATGTGTAGTGACCTATTTTTAATTTCACTTACATTACACAAACACAAATTTATAACATACGGTTTTGTTTACACTGGAATGACATTACTGACATTCGTGACGTTCGCGCCTCATGCTTGTCATTGCGTCAAGCGTTTCGTTCTCATAGCTAGCTACGCAATGTACCATTGAGTTCTGATGGGAGTTCCGTCTTTAATAATTTAATAATTGTAAGATTTAAATGTATCAGTATGTCATAAATTCAGCTAGAATTAAAGACTAGCTTTAATAAATTTTTGTATTAAATTCCTGAGAGCTGCTTTGTCTATGATTGCATTTCTGATATTTTTTATTTGTTGTAATCATGGAGGAACAGAAACACTCTGGTATTGGATAGCGGCCATTGTGGTTGACTAGGAGATGGCTCTGTAAATTTATTTTGAACAAACGGTTTTTTTGTGCTCGGACCAAGTGATCCGAAATCATCAGCTCGTTCCCGCATCCCAGAAAGTTGGGAGCGCCATAGAAATCTGGTTCGGATGATGTCGATCACGAACCACGCCGGCATTTTGATGTCTGCGTGTTAGACGAGGCACCGCCATCACCCGTAGGCTGGACATCTGGGGGCTGTCCATGTCGGATTCGTGTGGCCGGATCCGACGACGCCAAGGGTCATCTTCTCCACCCCTTTCTGCCATGGGAGTCTGAGGCTCTCTCCTTGTTGAGCACGAGGTGTGCGCTGAGAGGCTGGCGCATGTCACGCAAGCTGGCGTTGGAGGATTACGTACCCTGAAGAAACGCTTTCGCCAGGGTACAGTTCTGCGTTCACGTGAGTTACATTTTTCATCAGTACAAGTGTCGTACGCGGCATCGCGAGTGTTTTAGTGCGGACTATCGTTTCGCGTCTAGCTAATTGTTAGAGTTTACTTTTAAGCCTTAATCTTAAAGCTATATTTAAGAGCATTGTAAAAATCTCATGGATTATACAAATTGTGCATGAAATCATATCAGCGTTTCATTGTCAACTCCCAAAACAAACCAGATGCTGTTAATCATACGAGGTCCTTGAAATAATAGGCTGATGTGATCTCCGAGAGATTTATCCAGGTAACCTTATCTTTATCTTCATCTAAAACATTGTAACAACAACCTTCACAACTCTGTTCTTGGGCAGACAGTCCGGGGACAGAGTCTTTTTTTTTAACATTTTTTTTTATACGTTACAAATGTTAGACTATATTCATCTCGTCTGACCTCCGCAAACACAAGAAAGTCTACGGCAGAGCCTAGTCGGTCAACCAACAGATGCAACTGCTAGCTGGTACACCTGCTTGGGCCTTAAGTCATTTAGCGATCTATTTTGGTTTCCCAGGCTGTTTCCGGGAGACCAAAATTTTTGTCCGGGGGGAGTGTGGTTACAAAACTGAAACTTAAAGGAATTGACGAAAGAGCACCACCAGGAGTAGACCCTGTGGCTTAATTTGACTCAACATGAGAAATCACACTAGGTTCAGACACCGGAAGAACTGACAGATTAAAGATTTACGTGGGGTGCCATTACACCCAACTCATATAAACACCACTTCCTAAAACTAAAATAATATAAAATGAAACACCAGTAGCAATTTCACAGTAAACATTTGAAGTTTTTCACATGATGTAAACTGAATTAATGTAAGAATAATGTAACTAATATAGAAACAAATAAGCTCAATCATTACTTTTATAAACAAAAATACATACAATTCCTTCTACTTCCAAACCTAAGAGCGAGCGAAACATATCTTATACGAAAGTGGTTTACCACAGTATAAAATTTTGAAAGAATACTGGAGTTCGTATAAGAAGAAAGTTTCTACCGGGTACATTCCATATTTCATCTACTTTGTGTTCCTTAGGAAACATAATGGCAGGAATACGAAATTACGATTTAACCAAAACCAAAGCTATGAAACTGCGTCAAAGCAGCTTCGAGTCTAAAGTGTCTATCCTACTAATATTATAAATGTCAGAGTTTGTGAAGACGATGTTTTGATGTTTGTTACTCAATTACGCTGAAACGGCTAAACGGTTTATTACAGGGGATGGCTTATAGCCTGAAATAAAACACAGGCATTTTATTTCTGAAAAAAATAGGTTACATTTTCCTAGGTTGCCAGAATTTTACGTGAATGGAACCGTTGGCAATAGTTGCTACGAGTATAATAAGTCAGCTCACGAATTTTTTGGTTGTGAACAATCAAAATATGGTGAAACTTGTAACAGTAAAATAGGCACTTGCAGATCACGGGAATGGGGCGAGTATTCCACGTACTTATATTTATAATACCATGATGACTAATTACTATAAACATCATCGAATCCATACTTCCAAACTAATATTATAAATGCGAAAGTAACTCTGTCTGTCTGTTTGTCTGTTACGCTTTCACGCCTAAACCACTGAACTGATTTTGGTGAAATTTGGTATAGGGGTAGATTAGACTTTGAGAAAGGACATAGGCTATGTTTGGTCGCGATAACCGACATCCACGCGGGTGGAGCCGCGGGCAAAAGCTAATTCTAAATAAACGTAAATTTGACTTATTTCAAATGTTATTTAAGTTTAATTAAAGTTTGGATTTAAATTCGAAATCAAAAGTAATCCAACTGAAATGACTTTCTGGTAATATTACAAAGTAAAAGCAATTTCTACCTTTTGTATCTCTGTATCTCGAGTGTTTTAGATATACCTTTGACTATTTATAACGAACCAAAAGAAACAATTATTTTGAAACACAATCAAACAGGGTTTAAAAAACTAATTAGACGCAGTGTGATTATTCTCAATGTTTTCTTTTATTTACGAATTAATTCCAAAGAAACAGCAAAATTTACTGGAGTAAGTTTCAAGTTTAATTAGCGGGGTGAAAAGTTTCTCTTTCAGCGGCAACCAGGTACGCATTTAATCGATAAGTAAGAAGAAAGTTTGCTACGCGGAGTTTTATGGAAAAACCACGCAGCAAAACATTTTATTTTGGAATTTGACAAAGGCAATAATATTTTGTTTAAATTTGAAATAGTGTGATATTGTTATTGCATTGATAAAATTACTCGTCAAATAAGATCTGTGGCGCGGCGGTAGTGAATGCGAAGGCACGGATTCGATCCCTGCTCAGTTCAAATATTTTGGATGCATGAATATGGGTATATACATTGGTCTGGTCGTGCGTCTGAGAGCACGTTAAGCCGTCGGTCCCGGTTGTCATATGACTATCTATGGCAGTCGTAACAGGTAATTGGAGGCCTAAAAAGTCCAACAACTGACCTATTCGATGGGTATAGACCTTCGATATCGTCGAATATCACCATTGAGTATCCAGTCCGATGCCAGTCGCTTCACGGAAAATACCGAAGTCCAGCCAAATTTGCAGTTAAACTGGCAAAGCGGATCTCAAAATCTAAGGTGAAAACTTCGGATTGGGATAAACGCTAGAATGAAGAAGAAGAAGGTATTTAAACTGTCACGGCCACTTACATTACTATTAGAGATATCGGGTACCATGGTAATGTTTCGAGTTTCCGATATTGCGGTACTTTGCTACACTATACACTGTTGAACCACACTATTTCCTTTCATGTTCGTGCACGAATGTTCGCAACTGTACTTCAAACAAACTGTATTTCTTGCGAGTTAGCGTCAAATACTGAAAAATATTTAACTTCAACTGAATTTTGAAATGATTGCGGAAATAGTACGCCACGAAAAATCTGAAAGTTGCTTACCAACACCAATATCATACGTCAATTTACACAACTTCCCTGGTGGAAGTTATAAAATGAAAAATATGAACAAACCAATACTTTATGTTGTTTAACTTTGATCTTTCTCGCTAAGATAATTTCCCAGTTGGGCGACTCTTATTGAAGCATATAGTGGGACCTACTCTTGAAAACTAATAAGGAAGTGGCTCTTAGTCAACTACAAGTTATAAACTATGTAAGAAAATGTATATAATTGCAATTCTGTTAGTCTCGCTAAAACTCGAGAACGGCTGAACCGATTTGACTAATTTTAGTCTTGAAATATTCGTGGATGTCCAGGGAAGGTTACACGATGAGAAAATATGGAAAAATGCGAGTGGAATAATAATGCGAGTGGAGTGAATTTTGTATTTTATATTTTATTTTGTATTTTATTTTATTTTTATTATTTTGTATTCCTATAATTAATCCCAATTTTCAATTAATTAATTAATAATATTTTAAATTGTGAAAAGCTGAGGACTTCTTCACCAAATGACTGGATATTTATATGGGTTTTGTGGCCTGAATTAAATGAATTTTATTTTTATTTTATTTTATTTAATACTAAAAAGGACAATGAAAATATGGCGGCACGAAGTTCACCGGGTCAGCTCGTACTAAATATAGTCTCATAAAGTCTTAAACCTTTTGCTGGGACTCCAAAATGAAACAATAAAATCACGGTTTATGCACTAATTGTTCTGGATGTGCTCTTTGCAAGTATAAAAGCATGAACGATGCAATGTTACTACATTTGGGAAAATAAAATGATTTGTGTTCTCAAATATAGAATACGACTTCTGTTTTAATTAATTGGATTCAAACATTCCTGATTAGCGTGTACACGTATTAGACATAATTAAGTTGACAATTTCATCACATAATTGAAATTCTCATTATGTGCAAGTATATTTTTATATCAATATTTTTATCTCAATGTATTGTGATAGTATAAAGCTGAAGACTTTATTTATTTGAATAAAATTTTGAAGCATTTAGTATGCTAACTATTTAAATCGATAATGTCGCTTTAAGATGAATGTATAGAGGAATTTGGATCTGCTTCGGGCGGGTCTTGGTGGCTTAGAGGGACAGATCGCGGGTTCGAGTCCCGCCCGAGGTAGATTCGCTTTTCTATATCTTAATCGAGTTTATTTATTTGCCTGTTTTCTCAGACACTGCTGGTTCGAATTGAAAAATGTTTTATATGTTGAATACTCCGTTTACCGAGGAAGTATGTAGGTCATATCATCACGCTACTACCTAGGCTCCCTTGGGTAATCATAGAGCAGTAATCATAGACGTCAACAAATCTGTCAAAAATACCATACATTCTTTGAAAATTAATGAACTGCGAGCAAGAAATGACTCGAAGGTGTGATAAGTGATTATGTAGTATCTCACGAGTGAAACCGGGGAGGGCCAACTAGTTATAGTGAAAAGTAAAGTAAGTATTAATCATTTTTTTCAGTAGTTGATAAAAACTCACAGAGGATTTCTTCCGAAGACACTCTTTTTACAAAGCACCAACTATTTGATCTAGCTAACAATATCCGGACCCGTGTCACAAGCCCCATTGCCTTTAATTCTCATTTCAACGACTGCCACGACCTCTATTAAAAGTCAATTGGTTCTCATATCTGTACATTGTATTAAGAGCTTGGGTTTGACTACCGTATATTTAATTCAAAGCACTTATAGTGAAAGGCCTTGGGTTACTGTCATCATCGCCATAGAGTTTTTATACATGTTAATATTGTGAATATTCGTAACTAGAAAGAGTTAATTTTTTTGAATAATTAATGATGTAATCCAAAAGTCTGTGCATATACATAGATTTTTGGATTCGTAGGCAGCCAACAAGTTTAATCAGCCGTTTAATTAATAACCTGGCCTCTTTAATAATAATAATAATAATAATAAATTTCTTTATTCAAGCAACAAAGGCTCATATCTAGGGTTAGTAACAATTTCTTCTTACTTAAGCTATGTTAGTTAAATAGGTAGGTACAATAAATTATTTTAAATCATTAAACATTTTTTATAAATATAATGAAAATTAGAATTAGAGTCAGCAAATCAATTAAATTATTATGTCCAAATTAAATAAGATAAATGTCATTAAATTCAAAAATTAATTAATTGTATTATTAGATTATTAAAATTAAATATTATATAACAATTCAATCATCCACCCAATTCCAACCCTCAATTTTCATTTAATAGCCCCAATAGCAAATTTTACCCAGTATGCCTGGATAGGGCAGTCATATTTATCTATTAATGTCCCCAGAATGACGTTACTGCTGCCCCGCAGTCTGCATAGCAATGACGATATACGTTTGCGTCTGATGGCATAGAAATCATCAGTATGTGCTTCGGCAAACATCGTCGACGCACTACAGAAGCGCGGCAGCCGCAAGAGCATTCTGAAAACATTATTATATTGAACCCGCAGAGCGCTGTATGCCCGTTGTGTATAATTAACCCATAGGCTGCTCGTGTAAAAAGATTGGCAGTATGCCTTAAATAATGTAATTTTGACCTCGAATTTTGATTTTGATTTCGAGCAAACCTACGTGCCAACATGTTACCCTGGACAGACAGCGCCCTGCGTTCGCGTTCAATATCAGCATTATCTTTTAAGTCATCTGTTATAATGTGTCCCAAGTACTTAAATTGTCTAACCCTGTTAAGAGGTGCTCCATCCAGAAAAATAGGAGGCACGGCGGTATGGTCTCTTTTATTGACCCCAAGCAACATGTACTCACTCTTCTTACAATTATATTTCAGGCCATGTTTCTCAGCATAGAGCTCGCAGACTCTTAGAAGGTTACGAAGACCGTTAATCGACGGACTCAGCAGCACCATGTCATCCGCATAGCTTATATTATTGACCGCGACTCCGTCTATGTAGCAGCCGGCATGCATGTTGCTGAGTTCGACGATCAAACTGTTTATGTATACGTTAAAGAGCGTGGGTGAAGAGATTCCCCCCTGCCTCACCCCACACTCCAGCCTGTACTCATCAGATATGCTGTCCGCCCATCTTACCACATTGACTTGGTTATTATACCAAAATTTAAATATTTCCACTAGTTCAGTAGGTACATTTTCCTTTTTAAGTTTATCAAAAGTAATAGGAGGTAGTCGATGCAATTCCTTCGCTACAAATATTGGAACTTTTTCGGGATCAACTCCTTTTAAGGTGTTAATGATGTCTTCTAGGTTACGCCGACTTTTTCCTTCCCCTTTTCGTATTACTTTCTTAACTGTAGATATCGAATCAAACAGTAAATCTTTGGCCTCTTCAATTTCTTTCTCCATAAAAGCAGTCGCACACAGGCGGATAATGCTATCTCCATCCATAACGTCCATTTTCGATTGAACAAACGCCAGAACCTCACTTATCACTATATTACAGTGTCTACATTTTACCACGGACGAGGACATTGTCACTCGCAATTATTAAGCGACTTAAGAACGCGTGCGCACGGTACGACTACCCGCGGCGATTGATGAAACAGCGTCGTTCAACTAGCATTTTTTTTTTTATAACCACCCAAAAACAAGTCATAAAGTTAGTGATAGACTCATTGAGAAAAGCAGCGCAATCCGACTTGGATAGATTAGGTTAGAAAGCTATTGCGGGAGTGGACTAGGCTAGGCAATTTATTTGCCTAACGTCAATTTGGTTGAACGGTACTTTTTAGCTAAAAGGCTGTTGATTGAACAGCTGATTAAGCTAGATGGCTGCAACATATACATTTTTTATCAGATAAATAGATCACATTTATAATATTAGTAGGATAGGATAGAATTACTTTCTGACCGTCTTCAAAAATCTTATTTTTTTATATTCAAAATTAATGCAAACAAGATTATCCTCTTAACTGATTGATTTAAATCTATATACTTAAAGATCTTATCTTACTACGTACCTTATCTTATTTAGACGACGACTTAATCAAATTAAAATCCCTGATACTACACCCAAATTCTTTTGAAACTGTTAGCAACTTCAGTAACAATTTTATTTCAGTGAGTAGAATTTCAGTTTTTATGAAACAGCTATGTACCTCTGTAGGGTTCAATGCCAGTAGTACAACTTTTATCCTAACAGGAAACAACTTTTAATTTGATTAGTTCTCTTCATCTCAACTTGTAACAAGCGATACTTATATAAGAAGTTTATTTTTTCTGGCTGAAACTAGTTAACCAGTTTAATACAATTAATTACGACTGGTTTTAAGACAGTACGTGTTTGAAAACGCGAACCGAAACGTGTGTGAATACGCTTGGTAACTGTTGCTAGATGAATTCCTAATGATAAATGATTAGCGAACCTTAAAGGAACGTTAATCCGTTCCTTCCTCTCCCTACTCTCCAGAACACTCCACTGAAACTTCAGGACCACATTAAAATGCTCGAAATTAATGTTTGCAGTGAACTCAACGACATGAGCTACATCCAGAGCGTCACGTAAACTCGGAGTCCTGAACAAAGTTAAGCGGTTTTTCACCCCTGAGCAGCGGCGGTGTCTTTTGTAGAAGACACAAATTCGCTCCTGTGTGGCATACTGTTCTCATTTCTGGAATGGCTCCGCAAAATACCTGTAGTGCTGTGTTCTTGACAGGTAGCTTTTTACCACCTCGTGGGGTGCAATCAATTGACGGACCAAATACCTACCAATATTGGCTGCTTTAAGATCTATTGACAAATGAGACTATGTAGCAGGGTTAGGACGTCTGATGACAGTTGTTTTCATAAAAGCCGTACAAGTAATTACAAAACGAACACAAGAAGTAAGCGGCGCGTTCCGTTCACTCCTTATCCTATTTAGAAATGTTGACACCTGAAATGTTTAGCTTTATTTATGTTCGACTTCCCCGAAGCTTACCAAGTTAACCTATTAGACATGAGGAAATAAAATATAACGTTTAGGTTTAAGAATAACTTGATACATGAATTTAATAGTTATGTCATGCTACAAGCGACCTATTTCCATTTAATTTCGCGTGTCATTTTCCACAACTCCGGTCGTTTCTACCAGTGAATACTGTCCACGCGCGACGCAAATGACACCATTATGTCAATTTTAAAATGGAACTTCATCGACGTATTGATTAATGAATAACATTATATTCACGCTTAATTTAATGAAATTAATAGCAGTATCAACGCATGAATACTCAGCGTGGTTCTCATTTTCGTACCACTCGATTTCATTTATTTTTAAAGTATACCAGCCTACAACCAACGTATCTACCTACAGACTATTCTGGAAAAAATAACCTGTCAAAATGTGGACTAACTTTTATTAAACCCTCTTTGAATAGGAGGCCTAGCTTTTACTTAAGGATTCAATCTCATTTTGAGACAAGATTATCATCCACGTATTAAAGAATAAAGCGAGGAACGTTGATATAAGATCTATTTATTTTTTACTTGACTAGCATAACTCTGGCTTCTGAGAAATATAATACCTAAGTTTAGTACCATATATTATTTTATATACAACCAACGTAAATTATAACTTATCAAGGGAGGACAGACTACGTTGATACTAATAAGAGCTTTTGGACGACATTTTGTTTTAGATAATTGGATCAATATTAAATTGAACTAAACATGTTCAGACTAAACGAAGTCTAGACTAAGAATATTACTTTCTAAGAAGATTAAATAGCCAGAAACTATTACAGCCCAATGCTATATAATCGTCTGCCATTAGAAGTTTAATGTTAGTTGTATAGTAACAAATTGCAATGTACTTGTTAAAACTTACAAATGATTTAAAAAAAAATAAAAAAAAAAATTTAAAAAAAATGATAAAACTTACCTACTCATATTTACTTGTAGGAATTGAGAGAACGTTATAAAAACATAATATCAAAACATCATGTTTAGGACTTCAAAGTTGCTTAAATATAAATAACTCACAAGTTTTAATTAGAATTATTTAGGTCTGCTAGAGACACAAAGGTTTAATTTGGTCTGCAATACATAAATAATAAAGTGGTTTATATTTTATCCCGCTGGGTGCATCGTAAAATGGATTTATATTTTTAACCGATGAAAGAGAGGATATCTTATTAATATTTTTAAATATTTTGTGCGTGACGTGCAAATTTTTTATAATAATAATCTGTCCAATCCATGAATCTGTCCAATTCCAGAATCTGTCGTTTAGCGAGCAGTTGATATATTCATGTTTTACATTTTTTTTATGTTTTATTTGCTTTGCCCATTTTTTACAGTATTAAAATCAATAAAAATAGTAACGAAATCTTGTCATATATATTATGCTTCACAGAGCCATGTGGACAAATATGTGAACACACAACCCTTAGTAGGTATAGTAGTGATCAAAGACCTTAAAATCTGGTGAAATTAGGTTTCAAAGTGAAGGTTATATCTAAGTTTTAGATTTGAGAGCAATTTTGTTGGTATCACGAGTACCTATATCAGTAGGTGAAAATATGTAATTCAAGGGATAAGTAATACATACTCATCTGGGACTATGATGACAGTTACATTACTTAATATCGCAAATCGATCAATCACGTCGTCTTTTGCCTACAAACTAAATTTGAAAACTAGATTTAAATCGATTGTAACATCTAAACGTGAGCTTTCCTAACCATTTGTGACTGAGTTAGAAATAATTAACTTATATCGTAAGACCTGCACGTAGAAGAAACTTTATAATTCTACTGACAATGTTGATCTTGTTACTAGGTTCACACCGTCCACAATACCGATCGTAATATGTTCGCTAACAATCAAACGCATCTCAAACATTAGGTGCTTGGCTAAGAAATGTTGTCGATTTTTTATTAATTTAACTAGCTGATGCCCGCGGCATTTGTGTTATTCCCGACTATAAATTTATCCCTGTACCTAACTTCAAACAGATCCGTTCATTCGTTGGTTCGTTTATGTGATTGAATAGCAAACATCCAAACCCTCAAACATCGTTACATTTTTTTTTATAATATTATGTAGGATGGGATAGGATCTGAATTGTATCGTTTTAATTTTTTTTTCTGAATCAACATATATACACACGCACTTAGTACAGAGGGATTTTTATTATTGTTTTTCTTTATATCAAATTGAGCGCTGATTTTGATTGAATGATTAAAACTTTCAAAATTATAATCATTTAGAAATAGTATGAAATAAATAGCTATTTATACTGTTAATTGATGGCACTTTTCCACAATTAACAGTATGAATAGCTATTTATTTCATACTATTTCTAAATGATTATATTGAATATTGTGATATTGTGGACAGGTACATACAAAGTATGTATAAATTTAATATTATTGTAATTTTCTATTGTTGTTTTTCTTTCTTCAATTGAGCGCTAATTTTGTTTAAATTATTAAAACTTTCAAAATTAATAGTAGATTGACATTGCAAAAGTGGATTAACAGTGTTCCTAGTTAATTTATAGAAGTCATACCGTTCACAATATAATAATCAACAAAATTGGGTCTATCTATTCGCTCGGAGCAGTGGAAATTTCTGTTACAATTTCTTTAGCACTGATTAGGTACCGTGAAAATTAACGTATTTTCAGTCAACGGTAGATTATAATTTATGATTTAATTACAATGATGACTAAGTGTAGTTTAAAATCAGTTAGGGGTGATGGTAGATAACATACTGTGGTTTTGGTTGATTAAGCTCTTTTCAAGAATAACATACATACATACATATAATCACACCTTAATCTCTAGAGGGTTAGGCAGAGGTGAATTAAAACTCACATTTCATCAATCATGATATTCGGTCCTACGTAATAGGGGGTCCTATTATGTATGCCATATTTCGGCCACTATTGTTGACTCGAGCCATACATCTGGAGGCTGAGTCTGGGCTGTATATATTTGTTGGATGTTAAACGACCCCCCCCCCCCCCCTTAGTCGCCTTGTACGACACCGCATGGGAAGAGATAGATCGGGTGGCCCAAATTCTACTCTGTCGGGAACTATGCGGTATGTAAATCTATATTATAGCGTAGTCTGAAGAGCGCTTTAGAGCGTTTTAATACTGTCCGACCGATCCGATATCGGAAGAAGTAAAATGTATGGAATATATGTATCTGTCTCACATTGTCCGGCTCGACATCGGTAGTCGGCAGTCGGCTATCGTCGTCCGACACCCATATCGCATCGGATAGTGTGAAAACGCTCTTTGATTCCAACATAATCAAAAAGTGACATAATAATATTACCGTTATAAATATTTGACATTAAAACATCCCAAGTCTGTAACTTTTATCCTTGATTTTTCCAATCAACATCCGCTAATATCATAAGAGTTTCGGAAAAACCCATCACGCAATTCCTACTGTAATAAAATTACAGGAAGCTCCTTGAAAGCTATATCGAGCTCCAAGTAAACGACGCTATCCCGCAGGATTATCCAAACTGTGCGGTCATGTGGAATTGGTGTTACACAAAACAAAAAGTGCGGCCAGCTACGGAACCTCTCCTAAAGGATGTAATTATATTAGTGTTATTCTGTATTAAAGATACTTACGGTAGTTAAGTCCATAAATGTACATACGAATACTCACGGCTGTATATACCTTTTTTTTATCGTATGAAAAATCCCCACGGATACCTCCCCCGCCGGAACCGGAGAAGGAGGTTATGTCGGACTCGAACCGACTAAAACGCACGCCGACTATGGGCCGTCGGTTGCCGGAGGTGAGATTGTAGCCATATCCCTCGCACCCCGGCAATCGATATACTTGCTGATTTGATAACACGAGTCTCAATCACAGATGTACTTTAATATTCAACATGTCAGACACCACAAAGCCTTATAAATTGAAATATGTTAACATGATATGTGTTGATATTACATCTGATGCAAGTTAAATCAACACAATACACGTTAGTATATTTACTTATTGTTAATTAATTAATTAATTATCCTTGTTGATTTAATTGACGACTGATAGCTCCAATTATGCAGTAATTAGATAGTCAATTACAGTGCTCATACATTATTGACTATCGCTACATATTATATTGTAGCACATTCTACACATCGCTATCTGGACCGAAAGTAGCCATAGTTTAATCAGCTTGTGTTATGGGTTCTAGAATGCGGATAAACATACTTAGATACATTTTTTTTCGTAAATACATACATATTATACATAGAAACACCCAGACCAATGCAATTATTCATATTGGGGATCGAACCCGCGCCTCCTGCGTAACGAAATCGAATGATATTCGTATTACCTGGAAAATATAATTTTCTTCATCATAACGTTTATCTCACTCGCTCTTGAAGCTTTCACCTCGGAGTCTAGGGTCCGTTTTACCAGTTTAACTGCGTATTTGACTGGACTTCGACCCTTTACGTGAAGTGATTGCCATCTGACCTCCACAACCCAATAGCGATATTGGGCGATATCGAAGCATTGCAGCTAGACCAGTTGTTGGACCTTCTAGGACGCCAACTACGCGTAACTACTGCCATAGATGTTCATATGGCAACCGGGACCGACCTGGAAAACATAATAGGTATGTCGTTAAAATTTTACAAACTAATGTCAATCATAAGTAATTTATAGTTACAAAACAACTATGTAAATGTATAATTTTAAGGACGCTACTACGTACTTATTATTCGGTCAATTGTTGAATTATATATTCAATAATTTACCAAATAATAAGTAGGTAGTGTCATATTTGTTATCAATAATAAAACATAGGTAATTTTTTTGTGACAGTGTAATATACCTACATGTTATCTTCATAATAAAACTGATGTTGTTAAAAGTAATACCTACTCGAAAACGGCTCGACCAATCCGGTATTTTTTAGTACATTCCTTGGAATTTTACTAATTACAAATTTATCCCATAAAGCGCTACATTCTTTTATTGCATCTATAAATCTAATCTTATTTAACATAAATAACACTAAATTAAGCTAAAAACTAATAACACTAAAAAAATTAAATTAATTAAGGCTAAGTTATATTATTAAAATAATATAGTAAATAAAATATTTACATACATATTGCGTCGTGAAATTCCTCCAAATCGTCACCGAAGGCTGGCAGCATTGCCACGTTGAATGGCAATACTTATTCTCTGTGCAAGATAATAACCAGCCTTCTGGTCACGCGTAGCGTCGATTAGCCGCTTTGCCAAATCTTTAAATACAAAACGGGCACTTGGACCCCATGTCCCCAACGTTTCAACCCCAGACGGCTCAAAAATATAATCACCTGTTAGGTTACAGTGTTTGCGCCGTTTGAGGTTTTCCGCAGATGCAGCAGCAGCGCCGGCACAGCCTGCTGTGCCTGGAAGATGTGAAGGCGCCAGGGTGTCGACGACCGTTGCGTCTCACACCAAAGGCCTACCCATCTTCCAAGGCAGCAACGACATACCGTCCGGTCTCTTGCCATCGTCACGCGCCAGCCCATTATTGGGAAATATTTTATGAAAAAAAAAAACAAATTCTACGTGGGCGAACGCGAACGGGAATAGAATTCCATGCGGGTGAAGCTGCAGGCATCAGCGAGCAGTAAATATTATATGTATTGAATTACTGAAAAGTCAATGAAATGTGATGTTTAATGTTCTTATGAATAAAAGAGTTATGAGTTATGAAGGCCACCATGAACTCTTAAAACAGGCCAATAATTTTACAGCTGTCATATTACCACTTGTAAATGTATCTTTGTAATCTTAAGCATTTATATGGGATTACAAAGTTATTAATGCAGTTGGTAGTATGACAGCCGTTTAATTATTGATTTATTTTAGAAGTTCGTGGTACGGGCCCAGATTACAAAAACCAATAATAGAGGTGAAATGAGGTTGTAAGTTATTAATTTAGTTCTATTATGCTGCATTTTGTGCTATTTATAAGAATGGGGGAAGCCTTACGACCTTTCCCTTTTATTATTTTCTGTTTGCATTCCCACCTACGCCAGGAACAACGCACGAGTGTCGCAAGAATTTATTGACCGCGGTAACAATTTGCCATCAAGTGGGGCGTGCACTTATTTACTACCTTTTACCTACCATTCGCAAGAATATATTCTCTTTTTCGAAATATACAACTCGCTGCAATACAAAGGCTGCAAAATTTACGCTGACTGAAATAAAGTAATTTTTAAAGCTACGCAATTAACTAAGGCTAAAATTTTCGGCGCTATTTGGTTTGGTTGGGAGCCATTGTATTTTCAGTTTTGTATGTTTGTTGTATGTAGGTAATAAATATATTTTTCATATTCATTAAAATAGCGTTTTATGTAATTTGAATAAACAATTTAATGAATAATATAGCTCGTAAAGGTCTTGTTAATGTAGCTATGGTGAGTCATAATGATTGAGGAATACTAACTATGACATATGGAGGACATTGAATCTCCTACAAGGGTACATGGTACAGTACACGGCTCTTAAATAATCCAAACCAAATTGCGATCCTCCCGAGTTTGATAAAATCGTATGATCGAGGCTTAATGGCACTTTGGCCCGTGTTTTTAATTCAAATAAGCAATGTACTAAAGAAAATGTACCTACCATAAGAAAAGTATCACATCAAAAATAATTTTATATTTGATGGCAAACCCATTTCAATAATAATAATACGACAGATACGTAACTGATAATTCAATGAGAAAAAATAAAACCGTTCCTAACGTTTTAAATTTCCTTGAACATTTTACACAGCAAACACACGAAAGGTCTTATTTACCTCAAGAACAAATGACTGTAAAGTATTACCCCGCCTAAAACTCCAACGAACGTTATTAAGCCAGGCTTACTCGTTGGAAAAAAAAGAAAAAAAGCACCCGCTGATTTCTCTAAATCTTCAACATTAGCACTAAACGTAATCCGTTCAATTTTATTTCTCACTAGAACTTGAAGGTTTTATGGCAAATAGCATGGATATTCAGAGAATAATTTGCGGACACTTAAAGTGAGATTTAAGGTATGATTCCGTAGCCGACCGCCGACCGCATGTACGACCCTTTTGGCAACTTAAGTCTATCAGGAAAAATTACTAGGTATAAAAATGACGAAATTATAAAATTAAATTGTCGAAGGTTATTTTATGCCGAGATATAAAAATGTCGACAACTACCGACGCACGTAGCAGTTAAGGTATGATTCCGAAGCCGATCGAATACGACAACTGCCGACGTATGCAGCAGATAAACCGTACCCATTACTTGTTAAACTCCGATACGAATAAAGAGGACCGTTGAGAAGCCGCAATGAACTACAGGCATCTGCAGCGTGCGTCGGCTGTTATCGTATGCGGTCGGCTACGGAATCATATCTTTACGCGTAATTCATTGCAGCTTCTCAAGGATCCCCTTTATCCGTATTGGAATTTAACAAGTAATGGGTACGCGGTATCTGCTGCATGCGTCTGTCGTTGTCGTATGTGGTCGGCTTCGGAATCATACCTTTAAGGTGATTACATACGCGAATGACTTTGACCATACAAATGCTCAAGGTCATCCGCTCATATTTGAACCATACAAATCAGTAAAACTAATTTTAATAGATAACTTTATAGGCGACGGTTACTAACTAAGAAGGTCACGTCATGCTAATACACTTATTTAACATACATGTGAAAGGGGGTTGGGTAATGTTGGCGTCGTGTCGGAATTGAGCGGCCATCAATGAAATTGGTATAATATGAAAGTACAGTATAAAGTGATCAAAAGTTACTATGGACAAACTTCTCTAAACTATATCGGGACTTAGCTATACAGGGTGGTATTTTTCAACTTTACTTAGATGGAAGTACTCTAAATACTGAAGATAGCGAATTCCACTGAAAAGAAACATTCCCTTATTTTTAAAAAGAATCAAAACTGCATTCATAGTTTTCTGAAAATGCCACACCCGGTAGTCGAACCGACTAAAATCTTCCTATAACCTTCTATTTCATAGATTACCTTTTACTTAATTTACCAAGTTTGTTAGAGAGATTTGAACCTTATGATCGACCCTATAGATTGATGTAATAAAAATACAGGGTGTTATTTTTTCGAATTGTAGTCGGTTCGATTATAAGGCGTGGTAAATGAGTTTTCAGCATTCCTTAAATGCAGTTCTGTTTCTTTTTTAAAAACATACTAAACTGTAGGCAAAGTTTTCTGAAAATGCCACACCCGGTAGTCGAACCGACTAAAATATTCCTAAATCTGCTTAAATCTTCTATTTCGTGGATTTCCTTTTATTTAATTTACCAAGTTTGTTAGAGAGATTTGATCCTTATGATCGACCCTATCGATTGATGCAATAAAAATACAGGGTGTTATTTTTTCGAATTGTTCGATTATAGGGCGGGGCAAACGATTTTTCAGCATTACTTAAATGCAGTTCTATTTCTTTTTTAAAAACATACTAAACTGTATTCAAAGTTTTCCGAAAATGCCACACCCGATAGTCGAACCGACTAAAATCTTTCTAAATCTTCTATTTCATGGATTTCCTTTTATTTAATTTACCAAGTTTGTTAAAGAGATTTGATCCTTATAATTGACCCTATCGATTGATGCAATAAAAATACAGGGTGTTATTTTTTCAAATTGTAGTCGGTTCGATCATGAGGCGTGGCAAATGATTTTTCAGCATTCCTTCAATGCAGGGCTGTTTCTTTTTCAAAAACACACTAAACTGTATTCAAAATTTTCTGAAAATGCCACACCTAGTAGTCGAACCGAATAAAATCTTTCTAAATCTTCTATTTCATGGATTTCCTTTCATTTAATTTACCAAGTTTGTTAGAGAGATTAGATCCTTATGATCAACCCTATCGATTGATGCAATAAAAATATAGGGTATTATTTTTTAGAATTTTAGTCGGTTCGATTACAGGGCGTGGCAAGCGATCTTTCGAAATTCCTTAAATGCAGCTTTGTATTCTTTTTTAAATAAGAGAGTGTTTCCTTTGAATGAAATTAACTATCTCCGGTAGTAAGAGTAGGTACTCGTACCCGGTTCGACTACCGTGTGTGGCATTTTCAGAAAACTTTGAATACAGTTTAGTGTGTTTTTAAAAAAGAAACAGCACTGCATTTAAGGAATGCTGAAAAATCGTTTGCCACGCCTTATAATCGAACTGACTACAATTCGAAAAAATAACACCCTGTATTTTTATTACATCAATCGATAGGGTCGATCATAGGGATCAAATCTCTCTAACAAACTTGGTAAATTAAATAAAAGGAAGTCCATGAAAAAGAAGGTTCGACTACCGGGTGTGGCATTTTCAAAAGTCTTTGAATGCAGTTTTGTTTCTTTTAAAAAATAAGGTAAAGTTTCCTTTAAGTAAAATTCGCTATCTTTAGTATGAGGGTACTTTCCTTCAAGGTAAAGTCGAAATGTTCCACCCTGTATATCGCAGCTCCGATATTACTTACAATGAAAATAATGACATTTGTACGTGTGTTTAACACAGTACAATGAAGTGGTATCAAAATTAATTACGGCCGCTGAAAAAATTAAGAACGCCACTGTCCATACTAGATTACCCAATCCCCTTTTAGATTATTTGGATACGTATTGTAGAAAATATTTGGTTTCATAAGAAAGAGTAGAGTGATGTTCAGAGCCTCTTTTCAACTATTTCCTCCTTTTTTATTGAATTTATGAAAAGGTGAAGTTACTCTGTATATCCTGGAGTATGCAGGGATGTAAATTCCAGATCTTTAGGTTTTATAGTTAAAAAGAAAAACGGTTTCGAAAATACCGATTTTTCGATGCTAAACTGATTCGGGGCCTTAACATTAAGTTACGTGGTTACGCACCATTAGTGAAGATTTTGCAGTTTCACCCCGTCTCAATTCCGTGGACTATTAACAGGGAAATTTCATTATAAGAATGGTGCTCTTGAATAAGCGATGAACGCGTAGAGGTGTGTCTGGAACTTACGGGGCCTCTGATTAAAGATTACATACGTAGAACAATCTTGAAGATGTTAAATTTAATTTTCTTACGCTAAGGTGTAAGACATTACCTTAATTACAGAATTTAGTGCCAACAAATTTATGTGAAAGTTCTTCTACCTTCGCAAAACTAAAATATTACAGTACAATGGGTACATGAGTGCTTCTGCTTATCAAATACATAATCACAACCCTAAAAAGTACAATTTCTTATAAGAATTCTTAAAATGATCTTCAATAATGAAATTACAAGTACCGAAACATTCATTAATACCTTTTAAATCAACAGCCTGTAGAAGTACCCCATCACTGAAATCAGTGAAAAAGGGAAAATACTAATGTTTTATGTAATATTTATTCAAGTTACCTTCAGAGTTCAACATACAAAACGCAGCATATGCGTGAAACGTGTATCCAATAGGAATCCATTCCTGTATTGGGTTCGTATTTACATGATGATGCAAATTCTCTTGGGGCGCTCAATTCATTGGAGGGACTAGTAAAAAGCGTTCACCTAAATCACGCACTACCGCGGATGTCTGTTTAACAGAGCACAGAGTATCTTACGTCATCTTTTCACATAATAAAATTCTATATTCACATTAACTTCAGACAGTATCATAATTCTATATTTTTCGTTTTTACAAACAAAAGAATATTCTATGAAGTATTGTGCAAGTTTACTGTATTATGTTTAAATTCGCGAGATATTGATTTATAAAAGATAGCTGTTGGAGTCGGTTATCGCGACTAGACATAGCCTATGACTTTTCGCAGGGCTTAATCTGTCTTGGTACTTAATTTTCATCAAAATCGGTTCAGTGGTTTAGGCGTGAAAGCGTAACACACTGAATACGCTATCGCCAAGTTAAATGGAAGGAATTTACTTGCCCATGCCACGAGCGTATTCCAGTATACTGGATGGGGTCTTGCAATTAAAAAGTTACGATTTTAATTGTCTAGCCAGCTAACTAAATTCTAGCGAAACAGTTAAAACTAAACTCTTACATACCAGTTTAAACGCTTGACCGAGGAGATGTTACCAGTCTCCAGAGAATTGAAACAAAAATAATTTTACCTGTAGTAGGTAAGCATCGTCTCGATATAGGTATAAGAATCTTCTATATTGTCACCGGGGAAATATACTTGTTCCTCGTGTTATATACTATTTAGGTCTCTACAGGGTTGAGCAAGCTGTTAGTAGTAGGTACTCGTATCTACGTATATCCCCTATTTTGATACTAACCTATCGACGGTAACTCATTGAATATTGACGGGCAAGTGAACTTGAATCGTAGGGTGATAGACCATGCGTTTTGACCCCTTATTATATAATAAGCTAACATACTAATTACTCTGGAAAGATAGTTTTTATCACATACATTTAATACCCAGAATATTAGCAACCTCTTCACGTAGTTTTGTACAACAGAAAGTATACGCTGTAAAAGCAGTAGACACTACATCAACATTAAACAAAGCTTTCATTAAATAAAAACCCTAATAGGGAAGTAATGTAACGTATTTTCGCTTACAATATTTTTCATACTCTTTGTGTACCTATAATGTTTGTGAAAAAAATATCGGAAAAGCCACCCGTATTCACTTTATGTCGCTCAAAGAATAACCGTTTTTATCTGAGGTACGTGACGCGTGATAAAAAGTAATTATTTTATTGTCCTGTGCTCATGTTTTTATGACGGCAATTATTGGTTATTGGGTACACTGTTGTTATTCGTACTTTTTAAAAATGCATACACATTTTTTATTACAATTATATACTCGTATAGGTACGTACTTAGTTTTATAACTGTGTACTAAATGTATGATTTATAATTGACTAGCTGATGCCCGCGGATGTCGGCTATCGCGACCAAACCTGTCTTTTCGCATCGTCTAATCTATCTTTATACCAAATTTCACCAAGATCAGTTCAGTGGTTTAGGCGTGAAAGCGTAACCGGCAGACAGACAGGCAGACGGGTGGACAGACAGATAGATTTACTTATGTATTCATAATATTAGTATGGATTTCAGAATATCTTAAGAAATATTCTAATTTATTCGCTAAATCAGCACTAAATAAAATCTACTAATAGAGATCATTTTAATTTAATGATTGATTGTTTTCATTGAGTACTAATTTAAGTAAATGAATGAGTAAGAATGTATTCTGAAAGCTATATTTAGCATTTTGGTAATTCGTAAAGAAATATATACCTCAAATAATGTTTTTGATTAATTAACTATTCAAACATTTTTTATCGTACAAGAGGATTAGAATTTTACTAACCCAATTGAAATGAAATGAAAAGAGTTTATTTATTTTATACTCGTACCAATTTCGACGTAGATTTTAATCACGTTTTAAGGATTGCTATACTTCAGGATATGTTATCAAACATCTCGAAAAAGATTTTTTTACAAATTCCATAGATTTTTTGTACATTATATTTCAGTGATTTTATTTCAATCAATTGACTTTACTATTTTTATAAAGGTGCCCTTTGTGGTCCTGGCTATGTGCTATTTATCTGGGTGATGTAATTGGTCAACATTTTATTTATGAACTCAAATAATAAGCTATAATAGAATACTGGAGTTATCAATAGCTCACAGGATAATTTCATAACACCACATTTTTCGAACTACGTTTTTCAAAGCCGCATTATATTAGTGAACCTATTGCGGTCAACTGGGTAATTTCTCATGCGGCCATGGACTATCAGTGGGTTTTTTTTGGTACTTATGTTCTCAAAATGACAGTTCTCCTCATGATGGGACGCTGGGATACAGTCCAAATAATAGTGACCGCCATTACAGATTCTATCCCTAGAATGGCCGTCCCTATCTTGACGGCTTCGACAACGGCCTCGGCTATTTGATTAGCCAACAGACTAAATAATAATATTAAATATAAATAATAATAATAAAAAGTTTAGAAAAAATGGCAAAGCGAAGACAGTTTTAAAGACATACTGTATATATAGGCGGGTATATTGACGCAGTCTATATAATAAAGTAGTTGATGAGATAAGAAACAATAAAAACAAATTCGTAAATGTAATGAGGGTATGCCCTATAAGGAAGTGAAGTGAGCGTCCTTTGTCATTTTCACTTTGACCTGTCCCTTTCCATCACTCAGGGACGTTGAAATCTAGAGCAAAAGAGCATCTCCAATTTGTGACGTAGCGATAGAGCGTTTAACTGCAAATGAATCGCAAATTCGATGCCCACTCAGTTATGTTTGCGTGAAAGTGTACATACGAGTATTAGCGTTGATCTGAATGTTTATGTGTTTATTTAAAAAAAAAATGTATTCAGAGTTTACACTTTATTATTCTGACAATCGATTTTAGACACTACAATTACTGTCAAAATGGTGCATTTTGACAGAGTTGTACTCGATTATTTTAACTGTAGATAGCGCTGTGTTAAAAAAATGTTTCAAAATTTAAATTAATTTTACTAGTCGATGACAATGACATTTTTGATATGAAATTATTACTGTGTTTCTAACACAAGTCACAGTAGTAGTATAGTAATTTATACTGTTATTTTATTGTACTGTTTAGAAAAGTAGTTGAATATTATGAATGTACCTATACTGTATGTGAGCATATTTTAAGTTATAGATTTAATTATAGTTAGTAAATACATCAAACATTTAATATGACGTATATTTAGTACCCTTTAGAATACCTTCACTTATTTGATTTGAATAAATTGTTATGACAAAATACCAAAAATACAAATAATTACTAGTAAGTTCGAACTCAATTATAAATTAACGGGTCAGGTATTTCGATAGCGATCAAATATCATTCGAGCTACTGATGAAATATTACGAAATCGTAATTAAACTTTAGAGATTTCGATTACAATTCTATTTATGACAAGTTAGTAGGTAAAATTTATAACAGTAATTAGTTTGAAATATGTTTTCTGCTCATAATTATGATTGAATCTCGTCTACTAATTTATACTACCTACTTGAATTCCTCTATAATTCCGTCTTTGGGGCGACGGTGGAGCCATCTACCGATACTCAAACGAGCTATCGGAACCAATGAATGATTTTTCAATCATTTTGATTTGAACATGTAGATGGCTCCACCGTCGCCCCAAAGACAGAAGTTTAGAGGAATTTGGATCGGCCTCGTGCGGGCTTCGGTGGTTTAGTGGTCAGAGCATTCCCCCTGTAAGGGAAAGATCGCGGTTCGAGTCCCACCCGAAGTCGATTATCTTTTCTCTTTCTAATTCGATTTGAATAGTCAGCAATGTCAGCATATTAAATACTTCAAAATTTCATTCATACTACTTGAAGACTCCCAGGTAATACTTTACGAAAATACAGCATCAGGATATGCAAGTATGATACATTAAACTTGAAGTTGTTTACACCAAGGTACAATAATAATTCATACTTGCATAAAACTTATCGCATAGAACTCTGGTTTGAACAAAAGAGAAAACAAGTTGAACCCAAGTTTAAGACGAATTGTGTGTTCACAAGTATTCTACAAGTCTTGCATAAAACTTTTAATGTATTTGTTTTAGTTTGAAGTAAACAAGAAATGACAATGGTCTCACTCCATTCTTAAGTGCGTGCGGTGAGGTGGGTGTGTCCGACTCGAACCGATTAAAACCGCACGGTGTTTAGTCACATCGGACTACTTGGCCCGGGAAAATGATGGGCCTTGGAGAAGATATCCAAGAGACCCCGACTGGCCTTGTTCACTACTATATACTTATTGTATCTTTTGGAGTAATGTTCCCGTAAACTCTTCTTTCAGAGTTATGACGCTGTATCTCAGTTACCGAGCTTCCGGCTTTATGTTATGGCTCACAATGTACTTGCATTATCATATATTGTATCGTAAATTTATAGTCTATGCAATAGAGTGCATGGCTTTGTATGTAGGGCTATAAAATCGCTTTAGGGTTGATTTAGTGAATTTATACTGCCCTGCGTATTATATATTAATATAGTGAACATTTATCCTATTTATTTATTTTTATTATATTTATTATATAATTATTAGAAAGTATCACACTTTGTAGTGTTATTAAACTTTATAATATGTATTTCATGCCATGCGTTTAAATAGCTTTGACTTTATGGTCAACTTTTGAATTTAGAAAATCATGTTATAATTTCAGAACGAATTTAACTAAACTATGTGATAAAGTTCATCTAGTTGGGAAACTTTATATTATAAATAACTGTATTGTACTACTAGAATATGAATAAGTTTTATATAAAACATAAAGTTCTTGCAATTTATGGCTACGCGTTGAGGTTTAGCTACGTGCTTGGTGTGTTAGTCTATGGCGAGAAATAAATGAAATAATAGACCTTTCTCCAGTCAAATATACTTTAATAAATTTTCCTTTTCTCTGGGACATTAAATTATGACCTTTTATCTCGCAGTAAGTAATTTAAATGAGTAAGACAAAGTTTTTCGTGTTCTATTATTTTATTATGTGGACTAGTGGCATTTACAATGGAAAGAGAGATTTTCATAAATTTGATCTCACTTCTCCGAATACACAAGCGATGGCGGGTTTGGTCCCATTTGCCTCCAAAGTTTGTACTTTGGAGCCTCTCACTCAATTTTGATCTCGTATGAAATGTTAGAAATACCATATTTTTTCGTGAGACAGGGCGATTATGTCGGTCTCGAACCAATATAACCGCCCTGTCGCACGAAAAAATATGGTATTTTTCGTGCCTTGGGTCTCAAATGCCGGAGTCTATGGTGGTCCAATAAGGTATTTATCTCGCATCCTCGTTGTTCTTAGAGCATCTGCGATTGCAAGATGGTCTTCTCCGGTGTTACCACCATGTTGTCCCCAGTTTATCCTAAGGAGGACGGAACGACTCGCCACGCCTCTCTTGATGGTGTAGTTTAGTAGTTCATAAAAAAATTGTATTACTTTTGTGTGATAAAAACTTTAATAAATAAATGATAACGCAGATAAAAGATATTTTTTTCTTATTTCTTATCATGATAAATATCTATCCTACGCATGTTTATTCACAGGTTTAGATTTCAGCTTTCACAGCTTAGACATTACCGCTATTCAAGTGTAGATATCGTTTATTTCGTATGGAACAGTGATCCAAAGTAAAGTCATTTATATTTCAGTGGTTCTTTCACTTTATTCGCTTTCACGGCCAAATGGAATGCGCGCAACATTTCAAAGTAGACGTCGCAAAAGAGTAAAAATCAGAGTCCACGATATAAATCATGTCATTTACACAGTTTAAAAGCTTGGTTTGACTAATGGCCTTTTACGCGAGGTTCAAACTGAAACTGTTGACATAATATCGTCGCTTTCGTACGTAATTTCTTGACGTGAAAAATATTTTTTTAGTGGTGTTGGTAGATGAGGTGTGCGTTTAGCTAAGAGATGTTGACAGTTCCAATGTTTTTATAATCATCAGTTATGAAAGTATACTTATCTTACAAAAAACCTGTCAGTTTTATCATGATGATAGCAATTCCGTTGTTTGTAAGTGTCCTACAGCCCTATAGAATATAGCGGCTATAATAACCTCGCGTTGTGTTCCCGGCGATGAGTAGGGTAGCCAGAGCTCACTGGAGGGGTTTCATGCTGTAAGGGGGAAGACCAAAGGCTTGTTCTGCTTGTTTTCTGCGCTGAAGGCACAGAATCTCCCTGTTCATAAAAGATCGGCAGAACGAGTGTGAGTCCCACCTTTGGTGTTGCACTCGTCCATAGGCCACGGTAACCACTTTCCATCAGGTAGACCGTGTGCTTGTCTGCCACCTAAGTGGTATAAAAAACTGACCCATTTTATTGGATCAGAATCGGTGCGGATACGATATTGTCGCTTTTGATAGACAATATCAAAAGTTAGTCATTTAGAGACGAAACTTCGTATTAATATAGCAATTTATTGTATTAATGATGATATAGTGGTAATGTAATGACTGAATTATCTAAATTGCAATCGAGCTTCAATTGAGGGGCCAATAGCTTTGACACGAGTAAAGTGAACATCAAATAACATCGAACTGTTATAATATTAGTAGCATAATTATTCTACCCATGCTACGTGTAATTTAATTTAAATGTTTAAGCAATGTCATTTTCGAGCAGCTACGATATAAATTTTATTTACTTTTTAGCTTTATTTTATACACACTATACTTAGAAACCAAAAACATAATTCAATGGTTTTTAATATTGACTATTAGCTGTACGATATAAAATATATTAAGGAGCTGGCAATAAAGATTAAGTTTCTTAGATCTTGTATAAATAAATGTCACTGACGTTTTGAGAAACAGTTAACTGGATATATTCTAATGGTAACTTTTGTGAGAAATCCCCACTTACACCTCCTAATGGCCCACTGGCTATTCGAGTCGATTCGAGTTCGACATAACCACCCGCTGGTTATGTCGGATTCGAATCGACTAAAACCGCATGCCGTCTCGGGTCTCAAATGTAGAGGTAGGCTTTTCTCTCACATCGCGGCTGAACCTGTGCCATCTCCGGAGATTACAATATGGCCTCATAAGGTATAGGAACCATGGCGTCTCCATTTTGCCCCGTACTTTCTAGGTATAAAAAACGAAACACGATAATACGAACAAGTTTAATATCTATGGTCAAAATTGTGTAAAGTTATTAGTTGCTCAATAATGATTAATATATTGCGAATACTTTTGAATAGTATTAAAAGCTTGATAACCGTTAATTTAATAATAATATTTACGGTCCATTCAACTCATCTACATGGCAATACATTCCATCATAGAGTTTTTGGGTTTCATCGGTCAGCTGGCATTTATTGGCTAACAAGTTTACCACTCAAGAGCGTAGCAAATCCCTCAACTCGTGCTCGCCTTAATTGGTTGGTTAGAGGAAGTTATGAATGCGAATATAGAATTTGCCATTTTCTGAGGCATGTAGGACCATGGGGAGACCTGTTCTGGGTTTTAGTTTTATTCAATAGCCGTGATAGTGAAACTGATCACACTGCTGCTTGACACAGTTGTAAAGTTATGAACCCACGCTATTGTAGAATTAGAATTAGTTTGGAATTGGTTTTCATCTAAAGGTACGATTCGTGAAGCGACCGCATACGACAACTGCAGACGCCAGATAGGATAAATAGCTAGAAGGATCCAACTGTGGTGGGCAGCATTTGGCAAATTGCGTCAGGTCAGCTGAAGTGGCAGTGGGCTGGCCACATCTGCCGAAGGACCGATGGCCGTTGGAGCAAACGAGTCTTAGAGTGGAGACCGCGCGTAGGAAAACGGAAGGTGGGACATCCCCTAGCCAGGTGGACCGACGTCCTGCGAAAGGTGGCTGGGACGGACTGGATGCGGAAGGCGGAGGATCGGCAAACGTGGCGCACATTGGGAGAGGTCTATGTCCAGCAGTGGACTGCAGTAGGCTAATTGATTGATTGATTGTGAAAAAATAAATAAATGTATAGTTATAGACAATAAATGAGCGGATTGCGGGGCTGATTTACTTTTAATCCCATGGACTATTTTATGTGTGGTCGGATGACGTGTCGGTTCTTCACATACATTACTTGTTAAACTTCGATACGGATAATTGAAACCATTGAGAATGAATGAATGAGTTAAATTTTATAATATTTAAGTCTATTTCGCACTGACAGCCTCCGTGGCGTAGCGGTAGTGAACGCGGCCGCTACGCAGGAGGCGCGGGTTCGATCCCCGCTCAGTGCAAATATTTGTGTGAATGAAATATGAGTATTTGCATTGGTCTGGTCGTTCCTCGGAGAGCACGTTAAGCCGTCGGTCCCGGTTGCCATGAGAACATCTATGGCAGTCGTTACGTTACGGGTAGTTGGAGCCCTCAAAAATCCAAAAACAACGGTCTAACTGCAAAACTTCGATATCGCCTAATGTTAACATTGGGTTGTGGAGGTCAGATGACAATCGCTTCACGGAAAATATCGAGGTCTAGTCAAATCCGTGGTTAAGACTGGTAAAAGCGGACCCCAGACTTCGAGTTGAAAGCTTCGGATGCGACTGGGAAATAACGCTAAGTGGAAGAAGAAGTCTATCTCGCAGTACCTACGCGTATCTGCTGCGTGCGTCTGCAGTTTGTCGTATGCGCTCGCCTTCGGAATCATACCTTAAGACTTACTCTTGATTTGAATGATTAAATAATCAATGCTTTTAATAAAGATAACTAATTAATTCTACTATAATACAATTTAAATATGTACAAAATTAACAATAAAATAATGATTAAATTAATTCTGGTTAAAATAATGTTATTTCGAAAATGCGTCATCGGTATTGCTCATTTTAAACTAAATTCTGCTGAATAGGATGAGCTATTCTGATGTATTTCAACAAAATGGTTCGCATTTTTTTTTTTTTTTTTTTTTTTAATATTGCAGGACATTCTACACAACGCTATCTAGACCCAAAGTAAGCATAGCTTAACTAGCTTGTGTTATGGGTTCTAGAATGCGGATAAACATACTTAGATACATTTTTTTTTGTAAATACATACATATTATACATAGAAACACCCAGACCAATGCAAATATTCATATTTCATGCACACAAATATTTGCACTGAGCGGGGATCGAACCCGCGCCTCCTGCGTAGCGGCCGCGTTCACTACCGCTACGCCACAGAGGCATTAATACATTCCTTTTAAATAATTACTCTAAATATTGCAAATTTCATCCATATGAAGTGGATTATTGAACAAAACCATTATGATTTGAGTACATATTGGGGCTGTAACAATGCCACTTTAACGAATAGTCTATATTGTGTTATAAATGTAGTAATAAATGTTATTGCTTTTTACTATCTAGTAGAGTGCAGTCTATTGACCACAATACCATATAAAAAAATCTGATTTTCTAGCCAATGATTTGTAATGACTAATGATTTGTAATGAATAATGATTTATATGTGCTACGGATAAATTTTCAGCTAAACATACGTTATAAACTAAGGATATGGAATGGAATGGAAAGAGGGCTCTTTCATCCGCACTTACGGCCTGGTCACGACTTCGGTCTTAGCGGGCCGCGGCGCGGCAAGAGGCGCGGCGGCGGTAAGCGGTGCGTTTTGCACGCCACGAACTCTCAGTAGCGGTTAGTTGCAGCGGCCGCGGTGGACGTATTTAGGTAGTCAAAACGTGCTTGAAATCATGGCGTTATCAAAATTATCCCTTCTCTGTATAGAAAGCAGCGCATTTTTAAAACAAGACCTACTTAATATGAGAGAAGGAGTGCACGAACTTAATAAAGATCGGTATTTATATGGTGAATTTCGTGACCTATACGAAGATATATCCAGATAAGTTTTATGAATACACAAGAATGAGTGTACAAACTTTTGATTATATTCTGAAGCACATAGACGTACCTATGTTTAAAACAATACATCTGATCCAAAAGGGTAGTTTATGTTGGGGATGTTTTGACTTCCATATAGGCGGTCGATTTAAGATTTTACCTATAAATGTCTTGGTATCGAGTTCACGTCATAAATTCGAAATAATCTGGCCGACCGTCAAAATTCCGAACGCTCATTTCGCCGATCCATTTACCGCCCGCCGCTACAAAATCGTCTAATCTTTTTTGTTTAAAGCTACGCCGCTGAGTCCGTCACTCCTATACCGCCGTGCGCGCCGCTCTGTTCCGTGGCGTCGCACTCATTGGCTTGTACTTTTGTTCCTGCCACTTCCCACACCGCGCGCCGCCGCGCTGTAGCGATTCGCTCGGAGAAAACCGCGCGCGTTTTCGCTATGAGCGGCGACTCGTGGCGTGCTTCAAACATTTTCATACTTTTGTTCCAACCGCTCGCCGCCCCGCACTTAGCTGCCGCTCGCAGCGGCAAGGTCGTGAACGGGCCGTTAGCCTCTTTTTTTGGGTCATTGTGCGAAATTAAGGGCGTGCGTGCACTAATAATTTTTGTCAGCATGATTGTAGTTTCACTGTCACTGCGTACATCATCCCTAATGGAGGTGTCCGAATTTGGATAATATATGTAACATTTGATGTAGATACGCGGTGACAGTGATACGACAATCATGCTGACAAAAATTATTAGTGCACGCACGCCCTTAATTTCGCACAATGACCCAAAAAAAGAGGCTAACGGCCCGTTCACGACCTAGCCTAAATTATACTTTTCGGCGACAATTACAAATATTTTTTATGACTACCATTTTATAACACCATTTATGAAAGGGAAGATCGGAGAAGATTCGATTTAATCAAACATCTTTCATTACAATAATTATTATCAGGAATCTTCACTACGATTTTGCAGTCAAAAGCATCAAATAAACACAAACCAAAGTTAACTTAAGTTAAATTTAAGGAAAGCTATTATAGCTTAATAATATTTTTTTTTTTAGTTTTATTGATAATCACGTGAAGTATTTATTATAATATACCTATCTTTTTACTTAAGTAATATTTTTATATTATTTAAGAAGTTATGTTAGTAGGTACAATATTGATCAATTGAAGGAATAAGTAAAGTTCTGCAGTGAGACAGCATATGACAAGAGCGAATTCTATCTAAAATACGCTAGGATTTTTATAACTGAAAAATGAATTGCGATTGTTCTATATTTTATAACTGAAATTTGAAAACGAATGAACCGATCCGCAGGTGCCATTCGAATAACCTCCAATAACGTCACTGAAATAAACCTGTTTATTTTTCCACACAACTTTGGTTTTATTATTCTATTTTCGTTATAAAATAAAGTTATATTATAATAAAAGAGATAAATTTCAGTTGAACTAAAATTGAGCGTTGAAGTTTAAAGTTTTATGATCAATAAATTAGTTTTTTTTCATCAATCTGCTATCGACGGAGGTAGAACATGACGGTATTCCCGTCCCACTGTGCAGTCCGACTGGGGAAGTACCTCCGCTATACGCTATACGGCCATAATAACCTCGCGTTATGCTCCCGGTGTTGATTAGGGTAGCCAAAGCTCACTGGAGAGATTTAGTGTTATCAGTGGGAGGACAAAGGCTTGTTCAGTTTCTGACATCATAGAAACTCTTTATTCTTTCACGATCGGCTGCACGAGTGTGACCCACCAGTGGGGTGAGCACGAACTACTATCGTAATCGTATCGTGAACGTAACGATAGCACGGAGCATTGTGATTGGCAGGCTTCAGGCAGGCGGCCAATCGCAATGCTCCGTGCTCTCGTTACGTGCACGATACGATTACGATAGTTGTTCGTGCTCACCCCACAGTGGGGTGTTGCACACGTCCATAGGTCACGGTAACCGCCTTCCATCATGTGGGCCGCGTGCTTATGTGCCACCTAAGTGATATTAAAAAAGACACCACAATACTTATTTACTAACATAGACTAAGTAATACTAACAAATATTAAGCCTTTTTTGCTTGTAAATAAAGAAATTCATTCATTCACTCTTTATTATTACTACCTTGTTTTAAACATTCGGTACCTATTTTGTTTGTTGTTGTTGCTTGTTTTTAATTTTTTATCTTATTTCTAATTATATTAATCTTATATTAATATTTTAATTAGAAACGGAACAATATTTAATTAGAAACGGAACACTCAATGATTGAACATAATGATTTGAGTTTGCAATCTTAACTCATTAAATTCTCGAAACAAACAGGAACAAATTAATTTCATAAGGAAGTTAATATTATTATAAACAAACTAATTGTGTCAAACATCTTGATGAACAGGTGGAAATCTCCTTGGAAGTTTAGAACTTTATCATTTTAAGCATCATTTTGAGAGTCAAAGTTGCTGCGATATTTTAGTTCATTGTCAAAACGAAATTCGCAATTTATTATTATATTTACAAGGCGAGGCGAGGTCATTCAAACTTTCAGCAAATTATGGACAAGATGTTGTAAGAAAATTAAAACATTTACTGTCGAGGCGTCGTTACATAACTTTTATTATAATCATTTTATGGAGATTGTTTAATTTTTTTAACTTCCATTTTCTTCATTTACTAAGTTCTGTAGGTATTCTAATCATCATTTCAAGGCGGACTTGACGTATTTATAAATTGACTTTTTTCTCTTGCTTTTGACTTTTGACATACAACACAACTTATCCTACTAATATTATAAACACGAAAGTTTGTAAGTATGGATGGATGTTTGTTACTCTTAAACGTAAAAACTACTGAATGGATTTTATTGAAACTTTTTAATAATATAGCTTGTACATAAGAATGGCACAAGCCCACGTTTGGTCGCGATAACCGACATCTACGCGGGCGGAGTCGCGGCCAACAGCTAGTTTAATTTAAAAACATAAAAATCCTCAGATTGAAAATCTGCCATAATGTTTGTTTGTTTGACTAAAAGTCCCGATAATCGACATATACGCGTCTATCAGCTAATTTTTATATGGATTAAAAAAAAATCTTATTATTTCATTTTGAAGTATAGATTAGAATTTAGTGTTAATAACACTAAATTTCCACCCTAAGTGCATTTTACTTATTTGTACATTCAACTGCATTCTACTTATTTACACATTGTTAACTTTGGTGTACAATTTGGATTTAACCATCTCTTTTAATGAGATGTAAAGTAATGACCACCTTTCATTCTGTGATAGTTAGCAAAGGTAGCATAGAATGGTAAACGTTACCAGCAGCTTGGAATTGTAAACTCACTACTAGGTACATAATTACAAATTTATACAAGGACGTCTGAGGTTGTCAAAGTCACAAGGGAGAGGTCTGTATTTTTGCAGTACATTTTCAGTCCAGACCTCGTGTATTTGATATTGAGTAGTTCAGACAATTGAACAATATTCCAGTATGCTTCTGTCAATGAGTAATCGTTTTTGTGTTTGCTTTCATGAAATATTTTTTTATCCGATTTCATCGGAATACTCAATATTTTTTTTTATCACGGTTGCCAATTCATTTTAGTTTATTTTAGTAATAATAGTTTGCAATTATTATTGACAGCCTCCGTAGCGTAGCGGTAGTGAACGCGGCCGCTACGCAGGAGGCGTGGGTTCGATCCCCGCTCAGTGCAAATATTTGTGTTCATGAAATATGGGTATTTGCATTGGTCTGGCCGTGCCTCGGAGAGCACGTCAACAGTCTAGCTGCAAAGCTTCGATATCGCCTAATGTTATCATTGGGCTGTGGAGGTCAGATGGCAATCGCTTCACGAAAAAATATCGAGGTCTAGCCAAATCTGTAGTTAAGACTGGTAAAGCGGACCCAGACTCCGAGCTGAAAAAAAAAGCTTCGGATGCGACTGGGAATTAACGCGCCTCCTGCGTAGCGGCCGCGTTCACTACGCCACGGAGGCTGTCAAATTTATTTTAATAACTGATCTTTTTGAAGGAGCCCGAATATTTAACTTCCTTTACCTGAACTACATGTACAGTTTCCAGATACGTTTTTTAGTAACTTTATGGAAGTTGAGCAATAAAGATTCTCTTACAAATTATATAGTAAGGCTCGTAGTTAATAGCAACTACATAATGTTATGTACGTAGCCTGCGCGTTTCCATTATTTGCCGGCTGTTATTTCTCGGCAACTTAGCATGATTTGGCGAAATGAGAATACGAACAGTAACTTTTATCACATAAAAGATTATTCACATCTACTTAGCCCCATGATCTTTTGTGTAAACAGAGCTCTTTAGGGGATTACAAGTCGAGTCGCAGTTAGACTCCAAAAGGTGTTTGCTTAAGCAAACGTTCTTACAAATGATTATTACTAGCTCGTTTACCATAACAAGCTCATGAGAAGGTAATAATAGAGTCTCATGCGTAAAGTAATTTACAAATTATTTGTTTCTTGTTAAAATTGGATGAATTAGATATCAGATTAAATGCAAGAATGAGATCTGTAACTGTAATATGTTTCACAGATCCCGTACTAAAATACAATTAAGAAACAGTCTATCAGACATTTAACGATGGTTTGTAATTATAATTACAGCTGTCTTGAACATGTCATAATAAAATAGCTGAAGTATTAAACAGGACATAAAAGTAGAAGCGCGAACTGTAAGTTTGACTATATTAAGGTTTCTTTACCTACCCGCGTGTGAGACCGAACGTATTGAGGCAATTCATTCAAGCCCAAGCTAACGTGCCACTGAATGACGTGATCCTACTCCGAACAATTTAGATTACATAAATGGGTTAAAAAGAGTACGAGCCATTTTTGTACCGGGATCCTTAATAAAAAATACTTTCTCGCAGTACTGATTTAAAGTTACCCCAATCATTTACGATTTTAAAACGAACAAAATAAACGTACCACGATGGTCAAGTGATGATAATATTGTTCAAATACTAAATTATATGTGTGCTTGTTTGCTGTTTTTGAAGCACCAAACAAGCACACATTTATATCAGAACAAAATAAGTTACTAATCAACTACTAATTACTTTTGAAAACGTGCAAAGTCTGCAAAAGTCGATATCACAAGACGTAGAATAAAATAGCATGGCATCGTACTAAGTAAACAAAAATAACCTGTCGCTACATCACGATACTGTTGTATAAAGTGAATGCAGAAAATGAAGTTTGTATTTTAATTTAGATTAAATTGTAAAGGAAGCAGCCTGTGTAGTGAATATAAATTTCGTGCTGAATTTGTGTCGAACGTGGGATGGAAAGAACAACCTAAAATTGAAACGTAAGCCTTGGATTTTGTTGTGTTGGGTTGAATTTTATTTTTTGTACCGTTCGAAGTTTCGTAAGATATCTAAGTCTATTATAAATTGTATAATATATTATGACCTTGGTCTTGAAACCTTGGGACCGAAAGCATAAAATAGCGTATTGTCAAAATGTAGATAATAGAAAATAACTTCTACTGGATGATTCGGGACCCCATCAATAACTTCGGGGAGGGCTTGAAGCTCATCTGCTGTCACCTAGTACACCAGCTGAATAACAGGCTCTGGTAGGCTAAGGAATTTAACCCTATGCAGAGATTAATAATTATGTGAATTTTTCAAACTTTTATAGAAATTATTTTTATTGACGGGTACAGAAAACTTCGTTACGAGCGATTTCAAAACTACTTTCCAAATTAAATACTCTTTTCCTTTTGCCCTCCTACTTGCATCAAAATCCTACATTTTATCAACTATTTCACAACGGTAAAGGGACTTGTAATAACTACAGATTCTTGCATGGATCCTTGCATCAACATGCAAAAACTACTTGCATGTTCTATACCAAGCTAGACTGACCATTTTAAATTCTTCGAGAACAATTTCTGACAAGGGCTGACGTCTACACGTCTGCTCCAAATTGTACTAACTACACCAGTACAGTGAAATGCACTAACAAGCTGTCCAAATTTCATCGTTGTCCTTTTAGCGCATAGATTTTATCGTAGTTATTTCAAAGCACACCTACATTGTGCCTATATCTCCAAGATTACTTTTATAAGCATTTTTTGTACTACTTATAACATTTTGTGCTAACAATGCGCATACAGCTTCATCGGTGATAGTTTATTGTCCTCATCTGTCAATTTGCTCGTTACGGTAGGGAACGCGGCCGCTACACAGGAGGCGCGGGTTCGATCCCCGCTCAGTGCAAATAAATTGGTATGAACGAATAAGGGTAGTTGCATTGGTCTGGTCGTGCCTCGGAGAGTACGTCAAGCCGTCGATCCCAGTTGTCATATTTTTTTTTTTTTTACCTATATTTATTTAGAAGCTTTTGGCCAAAATAGCCATGCCAGCTCCATCGTACCCTAAGTTCACATTAATCAGATTACAATATAGACAATATACTACACTATAATATACACTTAAAATTTAGGTAGGGTGAAATTTTAATAATCCATTCACACCAAGCAGGTATTTACTTGGTGTAACTAAGTTATTAAGTTGGATTAATAGGGGCATTTGTCTACTCATCTCCTTTATTAGTCTTATCAACAACTGTCTGTCTTTCTATTTGAATATAAGCAAACGTTCATCTGCTCTAAAGGTAAAATAACATTGTTACAATGATAACAGTCTTATTGAAGTACCTATAGCTATTTCTTCGTAGTGAGCTAGCAAATACAAGTACGAGTTTAGATACAGACACCTGAATTCTAGGAATATAACCGTATTATGTCGTTCGATATTAATTATGTTTAACAAACAGGCTATCGTAAGATAACACCTATTTTACTGAATTCTATTAATTATTATATAGCTTTATTAGTAAGATTTAACATATAATACGAGCAAATCTCAGCAACACTAACTTTCAATGTTTTAGATGCAGTTTTATTTATACTGCGGAAAAAGATTGCAATCTTCCGTAATTTTGTACTGTGAATGCAATGGTTTTACAATTGGATGTTTTAGTTTAACGTTCTTTGTCGCCGACGCTATTGGTTTAAAGACGTTTTTCCATTATTCTACCATTTTGCTAAAAGTAGCTGTAGACATTTACTGTCTTTCCTGCTTCTATTTACTACTAAATGGTTTTGTTATTCGTTTCTTCCTTTTTCGTCAGTCATACACTTTTGAACATTGAATATTGTGCTTTGTATTTTTACATACATTCATATAATCACGCCTTTATCCCCACAGGGTTAGGCAGAGGTGAATTAACACCCACATTCCACCAATTATTGCATTCGATTCCACTTAATAGGGGGTGAGCCTAATGCCGTATTCCGGGCACTATTTTTCTGAGGATGTATTATATTTTTACTTGACTGCCAAGAAGGGTTATGTTTTAAAGATGTTCTTAAACTTATCAGGTAATTTGCAAATTGAGTTCAATATACAAATTTCAAGTAAAGGAGATGGGGAGGCTTTCATACATTCTTGGGCTAAAAATGTAATAAGATGAGGGTGGTATCAATTAAGAGCATATAAATTATTAAACCATCCCTGAAAATTCTGCAGATTTTGGATATCTGAGAGCAGAGTTATAAGAGATTTAGTAAAAGTGAGGTTATGCAAGAAATTGACATTTTAGAACTGTGATTTCTGTGGTGTTTTAATAGAAAGTGGTCATTTTTTTTATCTTAAAATACTTTTAAATTGTACTGTATTATATTTTACACAGGGATAATGTACGAAAACTTACAAAGAGATTTTAAAGATATGGAGTACAAGGATGTGATCTTTTATTCTTCTTCAATAATAATTAGAGTATTGTCTAAGAAGTGCGCAGGTGGAAATATATTACCTTATTTACTTCATTTTCTATGCCACAATTCACACAGAGATCCATGTCAAAATCCAAAATACCGAGCAAAACTCAAACAAGTAAACAAGTTTATCATTGTACTTTAAGGTAACCAGGAGCAAGCTGAGAAGTCCGTAAAGAGAAATCACTGTTAAGGGAATATAATCAAGAAATCAACTGGAAATACTCAAAACGCAGAAGTCAATTGATCATTGGATTTAAACCAATAAACTGATACAGCATACTGATATAGCATACTTTTCTACATATATATATATCCCATAAGTAGTGTAAATATACAATTTTTCGATAAAATAATTAATTTTGAAGATTGAATAAATAAACTGATTGACTGAAAATGGAGCTGTCAGCTGTTACAGCTTAAAAATACAGTTGATAAACACAAGAAATAATTAATCGATTAACGGAAATCGATCCAGAATTTATTTTTATTACACTATTATTTGGTATTTTAAATGGTTATTATTATTATTATGATTAAGTTTTGTTCACTCTGATTGATTTAATATCAAATTGTGATGCAAGTGTTTAAATACGCAATATTGTTTAAATAATTTTTAGTAATCGATATTTTATTTTGCTAGTGGAATAAACTTAGTTTTAAGATTTCTCGTCTTCCAGACTTTCAATTGAGCTGGTTTTTTAATATTTTGAAATAGAAAAAAATACCGCTTTTTTTAAGTCATATCTCAACTCATTACAATTTTAGCCCAGAAGTCCCCGTCTCCTTTAGTTCCCAATTACAACTAATATAATAATATCACAAATCCTTTAGGAGCCAGCCGGAAACTAGTGCGAGGTACTGGAGTCCGGTATTATGCTGAACTGACTCCGTTTCGAGGCAAGGATATACCCTACTGTATACCCTACACTGTATATTTTAATATTTGTTTGTTTTTGTACTGAGATTTATTTCTTTCTTCTAGACATATCGTCTGCTTACGGGTAAAAAGTAATAAGTGCAGTTAGTGTCAATTCGAGTAAATGCATCTTTAAAGTTTACGTTCTAATTTGATCTAATTCAAACACATTAATTAAAAAAATGTTAAAGTAAAATGGTGCAATAACTATCCTATTTTTCAGATATAATCTTAAATATAATTTAGTGTACTTAAAAACTGTATAAAATTTAGTTTAGATCGAAAGGGGGTCGCATTTATTACATTTTACTTGTACATTACAAACATGTTATATCACCCGAACTCATAGATATTAAATTTGTTGGTTTGAAATATTACGTCCATGATAATAAATGCGTTTATGACCTTTTCTCGGAATAATTCTTACCATTTTACTATTTAAATTATAAAATGTAAAAAGCTTTAACCGTATTTATTATTGTTTAGCTGTAAAACTGAAACGAATTTGAGGAATAACATTATTTATTATGTTATACTGGTATATATTTTTTAAATATGAGGAAATATTACTTTTTCAAATTCATTATCTCTGCAGCTATTGGACATAGCATTTATTCGATTTTACTAGTACATAGCGCGTAAAAAAACACATTTAACTGCATTTTTAACTCAATTTGGTAAAAAAATGCATTTATCTGGTTTTACCAGTAAGCAGACGATATTAAGTTAATGTATGCGCGAAAATGAAACATAAAATTGGAGGAGGTAGGACACGACGGTATATCCGTCCCAATTGAGCAGTCCGACTGGGGAAGTACCGCCCTACAGAAAACCGCGGCCTCATAACCTTGTGTTGTGTTTTCGAAGGTGAGTAGGGTAGCCAGAGCTCACTGGAGAGATTTTGTGCTGTCAATGGGAAAACCAAAGGCTTTGACCTACTTATCTTTTGCGCTGACGGCACAGAAACTCTCTGTTCTTACAGGGTCGAGAGCACGAGTAGACTCCCGTGGTTTTGCACTCGCCCATAGGCCATAGTAACCTCTTAACATCAGGAGGGCCGTGTGCTTGTCTGCGACCTAAGTAGTATAAAAAAAATCAACCATATTTTTTATATCTCTAGTAATATTAAAACATGTCATTGTACGTAATTCTTAACTGAAACAATAGTAATCCGCCCTTTTGCTTTTATCTTCGTAGTACCGTTATTATACGAAGATTATTCTATTACAAAGTTACATAGTAAAGTTTCAATTATAAGTTCCCAACAACAGTTTAATGCATGGATGCATTATCACTAAGTTTCTAGGAAACTCCGTCAAGATCAGGAAGCCATTGTTCGTGTGTAATAAATTAACTTGTGAACAAAACAAAGCATTATCCTTTGGATTAATGCAATCAACTTGATACAGTCGCTATTCCTTGATATACGAATAAAACAGTTCCCAAAACACACAAATGTAACCATTTTTGCTACTTCTTGGCACTTTTGCGGCAAGAAAATTGAAGGAGTGCCTTCCTCATTAAATAGTAGAAATTCATATAATTTGAGATCAAGATTTACGTTTGAAAGCAGGATGTGTGTGGGTGATTTAATTAGTTATTTAATTTTATAATTATATAAAAAAATATTGTAGGACATTCTACACAAGACCCAAAGTAAGTAAAGCTTAACTAGCTTGTGTTATGGGTTCTAGAATGCGGATAAACATACTAAGATACATTTTTTTTTTGTAAATACATACATATAAACACTCAGACCAATGCAAATATTCATATTCATGTATACAAATATTTACACTGAACGGGGATCGACCCCACGCCTCCTGCGTAGCGGCCTCCTTCACTACTGCTACGCCACAGAGGCCTTCAAATTTAAATGTAAAAGTACAGTATATCAATATATAATAATGCGGAACATAATGTAAAGAATCCGTTACTTATGTTACAATATTCTTAGCTACAAGTTTATAATAATGAATGGAGTATCACGCTTCAAACAACATGTACAATTATATTTGGTAGGCTTTTAACAAGCGCGTTCTTACTTTTTTATTTCTTTAGAAAGACAATGCTCTCACTAAGTAATGATAACTGCCACCGGGTATTCACAAAAACATGTCCAAATAATTCAGAATTGGTTCTACAATTATATGACAAATTCAACACTTGGTACATTTCAGTAGCCACGACACTGCACTGGATGTGGACCACTGTGCCATAGGTGCAATTTTTATTATTAAGCTCTTTATTGCCAACCTTTTTACATTTCAGTTTTACAAGTTCTATTTATTAGGTACTTAATTATTAGGGGTCAGCGTGTCTCGTGACACAAAGGCCTCCTCCAGCTCCTTCCAATCCACTCTTGATTTCATTAACCTGGGCCAAAGTGGTCCGGCGATCTTTTTGATGTCGTCCGACCATCTTTTTATCTGTCTGCCTCTTTTCCTCTTGGTATGAAATCTGGGTGTGATATCAGTGACGAGAGATATCACTAAGTGATATCTCTCGTCCACTTGTCTCTTGTCTCTCTTAACATGTGGCCTGCCCATCTCCACTTGAGAGTTTCGGTCTTGACATGAACATCCTCGATTCTTGTGACATTCCTAATGTCTATTGCCCTTTGTTTTTCTCTTTTTGATATTCCCAGAATGCTCCACTCCATAGCTCTTTGACAAGTTATTAGTTTCTGGCTTTGTTTTTTAGTTTTTGCCCAAGTCTGACACCCGTAAGTAAGTATTGGTGATATACAGGTGTTATATATTTTCCTTTTCATCCTGATATTGTAGTGTTTACTTTTTAAAACCTCTTTGAGTGACCAATATCTCTTCCATGCACTTGCTATTCGTCTCTCTATCTCTGAATCCATTTGGTAATGAAATGCGATAAGTTGACCCAAGTATATGTAGGAATTTACGTATTCTATTTGCTCCTCATCTATCTTTATATTTTTTTGGACGCTGTTTGTTATTATTTCGGTCTTCGTTTTGTTCATCGTCAGGCCAACCTTCTTGCTTTCCTGTGTCAGATCTTGAAGCATGGTTTGGAGGTCCTCTGGGTTATCAGTTAGAATTACTATGTCATCTGCAAATCTTAGGTGATTTAACCGTGTTCCATTGATGTTAATTCCCATATTGTCCCATTCCAATTTCCTGAAGACCTCCTCTAATACTGCTGAAAACAGTTTTGGTGATAGTGGATCTCCCTGTCTTACACCTCTATGTATTTGAAAAGATTCTCCCTCTGTTTCTAATTTTATTCTTGCTTTACTATTTGTATGTACATTTTTTATCAGTCTTATATATTTCTTCTCTATTCCCTGATTTTTCAGTGCTTCCCAAATGTAACAATGTTCCAAGGAATCAAATGCCTTATTATTATTATATAAGACATTATGCTAATAAGGCATAAGTGCAATATTAGCAAATAAGTATATGAGTTAATTTGGTTTTCAGCCTCTTTAGTTTTTCCTTACAGTGTAAACCACAATCCAGTTACTTTAGATTGGGCCCATATTTATTAATTTTGGTCTACATACAAACAAATCCCTACTAATATTATAAATGCGAAAGTAACTCTGTCTGTCTTTCTGTCTGTCTGTCTGTCTGTCTGTCTATCTTTCACGCCTAAACCACTGAACCGATTTCGATGAAATTTGGTACAGAGGTAGATTAGACCTTGAGAAAGGACATAGGCTATGTTTGGTCGCGATAACCGACATCCACGCGGGCGGAGCCGCGGGCGAAAGCTAGTTGGTCTATAAACAACAACCTTAAGAACTATGCAAATAATAGCAGTGTGGAAATATGAAGCCTACATGACTGCTAATAGGAGAAGTTGAAATTTGTTTTAGAATCGCATTTCACCTATACCCATTTGATGATTAAATCCTGGCTTCATCATCACTACATATTATAAAACAAAGTCGCAGTCGCTGTCTGTCCGTCCCTATGTATGCTTAAATCTTCAAAACTACGCAACGGATTTTGAAGGGGTTTTTAATATATAGAGTGATTCAAGAGGAAGGTTTATATGCATAATACATGTATAATATTGTGGAGAAACACTGATAAATTTAGAGATATGCAGCGGGAACGGGGTCAGAAAATATGGCGTTACGAAGTTCGCCGGGTTAGCTAGTTAAAATATTGTTCAAGCGTTATAGCGCCCGAAAGAGTATACTAGCAACGAGTGGAGCCACGGTATACACCACTATGTGCATTACGTCAGGCGCTGCATCCTGTCGGTAGATTCTAATTATTTATTGTAATTTATGTTAATGACTTTTGAGCTTTCGCACGATAAAGAAGTCTTGTTCGCATTTCCGAATTTTATTTATCCCGAAATTAAATCCAATTTCGTACATGGTCCTTCGAGCCGGATATTCTGGAAGATTAGCGGAAGTGAATATAGTAAAATATAATATATGGATTAAGAAAATAAGGATTAAGAAATATAAGGAATAAGGATTAAGGATCTGAACCAGAGGATTAAGTTCAAGCAAGACGAAGTTCGTGGTGTAAAGCATTTACTTATTATAATTTAATATCTTCACCCAACACTCAGGTAACATAATTATTGCTTACCATTAAGCGCACAGTGTTAGAGTTAAATCATCAGGTACCTACTTACATTGTATTTAGTAATTTTTCATCAGCTTATAATATTTAGTTTAAATCATACTGAATATAGTATAGTTAGCTTACTTGCTACATTATTTAACTAATTTATATAAAGCTGTAACTAATTTACATCATTAACTGTGATTGTTAATTGGTAGTTAGGTATCTTGACACAGGTGGTACATTCGAGTGTTCAATATTAATAATTGCAAGTCATTCAATTTCAATTCAATTTAATATAGTTATTAGTTCAGGATTTATTATTGTATTCATTAAAATGTATGTGTATTAAATTAAATGTATTAAATTGAGAGTAAAAAGATCTACAAATTGATATAGGTAGTCTTTGATAATAATTTGTGATTTATAGTAAAATAATACAAGTAGTACTATAGGTATATTGTAAGTCCTGAGTACCTACCTACTTATACCCTTGCTAATTAGAGTATAGGAATCCATCATATTGCTATAAAAGTAACTTTCTGTAAGCTTTAGTCAAGTGTAGGTATTCATCGAAAACTTTATTGTTCCGGTAATATAAGCATTAGTTGTTAATTGTATCATTGTATCAATTCTAGGTTGACGACACCTGCTTCCCAGTATGGCCGAGGAAAAGGAGTTAGTTAAAACGCGAGGTAGCTACAAGGGTCGATTGACGACCTTCGTTCACTTCCTGGACTCACTTCAGGACAAAGAGTTGTCAAGTTGCGATGTTTCGGAACTGCAGTTGCGTATGGACAAGCTTGAGTCGGTGTATGAGCGATACGATGAGGTACAGTTGCGCCTAGAATGTCTTGTTGAGGATGTAAAATTGCAATATGCTGAACGTTCTGACTTCGAGTCTATTTATTACAAGTCCTTGTCCAGAGCGCAAAGTATGCTTGTTAGTTTTAATACCGAGAATAAATCGATGCAGAGTTGTAAAAGCACTCGTACTGGTATGAACACACGAGTCAAATTACCTACCATTCAGTTACCTAAGTTTAGCGGATCATATGATAATTGGTTAGAGTTTCGTGACACCTATACTAGCCTGATTCACTTTAATGATGACATTGATGTAGTTAGCAAATTCCACTACTTAAGAGCATCTCTTGAGGGTACTGCTGCCGTAGTTATAAAAAGCATTGAGTTCTCTTCAAGTAATTACGCCGTAGCCTGGAGTTTGTTGTGTGATCGTTTTGACAATAAAAGACAATTAGTAACTAATCACGTAAATTCTTTACTAAATATTGAGTCTATTCGTATGGAGTCTTCTATTGCATTGAAGAATTTAATTGATAAATTAAATAAAGACTTGCGAGCTTTGACATCGTTAGGAGAACCTGTCAACCAGTGGGATACACTTTTGATTGGTATTATCACTCCGAAGCTTGATCAAAGAACCTTTCGTGAGTGGGAGGAATACAAAGGTAGGTTAGACAAAGACAGCCCGATTACGTTTAATGTATTTTTACAGTTTTTGCGTGGTCGAGCCGATCTCATAGAAACTTTAGAGTCTTCACGTCAAAATTATTCACAGACAACATCTAAATCAGACCCTAAGTTAAAGTCTATGATAGCTACGCAGTCTTCTAGCAGTTCTTCTACTCATTCAGTTCCGAAAGTATGTCCTAAATGCAATAGTCTCGATCACACATTGAACAATTGTCAACAGTTTCTCGCATTAAACACTGACGCTCGTATCAAGTTACTACCTAACTATAAAGTGTGCTACAATTGTCTTCACTCGGGTCACTACGCTAACAAGTGTAAAAAACCGGGTTGTCAACACTGCAAACGTAGACATCACACACTTATTCACGCAAATAATAATACATGCACTACTAAGAATACACATATAGATGATTCTCCTCCTGATACGACTACTAACTTTCATCCATCTGTTCCGTCTGCCAATACGACCACAACTAACGTAGCTTTATCCGCTAACATTGCGTCTTTCCGTGGTCATAAGCAGCGAGATGTGTTGTTGTCTACTGCCTTGATCAAACTGCGCGACCATAATAACGGTTTCCATCTCATTCGCGCCGTTTTGGACAGTGCGAGCACTTCATCATTCATAACAGATCGGTTATGCAAAAGACTAAATTTAATAACTAGCCCGGTAAGTAAATCTATACTTGGCATAAACAATGTCACGTCGCGCGTAGGCAAGGTATGTCGAGTTAAACTGACGTCTTTACAAGACGACTTTGATTTCAAACTTGATTGTTTTGTTTTGCCACATATTACGAGTAACGTACCGTGCCGTGAAATAAATATTAGTGATTTCGAACTACCCTCGAATATCACTTTAGCTGATCCCAAGTTTTACAAGCCTGGAGATATTGATATTCTCATAGGTGCTGATCTGTTTTGGGATTTGTTGGGATCCCAAAGAATAAAGTTGGGTACTGGGAAGCCAGTATTGTGTGAAACCCGTTTAGGATGGATAGTTTCTGGCCCAGTTACGCAGAACTATTCATCACTACCCTCGCATGATTTAAAATGTAATGTTTCTATCGATAATCATGATGAGTGGGTAAATCATAAGGCTGCACACTGTTTACATTATTTAGTACCTAAATGGAAACGTAAACGTCGACGCGAGATAACGTTCAATGACGTTCAGTGTTTATGATCGGAGACACTACCAGAGATTCGAACTAATGTACCTAGTTTTAAAAGCGGTCATTATGAATGATACGTTACCCGTTGTCATACGTTCTGTTAGCTTATGTTTTTTAGATTTATTAATTCAAATAAGAAAAACAATTCTACAACTGAATATTTATTTATTTATTTATTTACAGTCCACATATTATCATTATACAAACCAATTGTTTAATTTTGAGCAAATCTTGCTATTAGAAATGTGTCAGGTACTATCGTTTGAAGGGTAAGGTGGTAGCCCACTGATGGGCAACTTACTACGTGAGCGTCTCCGTCTCGGTTATCCTTTTGAGACTACGGACGTTGGTTACGCAGGCCCTATTACGTGTGCCCGACGTCAGGGTCGTGGATGCAGGCTAGTAAAGGTGTATGTCGTAATTTGTTTGGTTTACAACCAAGGCTATCCAGTTAGAGCTTGTTGGTGATTTAACAAGTACCTAATAATTATTTGCTAACTTTGTATCGATTTCGATCTCGAAGAGCAAGTCCGTTGAGATTTTTTCGGGCAACGATACCTCATTATCGGTGTTTGTAATGATATAAGTTTTAATATCGAATAATTTGTCCTTGAGTGAACGTACGGCGAGCGATGGTATTCGGTCTCACTTTGTACCCACTTACACCCCGCATTTTGGTGGTCACTGGGAAGCAGGTGTAAAGTCAACAAAGTACCACCTACAAAGAGTGTTGGGAAATTGTAACACTACGTTTGAAGAGCTTTACACCACACTGACGAAGATCGAATCCATTTAGACTCGTTGACTGACGCCGTTATCCTCGGATCTAGCAGATCACCCCACTTGGCCCACTTACGCCAGTTTCACTTCGTCATTGGACGCCCATTACTTCTTTACCGCAGCTTGCCTGACTACCGAGATAATTCTTCTGAATGTACAACTCCGGGAACATTTTGGTACAGATGGAGCAACGAATATGTTGCAGAATTGCAGGTGCGGACTAAATGGCGTTCAGGAAACCCCGCTACAGACGTGTTGAAACAGTGTTGTTGCGAGTATTCAAGAGGATCTGTCCATTGCCTATATCGTCGGAGTCTGGTTGAAACCGGTGTTTCAACGCCCGGGGGCATGTTCAAGCGTTATAGCGCCCGAAAGAGTATACTAGCAACGAGTGGAGCCACGGTATACACCACTATGTGCATTACGTCAGGCGCTGCATCCTGTCGGTAGATTCTAATTATTTATTGTAATTTATGTTAATGACTTTTGAGCTTTCGCACGATAAAGAAGTCTTGTTCGCATTTCCGAATTTTATTTAATTAATAAATAATTAAATTAAAAATCACTGCAAAACATTGTGCAGAATTTTACTAGGTGCGTCCTAGTAAAATTCTGCATTAATTAAAACACGCAACAGAGCACATACATACATATTCAAAAGTATCGAATTCTCGTTGAATTGCAAAGTACCCACGAGTATACGCATAGCAATTGCAAGTACAGTCAACAAAAAGTTAGGTATGGTGGCAACTAACGTAGGTTTGTTAGCTACAAAAATATTGCCTACTACCATCTCCCAAGAGAGTTTAACTTTTCGGGTGTTTAGTTTTCAGTATTGATTGGTACCACCGCCTCAGGCCTACTTTTTTAGGAGTGGCAGGTTGCTCTACCTGAGGGACCACTACTCTTAAATTCTATCAGTGTCAATATCTGTTTGTGGCCATTACTCTCATGCATGCCATCAGCTTCGCGGAATATTATACCTATACCTACTATTATTAATTGTAAAGTGGACGTGTCTGTATATTGGGAATATTTAAAAAAAAACCTAGTGGGGTTATGTTACATAACATATACATACATACAAATATTTGCCTGTTTGTCTGTATGTTCGCAACTACTGCTGAACGAATTTTGATGCTGTTTTTTTGGCTTGAATGGTCTTGGTTAGACTTACAGTCTTACGTTTGTTTGATCACAATCGGTTTAGTAGGGCCGGAGATATGAGCAAAAGTCACATTAGCCGAAATCTGAGCAGAGCCGCGGGCGAAAGGCTAGTGTTTTAGCAAAATCTATTTCTAAATATTATGCTAACTGTGCCTGTTTTCGTTGTTATTTCCACATCTTAATATATTACAAACTAGCAATTATGAAAAGATTTATTTTAATCTGTATATATTTTAAGTTTTTTAGGTCACCACTGTCAACCTGTATCACCCACTCACTTTATCAGCGTCATCGGTACCCGAGTTCCAATTTCGGAGAATGTACAGTACTTATGTCGGGAACAAAGGGAATATTTCTATTTACTATTGTTTTTAATGTAGCTGGGGCTTTTATTGGTATACCGCCGTTTGCCCGAATTTTATTTACCCTAATATCATTTACCATAATAGTCAACAGCCATAATATTACATGACATAATATTAATTTGCCCTACTCTTATTTGCTATATTACTCACGTGCTAGAAACTTTGTTTCCCATAAAGTCACTTACCATAACATCATTTGTCATAATCATTGTAAGCCCTAATTATCACATGCCTGAATTATCACATGCCCTAATTATCACATGTCATAATTATCACATGCCATAATTATCATATGCCATAACATCATCTGTCATCGACATTGGGTGTGTAACGGTTGTTATATCAGGAGAAACTGGATGCAATTGGAACTTTAGGGCACCCCTACTCGGATAGATTAGGTTAGTTATTTTTTTATAAACCACCCAGAAGTAGTTTGGTTAGGTGCCATTTGAGTTAGGTTAGGACTGTGGCCATTAAACTTCAAATATTATGTCTATTATTCATTATGCCGTTTAAATATTATGTCTAATAATTATTATGGCAAATAAAAATATGAAAAACAATACGTATGGCACTCGTATGTTATGGTATCTAAGTTTCGGGCAATTAAAAGTATGTCATATGTCTTTTAGGGCAAACAAAACATTCGGGCAAATAAAATTCGGGAATATGATGATTATGGCATATAATCTTGGGGTAAACAATAGACAACCGCTTTTATTACGCCTTACTTTCGTTTAGTGTGAAAAATACTCGTACGTTAAGATTTACCCGTGGTTACATTAATCCTTGGACTATATACAAATCTTATACCTTGACGCACCAAGTGTCATTTCAACGCGACGTTATTATTATATGTATATACATCCCATGAAATGCAGACATTGACAGTTTAAAAAACAATATTGACATTAGCTTACTCACACTAAATTAAATGCGTTTTTCATGAAGTTTTTTGTAATGTATTTTGTTAGCAGACTGTGGCTATTCAGTACCTATACGGTCGAAGCATCATTCGATTCTTGATATTTACACATAAAACATACCTTCATAATCCATACGTTTATACACTCGAAGTCATAGGTCAGTCACATAAATTGCACCAACCGCTTGGTTCCACAGAATAAAAAGAAACCCCATAGTAACAGCAAACTGAGTCCTCTAACTAATCTAACTTTACTTCAAAACTATGAAATAGTTCATCATGTTTCATATCATCACAGGAAGTAAGAGTTCCTATAACTATTTGATCAGGTGAATGTCAATCCATATTCTGTCGTATTAAGGACCACGTATTTTTTTTGCTACTGACTGATCAATTATTATACGACTATATTTATTGGAGTCTGCTGAAATATCCTATCCTAATTGATTCATTGGACTGGGAAACTTTTATTATGATTGATAGATATTTTATGAGAGCTCTCGGAACGTTGACCCGAGTCGGGTGTATTTGTGGGAGAACTGAGTGTCACTTCGCCTTATTTTTCCTTCGTTTAATTAATAACTAGAATTTTGGTTGTTTTGGGAGGAATTATTTGATTAATGAATAAGAATGATTAATTACATATATACTCTTGACTGCCTCTGTGGCGTAGCGGTAGTGAACGCGGCTGCTACGCTCAGTGCCAATATTTGTATGCATGAATATAAATATTTGCATTGGTCTGGGTGTTTCTATGTATAATATGTATGTATTTACAAAAAAAAAAAAAGTATCTAAGTATGTATATCCGCATTCTAGATTCCATAACACAAGCTAATTAAGCTTACCATGGGTCTAGAAAGCGTTGTGTAGAATGTTGTGAAATATTTATTATTATTATTATTACTCACGCCTGTAAATCCCCGAAGGGGTAGGTAAAGTCATATTAACATCCACATTTTCAGTCCCACGTCATAGGGGGCGAGCCTATTGCCGTCAAGCGGGCAATTAGTCATGGGCTGTATGTTTACTGTCGGATGAAGAACAGCTTTGTCGCCTTCTATGACATCCCCAGGAAAAGATGGGGTGGCCGTTTTCTACTCCACCGGGACCGGGGAATTTCAGTTCTAAAGAAAATCTACCTATAGGTACTCCATCTGGTTAGGTACTTAACTAAACGCAAACAATCTTGATTTGTTTTTTTTAATAAGTTTTTTTTTAAAACTCAGTTTATTCTTATGTTTCTGTTTAGAAACTCATTTAAAAGACAAAAAGTCGAAATCGAACCACTATTTAGCCAGTTAGCCTAGTTTATTTGTTTAATACCTATGTATTTTAATAAAAGTCGATACAAGATTGTTTACTTTTAGTTAAATAGGTACCTAATCAATTGGAGTATAGGCTCTTTACACACACAATTATTATATTAACGTGAAATCAGTTCTGTCGAAAAAAACACCTTGAGTTACCATCTCCACTTTTATTCAATCAATTAGCCTTTTGGAAATTGGAAGAAAATGAAATAGGTACTTGGAAATATGTAAGTAAGAATAAAATTATACTCATGTTTGAAATAAATTATATAAAATAGAGTTAAACAAACACAATCATTACAAATGTGTCTACAAATTGAGTTGGTTTCAGTAGGGTGGTTGGTTGGCATAAAAAGAACATATTTAATATCATGTGTAAACAAATATAAGTTATACGAGTATGTAGAGGTAAATTTGACGTTCTTGTAATGAAATAATTATTTCAAAAGAAGAGCCAATATTTACTTTACAGGTATTTATGACAGTTTCATAATTTGGAGCACTTTAATAAGTTTCATTTTAAATTTACGGAGATTGACTCCGCGGTATTGTATGTCGTGGCAATGGGTGTAAGTGTAAGGGTTTATCAATTAAAACCAATATCCAATACAAATATCTATAAAAAAAATGTCAATTAGAAGGGAAAGGGGGGACAGCACGCAAGGAGTACGTTTTATCTCTATCTAACATACCTTTCTGGTGTGTGGTGGATCCATAGAAAACCAAGAGAACATCTTTGAAAACTTCGTTAAAAAGTATTAAGATCCAAGTTCTAATAAAAATAGTTATTTAATTAGAACTGTTCATTTTGTTACTGTCTGTCGGACAGCTAATGTATTTGCTTTTACGCTCAATGCCTTAGGCATCACTAAGGTCTTCGGCGACTAAGTGACCTAGATACTTAAAAGCTTGTGAGTTACCTACTTTAGTGAATCGCAGAAGCTTCACTTAATGCATATAGGAGTAAAATTAAAACAACAACCATAATACAACATTAGCTACTACAATACAGCAGAATTTACTAAGAAGTTATAATATAAACCTTTTAATGCATGTTTCATTGACTATTTACTCGAATACTTCCCTTTCCTAGAATTTAATATGCTATCTATAAATGTGTAATATTTTATGTGTGAGTCAGATGTGTCAGTCAGAGGAGTAATATGTATTTTGCAGCATAACGTTCTAAGGCATAAAACATCTACCATAATTATATGAGTTTTTACACTCAATCCTAGCAATATTTAAAATTTATTGATTTTCATATTTAAGTCTAAGTAAGTAGGTACATTATTAAATTTGTTTTAAACATCATGAAGTACATCGCCAGTTAACCAACTTTATCTATTTTCTACTGATTTTATTTTATTCACGTCAATCTAGATACGAATACTTCATATCGAAATTATCATTGACTAGGCACTTGTATCATTATTTCTAAAAAATATAAAACCAACTCCCGTCATAAAAAAACTTCCAAAACACACACAGGCACATCAATCTTTTTACACCCCGTCGTTTTTTGCTAGTCGGGGGTTAAAAAATATCGACTTTCATGTTATACACCACCGCTTATGTAACAAAATACTCCATGAATCGTGACTTCTAACCTGTCTATGCTAGCACACACTCGGTGCTCAATCGTTAACGTGACGTAGGGTGGAGAAAATGCCTCGTGTATAAATAACCCTCAGATATTCCTACCGGTGAATATTCAGAAAATCCTAATATCAAGATTTTCCATCTCATAAGGATTTTGGTACGGGTATTAGGTCCCTTTCTGGAACACCTTTGATATCGAATATCAATACTTTTTTTTTGATAGAATTTATTTAGGGCTCTAAAAACATATCTAAGCTACAGCTAACCTTGTAAACTTGTCTATACTAGCAATATCCTTCCGGTACTAGTCTGTGCGATTTAAATTTTAGGATAATAATATGTGTACTTTTAGTTTCGCTTAGTTTAATTAAGCTGAATTAATTAATTGAAAAACTAAATTAATACTGAGTACAGTATTAATTTAGTTTTTCAATTCTTAGTGTTTGAATTTGCGTAACTAATTCAAACTACGTGATCTGATGCTAACCTAGGGTTATTGATCAAAGCTTTATCAAAATGGTTTTGCAAGTTGCTACAACTTGTGGTATAGTGTGCTTACCTTATAAAACTGGCAATATCTCAGGTATTTTAAGCAATCATAGGCTATGGTATCCGCTTATAATCACATTGAATGTGTAATGTTTAATTAATTATAGTACCTATAATTTTGTGCCGCATAATTTGCTAAAAATATTGTTCCTTCTCAGTCCCTTACTATAGCCTACTCCCGTACTACATCACTCGCGAAATAGAATATTGATACGTCTATATTTTCAAAGGCAATATAAGTACTCGTAGTATGACGTAACTTCATGGAAGGAAAAATATACGACTCAGTACAAAATCCAAGGCGTGTCTCAGTAACTTACCAAGTTAGTTGGAGCATTTCCTCTGTAAGGGACTGTTTGGGTTCAAATCCCCTCTAGGATTTTGACTTTTTCAAAATATTATAACTGACGCCATACGGCCAGATTTATTGCAAAAATAGTGAAAAATTAGGCTGATCGACACATCAAATGAACTATGTAATCGTAGCCACAGTGGACATAATATGTTGGAAATTATATGTAAAAAATAAATAGGTACCAAGAAGTTTATCTACGAGATCATAATCATAAAATATTAATTCCAACAGTATTTCAGGCTTGTATTATTATTATAGCTCTTAAAAACACCCATTAAATAAATTAAGATTCTCAAATTGTTAATATTATTATATAATTATATAATTGTAAAGTGGTCGTGTCTGTACATTGGAGATATTTAAAAAAAATACTTTGGTTTTGTTATGTTAACGATGAACACGAAAATATATTTTTTGAATTTCCTGTCTGTTTGTCTGTTTGTCCGCGATGGACGCAAAAACTACTGGACGGATTTTGATGCGGTTTTTTTTTGTTAGAAAGGGCTTACTCAGACTTAAAATCTAACGTTTGTTTGATCGCAATCAGTTTAGTAGAACCGAAGATATGAGCAAAGGTTGCGTTAACCGAGATGCACGCGGGCGGAGCCGCGGGTGGAAGGCTAGTTGTTAATAAAATCTTACCAAAAGGTTAAGAATGGAAACATCAACAAAGAAAATGAACATCTGATGTTACCCACATCAAAATACAATTACCCTATTAAATCGAATAAAATAATAGTTAAACTGACCGCGAAATGACTCACTGTGTTATTTAACATGCTAATTAACTTTAAACAAATATTATTTTGCACTGATTGGAACTGAAACAATTGAAATAATTGGTGAACCGAACCCGATCAAATATCGCATTTAACACACATTACATTTATGGGTCCATATTGGCTCACATAAAATTCTAAATCCTATTCTTTGTCTTACTACCGGTCTGTACTCATAATAATCACTCTTTATAATTTTTATTTTCATATCTTTTTTATTCATACATTTTTATTACTACCAACAGAGCTCATAACCGTTAGTGATCATATATTTTTTTATTAATACTTTACTTTACTACCAAGTTACTACCAAGACCAGTTTGCAATTATATTTTTTTATTCAGATCTTTTTTCTTCATAACATTCAATGATCAAATAATTAATAATGTTGTTATTGTAAGTATAACATACATTTATCATAATTTTTGTATTAATAAAGGCAATACTAAGAAAATATTTTAAATCATAATATATCATTTTTCATAATAGGAAATATAAAAATTTATTTTAATGGGAATTTACTTTTATGCCAGGATTGTAGTAAGTGAAAAGATGAAAGGGGAATGGTGTGAATGTAATCTACATGTTATAGTCATCCTTACTCCAACGTTAAATCGTTTTCTACTATCATTTTATCTAGTAACGTCAGTAAATCATTACTATCATCACCCTATCATTATCTATCATTTACATTCCAACGTAATCGAATAGGAACATTGATTACATTCAGTTGTTGTGTTTAGAAAGGATCTTGATCAGAGTCACGTTTCTGTGAAAAGTGCGGCCCCCTAATTACAACGTCAGCTGTAAACGAAATGTGTACCGTAATGTGATAAATAGGTACACAATTATGTCCGTTCAAACGGGTTCGGTTGGCACAATCATGGCGAAATTTATAAATTAACTGCATTGTAAAGCAGTTATTGTTTATATTCGTTTATACAGATTTATTGTCTGATAGTTAATATATCAGAATTGCAATATTTACAGTAAATTTACAGTTTGTTGTTGGTACTTATTTCTTCATCTTAGCGTTGATTCCAGTTGCATCCGAAGCTTTCACCTCCGAGTCTGGGGTCCGCTTTTTCCAGTCTTATTGCGAGTTTGACTGAACTATTAATGGATTGACTAATTATGATTTTTTTCGAAGCATTATAGTTAGACCAGTTGTTTTACTTTTTAAGGCCCCAACTACGTTTGAAAACTGGGACTGATGGCTTAACGTGCTACCCCAGGCACGATCAAACCTATGCAAATACCCATATTCATGCATAAAAATATTTGCACTGAGTTTGTACTTTTTATTTAGCCTAGCTGATCCACCACCACGGTAAAATAATCTGCGCCAGACGTTTGTATGTACCTATATCAAAAGAGGTTTCGGTTGGCAGATTGTGTTGGTTTGGACCTTCATCGAGCCCCATATACCCTGCCGCACAAAACAATAAAGCCATTATCAATTAATACTAAATATTTCAGTTACGAAATTGATGCTGGCAATTTTCGCCAATCTTGTAACATTTTCAACCATTCATTAAAACCGTTTTTGATCGCGGGCGCTACTCAAACACATATTAAATGAAGGTATACATTTCGGTGTGCCGAATTGTGGCATAATAACGTTTCCATCATGGTGGTATAATGTTTTAAATGCAGGGTCATATTTAATTTAAACGTCCTGTTTTCATGTCGGTGGTTCTATAACGGGTGGCGTGAAGGCTTAACTTATTACAAGGGTTCGTGTTCTGGTAAAAATATTAGAAGATAGAAAAACCTTAAGATTTTTTTTGTGTGACATTTTGTAGCAATTTGTATGCAAATTTATGCTATAAAATTTGTATTGGAAACCTTCAGAACGGGAGTCCGGGCAATGTTATGACAACAAGGGTAACGTAGGACATATCCAGGTAAGTTTGTAGACAAAGTACAAAATTGACAAAAATATTTCTTAAGAAGCTACTCGTAACAATATAAGAAGTTACAAATAAGGTCAACTTAGCGGCATTCCTGATTGCATCCGTGATTTTCTCTTTCTCCTTTTAGTTTGGCCTACATAGCTTTAATAGGAGTGACTGTGACCAATAATTTCTGAATTCCGAGAGAATTCTACGCCAGACTCTCATCCATCTATCTTCATCATCCGCAACTTCAAGATGATACACCGGCGTATCATCTTGAAGTTGCGGTTTATTTGGCCCCGTAGGTGTTGATAGAGCTTCATACACTCCAACTTACAAAGAAACCCAACCAACACAATAAAAAAAACCAACCTTCTTCCTCTGCCGCACGATAAGGACAAATGTATAGGATTTGACATTTTTGACATTCGTTGACGCCTGTCATATACGTCAAATCCCATACATTTGCAACGAACTGCCACTTGTCTAGAGGGGCTGGAATGTTCTGCCAGCGCATGTGTCTTCCTCTTACAGTCCCAGGGTCTTCAAGCGGGGTGTGAAAAATCAAACATCAAACCATCAAGGTATGGACCACCATTCTATAGCATCAGAAATGGTGGCCCGTATCTTCTGTTGTTTTTACCATCTAGCGTGGTGTCGTGGGATCAAATATTAAAAAAAAGATATTTTCCAGTAACGAACTGTACAAACCTGAAAAAAAAAATGCTATACATACTATTGTGTTTCTTGGAGGGCGTCATTAAGCTCTTGATCTCAGACTGTGTTCCCAGTATAGTGAAAGAAAACGTTTCTTATTGCATTCATTAGAAATAACGAACCGATGCTTCCTCAGTTTCCCGCTAGGGTTTTTATATTTTGTTTTGATCTGACTCATTGTATTGTATAACAATATACAAAATATACAAAAGAAACCACAAGCTTTGGAACTTTTATACATGAATGTGACACAGTTGTTTATTAAGAAAAGATCCAGATTAATTTCACTAGTGCCTTCTTTAAACACTATTGATTTGTTATAATTAGTTATATTAACTATTAAGGTACTTACAATCTGATAATAATTTAGCTATACAGGGCAGTACATAAATATAAATAATATTTATTATTACACGGTTGCTATTTATCCACTTGGCATTTATTTTCAATTTCACTTTATCCACAAAAACTGAAGTAGACTCATCTCCTATTCGTATACCCGCAGTCATCCCGCAGCACTTTTTGCGATCCATCCTAACCAAAGTGTTTAATCTTCGCTAAGACAACGCCACTATTTCTCATTCGTTACTGTTAAAGCGTACAAAGTACGGCATTTGCCGCAGCATTTTGTAGCTTTAAACACCTAAACTTTTTTGTAGTTTGCTGTAAAATTGAGATGGAACCTAAGTCCGCACTTTGCCCATAGGTCGGTAAATAAATGTTTAAATGTCTGCCACCCGGCGACATCAATTTACATTTGAAATGCGAGGGTCATTGGCTTTTATTACTTTTTCTGGTGAAGGTAGGCGTAGATGACCCCCACGGATTAATCTATTATTTATTTTACAAAATGTTATTTTTTAAATTTATTGTTAGAAAATGTAGATATAGAGACGTGAATACAATAATATGTCTTTAAGTTGTGTATTTACTCTTTTATAAAACTTTAGATAGGTATAAGAGAAAATTTGAAATTTAGTAACTTAATGTCCTATTTTTGTTATTAGGAATAAAATTTATGTAGTTAATAAATAAATAAAAATTCGTTCATTGCCAAATATTATGTAATAATGTTATCATACTATGACCTCACAGTGGGCAAAGCCTGTGGGTGCCAAATACGAATAATACGATTAACGTGAAACATTGTTTGCTTGGGCGATGTCAGAGATTTTCGGGTTTTGCAAATAAGAAAATTTAATCTGTTATGACTTATATTATGACTCCAATAAAATTAAATGCGGTAGAAAATATCCAATACCTCTAGTCAACTTCTGACAAACAGCACTGCTGGACTTAATCGGAGTACCCATTTTATGCAGAATGTTGTTGTGATTTAGTAATTTTCATCGCAGGAAATTTCTAGCTGAAAATTGCGACTTTGTGCGCAGTGCAAAGTGAGAGAGCCTTTCACTTTGTTCAGTGCTTCCTGCGATAAGGCAATATACACAAAGTAGATTGAGGTAAAGGAAATGCCAGAGGACTAGGATTGACGGATGCAAAAATTTCACTCTCAACTAACAATTTTTTTAGGCTTTGCCAGGAAAATGTTCTTTAGTTATATGTCATATTTTTTTAGTTTGTATTTATGTAGATTTTATCAGGATTTAATGAAAATAAGAATAATTTGAATCCTTTACTTTTATAAAAGTCGTTATTAAATCATATTCTGAAAGTTATGGTAAACGCTAGTTTATATTAATTAGATTGTTGTCATACTAAGGTAGGTGTTTGCTAAATTTTCTTTATATTCCGCTGTTTTTTTTATATTCCCTTACCGTTTAAGAAACTTGTAGGTATGTATGTACAATGCATGACCCACAAAAATATATTATGTCAGATTTATACACATAAATAGACATTATAACGTAAACGTATCGAAAGAACGGAGCGTTGCAACTGGCAAGCTTTAAGGCGGCCACCCACTTACAGTCTGCCTGCAGTTTTTCGTCTGTCCGGCGCACAGTGGTTCGAAATTTGAGCTCCATTGACATAGAAACTTAAAGTGAGGAAATTAAAAAAAAATTGTAATGGCTCTGGCATACCTCGCTATATGTCATATTAACGTATGAATGGTATAAGTAGCTCCACGCGTGAGAAAAAAAAGTTTTGTGTTTTTTTTTGTATGGGAGAAAACACTTAAAGTGCTTTTTCTTTCAACTGAATGGAACTGAAGGGTTGGTGCTCACACCAGCTATTGTACCACACACGGCGATCAAGATGACATCAAATTCACGCACCTTTACGCACCACTCCGCACGTAGTAAAATTTTGAAATATTGAATTTTCGATATGTGATTTTTCAAATCTTTGACGTAGTTAAATGTAGTTGCCGGTCCATTTACTTATAATGTCATTAGTTTTTAGCCTATTAGTGACTTTTAGGATGACAGTAATTAAAAATAATATTGATTATACGCATAAGTTTTTTACAAAATTGCATTCCGAGAGCTAAGTAGCTCATTTGTTAATCACCGCGATTATGGTTGTTTATGATTAAATATGATTGACGTGAGATTAACCAATTAGGTTCTGGCATCTCGCTTTATGTCATATTAACGTATGAATGGTATAAGTAGCCCCACATTAGTAGACCGACATTGTCCGGTTGTCGCTCGATAAACTGTTAGTGGGTGGCCACCTTTACACACACACAGGTTCACAGTAGGCAAACAGCCAATCGTAATGCTCCATTCTGTCGATGCATTTACGTTACTAATTCGAATATTTTTCGTGTTGGGGGCACTGAGAGCTATGATAATTAAATAACCCATCTTTATTGGTGAACAAAACTTTATTGTGAAAAAATAATTACAAGTTCAAAATAATACTAAATTAAATTAACACTACACACTATTATTACTGAAATAAACTAAATTAAATAAATAAAATATTTACATGCATAATGCGTCGTGAAATTCCTCCACATCGTCACCGACCGGTAATGTTCCCAGAAGGCTGGCAGCATTGCCACGTTGAATGGCAATGCTTATTCTCTGTGCAAGATAATAACCAGCCTTCTGGTCAGGCGTAACGTCTTTATTGGTTAGACTAGTTCAAGAGTAAGATTCAAAGTAAACTTGCTATCTTGAATGAACTTAAGGGTTAAGAAAATAGATTAAAGACACATAAAATTCACAAGAAACCCTTGAATCCTCGCCATTTCATTCAATTCTTGACTGAAAAACTTTCGGATAAAACTACTTATTTTCGCTCCATTTTTCATTTCTAGGATGAATCGAAATTTTATTGAAAGTTTTCAACAACCTGCTTTCATTTCGCGCTACGTAAAATTACTCACAGATTTTACACTCAATAAACCTGAAAACTAATCATTACTATAGGTGAGTGGAAGATAGTCCCTAGGGAGATGAAATGCCGACCTGGATAGCTAGCTGGAATAAACTGGATCTGACAAAGAACTACAACTACCAATATAGAAGCAATTATTAAAAACAAATAACCCGACTGATACTAAAAAGATCGAAACAAGCTTGATAGCAGGCGGTACCCATTAATTTCCATCCGGTTTGTGATTTGTAAATGGGTACCGCCTGCTAACAAGCTTGTTTCGAACTTTTTAGTATCAGTCATGTGGGAAAATACTATATAACTACCTAGTAATAGACATTTAATATTTGCACGCCACAAATGGCAGAATATGTTGTATACTCCTAATTACCCCAACACCTGTAACCTACCATATTCTCGGAAATAAAAAAGTTCTTATTCCTTTGTAAGTAAATAAAATAGCTACATGCCTGTAGCAAAATGCGAAAAGTATAAGACTAAACAAACAACTTCATTATGACGTAACAAACAAAATTATCCAGTCCAATTAACTGAACAATCTGACAGAACATTCTGGAAATAAATAGTTACATCAATTTACACAAGCACCGATCACGAATTACAAAACGAGAAGCGATGAAAGCAAGCAGATAGTTGCATTTTTATCTTCAGAGCTCAGACCAGCTATGCAAACGACTTTAAGCTGAGAAAATGGGATGTTTTTATCTAAGGCAGATGCTTCTGAACTTAACCACTATTTGGTTTACAATTTAGTATGCAAATTGTGGACTTGGCATTTGTAAGTACTCAGAGGCAAATTAAAGGCGGCGCTTCATAAAATCTTTGAAGCCGTATATTGCATTAGAAAGAAAATTAAAGTCTTGCCTCCGCTTACTCGCTGAGCTACGAATTAAATCGTTCTGAATATTCAAATGTATTTTGTGATTAGCGAACATACATTTTAGGTGCGTGTAAAGTAATACATGAATGTAGTCGCCTAATTGGTGATGAGCTATTTTGTTTTAAAGGCTAATATAGAAATCTAGAATTAAATTTTCAACATTTTAATAACCTGTGTGGCATGGTGGTAAATTGATTGCTTTGACAATTCAAACAATCGATATTGGTTAGTGCAAACATTTCTTTTCTTGTATGTATTTGAATCTATCTGGATCGTGTAGTAATGAGAACAATTTATCTTAGTATGTTAAACCTGTATTGCGTTAGCTTTATTTATTTTGGGTATGACCATAGTAGTGTTTTACACATATACCTACAGCACACGATTGTTAAAGGCTTCCCCTTTGAAAAGTGAAAAAGAAAATTTAATAAGTACATGAAATATAATCATAAACGAGTTACGCACTTAGTTTATCTTCTACTCGCTTCATAACATACGGTGGAAGTATTTTATTATGAAACGTAAAACTTTAACAGACACTTCATTTTCTTAATTTTATGTCTAGCTAAAAATATGGTAATCTAAATTTTAGACTTTTGTTGTTCACAAACGTTACAAGTAGTTTAAGAACTGGAAACTAGCCAGGATACTTGACGCATTTTGGCTAGTTTCCAATTTGTAACTACTTTAAAATTAAGTTTTAAGTTAACTTTCATACGATTAGTTACATAATGAGCAATTATAAAACTATGTATGTAGTAAACTCAGACTAAAATAATAATATAGACGGAACGGGAACTTGCGAGTGAAGCCGCCTAAAGTAATGCTAATTTCATTCGCACTCGTGCGTGTATACAAAGAGTGTGATTGAAATGGTACTACTTTAGTTCCATCTATGTTATTCTTTAAAACTGAGGTAATTAAGCATGAAATGGTTTCTCATAATAAGAAATAAAATGTAATTTCAACGTCTATGAGATAATTACTAATTTATTGCCATAAAACACTTTGTAAGAAGTTTTCTTTCTCCAAATTTAAAAAGTTAAATAGAAGTTAAATAGAACGGAGACCGCTTATATAGTTTTCATTTTAAATTAATGTTTAGAAATTTATGAAGTGGGAATATAATTCCAAACCAAAGGCCGTGTAAGTTTTAAATTAATGTTTTAGCCATCCATCCATTAGGTGACATTGCTTGTATCAGTCTGTCGTGACGTGGACTGGCTTCCTGGAAGACTGATCGCTGCTAATAATGAATCTTTTACAAAACCTTGTATGTTTGCTAAATATGCTTGCATGCTCACGTCCCTGTATTAACCCATATATGCCCACGGGGTCGATAATGACCCCAAATTCCTTTATGACTTCTAGGGCACACTGATAGCGTGCAGTTGCACTAAATTAGATTTTAATGCTATATTTTGTTAGATAGAAGAACTATTTTGAAACACAGCACAAATTCATATAAATATCTATTAATAATTCAAGAGACAAATGGGCTTGAAGTCTATATTTCTTTTTTTGTGATAAAAATTGGCGACTGAGTTCATTTAAATGTAATTGTTATTATTTAAATGATGTCATTTTACTAAATAAAATGGTTATTATACTAAATGAGATGTATGTTTTGAAGGTAAAAGTGTGTATTCTTGTGTACAATATACTTTACTATTAGCAATCAATTGATATATTTTTGTGGGTCGATAACGACCCCGTGGGCAGATATGATGCTTTACGTTCGTATTTTTCTTATTATAAGTTACAATACTTACTCTTTACTTATGTGATTTCTGATACCCTGCAACCATTTGATGACTTAATTGATATCCTGGGCATCGATACTTGCAAAATACACCAATTTAAAGGTACTATATCAGACAGTAACCCAGGTTCTCCAACGCAAAAAAGGCATAAAGTCATGACGATACAGACTTTGCTGAATATTTAGTTGTTTCTAGACGTAGTTTACAAATCTCTGAACCAATTTATGTGGTATTCAGCTCCAGTTTACGGCGATCACAACGCAACTGTCCTGATGTACAGTAAACTGATAGAATTATTGAGGCAACAACATTCACCGCTGAATGTGATGTACGTTTCTTCCTTGAATGTACAGCCGACTAGGCCTACGTTATGACAATAACGTAATTACACTGTTGCCAAATGATTTAAAGTGCACCCATCTATGTTTGATATGGCTAATAATTGATGTCGTTATCACCAAATATACTTCATTCAAATTATCATTATGAAAGAACGAGCGAAACACGTTCGAACCCCTTCAATTTATTTCAAAATCTTTACTTCAGAAGTGTGGGAATCCCAAATACTAGTCTGGTCTATTTCTAAATCCTACAACGCCACTTCTCAAATCATGAAAATTGATGATAGAAAACCTACAAGACGCATAGTCACTATCGCCTTCAGAAGCTATATGAGTACTCCCACTTATGTATCAATGAAAGTGAACCAATACGATTCTTTGAATTATTTTTATCGAAGATATCAGAGATGCAAGATGATGATGCAATGAGGCATGCAGTAGTTACTGTACAGAGATGTGAATTTTCAATTTTCTTTTTCTTTTATAATATTTTCTTACAGTTTCGAACTTTCCAAATATGAGATTTACTATTTTTTACATATGATAGGGGACAAATCTGCAATGTTTTTAACTCAAATATATGGGAAATAATCCTATAAAAGAAATAGTTACTTATTTGTATAATAACAATAATTTTATTCCTACCAACATGTAATAATACTTTAATTTTAACACACCTCAGTTCATGCTCATATGGTACTATATGTGCCCATGGGGTCGTTATCGACCCACTGAAAAAAACCTACTTCCCGAACTGAAAACCACAATTTACCTTTACAGCCCTTATTTATGATCATTTATTATCAACATAGCCGAAAATCTTCAAAATTCGTCTCAAAAAAAGTTCTGGGCATATATGGGTTAAAAGGTAGTGGAGAATTCATTAATCACGAGATTTAATAAGTCAATTTTACGTCATCACTCAAGTTTAATAATGGGAAGATGGATGCACAGGGTGGTGGAAACGACGCTTTAGATATTGAAATTAGTTGCAAGAGTCGGGATGAAATTTCAATTGAAATACTTCTTTTCTCTATTCCAGATTATTATTGATTCAACTTCCAAGTTAACGTAGCTTATAATCTATTATTCAACTGCTGAAAACATTGTAGCATTTGTAATTTTAATAAAAATCTGTTTTGACATATAAGTACACCTAACTGTTAGTTCGGTATAAGAATATCTGAAAATTCTTTCAATTTTCAATTCAATTCAATTTCAATTGTAGGTTTTACTTGCCAAGAAATATTTTTATCAGACTTTGTACTTTAAAGATTATACCCACTATAAATACGTTTATTCCCAGTAGTTCCTTTGCTAGTTCCTTTGAAGGGACTACTGGGACTTCTTTGTCCCTATAGTTCCTTCGAAGGAACTAAAGGAAATACTGAGACTACAAAGTTTCTTCAGTTCCTTTGGCAGTTCCTTTGAAGCTCTGAGTATTTAGTTTTTTCAAAAATACATATTATAATCATCAAATCAGGATATAAGATAGTAGGTACATAATCTATTTGATTCTTAAAATTACTTACGTGGGTCACGGGAATGGAATCTAACTTCCACGTGGATGGAGCCACGGAGCAGGTGCTGTATAATAATATAATTATGAAATGAAAAACAGCAGTCAGTAATAAAAATTATAGCATAAGATGTTGTGAAAATACCTTGCACCATCGTATATTTAGGATAATAGAAACATACAACCCAGAGACCCGAGATATAAATTTAGAAAAAATATACTTGAATTAAAAAGCCAAATGAATGAGCCCTGGGTACTTTTGTAACGACTCCTTTAGGCTATTGTCACTCAGGAATTGTAAGAAATTATTACAGCATTATTACTGTAATAGGTTTAATTTCCTTCTTCATTTGCATAAAGACCAAAAGTAACAAAAAATTCACTTGGTTTATATTCTTACATTGTTGATTCTAAAAAGTCCACCGAAATATATATTATGCGGACAAAAACCCGCCTTGTTACGTTTTGTTTATAAAGGTTATATTTCTTTTTCATTAAGTAGGTCTGATTAAGTAGGTAGTTCTGGCATATGTGATACAATTTTTTTTTATAAAGTACACATCAATTTGACTTCACCTCGCATAATGTTAAGCTGAAGGCAAAGTTTCGGGCAACGAAAGTCCAACACTAGTACATGTACGCGTTATATTGCTTTGCCATACGCTAACATAGCTTTTTTTACTTATAATCATGTAACAATTTGGCCTGTAACTATGTAAGTATGTTAATAAAAGATAAAAGATTTGAATTTGAGGTATACAAAGCCAATGTAGGTACTCGTATAATATACAAATAACATAATCTCTGCACCATCTTTGGTTGACTAGTAGAGAATGCCTTTTTTTATACCACTTAGTTGGCAGACAAGCACACGGCCCACCTGATGGGAAGCGGTTACCGAGGCCTATGGACGTATGCAACACCAGGGGCGTCACACTCGGGCTGCCGACCTTGAAGAAACCTTCTAATGCCCTTCTTGAAGAACCCCATATTGTAATCGCTTGGGAAAACCACCGCAGGGAGTTCCTTCCACAGCTTGAGTGTGCATGGGATGAAGTGCCTTTCAAACCGCACAGTGCGCACCGTTTCCGGACGCAATGTGTGATGATGAATTCCCTGCCTGTGGCGAGAGGTGCGATGATAGAATGTAGCTGTTGGCATCGTGTCAAACAGTTCTTCTGAGCACAAACCATTGTATAGACGGTAAAACACACCTACGGCATTAAGTCCACTTATGCACTTGCGCAGAAAGTTCAATTAAATAAAAAAAAACATATTATGATAATATTGAGGTCCTACCAATATCTTAGGGACCCAAGCCTACACATACTCAATGACGAAAAAAGCTCTAGCGCTGGTTTTCCTCCCGATTTCTTAGAAATCACTCCCGTATAAACCAAAATAAACGAAATAATTATTATTTTAAGTGAAATATCATGTTCCAATTCCATAATCCTAACTGTAATTATGGTTTGGCTGTATTATTAATTTCTCAATATCAGGGTAATTCAAATACAGTTCATTAACAAGCATTACTATTCTAGAAATCTTCGTTAAGCCCGTAATTTACTTATGCCTGTGTTAATTAACATTTAAGGCTGGCTGTACATCATCAGTCTGCGCAGTTATCAAGGACTCTCGTTCACTCGATTCTCGCTCAAATATAATTATAGGCACTATCTTTCCGTACATTATGACGTCGTTAGTGAAAATTAGCTTAGTGAATATCCACAGCATGAAAGTTAGTACAAATGAGTCAATCGCTTTGGCCGCGTACGAAATTCGTGTTGAAACTCAGTGTCATATAAGGAAAAAAAAGACATTGTATGGTAAGTGGTATCCTATGAAGATATTTTTTTCTTTTACCGTAACTGGTTACGAACTTACAGTTTCATACGCAGCTGAAGCGGAGTCAATTGTAACATTAGTTCTGATTGGACTATGCAGAAAGAGGGTGGCATATGATATTCTGATTTTCATAAAGTTTTCACTTTGAAGTCCAAGGTTCACTTTTGTCTTTATTGGAAACATAGTTTTTTTCGAGAGTGACTGCCATTTTATCTTTCAACCATGAGAAGAAAGACTGCTCCAGAGCTTCTACCAATTGTCAGTAGCTCCACTGACTTGCAGGTGTAGTTGACTAGGGCCTCAAGGAGGTTGATAGGACCCTGTACAGTACTACTACTCATAAAATGTATTTGAAACCAAGTACTCGTCACTTCACCTATCATAAAGCTAATTATACTTTGATCTGTCTTTATCTTGCTTACCGTTGTGCCTTGGAATCTTGTAACGAGGTAATATTACTCCCATACGAACTGTCAATAACCCATTATAGCTCTTAGGTCACAACGAACCTTTTGTTCTTGGCCATACACAATTCTCGGTCAAGCAATAAGGAAAAATTCAACACACCACTTTATCCCAACCGAGTTCAGCAAACTGTGAATGGTCATGAGACTTGTGACTTATTGAAACTAGTTATAATCAGCATTCTCTAGAGTATCTTAAAGAATATCGAAGCAGGGCATTTATTAAAACGCCCTATGTAACTACTGATTCTGTTCTTTTAACTGGAACTGACTAAAAGTGCATACAATTTTGGATTTTGAAATGCGAGGTAAGGTGAGTGATCCAATGAGGTAGTTTCAGTAAAATTAATATGATTGTTTTTTTTTCTACAATGATCAAAGATATTATATAAAAAGAAGTAGATATGTTATTGCGCGAAAATCGTGAAGATCCGAAAACGAGTCAATTGGAACGTTTGCCTCTAGTACCGCGTGCCGAGCGGCGCCGGTCGGACGTTGAGCGGAAGCATCAGTGACTTAAAAAAATAACGAAAATGCCATCGTATGTTTATAGACACTGCACGAACTATTACTCTAAAGTTAATACACCAAAAGTGTAGATGAATTAAAAATGTGTGTGTGTGAGTTCGGCACATTTTTCTACGTTGATTTGTAAGCATATGACATGTCTATGTTATGAAATGTCATTGTACAATGATGGTCTACTTTGTTAAAGATTTCAACCCTATTTATTAACCATCTCGCTTTTAGTACCTATTCAATATTGAAAGGAACCAGTGATCTAGTTCACGTCAGTGGATTTCACTAACTTTCAAGATCTTTCATAAGGAGCTCGCAGGCGTGCAGGTTATTATTTGCTATCAAAATGTTATATGAATTGGTTATTTTAACGGGTAGTTTGTAAATCCTGAGGTATATTGGCTGAAGTAGGTGAACGCACTTGAACTAACGACAGTACTAATTAATACTTGATTTTCGCTTCGTTGAATATAATTAAAAAGTATGAGTTCAGTATTTATTCCCCTATTAGTCTAAAATACTAAAGATAAATAAAGCATACTACATAGTGTACCTACTTTACTTTCTTACAAACGAAACAAACGAAAATGCACATTGTGTACACAAATATGTATAAAATAAATTTATACATACTGTAGAATTTCATCGTGGATGAAACACACTGTGACATATACAGCCAACTAGCTTAGTCAGCCGTTCAATTAACTACCTAGCAGTAGCGTAGGGTAAAAACTTTCAAAAGGGAAGTCGTTAGTACAATTTGAGTATAAATGTACACATCTCTAGCACGGCTTCCCTTTGCAGAGCAAGCCGGCAGGAATCGGGTTATAGGGACCCCTCGCCACTGCTACCTAGTCTGTTAACTAAACGGCGCCGTTCATATACAGTCTGCAGCCCAGCCCCCCTAGACAAGTGACAATTCGTTGCTCGGCGTATGATGGAATAGAATGACAAATGTATAGGATTTGACGATTTCGACATTCGTTGACGCCTGTCATATACGTCAAATCCCATACATTTGGCATTCTATTCCATCATACGCCGAACAACGAATTGCCACTTATCTAGAGGGGCAGGCAGTTAATTGAACGGCTGATTAAGCTAGTTGGATGCGACATATAGGTATATTTATCTTTACAGCCCCTATATTGTATCATTGTATCATAAACTTAAGTATAGATTGGGTCACAGTAAATGCCATACAATCAATATAGAGTAAGTTTTAGGACCCTTCAAATAAAGTTAAGACGTTGAGGTGGTCACTGAAATACGGCATCGTATAATCAACAGAACCGGTTTGTTTTGAACGTAAAAGGACTATTTTCTTAGATGGCGTAATGTTGTGTAAACATATAAAGAAAATAAGTGACTGTGAGAGAAATGTTAGCGGCAAGCGAGCCTTAATTTTGTGGGAATATCGTGAAGGAACCGTATCTCATAGAATATATGTACAAGATTACAGGAGGATACGGAATGCGTTCCCATAAAGATGATATTCGACTAAATTGGGACTGGTGGGAATTTTAACAAACGTACATTATATAAGCGCAAATGCACGTCAAATGTCTATTTGTACCTACAGACATTTTAAATTCATTTCGAATCAACTACATAAAATGACGACGTCACAATTCCAATTGATCGAGAAAAAAAGATGTGTAATACGTAAAGAAATATTATAATAGGTATATTTTCATAGTATTGATCAACCAACCGTAAGCTGCCAAGTCAGCTGCAGACGCATTTTCCATTTGATAATTATGATCTATTATATTACGTTTGCACAGTTTATATGACACTATGCCTCTGTCAGCACCTCTTAACAATCGTTAATTTCTCGCCAATCGTTTATTCGTTCATAATTATAACAATCTTTTAGAATTTCTATTGATTCCATTACTTAATCTTCTTTGTTGATAATAAATTATCATTTTTTTCTTTATATGGATAATCTTTCAGACATAGATAATGATTGAACATAAATAATGATTATTGAATCCCAATCCTGAGAAAGACTGTCACTTTTGTACAAATATTAGATATTTGTAGCAGTGGAACTGATTGCGTTATAATTATTAGTTTACTTGTTGTAAACCGTCAAGCAAATTAAATTAAACAAACAAATCAAAAGCGATGTATTACCATCTACATTTCGCAAACTACGTTTTTTGAATACGAGTAAAAATTCTACTTGCATAGTTTTGCTAGAGAAAAAAGTAGGTTAAAAACTTTGCAGGAACTGAAGTAATGAAGTTCTAACTATCTTTAACAATTTGTTAGCTGCATATTTCTTAACTGCAAAATAAAATGTTTATTTTGTAGCGAACCAGGTGGGTTCATATACTCATCTATACCGCTCAAAAGTGATGACATAGACCTGACAGTTATTTCCTGATATAGTATCAGCTTTCGACGCTCAACTCATGGTGATCTATTTCACAAGGGTTTTGTTCGAAGGGTTTTATACCATCAAAAATCCACCGTATAGTTTTAGTTGACATTATAAGTACCCTATAACTCTCGGGAGAATTCCGTCCAGCCATTAGGCCGTGGCCCCATGTCTACGGCGGCGTGGCACCGGTTGCCGTGTAACGGCACGGTGCCGTCGCCGTGACACGGTATGACGCCGTGCCGCACAACGGTACCGCAATTCGAGGTTCTATCTTAGTAAATAGTTCTTCAAAACTTGTTGTCGTAATTCTAAAAAAAATCACATTCACACATATTTTAGCGCTTCACATTTCCTTTTCAAATGACCTCCGTCTTGGTAGTAACTATTTATTAATCTGTGGTCTTGGTTCATTGTAAAAATATATGGATTTACCCAAAATTGCCTCTGTTTTTTTTTTCATTCGTCGCCTTAGTAACGAACAGGAGAACAATTCTTCGTGATCCATATCCAGATAACCACGTCCGAGTACAACAACTGCGAAATATCGACTGACAATTGCCCCCCCCGCGGCACACCGTCCGTGGCACCATGGTGCGGCACGGCGTCGTACCGTGTCACGGCGATGATAAGACAGAAAGATATAGGAAAAATTCAATATATGAAATAAAGAAATAAGTAACTAGTTTTATTTTGTCACATCACTACAAAAACAAACAGTGGATCTAACTTTGAAAAACGTCGTTTCAAAGTTGAAGCATCGGATTTGCTTTGAACTGTCACGCGAATCATCCTATAATGAACAGACTATAGTAATAAGTACGTTATGTTAAAATCTAAATTATCATATCATAAATCATAAAATCATAATCCATATTACATTATTTATATCACAGGATATCATTATTTTATTCATACAAATTTTAATGAAAATCTTTCACGTTTTGATGACAAAGTCACAACACTCACAAAAGGTGAACGACCCCAAATGTTATAATATCATTTGAATTATTTAATATTTATGTTTTGCAAATTACATTTCGCTTTCCAATGAATAAGAGAATTAATACGGAACAAACAAAGAATTCGGATGTATTGTTTGCAGGCAGTTGCCCGTGGGTCCGTCCGCGTAGTATACTGACCCCTTTCCCGCAACCCAAAGGAACCTTTACCCGGGATAAAAGTAGCCTATTCCATATTCCTGGAAAATTCATCAAAACTGCATTATCAAAATTCGTTAAAATCATTTAAATACTAGCTGATGCCAGCGACTTCATTCGCGTGGAATTCCGTACCCGTTCCTGTTCCCGCTTTTCCTCGGAATTTTTACACATTTTGTCACCGTTTAAACCTTTTCTGGACTACGATTAACATTTCAAAACTTAAATCAGCTATCAAACGATTAGTAATTTATTTTTATACATACAAGCGGCTGCCTGCGCGTGGAGTGTGTTTTACCACTTTACGGGTGAACTTTCGTAAAATACGTTCTTAGCGGATGTCTACACCCTATAAGGAACCTATCTGCCAAATTTCGAATTTGCAGGTGATACAGTTTCTGAGATTTCGTGATTTTCAGTGAGTGGTATTACACTTTTATATGGTATAGATAGAAGATTAAGGTTTATAAGGTATATAAATAACCATGACATTTAGGTATATCGCCATTCCAGCCCATAATATTTATTCTGTGGAACATAGGTTAGGTATAAATGTCTTATAAGGTATGTTATGTAATGTGTCATACAACGTATTTTGATGAAACTCTCTAAATTAATTTTAACCTAATATTATAAACATAACCTCTACCAAGTTAGTCCTATATCAAAATTATCGGACAATATCCTATTAAGCACACAATATCCAGCTTTGTTCAAAGTTTCCAATAATTTAGACTAATATACCTACGTAACGGATACTCGCCTAACCGAAAACAATTTAGGTACCTGATTCATTTAAGATTATATACCTGATATTCTACTTACCTTTGTACCCATTCCTGTGGTTACTAGCGATAATAAAACGAGACAAATATTTACAGTATTACGAGTATAGGTATTATCATAATGTTCTAAGCACAAATTAATGTCAATTTTTGAAAATTATTATCTGTGGTGGGACCAAGATTTTTAAGGTCCATACCAACTTCACCCGCAAACTGGAACTCGGCGCTTTACCGCAGGGCTTCCTCAGGTTGGTACGTAAAATGATAATCGCTCCCGTAAAAGCTAAGTAAACCAAAGTAGGAGAACAGACCCCAAAGCGCAAGCTATGGATGTAATACTCCGATGATGATGAACTATGAACACTTTAAAAATGTAGATATAAATAGGTAAAAAAGAATAACTTCGATCAGCCCCACTAGACAAGGTGGGTATTCGTTGGCCAGCGTATTGTAGAATAAGAAGAAGAATGTATGGGATTTGACGTATGCGACAATCGTCAATGCTTGTCATAAACGTCAAATCCCCCTATATTCGTCATTCTTTCATTTCAGAAGTCTATATCGAAATCTAAGGAATAAATTAAAATAAAAAAATTGATCGCATTTTCAAGGGTACTTTTTATTCTGAGTGTACTGATTTTAATAAACTCGACATAAAGGTAATAGACACTCGACATGAAGGGAATAGAAACGGGAAAAAAAACGTAGGCTCGACATACAGGTAATAAAAGCGAGACAAGGTTTTTGGCTCGACATAACGGGACTCGACATAAAGGGAACCATTCAACCAAGAATTAATAAAGACGCGAGTATAAATTAGTTTTATTTTGAATTTTTTCTTTCGATCCTTTTTTATCTGACTGTACTTTAGCATGCGCGCGAGATGACGACAAGAAAATAAAATAAAATTGAAAGTTGTCAACTCGCACCGGCTAGCGAGTTTCGGATTAGCGAGTTGATGAATGACCCTATTCTACAATACGCCGTTTAACGCCGGTCACTTGTCTAGGGCAGGTGATGCCCAAGGAGTACCCACACACAAAAAAAGTATTGTATTATTATCAAATTAGGAACGTCTATGAACTTTACTATTTAGGTCAACAACACTCGTTTAAAACAGTCTTGTGTTGGTGAACAAGCTATTGTATTCAGGCCAGTTGGCAGTAAGCAAGTATTTTTTCTTGAATTGTCCTGTTATTTCCTTTCCCACTCTACTAATAAGGACAATAAACTTCCACCTAGTCTTGTTAGCTCGAAATATATTGAGGGGGGAATGATTGCTTGCTTTATTGCTTAATCACGCTGATTGTGTGTCACTGCGTCCAGACGTCCTCAAATTAACTACACAATATTATTCTACGCATTTAGTACAGTCAGCGGCAAAATAAAAATTGTAAATAATGGTACAAAAGTTGTTTATTATAACATCAAATATTAAATAAAAGTTTAAACATATTTCAAAATTATCACGTTTGTTCATAAACTATTTTTTATTAAATCAGAAAATGAAACACGTTTAGTGCTAATCAAAATGACTTAATGGTTTAAAATTAAGAGATTCAGCGGAGAAAGAGAGAAATTAAGCACATACATTTATTTCACGAGTTCACATTTCGTAAAAACTTGCTGTAAATTTTATTGCAAATTTTCATTTTAATGTAGGTGAATAATGTTTTATTCCATTTGTCTTAAGAAGTTTGGTATTATAAAAAGTATCTTTATAGGAGCTTTATTTCAATTTACTTTTTTTTAATTAATTAATTATTACACTGTACTTAAATAGATTGCAGTTTTGCAATTTGCAATTGCTACTGCATCGGACTTCCAGTCGAGAGAACGCAGGTTCGAATCCCTTTCATTAGACCACCGAGAATCTGCTCTAGACATACAATTAGCTTAGTTATTAACCACCATTGTAAAAGCTTCGGTTACTAACATTCCTATGTAAAGAATTTTACATTATATCTTACTCGATACTTCTGTAATATTATGTTATATCCCCCTATTCAGTGACATAAGTGAGTCTGCAGCAAAAAGGGATACTTTTATGAGATATTGTAATGTATTCAGTGAGAAATAAAAGGCGATGAATGGCTGTAATCCTACAGGTGTGTTCTTACAATTTCTTATATAAGGAAGAAAATAAAGACTAAACTTATGTTTCTGACATCATTGTCTTGAGAATTCTTGTATCATACGAGTAAGCTTTTGAAGTTACTGAATTTTATGACACGAAGGTGAAAAACTTTTAATTCAAATTCATAAACTTAAAATTGATTCTGTTTTTTCTAATTTAAAAGTTAAGAAATTAATAACTATATTGAATTTAGGTGAGCTTTCATTTCAGATTTTTATTGTAATTTATGCAGTAGACAGCTGATTACTAAACTTTTAATATTTTAAATTACTGGCTGCTCCTTGGAGACTGATGAAAACAGGGATAAGAAAGTTTTAAATTATTTCAATAATAGTGGTTTAACCGACATCAATTGCATTAAGTCCTTTTTATTTTATCTGATAAATCCCATATTATGCAACGCTAGCTTTGTTCAAAGGTTGAATCCATGGGTTAATACTCTATATTTGACATATTTAGGGATATCATACACATATCTTCTTATGGCCGTGTTGGTCCATATCAGAAGATACATACCTACCATTTCAGTTGTTTACCATCTAGCGGGATGCAGTCAATTGACGGACCTAATATAAAAATCATATTTGATATTATATTCTGAAGAAAATATGAAACATAAACCCCCCTTTAATAATTATGTAACTGATGAAACATTAAAACAGTCTGGACGCGGTCATTGTGAGAGGCGAGATCTGTAGCAATGAACTGTGTTTGATTGATTGATGGATGTTGAAATATTCCAAATAATATTTTTACAACTATAATTGCGAAAGTTTGAATGAATGGACCGAGGTTTTTTCTCAATAAGTCAAAATGACAAAACGTATCTGGATGAGATTTAGCACAGAAATAGGTTATAGTCTGGAGTGATTCATAGGATACTTTTTATTCAAGGATTCACTTTTTGTTTTATTTCGTGACCCACATCAACCTCCTATGGTCACAAGAATGAAATCAGTAGTTCACGCGGGCAGAGCCGTAGGCAATACTTTATACCAAAATGTAATGTATACCCGATAATTATAAATTATGAGAAAGAAATTCAGAAACACAAATTTTTACTGCTTTCACAAACGAGACTTGAGTAAGAACAATCCAATTCTACAAACTAGCAATGCATCGTTACCTTGTCGTGTGAGTGTTATATAAACTGAAAGAAGATGAAATAGATTGTTAAAAGCAAACATTGCTACTTCTGAATGCAATTTGGCATTGTGCAATTGCATTTAGCCAGTCCATACAAAATTAGATTATATTTCGTGCAAGCAAATAGCAAAATTGTTGGAAAACTCGTACACAATTTTCTAAAACGTTTCGTGACTTCTATTTAACCTTTTCAATATAAGACTTTAAATGGAGGGTCCAAATGTTTGTAAAATGTTCTGTGTCAAGCTTAGATTAATTATAATAGCGGTCATGTTAAAGTCGGATGAAGAAATTAGATATGTTTTTTGTTTTGTGACGCATATCATTCATCACAAGCCATTTTAGTAATGTCTGTCCTAAAACATTAAACATCCAGAAACATGTTCGAGGGCAAACTTCAGCTCATATCAGACGGTTCACTCCATTGATAGTCACTGGAATAATAGCTTCATTTTTCTTTCAATGTATGTTCAGACGGCTTAGATGGGTTGAAATAGAATTGTAAAGTCATTTTTCTTTTCTTTCAGTATGTCGTCGAATGAAGTCGTGCGTCTTGGAATTAGTTTAAACGCAAGATAGAGAAAAATCAAAGTGACACATGACATTCGTTGGCTACAGGACTCGAGACAAAATGACCGAACCCGAATAATTGTTCAATCAGTGTAATATGTACAGACCTTTCATTTCTCGTTCAATCGGATGTACAATGAAAGATATTAGATGCCAAAAGTGAACCGATTCAACATAGTTGAATCGTTTCATTAGTGAATTCAATCGGCATTAATGATTCATTTTAGTTCAGTTTAGTGTCATTTTGAACGAAAAATTAAAAATGTGTGTGAAAAGTGAACCATCAGATATCAGCTCTACAGAAAGCCAGACCCAACAAGGTTACCTTTCAAGTAATTCACAAAGTATTTGCGTTAAGAATACAAGATACAATATTCTCACAGATATTCGGATCGAAGTACAATATGACAGTTTTCCAATAGACTGTACTGCTTCGTAGTCCTAGATTTTAGAGCCATCAGACCTACGTCATTTCAGTAAAGTTAAAACTATACGACTATTGTATTGTACTATAATTTACTTTACCTAATTCCTTAGAAAATAACACTACCGGTCTCTATTATATGTCGGATCGTTAAGGAAACGTTCTACAAAAGCGTTTCAGAGGGGCCTATGTGAATTATTCAAATATATTCATATGTCGGATGGAAAGCCATGAGACGTGTAAAGGTGTGCATATATTTACTACCGATTTCAGCACAATTTTGTTCATTTTACAGCACATTATGCATGCACGTATGTAGATTTTAATTTCTTTTTTTGAATATGGAAAAGGTTTAGTTACAGTATATTTTCCTTATAATCCTATAGTCACTCATTCACACCTTCTCATCCATATTTACCATAAAAAAACCGACATGGTCATTGAGGATTGAAGAAATCAAGAACATAATTATAACATTATGAATACAGGGGTGACCTAGAGAGAAACTAAAGAAAACTTATATTACTAACTTTAACTGCATACAAGGAGAACATGGTTTAAATACATAAATTCTTAAAAGTGGGTAGATAATAGTACAGACGACTTAATTAGGATATCACTGAAATACTTTTAAAGTCTACTCTCCTTGATGCAACTATAGGAAAAATTAAATTAAATCATCGCAACAGACACGCAAGCCGAAATTCACGGTAATAATTCCGTAATAAGAGTAAACGAAACAGATAGTCTGCATCTTAGGGGCCGTACTCGTTGACAAAAGGACAATGGATGAAAAAAATCTCCAGAATTTTTTCTTTCGCGTCATTTTCTCTCATAATAAGTATTCTTTTGAAGAGAATCACTGGCACAATGAGCACTGGCGTAAAACGTCACGATGAGACTTGATAATGTAAGTTGCCGCTTAGAGAGGCTTATTAAAATTGAATCACCCTCTCAAATGAAATTTCCACGTATCTCAAGTATTTGTTGAGTCAAGATACTTTTGGTTGAGATTATGGGTGGTTACGTTGATAGCTTTTGGGACTCTGGGGATGGTGATAAAGAGAATATTGATAACAATGTTACAGAACAGGATTTTAACAGTGAAAGATAAACAATTGCCTTAAAATTGTACTGTGTAGACGGAATGATTAAATTGAACTGGTAATTTATATTAAGAGGATACTTTGCAAAGAACAAATAAAGGGATACGACGAGATACGAGAATACGAAGACCGAATAAAAGAAAAGGTGAGTAAAGTAGTCAGAGCTCACTAGAGAGATTTTGTATTGTCAGTGGGAAGACCAAAGGCTTGTCCAGCTTGTCATCTGCGCTGACGGCACAGAATCTCGCTATTCTTACAGGGTCGGCAGCACGAGTATGACTCCCCTGGTGTTGCAGACGTCCATAGGCCATGGTAACCACTTTAACCACTTTCAGGTGTATCGTGTACTTGTCTGTTACCTAAGTGGTATAATAAAAAGAAAATGATTTTTGTCGTGTCTAACACAATTTTGGTTTGATTAAGATAGGAAAAAGCGAAATTCATTCAATTGTTTGCATCTGATCAATCAAAAATTAATGTTTAAAAATGATTTAGTGGGTTCATCATCAGTCATTGGTTGATTGGTTGATTTTACCGATACTTGTACGAACTATTATTTCCGATAGTTCGTTCTAGTATCGGTAGATTGCTCCCACCGCCGCCCCAAGACGTATGTATAGGAAAATTTGGATCATGTTCGGGCGAAGCTCGGTGGCTCAGTTGTCAGAGCATTCCCCCTGTAAGGAAAGATCGCGGGTTCGAGTCCCGCCTGAGCGTAATTACCCTTTTTCCTATCTTACTGATTAAATTTATTTCAATAATTTTGGTATTCACAATAACAGACATTAGTTACATAATATATCAATGGCTAGAGAAAACACTTACTATAACTTTATTGGGTCAGTAGATAGCGAGATACATCAAGTTAGGTGTCAATTGGCTGGTCAGTGTGAGTAAGATAGATGACGTATCAGAGCAGTGTAAGCGCTTGACTGGTTTTGCTTTAGTCATTCTTTTAACCTGTAACTAGGTCAGTAGATTTGTAAAATTCTTAAAATGCTCCTTAACTTGACAGTTCAAAAAAGTTGTGGAAAGAAAATAAAATTAAGTTTTAATATTGTTTTGCTTAAAGCTTAAAAGCTTAAGTGGAACAGGGGTAGAGCGTTCCATTGCTAAGTCAGAGTTGCGGGTTTGTTTTTCTCTTAGCGCAAATACATATATTAATTCCTGTGATCTGGGTGTTTCTATGTATGATATTATGTGTGTATTTACAAAAAACAGTACCTATAGAAGAAATAATAATGATAAATAAGACATTCTACACCGGCGGCGCTAACTAGAGCCAAAGGCAAGCATAGCCTAACTAGCTTGTCTTATGGATGCGAATATGCATATTTAGATTCATTTTCTTTTATAAAAACATACATAATAAACATAGGAACAGTCAGAGTAATGCATATTCAAATATTCATGCCTACAAATATTGACACTAAGCGTGAATTCAACCCGCGACCTCCGACTAAGCAGTCTACCGCTACACCACATAAGTCATCATAAATTATAATAAACACCTGAAAGTATTATACTAGGCCACCAATTCCATCAAGTAAAAGATTATATGTATCCAATACTGTAGGACTTTGCACTATCGACCATGACCACAAGCGACCTCATACAGAACTCAAATCGAATTCAAGACATGTTCCACAATTTGATTTATCTAGTAAAACGCAAGGACTTTGCACTATATTCACGATCGGGGTCTGAACGCACCATGATCCCGGAAAAGAATTTCTGACCTCATATATAATATGTTGAATAAAATAATAATACGTTTTATGCGGTACCAGAAATTTGTACAGTAATTCAACAGATAAAATCGGTTAGGTCTTTTTGCCTTGAATAAAGTACGTTTAATTGTGACTTTGGCTTGACCCCATTAAGCAAACCAATTCAAATATCCATACCCACAAAAGTCGTTTAATCTAAAAATCTGTTTCAATCCAAACCCTTCAGTGTATATTGATCCCGACTTGAATATTCAGCGTTGAGCCCAGGTCAATATTTTTTACACTCCAATTCGCATCCTCCTTTCTCTTTCGTGACTAAACTTACAAGCACCCTATAATATAACGTCTACAGTAAAATCATGCTCGCTAACCACGAGATGCCAAATTGCTTATCCTCTTTGGTTAATAGCTTGCTATCTCGGTAATAATAAGTACAATTTCTCATAAAAGTCATCATTTTCATGTTACAAAATGTACAACCTATCTGAACTAGTCTAAATAATTCTCGAAGTTACCTTTATAAAGTTTAATTGACAATATTTTACATCGAAATTAATAAATAATCATCTGAAAAAATAACGCGACGCCCTGCCCAGCCATCAACAACTGTCTAGAAAGCTGGGATACGGTTTAATAATTAGTTATAAGTATGCTAACAGTGTTACCTTCGTCTACAAAGTTGTAATCATACTAGAATTATAATAGAATAATTAAATTATTATTCCTATTGGTTGAAACATTTGTCAATTCTACGACGATCTATTTCTAGCCAAAAAGTAGCATTCATGTCATTCTTTGGAGCACAGAACATAGGCTGTCTCTGAACTTCAAAATGTAATGAAACACACCTGTCAGGTCTAGGCTTAACCGAAGCTTTGTCTGCACTGACAGTCGGTTTACGTATCGAAAGATTTTTGTAATATTTTTCGTGTACCAGCATAATCTCAATAGTACACTACTACACTAGTTTTATCCTTTATTTTGTTCACAAGAACATTCTATTTATCTCTGGTCCCATTTTTTCTGGCACAACAAATAAGATTCAAAAATAAATTATCAATCAATCAATTAGCCCATTGCAGTACACTGCTGGACATAGGCCTCTCCCGATATGCGCCACGTTTGCCGAAAAATAAAATTATCAATACCTATTTAAACAAATTAATGAAACATGCCATATCTCTATAACCTATATTGTGTTGCATACACTGTTACCATAACCATACTAAAATATTTTATTTCCATTCGAATGAGTAATGACAAAATAAAAGGGTGCCACAAAAATTTCCAGAGAGCTCGGAAGAACATGCGGGACTGCAGACTTTTTATTATTGCCAGCAAAATAATAATATGGTATTCAGCGAAACGACGAGATGTTCCAAAGCGTTTTTGTTGTAATACACTCCTCATCCTCTCCGTATTCTGCATCGTGGCTTAAGATTCAACAATGTCGCTTAATGTAAATGTTTATTGTTTTTTATTTATTTAAAGAAAGCGTGGGATGATTGCTTTTATTTAATCGTCGTACACGATTGTTACCCTTAAAATGAGATGAGAGCTATTTCTATGGTCTGGTACTTCATGGTTTTAAGCCAATTAGAAATATTAAAACTTAATTATTTATCAATTGTTCCTCGCATTGAAGTAGACCCTCTTGCTATGGGTTGATTGTCCGTTCAATTCTTTTCACACAATACGACTGAATCTCAGGTGTAAGGCCGCCCATTGTACTTTGAATCGTAACATTCTACCTACTTGTATTACCTACTGTAAATCTATTGGTGTACAATAAAGAATTATCTATCTATCTATCTACCTAAGTCGTTCAGTATAGACGCGTAGGCCCATTATTATTTATTTCTGGAGTCCCAAGCGTTCATAGGGCACGGTACCTAATAACAGTCAGATGGATTATTTGGACGAATGGATCGATGCGTATGCGATGCGATGCGGATGGACTCAGCCTCGTCAGTAACGTATATAGATCTGATTGAAATTTTCACAAAGACTAAGATTATAGTGTGGAATAGTAGTTATATACACTTATTGTACCACAGGAATAGGATGTAAATGGGATGTAATATACTGCCATACCTGTGGGTCACAGGATTGTCAGTATTTTACATCTTAGGGCTGATTCTGGTTGCATCTGCGGCTTTCACCTAGGAACCTGGGTTCTACTTTCCAACTTATTCCACCTACTATCATTGATACGTATGATATTCCTTACGACATCAACCCAGCAACTTTTGGGAGCCGGTGACAGCGGCACAATAGCTAATCAAACAATAATTCATCCACCGTTTTCTTCTTTCTCTATTCGTGGTGGATAAAGTTCCTAATTTGAATGGCAAAATCATTAATTCAGCCCTCGTACCGTGAACTTCAGTAGATTGATTATCTTAAATGAATACCTAACCCCGGACCTTGACATTACAATTCACGATCAAGTATCACATTGTCAAGTAAGTACCTACGTAGCGCCTGATTAACAAGCAGCTGCGTATTGTCTTTAAAATTGCTTTGTTGAATATTCATGTAAATTGAAATTAGATCTGATAGGATAGCTAAATACTTAACAAAGTTATTGAATAAGACGCTTGTATTTTTCCACAGATTTTTTTTTAACCAGACCGGTTTCGCCTTACGGCATTCTTTAAGCTCTCAAACTTTTGAGAATACAATTGCCATTAAGTGCTATAAACCTATAGTATTAACGGTCTTAATAAACTTAGTTTTACTATCGATTCAAAAAATCTGCTTGTTGGGTGGCTATGTATGTTTTTATTATGATAATCTATTACCTAGAGAAATTCCACACACACACTCACACACTATCACGAAATCTCAAAAACTATACCCTAGCCAACACATACAAACTTGAAATTTGTCAGGTAGGTCTATAGGGTGTAGACATCCGCTAAGAACAGATTTTACGAAATTTTACCCCCTAAGGTGGTAAAACGAACTCCACGCGTACGAAGACGCTGGTGGCCGCTACTTAATAATATTTTAGCTAGCAGGTATTCGCATTAATGAAACAAGAATAATATAAATCCACAGATTGTAGTATACCAATAAGAAGTCACTCGCTGATGAACGTCAAAATAAACCCATTATTTACCACGATTTCTCATTCACAATGCCATATATCTCCTTCATTGCGTTCCGGTTTAAATGGCAGCTAATTATCGAGGTACGCCAGTCAGTACATTAATTTATAGGCTCAATTTTGCAACATCCATTTCACGAAGTAACTGCAACAGCTAATGAGTAGCATTATTATGACCTCAACACTTTGATAACGACGACTGATGTGAAAAATGTGTTACGCGCTAATATTTGTGAAAATTATGGTTGATATATAATTTTGATGGCCAAAGTTGTATTTTTTATATTACGCATACTTACTTTTGCTTGCTATATCGTTATAATATGTTGCATAATGAATATATTTCATGATCTATATCTTTATAATCCAGCCAATATTTGTAGGTATTACTACCAAAAACCTTGACAGTATTTTTTCACTTCTTTGTTACTTAATTGTCAAATTGGTACGGAACCCGCCTTATAGTAAACGGTTGCCGTTGCTTTAAATTCAATGAATTTGAATGAATTCAATTCTGCAGGTCAGGTTAACTTCAATCCTGAAAATTTTGGCTATACACCCATTCTTTTTTGATTAATGAAAAAATATCTTCTTGTCTGTTTAGAATAATCTACTACAGAAAATTATACTCGTAGTAATCGGTTGTGTAAAACAGAACATTGGCGTCAACATTGGTTCTTTAACTTTTATGATTGATTGAAATGTTTCAGTTGGCTCTGAAAAAGGATTACTTGGCATGGTTCCCTAACAGACCAATCTTATCATTAATTGGGAGTTCATATTGATTCTTCTACTGCAGGAATATTTATGTTGATCGGATTTATAATTGATAGAAGGCATAATAACAAGTTATTTATATGATAGAGCAACATGGAATAGGCTATTTCTTTTAAATATTATATGGATAATGGATCCGTTGCCACAATTGAGGATAACCCCAATAAAACATTGAATACATAGTCTTAAAAAATAAAAAGTTGTACTAAGAATACAAATATAAAATATAATAAATTATAATTCGTAAATATCGCAGCGCACATATTTTCAATAAATTCTTTCAATATATTTAACGTTTATGATGATGAAAAAAGTGAATGTAGACTTTGGTTTCTATTTAAGAAAAAATATGGTATGCAAAAAATATTAAAGTAAGTTCAGCTAATATAATTTATAACTATAAATTATCTGTTCTTGATTTTAAAAAATTCAAAATTTAAATGTATACGGTACAATTCCAAAAATTGTTTTCACCGCTGGAAATGTGTGACGTAGAATTTAGAGTAACGATAAATTTGGCTCCACGAAGATTAAAAAGCTAAGCGGAGGCATTATTTTTCTCACGTAATTACTTTGTTGACCGAAATAAGGAAAAAGTACTTTTTTTCGTTACTTTATAATTCATGTACCACGAGGACTATCTGTTATCGATTGTTAAATCTTTACTAAGTGCTTATAAATATGCGCTTCCCTCCTCCTACAGTCCCGGGTCCTTTAAGCGGGGCGTGGAAAAGCATCTGATGAGGCCGTCAAGCTGAGTGCCACCATTGTAACATGGTACGTGTCTGTAATGGTGACCCTCTTTTCAGAGACTTTGACTTCAGCTTACCATCAGGCGAGGCGAAGTCAAATTGACGTGTCCTATATAAAAAAAAAGATTGAACTATTTGGGTTATAGGCTTAATAACTATATTACATTCTTAATAACGCTCTGGAATTACTAACTAAATAACCTATTTCGGAGACAAAAAGAATAGATACCTCTGTCAGTCAGATCCATTCAGCCGTTTGAGCGTGTTTGAGTAACGAACATTAAAATATGTTCACAACCTTTCACACTAATAATATTTTAGTAGGAAGTTGTTTCTAAAAGGAAATATTTATATCTTATAACAACATAATTATCTAGTACAATTCAACTGCCTCGGAGAATTTCTTCACTCTGAAATTATTGCTTTGGAGAAATTCTAAAAAAAAAGGATCACTTTCCACAGGCCCTTAAAAACTGCTTCCTAAGTTTTCTTCTATATCATAAATTCGACCAATTACCGGGGTAGGAAAGGGGCCATTTGTCACAGAGCAAAAAAAACCGGTGGCGGGATGCGACCCGTCAGTCCATCTGTCTGTTGTAGACCTTCATCAAATCCTTGTTGACTGACAGATCGTATATATACGAGTATAAGGTTGCAGCAGGGCAGTGAACCAAGGGCAAAAGCGTCGAGAGGATCTATTTTTTTTTCTTTAACATCTACTCATCATAACACTTGAATACCGTACTCAAATTTTATTTGGCTAATTTTGAAAGTGGCTCTCATGGTACTCAATGTAGATACATTAGGATACTTCGGTAAACTATCAAATGACTATTACTACGAGTAGAAAGCTATAACTGAGGATCTACTGAGTGAAAAGGTTTTGTTTCAAGGTAAGCGCGTTCGAGCATGCACCATACCATCACTCAGTTGTTGATGTGATAGTGATCAAACAGGTAAGTCAGTGATAAAATCTTTGAATTTTTCATGTAGTACAGTTATTCAAGAACCCATTTTTTCGGGAAACAGTAAACAAATCGTTTAATATTTCCTTAGTACTAGCTTTCAGCGTATTATATATTGATATGACTAAGAAAATGCAAGGATATATACCAGCATTTTTGAGTTTCATTTATAATGTTACTACCGAAATATCGAATACCTGAATCTTTCTGAGAATACAGTATGTATTCTCTGAACTGAGAATCGTTTAGATGGGGAGAGTTTTTCGCACGTATCGGTCCGAAAATCGAACGCGACGATCACTAGCAATAATCATTGTACTACTATAATATCAAAATGTTTATACACAGGCAGACAGAATTCTCGCCTACTATTATATGATACGAAATTGCAAGTGACATAATATTGCCTTTGTTTGACATTTGTCTATAATTGTTGCTTGAAAATTCTGTATAGACGGACACCACTAAAATTCAATTGCGTGGCAATTCTCGTCGGGCGTGGACGGACGAGAGGCTATTGTTCCTGCGAATGTTTAGACTAAGTCATTTATTTCTACCCTTTTGATAATCGTCTCTTGCAAGCGAGAAGCTCTCCACGTCTAAATGAGCCTTTATTTGCAAAATCCATAACACCAAATGAGGGCTTGTAAATGGCAACATCTTCATTAACCCGTTTTCCGAATTTCAGATGTGTTGGTAAGCGAACGTGATTTGATCAACAAAGCTCTTATTTTTTAAACTATGCCTATTTGTACGATTAACTTTGTTTGTAGCTTTTTATTGTATCGTTAAAGGTGTTATAACTTATAAATGGTATTTATTAATTTCCTTAAGTGTCACCGTTTTGATGTAAAACTAGCCTGCTGGTTATCCTTTGATGCAGCTTTCATATTCTGGGGTAAAAGTTAGAAATATTAAAAGTCTTATTGTAATTAAGTGTTCTCATATTAATTTACTTTAATTTATGGGACTTTTAGTTTTTACACCGTCTGCATTATGCTTCTAGGCAGAAGTTTGAAAAATGCAGCGCATAACTGAATTAACTTTATTAAATTTAAAAATGCTGATAGTGAGGGTAGATTATGGACGGGTGACTCAGTTAAATAAGAAAATAATTACTCTATTAAAAATGCTTCTTTAATACCAATTCTAAAACAGTCTCCAAATATATAATACAAGCAAGAGTTCAAAATAAGTTCCAACAAAAATAAATACACTTAAACGTGAAGCTACTCAGAATAGTCGTTTGACGCTGAGCCCGGTGCACAATCACAAATATAGATAGACCTAATTACCTTGGGATCGATTTTGTCCTCATTCTGTGCCATTTCCTTTGCTCTCTGTTAACATAGAACATTGAACTTTGTTTCAAACAAATTCAAATAGGAACCACACAAAAAGTAAATACTATTAGTATTGCGGTACCCTGTTTTCCTAAGGAAATTCTCAACTTTAAAGTTTGATATCAATGGTAATTGAGCTGTCGATTAACTTTCTAAACTTCCGGAAAACTAAATTAAACTTTAAGTTGGCACCTAAAATGTTCTTTATTATGAAATATCAATCAAAGTTACTCGTAATTATAACAAAGAGAAAGAAATGAATAGAAACTTGTGTTGTATAATTGCGAATCAATGATTGGATACCGTTGTGCCTAATGAATATTCATTGGGGCAAGAAAATTGAAGGCAATAAAATCTTATTTATGACAATAAGAAAGGATGCTTGAATCAGAAATCTCTTAATTTTTTTAGCTAAAGCTATAAGATGATGCAGCCATGAATAGTGTACGAAAGTTGACGGAAAATAAGACGCTATGAAAAAATGTTTATACCAAAATGAGTCGATGAGCTCTTCCATTAATCCCACCCTCTCCTTTCCTAGGTATATAAGACAACACGAGCAGGACTTAAATGCCACCCGCATACGGTGCAGAATATTCCATCAAGAACCCAGCGGTTCGGCGACTCCTTCTTCTGTCGCACCATTAAGACCTGGAATTCCTTACCAGTTCACGAGTTTCTCTCCTCCTACAGTCCCGGGTCCTTTAAGCGGGGCGTGAAAAAGCATCCGATGAGGCCGTCACGCTGAGTGCCACCATTTTAACATGGTACGTGTTTATAATGGTGACCCTCTTTTCGAAGACTGTGCCTTCAGGTTACCATCAGGCAAAACGAAGTCAAATTAACGAGTCCTATATAAAAAAAAATATCATGATCGTTTTCTGCCTTATGTTTTATAGGTATATTGAACACTTTTATTAGTAAGTTAACTAATAAATATAACTTAACTCAACGTTTTAAGAACGTCATACGTTGTGTTCGAGAGCTTCGAGAGTCATTCCAAAACAAAACTATTTAATAAAAACTTTTTACTTTCGAGAGTTTCATTAACTAAATTACAAAAGTTAGAGAAGTAAGTAATTCTTGTAATATTAATATTGATTCCTCGAAGAGTTAATATTAAATTGGACTCTATCTTGGTTCTCGTAATGACTTTACGTAAAATTGAGTACCAACCAAAATTATATGTGGCGTGGCTAGCGATCATCATTGCTAATGCAGTGAGGATTTAAGATAACATCGCTGATTCAAATTACCGTCAGTGAGTATTGCAGTATAGTCTTTTCAATGTTTACAATATCCTCTTAATGATTTTCTTAAAAGGTTTGATTCCGAAGGTGACGGCATAGGTACGACAACGGTAGACACACGCAGCAGATACGTGTAGTTCATTGCGGCTTCTCAATGGTCCTCTTTATCCGTATCGGAGATTACCAAGTAATGGGTACGCTGTGTCTGCTGCCAGTATCTGTAATTCTCGTATGCTTTCGTTCTGCGGTTGGCTACGGAATCATACCTTAAGAGATCTTTATTTTTAGTTAATAAAGTTTGTTATATGTCCAAACGTATTATCAGGATTGTCATAAAAAATAACGACTGAATTTATAAGGAGTAACAACATTTACTGGGTAACGGTCTTGTCGCATTTATATTTAAATGAACTTTATTGTGAGTCTGGAATACAAATTTGTGATCCCGACACCCGGCCGACACCAGAGTTATACAGCGTAATTACAAAATGCAAAGTTCAACTTCTACTTTTGTGTACCTACTTACTATAGCGTTTTAAAAGCAGGAATAAAGCGAATTTACTCAATAAGTAACCTTATACTGATGGCCGTTTCTTTTTCTTTTCTCGTTGATGTATCGATATTTAATAGAGCCGTCCACTATTCGATAGTAAATAGATAGTTGGCAGCTTAGTGTTCGGATTCGGTCTGTCGATCGAGAGGTTCCGGGTTTGAATCTTGTCCATGATACTACTTACGTAAACTCACAGGAAATTACTAGTGGGATTAGAGACAATACGAATCATATCAGTTACGAATAGGTACTCTTTTTGAAAAAGTGCCTGAATGGTCCGAAAGGGTAACTAGGCCATCAACCGGTTACGGCAAAAAACATTTTTGTAAAATGTGATTGTAGATACACTTTAAGTTCCTCTACGCAATACAAAAAGACGTAAGTATTAGTACTTCAAATAACTTATTTTCCGTACAGATTTCTCTACAGTTTTCTCTAATTGAACATCCGTCGTCGGTCATTAGACCCGGTGCCTTACCGTTGCAACTTCTCAATCTTGTCAGAATTTATTTTACGTTTATTTTCGCTTTCTTCGCAATGTCGTAAATGTCAATTAGATGAATTTTGGTACGAATGCGGGCTAAGTACAAATTAAATGCGTGCAAAATACAGTTTAGAAAGGGTTTTATGTAAATTGCGTCATATACTCGTATAACTATGTCATAAGTTTTTCCATAGATGTGTGCACTGTGCTGTGCACTCTGTGAAGGCATTATTGCATTATTGCAAATACAGTAAATCAAATGTTACTCAACACGTGAACATCTTCTTAAAGTTTAAGGTTATAATATATATTATGACTAAATTAGTGATAATAAATTACATCATTACATATTTTAAGATTATCAAACTTACTTAAGATTTTATCCTTATTTTACTTCATAACACTGAATTGCAAAATATATCCCTTATGAATATGCAAAGCACGTGGTTAAGACACTTAAATTTGCTCGTTATTCAGCAATTTACATACATAATAATATTGTTTTAATGAGAAAATACAGTGAAGTTTATCGCAAACCAAATCGTACGTTACATGTCGCTCATCTCGGATGACGTCATACACTGTTGTGTTCGATATACTGTATCCATACTAATATTATAAATGCGAAAGTAACTCTGTCTGTCTGTTACACTTTCACGCTTAAACGACCGATCCGATTTTGATAAAATTTGGTTCAGAGATAGATTTGACCGTGGGAAAGGACATAGGTTATGTTTGGTCACTGTAACCGAAACCACCCGGGCGGAGCTGCAGGCAACAGTATTGCATAAACCGTTCTTTTTTCATTTTATGCTTTGGAATATCTAGCACAAATTATTATTCGATGATTCATTGTTAAAATCGTTACTAAACCATGTTCATTTTGGGTTATGATTGAGTACCGAAATCACCGTTTAAGATCATCAACTTTGGTTCTAATTTACATAGGTCTATATTTGCACAGATACTATATAGAAGGTGAATGTAAACTTGAGCGTATAGTTGAAATTCTCTACATTGTGATGTCATTATCATATAATAAGTTCTGAATTTGGTTTGCAAGCAGACAGAACAACTGAAACAATAAGTACCTATGTCTTTTCATGAATAAAGATAGCTATGTCTATAGCCATAGGTAAATTCGACTAAGTTAAATTCCCTTCTAACTTTTTAATCCCCATGGAGCCAAATTTATGAGTAAGCATTGTGACTCTAAATTCTTCTTAACGCGCCTCCAGCAGCGAAAATATTTCTAAATTGTAAAATAGCATTGCTTGGGATCTATTTACTTTACAAAGTGTTTTACTGCCAGTTGCGAACAACTTGACTTCGAAATATTTTGTTTAACGGAGGTAAGTATAAAGCCAAATATTTATGGTCCTGCTGTATTGTACATATTAAATCTTAGCTAATCCGAAAAGTTTGCCGTCGAGTTTGGAGGTAGTTTGCGATACTTCTCATCTCCTGATGTGCGTTAAAGGTCAACGGTAAAAGGCAAAAAGTGCCCGTAGATTTTTACTACTAAATTTTGCGCCTCTACAAAAAGATTTATATTTCAAGATAATTTCAAATTTGGAGCATTACTTGGTGGTAAACATACCGAACAAAAGGTCGTTTTTAAAGAAAGTATTTGTGAAGAAAATTAATGTTTAATATAAGATCGAAATCTTAGCTTTGCGCTTCGAAGGCCGTCGTCGGATATTTTTGCATTAAGATGAGGATGCCGTAAATATTTTTTTAAAGTACAAACAATACTTATTTTTTACGGTAAGATACAAAATGTTGCTGGCCCACTTCGACACCCTTAAACAATTTTACATTTATTAATTCACAGTTCAATTTATGCAAGATTACGTAAGTGCTTACCGATTTTATTTTGCAAAATCTGTAAGTAAAAAGTTTGTTCTTATGGCGGGTTATACCTATTTACTAATTGACAGTAAATGTTAAGTATAATAATTATTATGTGAACGGTCACGCCTTTTTTTACAGGGTACGTAGAAACAACAGCTCGTCAATCTGCTTAGGTATATCCTTAGATACTTCACGAGCTTCCTCTACGATCATTCGATCTTTCAAGTGAGACAGACAGACAGACAGACAGACAGAGTTACTTTCGCATTTATAATATTAGTAGGGATTTCTTCAAAACCCTAAGTACAAGCCAATATTATCTGGTACATCGTAAGCAACTGACAAACTAACTAAAAAAAGAACGTCCAATATAAGGAAACAGCAATAATCAAGTTTCGTCTGCGGGCCTTCCTATAAACTGCAGGCGCCACCACCGCATTTGAGGCGCACTCTGAGCCAAGAGCCCTTGACCCGAAGTCCTTTGTCCGACGAGTACAGTTACTAAACCCTTCAACCCCATTTTATTGCTCAAACAAGTTTACTGGGACGACACTTGTTCTCTGTTTATTATGCTTGTAATTTTATATCGGGTGTACACTGATCATTTGTTGTTCTTGTAATTATTCCCTAAAAAAACACGCGCGATGTTATTCATATTGATTACACACTTGTACTTTTCCACGATGTTTAGTATTGAACCTGACCGATTTTGCCTTACGGAATTCTCATGTTCAATATCTGTAACAATAAGTTCCATCAAGTGCCATAGATCAACACTACGAGTATAAATAGTGATTTTACTGTTAGTATCATTTTGCAGTCATTAATTTAAATCATTAATTGCTTTGATAACGTCATTGGCATGTCTTGTGAAAAACATAATTCTTTACTGTTCATTTTATTTGATATTGACCAAATTTCACCGATGTTCATGCTCATAATTCATAAACATTTTAAACTCCCTCGCTTTGAATCTCTCGATAACAATCGAAACACATTACGTTGCTTAAGTACGTATCGGAAAGGCCATCGGGAGACACGGTAATAGAAACGGCTCGTTTAACTGTGCCCCGGACACTATTTTGTCACTAATAATGTCGGTTTAAGACCACTAAACACGGTCGTTAGGGGCAACTGGAGCATTAAAACTGTTCTGTTGCTTTGATATAGTAAAAGCAAGTTAGTGATCTGAAATGGACAATTTTAAATAAAATCAATAACGCCTATTTACGTTCGTCAGTTACCGCTGTTTACGGCTTATAGTTAGTTTTGTTCATCTACACTGATGTTATGCAAATTCTGTCCAAAAACCTATAAAATAGCTCATTCATTAAAGCATTCTTACAGGCGTTATTTTAATATTCTTATTTTATTGTTCATGATGACAGCTTGCTGCCTTCTTTTCTTCTTTTTCTTTATATTTTTTCACTATTTTATTTTATAATACACCCGTGGTCCCCACACCGGATGAGGGCCAGATCGAAAGATATGGCCCTGGGTCGGCCGGGGTGCGAGGGATATGGCCCTGGGTCGGCCGGGGTGCGAGGGATATGGCTACGACCATTTCACCTCCGGCAACCGAGGGCCCTCAGACGGCGAGAGTTTTAGTCGGTTCGAGTCCGACATAACCTCCTCCTCCAGTTCCCGAGGTATCCGTGGGGATTTTTGCACGATAAAAAAAAAGGTATAATGTATTACAAACGCAACCCAAAACCGATAAAATGTTGTGTCGAGCTTCAGTGCTTTGACTATTAATATAGACTATCGATGATATTCAGGACTATAAATAGTGATTAGTCTTGAATGGTAGGGATATTCGATATTCATTGTCAGTAAAATAAACCTTTAAATATTTTGACAGTATTCAACAAAAATATCAGAATTGTAAAAAAAAATGATAAGTCATCGAAATCTGCTGTCAAAAATGTGACAGATGGGAGCTATAAATGCTCACTGATGCATGGGTGGCTGTGATTTTTTGGGATTGATCGCATTTAATAAATCACATCACAAATACCCCTTTCAAAATGAAAAATACTAGGTGCAGCAGTATTCCTAAGTCCTGTAGTAATATCAGATATCAATATATTGATGCTTGGGTTAACGCCTTTAAAAAACCAGTCTCTGATGTATACTTGTACAATTTATACATAAAAACGATAGTATATTTTACATACATACATACAATCACGCCTTTATCCCGGAGGGTTAGGCAGAGGCGAATTAACACCCACATTTCACCAATTATTGTATTAGGTCCCACGTAATAGGGGGTGAGCCTAATGCCGTTTTCCGGGCACTATTGTTGGCTCGAGCCATGTATAGGCTGAGTCTGCGCTGTATATATCTGTCGCCTTGTATGACACCGCATGGGAGGAGATCGGTTGGCCCAATTTCTACTCTGCCGGGAACCACGCGGCCTGTTTTGTGTAGTATATTTTATTATATCGTTAATTACCAAATATACCCAATTCAGTAGGTAAATACGTAAATATGAGTATGTAATATAAGTCAACATAGCTGAGCCAGATTGGCATGCAGTGAAATGAGCGTTATTAAAAACTTGTATAACAATCCTTTATTCTCTTTTAACAATATAAGTTGAAATTCGGTAGTATTCCTTGTATTTTAAAATTTATTAATAGGTTATTGATTGATTAATATTGAATAGAACTACTTTTTTGTCGTTTATTCTTTTACCTTCTTATTCTATATTCCTACAAAAATTACTACTACTACTACAACTTACTATATTAGTGTTACTACATCACACTTACTCATCCGGTGTTCCGCTGCTCTTTTAAATAGTGACTGACTATTTTCGTTAAATATCTCAAGTATTTAAACCTTGTTACAGTGAAAATAAGAAAACCACTTACATAGAAATGAAAAAATGAAATACCCAAACAAAATGATAGTTACGGCGTTATGAGTCTCAATAGTGAAAAGTTACCTGCTAACCCTATGAACATTACAAAAACCATTTTCCTTAACTGTCTGTTACGGTATTATATGACAACAGAAACATACGTGGTATTTTTCTTTATTTCCGTTTATTTACCGTAAACCATGAGCGTGATATGAAAATATTATTATAACTTCTAGGGTCAATAATAACAAATGATTGGATGGTTAAGTCCCCGTTTTGTATGTGTTTTTTAAATTTTTGAATGAAAGCTTGTTCTAAAAAGATATTTATAATTTTATTTTTTTAATTAAATTTTGAAGCAATTTTATTTGCTTCCAAGTCGTACGTGTAGGAAATTGCAAATATTCCAGACGCGTCCAAGTAGCTCAGTATCAGTATTTCCTCTAGAACAAGGCTAGTAGTGGGTGCAATTTCCATCCTGGACTTGACCATTTCCCCATGTATAAATGTAGTAATTTTTCTGCTAATATACAATTCTTAAAATAGTATTTTAGCTTTTAGTTGCAGTTCATTTATTATGAATTCTATAAAATGAAATTTTACACCCTGTGAGTGTGCCTAAAAGTGTGTTTACATATTTTTAAAGCTGGATTCTACGTAACAACATATGAAAACATTCATATTATGAGTAGTCAAAATATCTTTCTGTTTAATCTACGCTTCTATAGTATTTCCTCGATATAGAATCTGGAACACATAGTTCAAGGTACTCGAAAAACTGAATCGACTGATAAATTATTACTCCAGTGCTCTGGAGTAGCAGGCATTTTGAATTCCAACAATATTGACAAAGACTTCTGAAAACAAAGGGCTTTTGAGACCCCCTTTTAATACATTTGGCAAGACGCCAAAACAACTAATGGAAGTCAATATTGTTTTTCCTGAACTAAACGGTGCTCTAAAAAGACTGAGGCTCTTTATTTTAATTGTGTTTTAATAAAAATTTACTGATTATTAAGTTCTCAATAAGGTTGTTAGCAAATCATTAATTTTTTTGCCATGCAGAAAGCTGCATGCACCCTTGAACTACATTCTGGAAATAGAGATATTATCATCTGGTAGTAGTGTGTTGGGTCTTCAGAATTTTGCTTTGGAATTATGAACGATACCTTCTAAAATTTACAATTTAATTGAAATAACAGATCGAGTGAAATAATTTTGCGAAAAATATCAGTTTATATTACATGGAATGAAAACGGTATGTAAATCTGTTCTATACGGACGAATAAAATTTTCATATTATGCAATAATATTTTAACTGTTTATTTTACACAGAGTTGTAACTATACTATTTTATTATCATCATCATCATTTCAGCCATAGGAAGTCCACTGCTGGGCATAGGCCTCCCCTATAGATCTCCAATAGGTCCGGTTGGAAGCGGCTCGCATCCAGCGATGGCTACATGGCTATTGCAAAAAAAAAAAATTGATGAAATCCGATACGATTGATATTATAATTAACTTTATATTCAATGAATATACCATATCGATTCTAAAAAAATAATAATATCATAATCAAATCTTGTAACATTTTACACACACACATAGGTAGGTAACTTATCAAAAAACAAAAAAACAAAAAACTACCGCTATTTAGGTATTGGTAAGATATAAAATTGGATTGGTTCAAAAAACATTTAGCCATTGGACTTTAGAGATGCATCAGTATAATGCAATGAAAAGTAGTTTCAACAAAGATGGTCCGAGTTACTAAACGGCTAGAACAAATTACCTGACTTGAAGAGATTCACACCCGCATGCGGAGGACAGATTGATGTGAACCGATTTTTCAAATGACGTTCCTTAGCTACGACCCTTTCCTTATCCACACGTAGAACCTTTAATATCCTAGGAGAATCCCTCTAAAACAAGATAGCTTTACAAGATTGATGTTAGTATGCCACTTCTGATGTTGCAATAAGATTTTAGTGGTCAATTTACTTGCATATATTTGGCATATAAGACAGTATTTTATTTTCTTTGTGACGATGATGTGTTATCACCATACCAAGATTTCATCACTTAGTTGGAATCCTACAATCTAAAATGAAAATATGTACAGTTACATCATTATACTTGAGGGGAGTTAGCTAGTGGACAGCCTCCGTGGCGTAGCGGTAGTGAACGCGGCCGCTAATCAGGAGGCGCGGGTTCGATCCCCGCTCAGTGCAAATATTTGTGTGCATTAAATATGGGTATTTGCATTGGTCTGGTCGTGCCTCGGAGAGCACGTTAAGCCGTCGGTCCCGGTTGCCATAAGAACATCTATGGCAGTCGTTACGGGTAGTTGGTGCCCTAAAAATCCAAGTCCAAAAAAAACAACAGTCTAGCTGCAAAGCTTCGATATCGCCTAATGTTAACATTGGGTCGTGGAGGTCAGATGGCAATCGCTTCACGGAAAATATCGAGGTCTAGCCAAATATATAGCTATGACTGGTAAAGCGGACCCCAGACTCTGAGCTGAAAGCTTCGGATGCGTCTGGGAATTAACGCTAGGAGGAAGAAAAGAAGCCTGTGGAACGAACAACTGTGGAACGAAAAAGGGCAGTCCCTTGGCATGTCATGACCCCGATAGGCTAAAAAGACAACTATGTATTTCAAATGTGGACAGTCTATACTTAGCTGATAGCTTAATCACGATTCTTCTTATCGCTACCTACCTTTTTTTTTTTCAAAAATCATCTACATGCTTTTGGAGACTGACAGAAAAGTTTTTATAAAATATGCTTAGGGAACTTTATATCTTAAAGGGATGTGAGATCCTTTGGTTTTGATTCAGGGATATTTGATCAGTCAGTCAGATTCAGGAATATATGATCAGTCGATTAGTTTATCTTACTGTAAGCATTTACACTTCCTCAAGGTGACCATTGACCGCAATCCAAATCTGCTGATTGGCAAACGTACACCTGTACCATCTTGATTGTGGTAACAAAGTCAGTGAAGCAGCAATTGCGATAAGATTGTGTTCAACTATACATTATCACTATCTGGCAATTATATTTTATATGTTCAGCATGCAGAAATTACGTATGAGATTAGGTATTGGATAATCTATAGAATGTTATGGTTGTGTTTTTATTTGCCGCGAAATTCTGGCTAACCGTACGCATAAATATTTCGTGACATATTTATGCTATGACATATGATACACCCCCATGATACTACTGGTAGTGTCAAGGGTTTTGGTCAATACCTGTGATACCATCGTTAGAGTCAAACTATGATTCCGAAGGTGACAACATTCGAAATTTGCAGATGCACGCAGCATATGCGCGCAATTCATTGCGGCTTCTCAATGGTCCCCTTTATCCTTATCGGAGTTTAACAAGTAATGTATCTGCTGCATGCGTCGGGAGTTGTCGTATGCGGTCGGCTCTGGAATTCCAACCCTATGACACCACTGGTAATGTCAAGGGTTCATGGCTACAAATGAATACCAAATGGGATATAGTATTTAATTTTAGTCACCCTATTAACTAAACCGTTAAATCAGTTCTATTTTGATAGCATTAATAGGTGAACTATTTCCCTCTATCAAACAGAATCACATCAGTCTTTAGCGTTCACTTATGAGCTTTAGAACTACTAAGTAATTGAAATGCAAAGGGGAATGAAGTCCAAATTAATCCTCAGTTGGTGCTAAACTTTTACCTGTATAACGTGTATTACTGATAGATTCAGTATTGAAAGTTCATTAACATTATTAAAATGTATGTAGTAGTAAATTTAATTTGTATATTATTTTTATTCGACAACACATTAACACGTAGGTAAGTAAAGGGTTCGTGGCTAAGGCCCCCTGGTGCGGTCGACCCTCCGGCCACTTGGATCCCATGTCTATAATCCCATGGGATCTTTGTATAATCTTTTTTTTTGCTTTTGATCCTATATTCATAGGATTGAAATATACTGACGATTTTGTAGAGTGTTTATGGCAAATTCGCTCCTATCGATATTTTGGAGAATCGACGCCCCCGTGGTCGAGGCCCCAAAATCTAAATTTGTACTGTTTCTACTTTTGCATATCCCTGTAGGTCATTGACTAGGTTAGGTTTAGAATGAGTAACCATTCTTTACATTACGAGGTTAAGCAAATTTTTATATACATATGAAGTCATAACGATGTAGAAGGGTTTAATACTTTTATTTTGTCTGTCTATATGCTGAAGCCCGTGGCTTCGGTCGTGTGAAATTCTGTTCCCGTTCCCGTTTTTTAAACCTTCCGTGGAACTTTAAGAACGTAACGAAAAAAAAATTTGCTGTCGAGTCATGCGCTTAGGAACGTCCATTTTTATTAAATAGATAAGAGAAGTATGAGCTTTCTTGGGAAAGTGCATTGGAAATAACCACAGTATTAAAAAAAAATGTCACCACAAAGCATCTCCACTGAACGTGACTTTTAGCAAAGAATAGTGAAGCGAATGAAATAAACAGAAATTTAAATCAGAAAGAGGTTATGTGAGATGATCTATGTGTAATATATGAGGCCATACATTATCGCTGAGCAGCAACCGCTATGTAAGAAATCAACTTTATGTACACCCCAACTAAATTGAAGACGATATAATAAATATGACTTGGTTAACGGCAAAAATTTTTCGAATGTTATTTATGTCTCTGTTTAGTCTCTAAAGAATTTCTTGAAAACTGGTTAAACTTAGTATTTACTTTTGATACGGTCCGTAGATTTCGTACTTGCAAAGAAACGGAAAAGAGAGGATCAGTAAGTTGATAAAAAGATCAAATTTATAGGCAGCTGAAACCGACAAAATATCTATTCCATTAAATCATGCACTATCGCATAACTTAACAGAGGAAACGCGATAGCGGTAGTAATGTATCATACGAGCCAATAAACAAATAATAATAATTTACTGGAAGTAGATGCTGTTTATGTTTTTACAAATATATGAAGATGATATTTTTTTTTCACAGTTTTGTCAAATAAAATGAATATAAAAATTATTTCTAACAAACTAGGGTCCATAGGGAAAACCTAATTGGATGCTCACTACTATTATACAAAAAAACCTTACTACTCACGTCAAATAATGAAATGTAATACCCGCGTACGGTATCGGTTCGTCTGAGCGAAGCCAAAGAATCGGCTACTACGAGTATTCGAACGTAAACCTTAGTGACGTAAAGCAAGGCCAAAACAATCTATAATATAAAAACGAATCCTTAAATGTGTTGCTAAGCGCAAATCTCGAGAAGGGCTGAGCTGATTTCGCTAATTCTTTTTTTAGAATATTCCTTAAAGTACGAGGATGGTTCTTACGGAGAGAAAAATTAAAAAAAAGAATTGGCTGTTGGCGGTACGAAGTTCGCGGGGTCAGCTAGTTTGAAATAAAAACCGCTTGCTCTGCACTCATTTGAAGTTAGTTACGAACTATGCAGCTACCACGGAGTTCAGAACGCTAGCGTTCTCCATTAAAAAAAAGATAAACTAATCGTAAATCAACGGTCTGACATACCTGAAAATAATACTATAATTATTATATTATGATTAAATGTAGACCCAATTACACAGCGACATTTAGATCAAAACTAAGTAGGTACCTATTGCATATAATAATGGATGAACCGAGCTGGAATTGAACCCACGACCTCTGGTATAGCAGTTGAACGCTAGTTGAACTTCGTCTATAGAAAAGAGAAAATAAATAAATATATAGCAATGAATATAGAGAAAAATCTCAATCAATGTCGTCTAAAGAAGTAAATCAACTGATAGTGGATCCCTGATTCGAAACATGAAAATTCAAAATTGTCTGCAGACCAATTTCGGTCGGCAAGCAGTCCGTTTCGAGACATCGTTTCATCTCGGACTCCTAATAGCCTATGTTTACTTTTATGAATGTTCAACGAAAACTTTGTAGCCCCCAAAATTAAAAGCAACGCCCTAAAAAGGAGAAACAAAATTAAGGCGACGGTGAACATAGATAATAACTCCCCTTTACCCCGGAGTGCCTTAAAAAGACAAACCACTTTCATAAATCTCCGCGGTGGTTAACGCCTCGTCCGCAGTTCTAGAAACAGGGAGCGAATGGCTTCGAGCGACAACGGAAGGGACCAAAGTTTTAAGTACTCTTCAGTAAAATGTTTTCACAGAGTGATCTCTTTCGGTATTACCCAAATTTACTTGTTAATTGTCTAGGATGTGAATTGGAGTTATAATGTTATGCAGATCGAGTGTTATGAGCTCCACAAAGTTTATCAGCGTTGAATATAATGGCAATATATTACGCAAGATAATGAAGAGTATAACGTAATATCTTTAGCGCAAAATAAAATAGAATTTCTGCGCTTGCTTTCTTAAATAATTAATTCCCTCTTCCAGAATTTCCCTTCACAATTTTTCATGCTACTGAGACTATAAATAAAAATCAGTAAAAGAATAAACTTAACTAACGCTACTTTAATAACACTTTTTATAAGTGGTTTTTGTGCTCATCTTATTTATGAATATTTTAAAAGAAATATCACTAAATATAAATGTTAGATACTTTTTAGGGTAAGTGTGTACTTAGACGAACACTGGTTGTTTGGTATTTCTCCATACTTTTGACTACAGTAGGCACATGCTGTAAGAACATTTCGAACGATCGAACGAACTCGAAAGCTGAATCTGGGGCCTTACTCCGAAAATCGAAAACTATCGTATTCATTGACGTTTCGGCCATTTAGCTACCCCGAAAGTGTTTCGTGTCGTATTTCGTATCCGTCTTCGATCGTTTGATATTGAGGTTGTCGATCATTGTCGGTGCACCTACTCCCAAAATACATTTGACGTTTTCGTTGTCGTTGTTTGACAAGTAATTTTGCGGATTATTACTTAAAATTCAACGAAAGCTATATACCTTTCGTAAGACTTTCGAAGTTGAATTTTTATCTAAGAAAATGGCGAGATTTTTATTGTTGGACGATATGATGAGGGAAGAAGCGGTTGAGCGAAGCCAAAATCGTCACCGGCTTCGTGAAAAAAACTTTTTGAGGCAAATTCCGGACATGGAATTTGTCTCTAATTATAGATTGACGAGGGTACTTTCAGTGGAGCTATGCGAGGAAATCATTCCTCTACTTCCTCAAAAAAACAATATTTTGGCAAAGGGGCATTGAACCAACAACCATTAACATTATCCATTACGAAAGTATTTGATGACCCCAGTAGATGGCGCTACACACATACGGGCACCATGACACTGGCACTCATCTCTATTATCTTAATAGAGATAGTGCATACGGGTATCAAAGTTTCAAATTTGAAATTGTCAAACTGTCAAAGTACGTATTAAAAACATAGAACAATATTATGGCACGAGGGTTTTTAGGATCGTTCACATTAAATATACGTAAATTCTTGAAAAATTACATTTTAGTGATCTAACAGTACCTTTGTAATAGAAATCTCATAATATTTTTTAATTTGACGCTCTTTTCATGAGAATACAACTATATTTGTTGATTTTTCATTTGCTAACGGTTTTTAGATGTTTATAATATATTGGTCCACACTATTCATCTAGACTCGATCATTAGTCTATGATCCCGAAGACGGCGGCATCCGTCAGTCGTCACCGAAAGGTTTTCAGAGTAACTTTAATGGTCCGTGTTCGGCGACCGTTCGTTTCGATCCGAAACGTTCATGTTCGTTTTTGGGAGTAAGGCCCCTGCAGTGATATTTCAATATCGCATGCTGTTTTGGTGACGTCACGTTGTCGAGCACGTAAACATACATCACCCTCATGCTCGAGAACGTGACGACACAAAATTTACAGCAAGCAGAATGGAAATATCGCCGCGAATTGAGCTGTCGAGTTCGTTCGATCGTTCGAAATGTTCTTACAGCATGTGCCTACAGTACTACTTCATATTACTAGTGACTTATGCCATATTAAGATAGCTTTCGTCACGATCACTATGATATACGAACAATAAATACACATTCAGATAAATCAGCTATCATCTAAAAAGAATAAAAACTGCTTTAATGTCTGCTGTTATATTGAGGACGTTTTATTGATTTGACGACGCCATATATCAACACTGTACCAACGGCAATCCTTAAATGAATTATGCATGAAGTAAGACGTGCTCGCGTCACTTTTCTAATAGTGGTTAGTGAGACAAGACCGGGTCGAAGGCTCGGGCTGATCCCTCATATGCGGGGATTAAGGAAGCCGCCAGCGTTGTCACCCCCTTAAAAAGGGGATGACGTACTGCATACAATATAATGCAAAGTTCGTTTTTTATCTTCTATAATATAAAAATGAATCGCTGAATGTGTAGCTGACGGCAAATCTCGAGAACAGTTGAACCGATTTCGCTAACTCTTTTTTTAGAATATTCCTTGAAGTACGAGGATGGTTCTCACAGAGAACAATTTAAAACAATTGCCTAAAAAATTAATAAAATCGACTGTAAGTTGAACGAAGTTCGCAGGGTCAGCTAGTATTTAATAAAATAAAGTTACATATTGACTGTGAACTGGTAATCGATCTTATCTATTATTTTAAGACTAAGGACAGAAAAAACTTTTAATTTAACAAATAAAAAAAGAGGGGAACTGAAAAAACATTTCTTTATTTTTTTTAAATAATTTAAGGAAATCATACACGGGTTTTTCATTTCACATAATTTGGTAAGTAATCAGATTTATTATCTAACCTGTAAAGCTAGAGAAGAAAGAAAGTAAGACAAAATCTTCAAAACGAAAAAATATGTTTTTATTTATTGATAAAAGTTTTCTTACTTTCATCTAAGATTCTGTACCAGACAAATATGTTTCGCTGACATTGATGGGGGTTTTGCAGATATAGATTTATACTTTATCCGGCTAATACCAATTATGATAAGCACCGATTTCGTGAGAAAATATAATACACAAACGAGTGATTCAATAAATCCGCAATGAAAGGGATCACACTTTTTCTTGCTCGTCGTAATATGGAATTCCACTCGTCATAAAAACGGGTACCATCTATTTGACGTGGATGTATGGACGGTAATAATTCATGTCAATATTCATACGTGTCAAACAAATCGTGAAATGTGACCGATATCCAGGTTGTGATCACAACCGAATACTTTTCACAATAAATCATCGGCACTTATAACGAGTAGTTTATGGCGCGTGCCGAATTGATAGCTTAATTTCGTTCTTTTATTACTTTAATATTTATAACCTGCTATTAATTTTAAATTTAATATAATGCTGTGGCGATAATGTAGAATATTAAAATTTATTATTGCCAAAAAATATCAAAGGTTAATATAAAGTTGCAAAAGATTATATTTTAATATATCGAAACTAAGTTGAACATTAAACTTAGATATTGTATTGAGTATAAGTTTGTAGAATTACAATTATGATTATTAATCAGACATAGTTTCATTGTGAAATTGAAAGCTATGTCATAGAATACATAATAGTACTGGCAATGTCTACGCATTAATCGAGTCGGTCAGATTTTCGTGCTCTCTAACATATCTATCACCCTTATCAAACTTTTAATCAAGTACTGCGAAGCTTACTTTTTATCTTGATTTTTAATATCGTAGTTCTTGTATTTTGGCGAAATGTGGGTGTTAGTACCCCTCTGCCTATCCCTTCAGGAATTTACAGGCGTGAGTATATATGAAGTTCTTGCATCGGAGTTTATTCTATTATTCTAGTATATTCTAGTATATTCTAGTATGTTCTAGTATATTCTAGTATATTCTAGTATGTTCTAGTATATTCTAGTATATTCTAGTATATTCTAGTATATTCTAGTATATTCTAGTATATTCTAGTATATTCCAGTATATTCTAGTATATTCTAGTATATTCTAGTATATTCTAGTATATTCTAGTATGTTCTAGTATATTCTAGTATATTCTAGTATATTCTAGTATATTCCAGTATATTCTAGTATATTCTAGTTTATTCTAGTATCGAGTAGATCTGGGTGGGGTTCATTATTTCCAATAATCAAGTAAGAAAAACCAACATAACTCTATAACTCACTTATTTCTGGTACTGGTAAAACCGAGACAATCACTGATCCGCCGAGGCGGGAGCTAGTGGTGGCCCTGGAGTGAGAGTTTTCTCGCTCGCCAACGGGCTACCGCCGCTTTCTTCTGCGAGCAAATAATGCTCGCGAAGGAGACCGCGGAGCGGAAACGGGGGAGACTTGTAAACTGAACGGCCCGTGACGAGCGGAGACCACTCAGGCGTCGGAGGTACCAGAACGCACCTCCGGCCCCCATGAGCGCGGACCTGGGCGTGACGGGCGGAGTCGCCTGTCATCATAGCAGAAGGCGCGGTGTGGGTGCGCGATGCGCGCTGCCCCATATGTCTCAGCCAATCTCACCAACGACCCACAGACGGCATGCGTTATAGTCAGTTCAAATCCAACGTAACCACCGAGGGTATCCGTGGGGATTTTGCGCATCATATCGATGAACACAATTATCGAGACGTGTAATAAATTTGGAAAATTCTAGATGCTTAAGGTATGATTCCGTAGCCGACTACATACTCGTACGACAACTGCCGACATACGCAGCAGATGCGCGTAATTCATTGCGGCTTCTCAATGGTCCCCTTTGGAGTTTAAGAAGTAATGGGAACTGTATCTGCTGCATGCGTCTGTCTTTGTCGTATGTGGTCGGCTTCGGAATAATACCTTTAGTTATATAATATATTATAATATTCTATATAAGATACATATTATGTTATTGCGATACGCTACGCATTTACAGCATAATGAGTTAGCTAAAAATAGACGGATTTTTTGGTATATAAGAACTTTTATAAAATATTGAGCTTAGCTTATTTTTAGTCAAATACAGTCTCGTGTTTATACTTCATTCAAGATAAATGTTAATCAAGACATTTTTTCTTGAAGAAGTCACATAAAAAGCTGATTCTTTTCATCTTTATCTTTTACGATACCAAAAAATCTGCTTGCTGACAAAAAAAGCTTAAACTTTTCATAACTAAGATGAGTTACTTCAATATCAGAAATATGAACAAAACTTTCATTAGCAGACCCTTCATTTGAAGTCTACGTTATTTACTGAAAATGCTTTGAAATACTAGCCTTTTATATTAAACAAGCCTATGCCCGCGACTTCGCCTACGTAGATGTCGGTTATTGCGACTTTTCATATCTCCAGTTCTATTCAATCAATTCTTCCGGTTCTACTTAACACCTACTTAGTGGATTGCTTTCCATTTGTAAGACCTGTTTCACTCTTACAAAACATCCAGGTTACACATTTTGATTAAAGGGGTTTGTAGAGAACTTAAGACTAAAATTCACATAGAACGCTATGCTTATGATAAGAGTCACAGAAAAGTTTAGGTTAGAGTAAGGAACTTTTGGGTTTCCATAAGAGCTAATAGTTTTTTACAGCGAAATTACTCGTCTTGGTGTTACTTGAAAATGTTTTTTCGGATTCTTTACTACAATACGTTTTGGAAAAACATTTGTCATGCCAACTAGAAGAAATTCAAAACACAGCAGTTCACTTACGGATAATAAATTAGAAAATACTAATATACCTATGGTAAAAATATACATTCCTCTCACTACCACTCACACAAGCACCTTGGTCAATTAATGTGGATAAGAGGAAAATATATTGGAAGTGTTAAAAAAGGAATTCTAATATAAATCAAAATCTTTTGATCAACAACAATAGTTTAACCCGTGTCCACGGAAAAGGGAAAATCTCTGCATCCTTTATTCCACGCATCCGTAGATAGCGTATTTCTCAGTCCCTTTCACGTTATCCATTATGTTAATCTAAGGTCAACGTTTTATCGTATTTAAATGGATTAGACCAACATTTCGTTTTTATCTTCTCCTGAAAAGCTCTGAGTTTTGACACAATATGACAAAGAGTGTCACGTTTTATGTTTCCTTTGAAAACTTATCAGGCCATGCGGTTAGGCCCTTTATACAAAATGGTCGATCGTTTGAAGTGTAATGTATTCACTTCATTTCATTGGGTCCTAGTTTATCTTCTACCAAATGGTTGTGTGTTGATGTTTAGCTACAATAAATTCATTTTTAACAAAAAAGTTTAACCGACTTCAAGAAACGAAAAAGAGGCACTTAAAAGCGAAAAATAACTTAATTTACAGACTTACTGATTTATTAGAAGTCGGTACCTAGCCCAAGAGAGGCCATATTTCAATTGATTGCATCATAGTAGTTCAGACACAACAAACAAAGTTGGCTGGCACCGACTTCTAATAAATCAGTAAGTCTGTAAATTAAGTTATTTTTCGCTTTTAAGTGCCTCTTTTTCGTTTCTTGAAGTCGGTTAAACTTTTTTGTTAAAAATGAATTTATTTTTCTCTTTTTAGTGAGTTTGTACAGTCTCACGACTGTACATCGCATGTATAGTGACCTGACTGTACATGCGCTGCTGACGCTGCAATACAGATCGAACCGGCCACGCTACAAAAAAAAATTAAATCATTATTCAAAAATAATTTTTAAAATCAATGCATATACACCGGAATTAAAGATGAATATTCTGAACACTTCTGCGTACCCCTTCAAAGGACTCAGGCGTGATGTTATGATGTGTAATGGCAGAAACATTACAATAATATGCCATTGCAGCAATCGCGGCTGATTTCCTGGTACTTTTTGAAGAGTTCCTTGGTCTAATCTCGGAAACCCATCATCAGATCTTTACGAAATTTAAATGGGACCACTTCGGAATAATCTACTCACGAACACAAGAAGAATTTTAAAAATCCGTCTAGAATTGGCTTCACAATCGCGTAACAAACATACAAAAAAAAAAAAAAAAATTGGGCACGAATTGAGAACCTCCTTTTTTGAAGTCGGTTAAAAATAAAGGTGCAATGGGAGTATTATGTAGTATTTTGTAGCTAGATCGTCGGGTTGATCATTATCATAAAATAGTCGACCATTTCGTCAAATGGCCTCATTTGATGATAAAATCAACTATTACTGGCCTTATAACTTAGTTTTATCGTTTTTTGTTCATCGATATTTAGCCATTATCATTCACAATAAGATGATATTAGACAAAGTAGTGGTATAAAGCACAATCACGTTCATTTTCAAAGAAATGAAAGTGGGCTATTTTAAGATCGGTGTGCTACAGGTATGGCAGAGAAATGATAAAAGTAATACGACGACAGTTGACTTAACATTACTGCGTAATATTCTGAGAGTAAAATTAGTTTTAACTTAATACTGGCACCTGGAGAATGAAAGCAATCTTGGTAACTTGGTCTGTGAAGCACACTTAAGAACAAAGACCATTTAGTAGACAGTGCTATTTCTAAAGATAAAAACTTTCAAACAGGTCAATTAATTTATTAAAAATTAAATTGTAAAATTATTTGCTACAAATTATAATAAATTGGAAAAAGCGAAATCAATTCTCGGGCGGGACTCGAACCCGCGATCTTTCCCTTACAGGGGGAACGCTCTGACCACTGAGCCACCGAGCTTCGCCCGAGAGTGACCCAATTTTTTCAATACATCCATCTTACGGCGATGGTAGGAGTAATCTACCGATATTCAAACGAACTATCGGAATCAATGAATGATGTTGCAATCATTTTTAAACATTGATTTTTGATAACTCCGCACAATCAATTGAGATAATTTTAAAGCAATTAGTTTGCTAGACTAAACAAATTATAATAAATTGGAAAAAGCGAAATCAAAAATCAATGTTTAAAAATGATTGCAACATCATTCATTGATTCCGATAGTTCGTTTGAATATCGGTAGATTACTCCTACCATCGCCGTAAGATGGATGTATTGGAAAAATTGGGTCACTCTCGGGCGAAACTCGGTGGCTCAGTGGTCAGAGCGTTCCCCCTGTAAGGGAAAGATCGCGGGTTCGAGTCCCGCCCGAGAATTGATTTCGCTTTTTCCAATTTATTATAATTTGTTTAGTCTAGCAAACTAATTGCTTTAAAATTATCTCAATATTTGCTACAAGTTGATATTTTCAATTTTCATTGTTTTAACAAAATGCAATTATTTGAATTCATGCAGAAATCAAACCTCTGCTTTGCGGTGAACCAAGCCTTTAGCGTAAAGTTAACTTGGCAAATAGCCAAAGTTACAATGAAAACGACTTGAGATAATAAGGACTGAGATATACTTTTAAGAGCTGTTTTTATTAAAATGAGACCTCTTTAACATTAAGACCAACCCTGTCATAAGGAAACGGCTCCTAAAGTTTATAAAAACAATTTTATATATTTATCTAAGTATTATTTGCTTCGTTCGTTCAATATATCAAATTAGTGAAAAAAAGGGTCTGTAATTACTGCGTAGAGTCAACACCCAAGTCGAGAAACATGATGAATGAATGATGATGTGATTGTATGCCTTATAATCACATCATCATACACTATGCCAAACTAATCTTGGGTTTAGACGGTTAGCATTAAGCAGTTCCAAAACACACAATCAGTGGCTATAGGTTAAGTTAATAAAGCGCTATAAAGAATAAGTTCACGTCATCTCGTGAATTAGATACCAGTCCCTAAATTTTCTTAACATTATTAAAACACAAGACTAAAAATAGACGTTTCTCGGAATGTTGTAATATTGAAATACTGGTTCTTATTACCAGTGTTAGAACTGTCATATGTTTTTATTACCGTCGCAAAACTTTTTCCAATACGCGCATTACTGAAGCAAAGTCACCCTAAGCAATGAATTACTAATTTTCTTCATAAGAGAATCGGGGTTTCTTCAGTTTTAACCCTTTCAGTGGCTAAGTTCGTTCATTACGCACCCAAGCTGCCAACTTTTTGCCGGGTGTCGAATATTTCAAAGCAGTTAATGAGAATTTGTTTAGTGTATTTTGATCAAAGTATTAGGAAATGGATGTGGTAGTAGTTACCATTATATCAAATACATTTTATATATGAGTAGTAACTTTATGATAAGTAGTTATGATGTCATTCTAATATAGATCTATATATTATAGGAGATAAAATGCTGAAACTTCTTTTTATTATTGAGTAACTGTTGGTGTTTGAACAATATGTTTTTAAATCAACTTTTTGTGAAATGAAACACTGTTATGAAGATTTAAAGCGTCGGTAGCTTAGTGGTTAAAGAGTTGACCTTACGATCGAGAGGTCCCGTGTTCAAATCCTGACCTTTACACTACAGCCGCAGTCGTGAACGCCTTCTTAACACAAGCAATTTAGCTTAGCTTGGGTTAGAGGAAATATTAGTAATTTCGGTTGCTAATATAAAAAAAAATCATGACGTGATGATTATACCTAATACATAGTGTGCTCCTATGGAATGCGCTACCTCTGGAAATCAGAATGGCTCCCAGTCGTCATGTGTTCAAGGCGAAAGTCCGCCAGCTACTATTCGATAAACTGGCAGAAGCAACGGAATAATATCAAATTAATGCTATTATAATGTATGTATGTATGTAGAAGTAAGTCTATTGTATTTATTATGTGTATATTGTATGGTTATCTAAACCTATTTATTACCTGTATTTATTATAATATATTTATGTACATCTTTTACTTATATGTCCTCTATTATTTTATTGTACTCTAGTAGGTGCATTATTATGCACCTACTGAGTTTTCTCTGCACCACCTTTGGTTGACTGGTAGAGAATGCCTGTGGCATTAAGTCCGCCTATGTACTTGTGCATGAAGTTTTATAAAATTAAAAAAATAAAAAAAAAATATTACAAATTTGATATTTTGTTTCTCTTAAAATTTACATCCAAGTACGATTAGAACACACTGTCTGAAGCAAAAAAAAATATGTACCAAATTGTATGTTTCGTTCATCTGAGTACTCCGTTTCCTACATGCGTGTAATTTGATGTGTGATTTTGCACATGGTTCGCGGCGCTGCGCCAGTACCTCTCAACTTGGTAATGAGAACAATTTATTCTAATTATGTTTTCTACTGGCTCCCACGCACTGAATACTCTGTATACTTACATAATATTTGATAGACGACATTGTATTTACGAGTCTGTTTGTATTTCTAAAAGAGGGATAGTATAATTGGGTGCTTCTCTTAAAATGTAAATAATGTGTTTGTGCTATTAAACAATAAATGGTCTTATCAGGTTTTATATTTTTGTTATTCGCGACTAGATATAGCTTATGTCCATTTCCCAAAATTTATTCAACCCCTGAACCAAATTTCATCAAAATCGGTTCACTGGTTTAGACGTGAAAGCGTAATAGACAGACCGAGTTACTTTTGCATTCATAATACGAGTATTAGTATAGATGTGAGCGAATCCTTTGAACAATTAAATTAATTTTCTTTTCGAGTGGATCCATTTTTCTAGAGTTTTCCATTAGGTTATTATAATACAAAATATTTATTGCTCAAGTCCATAGCTGATTAAGATTTTAAAATCGGTTGACTATTTTCAACTATTAACATTTGAAATAGGTTGATAGTGATATTTCAACGTCAACAATGACAACGTTTACGGCTCCTAAATCCAAATAAGTATAATCATTGGGTCCGATATCGACATCGGCTCCGATATCCGATATCAGGCCAGACAATGTAAAAACAGCTACATATTTCAAACATTTTACTTTATACAAATCGGATCGGTGTCCGATACCGATATCGGATCCGATAACGTGAAAACGCACTTAGGTTTTCCATCAGTTAATTGTATAGAACCAGGTAAAAATATATTTATAAGTGTAAGTTCATATTTTCAAAACAAATGAAATGGTTTTACTCGTAGTACATATTTCGTCGGCGGCCGAAGGGTAACTTGTTCATTTACAAGAATAGCAATTCTTGTTGCTATTAAAATGACCTCAATGCTGTGTTGAGAAATTCTCAGTAGGTAGGTAGAAATATAACTGCTGAAATGTAGTAATACATTGTATACTCATTCTAACATGTACAATGTACAGGCATGAATTCATTTAAAAAAGGAAAAATACAGCGTACATTTTTACAGAACAGATAAAATATGATAAATATTTACTTTGTTCGGTGCTAGTGTATTTTTCAGGCCGAACAAAAACATTATCAGCCACAGACTATCATAATAAATAAACTCACAGTACCGTCAAACTTTGTGAAGTATCTGTTTCCATTACTGTGCTGCCGCAAATGTATGGCGGTAACCACCCACCGATGTAAAACCGCAGTATATTTGCGTGATATAACCGTATGGTTTCGTAGCACGTGTGGTCACACTACAGATGCATAAATGATTTACTTCTGCATTACATTAGTACTTATGCTAATTTTTGGTTACCATGAATATCTTATACTCGTAGTTAAGATAATATATATAGGCATAAGTTTAAAATGAACGCCAACAACTACCAAGTACTCCAATCAACATACATTCCCATCCAAAGGTTGCCTGGAAGAAATTGCGTAAAGCGATAAGGCAGCCCTTTGTACTGCTCTTGTCTCCTTAATTTCTGTATCACGAATATTGTAATTGGCATACAATAAATATAATTTATTGTACGCCAATTACTATATACTAATAAATAAATAAATAAATATATAAATAATAAATAATAATAATAAATAAATTTTGTAAGACATTAATTATTTATTATTTATTTATTATTCTACACGACGCTATCTAGACCCAAAGTATAGCTTAACTAGCTTGTATTATGGGTTCTAGAATGCGGATAAATATTTTATACATAATATACATAGAAACACCCAGACCAATGCAAATATTCATATTCATGGATCGATCCCGCACCTCCTGCGTTGCGGCCGCGTTCACTACCGATACGCCACGCCAGAGGCAGATGATGAAATTATTGATGATTTAATTTGTTATCACAGGGTGTCCGTGATAACAAATTATATCATATCTTAGCACCACCCGCCATAGGCAGGGAGTCTTTCCTCGCACATTACGAGCGGAATCGGTGAGCACTGTGCGGTATGAACGGAGTTTCATACCACGCACGCTCAAGTTGTGGAATAAACTCCTTGCTATGGATTTCCCTACTATATGGGCAATATGGGCAGCACAAGTGTGACTCCCCTGGTTTTGCAAGCGCCCATACGCCACGGGTCAGGTAACTTTTCGTCAGGTGGGCCGTCTGCTTGGCCGCTACATAAGTGATATACTTACTTACATACATATAATCACGCCTTTATCACCGAAGAGTTAGGCAAGGTGAATTAACACCCACATTTCACCAATCATTGTATTCGGTCCCACGTAATAGGGGGTGAGCCTATTGCCGTATTCCGGGCACTATTGTTGGCTCGAGCCATGTATCTGCGGCTGAGTCTGGGCTGTATATATCTGTCTGATGATAAACAGCCCCAAAGTGATATAAAAAAATCAATACAATCAGATTAATATGCTCATTCTAAGAAATAATAATTCTTATTGTTTTGATTTGAAACCCGCTCGTAATACCAATTTCCAGGTAAATGTAATAACATTTTCTTAGAAAATTTAATTTGTAAAATATAATATTTTTTATACGATCGCAGTATGACCTTAATCTTGATTTGTATATTTTTCTATGAATAGATGTTTGTTTACCAGAATTTTTGCCTACTTCAATAGGCAAGAAAAATGGTAAGTCAATCAAGATAAAGAGTAGGAGATCGAACCCCGGGTTCTGAAGTGGCGTATTTACCATAGGGCCAAAAAGAGTCATGCCCGGGTACGGCACTCCATAGTCTGAAAATATTTAAACAAAAAGTGCATGGTGTGATAAACCCTTCCATTGAATCTTAAAATACGCCACTAAAAAGACTAATTTAATCAGGCTATTGTCTCTGCTTGTTTGTATATAATATCATACATTTTATGACATTAATTTTACTACGATAAACTTACTTACCAGCTAACCTAACCAAAACAATAATCATAACTTCTTGTTCGTGAGCATTTGGATGCAGCTTACACAATGATAATGAGCAAGACTAACTGGCATTATTGGGTGCCAATAGTTATCCATATAGGAATACGCAAATGTTATTCATTACTTTATTTTAGCACGCAGCAATGAGAATGATGATCATAAATAACGTCGATTGTAGATAAATAGAACATTATCCTAAACGTTATAAATTGTTTATGTGAATACATACACATTATGTGTATACACACTCAAACCAATGCAAATATAATATTTATGCATACAAACATTTGCACCGAGCGAGCATCGAAACTTTACCGTCTGCGTAGCAGTCGAACACTCTACCGCTACGCCACTCACACATACATACTTTGTGTAAGACATAAATCTATCGCTACGAAACACTACGAGTACACAGGACAATGAAACCAATGCAAATATAATATTTATGCATACAATCATTTGCACCGAGCGAGCATCGAAACTTTACCGTCTGCGTAGCAGTCGAACACTCTACCGCTACGCCACTCACACCTACATACTTTGTGTTAGACATAAATCTATCGCTACGAAACACTACGAGTACACAAGACAATGAAAGGGGATAACATGCGTCAGTACTCTCAAATAAGCTGACGACATATATCACAATAAGCTGTAGTCGTGAGCATACTCTAGTTTCTAATAAGCAATTAAATCAGCAGCCACCATTCATTGCTCACATTTTGATTTATGGTACCAATGCGAGCAGTCATACAATGGTTGTTGTGCCGCAATATGGGCCTAAGTACAGCGATCTGCATATTCACAACGTGGATTGCTTAGCAACGATTTTATGTAGCCAATGGTTTCCGTTAATGTTAATTCAGCAATGAGAGATAATACTGCAATGTGCTGCGAACGATCTTTCAAAGCGCAAATCGTCGCCATTTTTGCCAATTTCAAGTAAATGACAAGTGACAAGTTAAAGTTTGTTCACTCATCTTACTGTAAACCCTCTGAGCCTACCTTGCCGTAATAACCCATATTGAAGAGAGAAATTTACTATGTATCATGTGTAATCAACGGTAACTAGCTATAAATATTTATTTTATCACAAAATCTCCTATAATTATGTATTTTCTTAACTTCACCTCAACAACAAAGTAACGACACAGCTGTGCAAAAAAAAAGTCTCAGATAATGTCCTTTAATCTTCGTACCTTTAATGGTTCGTTTATTATGATTCATTACTTGTAGGCAAAATATGTCATTATGACTTCATGGGTATAAGAGATCTAGTTCTGCGAAATGAAATTGAAAACACAAATATGAACAAAACAAGTTAGTGAAGTTTTCAATTTCCGTTTCATTTATGATACTGCAGGATACGCTCCTTTACCAAGAACTTCAATTAAATTTTATTGCTGTTCTTAATGCCTTGACTTTTAAGAAAATATTTTATTAATGGGTATTTTAATATTTTCTTCAGTCAATGTACCAACGATTGCACATTTCAATTACCTAACTACAGATTCAGATATAACTGACAGTTTTTATTTACTGTAAATAAAACGGTTGGTCCGAATAGTTCGTATAATTTCTCAATATTAAAAACCTATACTTCGCGTGACAAGACACGTGTTGCTGCTGTGTGTGGCAAGTGGCATGTGGTGACTGGTGTCTAAAACGCTGGTTATATTGAATGGATTTATCCCCTTTACATTGATATCCTATCTTTAAAACTAATAGGGGGCCTGTCCTTTACGCGGCTGTAGAGCATGACTGCTGCTGGCGCGGCACAAGCAATAGCTACGTTTGATGAAGGTGGATATGCTGAAGAGGATATGCGGAGTCACGCGACTAAATTGCATGAGTAACACCCGCATTTTCAGCATCCTTCATGTCTACGCTGGTATGAAAATAGCAAATGTCTGACGATGACCCTTGCAACTTATCTCTGTAGGAGGAGTAGACCCAGTAAATACTGGCTTCTATTTTGAGCTATTTGTATCATGCAAGGTGAATAAGGGAGCTGTATAAGTACCTGGGATGAAACACTGGGATGATGATGGCGATACGAATTTTGTATCCATTTGTCAATATAGATACAGAATTCAAATTCAGAAGATCATTTCAATTTGTCAATTTAAGTGTCAACTTAATTAAAGTTTTTGCTGAAATAAGATTGAATACAAGGATCAACACAAGGTTATTTTCTTAATACCAAAATTACCACAGAAATAATCTAAATTATTCATTACATTATTTCAAACACCTTGTATGCATTACATCATGGCGTGCCTAAAGGAGAAATTCCGGGAATGTACACTTGCCACATATATTTACTTGTAACTGTTTCTTTCAACGCCGTGTGGAGCATCCTCTAAATGTGTCAACCCATTAACATTCCTGTCGCATTGTAACGGTTCGCATTCCGGTTTCGTGAAATGGCCCAGATTTGCTTTTCGGGTCATAAGCTATTGAGGAGCCATAGATCGTGGACTATTGTTTACAAATTAATATCCGGGCAATGCTAATAACGCTGTGCGGCGAACGTAAATCACTGTTTATCTTATTTGAATCTCTTGATGTTGTGAAGGCAAGGCCTTTTCCAATTACCATGCTTCTAAGATGAATATTGTATTTCTTGTAAGATTAAGTACAGGATGTCTGGTGAAGATTAGATGCAGCATTTGAGAGTTTCTCATCACTATGGGTCTTCCACTTTCAAAATTTTATAAAAGCCGTTCACATTACATGAAAGAAAAAGTGTATTTTAATTATGTTTACCCATATTCCTGATCATCAAACGAAATGTATTTCAGTTTAGCGCAATATTCCATTATCAATCCACAGTTCCATCGTATTATCTCCATTATGTGAAATCAAGATGGTAGCAAGTACAACAGATGTCGTATTTTCTATTGAATTACAATCATTCTGTGCTTCGCTAGATATAAATATACTACGAGTACAACATTCTACACAGCGCTATCTAGGCCCATGGTAAGCATAGCTTAACTACCTTACATAGGTACATATTTATTATACATAGAAACACCCAGACCAATGCAAATATGTATGTATTTAAAAATATGTATATTCATGCATACAAATATGTGTACTAAGCGGGAATTGTACCCGCGCCCCCTGCGTAGCAGTCGTACGTCCTACTGCTACTGCTGCGTCCTATTGCGTCACAGTGATCGCAAGTAGGAGCAGCAATTAATTTAAAAAAATGCTATAGCGACCCATTACTGCTGTTTAGGCAGATAATTTTTCGAACTGCAGTAAATAGGTACGTTCTTTCTAGAAACATCCACATTGTCAATTTCGTCGAAAAGCATTTAGGTATATTCTACGTAATGCTACGTTGTATGATACTGCTCTATAAATCTTGTCATCATTCAACTCTACAGTCGAAGCTGTTCTAAAGTAACATCACTAGCCGTTAGCATCGGTCTCTGTAATATTATCGCAACGTCTTGTCTAAGAGTAATGGCATCGATTTCTCAGGGCTATTGATTCTCGAACGGTATTCGCTTAAATGTCGGTGGCAAATTCATACCCTTGTTCATAATATTTATGGTTCTATCCAAATTCACAAGGGATTAGTATACGTAATAGTATCGTTGGATAAATTCAGAACCACAGGTAACGATACATTTTAGCATACTGTATGTTCATGTGAAATTTCAGTCGAGGCGGGAGAGGCCCTGTAAAGGATTGCCCATGGGCTTTCTAGGTGTCTCTCTGACTAGCACAGGGCACGATGAAGGTAGGCAAGTCACCCCCTCTATTCCGGGTTTAACCGCAGATAGCCGGGGTACGAGGAAAATGCCTTTTTCGCTAACCTTACCCTTAGATCCGTGACGGCATGCGGTTTCAGTACGTCCAAGTCCGACTTAACCATCCCCGTTGGCCGACGGGTGTGGTATCCGTGTGGATCCACAACAAAAAAAGAGCCCTGTACACCGAAGTAAAAGGAAAATGAATAATATACAAAACGCATTCTAGTTTACATAAATGTAAACATATTGATAACACACTTGTACTTTTTCACGATATTTATTATTGAACCCGACCGGTTTTGCCTTACATCATTCTCAAAGGTTTACATTGACAGTGAAATGAAAAGTACAAGTGTGTTAGCAATATCTGTAACAATAAGTAAAGTCTAATAAATGTAGACTATCTGAACTTAAAAATAATAACAACGTTAAAATTAATCTAGTATGTGATATTCTTGCGGCTTTCGTGTCAAAGAACAAACTAGGAAGTGAAAGAAGTCACGTATGCTTAATATCACGCATGCTTGCGTGGAATATCAATCTCAAAACACTTGAAGTGTGACTTTGATAAGTAAGTCTTATTGTTAGTTTTTTTCCTTGTAAGATATCATTCGTTCTTGTCATAAAAAGTTATGATATACAGTTGTCACGTAGATTTACGAAGGTTATCATTCGTTAGTTAGTATGTTTCATATTTTTAAGGATTTGTTTATGTGTTTTCTCTGACTTGAATATCATTGCAATTCAATTTTGGCAATTGTAAAAGATTTGCTGCATGTTTTTTGCAAACCGGGTATCAAAACTACATCATAAGTTTACAAATATTATTACTTTCTCTCTTGGTAATTCTGACCCATTTCTCAATAATTTTTCAACCATTCTAACCTACTTCTATTCCACCAAACCATTTCAAGTAAAATAACGCCAAGATAAGTATAATATTGCCTGCACTTACGTATGACGTAGGCATTCTCTACCAGTCTATCATCGCCACCCTATGCAGAATTAGTACGAGGTAGGCGCATATCAATGAGGGATTCAATAAGTTAAATTGATTTTATGGAGAGCCAAGCTCTTAAAACTTCAGATCCAAAACGATCTTTTTGATTCCTTTCGTACCACAGCTAGGGACCATCTATTAAAATTTTAGTTCACAGTTTACAATGAATCATATTAACTTAATATATTAACAGTATAAAATATTAAATACGTAAATGATAAATATAAAAAGTAATACTAAAGATTATCTTAGTTAAAATTATTAGTAGGTATCATGAAACGTTCATTCTCCAAAATATTTTATTGTCCATAAAACTTTGCTATAACAAGTCCCTTTGGGAGAAGAATTAAAGCTATTTCCACTAGATCATTAGTACTTGTGCGTGCTGAATTTTTAAGTGTGACGTAAAAATTTTAATGCGCACCAGGGAACAAAATTAAACTTTACCTTTATTAAATAAATACAAAATTTAATCTTAGGTGGTTACTCATTAAGTACCTTTGAAATAAAGAAGGTGGGATAAAATTAAAAATAACAAACCTCTTGGGAAATGAGGCACCTTAAAAGAGGCCTCGTTATCTTCGACGTTGAAGCCCGAAGAAAATAATCAGGGGGAAACAAAGGAAAACGCCGGATAAGTGGAATAAATTCCAATCTTTTTGAATTCAAAGATATTTCACGAGACATTTGGAACTGTGATCTGTCCCGGGAACATTTTTTGCATATTGTTTAAAACAGAAGAATCCTATTTATGTCTGCAGTTACTGAGGAAATACACTTAAACGAATTATTTTTTTAGGTATATACCTATGATAATATACCTTGTTTATATATTATTAACGATTTATATAAGTGCCATTAACATGAAAAGCATTATAGGTATTTATTTATAAACAAAGAAGCACTGGATTTAATAATTCTAAATGATATAAAGCCAGTATAATATTATGTCCCTATTTAAGATGAAACAGCTGACGCCGTACGTACGGTAGCTCATAAGATTCTTCATTAGCAGTGCCTAAGTTCTAATTAAAGTTCTCAGAACGTTTCAGAGAGTATTGCTCATACGCTCGTGCAGTCTCATGATTTGGTACTAACTTTCTAGATTCATTTTCGCTCACTATTTATAAATAAATTTTATATTTTAAAATTTCTAGAAGTTAAATTAAAACGTCGTCCATTCGAGCTAATAACTTGGAATAACACGTTTCTGACAAGAGAGCAGAAAAACGTGTCCTGGATTTTGAGAACGAGATGACGAAAGCAGTTTAAAAAAAGTTTGTTCTTGTATCGTTTGGTAACTGTCATTACCAATCGCAAGCTATTTATCTTACAGGATTACGTTGCGGGGATTTATGTTGTGGTATTGATTAAAGATTTCCCGTTGTTTTATTGTCCGTAATAATAGGTATACCTCATGTAACGAGCGTGGAACGTTTTTGTTTGTTTTGCTCTAATTCGAATAATATCAGGTAGGTTGAATTTATAGATGGGAATGGAAAGATTTGTTGTTTTTTTATTGGAATGATATTAGTCCAGTAACATTTTGAAGGGTCAATTAGTGAGACGTCACGATTCTCCTCAAGTGAAAGCATTTAGTTTCAATGAATGCTCAGTAATAAGTACTTAATGAGAAAACTTTTTTACGTAAAGAATGCCATGAAGAAGTTCATCCGAGGTACGAGAATTAAGAAATGAGTTCATATATAAAGGAATGATTCAATATATTATATAGGAACGTTTTGTTGTAAATACACATTATATTATTGAACTTTGTCAGTATATGACATTTTTCTTATTTTAAAAACCCTCTTCACAACGCGTTATCTCTAACCATGTATGCAAACATGGTACCTATTAGTATTAAGGGCCAAAATAAATATGTACATAATATTACCCTAAGAATTAAGATTATAAAGGTTGCCTGTAAATATCTACTCTGGCTTCAATCGTCCAGTTTGAATTATTCTGTTTCCACAGCTTATAGGTATGCAATACTCCTTGGCAAGTTTGTACATATCGATTAAGAAAGGGAAAAAGAATCGACCTCGGACGGGACTCGAACCCGCGATCTTTCCCTTACAGGGGGAACGCTCTGACCACTAAGTCACCGAGACACGTACGAAATCAATCCAAATTCCCTTATACAACCGTCTTAAGGGCGGGTTCGAGTCCCGTCCGAGGTCGATTCTTTTTCCCTTTCTTAATCGATTTGAACAGTTAGCATAGTAAATGCTTCAAAATTTCATTAAGTTTGTACATGTCAAGTATAAGTATTGTCCTTGTACTTGACAAGTACAAACTGCCAATAATTAAGTGTTTTTTTTCGTAAATTATTAGTAGGTGGGTACAGAAGCAAAACAAAAAAAAAACAATTCAAGCTAATTTATGTAGAATATTTGTACAAATATTCTGTGTTCTTGGTATTGCCGTGTGCAGCTTAGGGTTCCGTAAAGACTTCGTTCACAATGATAATTTCCCAAGAGGACCACAGCATTTGTCACACTCAATTTGCTATCTAGTTGCGCCATTTATAACACAGAACAAAAAAGTAGAGTGGTAAGTCCCATGTAAAAAGTATCTACTCTATATTAAAATTTGCCTGCTCTGTAGCATATTGACATAAAAATAAATAATGTGTATAAACAGTTTTCAAATTTCGTCTTTTGACTTTTAGAGGGCAAGTTCAGTCTGACCTACTGTTTGTTAAAATATGTAAAGAAGGTCACCATTACAGACTAGAGACACGCACCATGTTACAATGGTGGCACTCAGCTTGATGGCACCATCAGATGCTTTGCACGCCCCGCTTGAGGGACCCAGGACTGTACAAAGATCTAGGTATAAAGTTAAATTACTATATTAAAGAAAACAAAAAAAATATATACCTGCAAATGTATACAGGTGATAGTTTTCAGTAAAGTTTACCACGAAAATGCTCAGATTGTGTTACAATGCTAGGGCTCGTTTTGCTTGCCTTGATTATGTTTATTAAGTGCGGTGACTCAAACAGATGAATGTCAAATGTGTGAAAAATATTAGCTTATCAATCAAAATGACTTTTACAGCGTTTACCCAAGGTCTTTGCAAGTTAACCATTGCACTCACAGCTGGCGCTGGAAAACTATTTTGCATTAATATGTTCCGGATTTAAAATTCGTATTTCTTGGTACTGGCGGTTAGGAATCGGGGCGGAAATTCGATAACATATACTTTTGTGGTATAACTGAAAACTTTGATTTTAAATTGTATTATTTCCGTTCCCGATGTATGTGAACGTAGTTTGCATGCTCGCTACACATATTATGTATCGTATTTTTCCCTACAAACGACACTTTGCATAAACAACCTAACAGATGCCATATTTTATCATGTTTCTTGTTGTGTGTATGGATGTGTTTTCAGCAACCGCCAATAATATATTGGTATCACCTAAATCGACGAGTGGTAAACAAATGTAACCTAAAACAATATTACTTGAAATGAGTATAGGGATAAGGCATCATGGTTCGTGAATTGCGATTTCATTTTATCAGTTACATGTTTACAACTACTATTACTCATCATTGTTTATTAATATGGTTACTAGCAAGATAACGAGAGTTACTCTTAAGGTCACTAGACGAGCCGAGCACGAGCGGAGCACGAGCCGAGTCAAAATTCGTGTAGTGTGGACCGACGTACGAACCTCGAACAAGGCAGCTGATACAGCGAGGTACCTGAGGCAGCCATCTACTGCCTCATCATCGCATTTTTTTGTCTAAAACTGCAATTCCGATACAATGCCAGCATAGGCTCGTGCTCGGCTCGCCTAGCGTAGACCCACCTTTCGAATTCACTGAAGCCACGAGTTCTTAATGACGGGTAATAAAATTAGGGTAAAATGTTGATAAGCTGTAGCTACGAGTATATTGATGATCGGGCCGTTGTGGTGAGAAGATCGATTAGCCTAGACAGTGTTAACGAGGTCAGCTGTTTTAAGTTGCACCAACTCCTTCATTTAACCAACTTGACTAGCCCCTGTACGTTATTTTTAAATTATCGCGGTGTAAACTCTTAGTTTTTGTTAAATCGGGATTTTACATGATTAATTATTATTAAGGAACTTGGTATCCCTGCTTACCTCCCGACACTCGCAGACCAGTCAAGTCGTGACCACGGGTGCTCCAACGCACCCGAAACTTCGGCACAAGTAAGTTCCTTATTAATAATTAATCGCGTGAAGTCTGAAATATAACAAAACTAAGAGCACCTATAGTTAAGGAGCAACAGCTTTATTACTACGTCAACACCGTCCTCATCATAAGTAATTTATGTTTAATACTAAGCGAATTCCGCAATCAGTTATTCTTTAATTAAATTCCAATATCATTGTAATTTATTATTTACCTCTTCTGCACCCAGAAACACTACGAGAACATTTTCTTCCTTAGTGCCTCACTAAACCAGTACCGCACAATAACCCATTATGGACTAGCGATCCCGTACGGTACCACTTTTTCGCGCGTTTTGTTTTGTCATCCTGAACCAACGGATGATGCGATAGATACACTTAAATTGGTGCAATCGAAGCGAGAAAGTGTGCGCTATTATTCGATGACCGGGGTTTGACAGTCATTGTCTTCATTTGAGTGTAATTGATTGCAGAAGTGGATGTGTCAATTTTTTTTCCCAAAAATGGATAAGCTTTTCAAGTAAGTACCTATATTTCTTTAGTTTTGTAGTTATGCGATCATTTTATTATGATTATATATTCTTTAAGAGTGCTTCGATTGTGTGAATCAGTTACATTAGGCCAGTTCAAAAAAATAGCGGTAATATGGTTTGCTAAAGTTCCTGGTACCATATGGTACCGCTAGTCGCTTACCGTAGCTTTCGAATTTTTCACTTTTTTGGAAGTTAGTGTCGTAAAAGGGTATAATGTTGTAGTTATATTTTTATAACATCATTATAAATACGTAACAATAAACATAATGTGAATGTTTTCCAAAGTAAATTATTTTTTGTTGTTATTTAGCTGCAATTCGAGTATACACAAAACTATTTTGCTGCTATTTTAGAAGATTATAAAGAGCTTGAGTTTCACCAGATCTACATAGCAGCTTCAGAGCCCGCCGTGCGCTTAGACGAGGATTCAGAAGATGAATACACTGGTGCATTCAGCAACAATCTGAGTGGTTGGCAGCTCAGCGCGCCTTGTTGGTATTGTTAGCGAAAAGTACATGAAAAAGACCTCGTCGTGAATGTCGACCACGTAATGTATATTCACCTGAAATTCAGCCTCGAAACAAGATCTCAGATCAAAATACTTCTGGGGGCGAGGACGTGGTCGTATTAGTTCACGTGTTACTGGACGTGGAGCAGTTCTAGGGCTAAGTCATCAAGCTCCAGTTGCTCCGGTGATGATACAGATAGATCGGTTGATGAACCTGCCCGAAAAACGCAAGACTACCAGCGCGTACCTGAGTGAAAGGAGGTCTATCAAAGGAGTTACCTGCATTTTCTGAAGGAAATGTGAAAAGTGCGCTTTAGAAAATTGCTCATCGCGAAAAAGATAGCATTGCGTGAAGTGCGATGTAGGGCTACGTGCTGCCTGTAACTATCAATTCCATACTATGTTATTGTAAAAATATAATAAATAACACATTTTTTATCTTATACTGTGTATTTTATTTTCATTCTTGCAGAATATACCTAATAGTTTACCAATAAATGCCAATGTTAAAATTAGAATGTTGCTACGGTAAGAGACTAGCGATCCCATATGGTACCAGCATATTCCGTGTGAACTAAGCCTTAGATCAAATTTTAAATGCTTGTATCATGTTAATAAGGCCCTAATCAAAAACATACTAAGAGAAAAAAAAAATCGGGGACCTCAAAAAACTCAGTCCATAATGGGTTAATTTAAAGCCAAATAATAAGGGTTAGTACCCACTGGTCCCATGGAATTCGTCCCCAGTGCCCATTCGTCCCTACATAATTTTGAGGTACCCACTCGACCTCTGGTCTATTTTATAATTAAATTATTATTTATTTTTGTCATTTACTCTGGTCCCTGTGGTTGTGGTACAATCGCGTAGTAAAGGCTTGATGAAGTGTACGATCAACATGAACGTACTTTATGGACTAAGCAAATAATAATACACGAACTTTCTATATATAATTTTCATGAATATTCACAATAGACTAATTAACATCTCTACTATATTATACCAAATACAATACACACAGCCTGCATAGTGCGGCGTATAATTTTACGTGGCGTTTTAATTAGCCGGAATAGTGGAAGCCAACTCCACAGAACGTAGGTAACTGTGATAATTCACTATGTCATAAGTCTTTTGTTCGTTCTGCTTGATGAGAAAAAAATTTGAATAGCATTTGCTATTCAAATTTTTCTTGTTTTTTTGTCAAATATTGTCAAACACAAAAAGTCAAAATATTGATATTTATCACTTTTTTTTTTTTTTTTTTTTTTATATAGGACACGTCAATTTGACTTCACCTCGCCTGATGGTAAGCTGAAGGCAAAGTCTCTGAAAAGAGGGCCACCATTACAACACGTACCATGTTACAATGGTGGCACTCAGCTTGACGGCCTCATCAGATGCTTTTTCACGCCCCGCTTAAAGGACCCGGGACTATAGGAGGAAGGAAACACGTGAGCTGGCAAGGAATTCCAAGTCTTAATAGTGCGGCAGAAGAAGGAGTCGCCGAATCGCTTGGTTCTTGATGGAATATTCTGCACCGTATGCGGGTGGCATCTAAGTCCTGCACGTGTTGTCCTATATAGGAAAGGAGAGGGTGGGATTATTTGGAAGAGCTCATCAGAACATTCACCATGGTAGAGACGGTAGAAAACCGCCAAAGATGCCACATCTCTACGCAACTGCAAAGGCTCGAGGGTGTTAGTGACCTCAGGATTCCCAATAATGCGGACCGCACGTCGCTGCAACCTGTCGAGAGCATCTAGTAAGTACTTTGCGGAGCCATCCCAGAGATGCGAGCAGTATTCCACGCAAGAGCGAATTTGTGTCTTGTAGAGAAGACACCGCTGCTCCGGCGTGAAAAAACGTCTCACTTTGTTCAGGACTCCGAGTTTACGCGAGGCTGTTTTGATGATGCTCTCAATGTAGTTTTTGTTGTTCAGTTTGCAGCGGACATCCATACCTAAGATGTTGAGATTGTCCTGCAGTGGCAGTGGCGTGCTCTGAAGAGTTGGGAGGGGAAGGAACGAAGATACCTTTGCTGTAAACGCGCATGCCTGCGTCTTCTTGGCATTGAACTCGACCAGGTTTTCAGAGCCCCATTGGGAAACGTGGTTCAGGGTCCGGTCAAGTTCACTGACGAGAAGCTGCCTTTTTTCCGCGATATCAGACTGCTTGGCCGCAGGATGTCCGTGATAACTCCCGTGTAAGGTGCTATCGTCTGCATAGCAGTGAATGCTGCCAGTGGACAACATGTCGTTGATATGCAGAAGAAAGAGAGTGGGTGATAAGACGGACCCCTGCGGCACGCCAGCATTTACCTGCAGGAACTCCGAAGTTCGACCGTCACAGAGGACGCGAATACGGCGCCCCTGCAGGAAGCTAGACACCCAGTCGCACAGTCTGGGAGGCAGACCAAAGGCTGGTAACTTGGAAAGAAGCGACTTGTGCCAGACTCTATCGAAAGCTTTGGCGATGTCAAGACTAATTGCCAGTGACTCGCCATGCTTGTCCATAGCCTCACCCCAAAGATGGGTAACATACGCCAGAAGATCACCCGTTGACCGCTTCGGTCTAAAGCCGTATTGCTTCACACTTAACTTTTAGTTTTTTTTTCTATAGTAAATTTTTCACCGTCGGTCCCGGCTACCTATAGGTATACGACCTCTATGGCAATTCTTACGGGTGGTTGTAGCCCTAAAACGACAAAACTGTACCCCTAGCACGAAAAACTATCATAATTGTATCGTAAATGTAACGAGAGCATGGAGTATTGTGATTGGCAGGCTTCACGCGCACACACGCTCAGAGCGGTGGCACACGATGCGTTGCGTCGCCGCACCGGACTTGCAACCACCGAGACGACGCGGGCACACGAGCGGTGCGGCGCCGCCGCGTTGTTATCAAACAAAATGAGCGGTGCCGCTCCGGCGTCGCAACGCATTCGCGCGTTGTTATCTAACAAAATGAGCGGTGCCGCTCCGGCGTCGCAAGTGTCGCAACGCATTCACCCCGAATGCGTTGCGACGCCGGAGCGGCACCGCTCATTTTGTTTGATAACAACGCGGCGGCGCCGCACCGCTCGTGTGCCCGCCAATGCGGCGAAATTTCTGCGGTGCGTCGCCGCAACGCATCGTGTGCTCTCTTACGCACAGTCTGTAGCCAGGCGGCCAAACGCAATGCTCCGTGCTCTCGTTACTTTTACAATACGATGACGATAGTTGTTCATGATCACCCCCCTGGTCTACCTATAGTACTTCCATATCACCAATGGGTTACTAATATCAGATAGCAGTCGTTTCACGGAAAATATGGAAATTCAGTCGCATCGTAATAAGACTGGAAACAGCGGATCTCGGACTTTGAACTGTCGGCTTCGGATGTGACCGGAACGAACACAAGGATGATGATGAGGGCATCTTTCACCGACCATTATTTCATGAAGAAAAATTAATGCATCACACCACAAAAAAAAATTCTGCATAGAATTCCTTCTAACTGAAATAACAATCATAGTTTTTATGTTTCGGGACTTATCGCGATTAATTATTATTTGGAACTTACTTGTGCCAAATAATAATTAATCGCGATAAGTCCCGAAACATAAAAACTATGAGTTTACACCGCGATAGTTTAAAAATAATGAAATAACAATCAATATTAATTACCCTTAGTTAAAATCACACCTGCCTGCATGTACACATTTTACAATTAACTTTCCCAGCGGCAAAGTTTACATGTTTGCATTAAATGCATGTAGAATAATTGATAAACATGGCCACGCTTGCACCGGGAGTGGGAAGACTGGAATTCAGCACAAAGTTGCAAATTTACGACCACGTACACAAAAATTTTCGCTTCCGTTAGCCCGATAGCAAAATTTTCATTTGTTGAAAACTAAAATACACGTTAGTTTGATGAAGCCAGTTTTGAAATTCAAGTCATATCTCGTTCAAATGAAAAAATATCCGGTCCGTAGTGGTATTATTAAAACCATCGCATCGGTTGTAAATAAAGAAGCTCTTTTTCGATTAATTTTACACGCTGTCTTTTTACTTCAGTTAGAGAATATCATTCGATCTCGAAGCACTTTTTAGTAAACTCAGTAAGACATTTTCTAGACTTTCTAATACAATTTTAAAGCTACTAGAATACTAGTATTTAATATAGATTTTTTTAATACTGAGCATGAATACTTTATTTATATTACAATCTAGCCTTGTTGTCTAACTATCAAACAAATTTCATCTAAATTACTAAGTAAACATAATTCTAAGAATGAGTCCATTAACAATATAGATTTAAAACGAAAAAGTTAACATCCAGGTCAGAACTTGAAGCCGTGACTAGTCTCTTGCAGGGATAATACTCTGTTCAACTAAGTTAATTGGACACATTATTTCTAGAAGTCATTTTCGCAATTATTATTTTCAGATCTACTACTATTTACAACTATCCTAAAATAGTAAGTTAGCCTTCCGGTTCTAGAAATTACTTTTACACAATTCAGTTACAAAGTGATGAATATTAAATTCTTATGTATGTAACCTTGGTGACATCCGTAGTGTGACAGCTGGAATTTACCAGCTAGTAGCCGATGTAGGTCGTAGAATATTATAAACTTATTATTTATTATTCGTAAAACATAAATAGCCTTCTTGATGGACAGGTGCGTGTCCCGTAATTGATAGGCATATTTAGATAATTATACAGAGCAGAAATAAAACAATTCATATAATAACTAGCTGACCCCGCGAACTTCGTACCGCCTAAATGAAGAACCGCTCCACCGATTTTGTGCAAACTTCACATAAACCATGTACTAAATAGTCCGAACAAAGCCTAAGCATTTGGTTTGGATAGGTGAGCCCGTTCTTGAGTTATAAAATTAAAACGAAAAGTGGCATTGATTTTTATATATGTTAATTAATAATTACAAAAAGTTCTAATTTCAGAGAAATAATTAATTAGCATTTGAGGACAACATAGGTTGCAGTGTCTCCAAACTTAATAAAATATTCAAATACTAGTTAGGGTGTACAGTAAAATTCAGCCTTATTTTGTAATCTAGAATAGGGATGGTAACTTGGTATACTCGTAGTGTTTGTGGCATGGCCATTAATTTGCATAGTTGAAACGGCCAGCGTGTCGGCCACAGGGCTATTGTATCCATTCAAAAGTGCCTTATTGTTTACTACACATAGTATGGATCAATATAGATGCTAGTCAATGCATTCAGATAAGTAAAGTGAGTACACAGCAACAGTATCCAATGATACAAAAGCAAACAATTCAATTTATTTTGAAGTTCGTATTGTTTTCGTAATTAATTAATACCGGTTATATTTGAAATAAAACCACTTTTTAACGGATTATTTGTTGATACTCACATTTATGTATATGTACAAACATAGTAATGTTTTTAATGCCAGGCAATGTGAAAGACAGATACATAATTTCATTCATTTTACTTTCCATGATATCGGATTGGCGTCCGATACCGATATCGAATCGGATAGTGTGAAAACGCTCTAACAGTACATTTATATATTTTTATTATTGTTCTTGTATAGATAAAGTTATAGCACTATATAATTACATCCAAAGATGTTGAAAACCAAATCAGGAAAACACAATTCCCCCATTTGTAATAAAAACACAAAACAATATTTGCTATTACAATAACAAGTCAACCCTTTTCGCCTTTTAACGTTTCATAAATAATCTATTAAGCAAACTTCGGTAGTAAATTGCCAAAACACTCCAAAATAGAGCAATAGTTGGATACTCACAACTCACTAAACATCGGCAGAACTATCAAATAATATTCGTTGACTGTTTACTCAATTTGTTCAACTTATCGAGAATATTACACTTTAATATTGCAGGCGGTTCGCAAAGCCTACAAGAAAATAGTAAAGTCAATCGAGTTTTAATAAGTTTTAAAAGCTGTTTAATCCATACAGCAGTTTACTAAGAAAACTTAAAACTGAACTAAATGCTTCACTGCTTATTAAATTCATTATTCGCTGAAGTAAAAACTGCAATTAGCTGCAAAAAGCCAGGGATAATGTTATATCCGAACTTGTTCCGAACTTTTTTATCCAATATCGGGACTTTGTACTTGTTATAGACAACTTTATGCATGTTAATAAATAGTTTGAAATCTTTTAAGAGCGTATTTTAAAATTGAGCTGTACCTAATAAATTAGCCAGCATGGCAATAGAGTGTATGATTGAAAGAAGCGGGTTCGATTACTGGTCAGTGCAAATATTTGTGTGTATGAATATACCTATTTGCAATATACCTATTTACATTGGACTATACTTGATATTTCTATGTATCATCATCATCATCAACTTAACGCTAACCTCGGTCGCATCTCTCAACTTAACCGAGACTCTCACCTTGGAGTTTAGGGTCCACGTTAATCCTTCATACTTTCTATTCAGATTTTTACTCCTTCATTTAACACAATCTTAGCAAATAAAAAAGTACAACAAACCAATTTTTTTTGTAGCATTGCATAGCATTATAAGGCGTGTAATTGTGTACTAATAAATTGTATTTATAAGGCTCTTGTTGACGCAAAACTCATTTCAGAAACAAGTCTATTCAAAGTTGTATTATCTTATTACTAAGTCGTAATTTTAGTGTTACGTAATATAGATAAAAGCAGTCTGAACCACTCGGCTAGATATAATACTTTAATTGTGCTTGTGCAAGCACGATAAGATGGTTGGCGTCAGTTGATGACAAAATTTGTGTGCCAAATATTTGTCTAGTTTCTATCAGTTTGGATATTCCTAGTATGTATTCTACAATTATTAAATATCTATGAAGTTCAAGAATTGTTTTAGACATATTTTCACACAGTTAAGCCTTTCATTGGGGTAGGCAGACACCTCACAATCATGTTTCCACTAGCAACAATCTTATCCTAAACTGCGCCTAAAACGCGCAAGTCCTTTGAATACGTTCTGAAATGTGCTACTTCTTCTTCCTCCTAGCGTTAATTCCCAGTCGCATCCGAAGATTTTTCAACTCGGAGTCTGGGGTCCGCTTCACCAGTCTTAACTACGAATTTGGCTAGACCTCGATATTTACCGTGAAGCGATTGCCATCTGACCTCCACAACCCAATCAATGTTAACATTAGGCGATATCGAAGCTTTGCAGCTAGACCGTTGTTTTTGGACTTTGGACTCCAACTACCCGTAACGACTGCCATAGATGTTCTTATGGCAACCGGGACCGACGACGGCTTAAAAATACTCATATTTCATGCACACAAATATTTGGACTGAGCGGGGATCGAACCCGCGCCTCCTGCGTAGCGGCTGCGTTTACTACCGCTACGCCACGGAGGCTGTCAAAAGTGAGGCTGAAATGTGCTACCATAGTATTTAGAAAACATACATACAAGTGCTCACGCCTGTAAATCCCCGAAGAGATAGGCGGAGGCGTATTAATTTTTCACCCACATTTCGCCAACTATGATTCTCATCATACCACGCAATAGGGGGCAAGCCTATTACCGTCTATCGGGCACTTTGTCATGGGCTGTATGTTTACTGTCGGATGGAAAGCTGCCCTATCAATTAGTCACCTTTTATGACACCCGCCGAAGTCAGAATATTCAAAATATTCATAAAAATTAAATACACGAGGTTTGGTGTTGCAGAGTATATGAGGAATTTAATAACATCAATCAATGGTTAAAGAATTGCAGAATTCGTCACGTTCAGTGAGGATAGTGTAAAACACATGACACAGCCTCATATCGATTTTCTAGATTCAGTAATGTTGCCAAAAATATCCTAATTTCTAAGGGTAAGAAAACACTTTGTCATGAGCATGACATCGGACTTGAGACCTTATTCAGTTATCATTCATCGGACTTGAGACCTTGTGACCTTACTGTACAGCTATCATACTTGCTACAACAAAGAACTTAACTAAATAAGTTACATTCCATTGAAAGGCTGAAATATGTCAAAAGAAAAATCGTACTGCCCCTATAACTTACCGAGGGACGGGTCTGGACCTTAGAACCTATCAATGAACAACAATGGACACTACTTTGATACGTACTACTTACACACTGATCCACTAGATCCCGAAAACATCAATCATTTTATGATTTATTTCCTTGATATCAATAATTCTACAAGTAAGTGGCTGTCATAAATCATCATCTTCATCAATTAACCTTTGGAGCTGTGAGTGCCCGGTAGTGGCATCACGTTCCTTTGTGACGTCATCAACATAGGGCGTATTATTTACTTAGCCTACACACACACACGTAAGTGAGCCACACATAAATGGTTTGAGCTGGCTGGCGTCTTACTGATTCAAGACGAGATTAACATTTGTAAGTTTAATGAACATGTTCTAGGCTCAGAATGTTAGTTTTTGTAGCGTGTTTTAGCATTAAAGGTATGATTCCGTAGCCAACCGCATACGACAACTGCCGACGCACGCAGCACATGCGCGTAATTCTTTGCGGCTTCTTAATAATTCCCTTTATCCGTATCGGAGTTTGACAAGTAAGGGGTACGCTGTATCTGCTGCATGCGTCTGTCGTTGTCGTATGTGGTCGGCTTCGAAATCATACCTTAAATCTTCATCACATGAAATATTCATTCATACAAATTTATTTCAAGGTTTGCTTAGACTCAATCACTATGTCTTAAAGTAAAGGTATGATTTCGAAGCCTACCGCATACGACAACGACAGACGCATACAGCACATGCAGCGTACCTATTACTTGTTCAACTCCGGTACGGATAAAAGGGACCATTGAAAAGCCGCAATGAATTACGCGTATGTGCTGCGTGCGCTGGCAGTTGTCGTATGCGGTCGGCTACGGAATCATACCTTTATCTGTAATAAAATTATTAATAGAATAAAATATGCAAAGACTAACTATATTATCTTCTATTACACAGAATGTTTGAAGCTTCATGAAGATCTTCGAGGCCCAAGGTAATCTAATTATAAACTAACAGGTACACCTGCTGGTTGAAACACTAGGCTCAGGTGCAGGCTTTCCTCTTGGAATTTGGAGGTCCAACAGCAGTTACTCCTATAAAAGCTAAAATAAACCAAAGAAAATGAGGACGGTGGACCACTCCAAAGTGCTAGCTTTAGATGCGACTGGTTATACATAGTTACTTAGACATAGTTTATTTACGAGAGGCCATAGCATGTGTAATCTACGACCTGAAATATACACTGTAAGTACACAGTAATTGAGACACCAAATATTTTTTGCGTGACAAATAAAAAAGCATCATAAAAAATACTAAGATATTATTTTACCACTTTGTCAATTGTACCCAGATTGACAAAGAAATGCCTAGCAAATGTTTGTTAGGCGCAAAAATTCACGACAAAAGAAAAGATAAACAACGCCAGGGTTAGTCGGTGACGGATGTTTAGCCAAATAATTGTTTGAATCTTCCTGTTTGTGACATGCCGTATTACGAGATATTTTCTTTAATAATTTAACTTCGCAACAAATTCTATTAGGTTCAGGGGAAGCGACCCCTAGTGGAATAAAAAGTTCAGATATTCTTCTCACGGGAGCTTTGAGATAAATAGGGCACATCTGAATTCCGGTGAGCCCGGGGGCTATCAACTGGGGAACTACTCACTAAGGAAGATTGTTGGCATAATACGTTGTACTGAGTCACGTCAAGTATAACCTCTCTTGAGTTTCAGGAGACGCTATGCTGTCAACGATACTGCAACTCTTACGTATGTACCTAAAGTTTTTTAGGCTGTAGCATAAATATTTTTTATGAATGTTTGTATTGCTTGCATAAAACTAGTAATTAATAATTATAAAATCTTGGAAGTAAATAAAAAGAAAATGCGAAATGCAATTTCGCGTCATACTGCTAAACTTTTTTCATTAATTTAATGTGCATTTGCGTCCACAATTTAAAAGTCAAATCTAACTAGCAAAAAGAAAACTAACTCATTATTTTATACTCGTATTTTATATAAATTTTGATAGAGTAACCTAATTGATTATTATAGACTAATTATTCAGTAGAAGCTTTCATTTCCAAAACCTTACCAATAGTTTATGTTGTACTACTTAGGTTACAACATACATAGTACAACACTCTCCTGACCCTGCAAGAATCTTCTGATGCCCTTTCTGAGTTCATTGGGCATTTGCTCCCACAGGAGTATAATGATAAAAATACTGTTTCACCACGTACGTCTTTTTCATTGAAACTAGTTAGATCCCAATTCTTCATGAATATCAAATGAAGTAAAGTTTTGGATGTAAGATGAAAGAAACTTCTTTTGAAACGTGACGAAATAGGAAATTTTTGTGGAATATAATTTAGCCTCGCTGTTTGTGTAAATGTTTGTAGTAATGTATATTCTACGTGGGTATTTGAGATCCGTGAAATTATCAACTTAATTGCATGTTGTATTTATTACCTTATTACTATGTATAATAATTAATTCGTTTTGTTTTTCAAGGTGTAATTATTTTGTTATAAAGTGCAAGCAACATTCTGTTTCAAAACGCAGTTAATTCTGTCTCTTTTTGAATCACTTTCTACTTATTAACAAAATAAAAGTATGTATTTTGATTATTTCAGTCTTTGTCACATTGTACCTACACAGTATCATATTATATCTTCGAATAAAATGAGGATACAGAAGGACGATGAGAAGATATTATAATGAGTTGCGGTTGCTTTGCAGGCATAAATGTAAGTATTCCGTAGTTTCTCTCCGCAATTTATCATTACCTAAAAAGGACCTAGTATTGAACTCGTCCTTCAGAAAGGCGGCACGGGAGCGGGGACATGATCCTGACCCTGAAGAAATTCGGGCTGAAAGATCCCGGCTCCACAGGGACATGGTGGCGGAGTGGGAGCTACAACTTCGGCAACCACGTGCAGGGCACGCCGTAGTAGCGGCGGTAAGACCCATCATGGGGGAGTGGCTAGAGAGGCCACACGGTGGCCTCTCGTTCTGGCTGACGCAGATCATCACCGATCATGGATGCTTCGGGCGGTATCTGCATCGGAGCGCGAAGAAAGAGCCAACCTCCGAGTGCCATCACTGCGACGCGAGCGAGGACTCGGCGCTGCACACGCTCACCGAGTGTCCGGCGTGGGAGACCCCGAGACGGGAGCTGGTGGCGACCCTGAGAGTGAGAGCTCTCACGCTCGCCACTTTGCTCGCAGCGATGGTTCGGCCTGGGTCGGCCGGGGTGCGAGGGATATGGCTATGACAATCTCACCTCCGGCTCCGGCAACTGACGGCCTACAGAAGGCGTGCGTTTTAGTCGGTTCGAGTCCGATATAACCTCCTCCTTCGGCTCCGGCGGGGGAGGTATCCGTGGCGATTTTTCGCACGATAAAAAAAAATAGGTATTGAACTCGTCCATAGGCCACGGTAACCACTTTCCATCAGGTGTGACCTAAGTGGTATAAAAATAAAAAATAAAAAGGAACATTCCGGAATAAACCTCTTTCGGACAAAAAATGATTTGCAAATCGTTTAATAAAATTAATGTGATGCAGTTGAGTGCTCTTCAAACATAACTACAAAAATGAAACACCCGAATTGAGAACCCCTTCGTTTTTTTAATACGGTTAAAATACAATGAACATAAAACATTGTAAAAATTACAAAGAGATAAAAGACTTTTTATACACAATAATATTGTTCAGAGTGTATCAGATATTCACGTCACGAATTCGTCCTTCAATTTATTTCAGTGAAATCGACAAAATTTAATTACTTTTCTGCTCTTTCGGTTCATTGTTGTAAATGATTGATAAATATACTTTTTGAATTTATTGAAACTATTATCTCAACATACATACATATACCTACTCATGCCCGTAAACCCCGAAGGGGTAGAACAGAGAAATCAAATCAAATAATTTATTTTGTGATATGAGTTAAATGGTGTCGTTATACTTAATTAGTATCACCAATACTCGACTGCCGATCGAGAAGTATATTAACACCCACATCACCGAAAAACATAGTTGGTGAACTATGATTTTCGGTCCAACGTCATAGGACAGGAGCCTATTGCCATCAAGTGGGCACTTAGTCATGGGCTGTATGTTTACTGTCGGATGGAGAACAGGGGCCCTAGACAAAGTGACATTCTTTTGATGGAATCGCGCTGAAGCGAACCGTTTTTAAGGTTTTAACAATGGATTTCGGGACATTGCGGTGGTTATAGTAATAATGATAAGTTAAATAATGTATTTCGAGTTACAAAGACTCAAATTTCATTAAAAAAAAAAAATAGTTGTATTAATGATTTATGTCAATTTCATACTACAATTAGCGATTCCACTGGCGTTTTCGCCAATAGAATGTCACTTTGTCTAAGGCCCCAGCTCCATCCCTTAGTCGTCCTCTATGACACCAACACATTATCTTAAAGATCTAAAAAAAACACAGAAAGTCGTCTTCTTCGAGTGTTAGGATGTTTTTTTATTTACACGTGTTATTTCTATGATCAAATTTTCATAGCTTTGTAGAGACAGATTTACTAGCCAGCTGGGTTTGGAAATTATCAAAACTTGCTCCCAATAGTATTTCCTTCTATAGAATCTCGCTTTTATGAATGCTCCAATTTATTCGGGCGTCGCTCACTGTCGCTTGAGCTTTATTCTTGCAATTCTTTTGAGCTGAAGATTTGTCACTTATTGTGCTAGTTAGCAGCTGCTTTAGTTATAAAATAATTGAATAAATATTTTAGGACATTCTAAATAGTGCTATCCAGACCCAAAGTCTGGTCTGGGTGTTTCTATGTATAATATGTATGTATTTACAAAAAAAAAAGTATCTAAGTATGTATATCCGCATTCTAGATTCCATAACACAAGCTAATTAAGCTTACCATGGGTCTAGATAGCGTTGTGTAGAATGTTGTAGAATATTTATTTATTTCATTTATTTAAAAGTAAGCTTAGCTTTACTAGCTTGTATTAAGGGTTCTAGAATGCCGATAAGCATACATAATTACTTTGTTTTATAAATGCATAGGTACATATTATACATAGAAATACCATATACCAATGCAAATATTCATATTCATGTATACAAATATTTACACTAAGCGAAAATCGAAGCCGCACTCCCTGCGTTCACTACCGCCACACAACAAAAAATGAAGACACAACAGAAAATATGTGCTAAGCGTGTTATTCGAAAACATTAGTGTTGCAATTTACTTATTATTTTTCAAAATCTACTAACGAAGAATGATTATTAATATCATACTTTGTAATTTTCTCAGTTTGTCGTATAATATTTATGCTTGCATAAAGAAATCTGCCGAAAATTGCATAAAGAAAAATGACAAAGCGACTAGACTTTTTATACATACGCCTCATGCATACATTGATCGCCGAAAAATAACTGGCAACTACTTCAATCACGTCGATATCGTAAAGGTTGATTTAAACACCTCCTCAATCCTGGAGGTGGATAGCGTTAACCACAATGTTTTTCAACAACTCCGTACCTCAATGAGCTTTCCAACCATTACTTTTCCTGAAATGTGAAGTGAAGTTAAAAGGTCTGTACCTTTTAACTTCACTTCACATTTCAGGAATGAGATCCGCTAGGAGAACTATCGACCGCCATAACTCACGTCAGGAACTCAGGATCCTACTTTTATTACTCACCTTATCGTAGCTACATCTTCCTAGGGTCGGTTCACTAGACGATGTATGGTCGTTTTTTGCTAGCTAGTTGATAGAAAAAGATTAAAATACAGCTTTTTTCTTTCCAGCGGGGTGCAGTCAATTATGGAACTAAATAAAAAAATAGACTTTATAATCACATTTCTTCTTCATCCTGGCGTTAATTCCAGTCGCATCCGAAGCTTTCACCTTGGAGTCTGGGGTCCGCTTTACCAGTCTAACTGCGGATTTGGCTGGACTTCGTTATTTTTCAGTAAAATCTGCAGTTAGACTGGTAAAGCTTTCACTACTTTATAATCACAGGTAATACACACTAATACCACACTACAAATATTGCCTCCACATACGTACACCACACGTATAGTGGGTGTAACTGATGTGCCAAAAAGTGTAGTTAAATTTTTCTGTTAAAAATTTCACAGTAACAGCTGCAGTCAGGAAAATGTGTCTGGTTGACGGTAATAAGTAATAAACAGCTGCTGAAATGTAGATATACTACCTCAGGCGTAGATAACTAAACACTGTGTACACAGATATATAATACATATCTGTTTGTAATGTTAATGTATGTCATGTATGTGTGTCATGTATCTCATATCTGTATGTAATGTCAATGTAATATCTAATGTTCAAAATACACATAGCGTTTACGATAACTCCACTTCCTCCTTGTATTTAGTTTTTCTCGATATCAATTAATATTTTAGTCACTAAGATCTAATTGAAACAGTATTAATTGCTCTGCCGAGTTCAAGAGAACATTGTAATTTAATAAACATTACGTATCTAGAGCAAGAAATGGAAATGAAAGGAATTAATTACCAGAAAAGTACAGCGACGATTCATTCACTGATTTAATACGAAACGGGTTTATTGTGAAAAAAAAAATGTAAATTGGAATAGTACAGCCCATAGGCACCTATAAAAGGTTACACATGAACATAAAGATGAGTGAAAGCAGACTATAAACAATTTTATGTAGATTGTTGAGCCCTTTTGGGAGATACTGACTCAAACTATTCTTGAGGAAAAACGTAAATACCATAAAATCTGTATACGTCTTAAGATTTCATGTTGCTGTTATACGTAGCGGTAACCACCCACCATTAGACAGCCTATGTGCTTGTTTTGATACTTTAATAATACGAAAAAGATGTAGGTTTTTTATAGTCCTATGCCACTGGTTACACTACAACTACACTGGTAAAACTACATATTTTTAATACGCATCTACGATGTAGTTATTGTAATATGAAAGAATGAAATGTAACTATTTAAGTCAGAATAACCACACTTTTTCAAGCCACACCAATAGGCATATCAGATCTCATGGCAATCGACTAGGTTAACACATTGTAAGGTTAAGCAACACTAACCAAGTTGATCTTATGATGGGTGATAAGTGATAACTGATATATAAGACATTGAGACTCCTCCGTGCCTTAGAGAGCACGTTAAGCCGTCGGACCCAGTTGCTAAAGGAACAGCTAATGGCAGTCGTTACGGGTAGTTGGCATCTTAAAAAATTCGACAACTAGTCTAACTACAAAACTTCGATATCACCAATGGGTTGTGAAGGTCAGATGGTAGTCGATTCACGGGGAATATCGATTTTCGGTGACTTTCCAATAAGACTAGAAAAACGAACCGTGGACTTTGAGGTGAAAGCCTCAGATGCAACCGAGACTAACACAAGAATAATGATCATAATCAAGAAGCATATCAAATCAGAGAAATTACTCATACTTTTGATTCATAGTACATTATGGTACAAGTGAGCAACGTTGGTGATTACCGCCGAGGCGCCATTGAGACCCGAGCCGCCAGGCGAGGGTCTTAAGACAGCCGAGGACGGTAATCATCATGCTCACACGTGCCATACGACGTTTTACAACACACTTGCGAATAAAATATTACTACAAATACTAAATAAACAATACTACAAATTAATTCGTTTTCCTATGCGCGCGCATTTAACAATGGCGGTCGACCATATTTAAAAAAAAATGAGGTTTGAACTTAACTTTTTTTTACTCTGTTTTTTTTTCTGTACTTAGAGAAAAAAAAAGTTAAATTTGAGTGAAAATTTTGTTTATTATACAAGTATTACAAGTTGAAATTATTTATTTAAATACGAAAATGCATCAAATGACCATACAATAGGCGTATTAATTTATTCGTACTATTAAACACGTTATTTTTTGTAACAAAACTTTTTTAAGAACATAGACAATTATAGACACTTCCTATAAAATTTAAAAAAGAATCTATAACTCACTTTTGTGAATAATAGTAATGAAAAGTCACAGTTTTATAATAGGTGTCATTCCGTGCTTAATTGCGGTAAAATAATATCACTGTTATGAGCAGGTGTGTTGTAAAAAATATTACTATTTCCAAAACTATTCATACCTCTGAAGCTTCATTACATCTTTACAAATTAAAGATAATGTAACTGACATTTCGATTCTTGATAAATGCAAATTCTAAAATGAGTCCACTCTGTGGTAACGTCACAACAGCTGAACACGTAAGGTTCCATAGATCAAGGACCCTAATAATTATTCATTCCGCTGTCATTTACAAGACTCTAGGTATTCCAACAGATGTATTATTGCCAAGATTTAGTTGAATTATGAATATTTATTAACACTGTCACTCAGCTCATGAATAATTATTAGGTGAAAGTCCTTGTGACCTATCTATATGTGCTGCAATATTATTGTAACAAGAATGCTATAAAGTGAATTTGGGAAACAAATACATTACGAGGTGATATCGAGAGTTAAATTTATATTAACTGTTATTACACCCTATATTTGCAGTTGTTTCAAATTAGTTAAACGTGTTAAAATGTATGTAATATTTTAACACGTTTACAAATGACTTATATATACTATACTCTGTTTTTACAGGGTCGGCAGCACGAATGTAACTCCTGGTGTAACCACTTTCCATCCGGTGGACCGTGTGCTTGTCTGCGACCTGTGGTTAAAAAATCTAAACTAAAACTATCTGAGAAATTTATTACCCTTCGATAACAGCCAAGAGTATATTGAATACACTAAAAACCTAACCGATATACGTTCCCAAACATTCAGAAATAAGATATTCTTTTCACAAGAAACACCTACACAAATATGATCCACTAAGGCTCCCTTACTTTATTAGCTATATTTACGATATCTAAAATACCGAACTATAAAAGCTGTGCAAACTAAATTGAAGCGGAAACTATCTACTTTTAGTTTCCCGTCACGTACACAGAGGGCGCTGCGATAACGACCTTACGTTTTCGGTTTATTTAACAAAATATATCGAAATAGATTATGATACTTTTTATGTTCGCTGACAAGGTCTGTTCTACTGTTATGTTGGTAAATTGCCGTAGCCTTATACATTACATTGATACATTTATCTATCTATATCTATCTTCTATCTATACTATTATATAATTGTAAATTGGAAATGTTTGTCCGCGATGGACGCAAAAACTACTGAACGGATTTTAATGCGGTTTTTTTTTGTTAGAAAGGTCTTGGTCAGACTTAAAATCTTACGTCTGTTTGATAGCAATCGGTTGAGTAGAACCGGAGATAAGAGATCCACGCGGGCGAAGCCGCGGGCGGAAGGGTAGTTTTTCTATATTCTTATATTTTTCTAATTCATCTGATCCCACCCTCTCCTTTCCTGTCCAACTACGGATTTGGCTGGACTTATATATTTTCTTTGAAGCGACTGCCATATGATCTACACAACCATTGGCGACATCAAGGCATTGCAGCTAGACCGGTTGTGGGACTTTTCAGGGCTCCAACTACCCGTAACGACTACCACAGATGTTCGTATCGCAACCGGGACCGAAACGGCTTAACGTGCTTACGGTCAGAGCAATTCTACAACAGTATGTTTTACATTTCTACTAAATTTTAACTAAGTTACTCAGTACTACTGCATTATTAGCCATAAATAACTGCATATACCCCGGTCGTACATCGCGATTTAAATAAATCTGTTCCAGTTCGTATCTCGCCACTATTGTTCCAGATAATAGAAAACTGAAAATAATTTCAATCTAGTTCCACAAATATAACGACAAAATAACCAGCCAGAAAGTATAATGCAAAACTCTAAATCGGCACCTTTTGGTATTTTTTATAACAGACCACACAGTTAAGCCCAAATTCACATAAGACCGTGCCAAGCTTTTGTACTTACATTACAATTCATTATATGGTCAAACCTTTATGGATTCTTTAAACATTTTAGGGATAAGTGTTGAAAATTATACCTATTATAATCCTTCACAAACATAATTTTTCAGGTAACCTTATAACCCTACAGTATCGGCTCTTATAAGCGTGAAAAAATAGCTGATGAGGCCGTCAAGCTGAGGGTCCCCATTGTACCATTGTAATTATCTGTAATGGTGACGGTCTTCAGTTTACCATCAAGCAAAGTGAATATAAAAAAATGACGTGTATATAAAAAAAATGATGATAATATAAAAAAGGCTAAAATAAAATTATGAATTGTAAAATATTTCCAACTAGCTTCCGCCCGCGGCTTCGCCCGCGTGGTGTGTTGACCGGGATAAAAAGTAGCCTATATGTTAATCCAGGGTATAACCTATATACATACCAAATTTCAACCAAATCGGTCCAGCCGTTTATGCGTGAAAGAGTAACAAACATCCACACATCCACACATCCATTCTCACAAACTTTCACATTTATAATATTAGTAGGATTTCATAATAAAAAACCTAAAGAATGTTACAAAGTTTATTGCACAGGACTATTAATGGAGTATAGGTACGATACTATCATCGCCTTGTGCGCCACTAGCAATAAACCTAATTTCTTCTACTTCAGTGAACATAGTGATATAATGCTATTGATTACGTATTTCTTTACCTCTGAAATGAAATAAGATGAAATTATTATATCACGAAACTCACTATGCTGCCAACAATTTTTATTACGATCAGATTTAATTTATATTTGATACCTGGCCGCAATATCCTTAATTCCTTGCTAATATTATTATTATATCTGTCTGACTGTTACGCTTTCACGCCTAAACCGCGGAACCGATTTTGATGGAATTTAGTACAGAGATAGATTAGACTTTAGGAAAGTACATAGGCTATGTTTGATCACGGTAACCGACATCCACGCGGGCGGAGCCGCGGGAATTAACTGGTAACAGATAAAGTTGTGAAATACCTACTATCTATTCGAGTCGAGTTATTATAAAATACTACAGTGTTTTTCATAATGACCATCACGTTATAATTATGAGTTAGTGACTTATTCACTACCATTAACGGTATCGATATTTTAACTACGCCAAAACGCAGGTTTATTATTCTGTGGTATATTAAGTTAAAAAGTTAATAGATTTTTAAAAAGTTTTTAACTCAGAAGCTATAAATGGTAGAACGTAATAAACTTTGTTTTGAAAGAGTTTCATAAACTCGGTAGTCTGATTAGTTGGTGATCTGACAGGTAAAGAAAAAGTTTTAAAAGTTAAGGAAAATTGTGGGTAAGAAAGGACTCTCAAAAAGAGCTTCCTTGGTTTTTAAGAAGATTAAATTAGCAGCCTAAAAGATTTTATTGAATTCATCAAGTTATAATTTAGTAAGGAGTCATGTGAAATACGAGCCCTAAAAGTGCTTACATAAAGAAATAGGTTATCGTTACGGACGGTCCGGTACGGGCAGACCTATCTGTGTTGCCATCATATTATTATCAATTCATCGTTTTTTTTGACTGACGATGAATTAACATATACTTTTTGTTGCTATGGAAACTCGTCGATGCAGGTAGCTGGTATCAAAATAATGATTGCGTTGTGGATGTCATTTACCTTTAAATAAAATTCACGTATCACTGTGTCCGCGCACGCTGGTCTCAATCAAACCAAAGCCATGTTTTATTTCAAAAGTATTGTTTTGTTACGATCGAATGTTAAAAAAATATATTTATTCAAACATGACTGGATGAACGGTTTCATTTCATTGTTATCAATATTAAATTATAGAGCTGGAGAGTTTGTTTTTTCTTTGGTTGAACGCGTTAATCTCAGGAACTACGTTCGAATTACAAAACTTGATTATGTTGAATAGTGCGTTTATTGAGGAAGCTTCTGGGCATCACGCCACTACTAAAAGAAAGTCTGCCGGAGGCGGCAGACTCACATACATTATAATATATGTTTTTTATACAAGATGTTTAATACTCCTATTTATGTAGGTCATGGGAATACAACAGTATTCCATGCGAGCGGAGGCGCGGACGACAGTTAGTGAGTAAAAAACTAAATTTTAAGTTCGTGTCAAGATAGATTGCGTTTTGAGATCTATGTAGATCCTCTAGTTGGAAAAGTTTGTACCTAATAGTATTAACTTACTTTATTAACCGATTCCGATAAAGTAGGAAGATTGCCTACGGATTACGTTTTATGTTCATAATAATATTCTTAAGCGGGGCGTGAAAAAACATTTGATGAGGCCATCAAAATTGATGAATTATCCAAACTAATATTATAAATGCGAAAGTAACTCTGTCTGTCTGTCTTTCTGTCTGTCTGTCTGTCTGTCTTTGCTTCACGCCTAAACTACTGAACCGATTTGTGTGAAATTTGGTACAGATATAGTTTGGAACTTGAGAAAGGACATAGGATAGTTTTTATTACAAAAAATAAAATAATAGTACATTATGGTACAAATGAGCAACGTTGGTGATTACCGCCGAGGCGCCATTGAGACCCGAGCCGCCAGGCGAGGGTCTTAAGACAGCCGAGGACGGTAATCATCATGCTCACACGTGCCATACGACGTTTTACAACACACTTGCGAATAAAATAATACTAAATAAACAATACTACAAATTAATTCGTTTTCCTATGCGCGCGCATTTAACAATGGCGGTCGACCATATTTAAAAAAAAATGAGGTTTGAACTTAACTTTTTTTACTCTGTTTTTTTTTCTGTAAGGTAACTGTACCAATGGTAGACACTTTAAGGAAAAATAAAATTTCAATCTAAAAAATTTAACAAATTAATTACAGCATGGTCGTTACATTCTTTTTTAACTGTTACAGCAACAATTAGACATTAACTTTTGCCCATAAAATCTTTAAAATCTATCATACTTTTACTTTAAATTAAATTATAATGCACTTGGTCGAAAACACCAATGCTAGACATCATTGTCCCAATGGTCCAAGTATGTCAATAACTTCAATATTTATAACGTTTATACTAAAATTAGTAATAATCATAACTTATAAACAAAAAAATCACACCTATAAAAATCAGTACCCTTGGCAAAAATCTTAAGAAATAACACGACCGTGTTCACGGAGTCACATTATTTGCTGTCAACAGTCTTTCTAAATTTACTTCGGATGGTGTTGCGAATATTTGAACATATCTTATAGATACCATTAGGCATCTTTTAAGTCAATAGTCTTATAAAACAAATGGATAATTTTCTCAAAATGCTGGGTTTTGTTCGAAAGTGTCTAGCATTGGTACAGTGTCGAGCATTGGTACAGTTACCTTACTTAGAGAAAAAAAAAAAGTTAAATTTGAGCGAAAATTTTGTTTATTACACAAGTATTACAAGTTGAAATTATTTATTTAAATACGAAAATGCATCAAATGACCATACAATAGGCGTATTAATTTATTCGTACTATTAAACACGTTATTTTTTGTATCAAAACTTTTTTAAGAACATAGACAATTATAGACACTTCCTATAAAATTTAAAAAAGAATCTATAACTCACTTTTGTGAGTAATAGCAATGAAAAAGTCACAGTTTTATAATAGGTGTCATTCCGTGCTTAATTGCGGTAAAATAATATCACTGTTATGAGCAGGTGTGTTGTAAAAAATAAAATTTATTTCGGACATACAGCGCCATTTATTGGTCAAGAGTCGGCATCAATTCAGTACTGAGTATAAGGGTAGATTGAACCTCGAGAAAGGACATAGGCTCTGTTTGGTCGCGATAACCGACATCCACGCGGGCGGAGCCGCGGGCAACAGCTAGTGAATGAATGAATGAATGAATTATGAATTATTATTATTATTATGAAATTCTAATTAAATTGTAGTCTTGCATGAATTCTTTGTTATTATTATTGTTTTGAATGTGTAATGTGTATGTGTTTGTATAATTATGTATCATATATGGGATAAAATGCCTGAAATAAATGAATTTATTATTATTATTATATCTCTTTATTCATTTTTTAAAACCTATAAATTACATTTTTAAATACATTATTCTCTAAAATAAAAAGCATATATTTAAAAATATAAAAAATAGAGCCCACCGGCATCGGGTACAGGGACCAAGCTGCCGGTGGTTAGGGCTCCAGGGAGAGGAACCTCCTCACAATACGTGCCGTGTCGAGGAGTACCGCCTTCTGCATCAGGCCCTTGATCCAACTATCTAACGCGAGCCTCTTAAGATGTTGGTCGAGGCTCTTGGCAATCAACCCGTGAGCCGATACGACTATCGGAACAACAATCGCCGAATCCACAGCCCACATGTCGACAACCTCGCGAGCCAAATCCAGATATTTTATTTGTTTATCTTTTTCGGCTTTCACGAGATTCTCGTCATGCGGGATGGTGATATCGACAATTATTGCGCGGCGCTCTAATCGATCTATCACCACAATATCAGGCTTATTGGCTAAAATAGTCCTGTCAGTGATGATAGATCGATCCCAGTACAATGTGACGCGACCATCGTCAAGAACTGGGTCGGGCACATACATGTAATACGGCACTTCTGAATCTACAAGTTTGTATTTAAGAGCAAGTTGCTGATGGATAATCCTGGCTACTAGGTTGTGTCTATGCAAATACTCACAGTTGGCTAGACGAGAACTGAAACTTATTATTATTATTATTACACTGAGAGCCACCATTTTTATCCGAAATGGTGACCCTCATTCTTGAGACTTTCCCTTTAACTTACCATTCTTGTGTATGCAAATTTAAAAAGAAATCAAATAGATAACAAGACTCCGGCATTTCAGATCTCTACGCATTATATGGAGTACTAGCTGACCCACCCCGGCTTTGCCCGTGGCATACTTTAAGCCCCGTATCACCTCTATAAACTGCTTATATGTGCCCGTAATATATTAATTTTCAAATAATGTATGGGAATTTTCCGAATTGGTTGATATTTATGGTTATTGCTTCGCTGCCTTGCGTAGTAGCGTGATGATAATTAGCCTATAACCTTCCTTGATAAACAGGCTATTCAACATAAAAATATTTTTTTAATTCGAACTAGTAGTTCCTGAGATTAGCGCGTTCAAACAAACAAACAAGCAAACTCTTCAGTTTTATAATATTTCATGCATAACGAAATATTTTGATATATATCGAATCTATTTTTAGAACGAACTACATGAAACGTTAACTATTATGTACAGTTCAAATGTTATAGAAAACAGTATTGCTCAGTAGTACGTTCTAACATTTTGCTTTGAGGCAACGTTCACTTGAATCCTTGTGATATCGGAAACCTTTTTGAGCTTTCACTAACCTCGTTAAAAGTATACAGCTGATGTGTATACTAGCACTAAAAGCTTAACTGGGCTCCGCAAATGCTGGAAATAGTAGTTGAATTATTCACAGATCAAGGAAAGCCATTATTTAGTTTCTCTTAACAGTCCAGCTTACCAGTCTTTAGTAGTAGTACCAGTCTATATAATAAACACGATTAAAATGTTACAGTTTCATTAAAATAAATTATATGTTTGCTCCTTTAGACAGTTTATCCTATAATGATTGATTAAATACTTAATTACATATAACATAAACTCACGCCTATATCCCCGAAGGGGTAGGCAGAGGTGCTAGCACCCACATTTCGCCGTTTATGTTTAAGTCCCAATGTAATAGGTGGCGAGCCTATTGCCATTAACCGGGCATTACTTAATTGAAAGCCTAGTATCGAATTATAGCTCATCTAATAATATTTAATCCTCAGAATAACTTTGACGTGTTAGTCAGATGCAATATGGCAAAAAAAAAAAAAATCACATTCGAACTATTATGTACCAAAGATAAATAAAGTAACTGTCGTACATCTGTAAATTATACTGCTGGATATAGGCCTCTCCCATCGCGTATATTGTGTTTACTCAATATATCCCAGCTGCCTTTTTCAGTTCGTCAGTCAATCTAGGCTCGTTGGATTCAACAGCCATCGGTCCTTTGGCAAATGTGGCTAATCTATGACCACTTCAGTTTAATTATGCTACAAACTATAGGAGTAATTTTAATTCTTTGTCAGACGAGTTTATTACGAACTTTGTCTAAGATACTCCAAGTATAGCAAGCTGCACAACCAACTTTGAATATGTAGTAGGTATGTAGGCTGACCTCGTCTATGAAAATGGATTGGAAATATTCACTATTAAAATTCAGTATTTTCACTCACCTCCTATTACGGGGACCGAATATGATGATTGGTGAAATGTGGGTGTTAATTCAACTCTGCCCATCCCTCCAAGGATAAAGGCGTGATTATTATGTATGTATGTAGAAAATAATTATTATTATATTATCATTACAAATATAAGAGCAGACTTCTACAAGTGTGCAAATATTTGTGTGCATTAAATATGGGTATTTGCATTGATCTGGTCGTGCCTCGGAGAGCACGTTAAGCCGTCGGTCCCGGTTGCCATAAGAACATCTATGGCAGTCGTTACGGGTAGTTACTGCCCTAAAAAGTCCAAAAACAACAGTCTAGCTGCAAAGCTTCGATATCGCCTAATGTTAACATTGGGTCGTGGAGGTCAGATGGCAATCGCTTCACGGAAAATATCGAAGTCTAGCCAAATATGTAGCTATGACTGGTAAAGCGGACCCCAGACTCTGAGCTGAAAGCTTCGGATGCGACTGGGAATTAACGCTAGGAGGAAGAAGATAAGAGCAGACTTCTACACGGAATCAAACAGGACACCGTCTGTTATTAAAATATCTTTGTTATTTTTGATGTGTAGGTAATAAGTAATAACCTACACAAATCACGTAACACCATTAATGACATGAAAGTTATTCACAATGAATATCCATGTACTTATAGTAATTGATATTTCAACATACTGCGCGTCTGAATTTAATGCGTTTGTTTACCGTGGTACCATTAAACAGTACCATTGATGGTACTGTGGCAATTTTGATTTACCGTGGTACCATTAGGTCGATGGTACCATGGCAAACATCATTTATTGTTAACCGTGGTACCATTAAGTCAATGGTACAAAGGAAAGTATTATTTATTGTTAACCATGGTACCGGGGTATACACAATTTTTTTCATCTCTCATCTTTCTGAGGCTCTACTGTGATCATAATTGTTACGCTATTTTCAAACAATTTAGATAGCGTTAGAAGTACTTAGACATCATTTTTACGCGCACTTGAGACAGCTTTGTTATGTAAATCTCGTATTTCTAAGATTTGATTCTAAAAATGTTACTTCAAATGAAAAATATTTTATAAAGGAACGGTAAAATATTACCTGGATTTAGTTACATTTATATTATATTCAGTTCATAAACGATGTCTTTCATGGTTTATGTTATTTTTTATCTATGCTAAAATAGGTAATATACGATTATTATGCTTAGATAGAACAGAATATTATACCCAATAATCGAATAAGATAGGTGTATATGTTATTTGTAAATGGCAGTATATGTTTACCTAGGATCACAGTCACTTTCCTACGACTGCTCTTGAAAAGTTTACCTGGCATACGTAGGTACATTTAAGTAGAAATTTTGTTAAATACCACCTCGTACATATTTTCGAAGCCATTATAATTATCAGGAATGAGTGTTTTAACTTAAAAAGGTCGATTTTTCATGTAATCGTTTAGAAGTTTTTCTATCAACACGCCTGTTTATCTTTGACAAATCAATTGCACGGCAAAACCCAAAGTCGAGATACTGATCAGTGTTGGGAATGAACCGTGGTGCTTGCAAATTTATTGGCTGGCCCTTATCTCTATCGTCACTGAATTTTAAACAGCTCTATGGATTTTCTTAGAAACGTTACTAGCGCTATATTTCAGGATTCCCCTGACATTATAATAGGAAAATAATGTATGACTGTATTTTTTTGAGGCATTGGCTATCCATTTTTGTAGCGTTCCTATAAATAAATTCACCTAAAATAATCGTTAATTTGTATTATAATTAGGGAATGGTTGTGTTTTGAGAACCGAAGATGTACTAATTGGAATCTGGGAAACCAACCACCATCAGAACCAGTGCAAAGGCAAATAATCAAATAAACATACGACCTGGATCATTCAATATACTTAAAGAGACAAACCCGAACCAGTGCCCGGTATTTGTGGTTAAAGATCTTACACGGCTAATGCCCGAGTTTCCAGGGATATCCTTAGTAGAAGCATCTAATTCCCATAAAATGTAACCAAGATTCTTGCACCATTGGACCCACTGCCTGTGATTCATCTACTTTATCCGATCTCAATCGATTTGTTACCGAAATGGTGCCAAAAACACGGACACTTGCGATTCCCCCCATTCTTTATTCCCCAATTTTTTTATTCATATTTAAAATAGCGTTTTATCGCGCTATTATAAAACAAACAAAAATCGAGAGGAATTGAGAACACAGGGAATCACGACAAACATTGACAAGTGACTCGAATACTAAACTTATGGTTGTTAATTCAAAATAAACGGAACAGCCATTAAATACTAAGCTACGTTCCTAATGGCTACAAGTAATAAAACCTATCACTATAAAATGTATTATTGAAATCCACGAAAGTATCCTGTAAAATTAAGGTTGTTGTGAAATTGGTGGGACAATTCACCTTTTGTAACTAGATTTGAAAAGTCAGCGGCAGCAAATGAAATGATTTTATTATAGAATCGGGGAATCAGCAAGTGACCTCGAGTTTGTTCGCTCTATAAAAATACAGTATTTTTTCAGTCATGGAGTATTATTTATTTAGAGGATTTTAGGAACATAAATATAAGTTAGTTTGACATGAGGGTAGTATGATGATATGATAAAGAAAAGACATACTCATTGATAGTATTTTACGGAAACAGACAGACCTCGAAAAAAGAAGTCGTTTCGAGTGAGTTTGTGTGAGACTTTAAGGATAAAATAGTTTTTTGAATGGCATCCCATATTAACAACCCTACTTATGGCACCCCACTAAGTTATTCGGGAAGCAAGAGAACCATGCAAGCAGATAAATCTGCTGACTAACGGAAAAGCTTCTATCACAGGCTTTTCTTTCGGGGTTGGGGGATTAGATGGCAGTCGTTCACGTAAAAACCAAGATGGTTATATTGACTTTTACGTGAACGATTGCCATCTAATAAAAGTAAAGAAAGAAAGAATGGACCCTAGGCTCATTAAAGGTTTAGATACAACCTTGATTGGTGTTCAGTCTTACAAACCGATGCGATTTCTACCCCCCTAGACAAGTGGCAATTCGCTGGCCGTCGTCTTGTAAAATAGAATAAAGAATATAATATGGGATTCGGCTTATATGACAGTCGTCAACATCCATACTCCATACTAATATTATAAATGCGAAAGTAACTCTGTCTGTCTGTCTGTCTGTCTGTTACGCTTTCACGCCTAAACCACTGCACCGATTTGGATGAAATTTGGTATAGAGGTAGATTAGACCTTGAGAAAGGACATAGGCTATGTTTGGTCGCAATAACCGACATCCACGCGGGCGGAGCCGCGGATAAAAGCTAGTATGTCATAAAAGTCAAATCCCATAATCGTCATTTTATTCTACAATACGTCGGCCAACGGACTGTCACTTCTTGTCTAGTGGGCCTTTTTTGAATGTGCAATATTGGTACAGAGATAGATTAGACCTTGAGAAAGGACATAAGCTATTTTTGGTCGCGATAGTAGGCTATATAATATCATCACGCTACTATCAGCGATGATCTCAATCAGAATTCCACGCGGGCGGAGTCGCGAGCAACAGCTAGTATAACAATATAATTAAACACACCACGTAAATACCAAAACACTATCAAAATTAATTTAAATTTACTTGGAATTTATTAGCAAAGTCTCTAATATACATTAATAACGACGTTACATCGTCATGTCAAATCAGATTTATGATAATTTTATATTCCAATCAGATTAACGAGAAACTTACGTGTAAATCAATTAGATGTATTAGCGTAACTGTGTCGAGACTCGTTATCACGTAAAATTATGTATGTTATTATAACGATAACGATTTACGTATAGGTGGTAGGTACACAGGATGGAGGCGTGACGTGTGCCCCCCTTTCCGGTACGAATCGGGGCCACCGTGGTTCCCACACCTAAAGGAGCCATTTCAAGTACTATAGGTGGTTCAGGATGAGCCACCTATAGCGGCTATATAGCGGCTGCTGCAATCATGGGTGCTACCGTTGGACATAACCGGGATTAAAATTGGAATAGTAATGGTATAGGAGTTATATGAACTCTGAGCATGCGATGGTCATCATCATCCTTGCATTAGGCCTGGTCGCATTCAATACCACTGAGCGGAAACCCATTCAAATGACACCTCGGTCCCACTTATTAATTGTTTACTGAAACGTCAACGCAGCTGACCATCTTATTCTTTTTCATTCTTGCTGCAGCTAAAGTTGACGTATGTGAACTGGGCATCTCAATTGCTAGCATTTTACAAAAAAATTACAGTTCCAGTGGGCGATACCCATCTAACCCATCAATGAAAAATGTCATTACGTTTAAAAAAATGTCATTGTTTTACGTTCTCAAAATTGAAAACTTCATGGACTTGAACTGTCCAAGCGGGCTTCTTATTTTGCGATTACTTTAGTGGCATCCCACATAGTGTACAGTTCTCGATAAGTTTTAACAATAGTTCCATCGATTTTAGTACTTAGTACTGGGTTCACGTTAATAATATTCTGGATGGGGTTTGAATCCACAACCTCTTAATTGCCCATCCAACGCCTCAGCGTAAATTTTATGACCTCATTAAGAATTAAGTATACGGGTTGAGACGTAAGTATGCATAATTAAATTTAAGGAACTTTTGATCATAAAAGTACCAACAGTGCTTGTTGAAAGTTTCTCTTCATCTTTTATAAAACATTGTTACTGTAGTTAAACCAAACACTTAAACAGACATCGAAAACATTAAAGCTGTTGAAAAGGATTTCAATGCGAATTTCGAAGGCGTTAAACATTCTGTACCCAATTAATTCTTATAGCGGACATTAAAAACAATGTTTGCACATACTAAAGTCGGAGAGCTATCTTGAGATTTCAAAACATTTCCTGCTGTTTCGAGTTAATATTTGGAATTTGCAGCAATAAATTGAACTATAACAGATGCTACTGTATAGTTCTGTTGCTTAATTAATTTAATGTGGTTAACTATTGTATTAAGGGATTGTATGAGGCCCCACCGGCAATGAGCAAGTGTACAATCCGGCACACCTGTTAATTTATGAACGAAGCTCTAGCGCAGATTTAACCTTTAGAGTCTGGGGTCAGATGGCAGGCGCTCCCGTTAAAACTTAAGACACAGCACACATACCCAGCGCCATCACAGCGAAACTGAACTACTAGGTATATCTAGATCTACTTATACTGCATCGTGTAATAAGAGAAAACGCGCTGGATAAAGGCTCAACCCCACAGGCGGGTTATTATCGCTTGACAATACCACACACATTATTGCGATGATGCACTCCCATTCCTACAAACAACTGCTTGCAAAGTTATTTTCGCAATCGTATGTTGTCATACTCGCTTTCTAATACATAATGTATTAAAACGCGTGCGATATTATTGACCAATAAAAAAGACGCCTGTGTGGTTGAGGCTTGATGTATTACAAACATCATTATTTCAAACCACTGTGCACAGGTACACTGTGGCTTAAAATATAACAGACAGAAAAAGCAAAAGAAATATTACCCCATTCCTTAATAAAGAAGATTATAAGAACTGGAACATAAATAAACAGCTCAAGTATTCATTGTTAATAGAAACATCAACACCACTTTCTTTATTACACTCTGAACACGGCGTATAATTGATTTTCTACATCGTCGGCACCCTATCCCATTTTCTCAGTGGAAGTTCAAGATAATATCGTCCGCTTCGAATCACTACGTATAATACAAATCTCAGTATATCGCATTTCATAAGACGCTTTCAAAGGGTTCATTCTGAAGAGTGTTTTCATAGATAAACTACCGAGAACCGACCCTAGGAAGGGTTTGACAATTTTTGTTGCACGGTAACGTTGCTGGAGTGAATGACAGTGGTCTTTGAGAGGAAGGTAAGCAAAAGGCTGTTAAGGTGGATAGGGTTTTTCAATTTAGTTGAAAGCATTTTGTGTACAGGAAATGAAGTATTTTATTTTGTTTAATATTATAATAGTGAAGGTTAGAGATACCAGGATACCAGCACAGTTCGTAAATAAACTTCACCTTTTTGATGTAACAGGAAAATACTTGCTGAAAAGAGTATCTTTTCTTGAAGCATCTTGAGCGGGTATGATAATATAAGGACTCTTATCCTAATGAAAACCTCTACTTACAGTACAGGTCATTAAAAAAATTGTATTATGACACCAAAAATTAAAATAAATTCTCAAAAAATTGGGGAAATTGAAAATGAAAAGCATATTTTGTTAAGTACATATTAAGTTTATTCTATAGTTTTACAGTCATTTAACACATAGTCTTTCTTTGATTTACAGATAAGAAATTTGTGTATTATTAACAAAAATGTGCAACAACATATAAAATATCTTAAATATAATGTACTATTTTGGCTTCGCCTGATTTTATTCTTAATTATGATACAAACAAGAAAGGTATTTATACCTTACAATAAGAGATCAATAGTATTAACTGTACATGTTGTATTAAAATACGTGATAATACTTTTACACTATGCATTTTATTCGGATCTTAATAATACGACGCATCTTATTATTAATCATAATGGAATCCTTTATGTACAATTATTTTATTACATAATATAATAGATACACTTTGTGTTTTACTTCGCACGTAGATAATTTTAAATTAAACATAATCTCTGAAATAATTCGTAAGGCGCGTGTCACTAGCAACATATATAAACGTAATTACACTTCTACTCACTTTGCAAGTATATAAATTATGAAATGTTTGTGAATCAGCCCCAGGATCTACATATTAAAAGTAGGCGAACACAAAACGGTACATGAATCTAATTTTATAATTCAGTTTGTGGAGCTTTATCCCCAATATCGTTCAGCAATGTGTAATAAAAAAGTAATATACATTTTCATGAGTGTTTTATGCAATATTGTGAATTAGATGACATAACTTGTAAACCAGAGTGTAACACCAAAACATTTTTATTTTCAGAATGCCGAATTTTGAGCACTTTTTTTGGACTTATCAATGGTCCAATATCAACATACGATGCAATTTTACTATAGAATTGGAAGTTCACCTTCTTTCTAAGCTACATGCGTCGGAATTAATTTTGTTTATATCTAAATCATGGTCAAATGTTTTATACAATTACAATTCAACTGATTATTTCGCGAATATACTTTCAGATGCCATTAAAAATTGAATAATCTTAATTTTTTAATGTGTTCAAAACGCAAAATGATCGGTATAAAGTTTTCAACTAATATTTTGGATAAATGACTTAAGAAAACATTGTTTAAATATATACTACTTTGTCTTAATTATAATCACATTTTATCAGCATTTTCACAAATCGTAATTGGTGTCTTCATGGGAAAAACAATAGTAAAGCCGCAAGAGACACGAAAGTTAGAACTTGTGGTTGCCAAAAAAGTGTGCCTTTGTTCCCCGTGTTATGTTGAACCGCAGCCTGATTCTCGCCTGATAAGGAAAAGCCACATTGTTAAAGTTTCTACTAAGTTTACAATATTGTTACAGTGATTCTATTGTATTGAGTATGTAACTATTCATCAAGTTGTTTAAAGCAATTAATTATTAATTCGAATAACACCTTTGTGTCTCATCATATTAAGTTACATAATTATTATTATTTAGAATTATCGGTTGGCTTATAGAACTATAATAGTAGAACACAGTATTCGCATTTTATTTATATACAAGAGAAATAATAAAATAGAATTAAACTTACCAATCAATACATGTACATTTATAGTAACTTGGGAGTGATTCTGCAAATGACACGAGTACGTCCCACTGTCATTTTGAGATGCTGACGCTACATTAATTGTGGCACTGAAAGGAAATATTACAATACAGTTTATATATATTTTATAGGGACAATGATACCAATTGTGTTGTTACAAAAACGTAAAGTTCGTCTAAAATTTGACTGAATCTTAGTAGTAAAAGGAATAGGGATTTTAGGATTGTCACACTAGTTTAGTTAAGTTTAACAATAAAATCAGCTTCAATGTTTTATTGATGTTAGATAAAGCATAAATGCAACTATCTTACAATTAATGTCTTGGAGTTGCGACTCCAAGATAATATTAAAGTTCATAATTAATCATGTTTATAGTTTTTAACTTACAAGATCAATAATTAGCAATCAAAGATATCCGGAATAGGAAAAAAAAACATAAAAAATATACTATAATATTGTCAATATATTAAAAGCATTACCTCATATTCCTCCAAGTAACATTATCGAAAAATTCTTTGCCTTGTTTCTTCCACATAATTCCGTAAATATTGTTTTCGATAGGCAGTACAGTTGGCTGTACCGTCGTCAACTCAGTGGTGGTTTGTAATTCTGGTACTTTCTTAGTAGTAGTACTTAAACTAACTGTTGAAGTAATAGTCGTAGTTTCAACACTCCAACTCTTGTTCATCATAATATCTATTCTGTTGAATATTGTACTCATTTTTGTGGTAAATTCTGTGGTAGTGGTTGTTGCTGGGGTAGTTGGTGGTACGGGAGTGGCTGGAGGTGCTTTGGTAGGTAGCGATGACACGTATAAATCTGATATGATACAAGATAATTTGATTGAACTACCGGCTTTGTAAAATCTATCTTTTGTATCGTGTGTTTCATCACCGTTTATTGTTATAACAGGAGCTGAAAAGGAAAATAGATTTCATTTATATTGATGCGGGTATGAATGATAATGAAGCAACATAAAAAGGAATATTACTGTCGTCTGATGGAGAATTTTTGAAGGATTTTTATGGAAGTGTATAGTCTTTTAACATTCATTAAATACATCTACAACTTATGATGTAAAAAGTTACCAGCCTATTAGAAGTATTGACTAGTTATTTAAACTCTCATGGTCACTCACATTACTATCGGGATATTTACCATGTATTGTTTGAAGTTTCCGGGATTTTTTCGATATTTTTTCCGGGATTATGGTGCTTGAAGTAAGCACCATAATCCCGGAAAAAATACGCCGATATATCTATCGGAAACTCTAAACAATACATGGTAAATATCCCGGTAGATCTAATAGTAGTATTGACCAGAATTTTCACTAGTAAGATTTCTGTATGTATATGATACATGTAAATACATCAACAGAACTGTGTAAATACTTACGTAAAACGGTTAGGTTAGTAAATATTGTTCGGGGTGGATGTGTAGATATTTGGCACATGTAATGACCAGCATCGGAAAATTTCACTGGATTCATGCTAAGCCTCCAATTGTTAGGATACTGGAATTTAACTGCTATCCTATTGTCTCCAGCGTACAACGCCGGACCAACTGTTAGGAGTTGAGCAGACTCTGTTGTATTGCGCAACCACATGACCTGTGAATAAAACCACTTCTGAGAAACCAACAAGTTATAAAAAGAAAATTTCCAAGAATAGCCACATATAGGCACTTAAGCTTTCAATGTTATAATCTAAATACTGGAAGTAGTCAAGTCTTTCTTTGGTCTTTAATATTTTTTACATTTCCACAGCAAATTTTCTTGGAAGAGAATTCCATTATCGCTAGAAATTTTCCTTCAACTTATTTCTTAGCATACTCGGAATATACTTTAGAACCACTTATTTTCATTGAAAATGGAGAAATCTATTTATCATTTTTTTTAAGTACCTCGGTACATCATTTTGATAATATATTTCTAATGAGTTATTTGGTAATTAGCTCTAATTTAAACAAACCACAAAGTTATGTATTGTGTTGTGCTACCTTAATTTTTATTACAGGTATTTTTATTACAGAAATAAAATTAATAGTTAATGTATTATGTAATACCCAAAATGTATTATCATAATACATATATTTAAAATACTATTAATAAGTGCTTTAGTAATCTTAAACATTAAAAATGGTAACTGATATTGAAAAATATTCTGTGTTCCGTACTAATTTAAACGAACTTTCAACAAAATTCAAAAATAAGCTCATCCTACCTCAAAATTTTCATATTTGTATACAATTACCGTTTTATCTTTGAGCATGACGACTCTACAGTTTAACAAGGTTTCAGCCCCGACATGAGCTGTCACTTGTGTGTACTTCTCCTCTTCGAAGTACGGACCCCAGTGGTGCTCGTGATGATGGTCATGGTAACTCTGATACGGGACATAAGGACGTGTTTCTTCTGGCTTGTCTGTTGAAAATACATCATAGTTAACCATAGATTCAACGAATATAATTTACAAAAAAATTGTTTGTAAATTTGAAGTCTAATCGAAAGCAAGATGCTCATCTAAAAATAGTGCTACCGATGCAAATAACTAAGTAATTTCAAAGTTAGCGATGGGAAAACACAATATTATCAACATACAATGAAAATATTAAATAGTGTAGTTTACTAACAAATGAAAATAATTTAATATGCCCAATCTAAATCAAAATAATTTATAATCTACTCTAAAGCTAATTAATTCTTCATAAAAATATGCACTGAAAAATATATTGATATTTGTTTTAACTTAAGAGAAACAAAATGTTTTATTGTAGTATTTGCGTAACATTATACGAAACTACGTAAATTACTTTGACGAGGATCGTGGTAGATTTTAATTACGATTCTAAATTGTATAACTATCATGTAGGAATTTCGGCGTCGCGCCTGAGTGATAAATAGTTAGATTAGCCATTATCTTTGTTTTAAATACACTGTCTATTTATTTAATATATTCAATCCATACATTTGTTTGTCATTTTGATATGTGTGTTATGAACAATGACTAAGATAAAATTAATACCCTTTATTGCTAGTTTCCGTAAGTGCTATACGAACTAAAACCACATAGTACTTAACATTATTTTTATACACATACTTTTTATTTTGATGCTGTGAGGCTTCAAATATCAATAGTTATGTTAACTGAAAACAAGCCTGCTTCTGAATATACTGTGGTATTAAGCACTTTAATGATTAGAGCAGCCTACAGCTTCTAGTTTATAATATACTATAAGGACTGAGCTGCCTAACTAATGGCTTAAAGAGATTCTTACTATTCTACGAGTACTTCAAGAAGAGGCATTGATAAGATGAATAATCTTATGACGCGTAAATGTATGACGTCATAGTTTAGCTTGGATTCATTTTATGTCGATCATCACATTGTTGATCGTTATCGTTATAACATATACAATAAAAAGATTACCTAAAACACAATCCTACACTAGTCACATTGTATGCGAAAAAATCGGATAAATCTATTTCTCTTGCAAAAGTAAGAATGTGAGCGTCCAAAACTTATACAGAAGACGCGTCAATCGATACTCACTCTGTAACAAATGATCGTTCCTGTCAGTCGCTCCTTCACGCTTGATATTTTCGCGGAGCTGCTTGGTGATGTTTTTGAATATCTCCCTGGACAAGGCGAGACTATCTTTCTCATCGCTCCGACGCCTCCGAATGACATTCAGTCGATAATCTTCAGGAAAGCGCAACGGTTCTGCACAGAGCAATGCCTTGTTTTAAAAGGAATGTTCTGTTCTCAAATATTGATTTAGTTTCTTAATTACGCGATGATTTTTAGCTCACTTCTGGGTATCGTAGTTTTATTTTTTTACTGAATAAAAATAAACTGTTAAAAGTAACGGTACTATATATTATAACACAATGCCTAGTATTTTTTCTACATCAGTAAAACCATGTTAGCTACCTATAAACGTTTTCCGAGAAAAAAATGTACAAATAGCATCAAGAATGAGATGTTATTTGCGTAAAATATTCGTCTACGTACCTACGCCTAGTAAATCCTATTTATTCCGAAGCAACTTTAGAATCTACGAGTACTTAACTATGTTTGTTATAGAATAACGAAGTCTAGTATTCAGTGTCATACGTACAGGCAGCATCAGATCGATCTAGATTAGCAAAGTACTCAAAAACTTCTCAATACCGTGGTATTAAGATATATTTGAGTATGTATCTCTACTTTTACACTAACATATAAGTACCTTTTTCCAGGAAAATAATCAAATAAATATCTCCTGTTTCATATGAAATTTAAAATAAAACAGTGGCACACAGAGACAGAAGTATTGTTGTTGTTTATCAACTTCCAAGTGAAGTTTCCTTATTAGTAACCCTGACTTGTAACGAACAAGATCTCTTTGGGCCGCAAGAATAAATTTAATCTGTGTAAAATTCAGCATTAGAAACTGGCCTAGTTAAAGGTACAGTAGCTTCATTAACCTAATTCGGTGTATATCGAGTTATAAAGCCCCGAACACACAAGCGCGTTATTATCGGTCGATAATAACGTAAGTATTATTGCGATAATGCGTCCCGATTCTTTACACACTATGGCGATTTTACTTCCCGATAATTGTAATTCATATTCGTCAAAATGTATATTAGGCAGGACACAGTGTTGATAGTTAATAGTTGACAGTTTCTTAGACTGGAATATTGCAGGACGCAGGTACGCAAGTGTCCTACTTCTATTTCGCCGTTATTAACGCCGCAGTATGTGGGCTCGCATGCGTTCAAAACATTTCACACGCCTATTGCACAGTTATAATCGCAACAGTTTGCTATCATAGCCGCGTCCTAATACATAATGTGCTAAAAATATATCGCAATAACGCGTGCGAAATTATCGACCGATAATAACGCGTGCAAAATTATCGATCGATAATAACGCCTCTGTTGTGTTGAAGCTTAACATTTATTAGTAACGCTTCTAACGTTACAGTGTAAGTGGATTGAATGCAGTGCACATGCTGGGACATGATTTACAGCAACATACTAAGGCATAGCATTCCCTGACACACTACGCGGAATATACACATAACTTTATATAAAAGAACATGCGTTGACACTTAATAAATGCAAAAAACCTCCGCGCTAATTTATTTACTCTCGATTATTGAAACAAAACCACATTTCGTATTGAATAACAGAACATTTCTGTAATGAGTATAATTTTATTAAAATGGTACGTAAATTACGTTTGGAATGAATAAATAAAAATAACTGTTAAATTATCTGTTCACAGCCTAGCCTGAACTTTTGAGCAGAACACAATTTTATTATGTTCTGACCATAAATTCAAATCAAAGACACTATTGGACTATTAAGTATGTATAACAACAGTATTTTAGTTTTAAAATCTCATTATTAACTTTTAAACTTTCTCGTTCCATGATATACAGTAACTTTTTATTGGTATACTGAATTTTCTAGGAGTAGCTGCCATCTGACCTGCCAATCACGAAAGGAAAGCCTAGGTCAGAGGCTTGTCCGTTGTTCAGCAAGTGCTCCAACTAGCATATAAGTATGCCTTTGGGCTCAAAGATGTTGATTAGGCCCTGTACCACTGTACCTACATACTAAAAATATTCTTCTTATCAAGACGTTTAAAAGACAATTTCTTTACAATTTGCCGTGATTTTATTAGTTGTGCGACTTGGCTGCAGAATATTATTCCTGATACTTAGCCTTCGGTTTACCATCAGGCGAAGTGAAATTATATTGATATAAAAACAGAATATAAAAATTAATTAGAATTTCATAAAGATAAAAACAAAAATCTACACTCTTTTTTAATATTCGCATAACAGTTTTCGGACATGAACAAAAATGAGCCGATATTCCAGAAACATTCCAGATATTTTTAATTAAAAGTATTTATTTACTTTTCAATTTTATTATTGACTATGCATTTTATTTTGTTTATTAATAAATGATAGAATGTTGGTAGTTGCAAATAATCTCGTCACCCGGTCAACGACTTGTATAAAAAATTCAGTTGAGAATTAGAGCACAGATCGACCGCGCGAGTGTTCACTGTTATTGTGTTGTGTTGTATACAGTCAGCGTCATAATCTCTATCTTGAGTAGCAAAGTGTCACAATGACCTTTTATTGATTTAAATTGCATTACCGTCCGAATAAAGATGTGTACCAAATATCAGACTAATCAGTCAACAGGAAAGGAGGGAGTACTTTGTTAGTCTGACTGCTTCAGACATTCGGATATGGATCTTATTATACCTATTACGTATGAGTGTCGTGTGTTTGTACCACCGGCACCGTACGAGAAGGATTGTGTTCGTGAAGCACTGCATCCTAGTTACAGTATTAAAATGAGTTACTTTTACACCGGTAAAGTAGTTTAACACATAATGCTTGCACTTCATTCTCGTCGAGGTTAGGCGAGGTAGCGCGAGCACGAGAGTGTGGTGGGAGCCCTCGCATCACATCGCCTCGCGTCGCCTCGCCTGGCCTCGAGCGAGAGGACGCGAGGTGCGACGGAAGACGAGGCGAGGCGCAGCCTCCGCATTCTCGCGTTCGTTCAATCAGTATGCCATAGTCTTGTGCTTAATCTCAACGTAACTCTTATTATTTTTAATCTTAATTATTATTAATCTTAATCTTAACTTCGTCAAACCTCGCCTAACCTCGACGAGAGTGAAGTGCTAGCAAACCTCGTGTCGCCTCGCCTCGCATAACCTCGCCTAACTTCGTCAAACCTCGCCTCGCTTAACCTCGACGAGAATGAAGTGCAAGCATCACAGGGATTTCGGATCAGAAGAAGGATCAAATACTTCTGGTGAGTGACCGTATTGTTCTTATAGTTTAGTTCCGGGCAATCACGTACAATTTCCATTCGCTCTGAACGAATGTATCAACAAAATTGGCTAGATACATACACATAATGCTGCGCAGTGTGCGTAGCATTCAAAGCTATTGCGGCGCCCTATTTGGGTTCACACAGTGTGAAAGATGTACCTTAGGTTACGTTACGAATTAATGTACATATTTTTTTTTTCTTTCTTTCTTTCTATAATCACGCCTTTTCCCTCCTGGAAAGGCAGTGGCAACAGACTGCCATCGTTCCACCTTTCCAAACTTCATAAACTTTCTCTACTGTCAGTAAACCTTTAACGGACTAAGGTTTGTTAAAAAAATATACCAGGGGAGGTGAAACCGTACCATGCAATTCACCCTTTGAAAATAATAATGGAAAACTCGTGTAGGAATACGTGCATTATCAATCTTTATAAAGCATGGATGACTCAACACATTTATATACACTCTCACCTCTCACACTTTGTACAGAAGCAAGTGAGAATTAATTTACCACTTTAGAGTTTTCTAAGTGGTCTGTAGTCTAAATTTTCTTCTAACACTGATTTTTGAAATTGAAAATTATCGCAACATATCCGACTACGGCGAAGTAAAGAGTTTATATGTATGAATTTCATGTGTGTCCTCATTACTTCTAAACTGCTTATCAGAATTCTATAAAGGAGGTATCGTTGGAAACCTGTTAATTGTTCACTGGTTATGATTCCAGACTATAATCTATCTCTGTGGCATACAAAGAGATAGATAGGTAGCACATATAGTATAGCGTATAAGAAATAGCTTTTTATCATAAGAATAGGTACATCAGGGTCACGGGAATGGGATCCGTTTTTAATGCAGACGTTAGCTAGTATAAGAAATAAGTAATTTTATACACTTTTATTTACACGGGCTAGTATTACCCGGTTATAAGAATTGTTTTGACCTAACGTTCCTAGCTACGAATCGGTCTGTTGTAATAACAACGCTCTTCACACTCTTCGAAAAAAAAAAGATAAGTCAATGAAATTCTGTCGTATCTGTCCTTTATGACATACGTTGATGATTGTCGTATCGTATAGGTACGCCAAATTTGTCATTCTATTGTACAATGCGCCGGCCAACGAATTGCCACTTATCTAAGAGGCAGAGCGCATACCTAGATTGAACCCATCTTTATGGTGAATAATGAATATTTTTTTCTTTGTCTGTGTTTTTATTGTCATCACATTTTTTTCTCATTTCACAGATTTTATTGTCACATAAGTGTACATTAGATGGCTCCTTGGTGAATAATAATATATTATTCTGTTTATTTTATATTAATAGACTTTGTCCTACCTATTAATAACACATTTAAATAATAAATTGATCAGAAAGAATGATAATATTATACCTATATTAGGTATAAAATTATACTAGAAATATCATTTTTATTGTTGTCTGAATATACGTGATTTATGTAAACAATTTTACTATGAAGACCGTCGACCAAAAATGTTATATTCGCCTTTACAAGATTTTGGTTGTCATTGTAAAATAGTTACGCAAGTTGATAAAAAATAAGTGAAATCTAGAATTTAATTTTAGTTCGTATGACACGAGCACGTTGCGATTCTATGTGCATAGACTAATATTTAGTTCATTTTCATTTATTTGGCATTACATTAGCAGACAGTGAAGAAGCAGTTTTCTATGCATCTAAAATTTTAGTGCTTTAAAATATTAAAATATTTATTTATAAATTTCAGTTTATTTATATAAGCAAAAATGTTAGTTTTATATTTATTTCTTGTTTTATAGATATAAATGAAAAAAATAAATAGGTAAATATTTACCAGAGGCAGTGTGTAGGCAGCATAGCGCTAGAAACACGAAGTAGAGGCCGTCCCACTGCATATTAGAGTCATCACAGGCGAAGGCGCATTACACTCGCCCCTCACCTGCCAACAAAACAAACATACATTTTTTATGACGAACCAGCAGAAATAGGACTTGAATTTCATACTAAACCATCGTATACAGTTTCAGGCGCTGCTATCGAGATAAACTTTTTAAAGAGCATGTTAAATTACAAAAATCGGCTAAGTAAGAGGCAGGTACTTGTTGTTATAGCAGCAATAAAATACATACATCATGTGTAAAAATTTCAACTGTCATAGGTATATAGCTGGTGACCTACAGGCGGACAGTGAAGTCCTAGTAATATGGTTTCGTTTATAACTTTTAACTAGCGACCGTGCTTTAAATTATGTTTAGAACTACAGTTTTAAACATAATTTAAAGCACGGTCGCTGTAACATAGATATATTTATATATATATATCTGAAACCGACGACAGTAATATTCATAAGTCGAACGTCATTAAAGACATAATCTGAGGTAGTAATTGTGCCAATGTGTTCCCAAGTTATCCAGTATTGACATACCCTTCACGCTCCACAAGACAAGTCCAATTTTCATGTAAGATCGCGTACACGCACTCAGTGATCAAGAATAGTGATGCAACAGACCCGTCCAATTACAGGCCTACGAGTATATCGCTATCTTTTCAGTCTCTTGAAGATAACAAACCGTATAATTAAAATTCCTGAGATACCTTAAGACACGCTTTTTACTAACCAATAGTACAGCTTCCACCACAGTCGCTCCACTGCGGTAACCTACCCTACAGTGAGTGAGATACATAGAATAGTTTGAAATGCGGCATTTATCGCGTCTAGATATTGCTAAAGCTTTTGCCTATCTCGAAATCCTACTAATATTATAAATGTGAAAGTTTGTGAGAATGGATGTGTGGATGTGTGGATGTGTGGATGTTTGTTACTCTTTCACGCATAAACGGCTCAACCGATTTGGTTGAAATTTGGTATGTATATAGGTTATACCCTGGATTAACATATAGGCTATATATCTGCGATGAACGGGATCAGAATTCCACGCGGGCGGAGCCGCGGGCAACAGCTAGTATAAAATAAATTTCAAATTTGGTCCAAAGTTAAATTCTAGATAGCTAGATTTAGTAGTGGATTACAGTTGCTTTGGAAATAAACGTCAAGATCCCGGGAGAATATTATACCGTCTCTCTGATATTAGGTAAATAGGCACATGTACTAGAATTTTGGCAGCTTATTTTAATTTATAATATAATTATAACCATTTTCACGATATTATAAAATTAAAGTTCAATGTTTTATGTTACAGAAATAATACGGCTTAGGCTCCGCTCGCCCCGTGGATCTTGCCCCCGACTACTAATCCCTTAAAATTCTTGTTACACAAAGAAAAAAAAACTTATTCTAAACCAACATGAAATTCAAACGCTCTTAGTCTAAATAAGTCCTATCTAAATATTCTAATGTTATTGTATTGGCTATACTCTTAGTGCTTTTTGCCTATTGACGCTGTAGACATTGTCATGAAATGGCTGATTTTGTCGTAACAAAGACCATTAATGTTAAAATGAGGTGATTCTGATCATTGTGTTCCCCTAAATGTTGGTTTTAGAAAGCATTGAATATGATAACATTGTTCTTGTCTTGAATACAAATAATATAGCAAAGTCAAGTGTCTCGAGAATTTGAATTGAAGATATACTTGTGTTAGGGACTCAAATGTGTATTCACCTTGGCTCAAGGTACCTTGAATTATAGAGAACCCTTATTCGAATTAACCAATCGTAGCGCAAACGCGCGCGTTGGTATTAGCCGACATATTTCATTGGTTTAGATTTACACCACTTATTTCTTTTAAATTAAGCAATAAAATTCACCAAAAATTCATATAACGACTTTGATTAAAACTCGTTTTCAAAAAAATAATGGCCCTAGACACGAAAGCGAATACCACATAAATTCTAAATGTATGCAAAAGTTCTTTCAAATTCAGTTATTTTTGAAACCTCGTAGACATTTTTATGGCAACATAGTCCCGCTATGTAAAGCGTACACCTATTATTAAACATTCACATAGCGGGCAAAATAGTTAACGAACTTAGATTAACCTCTCAAATACGCAACGAAATAATTTAAATGCACGTACCTAATTGGTTTGTACGTGTTTGTGAATAAGAAATGTTTGCCTTCGCCAACGCTGAACATCCAAGGCTGCGGTTTATTACGGTGAAGTTGCGGTTTGGTTTAATATGGCAGCGCTACGCTGAGCTATCAATTTGTGGCAGATTTTTGGTGTCTTGTTCAAATATGTATATAACAACGTTAAGCGTCCCGTCAATGTATAATCATAAGCAAAATAAGACTGATGAATATTGTAGCAAAATAAGCTAACAGATGTAAAATGAATCTGCACTAAACTTTTTACTTAGTGCTCGTATTATAAATTAGTAAAGGAAACCTAAGGGTTGATCTAGACATACTTACGTATGTCAATCAGATCGAAACCATTTTAAAGAAAAGATTATGTCAAGAGTTCCCGAAACCACATGTATGTATGTATGATTATATAATATATAATTCTTTTTATGAAAGTAGGAGTAGCTAAACTTGTAGGTATGCCAGGATCGTAGGAAGTCGAAACATGGTGGTCTCTGCCCACCCCCTAGGAAAGAGGCGTGACTGTATGTAATGTATAATTCTGTATAGCAAACTATAACATAATATAGTACGCATTATGTCAAAATCAGCCACAAACTATACGCCAAATGTTCGTTATGACGTAGCACAGTCAACTTCTAAACTGTAGTATGGGCAATTTTCATTTTATATCACAAGGGTTTCTAGGTGTATGAGAAATTAAGTAGGCACTCTACTAGCCGGAGGTAAACCCACAACGGGCGGTTAGCGTGAGATAACTCATGTTATAGATAAAACGCCTCGTCAATAAAGGATAATGTACCTCGTTGTATATCGGAAACGTGTTACGAATAAGCTATCGTGGATAGGTGCTTATTTTGAATTGAACGGTGTTGGTGAGAGAGGTGAGTATAACATTACGAAGTAGGTGTATGTATAGATTTTTTGAATAGGATAGGTACATTTTTTATTTGCATTAAACGTAGATTGAAGGATGGTATATTATAATGGTTTCTGTGAGCGTGATGATATGTAGCCTGATAATATAGCTTTTTAGGCGAAAGAATTTTGAATTCGGTCCAGTGTTTTCGGCCTTACATACAAAAATTCAAAACTATCCTCTTTATTATCCTTTTACTAATATTTTAGTAGGTGTACTCGTAGATTAGTATAAATAAATGAGAAACATTGGTAGTAAATCAGTAAATAAATATAAATGTCGTGGAAACGGTTATGTCATAACCGTTTCCACGACATTTTACATCGCTATGATGTAGGTGTGAATTTGGATTTGTAATAAACACACCAAGATATCTTCTCAATTCGTATATTAATCATTTATATACAATTACATGTAGGTACATTTCATAAATCTCATCATAATCATCTCCAACCTCCACGAGCGCCCACAATGTAATCCCGCGAAAACTTCTAGCCACAGAGTAAAATTATTCACTTTTTCAGCCGTGCGTCACCGACAACGCCTATACCGCCTCTTTCGAGCACCTCAAGTTGTCAGTGTTGCCGGCATAGGAAATAAATTCTGAATTCATCAATTATACAAAATATTATTATATTTATCATATTATTAACTAAACCTTACAGATTGAAGTTTTTGTTTTATTATATACTAGGTTTTGCCCGCGGCTCCGCCCGCGTGGATGTCGGTTATCGCGACCAAACATAGCCTATGTCCTTTCTCAAGGTCTAAACTACCTCTATACCAAATTTCATCGAAATCGGTTCAGTGGTTTAGGCGTGAAAGCGTAACAGACAGACAGACAGACAAAGTTACTTTCGCATTTATAATATTAGTAGGGAAGTAGGGATTTTCGTCTGTCAATCGACTGCACCCCACTAGATAGGTATAATCACATATTCATAAATTACTACGGAGACATTGTCTACATTATTATGAATTTAAATGTGCTCTATAAGTGTACCTACCTACTAAATAGGTTTATTACTACCTACTCATAATGATCTTGACAATCAAATCCCATTATGTTAAGTGCTCAAGTTCTTCTCACTTAGAAGTTTTATCTTAAAAGAAAAAGATTCGCTGAAGGCGTAGTAAGGATTATAAATAGGCTATAATCAGTGAGTGAAAATATTGGATTATCCGTACATTTTCTTGGTAAGTTTGCGGAGTGACCACTATGTTTTATTGCTTTTTTTGTTACGCTCCTGAATAAGATATAATTTATGATGTGTTGTAAATTGGCTTTGAGTAGGCTCAAGTGCCTTTTTAGAAGTTATTTTATAGTGATACCTATTATGGTAAGAAATGATTAGGTACTTCAAAAGTTGTGAATTATTTATCATTTTTCGATTGAATCTGGTTAATTTATATGTTTATGTACCAGTATTATATATTCAAAGGCACAAAGAATATTGCAAAAAATCATCGGCTCACCTCAAGTGAATTATTATTTTAATTTTTCTATCAACAAAAACTCTTAATGGAGGTAGAACACGATGGTATTTCGGTTCCAATTGAGCAGTCCGACTGGGAAAGTACAGAATACCGCGGCCATAATAACTTTGCGGTTATGGCCAGAGCCAAGCTCGCTGGAGTGTGTCTGACTGTGTGACTTGTGCTGTCAGTGGGAAGTCCACAGGCTTGTCTAGCTTTGTCTGTACTCTGGTCTTACAGGGTCAGCAGCACTAGTGTGACTCCCCTAATATTGCATAGGTACGTATGCAATACTAGGGGACGTTACCACTATCCATCAGGTGGGCCGTGAGCTTGTCTGTCACCTGAGTAGTATAAAAAGCTCGGCCGTCATAAAAATGTGTGGGTTTAAAACCTAGTTTCACACAAGTAATTAGGATTATTAGGTTAACTTATAATAAAATATACAAACGAAATTACATAATGTCACAAACAATAAAGTTGTAACGTATGTACAGTATTAAGTGATGCAGAAAATTCATTTACAATTCTCATATAGAAGCCTCCAAAGTAATCAGTCTACCGGTTCGAAGCAAATTACGAAATCAAACTCGGAGATAGCCTCTAACATTAAGAATTTTATTGAGTTATTGAACTCCTTCGGAGTGAGTGAAAGACAGTTTTTTATAGGTACCTTATTTCGTATTCTGTTTTTTCATGTTATATTAGGAAAGTATAAATTTGCATTAGATACTTGAGAACTTATTTAATAAAAGCTCTTTAATAAAAAGTCTATTTGGTCCTACCAGTTGTTTGTGAAAGAAAGTTTCGATTTCTACAATTAAATTAGGCTCTACAATCTTGAATTAATATGTCTACTTTATAAAAACTGATATTTTTGTACCCTATCTCAATCCATACTTTCCGTACTATTGATATTATAAATGCGAAAGTAACTCTGTCTGTCTGTCTGTCTGTTACGCTTTCACGCCTAAATCACTGAACTGATTTTGATGAAATTTGGTAAATTAGACCTTAGGAAAGGACATAGGCTATGTTTGGTCGCAATAAGCGATATCCACGCGGGTGGAGCCGCAGGTAACAGCTAGTTATATTATAAATGTGAATGTCTGTGAAGATGTTTTATGTTTGTTATTCAATCGCGCTCTAACGGCTGAACGGATCTGGCTGAAATTTAATACAGGGATAGATTACGGTCTGAAATAATACATAGGCTTTTTATTCTGAGATTAGGTACCCATAGGTTGCGGAAACTGAATGAAACTTACAGGCGGGGAAACCGGGGCAACAGCTAGTAAATAATGTTCACTTAACTATTTGTCTGAAATAGTGATGAAAATAAACTACCGTAATACTGTCACTGGTGCAACAAATAAAAAAACCCACTCTTGTTTGCTGAACGATTTAGAAGGGAGGGATAGTAATAATAATTTTAGATACTTACTAATATATATATAAAAAAAGACGTGTGGCACTCGGGGACTGCCGCGGTAAAGCTATTGCATAGCATTTTTTATCAACTTATGCAATTATCCCCTGGATTCGGTCTCCACGCTCAAGGCCCGCGATAGAAGCTATGCAATAGCTTAAAAACTCAACCTTTATGAATTTCAAAATGCATTACATAATAAAATCAATGCATTATGTATTGTCGGTCTGACAGATCCACTATCATACTTCAATCTTACTTTACTTTTATAGTGTGAATCGAACTACGACCGTTGTCGTTTGTCGATATTTTTGTGTACTGTACAAGTGTAAAATCTAAGAAATTAATAATAATATATGCACTCAACAAGAGATACTGTTTGACCGTATAACACTCCTGAGTATCCTGCCGGGCGCTGACGGAGTGGATCGTAATTCACTGGATGAAAGTCACAAGGTAAGACTAAAATAATATTGCTAGAGTAGCTCCCCAGTACGCAGGTATCTGAAGGTTAAGACGTCTGCATGTTCTTTGAGATCACAATATCGAACCGTAAGGGTTGTTTGACCAATGCCTTGAACCTTTTCATATTTGCTCACACTTTAGTACGCCAATGTATATTTACTTTTAAACAATGGTGACCCAGGAAGTACAAAAACTGAAAATGAATAAAGTTTTATATTTAGAAGGCACATTATTTAACTTTAGATCTTCGTTCATGTTTTCTCATATTGGCAATGGCGGAAAATGAAAGCATACATTTATTATGATACAAAAAACTGCCACTGAATTTTGGAGATTGTGATGCTAAGCCTGGCTTTCTCATAATATATTATTAAGAAACAGATTGTAGAGAGGGGTTTTAGTCACAAAGGAAGCCAAAAAAGTGGTCCACTCTTCTAAGAAACATAATACCTTCCTAGGATATGCCATCTGAATATTTCTAACAGTGCTTTTTTATCCTTTTATTTGGTCTCATTGGTGTCACTGTTGGTGGTCAGTATCCAAAATCTGGTAATAGTTCGAAACGTTGGTAACTTGGTGGGTAAGGAGTTGACTTTACGTTCGAGAGGTCCCGGGTTCGAATTCTGGCCATCACAATATCGACGTGAACCCACTCATAGCATAAGCAATTTAGCTTTGATATAGGGGTTAATATTAATAATTTAGGTTGTTAATATTTTATTTTAAAAGAAGTTCATTGCATCCGAAGGCGAGGTGAACAGATCTCAGGTATTTAATCTGGTTCGTGCGCTCATCGAACTCATCCCCTAGGCGGACGGGTGCAGAATCTTTTGAGCTCCAAATAATTTGGATACCAAATAAATACCTAAATCATAATTATCGTTTATCACTATCATTAATTCAAGGGAAGCCCTCTAGAGGAGATCATTTTATGACGGTCCAATAAACGTAGCAAAACAAAAATCTATTTCCTTATTGGGATAATACGTAATTACAATCTCCGTTTTTCGATCAATGGCACGTGTAAGTTGCGTATATAATCTATAATATATATAAAAAACAATGCCACTTTTCGTTGTTAGTTTATAACTCAAGAACGGCTGAACCGATTTGGCTAATTTTAGTCTTGAAATATTCGTGGATGTCCAGGGAAGGTTTAAAGGGTGAGAAAATAGGTGCAGCGGGAACGGGATCAAAAATTCACGCAGGCGGAAAAAATATGGCGGTACGAAGTTCGCCGGGACAGCTAGTTAGGTATATATAAAAATGAATCCCTATTTCCTTTGGTCACGCCATCACGCGTGAACGGCTGGACCGATTTCGCTAATTCTTTTTTTAGAACATTCCTTAAAGTACGGGGATGGTTCTTACGGAGAGAAAAATTTAAAAAAAAAGAATTGACTGTTAGGCGGTACGAAGTTAGTGGGGTCAGCTAGTAATTATATGTATTTAAAATTAGAAACCTACATTATTGCCTTTGGAAAAGCCTGTAATGGTAGTTGTAAGGATAAAACCTTTATAAACATTAACCCATCTCAACAAATATTTACTACTTTACTAGCTTTACAGATATTTTTTTATTAAAATACCAGTTTATCTAAAAAAGTATACCAACAATTTTTCATTCATCCAAAATTCTAAGTATTTCTTGGAAATTCGCATTAATAAATTAGTTCTTATATGCTTAAGAAATATAAACCGTGTACAAAGAGCTTTGAAAACCGATCTAATTACTGAGTTAAGATGATATTAAAGGTATGATTCCGTGGCCGACCGCATACGACAACTGCCGACGCACGCAGCACATGCGCGTAATTCATTGCGGCTTTTCAATGGTCCCCTTTATCCATATCGGAGTTTAACAAGTAATGAGTACGCTGTATGTGCTGCATGCGTCAGCAGTTATCGTATGCGGTCAGCTTCGGAACTATGCCTTTAGCTGTAAAGTTAGAAGCGTGGTTAATTTAAATCGCTTGAATTTAATAATAAGTTAGTTCAAAGGTAACGTTAGTAGTAATACAACAACTTCTAGTAATAAATATTATTACATTGCTTTGTAATTTATGATTAATCACATATTTGAATAAAAATAGATTAAAACAATAACCAACACAAGTCTGTGCTTAAATAAACTTTACCAGGTGTCAAATTGACGCGTGGATACAAACATTTACCTAATATATTTATTTTATAATGTTAGGAAACGGTAAATGAATTTAGGTTAATGGAGTAAAAGATGAATAACTTTAACACGTTGACGTATTTACTGTTTGAATAGATAAACTGATGGGGGTTTTAAAAATAGATTAATAATGAATATAAGATACGATGTCGATGGTTCTTTTTTTATCGAATTCATAACAGATTGATTTCGGTCTGCATAATATTCAAGTATAAGCAGCCTCAATAAAAGAAAATATTGAAGTTCAGTCAAATCCACAGTTAGACTGGACTCCAGATTCTGAAGTGAAAGCTTCGGATGCAACTGAGATCATCGCTAGAATGAAGAAGGAAGTATTCAAGTATAAGTAATAAGTATTACTCCTTTCTCTATTGGAGCCTGTATCAAATTTATTTTAAAGACTAGCCGATGTTTGACCTTCCAATACAATGATGGTATGCCTGCAATAATGGCATTAGGAACAAAGCAAAAAAACGCGGTGTATACTCATACTTTTCTAATGATTCGGGATGAAACTTTCTTTTGCAAACGTTTCGGATGCGTTGCAGCACCCGCCAGCCTTACCATTCATTATAAAAGTTCAGCATTGCGTGCTGCAATGCATGCGAAACGCCGGCAAAAGAAAGTTTCATAATATTGATCGCGATAAATCCCGAATCATTATAAAAAGTAAAAGCAAAAATCATTTTTATCTTTGTTAATGAAAATAAAATGTCAAAGAAAATACCTACTTGTTTCACGTTCTTATAAACTTACAATATAAAATCGGTCCTTAAATAACAAACATCTTTTAAAGGCCATTAATTGTACTGAATCGTGATTTACTGTGAGCGTTCAAAACGATTCGGTTGTTATTAGAACAGCCCACCATTTGTTATAGAGAGTTCAAGTATTTGAACAATGTCGAACAAGCGTTGAATTTAATAACATAGTGTTATGATTGGAGCCAACAATAAGTACCGAAATGGCAATTGAATTTGATGCTGAATTTTTTGTAGTGTCAAGAATTTGATAATGAACAGGTTTTATTTCACGAAATTATCATATTATTATATACCTACTAGCTGTGCCCGTGAGATCATTCGCGTGAATTAAGATCTAGGTTTTACAAAAAACAATTGTCTAGGGGGACAGGTCTGCAGGGTTCCCTATATGGAATCGACGTATTGTAGAATCTTCTTCTTCATCCTAGCGTTAATTCCCATTCGCATCCGAAGCTTTCACCTCGGAGGCTGCGGTCCGCTTTACCAGTCTTAACTGTGGATTTGGCTGGACCTCGATATTTTCCGTGAAGTGACTACCATCTGACCTACGCAACCCAATGGTGACATTTGGTGATATCGAAGCATTGCAGCTAGACTGTTGTTGTTGAACTTTTTATGGCTCCAACTACCCGTTACTGCCATAGATGTTTGTATGGCAACCGGTAACGACGGCTTAATGTGCTCTCCGAGGCACAAGAAAAGACCAATGCAAATACCCATATTTATGCACTGAGCGGGGATCGAACCCGTGCCTCCTGCGTAGCGGCCGCGTTCACTACCACTATGCCACGGAGGCTGTCAAAACTGTAGAATATATTGATGAATATGGAATTGACACATAAGTTTGACGTTGATGACGCTTATGACAGTCGTCATCGTATGTCAATCGCATGCATTGATCAATATATTCTATTCTACAAACGAGATCTTTCGATCGTAAGGCTGACTCCTAACCGCTAAGCTACCGACGCTTAAATACTCGTATTTGACCGCAATCGGTTGAATACAACTGGCCTGAACAAATCTGTCAGTAATGGCCACTAAATTCATAATAGATCAGGGTCTAACACAAGAGTAATGATGTTGACAATGACAGAAATATCAACCAATAACGATGCTAAAATAGCGTAACTTTTGTTTAATATTGTTGGCAGTTTACACGAATGTTACATCTATAATATAAAAGTGAATCCCTAAATGTGTTGCTAAGCGCAAATCTCGAGAACGGCTGAACCGATTTCGCTAATTATTTTTTTAGAATGTTTCTTAAAGTACGAGGATGGTTCTTACGGGGAGAAAAATTTAAAAAAAATAATCAATTGACTGTTAGGCGGTACGAAGTTCGCGGGGTCAGCTAGTATTGAAATAAAACTAGGTACATATTTTTGAGGAATTCTATTGCGTTTTGACGTTATCTTATCGTTTACGTTATATTGCTTTTCGGCAGCCATGGTCATGGGCAATTGGTCTCCCCGTGCCATGGTTATGTAAATATTTTTTTTAATATTGAACCTTGAACGTTATGTCGATGTATCACACTATATGTATCGATTGAAGTCGATATATTGTTTGTTAGTACGCCATAAATAGCTTTTTAAGTGTAAAAGTGGTTGATGTAGATTACTGTATATATACACTCACACCTGTACAACAACGAAGGGGTGAGCAGAGGTGCATTAACACCCACATTTCGACAACTATGATTTTTATTCCCACGTAATAGAGGGCGAACCTATTGCCGTCAATCAGGCTTTTTGTCACAGAATGTTACGGTTATTATTTTTATTATAGTTACTTCGAAAACATTTTTTTCTATATTGTTTGTAATTTTCTTTCACTCATCAACAGTAAAGTTAAGCTACCGTAATATATACCTACCAAAAAAAAATAAAGATACACCTGGATATTAACACAACTGGGCATGTTGACAATTGAACATTGTTTCCTTGTCATTTTGATACATTGGAAATTATGACACTTGGCCCAACATACCCCGTACTCAAAGATTTGCTTGCACTCAATTAAAAAATACTTGGCCTATTTAAAAAATTCTTTCACCAATAGAATGCTCTATTATCTTTGAGTAACATAACCTACTTTATATCCCAATATTCTCATGGGACCAGAACTAACGCGACTGAAACCGCGAGGCGATGCCAGTAGTTAAATAAACAAGCAAGCTCAGATCGACGTAAATAATTGCATTGACTCCAATAGGGATGATGACTATTATTTTTTATTCTTGAAAAATTTATAATAATATAATGAACTGCTAAAGTGAAATTTTATACAACAAATAGTTTTAAAGATATTTGATTTCGAAAATTCAATTTCTCGAACCGTCCGAAAACGCTCTATACAAAATCGCTACAAAAGTATGACGTCATGCTTGTGTGGCGCGTAGTGAAATGTATGGAGCGCAAGAGAATAACGCATTTATCTAGGTCTGCGTTGCGTTTACACGTATATAGCTCATAATAAAAGTCATTTGAAATTTAATAAGGAATCTAAACAGTTATAAATTTTTACTCAATTCGATTGTTTGTATTTTGACCTACTTTGGGAGCTAAAAATAATAAAAAGTTAGTTTCCATTTTAGCAATATTTTATTTTGCAAGGCATATTTTTTCAGCAAAACCTATGATATTAAGCAGTATTTGGTAGAATCGGACGACCTTATCATCATCCCTATTAATTTAGCATTAAGTCTCAACAATAGGCTTTATAATTTCAAAATATAATTCATCAGTTATTATATAATTCAAATGTGAGCTTGGTGTCGGGTCATTAGATAGGGCGAATTTACGCAAACAAACATAAGATTGGATGAGGAGAAAATGTACGTAAAGGAAGTTTCCTAAGCACGAAATGATAAATGAACAATTACGAAATGATTAATGACGTAAATTACATACTCGTTCGCATGAATTATGAAATACTGAAAAATATCATAAAAGGAAGGTGCTCTGAAAAATGGTGCCATTCACGTAAACAAAATAGAGTGCTTTGATATTTTATCATTCTGTTATTCTTCTTGCGGAAATAAACTACTGAAAATGTGATACCGTGTGTAAATAGGTTTAAATGTCATTTTATTAGGTGATTTTTTTAGTTATACAATCTATCATTTTTTTAATATTGTGAAGTAATCCTGCTGAAATCTAGAAGTTCGACATTTTATTTTGCTACTACTGATGTTCTTTGTACTTATGTACTCTATTCTTATACGTTCATTTAATTATTAGCACTGATTTTGAACGTAATATTATCATAATTATGTAGGTCTAGACTATGCGCTCTAATACACTAATATAGAAAGTCGGCATAAGAACTCGTAGCAACTGCGCTACAAAGCGTAGCACTTCGTAGCAGCAAGTACTTTACTCTATCTCGGAGTGCAAGCTCGTAGCTGCAGCGCGTAGTACGTATTCGTAGCACCTACGTAGAGCGAACTCGTAGCAACAGTAGTGAGCTGAGTTAAACAGCTCACTGATAAAGCTCATAGCTCCAGCTCCGTAGATCATAGTCCAACCCAAAGCACTCATTCGTAATCCCAGCTCGTAGCCAAATAATCAGACAATAGTGCGGTGGATAGGTTAGTTAGTTACATTATGTAACTCCAACTCGTAGCATCTCTACAATCTACTTCGTAGCACTAGTTCGTAGACGCAGCTCGTAGCTGATATGGCATAGTATGCGACTTCACTAAATTTTAGAGAAACTAATGAATGTACGCCGTCGTTGAGATCATGCTGTCAGTTTTGTTTTGTATCATTGATCTATCAAGTGAGATCCACAACCCCTGTATTTTATTCACAGATAACTATTCTTATATTATTAAGACATTCATTAATCTAACAAAACTTACTTTTCTAATTCAATGACATCCATTATAACTCATTTAAAAGTTACTCTGACTAAAACTCAATTTACTATTACTTGATATTTACAGTAAGGACCTTCAAAACTTGGACATTAAATATATTATATAGAGGGCCGGATCGTATGATATGTCTACGACTACCTCACCTCCGGTAATCGACGGCCCACAGATGCGTGCATTTTAGTCGGTTCAAGTCCGACATCCTCCACCGGCTCCGGCGAAGGGGTATACGTGGGGATTTTCCACTCGTGACACAGGGTCACCTAGTACGAGTGCCACAGCACTCCTTGGACATAAAAACCTACTACCTTAGTATTATTATTCACTGTACACTGATGTCTTAAGGAGAATGTTGTACCATTTTGGAGGATTAAAAAAAATTTTTTTCGCACGATAAAAAAGACATTAAATATTAGGCAGTAGGCTAATTGATTGATTGATTGATTAGACTGAAAAAATAGTTCAAAATCACAAAATATGCGTCGAACTCTCATCTCGGTTAGACGCTCTCGAAATTGCAGCGACGCGACGTGCAGTTCGTACCACTGGTGATCCTGAGGTAACTAAAAACTTGGAACCTCTGCAGTTGCATAGAGTCGTTGTGTATCTGATCGTATTTTACCGCCTCTGCCACGGCGAGTGTTCTTAGGAGCTATTTCAGCTGATTCCACCATCTTCCTTCCTGTCGAGAACAACTCGTTCTGGTCTGCGATGCCACCCACATACGGTAGAATCCGTTCCGTCTCCCACGGTTTGAGGCGTCCTTTCTTTGTCGCACGATAAAGAGTTAGAAGGCTCTCCCTTTTTTTTTTTTTTTTATCGTGCGAAAAATCCCCACGGATACCTCCCCCGCCGGAACCGGAGGAGGAGGTTATGTCGGACTCGAACCGACTAAAACGTACGCCGACTTTGGGCCGTCGGTTAGAAGGCTCTACTCGCGCACGTGTTTCCGTCTTCCAACAGTCTCGTGTTCTTCGAGCGGGGTGTGAAGAAGCATATGTCAAGGTCATCTATACTGCGCCTCAGCTTTTTATCATCCAGTGAACTAAATATAAAACAAATGAGAAGTAGATCTCGGACTATTATCTCTGCTTATGTACGTATCTTTCAAGGTTTCATCTGGCGATGTACTACGACATTACTATAGGCCGCTATTTCAGTAAATAAATCTTCAAATCTTACTCTGCATATATGTTTACGATATTGTGCAATTTGTGAGACAATATCCCGCCTTCTTTTTAAGGGTGGAATAAAATGTCTCCACGAAATACCAGAAATCCGTATTACCGTGAGTTATAAGAACAACTTTCCCTCAAACAAACTTTTTTGTGAGGTGTAGGCGTATTCGTAATGTTATTCTAATATCTTTAAGTAACTTGCCAAGTCTGTAGCATCAGTAGCTTAGTGGTTAGGGAATTGGCCTTACGATTGAGTGGTCACGGGTTCGAATCCTGGACATTACACTATCGGCATGAACTCACTCCTAAAACAAGCAATTTAACTTAACTGGAGGGGTAAACGGGAATATTAGTAAATTCGGTTACTAATTATTCTTTAAAATAAAATTATATATTTCCAAAGAAATTAAAATATTGATTCTTTTTTTAATAAAATAATAGAATTCAGTACCTACATCTAAACCAAACCAATTTTTAATTCCTTACAATATTTTTGGCTATGACATCAATGTGTGAATCTATCGTGATTTTACTCAACATATACATATTCACACTTATAAATCCCCAAAGGGGTAGGCAGACGTGTAATAACACCCTTGTTTTGCCATCTATGATTTTCAGTACCACACTGGTTTGTTGCGTTACTTGCTCTTGCGTTACAGGATCTTTTTTTTTTTGCTTTTGATTCGATTTATTTCAATTTAAATTTACGTGTATTTATTATTCATTATGTTAAGTCCCCCGTGTAGTGGGGCAAATGCTGCGTAGTGGCTGAGTGGTATGTAGACGGGCGAGAAGTCCTCTTCTTGAATGAACCGTAAGTATGTGTACCGTGTCTTACCCCGCGTTTACATACTGCCGCTCGCATTGCTCATCGTGTTGCCGGAAATATTCGCGCGATTAATGCCCTAGCATTCACACACTCCCATCATCGCGTTGGTCCGCATTACAGTATTCGCCCTGCAACGGAGACGGACGTAAACGTATGGAGGACAACGCTGTAGCAGTGTACGCATTATGCTTTTACAGCATAGCGAATTAATTGAATAGATTATTAATAAAAACTATCACTTTCAACTACTATACACTTTCCGTAGATCGAACTAATATTTTTAAAAGTAAATATTCGAGGAGCAATAACGAAAGTCGTGTTTACTGATTAGCGCCATCTAGCGGTCTCGTATAGTTCATCGCTCTAGTATTGCCGCTCCTTTGACTCGCGCCGCCAAACCGACATTTGCAGCAACATACGCGGCAGTGCTCGCGGCATGACGAATATACCATTCACACTACGTCTCTGCCCACTTCTCTCGCCACTTCCCTCGCTCTGCCGCGAGTATGTAAACGCAGCTTTAGATGTAGGCGTGGATCCTGAGTGAGTTGATTTCAACAATATTGAATGACAGAAATTTAATTTAGTAGCACCTTTCGGCATAACTTAGAATAAAATGAATAACTTAATCTTGATCTCAAAAATTTACGATGTATTTTTTCAATGACAAATTTTCTTAAAGATAATATTATGATTTAATTAAATTTATTATAAGTATTTATCCTATATTTAACTGAAGGGCTTTTCTTGCGCAAAGACAAAGGACAAAAGTGCTTCAAATGTAAAGTGAACAATTTGAAAAAAATAATTGCTACCCAAGTTTTTTACTGAGTAAATACGCAAATAATATGCTTTCGGAGCAAAATGAGATTCAATACGTAGGTAATATGCTTTTATTCTAGTCTTTCACTTCAATATTTAATTTGGTAATGTATTTTTAGCAAGTTAATCGACGAGAAGTTTATTTTAATCATGTTGTACTTATGTGTACTACTATTACATATATACTACCATTACGATATGCGTAATATACAGGGTTATCGGTAACTACTCAGGCCTTCTAACACCCTCTGACAGGAATACGTCGAGTTACCAGTAACCCTGTATATTATCAATAAAATATATAATTTTATAGTAATGGTCTCACTACCATGGACGCCCAAGATCGTGCGAAGTGGAGAAGGAAGAGCCGGAAGGCGGACCCTGAGCTTCGAGGTCATCTTGGCCACGGATGCAATCAGGAGAATACGTCTATATGCAGATGATGATGATGATATAATTTTATAGTAATAAGTACTATCACTTCTTATTACTTTACTGTAAAAAATATACAAACATTGCTGAAGTGGCGATACCACATGTACCCAGCGCCATCTAGCGACAGAAAGCCGAACCACTACGTCACTACAAATCCTGCATCGCGAAAGTGAAGTTCCAGCGCTGGTACAAGCTATATACAACATCCCAACGACAATCGTTGGGCCGCGGCCCGCCAGGCGTGATCACCTTGCCTGGTCGGAAGATCCTCCCTTTGTGTTGGAGGAACATAACCTCCACAGTGGTGACTCCGACGTGATCTGATCACGTAACTTTCGCTGAGCATTTTCAGCAGCTTTCTCATCGTCACATCCCATTCACTTCTTCCGCATGAGCGGTAATCAAGTCTTCTATTCGTCATCCAACACTTTCGGCCATTATAAGGCTACAACCATAACCTGCAGCACCCGCTGCAGCCTTGTTACCCTTCGGCCACGCCTCAATTTATGTAGCATAAGTTTGTCCCCAAATCACATTTTGTACAGAACCCTCAGTGCGTGAGTCTGACTCGCGCTTGACCAGTTTTTATCCTATAAATCTCTATCTTATGAGCATTATAATGTATAGAGACTGTATCATAGTCTATGTATTCATGCACTACTAACCCGAGTGAAGCTCAGTCACCCAAGTACTTCGACCTTAAAGACGACAGGGACTAAAGCAGTACTAACGTGAATAATTTAGTACGCAAACGACATACAGAGTGACCGTGTGCTATAAGACAAGGTCGGATTATAATTACTATCTCGGTGGTACTGTGGTGATCTATGTGTTATGTATAAGGCCCAGGGTTCGATTGATGTGCTAGAATTCATAAGTAATTGCTTGAAATTAAGTTAGACTTATAGCTATTAAATAGCCTCATTTATACCATAGAAAACTAGTGGAATGTATTGTAATATGTTTACTCTTGCGTATCGTTTCATGTTATAAGTTATTAGTACGAATGAAAGTATTCCCGTCTCCATTGAGCATTTCAACTGGGGAAGTACCAACACCCTACAAAATACAGCGGCCATAATAACCTCGTGTTAAATTTTTGGCGGTTATTAGGGCAGCCAGAGCTCACTGGAAAGTTTTTGAGATAGACTAAAAACTCAAAGGCTTGTCCTGCTTTGTCTTCTGCACTGACGACACAAAAACTTTCTGTTCTTGTTGGTCTCTCTGGGCATGACGCACACATCCATAACTACCTAAGTGATATAAAAAACACATTTTGTGAAAATATTTAATTGAGTATTTGATGGCTTTATATCAAAATGAATAACAATTTAAGTAGGCAGTTTCTATTACCATAATTTCTAGCATTTATTATTATTTAACTATAATATTAGCACTTACTGTCCTTGTTTTCGTTTATAGCACTCATTAGCTTCCATTATTCGTTTTCATTGAATTTATTTTACGCTCAAAAGCTTATAAACAGCACATTACTCGAATAGAGTAATGACTTTACTGGCGTTTTCTTTTACTGCTTGAGAAGCTAAACCTTTGAGCTATAATAATACAAATCGATGCTTAAAATACGAAGTTTTGACTTGGCCTCGTAACATAACAGAAGTTTGTTCTCAGGGCAAACAAATAATAAGGAAATATATCATTTTTATAGTCGTCACATGTCACTTTATGTGACGTAGGCAGGTGTTCACTCTTGACGTTTGATACGTTCTCTTGTTTATCACTTTGTGATGTTTCTTGGAGACAAAAGGGGTATACGGACGTTTTAGGGTGTGAGGGTAAATTAAGTAGTTCTACTGCTGCCCGCTTCTCTGATCACTTATACGTAGAGATAGATAATTGATCTACGTTTTTCATATTGTATTTGAGACTTGCCATATTCACGGCTTTTTTCTTAAACTACTACTTGCTAAAAATTATAATTCCAGCTCAATACAAAGTACCCAATAGATTTTTATTCACTTGTGATAGTCTTAATATGTCATAAACGACTGTACGTTTTGATTACGTTGATCTAGAAGTTATATTTCTTTCACGCTTGAAAGAGGTTGCAGACCTGGTTATTTTATGTTAATTTTAACTTTATACCGCAACTAATTCCTGACAAATGTTCACTTAAGTTATAAAAAACAAATGGACAGACAGATAATATATAGACCGATAGGCAAACAGACAAAGAACTGATGTTCTCCGTTTTTAACTTTTGTGGTGCAGAATCCTAAAAACGGTCTCGGAATTGAGTAGGCGTTTGTGCTATGATTTTATAACACGCTAGCATCGTCGGCAAATTTCAATGCAAATTTACGTCACGGAAACTGAAATGGGTCAGGAGCTAGTTTGCAAAAAGCACATCTACCTACTAGGTAATAAGCAAGATGTGGTTACCCGCCACTCAACATGACAAAATGTACATAAATACTGGGTTAAGGCGGTTTATTTCCTAGTTTTATTACGCTAGATCTTCATAGGATTTCGGATTAAAAACGTGTCTTAAAAAAAGATTTTGCTACTTTATTATTTTGCTCTTTAGAGTATTCAGTTTGTTATTCAACTCGTATTTTTTTCTCGAAATGGGTTCACAACAATGGGTTTGTGTTAACAAAAATACCTTACATTTTTAAGGTTTGGGGTTTAGAGGTGCTCATTTCTGCTTCTGGCTAATTATTTAAGAGGCTGAAAAAGACGTAATGGGCAGCGGACTATGATGATAAAAGTAATTTTGTGATAGTGCCCAGTTTTTTTCTTAGAAGTGAAATGTAACTAAACACAGAAAAAATAGTATAGCAAAATGTTTTCTTCAGTATTCCTGTTTTTTTTTTTTAAATCATCAGAGATGGAAGGTACACGGAAAGGTAACGCAAACACAACAGCCCCTCTAGACAAGTGCCAATTCGTTGCTCGGCGTATGATGGAATAGAATGCCAAATGTATGGGATTTGACGTATATGACAGGCGTCAACGAATGTCAAAAACGTCAAATCCTATACATTTGTCATTCTATTCCATCATACGCTGAGCAACGAATTGCCACTTGTCTAGGAGGGCAGGTTCCGCAAATGGCACTCGTTTACCACCAGGTGACTGGTGTTCTTGTTTTCCACCTTAGATGATACTAATGGTGATTAATAAAATTAAAGGCGTAAATATTTACATGACGCGATATGCACCTAGTTTCATTATTTATGTATTTAACACTGCACCTCAAATAAGTGATGGTGCAGTAGGAGTAAGGACCCTGGGCTTCATAAAGCAAGCTTTGATGTCCTTTTGATGTGATTGAAGCTTTCATACCAGAATTAACGTTCGGGTGACGATCTTGTTCGTTAATATATTTAAGGTATAGATGTTCAGTAATAAAATATACAATATACATTACTCTTACGTTTGTTATAGGTACGCAGATGAATATCATGAAATAACATTTCATAACTTGATATTAAAATCTCAAATCCTAGTAATTCTGTGATATTCGCTCAAATATCAAGTATACAAAAATATGACTGGATTTTATCTCGGAAATAAAAAAGTATTATGACTTTAGGGCCAAAAGTATACCACGTAAAATGTAGATGGACTCGGTAGCCTGCTATGACACTCGGATTTAATGTAGTCGTTCAAGGGAGATGGAAGGTTTATATTATCTGTGTGAGCTCATTTCCCACAGTATGTTATAGTAAACAAATCCTACTATTAAATACAGCTGCCTCTTTATGGTTAGATTTTACAGCCTTTGTTTAAAAAGTGAATTCTTTTAGAAAGTGTAATGATATACAGTATTGTCTTTACGAGAGGGAGACATAATTGCTTCTAGTTAATATTCTGTAGAAGCGGATGTGCCTATGATTTAGATTTTCGACGTGCCTCTCTAATTTATGGCAAGCGTGACGGGTTCGTTGGTTTGTTAGTTATGATTTTATTTGACAATCGCATTTTTTGACTTGACTATTAAGGTTTAGCCATTTAGAAATTCATAAAAATAGGGCATACAGTTAAAATCACTTCAGAATTCAAAACAACCTTTAATTCAAATTACTGATAGATTATAACGATGAATTCAGGGTGTTCAATGAGATCCGATTCTCAGCACTCCATGGATTCACCGTGCGGTCGCCGGGTCCATAACGTGATACAGATAGGAACACCGTGACGGCGACTGGGACTTGCGACCCAGATGTAGGTTTAGGGTGGCCACCTTGTGATGCATCAGCGCTCACCTCCACCGTCAGTAGTGTCATCCCCCCCCCCCCCCTCCCTACCTATCCAAATTTGGTAAGATCCTATCAATGCCGCTTTTGATATTCGATTTAGTAAAGAGCTTACAGAAGCTCTTGACAATCCGAGGTCTTTAAGCAAGTTGTACAGGGATTTAGCTGAAATTCCCCTTGCTCTTACTTCTACGGCGTAGAGTTTAACCACGTAGCCGTTTTTGGTTAACTCGTTAGTCAAGTCAAAGTATTTGTTTGTCTTTATAGCGTGGTCTTTAGGTATGTTAGTTTCCCACGGTACTGTGAGTTCTACAAGCACTGCACGCCTATGCGATCGTGAAAAAAGGAATATGTTGGGTCTGGATGATGAGGTACAGATATCCTCCGGTATTTTATAGTGCCTCTCATGCGTGTCTACGAGTATTGTCCAGCCAACGGCAGCTATTAAAATTGAATATGGCTTTTGAAATGATTTCTTTGAGCAGCAGCAGGGTCAACAACACAATGTCATTTCTTTGGTTTGTAGTTAATTCTTTTTTCGCTCTAGCTACCGCCAAACTTACAGCCTCGCGTATGATTTCTAATACCTTATCATGTCGGCGCGAGTAATGACCACGGTCTAATAACGTCCTACAACCCACTAGCAGGTGCCTAGCCATATCAGTTGCTTCACCACATGAATTACATGTTTTATCTGTGGCTTTTCCCCACCTGACTAGATTGCTTTGGTCGGGGAGGGTCAACTGGAATACATTTAGGTAAAATTTAAGTAAGGCCGGTGACCAGTCGTATATTATGGTACGCCATTTTAAGGCTATGGGGTTTTGCTATGTAAGGATTTGATTTGATATGGCTATTTAAGGCAATGTGAGTCGATTGTCGATTACCCGACAAGAAATGGGCACCTAATTCTATTCCACAAAGGAAAAACTAGAAACTTACAAATATTAGTAAATCACAATTGTCAAAAATATTTAATCAATATAATTTCAAACATAGTCAATTTACTAGTGTGTAAATTAATTGCTTAGAAGAAGCGGAACCAAGTATGCACAGGGGAACTTTTAATTAATTTAGGGTCTAAACAGCTTGTGATATTATGCAGCTTACGATAAATTACCGAAGCCTTGTCTTACACGAGAATCCTAAATGAAATGAATAATTTATTACGTTGTGCACTTATCTAATGGAATAGAATATAATCAAACCTTCCCACTAGATTAAAGGCCCATTTAGACGAGGAGAGTACCTCGCTTGCAACATACGATTATCGAAAGTATAAAAAATCGGTTTACAAAAAGATTTCTCGTTGAATCGAGAAAATCGATTTGAACAATCAGCATAATAAATGCTTCAAAATTTCATTCAAAAGTATAAAAAAAGTTGCTTCGACTAAACATTTGTAAAAACAATTGCCGTTCGCTTGTTCAGGCTGTCGAGAATTGCCTCGCAATTGAATTGGTATTGATAGTGTCCCTCTAAACAGAATTTTAAAACAATAATCATAATTTTGACATTTGCGATATGTCACTTGCGAATCTCGTATGATTAATCATAGGTGATAATTTAGTATTTGCCTGTGTGTAAACATTTTGATGCGATAAGGGTATGGCGATTACTGCTAATGATAGTAGCCTACGATTTCTCGAACCGAAACGAGCGAGAAACACTTGCCGTCTAAATAACGCTTAACGGGTTGTAAATATTTATGTATTTGATGTGATATGTAACTTACACATGAAATATTTAAGAGATTCTTCTTCATTCTAGCGTTAATCCCAGTCGCATCCGAAGCTTTCACCTTGGAGTAGGTAGTCCGCTTTCTAGTAGTCTTCTTTCTCAGTCTAACTGCGTATTAGACTGGACTTCGATATTTTAAGTGAAATGACTGCCATCTGACCTCCACAACCCATTAGAGATATTGGGGGATGTCGAAACGTTGCAGTTATACCAGTTGTTGATTTTTTTAGGACTCCAACTAGCCGTTACGACTGCCATAGACGATCATATGGCAACCGGGACCGACGGCTTAACGTGCTTGCTGCGGCACGACCATATTCATGCATACAAATATTAGCACTGAGCGGGGATCAAACCTACCAAATCAAAACTATCGGTACGCTATGAAGGATGTCTATTTAAGAGATTACGCTGCCGTAAAGCCCATCCGATTGCAATAAAACTTTGTCAACTTATAGCTTGCACTTGCAAAAAGTGACTAACTGTAAAACTACTAAGGAATAAATTAAACGTGAATCTCTTAGACCCAAACAGAGATTCTACTACCACTAATCGCATTCGTTGTAAAAATACTATACTTAATATAAAATCTCTATTATCAAATCGACATAAGCAAACGTTAAAATCATTATAACAACAGCAAAATGTAAGTACATACTCGTACAAAAATATCACAAATAACACATGAGAGCTCGTAAAGTTCGACTTGGAACACAAGGCAGCACTTAGGACTAATAGCAGGCGTTTTAGTTCCTCCACATAGCAATCGTGATCTTTAAGCACCACCATTTTTCTTACAAACGTGACAGTTAGCGGTGTTACTCTCAAAATTGAAAATCAGTTGACATATAAACCTGATAAATAATCGCGATTCCTGCTTCCAAGTTATTCCAGACTTTAATCTATCTCTGCACTCAATTTTATCTAGATGCGATTAGCTGTTTTTGTGTAAGTGTTGTAAACATCCATCCATTATACATTTATTCTCATAGATTCTCACATTTTATAATATTTTTATTATTATTTTATTCTGATATCCGAAGTATTTTTTTTTTTCATTTTCATTCTGGCACAGGCTCTTATTAAATATAATAATATACCAATAATATACCAATAACTACCCAATATACAAACTAGTTTATTTATTATTCATATCCATCTAAAGGTTGCCTGTAAGATATTGCTTTTAGCGATAAGGCCGCCATTTGTACATTACCTAATATGTTTGCCATTTATTTTATGTATAATACTTTTCTTTTTTGTTTGGTGTACAATAAAGTTTATTTCTATTCTATTCTATTCTAATATTTCTAATTAACTTTCAGTTCAAGTATGTTGGTCAAAGCCTACGTGACATTTTTATCACAGTACAAGCGGAGTAGATGCTTACGCGAGCTTCATCTTTACAAGAAGTATCTCCAATACTATACGACACCTCTAATAAAGTTCTAAAGAGGGTGATATCAAAAATACTCAGTCTTTTTAAATACAGCGTCGTCTTCACAAATAACACACATTGGTAGAAATGAAGTGCAGTCCAACAAATGCGCTTGAGGAGGTAGTGAGATTAAGACCTCCAACTGTGCAGTTGAACTATAGTGTGGAATCTACACTGTCCTATCACACTACGAACTATCTATCGATAGCTAGTACGAGTAATTGTGAATTTCCGTATTGCAGTGGCAAATGTTGTAAAACAGTTGCAAAACATGATTATAATGAAACATGATATATAATGTAGTAGAAATCATTATTTTACCAGCCTGCGGGTATTTCCAAAATTATAAATATATTAAATATACTCTACTGACTATTATTGCTTGATATTTATGTTTTTTAAAATGTATAATAATTTTTTCCAAAAAAGAAGCATAAATTTATCTTTACGCATGTTACAAAACGTTAAATTAAATACTATTTAAACTGTTGATTGATGGCATTTATTGTTACTTTTTTTGTTACTGTTAACTGTATATATATATAAACCTTTGTGAATGCCATAAGGCAAAACCAGTCAGGTTCAATAATAAATATCGTGTAAAAGTCTAATTGTGATATTAATTGTGTTAAATTACATGTTAATCAACACTCATTAGTTTTAAATTTTCCTCGAAGTTTTATTTTTATTCTATTCTACTACAAAATTAATTTAAAGAACCTTCAGCATCTAAACGTCTGCCATTTACCCTTAAACAGAAGTCTATTACACAGCTGACATGTAGCCCTTCATAAATTTTATTGGATAAAACGTTCCCATAGAAATATTTATGGGTCCAACCAATCACAAAATAGAAATCTACTTCAGGGGTGATTCCGATACTCAAAAAGTATATTTTTGAGGAATATAAGATACTTTAAAATACGAAGAAGAGGAGGAATTTTTCGGTGCCTAGCGAAGTCACTCTCTATCTCCTTTTTTTTTCCTTTTTTTATATACAGTAGGTAGCTTAGTTTTTTATGGTATATTTTATAAGTAAATTGTATCTGTTTTTTTTTTCATATTTTTAAAATAAGCTTGTTTAATTGTAAATAATATTGTAATGTAAATAAAAACAGTGTCTTTAAAATATGTTTCATTTATATAAGAACATTGTATTGCACGTAAGTGGGCGACATATTTAAATGACAGTTTTTGATAACGAAGGACAAACTTCTTTTAACTAATGATACAAAATATTAACTACGAAAAATACTAATAGCAACGTTTTTCTGAATTCTGAAATATCTGAGAAATCTGTCTTCATATTCAAAAGTAAAACAAGTATTTACACAACGATAAATTCGTTTGAAAGATTATCTGTTAACACCCTCGGTCTCCCATGGGTGTCATTAGAATCTGCTAAGGGAGAGTGAGGATAAAGGAGTGATTATTATAATTATTAAAAAGATTAATAACAATGTACTGATAAAAATAAAGATAGATTTTATTTGTATGGACTTGGTATATTTTGGTCAACATGGATGACAAAATAAAAGAATTTACTGAGTTTTTCTGCTATACACATCTTCTTGTCTTCTTGTTCATTAAGTTCTCTACAATTTTATTGTCCAGATAGAAACTTTGACGATACAATTTCCAGTAATTCCTTCAAAGGAACTGCCAAAGGAACTGAAGGAACTTTGTAGTCTCAGTAGTTCCTTTAGTTCCTTTGAAGGAACTATACGGACAAAAAAGTCCCAGTAGTTCCTTCAAAGGAACTAGTAAAGGAACTACTGGGAATAAACGCAATTTTTTGGCGAGACGTTTCGAGGTAGGAATCTTAAGTCATTAACTTCCTTCTTCCAACCACCAACTCCAATTGTTCCGTCAAAGTAACCAATGACTTTAAGAATACAATGTCTAATGTTTGTATTGGTAAGAGAAACAAGATATAACCCGCGTCACGTATCTTGGACCTAAATCGTAAGACATACGAGGCTCTGGCGCCCGCGGATTGCTTTGTAGTAGTCTATGCTCGGTGAATTTGAGTTCGTCTACCGCAGTAGCATCCCTTGCTGTCCTCAAAAGACACCCAAGAGTTGTGTACTGCGCGTATAGGGCACATTTTGAGCACATTTTAGGTCCAAGATACGTGGCGCGGGTTATACTAATATAATGTTGATTTATATTACGATTTTCCGTTGTCACTTTTTCATATCACTACATGTAAGACCTGTCTCATAACCATAACAGTCTTATGAAAAGCGAATTTCGACGTAGGCCTGCCGTAAAACAGAGTAGGTAAAATTTTCATATTTCGTAATAAATTCGTAGGACACAACATTGAAGCTTAGCTGCTTGTGTGATACAACTTATATGTGTGAACTGTGGAAATAGTAAGTAGTTTACAAAATACAAACATGGATTAATCAAATTCAATTCAAATCAAAATTTTGTAGTAGTTTTTTACATCATTAGGTTACTTATTTATACGTGTAAAGACACGTTGATAGAAGCTAAATACAATGATAATGAATACCATTATCATATTCTCACTAAATAATGATAAAATTTCACGGTATTGCTTCTAAAATAAAAATAAATTTTATAGTTTGATGTAATGAAACAGGTACTATCGCGATCATAAGTGCAGTACCAATCTGACGCAACTATTGCGCGTCAACAATAGTCGTACTTAAGACCTTATTCTTTGAAGACAATTCACACACACATACACGTCAACACTACGTCGTACAGTACTCTTACTAAACTTTTGAAGTTATGACCTTAATCTTTGAAGATAATTCACACACACACATACACACACATTAATATTGTTCACTCGTTGATTGATATTGTTAATTTCAATATCTTACGTAAGCCGCCCCGTAGCTGAGTGGTTTAAGGTGCGGCTTGATGAAAAGTTTGAAACCTGTCGGTGATGGTTCGAACCTACCGGAACTAATATAACTTTTTGTGTTTTATATTTAAAAGTTATGATATATAAATGTTGATACGAATATAAAAATGTTTCTTGGGTAGAATTTTAAACTTAGCGAGAAAATAATTATTTGAGGGTGCATTTGAAATAAAATGGATTCATTGGCTATGAGTGAAGTTGTTGGTTGGTGAAGTCAGTTACGACTACCCTATTTATATATTATATCATCTATGGTTACGACTGTTTGTGTTAATTACTGTTCGAGCGATTACATTTCTTTTTTAATAAATCAATAATGTCAAATATAAGTATTGAAGCAAAAGCTAATATTGTGGCCATATTCGAATGGTCTGAATATATCTCAAATCTCTAATGAGACGGGCTTATCTGTAAGTTAATTAATTAATTAATATTGTTGTAGTGCAATTTTGTTCATTGGTTGCAATTGTGTAATATGGTTGTTGTTTTTTTAGAGAAATACTGGGAGTCGTTGCGTGAAACAATTTGAGGAAGAAGAGTTGCAGAGTTGGAGGAGAAGTGGAAGAACTGCTGAAGCGGCGTTATATGGTAGCAGAATATGAAACGAATAACGAAGAGTATTTACTTTAACTGGGAATCAACAATATTTTCTGATGAAAAAACGTTTAAATCATCTCAAAAAGGAAGATTACATTTATGGCATAAGGATAAAATACGGTGGTGTGAAAACAACATAGTACCGAACACTGAATCTAAGTGTAAATTATGTGGGGGTGGATTAGAGCGCTAGGGCCGGGTGAATTAGACCCAATATCTACGCGTGCAAATAGTGCAAATTATGTGAAAGTGTTACAAGATATAATGTTGCCCACAGTGCGAAATGTCTATCCAGATATAAATGAGGGTTTAAGGGCATTAGAAGGTTTCTTCAGGGTCGGCAGCATGAGTGTGAGGCCCCTGGTGTTGCATACGTCCAAAGGCCACGGTAATCACTTTCTATCAGGTGGGCCGTGTGCTTGTCTCCCACCTAAGTGGTATAAAAAATGATATAAGTTTTGTGCACGATAATTGTCCCATTCATCGAGCCACCATACTTCGCGAATGGTTTAGTGAACGTAAAGTTATTCCTTGCTGTGGCGAAGGGTGAAAATGTTCAAAAGGGAAGCCGGTGGCAAATCCCAAAGAACAACCATGGCAATTTTGTATGAAATTCTCTCAAATTTTAGATAGGTACTGAATTTTAGGTGTAATACATGTAATAATGCATTAAACTTAAGCATCTTTCATGACTTCCCTTTGCAGAGCAAGCCGGCAGGAATCGTGTTATGAGTACTCCTCGCCACTGAATTTCCTTGGCCAGCACGATCCCTTGATTTGAACCCGATTGAGAATATATGGGGTTTAATGGTGCAAAGAGAGATAAAAGTTATTGTTATTATATATTATATTTTATATAAAATAGTTAGGCTCAATTTAAAGTGAAAGCTCTCGTGATATTGTTACTCCGTGCTAAGCTATTCTGTTTAAATATTTTTGTTATTTAATTTCAGTTGAGCCTATTGAGACTACTGAGCCTATCAAGGGACGTGCTGGCCTGTAATTAGTATAAGACTGTATGGTTGAGGTTAAGTTTCAATCCTCTTTTCCGAAAAAAAACTTTCGAGAAAATGAATAATTAAGCTATAACCTCAATATGCAATATTAATTTTATTATAAAAGTATATTTTTTGGATGAAATTATTATAACCACAAATTAACATTGGATAATTCTTTTAATAAACTTTTTTTTTTAAACTATTGTTTTATTTATAATCTATTGTAAATTAAGTATAATATTTTTCTATTTGTAAATAATTATTTCTAATTCTGTTAACTTGTTCCTAAAATTTCATGAAAACAAAACAACAAAAAGTGGAAAAACTAAGATCCGAACCCACAACATCCGATTTCAACACTATCCATAGCAGCCTTGTTACCGACCAGGCTACGCACTGCCTTACGTAGAATAACGAATTTTTGCATTACTTTATATAGATGCATGCTTCGAACATAATAGTATGAAAAGGCAAGCATAACGTTTTCTTTGTTTCGCATCACACACATTTATATTTTCTCATATCGATACTGTGTGACGTATAAATGTATGCGTTAAACATTACATACACATAGATACGCGTTTAACCGGACAAGCGATTATAAACATTACGGTGCTAATGCACTTTTAATTACGATAGTACATATTATTCATACTAGACGACCAAGCAAATGAAATTAGCAGACACAAAAAGATAATTGTGGATACAGTATTGGCCCTAATTCAGTGTTATCACGATAATCGATTACGTACGTGCGAACCTCTATCCATATTCATAATCTAACACTTGGAGGCTAATAAATATTGGCAACTCAGAACCGCTGCTTTAGTAAAATAGTCCTTTAACATATCAAAGTCATAGAAACCCCATTACCATACTAGATGTTACTCGCGACTCCACCCGCGGGGAATTATTATCCCGTTCCCGCAACCCATAGGAACCAATCCCAAGGGTAAAAGTAACATACATCTTCCCAAACTATCCTATTCATAATACTAGTAGGGTTATTCAGGGTCTCCCATAGATAAAAGACTTTATTGTTGGTGAAGTAGGCGTAGTAAGGCGGTTAAAAAAAAAAATATTTGCGATAAAATTTACTCTGAAGATAATGTTATGCATTATGAAAAAAAAAAATTAAAATATCCATACATACTGCTACGGTAATAAAGCCTTTAAAATTCATGAAAGTTTAAGGAAAAACACCTTTTGAATTTTCATTCAAAACTTTCAGTGGGTGAACTTTATGGAAAGGGAAGCCGGTAGAAAAAAATGATATTTAATTTACTATAAATTTAAATATACCTATAGCGGCTTCCCTTTGCAGAGTAGGCCGGTAGGAATCGGGTTATAGGGACCCTTCTTATTATACTTATTCTGTGTACCTATATAGTGTATACAGTAATATATACAGAAATACAGTCTATAGAGTATTGCAAACAATAACGTTTAACAAATATAATACATAACATCTGCACCAAGTGTATCACTGAAACTTAAAATAGCCCAAAACTATTGAATTCGGAAAGTTCCACGTGTACTTAAAATAATTATTTGATTCCAGCCTCACTATTTATGTATCTAGGGCGACTGACTTGCATACAGGCCCAGTAGTTAGGCCCGTGATCCCACAGCCCGAGATGAGATTCGTGTGAGTGACATTTTAATTTAAAGTACGACGCCGAATAAAAATATACATAACACCCACATTTCACTAAACCATACTTTTCGGTCCCACGTAAGAGGGGGCGAGTCCATTGCCGGCAAGCGGGCACTTAGTCATTGGCTGTATGTTTACTGTCGTTATACATACGAATAAAAAAGTGCGTTACTTATTAAAATTTAGTGTTGTAATATACAATTTATTTAGCAAAATTGTTTTTAAAATGTATATTTTACATGCAACTTAGAATGGATTTCATTAACGATAGGAACTTTAATAAGTGGTAACTAAACTGAATTGTCGCAATTTACTTGTTTGATGTCAGATTTATTTAAATCTTCTTCATCTTTATCCTAGCGTTAACCCCAGTCGCATCCGAAGTTTTCACTTCGGAGTCTAGGGTCCGCTTTTTCCAGTCTAACTGCGGATTTGGCTGAACTTCGATATTTTCAGTGAAACGACTGCCATCTGACCTCCACAAGCCATTGGCGATACGAAGCATTGCAGTTAGACCAGTTGTGTGGACTTTATAGGGCTCCAACTACCCGTAACGACTGCCATAGATGTTCGTATGGCAACCGGAACCGACGGCTTAACGTGCTCTCCGAGTCATGACCAGACTAAATTCAAATTACAAATATTTTCACTGAGCGAAGATCGAACCTCTTGTGTAGCGGTCACGTGCACCACCATGCCTCAGAGGCTTTCCATTCTTTATTTATTTAAATAAGTATAAAATATTCTTATTGTATACAAGAATAAAAAAGAAAAATCAAGTTGACTGATGAAATCAAATCTTATAAATGGTTATTGATCTGTTACCAAGAATTTAATTTCACTTCTAAACGAAAATAAGTGTGCACGTAATGTGTGTCAGAAATAGTGTACTTATAGGAATACATTTTTATCTTTTAATTTCAATTATTTTTGATTGATATTTATCGACATAATATTAATTATATAAAGAATATAGTAACAAAATACTTACAGATACCTCAATGATATCAGTGTTTGGTATTAAATTATTACGTTTACTACCGCGAACCTCGAATATTAGGTTTCTAAACTTTTTTTTTAATTTCTAAGGAAACAGGCCAGCCCGACGAATGCAAACCTCTACAATATACAGTACAGATCACCTCACAGTTAACATCTCCTCCCGTGGGTGTCACAGAAGGCAATTTAGTGATAGAGAACGGATTCAGCCCTTTGACAGTAAACTTACATATACGTCCCCGTTGAACGGCAATGGACTCGTCCTATATAACTTGGGACCGAAAACACACTTGGTGAAATGCGGATGTCGATACGCCCTTCAGGGATGTACAAGCATATTGTGTATTATAATGTATGTATGAATATAGTGGAAATAAGGACTAAATATTATATGAACTTATGATCCTTTCCTCGTTTATCCGCTTATGGGAGAAGCTAAATAGTTTCGTAACGACAAGGGTACGTTGGAGATTAAGTATCCGGTAATACTCTTGCAAATTCTAAGTAAATATTTAAGTTGTAGTTAACTTATAATTTAATTTTCAAAGGGATTTGAATTGAGTAAGTTATTAAAATGTGCTTCAGCTTATAGTGCCTCATGAGTAAGTGTTTATTATGTATTTTGTATAATTCAGAAGCTGTTTATATACATTATTTTATTGAAAACAAACAACTTTATAATGGTTTCTAACGCGGTAGAAAATAAATCGCGATAAAATCTGAAATGTGGTTTTATTTCAATGTGTGATATTCGCGTAAACTTCAGAAATTATCAGACATTATTTTATGTTTATTTTCGTGACGTAAAAATACGGATATTTATTATTTTCATTACTTTTTTTACGTAATAGTTTTATTAATTTATATCATTAAATTTTTTTCTATTTTATCGTTTTAGCGCGTTTACTATTCAAATATTATACTGAAATAATTAAAACGGAACATTAAAATTATTAACACACGATATCGTTTACAAAGTAGATATTTATCCCATTTAAATATTATCAAAATATATATTTAAAAATATAACTCACATTTTTCATTTAAAAAATGTCCATGAAATATAACCTTAAGTTTCGAGGCACTACCACGTTTATACACTGCACTCCACACGTCAATACGGGGACGACCGGGATGGGTATCTACCGCGATGTTACCTCTACGAGAGGCTGCGTGGTACTGAATAGGGGGCGAACGGGAGCTCACTGACGTATACGTCACTTTGGACCGCGGTTGCGATACACTGCGTATAACTGACGATGTAATTGTAGACTACCGAATTTTGTATATTTGTAGAATGAGTGATGTTCTTGAATATTTTAGATTTGTTTTATTTTGTTTGTAACTTGGATATCAATGACACAAAAATGTGTAATCTACAACGCTAAATAATAATATGTTACAGCCTCTTAGAACATAATATTATATGCATTAAGATAATTTAGTATTTTGTACGATAAATAAATAAAGAAATAATGTAGGACATTTTATACAGCGCTAATTAGACCTAAAGTGAATATAGTTTAACTTGCGTGTGTTATAGGTTCTAGAATGCGGATAAACATACTTAGATACATTTTTTGTATATACATACAAATTATACATAGACATACCCAGACCAATGCAAAAATTCATATTCATGCATACAAATATTTGCACTGAGCGGGGATCGAACCGTACCTACTGCGTAGCAACCGCGTGCACTACCGCCACGCCACATTGGTTTCGTATAACAGTGCGTAGTGTGTACATTTGATTTTTTAAATGAAAAATATTTATTTTCATACGCTACCAAACTCATAGTAAACGTAAATAGTAGGAATAATATTTCAATTTGTGCGATGTACTGTTTTATCTACATAATGTGTATGTACCTAATTAAATATACATAAATTTTTAATGTAATTGTATAATTACATTAAAAAGTTATATTATGGATATTAAATAAATCTGTATAGATTTTTTTAATATCCTTATATCAATGAGTGTGTATATTTTGTATTATAACTCAGTTTGCACGTAGATACATTACGTTCATTAAATTCAGTTAAATACATTGCATCAATATTGGAATCATGAACTTTCATCATTCAGTTAATTTATCCGTTAAAATTAATTTACCAAAAATACTGTGCTCTCATGCAAGTAAATAATACTAATTAACTGACATCAAACGTTAAATAGACTCCATTGTATTTATAGGCGCCTACATATTGAATTTAATACAGCCACACAAATCCTTTGATATTATTTTTGTGATTTATTTATGAATTGTGGTGTAAGTATACATACATATTCAAGCTTGAAAATTGCCAAAGGGGTTGGAAGAGGTTTATCAGTACCTACATTTCGCTAGGTATGATTTACAGTCCCACTTAGGCTAATTGATTAATTGATTGATACATAAGATTTGAAAACGAATTTGGATAAGATAAGAACTACAATGATGCCGACAAGCTGAGTGCCCCCATTGTAACATGGCTCGTGTTTATAATGGTGACCTTTTTTTCCGAGACATTGTCATTAGCATCAGGCGAGGTGAAGTCAGATTGAAATGTCCTATATAAACTTTTGTTAAGCAACATCAAAATTGAAAATTATTAGCGATTTAGCTAATAGTAAAGCTACAGTATAAGACAATACGTCTTTATGAACAAAGGTAATGGCGGCCAGAAGTATTTAAAGAGGCGACATGTACCTATCTAAAGTCTCAATTGAAATATTACTGTGAAAGATTTGTACGTACAGATCTGTTCTGCTTCAACAGCTGAGTTCATTTGAGGTACAGCGCCTTTCAGCTCCATCTAGCGAGCAGTATTGTAACTAAATATAGTCATGAAAAGTTACAAACACCATTGTTTGTGCTAAAAGGTAGGGGTTTTAAAAATTGAAGATAATTTTAGATTTGAAGCTAATTTCATTCACGTTTATACTTCACTACATATTATAAAACAAAGGCGCTGTCGCTGTCTGTCCGTTACTAGGTATGTATGCTTAAATCTTCAAAACTACGCAACGGATTTTGAAGCGGTTTTTTTTCAATAGATAGAGTGATTCAAGAGGAAGGTTTATATGTATAATACATGCATAATATTCTAGAGAAACACTTATAAATTTAGAGATATGCAGCGGGAACGGGATCAGAAAATATGGCGGTACGAAGTTCGCCGGGTCAGCTAGTAATATTATAAAGCTGAAGTTTGTTTATATGTTTGTTTAGTTGAACTCACTAATCTCAGGAACTACTGGTTCAAATTGAAAAACTATATTTGTGTTGAATGTCTAATTATCGAGGATGGTTTTAGGCTATATATTATCTCGCTACTACCCATGGGAGCGGAGCAGTAATCATAAATGTCAACAAATCCGCGTGGATTCCAAAATAATATTTGAAAGGAAATAAATTGCGGGCATTTAGGAGTGATAAGGGAATTTGACGTAAGTTCCAAAATAATAATTAATCGCGATAAGTCCCGAAACATAAAAACTATGAATTTGAAGTATGTCACGGACAAAACCGGGGTGGGTTGATTAGTTAAAATATGTACGTGTTGCGTTACCCCATCATTTTCGTTTAAAAGTACTATAGGAGGATATGTTAACTAGTTATCCATACTAATCCATATCCATATCCATACTAATATTATAAATGCGAAAGTAACTCTGTCTGTCTGTCTGTTACGCTTTCACGCCTAAACCACTGAACCGATTTTGATGACATTTGGTGTAGGGGTAGATTCGACCTTGAGAAAGGACAAAGGCTATGTTTGGTCGCGATAACCGACATCCACGCGGGCTGAGCCGCAAGCAAAAGCTAGTCTAGTTGTATAGTTAAATTATAAACATGAAACGTCTAATAAAATAAATACGAAGAACAATACGTTGTATACTTATTTTAATACAACGTAAGTGGATAGCACTTATTATATTATTATTAATACAATTCTGCTTCCAATTCGTTCTATTACCGATTCGCATTTCATTTTCTCCAATGAAAGAGCTTTTGGAAGAGACGAGTTTCTACTGCATTTATTTGGAAGTATGTAGTACTAATCGATTAAGAATGGAAAAAATGAACAGGGGGAATTCTCTAACCCAGAGCTACTGAGGCTTGCCTGAAGCGTTCCAAATTCATTTATAAGTAACTGTCAAGGGGCGACGCGACGGTGGGAGCCATCTACCGATATTCGTACGAACTATCGGAAACATGAATGATGTTACAATCATTTTTAAGCATTGTTTTTTATTACACCGCCCACACAATTGAATGAAATTTTCGAATCGATTTAATAAAATTAAATAGCATACAAATGTATTTTAAATTTAATTCACATTATGAAGTTCTATTTGTTTGGCACTTAGGTTTGTACAACTATTTTTGTTTAGTTTTTAATTAGGAAAATAAAAAGTACGGTACTATTCTAAGTATTTTGATGAATACTTTGTCTTTGAATTAGATTTAGTAACATCTCCAATTATTCATGTAGCGTGTAAACAGAATAGGTCTGTTTACACGCTGCAAACCGAATACTATTAGTTTACTCTAAATCTTTAAAAGATTGTAAATTTCAATAGGTACCGATTGTTGAAAGGACTGCATACATTTCTTGTCCAATATCGTCTGATTGTGAAATAAAAATCTGTTAGCAACCGTACAATATGTATTCCGTTGTATTCTGTACTTGAGCTCATATTTCAAGTTGGGTAACAATACCGTCCCCGTTTTATTTTGTTTGTGGCTATTTACTGTTTTGAAAATCATGCTCGAATGTCCAGCAAACTTTTAAATTTAGTGTTATTTAAATGAAAATACCTTGTGATTTGTGATTATAATTGTTATTTTGAGTTGAAGTCAGAAAGCATTACCCCCGACATGACCTTTCCTGGATCTGGCGAAAGTCCCTAAATAGATCTCTAACACAGGTCGGCTGAAGCAGGGAGAATCGGTTTAGGTGAGACTTCTCAGATGACGCGGACCTGCGGTGTGAGTGTGGAGTTGCTCTACAGACCATGGCCCACCTGCTAACGTGTGCTGCATGCCCATCTACCTGTACACCGGAGGGCCTTATGAGTGCCTCCGAAAACGTGATCCAGGTAGCAGCATTATAGGAAAAAAAGAGTTTGAGAGTGGAAGTGCTATCGATTGGCAGAAGAAGATTATTGTTACTTGGTGGTTAAATGGTATTACTTTTTTGGATACATTTGCTTTTAGATGCATTGGAGGGTTTGAAATTGAAACGGACTTTGATGCGGTTTACAGATGCAATTACTTTTTAATGTGTGTTTTTTGAGCGACTACCATCTGACCTCCACCACGAGAGCCCATCAATCTCAGGCTTGCAGGTGAGATTAGATTGGCCTCGAGAATCTTGGTGAGGTCCTACACCCACATGTAATTTTATTTGTATAGTTTTATATACTACATAATTGTCATAAATAAAAATGTAATCGTGATCGGTTAACTCGGTTAAGTTTTTTAGAAATTCTATACCTACACATTAGGTATATTTCACATTGTTTTAGTAACAAAATGGTGTGGTATAACTAAATTGTAGATGAAAAACCTTGTAAAATGAAAACTACATTAAATATAGCATAGCCGAGAACTGTCTACATAAAATTAACAGAATCTCGGGGAAACTTAGCAGAATTCGTGATTTTAGCTCATTCGTTCAGTCATTTCACTGCCGAGTACTATCTCATTTGTTCTACGTTCACTACGATTTTGTTAATGACATGAAAAGCAGATGTTCAAGGCGATTAAGTTTTCTACATTTTAACAGAAACATGGAAGTTAATATTTTTTAAGAAGATTTCTGTATTTTGAGCATCTTGGTCCCTTCGTTATGGGCTCGAAAATTCAAAATTTAGGTAATAAATTTAATCGAAGTTAACATGTGTATTTGTGGAATAGGCCACGTTAACCACTTTCCATCAGGTGGGCCATGTCAGGTCTGCCACCTAACAGGTACAAAAAAATTGAAGAATTTATGAAATATGTTATAAACTCGATTAATCAGAATTTACTAATTATTGTAAGGTCTACATCACGGGCTGGAGCAATCCAGATCCCCAATTATACACTTCTTGTATACACAAAAACTAGTTCTACATAATTTTAAGATAATTCATTAATGTCAATCAATCAATTAGCCTATTGCAGTCCACTGCTGGACACAGGCCTCTCTCAATACGCGCCACGTTTGCCGAACCTCCGCCGTCCGCATCCAGTCCGTCCCATCCACCCTTCGTAGGTCGTCAGTCCACCTGGCCAGGGGTGTCCCACCTTACGTTTTCCTTCTCGCGGTCTCCACTCTAGGACCCGTCTGCTCCAACGGCCATCAGTCCTTCGACAGATGAGGCCCAGTGGCCTCAGCAGTCCACTTCAGCCTGCTAATTCTATTCATTCATGTACCAACATTTAAATTTCAACTTCAAAATAACTTTATAAGCAACTACATATTTCAAATATCTGAAACTTAAGCTTTTAATCCTTGAATTTGACAAAGTATGACTAATTTGTATGCCTAGGACTTCCCGGGCACACAGAACTTGATGAACTTAATGAAACTTTATATTTATATTATTTAACTAACTCTCATAAACTAATCTAATTTACAATTCTCAGTAGCGACAAGTCTTCTCAGAACAAAGATTATATTTGAACAAATTAGGCCACGTTTTAGGTAAACAAACGAATCAAATTTGATTAATAGTACTAAACAGATGTTAGAACAATAGTATTTGCTATTACATTATAACGGAACTTAGAAAAACCAATTTCAGTGAGAAAATAGCAGTCAATCTAGTTTATTTAAGTTTTGATGTACAACAACACGTAGAATACAAAAGGGCATTGTTTTCCCTAATGTTTCCCATATATCGTGGTGCTTTTAACCTCGTACACAAAAGGGACTCAAAATGAAAAAGCATTTATTCGTATTTCTTTCTCTGTACCGTATCCTATCTCTGTTTGAGATACGACATTTTACATCTCAAGCAGAGATAGAAGGATAGATATAAAAACATTTTAATAAATTTGCTTCTTCTTGTTGAAATTTACCTTCCTTATATGAATAATACCCAAACAATGCTTACAATTTAGATAAACTTACACCAGCAATACAGTAAAATTGTGGAATTAAAGAACCTAAGCAAGGATCTATTTATGAGTTAGCTTATAAGCGAATATTGTATCAATCTTCCCCATAGAAAATGGGATCCATTTTGTACAGGAAAGTTTGTGACAATATTTCAGGCAGCCAAATAATACAACCAGTCACCTCTCTTTTATTATTATTATTTATAAATCCAATTTGTTATACTTTCTTAGGGTATTATGAGGTGTGACATATTTCTATCAATGCTCTTATATCATTAAGTGCGTTTACCCTAACATGGCAACTTTTGTAAGTGCGTTGGATTTCACAATGAATAAAATATAACTGTCTTTCAGTTTAGGTACTTCATATTTTTATTAAAATCTCAGTGTGTAATTGGATTTTTTTATACTATTTACACAAATTAACCTATTATATTATATACAAGGCAACTTAACAGTTCAATGTAAAAAAATACATTTTGGAACATGCCTAAAAATTCTGCACTAAGTCAAACGGTCAGACACAAAAGCTTCTAACACTTTAATTGCCACAGAAATATGAACAGTTAGGATTTCAATATATTTATTTATGCTTCAATTTATTTAGATAATAATAGTGCGCGCCTAGTGGTATGGGTAATGGACTGCTGAGACGATGTCTCGGGTTCGATCCCAGGTTTTACCATGGCACACACCAATGACTTTTCGATGCTTTTCGAAGTTATGTGTGTATTTATCGCAGGTTTATAAGTGCCCTGTTAATGGCAATAGGCTCGCCACCTATTACATTGGGACCTAAACATAAACGGCGAAATGTGGGTGCTAGCACCTCTGCCTACCCCTTCGGGGATATAGGCGTGAGTTTATGTTATGTTATGTAATTTCTAGATTCCACGATCAACACGACACCCTTTATGTTTCATACTGAGTTTCGAGACCCTTTAGTCGTTTATTGCAGTACACTTCAGGACATTTGCTGTACACAACAGTATAGTCGGCAGCACGAGTGTGACGCCCCTGGTGTCGAATAGGTACATCCATAGGCCACGGTAACCATTTCCATCAGGTGGGCCGTGTGCTTTTTTGCCACCTAAGTGGTATAAAAAGTCACTATGTAGACTATACTGTTGTCATGTCATTCACTAGAATGAGGACGCAAACACGAGATACAATATTGCCTTATTTAATGACAGGTATATTACAGAAACTTGACGTGATGAAAATACGAGACATAATTATATTCTTGATGTAATAAGGTATACACATACAGTACGAATAATTATTTCTGGTTAGAAGTTCACCTTTGCCTAACCCGCCGGGGATAAAGGTGTGACTATATTATGTATGTATATAAAATGGGTTCCCTCCATCTGGCAGAAACTTAATACTCCGAAATTCATTTGGCATAACTCATTTGGCATAATTTTATTTAATCGAACATTTTCAAGGCATAACGATTCATTTAATAGAATCGTATTTTGGCAGAATGGTCATATATCCGAATTAGCAATGGCATACTCTTCAGTTGGCAGAAAAGTTAAAATTTGTTACAAAAAAGTTAGTGACAGAAATGAATTGCTGCAAATCCGACTTCACGTAGTCTTGTTTGCCCTACCCCTAGAGTGTTATTTAAGCCCGCGTAGGCGCGGAGGGGCGAGGCGGCTCACGAGCTGAGGAGCAGGTGGTTTTAATGGCCGCCGCCGCGGCTGAGGCGAAGCTGCGGTGGTGGGAGTTACAACCATCTGCGACGGTAAGCTCGTGTGGGGCCGCCGGAGCCCCGCAGCGCCGGAGCTGTGACAGAAACGATGCTTGCTGCATGTTTACTGCCTGATGCTTGCTGCATGATGCTTCCTGCATGATACTTGCTGCATGCATGCTGCATGCCTGATGTTTGCTCATGCTGCATGTTTGATGCTTGCTGCATGCTGCGTGCCTGATGCTTGCTGCATGCTGCATGCTGCATGCCTGAAGCATGCTGCATGTCTGATGCTTGCTGCATGCACGGTTCTACTTTTTGATAATTATGCTTTAAAAGTTTATGCCAAAAGATGATTCTGACTTACAAAATTATGCGTTATGAAAGTATGACGAATGAGTGTATGCCAAACCTTTTTCTGCGAAATGAAGTTTATGCTATGCGTTGTTATGCGAAATAAAATTATGACATAAAAATTTCGGTGAAACGGGGGGGAACCATATAAAATACAAGAAAGTATAATATTTTTTCGCTGACAAAGCTATGATGTTTTCTTTTATATATTTTCGTCAATTATTCGCTATCACACATGCCCATTATTTTCACTTTTGTTAACTTCTACCTCAGTTTTATCCAAACAACATGAAAAACATCTATCGCTCGAATGAGTCGTAAAACGAATCCGTGTTATTTTCCGGAGTACATTACACGTAAACCCACTTCGTCAAAATAAACATAGATTCCATGTTTCAAAACGTTTATGTAATTCACATTTCATATACTCGTACTAGTTATACTTCTTCTTCTTCTTCGTCGAGTCAATGGCTCATAAAATTTTAGATCTTGTTAGAGAGGTCTTGGTCAGACTTAAAATCTTACGTTTGTTTGATTGCAATCGGTTGACTAGAACCGGAGATGAGAGATCCACGTGGGAAGAGCCGCGGACGGAGGCTAGTCCTCACATAAAATGGTTTTCAAAATAAATCGTCGCAGTCGTAGAACAAAGACGGATGTGACTTTTGCTAACTTTACAGGAGAGCACTTTAAAGTTTTTCATCTATAGATGTTGTCATATTTTGAAAACTACTTATTCAATCTTTCTAAAATTTTGATATGTTGCTATGAATTAAATACGTTATAACATGACATACGCAACATATTTTAAATATTGCGTTAATTAGTAAAAAAGTCACATGCGTCGTTGTTCTGTGGACACTAAGGTGACGAATAATCTGATACGTCGTTATTTTACGGACTATCTTTGTTTAAAAAGTGGCGTACAGTACATACCGTCACTTTTTAAGGGAATCCTTTCAAAATTTTGTGACGGATTTGGACTAAGAAATGAAAAAGAAGCTAACTTTGAAATGTTTTACTTACGAAATTATTAGTACAAAATTACTAAAAAAAATGCATCAAAATTGCAATAATTACTGCTAATTCTACTTAATGAGAAGACAACCTACAGACTAAGATCAATCACTTTAAAGCAGTAATTAATTCTTCAAACCTTTAATTTAAAATTAATAAACTTAACTCTCATAATTGCAATGAATTTATTTGAATTTGAATTTGAATAAGAATAAGAACTTTATAAAAAAACAATCAGATCTTGACTAAAATCTGTTTTTGGCTTTTTTAATCAATAAACCTAGATAACATAAGTATAACCAGGTAGCAGAAACCCAAACTATTAATCAATAATAATTATACTTAATCATAATAATTAAAAGTCTCAAGATAAAGACAGAAAATAAAAAAGTAAATAGAGTAAACAATGAATTACTTACATACTCGTAAAAGTATTTATTTGGTATTATGTATTAATACGATTTTTTTTATTACACTTGGGTGGCAGACACGGCCCACCTAATGGGAAGTGGTGGTTACCGTGGCCTATGGACGTATGCAACACCAGAGGCGTCACACTCATGCTGCCGACCTCGAAGAAACCTTCTAAGAACCCCATATTGTCGTCGCTTGGGAAAACCACCGCGGGAAGTTCATTCCACAGCTTGAGTGTGCGAGGAATGAAAATGTTATAAATGTGTTCCTTTCATACCGCACAGTGCGCTCCGTTTCCGGACGCAATGTGTGAGGATGAATTCTCTGCCTGTGGCGATAAGTGCCATGATAGAATGTAGATGTGGGCATCATGTCAAACAGTTCATCTGAGCACAAACCATTTTAGGTATAGGCGGTAGAACACACACAGTGAGGCAAAGTCTCTTCTGAGAGTGAGAGGTTCCACATTGCCTGTGAGTATGGGATTGCCGACGAGCCTTAACGCCCATCTTTGCACCGAGTCGAAAGGGTCAAGCTCACGCAGGCGCTCCGGCAAAAAGGTGACAGCAGTACTTCATGTGGTACCGAATAAAGGAGGAGTTGTTGTTGCCCCGCACTGAAGTACTGCTTCGCCCTGTTGAGCACTCCAAGTTTCTTTGATGCCAGCTTGACCTTGTCTTCCAAATGACTACGGTGTTGGACGTCGCTGGAGATATCGACACCAAGGATCCCGATACTCGAGGAAATGGTAAGCGGTGTGCCCAGGAATTGCGGCGCTACAATGAATGGAGTTTTCTTAGCGGTGAATACACATACTTGTGTCTTAGTAGGGTTGAATTGGACCAATTTTAGTCGTCCCAAATCGGATACTCCAGAGAGAGTAGTCTCGATTTGGGAAACAAGTTGTTCGCAACTTTCCTCCACTTCTGACTTAGGGATATTTGCACGGCCCATGTAATACGTGTCCCCGGTGCTGTCATCCACATAGCAATGAACGGAGTCATCAGACAGCATGTCATTGATATGCAGCAGAAACAGGTCGGGGACAACAAGGAACCTTGTGAAACACTAGCGTTTATGTTCATGCGGTCCGAGTAGCTGCCATCGACGACGACTTGGATACTTCTGTAAGATAAAAAGCTGGCAATCCATTCGCATAGTCCCTCGGGGAGTCCATAGCGTGGCAACTTCACAAGAAGAACTCTGTGTGAGACCCGATCGAGGGCCTTCGCTACATCTAGGCTGACCGCTAGTGCCTCACTCCGACTCTCGATGGCTTGCGCTCTGAGTGAGATACACCAGGAGGTCACCGGTAGAGCGACTGTGACGAAAATCGTACTGTCGGTCGCTCAGGAGATCGTTTCCCTCAAGGTATCTCAGGAGCTGTGTATTAATCACACGCTCCATCACAGAATCTGTACCTATAGTGTTCACTGATAGACATTTCAACTCATCTGGTTAATGTTGGGAGCAAAATGGATCATTACAAATTAGCATGTCTGTTGATTGGCTGAACGATGTTCGTCGCACACCAGTACCATACTGCTGTGCGACGAACATCGTTCAGGTGAAAAAAAAAACTTAATTAAAATAAAACTATAGAATAAGGTTTCTAGGAACAATTATATCGTTGTATAATCTAAGGTAATGTAAGTATTTTGGCAAATTAATATAACATTTTTTAAATATGAAATAGAATAAAGACGTATTTATTATAATCTATACGACGAACAACGTCGGTTCAGTATATTCGTCCTCCGCTTATCCCTAGAAAAATGACGGTTTATAGCATACGCCTACTATAGGTACGTAAAACATCGACGTATTTTATTATGCGTCACTGAAAAAAATCATAATAAAAACAAACAATTTTAATCATGGATGAACTGAATGATGTTATTTTAAAAGATAAAAGGTAAAAACAAAGACATAAAAAAATATATTTTAGTATCCCAAGGACAACGACGGATTTGACAAACCGCTCTTCTAAGACGTCAAAATTTATATTTACTTAAAATAAACAAAAAATTATGTAATTTATAGTACATTGTGACCAAACTTATCCATTGACGACTGTTCCTCCTGACGTGACCTTATCCTAGAACATCGACGGTAATGCCAATGCGTCGGGAGCGGAAAGGGCGCGGGGGGCAGGGGACAGCGACAGACAACGGTGCAAGTATCAATCCGTCATTGTTTTACGTTAATTAATCAAAACCGTCAGTATTCAACTCTGTATTTGGTTCATTTGTAATGAAATTTGATAAAATGTTTTATTTTTTTTATAAAGTACCATATTTTAAGTTAATTAGAGTAAAAAAAAAAATTTGCAAAAAGTCAAATCCGTCGTTGTTCTAGGACTGCGACGAAATTATAACATACGTTAACATTAGATAGACAATACAATTTTCCACTTACCTATCACCATTAGTATTTCCTATACTTCGTTCTACACTTTATCACTTCCTTAACAGAAAAAATAAAGTGGAATAGTTGGCCAATAACAAAATAAAAGTTATGTGACAATAGAGAAAATCTATACCGGTGCTCACAGACCTGCCAGTTATTGTTAACTAGAACATTTCTTGCTGTCGGTTGCCTTCAGCTGACAACTATCAGAGTAGTTCGCTAAACAAAAGTGGATTGTGAGGTACCAGACGGTGTTCAATGTTCATTAGTTGTTGGGATGTTGTGAAGGGATAGAACTAAGGGAAAAATTGTTCCAATTCAATAATGTTCGTATGTTTTTTTCTTTCTTATGGAATGTAACCTTTTGATGTAATAATTTTAATATCTTTATATATTATGTATATATGAATATAATCCGAGCAATTTACAAATCTGAGGTTACAAAAATTCGCACCATACCTGGTTTTTTTTTTATTCGGAGTTTGACCCCGTTTCACAAAAATGAGGTTTCCGCGATTTTCAACAAAATGGTAAGTTTTATCATAAAAATATCTAAGACAAAGTAAAGGTCGCGTACTTATCTATAAAAATCGAGTTAAGTGCGAGTCGGGTTCGCGCTTTAAGGGTTCCTTACGAAAACTGTGTTACTATGTGAAGAATTAATGAAATATTAAAATATTTTAAAAAATTATGAAAAAAAAAAAAATACTTTTATTACAGATTGTTCAGGACTCTCAGATAATAAAATGAAAAGTTACAATTTAATTTTAAACCTTTTATTATTTATTGTCATTTATAATGGTCCTTAAATACATAATACATTTTTAATTACGCTAAATAGGTATAGGTAAAAAAATAGGAGTAGCATTAAAAAAATGTCGAGGAGACCTCGCGCAATTTGACTTGGATAGATTAAGGCCCCTAATCAGGTCAACGTTGAAAAATCGGTAATTTCGAAACCGTTTTTCTTATTAATGTTAAGAGTTACAGATCTGGAATTTATATGCCTGCATTCTACAGGATATACAGCGGAACTTGACCTTTTCATAAATGAAATAAAAAGGAGGAAATAGTAGAAAAGACGCTCTGAACATCACTCTAATCTTTTTTTGAAACCAAATATTTTCTACATTAAAAATCCAAATAATCTGAAACTTCACATATATGTTAAAAAAGTATATTAGCGTGACATGATCTTCTTAGTTTATAATCGTTGCCTACCAAGTTATCTCTTAAAATTGGTTTTACTGATTTCTACGGTTCCAGTACGCCTTGCTCGTTCAAAATTCAGTATGCGCTGAGGCGCGTTGCTGAACGGACCTATGTTTGGTTGCTGAAACCTCCCCTCCCGCACCCCGCTCACCTGTGTCAGTGTGTGAGTGTGTTGTATAAGACGCTACAAAGATTATAGCCTTCAAAGATTAGGCACTAACGATTATACGCGACCATCGTGGCGTAGCGTAAGAGCATTCGACGTCGCGCGTTCGATTCCCGCTCATTGCAAATATTTGTATGCATGAATCTATTTGCATTGGCCTGGGTGTTTTTATGTATGTATTTACAAAAAGGAAACTTATTTAAGTATGTATATTCGCATATCAGAATCCATGACTCAAGCTAGTTGGTGTGGTTACTTTGGGTCTAGATTAGGGTTGCCATAAGTGTGGGGACCCAGACCGGGACATTTGAAGAAAAATTTGTAAAGGTAGAAAAATTAGAACTTCTAATACAATAATAGGACCTTGTAAAAGTCTAAAACAACTTTTAACACTGCCATTAAATACCAGCAGGCAGCGACTCGGGCTTTCTGTTTTTTCTGAAAGGCGAAAAATTATCAGAATTAACTGCTGATAATTTTACAAAATATTTTGAAGAAATTAAAATTAATTTCAACATCATCTTCATGTAGACGCTTTCTCCAGATTGCATCTGTGGCCACGATGACCTCGGAGCTCAGGGTCCGCCTTCCGGCTCTTCCTCCTTCACTTCACACGATCTTGGGCGTCGATAGTATTGAGACCATTCGCACGCATGGCACTCTCCATGACGTCAAGCCAGGACTTCTTGGGCCTACCCCTTCTACCTGGACACGATGCGGCGGTGGGGGTGCCATTATTAGGCTTTTGATACCCACGTAGCCCGGCGGCGGTTGCCGCAAGACGTGGCCGCACCAGCGAAGGCGGCTCTCTTGCATTTTATCCGCGATGTCACGGACATGAAGGCTGCCGCGGACACGCGCCACACATCGACCGCATCATTTTCATCTCCGTGACACGCAGCTTTTGCTTGTGTCGCTCCAGCAGCGGCCACGCCTCACAGCCACGTAAGAGGACAGGCCTCATGATCGTCTCATAGGCCTGCCCCTTCAACCTGACTGGCAATTTGGGATCACACGTGAGGGCAGTCATCTCTCACCACCTGGCCCACGCAGCATCAATGCGCGCCCTGACGTGTAGTCGATTTCACCGGTCATATGAAGTATAGATCTCCTGGGTATTTAAACCGAATCATCGCCTATGCGGACGGCTGTGGAATCTGTCGAGTTTAACGCTAAGCTTTCTGTCTTCGCTACATTTAGCTTCAGACCACCGTTCTCAAGGGCCTCCTTCTACACTTTCACGTGTCGTACCAACCTGCTCCTGTCCGCGTCCATCAGCGCAATATCATCAGCATACTTGAGCAACCACGGAGGCTGCTCACGTAGGTTTCTGATGCTGTCCGACAAGACGTCTAATACCACGCTGAACAAGTAAGGACTAAGGACGGAACCTTTGTGTACTCCGACGGTGATGGGGAAGGCTTTCGAGTCACCAACAGTAGTCCGAACCACGGAACCAGAATCATGATACATGTCTTGGATGGTGTCAATGTAGGTCTCTGGAATTCCCCTAGCCCGCAGTGCCCACCAGATCACCGCGCGAAGAATACAGTCAAAGGTCTTCTGCATGTCTAAGAATAGGCAGTGCAGGGGTGTGTTCTTCGCTCTGTATTTCCCCATCACAATCCTTAGGGCAAACACCGGATCAATGGTCCCGTGCACGGGACGGAACCCATAATGACACTCCGAGAGTCTCCGGACTGTGTCGGGTCCGACAGCTTTCCGGTTCTTCATGCGGCGAATGACAGTCTGTACTTCTGCAGGCGTTGTCAGTGGCACTGGTCCTTGATTCGGAAAGAGGTTTGGTGGCTGCACATCTTTAAGTTGCTTATTCAGCAGGTCGTGGAAGTATGAGTCTATCTCGTACAACAGATTGCCCCCAGGGTCTTTATAACTCATTAACTTAATCGTGTACAGAAAAATGTCAGCGCTTACGTCGTTCTATCTACGTATGAATAGCCTAGCTAGTTAGTCGCGTTTATTGTAGGTATATTACTGTTTACTAAGTCCAGCTTTCTAATATAATACTATGATTTTTAAACCGGGACAATTTGCTTATCGGCCGGGACGCCGGGACACCATGCTTCAAACGGGGACATGTCCCGGCGTACCGGGACGTATGGCAACCCTCTAGATTTAAAGGTCTTTGAGTCCTTATAAACTCGGATTTCTTCTGCGCTCACTTGGCGCTTAGACACAATGATGATTTCATTCAGTGTAGCGCGTCAATCAAGTCAATTGACAAGAAAATAATTGCAACAATTTTTTTTATATTACAGCCTGTAAACTTGCCCAGATTACATTTTCTTAAATATGTATTTACTTCAGTTTTTTTTAATTTATTCATTTAAGATTGTCTATTTTTCAAATATGTACAATAGATACATAAATAATACTAAATGAAATTTAAAATAAGAAACTATTATAACGTACCTACTTACTAAAATAAGCTAAATTAAATAAATAAAATATTTACCTTCGTAACGCGTCAATTGCAACTAAATCAATTGCAATTAACTTTTAGCTGCACGTCACAATTCTAAAAATAACTTTGTTTTTCTATATGAGTCAAACATTTATTTTCCTGCCAAAGGACATCATTCAAAATGTACCCAAAAATTAAAGTGCCGGCCAGTAAAAAAAACTGTGAAAAAAATCTTTAAACATTTTTTATTACTACAACAAACGTCTACGACCAACTTTTAGACCCAAAATGGATCTCCGAAAATCATAAATTGAGCATTTACATTTACATAATTATAAACACTAATACCTACACATAAATACCTACGTAGGTACTTAGGTACCTAATGATGATTATAATTAGGCTTTTTGTCATATTAGGGTGTATGGGGGTCCACTAGATCTTGGGCCCCAAGCCAACCTCACCTGCAAGCCGGTGCACCTGCTGAACAACGGACGAGGCTCTGGCGCTGGCTTTCCCTTCGGGGTTGGGGGGTCGGACGGTAGTCGCCCCCGGAAAAGCCAAAAATTGCCAAATCACTATGAAATGGCTAAGAAAACGAACCAGGATGAGGGTAGGGCGCCGCCGCAGAAGGGCGCACATGAGGGTCGCCCGCCTCGTGTCGCAAGTGGGCGAGGGCTACCGTGCCTGAGCCGGGCACGGCTAAAGACGTTAGGCAAACATCTTGGTTCCCAAAAACTCCGCTTCGCAACGTGGAACATCGGCACGTTGACCGGTCGCACGAGGGAGTTGGCTGACGCACTCTGCAGGCGGAGAGTGGCCGTGGCATTCCTGCAGGAGACTCGCTGGGGTTGCAGTAGCTCCATGCACATTGGGGACGGCTACCAGTTGATGTACACAGGTGCACCTGATGGGCAGGCTGGGGTGCTCTCCCGGGTGTTGCAGGATGACATCTTGGAGGTGAAGGGCTATAGCACACGGCTTATGGTTGTGAGGGTGCTTATCGATGGAATTGTAGCCCACCTGATAAGTGCCTACGCTTCGCAGGCTAGAAAATCAAATCCTGGGATCCAACGTACAAACTTTTGATACAGCCAGATGATGATAATGATATAATATATTTAGGTACGTAATACGTTTAGACTGACGTGCAAGTCACTGCTGAATCTTTGCAAAATTTTTCGAAATTTAGATTAGATATCCGACAACAATAGGGTAAGTGACACCATTGCGCACGGCCCGCAAAGAAGTTAGCACATTTAGCCATACGGCCGTGTGGCTACCCAGAAGGTGCAGTACCGGGTGTAACTCATCACTCAAAAACTAAATTTGGAGCACATATTATAGAAAACTTGCTAGATAAATTCTTCATAAACGCATCTCAAATAATTATTTAAATATCCAAATCTCGATATTATTTATCAATGGATCAAAACTCTAACCAAGTACAAGATATAGAAAAGAACTATTTTTATACTTCTGATTAAGGTATAATTTTAGTAGACTTATTATTGTGTCAAATTATATTCTCTGGTAGTACGGACTTCTTAGAAATTACAGATTGAAAATAATGGAACACTTTGCAACTAATAACGAAGAAAGAACCAAATTAGATAACAGGAGATAATAGTGCAAACAGTGCTATTGTCACTAAAATAGCAATAATCACTTATTGAAATAGCATCGTGTGGGGTACGAACTATGTACTTGGAAATTGACAAACTTTAAACTCTCAGTTGCAATTGTTTTATTATTTCAAATCTACAAAATCATGACAAATAATATTTTTTTAAAAGATAAAGAAAAAAGTTACAGCGAGTTTTGCGCCAAACATACCTGAATTATAGTGCAAACAGTTCTATTGTCACTAACACACCTATAACAAACAAACAATAAGCAACTTGTAAAGTTACAAATTTGAAACAATGGAATCCATAAATCACTTTCTTAGTATTTATTGCACAAGAAGCTATTTCAATAGGCGTGTTAACGATAATGACTATTATTTCCTGTTATCTGACTAGGGTTTTCCTTCGTTATCAGTTGCAATTATTGTTTTATTATTTTTAATTTACAATTTCTAAGAAGTCCGTACCGCCAACTACAAGGAGGGTAACCAATAACCCAAGTCACTAATTATAAGCGACGCTTGATCCTTCAGAAAAATTATTTTCAATATTGTTTTTAATTATTAAAAAAAATCAATGAAATTAATTATTGTACACTGTACAGTACATACAAAAAATATCATATGGTTTTTCAGACTGTTTCCTTGTAACTTTCTCCTATGAGTTCGAATGTCTAGCGGCCTATTGTATGACAAAACATTTTTGCTCCCCCGATTTCTTTTCTTTCACTACAATTTAATAAATACGGAATATGATTTTTGATAATAAGAAAACTTACTCCGTATTGAGGATTCATTGATAATTCTAAAAGAAGGTGGCGGTGGCGTGCGCGGTGGCGACCAATCGCAGGCCGCGGCGTTGGCCTGCGATTGGCCGGCAACTGATCGCCACCGCGCACGCCACCGCGGACGCGAGCTGAACGCGTTGGTTTGGCCTTGCCTTTATGAAGTACAGTAAAATCATTCCATTATTCTAAGCAGGGCATCATCCAACATTTATAATTCTATAAATTTTCGATACATCTCTATACTCCCCAGCCCACAGTAAAAATTTGTAAAAAGTTATATGAGTAATTAATTAAATTTAATTTAAATATAAAACAGTATTATGGCCTCTCTGGTTTCTAAATCAGTCAATAAAAAATGCTATCTATATACAGTTTAGTAACTTACAAAATATTTAATTAAAATGATTAATAACTATTTTCACAGCTTTATACAATTATGAGAAATAAATCTTATAAGAGATTACCTATTACTAATCTAAAGTTTATGCACTATCATAAATAATATATAAAACAAAATATGTACATATTATCTACATACTAGGTACAATATACAAAATAATATATATAAATTTACAAGCATAAATCAAAATAAAAATACAATATTCTTGTGACTAGTGACAAAATATGAGATCAAACTATATCTACAGTCTTGTACAATAATTACAAATAAACATTATAAGAGATTACTCTTTTTTAAATTTAAAATCTTAAATCAACATCTTATATAAAATTGGGGCTTTATTTACAGTCAATATTATTATAGTATAATATGGTACATCACTTTGCTGGCTAGCTAATGAGCTGTATAAGCCGTTGCACCGTGTAATCATCTAGCATACCCACATCGAAGACAAATTCACTGTCACATATTGTATAATATTCTGAATCCCTCACTATATTGACTATTTCGTCGACTTTTTCGTTGTTTTCCATCATTTCAACGATGCGTCTTCCTAAATTAACCAGATCCGCCATGTGATTGGGAGAGAAATTCTCAAGTTCCAGATAGACCGGTTGGTAATGTTTTTTTTCTGCGGAAATAGAGCCGCTACTTTCATCATGCTCTAGAGAAACTACACCGCTTTCTGAAGTTTCAGGTGAATTTGTTTTTGATAATTTCCTTTCAACTTCAACTTTGGAATTTGATTTAATATTTATCATTTTAGCTGGACTAGCAACACGCTTCTTTTTACGTATATCTGATGAAGGGGGGATTCTCTCATTGGATCGTTGTCTTTTTGTTGATTTTTTCCTAGACTTTTCTTGTTGGTGCTCACGTTTATGTACCGTTTCTGAACCGGATGTTCCATTCTCAATATTATTTTTAGGCTCCGTAGATATCGTTGGTGGTATTTGAGTAGTAGCTTCAAATAACTTTACAAAACTCTTCGACGTATCCTGGTGCGCTGTTGACTTGTTTTTCTTATTAATTATTGATGACAGCATGGCCCTACTAAAAGGTAACTTATTTTGTTGATTTGGCTTGCTATGATAATTAATTTTGTTCGTTGTTCGTACTGTGCGTTCATTACGCACCGTACCATTAAATTTTGGTGAAACTACATCATTTTCTAAAGTTTCAGATAATTTCTTTTTAACATCAACTTTGAAATTTGATGGACTACTTTTAATTTTAGCTGGGCTAGCAACACGCCTCTTTTTACGAACATCTGATGAGGGAGGGATTCTCTCATTTGATCGTTGTCTTTTAATTGATTTCTTCTTGGACTTTTCTTGTTTATGTATCGTTTTTGAACTGGAAGTTCCCGTCTCAATATTAGTTTTAGGCTGCGGAGATTTCGTTGGTGGTATTTGAATAGTAGCGCCAAATAACTTTTCAAAACTCATCGACGTATCCTGGTGCGCTGTTGGCTTGTTTTTCTTTTTATTGTTGTTTGATGGCAGTCTGGGATAACTAACAGGTAACTTATTTTGTTGAGTTGAGTTACTATAATAATTAATTTCGTTCGTCACTGGTATACCACCACCCATGAGTAGTTTTTTTCTGAACTCCGCATTCGGATTGCGAAAAATGTAACGGTCTTTCAGTATTCCATAATCTTGCAGTGTAAAGTCATAAGAGAACTGTATCTGCTTAGGCGACCCTTTATTTTTTAAATAAATGTCGATAGGTAATGTGAATCCCCCATATCCAGATTCCTTGATGGAAAACGGTGGCTTCTTGATAACTGTAAAATAAAAAAAATAATTAGCACATATTCAAGTGGCTTCACCCTCGTTTGACAAAAAAACGTACCTATGACAAAACATCATTTTACAAACAAAGTTTGAAAAACTAATCATTTGACAATCTTTCATTTCGCAAACATATTACTTTGTAAAGAACCATTTGACACAATACAGGTTTCGCAAATGTAGTACTTAAAACCATTTCAATTGTTAAAATTTTATTTTAAAAATGTTCATTTGACTAAATAAAGTTTTGCATGGTTATAAAAAAAAAATACGAAGGCTAATGCGCGTGCTTCGCTCCGCTCCGCTCCCGCATTAGCCTTCTAACCTAATCTATCCAAGTCGGAATGGGCAGTTTTCTCAACAAATCTATCAATAACTGTCTGTTTGTCAACTAACATGATTTTAAGATAATAATATATCAATATCAATTTATCAAAATAATGATGCCATATTTAATGAAATTTTAAAAAATTAAATTTTTTGTCTATTGAGTAGTTTATTAAACAATTATTAGTTTGTAAAATGATAAATTTATGAATTATAATTTTGTCAAACGTTGTTTTCCAAATGAAAATTTATCATTTGTTTTTTGTCAAATGATAGGACACCATTCAAGGGACATAGTTCACCAGTAATAAAATCAAAAGAAGACAGGATTTAGTACATAACAATAATTACCTCTCCTTGGATTTTTAAAAGTAGCGTGTAAACTAAACACTACTTTTTCAATAAAGTGGCTAATGTCAACACCGTCCGGACCGCGAACATATATTTCCCAATCATGGGTAAATCCCTCCGGTGTTGGTTCGACCCTCGCCGATGCCACATGTCCTATATGGAAATTGACTTTGACAGCAGAATTCATTTTCAATCTGTAACAGAAATATAACAATTTTGTAAAACATAATTATAATTATTTATCGAAGGACTAATGTACACAAAATCCAAGTGCTTCTCTGTCACACACGCCCAGTTTCCGAAAGGCTGATCAACGTCAAATCAACTAATCGGCTGTCAAACCTCTTGTCAAGTAGCAATTGGGTTGCTAGAATCATGGTTAAATAGTTTAATTTGATCATCGTGTCGGTTAAAATAGCTGATTAACCAACACGATGATCAAATTATACTATTTAACCATGCTTTTAGCAACCCAATTGCTTAACCCTTTCGGAAACTGGGTGTAAGTGGTATATAAAATAGTCTGAAAGATTCAGCCCGAGAGGCCATGTTTCGATGACTTCTAACAAATCAGTAAATATGTAAATTAAGTTATTTTTCAACTCTAACTAGGAGTAGAAAATAATATACCTGTATGAAGTGACTAGCGCGTAGCGTTAGAAGAAAAAGCTTGTTTTTAAAAGATTTTTTTAATAATAATTTTTATTTTTAATAGGTACCTATTCAAAAACCTATTCACTTTTGACTAAAAAAATTGAACCTTTCCTTACTATGGCACTAAAAATATTCTTACCGTGTAAATCAAACTGCAGTTGGAGCAACACAAAAATCACAAATTGTTTGGTATATCGAAGACTAAAAACGTGATACACGTAAATAAAATGCACAAAACACTTCCGATCGCACGACAAGCACAACTACGAATGCAGTTGAATGCATCAGTCGCTAGAAACACTATTGTAAGTGTGCAAGTGAGACAGAAAATTAAACAATATTATGTCTCACTCGCACACTTACAAAAGTGCAAAATGCAGTGCATCTCTTTCTAATTAAAATACTAAATTTTGCTTTCAGTCTCATTAGTAAAAGTATGTTTCACATATTTTTCCAACTTAAAACAAATAAAAAGAAACATAATGAAAAATGAAAATTGGATCCCCTGGACTGGCTAGCGACCATCGGTTGGTCGCATACAAAATTTCCCCAACTGACAAGTGGCCAAATTTGGTCGATCGCGGTCGATCCCGCTTGGTAGCAAATATTTACCATTTACTTATATCTAACTTGGTCGCACCTATTTTAATGTGTACGGAAAATAACAGACTGGCAAGCAAGCCAATAATAAAATTTCATTTCACGTGGGATCTTTTTAAACTGTGGCTAGAGATCGCAAGGCGCGAAAATTGTGACTTCTAAATGGCCTTGAAATATAAAATTGTTATGGAAACATGTCGTGTAGTTGTGATTAGTTTTTGTTACTAACAATTTAGCTGTAACATAATACAAAAACTCTAAATAAAACTGTTTTAATATGTACAGTCAGAGATTGATAAAGTAATTTTGCATGAAGTTTTTTACATTTTATGTTGATCTTTGCTAAAGTTTAATTAAAAGCTTTGCAAATAATAAACATATTTTATTCATTAACCTGATATTAATTTATAAATGAAACACAAAAAGTGTTATTGCAAGATCGTAGGATTCGAACCATCAACCTTTACATTTTCCATAAACCTCATGCCGAACCGAACGCCTTGGTTAATTTATAAGGAAAGGAAGAGTAGAAAATCAAATCCTGGGATCCAACGTACAAACTTTTGATACAACCAGATGATGATAATGATATAATATATTTAGGTACGTAATACGTTTAGACTGACGTGCAAGTCACTGCTGAATCTTTGCAAAATTTTTCGAAATTTAGATTAGATATCCGACAACAAATAGGGCAAGTGACACCATTGCGCACGGCCCGCAAAGAAGTTAGCACATTTAGCCATACGGCCGTGTGGCTACCCAGAAGGCGCAGTACCGGGTGTAACTCATCACTCAAAAACTAAATTTGGAGCACATATTATAAAAAACTTGCTAGATAAATAATTATGTGCTCCAAATTTCATAAACGCATCTCAAATAATTATTTAAATATCCCAATCTCGATATTATTTATCAATGGATCAAAACTCTAACCAAGTACCAGATATAGAAAAGAACTATTTTTATACTTCTGATCAAGGTATAATTTTAGTATTCTCTGGCAGTACGGACTTCTTAGAAATTACAGATTGAAAATAATAGAACACTTTGCAACTAATAACGAAGAAAGGACCAAATTAGATAACAGGAGATTATAGTGCAAACAGTGCTATTGTCACTAAAATAGCAATAATCACTTATTGAAATAGCATCGTGTGGGGTACGAACTATGTACTTGGAAATTGACAAACTTTAAACAATAAAATTATCCTGTTATCTGACTAGGTCCTTCCTTCGTTCTCAGTTGCAATTGTTTTATTATTTCAAATCTACAAAATCATGACAAAAATATTTTTTCTAAAAGATAAAGAAAAAAGTTACAGCGAGTTTTGCGCCAAACATACCTGAATTATCGCTCATAATATTAAGAGTAAACACTATTCAGAGTTAAAGAAGCTCGGGTCAATCTGATAATGAAAGGAATAGACTTATCGAAGTACAGTTCCTTGGCGGTACGGACTTCTTAGAAGTTGCAGATGGAAAATAATAGAACATTTACAACTGATAACGAAGAAAAGAATAAGTCAGATAACAGGTGATTATAGTGCAAACAGTGCTATTGTCACTAACACACCTATAACAAACAAACAATAAGCAACTTGGAAAGTTACAAATTTGAAACAATGGAATCCATAAATCACTTTCTTAGTATTTATTGCACAAGAAGCTATTTCAATAGGCGTGTTAACGATAATGACTATTATTTCCTGTTATCTGACTAGGGTTTTCCTTCGTTATCAGTTGCAATTATTGTTTTATTATTTTAAATTTACAATTTCTAAGAAGTCCGTACCGCCAAAGAAGGTAGAATTGTTTACCCAGTGTCTTAAATGTAGATTTCACGTTCAGTGCTAAAGGCAGGAAAGGTTTACATTTCTTAACCAAAAGTAAAAAAGGTTTGTGTTTTTTTTTTGTGCTCACTAATTACTTAAAGTTCAACTACAAGGTGGGTAACCAATAACCAAAGTCACTAATTATAAGCGACGCTTGATCCTTCAGATAAATTATTTTCAATATTGTTTTTAATTATTTAAAAAAATCAATGAAATTAATTATTGTACACTGTACAGTACATACAAAAAATATCATATGGTTTTTCAGACTGTTTCCTTGTAACTTTCTCCTATGAGTTCGAATGTCTAGCGGCCTATTGTATGACAAAACATTTTTGCTCCCCCGATTTCTTTTCTTTCACTATAATTTAATAAATACGGAATATGATTTTTGATAAAAAGAAAACTTACTCCGTGTTGAGGATTCATTGATAATTCTAAAAGAATTGCAATATTGAACCTGAAATTACCACCCAGTAATTAAATGTGGTCAATCGCAGAAATCTACTCCCCGACTTAACAGTCTAGTGAGGCTAATATTGACATCGACTCCTACTCGAAATTTAATATTATACACCTAATATTGATGGGTGACTTCAATGCTAGAACAAGAAACAGAGGAGATAGTATGGGGTCCTTACTGTAGGGAAAAGGACAAGGACTGAAGAAATAATGCTCATGTAACTGGCATATGAACACAAATTCGAAATACTTAACAGTGTATGTAAAAATCGAGTAACCGACAGGTGGACATGGAACTTTGCCGATGACTGCGTAAAGAATGAAATAGACTACATTCTTACCAAGAATACTTAGTACTTTTTTGGCATTTTTATTAATAAGCGTCCATAGACCTCCTTCTGGAGACTACCTTTTGTTTGAGTCTATAAGAAAAATTAAAAAATATAATGTAAAATGTAAAAAGACGGTTGTTGTATGTAGCGATTTTAATATTGTATCTTTTTTGTGAACCAACTCGCATCACATCCACAACAGCGACATGCTTGTATATTTTTTTTTTTTTGACAGCTATGTATAAGATAAATCTATAATTAATTTTATAAAGTCAGATCATACAGATCAGTTAGCTAGATTTGAGCAGAGTAATCAAATACGAATTTAATAACATTTTCACTAAAAAAGCGATAAACGCTAATCGACTCAAAATTAAAATTTTGTGATTGGGCTATGCATGGAATCTATGCATCTACAAATCAGTCAGAAGTAATTGAACAAATTAAAAGGTACCTACTCAAAACTGTTGAAGAAAGTCTGTTCAATAGCAAAATCTAATTATATTCGGGCTAAAATAGAAAAATCGTAGCCGATTCTCTTCATAAATTTAGTGTTAACTTTGATTTGCAGTACATTAACTCATCCACCATACCTAAAACTTTTACCCAATTGAATACGAAAAAGACTGAGAATCTTTAAAGCATTTCAACTACTATAATAAAATATCAGTAATGAGCGGCCATTACCGATTTTATTATAGCAGTTGACATGCCCCAAAGATGGCGCCTTATTTAACCGTTCATGTTCAATAAATGTATAGATAGAATGATATAAAATAATTTCCTACTCGTAAGGCTTGGTCAAACCAACGCGATCAGCTTGCGTCCGGTGGCGGTGGCGTGCGCGGTGGCGACCAATCGCAGGCCGCGGCGTTGGCCTGCGATTGGCCGGCAACTGATCGCCACCGCGCACGCCACCGCGGACGCGAGCTGAACGCGTTGGTTTGGCCTTGCCTTTATGAAGTACAGTAAAATCATTCCATTATTCTAAGCAGGGGACAAATTTTCGATACATCTCTATACTCCCCAGCCCACAGTAAAAATTTGTAAAAAGTTATATGAGTAATTAATTAACTGCTTTCACATTTTACATACAATAAGTTACTTCATGATAAACAGTTTGGCTTCACTAAAGGCATAAACACGGCGAATGCAGGTGTTGCACTCGTTATACATAATATTTTATGTTTGGGAGAAGAAGCAGGATGCCATTGGTATTTTTTGTGATCTAATAAAAAGTTTGATCTTGAGACTTTGTTATTAAAATTAGGTTATTATGGTGTTTCGAACAGTTCACATAGCTTACTTAAGTCTTACCTCGGCGGGAGAGTACAAAAAGTCAACATTAATGGCACCGACTCTTCTGGCACTCCATTAGTCATGGGAGTACCTCAAGGCTCGATAGTAGGACCCTTTTTTTCCCTAGCACCTTTCCGTTGCCACGACGTGTAAGCCTATTCTTTTTCTCCATGATATAAGTCTATCTAGGCTGCCTATTTTAAGAAAATTATCCACCCAGGGTTCATTGCAGCTCTTTAAATATAGATATCTATAGTACGTTGTCTTAAATTAAATTATATAAATAATCACGCTTTCATTCTTATCCTCTAGTACCATACAAGTTCTCGCATTTATCCCTCTCGTACTTTCATGCCATGCCTTTCATACTTGTGGGATTGGGTATGGGATTTTCTCTTTTTGTGCTTTCTTTATTTTTATAAATGTACACAACCTTATTATACACTTATTTTTTATCTTACTTACTACCATCGTATTTACTAATTTACAAGTAATTGATCATATCTAACGTTTTTCATAAATACTATTACATAAAATCTGCTGCGAGATATCGTACGATATAATTATTATACATATTAATTAACGCACTCCTCCACTGCGTCACAATTAATTTCATTCAGTTGCAAAAACCACCTCTATCTCCACTGTATACCATTTCCTTCAGTTTTTCAGCTTCAGGCGATGGTATATAATGTAGCACCCTTCTTCGCCTCACGATCTAGATAATCTGCGAGCGCATGTGTTAATGATAATATAAGATTAAATATTATTTCAACAATGATACACATTGACGAATCCAAACGGCTGTCACTTAATAACGAATCTATATTAATAAAATTACTTTGATTGGCGCTCACAGACAATCTAAACTCGCTACACTTTTGCCACTGCTCGAATTGGTATTTATTTGTCTCTTCAATTCGAGTTATATCTCAAACTGTATCCTCAAATGGTACAGGAGGTAAATAATTGAATGATGTATAATAATGCGATGCTGCGTAAATCGAGAGAAACAAAACATTTTTCATAAAGGCATTCTATACAAATAATACGGAACGAATAAGCACTTGACTCTAAAAGGAATGCACACACATAAAAACAAATAAAGCCATATAATGGTATTGACTATACTTGACTCGTTTAAATTTAAAGTAGAAAACTTGATTTTACAACTATAATTTTTATATAAAACAGTATTATGGCCTCTCTGGTTTCTAAATCAGTCAATAAAAAATGCTATCTATATACAGTTTAGTAACTTACAAAATATTTAATTAAAATGATTAATAACTATTTTCACAGCTTTATACAATTATGAGAAATAAATCTTATAAGAGATTACCTATTACTAATCTAAAGTTTATGCACTATCATAAATAATATATAAAACAAAATATGTACATATTATCTACATACTAGGTACAATATACAAAATAATATATATAAATTTACAAGCATAAATCAAAATAAAAATACAATATTCTTGTGACTAGTGACAAAATATGAGATCAAACTATATCTACAGTCTTGTACAATAATTACAAATAAACATTATAAGAGATTACTCTTTTTTAAATTTAAAATCTTAAATCAACATCTTATATAAAATTGGGGCTTTATTTACAGTCAATATTATTATAGTATATTATGGTACATCACTTTGCTGGCTAGCTAATGAGCTGTATAAGCCGTTGCACCGTGTAATCATCTAGCATACCCACATCGAAGACAAATTCACTATCACATATTGTATAATATTCTGAATCCCTCACTATATTGACTATTTCGTCGACTTTTTCGTTGTTTTCCATCATTTCAACGATGCGTCTTCCTAAATTAACCAGATCCGCCATGTGATTGGGAGAGAAATTCTCAAGTTCCAGATAGGCCGGTTGGTAATGTTTTTTTTCTGCGGAAATAGAGCCGCTACTTTCATCATGCTCTAGAGAAACTACACCGCTTTCTGAAGTTTCAGGTGAATTTGTTTTTGATAATTTCCTTTCAACTTCAACTTTGGAATTTGATTTAATATTTATCATTTTAGCTGGACTAGCAACACGCTTCTTTTTACGTATATCTGATGAAGGGGGGATTCTCTCATTGGATCGTTGTCTTTTTGTTGATTTTTTCCTAGACTTTTCTTGTTGGTGCTCACGTTTATGTACCGTTTCTGAACCGGATGTTCCATTCTCAATATTATTTTTAGGCTCCGTAGATATCGTTGGTGGTATTTGAGTAGTAGCTTCAAATAACTTTACAAAACTCTTCGACGTATCCTGGTGCGCTGTTGACTTGTTTTTCTTATTAATTATTGATGACAGCATGGCCCTACTAAAAGGTAACTTATTTTGTTGATTTGGCTTGCTATGATAATTAATTTTGTTCGTTGTTCGTACTGTGCGTTCATTACGCACCGTACCATTAAATTTTGGTGAAACTACATCATTTTCTAAAGTTTCAGATAATTTCTTTTTAACATCAACTTTGAAATTTGATGGACTACTTTTAATTTTAGCTGGGCTAGCAACACGCCTCTTTTTACGAACATCTGATGAGGGAGGGATTCTCTCATTTGATCGTTGTCTTTTAATTGATTTCTTCTTGGACTTTTCTTGTTTATGTATCGTTTTTGAACTGGAAGTTCCCGTCTCAATATTAGTTTTAGGCTGCGGAGATTTCGTTGGTGGTATTTGAATAGTAGCGCCAAATAACTTTTCAAAACTCATCGACGTATCCTGGTGCGCTGTTGGCTTGTTTTTCTTTTTATTGTTGTTTGATGGCAGTCTGGGATAACTAACAGGTAACTTATTTTGTTGAGTTGAGTTACTATAATAATTAATTTCGTTCGTCACTGGTATACCACCACCCATGAGTAGTTTTTTTCTGAACTCCGCATTCGGATTGCGAAAAATGTAACGGTCTTTCAGTATTCCATAATCTTGCAGTGTAAAGTCATAAGAGAACTGTATCTGCTTAGGCGACCCTTTATTTTTTAAATAAATGTCGATAGGTAATGTGAATCCCCCATATCCAGATTCCTTGATGGAAAACGGTGGCTTCTTGATAACTGTAAAATAAAAAAAATAATTAGCACATATTCAAGTGGCTTCACCCTCGTTTGACAAAAAAACGTACCTATGACAAAACATCATTTTACAAACAAAGTTTGAAAAACTAATCATTTGACAATCTTTCATTTCGCAAACATATTACTTTGTAAAGAACCATTTGACACAATACAGGTTTCGCAAATGTAGTACTTAAAACCATTTCAATTGTTAAAATTTTATTTTAAAAATGTTCATTTGACTAAATAAAGTTTTGCATGGTTATAAAAAAAAAATACGAAGGCTAATGCGCGTGCTTCGCTCCGCTCCGCTCCCGCATTAGCCTTCTAACCTAATCTATCCAAGTCGGAATGGGCAGTTTTCTCAACAAATCTATCAATAACTGTCTGTTTGTCAACTAACATGATTTTAAGATAATAATATATCAATATCAATTTATCAAAATAATGATGCCATATTTAATGAAATTTTAAAAAATTAAATTTTTTGTCTATTGAGTAGTTTATTAAACAATTATTAGTTTGTAAAATGATAAATTTATGAATTATAATTTTGTCAAACGTTGTTTTCCAAATGAAAATTTATCATTTGTTTTTTGTCAAATGATAGGACACCATTCAAGGGACATAGTTCACCAGTAATAAAATCAAAAGAAGACAGGATTTAGTACATAACAATAATTACCTCTCCTTGGATTTTTAAAAGTAGCGTGTAAATTAAACACTACTTTTTCAATAAAGTGGCTAATGTCAACACCGTCCGGACCGCGAACATATATTTCCCAATCATGGGTAAATCCCTCCGGTGTTGGTTCGACCCTCGCCGATGCCACATGTCCTATATGGAAATTGACTTTGACAGCAGAATTCATTTTCAATCTGTAACAGAAATATAACAATTTTGTAAAACATAATTATAATTATTTATCGAAGGACTAATGTACACAAAATCCAAGTGCTTCTCTGTCACACACGTCCAGTTTCCGAAAGGCTGATCAACGTCAAATCAACTAATCGGCTGTCAAACCTCTTGTCAAGTAGCAATTGGGTTGCTAGAATCATGGTTAAATAGTTTAATTTGATCATCGTGTCGGTTAAAATAGCTGATTAACCAACACGATGATCAAATTATACTATTTAACCATGCTTTTAGCAACCCAATTGCTTAACCCTTTCGGAAACTGGGTGTAAGTGGTATATAAAATAGTCTGAAAGATTCAGCCCGAGAGGCCATGTTTCGATGACTTCTAACAAATCAGTAAATATGTAAATTAAGTTATTTTTCAACTCTAACTAGGAGTAGAAAATAATATACCTGTATGAAGTGACTAGCGCGTAGCGTTAGAAGAAAAAGCTTGTTTTTAAAAGATTTTTTTAATAATAATTTTTATTTTTAATAGGTACCTATTCAAAAACCTATTCACTTTTGACTAAAAAAATTGAACCTTTCCTTACTATGGCACTAAAAATATTCTTACCGTGTAAATCAAACTGCAGTTGGAGCAACACAAAAATCACAAATTGTTTGGTATATCGAAGACTAAAAACGTGATACACGTAAATAAAATGCACAAAACACTTCCGATCGCACGACAAGCACAACTACGAATGCAGTTGAATGCATCAGTCGCTAGAAACACTATTGTAAGTGTGCAAGTGAGACAGAAAATTAAACAATATTATGTCTCACTCGCACACTTACAAAAGTGCAAAATGCAGTGCATCTCTTTCTAATTAAAATACTAAATTTTGCTTTCAGTCTCATTAGTAAAAGTATGTTTCACATATTTTTCCAACTTAAAACAAATAAAAAGAAACATAATGAAAAATGAAAATTGGATCCCCTGGACTGGCTAGCGACCATCGGTTGGTCGCATACAAAATTTCCCCAACTGACAAGTGGCCAAATTTGGTCGATCGCGGTCGATCCCGCTTGGTAGCAAATATTTACCATTTACTTATATCTAACTTGGTCGCACCTATTTTAATGTGTACGGAAAATAACAGACTGGCAAGCAAGCCAATAATAAAATTTCATTTCACGTGGGATCTTTTTAAACTGTGGCTAGAGATCGCAAGGCGCGAAAATTGTGACTTCTAAATGGCCTTGAAATATAAAATTGTTATGGAAACATGTCGTGTAGTTGTGATTAGTTTTTGTTACTAACAATTTAGCTGTAACATAATACAAAAACTCTAAATAAAACTGTTTTAATATGTACAGTCAGAGATTGATAAAGTAATTTTGCATGAAGTTGGCATTCTTTTTACATTTTATGTTAATCTTTGCTAAAGTTTAATTAAAAGCTTTGCAAATAATAAACATATTTTATTCATTAACCTGATATTAATTTATAAATGAAACACAAAAAGTGTTATTGCAAGATCGTAGGATTCGAACCATCAACCTTTACATTTTCCATAAACCTCATGCCGAACCGAACGCCTTGGTTAATTTATAAGGAAAGGAAGAGTAGAAAATCAAATCCTGGGATCCAACGTACAAACTTTTGATACAACCAGATGATGATAATGATATAATATATTTAGGTACGTAATACGTTTAGACTGACGTGCAAGTCACTGCTGAATCTTTGCAAAATTTTTCGAAATTTAGATTAGATATCCGACAGCAAATAGGGCAAGTGACACCATTGCGCACGGCCCGCAAAGAAGTTAGCACATTTAGCCATACGGCCGTGTGGCTACCCAGAAGGCGCAGTACCGGGTGTAACTCATCACTCAAAAACTAAATTTGGAGCACATATTATAAAAAACTTGCTAGATAAATAATTATGTGCTCCAAATTTCATAAACGCATCTCAAATAATTATTTAAATATCCCAATCTCGATATTATTTATCAATGGATCAAAACTCTAACCAAGTACCAGATATAGAAAAGAACTATTTTTATACTTCTGATCAAGGTATAATTTTAGTATTCTCTGGCAGTACGGACTTCTTAGAAATTACAGATTGAAAATAATAGAACACTTTGCAACTAATAACGAAGAAAGGACCAAATTAGATAACAGGAGATTATAGTGCAAACAGTGCTATTGTCACTAAAATAGCAATAATCACTTATTGAAATAGCATCGTGTGGGGTACGAACTATGTACTTGGAAATTGACAAACTTTAAACAATAAAATTATCCTGTTATCTGACTAGGTCCTTCCTTCGTTCTCAGTTGCAATTGTTTTATTATTTCAAATCTACAAAATCATGACAAAAATATTTTTTCTAAAAGATAAAGAAAAAAGTTACAGCGAGTTTTGCGCCAAACATACCTGAATTATCGCTCATAATATTAAGAGTAAACACTATTCAGAGTTAAAGAAGCTCGGGTCAATCTGATAATGAAAGGAATAGACTTATCGAAGTACAGTTCCTTGGCGGTACGGACTTCTTAGAAGTTGCAGATGGAAAATAATAGAACATTTACAACTGATAACGAAGAAAAGAATAAGTCAGATAACAGGTGATTATAGTGCAAACAGTGCTATTGTCACTAACACACCTATAACAAACAAACAATAAGCAACTTGGAAAGTTACAAATTTGAAACAATGGAATCCATAAATCACTTTCTTAGTATTTATTGCACAAGAAGCTATTTCAATAGGCGTGTTAACGATAATGACTATTATTTCCTGTTATCTGACTAGGGTTTTCCTTCGTTATCAGTTGCAATTATTGTTTTATTATTTTAAATTTACAATTTCTAAGAAGTCCGTACCGCCAAAGAAGGTAGAATTGTTTACCCAGTGTCTTAAATGTAGATTTCACGTTCAGTGCTAAAGGCAGGAAAGGTTTACATTTCTTAACCAAAAGTAAAAAAGGTTTGTGTTTTTTTTTTGTGCTCACTAATTACTTAAAGTTCAACTACAAGGTGGGTAACCAATAACCAAAGTCACTAATTATAAGCGACGCTTGATCCTTCAGATAAATTATTTTCAATATTGTTTTTAATTATTTAAAAAAATCAATGAAATTAATTATTGTACACTGTACAGTACATACAAAAAATATCATATGGTTTTTCAGACTGTTTCCTTGTAACTTTCTCCTATGAGTTCGAATGTCTAGCGGCCTATTGTATGACAAAACATTTTTGCTCCCCCGATTTCTTTTCTTTCACTATAATTTAATAAATACGGAATATGATTTTTGATAAAAAGAAAACTTACTCCGTGTTGAGGATTCATTGATAATTCTAAAAGAATTGCAATATTGAACCTGAAATTACCACCCAGTAATTAAATGTGGTCAATCGCAGAAATCTACTCCCCGACTTAACAGTCTAGTGAGGCTAATATTGACATCGACTCCTACTCGAAATTTAATATTATACACCTAATATTGATGGGTGACTTCAATGCTAGAACAAGAAACAGAGGAGATAGTATGGGGTCCTTACTGTAGGGAAAAGGACAAGGACTGAAGAAATAATGCTCATGTAACTGGCATATGAACACAAATTCGAAATACTTAACAGTGTATGTAAAAATCGAGTAACCGACAGGTGGACATGGAACTTTGCCGATGACTGCGTAAAGAATGAAATAGACTACATTCTTACCAAGAATACTTAGTACTTTTTTGGCATTTTTATTAATAAGCGTCCATAGACCTCCTTCTGGAGACTACCTTTTGTTTGAGTCTATAAGAAAAATTAAAAAATATAATGTAAAATGTAAAAAGACGGTTGTTGTATGTAGCGATTTTAATATTGTATCTTTTTTGTGAACCAACTCGCATCACATCCACAACAGCGACATGCTTGTATATTTTTTTTTTTTTGACAGCTATGTATAAGATAAATCTATAATTAATTTTATAAAGTCAGATCATACAGATCAGTTAGCTAGATTTGAGCAGAGTAATCAAATACGAATTTAATAACATTTTCACTAAAAAAGCGATAAACGCTAATCGACTCAAAATTAAAATTTTGTGATTGGGCTATGCATGGAATCTATGCATCTACAAATCAGTCAGAAGTAATTGAACAAATTAAAAGGTACCTACTCAAAACTGTTGAAGAAAGTCTGTTCAATAGCAAAATCTAATTATATTCGGGCTAAAATAGAAAAATCGTAGCCGATTCTCTTCATAAATTTAGTGTTAACTTTGATTTGCAGTACATTAACTCATCCACCATACCTAAAACTTTTACCCAATTGAATACGAAAAAGACTGAGAATCTTTAAAGCATTTCAACTACTATAATAAAATATCAGTAATGAGCGGCCATTACCGATTTTATTATAGCAGTTGACATGCCCCAAAGATGGCGCCTTATTTAACCGTTCATGTTCAATAAATGTATAGATAGAATGATATAAAATAATTTCCTACTCGTAAGGCTTGGTCAAACCAACGCGATCAGCTTGCGTCCGGTGGCGGTGGCGTGCGCGGTGGCGACCAATCGCAGGCCGCGGCGTTGGCCTGCGATTGGCCGGCAACTGATCGCCACCGCGCACGCCACCGCGGACGCGAGCTGAACGCGTTGGTTTGGCCTTGCCTTTATGAAGTACAGTAAAATCATTCCATTATTCTAAGCAGGGGACAAATTTTCGATACATCTCTATACTCCCCAGCCCACAGTAAAAATTTGTAAAAAGTTATATGAGTAATTAATTAACTGCTTTCACATTTTACATACAATAAGTTACTTCATGATAAACAGTTTGGCTTCACTAAAGGCATAAACACGGCGAATGCAGGTGTTGCACTCGTTATACATAATATTTTATGTTTGGGAGAAGAAGCAGGATGCCATTGGTATTTTTTGTGATCTAATAAAAAGTTTGATCTTGAGACTTTGTTATTAAAATTAGGTTATTATGGTGTTTCGAACAGTTCACATAGCTTACTTAAGTCTTACCTCGGCGGGAGAGTACAAAAAGTCAACATTAATGGCACCGACTCTTCTGGCACTCCATTAGTCATGGGAGTACCTCAAGGCTCGATAGTAGGACCCTTTTTTTCCCTAGCACCTTTCCGTTGCCACGACGTGTAAGCCTATTCTTTTTCTCCATGATATAAGTCTATCTAGGCTGCCTATTTTAAGAAAATTATCCACCCAGGGTTCATTGCAGCTCTTTAAATATAGATATCTATAGTACGTTGTCTTAAATTAAATTATATAAATAATCACGCTTTCATTCTTATCCTCTAGTACCATACAAGTTCTCGCATTTATCCCTCTCGTACTTTCATGCCATGCCTTTCATACTTGTGGGATTGGGTATGGGATTTTCTCTTTTTGTGCTTTCTTTATTTTTATAAATGTACACAACCTTATTATACACTTATTTTTTATCTTACTTACTACCATCGTATTTACTAATTTACAAGTAATTGATCATATCTAACGTTTTTCATAAATACTATTACATAAAATCTGCTGCGAGATATCGTACGATATAATTATTATACATATTAATTAACGCACTCCTCCACTGCGTCACAATTAATTTCATTCAGTTGCAAAAACCACCTCTATCTCCACTGTATACCATTTCCTTCAGTTTTTCAGCTTCAGGCGATGGTATATAATGTAGCACCCTTCTTCGCCTCACGATCTAGATAATCTGCGAGCGCATGTGTTAATGATAATATAAGATTAAATATTATTTCAACAATGATACACATTGACGAATCCAAACGGCTGTCACTTAATAACGAATCTATATTAATAAAATTACTTTGATTGGCGCTCACAGACAATCTAAACTCGCTACACTTTTGCCACTGCTCGAATTGGTATTTATTTGTCTCTTCAATTCGAGTTATATCTCAAACTGTATCCTCAAATGGTACAGGAGGTAAATAATTGAATGATGTATAATAATGCGATGCTGCGTAAATCGAGAGAAACAAAACATTTTTCATAAAGGCATTCTATACAAATAATACGGAACGAATAAGCACTTGACTCTAAAAGGAATGCACACACATAAAAACAAATAAAGCCATATAATGGTATTGACTATACTTGACTCGTTTAAATTTAAAGTAGAAAACTTGATTTTACAACTATAATTTTTATATAAAACAGTATTATGGCCTCTCTGGTTTCTAAATCAGTCAATAAAAAATGCTATCTATATACAGTTTAGTAACTTACAAAATATTTAATTAAAATGATTAATAACTATTTTCACAGCTTTATACAATTATGAGAAATAAATCTTATAAGAGATTACCTATTACTAATCTAAAGTTTATGCACTATCATAAATAATATATAAAACAAAATATGTACATATTATCTACATACTAGGTACAATATACAAAATAATATATATAAATTTACAAGCATAAATCAAAATAAAAATACAATATTCTTGTGACTAGTGACAAAATATGAGATCAAACTATATCTACAGTCTTGTACAATAATTACAAATAAACATTATAAGAGATTACTCTTTTTTAAATTTAAAATCTTAAATCAACATCTTATATAAAATTGGGGCTTTATTTACAGTCAATATTATTATAGTATATTATGGTACATCACTTTGCTGGCTAGCTAATGAGCTGTATAAGCCGTTGCACCGTGTAATCATCTAGCATACCCACATCGAAGACAAATTCACTATCACATATTGTATAATATTCTGAATCCCTCACTATATTGACTATTTCGTCGACTTTTTCGTTGTTTTCCATCATTTCAACGATGCGTCTTCCTAAATTAACCAGATCCGCCATGTGATTGGGAGAGAAATTCTCAAGTTCCAGATAGGCCGGTTGGTAATGTTTTTTTTCTGCGGAAATAGAGCCGCTACTTTCATCATGCTCTAGAGAAACTACACCGCTTTCTGAAGTTTCAGGTGAATTTGTTTTTGATAATTTCCTTTCAACTTCAACTTTGGAATTTGATTTAATATTTATCATTTTAGCTGGACTAGCAACACGCTTCTTTTTACGTATATCTGATGAAGGGGGGATTCTCTCATTGGATCGTTGTCTTTTTGTTGATTTTTTCCTAGACTTTTCTTGTTGGTGCTCACGTTTATGTACCGTTTCTGAACCGGATGTTCCATTCTCAATATTATTTTTAGGCTCCGTAGATATCGTTGGTGGTATTTGAGTAGTAGCTTCAAATAACTTTACAAAACTCTTCGACGTATCCTGGTGCGCTGTTGACTTGTTTTTCTTATTAATTATTGATGACAGCATGGCCCTACTAAAAGGTAACTTATTTTGTTGATTTGGCTTGCTATGATAATTAATTTTGTTCGTTGTTCGTACTGTGCGTTCATTACGCACCGTACCATTAAATTTTGGTGAAACTACATCATTTTCTAAAGTTTCAGATAATTTCTTTTTAACATCAACTTTGAAATTTGATGGACTACTTTTGATTTTAGCTGGGCTAGCAACACGCCTCTTTTTACGAACATCTGATGAGGGAGGGATTCTCTCATTTGATCGTTGTCTTTTAATTGATTTCTTCTTGGACTTTTCTTGTTTATGTATCGTTTTTGAACTGGAAGTTCCCGTCTCAATATTAGTTTTAGGCTGCGGAGATTTCGTTGGTGGTATTTGAATAGTAGCGCCAAATAACTTTTCAAAACTCATCGACGTATCCTGGTGCGCTGTTGGCTTGTTTTTCTTTTTATTGTTGTTTGATGGCAGTCTGGGATAACTAACAGGTAACTTATTTTGTTGAGTTGAGTTACTATAATAATTAATTTCGTTCGTCACTGGTATACCACCACCCATGAGTAGTTTTTTTCTGAACTCCGCATTCGGATTGCGAAAAATGTAACGGTCTTTCAGTATTCCATAATCTTGCAGTGTAAAGTCATAAGAGAACTGTATCTGCTTAGGCGACCCTTTATTTTTTAAATAAATGTCGATAGGTAATGTGAATCCCCCATATCCAGATTCCTTGATGGAAAACGGTGGCTTCTTGATAACTGTAAAATAAAAAAAATAATTAGCACATATTCAAGTGGCTTCACCCTCGTTTGACAAAAAAACGTACCTATGACAAAACATCATTTTACAAACAAAGTTTGAAAAACTAATCATTTGACAATCTTTCATTTCGCAAACATATTACTTTGTAAAGAACCATTTGACACAATACAGGTTTCGCAAATGTAGTACTTAAAACCATTTCAATTGTTAAAATTTTATTTTAAAAATGTTCATTTGACTAAATAAAGTTTTGCATGGTTATAAAAAAAAAATACGAAGGCTAATGCGCGTGCTTCGCTCCGCTCCGCTCCCGCATTAGCCTTCTAACCTAATCTATCCAAGTCGGAATGGGCAGTTTTCTCAACAAATCTATCAATAACTGTCTGTTTGTCAACTAACATGATTTTAAGATAATAATATAATAATAATAATAATTAGCATATTAAACTCTCTTGAAAGGGCCTCTACGTCTTGGCTTCGGCCCGACGCACGCCTTCCAAATGCCCGGGACTCCATAGTCCCGAGAGCTAAGGAGCAGAGAAACAAATAATAATAATAATAATCTTTATTTCAGGCAAAGCCCATATTTTGTTAGTAACATTGCTCTTATAACCTAGTGTTAGTAAAAATAATTTTTAATTTAATTGGTGTGGAGCCTCATCCAGTGTCGCAGCAATGGTGACTCCCATTTATCGGCAAATACAGATAAGACGCTGTTAGTGCTGCCGCGCAGGCGAGCGAGTAGCGAGGCGCTCCTTTTACGCATGATGGCCATAAAACCATCTATGCGTCTTTCGGCAAACATTGCCGACGCGCTGCACCTCCACGGCAGCCCCAACAGTATCAATATCAATTTATCAAAATAATGATGCCATATTTAATGAAATTTTAAAAAATTAAATTTTTTGTCTATTGAGTAGTTTATTAAACAATTATTAGTTTGTAAAATGATAAATTTATGAATTATAATTTTGTCAAACGTTGTTTTCCAAATGAAAATTTATCATTTGTTTTTTGTCAAATGATAGGACACCATTCAAGGGACATAGTTCACCAGTAATAAAATCAAAAGAAGACAGGATTTAGTACATAACAATAATTACCTCTCCTTGGATTTTTAAAAGTAGCGTGTAAATTAAACACTACTTTTTCAATAAAGTGGCTAATGTCAACACCGTCCGGACCGCGAACATATATTTCCCAATCATGGGTAAATCCCTCCGGTGTTGGTTCGACCCTCGCCGATGCCACATGTCCTATATGGAAATTGACTTTGACAGCAGAATTCATTTTCAATCTGTAACAGAAATATAACAATTTTGTAAAACATAATTATAATTATTTATCGAAGGACTAATGTACACAAAATCCAAGTGCTTCTCTGTCACACACGCCCAGTTTCCGAAAGGCTGATCAACGTCAAATCAACTAATCGGCTGTCAAACCTCTTGTCAAGTAGCAATTGGGTTGCTAGAATCATGGTTAAATAGTTTAATTTGATCATCGTGTCGGTTAAAATAGCTGATTAACCAACACGATGATCAAATTATACTATTTAACCATGCTTTTAGCAACCCAAATGCTTAACCCTTTCGGAAACTGGGTGTAAGTGGTATATAAAATAGTCTGAAAGATTCAGCCCGAGAGGCCATGTTTCGATGACTTCTAACAAATCAGTAAATATGTAAATTAAGTTATTTTTCAACTCTAACTAGGAGTAGAAAATAATATACCTGTATGAAGTGACTAGCGCGTAGCGTTAGAAGAAAAAGCTTGTTTTTAAAAGATTTTTTTAATAATAATTTTTATTTTTAATAGGTACCTATTCAAAAACCTATTCACTTTTGACTAAAAAAATTGAACCTTTCCTTACTATGGCACTAAAAATATTCTTACCGTGTAAATCAAACTGCAGTTGGAGCAACACAAAAATCACAAATTGTTTGGTATATCGAAGACTAAAAACGTGATACACGTAAATAAAATGCACAAAACACTTCCGATCGCACGACAAGCACAACTACGAATGCAGTTGAATGCATCAGTCGCTAGAAACACTATTGTAAGTGTGCAAGTGAGACAGAAAATTAAACAATATTATGTCTCACTCGCACACTTACAAAAGTGCAAAATGCAGTGCATCTCTTTCTAATTAAAATACTAAATTTTGCTTTCAGTCTCATTAGTAAAAGTATGTTTCACATATTTTTCCAACTTAAAACAAATAAAAAGAAACATAATGAAAAATGAAAATTGGATCCCCTGGACTGGCTAGCGACCATCGGTTGGTCGCATACAAAATTTCCCCAACTGACAAGTGGCCAAATTTGGTCGATCGCGGTCGATCCCGCTTGGTAGCAAATATTTACCATTTACTTATATCTAACTTGGTCGCACCTATTTTAATGTGTACGGAAAATAACAGACTGGCAAGCAAGCCAATAATAAAATTTCATTTCACGTGGGATCTTTTTAAACTGTGGCTAGAGATCGCAAGGCGCGAAAATTGTGACTTCTAAATGGCCTTGAAATATAAAATTGTTATGGAAACATGTCGTGTAGTTGTGATTAGTTTTTGTTACTAACAATTTAACTGTAATATAATACAAAAACTCTAAATAAAACTGTTTTAATATGTACAGTCAGAGATTGATAAAGTAATTTTGCATGAAGTTGGCATTCTTTTTACATTTTATGTTGATCTTTGCTAAAGTTTAATTAAAAGCTTTGCAAATAATAAACATATTTTATTCATTAACCTGATATTAATTTATAAATGAAACACAAAAAGTGTTATTGCAAGATCGTAGGATTCGAACCATCAACCTTTACATTTTCCATAAACCTCATGCCGAACCGAACGCCTTGGTTAATTTATAAGGAAAGGAAGAGTAGAAAATCAAATCCTGGGATCCAACGTACAAACTTTTGATACAACCAGATGATGATAATGATATAATATATTTAGGTACGTAATACGTTTAGACTGACGTGCAAGTCACTGCTGAATCTTTGCAAAATTTTTCGAAATTTAGATTAGATATCCGACAGCAAATAGGGCAAGTGACACCATTGCGCACGGCCCGCAAAGAAGTTAGCACATTTAGCCATACGGCCGTGTGGCTACCCAGAAGGCGCAGTACCGGGTGTAACTCATCACTCAAAAACTAAATTTGGAGCACATATTATAAAAAACTTGCTAGATAAATAATTATGTGCTCCAAATTTCATAAACGCATCTCAAATAATTATTTAAATATCCCAATCTCGATATTATTTATCAATGGATCAAAACTCTAACCAAGTACCAGATATAGAAAAGAACTATTTTTATACTTCTGATCAAGGTATAATTTTAGTATTCTCTGGCAGTACGGACTTCTTAGAAATTACAGATTGAAAATAATAGAACACTTTGCAACTAATAACGAAGAAAGGACCAAATTAGATAACAGGAGATTATAGTGCAAACAGTGCTATTGTCACTAAAATAGCAATAATCACTTATTGAAATAGCATCGTGTGGGGTACGAACTATGTACTTGGAAATTGACAAACTTTAAACAATAAAATTATCCTGTTATCTGACTAGGTCCTTCCTTCGTTCTCAGTTGCAATTGTTTTATTATTTCAAATCTACAAAATCATGACAAAAATATTTTTTCTAAAAGATAAAGAAAAAAGTTACAGCGAGTTTTGCGCCAAACATACCTGAATTATCGCTCATAATATTAAGAGTAAACACTATTCAGAGTTAAAGAAGCTCGGGTCAATCTGATAATGAAAGGAATAGACTTATCGAAGTACAGTTCCTTGGCGGTACGGACTTCTTAGAAGTTGCAGATGGAAAATAATAGAACATTTACAACTGATAACGAAGAAAAGAATAAGTCAGATAACAGGTGATTATAGTGCAAACAGTGCTATTGTCACTAACACACCTATAACAAACAAACAATAAGCAACTTGGAAAGTTACAAATTTGAAACAATGGAATCCATAAATCACTTTCTTAGTATTTATTGCACAAGAAGCTATTTCAATAGGCGTGTTAACGATAATGACTATTATTTCCTGTTATCTGACTAGGGTTTTCCTTCGTTATCAGTTGCAATTATTGTTTTATTATTTTAAATTTACAATTTCTAAGAAGTCCGTACCGCCAAAGAAGGTAGAATTGTTTACCCAGTGTCTTAAATGTAGATTTCACGTTCAGTGCTAAAGGCAGGAAAGGTTTACATTTCTTAACCAAAAGTAAAAAAGGTTTGTGTTTTTTTTTTGTGCTCACTAATTACTTAAAGTTCAACTACAAGGTGGGTAACCAATAACCAAAGTCACTAATTATAAGCGACGCTTGATCCTTCAGATAAATTATTTTCAATATTGTTTTTAATTATTTAAAAAAATCAATGAAATTAATTATTGTACACTGTACAGTACATACAAAAAATATCATATGGTTTTTCAGACTGTTTCCTTGTAACTTTCTCCTATGAGTTCGAATGTCTAGCGGCCTATTGTATGACAAAACATTTTTGCTCCCCCGATTTCTTTTCTTTCACTATAATTTAATAAATACGGAATATGATTTTTGATAAAAAGAAAACTTACTCCGTGTTGAGGATTCATTGATAATTCTAAAAGAATTGCAATATTGAACCTGAAATTACCACCCAGTAATTAAATGTGGTCAATCGCAGAAATCTACTCCCCGACTTAACAGTCTAGTGAGGCTAATATTGACATCGACTCCTACTCGAAATTTAATATTATACACCTAATATTGATGGGTGACTTCAATGCTAGAACAAGAAACAGAGGAGATAGTATGGGGTCCTTACTGTAGGGAAAAGGACAAGGACTGAAGAAATAATGCTCATGTAACTGGCATATGAACACAAATTCGAAATACTTAACAGTGTATGTAAAAATCGAGTAACCGACAGGTGGACATGGAACTTTGCCGATGACTGCGTAAAGAATGAAATAGACTACATTCTTACCAAGAATACTTAGTACTTTTTTGGCATTTTTATTAATAAGCGTCCATAGACCTCCTTCTGGAGACTACCTTTTGTTTGAGTCTATAAGAAAAATTAAAAAATATAATGTAAAATGTAAAAAGACGGTTGTTGTATGTAGCGATTTTAATATTGTATCTTTTTTGTGAACCAACTCGCATCACATCCACAACAGCGACATGCTTGTATATTTTTTTTTTTTTGACAGCTATGTATAAGATAAATCTATAATTAATTTTATAAAGTCAGATCATACAGATCAGTTAGCTAGATTTGAGCAGAGTAATCAAATACGAATTTAATAACATTTTCACTAAAAAAGCGATAAACGCTAATCGACTCAAAATTAAAATTTTGTGATTGGGCTATGCATGGAATCTATGCATCTACAAATCAGTCAGAAGTAATTGAACAAATTAAAAGGTACCTACTCAAAACTGTTGAAGAAAGTCTGTTCAATAGCAAAATCTAATTATATTCGGGCTAAAATAGAAAAATCGTAGCCGATTCTCTTCATAAATTTAGTGTTAACTTTGATTTGCAGTACATTAACTCATCCACCATACCTAAAACTTTTACCCAATTGAATACGAAAAAGACTGAGAATCTTTAAAGCATTTCAACTACTATAATAAAATATCAGTAATGAGCGGCCATTACCGATTTTATTATAGCAGTTGACATGCCCCAAAGATGGCGCCTTATTTAACCGTTCATGTTCAATAAATGTATAGATAGAATGATATAAAATAATTTCCTACTCGTAAGGCTTGGTCAAACCAACGCGATCAGCTTGCGTCCGGTGGCGGTGGCGTGCGCGGTGGCGACCAATCGCAGGCCGCGGCGTTGGCCTGCGATTGGCCGGCAACTGATCGCCACCGCGCACGCCACCGCGGACGCGAGCTGAACGCGTTGGTTTGGCCTTGCCTTTATGAAGTACAGTAAAATCATTCCATTATTCTAAGCAGGGGACAAATTTTCGATACATCTCTATACTCCCCAGCCCACAGTAAAAATTTGTAAAAAGTTATATGAGTAATTAATTAACTGCTTTCACATTTTACATACAATAAGTTACTTCATGATAAACAGTTTGGCTTCACTAAAGGCATAAACACGGCGAATGCAGGTGTTGCACTCGTTATACATAATATTTTATGTTTGGGAGAAGAAGCAGGATGCCATTGGTATTTTTTGTGATCTAATAAAAAGTTTGATCTTGAGACTTTGTTATTAAAATTAGGTTATTATGGTGTTTCGAACAGTTCACATAGCTTACTTAAGTCTTACCTCGGCGGGAGAGTACAAAAAGTCAACATTAATGGCACCGACTCTTCTGGCACTCCATTAGTCATGGGAGTACCTCAAGGCTCGATAGTAGGACCCTTTTTTTCCCTAGCACCTTTCCGTTGCCACGACGTGTAAGCCTATTCTTTTTCTCCATGATATAAGTCTATCTAGGCTGCCTATTTTAAGAAAATTATCCACCCAGGGTTCATTGCAGCTCTTTAAATATAGATATCTATAGTACGTTGTCTTAAATTAAATTATATAAATAATCACGCTTTCATTCTTATCCTCTAGTACCATACAAGTTCTCGCATTTATCCCTCTCGTACTTTCATGCCATGCCTTTCATACTTGTGGGATTGGGTATGGGATTTTCTCTTTTTGTGCTTTCTTTATTTTTATAAATGTACACAACCTTATTATACACTTATTTTTTATCTTACTTACTACCATCGTATTTACTAATTTACAAGTAATTGATCATATCTAACGTTTTTCATAAATACTATTACATAAAATCTGCTGCGAGATATCGTACGATATAATTATTATACATATTAATTAACGCACTCCTCCACTGCGTCACAATTAATTTCATTCAGTTGCAAAAACCACCTCTATCTCCACTGTATACCATTTCCTTCAGTTTTTCAGCTTCAGGCGATGGTATATAATGTAGCACCCTTCTTCGCCTCACGATCTAGATAATCTGCGAGCGCATGTGTTAATGATAATATAAGATTAAATATTATTTCAACAATGATACACATTGACGAATCCAAACGGCTGTCACTTAATAACGAATCTATATTAATAAAATTACTTTGATTGGCGCTCACAGACAATCTAAACTCGCTACACTTTTGCCACTGCTCGAATTGGTATTTATTTGTCTCTTCAATTCGAGTTATATCTCAAACTGTATCCTCAAATGGTACAGGAGGTAAATAATTGAATGATGTATAATAATGCGATGCTGCGTAAATCGAGAGAAACAAAACATTTTTCATAAAGGCATTCTATACAAATAATACGGAACGAATAAGCACTTGACTCTAAAAGGAATGCACACACATAAAAACAAATAAAGCCATATAATGGTATTGACTATACTTGACTCGTTTAAATTTAAAGTAGAAAACTTGATTTTACAACTATAATTTTTATATAAAACAGTATTATGGCCTCTCTGGTTTCTAAATCAGTCAATAAAAAATGCTATCTATATACAGTTTAGTAACTTACAAAATATTTAATTAAAATGATTAATAACTATTTTCACAGCTTTATACAATTATGAGAAATAAATCTTATAAGAGATTACCTATTACTAATCTAAAGTTTATGCACTATCATAAATAATATATAAAACAAAATATGTACATATTATCTACATACTAGGTACAATATACAAAATAATATATATAAATTTACAAGCATAAATCAAAATAAAAATACAATATTCTTGTGACTAGTGACAAAATATGAGATCAAACTATATCTACAGTCTTGTACAATAATTACAAATAAACATTATAAGAGATTACTCTTTTTTAAATTTAAAATCTTAAATCAACATCTTATATAAAATTGGGGCTTTATTTACAGTCAATATTATTATAGTATATTATGGTACATCACTTTGCTGGCTAGCTAATGAGCTGTATAAGCCGTTGCACCGTGTAATCATCTAGCATACCCACATCGAAGACAAATTCACTATCACATATTGTATAATATTCTGAATCCCTCACTATATTGACTATTTCGTCGACTTTTTCGTTGTTTTCCATCATTTCAACGATGCGTCTTCCTAAATTAACCAGATCCGCCATGTGATTGGGAGAGAAATTCTCAAGTTCCAGATAGGCCGGTTGGTAATGTTTTTTTTCTGCGGAAATAGAGCCGCTACTTTCATCATGCTCTAGAGAAACTACACCGCTTTCTGAAGTTTCAGGTGAATTTGTTTTTGATAATTTCCTTTCAACTTCAACTTTGGAATTTGATTTAATATTTATCATTTTAGCTGGACTAGCAACACGCTTCTTTTTACGTATATCTGATGAAGGGGGGATTCTCTCATTGGATCGTTGTCTTTTTGTTGATTTTTTCCTAGACTTTTCTTGTTGGTGCTCACGTTTATGTACCGTTTCTGAACCGGATGTTCCATTCTCAATATTATTTTTAGGCTCCGTAGATATCGTTGGTGGTATTTGAGTAGTAGCTTCAAATAACTTTACAAAACTCTTCGACGTATCCTGGTGCGCTGTTGACTTGTTTTTCTTATTAATTATTGATGACAGCATGGCCCTACTAAAAGGTAACTTATTTTGTTGATTTGGCTTGCTATGATAATTAATTTTGTTCGTCGTTCGTACTGTGCGTTCATTACGCACCGTACCATTAAATTTTGGTGAAACTACATCATTTTCTAAAGTTTCAGATAATTTCTTTTTAACATCAACTTTGAAATTTGATGGACTACTTTTAATTTTAGCTGGGCTAGCAACACGCCTCTTTTTACGAACATCTGATGAGGGAGGGATTCTCTCATTTGATCGTTGTCTTTTAATTGATTTCTTCTTGGACTTTTCTTGTTTATGTATCGTTTTTGAACTGGAAGTTCCCGTCTCAATATTAGTTTTAGGCTGCGGAGATTTCGTTGGTGGTATTTGAATAGTAGCGCCAAATAACTTTTCAAAACTCATCGACGTATCCTGGTGCGCTGTTGGCTTGTTTTTCTTTTTATTGTTGTTTGATGGCAGTCTGGGATAACTAACAGGTAACTTATTTTGTTGAGTTGAGTTACTATAATAATTAATTTCGTTCGTCACTGGTATACCACCACCCATGAGTAGTTTTTTTCTGAACTCCGCATTCGGATTGCGAAAAATGTAACGGTCTTTCAGTATTCCATAATCTTGCAGTGTAAAGTCATAAGAGAACTGTATCTGCTTAGGCGACCCTTTATTTTTTAAATAAATGTCGATAGGTAATGTGAATCCCCCATATCCAGATTCCTTGATGGAAAACGGTGGCTTCTTGATAACTGTAAAATAAAAAAAATAATTAGCACATATTCAAGTGGCTTCACCCTCGTTTGACAAAAAAACGTACCTATGACAAAACATCATTTTACAAACAAAGTTTGAAAAACTAATCATTTGACAATCTTTCATTTCGCAAACATATTACTTTGTAAAGAACCATTTGACACAATACAGGTTTCGCAAATGTAGTACTTAAAACCATTTCAATTGTTAAAATTTTATTTTAAAAATGTTCATTTGACTAAATAAAGTTTTGCATGGTTATAAAAAAAAAATACGAAGGCTAATGCGCGTGCTTCGCTCCGCTCCGCTCCCGCATTAGCCTTCTAACCTAATCTATCCAAGTCGGAATGGGCAGTTTTCTCAACAAATCTATCAATAACTGTCTGTTTGTCAACTAACATGATTTTAAGATAATAATATATCAATATCAATTTATCAAAATAATGATGCCATATTTAATGAAATTTTAAAAAATTAAATTTTTTGTCTATTGAGTAGTTTATTAAACAATTATTAGTTTGTAAAATGATAAATTTATGAATTATAATTTTGTCAAACGTTGTTTTCCAAATGAAAATTTATCATTTGTTTTTTGTCAAATGATAGGACACCATTCAAGGGACATAGTTCACCAGTAATAAAATCAAAAGAAGACAGGATTTAGTACATAACAATAATTACCTCTCCTTGGATTTTTAAAAGTAGCGTGTAAACTAAACACTACTTTTTCAATAAAGTGGCTAATGTCAACACCGTCCGGACCGCGAACATATATTTCCCAATCATGGGTAAATCCCTCCGGTGTTGGTTCGACCCTCGCCGATGCCACATGTCCTATATGGAAATTGACTTTGACAGCAGAATTCATTTTCAATCTGTAACAGAAATATAACAATTTTGTAAAACATAATTATAATTATTTATCGAAGGACTAATGTACACAAAATCCAAGTGCTTCTCTGTCACACACGCCCAGTTTCCGAAAGGCTGATCAACGTCAAATCAACTAATCGGCTGTCAAACCTCTTGTCAAGTAGCAATTGGGTTGCTAGAATCATGGTTAAATAGTTTAATTTGATCATCGTGTCGGTTAAAATAGCTGATTAACCAACACGATGATCAAATTATACTATTTAACCATGCTTTTAGCAACCCAATTGCTTAACCCTTTCGGAAACTGGGTGTAAGTGGTATATAAAATAGTCTGAAAGATTCAGCCCGAGAGGCCATGTTTCGATGACTTCTAACAAATCAGTAAATATGTAAATTAAGTTATTTTTCAACTCTAACTAGGAGTAGAAAATAATATACCTGTATGAAGTGACTAGCGCGTAGCGTTAGAAGAAAAAGCTTGTTTTTAAAAGATTTTTTTAATAATAATTTTTATTTTTAATAGGTACCTATTCAAAAACCTATTCACTTTTGACTAAAAAAATTGAACCTTTCCTTACTATGGCACTAAAAATATTCTTACCGTGTAAATCAAACTGCAGTTGGAGCAACACGAAAATCACAAATTGTTTGGTATATCGAAGACTAAAAACGTGATACACGTAAATAAAATGCACAAAACACTTCCGATCGCACGACAAGCACAACTACGAATGCAGTTGAATGCATCAGTCGCTAGAAACACTATTGTAAGTGTGCAAGTGAGACAGAAAATTAAACAATATTATGTCTCACTCGCACACTTACAAAAGTGCAAAATGCAGTGCATCTCTTTCTAATTAAAATACTAAATTTTGCTTTCAGTCTCATTAGTAAAAGTATGTTTCACATATTTTTCCAACTTAAAACAAATAAAAAGAAACATAATGAAAAATGAAAATTGGATCCCCTGGACTGGCTAGCGACCATCGGTTGGTCGCATACAAAATTTCCCCAACTGACAAGTGGCCAAATTTGGTCGATCGCGGTCGATCCCGCTTGGTAGCAAATATTTACCATTTACTTATATCTAACTTGGTCGCACCTATTTTAATGTGTACGGAAAATAACAGACTGGCAAGCAAGCCAATAATAAAATTTCATTTCACGTGGGATCTTTTTAAACTGTGGCTAGAGATCGCAAGGCGCGAAAATTGTGACTTCTAAATGGCCTTGAAATATAAAATTGTTATGGAAACATGTCGTGTAGTTGTGATTAGTTTTTGTTACTAACAATTTAGCTGTAACATAATACAAAAACTCTAAATAAAACTGTTTTAATATGTACAGTCAGAGATTGATAAAGTAATTTTGCATGAAGTTGGCATTCTTTTTACATTTTATGTTGATCTTTGCTAAAGTTTAATTAAAAGCTTTGCAAATAATAAACATATTTTATTCATTAACCTGATATTAATTTATAAATGAAACACAAAAAGTGTTATTGCAAGATCGTAGGATTCGAACCATCAACCTTTACATTTTCCATAAACCTCATGCCGAACCGAACGCCTTGGTTAATTTATAAGGAAAGGAAGAGTACAAAATCAAATCCTGGGATCCAACGTACAAACTTTTGATACAACCAGATGATGATAATGATATAATATATTTAGGTACGTAATACGTTTAGACTGACGTGCAAGTCACTGCTGAATCTTTGCAAAATTTTTCGAAATTTAGATTAGATATCCGACAACAAATAGGGCAAGTGACACCATTGCGCACGGCCCGCAAAGAAGTTAGCACATTTAGCCATACGGCCGTGTGGCTACCCAGAAGGCGCAGTACCGGGTGTAACTCATCACTCAAAAACTAAATTTGGAGCACATATTATAAAAAACTTGCTAGATAAATAATTATGTGCTCCAAATTTCATAAACGCATCTCAAATAATTATTTAAATATCCAAATCTCGATATTATTTATCAATGGATCAAAACTCTAACCAAGTACCAGATATAGAAAAGAACTATTTTTATACTTCTGATCAAGGTATAATTTTAGTATTCTCTGGCAGTACGGACTTCTTAGAAATTACAGATTGAAAATAATAGAACACTTTGCAACTAATAACGAAGAAAGGACCAAATTAGATAACAGGAGATTATAGTGCAAACAGTGCTATTGTCACTAAAATAGCAATAATCACTTATTGAAATAGCATCGTGTGGGGTACGAACTATGTACTTGGAAATTGACAAACTTTAAACAATAAAATTATCCTGTTATCTGACTAGGTCCTTCCTTCGTTCTCAGTTGCAATTGTTTTATTATTTCAAATCTACAAAATCATGACAAAAAATATTTTTTCTAAAAGATAAAGAAAAAAGTTACAGCGAGTTTTGCGCCAAACATACCTGAATTATCGCTCATAATATTAAGAGTAAACACTATTCAGAGTTAAAGAAGCTCGGGTCAATCTGATAATGAAAGGAATAGACTTATCGAAGTACAGTTCCTTGGCGGTACGGACTTCTTAGAAGTTGCAGATGGAAAATAATAGAACATTTACAACTGATAACGAAGAAAAGAATAAGTCAGATAACAGGTGATTATAGTGCAAACAGTGCTATTGTCACTAACACACCTATAACAAACAAACAATAAGCAACTTGGAAAGTTACAAATTTGAAACAATGGAATCCATAAATCACTTTCTTAGTATTTATTGCACAAGAAGCTATTTCAATAGGCGTGTTAACGATAATGACTATTATTTCCTGTTATCTGACTAGGGTTTTCCTTCGTTATCAGTTGCAATTATTGTTTTATTATTTTAAATTTACAATTTCTAAGAAGTCCGTACCGCCAAAGAAGGTAGAATTGTTTACCCAGTGTCTTAAATGTAGATTTCACGTTCAGTGCTAAAGGCAGGAAAGGTTTACATTTCTTAACCAAAAGTAAAAAAGGTTTGTGTTTTTTTTTTGTGCTCACTAATTACTTAAAGTTCAACTACAAGGTGGGTAACCAATAACCAAAGTCACTAATTATAAGCGACGCTTGATCCTTCAGATAAATTATTTTCAATATTGTTTTTAATTATTAAAAAAAATCAATGAAATTAATTATTGTACACTGTACAGTACATACAAAAAATATCATATGGTTTTTCAGACTGTTTCCTTGTAACTTTCTCCTATGAGTTCGAATGTCTAGCGGCCTATTGTATGACAAAACATTTTTGCTCCCCCGATTTCTTTTCTTTCACTATAATTTAATAAATACGGAATATGATTTTTGATAAAAAGAAAACTTACTCCGTGTTGAGGATTCATTGATAATTCTAAAAGAATTGCAATATTGAACCTGAAATTACCACCCAGTAATTAAATGTGGTCAATCGCAGAAATCTACTCCCCGACTTAACAGTCTAGTGAGGCTAATATTGACATCGACTCCTACTCGAAATTTAATATTATACACCTAATATTGATGGGTGACTTCAATGCTAGAACAAGAAACAGAGGAGATAGTATGGGGTCCTTACTGTAGGGAAAAGGACAAGGACTGAAGAAATAATGCTCATGTAACTGGCATATGAACACAAATTCGAAATACTTAACAGTGTATGTAAAAATCGAGTAACCGACAGGTGGACATGGAACTTTGCCGATGACTGCGTAAAGAATGAAATAGACTACATTCTTACCAAGAATACTTAGTACTTTTTTGGCATTTTTATTAATAAGCGTCCATAGACCTCCTTCTGGAGACTACCTTTTGTTTGAGTCTATAAGAAAAATTAAAAAATATAATGTAAAATGTAAAAAGACGGTTGTTGTATGTAGCGATTTTAATATTGTATCTTTTTTGTGAACCAACTCGCATCACATCCACAACAGCGACATGCTTGTATATTTTTTTTTTTTGACAGCTATGTATAAGATAAATCTATAATTAATTTTATAAAGTCAGATCATACAGATCAGTTAGCTAGATTTGAGCAGAGTAATCAAATACGAATTTAATAACATTTTCACTAAAAAAGCGATAAACGCTAATCGACTCAAAATTAAAATTTTTTGATTGGGCTATGCATGGAATCTATGCATCTACAAATCAGTCAGAAGTAATTGAACAAATTAAAAGGTACCTACTCAAAACTGTTGAAGAAAGTCTGTTCAATAGCAAAATCTAATTATATTCGGGCTAAAATAGAAAAATCGTAGCCGATTCTCTTCATAAATTTAGTGTTAACTTTGATTTGCAGTACATTAACTCATCCACCATACCTAAAACTTTTACCCAATTGAATACGAAAAAGACTGAGAATCTTTAAAGCATTTCAACTACTATAATAAAATATCAGTAATGAGCGGCCATTACCGATTTTATTATAGCAGTTGACATGCCCCAAAGATGGCGCCTTATTTAACCGTTCATGTTCAATAAATGTATAGATAGAATGATATAAAATAATTGCCTACTCGTAAGGCTTGGTCAAACCAACGCGATCAGCTTGCGTCCGGTGGCGGTGGCGTGCGCGGTGGCGACCAATCGCAGGCCGCGGCGTTGGCCTGCGATTGGCCGGCAACTGATCGCCACCGCGCACGCCACCGCGGACGCGAGCTGAACGCGTTGGTTTGGCCTTGCCTTTATGAAGTACAGTAAAATCATTCCATTATTCTAAGCAGGGGACAAATTTTCGATACATCTCTATACTCCCCAGCCCACAGTAAAAATTTGTAAAAAGTTATATGAGTAATTAATTAACTGCTTTCACATTTTACATACAATAAGTTACTTCATGATAAACAGTTTGGCTTCACTAAAGGCATAAACACGGCGGATGCAGGTGTTGCACTCGTTATACATAATATTTTATGTTTGGGAGAAGAAGCAGGATGCCATTTTGGTATTTTTTGTGATCTAATAAGAAGTTTGATCTTGAGACTTTGTTATTAAAATTATGTTATTATGGTGTTTCGAACAGTTCACATAGCTTACTTAAGTCTTACCTCGGCGGGAGAGTACAAAAAGTCAACATTAATGGCACCGACTCTTCTGACACTCCATTAGTCATGGGAGTACCTCAAGGCTCGATAGTAGGACCCTTTTTCTTCCCTAGCACCTTTCCGTTGCCACGACGTGAAAGCCTATTCTTTTTCTCCATGATATAAGTCTATCTAGGCTGCCTATTTTAAGAAAATTACCCACCCAGGGTTCATTGCAGCTCTTTAAATATATATATCTATATGTTATCTTAAATTATATAAATAATCACGCTTTCATTCTTATCCTCTAGTACCATACAAGTTCTCGCATTTATCCCTCTCGTACTTTCATGCCATGCCTTTCATACTTGTGGGATTGGGTATGGGATTTTCTCTTTTTGTGCTTTCTTTATTTTTATAAATGTACACAACCTTATTATACACTTATTTTTTATCTTACTTACTACCATCGTATTTACTAATTTACAAGTAATTGATCATATCTAACGTTTTTCATAAATACTATTACATAAAATCTGCTGCGAGATATCGTACGATATAATTATACATATTAATTAAGGCACTCCTCCACTGCGTCACAATTAATTTCATTCAGTTGCAAAAACCACCTCTATCTCCACTGTATACCATTTCCTTCAGTTTTTCAGCTTCAGGCGATGGTATATAATGTAGCACCCTTCTTCGCCTCACGATCTAGATAATCTGCGAGCGCATGTGTTAATGATAATATAAGATTAAATATTATTTCAACAATGAAACACATTGACGAATGCAAACGGCTGTCACTTAATAACGAATCTATATTAATAAAATTACTTTGATTGGCGCTCACAGACAATCTAAACTCGCTACACTTTTGCCACTGCTCGAATTGGTATTTATTTGTCTCTTCAATTCGAGTTATATCTCAAACTGTATCCTCAAATGGTACAGGAGGTAAATAATTGAATGATGTATAATAATGCGATGCTGCGTAAATCGAGAGAAACAAAACATTTTTCATAAAGGCATTCTATACAAATAATACGGAACGAATAAGCACTTGACTCTAAAAGGAATGCACACACATAAAAACAAATAAAGCCATATAATGGTATTGACTATACTTGACTCGTTTAAAGGAGATGATTTATTTTCGGCCCATCAATACAACGACTTTTAAGTTTTTGTTTCTTATGTAAAACATCAAAGAGAGAGTGAGAGAAGAGAGAGACAACAGAGAATAGGGCATGAACAGTCATTGTACAATATGCAAAAAATTCGAATCCATTTATTATGATAATTGGACGAAGAATGTTCCAAAATCTAACCGATTCACGATAACTTATTAAAGAGTGTTTTTTTTAATTATTGCATTTGTGAAAATTCTTAATATTTCACATGACAACATGTTAGAATGTTGCCAGACATCTTCTTTACCATTACCATAGACTCAAATCGATTAAGAATACGATTGTATTCGATAAAACTTCAGGCACATAGGTATAGGTTTTCTCTTCAAATCTTCAATCTTACAATTCTCATTCCATATGACATTATCGAAAGTTTTTGCTAACAAAAGTATTTTGCTTTAAACGAATCTTCATAGAATGCGTTGTAGATAGTTTTATTGCAATGTGTAATTGAAATAAAACTATCTACAACGCATTCTATGAAGATTCGTTTTCAGTTACTTCATTAGGTAATATACCTACTGTCATCATCATATTATACCCATTTATCCCCGGAGGATTAGGCAGAGTGAATTAACACCCACATTTTACCAATCATTGTATTAGGTCCCACTTATTAGGCTGTACCTAATAGAATCCGTTTAAATATTTTTATTTCAATGATGTTATAATACAACAGTCCATATTCTTTACACTATGCCTGTCTAAAAGTAAACACTCTAAACTATAATACTCTCAGGTTATAGCTTTACGAATACATAAATACAACGTTAGGTTGGGCATTGCACTCTTTACCTACTTGGTTGTCGTCATCATTATCTTGGCCTTACCTTGGAGTCCCGGGTGCACCTCTTCCAGTCATCTGACCTCCACAACCCGCTAATGGAGATTATTTTAATTTAAAACTGATGTTTTATTTTTATTTTAAAGTATCAATCGAGGAATCGATTCCATGTGGTAAAAATTGTTAGCGATTACGATTTCATTATTTCGAATGGCAATACAATCCCAAAAGTGCCAAAAATTGTTTGACAGTTATTTTGTGATTATTTTGAGTTATTGATTAGTGAATTTTCTTGTTGTTCAATGTTCATTGTAAAAAAATAGTATTGTATAATACAGATGTTACACAGGCAGCTGCTATATAAATCAATGGCTAGTATTGAATAATATGGACGAGTGGAGTATTACAGTGTCTATAAGTGATGTAGTCAAACAATTCTAATAAATATACCAGCCGTGCCGCCAACCATCTTATTTCAGATGCATTACTGCAAATCAGTAAACAAACAATTACTAACATAAACCAACGTATTAGGCGAATGTGTGTTATTTACATTAATTGAGTTTTCTTTCTGCTCATTTACTATAATCACTATGATTTGTATGCTTTTTGGACGACATACCTACCAACAATTTCCAAGAAACGTTTTATATACCTATACCTATGTAATAAATAAATATTAATATAATATGGTTTTGTTTGTTTTTATTTCATTGGATACCTACTTTCATTTCATGGTGTAAGTATGAATCATCATCTTAGGAATTGTAGTTGTAACCGAGGCTTTTACCGGCCGCTTGCTCCTTCTCTTTTATTCGGTTTGGAAATATGCCTTTTATGGCAGCTGCTGCCGTCTGACCGCCCAACTAGTAAGGATAATCCTGCTTTTCTACATCCGAAAGACATATAGACTGTGAAAAACGGCTCATGCGGGTTTTGTCGGTTCGAGTCCGACATAACCACCTTCACTGGCTCCGGCGGATTTGAGTGGATTTCCACTTGTTAAAAAGAAGGTTATTGCCCTATCCATCTTCTATTTATTCAATACATTGCATAGGACATGATTTTAATGACGTCTATTATGTCATACTAAATAATCAATAAAATTATAATTTTCTGAGATTGGCGCCATGACAGTTTCACCTGGTTTCACATTGATTTTAGTATCAGTTTTGATTTGGTTTATATCAATGTTCCGGTTAGACTAGCTAAGAAGCAATGTACCATTGTAATCCCGATAACATTACAAATAAATCAATACTCGTTTCATTATTGTTCTCCAAAATTTGTAGGTGGCCGAAAGCTCTAACATAAAAAATCGTCTCCTTTAAAGTAGAAAACTTGATTTTACAACTATAATTTTTATATAAAACAGTATTATGGCCTCTCTGGTTTCTAAATCAGTCAATAAAAAATGCTATCTATATACAGTTTAGTAACTTACAAAATATTTAATTAAAATGATTAATAACTATTTTCACAGCTTTATACAATTATGAGAAATAAATCTTATAAGAGATTACCTATTACTAATCTAAAGTTTATGCACTATCATAAATAATATATAAAACAAAATATGTACATATTATCTACATACTAGGTACAATATACAAAATAATATATATAAATTTACAAGCATAAATCAAAATAAAAATACAATATTCTTGTGACTAGTGACAAAATATGAGATCAAACTATATCTACAGTCTTGTACAATAATTACAAATAAACATTATAAGAGATTACTCTTTTTTAAATTTAAAATCTTAAATCAACATCTTATATAAAATTGGGGCTTTATTTACAGTCAATATTATTATAGTATATTATGGTACATCACTTTGCTGGCTAGCTAATGAGCTGTATAAGCCGTTGCACCGTGTAATCATCTAGCATACCCACATCGAAGACAAATTCACTATCACATATTGTATAATATTCTGAATCCCTCACTATATTGACTATTTCGTCGACTTTTTCGTTGTTTTCCATCATTTCAACGATGCGTCTTCCTAAATTAACCAGATCCGCCATGTGATTGGGAGAGAAATTCTCAAGTTCCAGATAGGCCGGTTGGCAATGTTTTTTTTCTGCGGAAATAGAGCCGCTACTTTCATCATGCTCTAGAGAAACTACACCGCTTTCTGAAGTTTCAGGTGAATTTGTTTTTGATAATTTCCTTTCAACTTCAACTTTGGAATTTGATTTAATATTTATCATTTTAGCTGGACTAGCAACACGCTTCTTTTTACGTATATCTGATGAAGGGGGGATTCTCTCATTGGATCGTTGTCTTTTTGTTGATTTTTTCCTAGACTTTTCTTGTTGGTGCTCACGTTTATGTACCGTTTCTGAACCGGATGTTCCATTCTCAATATTATTTTTAGGCTCCGTAGATATCGTTGGTGGTATTTGAGTAGTAGCTTCAAATAACTTTACAAAACTCTTCGACGTATCCTGGTGCGCTGTTGACTTGTTTTTCTTATTAATTATTGATGACAGCATGGCCCTACTAAAAGGTAACTTATTTTGTTGATTTGGCTTGCTATGATAATTAATTTTGTTCGTTGTTCGTACTGTGCGTTCATTACGCACCGTACCATTAAATTTTGGTGAAACTACATCATTTTCTAAAGTTTCAGATAATTTCTTTTTAACATCAACTTTGAAATTTGATGGACTACTTTTAATTTTAGCTGGGCTAGCAACACGCCTCTTTTTACGAACATCTGATGAGGGAGGGATTCTCTCATTTGATCGTTGTCTTTTAATTGATTTCTTCTTGGACTTTTCTTGTTTATGTATCGTTTTTGAACTGGAAGTTCCCGTCTCAATATTAGTTTTAGGCTGCGGAGATTTCGTTGGTGGTATTTGAATAGTAGCGCCAAATAACTTTTCAAAACTCATCGACGTATCCTGGTGCGCTGTTGGCTTGTTTTTCTTTTTATTGTTGTTTGATGGCAGTCTGGGATAACTAACAGGTAACTTATTTTGTTGAGTTGAGTTACTATAATAATTAATTTCGTTCGTCACTGGTATACCACCACCCATGAGTAGTTTTTTTCTGAACTCCGCATTCGGATTGCGAAAAATGTAACGGTCTTTCAGTATTCCATAATCTTGCAGTGTAAAGTCATAAGAGAACTGTATCTGCTTAGGCGACCCTTTATTTTTTAAATAAATGTCGATAGGTAATGTGAATCCCCCATATCCAGATTCCTTGATGGAAAACGGTGGCTTCTTGATAACTGTAAAATAAAAAAAATAATTAGCACATATTCAAGTGGCTTCACCCTCGTTTGACAAAAAAACGTACCTATGACAAAACATCATTTTACAAACAAAGTTTGAAAAACTAATCATTTGACAATCTTTCATTTCGCAAACATATTACTTTGTAAAGAACCATTTGACACAATACAGGTTTCGCAAATGTAGTACTTAAAACCATTTCAATTGTTAAAATTTTATTTTAAAAATGTTCATTTGACTAAATAAAGTTTTGCATGGTTATAAAAAAAAAATACGAAGGCTAATGCGCGTGCTTCGCTCCGCTCCGCTCCCGCATTAGCCTTCTAACCTAATCTATCCAAGTCGGAATGGGCAGTTTTCTCAACAAATCTATCAATAACTGTCTGTTTGTCAACTAACATGATTTTAAGATAATAATATATCAATATCAATTTATCAAAATAATGATGCCATATTTAATGAAATTTTAAAAAATTAAATTTTTTGTCTATTGAGTAGTTTATTAAACAATTATTAGTTTGTAAAATGATAAATTTATGAATTATAATTTTGTCAAACGTTGTTTTCCAAATGAAAATTTATCATTTGTTTTTTGTCAAATGATAGGACACCATTCAAGGGACATAGTTCACCAGTAATAAAATCAAAAGAAGACAGGATTTAGTACATAACAATAATTACCTCTCCTTGGATTTTTAAAAGTAGCGTGTAAATTAAACACTACTTTTTCAATAAAGTGGCTAATGTCAACACCGTCCGGACCGCGAACATATATTTCCCAATCATGGGTAAATCCCTCCGGTGTTGGTTCGACCCTCGCCGATGCCACATGTCCTATATGGAAATTGACTTTGACAGCAGAATTCATTTTCAATCTGTAACAGAAATATAACAATTTTGTAAAACATAATTATAATTATTTATCGAAGGACTAATGTACACAAAATCCAAGTGCTTCTCTGTCACACACGCCCAGTTTCCGAAAGGCTGATCAACGTCAAATCAACTAATCGGCTGTCAAACCTCTTGTCAAGTAGCAATTGGGTTGCTAGAATCATGGTTAAATAGTTTAATTTGATCATCGTGTCGGTTAAAATAGCTGATTAACCAACACGATGATCAAATTATACTATTTAACCATGCTTTTAGCAACCCAATTGCTTAACCCTTTCGAAAACTGGGTGTAAGTGGTATATAAAATAGTCTGAAAGATTCAGCCCGAGAGGCCATGTTTCGATGACTTCTAACAAATCAGTAAATATGTAAATTAAGTTATTTTTCAACTCTAACTAGGAGTAGAAAATAATATACCTGTATGAAGTGACTAGCGCGTAGCGTTAGAAGAAAAAGCTTGTTTTTAAAAGATTTTTTTAATAATAATTTTTATTTTTAATAGGTACCTATTCAAAAACCTATTCACTTTTGACTAAAAAAATTGAACCTTTCCTTACTATGGCACTAAAAATATTCTTACCGTGTAAATCAAACTGCAGTTGGAGCAACACAAAAATCACAAATTGTTTGGTATATCGAAGACTAAAAACGTGATACACGTAAATAAAATGCACAAAACACTTCCGATCGCACGACAAGCACAACTACGAATGCAGTTGAATGCATCAGTCGCTAGAAACACTATTGTAAGTGTGCAAGTGAGACAGAAAATTAAACAATATTATGTCTCACTCGCACACTTACAAAAGTGCAAAATGCAGTGCATCTCTTTCTAATTAAAATACTAAATTTTGCTTTCAGTCTCATTAGTAAAAGTATGTTTCACATATTTTTCCAACTTAAAACAAATAAAAAGAAACATAATGAAAAATGAAAATTGGATCCCCTGGACTGGCTAGCGACCATCGGTTGGTCGCATACAAAATTTCCCCAACTGACAAGTGGCCAAATTTGGTCGATCGCGGTCGATCCCGCTTGGTAGCAAATATTTACCATTTCGCACCTATTTTAATGTGTACGGAAAATAACAGACTGGCAAGCAAGCCAATAATAAAATTTCATTTCACGTGGGATCTTTTTAAACTGTGGCTAGAGATCGCAAGGCGCGAAAATTGTGACTTCTAAATGGCCTTGAAATATAAAATTGTTATGGAAACATGTCGTGTAGTTGTGATTAGTTTTTGTTACTAACAATTTAGCTGTAACATAATACAAAAACTCTAAATAAAACTGTTTTAATATGTACAGTCAGAGATTGATAAAGTAATTTTGCATGAAGTTGGCATTCTTTTTACATTTTATGTTGATCTTTGCTAAAGTTTAATTAAAAGCTTTGCAAATAATAAACATATTTTATTCATTAACCTGATATTAATTTATAAATGAAACACAAAAAGTGTTATTGCAAGATCGTAGGATTCGAACCATCAACCTTTACATTTTCCATAAACCTCATGCCGAACCGAACGCCTTGGTTAATTTATAAGGAAAGGAAGAGTACAAAATCAAATCCTGGGATCCAACGTACAAACTTTTGATACAACCAGATGATGATAATGATATAATATATTTAGGTACGTAATACGTTTAGACTGACGTGCAAGTCACTGCTGAATCTTTGCAAAATTTTTCGAAATTTAGATTAGATATCCGACAACAAATAGGGCAAGTGACACCATTGCGCACGGCCCGCAAAGAAGTTAGCACATTTAGCCATACGGCCGTGTGGCTACCCAGAAGGCGCAGTACCGGGTGTAACTCATCACTCAAAAACTAAATTTGGAGCACATATTATAAAAAACTTGCTAGATAAATAATTATGTGCTCCAAATTTCATAAACGCATCTCAAATAATTATTTAAATATCCAAATCTCGATATTATTTATCAATGGATCAAAACTCTAACCAAGTACCAGATATAGAAAAGAACTATTTTTATACTTCTGATCAAGGTATAATTTTAGTATTCTCTGGCAGTACGGACTTCTTAGAAATTACAGATTGAAAATAATAGAACACTTTGCAACTAATAACGAAGAAAGGACCAAATTAGATAACAGGAGATTATAGTGCAAACAGTGCTATTGTCACTAAAATAGCAATAATCACTTATTGAAATAGCATCGTGTGGGGTACGAACTATGTACTTGGAAATTGACAAACTTTAAACAATAAAATTATCCTGTTATCTGACTAGGTCCTTCCTTCGTTCTCAGTTGCAATTGTTTTATTATTTCAAATCTACAAAATCATGACAAAAAATATTTTTTCTAAAAGATAAAGAAAAAAGTTACAGCGAGTTTTGCGCCAAACATACCTGAATTATCGCTCATAATATTAAGAGTAAACACTATTCAGAGTTAAAGAAGCTCGGGTCAATCTGATAATGAAAGGAATAGACTTATCGAAGTACAGTTCCTTGGCGGTACGGACTTCTTAGAAGTTGCAGATGGAAAATAATAGAACATTTACAACTGATAACGAAGAAAAGAATAAGTCAGATAACAGGTGATTATAGTGCAAACAGTGCTATTTTCACTAACACACCTATAACAAACAAACAATAAGCAACTTGGAAAGTTACAAATTTGAAACAATGGAATCCATAAATCACTTTCTTAGTATTTATTGCACAAGAAGCTATTTCAATAGGCGTGTTAACGATAATGACTATTATTTCCTGTTATCTGACTAGGGTTTTCCTTCGTTATCAGTTGCAATTATTGTTTTATTATTTTAAATTTACAATTTCTAAGAAGTCCGTACCGCCAAAGAAGGTAGAATTGTTTACCCAGTGTCTTAAATGTAGATTTCACGTTCAGTGCTAAAGGCAGGAAAGGTTTACATTTCTTAACCAAAAGTAAAAAAGGTTTGTGTTTTTTTTTTGTGCTCACTAATTACTTAAAGTTCAACTACAAGGTGGGTAACCAATAACCAAAGTCACTAATTATAAGCGACGCTTGATCCTTCAGATAAATTATTTTCAATATTGTTTTTAATTATTTAAAAAAATCAATGAAATTAATTATTGTACACTGTACAGTACATACAAAAAATATCATATGGTTTTTCAGACTGTTTCCTTGTAACTTTCTCCTATGAGTTCGAATGTCTAGCGGCCTATTGTATGACAAAACATTTTTGCTCCCCCGATTTCTTTTCTTTCACTATAATTTAATAAATACGGAATATGATTTTTGATAAAAAGAAAACTTACTCCGTGTTGAGGATTCATTGATAATTCTAAAAGAATTGCAATATTGAACCTGAAATTACCACCCAGTAATTAAATGTGGTCAATCGCAGAAATCTACTCCCCGACTTAACAGTCTAGTGAGGCTAATATTGACATCGACTCCTACTCGAAATTTAATATTATACACCTAATATTGATGGGTGACTTCAATGCTAGAACAAGAAACAGAGGAGATAGTATGGGGTCCTTACTGTAGGGAAAAGGACAAGGACTGAAGAAATAATGCTCATGTAACTGGCATATGAACACAAATTCGAAATACTTAACAGTGTATGTAAAAATCGAGTAACCGACAGGTGGACATGGAACTTTGCCGATGACTGCGTAAAGAATGAAATAGACTACATTCTTACCAAGAATACTTAGTACTTTTTTGGCATTTTTATTAATAAGCGTCCATAGACCTCCTTCTGGAGACTACCTTTTGTTTGAGTCTATAAGAAAAATTAAAAAATATAATGTAAAATGTAAAAAGACGGTTGTTGTATGTAGCGATTTTAATATTGTATCTTTTTTGTGAACCAACTCGCATCACATCCACAACAGCGACATGCTTGTATATTTTTTTTTTTTGACAGCTATGTATAAGATAAATCTATAATTAATTTTATAAAGTCAGATCATACAGATCAGTTAGCTAGATTTGAGCAGAGTAATCAAATACGAATTTAATAATATTTTCACTAAAAAAGCGATAAACGCTAATCGACTCAAAATTAAAATTTTGTGATTGGGCTATGCATGGAATCTATGCATCTACAAATCAGTCAGAAGTAATTGAACAAATTAAAAGGTTTCTATATTGTGGAAAATTTCAATTCAATATTGTGGAAAAGTACAAGTGTGTTATCAATAATGTATAAGAATAACTTCCACCAAGTGCCATCAATCAACAGTATAAATAGTGTAAATTAAAAGGTACCTACTCAAAACTGTTGAAGAAAGTCTGTTCAATAGCAAAATCTAATAATATTCGGGCTAAAATAGAAAAATCGTAGCCGATTCTCTTCATAAATTTAGTGTTAACTTTAATTTGCAGTACATTAACTCATCCACCATACCTAAAACTCTTACCCAATTGAATACGAAAAAGACTGAGAATCTTTAAAGCATTTCAACTACTATAATAAAATATCAGTAATGAGCGGCCATTACCGATTTTATTATAGCAGTTGACATGCCCCAAAGATGGCGCCTTATTTAACCGTTCATGTTCAATAAATGTACAGATAGAATGATATAAAATAATTTCCTACTCGTAAGGCTTGGTCAAACCAACGCGATCAGCTTGCGTCCGGTGGCGGTGGCGTGCGCGGTGGCGACCAATCGCAGGCCGCGGCGTTGGCCTGCGATTGGCCGGCAACTGATCGCCACCGCGCACGCCACCGCGGACGCGAGCTGAACGCGTTGGTTTGGCCTTGCCTTTATGAAGTACAGTAAAATCATTCCATTATTCTAAGCAGGGGACAAATTTTCGATACATCTCTATACTCCCCAGCCCACAGTAAAAATTTGTAAAAAGTTATATGAGTAATTAATTAACTGCTTTCACATTTTACATACAATAAGTTACTTCATGATAAACAGTTTGGCTTCACTAAAGGCATAAACACGGCGAATGCAGGTGTTGCACTCGTTATACATAATATTTAAGTTTGGGAGAAGAAGCAGGATGCCATTGGTATTTTTTGTGATCTAATAAAAAGTTTGATCTTGAGACTTTGTTATTAAAATTAGGTTATTATGGTGTTTCGAACAGTTCACATAGCTTACTTAAGTCTTACCTCGGCGGGAGAGTACAAAAAGTCAACATTAATGGCACCGACTCTTCTGGCACTCCATTAGTCATGGGAGTACCTCAAGGCTCGATAGTAGGACCCTTTTTTTCCCTAGCACCTTTCCGTTGCCACGACGTGTAAGCCTATTCTTTTTCTCCATGATATAAGTCTATCTAGGCTGCCTATTTTAAGAAAATTATCCACCCAGGGTTCATTGCAGCTCTTTAAATATAGATATCTATAGTACGTTGTCTTAAATTAAATTATATAAATAATCACGCTTTCATTCTTATCCTCTAGTACCATACAAGTTCTCGCATTTATCCCTCTCGTACTTTCATGCCATGCCTTTCATACTTGTGGGATTGGGTATGGGATTTTCTCTTTTTGTGCTTTCTTTATTTTTATAAATGTACACAACCTTATTATACACTTATTTTTTATCTTACTTACTACCATCGTATTTACTAATTTACAAGTAATTGATCATATCTAACGTTTTTCATAAATACTATTACATAAAATCTGCTGCGAGATATCGTACGATATAATTATACATATTAATTAAGGCACTCCTCCACTGCGTCACAATTAATTTCATTCAGTTGCAAAAACCACCTCTATCTCCACTGTATACCATTTCCTTCAGTTTTTCAGCTTCAGGCGATGGTATATAATGTAGCACCCTTCTTCGCCTCACGATCTAGATAATCTGCGAGCGCATGTGTTAATGATAATATAAGTTTAAATATTATTTCAACAATGATACACATTGACGAATGCAAACGGCTGTCACTTAATAACGAATCTATATTAATAAAATTACTTTGATTGGTGCTCACAGACAATCTAAACTCGCTACACTTTTGCCACTGCTCGAATTGGTATTTATTTGTCTCTTCAATTCGAGTTATATCTCAAACTGTATCCTCAAATGGTACAGGAGGTAAATAATTGAATGATGTATAATAATGCGATGCTGCGTAAATCGAGAGAAACAAAACATTTTTCATAAAGGCATTCTATACAAATAATACGGAACGAATAAGCACTTGACTCTAAAAGGAATGCACACACATAAAAACAAATAAAGCCATATAATGGTATTGACTATACTTGACTCGTTTAAATTTAAAGTAGAAAACTTGATTTTACAACTATAATTTTTATATAAAACAGTATTATGGCCTCTCTGGTTTCTAAATCAGTCAATAAAAAATGCTATCTATATACAGTTTAGTAACTTACAAAATATTTAATTAAAATGATTAATAACTATTTTCACAGCTTTATACAATTATGAGAAATAAATCTTATAAGAGATTACCTATTACTAATCTAAAGTTTATGCACTATCATAAATAATATATAAAACAAAATATGTACATATTATCTACATACTAGGTACAATATACAAAATAATATATATAAATTTACAAGCATAAATCAAAATAAAAATACAATATTCTTGTGACTAGTGACAAAATATGAGATCAAACTATATCTACAGTCTTGTACAATAATTACAAATAAACATTATAAGAGATTACTCTTTTTTAAATTTAAAATCTTAAATCAACATCTTATATAAAATTGGGGCTTTATTTACAGTCAATATTATTATAGTATAATATGGTACATCACTTTGCTGGCTAGCTAATGAGCTGTATAAGCCGTTGCACCGTGTAATCATCTAGCATACCCACATCGAAGACAAATTCACTATCACATATTGTATAATATTCTGAATCCCTCACTATATTGACTATTTCGTCGACTTTTTCGTTGTTTTCCATCATTTCAACGATGCGTCTTCCTAAATTAACCAGATCCGCCATGTGATTGGGAGAGAAATTCTCAAGTTCCAGATAGGCCGGTTGGTAATGTTTTTTTTCTGCGGAAATAGAGCCGCTACTTTCATCATGCTCTAGAGAAACTACACCGCTTTCTGAAGTTTCAGGTGAATTTGTTTTTGATAATTTCCTTTCAACTTCAACTTTGGAATTTGATTTAATATTTATCATTTTAGCTGGACTAGCAACACGCTTCTTTTTACGTATATCTGATGAAGGGGGGATTCTCTCATTGGATCGTTGTCTTTTTGTTGATTTTTTCCTAGACTTTTCTTGTTGGTGCTCACGTTTATGTACCGTTTCTGAACCGGATGTTCCATTCTCAATATTATTTTTAGGCTCCGTAGATATCGTTGGTGGTATTTGAGTAGTAGCTTCAAATAACTTTACAAAACTCTTCGACGTATCCTGGTGCGCTGTTGACTTGTTTTTCTTATTAATTATTGATGACAGCATGGCCCTACTAAAAGGTAACTTATTTTGTTGATTTGGCTTGCTATGATAATTAATTTTGTTCGTTGTTCGTACTGTGCGTTCATTACGCACCGTACCATTAAATTTTGGTGAAACTACATCATTTTCTAAAGTTTCAGATAATTTCTTTTTAACATCAACTTTGAAATTTGATGGACTACTTTTAATTTTAGCTGGGCTAGCAACACGCCTCTTTTTACGAACATCTGATGAGGGAGGGATTCTCTCATTTGATCGTTGTCTTTTAATTGATTTCTTCTTGGACTTTTCTTGTTTATGTATCGTTTTTGAACTGGAAGTTCCCGTCTCAATATTAGTTTTAGGCTGCGGAGATTTCGTTGGTGGTATTTGAATAGTAGCGCCAAATAACTTTTCAAAACTCATCGACGTATCCTGGTGCGCTGTTGGCTTGTTTTTCTTTTTATTGTTGTTTGATGGCAGTCTGGGATAACTAACAGGTAACTTATTTTGTTGAGTTGAGTTACTATAATAATTAATTTCGTTCGTCACTGGTATACCACCACCCATGAGTAGTTTTTTTCTGAACTCCGCATTCGGATTGCGAAAAATGTAACGGTCTTTCAGTATTCCATAATCTTGCAGTGTAAAGTCATAAGAGAACTGTATCTGCTTAGGCGACCCTTTATTTTTTAAATAAATGTCGATAGGTAATGTGAATCCCCCATATCCAGATTCCTTGATGGAAAACGGTGGCTTCTTGATAACTGTAAAATAAAAAAAATAATTAGCACATATTCAAGTGGCTTCACCCTCGTTTGACAAAAAAACGTACCTATGACAAAACATCATTTTACAAACAAAGTTTGAAAAACTAATCATTTGACAATCTTTCATTTCGCAAACATATTACTTTGTAAAGAACCATTTGACACAATACAGGTTTCGCAAATGTAGTACTTAAAACCATTTCAATTGTTAAAATTTTATTTTAAAAATGTTCATTTGACTAAATAAAGTTTTGCATGGTTATAAAAAAAAAATACGAAGGCTAATGCGCGTGCTTCGCTCCGCTCCGCTCCCGCATTAGCCTTCTAACCTAATCTATCCAAGTCGGAATGGGCAGTTTTCTCAACAAATCTATCAATAACTGTCTGTTTGTCAACTAACATGATTTTAAGATAATAATATATCAATATCAATTTATCAAAATAATGATGCCATATTTAATGAAATTTTAAAAAATTAAATTTTTTGTCTATTGAGTAGTTTATTAAACAATTATTAGTTTGTAAAATGATAAATTTATGAATTATAATTTTGTCAAACGTTGTTTTCCAAATGAAAATTTATCATTTGTTTTTTGTCAAATGATAGGACACCATTCAAGGGACATAGTTCACCAGTAATAAAATCAAAAGAAGACAGGATTTAGTACATAACAATAATTACCTCTCCTTGGATTTTTAAAAGTAGCGTGTAAATTAAACACTACTTTTTCAATAAAGTGGCTAATGTCAACACCGTCCGGACCGCGAACATATATTTCCCAATCATGGGTAAATCCCTCCGGTGTTGGTTCGACCCTCGCCGATGCCACATGTCCTATATGGAAATTGACTTTGACAGCAGAATTCATTTTCAATCTGTAACAGAAATATAACAATTTTGTAAAACATAATTATAATTATTTATCGAAGGACTAATGTACACAAAATCCAAGTGCTTCTCTGTCACACACGCCCAGTTTCCGAAAGGCTGATCAACGTCAAATCAACTAATCGGCTGTCAAACCTCTTGTCAAGTAGCAATTGGGTTGCTAGAATCATGGTTAAATAGTTTAATTTGATCATCGTGTCGGTTAAAATAGCTGATTAACCAACACGATGATCAAATTATACTATTTAACCATGCTTTTAGCAACCCAATTGCTTAACCCTTTCGGAAACTGGGTGTAAGTGGTATATAAAATAGTCTGAAAGATTCAGCCCGAGAGGCCATGTTTCGATGACTTCTAACAAATCAGTAAATATGTAAATTAAGTTATTTTTCAACTCTAACTAGGAGTAGAAAATAATATACCTGTATGAAGTGACTAGCGCGTAGCGTTAGAAGAAAAAGCTTGTTTTTAAAAGATTTTTTTAATAATAATTTTTATTTTTAATAGGTACCTATTCAAAAACCTATTCACTTTTGACTAAAAAAATTGAACCTTTCCTTACTATGGCACTAAAAATATTCTTACCGTGTAAATCAAACTGCAGTTGGAGCAACACAAAAATCACAAATTGTTTGGTATATCGAAGACTAAAAACGTGATACACGTAAATAAAATGCACAAAACACTTCCGATCGCACGACAAGCACAACTACGAATGCAGTTGAATGCATCAGTCGCTAGAAACACTATTGTAAGTGTGCAAGTGAGACAGAAAATTAAACAATATTATGTCTCACTCGCACACTTACAAAAGTGCAAAATGCAGTGCATCTCTTTCTAATTAAAATACTAAATTTTGCTTTCAGTCTCATTAGTAAAAGTATGTTTCACATATTTTTCCAACTTAAAACAAATAAAAAGAAACATAATGAAAAATGAAAATTGGATCCCCTGGACTGGCTAGCGACCATCGGTTGGTCGCATACAAAATTTCCCCAACTGACAAGTGGCCAAATTTGGTCGATCGCGGTCGATCCCGCTTGGTAGCAAATATTTACCATTTACTTATATCTAACTTGGTCGCACCTATTTTAATGTGTACGGAAAATAACAGACTGGCAAGCAAGCCAATAATAAAATTTCATTTCACGTGGGATCTTTTTAAACTGTGGCTAGAGATCGCAAGGCGCGAAAATTGTGACTTCTAAATGGCCTTGAAATATAAAATTGTTATGGAAACATGTCGTGTAGTTGTGATTAGTTTTTGTTACTAACAATTTAACTGTAATATAATACAAAAACTCTAAATAAAACTGTTTTAATATGTACAGTCAGAGATTGATAAAGTAATTTTGCATGAAGTTGGCATTCTTTTTACATTTTATGTTGATCTTTGCTAAAGTTTAATTAAAAGCTTTGCAAATAATAAACATATTTTATTCATTAACCTGATATTAATTTATAAATGAAACACAAAAAGTGTTATTGCAAGATCGTAGGATTCGAACCATCAACCTTTACATTTTCCATAAACCTCATGCCGAACCGAACGCCTTGGTTAATTTATAAGGAAAGGAAGAGTAGAAAATCAAATCCTGGGATCCAACGTACAAACTTTTGATACAACCAGATGATGATAATGATATAATATATTTAGGTACGTAATACGTTTAGACTGACGTGCAAGTCACTGCTGAATCTTTGCAAAATTTTTCGAAATTTAGATTAGATATCCGACAGCAAATAGGGCAAGTGACACCATTGCGCACGGCCCGCAAAGAAGTTAGCACATTTAGCCATACGGCCGTGTGGCTACCCAGAAGGCGCAGTACCGGGTGTAACTCATCACTCAAAAACTAAATTTGGAGCACATATTATAAAAAACTTGCTAGATAAATAATTATGTGCTCCAAATTTCATAAACGCATCTCAAATAATTATTTAAATATCCCAATCTCGATATTATTTATCAATGGATCAAAACTCTAACCAAGTACCAGATATAGAAAAGAACTATTTTTATACTTCTGATCAAGGTATAATTTTAGTATTCTCTGGCAGTACGGACTTCTTAGAAATTACAGATTGAAAATAATAGAACACTTTGCAACTAATAACGAAGAAAGGACCAAATTAGATAACAGGAGATTATAGTGCAAACAGTGCTATTGTCACTAAAATAGCAATAATCACTTATTGAAATAGCATCGTGTGGGGTACGAACTATGTACTTGGAAATTGACAAACTTTAAACAATAAAATTATCCTGTTATCTGACTAGGTCCTTCCTTCGTTCTCAGTTGCAATTGTTTTATTATTTCAAATCTACAAAATCATGACAAAAATATTTTTTCTAAAAGATAAAGAAAAAAGTTACAGCGAGTTTTGCGCCAAACATACCTGAATTATCGCTCATAATATTAAGAGTAAACACTATTCAGAGTTAAAGAAGCTCGGGTCAATCTGATAATGAAAGGAATAGACTTATCGAAGTACAGTTCCTTGGCGGTACGGACTTCTTAGAAGTTGCAGATGGAAAATAATAGAACATTTACAACTGATAACGAAGAAAAGAATAAGTCAGATAACAGGTGATTATAGTGCAAACAGTGCTATTGTCACTAACACACCTATAACAAACAAACAATAAGCAACTTGGAAAGTTACAAATTTGAAACAATGGAATCCATAAATCACTTTCTTAGTATTTATTGCACAAGAAGCTATTTCAATAGGCGTGTTAACGATAATGACTATTATTTCCTGTTATCTGACTAGGGTTTTCCTTCGTTATCAGTTGCAATTATTGTTTTATTATTTTAAATTTACAATTTCTAAGAAGTCCGTACCGCCAAAGAAGGTAGAATTGTTTACCCAGTGTCTTAAATGTAGATTTCACGTTCAGTGCTAAAGGCAGGAAAGGTTTACATTTCTTAACCAAAAGTAAAAAAGGTTTGTGTTTTTTTTTTGTGCTCACTAATTACTTAAAGTTCAACTACAAGGTGGGTAACCAATAACCAAAGTCACTAATTATAAGCGACGCTTGATCCTTCAGATAAATTATTTTCAATATTGTTTTTAATTATTTAAAAAAATCAATGAAATTAATTATTGTACACTGTACAGTACATACAAAAAATATCATATGGTTTTTCAGACTGTTTCCTTGTAACTTTCTCCTATGAGTTCGAATGTCTAGCGGCCTATTGTATGACAAAACATTTTTGCTCCCCCGATTTCTTTTCTTTCACTATAATTTAATAAATACGGAATATGATTTTTGATAAAAAGAAAACTTACTCCGTGTTGAGGATTCATTGATAATTCTAAAAGAATTGCAATATTGAACCTGAAATTACCACCCAGTAATTAAATGTGGTCAATCGCAGAAATCTACTCCCCGACTTAACAGTCTAGTGAGGCTAATATTGACATCGACTCCTACTCGAAATTTAATATTATACACCTAATATTGATGGGTGACTTCAATGCTAGAACAAGAAACAGAGGAGATAGTATGGGGTCCTTACTGTAGGGAAAAGGACAAGGACTGAAGAAATAATGCTCATGTAACTGGCATATGAACACAAATTCGAAATACTTAACAGTGTATGTAAAAATCGAGTAACCGACAGGTGGACATGGAACTTTGCCGATGACTGCGTAAAGAATGAAATAGACTACATTCTTACCAAGAATACTTAGTACTTTTTTGGCATTTTTATTAATAAGCGTCCATAGACCTCCTTCTGGAGACTACCTTTTGTTTGAGTCTATAAGAAAAATTAAAAAATATAATGTAAAATGTAAAAAGACGGTTGTTGTATGTAGCGATTTTAATATTGTATCTTTTTTGTGAACCAACTCGCATCACATCCACAACAGCGACATGCTTGTATATTTTTTTTTTTTTGACAGCTATGTATAAGATAAATCTATAATTAATTTTATAAAGTCAGATCATACAGATCAGTTAGCTAGATTTGAGCAGAGTAATCAAATACGAATTTAATAACATTTTCACTAAAAAAGCGATAAACGCTAATCGACTCAAAATTAAAATTTTGTGATTGGGCTATGCATGGAATCTATGCATCTACAAATCAGTCAGAAGTAATTGAACAAATTAAAAGGTACCTACTCAAAACTGTTGAAGAAAGTCTGTTCAATAGCAAAATCTAATTATATTCGGGCTAAAATAGAAAAATCGTAGCCGATTCTCTTCATAAATTTAGTGTTAACTTTGATTTGCAGTACATTAACTCATCCACCATACCTAAAACTTTTACCCAATTGAATACGAAAAAGACTGAGAATCTTTAAAGCATTTCAACTACTATAATAAAATATCAGTAATGAGCGGCCATTACCGATTTTATTATAGCAGTTGACATGCCCCAAAGATGGCGCCTTATTTAACCGTTCATGTTCAATAAATGTATAGATAGAATGATATAAAATAATTTCCTACTCGTAAGGCTTGGTCAAACCAACGCGATCAGCTTGCGTCCGGTGGCGGTGGCGTGCGCGGTGGCGACCAATCGCAGGCCGCGGCGTTGGCCTGCGATTGGCCGGCAACTGATCGCCACCGCGCACGCCACCGCGGACGCGAGCTGAACGCGTTGGTTTGGCCTTGCCTTTATGAAGTACAGTAAAATCATTCCATTATTCTAAGCAGGGGACAAATTTTCGATACATCTCTATACTCCCCAGCCCACAGTAAAAATTTGTAAAAAGTTATATGAGTAATTAATTAACTGCTTTCACATTTTACATACAATAAGTTACTTCATGATAAACAGTTTGGCTTCACTAAAGGCATAAACACGGCGAATGCAGGTGTTGCACTCGTTATACATAATATTTTATGTTTGGGAGAAGAAGCAGGATGCCATTGGTATTTTTTGTGATCTAATAAAAAGTTTGATCTTGAGACTTTGTTATTAAAATTAGGTTATTATGGTGTTTCGAACAGTTCACATAGCTTACTTAAGTCTTACCTCGGCGGGAGAGTACAAAAAGTCAACATTAATGGCACCGACTCTTCTGGCACTCCATTAGTCATGGGAGTACCTCAAGGCTCGATAGTAGGACCCTTTTTTTCCCTAGCACCTTTCCGTTGCCACGACGTGTAAGCCTATTCTTTTTCTCCATGATATAAGTCTATCTAGGCTGCCTATTTTAAGAAAATTATCCACCCAGGGTTCATTGCAGCTCTTTAAATATAGATATCTATAGTACGTTGTCTTAAATTAAATTATATAAATAATCACGCTTTCATTCTTATCCTCTAGTACCATACAAGTTCTCGCATTTATCCCTCTCGTACTTTCATGCCATGCCTTTCATACTTGTGGGATTGGGTATGGGATTTTCTCTTTTTGTGCTTTCTTTATTTTTATAAATGTACACAACCTTATTATACACTTATTTTTTATCTTACTTACTACCATCGTATTTACTAATTTACAAGTAATTGATCATATCTAACGTTTTTCATAAATACTATTACATAAAATCTGCTGCGAGATATCGTACGATATAATTATTATACATATTAATTAACGCACTCCTCCACTGCGTCACAATTAATTTCATTCAGTTGCAAAAACCACCTCTATCTCCACTGTATACCATTTCCTTCAGTTTTTCAGCTTCAGGCGATGGTATATAATGTAGCACCCTTCTTCGCCTCACGATCTAGATAATCTGCGAGCGCATGTGTTAATGATAATATAAGATTAAATATTATTTCAACAATGATACACATTGACGAATCCAAACGGCTGTCACTTAATAACGAATCTATATTAATAAAATTACTTTGATTGGCGCTCACAGACAATCTAAACTCGCTACACTTTTGCCACTGCTCGAATTGGTATTTATTTGTCTCTTCAATTCGAGTTATATCTCAAACTGTATCCTCAAATGGTACAGGAGGTAAATAATTGAATGATGTATAATAATGCGATGCTGCGTAAATCGAGAGAAACAAAACATTTTTCATAAAGGCATTCTATACAAATAATACGGAACGAATAAGCACTTGACTCTAAAAGGAATGCACACACATAAAAACAAATAAAGCCATATAATGGTATTGACTATACTTGACTCGTTTAAATTTAAAGTAGAAAACTTGATTTTACAACTATAATTTTTATATAAAACAGTATTATGGCCTCTCTGGTTTCTAAATCAGTCAATAAAAAATGCTATCTATATACAGTTTAGTAACTTACAAAATATTTAATTAAAATGATTAATAACTATTTTCACAGCTTTATACAATTATGAGAAATAAATCTTATAAGAGATTACCTATTACTAATCTAAAGTTTATGCACTATCATAAATAATATATAAAACAAAATATGTACATATTATCTACATACTAGGTACAATATACAAAATAATATATATAAATTTACAAGCATAAATCAAAATAAAAATACAATATTCTTGTGACTAGTGACAAAATATGAGATCAAACTATATCTACAGTCTTGTACAATAATTACAAATAAACATTATAAGAGATTACTCTTTTTTAAATTTAAAATCTTAAATCAACATCTTATATAAAATTGGGGCTTTATTTACAGTCAATATTATTATAGTATATTATGGTACATCACTTTGCTGGCTAGCTAATGAGCTGTATAAGCCGTTGCACCGTGTAATCATCTAGCATACCCACATCGAAGACAAATTCACTATCACATATTGTATAATATTCTGAATCCCTCACTATATTGACTATTTCGTCGACTTTTTCGTTGTTTTCCATCATTTCAACGATGCGTCTTCCTAAATTAACCAGATCCGCCATGTGATTGGGAGAGAAATTCTCAAGTTCCAGATAGGCCGGTTGGTAATGTTTTTTTTCTGCGGAAATAGAGCCGCTACTTTCATCATGCTCTAGAGAAACTACACCGCTTTCTGAAGTTTCAGGTGAATTTGTTTTTGATAATTTCCTTTCAACTTCAACTTTGGAATTTGATTTAATATTTATCATTTTAGCTGGACTAGCAACACGCTTCTTTTTACGTATATCTGATGAAGGGGGGATTCTCTCATTGGATCGTTGTCTTTTTGTTGATTTTTTCCTAGACTTTTCTTGTTGGTGCTCACGTTTATGTACCGTTTCTGAACCGGATGTTCCATTCTCAATATTATTTTTAGGCTCCGTAGATATCGTTGGTGGTATTTGAGTAGTAGCTTCAAATAACTTTACAAAACTCTTCGACGTATCCTGGTGCGCTGTTGACTTGTTTTTCTTATTAATTATTGATGACAGCATGGCCCTACTAAAAGGTAACTTATTTTGTTGATTTGGCTTGCTATGATAATTAATTTTGTTCGTCGTTCGTACTGTGCGTTCATTACGCACCGTACCATTAAATTTTGGTGAAACTACATCATTTTCTAAAGTTTCAGATAATTTCTTTTTAACATCAACTTTGAAATTTGATGGACTACTTTTAATTTTAGCTGGGCTAGCAACACGCCTCTTTTTACGAACATCTGATGAGGGAGGGATTCTCTCATTTGATCGTTGTCTTTTAATTGATTTCTTCTTGGACTTTTCTTGTTTATGTATCGTTTTTGAACTGGAAGTTCCCGTCTCAATATTAGTTTTAGGCTGCGGAGATTTCGTTGGTGGTATTTGAATAGTAGCGCCAAATAACTTTTCAAAACTCATCGACGTATCCTGGTGCGCTGTTGGCTTGTTTTTCTTTTTATTGTTGTTTGATGGCAGTCTGGGATAACTAACAGGTAACTTATTTTGTTGAGTTGAGTTACTATAATAATTAATTTCGTTCGTCACTGGTATACCACCACCCATGAGTAGTTTTTTTCTGAACTCCGCATTCGGATTGCGAAAAATGTAACGGTCTTTCAGTATTCCATAATCTTGCAGTGTAAAGTCATAAGAGAACTGTATCTGCTTAGGCGACCCTTTATTTTTTAAATAAATGTCGATAGGTAATGTGAATCCCCCATATCCAGATTCCTTGATGGAAAACGGTGGCTTCTTGATAACTGTAAAATAAAAAAAATAATTAGCACATATTCAAGTGGCTTCACCCTCGTTTGACAAAAAAACGTACCTATGACAAAACATCATTTTACAAACAAAGTTTGAAAAACTAATCATTTGACAATCTTTCATTTCGCAAACATATTACTTTGTAAAGAACCATTTGACACAATACAGGTTTCGCAAATGTAGTACTTAAAACCATTTCAATTGTTAAAATTTTATTTTAAAAATGTTCATTTGACTAAATAAAGTTTTGCATGGTTATAAAAAAAAAATACGAAGGCTAATGCGCGTGCTTCGCTCCGCTCCGCTCCCGCATTAGCCTTCTAACCTAATCTATCCAAGTCGGAATGGGCAGTTTTCTCAACAAATCTATCAATAACTGTCTGTTTGTCAACTAACATGATTTTAAGATAATAATATATCAATATCAATTTATCAAAATAATGATGCCATATTTAATGAAATTTTAAAAAATTAAATTTTTTGTCTATTGAGTAGTTTATTAAACAATTATTAGTTTGTAAAATGATAAATTTATGAATTATAATTTTGTCAAACGTTGTTTTCCAAATGAAAATTTATCATTTGTTTTTTGTCAAATGATAGGACACCATTCAAGGGACATAGTTCACCAGTAATAAAATCAAAAGAAGACAGGATTTAGTACATAACAATAATTACCTCTCCTTGGATTTTTAAAAGTAGCGTGTAAATTAAACACTACTTTTTCAATAAAGTGGCTAATGTCAACACCGTCCGGACCGCGAACATATATTTCCCAATCATGGGTAAATCCCTCCGGTGTTGGTTCGACCCTCGCCGATGCCACATGTCCTATATGGAAATTGACTTTGACAGCAGAATTCATTTTCAATCTGTAACAGAAATATAACAATTTTGTAAAACATAATTATAATTATTTATCGAAGGACTAATGTACACAAAATCCAAGTGCTTCTCTGTCACACACGCCCAGTTTCCGAAAGGCTGATCAACGTCAAATCAACTAATCGGCTGTCAAACCTCTTGTCAAGAAGCAATTGGGTTGCTAGAATCATGGTTAAATAGTTTAATTTGATCATCGTGTCGGTTAAAATAGCTGATTAACCAACACGATGATCAAATTATACTATTTAACCATGCTTTTAGCAACCCAATTGCTTAACCCTTTCGGAAACTGGGTGTAAGTGGTATATAAAATAGTCTGAAAGATTCAGCCCGAGAGGCCATGTTTCGATGACTTCTAACAAATCAGTAAATATGTAAATTAAGTTATTTTTCAACTCTAACTAGGAGTAGAAAATAATATACCTGTATGAAGTGACTAGCGCGTAGCGTTAGAAGAAAAAGCTTGTTTTTAAAAGATTTTTTTAATAATAATTTTTATTTTTAATAGGTACCTATTCAAAAACCTATTCACTTTTGACTAAAAAAATTGAACCTTTCCTTACTATGGTACTAAAAATATTCTTACCGTGTAAATCAAACTGCAGTTGGAGCAACACGAAAATCACAAATTGTTTGGTATATCGAAGACTAAAAACGTGATACACGTAAATAAAATGCACAAAACACTTCCGATCGCACGACAAGCACAACTACGAATGCAGTTGAATGCATCAGTCGCTAGAAACACTATTGTAAGTGTGCAAGTGAGACAGAAAATTAAACAATATTATGTCTCACTCGCACACTTACAAAAGTGCAAAATGCAGTGCATCTCTTTCTAATTAAAATACTAAATTTTGCTTTCAGTCTCATTAGTAAAAGTATGTTTCACATATTTTTCCAACTTAAAACAAATAAAAAGAAACATAATGAAAAATGAAAATTGGATCCCCTGGACTGGCTAGCGACCATCGGTTGGTCGCATACAAAATTTCCCCAACTGACAAGTGGCCAAATTTGGTCGATCGCGGTCGATCCCGCTTGGTAGCAAATATTTACCATTTCGCACCTATTTTAATGTGTACGGAAAATAACAGACTGGCAAGCAAGCCAATAATAAAATTTCATTTCACGTGGGATCTTTTTAAACTGTGGCTAGAGATCGCAAGGCGCGAAAATTGTGACTTCTAAATGGCCTTGAAATATAAAATTGTTATGGAAACATGTCGTGTAGTTGTGATTAGTTTTTGTTACTAACAATTTAGCTGTAACATAATACAAAAACTCTAAATAAAACTGTTTTAATATGTACAGTCAGAGATTGATAAAGTAATTTTGCATGAAGTTGGCATTCTTTTTACATTTTATGTTGATCTTTGCTAAAGTTTAATTAAAAGCTTTGCAAATAATAAACATATTTTATTCATTAACCTGATATTAATTTATAAATGAAACACAAAAAGTGTTATTGCAAGATCGTAGGATTCGAACCATCAACCTTTACATTTTCCATAAACCTCATGCCGAACCGAACGCCTTGGTTAATTTATAAGGAAAGGAAGAGTAGAAAATCAAATCCTGGGATCCAACGTACAAACTTTTGATACAACCAGATGATGATAATGATATAATATATTTAGGTACGTAATACGTTTAGACTGACGTGCAAGTCACTGCTGAATCTTTGCAAAATTTTTCGAAATTTAGATTAGATATCCGACAACAAATAGGGCAAGTGACACCATTGCGCACGGCCCGCAAAGAAGTTAGCACATTTAGCCATACGGCCGTGTGGCTACCCAGAAGGCGCAGTACCGGGTGTAACTCATCACTCAAAAACTAAATTTGGAGCACATATTATAAAAAACTTGCTAGATAAATAATTATGTGCTCCAAATTTCATAAACGCATCTCAAATAATTATTTAAATATCCAAATCTCGATATTATTTATCAATGGATCAAAACTCTAACCAAGTACCAGATATAGAAAAGAACTATTTTTATACTTCTGATCAAGGTATAATTTTAGTATTCTCTGGCAGTACGGACTTCTTAGAAATTACAGATTGAAAATAATAGAACACTTTGCAACTAATAACGAAGAAAGGACCAAATTAGATAACAGGAGATTATAGTGCAAACAGTGCTATTGTCACTAAAATAGCAATAATCACTTATTGAAATAGCATCGTGTGGGGTACGAACTATGTACTTGGAAATTGACAAACTTTAAACAATAAAATTATCCTGTTATCTGACTAGGTCCTTCCTTCGTTCTCAGTTGCAATTGTTTTATTATTTCAAATCTACAAAATCATGACAAAAATATTTTTTCTAAAAGATAAAGAAAAAAGTTACAGCGAGTTTTGCGCCAAACATACCTGAATTATCGCTCATAATATTAAGAGTAAACACTATTCAGAGTTAAAGAAGCTCGGGTCAATCTGATAATGAAAGGAATAGACTTATCGAAGTACAGTTCCTTGGCGGTACGGACTTCTTAGAAGTTGCAGATGGAAAATAATAGAACATTTACAACTGATAACGAAGAAAAGAATAAGTCAGATAACAGGTGATTATAGTGCAAACAGTGCTATTGTCACTAACACACCTATAACAAACAAACAATAAGCAACTTGGAAAGTTACAAATTTGAAACAATGGAATCCATAAATCACTTTCTTAGTATTTATTGCACAAGAAGCTATTTCAATAGGCGTGTTAACGATAATGACTATTATTTCCTGTTATCTGACTAGGGTTTTCCTTCGTTATCAGTTGCAATTATTGTTTTATTATTTTAAATTTACAATTTCTAAGAAGTCCGTACCGCCAAAGAAGGTAGAATTGTTTACCCAGTGTCTTAAATGTAGATTTCACGTTCAGTGCTAAAGGCAGGAAAGGTTTACATTTCTTAACCAAAAGTAAAAAAGGTTTGTGTTTTTTTTTTGTGCTCACTAATTACTTAAAGTTCAACTACAAGGTGGGTAACCAATAACCAAAGTCACTAATTATAAGCGACGCTTGATCCTTCAGATAAATTATTTTCAATATTGTTTTTAATTATTTAAAAAAATCAATGAAATTAATTATTGTACACTGTACAGTACATACAAAAAATATCATATGGTTTTTCAGACTGTTTCCTTGTAACTTTCTCCTATGAGTTCGAATGTCTAGCGGCCTATTGTATGACAAAACATTTTTGCTCCCCCGATTTCTTTTCTTTCACTATAATTTAATAAATACGGAATATGATTTTTGATAAAAAGAAAACTTACTCCGTGTTGAGGATTCATTGATAATTCTAAAAGAATTGCAATATTGAACCTGAAATTACCACCCAGTAATTAAATGTGGTCAATCGCAGAAATCTACTCCCCGACTTAACAGTCTAGTGAGGCTAATATTGACATCGACTCCTACTCGAAATTTAATATTATACACCTAATATTGATGGGTGACTTCAATGCTAGAACAAGAAACAGAGGAGATAGTATGGGGTCCTTACTGTAGGGAAAAGGACAAGGACTGAAGAAATAATGCTCATGTAACTGGCATATGAACACAAATTCGAAATACTTAACAGTGTATGTAAAAATCGAGTAACCGACAGGTGGACATGGAACTTTGCCGATGACTGCGTAAAGAATGAAATAGACTACATTCTTACCAAGAATACTTAGTACTTTTTTGGCATTTTTATTAATAAGCGTCCATAGACCTCCTTCTGGAGACTACCTTTTGTTTGAGTCTATAAGAAAAATTAAAAAATATAATGTAAAATGTAAAAAGACGGTTGTTGTATGTAGCGATTTTAATATTGTATCTTTTTTGTGAACCAACTCGCATCACATCCACAACAGCGACATGCTTGTATATTTTTTTTTTTTTGACAGCTATGTATAAGATAAATCTATAATTAATTTTATAAAGTCAGATCATACAGATCAGTTAGCTAGATTTGAGCAGAGTAATCAAATACAAATTTAATAACATTTTCACTAAAAAAGCGATAAACGCTAATCGACTCAAAATTAAAATTTTGTGATTGGGCTATGCATGGAATCTATGCATCTACAAATCAGTCAGAAGTAATTGAACAAATTAAAAGGTACCTACTCAAAACTGTTGAAGAAAGTCTGTTCAATAGCAAAATCTAATTATATTCGGGCTAAAATAGAAAAATCGTAGCCGATTCTCTTCATAAATTTAGTGTTAACTTTGATTTGCAGTACATTAACTCATCCACCATACCTAAAACTTTTACCCAATTGAATACGAAAAAGACTGAGAATCTTTAAAGCATTTCAACTACTATAATAAAATATCAGTAATGAGCGGCCATTACCGATTTTATTATAGCAGTTGACATGCCCCAAAGATGGCGCCTTATTTAACCATTCATGTTCAATAAATGTATAGATAGAATGATATAAAATAATTTCCTACTCGTAAGGCTTGGTCAAACCAACGCGATCAGCTTGCGTCCGGTGGCGGTGGCGTGCGCGGTGGCGACCAATCGCAGGCCGCGGCGTTGGCCTGCGATTGGCCGGCAAATGATCGCCACCGCGCACGCCACCGCGGACGCGAGCTGAACGCGTTGGTTTGGCCTTGCCTTTATGAAGTACAGTAAAATCATTCCATTATTCTAAGCAGGGGACAAATTTTCGATACATCTCTATACTCCCCAGCCCACAGTAAAAATTTGTAAAAAGTTATATGAGTAATTAATTAACTGCTTTCACATTTTACATACAATAAGTTACTTCATGATAAACAGTTTGGCTTCACTAAAGGCATAAACACGGCGAATGCAGGTGTTGCACTCGTTATACATAATATTTTATGTTTGGGAGAAGAAGCAGGATGCCATTGGTATTTTTTGTGATCTAATAAAAAGTTTGATCTTGAGACTTTGTTATTAAAATTAGGTTATTATGGTGTTTCGAACAGTTCACATAGCTTACTTAAGTCTTACCTCGGCGGGAGAGTACAAAAAGTCAACATTAATGGCACCGACTCTTCTGGCACTCCATTAGTCATGGGAGTACCTCAAGGCTCGATAGTAGGACCCTTTTTTTCCCTAGCACCTTTCCGTTGCCACGACGTGTAAGCCTATTCTTTTTCTCCATGATATAAGTCTATCTAGGCTGCCTATTTTAAGAAAATTATCCACCCAGGGTTCATTGCAGCTCTTTAAATATAGATATCTATAGTACGTTGTCTTAAATTAAATTATATAAATAATCACGCTTTCATTCTTATCCTCTAGTACCATACAAGTTCTCGCATTTATCCCTCTCGTACTTTCATGCCATGCCTTTCATACTTGTGGGATTGGGTATGGGATTTTCTCTTTTTGTGCTTTCTTTATTTTTATAAATGTACACAACCTTATTATACACTTATTTTTTATCTTACTTACTACCATCGTATTTACTAATTTACAAGTAATTGATCATATCTAACGTTTTTCATAAATACTATTACATAAAATCTGCTGCGAGATATCGTACGATATAATTATACATATTAATTAAGGCACTCCTCCACTGCGTCACAATTAATTTCATTCAGTTGCAAAAACCACCTCTATCTCCACTGTATACCATTTCCTTCAGTTTTTCAGCTTCAGGCGATGGTATATAATGTAGCACCCTTCTTCGCCTCACGATCTAGATAATCTGCGAGCGCATGTGTTAATGATAATATAAGATTAAATATTATTTCAACAATGAAACACATTGACGAATGCAAACGGCTGTCACTTAATAACGAATCTATATTAATAAAATTACTTTGATTGGCGCTCACAGACAATCTAAACTCGCTACACTTTTGCCACTGCTCGAATTGGTATTTATTTGTCTCTTCAATTCGAGTTATATCTCAAACTGTATCCTCAAATGGTACAGGAGGTAAATAATTGAATGATGTATAATAATGCGATGCTGCGTAAATCGAGAGAAACAAAACATTTTTCATAAAGGCATTCTATACAAATAATACGGAACGAATAAGCACTTGACTCTAAAAGGAATGCACACACATAAAAACAAATAAAGCCATATAATGGTATTGACTATACTTGACTCGTTTAAATTTAAAGTAGAAAACTTGATTTTACAACTATAATTTTTATATAAAACAGTATTATGGCCTCTCTGGTTTCTAAATCAGTCAATAAAAAATGCTATCTATATACAGTTTAGTAACTTACAAAATATTTAATTAAAATGATTAATAACTATTTTCACAGCTTTATACAATTATGAGAAATAAATCTTATAAGAGATTACCTATTACTAATCTAAAGTTTATGCACTATCATAAATAATATATAAAACAAAATATGTACATATTATCTACATACTAGGTACAATATACAAAATAATATATATAAATTTACAAGCATAAATCAAAATAAAAATACAATATTCTTGTGACTAGTGACAAAATATGAGATCAAACTATATCTACAGTCTTGTACAATAATTACAAATAAACATTATAAGAGATTACTCTTTTTTAAATTTAAAATCTTAAATCAACATCTTATATAAAATTGGGGCTTTATTTACAGTCAATATTATTATAGTATAATATGGTACATCACTTTGCTGGCTAGCTAATGAGCTGTATAAGCCGTTGCACCGTGTAATCATCTAGCATACCCACATCGAAGACAAATTCACTATCACATATTGTATAATATTCTGAATCCCTCACTATATTGACTATTTCGTCGACTTTTTCGTTGTTTTCCATCATTTAGAATAGAATAGAATAGAAATAAACTTTATTGTACACCATACAAAAGAAAAGTATACATAAAATAAATGGCAAACATAATTAGGTAATGTACAAATGGCGGCCTTATCGCTAAAAGCAATATCTTACAGGCAACCTTTGGATGGATATGAATAATAAATAAACTAGTTTGTATATTGGGTAGTTATTGGTGTACCTAATAGCGAAGGACAGATGTACTCTCATAATGGATTACAAACACTTAAATGTAGTAGTTAGATATACCTACAAAGGAGCAAACATAAATACGATAAATAAATAATATACTATAATCATACATAATATAAATTATTCAGACATACATTACATACTATACATAATACCTATAAGTTTATTACAAATTTACACAGAAATTACATAGCGCAAACATGGAATATGAGAGCCTATAGGCCCAGGTAGTGCTCTTTCACCATCCTTTTGAAGATAGCCAGTGATTGTGCCCGCTTAATCGGTAATGGCAGTGCATTCCATAGCCGTACCGCCTGTACAGTGAAAGACTTGTCATAAAAATTCGTGGAATGCCTAGGTACTGCCAATACCAACGATTCTGACGACCTCAAGGATTTTGAATGTGTGTCATTGAGGAACACGAAACGTTCTTTTAAATAGGTGGGAGTAAAGGGATTAAAGAGGATACTATAGAGCATGGAAAGTATATGAGCATTCCGTCGAAGTCGAATAGGGAGCCACTTGAGCAAGTTGCGAAATTCTGAAACGTGATCATATTTGCGTAGACCAAATATAAATCTAATGCAAAAGTTTTGTAGGCGCTCAAGCTTATCGAGTTGCTCCTCGGTGACATCAAGATAGCTGACATCGGCATAGTCAAGTAGAGGAAGAAGAAGAGATTCTGCAAGCGCAATTTTAGTGGTAGTTGGTAGAAAGTTGCGCAGTCTGCGCATCGACCCTGCTGATGCAAACAATTTGCGACTAACTTCGCTCATTTGAGGTCTCCAAGATAGTGTGCTGTCGATCATTATTCCTAGGTTCTTAACATTTTTACTTATTTCTAGTGGAATGCCATTAAAAAAGATATCTGGCAACTGCGACCAATTCACCTGAGATATCATCCTGGAACTACCAACAACAATAACCTGTGTCTTGGAGGGGTTCACTTCCAACCCATACCGCCTGCTCCATTCACATATCCTCGCCAAATCCAAGTTAATAATATTGAAGGCTGCCGACAATTCCCGTTGAGGAGCCTGTGTATATATTTGAAGATCGTCTGCATAAAGGTGGTAGGAAGAAAGTAATGACTTAGAGATAGAATTTATGAAAATTGTGAAAAGCAAAGGAGACAGCACGCCACCCTGTGGCACACCGACAGATGTATTACGCCAAGTGGAAAAGGAATCCTCAACACGTACACGCTGTCGGCGCCCAAACAGGTAACTATGAAACCAATCAATCACTGTTGGAGATATGTTAATAGAGTGCAGTATGCCAAGCAGGATATGAAAATCTACAGTATTAAACGCATTGCTGAAATCAAGTAAGGAGAGTACTGTCAGATTTCCCTTCTCCATGCCCAGCCTGATGTCATCAGTAACCTTGATCAATGTGCTGACCGTGCTGTGCCCAGGACGGAATCCTGACTGGAAAGGATTCAAGAGGTTGTTTCTGGTGAGGTATGAACTCAATTGATTATGAACTAGGCGTTCCAGGACTTTGGAAAGAAAAGGTAGGATTGAAATGGGACGGAACTCTGAAAGGGATGAGGGATTGGATTTTTTAGGCAAAGGAATTATTTGGGCCTCTTTCCAAGCTTCCGGAAACACACTGCAAGAAAGGGAATGATTCAGCACATGACATATTATGGGTAGTATTTGTTCAAGTATGGGTTGTACCATGTTCCGACTTATACAGTCACTGCCAACTGCATTGGAGCCTATTGACATTATACACTCTTTAACACCACAAGCAGTTACTTGATTAAACAAGAACGGTGAGTAGTCGGGTGTTGGAAGCGATGAAAGATATTGTAAGGTATTGTCTTTGTGAGTCCGATCACATTTAGACGACGATGAGAAATGTTGATTAAGTAAATCAATATCAATGTTCTTGGGAATGGAATCCTGCCGTGTCCTTCCAACACCCAGTGTTCTGAGAAATTTCCAGATCTTTGCTGGGTCTCCGTTTTCAACCGAGCTATGAATATATTGGCGTTGTGCTTTTCTACACACCTTACTGCAGAGATTTCGAATTGTAACATGCACGATAACGATGCGTCTTCCTAAATTAACCAGATCCGCCATGTGATTGGGAGAGAAATTCTCAAGTTCCAGATAGGCCGGTTGGTAATGTTTTTTTTCTGCGGAAATAGAGCCGCTACTTTCATCATGCTCTAGAGAAACTACACCGCTTTCTGAAGTTTCAGGTGAATTTGTTTTTGATAATTTCCTTTCAACTTCAACTTTGGAATTTGATTTAATATTTATCATTTTAGCTGGACTAGCAACACGCTTCTTTTTACGTATATCTGATGAAGGGGGGATTCTCTCATTGGATCGTTGTCTTTTTGTTGATTTTTTCCTAGACTTTTCTTGTTGGTGCTCACGTTTATGTACCGTTTCTGAACCGGATGTTCCATTCTCAATATTATTTTTAGGCTCCGTAGATATCGTTGGTGGTATTTGAGTAGTAGCTTCAAATAACTTTACAAAACTCTTCGACGTATCCTGGTGCGCTGTTGACTTGTTTTTCTTATTAATTATTGATGACAGCATGGCCCTACTAAAAGGTAACTTATTTTGTTGATTTGGCTTGCTATGATAATTAATTTTGTTCGTCGTTCGTACTGTGCGTTCATTACGCACCGTACCATTAAATTTTGGTGAAACTACATCATTTTCTAAAGTTTCAGATAATTTCTTTTTAACATCAACTTTGAAATTTGATGGACTACTTTTAATTTTAGCTGGGCTAGCAACACGCCTCTTTTTACGAACATCTGATGAGGGAGGGATTCTCTCATTTGATTGTTGTCTTTTAATTGATTTCTTCTTGGACTTTTCTTGTTTATGTATCGTTTTTGAACTGGAAGTTCCCGTCTCAATATTAGTTTTAGGCTGCGGAGATTTCGTTGGTGGTATTTGAATAGTAGCGCCAAATAACTTTTCAAAACTCATCGACGTATCCTGGTGCGCTGTTGGCTTGTTTTTCTTTTTATTGTTGTTTGATGGCAGTCTGGGATAACTAACAGGTAACTTATTTTGTTGAGTTGAGTTACTATAATAATTAATTTCGTTCGTCACTGGTATACCACCACCCATGAGTAGTTTTTTTCTGAACTCCGCATTCGGATTGCGAAAAATGTAACGGTCTTTCAGTATTCCATAATCTTGCAGTGTAAAGTCATAAGAGAACTGTATCTGCTTAGGCGACCCTTTATTTTTTAAATAAATGTCGATAGGTAATGTGAATCCCCCATATCCAGATTCCTTGATGGAAAACGGTGGCTTCTTGATAACTGTAAAATAAAAAAAATAATTAGCACATATTCAAGTGGCTTCACCCTCGTTTGACAAAAAAACGTACCTATGACAAAACATCATTTTACAAACAAAGTTTGAAAAACTAATCATTTGACAATCTTTCATTTCGCAAACATATTACTTTGTAAAGAACCATTTGACACAATACAGGTTTCGCAAATGTAGTACTTAAAACCATTTCAATTGTTAAAATTTTATTTTAAAAATGTTCATTTGACTAAATAAAGTTTTGCATGGTTATAAAAAAAAAATACGAAGGCTAATGCGCGTGCTTCGCTCCGCTCCGCTCCCGCATTAGCCTTCTAACCTAATCTATCCAAGTCGGAATGGGCAGTTTTCTCAACAAATCTATCAATAACTGTCTGTTTGTCAACTAACATGATTTTAAGATAATAATATATCAATATCAATTTATCAAAATAATGATGCCATATTTAATGAAATTTTAAAAAATTAAATTTTTTGTCTATTGAGTAGTTTATTAAACAATTATTAGTTTGTAAAATGATAAATTTATGAATTATAATTTTGTCAAACGTTGTTTTCCAAATGAAAATTTATCATTTGTTTTTTGTCAAATGATAGGACACCATTCAAGGGACATAGTTCACCAGTAATAAAATCAAAAGAAGACAGGATTTAGTACATAACAATAATTACCTCTCCTTGGATTTTTAAAAGTAGCGTGTAAATTAAACACTACTTTTTCAATAAAGTGGCTAATGTCAACACCGTCCGGACCGCGAACATATATTTCCCAATCATGGGTAAATCCCTCCGGTGTTGGTTCGACCCTCGCCGATGCCACATGTCCTATATGGAAATTGACTTTGACAGCAGAATTCATTTTCAATCTGTAACAGAATTATAACAATTTTGTAAAACATAATTATAATTATTTATCGAAGGACTAATGTACACAAAATCCAAGTGCTTCTCTGTCACACACGCCCAGTTTCCGAAAGGCTGATCAACGTCAAATCAACTAATCGGCTGTCAAACCTCTTGTCAAGTAGCAATTGGGTTGCTAGAATCATGGTTAAATAGTTTAATTTGATCATCGTGTCGGTTAAAATAGCTGATTAACCAACACGATGATCAAATTATACTATTTAACCATGCTTTTAGCAACCCAATTGCTTAACCCTTTCGGAAACTGGGTGTAAGTGGTATATAAAATAGTCTGAAAGATTCAGCCCGAGAGGCCATGTTTCGATGACTTCTAACAAATCAGTAAATATGTAAATTAAGTTATTTTTCAACTCTAACTAGGAGTAGAAAATAATATACCTGTATGAAGTGACTAGCGCGTAGCGTTAGAAGAAAAAGCTTGTTTTTAAAAGATTTTTTTAATAATAATTTTTATTTTTAATAGGTACCTATTCAAAAACCTATTCACTTTTGACTAAAAAAATTGAACCTTTCCTTACTATGGTACTAAAAATATTCTTACCGTGTAAATCAAACTGCAGTTGGAGCAACACGAAAATCACAAATTGTTTGGTATATCGAAGACTAAAAACGTGATACACGTAAATAAAATGCACAAAACACTTCCGATCGCACGACAAGCACAACTACGAATGCAGTTGAATGCATCAGTCGCTAGAAACACTATTGTAAGTGTGCAAGTGAGACAGAAAATTAAACAATATTATGTCTCACTCGCACACTTACAAAAGTGCAAAATGCAGTGCATCTCTTTCTAATTAAAATACTAAATTTTGCTTTCAGTCTCATTAGTAAAAGTATGTTTCACATATTTTTCCAACTTAAAACAAATAAAAAGAAACATAATGAAAAATGAAAATTGGATCCCCTGGACTGGCTAGCGACCATCGGTTGGTCGCATACAAAATTTCCCCAACTGACAAGTGGCCAAATTTGGTCGATCGCGGTCGATCCCGCTTGGTAGCAAATATTTACCATTTCGCACCTATTTTAATGTGTACGGAAAATAACAGACTGGCAAGCAAGCCAATAATAAAATTTCATTTCACGTGGGATCTTTTTAAACTGTGGCTAGAGATCGCAAGGCGCGAAAATTGTGACTTCTAAATGGCCTTGAAATATAAAATTGTTATGGAAACATGTCGTGTAGTTGTGATTAGTTTTTGTTACTAACAATTTAGCTGTAACATAATACAAAAACTCTAAATAAAACTGTTTTAATATGTACAGTCAGAGATTGATAAAGTAATTTTGCATGAAGTTGGCATTCTTTTTACATTTTATGTTGATCTTTGCTAAAGTTTAATTAAAAGCTTTGCAAATAATAAACATATTTTATTCATTAACCTGATATTAATTTATAAATGAAACACAAAAAGTGTTATTGCAAGATCGTAGGATTCGAACCATCAACCTTTACATTTTCCATAAACCTCATGCCGAACCGAACGCCTTGGTTAATTTATAAGGAAAGGAAGAGTAGAAAATCAAATCCTGGGATCCAACGTACAAACTTTTGATACAACCAGATGATGATAATGATATAATATATTTAGGTACGTAATACGTTTAGACTGACGTGCAAGTCACTGCTGAATCTTTGCAAAATTTTTCGAAATTTAGATTAGATATCCGACAACAAATAGGGCAAGTGACACCATTGCGCACGGCCCGCAAAGAAGTTAGCACATTTAGCCATACGGCCGTGTGGCTACCCAGAAGGCGCAGTACCGGGTGTAACTCATCACTCAAAAACTAAATTTGGAGCACATATTATAAAAAACTTGCTAGATAAATAATTATGTGCTCCAAATTTCATAAACGCATCTCAAATAATTATTTAAATATCCAAATCTCGATATTATTTATCAATGGATCAAAACTCTAACCAAGTACCAGATATAGAAAAGAACTATTTTTATACTTCTGATCAAGGTATAATTTTAGTATTCTCTGGCAGTACGGACTTCTTAGAAATTACAGATTGAAAATAATAGAACACTTTGCAACTAATAACGAAGAAAGGACCAAATTAGATAACAGGAGATTATAGTGCAAACAGTGCTATTGTCACTAAAATAGCAATAATCACTTATTGAAATAGCATCGTGTGGGGTACGAACTATGTACTTGGAAATTGACAAACTTTAAACAATAAAATTATCCTGTTATCTGACTAGGTCCTTCCTTCGTTCTCAGTTGCAATTGTTTTATTATTTCAAATCTACAAAATCATGACAAAAAATATTTTTTCTAAAAGATAAAGAAAAAAGTTACAGCGAGTTTTGCGCCAAACATACCTGAATTATCGCTCATAATATTAAGAGTAAACACTATTCAGAGTTAAAGAAGCTCGGGTCAATCTGATAATGAAAGGAATAGACTTATCGAAGTACAGTTCCTTGGCGGTACGGACTTCTTAGAAGTTGCAGATGGAAAATAATAGAACATTTACAACTGATAACGAAGAAAAGAATAAGTCAGATAACAGGTGATTATAGTGCAAACAGTGCTATTGTCACTAACACACCTATAACAAACAAACAATATAAGCAACTTGGAAAGTTACAAATTTGAAACAATGGAATCCATAAATCACTTTCTTAGTATTTATTGCACAAGAAGCTATTTCAATAGGCGTGTTAACGATAATGACTATTATTTCCTGTTATCTGACTAGGGTTTTCCTTCGTTATCAGTTGCAATTATTGTTTTATTATTTTAAATTTACAATTTCTAAGAAGTCCGTACCGCCAAAGAAGGTAGAATTGTTTACCCAGTGTCTTAAATGTAGATTTCACGTTCAGTGCTAAAGGCAGGAAAGGTTTACATTTCTTAACCAAAAGTAAAAAAGGTTTGTGTTTTTTTTTTTGTGCTCACTAATTACTTAAAGTTCAACTACAAGGTGGGTAACCAATAACCAAAGTCACTAATTATAAGCGACGCTTGATCCTTCAGATAAATTATTTTCAATATTGTTTTTAATTATTAAAAAAAATCAATGAAATTAATTATTGTACATACAAAAAATATCATATGGTTTTTCAGACTGTTTCCTTGTAACTTTCTCCTATGAGTTCGAATGTCTAGCGGCCTATTGTATGACAAAACATTTTTGCTCCCCCGATTTCTTTTCTTTCACTATAATTTAATAAATACGGAATATGATTTTTGATAAAAAGAAAACTTACTCCGTGTTGAGGATTCATTGATAATTCTAAAAGAATTGCAATATTGAACCTGAAATTACCACCCAGTAATTAAATGTGGTCAATCGCAGAAATCTACTCCCCGACTTAACAGTCTAGTGAGGCTAATATTGACATCGACTCCTACTCGAAATTTAATATTATACACCTAATATTGATGGGTGACTTCAATGCTAGAACAAGAAACAGAGGAGATAGTATGGGGTCCTTACTGTAGGGAAAAGGACAAGGACCGAAGAAATAATGCTCATGTAACTGGCATATGAACACAAATTCGAAATACTTAACAGTGTATGTAAAAATCGAGTAACCGACAGGTGGACATGGAACTTTGCCGATGACTGTGTAAAGAATGAAATAGACTACATTCTTACCAACAATACTTAGTACTTTTTTGGCATTTTTATTAATAAGCGTCCATAGACCTCCTTCTGGAGACTACCTTTTGTTTGAGTCTATAAGAAAAATTAAAAAATATAATGTAAAATGTAAAAAGACGGTTGTTGTATGTAGCGATTTTAATATTGTATCTTTTTTGTGAACCAACTCGCATCACATCCACAACAGCGACATGCTTGTATATTTTTTTTTTTTGACAGCTATGTATAAGATAAATCTATAATTAATTTTATAAAGTCAGATCATACAGATCAGTTAGCTAGATTTGAGCAGAGTAATCAAATACGAATTTAATAACATTTTCACTAAAAAAGCGATAAACGCTAATCGACTCAAAATTAAAATTTTGTGATTGGGCTATGCATGGAATCTATGCATCTACAAATCAGTCAGAAGTAATTGAACAAATTAAAAGGTACCTACTCAAAACTGTTGAAGAAAGTCTGTTCAATAGCAAAATCTAATTATATTCGGGCTAAAATAGAAAAATCGTAGCCGATTCTCTTCATAAATTTAGTGTTAACTTTGATTTGCAGTACATTAACTCATCCACCATACCTAAAACTTTTACCCAATTGAATACGAAAAAGACTGAGAATCTTTAAAGCATTTCAACTACTATAATAAAATATCAGTAATGAGCGGCCATTACCGATTTTATTATAGCAGTTGACATGCCCCAAAGATGACGCCTTATTTAACCGTTCATGTTCAATAAATGTATAGATAGAATGATATAAAATAATTTCCTACTCGTAAGGCTTGGTCAAACCAACGCGATCAGCTTGCGTCCGGTGGCGGTGGCGTGCGCGGTGGCGACCAATCGCAGGCCGCGGCGTTGGCCTGCGATTGGCCGGCAACTGATCGCCACCGCGCACGCCACCGCGGACGCGAGCTGAACGCGTTGGTTTGGCCTTGCCTTTATGAAGTACAGTAAAATCATTCCATTATTCTAAGCAGGGGACAAATTTTCGATACATCTCTATACTCCCCAGCCCACAGTAAAAATTTGTAAAAAGTTATATGAGTAATTAATTAACTGCTTTCACATTTTACATACAATAAGTTACTTCATGATAAACAGTTTGGCTTCACTAAAGGCATAAACACGGCGAATGCAGGTGTTGCACTCGTTATACATAATATTTTATGTTTGGGAGAAGAAGCAGGATGCCATTGGTATTTTTTGTGATCTAATAAAAAGTTTGATCTTGAGACTTTGTTATTAAAATTAGGTTATTATGGTGTTTCGAACAGTTCACATAGCTTACTTAAGTCTTACCTCGGCGGGAGAGTACAAAAAGTCAACATTAATGGCACCGACTCTTCTGGCACTCCATTAGTCATGGGAGTACCTCAAGGCTCGATAGTAGGACCCTTTTTCTTCCCTAGCACCTTTCCGTTGCCACGACGTGAAAGCCTATTCTTTTTCTCCATGATATAAGTCTATCTAGGCTGCCTATTTTAAGAAAATTACCCACCCAGGGTTCATTGCAGCTCTTTAAATATAGATATCTATATGTTATCTTAAATTATATAAATAATCACGCTTTCATTCTTATCCTCTAGTACCATACAAGTTCTCGCATTTATCCCTCTCGTACTTTCATGCCATGCCTTTCATACTTGTGGGATTGGGTATGGGATTTTCTCTTTTTGTGCTTTCTTTGTTTTTATAAATGTACACATCCTTATTATATACTTATTTTTTATCTTACTTATAACCATCGTATTTATTAATTTACTAATTTACAAGTAATTGATCATATCTTACGTTTTTCATAAATACTATTACATAAAATCTGCTGCGAGATATCGTACTGTTACGGGTCTCGAGATAAAAGGTTTTTTAAAAAATAAAAAGCGAGGGTTTGGTAAAGACAGCCGTCTAGCATAGAGGTCGGAACGAGACTGGTTGCAAATGGAAGGGAGTGATGTCAGTAGGACGGATAGGTGCTGAGTGTGCAAGTAGGGAATGCGTGGTGTGCTGGAGTGGGTACAGGTGCCAACCGTAACACCTCCCAGGGGTGGACTAAACATCGGGGCTGAAGTTTCGATGTTTAGGGGAGCAGATCGGTAATTTACACGTTTCTTCTAATACCAGGAGATGGATGTCTTCAGGTTCAGGATGGCGTCTATTGATTCTAACAGGAGTGACTGATTCGGGTTCTGGAGTCTGAACTGTAGGTGAACTTACAGGAATGGTTTGGGAGAATCTAGGAAAGTAAGGGATAAGACGGCTGTGCGATTTAATATACAAAAATAATTTGAAAATACAAAAAACAAAAAGAATACAAAGTATGATTATGATTAATATTGAGTAATGAGTCTCGTATTTTATTATCTGATGTTGATTTAGGATTTTATCTGTTTCATCAGTCATGGAATTTAATCTCGATTTGGTTTCTGATGTAAAAACGTCTAAGTCAATGTCTTGCAATTTTAAAGGAGGTTCATTACTCATGGTCTTCATAAACTTATCTAAAGTACAACAAGAATCGTTAATGATATTAAAATCGGATCGAGTGACGGTAACATTTACGATTAAATTGTTAAATCTAGGTATTAATTTTGTACCTTTACAATATGCAATACAATTGTTCGGCACATTTAAAATTCCTGTACCGATAATACTTAAATCGACAATTTTTTGATTAGGGCATTCAATATAGAGTTTATTACTTTGGGATTGTACATAAATCCAGTTATTGTTGTGAAGCGGTTTCCATAAGTCTACTTGTCCGTGAAAGTACCTTGTTTGACACTGCACTGGTAGAACGCTTATCACATTCGACATGAATTCACTCTCACAACTTGGGTTAGCCCTTGATGGGAACACTTTCATGACGTCACAGATATACTCGCGGGAGCTTATCACTGTGCATTCCGTTAAGGAGTCAAGGTTACAGTATTCAGATTTATCCTTGGTCATCGCAGTATACTTACTAGTAGGTATTATAAAACTAAAAGAGTTCGGTTTTACATTGTTATGCGGGGTAGGCAGTGCTATGTTGTGAAACAGGTTGTATTCTCTAGGCGATACTAAAGGTATTCTTAAAACAAAAACAATCTTGTTGTTTAAACTATAACATACTATACTAGAGACATTCAATAAAGTGTGAATGTTACTTAACGCTAAACTTACAGGCAACTTATAATCTACAGGTAAGTGTCTATAGTTATCGACAATTTCTTCATATAACTGAGAGGGTGATAACACAGCCGGATGCAGGATATTCTTACTGCATAGCATGATAGCGTTTGTTATGTCTTCTAATTGAAATGATATTGTCAGAATGGATGCTTCTAAACTGTTTAAAATAGAGTTAATGTTTGCTTTTACGCTTTGCTCATTGGATATTATTGTAATGTTTTTTAGTTTGGAAGAGAAATTGTCGATAGCTTGATTAAGGCTGGCCTCATTAATTTTCATTGAATATAATGTATTATTAAATTTTGACAAGATTGAAGAAGTAACTAAAATATTTTCTTTCATTATTGAGCCCAGTCTTTTTTCATTATCTTGAATATTTTGGATGGCGTTATCATATTTGATAGCGTCGTCTTCATTCAAGGTACCGAATATGGTTTTGGATAGACCACCTATAGCTCCTATCCAGGCTCCCCGTTTGACCCTTTTGTTTATCAGGTGTGAGATTGACGAATATTCTGAAGCAATATCGTGATATCTCACCGTCAATGGTTCCAGTGTATTGTGACATTCCAATTTGTTGGATGTTTCAATTTGAATTTGGTTACATATCAGGCGTAATGTACCTATTATTGAGTTTATATTTTTTAAATGGGGTTCAATGTATGAGATGTCAAGGGGAGTAACTATATCTAAGTGGTTTACACGGATTTTGAGTTCACCAATTGGATCAAAGTATATACCCGGGCTCGTGTTGATCTGTTGTATAAATTCCGGATGACCATGGGCCAGTATGCTGCAATAAAAACAAGCCTTAAATGACACTTCCATTGTTACAAACTAAATGAATTACGTATTATCTAAATTATATTAAATACCTAAACTAAAACTAAAAGGAATTGTGTATACGTGTATATTTATGTATGTGTGTATATAATGTAAAAAGGTAGTATAAAATAGAGTAAAATCAAATGTAAAATCAAATGTATAATCGGATATGTCCGACTGATAATATTAGGTAGGTTCCTCTTGGACCTCCACGTGTTTAACTTCATCGAAGTGGTGTTTGACGTGGCGTCTATTTATAAGTAAAGTTAATGTGTGGTTACTATGAACCTTTACAATCTTGTACGGCCCTTTCCATAATGGTGATAGGGCTTTACGTAGTCTAAGGTGGTTCTTTAATAGAACGTAATCACCAACCTTGTATTCTACTGACCGACTATGGGAGTCGTAGTAGTTTTTTGAATTCTTTTTAGATCTTTCGATGAATTCTTTAGCTTTATCGCGTGTGTATTTCATACGATGTTGTAACATCTTTACGTATTCTGGGTATGTAGCGTTAGAGCTATCGTTATAAACTGAATCTGGAATATGAGGTTTGTGTCCGAATAGTAATTCAAATGGTGAGTAATGTGTGGTTGAATGGACAGCAGTATTATATGCTAACATAGCAGTATAGACATATCGAGGCCAATTGTCCTGGTTTTCGTTGGTGTAAGATTTCAAATATTCTTTGAGTGTAGAGTGACTTCGTTCTAGGGCCCCTTGTGTCTGTGGGTGATAGGGAGCGGACCATAATTGTTTTACTTTTAAAAATTCACATGTCTTTTTGAATAGGTCGGCTGTGAAATTAGTTCCTTGATCAGTAAGTATGTGTTTGGGGATACCGAATAGGGATATAAAATGAAGAAGGCATTCACATGATTCTTCAGCGGTTACGCTACGAATGGGATACGCTAATGAAAACTTTGTAAGGTCATCTTGCATAGTCAAGATAAATTTGAGCTTGGCTGCTCCAGATTCGGGCAAAGGCCCTACGATGTCAATGGATAGTCTTTCAAAGGGAGCCGTTGAAGTGGATGTTATTATCATTGGGGCTCTATTTATTCTGCGTAGAGCTTTGTTGGTTTGGCAAGGGGAACAATTTTTGATGTAATTCTCGATGTCACTACGCATGCCTTTCCAATAAAATCTTTCTCGGATACGACTTAGCATTCTGTTAATTCCGAGATGTCCCGCGATCGGAATGTCGTGATTTTCTTTAAGGATTTTTGGAATTTCACTCAGGGAAGGATATATTATTTTGTTGTGGTATATGTGGATTCGTATGTTAGTCCCATCAAACAGGTAACTAAACATGTTATAGATTCTTACGAAGGAGTGTTTATCAAAAGGGTTTTCGAAGTCAGATGTTGCAACATCATTTATTAAGGGATACGACATTATTATTTGATCGCGTGCGAATTTTAGGGATTTAAAAATATCTGGATATGAGTAATCATCGAAATGGTGAACCTTTGTAAATAAGAAAAGGTAAGTTTTATTTTCAGTTTCAAGAGGTAAGAAGGAGTGCAGGGATTTTTCTCGTTCCAGAAGTTCTACACGCTCAGATTCTGTACAGTTATTAAGAATTTCCTGAACGTAGGGCATGGATTCGTCCATGTCTATTGACGTTGGTATGATTATCAATTTCTGTGCTCCTTTAATCAAACTTTCATTGTGTTCTAAGATAGGGGTATTGTGTGATCCAGGAGGTGATCTTAGGAATTGGTTATAGGTTCTCTCTGGTGAAGGTGAGTTTGCAGATTCTGGAAGAGGGGTATCTGGGCTGAGTTGAATCGGCGGAACAGGTAAGGTTTCTGGGTTCTGCCAGCTTGTCGAAGGTTGAGGATCTATTTCAGTATATGGCGGGCTACGCCGGACAGGAGAAATAGGAAGGGGTTCAGGGTGTTGCTGGCTAGTGGAAGGTTGAGGTTCACTAGAGCTTAAATATTCCATTACTTCATTTTCAATTTCAGGATTTATAAGGCCTGCTTCCAGGCTGGAGGGTGGAGATATTAAGAGATCTTGTAGGTCATTATTTGCTTCATCAGGTGAGTTATGAGGATTGAGGTTAGGGTTTGCATTAGAGGTTAATAAATCTTTATTTTCAGGATATATTGGGTTCACAGGATATCGAGATAGGGCATCAGCTGCGGAGTTTAATTTGCCTTTGCGGTACACTATTTCATAGTCGTATTCTTCTAGTTTTAACCTCCATCGTTGGAGTTTACTGCTGGGGTCTTTGTGGTTAAACAGCCATTTCAGAGGTCTATGATCTGTGATAATGAGGAATTTATGTCCGTAAAGGTAAGGGCGGAATGTTTTACACCCATATAATATTGCCAACAACTCTTTCTCGGTCGTGCTGTAATTGCATTCGCTCTTATTGAGCGTTCGAGAAGCAAAGGCCACAGGTTGATCTCTACCTACGGTTCCTTGAGAGAGTACGGCACTAACAGCGTAATTTGAAGCATCACAAGTGAGTATAAAAGGTTGAGAAAAGTCGGGATAGACGAGAAGCGGAGCAGTTGTTAATCTATTTTTCAGTGTGTCGAATGCAAGTTGCTGTTGGTTTTCCCATCGGAAGGGTGTATCTTTCTTCAGGAGATTGGTTAGGGCTTTTGCAGTCTTAGAGAACTCGGGAATAAAACGTCGGTAGTAGGAAACAAGTCCAAGGAAAGACTTGATGTCTTTAGGAGTGTTAGGAATAGGGAAATCAGTCACAGCATTGATCTTGTCAGGATTTGGTTTTACACCTTGTTCGGTGATTATGTGTCCGAGATAGCAGACTTCTCGTCGCAAAAACTCACATTTGTCAGGCTGTAATTTAAGTTTAAAATCACGGATTCTTTGGAAGATGGCTGTTAGGTTAAGGATGCTAGATTTCAGATCATAACCATAAGAAACGATGTCGTCAAGGTAGACAAAGCATTTGATGCCTTGTAAACCGGATAGAACAGAGTTCATTAGCCTCTGGAACGTCGCCGGTGCGTTTTTTAGGCCAAAGGGAATTCTTTTAAAATGGAAATGTCCCTCTGGAATGGTGAAAGCAGTCTTAGGTTTATCGGCTTCATTTAATTCAATTTGGTGAAACCCAGAGGCTAGGTCTAGGGTGCAAAAGTATTTACTGTTGCCAAGTTGATCTAGAATTTCAGCAATTTGAGGGATAGGATAGGTGTCACCGATTGTGACATCATTTAGCTTACGGTAGTCAATGACTACTCGCCATTTTTGTACATTGGAAGCGTCAAGCTTTTTGGGAACCACCCATATGGGTGATGACCATGGGGAATCGGAAGGTTCTATTATGTTTTGTTCCAACATCTTATCGACCTGCTTTCGGACTTCGGCTTTGTGGATTTCAGGAAATCTATAAGATTTTGTGTAGATTGGGACATCTGTAGTGGTTTTGATTTCATGTTTAAGGGCGTTTGTGTGAGTAAGATTTTCTCCTGGAAGATAAAATATGTCAGAGAAATCAGAACATAGTTGTAGGAGGGCATCTCTCTCTTCTTTGTTAAGATGTGACACCCGTAATTGTTTCAGTACTTGTTCTGTTCGTTGTAAACTGTTAATTGAATTATTTATGTAGTGTATTGTTCTAGTTGGCTGTTCCTTGAGTTCAAAGGAGTCAAGGCAGTCGAGTTTCAGGTTAAGGTTAGAATTTAAAGTTACAGGCTTTTCGGAGGTGTTCACAATGGATATATTAACCCTATTATTTTCTTTAACACGTACTAAACAATTTGCGATTAATAAAGTGTCTGACAGGTTTTGGTCCATGATTAACCCTTCTTTCATTTCAAGATTTGAGATGGAGCATTCAATCACCGTTTCGGATCTGGGTGGAATTATGTAGGCAGGGTCATGGAAATGTAATTTCAAGAATGATTTACCAATCCAGAGTAGGTTGTTATTATAATTTATGTTGCAGTTAAGTGCGTTAAGCATATCAGACCCTATAATACCGTCGTAAGGCAGGTGTATTGTATCTAAAACGTGAAATTGGTGTGATACTTTGTGTTTAGAAAGTTGGATCTTTAATAAGAAATGTCCCAGAGTAGGGATGGATGCTACTGTGGAGTCAATGCCTTTTAACTGGATAGTTTGCTTTACGATTTTGGTTCGATAAGAAATACATGAACGTTTTATTAAGCTAACAGAGGATCCAGAGTCAACTAGTAAGGAGAGAGGAATGTCTGACACGGAAGACATAACTAGGACGTGAGGTAATAGAGTTTTCGCTGGGTTACTTGTTATTTCGAAAACGTTGGATTTGATTGTAGTTTTAATTGTGAAGCAACCTTATTGCGTTGCGGCATGGATAAGTCATCTTGTAGCGATGCTTTGGATATAGTAGGATTATTTTTATGCTGATGCATGGATAAGTCATCTTGTAGCGATGCTTTGGATATAGTAGGATTATTTTTATGCTGATGCATGGATAAGTCATCTTGTAGCGATGCTTTGGATATAGTAGGATTATTTCTACGTGCTGTAGATATGTTACACTTAGAATTGGATTTGAAGGTGCCGGTTTTTGAATCGCGAGGTCCCGCACGACACTGGGACGAGACGATTATTCGTTTTTTGGGTTGTTATCAACGGTATCGTAACCTTCTACGGGTTCAACTACTTGATCTTCATTATTGGGGTTTGATGTTTCGTCGGAAACAAAGTGGATACGCTGGGGTCCCCTTGGTTGATTTTGTTCGGGGTTTTTAAATCGGTTGTTGTTAAACTCCCTTTTTCGACATTGCTCAAGGGTGTGTCCCTGAGTTTTGCAGTATCTACAAATTGGGGAAGAAGAATCATTGTTGTTACTCGTATTAGGACGGTTGGGGTTAGATTGGTTTGGATTTGAGGAAGATTGCTGGTTACGACGTGCAAGTTGGATGTTTTGCGGTTTTGGCATATTTGATCTGTCTTGACGGGTTGACTGTTGACTGCTAGACGGATTTTGGCGTTGTTTGGCTAAAGATTGCTGTATTTTTTCTTCTGATATCGCCATGTTAATAGCCTCATTTAATGTTTTTAAAGATTTACATCTGATAATATTCGAAATACGGGGCATCAACCCCATTTGGAAATGGTGGAGGGCTAATTCCTCCATGGCTGCTGTACGACCTATCATTTCCCTGCTTTTATGCCCGTGTGTAATTGAAATTTCCGTTAATAACTGAGAAAGGCAGGTTTCTATTTTGAGGGCATATTGACTCACAGTCTCGTTGTACTGCTGTTTGCAGTCTTGTTAGTCAGTTAAAAGGTGAGCGTAATGCTTCCTTTCGCTGAATTGGGTTTTCAGGAATTCTTTGAGCTGTTGCCAGTTGGTGAACTCTTTGATTGAGCAAGCCGTTTCCGCCTTGCCCTGTAGCTGGCAAAGGATATATTTAAATAAAATATCTTTTTGGGCATCCGAAGCTAATTCGTATGCGTTGTTACAATTTACTAAAACGAATTAAGTTTTTCTCTACACCCCTCGTAGGGTTTTATAAATTTTAATAGGGTTGAAAGGTCTATTTCGTATTTGACTGGAGTGATTTTCTTTTTGGCGATAGATCTGGTTGTGGGTCCTGACGGAGGGACGTGATATTCCTCCTCCGCTTCAGATACAAATATTTCTATTTTTTCGCCTTTAGGGCTTGGAGCTCTATCCGCTGCCATAGTGGTTATAATATAAAATTATAAATTGCACAGGAAAAAGAAAAAAGGAAAAATAATATAAGTACGAATACTAAGGTACAGTAAAGAACAAATCAAGAGTATCGAATACGACCAAGGATAGAATCACTCACTGGAATGCAGACAGTGCGATAAGGATGATCATAGTTTGCGTGAGCGGTCTTGCGATGTGGGCGAAATGACGCGTCGATGTAAGCTGCGGGCCGTCGTCGTCGTTGCGTCGCTGCGTCGTGGGAGGTCGCGGCAATGATTTATGCGCGACACAGGACCTTCCACTGTTCTGGGGAAAGACCGGCTGCAGCACGGGCAGTGCGCAGCAGTGGGCCTCTCGCGAACTGGTCACAACACAATCACCAGACACAACACCGGACTGGGCGAACTCGGTACACCGATATGATATGCACTTTGGAGTTAACACACACTTAAACAACACGCACTCGCGTTGGGTTTTGGTTTTGGTTCTTAGGCTAGGAGACGAACCGGGGACTCTTTTGAATCCCTTAACGCTGCCACCAAATGTTACGGGTCTCGAGATAAAAGGTTTTTTAAAAAATAAAAAGCGAGGGTTTGGTAAAGACAGCCGTCTAGCATAGAGGTCGGAACGAGACTGGTTGCAAATGGAAGGGAGTGATGTCAGTAGGACGGATAGGTGCTGAGTGTGCAAGTAGGGAATGCGTGGTGTGCTGGAGTGGGTACAGGTGCCAACCGTAACAGTACGATATAATTATACATATTAATTAAAGCACTCCTCCACTTCGTCACAATTAATTTCATTCAGATGCAAAAACCACCTCTATCTCCACTGTATACCATTTCCTTCAGTTTTTCAGCTTCAGGCGATGGTATATAATGTAGCACCCTTCTTCGCCTCACGATCTAGATAATCTGCGAGCGCATGTGTTAATGATAATATAAGATTAAATATTATTTCAACAATGATACACATTGACGGATGCAAACGGCTGTCACTTAATAACGAATCTATATGAATAAAATTACTTTGATTGGCGCTCACAGACAATCTAAACTCGCTACACTTTTGCCACTGCTCGAATTGGTATTTATTTGTCTCTTCAATTCGAGTTATATCTCAAACTGTATCCTCAAATGGTACAGGAGGTAAATAATTGAATGATGTATAATAACGCGATGCTGCGTAAATCGAGAAAAACAAAACATTTTTCATGAAGGCATTCCATACAAATAATACTGAAGGAATAAGCACTTGACTCTAAAAGGAATGCACACACATAAAAACAAATAAAGCCATATAATGGTATTGACTATACTTGACTTGTTTATATTTAAAGTAGAAAACTTGAATTTACAACTATAATTTTATATAAAACAGTATTATGTCCTCTCTGGTTTCTAAATCAGTCAATAAAAAATGCTATCTATATACAGTTTAGTAACTTACAAAATATTTAATTAAAATGATTAATAACTATTTTCACAGCTTTATACATTTATGAGAAATAAATCTTATAAGAGATTACCTATTACTAATCTAAAGTTTATGCACTATCATAAATAATATAAAACAAAATATGTACATAATATCTACATAGGTACAATATACAAAATAATATATAAATTTACAAGCATAAATCAAAATAAAAATACAATATTCTTGTGACTAGTGACAAAATATGAGATCAAACTATATCTACAGTCTTGTACAATAATTACAAATAAACATTATAAGAGATTACTCTTTTTTAAATTTAAAATCTTAAATCAACATCTTATATAAAATTGGGGCTTTATTTACAGTCAATATTATTATAGTATAATATGGTACATCACTTTGCTGGCTAGCTAATGAGCTGTATAAGCCGTTGCACCGTGTAATCATCTAGCATACCCACATCGAAGACAAATTCACTATCACATATTGTATAATATTCTGAATCCCTCACTATATTGACTATTTCGTCGACTTTCTCGTTGTTTTCCATCATTTCAACGATGCGTCTTCCTAAATTAACCAGATCCGCCATGTGATTGGGAGAGAAATTCTCAAGTTCCAGATAGGCCGGTTGGTAATGTTTTTTTTCTGCGGAAATAGAGCCGCTACTTTCATCATGCTCTAGAGAAACTACACCACTTTCTGAAGTTTCAGGTGAATTTGTTTTTGATAATTTCCTTTCAACTTCAACTTTGGAATTTGATTTAATATTTATCATTTTAGCTGGACTAGCAACACGCTTCTTTTTACGTATATCTGATGAAGGGGGGATTCTCTCATTGGATCGTTGTCTTTTTGTTGATTTTTTCCTAGACTAATCGACTTTTCTTGTTGGTGCTCACGTTTATGTACCGTTTTTGAACCGGATGTTCCAATCTCAATATTATTTTTAGGCTCCGTAGATATCGTTGGTGGTATTTGAGTAGTAGCTTCAAATAACTTTACAAAACTCTTCGACGTATCCTGGTGCGCTGTTTTTCTTATTAATTATTGATGACAGTATGGCCCTACTAAAAGGTAACTTATTTTGTTGATTTGGCTTGCTATGATAATTAATTTTGTTCGTCGTTCGTATTGTGCGTTCATTACGCTCCGTACCATTAAATTTTGGTGAAACTACATCATTTTCACCAAAATTGAATGGTACGGAAGCGGAAGCGGGGGGGGGGGGGGAGTCAGGGTATCGTCTTGGTGGGTTTCGTTGGTGGTGAGAACAGCTTTACCTATTAAATACCAAGGAACCATCAGCCGTGTTCGTGGCGGAACACCATTATATTATTATGGCAGAGCCCTGTCCAGTCCGAGTCATCCACGTCTCCGCCGTCCCCTCTAAAAACTGCTGCAACCGCGCCACACGGCGTTCCCGCCACCCTAAGGTTGCAGACGAGCTGAGGATGCAGGGTGAAAGGCGAACCTTCTGCGCCTTAAAACACAACACACACACTCACTAGGGAAGATACCCGAAATAAAACTGAGCAGGACCGTTGGCTCTAAGGTGGCAGCCCCACCAGCAGGCTAGGGTATAGTGGACTTATCACTCGCTTACCTGAATCTATCAAACTGATTAAAGAAACCGACATAGAGCAAAACCGAACCGATCAAACTACAACGACCTTTGGCATGAAAATACGGACATGAATTGCTTGCTGGAATGTGCGAACACTGAGCGAAGACAATCGACTTGCCCAAGCAGAAGTAGAAATGCTCAGATACAAGCTGCATTGCTTGCTGGAATGTGCGAACACTGAGCGAAGACAATCGACTTGCCCAAGCAGAAGTAGAAATGCTCAGATACAAGCTGCAAATACTCGGCCTCAGTGAGGTTCGCAGAAACGGATTTTTTTTTTAAATCTTTATTGACAGGGCTTTGTCGCTAGAGCGATTATGTTGCCCATATTTAAGATACAAATAAAAAATTCTCATACACAGTTTTACGAACTTAGCCTCTAAACTTAACTAAGTTGTAAAGTGTCCGGGCTTGATCCGATAATGGCTCAGCCAAGACACTGTTACAACTACCCACCATCTGGCTACCTTTCAAAAGAGGATCCCTGTGCGTCTCATTTCGCACACATTCCATCAAAATATGGTACAGGTCATCAAGTGTACTACAGGTGGCACAGTTTGGACATGTCGTTTTCCGCATTAAGAACGCAAATTTATTAGATGGAATGTTTCCGGAACGAAGCCGAAGTGCAATCACTGTATCCTGTCTGTTGAGACCACGACCATCAATCCAAGGACAGCGTAGAGGATAGGGCTAGATCGTTCTGTACCAGATTCCCTTTTCTTTCGACCTCTCGTCAAAGTATTCTTTCCAGTTCTCATAACAAGACTGTCTAGTAGCAGATAGATAATTAGTGAAATAAGGCAAAAACGAAACTGGAATACCATCAGTAGAGGCTTCACTCGCAAGTTCATCCACAAGCTCATTGCCGACGATACCTACATGGGACGGAATCCATTGCAGTTTAACTATTTTATTTTGCGACTGTAATCTTAAAATAGTTCTAAGAATATCGTAGGCTATCGGCATACCTCGAAATATCGAGGTGCACCGAGCCAGTTGCTGCAATGAACTCTTCGAATCTGTTAGAACTACAACTCTGTTATATGATGTAGATTCTATGTAAGACAGTGATTCTGAAATTGCGAGAAGTTCCACATTCATAATGGAAACATCAACATTAATTTTAAATTTAACGCTAGTATTTTCCTCTAGATCTAAAAAGGCTGCCCCAATATACTGGTTATTTTTTGAGCCGTCTGTAATTATTTTATGGTAACCGTGAAAGGTATGCTTAATAAAATTATCACATATAACTTTTAAAACATGATTATTATACTGATCTTTAGATTTAGTTAATGTGCTTATGCTGGGCAGTATTACATCAGCAACATCAATATTCGTAACCCACGTTGTCAATTGAAACATATCCAAACAGCTACTGGCATAAATTGGCATCTCTCGGAGCTTTCTATGCGTCTTGATTAATAAGGGTTTCATCTTATTAAGCCAGTACTGGTTACAACACATGTTCTCCAATTCATTAAGAGTCGGCATAAGGATTTGGTGAGCTGAAAACGACAAAAGGTCTTACTTTTCTGTACTCTGGGAAAGAGAACGAAGATGACACCCGTGAAAATGGCGTAGGATTCCTGCTCACAGAGACAGCCAAGAGAAGCCTTCTAGACTGGAAGCCCATATCTGAACGAATCATTGCCGCCCAATTTAACACCAGAGCCCGATAAATAACCATCGTCCAATGCTATGCGCCAACAAACCTAGCATCAGAGGAAGATAAAGACGAATTCTATAGCGCACTTAACGCTACCCTAAAGACCGTCCGTAAGTAGGACATAGTTATCGTCATGGGTGATCTGAATGCCAAGGTAGGAGCGAACAACGATGGCTGTGAAAGGCACATGGGCAGATATGGACTAGGCGTCCGCAATGATAACGGAGGGAGATTCTTAGGGTTCTGCCAAGACAACAACCTCACCATCGGAGGAACTCTATTCATTCACAGTGACCACCACAAATACACCTGGAAGTCACCCGATGGAGTCACCAAAAACCAAGTTGACCACATTGCCATCTGTTCTAAATGAAGATCGTCGCTACTCCATGTTCGCAACCGTCGAGGTGCGGATATCGATAGCGATCACCACCTAGTGGTCTCCGAGATACGGCTCAAAGTAGCCGCAGTTCGACCCACTGAAGTTACCAGGATAGGCAAACGTTTTGCAGTCGGTAAACTACGGAACCCAGAGACACGTAAGGCCTTTAAATTAGAGCTACGAAACCGCTTCTCCGTACTCGGAACGGACCCTCTTTCGGTCGACGAAGAATGGAATCATATCAAAATGACCATCACAGAGACCAGCTCCGTCGTTCTTGGTCCAAAAATACAATCACTTGAAGCCTGGATGTCTCCAAAAACTTGGAGTCTTATAGAACATAGGAGACTACTTCACCTTAAACTACTGGCTACCAGCGATCCGGCCGTGATGGAAGAACTAAGAACACAGTACCGCCAAATCCGTAGGTGCATTTACCGGAGTACACGGTGCGACAGGCGAGTGTGGGCGGATAATCTTGCTGACTGCGTCTAACGCGCTGCCGATTCCGGCAACCTGCGGGAGATGTACAAAGCAACAAAGACTTTGGCAGGGGGCCGCCAATTGAGGAAGAAGCTAAAACACTATTGTAAACTGATAACGAAGAAAAGACAAAGTCAGGTAACAGGAGATAATTATAATAGTGCAAACAGTGCTATTTTCACTAACACACCTATAATAAACAAACAATAAATGGACAAATTTGAAACAATAGAACCCATAAACCACTTTATAAGTATTTCTTAAATATTTTTCGATATCAGTTCCAAGACCACACAAGAAGCTATTTCAATAGGCGTGTTAATGACCATAGCCATTATCACCTGTTATCTGACTAGGTTTTTCCTTCGCTATCAGTTGCTATTGTTTTATTATTTTGAGTTTCTAAGAAGTCCGTACCGCCAAAGAAGGTAGAATTGTTTAACTCAGTGTCTCACTCGCACACTATTGCGCGCTAGTGTAGCGCTTTAGATGTATTTCACTTCATTCGACGTTGTTCTTGTCGCGCGATCGGACGTGCTTTGCGAACTATCCTATACGTTTATAGAGTTAATTCGTTACTGAAACGATAGTGTATGTCCTGTTTATCAGTGGAAGTGTGATTTTTGTGTTGCCCATCTTCAGTTTGATTCATAGGGTAAGACTTATAATTGTTTACAATTTTTTATTCAAATGTATATTTGAAATTCATTGCCAAAGGCAGAAAAGGTTAATATTTCTTAGCCAAAAGTGAAAATATTTGTGTTTATTTTTGTGTTCAGTAATAACTTAAAGTCCAATTACGGGTGAAAATTTGAAGTTAAACTTTGAGGTGGGTAACCATCAGGTGCAACGAAGTTTAATTGAAGTGTCCCATACATATAAAAAAAATTCAGAAAAGCTCATATATCTGGCATATGAAAATAATTTTAAAATACTTAACAGTGTTATATAAAATTCGAGTAAACGACAGGTGGACATGGAACGCTGCCGAAGGCTGCGTATAAACGAAATCGATTAATAGAAACATTAAAATAAAGAGACTAACAATAAAATATATCTTTTGGAGTTGAATAATGATGCAAACCCGAATGATCTTTACAGAGATTTGTTCTGAGTTATTAAATTTGCTTTTGATAAAATTTTCACTAAGAAATAATAAACGTTAATCAACTCAAAATTAAATATACTGATTGGGCTACGCTTGGAATTTATAGAAGTTGAATTAAATTGTATGAATTGTACGAGACAAAGGCATCTACAAATGAGTAAGAAAAGGATGAATATAGGCATTTGAATAAGGTAGACAATTTAGTTCTTTTCAAATGACATTATTTTAGAGTAAAAATATTTAGGGTTATAAAAGCACGGATCAATCTGACAATGAAAGGAATAAACTTATTGAAGTACCTTTTTGACGGTACGGACGTCTTAGATTTTGCAATTTAAAAGTAATAGCACATATTTATCAACTGATAACGAAGAAAAGACTAAGTCAGATAACAGGAGATAATAGTGCCAACAGTGCTATTGTCACTAACACACCTATAACAGACTAACAATAAATGGAAAAATTTGAAACAATAGAACCCTTAAAATCACTTTATAAGTATTTCTTAAATAGTTTTCGATATCAGTTCCAAGACCACACAAGAAGCTATTGCAATAGGCGTGTTAATGACCATAGCCATTATCTCCTGTTATCTGACTAGGTTTTTCCTTCGCTATCAGTTGCTATTGTTTTATTATTTTGAGTTTCTAAGAAGTCCGTACCGCCAAAGAAGGTAGAATTGTTTAACTCAGTGTCTCACTCGCACACAATTGCGCGCTAGTGTAGCGCTTTAGATGTATTTCACTTCATTCGACGTTGTTCTTGTCGCGCGATCGGACGTGCTTTGCGAACTATCCTATACGTTTATAGAGTTAATTCGTTACTGAAACGATAGTGTATGTCCTGTTTATCAGTGGAAGTGTGATTAGTGTGTTGCCCATCTTCAGTTTGATTTATAGAGTAAGACTTATAATTGTTTACAAAATTTTATCCAAATGTAGATTTTACGTTCATTGCCAAAGGCAGGAAAGGTTAATATTCCTTAACCAAAAGTGAAAATATTTGTGTTTTTTTGTGTTCAGTAATAACTTAAAGTCCAATTACGGGTGAAAACTTGAAGTTAAACTTTGAGGTGGGTAACCATCAGGCGTACGAAGTTTAATTGACGTGTCCCATACAAGCATATAAAAAAAAAAGATAAAAGCTCATATAACTGGTATATGAACACAATTTTAAAATACTTAACAGTGTATATAAAATTCGAGGAAACGACAGGTGGACATGGAACGCTGCCGAAGGCTGCGTAAAAACAAAATCGATTAATAGAAACATTAAAATAAAGAGACTAACAATAAAATATATCTTTTGGAGTTAAATAATGATGAAAACCCAAATGATCTTTACAGAGATTTGTTCTGAGTTATTAAATTGGCTTTTCATAAAATTTTCAATAAGAAATAATAAACGTTAATCAACTCAAAACTAAATTTAGTGATTGGGCTACGCTTGGAATCTATAAAAGTTGAATGAAATTGTATGAATTGTACGAGACAAAGGCATCTACAAATGAGTAAGAAAAGGATGAATATAGGCATTTGAATAAGGTAGACAATTTAGTTCTTTCCAAATGACATTATTTTAGAGTAAAAAATATTTAGAGTTATAAAAGCACGGATCAATCTGACAATGATAGGAATAAACTTATTGAAGTACCTTCTTTGGCGGTACGGACGTCTGAGAATTTGAAAATTAAAAATAATAGAACATATTTTGCAACTATGATAACGAAGAAAAGACTAAGTCAGATAACAGGAGATAATAGTGCCAACAGTGCTATTGTCACTAACACGCCTATAATAAACAAACAATAAATGGACAAATTTGAAACAATAGAACCCATAAACCACTTTATAAGTATTTCTTAAATATTTTTCGATATCAGTTCCAAGACCACACAAGAAGCTATTTCAATAGACGTGTTAATGACCATAGCCATTATCTCCTGTTATCTGACTAGGTTTTTCCTTCGCTATCAGTTGCTATTGTTTTATTATTTTGAGTTTCTAAGAAGTCCGTACCGCCAAAGAAGGTAGAATTGTTTAACTCAGTGTCTCACTCGCACACTATTGCGCGCTAGTGTAGCGCTTTAGATGTATTTCACTTCATTCGACGTTGTTCTTGTCGCGCGATCGGACGTGCTTTGCGAACTATTCTATACGTTTATAGAGTTAATTCGTTACTGAAACGATAGTGTATGTCCTGTTTATCAGTGGAAGTGTGATTTTTGTGTTGCCCTTCTTCAGTTTGATTTATAGGGTAAGACTTATAATTGTTTACAATTTTTTATTCAAATGTATATTTGAAATTCATTGCCAAAGGCAGAAAAGGTTAAAATTTCTTAGCCAAAAGTGAAAATATTTGTTTTTTTTTTATGTGTTAATAGAAACATTAAAATAAAGAGACTAACAATAAAATATATCTTTTGGAGTTGAATAATGATGAAAACCCGAATGATCTTTACAGATATTTGTTCTGAGTTATTAAATTCGCTTTTCATAAAATTTTCACTGAGAAATAATAAACGTTAATCAACTCAAAATTAAATATACTGATTGGGCTACGCTTGGAATTTATAAAAGTTGAATTAAATTGTATGAATTGTACGAGACAAAGCCATCATCATTCATAAAATTTTCAATAAGAAATAATAAACTTTAATCAACTCAAAACTAAATTTAGTGATTGGGCTACGCTTGGAATCTATAAAAGTTGAATGAAATTGTATGAATTGTACGAGACAAAGGCATCTACAAATGAGTAAGAAAAGGATGAATATAGGCATTTGAATAAGGTAGACAATTTAGTTCTTTTCAAATGACATTATTTTAGAGTAAACAATATTTAGAGTTATAAAAGCACGGATCAATCTGACAATGAAAGGAATAAACTTATTGAAGTACCTTTTTTTACGGTACGAACGTCTTAGATTTTGCAAATTAAAAATAATAGCACAATTATTTTGCAACTGATAACGAACAGAAAAGACAAAGTTAGATAACATGAGATAATAGTGCAAACAGTGCTATTGTCACTAACACACCTATAACAGACCAACAATAAATGGAAAAATTTGAAACAATAGAACCCTTAAATCACTTTATAAGTATTTCTTAATTATTTTTCGATATCAGTTCCAAGACCACACAAGAAGCTATTTCAATTTTAGAGTAAATAATATATTTAGAGTTATAAAATCACGGATCAATCTGACAATGATAGGAATAAACTTATTGAAGTACCTTCTTTAGCGGTACGGACGTCTGAGAATTTGAAAATTAAAAATAATAGAACATATTTTGCAACTATGATAACGAAGAAAAGACTAAGTCAGATAACAGGAGATAATAGTGCCAACAGTGCTATTGTCACTAACACACCTATAATAAACAAACAATAAATGGACAAATTTGAAACAATAGAACCCATAAACCACTTTATAAGTATTTCTTAAATATTTTTCGATATCAGTTCCAAGACCACACAAGAAGCTATTTCAATAGACGTGTTAATGACCATAGCCATTATCTCCTGTTATCTGACTAGGTTTTTCCTTCGCTATCAGTTGCTATTGTTTTATTATTTTGAGTTTCTAAGAAGTCCGTACCGCCAAAGAAGGTAGAATTGTTTAACTCAGTGTCTCACTCGCACACTATTGCGCGCTAGTGTAGCGCTTTAGATGTATTTCACTTCATTCGACGTTGTTCTTGTCGCGCGATCGGACGTGCTTTGCGAACTATTCTATACGTTTATAGAGTTAATTCGTTACTGAAACGATAGTGCATGTCCTGTTTATCAGTGGAAGTGTGATTTTTGTGTTGCCCATCTTCAGTTTGATTTATAGGGTAAGACTTATAATTGTTTACAATTTTTTATTCAAATGTATATTTGAAATTCATTGCCAAAGGCAGAAAAGGTTAAAATTTCTTAGCCAAAAGTGAAAATATTTGTTTTTTTTTTTATGTGTTAATAGAAACATTAAAATAAAGAGACTAACAATAAAATATATCTTTTGGAGTTGAATAATGATGAAAACCCGAATGATCTTTACAGATATTTGTTCTGAGTTATTAAATACGCTTTTCATAAAATTTTCACTGAGAAATAATAAACGTTAATCAACTCAAAATTAAATATACTGATTGGGCTACGCTTGGAATTTATAAAAGTTGAATTAAATTGTATGAATTGTACGAGACAAAGCCATCATCATTCATAAAATTTTCAATAAGAAATAATAAACGTTAATCAACTCAAAACTAAATTTAGTGATTGGGCTACGCTTGGAATCTATAAAAGTTGAATGAAATTGTATGAATTGTACGAGACAAAGGCATCTACAAATGAGTAAGAAAAGGATGAATATAGGCATTTGAATAAGGTAGACAATTTAGTTCTTTTCAAATGACATTATTTTAGAGTAAACAATATTTAGAGTTATAAAAGCACGGATCAATCTGACAATGAAAGGAATAAACTTATTGAAGTACCTTTTTTTACGGTACGAACGTCTTAGATTTTGCAAATTAAAAATTATAGCACAATTATTTTGCAACTGATAACGAACAGAAAAGACAAAGTCAGATAACATGAGATAATAGTGCAAACAGTGCTATTGTCACTAACACACCTATAACAGACCAACAATAAATGGAAAAATTTGAAACAATAGAACCCTTAAATCACTTTATAAGTATTTCTTAATTATTTTTCGATATCAGTTCCAAGACCACACAAGAAGCTATTTCAATTTTAGAGTAAATAATATATTTAGAGTTATAAAATCACGGATCAATCTGACAATGATAGGAATAAACTTATTGAAGTACCTTCTTTAGCGGTACGGACGTCTGAGAATTTGAAAATTAAAAATAATAGAACATATTTTGCAACTATGATAACGAAGAAAAGACTAAGTCAGATAACAGGAGATAATAGTGCCAACAGTGCTATTGTCACTAACACACCTATAATAAACAAACAATAAATGGACAAATTTGAAACAATAGAACCCATAAACCACTTTATAAGTATTTCTTAAATATTTTTCGATATCAGTTCCAAGACCACACAAGAAGCTATAAATAATAAATAAATATTCTACAACATTCTACACAACGCTATCTAGACCCATGGTAAGCTTCATTAGCTTGTGTTATGGAATCTAGAATGCGGATATACATACTTAGATACTTTTTTTTTTGTAAATACATACATATTATACATAGAAACACCCAGACCAATGCAAATATTTATATTCTTGCATACAAATATTGGCACTGAGCGGGGATCGAACCCGCGCCTCCTGCGTAGCAGCCGCGTTCACTACCGCTACGCCACAGAGGCCATTATCTCCTGTTATCTGACTAGGTTTTTCCTTCGCTATCAGTTGCTATTGTTTTATTATTTTGAGTTTCTAAGAAGTCCGTACCGCCAAAGAAGGTAGAATTGTTTAACTCAGTGTCTCACTCGCACACTATTGCGCGCTAGTGTAGCGCTTTAGATGTATTTCACTTCATTCGACGTTGTTCTTGTCGCGCGATCGGACGTGCTTTGCGAACTATTCTATACGTTTATAGAGTTAATTCGTTACTGAAACGATAGTGTATGTCCTGTTTATCAGTGGAAGTGTGATTTTTGTGTTGCCCATCTTCAGTTTGATTTATAGGGTAAGACTTATAATTGTTTACAATTTTTTATTCAAATGTATATTTGAAATTCATTGCCAAAGGCAGAAAAGGTTAAAATTTCTTAGCCAAAAGTGAAAATATTTGTTTTTTTTTTTATGTGTTAATAGAAACATTAAAATAAAGAGACTAACAATAAAATATATCTTTTGGAGTTGAATAATGATGAAAACCCGAATGATCTTTACAGATATTTGTTCTGAGTTATTAAATTCGCTTTTCATAAAATTTTCACTGAGAAATAATAAACGTTAATCAACTCATAATTAAATATACTGATTGGGCTACGCTTGGAATTTATAAAAGTTGAATTAAATTGTATGAATTGTACGAGACAAAGCCATCATCATTCATAAAATTTTCAATAAGAAATAATAAACGTTAATCAACTCAAAACTAAATTTAGTGATTGGGCTACGCTTGGAATCTATAAAAGTTGAATGAAATTGTATGAATTGTACGAGACAAAGGCATCTACAAATGAGTAAGAAAAGGATGAATATAGGCATTTGAATAAGGTAGACAATTTAGTTCTTTTCAAATGACATTATTTTAGAGTAAACAATATTTAGAGTTATAAAAGCACGGATCAATCTGACAATGAAAGGAATAAACTTATTGAAGTACCTTTTTTTAAGGTACGAACGTCTTAGATTTTGCAAATTAAAAATTATAGCACAATTATTTTGCAACTGATAACGAACAGAAAAGACAAAGTCAGATAACATGAGATAATAGTGCAAACAGTGCTATTGTCACTAACACACCTATAACAGACCAACAATAAATGGAAAAATTTGAAACAATAGAACCCTTAAAATCACTTTATAAGTATTTCTTAAATAGTTTTCGATATCAGTTCCAAGACCACACAGGAAGCTATTGCAATAGGCGTGTTAATGACCATAGCCATTATCTCCTGTTATCTGACTAGGTTCTTCTTTCGCTATCAGTTGCTATTTTTTTATTATTTTGAGTTTCTAAGAAGTCCGTACCGCCAAAGACGGTAGAATTGTTTAACTCAGTGTTTCACTCGCACTATTGCGCGCTATTGTAGCGCTTTAGATGTATTTCACTTCATTCGACGTTGTTCTTCTCGCGCGATCGGACGTGCTTTGCGAACTATCCTATACGTTTGTAGAGTTAATTCGTTACTGTAACAATAGTGTATGTCGTGTATAACAGTGAAATTGTGATTTCTGTGTTGCCCATCTTCAGTTTGATTTATAAGTTAAGATTTATAATTGTTTACAATTTTTTATTCAAATCTAGATTTCACCTTCAGTGCCAAAGGCAGGAAAGGTTTATATTATACTAGCTGACCCGGCGAACTTCGTACCGCCATATTTTCTGATCCCGTTCTCGCTGCATATTTATAAATTTATCAGTGTTTCTCTTCAATATTATGCATGTATTATACATATTATAAACCTTCCTCTTGAATCATTCTATATATTAAAAAACCGCTTCAAAATCCGTTGCGTATTTTTTAAGATTTAAGCAGACATAGGGACGGACAGACAGCGACAGCGACTTTGTTTCATAATATTTAGTGATATATTTCTTAGCCAAAAGCTTCGTGCTTTTTGTGCTCATTAATAACTTAAAGTCCAGTTACAAGTTAAAACGTGAAGTCCAGTTATAAGGTAGGTAAAAATAACCAAAGTCACTAATTATTATTATTTTATTGACGTCTGATCCGTCGGACAAATTGTTTTCAATAAACTATTTAAAAATCAATGAAATTCAATTTTTTTATTGAGTGTTCATGTCAAAGAGATGTAACGGTTTCTCAGACTATTTCCTTGTAAATATCTGCTATGGGTTCGAATGTCTAGTTTGGTTGCCCATGGTAAACAGTTTAGCTAAATATTATAAACAAAATAAAACTATTTTGAGTGATTATTACATGTATCATCGTCTGGTGTATATTATTTTTGGCACCAAAGTAAATCGCACTTTCATTGACAATAATAAATTTGTAATATTTTTGTTACAGATTCAAAATGCCTTCTGCTACAAAGGTTAACTGCGATATCAGACACGTGGCAACCGTAAGATCGAATAAAAGATCTTCATCATCCGACATCCGAAAAAGGCAATGTGTCTCATCGCACACTGTTATGAAAACCAAGACAAGGGCGCTCAATGACAAGTTTGAGGTCTTGTTCGGGCCTGCCTCTCCCGAAACTAACAAATTAAAATGTTTTGAGAACGGGCCAATCGTTCAGACTACGATTAATCATATACAAAGATCTACTGAAAGATCTCTATCATCCGATGCCCAAAAAAGGCAACGTATCTCATCACGAACTGTTGAGAAAGCCAAAACAAGGGCGCTCAATGACAAGTTTGAGGTCTTGTTCGGGCCTGCCTCTCCCGAAAGTAACAAATTAAAATGTTTTGAGAACGGGCCTATCGTTCAGACTACGATTAATCATATACAAAGATCTACTGAAAGATCTCTATCATCCGATGCCCGAAAAAGGCAACGTATCTCATCACGAACTGTTGAGAAAGCCAAAACAAGGGCGCTCAATGATAAGTTTGAGGACTTATTCGGGCCTGCCTCTCCCGAAAGGAAGAAATTAACAAGTTTTGAGAACGGGCCTATCGGTCAAACTACGATTAATCATATACAAAGATCTACTGAAAGATCTCTATCATCCGATGTCCGAAAAAGGCAACGTGTCTCATCACGAACTGTTGAGAAAACCAAGACAAGGGCGCTCAATGATAAGTTTGAGGACTTGTTCGGGCCTGCCTCTCCCGAAAGTAACAAATTGACAGGTTTACAGAACGGGCCCATCGTGCAAACAATGAATAATAAGAGACAAGGATTCAATAATAGATTTCTATCATCCGATGTCCAAAAAAGGCAACGTGACTCAACCTCTCTTACAGATAAGTATGCTGATACGGGGTGTAGTGAAAGCAGTGGTTCTCCATCAGCACCAATTAAAGCTCAGGATGACCTACCTACCTATGCCGCACTTGCTGATCTCTTCAATTACACGCCGCGTCTGAGTAATTTATATCAACGCATCAATGAGATGCTTGAAAACTCAGAAAATGTTCAAGAGATTTTTAACATAGTGTATGAATCAGGTCGTTATGTGGCTACAGACACAGCAGATTATGAATTTGACTTGTGTTTGTTAGACGAGTATTCTGTGCAACGGCTTATACAGCTAGTGGACCGCAAGCCAACAAAGTGATCATAATAGTGATTTTAAATGAAGATTTACTTTAAAATCCTTTCAAATATTTCATTTAGTTAGTTCCTAGTTTCAAATTTAATTTCGAATTAATAGAATAAGAATAGAATAGAATCGAATAGAGACGTTTATTTCCAAGAATATTGTCATTACAGGAATTCAATTTTTCATGATCTGCATGGTCTGCCAAGTGTGGCGTGCAAATATTTGAATAATAAATTAAAGATAAGATAAGATATTCTTTATTGTACACCATAAAAGTATTACAATATATCTCATCGCTAACAGCGATTTCTTCCAGGCAACAACCTTTAAACATTGTATAATACGGTAATTTAAGATAATAAGATTTAAAATTTAATAAGTCACACATTATGTAATAGTCAATATGAAAATGAGTCAATTTAAGGTCTGGAATTATTTTAGATGCATAGAAAAATAAAATTTATATTATGTATGTCAAGGGTAGCAATGTCAGTTTATTACTTATATTTTAAAGAGCTGATTAATTAATTTGTCTATAAGACATTCCATAATATTATAATGAACTTTTTCTTGTAGAAGCTTGCATAATGCCCTACGAAATTGTTTACAAGGTAACTTTTTGAAATGATATGGCAGGTTATAGTTATATTGTATTAGTTATAGTTGTATGGCCATCCAGTATGAGTTTCATTTATATAATTCTAGGTTAATGTGTATAATTCTAGGTTATAATTCTAGGCTATAATTCTAGGTTAAATTAATTTCATTATGTTTTATAGTAATTATCAAATCATATAATTGTATGGTTTGCAAGTGTATATAATTATAGTATTATTTTACAACACACCAGCTCATAAAATTGCTATTAATTTACCGCAATTAGGCACGTAATGACACCTGTTATCAAACTGTGACTTTTTCATTACTATTATTCACAAGTTAAAGATTCTTTTTTAAATTTCTTAGGTTAAGTTTATATGTTCCTAAAAAAGTTTCGATACAAAAAAAAACGTGTTTAATAGTAGGAATAAATTAATATGCCTATAAGTTGTATGGTTATTTGATGCATTTTTGCATTTAAATAAATAATTTCAACTTGTAATATAATTTTTTTTTCTCTAAGTACAGAAAAAAAACGGAGTAAAAAAAAGTTAAATTCAAACCTCATTCTTTTAAATATGGCCGATCGCCATTGTTAGATGCACGCGCATAGGAAATCGAATTAATTTGTAGTATTGTTTATTCAGTATTTGTAGTATTATTTTATTCGCAAGTGTGTTTTCAAACGTCGTATGCCACGCGTGAGTATGATGATTACCGTGCTCGGCTCTCTTAAGGCCCTCGCCTGCCAGCTTGGGTCTCAATGGCGCCTCGGCGGTAATCACCAACTTTACTCACTTGTACCATAATGTACTATTATCTACTTTGTTTCAAATACTAAATTGGAAATATTATTCTCATGTATTAGTCACATAATTGTGACCTACTGTTGAAATTGTACTCAAATGTGTATATTGTACACGATTGATTCAGCATATTGTAAGTAAATAACATAAAATGTTGTTTTTTACTAGTATTATTTTGGATCAGACAAAATATGAAGAAGGCTATTTTGTTATATTTAATTTAATTTATGTGTACTTACAGTTAGATACAAAATAGGAGTATAATAAAACTACATAATACAATAAATATCGATTATTATATTATATCTGAAAATAGACATTATTCAACTTAATTATTATTATGTTAAATAATGTCTATGTTCTATTTTTATATAGTAGGAAATTAAAATTCACGATTGGAATTGATTTAGTAATTTAGTAGGATCTCACTTAAATTTTATTTATTTTACCTTCATTTTGGTATTTGAATTAATCGTTTTAATTTTACTTCACAAATAGTCTTCCGCTTTAAATTATTATTAAAATAAATGTGAGTCAACTACTTAAACCAAATGGTGGTCGTGTATTGTAAAGTCATCATGTTTTGCATTATTTACGAGTATAAGTTATTGACTGTTAGTACACTTATTAATTCAATATTTCGTACTCGTAATAATGGAATATAGTTGCTTTTTTCAATTGATTTATATATAATTTGGTTGCAATTTATGCATGTCTGTATTTGTATAATTTTAGTGTTTATTTTTCCATAATTGTACGTATTGATTCGGTATTGCAGGAGACCTAATGTCCAAGTGCAGCTCTCTCAGACACAGAGGTCGGTACAACCAGATATGTCAGATTCAGAAATCCTACGGTACGGAAATCGAATCAATTAAGTACGGTAGCTTGTAAACCGAGTTCGTACGTGCGGTTGAATATTATGCGAGACAAGTGGCTGAAGTATTCGATTGTTTGTTTTGTCTATTTTGAGTATTCTTTATTCGCGGTTACATTCTTTGTCTATTGAGACGACCAAGGCCAGTGGGGAAATTACTGTCTCTGGATGAATTTCACAATATCTGTGCGGCTGGTGGAGCACTCATATCTCCCCTCAGAAGAAGGGAGCTGGCACTTTTCACAATGTTACTGTCGAATAATGTCGAATAATTAAAAACGAATTTACTCAGCTTAGGTTAAATAGTGTTAGGGAAATATAGTGTTCGGTAAAAATATCACGAAATGGGTAAAATAAGCAATTGGCGTAACACATCTGCGCACAACGAAATAAAATCAACAACATCAAGCACTACATTAGCATCAAGAGCCTCATGCCAGCAAGTAGACCCAGGAGATTTAAACATTTAACATTGTATAATACGGTAATTTAAGATAATAAGATTTAAAATTTAATAAGTCACACATTATGTAATAGTCAATATGAAAATGAGTCAATTTAAGGTCTGGAATTATTTTAGATGCATAGAAAAATAAAATTTATATTATGTATGTCAAGGGTAGCAATGTCAGTTTATTACTTATATTTTAAAGAGCTGATTAATTAATTTGAAAACGAAATAAAATCAACAACATCAAGCACTACATTAGCATCAAGAGCCTCATGCCAGCAAGTAGACCCAGGAGATTTGTATCGAAGACCCTAGAGGAGGACTTAACACAGATGAGCATTAAGGAAGGTAAGCAGGGACAATGCGGTAAGTGGACCACCGTCAAGTGCAAGCGGAAGAGGACCCGCAGAAAGAAGACATCAGCGGAGTCCTCTGACCAGATCTAACCCAGCGTGTCAATCAGTTCAGGAGCGCCGAGTGCAGACTCGGGTAAGAGGGCCCATAAGATCAAAAGACGGGGCATAGACCCTGAGAAGTGGACGCAGCAAAGTCCTACGAAGCATTCTAGAAACCATCCCCCGAAGATCGAGAGCCCATTTAAACCTACTACGGACCAGGGTGAGCTCTCAATCATCATCGAGAGGGGTGATTGGGTGGCAATGGACGAAACCACAGCTGCAGAAATTAGGACACGACTAGTTGACCTGATCAAGATCGCCGCACAGAGTGGCGTTAGCGGTCGAAGCCTGCAATTTGTAGCCTCGGGTTTGGGGCGGGAAGATATTTCCTGGTGAGCCAGAAAACCGAGGAACCGATGATATGGCTTCTGGGGTGCGGCTTCGGAAACTACCACAGCGTTCTTCTGATCCCAAAAAAGCTCGACCTTCATAGGATAGCCATATGGCTTTCCGGCAACGCAGCTGGACTCAGGATCAAGCCTTTGGAGCTGATTAAGATCCCAAACTTCGACCGAGAAGTGGAACTCCAGATATCACAATGAAACCTCATCTACAAGGAAGTATTCCCACTGCCGCCGCTGGAGTGCGACTTGTGGTGGAGTTTTCCAAATCAGGCTGCCAAAATTCATGGCGCGCTCTAGGGCCAAAGCGGCACAGGTTCTATCCAAGTGCCGCTGCATGAAAAGCACTGGGGACAATCAGTTATAATTCAAAATGTCTTCTGCTACAAAAGCTATCTTCAATATCAGACATGTGGCAACCGTTAGATCAAATGAAAGATCTCTATCGTCCAAAGTCCGAAAAAGGCAACGTGTCTCATCATAAACTATTAAGGAAACCAAGACAAGGGCGGTCAATGATAAGTTTGAAGACTTGTTTGAGCTTGCCACTCTCGAAAGTAACAAATAGACAAGTTTTAAGAACAGGCCAATCATTCAACCTAAAAATAGTAAGAGATAAGATCTTGTCTTGGACAAGGGCACTCAATGACAAGTTTGAGAACTTGATCGGGTCTGCGTCTCCCGAAAGTATCAAATTGACAAGTTTTAAGAACGGGCCCATCATTCAAATTACGAAAAATACAGACAAAGATCTAATGAACGATCTCGGTCATCCGATGTCCGAAAAAGGCAACGTGTCTCAGCACAAACTGTTAAGGAAACCAAGACAAGGGCACTCAATGACAAGTTTGAGAACTTGTTCGGGCCCGTGACTCCCGACAGTAACAAATTGACAAGTTTTACGAATGGGCCTATCATTCAACCTAAAAATAATAAGAGATAAGACTTGACCTTGACCTTGAACTTGACCTAAAAATAATAAGAGATCTTGTCTTGGACAAGGGCGCTCAATGACAAGTTTGAGAACTTGTTCGGGCCTGCCGCTCTCGAAAGTAACAAATTGACAAGTTTTAAGAACGGGCCTATCATTCAACCTAAAAATAATAAGAGATAACATCTAATGAAAATCCCTGTCCTCCGATGTTCGAAAAGGGCAACGTGTTTCATCAAGAACTGTTCAGAAAACCAAGATAAGGGCTCTCAATGATAAGTTTGAGGACTTGTTTGGTCCTGCCACTCCCGAAAATAAAAAAATTACAAGTTTTGAGAAGGGGTCCATCATTCAAACTTCGAATAACAAAAATATAAATATCTAATGAAACATATCTGTCGTCCGATGTTCGAAAAAGGCAACATGTCTCAGCACAAACTGTTAAGAAAACCAAGACAAGGGCCCTCAATGATAAGTTTAAGGACTTGCTCCGACCTGCTTCTCCCGAAAGTAACAAATTGACAAGTTTTGAGAACGGGCCTATCATTCAAACTACGAATAATACAGACAAAGATCTAATGAATTATCTCTGTCATACGATGTCCGGAAAAGGCAACGTGTCTCAGCACAAACTGATATGAAAACCAAGAAAAGGGCGCTCAATGATAAGTTTGAGAACTTGTTCGGGTCGGCGTCTCCCGAAAGTAACAAATTGAAAAGTTTTGAGAACGGGCCCATCATTCAAATTACGAATAATACAGACAAAGATCTAATGAATTATCTCTGTCATCCGATGTCCAAAAAAGGCAACGTGTCTCAGCATAAACTGTTAACCCTGCAGTGGTCGCGCACCAATATGAGACAGCACTGGTCGCGTGGACTACATGCGTAGTCCATTTTCAATTTTAAATAAAAAAATATTTTTATAATATTTATTTATTTTAATTATCAAAATATAATAAGTATAGTTTTCTTAATCAAACATAATCAGTAAAAGTAAATCACCACTTCTGTATCTTAATTTATAAATAAAAAGAAAAAGTTCTCTAAATTGGCACAAAAATCACACCTTCGTTTTTGATTGAGATGCTGTATGCTTAAATATCATTATATTGTAGTTATTCTATTATTTTGGGACCAGGAGGTACAAAACAAACACTATATTATGCCTACGCATTCTTCCTCTGTTTAGAGGAATTGTTTTCGATCGCAGTCAATTCCAATCTAGTTAGTTCGACTTCTTCGTTGAGGTTCGTCATCGTCGTCCCACGACTCATGTATGTTGTCTTGTTCTTGCTCGGATTCCGATTCATGATCCTGCTGTTCCAACTGATCAACTTCCACGTCAGAGTTTGACTCAGCTTGATAGTAATCATTCTCGCCATCAATTTCATTCAACCACGCCTCTATATGAGCAACTAGTCGAGAGTCCGTTTTTATGCTGATAATAAAAATTTATATTGATTTATAACAGCAATACATACTAAAACAAAGTGTAAACTGTGCATATAGACTAATTTAAACATAAAAATAAGTAAAAACAATAATATTTATATTCAAAAAATACTTACGTATTTGGTCGCTCTAACTTTTGACGCTCTACTGTAACACCTGTATACGCGATCGGCGCTTGCCCGGCACTGATTGACTTCCTTCATTAATCATTTACAAGTATCTGGAGGCACATTAACCCTACGCTTACTATTTTAGAGAAAAATTGAAATTTTGTACTAGTGGATTACATTTATGTAGTCCGCGCGACCACTGTAGGGTTAAGAAAACCGAGAAAAGGGCGCTCAATGATAAGTTTGAGAACTTGTTCGGGCCTTCCGCTCTCGAAAGTAACAAATTGACAAGTTTTGAGAACGGGCCTATCATTCAAATTACGACAATACAGACAAATATCTAAGGAACGATCTCTGTCATCCGATGTCCGAAAAAGGCAACGCGTCTCAGCACAAACTGTTAAGGAAACCATGACAAGGGCACTTAATGACAAGTTTGAAAACTTGTTCGGGTCTGCGACTCCCGAAAGTAACAAATTGATAAGTTTTAACACGTTCAACGCCACGTTGGACAATGCTGGGCGACACTTAATCTTCCCGATGAGCCAGATAAAATATGTGAATTTGAGAAAAAAGACGATTTTTATTTATATGTTATTATTGTTAAGTAGATTCAATTTACCTATAAAACTTTAACATACCTGTCTAAATATTGATATTAAAGGAAATAACTAATGTCACCCAACATTGTCCCCCGTGGCCTGCTGTGTAAGGATTCTTAAACTTCTATCCATTAAGGCCGCGCGGGTCACAGTGTCGCCCACTTCCGAGTGCCGTTCGGCCGTTCCCGCGTCCCTTCCGCCCGCGCCGTACCCCGTGTTGGGCCGTGCGCGCGCAATGCTCAGTGCCCCGCCCGCAGGCGCAGGATATAGAGGACGACGCTTGCGCCATTTTCCCGCCAAACGTGCACTCGTTACGACGTAATTGTATATTACCTACTTTTTGCCTGTTCAATATAGTTATACGTATGACTGAAAATGTGTGACTTTGATGACGCTTTTGAAATAACAGAGGAAGATCTGACGCAGCTTCAAAATATAGAAATATCACTCCTAAATAACAGTTTTCATATTAGTTCGGATGAAGAAGAAGAGCAAATAACACCTACCAGGTTGAAAAGGCGACGGATTATTGCATCGGATAGTGAAGACAGCGATTCCGCAGAAATCACTACGCAAGTACCTTTGAGCATAACACCTTCTACCAGTACATGGGATAAGCCAGCAGGTAATCAACGCCAATTAATAGCTTTTACTGAGGTTTCGGGTGCTCCGCTGCATGTCAGATTAGGCATGGCAAACAAATCTCCAGCTGATTTTTATTCACTCCTGGTAACTGATGACGTATTGCAACAAATAGTAAATGACACTAATTTATATGCTATTTATAACATTACTAATATGCCTGAAGCTACAAAAAGTGCACGTATTAGACATTGGAGTCCGACTAATATTGCAGAAATAAAAATTTTTTTTGGCTTAATTTTATTCATGGGCTTGGTGAAATTACCTAGATTGGCAGACTATTGGTCTAAAGATCCTGTTATAGGACACCCCTTTCCGAGAACAGTAATGTCCCGAAACAGATTCGAATTGCTTTTGAAAATGCTACATTTCTCTAATAATGACGATGAACATAAAGACGACCGACTTCATCGAGTACGTAAGTTGATGAATAATTTAAATGAGAATTTCAAAAAAAACTATACACCTGGTGAAGACATTTGTATTGACGAGAGTATGGTTCCCTTTCGTGGGAGAATCGTGTTTAGGCAATACAATAAACAGAAACGGCACAAGTATGGCATCAAGGAATTTAAATTATGTACAATCCCAGGATACACCTATAAGATTAGTATTTACGCAGGAAAAAACGACAATACAAATACAACTCCCACAAACGTGGTTATGTCCTTATGTGAAGATTTGCTTGTTAAAGGACACACATTATATACCGACAACTGGTATACAAGTGTAGATTTAGCACGGAAACTGTTAGATCAAGAAACTCATTTAGTGGGTACCATTCGGAAAAATAGAAAGCAGCTTCCCAAACATATTGTAACTGCTAAACTCAAAAAAGGAGAGTATGCTGCAGCGGAAAGCAGTGACGGAATCACCATGATGAAGTGGAAAGACAAGCGCGATGTCTACGTTTTGTCTACGAAGCATTCGGTCCGGTTTCATCAAGTGGAAAAGCGTGGGAAAACGGTCTCTAAGCCAAAGATCGTAGTAGACTACAATAAAGTCAAGGGTGCCGTTGATTTGGCTGATCAATTAGCTGCGTATTCCACTCCACTGCGAAAAACCATAAAGTGGCATAAGAAACTTGCTATTAATCTACTGCTTAATACTACGATAGTTGTACGGTCATAGACCTAACACCTTTTAAATGATATTATGATCTTTACTGGGATGACAGCTAGTGAGTACCGCGCCGAGGTTTCTTTGATTGAAACACATGTGTTCAGAATGACGCATTTATTGGCACTAAGTTAAAGTACATAATTATGTAATAAAATGAATATGATGCGACACGGCCGGTGCTAACGCAGCACAAAAGCTACGCTAGCGAAATGTTCGGGTTTGCCCGTACATGCTCCCGGACAAGAAAGTAACAATAATTTGAATTAATAGAAACAATTAGTTATTACAATGATATTAAAAACAGATTTGTAAATATATAAATGTTATTGTCTCTAGAAAATGCAATGTTAAATAGTTACAACACGCGCACTTCACTGACATTCTTGTAAGAATTTTTAACGAATCAAAATAGGCGAAGTCGCCTTGTTAATACGCGCACTTGCACTGCTATTACTTTGTGACTGTTCGTTCAGATAGATCACTCTGTCACTGACCCGAGGTGGAGATGCAGGCGGGCCTTGGGGCTCCCGCGCCTGCGCTGCCGAGGGCGGCGTCGCTGGCACACGCCAGGCGTGCACGCGACGCCATGTAAACAACAGTCCAACTACTGCCGCTAATCCGATGATACAGTATATCACAGTGTAGTGGTGTATGTCATGATAGGATATACTTTCTGTAGGTAATGTGCTTTCTTTCATGATCTTGATTCTCTGGCCGATGTCTGTGAGCTCTTTGCTGTAGCTTGATTCTTCAGAATGATTTTGTGTGCGAATACGGGGAATAGATATGTTTATAAGCATATTAATTGGAGGTATGTCAGGTGCGAACACATCGGGATGATAGTTTAATTTACTAGACAGCTGTTTGTGTGCGGTCACAGTAAATTGTTGCGCATTGACTATACATCCGCTGTCTATAGTGATAATACCGGCCCCCGTCAGCTGATGTGGCGTAACTTGATCTTCGCACATAATCCGCAAAGGGCATTGATCGCAACAAAAATAAATGTAATTGTTTATAGTGTTGCTTTCTAACCAACTACTAAAGACTTGTAGTTGTTATACACCCGAACTGATTTGTCAGGCAAAAATCTTGATCTTTTGTAAATTGATAGATAGGCTTCGGAATGTGACATAAGTATTCTTCTGATATCACACATGATCTTAAAGTTTCGTCTTTCAAAGTTATGTAAGTATCTTTCTTCAGGTTGATTGCAACGTAGTCAGCTACTGGTTTTATGCTAACCATGTTTCTTCCCTTAAGTTGAGGCACCGAGAACATCTTGAATACTTCGAATGAATCTCTGCTGATAAGAGGAAGCCTTATTTCAAAGATCAAATACTAAGGCAGCATCCTGGCCTTCACTCGAAGTAGCTTGTAAACTTTGTTAAGGTTTAAATGTATATCGTCGACAGGTAATGACACATCTTTTGGAAGCTGGCTCGCTATGATACTCAGTTGACTCTGTATCTGTGCAGGAGTCAAAATATGAGGGTTGAAGTTGCCATGATATATGTCTGTAATAGTATCTAACAGAGTGCTCTGCAACGATTTTAGGTTATGTAGAATATTGCTACCTATCAACGCTCCTAAGGTCACATCATTGAGGACCGAAATGTTTTTTGTTGTGGTTGCTAACTCGTTCAATGCATTCTCCATAGAGAGAATGTGTTGAGTAACCATTTTATGCTGTCTGTTCATTGTTTGCTCGGTACGTTTTAATAAATTGTATTCCACCTCTATGATTGATGTCTGATTTTTCCAATAGGATGCCATTTGTTTCTGGTTATCGCGTAGTAGTGAAATATCTTTCTGATACTGTTCGGCGAATCTTGCGTCTAATACTCCGAATAGACTATTAGCGAGATATCCGATACCGTCCACGAGACCGCGTCTCTGCCTAGTGAGTTCTGAGTTTGTTTGCTGACTGAGCAAAATCTCGTTGTAGTACTCGAGATCAGTGATCCCGTGGTTCAGCTGTAGTAATACCATATCACATGTCATTGTGTTACGTATTGTATTGCATGTTTGTTCCAGTGACTGCGTATATTTGCATAGAGCTCTTATGCCTTCCCAATAGGGATGCATATCGTAATAAACGACAAGTTTCCACTCATCTCGAACTATTTGCATGTTAGCCAATTTATCAAAATAAAGACTTTGGTTTTCTCTGAATTTTGTGACGTGAAAAACGCCTTGAACTGCTGATATAATCACCATGAAGAATATTAAAGACGTAAACAACGTCTGTTTATTAAGAGTCACTGACTTGGCAGTCTTGGCACCTTTGTGAGTGTGCTCGGAGTGATGCGAAGACGATAATTGTTTTGGGTTATAGATAGCCCTCTGCTTGCACAGTCCGCTGGGTTATCTGCAGACTTTACATAACGCCAGCAGGATGGAGGCATAACCCCTGTAATTTTTCGTGTTCTGTTGGCCACAAACGTCTGCCAACGGCTTGGATCTCCTTGCAGCCATCCTAGAACAGCTGTAGAGTCTATCCAACCATAAATCTCGACGTTGTAATCTGACAGACATAGTTTGACCTTATTCATAAGGTTTGCTAATAAAAGAGCACCACAAAGTTCTAAACGAGGTAAAGAAATGTTCTTATTAGCCGCTTACGCGCTTACTCACGCGCAAGTACCTCGCGAATGTAAACACGACCGACTGGCCGCATGACGTCACCCTAGCGGCACACGTTTTCGATTGTTTACATTATCGCATTGTTATCATAACACTCGCTCGAGCTCACTGAGTGGGCTCGAGTGTTATTTTTTATGAAGACTATGAGTCATTCGTTCGCTTCTTAGAAGGATGGTGATTACACTTAACGTTTTATTTATTGTTAGCGGCGGTGAACTTTTATGATCGTTGAGAATGTTAAAATGTAATCTTTACGTATGTATTATGTAAAATGTAGATGGATATTCTTTTATTGTATGATTTTAAATAGTCTAGAGGTTCTAACGACACACGTTTATACATAAAAATATATGCAATAGTACAAAAATATTTATTTACAGGCCCATATCTAGGACGAAACATTTGCTGGCGGCGAGCAATTTTTAGGCATTTTTCGGCCAAATTAAATCATTTATTAGAATTTTATCGTGACATGTATCGTAAATATATGATTACTAGAAGAAAGCTAAGGTCGTATTATAAAAGATAGTGTAAACTTATATCCCTAGGTTACCATTTGGGATAAACAATATGGGATTTATTGAATGTATTACCAGTTTCGTAACAACGCATGTAACCTTTGACCTTTGACCTATTATTTGTTCAGTGAAGTTTGAGTAACGGATATACATTAAACGTATCTATTTTCTACAAGTAACGCCCATTCCAATGATATATAACAATTAAAGTATAATCGCAATTGTAATAATATACAAGTAAATAAATAAAACTCATCTACATGAGCGCAGCCATTTTGATTGATTTTTTTCGTGCCTACATTTTACGAGTTGTAATATATTTCGTAACTCTAATATATTTGGAGAATCTGTATTTGTAACGTATTAAGGATTACATATTCAACCTAAAAGTAATTACTTTTCACACAAAATAGTGCCACAATTTAATATACCGATGATAGAATAATGACAAAGTTAGGTTACCGGTAGCCATACATGTAAAATTATGCAAATATGGAAATTTACTTACCTGTATGAGAATTTGTATATACACCCACTCACTACACACACTAATCACTTGAAAATCACTCACTTTCTATCACTTTGCACGATTGTATTGATGTTTAAGGATTTTTTTAAACTGTGCGTTCCAGTGTCGCTTTATTGAACGTATTTAAAACATATAGGGACGTGTCCTTAGTCGATTAGAATGAGACAAACCGAGAATAACTCGCGTGTTAAAAAGAAATGGATAGATTTAGCCGCGAAAGCGCGGACCTGGACTTTTGTCCGTTTGTCCCATCTACTTTTTTTCATAGCCAAGACTTTTGGGACCAATTCCGTTTGCCCGGTTAGGTGGTACTATTTTGGATTTGCCAGCTATTAATGTAATCACTGCTTGATTGTGATAAACTTTACAATAAATAGCACATGCATATGCTTTTATAGACGAGTCACAGAAGCCATGTAACTCGATTTTTTGTGCTGATTTTGTACTCAGCCATCTCGGTATTTGTATCTGCTGTAATTGAGGTAAATCGGCTTTGAATTTCACCCATTCTTGATGAAGATTCTCGGGTATATCCTCATCCCACTGTATCTGCGACGTCCAAATTTTTTGAAATAAAATTTTCAGTTTCGTTGTAACAGGTGTGAGCCAGCCCAATGGATCAAAAAATTTTGATATATCTGACAATACTGATCGTTTTGTAGCATTCTTGACGGAACAATTGATTTTTAGGTCAAACATAAAATTGTCTCCAATAGGATTCCAGCGAAGCCCTAGAGTTTTCGTAGACTCCAGTTCCTTAAAAGATTTAATTTCTTGCTGATCTGACTCGTTGTTACATAATAGACGTCGATCATTCGATGCCCATTTTCTGAGATTGAATCCGCCTCGTTTCAGTAGCTCAATCAATTCATTTTTCAACTTGAGAGCGGAGTCGATGCTATGAGCACCATGAAGAAGGTCATCAGTGTAAAATGACTCTTCCAGAACTCTTGCTGCTTCTTGATAACTGCTTCGTTCGTCGTCTGCCAATTGCTTTAAAGTCATCATTGCCAGGAACGGGGCAGCTTTAGTTCCATACGTGACAGTTGTTAACTGATATTCTTGTAGCCGGTCACTAGGACAGTGTCGCCACACAATTTTTTGTAATTTTTGATCTTCTTTGCAAACCAAAATTTGCCGAAACATCTTTTCAATGTCGGCAGTGAAAGCAAACTGATACTGCCTCCACTTTAAAATCAACAATTGTAGGTCTTGTTGTAAATTTGGGCCTTTGTACATCAAATCATTTAAGCTAATGGCCGCTCGATGTTTTTGATGATGCATTGAAAACCACGCGCAGTGACGTAGTTGTAGAATCGTCACGTAACACACAGTGATGCGGTAAGAAGCATTCAGGTTTTGTGTTACAAATAGCTGGTTTCATGTGTCCCAGCGTTATGTACTCGTGAATAAATGATTTGTATTTATTTGATATATTTTCGTGTTTGATAAATTTACGTTCTAAATGTCCAAACTGAGCTACGGCCTTGGATTTAGAACTGCCTAAATGTTCTGCGAATTTTCCCTTGAGAGGAAGCTTTACCTCATATCTGCCGTCCAACGTCCGGGTGGTGGTTGATTTGTACAACTGTAAACACTCTTGATCGTCAGACGAAAGTGGAGTCTGTTCTGAGATTTCTTGTGTCTCCCAAAATTTTCTTAACTGATCGACTTCGATTTGTATGACATTACACTGTAAAGTGGTGACATTGCCACACAAAATCCAACCTAAACGCGTTTGCTGTGCGATGGGTGATGTTTGATTACCTCTGCATATACCCTCTAAAATGATGCTTGAGTATATGTCAGCCCCAAATAATATGTCTATAGGGCGACTGACATTAAATTTGGGATCGGCAAGCTGAATGTTATCCAAATAAGCCAACGATGGTTGCTTGAAGCTATAGGTAGGCAAATTTTTTGTCAAATTTTTCATGATATAAACATCGGTGTGAAATGTATACGAACCGCACGTTGATGCACAGTTTATATTTATAACTCCCTTGCATGAGTTATCTTTCACGCCAATGCCAGTTATTATGTTCTTACACCTTTGTCGTGGTAGTAAGAGCTGTTGTGCTGCATTCTCAGTGATAAGAGAGGTCTGAGAGCCTTGGTCAATTAAAGCCCGCATGGTAAGGTACGATCCATCCAATTTTTGGACCTTAATTTCGGCAGTTGCCAGCAATATTTCAGGAATCTCACGTTGTTGAGCCACGTGCATATTAAACTGCTGTGCTTGCTCCGTGGAAGTATGCGCGGCTTCGTGCTTTGTTACCGCTAAACTCTCCGATTTCATAGAGGATTGCGCAAACGATTCATGCAACAAGGTATTATGATACCCGTTACACTCGCGACAACATCTCGTTGAAACGCAGTCCTTACCGTTATGGTTATAAAGACAGTTTTCGCATAAACTTAGCTTGCTAACAGTTTGCCTTTTAATCATTGGAGACATTGCGCTGAATTTTTCACACTTGTACAGGCGATGACCATTTTTACATAATGGACATGTTTTATCCTGGAATTTCTTTCCAGTAGATGATGGAGAAGTAGTTTTGTTACTGGAATATGTTGACTGCTTATGGTAATTTTTATTAGAACTGTCTTTGGATGTTTTTGAATTGGAAACTGAAGGCTTTTGATGCTCTTGTTTATGTCTTGATGACTCCATGCTGGTGAACTTGTTTTCCAAAAACTGCAAAAATTCTGACAAAACTGCGAGTTCACGTGGTTGCTTAAGACATTCATTATAATCCTTGTATGTTTCGCAATCTAATTTATTAGACAGAATATACACAACAAAAGGGTCCCATGAGCTTACATCAACTCCCAAATTTTTTATAATAGCATTGAGACATTCCACGGTGGTATCATGCATGCGTTTGATGCTGCTCAGAGACGGTTGTTGCATTACAGGAATATTCATCATATTTCTCACGTATGAATTGAATATTAGTTTTTTGTTATTGTATCTATGGTTTAAGATTTCCCAACCAGTACTATAATTCTCTGAACTAACTTTTAGATGCTGTATAAGAGATTCTGCTTCTCCTTTCACCTTGTTCTTAAGAAACTGCATTTTCTGTGCGTTTGATAAAGATGGGTTGTTATGAATTGTTTCCATAAACAAGTCCTTGAAGGACACCCATTGCTGATAGTTGCCATGAAATACAGGAATCTCCATTTTCGGTGTAAACTCGTGTCTGTGTGAGACCGAACATAATTTGTTATTAAGAGATTTTTTCATTTGATTGAATACTTTTTCATGACTAGAAAATATCGCCTCGTAGGAACTATCTTCTTGGTCGAGCTCGCCATCTAACTCCCAATGAAGAGTGTCGATAACGGACCACCTTGCTTCTAATCTTTTTAATGTATCCTCGAATTCCCATTTCTGGGATATGAGATCTACCTTGATATTCGCTACTGTTCGCGAAAATGCCTTGAAATTGCTTGATTGCTTTTTCATTAGCTCATCTAATTTGCTGTTAGTTCCTTGAGACCTGAAAGTGATCTTCGGTATTAGTTTCGAAGATATCTGCTCCACGACGTCCCCATCCGCACTTGATGTGCCAGGTAACGGCGATGGTGGCCTCAAAGATGCTGCTTCCACTGTGAGACTCGGAGACTGTTGTCCTAGCTTAGTCTTTACAGTGGCTAAGTACGCTTCCAATGTTTCTCGTGCTTGAGTATAGAAGGACCTAGTTTTCTGATAAACATCGTCTGAGAAGTAACTGCTACTACGATCCTCAAACTTGTTTAATTGAAGATGATTTGAGTGAAACTCCTCCCAGTAGGATTTCAATGTCTGTAGACGTCTTTCGATATTTGACGGCGTCTTCCGGTCTGAAGAATCTTTTTTAAAATTCTTCAGTTGTTGCTCCATAAACGCCACAAGCTGTTCTTGATTTTCCAGTATATCCTCCATGTTGCTGCTCAGGTAGGATCAAATTCAGGACGAGAATTTGATATTTCCGCGATAGAAGCGCCTGTCTCAATTCAACCGGTGAGACCCGCTTGTGGGAGGTCAGCTGAACCGATTCGCGACCGCGAAAATAAACAAAAAAAACTCACCCCTTGATTGTATATTACCCTCTCGTAGGCGCTGTTGGACTCACCCCACAGGTCGTACGTACAGGAACAAGCAAAAACGGCAGAGAACACTGATATATGCACTGCCGGCACCAGATCCCGCTTGTACGGAAGCTCGAAAGGATCAAAGGCTTCGAAGGACCAAAAAGATGTACGGTCATAGACCTAACACCTTTTAAATGATATTATGATCTTTACTGGGATGACTGCTAGTGAGTACCGCGCCGAGGTTTCTTTGATTGAAACACATGTGTTCAGAATGACGCATTTATTGGCACTAAGTTAAAGTACATAATTATGTAATAAAATGAATATGATGCGACACGGCCGGTGCTAACGCAGCACAAAAGCTACGCTAGCGAAATGTTCGGGTTTGCCCGTACAATAGTGAATGCATTGATTCTTTATAAACAAACTACAAAGAAAAATATATCTATGGCAGACTTCAGAAAAGAGATTTTACTACAGTTTTGTTCGAATTCTATTACTGACGGGGAAGAGCAAGAGGTTCGTGAGAAGACACCTAAAAGAGTAAAGCACAAATTAGTCAAGAAGGAAGGAAAGAGTAGTATTGTCAGAAGAGGGTGCTCTGAATGTTACAAACAAAGTGTTAAGATGTTCGGTAGAATTCACGCAAAAAATAAAATAAAAAAAGTCACGACTTTCTGTAATGATTGCCCACATAAGCCATTTCTTTGCTTACATTGCTTCAATACAGTACATCGTTCTTTATAATATGTATTTCATCCTTTATTAAAGTGATTTTTAAAATTAAGTGCTATTTGTTTAAAGTAAGACGTAATAAATGTGATAACAACTGAGCTGTCATTGTGATCTCAATTATTTTGATTGTGATAATTTGTTCCTATTTTCTAATTTTCATACAATAAAACCTAATTTGTTGTTTATTCTTAACATATTTCATTTCATTTACTAACCGGATATTTAAATATACCCAAAAGTAGTCGAAATACCTGAAAAGTTTATAACACAAATTTTTTTTCACTAAAATTTCAGAACATTTCAAAAAAATTGATATAATTTTTGAACACATTTGTTTTTTTAGAGGCTAAAGTGATTACATTGTCCTAGTGGGCCACGCGGGTCGCACTGCATACAATTTAGGCTTGTATTATTGACCGACAACTCAGAACAGACGTTTAAACATAGTCCTGACTGCCGGACAACATTGTCCCCCATGGCCCAAACGGAATATACTGATGTCGCCCAACATTGTCCGACATGGCCTGAATGGCGAGGCGAAGTCAAATTGACGTGTCCTATGTAAAAAAAAAAAGTTGCGATAAATAATTATGAGCTGTAGCCGCACCATAAGAGATCGAAATAATAATTACATATTTTAGAATATGACTGTGATGCTGATGATAATTATAAATAAGTACCTACATACCTATTACTATTCAGACAGGAACATTTTTACGATAAAAACAATATTCCTATAATTATAATCAATTTTGTTAATACTCGATTATTTGTGTTAAATATATCCTAACAACATGGTATGGTTATGTTTGTTTTAGCTAGTTTTTTTTTCGATTTCGACGTTTTGTTTTGACGTGTGCATAAGGCATAAAAATAACCATCACTCAGACTTTGAAAATACGCAAATGGTTAAATTTAATAAATTAATTGAAAATATTAATTTTAAGAAGTAAACTATATTCTTTTAAGGCCTTTATATACCAATATAATAATTTTAAACACCACTAATCAATATTTAACGCTCAGTCGAGATTTCGCGTAGCATCCCTAACTAGTCTGTATCGATAACTGTTTTTGACAATAAAATTTACTTTCCAGCCCTAGCCAACCTTAAAATATCCTAGACGGGTGACGTCACCAAGGTCATATCCTAGAGAGCGATTATGATTGGTTACATCCTAGAGTATATCCTAGATATTGATTTTGATTGGCCGATCTCTAGAATGTGGCCCATATATGCGCGCATATATGGGCAAAAAGTTACTGAATTGCACTGCTGTTGAGAAAACCAATAGTACGAGAGCCCACGACCAAAACCATGTCTCATAGCAATACGGCAAAAACCCTATAAAATCGTTAGATTGTATGATTCTGAACCCGACTAGGTGTGTAGTAACGGTCGAAAGTGTAGCAACTGCGTGGGAGGCCATTTCTGCTGTGTCAAAAAAAAAAGGCAGTCGGTATTATAGCAATACGTCTGATAGTGAAAATGTACATAGATTTTATAATTGTATTACGAAAAAGTTTGTTTTCAGACATTTTGTGCGTAGCACATAGCCTGAGCGCATTTTTGAAAATGTCAACAAATTTAGCCGACCTGTATCATAGCAATACGGATATTTTTTTTTTTTACTTTTCGTATTGCTGCCATGATTGCCAAAAACCTGTTTTCAGACACTTTAAGTGTAGCATATACTCCCAAAAACGAAAATAAGTACGAAAATGTTTTTTTTTTAATTTTACAGCCTTCATAGATATTCAAGAATCTCCCTTGTCTATTATATGTACTTTGACAGATGACAGATGTCATTACTTATTTCTTTTGTAAAAGTTACTCAAGTGTGCTTTAAATAAAACCAAAACTATCAAATCAATCAGTATTTAATTTCAACAGCCTCAGCGCTTCTTACGCTCCTGCCCCTTTCTTATACTATTACACTATTATACAGCTCACTCGGCAGTGATTTCGAAGACGACGATTCCGAATCCGACAGCGATTGAATACGAGAATATTTTGTAATTTTGAATAAACCGTTTTTTTTTTCAACTTCATCCCAGTTTCCTTTTGTGCGATTTATTTCAGTCCTTCACTTCAATGTTACGGTTTCGGGTAAATTCTTTGTTAATTATCATGTAATGAATTCAGGGTCGCAACGTATTCATTGGTTTGTAACAGAGAATTCAAGATGCCTCAATACGATTTTTAAATGATATCTGAGTATCGAAAAGTTGTCTGATAGAGAAGATGCTACACTTAATTTGTCTGATATAAATTTTTTGCACATGTGGACAACTTATTTTATCATGTCCAACAATTTTCAGACATATTGCTATGATACCGATCGGTAAAATTTGTTAACATTTTCAAAACAGTCTCAAAATTTAATGCGTTCACATTTCCGTCTGAAAATTGTTTTGTTCGCATCAAATAACCAAAATTTACTAATAAAAAAGATTTTCAGACGTATTGCTATGAGACATTTTTTTTGTCTCATTTTTAATTTTTTTAAGTGATTTTACGGGTTTGCGCTACACCACTAACGTCTGAAAAATATGTTTCCGGTATTTCAGAACTATCATTCAACTGCAGTCTGCAAATCAGACATATTGCTATGATGCAGTTCGGTAAAATTCTTTGACAATTTTGAAAATTCGGTCAGATCAAACGCTACGCGGAAAATGTCTGATATTGGTTTTTTCGAGTTCAGGGTAATCGTATCTATCGATTTGATGCAGTTTTGGCTGTATTGCTATGAGACAAAAATTTTGGTCGTGGGCTCTCGTACTACAAGACAAGGGCGCTCAATGATGTTTGAGAACTTTTTCGGGCCTGCGCTCCCGAAAGTAACAAATTGAGAAGTTTTGAGAACGGGCCTATTTGCCACTTTCACTCCTCATATATTTCAAATGGCTGAACCGATTTTTATGAAACATAGGAAACTTATCATTGAGCGCCCTTGTCTTGGTTTTCTTAATAGTTTGTGCTGAGACACGTCGCCTTTTTCGGACATCGGATAACAAAGATCGTTCATCAGATCTGTGTCTGTATTATTCCTAATTTGAATGATAGGCCCGTTCTCAAAACTTTTCATTTATTTCTTTTATCATTGACCGCCCTTGTCTTGGGTTTCTTAACAGTTCGTGATGAAACACGTTGCCCTTTTCGAACATCGGACAACAGGGAGTTACATTAGATCTTATCTCTTATTATTTTTAGGTTGAATGATAGGCTCGTTCTCAAAAGTTGTCAATTTGTTACCCTCAGGACAGGCAGGCCCGAACAAGTCCATTGATCGCCCTTGTCTTGGGTTTTTTAACAGTTTGTGATGAGATACGTTGCCTTATTCGGACATCGGATGACAGAGATCGTCCATTAGATCTTTGTCTGTATTATTCATAGTTTGAATGATGGGCCCGTTCTCAAAACTTGTCAATTTGTTACTTTTGGGAGACGCAGACCCCAACAAGTCCTCAAACTTATCATTAACTGCCCAAGTCTTGGTTTTCTTAACAGTTTGTGCTGAAACACGTTGCCCTTTTTGGACATTTATATGACAGAGATCGTTCATTAGATCTTTGTCTGTATTATTCGTAGTTTGAATGATCGGCCCGTTCTCACAAATGGTCAATTTGTTACTTTCAGAAGAGGTAGGCCCGAACAAGTCCTCAAATTCATCATTGATCGCCCTTGTCTTGGGTTTTTTGCAGTTTGTGATAAAATATGTTGCCTTTTTCAGACATCGTATGACACAGATCGTTCATTAGATTTTTGACTGTATTATTCGTAGTTTGAACTTGCCAATTTGTTACTTTCGGGAGCGACAGGCCCGAAAAAGTTATCAAACTTATTATTGAGCGCCCTTGTCTTGGTTATCTTAACAGTTCGTGATGAAACGCGTTGCCCTTTTCGGATATCGGACGGCGGTGATTTTCATTAGATCTTATCTCTTATTATTTTTAGGTTGAATGATAGGCCCGTTCTTAAAACTTTTCATTTGTTTCTTCCAGGAAAGGCGGCCTGCCTTTCCTGGAAAAAACAAATGAAAAGTTAGTGAGCAAGCCCTCAGACTTATCATTGACCGCCCTTGTCTTGGTTTTCTTAACAAGTTCTCAAACTTATCATTGAGCGCCTTTTTCATGGTTTTCTTAACAGTCAATCAAGTCAGTCAATTTGTAACTTTTAGGAGAGGCAGGACCAAGCAAGTCCTCAAACTTATCATTGAGGGCCCTTGTTTTGGTTTTCTTAACAGTTTGTGCTGAGACACGTTGCCTATTCGTAGTTTGAATGATAGGCCCGTTCTCAAAACTGGTAATTTTTTTACTTTCGGGAGAGGCAAGACCAAGAAAGTTTTCAAACTTATCATTGAGGGCGAGGGCCCTTGTCTTGGTTTTCTTAACAGTTCGTGATGATATACGATGCCCGTTTCGGACATTGTACGAAAGGGATTTTCATTAGATCTTATCTCTTATTATTTTTAGGTTGAATGATAGGCCTGTTCTTAAAACTTATCAATTTGTTACTTTCGGGAGTCGCAGACCCGAACAAGTTCTCAAACTTGTCATTAAGTGCCCTTTTAACAGTTTGTGCTGAGACGCGTTGCCTTTTTCGGACATCGGATGACAGAGATCGTTCCTTAGATATTTGTCTGTATTGTCGTAATTTGAATGATAGGCCCGTTCTCAAAACTTGTCAATTTGTTACTTTCGAGAGCGGAAGGCCCGAACAAGTTCTCAAACTTATCATTGAGCGCCCTTTTCTTGGTTTTCTTAACCCTACAGTGGTCGCGCGGACTACATAAATGTAATCCACTAGTACAAAATTTCAATTTTCTCTAAAATAGTAAGCGTAGGGTTAATGTGCCTCCAGATACTTGTAAATGATTAATGAAGGAAGTCAATCAGTGCCGGGCAAGCGCCGATCGCGTATACAGGTGTTACAGTAGAGCGTCAAAAGTTAGAGCGACCAAATACGTAAGTATTTTTTGAATATAAATATTATTGTTTTTACTTATTTTTATGTTTAAATTAGTCTATATGCACAGTTTACACTTTGTTTTAGTATGTATTGCTGTTATAAATCAAAATAAATTTTTATTATCAGCATAAAAACGGACTCTCGACTAGTTGCTCATATAGAGGCGTGGTTGAATGAAATTGATGGCGAGAATGATTACTATCAAGCTGAGTCAAACTCTGACGTGGAAGTTGATCAGTTGGAACAGCAGGATCATGAATCGGAATCCGAGCAAGAACAAGACAACATACATGAGTCGTGGGACGACGATGACGAACCTCAACGAAGAAGTCGAACTGACTAGATTGGAATTGACTGTGATCGTGTGATTTTTGTGCCAATTTAGAGAACTTTTTCTTTTTATTTATAAATTAAGATACAGAAGTGGTGATTTACTTTTACTGATTATGTTTGATTAAGAAAACTGTACTTATTATATTTTGATAATAAAAAAAAAACATCGGACGACAGATATGTTTCATTAGATATTTATATTTTTGTTATTCGAAGTTTGAATGATTGACCCCTTCTCAAAACTTGTAATTTTTTTATTTTCGGGAGTGGCAGGACCAAACAAGTCCTCAAACTTACCATTGAGAGCCCTTATCTTGGTTTTCTGAACAGTTCTTGATGCCCTTTTCGAACATCGGAGGATAGGGATTTTCATTAGATGTTATCTCTTATTATTTTTAGGTTGAATGATAGGCCCGTTCTTAAAACTTGTCAATTTGTTACTTTCGAGAGCGGCAGGCCCGAACAAGTTCTCAAACTTGTCATTGAGTGCCCTTGTCCAAGACAAGATCTCTTATTATTTTTAGGTCAAGTTCAAGGTCAAGGTCAAGTCTTATCTCTTATTATTTTTAGGTTGAATGATAGGCCCGTTCGTAAAACTTGTCAATTTGTTACTGTCGGGAGTCGCGGACCCGAACAATAAGTTCTCAAACTTGTCATTGAGTGCCCTTGTCTTGGTTTCCTTAACAGTTTGTGCTGAGACACGTTGCCTTTTTCGGACATCGGATGACCGAGATCGTTCATTAGATCTTTGTCTGTATTTTTCGTAATTTGAATGATGGGCCCGTTCTCAAAACTTGTCAATTTGATACTTTCGGGAGACGCAGACCCGATCAAGTTCTCAAACTTGTCATTGAGTGCTCTTGTCCAAGACAAGATCTTATCTCTTACTATTTTTAAGTTGAATGATTGGCCTGTTCTTAAAACTTGTCTATTTGTTACTTTCGAGAGTGGCAAGCCCGAACAAGTCTTCAAACTTATCATTGACCGCCCTTGTCTTGGTTTCCTTAATAGTTTATGATGAGACACGTTGCCTTTTTCGGACTTTGGACGATAGAGATCTTTCATTTGATCTAGCGGTTGCCACATGTCTGATATTGAAGATAGCTTTTGTAGCAGAAGACATTTTGAATTATAACTGATTGTCCCCAGTGCTTTTCATGCAGCGGCACTTGGATAGAACCTGTGCCGCTTTGGCCCTAGAGCGCGCCATGAATTTTGGCAGCCTGATTTGGAAAACTCCACCACAAGTCGCACTCCAGCGGCGGCAGTGGGAATACTTCCTTGTAGATGAGGTTTCATTGTGATATCTGGAGTTCCACTTCTCGGTCGAAGTTTGGGATCTTAATCAGCTCCAAAGGCTTGATCCTGAATCCAGCTGCGTTGCCGGAAAGCCATATGGCTATCCTATGAAGGTCGAGCTTTTTTGGGATCAGAAGAACGCTGTGGTAGTTTCCGAAGCCGCACCCCAGAAGCCATATCATCGGTTCCTCGGTTTTCTAGCTCACCAGGAAATATCTTCCCGCCCCAAACCCGAGGCTACAAATTGCAGGCTTCGACCGCTAACGCCACTCTGTGCGGCGATCTTGATCAGGTCAACTTGTCGTGTCCTAATTTCTGCAGCTGTGGTTTCGTCCATTGCCACCCAATCACCCCTCTCGATGATGATTGAGAGCTCACCCTGGTCCGTAGTAGGTTTAAATGGGCTCTCGATCTTCGGGGGATGGTTTCTAGAATGCTTCGTAGGACTTTGCTGCGTCCACTTCTCAGGGTCTATGCCCCGTCTTTTGATCTTATGGGCCCTCTTACCCGAGTCTGCACTCGGCGCTCCTGAACTGATTGACACGCTGGGTTAGATCTGGTCAGAGGACTCCGCTGATGTCTTCTTTCTGCGGGTCCTCTTCCGCTTGCACTTGACGGTGGTCCACTTACCGCATTGTCCCTGCTTACCTTCCTTAATGCTCATCTGTGTTAAGTCCTCCTCTAGGGTCTTCGATACAAATCTCCTGGGTCTACTTGCTGGCATGAGGCTTTTGATGCTAATGTAGTGCTTGATGTTGTTGATTTTATTTCGTTGTGCGCAGATGTGTTACGCCAATTGCTTATTTTACCCATTTCGTGATATTTTTACCGAACACTATATTTCCCTAACACTATTTAACCTAAGCCGAGTAAATTCGTTTTTAATTATTCGACAAGTAACATTGTGAAAAGTGCCAGCTCCCTTCTTCTGAGGGGAGATATGAGTGCTCCACCAGCCGCACAGATATTGTGAAATTCATCCAGAGACAGTAATTTCCCCACTGGCCTTGGTCGTCTCAATAGACAAAGAATGTAACCGCGAATAAAGAATACTCAAAATAGACAAAATAAACAATCGAATACTTCAGCCACTTGTCTCGCATAATATTCAACCGCACGTACGAACTCGGTTTACAAGCTACCGTACTTAATTGATTCGATTTCCGTACCGTAGGATTTCTGAATCTGACATATCTGGTTGTACCGACCTCTGTGTCTGAGAGAGCTGCACTTGGACATTAGGTCTCCTGCAATACCGAATCAATACGTACAATTATGGAAAAATAAACACTAAAATTATACAAATACAGACATGCATAAATTGCAACCAAATTATATATAAATCAATTGAAAAAAGCAACTATATTCCATTATTACGAGTACGAAATATTGAATTAATAAGTGTACTAACAGTCAATAACTTATAAATAATGCAAAACATGATGACTTTACAATACACGACCACCATTTGGTTTAAGTAGTTGACTCACATTTATTTTAATAATAATTTAAAGCGGAAGACTATTTGTGAAGTAAAATTAAAACGATTAATTCAAATACCAAAATGAAGGTAAAATAAATAAAATTTAAGTGAGATCCTACTAAATTACTAAATCAATTCCCATCGTGAATTTTAATTTCCTACTATATAAAAATAGAACATAGACATTATTTAACATAATAATAATTAAGTTGAATAATGTCTATTTTCAGATATAATATAATAATCGATATTTATTGTATTATGTAGTTTTATTATACTCCTATTTTGTATCTAACTGCAAGTACACATAAATTAAATTAAATATAACAAAATAGCCTTCTTCATATTTTGTCTGATCCAAAATAATACTAGTAAAAAACAACATTTTATGTTATTTACTTACAATATGCTGAATCAATCGTGTACAATATACACATTTGAGTACAATTTCAACAGTAGGTCACAATTATGTGACTAATACATGAGAATAATATTTCCAATTTAGTATTTGAAACAAAGTAGATAATAGTACATTATGGTACAAGTGAGTAAAGTTGGTGATTACCGCCGAGGCGCCATTGAGACCCAAGCTGGCAGGCGAGGGCCTTAAGAGAGCCGAGCACGGTAATCATCATACTCACGCGTGGCATACGACGTTTGAAAACACACTTGCGAATAAAATAATACTACAAATACTGAATAAACAATACTACAAATTAATTCGATTTCCTATGCGCGTGCATCTAACAATGGCGATCGGCCATATTTAAAAGAATGAGGTTTGAATTTAACTTTTTTTTACTCCGTTTTTTTTCTGTACTTAGAGAAAAAAAAATTATATTACAAGTTGAAATTATTTATTTAAATGCAAAAATGCATCAAATAACCATACAACTTATAGGCATATTAATTTATTCCTACTATTAAACACGTTTTTTTTTGCATCGAAACTTTTTTAGGAACATATAAACTTAACCTAAGAAATTTAAAAAAGAATCTTTACAACACACCTGCTCATAACAGTGATATTATTTTACCGCAATTAAGCACGGAATGACACCTATTATAAAACTGTGACTTTTTCATTACTATTATTCACAAAAGTGAGTTATAGATTCTTTTTTAAATTTTATAGGAAGTGTCTATAATTGTCTATGTTCTTAAAAAAGTTTTGATACAAAAAATAACGTGTTTAATAGTACGAATAAATTAATACGCCTATTGTATGGTCATTTGATGCATTTTCGTATTTAAATAAATAATTTCAACTTGTAATACTTGTGTAATAAACAAAATTTTCGCTCAAATTTAACTTTTTTTTTCTTTTAAGTACAGAAAAAAAAACAGAGTAAAAAAAGTTAAGTTCAAACCTTATTTTTTTTTTAAATATGTTCGACCGCCATTGTTAAATGCGCGCGCATAGGAAAACTAATTAATTTGTAGTATTGTTTATTTAGTATTTGTAGTATTATTTTATTCGCAAGTGTGTTGTAAAACGTCGTATGGCACGTGTGAGCATGATGATTACCGTCCTCGGCTGTCTTAAGACCCTCGCCTGGAGGCTCGGGTCTCAATGGCGCCTCGGCGGTAATCACCAACGTTGCTCACTTGTACCATAATGTACTATTAACTAACTTGTGAATAATAGTAATGAAAAAGTCACAGTTTGATAACAGGTGTCATTACGTGCCTAATTGCGGTAAATTAATAGCAATTTTATGAGCTGGTGTGTTGTAAAATAATACTATAATTATATACACTTGCAAACCATACAATTATATGATTTGATAATTACTATAAAACATAATGAAATTAATTTAACCTAGAATTATAGCCTAGAATTATAACCTAGAATTATACACATTAACCTAGAATTATATAAATGAAACTCATACTGGATGGCCATACAACTATAACTAATACAATATAACTATAACCTGCCAGATCATTTCAAAAAGTTACCTTGTAAACAATTTCGTAGGGCATTATGCAAGCTTCTACAAGAAAAAGTTCAATATAATATTATGGAATGTCTTATAGACAAATTATTTAATCAGCTCTATAAAATATAAGTAATAAACTGACATTGCTACCCTTGACATACTTAATATAAATTTTATTTTTCTATGCATCTAAAATAATTCCAGACCTTAAATTGACTCATTTTCATATTGACTATTACATGATGTGACTTATTAAATTTTAAATCTTATTATCTTAAATTACCGTATTATACAATGTTTAAAGGTTGTTGCCTGGAAGAAATCGCTGTTAGCGATGAGATATTGTAATACTTTTATGGTGTACAATAAAGAATATCTTATCTTATCTTTAATTTATTATTCAAATATTTGCACGCCACACTTGGCAGACCATGCAGATCATGAAAAATTGAATTCCTGTAATGGCAATATTCTTGGAAATAAACGTCTCTATTCGATTCTATTCTATTCTTATTCTATTAATACGAAATTAAATTTGAAACTAGGAACTAACTAAATGAAATATTTGAAAGGATTTTAAAGTAAATCTTCATTTAAAATCACTATTATGATCACTTTGTTGGCTTGCGGTCCACTAGCTGTATAAGCCGTTGCACAGAATACTCGTCTAACAAACACAAGTCAAATTCATAATCTGCTGTGTCTGTAGCCACATAACGACCTGATTCATACACTATGTTAAAAATCTCTTGAACATTTTCTGAGTTTTCAAGCATCTCATTGATGCGTTGATATAAATTACTCAGACGCGGCGTGTAATTGAAGAGATCAGCAAGTGCGGCATAGGTAGGTAGGCCATCCTGAGCTTTAATTGGTGCTGATGGAGAACCACTGCTTTCACTACACCCCGTATCAGCATACTTATCTGTAAGAGAGGTTGAGTCACGTTGCCTTTTTTGGACATCGGATGATAGAAATCTATTATTGAATCCTTGTCTCTTATTATTCATTGTTTGCACGATGGGCCCGTTCTCAAAACTTGTTAATTTCTTCCTTTCGGGAGAGGCAGGCCCGAACAAGTCCTCAAACTTATCATTGAGCGCCCTTGTCTTGGTTTTCTCAACAGTTCGTGATGAGACACGTTGCCTTTTTCGGACATCGGATGATAGAGATCTTTCAGTAGATCTTTGTATATGATTAATCGTAGTTTGACCGATAGGCCCGTTCTCAAAACTTGTTAATTTCTTCCTTTCGGGAGAGGCAGGCCCGAATAAGTCCTCAAATTTATCATTGAGCGCCCTTGTTTTGGCTTTCTCAACAGTTCGTGATGAGATACGTTGCCTTTTTCGGGCATCGGATGATAGAGATCTTTCAGTAGATCTTTGTATATGATTAATCGTAGTCTGAACGATAGGCCCGTTCTCAAAACATTTTAATTTGTTACTTTCGGGAGAGGCAGGCCCGAACAAGACCTCAAACTTGTCATTGAGCGCCCTTGTTTTGGCTTTCTCAACAGTTCGTGATGAGATACGTTGCCTTTTTCGGGCATCGGATGATAGAGATCTTTCAGTAGATCTTTGTATATGATTAATCGTAGTCTGAACGATAGGCCCGTTCTCAAAACATTTTAATTTGTTAGTTTCGGGAGAGGCAGGCCCGAACAAGACCTCAAACTTGTCATTGAGCGCCCTTGTCTTGGTTTTCATAACAGTGTGCGATGAGACACATTGCCTTTTTCGGATGTCGGATGATGAAGATCTTTTATTCGATCTTACGGTTGCCACGTGTCTGATATCGCAGTTAACCTTTGTAGCAGAAGGCATTTTGAATCTGTAACAAAAATATTACAAATTTATTATTGTCAATGAAAGTGCGATTTACTTTGGTGCCAAAAATAATATACACCAGACGATGATACATGTAATAATCACTCAAAATAGTTTTATTTTGTTTATAATATTTAGCTAAACTGTTTACCATGGGCAACCAAACTAGACATTCGAACCCATAGCAGATATTTACAAGGAAATAGTCTGAGAAACCGTTACATCTTTTTGACATGAACACTCAATAAAAAAATTGAATTTCATTGATTTTTAAATAGTTTATTGAAAACAATTTGTCCGACGGATCAGACGTCAATAAAATAATAATAATTAGTGACTTTGGTTATTTTTACCTACCTTATAACTGGACTTCACGTTTTAACTTGTAACTGGACTTTAAGTTATTAATGAGCACAAAAAGCACGAAGCTTTTGGCTAAGAAATATATCACTAAATATTATGAAACAAAGTCGCTGTCGCTGTCTGTCCGTCCCTATGTCTGCTTAAATCTTAAAAAATACGCAACGGATTTTGAAGCGGTTTTTTAATATATAGAATGATTCAAGAGGAAGGTTTATAATATGTATAATACATGCATAATATTGAAGAGAAACACTGATAAATTTATAAATATGCAGCGAGAACGGGATCAGAAAATATGGCGGTACGAAGTTCGCCGGGTCAGCTAGTATAATAAAAACCTTTCCTGCCTTTGGCACTGAAGGTGAAATCTAGATTTGAATAAAAAATTGTAAACAATTATAAATCTTAACTTATAAATCAAACTGAAGATGGGCAACACAAAAATCACAATTTCACTGTTATACACGACATACACTATTGTTACAGTAACGAATTAACTCTACAAACGTATAGGATAGTTCGCAAAGCACGTCCGATCGCGCGAGAAGAACAACGTCGAATGAAGTGAAATACATCTAAAGCGCTACAATAGCGCGCAATAGTGTGCGAGTGAAACACTGAGTTAAACACTTCTACCGTCTTTGGCGGTACGGACTTCTTAGAAACTCAAAATAATAAAAAAATAGCAACTGATAGCGAAAGAAGAACCTAGTCAGATAACAGGAGATAATGGCTATGGTCATTAACACGCCTATTGCAATAGCTTCCTGTGTGGTCTTGGAACTGATATCGAAAACTATTTAAGAAATACTTATAAAGTGATTTTAAGGGTTCTATTGTTTCAAATTTTTCCATTTATTGTTAGTCTGTTATAGGTGTGTTAGTGACAATAGCACTGTTTGCACTATTATCTCATGTTATCTGACTTAGTCTTTTCTGTTCGTTATCAGTTGCAAAATATGTGCTATTATTTTTAAATTGCAAAATCTAAGACGTCCGTACCGTCAAAAAAGGTACTTCAATAAGTTTATTCCTTTCATTGTCAGATTGATCCGTGATTTTATAACTCTAAATATATTATTTACTCTAAAATTGAAATAGCTTCTTGTGTGGTCTTGGAACTGATATCGAAAAATATCTAAGAAATACTTATAAAGTGATTTAAGGGTTCTATTGTTTCAAATTTTTCCATTTATTGTTGGTCTGTTATAGGTGTGTTAGTGACAATAGCACTGTTTGCACTATTATCTCATGTTATCTGACTTTGTCTTTTCTGTTCGTTATCAGTTGCAAAATAATTGTGCTATTATTTTTAATTTGCAAAATCTAAGACGTTCGTACCGTAAAAAAAGGTACTTCAATAAGTTTATTCCTTTCATTGTCAGATTGATCCGTGCTTTTATAACTCTAAATATTGTTTACTCTAAAATAATGTCATTTGAAAAGAACTAAATTGTTTACCTTATTCAAATGCCTATATTCATCCTTTTCTTACTCATTTGTAGATGCCTTTGTCTCGTACAATTCATACAATTTCATTCAACTTTTATAGATTCCAAGCGTAGCCCAATCACTAAATTTAGTTTTGAGTTGATTAACGTTTATTATTTCTTATTGAAAATTTTATGAATGATGATGGCTTTGTCTCGTACAATTCATACAATTTAATTCAACTTTTATAAATTCCAAGCGTAGCCCAATCAGTATATTTAATTTTGAGTTGATTAACGTTTATTATTTCTCAGTGAAAATTTTATGAAAAGCGAATTTAATAACTCAGAACAAATATCTGTAAAGATCATTCGGGTTTTCATCATTATTCAACTCCAAAAGATATATTTTATTGTTAGTCTCTTTATTTTAATGTTTCTATTAACACATAAAAAAAAAACAAATATTTTCACTTTTGGCTAAGAAATTTTAACCTTTTCTGCCTTTGGCAATGAATTTCAAATATACATTTGAATAAAAAATTGTAAACAATTATAAGTCTTACCCTATAAATCAAACTGAAGATGGGCAACACAAAAATCACACTTCCACTTGTTACACATGGTCAACCCAAGTAACACGCCGCATCAGCATCGAACCATACTCATTGCCCCAAATTACACGAAGTGCAAGCGCAGCAGAACGTGCGTTGCACACGGCCCCAAATTACACGGAGTGCAAGCGCAGCAGCATGTGAGCGACCGAATGACGTCAACCGACGTTTCCTTCATTCGGAGAACTTTACGCCAACCATTATATTTTAGATCTTACATCGATCAACTAGTTATAATTAAATGTAAATTAAAAAGTTAATAAATTAGTTTTTATAAAATAAATTTGCATTTTTTTGAGTCCTCTGGCTGCACCCATCGTAATTGGCGCAGTCGGTAGGATAGTCGAGTAAAGTCAGTGAATCGATCACGGGCGACGGCTATCACGAACCTACAGGAGTGCGGCTAGAAGGAGTATCCAGAAATCGATACAACAGAGAGATGCAGATTTGGTGAGTACCTAGATCTTACTAGAGTTGCTCGCTTCCCTATACTTTAATTTTTTCCTTGTGCAAATTCCTTTGTGTACTTTCCTAGTGTTAATTTCCTCAAGTGGTTCTATTAAATTTCCAAAATTTTTCACCCAAGAAAATTACGGACCTCCAGGTCATTAAATTCTAATAGAATCTCGCAGATCGATGCGAATAGGAATTTAGATTGTATCCCAGAAATTCCAGAAGACGAATCTGTTGAATTAGTATTTAATAGTAATTTAATTTCAAATATGAGTGGTGAATTGGTTGATCAAGTTTACAAGGCCTTACGCCTGTTACCCGAATTTGATGGTAACCCGAACGTGCTCACGCGGTTTGTGCAGTTATGTGACCAACTTGTTGCGCAATTTGTGAGAGCAGAGCCCGGGTTTGAGCTTAGTAACCTATCCTTATTAAACGGTATTCTCAATAAAGTCACCGGACATGCCGCGCGCACAATTAATGCAAACGGGATCCCTGAGAACTGGCAAGGCATTAGAAATACATTAATTAATAATTTCGCAGACCAACGCGATGAGACCGCTTTATACAATGATTTAGCCTTATTAACCCAGAGAAACTTAACGCCACAAGAGTTCTATGAGAAATGTCAAAGTTTATTTAGTACCATTATGACCTATGTGACCTTACACGAATCTATACCTACCACGGTAGAAGCGAAACGTGCTTTATATAGGAAGTTAACCCTACAAGCTTACGTTCGAGGTCTTAGAGAACCGTTAGGGTCACGTATTAGGTGTATGCGACCTGAGACAATTGAAAAAGCTCTCGAGTTTGTGCATGAGGAAGTTAATACCTTGTATCTACAGCAGCGTAACGACCATTTACCGGAACGCAGAGCTATGCAGTCCACGTCCTCGATTGATTATACTAACGGTAAGTTATCTAAATTGCCTGTACTGCGACCTTATACTGTTTCACCCCCTTTTGATCAGCCTGGTCCCTCAAGAACCTTTTATCAGCCACAGCCGACAGGGCCAATGCAAACTTGGAGACCCCAAGTGCCCTTAAACCGCGGTCCTTCGCGAACCCAACAAGTGTTCGGCGCACCCCCGCCTAACTATAGACCCCAGAGTAATGTGTTCCGAGCGCCTCAACAAAGGCAAGGTTATACTATGCCCCCGAATAATGGCCCTAAGCCCATGAGTGGTGTAAGCCACTTCACTCCCAAATTTATGCCTAGACCTCAGACAGGACATGACTGGACAAGACACGGAAACCCACCTCCATCTAACTACTTCAAAACTCGCGAGATGAACATGAATGAGATAGATTTCTATGACTATCGTGAATACCCCGACTTTGCCTATGATAGCTATGACGGTCAGTTCTACCCCGAACCTTACACCTACGAGTCCATGCATGAGCCCTCAGCTTATAGTGATTATGTTCCCGCGTACGTAGAAGAACATCAAGAGATCCCCGAAAGAACCTCTGCCGAAAATCAGGATTTTCAAGTAACCCCGAAATCAGACAAGCCAAAATAGAAATTAATCTACAAACCCAGAGACAACTCCCATATATACAAATCGCGAACCCTCCGCTTAAGTTATTAATAGATACTGGTGCGAATCAATCCTTTATTAGCCCGGATATTGTAGAAAGATTTTATTCTCATATTCAGTGTAATTATGACCCCTTTGAGGTTACTAATATTCACGCTACTACTCGTAATAACTATTCCATTACCTTACCTTGTTTCACAGAGTTTAACGAAGCTTGTGATATTACCCTTTTCATTTACAAATTTCATAATTATTTTGACGGCTTAATCGGCTTAGATTTACTGGAGAAATTTGAATCAAATATAGATTTAAAAAGTAAAGCCCTTATTACACGTAACTCATCCAATCCTTTATGCATGTACGATTCGCGAAATTGTAATCTTTATGAGGACATAGTGCCCGCCAATTCATCCAAATTAGTTAGAGTCCCTATTAATTTCCATGATGGTGACGTAATAATAACAGAGCAGATTATATCCCATTGCTCTATTCGCGACTGTGTTACCTCCGTCAAAGATAATCGCGGTATTATAGAGATCACTAACCCAACAAAACATGATGTAGTGTTCTCAATGGATAGACCAGTTAGTGCCGAACTTTTCAATGAACAGTGCGCCACCATCCATCAGCCTAGTAATCGCGTGTCCGAGGTACTATCACGACTTCGCACGGACCATCTGAATCCTGAAGAACGAGCCAACTTAGAATCACTTTGTGCCCAATACGCTGACGTTTTCTACATTGATGGTGAACCTCTAACTTTCACCAACCAGATAAAGCATAGTATTCGCACCACAGATGAATTACCTGTCTATACCAAGACCTATAGATATCCTTTCGTTCACAGACAGGAGGTTCAGGATCAGATTACCAAAATGTTGAATCAAGGGATAATCCGCCCTTCACAATCAGCTTGGAGCTCCCCCATCTGGGTAGTCCCTAAGAAAGCTGACGCGTCTGGGAAAATCAAATGGCGCATAGTAATAGATTTTCGTAAAGTCAACGAAAAGACTATTGATGACAAATACCCGATTCCCAACATCAATGACATCTTAGATAAGCTTGGTAACTGCCATTATTTCACAACTTTAGACCTTGCGAGCGGTTTCTACCAAGTTGAAATGGACCCAGCCGATATTCACAAAACGGCTTTTAATGTAGAGCATGGCCATTTTGAGTGTTTACGTATGCCGATGGGACTAAAAAATTCACCGTCCACGTTCCAACGTGTGATGGATAACGTCCTTAGGGACCTCCAAAACGTCATATGTCTCGTCTACCTTGATGATATAATAGTATTTAGTGTATCCCTGCAGGAACACATGGTAAACCTAGAAAAAGTATTTAAAAGATTAAGGGAATCGAACTTCAAGATTCAGATGGACAAGTCGGAGTTCTTAAAGTTAGAGACCTCATACCTAGGTCACGTAATAAGTAAAGATGGTATTAAACCTAACCCCGACAAGATCTCTGCCATCCAAAGATTCCCTATTCCCAAGACAGCTACCGAGATAAAACGTTTCCTCGGCTTGTTAGGATATTACAGAAAGTTTATTCCTGACTTCGCACGCATTACAAAACCTATGACGCAATGTCTCAAGAAAGGTTCTAAGATCACCCTTACCGATCCGAGGTACGTTGACTGTTTCGAGAAGAGTAAGTCATTGTTAACTAACGACCCTATCTTACAATACCCAGACTTTTCTAAGGACTTTGTCCTTACGACTGACGCATCTAACTTTGCCATAGGTGCTGTCCTTTCCCAAGGACCCATAGGACATGACAAGCCCATAGCCTACGCCTCTAGGACCCTGAACTCTAGCGAAACCAACTATAGTGTAATCGAAAAGGAGTTATTAGCTATGGTTTGGGCCACCAAATATTTTCGTCCGTATCTGTTTGGCAGAAAATTTAAGATAGTAACAGATCATAAACCTTTGCAATGGGTTATGAATCTTAAAGAGCCCGGCTCTAGGCTCACTCGTTGGAGACTTAAGTTGAGTGAATATAATTTCACTACAGTGTACAAGACAGGCAAACAGAACACCAATGCCGACGCATTGTCCCGCATTGAGATAAATAATGAGGACACTATGTCGATTGTAGTTAATGCATCTGAAAACCCTCAATCAATAGTGGGTTCTGAAACTCTGACGGCCCCTAGTAATAACCATATACCCGACGACTTCGACACAGCGACTATCCACACTAGTAATGAAAACCCAATTCTAGAGTTCCCAATATCAGATGAGCCCCTAAATAAGTTCAGTAGACAAATCTGTTTTGTTCTCGTAGGAGACATAAAAAAACGACCGACAATAACTAAACCCTTTGAAACACATACCCGAACGACCATACAACTCTCCGAATCTAATTTAACTAATGACGTCATCAACGCAGTTAAGGAATATGTGAACCCTAAGGTCAAAACCGGTCTAATTATTCATCCCCATCTCGCTATGTATAAGATTATCCCCATAATACAAGATAATTTCAGAAAATCATCAATGAACATAGTCTTAACAAAAGTTGAATTAGAAAATGTTAAGGAATACTTGCGTCAACAGGATATTATCAAAAAATATCACGAGGGTAAAACCAACCACCGTGGTATTACCGAATGTTATTTGGCCTTATCATCCAAATACTATTGGCCCAAGATGAAAGAACACATCGCTAAATATATAAATGAATGTGTTATTTGTGGCCAGGCTAAGTACGACCGCCATCCTGTTTCCCAAAGATTTAACATTGTACCACCCCCTAGTAAACCCTTTGAGATTGTCCATATAGATCTATTTACAGTCCAAACTGAGAAATTTTTAACCATTGTAGACGCTTTTTCCAAATACGCGCAAGCCTACCATCTCAGAGACAGTACCGCCTTAAGTGTAGTACAAGGTTTACTCGTATTTGGTACCCATCACGGGATCCCACTGACCATTGTCACAGACGGAGGCCCGGAGTTCACTAATCAAATTTTCTTAGAATTTTGTCGAGTTCATAACATAATTCACCACAAAATATTAGCGTATTCCCCTAATGATAATGGCATTGTAGAAAGATTCCATTCAACAATCCTAGAGCATCTCAGGATATTGAGGCTGGAGCAACGAAATGAACCAGTCCTTAATCTCATGCCCTACGCCATCTTAGCCTACAATAGTTCCATCCATAGTTTTACTAGATGCAGACCCTTAGACCTGATCACTGGACATTTTGATCCTAGAGACCCGGTAAACATTGACTTAACCAAACACCTACTCCAACAGTACTCGCAGGACCATAGGAAACGAATGACTCAGGTATACGACTTGATCAATCAGACATCTTTACATGACCGAACACAACTGACTGAGAACCGCAATAAAGATAGAGAACCCGAGAAAGACTATACCCCTGACCAACAGGTGTTTGTGCGCAACCCTACGGCGTCCCGACAAAAGTTAGCCCCACGTTACACGCAAGACACTGTACTTGCAGATCTTCCCATCCACATTTACACTAAAAAAAAACGAGGTCCAGTAGCTAAATCTCGCCTTAAGCGAAGTCCTAAGAACCCCACCTTGTTGCAGGATACTACTATGGCTGACGACCCTGCATCCAGCACACGGACAAGAGATAACAATTGACTCTCTCGACAGCGGATCAGGACTACTTCCTTTTAAATTGGGAATGGCTAAGATCATCTCCCATTATCACTCCTTTTTAAGTCATATAGATCTAGCGAATATTCATCTCCAAATCGAGTTAGCAAAATCTCAAATGGCTGAACTAAAACCTTTAATCAACAATAAAACCCTTTCTCTATTTGACCCTCACTTAGAACATCTTAATAATAAGATTATTTCAATGAGCAATAAAATCAGTATGTTCGAAGCATCCCGTAGTAAAAGAGGTCTCATTGACGGTTTAGGCTCTGTTATAAAATCAATATCTGGTAATCTAGATTACACCGATGCCCTTAAATACGAAAACGCTATAAACATCTTGCGTAATAATGAACACAAATTAGAATTAGAAATTAATAACCATATCAGCTTAAATAGTAAATTCATTTCACACAGTTCTCAGATAATAAGCAGCATAATCTCAAATCAAGAGAAGATGAGTAAAGCAATAAACCAAATTTTAGATAGTAATGCCAGCAGAGATACAGACTTAATTAAATACGCCCATCTGGCACAACATTTATTAATTCTAGGAGATAATATAGAAGACCTTTATGAAGAGTTAGAAAGTTTAGAAAACACCCTAACATTTATTCGTGCATCGAGCACCCCATACTCTTTATTTAGTCTAGATGAAATTAAAGATATGTTAAGCAAATTAAAATCGCTATACTCTAACTACGAAATCCTTGACGTAGAAGCTAAGCACTTCTATGAAATAATTAAATTAGGTTATTTTTATTTAGATAAGAAAATAGTATTAGTTATTAAGGTCCCAATTGTCGATTCCTCTATATATGATTTTTACAAGCTATCCCTTATTCCTAATAGACACCACGAAATCCTTATACCACCCTCACCTTTCGTAGCAATCTCTAGTTCAGATTCTAGGTACATAGAGACAGAATGTCCGAAGGTCAACTCCCTATATCTCTGTGAGTCGGTACCCAGCCTCCAGGTCCAGAGTCAACCGGGTTGTATCCAGCATCTGATAGCACATCAGGAACTTCAGCCCAACTGTGAGATGACACCCGTAGCTCTCACCACCGAAGCCCTAGAAGCCCTAGATGACAAACATTACACTTTGAGTTTTCCCACACCAACCAAAGTGAAGATATCTTGCGGTCAAGAACAATATCGGACCCTAGAAGGAAGCTACTTAGCCGTAATCCCGTTCAACTGCACCTTGAGAACTCCAACTTTCACTATCTCCAACTCCAATGACCATATCAAGGGACACGTCATAAGGATCATAGAAATGCCCCAATACAACGAGTCAAGACATAAAAATTACCCGAAGCTCATCTTAAATTCACCAAGTCTGGAAAAACTTCATACACTGAACAATGAGATAGCGACGCAACCACCTATACACCTAGATGACGTTACCGATCCAGCTATATACCACACCACTATACCCATGTACCTCACACTCGCCGGTACATGTGCATTCTTCGCTACAATGCTCTACCGCCGGCTACGTACAAGAAAAATATCCAGGAATACCACTGAAGACTGCAGCAACAACACTGAGGTCGTCTATGCAGTCCCGGCGACACACATTATTAACCCCAGCCAAATAAGGATTGATCCCATACACCTACCAGCGACTTTCTTGAACAAGTCCATCGACACTCGCTGTTCTTCGGGGGGAGGTGTTACACATGGTCAACCCAAGTAACACGCCGCATCAGCATCGAACCATACTCATTGCCCCAAATTACACGAAGTGCAAGCGCAGCAGAACGTGCGTTGCACACGGCCCCAAATTACACGGAGTGCAAGCGCAGCAGCATGTGAGCGACCGAATGACGTCAACCGACGTTTCCTTCATTCGGAGAACTTTACGCCAACCATTATATTTTAGATCTTACATCGATCAACTAGTTATAATTAAATGTAAATTAAAAAGTTAATAAATTAGTTTTTATAAAATAAATTTGCATTTTTTTGAGTCCTCTGGCTGCACCCATCGTAATTCACTGATAAACAGGACATACACTATCGTTTCAGTAACGAATTAACTCTATAAACGTATAGAATAGTTCGCAAAGCACGTCCGATCGCGCGACAAGAACAACGTCGAATGAAGTGAAATACATCTAAAGCGCTACACTAGCGCGCAATAGTGTGCGAGTGAGACACTGAGTTAAACAATTCTACCTTCTTTGGCGGTACGGACTTCTTAGAAACTCAAAATAATAAAACAATAGCAACTGATAGCGAAGGAAAAACCTAGTCAGATAACAGGAGATAATGGCTATGGTCATTAACACGTCTATTGAAATAGCTTCTTGTGTGGTCTTGGAACTGATATCGAAAAATATTTAAGAAATACTTATAAAGTGGTTTATGGGTTCTATTGTTTCAAATTTGTCCATTTATTGTTTGTTTATTATAGGTGTGTTAGTGACAATAGCACTGTTGGCACTATTATCTCCTGTTATCTGACTTAGTCTTTTCTTCGTTATCATAGTTGCAAAATATGTTCTATTATTTTTAATTTTCAAATTCTCAGACGTCCGTACCGCTAAAGAAGGTACTTCAATAAGTTTATTCCTATCATTGTCAGATTGATCCGTGCTTTTATAACTCTAAATATTTTTTACTCTAAAATAATGTCATTTGGAAAGAACTAAATTGTCTACCTTATTCAAATGCCTATATTCATCCTTTTCTTACTCATTTGTAGATGCCTTTGTCGAGTACAATTCATACAATTTCATTCAACTTTTATAGATTCCAAGCGTAGCCCAATCACTAAATTTAGTTTTGAGTTGATTAACGTTTATTATTTCTTATTGAAAATTTTATGAAAAGCCAATTTAATAACTCAGAACAAATCTCTGTAAAGATCATTTGGGTTTTCATCATTATTTAACTCCAAAAGATATATTTTATTGTTAGTCTCTTTATTTTAATGTTTCTATTAATCGATTTTGTTTTTACGCAGCCTTCGGCAGCGTTCCATGTCCACCTGTCGTTTACTCGAATTTTATATACACTGTTAAGTATTTTAAAATTGTGTTCATATACCAGTTATATGAGCTTTTATCTTTTTTTTTTATATGCTTGTATGGGACACGTCAATTAAACTTCGTACGCCTGATGGTTACCCACCTCAAAGTTTAACTTCAAGTTTTCACCCGTAATTGGACTTTAAGTTATTACTGAACACAAAAAAACACAAATATTTTCACTTTTGGCTAAGGAATATTAACCTTTCCTGCCTTTGGCAATGAACGTAAAATCTACATTTGGATAAAATTTTGTAAACAATTATAAGTCTTACCCTATAAATCAAACTGAAGATGGGCAACACAAAAATCACACTTCCACTGATAAACGGGACATACACTATCGTTTCAGTAACGAATTAACTCTATAAACGTATAGGATAGTTCGCAAAGCACGTCCGATCGCGCGACAAGAACAACGTCGAATGAAGTGAAATACATCTAAAGCGCTACACTAGCGCGCAATAGTGTGCGAGTGAGACACTGAGTTAAACAATTCTACCTTCTTTGGCGGTACGGACTTCTTAGAAACTCAAAATAATAAAACAATAGCAACTGATAGCGAAGGAAAAACCTAGTCAGATAACAGGTGATAATGGTTATGGTCATTAACACGCCTATTGAAATAGCTTCTTGTGTGGTCTTGGAACTGATATCGAAAAATATTTAAGAAATACTTATAAAGTGGTTTATGGGTTCTATTGTTTCAAATTTGTCCATTTATGTTTTGTTTATTATAGGTGTGTTAGTGACAATAGCACTGTTGGCACTATTATCTCCTGTTATCTGACTTAGTCTTTTCTTCGTTATCATAGTTGCAAAATATGTTCTATTATTTTTAATTTTCAAATTCTCAGACGTCCGTACCGCCAAAGAAGGTACTTCAATAAGTTTATTCCTATCATTGTCAGATTTGTCAGATTGATCCGTGCTTTTATAACTCTAAATATTTTTCACTCTAAAATAATGTCATTTGGAAAGAACTAAATTGTCTACCTTATTCAAATGCCTATATTCATCCTTTTCTTACTCATTTGTAGATGCCTTTGTCTCGTACAATTCATACAATTTCATTCAACTTTTATAGATTCCAAGCGTAGCCCAATCACTAAATTTAGTTTTGAGTTGATTAACGTTTATTATTTCTTATTGAAAATTTTATGAAAAGCGAATTTAATAACTCAGAACAAATATCTGTAAAGATCATTCGGGTTTTCATCATTATTCAACTCCAAAAGATATATTTTATTGTTAGTCTCTTTATTTTAATGTTTCTATTAACACATAAAAAAAAAACAAATATTTTCACTTTTGGCTAAGAAATTTTAACCTTTTCTGCCTTTGGCAATGAATTTCAAATATACATTTGAATAAAAAATTGTAAACAATTATAAGTCTTACCCTATAAATCAAACTGAAGATGGGCAACACAAAAATCACACTTCCACTGATAAACAGGACATACACTATCGTTTCAGTAACGAATTAACTCTATAAACGTATAGAATAGTTCGCAAAGCACGTCCGATCGCGCGACAAGAACAACGTCGAATGAAGTGAAATACATCTAAAGCGCTACACTAGCGCGCAATAGTGTGCGAGTGAGACACTGAGTTAAACAATTCTACCTTCTTTGGCGGTACGGACTTCTTAGAAACTCAAAATAATAAAACAATAGCAACTGATAGCGAAGGAAAAACCTAGTCAGATAACAGGAGATAATGGCTATGGTCATTAACACGTCTATTGAAATAGCTTCTTGTGTGGTCTTGGAACTGATATCGAAAAATATTTAAGAAATACTTATAAAGTGGTTTATGGGTTCTATTGTTTCAAATTTGTCCATTTATTGTTTGTTTATTATAGGTGTGTTAGTGACAATAGCACTGTTGGCACTATTATCTCCTGTTATCTGACTTAGTCTTTTCTTCGTTATCATAGTTGCAAAATATGTTCTATTATTTTTAATTTTCAAATTCTCAGACGTCCGTACCGCTAAAGAAGGTACTTCAATAAGTTTATTCCTATCATTGTCAGATTGATCCGTGCTTTTATAACTCTAAATATTTTTTACTCTAAAATAATGTCATTTGGAAAGAACTAAATTGTCTACCTTATTCAAATGCCTATATTCATCCTTTTCTTACTCATTTGTAGATGCCTTTGTCGAGTACAATTCATACAATTTCATTCAACTTTTATAGATTCCAAGCGTAGCCCAATCACTAAATTTAGTTTTGAGTTGATTAACGTTTATTATTTCTTATTGAAAATTTTATGAAAAGCCAATTTAATAACTCAGAACAAATCTCTGTAAAGATCATTTGGGTTTTCATCATTATTTAACTCCAAAAGATATATTTTATTGTTAGTCTCTTTATTTTAATGTTTCTATTAATCGATTTTGTTTTTACGCAGCCTTCGGCAGCGTTCCATGTCCACCTGTCGTTTACTCGAATTTTATATACACTGTTAAGTATTTTAAAATTGTGTTCATATACCAGTTATATGAGCTTTTATCTTTTTTTTTTATATGCTTGTATGGGACACGTCAATTAAACTTCGTACGCCTGATGGTTACCCACCTCAAAGTTTAACTTCAAGTTTTCACCCGTAATTGGACTTTAAGTTATTACTGAACACAAAAAAACACAAATATTTTCACTTTTGGCTAAGGAATATTAACCTTTCCTGCCTTTGGCAATGAACGTAAAATCTACATTTGGATAAAATTTTGTAAACAATTATAAGTCTTACCCTATAAATCAAACTGAAGATGGGCAACACAAAAATCACACTTCCACTGATAAACAGGACATACACTATCGTTTCAGTAACGAATTAACTCTATAAACGTATAGGATAGTTCGCAAAGCACGTCCGATCGCGCGACAAGAACAACGTCGAATGAAGTGAAATACATCTAAAGCGCTACACTAGCGCGCAATAGTGTGCGAGTGAGACACTGAGTTAAACAATTCTACCTTCTTTGGCGGTACGGACTTCTTAGAAACTCAAAATAATAAAACAATAGCAACTGATAGCGAAGGAAAAACCTAGTCAGATAACAGGTGATAATGGCTATGGTCATTAACACGCCTATTGAAATAGCTTCTTGTGTGGTCTTGGAACTGATATCGAAAAATATTTAAGAAATACTTATAAAGTGGTTTATGGGTTCTATTGTTTCAAATTTGTCCATTTATGTTTTGTTTATTATAGGTGTGTTAGTGACAATAGCACTGTTGGCACTATTATCTCCTGTTATCTGACTTAGTCTTTTCTTCGTTATCATAGTTGCAAAATATGTTCTATTATTTTTAATTTTCAAATTCTCAGACGTCCGTACCGCCAAAGAAGGTACTTCAATAAGTTTATTCCTATCATTGTCAGATTTGTCAGATTGATCCGTGCTTTTATAACTCTAAATATTTTTCACTCTAAAATAATGTCATTTGGAAAGAACTAAATTGTCTACCTTATTCAAATGCCTATATTCATCCTTTTCTTACTCATTTGTAGATGCCTTTGTCTCGTACAATTCATACAATTTCATTCAACTTTTATAGATTCCAAGCGTAGCCCAATCACTAAATTTAGTTTTGAGTTGATTAACGTTTATTATTTCTTATTGAAAATTTTATGAAAAGCCAATTTAATAACTCAGAACAAATCTCTGTAAAGATCATTTGGGTTTTCATCATTATTTAACTCCAAAAGATATATTTTATTGTTAGTCTCTTTAGTTTTAATGTTTCTATTAATCGATTTCGTTTTTACGCAGCCTTTTATATGAGCTTTTATCTTTTATTTTTATATGCTTGTATGGGACACGTCAATTAAACTTCGCGCGCCTGATGGTTACCCACCTCAAAGTTTAACTTCAAGTTTTCACCCGTAATTGGACTTTAAGTTATTACTGAACACAAAAAAACACAAATATTTTCACTTTTGGCTAAGGAATATTAACCTTTCCTGCCTTTGGCAATGAACGTAAAATCTACATTTGGATAAAAATTTGTAAACAATTATAAGTCTTACCCTATAAATCAAACTGAAGATGGGCAACACAAAAATCACACTTCCACTGATAAACAGGACATACACTATCGTTTCAGTAACGAATTAACTCTATAAACGTATAGAATAGTTCGCAAAGCACGTCCGATCGCGCGACAAGAACAACGTCGAATGAAGTGAAATACATCTAAAGCGCTACACTAGCGCGCAATAGTGTGCGAGTGAGACACTGAGTTAAACAATTCTACCTTCTTTGGCGGTACGGACTTCTTAGAAACTCAAAATAATAAAACAATAGCAACTGATAGCGAAGGAAAAACCTAGTCAGATAACAGGAGATTAATGGCTATGGTCATTAACACGTCTATTGAAATAGCTTCTTGTGTGGTCTTGGAACTGATATCGAAAAATATTTAAGAAATACTGATAAAGTGGTTTATGGGTTCTATTGTTTCAAATTTGTCCATTTATTGTTTGTTTATTATAGGTGTGTTAGTGACAATAGCACTGTTGGCACTATTATCTCCTGTTATCTGACTTAGTCTTTTCTTCGTTATCATAGTTGCAAAATATGTTCTATTATTTTTAATTTTCAAATTCTCAGACGTCCGTACCGCTAAAGAAGGTACTTCAATAAGTTTATTCCTATCATTGTCAGATTGATCCGTGCTTTTATAACTCTAAATATTTTTTACTCTAAAATAATGTCATTTGGAAAGAACTAAATTGTCTACCTTATTCAAATGCCTATATTCATCCTTTTCTTACTCATTTGTAGATGCCTTTGTCGAGTACAATTCATACAATTTCATTCAACTTTTATAGATTCCAAGCGTAGCCCAATCACTAAATTTAGTTTTGAGTTGATTAACGTTTATTATTTCTTATTGAAAATTTTATGAAAAGCCAATTTAATAACTCAGAACAAATCTCTGTAAAGATCATTTGGGTTTTCATCATTATTTAACTCCAAAAGATATATTTTATTGTTAGTCTCTTTATTTTAATGTTTCTATTAATCGATTTTGTTTTTACGCAGCCTTCGGCAGCGTTCCATGTCCACCTGTCGTTTACTCGAATTTTATATACACTGTTAAGTATTTTAAAATTGTGTTCATATACCAGTTATATGAGCTTTTATCTTTTTTTTTATATGCTTGTATGGGACACGTCAATTAAACTTCGTACGCCTGATGGTTACCCACCTCAAAGTTTAACTTCAAGTTTTCACCCGTAATTGGACTTTAAGTTATTACTGAACACAAAAAAACACAAATATTTTCACTTTTGGCTAAGGAATATTAACCTTTCCTGCCTTTGGCAATGAACGTAAAATCTACATTTGGATAAAATTTTGTAAACAATTATAAGTCTTACCCTATAAATCAAACTGAAGATGGGCAACACAAAAATCACACTTCCACTGATAAACGGGACATACACTATCGTTTCAGTAACGAATTAACTCTATAAACGTATAGGATAGTTCGCAAAGCACGTCCGATCGCGCGACAAGAACAACGTCGAATGAAGTGAAATACATCTAAAGCGCTACACTAGCGCGCAATAGTGTGCGAGTGAGACACTGAGTTAAACAATTCTACCTTCTTTGGCGGTACGGACTTCTTAGAAACTCAAAATAATAAAACAATAGCAACTGATAGCGAAGGAAAAACCTAGTCAGATAACAGGTGATAATGGCTATGGTCATTAACACGCCTATTGAAATAGCTTCTTGTGTGGTCTTGGAACTGATATCGAAAAATATTTAAGAAATACTTATAAAGTGGTTTATGGGTTCTATTGTTTCAAATTTGTCCATTTATGTTTTGTTTATTATAGGTGTGTTAGTGACAATAGCACTGTTGGCACTATTATCTCCTGTTATCTGACTTAGTCTTTTCTTCGTTATCATAGTTGCAAAATATGTTCTATTATTTTTAATTTTCAAATTCTCAGACGTCCGTACCGCCAAAGAAGGTACTTCAATAAGTTTATTCCTATCATTGTCAGATTTGTCAGATTGATCCGTGCTTTTATAACTCTAAATATTTTTCACTCTAAAATAATGTCATTTGGAAAGAACTAAATTGTCTACCTTATTCAAATGCCTATATTCATCCTTTTCTTACTCATTTGTAGATGCCTTTGTCTCGTACAATTCATACAATTTCATTCAACTTTTATAGATTCCAAGCGTAGCCCAATCACTAAATTTAGTTTTGAGTTGATTAACGTTTATTATTTCTTATTGAAAATTTTATGAAAAGCCAATTTAATAACTCAGAACAAATCTCTGTAAAGATCATTTGGGTTTTCATCATTATTTAACTCCAAAAGATATATTTTATTGTTAGTCTCTTTAGTTTTAATGTTTCTATTAATCGATTTCGTTTTTACGCAGCCTTTTATATGAGCTTTTATCTTTTATTTTTATATGCTTGTATGGGACACGTCAATTAAACTTCGCGCGCCTGATGGTTACCCACCTCAAAGTTTAACTTCAAGTTTTCACCCGTAATTGGACTTTATGTTATTACTGAACACAAAAAAACACAAATATTTTCACTTTTGGCTAAGGAATATTAACCTTTCCTGCCTTTGGCAATGAACGTAAAATCTACATTTGGATAAAAATTTGTAAACAATTATAAGTCTTACCCTATAAATCAAACTGAAGATGGGCAACACAAAAATCACACTTCCACTGATAAACAGGACATTCACTATCGTTTCAGTAACGAATTAACTCTATAAACGTATAGGATAGTTCGAAAAGCACGTCCGATCGCGGGACAAGAACAACGTCGAATGAAGTGAAATACATCTAAAGCGCTACACTAGCGCGCAATAGTGTGCGAGTGAGACACTGAGTTAAACAATTCTACCTTCTTTGGCGGTACGGACTTCTTAGAAACTCAAAATAATAAAACAATAGCAACTGATAGCGAAGGAAAAACCTAGTCAGATAACAGGTGATAATGGCTATGGTCATTAACACGCCTATTGAAATAGCTTCTTGTGTGGTCTTGGAACTGATATCGAAAAATATTTAAGAAATACTTATAAAGTGGTTTATGGGTTCTATTGTTTCAAATTTGTCCATTTATGTTTTGTTTATTATAGGTGTGTTAGTGACAATAGCACTGTTGGCACTATTATCTCCTGTTATCTGACTTAGTCTTTTCTTCGTTATCATAGTTGCAAAATATGTTCTATTATTTTTAATTTTCAAATTCTCAGACGTCCGTACCGCCAAAGAAGGTACTTCAATAAGTTTATTCCTATCATTGTCAGATTGATACGTGCTTTTATAACTCAAAATATTTTTTACTCTAAAATAATGTCATTTGGAAAGAACTAAATTGTCTACCTTATTCAAATGCCTATATTCATCCTTTACTTACTCATTTGTAGATGCCTTTGTCTCGTACAATTCATACAATTTCATTCAACTTTTATAGATTCCAAGCGTAGCCCAATCACTAAATTTAGTTTTGAATTGATTAACGTTTATTATTTCTCATTGAAAATTTTATGAAAAGCCAATTTAATAACTCAGAACAAATCTCTGTAAAGATCATTTGGGTTTTCATCATTATTTAACTCCAAAAGATATATTTTATTGTTAGTCTCTTTATTTTAATGTTTCTATTAATCGATTTTGTTTTTACGCAGCCTTCGGCAGCGTTCCATGTCCACCTGTCGTTTACTCGAATTTTATATACACTGTTAAGTATTTTAAAATTGTGTTCATATACCAGTTATATGAGCTTTTATCTTTTTTTTTTATATGCTTGTATGGGACACGTCAATTAAACTTCGTACGCCTGATGGTTACCCACCTCAAAGTTTAACTTCAAGTTTTCACCCGTAATTGGACTTTAAGTTATTACTGAACACAAAAAAACACAAATATTTTCACTTTTGGCTAAGGAATATTAACCTTTCCTGCCTTTGGCAATGAACGTAAAATCTACATTTGAATAAAAAATTGTAAACAATTAAGTCTTACCCTATAAATCAAACTGAAGATCGGCAACACAAAAATCACACTTCCACTGATAAACAGGACATACACTATCGTTTCAGTAACGAATTAACTCTATAAACGTATAGGATAGTTCGCAAAGCACGTCCGATCGCGCGACAAGAACAACGTCGAATGAAGTGAAATACATCTAAAGCGCTACACTAGCGCGCAATAGTGTGCGAGTGAGACACTGAGTTAAACAATTCTACCTTCTTTGGCGGTACGGACTTCTTAGAAACTCAAAATAATAAAACAATAGCAACTGATAGCGAAGGAAAAACCTAGTCAGATAACAGGTGATAATGGCTATGGTCATTAACACGCCTATTGAAATAGCTTCTTGTGTGGTCTTGGAATTGATATCGAAAAATATTTAAGAAATACTTATAAAGTGGTTTATGGGTTCTATTGTTTCAAATTTGTCCATTTATGTTTTATTTATTATAGGTGTGTTAGTGACAATAGCACTGTTGGCACTATTATCTCCTGTTATCTGACTTAGTCTTTTCTTCGTTATCATAGTTGCAAAATATGTTCTATTATTTTTAATTTTCAAATTCTCAGACTTCCGTACCGCCAAAGAAGGTACTTCAATAAGTTTATTCCTATCATTGTCAGATTGATCCGTGCTTTTATAATTCTAAATATTTTTTACTCTGAAATAATGTCATTTGAAAAGAACTAAATTGTCTACCTTATTCAAATGCCTATATTCATCCTTTCTTTACTCATTTGCCTTTGTCTCGTACAATTCATACAATTTCATTCAACTTTTATAGATTCCAACCGTAGCCCAATCAGTAAATTTAGTTTTGAGTTGATTAACGTTTATTATTTCTTAGTGAAAATTATATGAAAAGTGAATTTAATAACTCAGAACAAATCTCTGTAAAGATCATTCGGGTTTTCATCATTATTCAACTCCAAAACATATATTTTATTGTTAGTCTCTTTATTTTAATAACATAACATAACATAAACTCACGCCTATATTCCCCGAAGGGGTAGGCAGAGGTGCTAGCACCCACATTTCGCCGTTTATGTTTAGGTCCCAATGTAATAGGTGGCGAGCCTATTGCCATTAACCGGGCACTTATAAACCTGCGATAAATACACACATAACTTCGAAAAGCATCGAAAAGTCATTGGTGTGTGCCATGGTAATACCTGGGATCGAACCCGAGACCTCGTCTCAGCAGTCCATTACCCATACCACTAGGCTACCGCGGCTTTTTTTTAATTGATTTCGTTTTTACGCAGCCTTTTATATGAGCTTTTATCTTTTATTTTTATAAATGCTTGTATGGGACACGTCAATTAAACTTCGTGCGCCTGATGGTTACCCACCTCAAAGTTTAACTTCAAGTTTTCACCCGTTATTGGACTTTAAGTTATTACTGAACACAAAAATAAACGTGTGTGTCAGGATGGCGTGAGTGAAATCTGAATCGTCACAAAATTTGCACTAAATAACTGTACCTAAACTGTACTAAACTGTACCTATGTTAAAAAACTGTACCTCAAGCAATTCAATATTAAATTGATAGTGACATAGACACGCCATTTTGACGTCAGCTTGGCGCGCATAGTCGTGTATCGCCCCAACGTGTGGGAACTATGTTCTGAAACATATACATATCAATATACTGTACCTAAACACCTCATAAAACTGCCAATAAAAAAAATTAAATCACACGTGATATCCATCAAATCAACAAAAAAAATATTTACCGCTTATTTATTTTATACTAGCTTTTGCTTGAGGCTCCGCTCACGTGGGTGTCGGTTATCGCGACCAAACATAACCAATATCCTTTCTCAAGGTCTTATCTATCTCTATACCAAATTTCATCAAGATCGGTCATCATATTTGAGTATAATTAGTAAACTCTCAAAACTTGTACATAAAACAAGAATTAAAACACAATTTTTTTCACCCATATTGTTAGGCTATTTTTTTTTTCTAATAATTGTGGACAGTACAACATTTTGAATAATCAGGTAAAGTAAATAAATGGTTTTTGAACATTTTACTTTTTATTAATTACCGTTCTCGGCTCACTTAAGACTCAATAAGGGGCCTCGACGGTAATCACCATCATTACATACTTGTACCATATTGTATGTATATATATAATGAAAACAAGCGCCTATTGCAAATTGATCGACAAACATACATGTTACATTTAATCAAATAAATGAGCAGTAAAAAATTTTTGTAGTTGATTTAACAGATATTACGTGTGATTTAATTTTTTTTATTGGCAGTTTTATGAGGTACGGTTTAGGTACAGTTTATTGATATATGTTCCAGAACATAGTTCCCACACGTTGGGGCGATACACGACTATGCGCGCCAAGCTGACGTCAGAACGGTGGCGTGTCAATGTCACTATCTATTTAATATCGAATTGCTTGAGGTACGGTTTTTTTTAACATGGGTACAGTTTAGTACCTACAGTTTAGGTACAGTTATTTAGTGCAAAATTTGTGACAATTCAGATTTCGGTCACGCCATCCTGACACACACTACAAAACCGTGTGATCGGTTTATCTGCAGGATCCAGTCTCCGTACATTTAACTTACTCTAGTCAAAAACGTATGAATATGCCTATTTGCATGAATCTGGGTATTTCCGTGCTCCGAAGCGCACGTTAAGCCAGTGACAGTCGTGAGTATCATACGAACAAATATAGATGTTCGACTACCAATACCCACTATCGTACCGTATCGACTACCATAGGGTAGTCATTATGGATAATTGGTATCGAGAAGCGACAAGGGTTCGAAGATGAGATGAGAATGTTGCCATTCAGTGCTATCTGTGCGCTTACCATTTACCATGTAAAAACTGTCGAGTATTACCATCCGAATATCGGTGCTTACTCAGCCTCCTGGACCGGCATACATCACAGGATGATGCGGGAGCTACCATTGAATACAGGATCTTACAACTAATAAGGAAGAAGAATTTCTCGGGGACTTCTCTCATTGAATCGTTGTCTTTTAGTTAATTTCTTTTTAGACTTTTCTTGTTGGTGCTCATGTTAATGTATTGTTTCTGAACCAGATATATCTTGAAGTGTGAAGTTATAATAGAACTGTAGCTTCTTAGGTTTACCTTTATTTTTCAAATAAATCTCGATAGGTAATATGAATCCCGCATATCCAGGTTCTTTAATGGAAAACGGAGGCTCCTTGATAACTGTAAAATAAAAAAGCACATAATATTCAAGGGACATAATTTACCAGTAGCATAATCAAAAGAAGACGAAACTTAGCATAAATAATAACCTCGTCTTGGCCTTTTAAAAGCAGCGTGTAAATAAAACACCACTTTTTCAATATGGTGGCTAATTTCAGCTCCGTCCGGACCGCGCACATGTATTTCCCAATCATAGGTAAATCCTTCCGGTGTAGGTTCGACCCTTGCCGATGCCACATGTCCCATATTGAAATTAACTTTGATAGTAGAATTCATTTTCAACCTGTAACAAAAATAATACAATTTACGTTTGACTGCCTCTGTGGCGTGGTGGTAGTGTACGCGGCCGCTACGCAGGAGGCGCGGGTTCGATCCCCGCTCAGTGCAAATATTTGTATGAATATTTGCATTGGTCTGAGTGTTTTCTATGTATAATATATATGTATTAACAAAAAATATATATCTTAGTATGTCTATCCGCATTTTAGAACCCATAACACAAGTTAGTTAAGGTGTAGGTGTAAAGTGCTTTCATTGGGTCTAGATAGCGTCGTGTAGAATGTCCTACAATATTTATTTATTATTTATTTCTGTATTTATTATATTTATGGGAGTTCAAATTTACTACCTTTTGTACTAAAACTACTTTTGCCACCCAAGATATTTCAAATAATATCACTTTGGCCATAATATTATCAAGGCTATACATAATATGCTAAAAAATTATAATACCATATTGTATCCATTATCCATATCTCCATATTTTTATTCAGTCTTTACACGTAAGTGCGTTTTGATTTAAATTTATAATTATTATGAATTCTGTACGTATTTATTTAGATAAATAATCATTTTATGGCTCAATTTCAGTGAATCCAATTATTCAATGACGCTGTTTGAAGGGATCCGTAAGCAAATTTAATATGTACTAAATTTTACTTGCGATTGTTATAAGCTTTGCTCTAACATGAATTAATATTACCTATGCATTGCGAAAAGAATAATAAAACGTACAATGAATAACAGTAAAAAATAATAATCATGTTTATTGAAAATAAGTATAATCTTACTTTGGAACAAGTTTAGATCTAAATTGGTTTCCCTTCGCCTCGGTCTTGGCCAAAATCAAAATTATATTCAACAAAAATGTCACATTGAGACCGATTGAAATGGAAGGGTTTTAGGAATATGTCTTCAATTTTATTCATAATTGCCTATTTGCCAATATTGTATTTTTTTATTTTACGAAACAGTACAATATATCGGTCTAAAAGAGACATTGACAAAGTTGTCTTGTAGTGCCTGAAAAACGAAGCGGAGGCGACGTTTCAATATCCAACTGATACAGGTACGTAATTTATTTTCGTACGAAAGTTCGCCTTAATGTCAAGAGCAAGCAATTTATCTTGGCGTAATACGCGCAAAACGCTTATTGGCTGTCTTGGCCCACACGAAGATAACATGATTTATATCCTCTAACTAATTATTTTATGTGATGGCTAACAACTTTTTGCTGCGGTGATTTGTCGCACATTATACGTTACTTCGGATAAAAGTACTATTTTTTAGATTTAAAGCCATATCAAAAATTAAATTAGTAATTAAATAGTCCCTATCAGCAATTTTTGCAATTTTACCCAATATTTAAGTTTCTTTGGTCCCACGGGTAAGGGTTACAACCGTACTAACTTGGATTTAACTTTAGACTAACCTCCTCTTGACATAAAAGATAAGTAAATAGCATTTCCTAACTTGTACAACCTCAAATGTACCTTTTAAAATGAACTAAGATAGTTTCGTAGCAATATTTTCTCGTAGAAATGCTCGTAGGCATTTGCTACGAATACAAGTATTCTTATCGTTTATTATGCCTACGAGAGCGCTTACACCTTATAATTTTGAACTCAGTTAATAAATTCGATTTATCCCTGATTATGGAGGGAGTATTTTGGTATATTGAAAATTGTGACCAAACAAAGGCTTCTTCTCTTTAAAAATGCTAACGCCATCTCTTGAGCGAATTTAGTACTTTGTGAAATCACATTACAGCCCTAGCAATCATTTAAGAGCGCCAAAATGAAAAAACTTCAATATCTAATAACAGGACCCTATTTTATGGTGTAAACTGTCAAAAATAAATAATAACGGACGAAATTCGACCACCTTAAGTGTCACTAATATTACTTTATAAGTGAAGTTCATTTACAATGTTTCAGTTGTTTTCAACCATTAACAGCGTACCTAAGTCATTAATATTACTCGTTAATTATGTTCGCTTCGACCAATATTGCGGCGTCTTGCCATAGTTTCGAACAATGTGCAATAAAGCAAACTTCTAAAGCGCTACCAATTTGTTGTAACATGTCAAACCCAAACAGTTTCAGCTCCATATGTCTTTTATGATAAATCGTTATTTTACTACCAGTTGTATACTATTAATAACCATAGCTTGTACTATATCAACGTTTATGGAAGTACGGCTGACGTCTTTTTATGTGTTTTGTGTAGTAGAATACTGATTTTTTTTATAACTACTTCGGTCGCAGACAAGCATACAGCCCTCCCGATGTTAAGAGGTTACCGTGGCCTATGGGCGAGTGCAACACCAGGGGAGTCACACTCGTGCTGCTGACCCTGTAAGAACAGAGAGATTCTGTTCTTACAGGCGAGGTGTGTGAAGATAGAGAGAGAATTTCGAGTCCTTCGAGTTCGATTCCTGCTCAGTGCTAATATATGTATGCATGAATATGTATATTTGCATTGGCCTAGGTGTTCCCAGGTATAATATGTATGTATTTACAAAAATAAATATATAAAGTATGTTTATCCCCATTCTAGATTTCATAACACAAACTAGTTATCTTTGCGTACTATGGGTCTAGATAGCGTTGTGTAGAACGTCCTGCATTATTAATTTATTGTCGTTCATTTATATCATATTTGCTCCGTGTGGTGACGGAGAAACAATACAAGTATCACCACCCCATCTCATCCGAAGCGTGTCGTAAGAGGCGACTAACGGAAAAATAAGCAGATGATATCACTGCGAGTGAAGGAAAATTGGAAATAAAACTCTGTTCCAACCTGTCTGGCCAGCGTGGAAATAATAGGCCAAAGCCTCCCAACATTGGGAGAGGCCTAAGTCCAGCTGCAGTGGACTGCGATGGGCAAATTGATTGATCAATATCTTTATTTGCAGCTTGGCATATGAAAAAAAAAAATTAATAACCGAAGAAATAAAAGTCTGGAATAAATACAAAGTTACTAAACAAATAATGAGTCCTTCATGTATCAATTACTCCCCCAATATTTTATAAGAATTTTTTTTTTCTGGTAAAGTCATAAATAACCTAACCCAAACCAAATCTAGCCACGTCAGGGTATTTTGAGTATCCAAGCTCACTTCACTCGGTAACAGGCGAAGTCACTCCTAACAACCCTAAAATATAGTGCGGCCCATTTGTAATTATTGCCGACTGAAACAATAGCTGTGAGTTTTTCCTACGTTTGTTATTTCTGCTAAATTGGCCGTAAATAACTTTGTAACTGAGTGAGTTCGAGTCAATGGAGTTTTGACTATTTTTTTATACCACTTTAGTGGCAGACAAGCACACAGCTCATCTGATGGAAAGTGTTTACCGCGGCCTATGGACGTATGCAACACCAGGGGCGTCACACTCGTGCTGCCGACCCTGAAGAAACCTTCTAATCTTGAAGAACCCCATATTGTAGTCGCTTGGGAAAACCATCGCGGGGAGTTCATTCCACAGCTTGAGTGTGCGAGGAATGAAGTTCCTTTCATACTGCACAGTGCGCACCGTTTCCGGTCGCAATGTGTGAGGATGAACTCCCCGCCTATGGCGAGAAGTGCGATGATAGAATGTAGCTGTGGGCATCATGTCAAACAATTCATCTGAGCACAAACCATTGTATAGGCGGTAACACACACAGTGAGGCAAAGTCTCTCCTGAGACTGAGAGGTTCCACATCGCCTGTGTGTATGGGATTGCCGACGAGCCTCAACGACTTATTTTGTAAACCTACCCTTTGCGGCACAAACTAGTGAATGAGTCTTTGGGCCACTTTTTTCTCAGAAAAAAGGGGGTGGGGGGGGGGGCAGACTTCGGCGGCGTGATATGCTTTCTCTTCTTTTTTCTGGAGAAAGATGGGGACGCTATAGTCTCACACCTGAGGGGGCCTTCTATGGCCCTGGCCCGATGACCCGAGACGGCGTTATGGTTTTGCTCAGTTCCAGTCCTTGGGCCTATGAGGTCAAGGCAACCGTACTTGCACGCTGTTACACCTGCTGGTGCTGGTGCTGGTTCTTTCTATCAAGTTTCGGGGTTCTAGTCGCTCCCATAGAAACCGTATTATGCCAGTCCAAAAGGAGAAGGAGTAGGTGGCGTGCTCCTATGTGAAAGCCTCAGATACCTACAATCGGAAAACCTCAAATACAATCGGAAACAACGGTAAATTGATGAAAGTAGTGACTAGTGTCTACTCGAAAAGTAACTGGCATTAAAAGTTGAAAATTTCTAGGAAGCGTAATGCTAAAAAGCTTTGTAAATGTATACGTAGTAACAGCGGTAAATCAAAGAAAATGATCGACTTTTTATAGCAGCCAGAAGTAAAAGTTGGATAGGTTCCAGACGCCGTGTGAGGTCAGTTTTCCACCGTTTATTTCACGTTTGAATTGTCGCCACAATTTGTATTGTGTTATTTGAACTTTTACATACGGTTGTAACATTTCAAATACAAATACTGACTAGAAAATTTCAAATACTGACTAGTAAATCTTAAAATTGTGAAAATATTTTATAATTATTTTTTCAATATCTGTTGCCCCCGGCTCTACCCACATGGAATTTTGATTCATCCAAACTTTCACATTTACAAATAACTAGTTGTTGCTCGCGGCTCTACCCACGTGGATGTCGGTTATCGCCACCAAACATTTTCCGAGGTCTGCACCAAATTTGATCAAAATTGGTTCAGTGTTTAGGCGTGAAAGCGTACAGACAGGCAGACAGAAATACAATCAGACAAACAGACATACAGACATACAGAGCTACTTTCACTTTTATAATATTAGTATGGATGTTAGTAAGAAGTATTGTATTGTATTTTCAATTTTTAACATAAGGAATTGAGAGAAGTGACAGGCTCCCAAGATTCTACTTACCACAAATTAGCAAAAGGTTAAGATAATATTGTTTGCTCGATGTAATTAAAATGAAATCTATAAATAGAGGCTCCGAATCCACAGGCTTGTTTATTTCCAAAAGGTTATTACATTACGAAAATAATTAATTACTTAGGTATTCATATACATAAGTCATGTGGCTTTTCATCTAAAGATGTCTCGTTAGTAATTCCCCAGAAATAACATTTCAAAGGTATAGTTTTTGTTATTATGAAAAGGTTTACCTTGTCAACTGAACCAAAAAATACTTGAGCTTAGGCGACATCTCTTGATTAATGACCTTCATTTATAATAAAGGTTGACCGACTGACCAGTGTGATGGAGAGTTTGGAGGTTCTGGGCCCATAAATGAGGAGTTTTTAATTTATCTTAAGAGCTATCACTTTAATGTTTTTTTTATCTTTGTTGAATTTAGGAAATAAGTAAGTTGTTGTACATAGAGCCATTACCATTTGTGTCTTACTAGTAGCATTACTATTACCTTTATGAGGATAAGTGTATTATTGTATGTATGGATGCTTCTTTATTACACTTGCACGCAAAAAGGATTGAACGGATGCACGCAGAGGTAAATCGTAATAATTGGGCACCATTGACAGCCTCTGTGGCGTAGCGGTAGAACGTGCGACTGCTACGCAGAGGGCGCGGGTTCGATTCCCGCTCAGTGTAAATATTTTTTGTAAGTATGCTTGCATACTAATATTTGCATTGAACTGGTTGTTTATAATAATGTATGTATTTACAAATAAAAAAACTGTATCTAAGTATGTTTCTCCGCATTCTAAAACCCATAACAGAAGCTAGTTAAGCTGTGCTTTACTTTAGGTCTAGATAGCGTTGTGTGGAATATCTTAAAATATTTATTATTTATTTATTTATCTATTTATATGCTTCTTTTTGTCACTGGAATAAGTTCAAAATAAATTAACGGCACGCAGTTCAAGATAAAATCGCCAGGAAGGAAGGGAATGTTGAAATGACTGCAAACAGAGATGAATGGAAAACACACATTTTAGTAGCCGTATGTAAATAACACACGCTGTACATACCAGAGAGGTGTATTTTAAACTCGTGTTTTTCTTTCTCCTTCTCATTCATAATATAGACAGAGAGAAAATCAAACCCTGTATTACTACCGAGAATTTTCTAACAGAAAGCACCAATTACACTCTCCACTGAACGTTACAGAGACAATTGCATTCAATAATGTTCAATAATACAATTTTATACATTCAGTTTATACATATAGTACCTCAGGACATATATCTTGTACCGAAAATGTGCTATAAACACGCAGTGCACGTTTCTTGGGTGCCTTTGCTGATAGCACGGGGTACAACGGCGATGGACGAGCTCAACATCACCAATCATAGAGTATTATTATACTTCCTCTGTGGCGTAGCGGTAGTGAACGCGGCTGCTACGCAGGAGGCGCGGGTTCGATCCCCGCTCAGTGCCAATATTTGTATGCATGAATATAAATATTTGCATTGGTCTGGGTGTTTCTATGTAGGTATATTATGTATGCATTTACAAAAAAAAAAGGTATCTAAGTATGTATATCCGCATTCTAGATTCCATAACACAAGCTAATTAAACTTACCATGGGTCTAGATAGCGTTGTGTAGAATGTTGTAGAATATTTATTTATATTAAGCTATTGCATAGCTTCTATCGCGGGCCTTGAGCGTGGAGACCGAATCCAGAAATTCCGTAACGAAAAAAACCTAACACCCCGAAGCTCGCACGAATCAAGCTGCTCCGAAGTAGCTCCGCTTAACGTAAGTAATTATAATTGCATAAGTTGATAAAAAATGCTATGCAATAGCTTTACCGCGGCAGTCCCCGAGTGCCACACGTCTTTTATTTATTTATTTAAAGCAGTCTCTCGTAAACACCCGCATCAGGGCGTCGTCGTTTGTCTCGCGACTTAGTTCCAAGATGTGTCCTGTGGTATATATTATATATTTTAATTTTCATTCAATCAATCAATATTGCAGTCCACTTCTAGACATTTCCTCTCCTAAAGTGCGCCCTGATCCCCAATCCTCTGCATTGGGCTTCCTGTCTGTACTCACTCCTTCAGGCCGTCCGTCTATCTTTCTTTATTAATACACTAGCTGCCCCGGCGAACTTCGTACCGCCATATTTTCGGCCCGCGTGGTATTCAAATCCCGTTCCCGCTGCACCCTTATCACTTAGGGGGATGAAAAATAGATGTTGGCCGATTCTCATAGATACCGGATAAGCACAAAAAATTTCATCAAAATCGGTCAAGCCGTTTCGGAGGAGTTCGATTACGCACCCCGTGACAGAAGAATTTTATATATTAGACTAGCTGCCCCGGCGAACTTCGTACCGCCATATTTTCGGCCCGCGTGGTATTCAAATCCCGTTCCCGCTGATAAAAAATAGATGTCGGCCGATTCTCATAGATACCGGATAAGCACAAAAAATTTCATCAAAATCGGTCAAGCCGTTTCAGAGGAGTTCGATTATGCACCCCGTGACAGAAGAATTTTATATATTAGATTAGATAAGTTATATTATTAACACGTGTATTCTGAGATTATACTAGCACCTGAGGTAAAATTGTTTAAATATATGAGAGACTAATAAAAATATGCCCGAGATTTAGCGCAATATTTTGCAAAGCCACAGGATTGTGTCGGATATAGATTATGAGGGTGCTGACCTATTTCTACCCAAACTGTTGATCAAGTATCAAGTGTTCGCCACGCAGACCTTAACAATGGACTTAGCCTCGGGGCTTTATTGGTCTAGGCGCCAACAAATTCTTTGACCCTTCGATTTATTTCTGAAATAGGTTCGAGATGAATAGCTAGCTTCAGATGCCCTTTGACAAATATTTGTAAAAAAAAAGTTTTATTGAAACTACGCGATGAATGTAGGTCAGGTACCTATACATTTCTACGAAAACGGTAAATACGGTTATAATATACTACGACGAACCTATAACTTATATTATAATAAGTAGCAGATATTGTAAAACTATTTGTGGAACCGCGAGTTAATTGGGAGCTTTTGTCTATTTTATCTAGGCTGCCTTGGGTGAAGGCTATTTAGAATAATTGGGGCTGTGATAGACAGGCCTAGGCGAAGCCTATTAAAATGACGTTAAATTGGGCCACAGGGGTATTTTATTAAAATTGTCATCTTTTTTTATCAGAAACATCAAACAGTCAACGTAGATATATAAGCATAAAGACTTACTAGTGTACTAGTCACTCACAAAGTACTGAAAATGATATTAATGCCTTTGTTTTCCCCCTTCCTGAGTTTGCAGTCAAAATCGTTGTGACGCTGACTGTGCTATATTCTGCACTCTCTTGGACCCTTTATCTTATCCAAATCATCGCCTATTGCACTCGAAATTTTGATTTACAGTACATTACCCAGCATTTTTATTATAAAATATTTTTCTAAACATCAAATAATGGAATATACTTAGGTACTACAAACCGTAGAGGAGGAAAACTCAGAAAGCCATTTTCTAAGTATAGTCACTTTATTATATTTATACTTCCAAAATTTCTCAGAATTTGAAGAGTAATTTATATTGCTTTAGTTCAGCTTTTCCCCCGAGAGTAATAGATTATTCTTATGGTGCTAGTCTTATTACAACGCTACATGGGTGTAATATATCCGTTGCAAGAGAAAAATATATTGTTAAAAGAACGTGGAATAAATATATTATAACATAATATACGACGGAAGTTCCATATCTTCCTTAATATCAAACTATTTATAACTATAAGTTTATTTCTATCACGACTATTCGCCTACACTTCCATTTTTATGATTTTGTACGCAGAACTTGTCAGCAGTGATGATATTTGATGAGTCTCAGTGAAAGTTATACTGTTTCTGAACTCTCATCAAAGTTAATCACTAGTAAATTGACAAAAAAAATTAAATACATTTCCCTTTTTAGGTGAGTGGATAACACTAGAGCCAGAATAATTATAAGGTTTAGTTTCGTTATAGTTTTATATGTACTTAAGTTAAGCAGAGATGGCCGAGTTACGGTCACCATTTTCGTAAATAGAAATTTGCTCCTATGATTGTTGAACGTAATAGTTCGTTTAGAAAATTGGTTTGCTTAAATTGATTGTATAATTCCCTATGTTACAGTGGTCCAAATTTTTTTAATCCGGTCTGCATACCATCATCAATCAACCTAAATTGGATGAAACCCCGCAAAGATTCTTGGGGCCCAAGCAACCACACCTAACCAATACCCTATTAACGGACGAGGCGTAGGATCAGGCTTTCCTTTCAGGATTGGGTATAAGACGTCAGTCGCTCCTGTAACCAATTTTTCAACCCAAGCTGATTATGGCCAGTATTAAAGTTTCTATTATTTTGCTAATAATATAGTTTTCTTTATGTAGAACACGTCAATTTGACTTCACCTCGAGATGGTAAGCTGAATGTAGTGTCAGGAAAGAGGTTCACCATTATAGACAACGTACCTTGTTGCAATGTTGGCACTCAGCTTAACGGCCTCATCAGATGCTTTTTCACGCCCCGCTTGAAGGATCCGGGACTGTATGAAAAAGGAAACACGTGAGTTCGTAAGGAATTCCAGGTCTTAAAGGTATATGAATGTTATAAAATTCTAATAGCATGCTATAAATAATGCGCTATTAATTATAGGGTTGCCAACATAGCACCTTAACTGACATTTTAAACGGCCCTAGGCAAGACATTATCATATTAAATAATCATTAAACGAGTTTGCTTTTATAATGAGCTTTCTTCAGTAATTTACTGCTTTAATTGCCGCTGCATTTAAAATTATAACCTGAAAAGACTGTTTTGGTTTTAGGAACTTTCTTTGTTATGTTAATAGACTCCAATAGAAAGGGATTCTCTCGAGAACGAAGTATAATGTGCCTTTGCCCTTCGAGGGAAGTTTCTGTGTCATAATTTATTTAAATACCTGTTTAACAGGGCCGAGGTTTATATAACATGGAACGTTTTGTATTTGTAATGTATTTTGTTGGTACATTTTATTAACATAAGGACCGCAACCAATAATTTACCTTGTCATAACAACATTTGCGTAAAAGGACAATTAAGATGGTTTCAAGTTTATGAGGTGAAGTAAAACAAGTTATTTGCAAATACCAGTTCATTTGAAAATTACATTAAAACGAACACTGCAAAGGCTTTCATCCAGAAGCCCAGAGCCCGCTTTCCAGCTTTTCCTTGTACTACACATGCATGATTTGAATTAATAAGTGTTAAAGTATGAAAGAGCGTATCTAAAATCCATACTAATATTATAAATGCGAAAGTAAGTCTGTCTGTCTGTCTGTCTATTACGCTTTCACGCCCAAACCACTGAACTGATTTTGATGAAATTTGGTACAGGGGTAGATTGGACCTTGGGAAAGGATATAGGCTATGTTTGGTATTAAGTTTCTGTGGTGATATGGTTAAACTCTCCAAAACAAACATAGTCCTAGCAGAGTATAACCATAGGTCAACTATATAGTAATATAGTTGACCTATATTAATACTCTGCTTAGTAACTATCTATTATGGCCCTTTAACCCGGTTCTGTAGGGAGAGCAATAATTTCATTTTTATTTTTACTTTTTAGTAATCGCTGATTTTTTTTTACACTCACATAAAACAAAAAAAAAACTCTTTTTGGTCCCTCGTTTATACGTGAAATTCTATTGTAATCATTTTTGTGTGCTTGTGGAAAGTAGGTACCTACAACGTTAATCTTCTTCCTCTTAGCGTTAATTGAGAATCAAACGAGCTAACCTAGTGAAGTTTGATGTCTAATTATACGAGTGTCTTGACCGAAGATGATTACATATTACATGCAGCAGCACCCGTGATGATGCCGTCCTTATCACACTTTTAAAGATAAAATATTTTAATACATATTTTTAAAATGTTTAAAAGTACTTTTTTGACTCAACTGTCACTCCCACCCCGCGCGCCGCCATTTTCCCACCCGTCATTATTTTAGAGCAAAATTTTTTCGGTAGGTCTATGGGTTTTTTAAGGGAGGGACGGGAGTGTAATCATCTTCGGTCAAGACACTCGTATAATTAGACATCAAACTTCACTAGGTAAGCTCGTTTGATTCTCAATTATACTTCGTATCTCTCCCGAAGATGATTACATATTACATGCAGATGTTTAGAGCATCGAAAAAATTATAATAATAGAAAAGATCAACTTATATTTTTATTTTGATAACATAAAGTTACACACTTCAAAACTAGTAGTATAAAATATCTTTACATATACTTAATTATTGCTTTGAAATAAAGCGTTAGCGAAATCACAATCTACTGAATTAGATAAGTTTTTATTATAGTACTTCAGAAATACTTTAGAAGATGCAGTCCAGCCTGCAGCTTTACGAATTATTTCTAAGTTAACACCTGCTCGATGAGCTGCAGATGTAGATGCATGGCGTGTGCTATGTGCACTATATAAATCTATATTGATACCACTCTTTTCCAACACAAATTTAACCCAGTGAGACAATGTCTGTGTTGTTACCTTTTTATGTGGTTTTTGAAAGCTAATGAAAAGGTATTCATCTTTACGTAAATCACTAGTTCTATCAATATATGATTTCAGAGTTAAGGCTGGACAAACTTTTGAATTTTCTTTAATGTATGGTAATACAATCAATGGGTGGCAAGACCCTGGTTGGGAAGTTTTGATTAGCGCATCGACTTTAATTGTAATTTTGTCTGGATAAAAAGCTATATTGTTGATGTGAATTAAACTCAGAGTCTGCATTCTCTGTGCAGATGCCAAGGCTAGGAGTGTTATAGATTTAACCGTCAAATCTTTTAGGGAAATTGAGTCGTTTGGAAAATAATTAGAAAGGTAATTTAACACCAGGTTAGGGTCCCAAGTTGTATCGTATTTGGGAGCAGGTGGCTTAAGGCGAAAGACGCCTTTAAAAAAACGTTTGATACAGTCATTAGTAGTAATATCTTGACCTAGCAATATCGACAATGCGGAACGGCTACTGTTGAGTGTACTGTAACTAGCGCCAGAGTAAAATTTATCTGTTAGATATTCTAATAACTGTACAGAATTTGAATTGCAAAAATCAATACCTTTAGCTTTGCAATATTGCCACCATGATTTTAAAGCTGAATTATATTGTTTTAGTGTACTATTTGAGAAGGAAGCCATCATTATGTCGAGAGCTGATGTGGGCACGCCGCGCTTCAGCAGCGACTGCCTGATAATTTGCCTGCCATCAGGGTTAGGTCGGCATGGAGTGGATGCTTGACTCTGAAAGGCGAAAATAAAAGACCTTCTTTAGGGTCAAATCTTATGACATTTGAAACAAGAAGCTTCGACCATAATGGGTACCATGGTTGAGTAGGCCACGATGGTACTACTACGATGCCCTGAGCTTTATCCTTTTTTATTTTTTGTAAAACCTTAGAGATTAGGCTGAATGGTGGAAAGGCATAAAATTTTATATTGCTCCAGTTGAATGTGAATGCGTCGATAATTTCGGAATTGGGGTCTAGTTTCCAGGAAGCATATCTGGCACATTTGTGATTTTGAACGCTTGCAAACAGATCAAATTCTGGGGTTCCAAATGATAGCCTGATTTCTTCAAATGCATAATCAGCTAACTCCCATTCTGTATCTATATTTGATTGACGAGATTCAAAGTCTGCGATAACATTTTTACTAGACTGTATATATGATGCGAATACAAAATTATTACGTCTTTCACACCAAGTCCATAGTTCACGAGCAATATTTCTTAAGTGTGTGTATTGTATACCGCCCATTTTGTTAATATAAGCAATGGCTGTCATATTATCAATTCTCAATAATATATTGCAATTTTTAAGATGAGATGCAAATATCTTAAGGCCGTAAAATGCGGCAAGTAATTCCAGAGTATTTATGTGCAAAAGTAACTGAGACTTGTTCCAATTTCCGTTAGCTGTTTCCTCATTACACATTGCACCCCAACCAGTGGTTGAGGCATCGCTAAAAATTACGAGACTATAATCGTTGCAATAGAAGGGGCATGATGACAATTCTATGTTATCCTTCCACCAAAGTAAATCATGTTTTAAATGATCTGGCAAACTCATACGCTTATTATAGTTATGGGTGTAATTTAGGGCGAGAAATTTTTCCCGTTCTAATAATTTCGTGCACACCCAGCCGTACTTGACAGCGGGACACGCTGAAGTCAGTAAGCCCAGAAATCTAGCAAAGTCCCTAATGGTAATTTTTTTGGTTTTTAACATTCTTATAGCTAATGATTTAATTCGGTTTTTCTTTTCTATGGGCAATGTAAGGTACATTTTTTGTGTGTTAAAAGTAAATCCTAGAAAGGTACATGTTTTACTAGGGTATAATTGACTTTTGTCTTCGTTGACAATAAAACCTAGTTTAACAAGTAATTCTTTAGTAATTTGAACATTATTCCAACACTCCGACCATGATTTTCCTATGCATAAAAAATCATCTAAGTATACTACAGATAGATATCCTAATGAGCGTAAGTAATGTAAAACCGGTTTTAATAGCTTTGTAAAAACGTAGGGCGCCGTACAAAGACCAAACGGTAAAACGTTGAACTGAAACAGCTGATTATTAAAAGATTTGTAATTCCATGTGAAGCGAAGCCAGACCCGGTCGCTTTTAGCAATTGGTAGTAGAAAATAGGCGTCTTTTAAGTCTAGAGTTGCCATGTAGTAATCATTATCTAACAATTTTAGGGCTGTACGATAGTCTTCCATTTTAAAATGGTTGACCTTAATAAATTTGTTTAATTCTTTTAGATTTAAGATAAATCTGTGTTTACCGTTTGGCTTTGGTACTGTAAAGATAGGAGAAATAAATTGCTTTTCTTGTGAGCTACATGGGGAAATAAAACCTGACTCTAATAAGTCTAAAATACAATTATCAATTATATTAATATCATCGGGTGTACATGACCTCCGTTTGGGTAAGCTGTTTTGATATGGTTCGGATGAAAATGGTATTTTATAACCTTTTATCCAAGACAAGATGGTTTGATCATTTGTTATATTCAACCATTCAACAAGGTAATATTTAAGTCGGCCAGCAATGAGTACATCGGTGCCTACCTCTGTTGAAGAAGTTAGCGTCTCCGGTTCTGCTGACGGTAATTGGGTCTCGGGTTGGTCTGATCGCGACGGCGATCCCGCGACGCTGGGGGTGCTGGTGGTGGCGCTGGCGTCGGTAGCTGGCTGATCTGGCGCCGAGGTTGGCCGGGGTTCACTCGCGGCTCGGCGGCCTGTCCTCGCGGTGCCCCCCTTGCGTTTAAAGTCTGACGACCTGACGATGTACTTGGCCCATAATGCTGTTGATTATACTTAATTTTCAGCTCCGAGGCGGACCTTGATATAGCATTAGACGACTTGAGGTGGTCAGATAAATCTGAGCCAAATAAGAAATCATCTATTTTTGTATTTTTTATCACATCTCTTTTTTGTTTACTAATAGAGTTTATAATAGTGTACCTCCTTGAGATCGACTCTCTGTAATGAGTATCGCAAAGTAATCGCCCAGCATCACTCAATGTTTTAACAATTTCATGGGGAATATTTTCCGTTTGTGACAGAGCAAGATTTAAAGCTTTACCGATAGCAGCAATACAACGGGACATCTGGTTTTGTTTCTGCTCACTGTACGCATCTTTCTTGTAGTTCGTTTCGCCAAGGGCGGATTTAACTTCAGGATTCAACTTGGGCGCCTTCATGTATAAACAATTTTCGGCAGGTAGGTACTCTTTCATCAGATCACTTTTTTCGTCTTTAGGTAACCCATTAATCAAAATATGTTTCCATCTTATTGCTAGATCTTTATGAAGGTCATCACCAAAGCTTTTATCCTGTGACGGATCAGTACCTAATAATGCTAGTATATCTGGGTCCAGTTCTGGACTACCCTCAATTGGTTCGATTTCTACGGGCGCTTCGCCGGATGGGATCTCATCTGTAATTATGAAAAAACCCATTTTTTATGCTATGTTATTTAGCTTAAAGGAGGTTTAGACATTATGCATGTACCAATTGGCATACACAGTAGATATCCACACACGTTATACGTCGGCATAATTATTGACATTGCCTTGTATACGCACTTAGGCATAAAAGCTTGCTATCCACACACGGTATACGTCGGGATGTTTAAGCAGTTTTCTTGACACGATTTATGTACGTGTAGGCTAATATATATCCACACACGATATACGTCGGGATATAAAATAATTCCACAGAGGGTAGATACAAATAATATCAAAGGCAGAGGTTATTTTACCTAATTAACACATTTATGAAAGATGGAAGGTATTAATTACACTTACCGGAATGTTCTAGTTCACTGGCGAGGCCAAGTTCCGTAGACTGCACCGGAGATGGTAATCTACGTACGGGTTCATCATCAGATGATGACGACGAAATTGTCTGGTTTTTACGTACAATCTTTTTCACCTTTTTTAACAAACTCTTCAGCATTTCACTATCGTCTTCTTTACTTGATCGTTTTCGTTTACCCATTTTAAATTAATTTAATTTGTTTCGTTAGAGGAGAGGACGTGTGACTCGGACGAACACCAACACAAGTAATGACGGGTGGGAAAATGGCGGCGCGCGGGGTGGGAGTGACAGTTGAGTCAAAAAAGTACTTTTAAACATTTTAAAAATATGTATTAAAATATTTTATCTTTAAAAGTGTGATAAGGACGGCATCATCACGGGTGCTGCTGCATGTAATATGTAATCATCTTCGGGAGAGATACGAAGTATAATTCCCAGTCGCATCCGAAGCTTTCAGCTCGGAGTCTGGGGTGGGCGTTTACCAAAAAAAATGACCACTCGAATAATGGCATGTCCTACGACTTGTAACTAAATTTTGTGAACTATTGATATGAAAAGCTAGTTCCTTTAACAAGTACATTATAAAACGAATTCAAAGCTAATAATTTACATAAGTAAAAACCAAAAAATATAATAATTTCACATAAATTTTGATAAAATAAAATGAAAAAGTAGTGATTTTTATAGTGTCCCACCATACTTTTCCAAACTTCGGTACGTGATTTTTATAAGTTAACTGTCTCTAGGTTATGAACTATTGTGTTTTTCAGAAAGATTATATCAACCAAATGTCATTTTATAGCTTGTTGGCATAGATTTAGAGATCAAACTATAAAAAATACGTGTTTTGACGTGGGTCAAAAAATAATGTCTGTGGAAAAATTCCGCAACGCTACGACTATAAAATGACTTTTTACGAGAAATTTCTTCTCCTCTCTCCTCGATATTTTCTGTGAAGCGATTGCCATCTGACCTCCACATCCCAATGGTAACATTAGGCGATATCGAAGCTTTGCAGCTAGACTGTTTTTGGATTTTTGAGGGCTCCAACTACCCGTAACGACTGCCATAGATGTTCTTATGGCAACCGGGACCGACGGCTTAACGTGCTCTCCGAGGCACGACCAGACCAATGCAAATACCCATATTTCATGAACACAAATATTTGCAGTGAGCGGGGATCGAACCCACGCCTCCTGTGTAGCGGCCGCGTTTACTACCGCTACGCCACGGAGGCTGTCAGGTACAACGTTAATCCCTACTAATATTATAAATGCGAAAGTAACTCTGTCTGTCTGTCTGTCTCACTTTTACGACTAAACCGCTGAACCGATTTTGATGAAATTTGGTATAGAGGTAGATTAGACCTTGGGAAAGGACATAGGCTATGTTTGGTCGCGATAACCGACATCCACGCGAGCGGAGCCGCGGGCAAAAGCTAGTAATTTCATATTATTTTATCTCATTTTTTAAAAAATCTAGTCAATTTCTATTACGTCAAAAGGTAACTTCAACAGTGTAGCGATTTAGTACTTTCCTCAAAGGAAAGGAGCTAAAATGTTTAATTTAATTAACTTTTGGAGAATACTTGGAAAGGAAATGAATACCTGCACCATTTGCCCACGACTTTTTAGTTCCTCTTTCATTTCAATCACTATAGCGGAGAAAAAGTTATCTGTTAAAGTATTTTTTTAATGTTAAATATAATAAACTAACCATTTACACATGATTAAAATTAATACTTCAATTTTCTATGGGCATTGGAATAATCCAATACAGGAAATTGAAATATTGATTTCACCCCAATCAGTTCAACCCTATGTGAGAGCCTAGGACAAAAGCATTGTTTGGTATTGTCGTATTTGCAGACAAACAGAGTACTCGACATTGCTTGCACTAGCCTTACTCGTACAATTAAGGATGGAGATAACATCATCCATTTCGTATATGATACAATAGGAAACTACTCGTCATTAAACATAGTTGGTACTACGAGTATTATTAATTGCATGAGTTATCGTAGGTTACATGTCTATGAGTTTTCATGCAATTTATTAGTTGTCATATGTAAAGTAATGTAAATAAGTAATTAAAATTACAACAAATCTGAATACGACAGTGTAATCAGCAAAAAAACATTTACGTTAATGTGAACATTCAATCTAAAATATATGTTATTTAACTTCATGAACACAATACCGGAGATTGTTTTTATGCCTTTGACAGCCAATTATGATCTTGACAACATGGTAAGCCTATTGTGCGGCTATGAATACAGATGGTTAATCTGATGAAACAGTAACTTTCACAAAGCATTGTCTTTGCCAACGGGACTGGGATATTTCAGTTTATTTTTGACTTATCATTTGGCAAAGTTGTATAAATTGGGAAATCTGTTCGAATGTAGAATGGTTTATTGAAGATTTGATGAGTTACTTTGCTGATAGAAAAAGATGACTGACTTGCTGTATGTGGTTCACTGTGAAAATGTGTTTTTTCGTACAGGGCAAGTTATTGACAGTATTTCTAGTAATATCATCATCATTCTCTGAACCTTTTCCAAAATCTGTTGGAGGGTACCGACGACGGTATAGGATTCAAATAAGGAGACGTCACTCAGATCGTTAGCCTTAAAGGTATGATTCCGAAGCCGACCACATACAACAACGATAGACGCATGCAGCAGTTGTCGTATGCGGTCGGCTATGGAATCATAACTTAACACATATATTTTAAATCCATAATATTACCTAACAGTAACTTCCAGCAGCAACAATCTTCTATCAATAATTACATTGTTATTACGAGTACAAACAAATATGTGAAACCAATTACTGAGAAATAGAACACAAAGCTGAAAAATAAACTAAAAGCCTTGAAGCTGAATAAGAAAATTCGTAAGCTGTGAAATGTCACACAAGGCGACACTTACGAACAGAAAACAAAAAACGGTACGTGGCATTTGGCAGTAAAATTTAAATAAAACATTCCCTACTTTTATAACTTGCCGTAACTTTTTCGAATAATCTTCAATTATTCTATCATATTTTACAATGATAGCCAATAGTGTGGCAAAATTAACATACTTAATTAACGATCACATCAAATAATTCGTGTAGTTTTGAAAGTTGGTACAATTATTCCCTAAGATGCCCAAAAGAAACTAAAAGTGACGACGGTGGAGGAGGGGGGAAAGGTCTCTTTTTCAGTTTTTTTGCTTGTATATTGAAAACTAAGTAACTAAATAATATAATAATATTTGAACCGTTTGGGGTCGAAACGTTGGGTTCGTGGGGTCCGAGCGCACGGTCGCTTTACACGGAAATTGCAAAGCGACTGGTCGATGCTTCGCGTGACCAAAGGGCTGGCCTGTATTTTGCCCAAAGGATTGGCATTGCCATCCAACGGGGTAATGCCGCCAGCCTTTTTGGTACGTTACCAGTCGACATCGATGGGGAGGAATTCTTCGACACCTGACCCCTTTTTCCTTTCTCTTTCTTTTTTTTAATCTTGTAAATATTTTTATTCGTTTATTTAGTTTTGTTTATCTGTATATATTTAGACTATAACCCTATATTAATGTTAAATGAAAATAAGTAACTAAGAAAAAAAACAAAACAATTCTATAATGTAGTCCATTACATTACATCTTCACATTGCATCTTCACCGCTCAGATGTTGTAGATTTAGATTCCGTGATAAGTATTGTTTGCGTGATACGAACTAATTATTTTTAACATGAACAGAGGCTGGAAGAAAGTAGTTCGATTTCCTCAGAGAGCTACAATACTTAATTGAATTACCCCAAAACTATCTATCTCTCCCTTTCACTCTCTCTTGATGCTGTGAGTTACAAAAAAATTGTTGCTTTGGTAGCTAGAATTTAGATTTGGTACTATAAATGATGCCTATAACGTAATGATTATTCAATAATTTTAGTTATATAAAGTATTTTCGATTAATCATCATTCAATTATTACACGAATAAAAAGAAAAAAAAATAGTTCAACGGATTTATTGAAAAAGAAAATGTAATAATGGAGTCATTCACCATCTCGCGATCGTCAAATTCGCGAGCGCGCGCGAGTTGGCAAGTTTCGATTTTGAATTATTTTTGTGTCATCAACTCGCGCGTTTGTTAAAATATGACGTATTTGTGTACAGTCAGCTACAAAAACGTTGTAATAGATTAAATTAGGTACCTATTTTAAATGTACAGGATATTTTAGGCTAGCTTCACATGTAACGCGCGTTAACGGAGGTCAGTGGTTACTCGGAACATTATATCTTGCACCTAAAATGTGTCTTTTGAGGATAGCATGAGGTGCTACGGCGGGAGCCAGGACCTCGTTAGTCTCGTGATTCAGGTCTAAGATACGGGTCCCGATCCCGAGGTATAAGCGCTACCGCGTTTTGCGAGAGTTTGTCAGTTTGTTTCGGCAGAGCTTAGAAAATGGGCGTGGAAGAAGCTATTATTTTGTATGTTATAAAGAAATGTATATATATATGTTATAAATACTACGAGATAATAGGATATTACGAGACGTCCTTCCAGAATCGGTTCAGCCACTTTGGAGACTATCCGTAGCCAACAATCCGTAGACAGATCACAAAATTAAAAAAAAACTATTTTGTTATAGGTAGGTATCTCGTATACATACTAATAATATAAATGCGAAAGTAACTCTGTCTATCCATCTTTTTGTGTGGTACAATTTCAGTTAAAAAGCTGTTATTTTAAAGTTACAGACATTCAATTTTCTTTATTTGTATAGCTTTTATACCTAAGCTAAATGTAAAACTTACCTCCACAATACATAAAAAACACAAAAGGCTGCCACATTTTTACTAAACAGCAATCTTAACTTAAATGCATAAAATTTTACTGCACTGTACTGGTATATATCCCACACCCCAGGTTAGGTTAGGTATTTTTTTAACGTTAATAAACAAAAACGCTTCATTTAATTTTTTTATCATTTTGCCCAAGGCAAGGGCATAATATTGAGGATTCATACTGACCGGGAAAAGTAATTAGAAATGAAATTTTATCAAATTGCCCATGTGAGAAGGGCATTATGTATACAGGCCGGTCACTATTCATAGGGACCAGATTTCTCAAGTTGCCCGTAACATATACAGGGCGTCCCACGGCGATGCCACATGGAGGAAAAGTACCTTAAATCCTTAAGTTAGCTCATTTTGTTTAAAGGAGACATCATTTTATTTTTAAAAAGAAACAAAACTGCATTCAAAGATTTTTAAAAATTTGCTTGCCACACCCGGTAATCGAACCGACTAAAATCCGAAAAAGTAACATCCTGTATTTTTATGGCATCAATCGATAGTGTCAATCATAAGGATCAAATCTCTCTAAGAAACATGGTAAATTAAATGAAAGGAAGTCCTTGAAATCCAAAATTATAAATTCAATTTGGCAAAATAAAACACTTTAATCCAAAGTTCATCCATCCATCTGATACCATATTAACATTAAAATTCCATATTTAAACTACTTTTCTTTTTTTATCGTGCTGACACCGCTGCTGGTCAGCAGTAGTATTTAGGTATGTCGAACTCAAACCGACTAAAACCGCACGCCGTCTAAATTAACAGGTTATAACTTGATCCATTAGGCCAATTTTCTTGCCATTTTCGTTGCACAGGGTACACCGCGTGCAGGTTTCTAATCAAATCAAAGATATCTCTAGTGTTGATACCTTGTAAGAATTTCTGACAAGGTATCAACACATCAAAGATATCTCTAGTGTTGAAACCTTGTAAGAATTTCTCACAAGGTATCAACATTAGAGATATCTTTGATGAAATTTATTTAGTAAAATGAGTACTAAATGAATGAACTTTGTTACCTGTTTAGAATGTAACTTTATTGGGTAACTGCATGAGGTATGTGTAGGTAGGGTAGGTAGTTATTTTTGGGTGCTTGATTAGAAACCTGCACGCGGGGTACCTACCCTGTGCAACGAAAATGGCAAGAGAATTGCCCTATGGATCAACTTATAACCTGTTAATTTAGACGGCGTGCGGTTTTAGTCGGTTTGAGTTCGACATACCTAAATACTACTGCTGACCAGCAGCGGTGTCAGCACGATAAAAAAAGAAAAGTAGTTTAAATATGGAATTTTATTGTTAATATGGTATCAGATGGATGGATGAACTTTGGATTAAAGTGTTTTATTTTGCCAAATTGAATTTATAATTTTGGATTTCAAGGACTTCCTTTCATTTAATTTACCATGTTTCTTAGAGAGATTTGATCCTTATGATTGACACTATCGATTGATGCCATAAAAACACAGGGTGTTACTTTTTCGGATTTTAGTCGGTTCGATTACCGGGTGTGGCAAGCGAATTTCTAAAAATCTTTAAATGCAGTTTTGTTTCTTTTAAAAAATAAAATGATGTCTCCTTTAAGTAAAATGAGCTAACTTAAGGATTTAAGGTACTTGCCCTCCATGTGGCATCGCCGTGGGACGCCCTGTATACCTACTTTAAGGGATTCACAGTAGAAAATACTCCTGAAATCGCTTTTGGGGAAGCGTGGGAAATAAATAATCGTTTTTTATAGTAATCGATTAGGTATATTTTATTCTTGAATTATATTTTACAACACGATGCTTAAATAATAATAAAAACTGTCTAATAAAAAAAAAGGTTGTGGAAAATATACGATCCTTGAAAAAGATACGAAATGAGTTTGGCATAAAAAAAAGCTTACCATCCGACGGCGCAATGCCGCCCGTCTTTTGGGCACTTTACCAGTAAAAATCGATGAGGAGGAATTATTCGATACCCGAACTACTTACCCCAACTATTTATCCATTTTTTATTCCAACAAAAATAATAGCTTTATTTAATATTTTTATAATAAATAGATATATACATTAAAACACTATACTAATTTAAAATGAATTACAAATATCATAAAAAATATATATAATGAAATAAAAATTGCAATAAATACTTTTTTTTATTCTTGTAAATATTTTAACTAGTTTAATATGTAAAAACATTATGAAATTTATCTTAAATACAGCCTGAAGTAAAAGATAATCAATAAAAAAATCTGATTTCATACGACGCATATTAAGATGACATAGCTAATCATAACAGATATCATAATATCGGCCGTGTCCCCCTAGAAGCGTAGTCTCACTTAGCAAGTCTATATCGAAATCTAAGATGAAAAAAAAAACATTCGCAGCGCATCAACCAATGCAGGTAAAGACGCGAGTATACATTAGTTTCCTTTTCATGTTTTCTTTGACCCTTTTTTATCTGACTGTATTTTAGCATGCGCGCGAGATGATGACGAAAAAATAATTCGTAATCAAAAATTGCCAACTCGCGCGCGCTCGCGAATTTGACGATCGCGAGATGGTGAATGACTCTAATAATGTACCAACAAATAACTAGGTAGGTCTTAGATCCTGCGACACCCCTCTGCTCACCAATCCAGGACATTGATCAGACAAAAAACATCACGAAATAGGGTAGCTAGACTATCTCACTAAGTAATAATTTCTTCGTTAACGCAGAAAAGTTTACTCAATTGCAAAATGAACAATAGTACCTGTACAATTAAGTTCACGACAGGAGAATGTTCAGTCAGCATTTGAATCTAACCAAACGTTGAGTGGACAGATGGGAATTGGCTTGATCGAGTGCAGGTCGAGCGACGGTTGCAACAACAAAGAAACTGACACCTTGTGACTATTTGTAATCATTTCTCCTGTCCTACTGAACTGACTAACTCTCTTGATATGTTATGAAAGTACGCTCTGTTCAACCAATGTTTTTATTGGCACTCATGAATAAAACTGAGGTTGTCATTTACGACCAAGTTCGTCCTTCGGATACATTTTGGGAAATGTCTAACTTTTATTGCATTCTGTAAATAAAATAGAAAGGAATGCCTTTAAAGATTGATTTGGTACCAAAGTAAGATTAAACAATCTCTGAAGTATTTCAAATAACATTGGAAGGAAATAACAAAATAAGCATTTTTGATAAGAATAAAATGACTGTGTTAGTTCCACAATATTCCACAACATTCTACACAACGCTTTCTAGACCCATGGTAAGCTTAATTAGCTTGTGTTATGGAATCTAGAATGCGGATATACATACTTAGATACTTTTTTTTTTGTAAATACATACATATTATACATAGAAACACTCAGACCAATGCAAATATTTATATTCATGCATACAAATATTGGCACTGAGCGGGGATCGAACCCGCGCCTCCTGCGTAGCAGCCGCGTTCACTACCGCTACGCCACAGAGGCAGTTAATAATATATAATCATTAAATCCTTAATTACTAGCTAAATGAATAATTTCATATTTTATTGCAGAATGCAAACAACCTTGGCGAGAACTTTATTCCCCAAAAGCTGCTAAGCCGTTTGTTTTATACCACTTAGGTCGCAGACAAGCACACGGCCCACCTGATAGAAAGGGGTTACAGTGGCCTACGGACGAGTGCAACACCAGGGGAGTCACACTCGTGCTGCCAACCCTGTAAGAACTGAGAGATTTAGTGACTTAAGCGTAGAAAACAAGCAGGACAAGCCTTTGGTCTTCCCACTGACAGCACTAAACCTCTCCAGTGACCTTCGGCTATCATTCTACTTCCTACTACCACTAGTGACTATCTCCTACACGTAATATATTTATGAACTAGATTTTGCCCGCGGCTCCGCCCGCGTGGATGTCGGTTATCGCGACCAAACATAGCCTATGTCCTTTCTCGAGGTCTAATCTACCCCTATACCAAATTTCATCAAAATCGGTTCAGTGTTTTGGGCGTGAAAGCGAGACAGACAGACAGACAGACAGACAGACAGACAGACAGAGTTACTTTCACATTTATAATATTATTAGTAGGGAAGTAGGGATAAGTATTTCCTTCAGTATTCGCGTGTATCAAATAGAAATGTCACTCATTATTATAATCATAACAATAATACTATATTAACGGCAAAAATAAAATGAGTATCTTCTCTTGGGAAGTTCAAGAATCTCATTTATCTCATTCAAATTTCCGGTCTTTTTGTCATAAAAAAGGAATCGGTTATCGCGACCAAACATAGCCTATGTCTTTTTTCAAGGTCTAATCTACCCCTATACCAAATTTCATCAAAATCGGTTCAGTGGTTTAGGCGTGAAAGCGTAACAGGCAGACAGACAGACAGACAGAGTTACTTTCGCATTTATAATATTAATATGGACATGGATGGATATAGATTATCTTTGTTCCGAGAAATAAACATAGGTAGTACCTACTACTTATAATAATAAATCATGATTTTAATCACGCAGATTAATGAGTCTATGGTAAAATTTAAACATTTAACTTTGTGAGCATAATATGTGAGCATTAAAATGTTCAGTCGTGTGCAATATTGTTTTGGACATTATTCCCGACTTTCGGCTTATCGACACCAGAAACGGCCTGACACGATCACAATGGATGCGATGTTAATTGCCTGTCAAGAGCACCGGCCGTCAGATGGTCATGCGTAGGTGCTGCCTAATACCCAAATTTTCAGCGATGATAATTTTATTGTTAAAGGGATTACATCATTGGAAGACATGTTAAAACTTTTAAAAATGAATATTATAAGTAGGTATAACATAAATTGTAAATTTGAGAGATACCTAGATCTCTTGCCGCTAGACTTGAAACCACGTTCATGACAGAATTGAGCAGTCCGACTGGGGAATTACCTCCGCCCTACAGAATATCCCGGCCATAATAACCTCGTGTTGTGTTGTGTGAGTAGGGTAGCTAAAGTTCACTGCAGAGTTTTTATGGTATCAGCAGTCCAAGGGCTTGTCCTGTTTTGTCTTCTGCTTTAACGGCACTGTAAGTCTCTGTTCTTACAGTCCAGCAGCACGAGTGTGACTCCCCTGATGTTGCACACGTGCACATTCTACGTAACCACTTTTCATCAGGTGGGCCGTGTGCATGTCGTCTACTTAAGTGGCATACAAAATGATAAAGAAAGTAGTAGGATACTTAAAATAGTATAAAATTCTGTAGTTTAAAGTCGTTATCTTGATCCTGCTAAATTACCAGTTTTCAATTGATCATATTGATCCGAAAGGGTAAAATAGCATTGAACAATAATTATGTGCATATCTTACGTATGCTAGGTTTGAATAAAAATATTTTCTTTTATGTGTGTTAAAAACCTATTTTTTTTTGCGTTACTTTACCGATAGAAGTAACATCTCAGATTTTGTTTCAGAGAGTAAGTAATATGCGCCAGCGTAAACGCCCATATTAAACAGATTTGGCGTGATCTCAACAATGACATTTTGTATATTCATTCCGGTCTTTTCTACGTTACGCACTTAAAAAATCCCCTTAATATTTATATTTCTAACAATTGCTTCTCACAAAAGCCCATTAGGTTTTGTGTATCTGTTTGATCTAGAAAATGTTGACGATTTCACGTAAATACGACATAAAATACAGCTATATAAACAAACTCAGCCTATTACGGAACCCTTGAAAAGAGGCAAAGCAATAAAAAGCGTCATTACCCTTATATTTACAGGGGTAATGAGTATTTCAATTCAATTTATTTCTTTTTTCAATTTACTTACTTATTTCACTTTGCTTTTATTTAGTACAAATGTTTAGGGCTCTCAGAGAAAATAATCACCGTGATTCGGTGAAACAGAAAAATAATTTACAAATTCAATATGCTCATTCAGATGAAACAAAATAAAGTATAAATAGGTTACCTATTTGAAATGAAATTACCCTTTTTTTTGTAAAAGAATACTAGTAGAATTACTAGTATTTCAGTGAAACGAAATTAAATTCAAATCCATCACCTCTTAATCGTTAAGGCCTGTTAATTGACACTCGGATGCTCTCAGGATATAGTGATCCTCGAACGTTCATAAAAAAGTACTGTTACTTGTCTTAAAACGATCGATTGTACGAGTACATATGAAATATTGTCTTTGTTCAACTACCTGTCAACACAATATCGTGACTAGTGAACCGTCTAACCACAATTTAAGGTTTTGTTTCATAAGTTCCACATGACTGTGCTCATCTGAAACTTATATTATAAGGATAATTGCGTACAAAATGTATATTTTTTAGAATCACATTTTGCTTGAGGTTAGAGTTCTGTGTATACTCCACTTGATTAAGTACTTAACTAAAGGTAAAGGTACATATTTTATCTCTATGTTTATAATAATAGGATAACTAAAAACATCATGAATATTTTAATTAAATAAAAAATATTAATATTGACGTGATACTGAAAAAAGGGTAAACAATCTTAAATAAATATAAATATATAAAAACTTAAAATAAACAAATAAACTAGGCTAATAAAAAACTGGTCAACCAGTGGTTTAATTTCAGTTTTTAATCTTCAAAATGAGTTTCTAAACAGTAAAATATTATTATACCTACTAAGTTTTAAATAAAACTTATCAAAAAGAAAGGTTAAGGTTCTTATCTGGTGTTCCATACGTCCATAGGCCACGGAAACTGCTTCCCATCAGGTGAGCCGTGTGCTTGTCTGCCAACTACGTGGTATAAAAAAAAACATAAAGATTGTTTACGTTTAGTTAGGTACCTAACCAAATTAAGAATTTTTTTCTAGAAGAAATAATAAAAAGGGAGGCTTTAAAAAGAAAAGTCTGGCGTGTCTTTAAAAACGAATTCACTCAAGTAACTTCTACAAATTGCAAGTATCAAAATCACATCACATACATCTAAAAGTCCACAAAAACCATAAAAGGTTATGAAAATTCGTACCGATTTAAAAACGCTTTTCGAACCGAATCTCATCAATATAAGGTTAGGCAGGAAATGGACACAAACAGTCATACTGGCTTATTGACATTGAGAGCGATTAAATGTATTTTGGGGCATACGTTGAAAGGCTTTTTAATGCTTGGGTAGAGAAGCCCGTTTATGGTCAGCATTTTATTGTGGTTTTAGATTGAAATGTGGAGGAGTGTCAAAAAGGAATTATGAAATAATGTACCCATAATTATAGTTTTCTTGAAACAGATGGTTTTTCTATTATCATAATCGCTTATCGCTGTCTATGAACTATCATAAATCCAGAGATATCATTCACATCCCATTATATTATTATGCATCCTAATTACCCGACAGTTTCTGCTGCTGATAGTTTTAATAGAAAGCAAGTGAATAGTGTTATTATTGTTGATTATTTTTCAATATATAAAATTAATCTATTTAATATGCTATACGACTGGTGAAAAAAAATGTTTGTATTCATACTACAATATTATTATTTTGCATTTTATACTCAATTGAGGTAACTCAAAGTAACAAAGTCTGGCGCATTTTCAGGATAAGTCTAAATTCTTCTAAATATAATATATTTCGTAATGATGTCCCAAAGGGTTGACAGATGGATTAGTCATCAAACTTCATACCCTGGCTAAATAAATAACTCGGCATATTTTCGAAGAAAATCTGTGAATACATTACTTATTTTTCATTTCCGAAAAGCAATATCGCGTATCAACGGATGTTTGGCTTAGCTTTTCCAATTTCCTTCGCAATAGGCATTGAAAGTTTCAAATTTTTCGCAGTACTGCTTAGGTCCTACATTCAAAAATCGAGAGAAATACGTTATATCCGGGTGCTGAAATATCTACTTTGTTGAAGAAGTGTTAGTAGTGTTAGTAGTTATTTGCATAGATTTATGAATTTTATAGAATCCCCTTTACTAGGAATAAAACAGAAATAATACAATATTCCTATATTAAGTATGGGATTTTCTCATGGCTTTGATGTTGATCACTTATGCCTAATAATAAACTTTACTGATATTATAAGTGCTACTATCTTTCAGTACTTTCTTTCATAATGTATTCTTTAATCGTTTATGCTAAATCCATGATGAACTAAATGGCACACATAAGGACAGTGTTACTTTCGCAACAACTTACGCTCATAATTATACAATTTTAACAGACACAAAGTTCACCAAGCCCTAGTATATTAAAGATTTTGTACTAAGATATTCTTATATAAAACATTTATTATTATACACTATTATCTAGTTAACCGCTCTTACAGTCTGAAATCCTTGGGTTGAGGCAATAGATGCCTATTAAGATTAAAGTTCAGTGGGAAACCCGTAAAAGTAAACTTTAACAAACCGATTAAAACGATGAAAAATAAAAATAGAAAAGAAATTACCCAGCATGGCTTCTCGTAATGATCCATAAAATCTTACGACTCCTTTTATAATGCTGAATCAGTAACTTTAACATAAACAAATATTGTGTTGGTGTTATTTTATGAAAGGATTTACAGATTTTCTTATAATGTTGGTTTTGGTAATCTGCATATACATGCAGATTACCAAAACCAACATTATTTACATACTGCCATACATGTCCCTACGAAAAATACAAGAAACTAAAGTAATTAAAGGTAGTGAAAATATATCTCAAAATATGACGCCGTTTGTCTATGTGAACTACCCTATCATGTTTTGCCTCGCTTTGAAAATGATGTGGTGATCTGCGTATTTCTGTGTATGATAATATTGTACTTAAGTATTTAAAAATAAAATGTTATTATTTATTTAAGTTTAACTGAAAACAGAAGTGAAATCTTTTAATTGGTTACTTTTAATGTTTAATCTACTATTGTGCCAGCTATAAGTTTTCCTGGTTTTAAACCAAATGCAATTCACATTCTACGAGTTTAATAGCCAGTTAGTTAATCTATACTAACTTTGGACCTAGAAAGCACTATGTAGTATGTCGTAGTCGTAGAAATCTTGAATATATGTCAATATTTAAAGTGCTTTCATAGTATTTGAACCCTCAATTATTGGATTATATAAATTTCGTAAATGAGATTTTAATGGACAAACTTTTAAATAGATACGCCACTGTGAGGGCTGTTAATTCTGTTTATGTGCTATTAATCTTAAGTTTAAAAGTTTTTTTTAAACTTCCTTCTGCTTTATTGAGTCCTTTAGTCTAGCTTGTACTGTTGTTGATTAGAAAATCTAAAAATTGTGATATTTTTTGAACCTGTTCCGAATAAACTGGTATAAGTTTGGTTCTATTTTCTATGACTCAACCATGATTTGGTTTTATCTTTTGTTTTATGTATATCTCAATGTTTTGAATGTTTGATACTTTTAGGTAAAATGGATACAAAAAACTCTTTGAAATCCTAAAAATAGATAATAAACGGCCGAGCATAGGTCAAGCATCCCAGCTTGAGTGTCACGATGGCCCGACCGTACGTAAAATGAGACGCTAACTGCAAATTTACCAGTATTTTCTGAAAAATTGGACAAGGACCCAACACTCCTTCGCAAGACAAAAATAGAGAGATTTCTCTAGAGAGAAAACCGGTTCTTTTCCCCCATGATAGACAGAGATAACAGCACACCAACTACTGCTGTCCTTTCACACTTAATATAAGAATAACAGTAATCACCTAAGTATAGCGTAAATGTGAAATCTTATTCTGAATAGAGGAGTTTCGTAAATAGTTATCCATAAAAGCAGTACAATACAAAGCTAAACGTACGCTCGTGCAAGCTTCGATGGCAAAATAACCTAAAATAAAGAAAGAAAATCTTTTATCAAAAAATACGATGGAATTATCATAAGAATTGAAAACTGAGACTGACCGTGAAGCAGAGCGAAGCATGTGGCTTCGATGAGCTTAGCGGCTCAAACATTCAGATAATACACGACAAAACTAGGAAAAATCATAGAAATGAACACTAAGAGTTTACGATAGAACCCATAAAGAAGCAACCATCTTTACAACACATGCTAAACCATTTAGTTCAAACTAATTGTTGCAGTGTAAACTGGTGACCTACTCAGCTCTGGATGTGTTGTTAAAAATAAAAGGGACTGACTGGAATTCATCGAAATAAAATTTAAGTAACTAAAGCAGTCATACGTCATTCTTCACTAGTCGCAGCTACGACTGTTAGATAAAAGCGTGTAGGTATATTTAGATATTTAAACTATCATGGTCACTCACATTACTGTTAGAGCTATTGGGATTTTTACCACGTTATATTGTTTTGAGTTTTAAATATTTCAGCGCTGATCCAAGCACCATGATCACGGAGGAACTGGAGTATTGGCGGTAAAAAGTGAAAATCTTTTTGGGAGTAAATATATCGATCTACCTCGAGTTCTCTTGCTACACGTATCACCACTACCACTCGAAACTCGAAATAATACAACATGCTAAATATCCCGATAGCTTTAATAGTAGAGGTATGATTCTGAAGCCGACTGCATACGACAACGACAGACGTATGCAGCAGATACAGCGGACCCATTACTTGTTAAACTCCGATACGAATAAAGGGGACCATTGAGAAGACGCAATGAATTACACGCATCTGCTGCGTGCGTCGGTATTTGTCGTAGATATGTGGTCGGCTTAAACGCGTGTATATTTTTTTGTAATTTGAAGAGTATTTTTTTTTTCAATAACTAACATTTGAGTATCAATACAATTTCGATGGTAGGTACTTCTACAAGTTATATTCGGTCAGAAATTCTTTTGATCCCCTTCTCTATTACACGGATTGTCAGCCTTTGTACAGATTTTATTCAGGGTAAAGGGCGGCTCAAATGGAAATTCGTAATATGTGCGATTGTAGTATGTGGGTTACCACTATCGAGATATAAAGCTTTTACTTCCAGTAGAAGAAATATTTGATGAAACATAATAATATACTCAAACATTTTATTGAATTTTCTTTTTTTAGACCGGCATCGGCATTATAATATATATATCTGACTGCCTCTGTGGCGTGGCGGTAGTGAACGCGGCCGCTACGCAAGAAGCGCGGGTTCGATCCCCGCTCAGTGTAAATATTTGTATGCATGAATATTAATATTTGCATTGGTCTGGGCGTTTCTATGTATAATATGTAGGTATTTACGAAAAAAAAAGTATCTTAGTAAGTTTATCCGCATTCTAGAACCCATAAAACAAGCTACTTAACCTATGCTTACTTTGGGTCTAGATAGCGTTGTGCAGATTGTCCTACAATATATTTTTATTTATTTTATTTTACAATTAGGGAAAACTTACAGCTAGTAAGTAGTACAAAAATAAGGTAAGGAACATTATATTCCATATTCCGGCCAATTAATTATATTATCAGTGGTGTTTGTCACTCTTTTCTAGTAGATATTATTATAATTTGTAAGTGCTCACTAAAAACTATCAAAAATAAATAAAAAGGAAAAAATTGTCCCACCGTGTGTATACCTCGTAAAACATACTCTACTTGTGTTAGAAGAAAATGATGTAGGTACCTACTTTGCCTCAGTGGCATATGACTTGAAACAAAATCAGCTTCATCGTAACTATTCACTTTAATAATGATCACCTTGACGATGGTTCCCTTTATTAATTTAAAAAATAATAAGTTTCAACTTCAAAGCTTATTAAATAAAGTTTTAGAAAGATTACTTGGTATACCAAAACTAATATAAATACTTGTGAACTATCAGCTATTTAACTTTGTCCTTCGAAAATACTTGAGATTCAATTAATTGTATTGAACCGTGATATTTGAACCCATGGAAAAGCTCATCTTGGACCTGTTTTGGAGTGTATATTGAGTATTATGAAAGTTAGAAATCAATTAAACAATAGTTTGTTCTCTGCACTCAGAGAAAGTTATGAGTGGGTTCTGTCGAAGGAATAGCTGATATCCGTCATACTAAATACCCGTTTAATCTGAGAGTTCCTTAAAATATCAGAACTGTTTCTGAATATTTTAGTAACACATGAAATGTCTTAAACAGCACAAATACTGTATTTTTTAGAAGATACCTATTAAGATCAAGAGCTTTAGAAAAGTCATGGCATAAACACGCTTATAGTATTGGATCAAAACTAAGAGAGAGGTGGAGAGTGTGATATAATGCCAGCAGTCGCGTAAGTTAGACGTAAGCTACGTGGCACAAGACAAAATATCCGCCTGGTTTTCATTTATTCTAGTTTTCATATAAAGAATGAATCTCGACTGATTAAACTAAAAATTTATGTGATTTAGATGGATGTGCGCAAACCACTTTCAAATCACAAAAGCTCAATAAAAGGTACATGAAAAGGTTAATGGATGTCAGTGATTGAAAAGATTTTGATTTAGGTAAATAAAGTACTTTCTGGCTGATCCCGTTCTCGCAACCCATGGGAACCTATTCAGGAGATACAAAGCAGTCTATTCAGCCTGATTCCTTCAGCCGTTTGAGTATGACACAATGTTGATTATGATGATGATATTACGTGAATTGGTAAGAAGAGACCATTTTACTTTTTATAAATTCTTTGGTTCGTTCGTTAGCATTTAATGGTAACTTTAATATTAGTTTGCCGGAATTAACTTTTTGATTAACTACTGCTACTTGAAGGTCCGCTTCTGTGTAATAAGTTTCTTCGCGATTTGAATAGTAATTCTCTTTGATTGGTGCCGATGCTACGAATTGATTGAGAATCTTCAGATTGAAAATTTATCCCAGAATTTAAATTAGATTGAAGGGCCTTACTGTTAAATTTGCATTTACCAATACACATTACTGTATTATAAAATTAGTATGTAGTGAAAGAGAGATTAAATTGAAGTGTGTTTCATTTCATATGTTACAAATCATATAAATAAGCTGGTAAAAGAAAAATCTCAAAACTTAACTAAAACATAATCTTAAAAACTGGTTGTCGTTCTTACAAAAAAAAACTATGTTTTTATAATAAAACGATAATTTATATACCTTCCGCTGAAATTAGTTTTCAGGATGATGATGACAAAATCCCATATTTTGTGTACCCACGATGCAGGTCTTTTACAAATAATAGCGTGGGAGCTGTCACTCCTGTACAGTTGTGTATGGAAGTTGAAATAAAATAAAAATAAATATTTTCTTTGAAGCAGTGAAAAAATGCAAGATTATATTTGAATGAAATTTTGAAGCAATTTATTATGCTAACTGTTAATCGATGCAAGATTTGTAGGATTTCTAAATGGCTGCTGTGACTGAATACTTAAAGAGAAATCTATTCATGCCTTCCTTTTATATCATCAGAGAGATTTCAGCAGATAATTATACTTTTATCTAGGTTTAACAGGGCTAAAAATAATATCAAAGCTTTTTATATTACTCATGTACATTTTTAAATTAATTCATAAACCAATTTATTCTTTTGCCAGTTAAACTTCTCCTAGCACTTTTATTTGATTTGACTTTCATAAAATATACAGGATTTATGCCTTTCTCGCTAATAAAAAAAATGAAATGATAAAGAAAAGAAACTAGGTAAACGAACCTATATTTTTTTTTGTAAAATGAAGGGCATCCAATTTGCCTTTCTATGCTTGCTTTCTTCTACCCCCTCCTTTTCTCTACTGTGCAAAATACAGTGTATCATGTTGTGTTTTATAAATATGAACTGCGTAATGTTATTATTGTCATTGTGTTTATTATTCACTAGAGTTACGGTGTTTTTTGGAGTACCTATTTTATGTTTTGGATTGAAATTGACTACTATCTTTCATTTTAGTTCATTTTCAGGTACGACACAAAATATTAAAATTAGTAAAAAAGCTCCTATAATGTTTCTTAAAATATCCTCGAACTTAAAATTTCATACTTTAGGTATCTATAAAGAAAATTAGATAGGTTTTTTACTTGTTTATAGTATCTTATGAACTGGTCTAATTACAATGCCTCACTATCGCCAATGGGTTGTGGAAGTCGAAACTCCGCCAAATCCACAGTTAAACCAGAAGAAGCGGACCCCAAACTCTGAAGTGAAAGCTTGGGATGCGCCTAGCTGGGATTGACGCTAGGATGATGAAGAAGAAGTATCTTATTAAAACTACATCTATGAATTAACATCGTCAGCTCAAAATAACCCTTGTAACTAAATGCATGAAGGTTTGAGGTTCTTAGAATAGGTGGCAGTGATATCAGCTATAGTCAACTTGATATTTATAACGCCATCTAGTGACAATGTAGAAAAATTGCTACGAATTAAATGTGAAGGCAGTTGTGTAAAAGGAAGCGTGGAAGCGCTCAGCTAAATTTAGTACCAGCAGTAGCGACGAGATATCGTTTTTTCGAGTCTATGTGTAGGTGTACCTTAAAATTATAGTAACCTTTTCTTATTGAAGTTGAGATACCCAGATTCATCTAGATCCAAATCAAAATTCAGAGATCTCTACTATTTGAATGTCAATCACCTAACTTGCTCATTGCCAATCTTACGAATTTATTGTTTCCTAATTCTTAATTTGAACATAAACTAAAAAGTATTTACCTGACGTAATTTTTAACGTTCAATATTTGAAATATTATTTTCAAAGTTTTGATAAAATTGTTGTGCAAATGAAAAACCACGTCTTTCCCAGAAGTTTACTTAACTTATAATGTATTCTCTTGAAAGATACTTATAGCCAACCTTTTTAAGACCCTCGCTCTCCTATCACAGGGAGTGGTCGTGTATAAAGGTGGAATACTAATGGACTATAGTCACTAAGCGCAAAATATTTTCTATGAAAGTCTTTTCTGCAATATTTCGTTATTATGCTTAAAACGAAGTAGGTACTCAAATTTAAATTTCTGATATCTTTTTTATGTAAAAAAGATATCAGAGGGTCTCTCACGAAATATAAATAACTTTATTTACAAGAAGAAGTGCCATTGAATCTCGTCAATATGGAAAATGTGAAATCAATGATATTATAAAACTATAGAATCGTTGTCCGCACTCTAAAATGGTAACAATAATCAGGACAAATTAACGTATTTTTTGTACTTAGTGTATTCACTACGCACAAAAAATACGTTGTTAATAATACAATCATAATAATAATATTGTTATTGATATAAATAGTAATAGGTACATTTCATATACCTACATTAATAAAAGTGACGTATTATTTAATCACGCAAGTAAGTAGCTATTATGTTTTATACTAGTGTTTGCGCCATTTTTGAATGCCGTGATGTCCCTGCATTCCGCGTCCATAAAATAATACGTCATTGAGTGTAGCCAAAACTCCGCATATTAAAATTGGGCACTTGAATTATGTTATGCCACACAAACAAAACGTAACCATGATTAGTTATAATTTTAACTGATTACCCTGCGTAGAGGAGGAGAGGTCTACTTGGGGATTTTCGTACATCTGTACACTTAGATCATCTAAACTATTCAGCGAATTTTGATGGGGTTTCACCAATACAGTGATTCAAGACGGGTGATGTAAGTTTTTTTAAGGGCGCTATTTTCAAAGTAAGGAGTACGTTAATGTTAACGGGAATAAACGCGATCATGGTACTTACAGGTTTTATATACGCGAGAGTTTAAAAGTTATAGTTTAGTTAGTTTAATATAATATAAGTAATTTGCTTTTGGTTAGAAAAAAATGAACATGTATAAGTGGTTTTCAAAAATACCCACAGTATTTTTATATAGGACGCGTCATTTTGGCTTCACCTCGCCTGATGGTAAGCTAAAGGCAAAGTCTCGGAAAAGAGGGTCACCATTATTTAAAGTTAGAAATATGTATGAAAAGTTTTAAGTAAGAAATTATATGACAGTAAAATTCAACCCGGTAAGTGACGCAGTAATCGGCTTATTACCATCGCATATTGCCGTGAACCCAATTACTACACCACGATGGCAACCCATGATATGCCGTCGAATCGACAGAAGAAGAATCGGATTATGGGATTTCTTTTTTAAAATTTATTCCTGTGCGAAGCTGGGACCCCGATCGATCGTAGATTACAAAGAACTAATTAATCGTTTCGATATATAGGATGTACATTATACTCGTAGTATACATTGCTTAAAATTATTTGATATATGAGATCCTTGTAATCAATTTTAACTAACTGGTCTAATAAGTACAGTATTGGTGTATTAGGTTCGGGTACAGATATTATATCCTCTACGTATTAATACGGTTCGACTTCAACGTGCCTCCTTCGTTGTCCTTTCCCACTAATCCCATAAACCTATTAATTTTCACTTGGATCTACTGTCTATTTTCTTGCCAATTAGAGTACAATATAACAGTCTAACAGTGAAGTCCCCTTTTCCTAGAAATTGGTACATGATCCTCATTAAAATTTGGGCATCTAAGTCAAATGTCAGTGGTGAAGGGTGTCAATAAATTTTTCAAAAGGAAAGCCGGTGAAGCTATAACAATTTTGTATGAAATTTTGAGACTTTCAATGTATATATTACTAGCTGTTGCCCGCGGCTCCGCCCGCGTGAAATTCTGATCCCGTTCATCGCTGATATATAGCCTATATGTTAATCCAGGGTATAACCTTCATACATACCAAATTTCAACCAAATCGGTCCAGCCGTTTATGCGTGAAAGAGTAACAAACATCCACACATCCATTCTCACAAACTTTCACATTTATAATATTAGTAGGAAGTAGGATTCTTTTGGGTATACATTTTATACATATTTAGTCATGTATAATTTTATTCGAGTATTTTAAACATCTCAACCAATGCTTCCTTTAACACAGCAAGCGGGTAAAAATTGGGTTATTATGACCCCTCGCCACCGTCAACTTATTAGTTTTCCCGCCGCTTTTTTCGCCGCTTTAGTCATTACTAAAGCGGTACATAGGTACATGCTGATTGTCAAACAAGGCTCTAGTGCAGGCTTCTTTCCTTATTGCAATACCGTAAAGACGAAGATAAATATTATAGAAATTAAAAAAAAAGTAGAAAGAACCATAGGCTTCGCAGTGTAAGCTTTGGATACAAATGGAATCAGAGAATTTGGATATAATCTTTTACGTGAATAAAAATAATTCTGAGACACATTTTACTAACGACCATTATTTGAAACGTTATCACTGCAATATTTATTTGACATTTATGCAGATAGCTAATACTAATTGGAACCTGTCTCTGAAAATTAATTTCATTACATTTTCTAAAAGCTTTATCTTAGAATGACTCTCCTATAAAATAGTCAAAATGTCGCTTGAGTCAAATAAACTTTCATCCCTCGCTTAGAATATCAAGCATCGTTTTTTTGCCATTATCTAATCAAAATATTTACCTTTTGCTAAGGGCTTACTGTAATCTTCGGAAGGGGATTACGGTAATCTAATATAAACACTTTGAATACCACTTTACTTGGGCATTACAGGATATACTATGAGTTCAAAGGACCGGCTCCCAAATGATTGAGTGGTAGGGAACTCAAAAAACACTCTAATTCCCCATAAAGCTGAGTCCACATTTGTATCATTTGCCCGATCCGATCACCGTATCCGTATCGGCGACGCGTATCATAATCGCATATGTGGACGGGTGATGATACGCGTATCACTGGTATATACATTGTGATTATGATACACGTCGCCGATACGGATACGGTGATCGGATCGGGCAAATGATACAGATGTGGACCCAGCTTAATGTACTTATTTATAATCGATAAGGAATGGAAAGTGAAACGTTCAGTTCCCCGATCACAAAAAGTATTCGAATTCGTAACGTAAACGTATCGAGAAACGGAGCATTGCGATTCACAATACGCCTGCTCGGCGTATCATGGAATAGAATGACGAATGTATAGGATTTGATGTTTTTGACATTCGTTGACGCATATCATATAGGTACGTCAAATCCCATTGGCATTCTATTCTACAAAACGCTGGCCGACGAATTGCCACTTATCTAGAGAGGCAGTATGGGGTTCTTCAAGAAGGACATTAGAAGGTTCTTACGGGGTCGGCAGCGCGAATGTGACGGCCCTGGTGTAGCATACGTCCAACGTCCATAGGCCACGGTAACCACTTTCCACCAGGTAGGCCATGTGCTTGTCTGCCACCTAAGTTATTTGAATATTTTTCGTGTTCGGGGCACAGCTTGGATTTGAACCAGCGAACAGTATCCGAGTGTTTCACTTTTCCCAATCTTAATCAATTTAAATAGTAAGCATACTAATTCCTTTTTTTATACCACTAACGTGGCAAATAAGCACACGGCCCACCTGATGGAAAATTGTTACCGTGGCCTATGGATGTGTACCTATAACACCAGGAGAGTCACACGCGTGCTGCCGACCCTGTAAAAACAGAGAGCTTCTGTGCCGTCAGAGCAGCAGATCATTGCTTAATGAAACAATCACAAGTACACAATGTACATCTTCATTACGCTGTATCAATATACATATAACATTATGTCACAGATAGTTACCCACATGACCTCAGCTTAATCTTTATTCGGGTAGTTAATCTAGAGTACGTTACACTGTAATCTTTAATGAGCTGAGATACGTAGGTATATGTTGTGTCATTGTGTATTAACTATTGTGTACCCCGGAGGAAGAAAGATGTTAGTACAATATTATGTATGTATGTCATACTCATAATATAACATTGTCCTCATATAGTAATTTCCTAGATGCGTCCGTGGTAAAGTTTGGTTTTTATTGATATGACGATTTTTCCGGTAGTGAATGCCGTTTACTGACTACGTCTTATAAACCCGTGGTCCGTTTACTCAAGTTTAAGTTAAGCGCGTTTAAGTCGGTTCGAGTCCGACATAACCTCCCCCACTGACTCCGGCGGGGGAGGTGCCCGTGAGGAATTTTTCGCACGATAAAAAAAGGTACATCCCTTTTCATATTATGCTCACCAATATACATCAGAAAATTATCGAATACATTTTATGAATATCGATTAAGACTGAAAAAATGTATGTCTTAGGTGGAACTTGAACTCGTACCCAGTCCCATATAGAGGAAAACTAAATCGATAATATTAATTAATTTGATTAATTTTTTTTTGGTACATCAATTTAATAAATTAATTTTTTAAATCCAAATGTTTTATTCCAATGTCAAAGTTTAAATAAAAATTACAAAATATTAACGAAATAAATATGTCCCCTTAATACTCAATAAATAAATAATAATTATGTCGATATCAATCAAATAACCCGCCCATGACGCGCCCAGTGCAAAGGTGCCCATCACACTTGCCGCATTTGTACGTTGGATTGCGAAATTGCGATTGGATTAAATACATTGATGAAGTATTTTTTGTTCAAGTCTGATACCTTATAGTCTTTGAAATCGATACCATTAAACAAGTACCTAAATATGTTGGATGATTCATTATTATGGGAGCTATCACATGACTCACACATACGTAGTACATGTACGTAACGATTTCAATTAAAAGGACGTCGGCCACGCCATGTTGAGGCTATGGGCAAATATTGACATTCATTTCTAAGGAGCTTATCAGTCGTAATCCACTTTCCGTATTTCGTATCTAATTGGGTTGTGCAATTCATCAAGTAGATTTTGCCGTAAGTTGAGTGATTACTAAGGTAATTTGATTTATGTCTTTGAAAATAAATAATTCATTGGTTTGTTTATCATTATAATACTAACATTTGTTTTCAATCCACTTGGACTTTTACAAGCTTTAGTAATATTTTTTCTTTTCACTCGCCCTTTCGTATTCTATGTGGCTATGAATCCATTTCTGTGTCTTATTTACTGATCAGCTCACTTAGACAAATGGCAATTCGTTAGCTGGCGTACTGTAGAATAGAATGATGAATGTATGTGATTTGCCCCCTAAAATCCAACCACACGTCCTGATCGACCATCTGAATCTCGTGGGGGGGTGGACACACGGAAACAAAGTTACTGCCGTGGCTAACGTGGCTCTGGTAGAAAATATCTTGAAAACTTGACATTGGCGTTTCGCCATTAATAATTTTATAAACATTTATAATTTACTTGACATCGGCAAACTGACGGCAAATGACAAACGTTGACGAAAAAAAAAAAGTTGACGACTGTCATCTGTCATTATACGTCAAATTCTATATATTCATCATTCTATTCTACAATACGCCGGCCAATGAATTGCCACTTGTCTAGGGGGTCGTTCAACTGTTTTTGCGCGAAAGAGTAACACAATATCCACCCATCTTCACAAACTTTCACATTTATGAATAAATACACGTCACATACCTAACAAAATAAAAACACATTAATTTAACTGCCATGTTATTGTTATTATGTAATAATTTGAAATGAAACTGCTACTATTTTTGTGAATTCTATCACGATTTATTATTTAGTGTCATCATTTTATTATTTTTAGATAGATTTTCTTCTGAACTTTCAACACTCGGTTAATTGGTTTGATTATTCTGTAACTAAAAAAACCTCCGTTATTGAGATTCCTTTTATTGATAGGTATATTATATAATTACAATTTCCATTGTTCAAGTTTGAAATCATTTGTAATAATGAAGCAATAGGGGCCATTATTAGTAAAGTTGAACCGAGACGTATAAACGTGCGTCTAATATATTAAATTTCGTTTACGCTTGAAATGAAACTTACCTTTGAACATTACGGCTAGGATACATTCCCTATATAACACCTACCAACCCTCTTTATTACCATATTCCCTCCCGACCTTGAATTTCGTGGTTGATTGGTGCGGAGGTGGCAGGGGCAGGTTCAACTATTTATAAAAATACTATATTATTTTCTAGGAAAGCGAACAAACTTCCTTTAGAAGTAGATTTTATCCTCATTTTCGCCAACACCGAAAAAGCCTACCCCAAAGCTACGGATGAAACCGTAATTTGGTATGTATACTGAGTGATAGATGAATGTGTGGCGTAGACTCCAATAGTCTTGTTAAGTACCCTTGTATCTGAATAATAACAAGTAAAGTACCTAAAACGTAGTTACATTTACTGTATAAACTACTATTACATATTTAGAATTAACTGAATTTCGAACTGAAATAACGTTCTTGTATAAACACTACAGCGAAAACCAAACAGTTCTAAGCCGCAGATTTCCGTCAGTTTGGTTGTTAATTACAGCGTATTAAACCTTACATTTAAATCAAAACATATTCAGTATGTTTACTAATACTATTACCACTTCGGCGACGTAGCATTAGCGAGTGTGGTTGTTGAGTTTAAGTATGGGTTTTTGAGACGAGTAAAATCGGAATGTGGTTTTATATCAGAAAATTTTAGTAGTAGAAGGTGCACGTAGAAAGTGCACGGTTAATGATTATAGGCATCAGCCTATTTTACATGTAACCAAAGATTCCAATTCCACGTCATACACACCTATATTCTCTTTCAGATCGTTATTACTTTCCGTTATCATATGAATCACTATGGCTCTACTCCTATTATTTTGTTCACAGGACGTTTAATATTTGACTACACCAGATGTAATTTAACAGGTGATTATATTTTTGAGCCGTTTGGGGTTGAAACGTTGGGGACATGGGGCCCAAGTGCCCGCTTTGTGTACAAAGATTTAACAAAGCGGCTGATCGACGCTACGCGTTACCAGAAGGCTGGTTATTATCTTGCACAGAGAATAAGCATTGCCATTCAACGTGGCAATGCTGCCACGTTGAATGGCAATGGCAATGCCTTCTGGGAACATTACCGTTCGGTGACGATGTGGAGGAATTTCACGACGCATTATGCATGTAAATATTTTATTTATTTAATTTATGTAGTTTATTTTAGTAATAATAGTGTGTAGTGTTAATTTAATTTAGTATTATTTTGAACTTGTAATTATTTTTTCACAATAAAATTTTGTTCACCAGATTAAATATAAATTAATATTACTTATGTTACTTGGTTATGTAAAAATAATTGCGTAAATGTAATTAACACCTACATTTTATATTTTTTGATCGCAATTATTAAGGGATTTTTATTATCGTCAACCGGACATTTTTTTCAAATTAGTAAGGAGAATGTATAAAGAAAGAAATATATAAAGTAGGTATACCTAAATGCAAGCCCTGGGTGCCTTTTTCGACAAAGATGCTTGATACGAGTGTGATAGGTTGTTATAGCTACTAATATTTATTTATCATATCATACTACATGTTAATTTTCAATAAGATATTGCAAAGTAAATTTGGAATTTCTTCTATTAATTTAGAAATTATTGTATTTGTTGCGTTCCAACACGAGACATGTGGTTTTCATCATGATGTTTCACTCTGAACTTTTATCGACTAGTTACAATAGATTTGTTAGTAAGACTTTCTCGTGTCCGCGGTGGAATAAAATATTATACAAAAGACACAGCTGTTCCATCGAGAAAAACCGTCTCGATTTGTTCAGCTTCAAGTTTATGAGACGCAATTTAGATGATGTTTCAAAATACCGCAGTAAATTTCGATCAGCCAATAGTAGTGCTCGGGACATACCTATATCTTGTACCTGAAATGTGCTCAAAATGTGTTCTATACACGCAGTAAACGTTTCTTGGTTGTCTTTTGAGGATAGCACGAGGACGGTTACTACTACTGCGGTGGACGAGTTCAAAACCAAGCATAGATGATTACAATACATTCCGCGCGCGCCAGGGTCGTTTGTTTCGCTATTTAGGTTCAAGATAAGTACCCCGAGGTATATAAACAAAGGTAAACAAATTCTTCTCAGGATTCTCTACAAAAATACTCACAGACGGTTATGACAGACGGTAGTCTCAATCACTACAAATAGGTATTTCTGTCGCAAGGTTACGTTGATGTATTACTAATGTTCATGGTACATGAATGTGCAATTCGCTACGCTATTATATTGTTATAAAATTAACATAACAATTCCACCCAATGTATTGTGTTATGTCATGGGCTTAATTCTCATCTCTTTGCCGAAATTCGTCTGCAGACGAAGATATCTATAACAATGTTATATGATAAACTATTTACGTCGGCCGCATTCTAAAATTGCTTCAAAAAAACTAGAGCAGTGCACTAGGTACGCAATATACTCGTAATACGTGAGTAATAATAAATTCGCAATATGAATAATATCATTGATATAAACAAATGTGAATAATAATAACGTATTATTTTCACGTAAGTAGTTATAGTTTTTTTATATATTATTTAGTGTTTGCGCCATTTTTTAAAATCGCCATGTTACTGCATGTCATGTCTATAATATGTTAAGACGTCATAATCTTTAGGCATTTTTTTCTAACATAAACATGACATCTTGTTTATTTTTCTCTCTCTACAAAAATGTGCAGTTTGTTTACTGGTAATCGAAAAACAGATGATGTGAATGCACCACATATCTGACGTCAGTCCAGCAGTAGCAAGTCCAAGGTGATAGCGCGTTAAATTTCTGCACACACCTGTAACGCAACTAAGAACAGCTTTTTTCTCTCGCCCTTGTTATTTAAAAAGTAGACATTTTAGTATTTTATTCACTTATAGACAATCACGAAATCACAGAAACTATAATATTTACAAACTTGAAATTTGACAGATATAGAGATTTGACTGATAGGGCGTAGACATCCACTAAGAACAGATTTTACGAAATCCCACCATCCACCATCCAAGTCCAATAACTAACTCCACGGGTACGAAGTTGCGGGGAGTATAATCCATACTAATATTATAAATGTGAAAGTAACTCTGTCTGTAATGTCTGTCTGTCTGTCTGTTACGCTTTCACGCCTAAACCACTGAACCGATTTTGATGAAATTTGGTATAGGGGTAGATTAGACCTTGAGAAAGGACATAGGCTATGTTTGTTCGCGATAACCGACATCCACGCGGGCGGAGCCGCGGGCGAAAGCTAGTTAGTTATAATTTGCTCTATTAGTTATTTTATTATATACGGCAATATCCTCACCTCCTATTACGTGGGACCTTACACATTGATTTGTGAAATGTAGGTGCTAATTCACCTCGGCCTAACCCTACAGGGATAAAAGCGTGATTATATGTAGGTATGTATATGTATAATAATGAAAATAATAAGTTAGAAGCCTATAATTTTACAAGCTATCGCAAAGTTAAAGTAGTAAATGTATGTGTTGATCTTAGAATTATGAAATTTTACAAATGACAATTTTTATTATTCGTTTTGTTTTACATAATTGGACAAGATTGCTTTTGGAACTTTGCCCATTCGTCCTGTAATGAAAGCAAACAAAATTAGCTAAGTAATTCCTACAAAGAAAATGTATTCCACGAAAATTATGGATTGCGCAGTTATTGAAATAATCTATCTTATACCCTAGAGTTACGTGAAGTACCTATTACGTGACAAAATTAATATTGGAGAGTTAACTGTGAAGTCAAAAAGTAAATGTAATAAATAAATATCTTTACTGATGATTATTGTTTTGTCATAGATAGAACAACTTTGTTTCCTCATTAACGCTTAGTTAAAATCCTCAAAAGGGATAATGAGGGATGTGTTCTCATCGAAGGAAAATAAAACAGACAAGGGGTCAGCTGTTTACTTGCAGTACTTTGTTTGAAAGTGTCAGTTACAATCTCAATATTTTACAACATTAATTACTTAATCTTATCATACGCGAGGCTGTATTTTTGGCGGTAGCTAGAGCGAAAAGGATTAACCACAAACTAAAGAAATGACATAGTGTTTGTAAAGGAAGGCTGCTCAAAGAAATCATCTCAAAAGCCATATTCAACTTTGATAGCTGCTGCTGACTGGACAATACTCGTAGACACGGATAAGAAGCACTATAAAATACCGGAGGATATCTGTACCTCGTCATCCAGACCCGACATATTCCTTTTTTCACGTTTAGGCATGCACTGCTTGTATAACTCACAGTACGAAAAAAGTATACTTTGACTTGACTAAAGGAGTTAGCCAAAAATGGCTACGTGGTTGCTCTTGCTCCTGCAAGGGGAATTCCAGCTAAATCCCTGTATAACTTACTTAAAGACCTCGGATTGCCAAGAGCTTCAGTAAGCTCTTTACTAAATCGAATATCCAAAGCGGCATTGATAGGATCTCACCAAATTTGGATAGGTAGGGGGGGAGGGGGGGGGAATACTGAAGGTGGAGGTGAACCTACATCTGGGTCGCAAGTCCCAGTCACCGTCACGGTGTTCCTCTCTGTATCACGCTATGGACCCGGTGACCGCACGGTGAATCCATGGAGTGCTGAGAATCGGATCTCTTCACAATACTACTGGTAGGTATAGTTAGTTAAAATTCTATTGGAAAGATTTGCATTTTTTATGTAACGAATACACTCACAAACTACTGAAGCGAGTTTAAAATTCTTTCGCTAATAGAAAGCTACATTATCAGCTACTAACATAGTAACCTATGTTATCGCTGATAGTAGTGTAATGTTAACACATTACCTACATTACTATCAGCGATGCATGGGATCAGAATACCACGCGGGCGGAGCCGCGAGCAACAGACATTGATACACTCATTTAAATAAAACTACTTAGCCGCTTATGCCTTATGACTGTGTACCTGCGTATGAGTGCCTAAATCTGTGGGTAGTTGTGAATCTTTATCGGTGAAATAACCGATTAAGATTCACAACTACTTATTATTACAATATTTCCTATAATCAGTATTGTGTTGTCTAACTAAATGTTCGCTCACTTTCTTGTTTTATAGTATTTTATGTTATGCTAGAATACCTCCTATTTATATTTCACTATAGTATTGTTATAAACCTATAGGAAAGGTACAGCACTCCAGACAAGCTCAAGTAGCTTATGGTTTGCTTTCTATGTACTCAAATTGTATATTGTGAATGGTAATAAATAAATAAAAAAAAACGGATTCTATCGAATTATATTTGTCGTTATTTACTTTTATCCCGGCATTTCGGCTAAAATATCATTTTATCGTTGTATCGCTGTTTAAAAAGTAGTTTTATATCAATGATTGAGATCCGCGTAAACTTCAGACTAATGAAATTCACTGACCGATCTTTAAAAAATATTCTCGATGAAAACCTAGCACATTCCAAGTAACAAAAGGTCACCTCAGCAAAAGTTTTATAAGAAAAATAATACGAAATACTTTGTCATCTGAATCAAACTTTCACTTTTATAATAATAATATTAGTTCGTTGTGGAATACAAAAAAGAGCCCATTATGCTACTATCATAATGGGCTCTTTTTGTATTCCACAGCGAACAACCTATGTACACGAGGCCAAGTAAACTTTAACTTGAACCTGCTGATTGACGGACGAGGTTCTCGAGGTTGGGTGGTCAGATGGAAGCCGCGATAGCCAAAGACGCGCTTGCAAAAGTCACACAAGCCAGAAAAAGTGAGTTTAGCCAGGGTTCTTAGGTGAAAACTTTGGACGTAACCGGAAACCGCGCTACAATGATGATTAATCTTTTTTAATATTGAGTACTTCAATAAGAATTCTCCTCGCCTGATGGTGAGCTTATATTTATAGTATTTTAATGAATTTATGGAATTTTATTTTATATTATTGCTTTCAAAATTAAAAGCAACATTTCTTGAATATAAACATTGTTTATGTAGCTATTAACCATCCTTAAGATCAGATATCATAGTGAGAGGAGTATAATTATGTTTATAATTGTGGGTTTTAAGTTCACAATAAAGGTCAATGTCAAGTTTATAACTGTTTTGTGCCCCTGTAATCTAGATAAATGTATAACAAATTAAGTTAATTTAAAAGTCTTGAGGAATTATTAAATAATTTAAAAAAAAATTCAAAACTTAAATAATATTTTACAATTTAAAAAAAATAGGTTAAGTAGAATAAAATTGACGTCAATAAAGATATAACAATGTTAAACTCCAATGTTATATTGAGAAAATAAAGAACATCGAATAAACCATTTTATTTTTACTTGTTAGGAATGTTAGGTACTTTTTTCATACCTACCAGTTTTTTTTTCTTCAATTGAATCAAAGTAATGAAACATTACACAAAAGTACATATATTACCAAGCAAATCCTTAGAAACAAGTTATGAGACTTATGAGGCAACGAAAACGTCGGGCTCATTGTAAATAATAAAACAGTTCCAAATAATAAAATTACCAAAACATCCTCCCCAAGAAGTAATCAGAAAAATATACATGTATAGAAATATATTTGTACATAGCACTAATCGAACTCGTGACAGTGATTAGCTAATAGCTACTACGAGAAATAAGTATAAAGGAAACCCCGTAACAATTTCATATATCGTGACTACATAATTCATATTCGCCTACCTATTTACTACCTATAATGACAAACCCAAAATATCTGTGGAAACGAAATATTTTCCTCCTACATCTGAACATCAATCGCGCAATGTTCATCGCATAGTTATTACCTACTTATTTGGTGAAATGCTTACCTACTGAATAACTTTTTTTTCTCTTTTTTTTCTTTTTTTAACCACCCACCTTACAAGTAAATATTGTTCAAAGCTTTATTAAGCTATTGCATAGCTTCTATCGCGGGCCTTGAGCGTGGAGACCGAATCCAGAAATTCCGTAACGATAAAACCTAAGCTGACACTCCGAGCTCGCACGAATCAAGCCGAGCTGCTCACAAATCGGCCGATTTAAGGTGATTACATACGCGAATGACTTTGACCATACAAATGCTCAAGGTCATTAGCTCATATTTGAACCGTAAACATCAGTAAAACCAATTTTTATAGATAACTTTATAGGCGACGGTTACTAACTAAGAAGGTCACGTCATGCTAATACACTTATTTAGCATACATGTGAAATTTTAGATTATTTGGATACATATTGTAGAAAATATTTGGTTTCATAAGAAAGAGTAGAGTGTTGTTCAGAGCCTCTTTTCAACTATTTCCTCCTTTTTTATTTAATTTATGAAAAGGTGAAGTTACTCTGTATATTCTGTAGTATGCAGGCATGTGAATTCCAGATCTGTAGGTTTTATAGTTAAAAAGAAAAACGGTTTCGAAAATACCGATTTTTCGATGCTGATCTGATTCGGGGCCTTAATTGCCGATATAATTGCATAAGTTGATAAAAAATGCTATGCAATAGCTTTACCGCGGCAGTCCCCGAGTGCCACACGTCTTTTTATTACCCACATAAACATCAGTCTACGCATACGGAGCAGAATATTCCATCAAGAACCAAGCGATTCGGCGACTCCTTCTGCTGCATCATTAAAACCTGGAATTCCTTACCAGTTCACGTGTTTCCCTCTGCGGGGCGTGAAAAAGCATCTGATGAGGCCGTCAAGCTGAGTGCCACCATTGTAACATGGTACGTGTCTAAAATGGTGACCCTCTTTTCCGAGACTTTGCCTTCAGCTTACCATCGGGCACTTATTGATAGTTGTGTGCAATAATTCTGAAAAATAAAAGAACATGCATGGAAACGTAGCTAAGCGTTCGCGGGTGGAGCTGCGGGCAACAGCTGGTGTAAAGTATAATTATGACATCCAGCCAGATAGACTGACGACCTGAAAGAGGTGGTGGGGACGGACTGGATGCGGGAGACCGAGGATCGGAAACAATGGCACAAATTGAGAAAATGTCCAGCAGTGGACAGCGACAGGATAATTAATCAATCGATTGACAACAACTGCGTCCAGGATAAAAGCCAGAATAGGTCAGCTAGTTACATGTAATATCAAAGCATAGAAAGCTTTGCACTACTTACTTTTTATTACGTGAACCAAATGTAGTCAATGTCCACGAAAGTCCTTACATACACACTGTGCTCAAAGCTCGTTACTTAACGACGGTACCTCTATATAACTCTGAAATATACCTCTTGAGCAAGTGTTATGTCATTCACATTTACAGCTATACTTGTTTGATGCCACGTGATATTCAACCAGCATTATTCAACCTGTAACCTTTTAAGACGTTTACAGAATACCGCGGCTATAATAACCTCGTGTTGTTTTTCCAGCGGTGAGTAGATTAGCCAGAGCTCACTAAAGAGGTTTTGTACTGTCAGTGGGAAGACCAAAGGTTTGTCCTGCTTGTCTTCTTCGCTGACGGCACAGAATCTCTCTGTTCATACTGGGTCAGCATGCATCCATGGTCCAGACCCAGTTGCATGCATGGTCAGGCAGCAACTGGGTCTGGTGTGGCACTTGTCCACAGGCCACGGTAACCACTTTTCATAATGTGGACATAAAAAAACGTCAATACTGTAATTCTATAAACAGTGCATCAACCAAGTCGAATATCATTAAACTATCTCCTGCAAAATAATTCATTATAAATTAATTTTAACAAATAAGTTTAACCGACTTCAAGAAACGAAAAAGAGGCACTGAAAAGCGAAAAATAACTTCATTTATAGACTTACTGATTTATTAGAAGTCGGTGCTTAGCCCAAGAGAAGATTACATCATAGTAATTCAGACACAACAAAGTTGGCTGGCTATAACGGAATATAGCTGAATATTCTGAACACTTCTGCGTACTCCTTCAAAGGACTCAGGCGTGATGTTATGATGTGTAATGGTAGAAACATTATAATAATATGCGATTGCAGCAATCGCGGCTGATTTCCTGGTACTTTTTGAAGAGTTCCTTGGTCTAATATCGGAAACCCATCATCAGATCTTTACGAAATTTAAATGGGATCATTTCAGAATAATCTACTTACGAAAAGAAAAAGAATTTTCAAAATCCGTCTGGAATTGGCTTCACAATCGCGTAACAAACATACAAAGAAAAAAAAATAGGGTACGAATTGAGAACCTCCTTTTTTGAAGTCGGTTAAAAATAAATACAGTCTTGTTTACAATTGTTGTGTAAGGCAAGGTTAAGTCTTTCATAATAAATAAACTTTGTTCTTGTTCTAGCAGTATTTCTCAGAATTAGCTTAGCCAGTTCTTTAGCTTAGCCAGTTCTAGTAGGTATGTTGTTCTAAGATAACTATGTACTATCAACAAAAATATTAAGATAGTGGAATAATACTACATATTATATAATAAGATAGCCCCGGGGCTTCGCCTCATCGGGGCTATGAATGAAGCGGGTGTGTCGAACTGACTAAACAGCACGGTGTCATTGACGATCTCATCAATCAAATCCCCTTCCCTAAATTAAATTTGTTTTGATTTATTTATTAATAAGTGCATAATTTATGGGTCATTTATCAACTCGCTAGCGCCAAGTTCGCTAAAGCGCGCGAGCGGGCTCTTTTAAATTTTAAATTATTTTCTTGTCGCCGACTCGCTGGATTGCTAAACCTAACATATTTGTATACAGTCAGTTAGAAAAACGTTGAAAGAAAAATATAGGTACTTATTTTAAATATACAAGATATTTTAGGCTAGGATGAATATTTACAATCAATCTGTCGATGCCGTTTATACAAAAGTATACAACAAACTACCTGCGCCAGAACTTCGTTCATTGTTAGCCGATACATAAACTTGCAAGTGTATGTTAGTTGGGTTGGCTTGGTCCTCAAGGATGTAACTAGGGTCCTAAAACGCTCATACCCATTATAACTAGTGAAATCTGCAGGTCACTTTATCTAGTCCCATATGCTAAGCTTTAAAAAAAAAGACTTTAAATGTTTATGATTTTAATTTTAATTCTTGCATTGTATTTTGTGCCAAAACTGATCTGTTGCTATCCTCACAAGTACTTTCTATGCCGGAAAATTACCGTTAGTTGACATACTAGAACAATGTTGAACATTCATAATCACGTATCACTCAATCGGGAGTCTGAAACACAATCATACCTATTTCTTTTATAAATATAATATATATATTGGCTTCAAAGCATTCAGCCTCATCTTTTCATAGTCAAAGCTATCAAGGAAAAGTTTAATTCCAATTTGTTTACCCTTCCAATTTAAGTTATGAGGTTTCTTCAAAACTTTATCCATCCAAAATCATAATAGATAGAAATAGCTTTGACGTTTTTCATTCATAAATATTCAGATTAGAATAATAATGACAACTGTCGTTTTACTTGAAAAGTTTTAAAAATCTTCAACATTTTTGGACTATAAATACGGGACTTATCCTTGACGGGACCTCCAAAAATTCATTATTATTATTGTTATGAAGCATTGTAGCTACTCGTACGTCATGCCTCCCCCAAACTTTGTGCCAGGTGGCAAAATCAACACGGCGAGGTCGGCAACAGCCAGCCGGGGCGCATTAGTCTGATTGGCAGAGGAACCGCCTGACTATTCGGGCACTGTGGGCGGTGGCGGCCAACATGCAAAGAGTGTTCGTGTCACGAACACTTTTTGCATGTTGGCCGTCACCGGCTTCTCACTAATCTCAACTCACTAAACCTCTCAATATGGACTGAGACGGTCCTTGGGATCAAAACTTTGACTAATATCATAACTGGAACTATTCTCTGGACCAAGTCCAGACATTGTATTATTTATATTGCCGTGTTGGTTCCCGATGGGGTAGAATATGGCCACCAAATCTGTTCCTGTGGGTGTCGTAAAAGGCGACTAAATGGGTTGTTCTCCATCCGATAGTACAGCGCATGACGAAGTGCCCGCTAGACGGCAATAGGCTCGCCCCATCTGGGTGACCGAAAATCATAGTTGGCGAAATGTGGGTGTTAAATAACCTCTGCCTACCCCTTTGGGGCTTTAGTGACGTGAGTATGAGTATGTATGTATAATTTATAAATACGTATTCTCGATGATCAGTATCTCTATGAGACTTCATTATTTTTATACAAGGCTTTAACACCCGTATTCACAAACAATACTTCGCTATGCGTACAACCAAAACTGTGAAAAGAACGACAAATTCTCAGTGCGTTCGTTTTGGCAAGCCTTTTTATTCATTGACTAGCTTTTGCCCGCGGCCCCGTCCGCGTAGATGTCGGTTATCGCGACCAAACATAGCCTATGTCCTTTCTCGAGGTCTAATCTACCCCTATACCAAATTTCATCAAAATCGGTTCAGTGGTTTGGGCGTGAAAGCGAGACAGACAGACAGACAGACAGACAGACAGAGTTACTTTCACATTTATAATATTAGTAGGGATAACACTTATGTAATACTTCGTTGAGGGAACGCACTGCGTTAGATACTGCTCCGTGATGTTTGTGAATTAATTTTACAAGTCCTATGCGCTCGAGCAGACTATGAGATCTCACAGTATTGTTTGTGAATACGGGTGTAAGTCTTGTATATTATATCTTCCTTGCTAACTTATGTACTTTAACTAATTTATTCTAACCGTTGTTTCAGTAAACTTGTAATATAACGCCTTAGTACAAGTACTTATTTTTGTCAGATACTAAAAGCCTACTCCCCAGCAGAAACGTAACACTAGGTAAGTAATATGGCGGACCAGCCGTTAACTTTCACGGCACTTCCATTCATCTCAAGTATCCAGTGATGTTAAAGGTATGTTTCCGAAGCCGGCCGCATACGACAACGATAGACGCATGCAGCAGATACAGTGTACCCATTACTTGTTAAACTCCGATGCGGATAAAGAGGACTATTGAGAAGCCGCAATGAATTACGCGCATCTGCTGCGTGCGTCGGTAGTTGTCGTATGCAGTCTGCTTCGGAATCGTACCTTTATGTTTGTTACATGTAAAGAAAATTTATTTTTATGATCTTTGTCGTAATATATGTGAACAAAGTTAAATATTATTTATTTTTACATCCACTCTTGAGGTCGAATAGGAAAAGGGACTAACATTGAATTTACGACGTAATAAAAGTGTCAAAATACTCACATACAAACGAGTACGTTACATTAAAACTGTTACACGAGAAGTTCATTAAAATATAATACTTACGGCCGCACTTCGTTATGTTTTTGTTTAGAATATTATCATTAGTTATTGCCTGTGGCTCCGCCAGCATGGATGTCGGTTATTGTGACTAAATATAATCTATGTCCTTTCCCAGGGTCTAAAAAACCAAATTTCATCAAAAACGATTCAGTGGTTTAGGCGTGAAAGCGTAACAGACAGACAGACCAACAGAAAGACAGACAGAGTTACTTTCGCATTTATATTATTAGTATGGATTTTCTAAATTCACCCTGAGCTACAAAATACACTCAAGCATTAAATTGACAATTATAACTTCCGAATCCGATGGAATTCTTTAATTAGAATATCCTCTTATACTTATTAACCTTTCCAATTTAACGAAGGTAAATTGTTATTCCTAAGGTAAATTGTTATCCTACACTGGTGTAATTAAATATCTACTATAAATAAAATCATTCAAAGCAAAGTTTAAGAGAGGGAAATAAAACGATATTTTTTGAAACAACAGGTCATACTTAGTCAAATCACTATCACCATTGTTGACTCCAGCCATGCATCTGAGGCTGTATCTGGGCTGTATATATTTGTCTGATGTTAAATCCCTTCGTCGCCATGTACGACACCGCATGGGATGAGATGGTTTGGCCTAAATTCTAGTCTACCGTGGTCAAATCACTATCATAATGTTATAATTTTATATCAAATGTTAAATCAAAATTAACGTTTCATAAAAAAGGAAGCAATATTTGGAACATTTAAGTAGGTATAACAGTATTTTCGATACATGGCTGTAACCAGTAAGTGACGAGTCCCACGAGTGGTGTTACACAGGAGCATAGATGTTGTAACATGATGTTTCCCCGACAACCACTCAAGCTTAAAGATATTTGTTTCGGTGCTATAAAGAAATTAACTTATTACTTAAGTATCATAAGTAAAATATCAATGTCCTGGTGGAAGGGACACGTACAGTCGATATAACAGTGTAGTAAACAAATAGTCCGGATATTACAGTTATGACATGGGATCCCTTAGCATAACAATACAGCTGTTATGCTAAGGGGTGGGGGTAGGGGGTGGGAGGCATGTTTGATTCTCAGATCAATAGAAAAATACGTGATGGTTGTCTGTCAGATGTTTTTCAATAACAGCTCGGAGTCTGAAAAAAGAGCCGTAAAAGAACTGGAGAAATGGTTCGCACCATATTTACATAAGAGTAAGAAAACAGACTGGTGTAATGTCTTTGTCTGTTGTTAAGGTTGCAAATAAATTGTATTAAAAAAGTTTATACTTTTAATGAGGTCACAAAGTTCGTGAGAAAACTCACTTAAATTGTACGAATTTAAGTAAGTTTTGGCGTGGAAATAAATAGGATGCTCTTTTTAAAAGTCCACGACCTGACACAGACGATACCTCGTCTGAAGTTTACTAAGAGAAGTCTTTCTTCAAGTTCGCACGACCTACTTACGGTCCATTACCTCGATAAACTGTCAGGCATTAATCGATACTTTAACTGTTTCTAACACATGACAGAATTGTTTACCCGAAAAAGTAAAAAAAGGTTGCTTTAACTTCTAAAACAAATGGTCATTATGTGGTACATATTTCGAAAGTTATTTAAAATAATACATTTATTACTTTTATCAAATTAAAGACCTAAAGAGAATTAAAGACGTATCTTTTGCAATATCGTCAAATTATAACTATTGTTTAATCGAGAACTTAGAGATCTGCAGCACTACTGCAATCGAATTATAGGTTTTTTTCCTTACGAATGTAGTTCCGTTCGAAACCCGAGCCTATCCATTAGTGTCCTATAAATTCAAAAAAAGTCAACATTAACGACGGGACTTGAACGCTCGACGAGTAATTTTTTAGGAAGTAATTTGAACCTACTGGGTCAATGAATTAACCCCTTGCAGTTTACTGCTGGACATAGGCCCTGCCTAATGTAGGCCATTGCTCTCAATGCTCCACCCTCCGCATCCAGTCTGTCCCAGCTACCTTTTTCAGGTCACCAGTCCACCTGGATACGGGGCGTCCCACACCTTCCGTTTGCCTTCTCGCGGAGTCCACCTTTGGACTCGTTTGCTTCAACGGCCATCGACCCTTCGACAGATGTGCCACTTCAGCTTGAGCTATGTCGGTAACTTTAGCTCTATGTCGGATGACCTCGTTGCGAATTCTATCCTTCGAAGAGACTGCAAGCATAGCTCGTGCCATCTGGATACGTTTTGGTTATTAGATTTTCTTCTATAGTCTTAGTTAAGTAAAACGATAATTATTCTCGTTACATTAAGAATAGCAATTAGTAAAATGTATTGTATTAATAAACTTGAGTTTCATTTTAGTTATTTGTTTGAACAGTATTATAAGGAAAACCCTATAATATTCACTTTGATGGAACAAGTAGGTAATTAGTAAAGTAATTACTTTAACTAAGCAAAAACTGAGTTGGGTACAATTAGGATATGTTCGTAAGTTATGTATAGGTATCATTAATAATATAGTGAATCTTTTTAGGGTTCCTGACCTCAAAATCCCGGATCCTTTAAGCGGGGCGTGAAAAGGCATCTGATAAGGCCGTCAAGTGTCTATAATGGTGACTCTTTTCCAAGACTTTGCCTTCAGCTTACTATCAGGCGAGGCGAAGTCAAATTGACGTATACTATAATAAAAGTGACCCTTGTAAGATCACTTCGTTGTCGTTTCCTCTGTCTGTCTGTCCGTCTATCCTTTCTTTCGGGAAGGTGTGGATGGATCAAGTTAATATTTATACCAAACTAGCTTTTGCCCGCGGCTCCACCCGCGTGGATGTCGGTTATCGCGACCAAACATAGCCTATGTCCTTTCTCAAGGTTTAATCTACCCCTATGCCAAATTTCATTAAAATCGGTTCAGTGGTTTAGGCGTGAAAGCGTAACAGACAGACAGACAGACAGACAGACAGAGTTACTTCCGCATTTATAATATTAGTATGGATATGAATACTTAAGATTGCAATGCAACATACTGCTGTCGTACTGCTGTCAAAAAAAATCAAACATCTAGGTCAACGCAATAAAAATATATATAACATAAGTTCGTCACTCATTGCAGTTTTCTACGGAACCCTCAGTGCGCAGTCTAACTCGCACCTGACCGTTTTTTGTATTCCGAGCTACATGAGGAGGTTTACGTCTGCTTTTCGTTGAATACTCGTACAAGAAAATAATTTTCGCAGTAAACAAGTTCATAATATAATAAAGATCCATGTTCTGTTCATGTATTACAATCTCTTTGGATACACAAATAACATCTATATATCTCAGATATATATATAAAAATGAAACCCGTTTTCCGTTGTCACGACATAGCATGAAAACGGCTGGACCGATTTCGATAATTCTTTTTTTAGAATATTCCCTGAAGTACGAGGATGGTTCTTACGGCAAGAAAAATAAAAAAAAGGCGGTACGAAGTTCGCGGGGTCAGCTAGTGTATCATAATTATTATAATATTGTCTACATAATATTATGTCGTGTGCGGTCGGCCTCGGAATCAAACTTAAAGGTTTAAAGGTAAAGGCATACGACAAACTGCAGACGCATGCAGCAGATACAGTATACCCCATTACTTGTGATACCCCGACGGATAAAGGAGAAAATTGAGAAGCCGCAATAAATTACGCGTATCTGCTGTGTACTCTTCAGTTGTCGTATGCTGTCACCTTTTTTTTATCGTGCGCAAAATCCCCACGGATACCTCCCCCACCGTAGCCGGAGGAGGAGGTTATGTCTGACTCGAACCGACTAAAACGCACGCCGTCTGTGGGCCGTCAGTTGCCGGAGGTGAGATTGTCGTAGCCATATCCCTCGCACCCCGCCGCCTCCTTCACGAGCATTACTTGCTCGCAGAAGGAGTCGCCGGCGGCCCACGAATCTGCGCAGCGAACCATCGCTGCGAGCAAAGTGGCGAGCGTGAGAACTCTCACTCCTAGGGTCGCCACCAGCTCCCGTCTCGGCGTCTCCCACGTTGAAAGTACCTATATGTTATTGTTGCACTGAAATGTTTTATTGCGAGTTAGCTAAGGGTTATCATCATCCTCGCGTTATCCCGATCGCACACAAGGCCTTATTATGTGCGTTTCTAGTCGTAGAAAGTGTCATAACATAAAACATAGTATTATCAATACTGATAGCATGCAATGCGGGTTAATTCGTTCAACTAGCTTCAGTTAACCAACGCGTACTACAATATTATTATATATAAAAAAAAATTAGTTGTGTTTATACGTTTACACGTTTACGTTTACTAAGTTTGAACGTTTGTTTACGTAATCCCATCCCAATTGATCAGTCCGACTAGGGTTAGGTATCATCGTTGAAGAAAATCATCAGAACACGATGAAATCATCGTCGATGTTATCATCGTGTTCTCGGCTGTGAGTAGGGTAGCCAGAACTCATAGAAGAGTTTTTGTGCTGTCAGTGGGAAGACTTTGTTCTCCTTTGTCAGCTCTGGTTTGGTTTGCTGATAGGATCGGCAGCACGAGTGTAACTCCCCTGGTGTTGCACTCGTCCATAGGCCACGGTAAATAGTTTCCATCAGGTAGGCCGTGCGCTTGTCTGCCACCTAAGTGGTATAAAAATACTAGGTAAGTAAAGCCACAATTATTTCTCAAAGTAATAGCCATTAACTACGTTACTTTATTATAAAATCATCAAAAGAATTACGATCAATTTGAACCATTACTTTATCAAATTGGATTGCCAATAAACTATACCTAATTGTATGATATCTATCGACAAACAATGTACGAATACGAAGTAATATGAGTCATTGCCACGTAACACTGTCGAATTGTAACAAAAACTCCCAGGAGCTATTTTTTGTAGATACGTTTATGATTACACCTAGCGATAATGTATAATTAGGTATATGCACAAACTCGTCGTTTCGGATTCCATGTACGCTTATAGCTACCGGCAAAATATATTTTCCACAGTCACGTCACAAAATATACTTTTTTGCGTAGTAGAATGCTCACTTTCATGTCCTAATAACTTGCATGAAAGTGTGTACAACTGTACCATTTTTGTCTTTTTGAGAATCTGTCCATACGAGAATCTGTCCTTTTGCGAATCCGTCTTTATGAGAATCTGTGTTTATGCGATAAAAGGGATATTCTTTTGGGGGGTTTTGAAGATAGCAAGGGGTGCTATGGCAGCGGAGGAGCTGAATATAATAATAAAAAATTATATAGATTTAAACTTGTGCTCAAGATATATGCCTATACCTACCTATTAAGAGTTTAAGAAATAAATAGGTTAGGTCAATGTTTTAATATTTTTACATTTAACATAAATTGAAAGATTTAATTAGTGAAATGATGAACTAAATAATGAATGGAATAATGAATAAATTACTTAATTTATAATTAAATAATTCATTTTACTAGTAACAGTAGGTTTAAAGCAAATTGTTGCCAACAAATGGGGCCTAGTTACCATTAATAAATGAATTTGGATGGAATTACCCGTACCTATCTAAAACTTTACGATAATTATATTGCTTAATTTTTAGAGTTTTATTATAAACGTCGTAATAATTGAAGTTAATTTGAGTTTACCAGTATTTATTTAGATGAACTGGCGCTAGTCTAAAGTTGTTGATGAGGAAAAAAAGCATCTGATGAGGCCGTCAAGCTGAGTGCCACCATTGTAACATGGTACATGTCTGTAATGGTGACCCTCTTTTCAGAGACTTTGCCTTTAGCTTACCATCAGGCGAGGCAAAGTCAAATTGACCTAACCCTACAGGGATAAAAGCGTGATTATATGTAGGTATGTATATGTATAATAATGAAAATAATAAGTTAGAAGCCTATAATTTTACAAGCTATCGCAAAGTTAAAGTAGTAAATGTATGTGTTGATCTTAGAATTATGAAATTTTACAAATGACAATTTTTATTATTCGTTTTGTTTTACATAATTGGACAAGATTGCTTTTGGAACTTTGCCCATTCGTTCTGTAATGAAAGCAAACAAAATTAGCTAAGTAATTCCTACAAAGAAAATGTATTCCACGAAAATTATGGATTGCGCAGTTATTGAAATAATCTATCTTATACCCTAGAGTTACGGAAAGTACCTATTACGTGACAAAATTAATATTGGAGGGTTAACTGTGAAGTCAAAAAGTAAATGTAATAAATATATAAATATCTTTACTGATGATTATTGTTTTGTCATAGATAGAACAACTTTGTTTCCTCATTAACGCTTACTTAAAATCCTCAAAAGGGATAATGAGGGATGTGTTCTCATCGAAGGAAAATAAAACAGACACGGGGTCAGCTGTTTACTTGAAGTACTTTGTTTGAAAGTGTCAGTTACAATCTCAATATTTTACAATATTAATTACTTAATCTTATCATACGCGAGGCTGTAAGTTTGGCGGTAGCTAGAGCGAAAAGGATTAACCACAAACTAAAGAAATGACATAGTATTTGTAAAGGAAGGCGCTCAAAGAAATCATCTCAAAAGCCATATTCAACTTTGATAGCTGCTGTTGACTGGACAATACTCGTAGACACGGATAAGAAGCACTATAAAATACCGGAGGATATCTGTGCCTCGTCATTCAGACCCGACATATTCCTTTTTTCACGTTTAGGCGTGCACTGCTTGTATAACTCACAGTACGAAAAAAGTATACTTTGACTGTCAAGTCAAAGTGACTAACTCCTTTAGTCATAAAGGAGTTAGTCAAAAATGGCTACGTGGTTACGTGGTGGCTACTCTACGCTGTACGAGTAGGAGCAAGGGGAATTCCAGCTAAATCCCTGTATAACTTACTTAAAGACCTCGGATTGCCAAGAGCTTCAGTAAGCTCTTTACTAAATCGAATATCCAAAGCGGCATTGATAGGATCTCACCAAATTTGGATAGGTAGGAGGGGGGAGGGGGGGGGGGGAGGAATACTAAAGGTGGAGGTAAACCTACATCTGGGTCGCAAGTCCCAGTCACCGTCACGGTGTTCCTCTCTGTATCACGCTATGGACCCGGCGACCACACGGTGATCCATGGAGTGCTGAGAATCGGATCTCTTCACAATACTACTGGTATAGTTAAAATTCTATTGGAAAGATTTGCATTTTTTATGTAACGAATACACTCACAAACTACTGACGAGTTCAAAATTCTTTCGCTAATAGAAAGCTATATTATCAGCTACTAACAAAGGTTAACATCACTATCGTCATATCGCGGTTTAAAAAGTAGTTTTATATCAATGATTGAGATCCGCGTAACTTCAGACTAATGAAATTCACTGACCGATCTTTAAAAAATATTCTCGATGAAAACCTAGCACATTCCAAGTAACAAAAGGTCACCTCAGCAAAAGTTTTATAAGAAAAATAATACGAAATACTTTGTCATCTGAATCAAACTTTCACTTTTATAATAATAACATTAGTTCGCTGTGGAATACAAAAAAGAGCCCATTATTGTAGGTACTCGGGGCCAAGTAAACTTTAACTTGAACCTGCTGATTGATGGACGAGGTTCTCGAGGTTGGGTGGTCAGATGGTAGTCGCGATAGCTAAAGATGCGTTTGCAAAAGTCACACAAGCCAGAAAAAGTAGGTTTATCCAGAGTTCTTAGGTGAAAACTTTGGACGTAACCGGAAATGCCGCTACAATGATGATGAATCTTTTTAATATTGAATACTTCAATATGAATTCTCCTCGCCTGATGGTGAGCTTATTGAATATTTATAGTATTTTAATGAATTTATGGATTTTTTTTATTTTTTATTTTATTGTTTTGAAAATTAAAATGGAGTCTAAGATTTCTTGAATACAAATATTGTTTATGTAGCTATTAACCATCCTTAAGGTCAGGTATCATAGTGAGAGGCGTATAATTATGTTTATAATTGTGGGTTTTAAGTTCACAATAAAGGTCAATGTCAAGTTTATAACTGTTTTGTGCCCCTGTAATCTAGATAAATGTATAACAAATTCAGTTAATTTAAAAATCTTGAGGAATTACTAATTATTTTATAAAAAAAAAATTGTTACTTTTTCATACCTACCAGTGTTTTTTTTTCTTCAATTGAATTTAAAGTAATGAAACATTACACAAAAGTACATAATTACCGAAATACATATTTATGAGCAACGAAAACGTCGGGCTCATTGTAAATAATAAAACAATTCCAAATAATACAATTACCAAAACATCCTCCCCAAGAAGTAATCAGAAAAATATACATGTATAGAAATATTTGTACATAGCACTAATCGAACTCGTGACAGTAAATAGCTAATAGCTACTACGAGAAATAAGTATAAAGTAAACCCCGTAATAATTTCATATATCGTGACTACATAATTCATATTCGCCTACTATGTATTACTTCCTATAACGACAAACCCAAAATATCTGTGGGAACGAAATATTTTCCTCCTACATCTGACATCAATCGCGCAATGTTCATCGCATAGTTATTACCTACTTATTTGGTGAAATGCTTACCTACTGAATAACTTTTTTTTTCTTTTTTTAACTACCCACCTTACAAGTAAATATTGTTCAAAGCTTTATTAAGCTATTGCATAGCTTCTATCGTGGGCCTTGAGCGTGGAGACCGAATCCAGAAATTCCGTAACGATAAAACCTAAGCTCGGAGTGGGGAGATAATTGCATAAGTTGATAAAAAATGCTATGCAATAGTTTTACCGCGGCAGTCCCCGAGTGCCACACGTCTTTTTATTACCCACATAAACATCAGTCCTGTTGACTAATGATTGGGTACAATTATGACATCCAGCCAGATAGACTGACGACCTGAAAGAGGTGGTGGGGACAGACTGGATGCGGGAGACCGAGGATCGGAAACAATGGCACAAATTGAGAGAATGTCCAGCAGTGGACAGCGACAGGATGATTACAACAACTGCGTCCAGGATAAAAGCCAGAATGGGTCAGCTAGTTACATGTAATATCAAAGCATAGAAAGCTTTGCACTACTTACTTTTTATTACGTGAACCAAATGTAGTCAATGTCCACGAAAGTCCTTACATACACACTGTGCTCAAAGCTCGTTACTTAACGACGGTACCTCTATATAACTCTGAAATATACCTCTTGAGCAAGTGTTATGTCATTCACATTTACAGCTATACTTGTTTGATGCCACGTGATACCGCGTCAGCATATTCAACCAGTAACCTTTTAAGGGCCGGCGCCTTCACGTAAAAACGATGCCGCGGCATGCCACAGCCTGCCGCGGCATCGTTTGACAACTAAAGTAAAATGAATTATAAAGCATATGAGATAAGGTTCAAAATAACTTGATTAGTAATAAATCCATGCCGTGCCATGCCGGCAGTGGGCGCCGGCCCTAAGACGTCTACAGAATACCGCGGCTATAATAACCTCGTGTTGTTTTTCCAGCAGTGAGTAGATTAGTCAGAGCTCACTAAAGAGGTTTTGTACTGTCAGTGGGAAGACCAAAGGTTTGTCCTGCTTGTCTTCTTCGCTGACGGCACAGAATCTCTCTGTTCTTAAAGGGTCAGCATGACTGTGACTCCTCTGGTGAGGCACTTGTCCACAGGCCACGGTAACCACTTTTCATAATGTGGACATAAAAAAGTCAATACTGTAATTCTATAAACAGTCCATCAACCAAGTCGAATATCATTAAACTATCTCCTGCAAAATAATTCATTATAAATTAATTTTAACAAAAAAGTTTAACCGACTTCAAGAAACGAAAAAGAGGCACTGAAAAGCGAAAAATAACTTCATTTATAGACTTACTGATTTATTAGAAGTCGGTGCTTAGCCCAAGAGAAGATTGCATCATAGTAGTTCAGACACAACAAAGTTGGCTGGCCATAACGGAATATAGCTGAATATTTTGAACACTTCAGCGTACTCCTTCAAAGGACTCAAGCGTGATGTTATGATGTGTAATGGTAGAAACATTATGCGATTGCAGCAATCGCGGCTGATTTCCTGGTACTTTTTGAAGAGTTCCTTGGTCTAATCTCGGAAACCCATCATCAGATCTTTATGAAATTTAAATGGGATCATTTCAGAATAATCTACTTACTAAAAGAAAAAGAATTTTCAAAATCCGTCTGGAATTGGCTTCACAATCGCGTAACAAACATACAAAGAAAAAAAAATAGGGTACGAATTGAGAACCTCCTTTTTTGAAGTCGGTTAAAAATAAATACAGTCTTGTTTACAATTACTGTGTAAGGCAAGGTTAAGTCTTTAATAATAAATAAACTTTGTTCTTGTTCTAGCAGTATTTCTCAGAATTAGCTTAGCCAGTTCTTTAGCTTAGCCAGTTCTAGTAAGTTGTTCTAAGATAACTATGTACTATCAACAAAAATATTGAGATAGTGGAATAATACTACAATATAATAAGATAGCCCCGGGGCTTCGCCTCATCGGGGCTATGAATGAAGCGGGTGTGTCGAACTGACTAAACAGCACGGTGTCATTGACGACCTCATCAATCAAAATACCCCTTCCCTAAATTAAATTTGTTTTGATTATTTATTAATAAGTGCATAATTTATGGGTCATTTATCAACTCGCTAGCGCCAAGTTCGCTAACGCGCGCAAGCGGGCTCTTTAAATATTAAATTATTTTCTTGTAGCCGACTCGCTGGATTGCTAAACCTAACATATTTGTGTACAGTCAGTTAGAAAAACGTTGAAATAAAAATATAGGTACTTATTTTATATGTACAAGATATTTTAGGCTAGGATGAATATTTACAATCAATCTGTCGATGCCGTTTATACAAAAGTTTACAACAAACTACCTGCGCCAGAAATTCGTTCGTTGTTAGCCGGAACAACTTGCAAGTGTATGTTAGTTGGGTTGGCTTGGTCCTCAAGGATGTAACTAGGTTCCTAAAACACTCATACCCATTATAACTAGCGAAATCTGCAGGTCACTTTATCTAGTCCCATATAAGACTGTAAATTTTTATGATTTTAATTTTAATTCTTGCATTGTGATTTGTGCTAAAACGGATCTAGTTGCTATCCTCACACACACTTCCTATGCCGGAAAATTTGCCGTTAGTTGACATACTAGAACAATGTTGAACATTCATATCATGTGTCACTCAATCGGGAGTCTGAAACACAATCATATTTCTTTTATAAATATATATATTTGCTTCAAAGCATTCAGCCTCATCTTTTCATAGTCAAAGCTATCAAGGAAAAGTTTAATTCCAATTTGTTTACCCTTCCAATTTAAGTTATGAGGTTTCTTCAAAACTTTATCCATCCAAAATCATAATAGATAGAAATAGCTTTGACGTTTTTCATTCATAAATATTCAGATTAGAATAATAATGACAACTGTCGTTTTACTTGAAAAGTTTTAAAAATCTTCAACATTATTGGACTATAAATACGAGACTTATCCTTGACGGGACCTCCAAAAATTTATAATTATTATTGTTATGTAGAATTGTAGCTACTCGTACGTCATGCCTCCCCCCAAACTTTGAGCCAGGTGGCAAAATCAACACGGCGAGGTCGGCAACAGCCAGCCGATGCGCATTAGTCTGATTGGCAGAGGAACCGCCGGACTATTCGGGCACTGTGGGCGGTGGCGGCCATCATGCAAAAAGTGTTCGTCTCACGAACACTTTTTGCATGTTGGCCCTCACCGGCTTCTCACTAATCTCAACTCACTAAACCTCTCAATATGGACTGAGAGGGTCCTTGGGATCAAAACTTTGACTAATATTATAACTGGAACTATTCTCTGGACCAAGTCCAGACATTGTATTATTTATATTGCCGTGTTGGTTCCCGGTGGAGTAGAATATGGCCACCAAATCTGTTCCTGTGGGTGTCGTAAAAGGTGACTAAAGGGTAGGGCCCTTCTCCATCTAATAGCAAACATACAGCGCATGAAAGAAAGTGCTTGCTAGACAGCAATAGGCTCGCCCTCTAATACGGGTGTCCGAAAATCATAGTTGGCGAAATGTGGGTGTTAAATAACCTTTGCCTACCCCTTCGGGGATTTAGTGACGTGAGTATGCACTACATATTATAAAACAAAGTCGCTGTCGCTGTCTGTCCGTCCCTATGTATGCTTAAATCTTCAAAACTACGCAACGGATTTTGAAGCGGTTTTTTAATAGATAGAGTGATTCAAGAGGAAGGTTTTTATGTATAATACATGCATAATATTCTAGAGAAACACTGATAAATTTAGAGATATGCAGCGGGAACGGGATCAGAAAATATGGCGGTACGAAGTTCACCGGGTCCGCTAGTGTAAATATAATTTATAAATACGTATTCTCGATGATCAGTATCTCTATGAGACTTCATTATTTTTATACAAGGCTTTAAGTCTTGTATATATCTTCCTTGCTAACTTAGGTACTTTAACTAATTTATTCTAACCATTGTTTCAGTAAACTTGTAATATAACGCCTTAGTACAAGTACTTATTTTTGTCAGTTACTAAAAGCCTACTCCCCAGCAGAAACGTAACACTAGGTAAGTAATATGGCGGACCAGCCGTTAACTTTCACGGCACTTCCATTCATCTCAAGTATCCAGTGATGTTAAAGGTATGTTTCCGATACCGACCGCATACGACAACGATAGACGCCTGCAGCAGATACAGCGAACCCATTACTTGTTAAACTCCGATGCGGATAAAGAGGACTATTGAGAAGCCGCAATGAATTACGCGCATCTGCTGCGTGCGTCGGTAGTTGTCGTATGCAGTCTGCTTCGGAATCGTACCTTTATGTTTGTTACATGTAAAGAAAATTTATTTTTATGATCTTTGTCGTAATATATGTGTACAAAGTTAAATATTATTTATTTTTACATCCACTCTGAGGTCGAATAGGAAAAGGGACTAACATTGAATTTACGACGTAATAAAAGTGTCAAAATACTCATATACAAACGAGTACGTTACATTAAAACTGTTACACGAGAAGTTCATTAAAATATAATACTTACGGCCGCACTTCGTTATGTTTTTGTTTAGAATATTATCATTAGTTATTGCCTGCGGCTCCGCCAGCATGGATGTCGGTTATTGTGACTAAATATAATCTATGTCCTTTTCCAGGGTCTAAAGAACCAAATTTCATCAAAAACGATTCAGTGGTTTAGGCGTGAAAGCGTAATAGACAGACAGACCAACAGAAAGACAGACAGAGTTACTTTCGCATTTATATTATTAGTATGGATTTTCTAAATTCACCCTGAGCTACAAAATACACTCAAGCATTAAATTGACAATTATAACTTCCGAATCCGACGGAATTCTTTAATTAGAATATCCTCTTATACTTATTAACCTTTCCAATTTAACGAAGGTAAATTGTTATTCCTAAGGTAAATTGTTATCCTACACTGGTGTAATTAAATACTATAAATAAAATCATTCAAAGCAAAGTTTTTTGAAACAACAGGTCATACTTAGTCAAATCACTATCACCATTGTTGACTCCAGCCATGCATCTGAGGCTGAATCTGGGCTGTATATATTTGTCTGATGTTAAATCCCTTCGTCGCCTTGTACGACACCGCATGGGATGAGATGGTTTGGCCCAAATTCTAGCCTACCGTGGTCAAATCACTATCATAATGTTATAATTTTATATCAAATGGTAAATCAAAATTAACGTTTCATAGAAAAGGAAGCAATATTTGGAACATTTAAGTAGGTATAACAGTATTTTCGATACATGGCTGTAACCAGTAAGCGACGAGTCCCACGAGTGGTGTTACACAGGAGCATAGATGTTGTAACATGATGTTTCCCCGACAACCACTCAAGCTTAAAGATATTTGTTTCGGTGCTATAAAGAAATTAACTTATTACTTAAGTATCATAAGTAAAATATCAATGTCCTGGTGGAAGGGACACGTACAGTCGATATAACAGTGTAGTAAACAAATAGTCCGGATATTACAGTTATGACATGGGACCCCTTAGCATAACAATACATCAGCTGTATACAATATAACAGCTGCTGTTATGCTAAGGGGAGGGGGGGGGGGGAGGAGGCATGTTTGATTCTCGGATCAATAGAAAAATACGTGAGGGTTGTCTGTCAGATGTTTTTCAATAACAGCTCGGAGTCTGAAAAAAGAGCCGTAAAAGAACTGGAGAAATGGTTCGCACCATATTTACATAAGAGTAAGAAAACAGACTGGTGTAATCTCTTTGTCTGTTGTTAAGGTATACGGGTGCAAATAAATTGTATTAAAAAAGTTTATACTTTTAATGAGGTCACAAAGTTCGTGAGAAAACTCACTTAAATTGTACGAATTTAAGTAAGTTTTGGCGTGGAAATAAATAGGATGCTTTTTTAAAAGTCCACGACCTGACACAAACGATACCTCGCCTGAAGTTTACTAAGAGAAGTCTTTCTTCAAGTTCGCACGACCTACTTACGGTCCATTACCTCGATAAACTGTCAGGCATTAATCGATACTTTAACTGTTTCTAACACATGACAGAATTGTTTACCCGAAAAAGTAAAAAAAGGTTGCTTTAACTTCTAAAACAAATGGTCATTATGTGGTACATATTTCGAAAGTTATTTAAAATAATACATTTATATACTACTATTACTTAAACTACTACTACTACTACTACTACTACTACTACTACTTAATATTACTTACTATTACTTTATTATTACTTTTATCAAATTAAAGACTTAAAGAGAATTAAAGACGTATCTTTTGCAATATCGTCAAATTATAACTGTCGAATTATAGGTTTTCTTCCTTACGAATGTAGTTCCGTTCGAAACCCGAGCCTATCCATTAGTGTCCTATAAATTCAAAAAAGTCAACATTAACGACGGGACTTGAACGCTCGACGAGTAATTTTTTAGGAAGTAATTTGAACCTACTGGGTCAGTGAATTAACCCCTTGCAGTTTACTGCTGGACATAGGCCCTGCCCAATGTAGGCCATTGCTCCCAATCCTCCACCCTCCGCATCCAGTCTGTCCCAGCTACCTTTTTCAGGTCACCAGTCCACCTGGATACGGGGCGTCCCACACCTTCCGTTTGCCTTCTCGCGGAGTCCACCTTTGGACTCGTTTGCTTCAACGGCCATCGACCCTTCGACAGATGTGCCACTTCAGCTTTAGCTATGTCGGTAACTTTAGCTCTTTGTCGCATGACCTCGTTGCGAATTCTATCCTTCGAAGAGACTGCAAGCATAGCTCGTGCCATCTGGATACGTTGGTCTTTTGGTTATTAGATTTTCTTCTATAGTCTTAGTTAAGTACTACGCTAATTATTCTCGTTACATTAAGAATAGCAATTAGTAAAATGTATTGTATTAATAAACTTGAGTTTCATTTTAGTTATTTGTTCGAATCCAAACTAATATTATAAATGCGAAAGTAACTCTGTCTGTCTGTCTTTCTGTCTGTCTGTCTGTCTGTCTTTGCTTCACGCCTAAACTACTGAACCGATTTGTGTGAAATTTGGTACAGACATAGTTTGGAACTTGAGAAAGGACATAGGATAGTTTTTATTACAAAAAATAAATTAAAAAATAAAATTTATTTCAGACATACAGCGCCATCTATTGGTCAAGAGTCGGCATCAATTCAGTACTGAGTATAAGGGTAGATTGAACCTCGAGAAAGGACATAGGCTATGTTTGGTCGCGATAACCGACATCCACGCGGGCGGAGCCGCGGGCAACAGCTAGTAGTATTATAAGGAAAACCCTATAATATTCACTTTGATGGAACAAGTAGGTAATTAGTAAAGTAATTACTTTAACTAAGCAAAAACTGAGTTGGGTACAATTAGGATATGTTCGTAAGTTATGTATAGGTATCATTAATAATATAGTGAATCTTTTTAGGGTTCCTGACCTCAAAATCCCGGGTCCTTTAAGCGGGGCGTGAAAAGGCATCTGATAAGGCCGTCAAGTGTCTATAATGGTGACTCTTTTCCAAGACTTTGCCTTCAGCTTACTATCAGGCGAGGCGAAGTCAAATTGACGTATACTATAATAAAAGTGACCCTTGTAAGATCACTTCGTTGTCGTTTCCTCTGTCTGTCTGTCCGTCTATCCTTTCTTTCGGGAAGGTGTGGATGGATCAAGTTAATATTTATACCAAACTAGCTTTTGCCCGCGGCTCCACCCGCGTGGATTTCGGTTATCGCGACCAAACATAGCCTATGTCCTTTCTCAAGGTTTAATCTACCCCTGTGCCAAATTTCATTCAAATCAGTTCAGTGGTTTAGGCGTGAAAGCGTAACAGACAGACAGACAGAGTTACTTCCGCATTTATAATATTAGTATGGATAATATGGATACTTAAGATTGCAATGCAACATACTGCTGTCGTACTGCTGTCAAAAAAAAATCAAACAACGCAATAAAAATATATGTAACATAAGTTCGTCACTCATTGCAGTTTTCTACGGAACCCTCAGTACGCAGTCCAACTCGCACCTGACCGTTTTTTGTATTCCGAGCTACATGAGGAGGTTTACGTCTGCTTTTCGTTGATTACTCGTACAAGCAAATAATTTTCGCAGTAAACAAGTTCATAATATAATGAATATCCCTATTATAATAAAGATCCATGTTCTGTTCATGTATTACAATCTCTTTGGATACACAAATAACATGTATCATAATTATTATAATATTGTCTACATATTATGTCGTGTGCGGTCGGCCTCGGAATCAAACTTAAAGGTTTAAAGGTAAAGGCATACGACAAACTGCAGACGCATGCAGCAGATACAGTATACCCCATTACTTGTGATACCCCGATACGGATAAAGGGGAAAATTGAGAAGCCGCAATAGTACCTCTTGCATTGGGGTCAATTAAGAATGGATTTTGGGATCAAACAAGAATATAAAATAAAATTTGAAAGTGGGATCAAAAAGGAATACGCATTTGGGGTGAATTAAGAATGGGATCAATCGTTGTGGGATCAATACGGAACAACCCTAAATTACGCGTATCTGCTGTGTACTCTTCAGCTGTTGTCGTATGCTGTCACCTTTGGAATCATACGTTGAAGGTACCTATATGTTATTGTTGCACTGAAATGTTTTATTGCGAGTTAGCTAAGGGTTATCATCATCCTCGCGTTATCCCGATCGCACACAAGGCCTTATTATGTGCGTTTCTAGTCGTAGAAAGTGTCATAACATAAAACATAGTATTATCAATACTGATAGCATGCAATGCGGGTTAATTCGTTCAACTAGCTTCAGTTAACCAACGCGTACTACAATATTATTATATATAAAAACAATTTACTTGTGTTTATACTACGTTTGAACGTATGTTTACGTAATCCCATCCCAATTGAACAGTCCGACTAGGGTTAGGTATCATCGTTGAAGAAAATCATCAGAACACGATGAAATCATCGTCGATGTTATCATCGTGTTCTCGGCTGTGAGTAGGGTAGCCAGAACTCATAGAAGAGTTTTTGTGCTGTCAGTGGGAAGACTTTGTTCTCCTTTGTCAGCTCTGGTTTGGTTTGCTGATAGGATCGGCAGCACGAGTGTAACTCCCCTGGTGTTGCACTCGTCCATAGGCCACGGTAAATAGTTTCCATCAGGTAGGCCGTGCGCTTGTCTGCCACCTAAGTAGTATAAAAATACTAGGTAAGTAAAGCCACAATTATTTCTCAAAGTACTAGCCATTACCTACGTTACTTTATTACAAAATCATCAAAAGAATTACGATCAATTTGAACCATTACTTTATCAAATTGGATTGCCAATAAACTATAATTGTATGATATCTATCGACAAACAATGTACGAATACGAAGTAATATGAGTCATTGTCACGTAACACTGTCGAATTGTAACAAAAACTCCCAGGAGCTATTTTTTGTAGATACGTTTATGATTACACCTAGCGATAATGTACTATTATATGCACAAACTCGTCGTTTCGGATTCCATGTACGCTTATAGCTACCGGCAAAATATATCTTCTACAGTCACGTCACAAAATATACTTTTATGCGCAGTAGATATATTTCGGGGTTTTTTTGAGGATAGCACCCCTTGTGCTACGGCGGCGGAGGAGCTGAAATCCACTTATTGTAGATTATATTCAACCTATCTTGTTTCTGTGACGACTTGTGGTCAAGAAGTTGCTGGCAACTATTATATATCTACCTATTAAGAAATAGATAGCTAAGGCCAATGTTTTCATATTTTTTCATGTCACATAGATTAAAACATTGAATATAGTGAAATGATGAACTAAATAATGAATGGAATAATGAATAAATTATTTAATTTATAATTGAATAATTCATTTTACTAGTAACAGTAGGTTTAAAGCAAATTGTTGCCAACAAATGGGGCCTAGTTACCATTAATAAATGAATTTGGATGGAATTACCCGTACCTATCTAAAACTTTACGACAATTATATTGCTTAATTTTTAGACTTTTATTATAAACGTCGTAATAATTGAAGTTAATTTGAGTTTACCAGTATTTATTTAGATGAACTGGCGCTAGTCTAAAGTTGTTGATGAAATAAAGATTAAACTTTGAACTCAACATGCCTCAAAAAGTCGAATTGACTTCAGACACCAAACAAAAGTCTACTAAAAAACTGTGTGATTCAACATTGAATTGAAATCACTCAAACACAAATATTATTACACCTTTAGGTAGAATCAAAACATTATCCCATGACCTTGGATGTCAAAGTACCTATACATAAGTACAAGAATGATTTTAACTATCGTAAAATAAAATTGTAGTACGTTATAAATAACATAATCTAGCGAACTGGTTTTGTTTTAACACAATAATCATGGGGTTAAGCATAAACAAATTAAACGACTACTAGTTTCTAGTTATAAGCTAGTTAATAAAAAAAATATGTGTGGAAATAAAATCAAAATAATCAGTTCCATATTTTAGTATCAAGGTTGTGATATATATAAGGCTGTGATATATATAAGGCTGTTACCCACCTTCTTCAGATGCATTGGAGTGTGTGAAATTGATACCGCATTTTTGTTTCAAATATTCACACTAAAAAGCTTCAATTTAAAAAGGAAGGTTATAGGTAAGAACTAAGGAAGGTTATAGGCTAAATATCATCGCTACTACTCAAGAGAGTGAAGCAGTGTTCGTAATTATTGTCAACAAATCCGGCAGATGTCTATACATTATTTGAAAATTAATAAATTGTCGGTATAATTATGTTTGATACTGGGTTTCGAAGTATGCCACAGGTGAAGCTGGGCGGGTGACCTAGTTAGTAACAAAGTCATTGTCCGTAAACGAACATTTAGTTTAGTTTATTTCAATTATTATTTTGATTTACCTAATGAATTATTTTTCGTTGAAATATATTACTAGTATTATAAAATGAAGAGTAGCAGGTTTTCCTCTCGGGGCTGAGAGATCAGGTGGCAGTCGTTTCCAAAAAAGAACACCATAATCAAAAAGCTAAATTATTTTTAAATAATTCCTTCTGTATCCACATAGTCAAAAACTAAAAATTCATACTGGTATGTGTATTAAAATAAATAATCTCATTTTATTCTGGTAAAACAGAAAGAAAAGTTTATGTTTCCCGTTTCATAGTTGTGTTGTCCCATTGTGAGCTTGTTTATAGGAAAAAACTTTCGAGATAACACACATGCTGCACTAAAATAAGTTAGGTTAAAAAATAATGTTCTTAGTGATATTTGAATTTGTTTTTATTTCAGCAAATACGGAGGCAGAACACGATAGTATTTCCGTCCCAATTGAGCAATCTAACTAAAGAAGTACCTCCGCCCTACAGAATATTGCGACCATAATTACCTCGTGTTGTGTTCCCGGCAGCGATTAGGTTAGCCAGAGCTCTTTGGAGCCTTTTTTGTTGTCAGCAGGAACACCAAACGCTTGTTCTGCTTCGTTGTCTACACTGAAAGCACAGAAATTCTCTAATCTTACAGGGTTGGTAGCACGATTGTTTCTCCCCTGGTGTTGCTGCATACGTCCATAGGCCACGGTAACCATTTTCCATCACGTGGGCAACACAACAAGCACACGGCTTATTTGCCACCTAAATAGTATAAAAAATATCATTAATTTAACCCACTTGTTACTACCGTCCTTTATAACGCCACTAATCGAGTGTTAGATGTAACCGCCTAATTTATATATTTATTGTTGTTTTATCAAAGATCGTCTTACATTACCGTAATCAGAAACGGTCCTTCTATAGTGTGTTAGTACTATTTGTCACAATGCGTGTATTATTTAGAAGTTCTGACATGTTTTAAATTGAAAGTGTATTTGCTTTGCGACTTGGTTTCAAAAAAGTAAGTTTTAAGGTACATAAATTATGTAATAAATACTATAACGTAGAATATCGTAAAGTGTTGTTATTAGGGTAGGGTGGTGTAAGATTGCGCAGTTTGCAATCAATAGGTCATAAAATAAAAAATATTAATCCTACCTGAGAAGAAACGTTTCTTTATTTATCCTTATTAATATAGCAACAAATTATTATACAAATGGTAACAAAACACATATAATCTTCTAAGTAATTAAAGCAAAATCACGAATCGGGAATTGCGCAATTTTGTACACCCTAGTGTGTAAAATTGCGCGTTGAGATCGATAAGATTGCGCAACTATATAACCTACACATATCACAAATAAAAGCAAAAAAGGTCAGCCAACAATGCTGAATTTATTTAAAGACTAGACCTTGCTTTCACAATAGGTGATGGCTTCCCAGATATAATATAGGTGCAGGTGTTATAAACGGTTTTGAAGGGGGCAAAGAGACTAGTTGAGGTAGAGAAGGCCCAGGCTGTAATGGATCAATTTCAACAGTTTCATTAAGCACGTTTAATGTTTGTACTGACAGAACGATCGCTAGGGTAGGCCCGAGGTGATCTTGATGGCCTCATCAGAACAAACCTATCGAGCTGTTTTCTTTTCTCTTATGACATTGTGTAAAAAAAATAGAAATATAAAAGAAAAAACTAGGAATAATTAATTAATCGATCGAAATTGAGTGGAAAAATAAAAATCTGGCGGTACGATTCAAAAATATTATTTATATTTACCTACTTATATTTCGAACGGGTAAAATTGCGCGCGCAATTTTACACACACCCGAATTGCGCAATTTTACACATCGGAATACCACTCTAAACATCGTGATATTACTGCCATCTCATAGACAATGTGCAAACTACGTTCTCTCAGGTCGAAATATGAGTGATACTGCCGCGACAAAGTACTAACAAATTACTAAAATGACTGAGAGTTTTTGTACAGTAACGCATTCATTTCATGAAAAAAATAGATCAAAAGGGAATAAAAACTTTGTACTTATGTATCTCTTTTGTTTTCCACTTATTTATTATTATTTTTTGGGGGCACGTGCTGGTTGCGACGGCTAAGAAAACACAGCTGAAGTTGGTTTCGAAGGTCACTCCATTGCCTTGCTATGACGTATGCGCAATTTTATCGCCCGCGCAATCTTATACCACCCTACCCTACAATATAAATTTGAGATAAAATAAGTTCGAATTTCATAGTTTTTCATGAAAATTATCGTTTGTAAAAACTGATGGCGTTATAACGCCCGGTAGTAAAATGTACGTCTGTTTACTACTACTATTAAATTTTAGATCACGATGACAAGGCCTTGTAATCTCAACGAAATAGTTGACGAATTGCAAAATGTTGATTCGGATGACGACCTGCCCAGTGAGATTACCATTTTTCCACTGGAAGATTCAAATACCGAAGTAACAAACGAAGATTCCGGCGATGAAGAACTTGTAATATAATCTTCCAGGTTGGATTATTGCTTTTGAGCATATTACGTATTTCATTTCAGTCACTGAAATGACTACAATATATTGCAATGTCAATATGAGGTAGGAAACGACGGTCTCTCTTCCTCTTAGCGTTAATTCCCAGTCGCATCCGAAGCTTTCAGCTCGGAGTCTGGGGTCCGCTTTTGCCAGTCTTAACTACGGATTTGGCTAGACCTCGATATTTTCTGTGAAGCGATTGCCATCTGACCTCCACATCCCAATGGTAACATTAGGCGATATCGAAGTTTTGCAGCTAGACTGTTGTTTTTGGATTTTTGAGGGCTCCAACTACCCGTAACGACTGCCATAGATGTTCTTATGGCAACCGGGACCGACGGCTTAACGTGCTCTCCGAGGCACGACCAGACCAATGCAAATACCCATATTTCATGAACACAAATATTTGCACTGAGTGGGGATCGAACCCACGCCTCCTGCGTAGCGGCCGCGTTCACTACCGCTACGCCACGGAGGCTGTCAAAAGGAAACGACGGTATTTCAGTCCAAATCGAGCGGTCCGACTGGGGCAGTACCTCCGCCCTACAGAGTACCGCGGCTAAATAACCTCGTGTTGTGTTCCCGGCGGTAAGTAGGGTAGCCAGAGCTCACTGGAGGGGTTTTGCACTGTCAGTGAGAAGACCAAATGCTTGTCCTACTTATCTTCTGCGCTGACGGCACAGAATCTCTCTGTCATTATCGGGTCGGCTGCAGGAGTGTGACTCCCCTGGTGTTGTACTCGTCCATAGGCCATGGTAACCACTTTCCATTAGGTGGGTTGTGTGCTCGTCTGCGACCTAAGTAGTATAAAAAATGTCCTTATTAGGTAATTTTCATGTTCCCAGCTAAAAGCTCCATCAGAAATTGGTATAAACTTTGGGTCGGTGCAAAGGTTAGGGTATATTTTATGGTTTGTTTGCCAAAAATATGTCTTGTTTCCTATCATACCAATGTTTACTTTTTAAATGAATAAAGTTTCATTATAAGCGTTTCATTCAACAAGCATTCGGTGTTTCATTTCATTCCAAAATGTCTGCAATCATAACTTTGGCTTGGTAGCCGATCTTACTACCGGGCGTTATAACGCCACTCGTTTTCCGGCTTTTCCAGACCACGAATATTTTTTTAAGTATTTTTCTAATAATACTATATTATTATAGTACAACATATTCAAAAATTATTGCAATCCGAAACAAAAAATAGTTTCAGTAATATCTGGGTTAAAGACGAGGAGAGACTTAATGAAAATGTAAAAAGTATTAAATGTTCACTGATTTTTTCCTTTCCTTGAAGTTCGAGTAACTAAACTAAACTTGTTCACGAATAAATGACGTGCCAGCGAACTTCCTTTGTTACAATTCTTAATAAGTTACTTGGTAAGTCCGGCTGTCTCATATTGCTTGTATCCTGTCGGTTAGTTTCAATTACATTGTGGTTTATTTGATCTTCATTGAGTTGAAAGCCTTTATTAAAAGTAATATAATATTACATAATTATGCGATATTATCAATTGTTAAAACAAGGTAGGTACCTATCATTTCCTTGTTTGTTTATTTCCAAATAAACTATAAGGTATTAACTTTATTTTCAAGGTCTTTATGGATTTTCTTTGAAAAATAAAGGACAGTATTTTCAAAATGAAAACTATTCTATTATACCTGTCATACCTACTCATGCCGGCTACTAGTATTACCTACTGACGAATATAGTTCAAATAATGAAACGTATATAATATTCTGGTATGCATCCTCCTGGAACTCTGGACCAATGGACAACCAGTGGGACGGAGACGGTATTTGCGTTTGGGGTGAGAGGATGTTTGTTTGTTTGTGCAAATTAATATTGTTATGCATAGCAACGTCCTAGAATCAAAATTTGCATTGACAGTCGGACAGTCAGTCTTTCTTCATGCAAGATTTTTGAAGAAGACTTTTGTAACATAATTTTTAGCTAAGTTATTCTGTACTATATTATGGTCAATAATAATCTTACTCATCAAGCTCTGTTTGAATATTTCGCGAATTTAAAACCTTAATTTTATTCTACAAGTCATCGAATCGTACACACTCTCTTGCACACACAGTATCTTGCACAATATCAACAAAAGAAAATCTATGTAGACTTGGTAAAGAAATACAAAAAAAAAATGCTTTCACTCACGTTCCTCTTCCTGGTGAAACAAAAAGCCTGGCATACTCAGTCGACGCCGACGACGCAGGGAACGGTGATGATCACGACCCGTACTCAGCGTCACCGTACTGTGCAAAATAAATACAGCTGATTTAAATAATGAGAGAAAACAACGAAACTTTGTAGGCCTATGCCTATCTTACATAGGATTATTATGTACCTATCTACTTCATATTTTAATGCTATTTCGTTATGAGATAATTCAAATAAATGAAACAAAGGGATTCTTCATTTTATTATAGGTGGAATAATTATGAACTCGTACTTAAAATACGCAAATAAAACAAATAAGGGTTGAAGTACATCGAATCTTCTTCATTCTAACGTTAATCCCTGTCGCATCCGAAGCTTTCACCTCGGAGTCTGGCTAGAGTGCGCTTTACCAGTCCAACTGAGGATTTAGCTAAAATTCAATATTTTTCATGAAGCCACTACCATCTGATCTCTACATCCTAATAACGATATTGTGCGTTTGACTACGTCAAATATTTATAAATAATAAGATTTAATAGGAACAGGTATGCAGAAAGTTGATTTTATGTGGTTGCGGAACAAAGTAAAGATGGTACTTAGGTTGGCTATGTCGTCATAGATATGACAAAACTGGCAGTCTTTTGATGAGATTTTTAGCTGAACCGCTGACAAGAAAAGTAATACTGGTACCTACCATTTGTTGAAACAACTGGAATCTGCAGTTTCTTTGTAGCAATGAAGCTCATCACCACTTGTACACCTTGACAACCGAATCATACTTTATTCGTGCTGACGCGATCGTCAATTTTCTTGTTTTGGCACAAGATAGAATTTTATTTATCGAATTTCAACGGATACTTGATCTAAAAAAGTGCTACAAATATTTATACACCCACGAGTTTTTACGAAAGTGTCATTGGTGAAAAATTTCTACCCACATAATGATTATTTTATTTATAAAAACTAAAAAGTGGGTAGACGCTTGAGCAGTTACAGAATAGGGATGTAAACTGAAAATTATTAAAACGTTATATTTTTCATTCAGAAACTGGCTACACTTCCACTCTTACAAAAAAAAAGCTTACTGTGTACATATTGATAACAAAAATAAACCACACAAAATTCAGTCATAATTATTATATTAAAATATACTAACTTGTAGCTATTTAAATATAATGTGTTATAAACTTATTATAAGTGAGGTATTAGTTCCATTGTGGTAACCGGAAATTAGGTGTGCTGTGCAACTCACAAATCTTGACATTTTACTATCAAAATTTAAACACAATTAAACACGCTTTACACACAAAATTAGCTTCTGTGGCAGTCCTACTTTACTTGCTACTTGCTACTCCAACATTTACACCTATTTATATATTTCATCTATGATTTACACGCTGCCCCAGAGCGGCTCCAATAATGTTGAAGAAATTGACTGGGTTTTGTTTACCACTTATAATGGTCAGTCTTTTGGCAAAATATATATTGTCGGAGTTCTGTTGTGAACATTCCGGCATTCCTGAACATCCCTAAGCAATGTTTTGAAGTTGCATTTTACATATTATATTATTTAATTCAAAAAGGAATCTGGCCTTTTCAACAAGTCAATTAATCGAATATCATGGTTAGTCATTTTCAAATAATTTAAGGGAATTTGCCGGATTTGTTGACATATATGGATACTGCTCCGCCCCTTGGGGTAGTAGCGTGATGATATTTAGCTCATTACCTTTCTCGATAAACAGGCTATTCAACACAAAAAAGAAACTTATCAATTTGGTCCAGTCGTTCCTGAGATTAGCGCGTTCAAATAACGAACGAACGAGCAAACGAACGAGCGAACGAATGAATAAACAAACGAAAGAGCGAACGAATAAACGCACGAACAAACAAATAAGCAAACAAACATACAAACTAACTCTTCAGCTTTATAATATTAGTATAGAAATATAGAATAAAAATGTGCTTAAGTAGTCATTATGTTACTTTTCTGGCAGATCATGAAATTTTCTGAGTGAGCTACAATAGAATGAATGATTGCGTAAGGATTGTTCAGTGCCACTGTCGAGGACAGCGCGTTTGTTGGCTCACACCCGATAGACAGAGAATATCTATTATAATGGTGGTTGATAACAGAACAGGTTTCACTATGTACATAGTGAAATCGGTTCTGTTATTATGTATAGAATGACTAGCAGTGTGTGAATATTGTCTTATAGGTAGTATAGTTGTCAAGTTGATACAATTTTAGTTTTGTATCTTACATTTTTACATTGTTACATTTGTATTTGAAACTAACGAAGTGTTTAAATAAGTATATTGTAGTACATTTGTTTTTTTTTTTTTGACAGCCTCCGTGGCGTAGCGGTAGTGAACGCGGCCGCTACCAAGGAGGCGCGGGTTCGATCCCCGCTCAGTGCAAATATTTGTGTGAATGAAATATGAGTATTTGCATTGGTCTGGTCGTGCCTCGGAGAGCACGTTAAGCCGTCGGTCCCGGTTGCCATGAAAACATCTATGGCAGTCGTTACGGGTAGCTGGAGCCCTCAAAAATCCAAAAACAACGGTCTAACTGCAAAGCTTCGATATCGCCTAATGTTAACATTAGGTTGTGGAGGTCAGATGACAATCGCTTCACGGAAAATATCGAGGTCTAGCCAAATCCGTGGTTAAGACAGGTAAAAGCGGACCCCAGACTCCGAGCTGAAAGCTTCGGATGCGACTGGGAATTAACGCTAGGAGGAAGAAGAAGATTGTAGTACAATTTTTTTATAGCATATAAAAGCATTAACACTGCGTATCTAGGACGCACATAAATATTACTATACTAGCCTTCCACCCGCAGCTCCGCTCGCGTGAATCACTTATCTCCGGTTGCAATTTAAACAAACGTAAGACTGTATGTATGTATATGTGTGTATGTAAGATTTTAAGTCTGACCTTTCTAACAAAAAAAAAACCGCAAAAAATTCCGTTCAGTAATTTTTGCGTCCATCGCAAAAAAACGTTTACAATGTACCTACAATTATTATATACCTAAAAGTATAGATTTAGAAAACAATATAGGTCAACGGTTCTATTAGTAATTTCGGTTGCTAATATTCTCAAAAAATAAAAGTATAGTAAAATCCCTGATGAGTACGGCAGTAACATGTATTAAAGATTAAAACTGATGTTAACTTCCTATTGGTGTATTAATATTGTTAACAATCAATCACTGTTCGAATTCATGACGTGATAGTATGCAAATAGAGTGCACCAACACATTTGTGCTAATAATAAAACATAGGTAGTTGAAAAACATCGCCACTATCATTACACAATTAGTAATACTGCACTATTTATGCACGATGTGAAAATAACTAGTAATCAGGCTGAACATTTACATTGAATAGCAAGAAATGAATTATCGTGTCATAGCTTGTCTTGTTGTTGCAATTCCTCATCCAACAACGATTAATTGATCAATTTAATAGATGCTGTTAATCCCTACTAATATTATAAATGCGAAAGTAACTCTGTCTGTCTGTCTGTCTGTCTGTCTGTCTGTCTGTCTGTCTGTCTGTCTGTCTGTCTGTCTGTCTCACTTTTACGACCAAACCGCTGAACCGATTTTGATGAAATTTGGTATAGAGGTAGGTTAGACCTTGAGAAAGGACATAGGCTATGTTTGGTCGCGATAACCGACATCCACGCGGGCGGAGCCGCGGGCAAGAGCTAGTTATTAATAATTATTAAGGTGAAAATGATGACCGTTGGTTCCCGGTGGAGTAGAATTGGACCACCCTATTACTTCCTGTGGGAGTCATATAAGGCAACTAAGGGATAGGTCTGTTCTCCATCCGACAGTGAATATACAGCCTATGACAAAGCGCCCGCTAGACGGCAATAGGCTCGCCCCCTATTAGGTGGGACAGAAAATCATAGTTGGTGAAATATGGGTGTCAATACACCTCTGCCTACCACTCCGGGTATTTACAGGCGTGATTAAATGTATGTACCTATGTATATATGGTTGCCTGTAAGAAATTGCCACCGAGCGATCAGGCCGCCAACTGTACTTACCACGAACCTGTAACATTATGTAACATTGTAAAATCCTTGGTGTACAATAAAGACGTTTTTATTATTATTATTATTATATTAAAATTATCTCCAAGAACATTACAAAGTCACAATCCAGAAATGCCTCTCAAAAAATAGTTTCAACTTTCAGTTCATAAGCCAGGCCTTTTGATCCCACATTTAAAGTGGAGAGCTTATTGCCGTCACGTGGGCATGTTTTCATGGATTGTATGAGGTTGTATGTTTACTTTCGAATGAAGAAACGCCCTATCTACAAGTATAAGTCATCTTGAACAACGCTCACGGGAGGAGAAACTGTAATTGATTAAGTTACCCAATAACATTCGGAACTCGACGTCAAAGAATACCTACTATCACTTTCATTTCTTACTTAGTTAACACATGAAGCTCTCATGCCGCACTACTATATTATGTGCCTTTTTAAGCATACTTCTATACTCTTATACTTAATATTGTAAAGAGGAAAGGTTTGTATTTTTGTTACATTTATTGTAATAAAAATATTTTTTATGAAATTTAAATTGCACATTCTCCCTTTCATTCCGTCTATAATAAAAATGAAGAATAGTACCTTTTTCTTTGACACCTTAATGAAGTCTCTTCTGCGAATTCTGAATCTGTGTCAATCTCTGCGAAAACTGTATTTTTTAAGATATACTCGTATTTCCGTATAATTTATTTCTTCTTTCTACTTCCCCAATTAGACGCTGGTGAAGAGATGAACAACATAAGTTATGTATTATTCTGATTTATTAACCACCTATGAGTCAAAAGTAGGTACTATGAGTCGCTAATGAGTGAGTCGGGTTTTAAAACTATGACCGGTTTAATAATATTTAAAAGTATAAGTAAACAATAAGAAATGATAATGAAACATCAGGTAAGAAACGAGTCAATGACTTGGTTCTAAAATTTAAAAAAATATCCTAACAAAAATAATAAATTGTAGGAATCTAAAGGCAACGAATCTACTGGTCTACTAAAATACGTCCCTGGAATAAAATTTATGGATTCGTCCCCTATACATATAGTGAAAGGTATGAGACCATGTAATATTACATTACATACCACATGTTTCTGCCTACTCTGACTGTAGGTAATCGTAAATAATTTTGGACGTACGTAATTAATTGTTTACGAGGAGTATTGGGACACAAAGCTATAAAGACAGATCATAACTTAAATTGGAATGATAAATCTATCAAAACCAATTAAACTTTTCGCTTTACAGTATCGGCAATTAATGAACACCGTATCATACTGTAAATAAGATGAAACTTGAACGTAATGGGTATTTGAATATTATTTGCTTTGGAGTAGGAAAGTCTTTGTTCTCTGATATTGTTAGCCCGCAGTTCTGCTGATGCGTATTTCTCCCGTTGAATTCCCCGGACAAAATGTTTGTATGAAGTGATTCACACTTGACCGTGGTCCGGCCGCCGCTGCCGCCGGCCTCGAAATGTCAGTGGGCTTTATTCCCGACTCCGACTCGGTCTGGCCCCTACAATTTATAACATGCACAATATGTGTTTGTAATAAATTGTTCCGTATATAAAGAGGAAAAAAAAACGAACCTTTATAGGATCACTACGTTGTCCGTCTATCTGTATCTTATATATATCTTATATATTCTGTGTCCGTAAGTATGGTATCATGTTGAAATTCATACCATATACTCAAGTCCGTAACGTCTTGAAACTGTGCAAAATTCAACCTTCGAATTCAACGCAATCAGTGAAATCGGTCATCAGTGAAATTGTATTGCGGTTTATATAGCAAAACTTCGTCCCCTGAATTCAATTTTGTACGGAACCCTCGGAGCGCGAGTCCAATTCGCACCTGACCGGTTTTTTAAACAGAACAAAACACGCACGGTCTGTGTTAAAAATACGAGTACCTAGGCCAGATTAGCAATGTATACTCTGTCCAGATTGTAGACGATCGGCGCACGACGGATAAAAATGTCCCTGTCAGGTTTTGGCCCGGTTCGACACAGTTTATTAAAAATCATCCCTTATACTCGTTAACGGGAAACTGATTAGGTAAATGATGATTAAGTTCATCAAGTGTCGCTCATTAAAGGCGTTTGTTTTAGGCATCTTCATTACTTAAGGTTCTACACAGTGGATTTTGTTCGTGCCAAAGATTTAGCGGGCATTGCCCTAATGAACTTTAGCAGGTTATCTACATTCATATATAATGCTAACACCTTTTTCTTTCTTGGGTAGGCAAAGATAATAGCCCGTACTCTTTAATTTTATAACGTTGTATATTCCGATCTTGATTGCTCTGATTGATGCTTTTTGCTTGAACACAATTTTAGGATTATGAGTTTTCATAATTCAATATTCTCGAATAAAATACCTTATTTTGCATTAATTTTAACATTTTTATATACTTTGGCATAACGAGTTTGACATAATTTTTGAAGGGTGAATACCTACATCACCAATGTTGAGTTGTATAAAGTTATAAATCTATGCTATTCACACAACCAGTTCTTAAACTGTTCATATTGATAACACCATCGGGATTAACGTCCTAACTTAGAGTAGTCTGACTCGAATAGATTAGGTATCTGAATTAAACACTTTGGGTGCCTACTTTGAAATAGTTACAGTATACGATGTAAGATAAACACCAAAAGTAATAGTAACTTCAGGGAAGGTATGAATATACATTTTATAGAAGTAAGGACAAATTTTATACAGGCTAAGTTAAGGTATGATTCCGAGAATAAAAGGCTAAGTTAAGGTATGATTCCGAAAATAAATAAATAAATAAAAAGGATAATCGAGTTCTCTGAGTTTCTTGCTGGTATCTTCTCAGTAGAACCAACTACCGAACCAGCGAAAGAATCATTTTCAAATAGTTTACTTTAATTTATTTAATATTTTATATACTTATGTATTTTATTTTTTGTTTACTTCTTGACACAATTGTAATATTTTGACGTTTCATATTATGTGCTCTTTATGTGCCTAAATTGAATAAACGAAATTGATTCTTTGATTCTTTGATTCGAGGTTGACCGCAAACTACAGCAGCAGACGCAGAGCGTACCATGAAATAGACATGAATATGATTCGTGATGAGTGAATTCGCAAGGGTTGTTTTGTATATAGTTGCTTATAAAGGTTAAATGTCTTACTGTTTTTTGTATTTTAACTAACTATTTATTTTATGTACCAGTTATCTTTGTTCTCTGCAGTACTAATTGTATTTAGCTATGCTATCGCATTAAGTGATAATAACCTGTAATGATAGTGTAAGTCGTATGTCCAGCAGTGGACTGCAGTAGGCTAATTGATTGATTAACAGTGTAAGGTTGATGAAAAAAAAAGATAATTTTGTTTAGCATTTTATATTTGTTTAGTATATTTATATGTATGTATTTTAACTTATTTATATGTATCGAAGTTTACATATAAGAAAATATGTAAATGTATAGTTATAGACTGATGAGCAGATTGCGGGACTGATTTTCTTTTATTTCTATGGACCATTTATGTACGGTCGCATGACGTGTCTACTATTCGCATACAATTACTTGTTAAACTTCAATATAGATAAAGGGGACCATGGAGAAGCCGTTATGAATTGAAATAATGACCAAAATTATCATTATTCAAATCTATTGCGTGGTACGCTGTATTGCTGCATGCATCTGCAGTAAGTTGTCGTACTCGATTGGCTTCGGAGTCATACCTTTAGCCTAGTCATATTTTCTTGTGGTCGAGAAAAAATGTAGTGTAATGTAGTGAACGCAGCCGCTACGCAGGAGGCGCGGGTTCGATCCCCGCTCAGTGCAAATATTTGTGTTCATGAAATATGGGTATTTGCATTGGTCTAGTCGTGCCTCGGAGAGCACGTTAAGCCGTCGGTCCCGGTTGCCATAAAAACATGTATGGCAGTCGTTACGGGTAGTTGAAGCCCTAAAAAGTACAAAAACATCGGTCTAGCTGCAAATACTTCGATATCGCCTAATGTTAACATTGAGTTGTGGAGGTCAGATGGCAATCGCTTCACGGAAAATATCGAGGTCTGTCCAAATCTGTAGTTAAGACTGGGAAAGCGGACGAAGAAGAGTCGAGAAAAAATGTAAGTATTCAGTCGGCCTATGTAGTATATAGGTATGTTAGGAAAAAAATTACCTACGCCCAAATTCTGGTTGACTCCTTTTTTACGGTTGTTGAAAGTATTTACTGCGATAGTTCAATGATTTTTAACGGCAAAAGGTGAGATTGGAGTGGTCGAAATGTTTAATCGTGCAATTAACTTAGTCAGCTTCCTTCTTTGTAATCTGTTTTATGGTTATGCGGTAAATAAACTGACCATTCCGAGGCGGTTATAGCTGTAGTTAATTTGTTCTACAGTAAATTTTTCATCAGAATTATGATAGTGGCATTTTCCTTTTTTCATGTTAACCGGCCTATTTCCGTACAACTTAGGCCATAAGAGAACAGGTATTGGTATTATGTGTAATAGAACATGACATGGTTAAAAATTGTAGGAACTCTTATTGAGTACAATTTTTTTAGATATTTTCTCAAACATGCATGGAAATATTGTCATTATTTTAATAAAAGAATTTACGGACAAAGAAAATGAATTCTTTTGTAAGAACGTTTTTGGAATTTGGAACATTATTTAATAACCCCAGCACGCCACCGTTTCATAGAACATTACTGGAGCGTTGTAATGTTACAAATTTAAATAAATTCGGCCAAGTGCGAGTCGCACTCGCCCATGAAGGGTTCTGTAGCAGCAAAGGCGAAAATTGCGGTTTATGACGTATTAAAAAAAAACTATCACTGGATCTCGTTCAAACCAATTTTTGGTGGCAGTTTGAATGGCAATGTATATCATATATATTTTTTTAGATTTATCATTCTCTTATTTTAGAAATTAGAAGGGGGGGGGGGACACATTTTTCCACTTTGGAAGTGTCTCTCGCGCAAACTATTCAGTTTAAAAAAAAATGATGTTAGAAACCTCAATAGCATGTTTAAAGGCCTATCTATAGAACCCCACACGTATGGGTTTGATGAGAAAAAAAAAATTGAGTTTCAGTTCTAAGTACCACCCCCAAAATTTAATGCTTTTTTCTATTTTTGTGTAAAATTCTTAATGCGGTTCACAGAATACATCTAGTCACTAAGTTTCAACAGTATAGGCCTTATAGTTTTGGAGAAAAGTGACTGTGACATACGGACGGACAGACATGACGAATCTATAAGGATTACATTTTTTGCCATTTGGGTACGGAACCCTAAAAACGCTCCATACTTATGATTTGATATGGCTAATGTAACAATTTAATGTTATATAAACGTTTATTATAAAAAGTATGTTTCATTTCCCTGTATTCTTTTGAAAAAAGCATTAAGTAACTATGCCTCGACGGAAATGGCAATTACCTGTCTCCTCTCAGTGAAGTCCTCGACTAATGGATCGGCTCCCAAACTCATACTCGACCTGCAATTACCTATTTTTCGGTCTTTGCAATTAAATACCATTTTATAACACACTAGCTGCCCCGGCGAACTTCGTACCGCCATATTTTCGGCCCGCGTGGTATTCAAATCCCGTTCCCGCTGCACCCTTATCACTTAGGGGGATGAAAAATAGATGTTGGCCGATTCTCATAGATACCGGATAAGCACAAAAAATTTCATCAAAATCGGTCAAGCCGTTTCGGAGGAGTATGGCAACGAAAACTGTGACACGAGAATTTTATATATTAGAAGAGATTACTATTCGTCATAAATCTAAAAATGCAGTGATGTACTAAAATAAAGCTTCTAAAGTACCTATTAGTGTTATTTCTATGAGCTATATCGACCGCTGAGATATAGTCCAGAAGACTTACGTAATTTCGTAACAAACCAACCAAAATAATACTAGATTTTTATAGCTGCGTGGTTCCCAGCAGAGTAGAATTTGGGCCACCCCATCTCTTCCCATGCGGTGTCGTACAAGGTGACTAAGGGATAGGGCTGTTTAACATCAGACAGATATACAGCCCAGACTCAGCCTCAAATGAATGGCGCAAGTCAACAATAGGGCACGGAATACGGCAATAGGCCCACCCCCTATTACGTGGGACATAATACAATGGTTCGTGAAATCTGGGTGTCAATTCACCTCTGCCTAAACCGCCGGGCATAAAGGTGTAGTTATATGTATGTAGAAATAATACTGTGAGACATTTAAAATCAATGTCCTAAAAAAAATCGAGTGTAGAAAATATAAATGCAGATCGTTTAATTTAAAAACAGCTTTCAAGTAGATATCAGTATTTCACGCTTACATAAATTTTAGTTTACTTGTAGTAAAACCTTCAAGAGTTAAATACAAAGGAATGCTTTTAGAAACTTGCTTCACAGAAAGAATTCCTTTTGTTGCCAACGACCAGCTAATATACTTCAACAATTATATTACCTCGCCTCTTCTAAATTTGCCAGAATATCTTAAGATATTTTTATTTCATTTAATGTTACCTACTACTTGATATTTTCCCGTAGTAGGTAATAGTAATTAAAGTGTTTAATCTCTTTTGATTGTAATTAATTAGCAATCTCCTCTGTTAATTAATTAATGTTTTTATAATTTAGGTTGGTAAGGTTAGCGCGCTTCGCGAGAGAATACGAGAATGATTACTTATTTTTAATGAAATTTTAAAACAATTGGTATGCTAACTATTTAAATCGATTAAGACAGATTTTTCCAATCGATTTCGATTAGAAAAATCATGCTATTCATGAATAAGAATGCCGAGTATGTAATACTATCCTAGTAACATTAAATGCATGTGCAATACTTATCGTGAATATTGATCATACTATACAATGCTGATTTCCTTGTGTTCATTCTGAAGCCTCAAGTTCGTAAATATCAGAATAATCAATTTTTATTGTCTTCATTAATAGGTTTGGGCAATAAAGGCATTTAGTAAATATGCACAAAGCACTTTAACAATGGGGGGTTCAAACTAAACTGAGATGATACTAGTTCAACGAACTATGGCAATCGGCATTCCAATATACAATAAAATTATACTTGTATTAACCGTTGTGGATGTCGGTTATTGCGACCAAACAGCAAATGTCCTTTCCCAAGGTCTAATCTATGTCTGTACCAAACATAAAAATCGGTTCAGTGGTTTAGGCGTGAAATCGTAACAGACGACAGACAGGCAGAGTTACTAACGCATTAATAATATTAGTATGGATATGGATTATGAATTTTCATCTAGAATAATAACTTCATATTAATTTGACATTTCTCTTGAATAAATCTACAAATTACACGCATAACGATGGGCCTTTTCATTGTATATCAAAATGGTGAGTCCTATGGAAACTTATTAGAAATAAAAAAATGTATGACGTATTCACTGTCAAATAACTTATTTTACTGGTTTTTTGTGAGTTTCAGTGGTTAAATGGATGATTAAAGATTTATGAAAATGATTGATAAGAATTGACGTTATGTATCGCTTTTTTCTACGTTATTGAAAAAGGACATGGTATTATTAAATTTTTAGATAATGGGGTGGTATTACTAATCGTTTAGGGCACGAAGTGTAAATGCTTATTTCTATCTATCTACACCTATATATAAATGCGAAATATCAATCACTGATTAATGAGGAAATCTCAGACGCTATAGCACTTACAAACTTGAAAGGCAGGTAGGTTCCTTATAGGGTATAAACATCCGCTAAGAACGGAATTTACGAAACACCACCCCAAAGAGGGTAAAACAAACTCCTCGTGTACGAAGTCGTAAGCGGCCGCTAGTAGGTATCTACGTACTATAATATAAATTCTAAAGAGATGGTCTACATTTCTGTGCGCTAGAAACATAAAATTAGTCATGTTCTGTCAACAATAATACTGAACACGAATTATTTGTTAGTCTGTATGTCCGCAATGAACGCAAAAACTACTGAACGGGTTTCGAAGCGGTTTTTTTTTGTTTTTATGGTCTTAGTCAGACTTAGGTAGGTACATCGTACGCAATGACATGTTTGATCGCAATTGGTTCTGTAGAACCATAGATGTGGCCATAAAACTCTAAAACTAAGATCTCGGGCGGATGGCTAGTCTTATCCTTTATACGACGTTCTTTAAGTAGGGTTTGAAAAATCATCAAAAGCCTATCAAAGTTGAATCACAACTACAGATTTGATAGCATTTGTTGGAATGGTGGTCTTTACTTCCTGAAATACCTACACTTAAGCTAAATAAGAAAACAAGGGTTGTATTTACTGTCGGATTTTATTGCGATTACATTATTTATTTTTGTTTGAATACTTCGTTAATCCCTTCATTAATTATGTTACTTTTTTCTTCATTCTGTTCATCTTTGAAAAATAAATTCTTACGTCTTTATTCCTGGAGAGTTAGGAAGAGGTTATTTAACATCCACATTAATAAAATAAATAATAAATAATATTCTACAACATTCTACACAACGCTATCTAGACCCATGGTAAGCTTAATTAGCTTGTGTTATGGAATCTAGAATGCGGATATACATACTTATATACTTTTTTTTTTTTTTTGAAAATACATAAATATTATACATAGAAATGACCATAACATTTCACCAATCATTGTATTAGGTCCCACTTAATAGTGGGTGAGACTATTGCCGTATTCCAGGCACTATTGTTGATTCGACCATGCATCTTAGGCTAAGTCTGGGCTGTATATCTATCTGATGTTAAACATGGGAAGAGATGGGGTGGCATAATTTTACTCTGCCGGGGACCACGCGGCTTCTCACGGATCTTTGTAACGTACTAAATAAATTAATCTAATTCATGAATGTACTGTGTTTGAATCTATTCATACAACATCCGTTTAGAGCAAACAATAGCATACATACATACATACATTTAGTACAAGACTCAGCGGATTGAGCGAACTTGACACCCCCATTATCTTAATTGCGACAGCCTTGGCGCGAATATTATCTGTGCAACTACGCGTCACGTAAAAGCTGATAAGCATATATGAATGTCATTTTTTTACCTAGATATTGATGTTAGAATTCATTTATTTAGGTACCTGTCCAAGATCTAATGCCACGTGGTACAATACAAAAGTCTATGCTTTTGAATGAAATTTTAAAACATAGTATGCTAAAATAAGCTAGTTTAATTGTAAATAATATTTTAAGTATGCTAACTATTGAAATCGATTAAGATAGAAAAATTTGGATCAGCTTCGGGTGAGGCTTGGCTACTCCGTGGTCAGAATATTCCTCCTGTAAGGGCAATATTTCAGGTTCGAGTTCCACTTAAACGTATAATATTTTCGATTCATTACAAAACCTCAGACTTGAAAATGTTACAAATTCCCTACCTAACTATACCTACTTGGGTTATGTAAAATTAACGATTCCAAACCCGATAAATCTTTTTTTTGAACTCTTATCTGTTTTTTCACCTTACCTCTTGCAATGAAAGGAGAAAATCAAATCTGGTATAATTTAGCTGAATTGTCTTTCAGCTATCTAGGTAACATGCTTTCATGTCAACTTAACTTAATTGTCATTACGCGAAAAAAACATTATGCTAGTAACCCATTATATTGGAGCTGACACAATAAGTATCTATATTATACTTATTAGAAATTTTAGTAAAAATTCAGCACACTCAAAGTTTAAAATAAAAAAATATATGTATTTTTAGGTACCTACCTAATTACCACCTATGTTCTTGATCTCATGAACACCTTTATAATCATTTTCCTCCTTACGTCGAACAATTGATTATTTAGTAAGGAAAACCCTAAGTTAAAAATCATACCGTGATATTATCAGCCATTGTTGCCGAGAGTAGAAATAGATTTTTCATAACAAGCCGAATTACTGTTTGTATCATTGTTTCATGATTCATTGAAAAATTGCTAAATGTTCACTTAAAAATTGTTACCCATCAGGTAATATTTAATAATGCGTACTAAAGATTACACTATGGTTACAATTCTCCTAATCCGGAGAGAATATTTTCTCATGTTGGCGTGAATGTATGAGTCGTATATAGTCATAAATTTATCGTTCATTATTCAACAATATCAGGATAATTATAACTCTATCTCTTTAGAACAAAGTTTGGGAAAACATAGCATGTTTCGTTAGCACATTTCATGTTTCTACTTTACCAGTTTTCAACATAGTAGAACCACGAAACGCGTAACTTTTCTTGTGACGAGATGGAAAGGAAAATCACAGTTCAGCAAAGTTATCAATATTTTTAATTTATTCAATCCTTTATTTACATAATAATAATGATAATCAGTATTTTCGATGGCAATTCAATCTGTAATTAAATCAATATCATAAAATTGATATCACTGAGTACTAGAACCAAACTCATAAAACATAGCATACATGTTGTGCTAGTTCGATGAGAGTGTACACAGTTGCAAATTCTTCTACCAGCTGAAAAAATATCACATAACTATGTATTGTGAATACTAGAGAACCTTTCAGTGTTAGAAGCGAATGAAACGTCGCTCAGTCCTTTGCGAGTTACCGCGACGACTTGTCGTGCGAACCGAATAACAATCAGTCTGCGAGGAAGTTTTTGTTTATTTGGTTTTATACATTACATATAAACATATTTTGTTTTACTGTGCAGTGTATTTGAGCCTAGATTTTGTGTCATATTTTTTTTTGGATTTTCAGTGATCCTTGGAAGATAGGATGTAAGTTTTAGATTATCTTTTTTTTTGATAAAATTTATTGCTTCAAAAAGTTTTTTATAAACTATTTCTCTACAAATGTTTGCTTAAAAGATCCTAAAAATTACGTTTAAAAGAAATTGAATCTTCAATTACCTACTGGGAAATGTGTCAATTTCCACTGTGTAAATTAATCATACATGTTTCTACGAGTATATTTTTTTTATGCTCATCACTGCGAACAATAACGGTTTATTAATGCTATATTGCTAATTAAGTTATTTCTGTATATTTAATTCGGTGAACATAATATAAATATAAAACATCTTACACTGGGTATAACAATAGTGTAAATAAAATGTTTATTTTTAGCAAAAAAGTGCCTTTTTGTAAAACAACGCTAAAATTCAATGAGACAACACAATATCGACGGTTAAAAGGCGACTTGATTCAAGCGCCATTTTGAGAACTTTACAGGAGAGCATTTTAAAGTTTATTTTTTAAGAAAAAAAATCACTGTTCCTAAAGTATTTAATAAAAATGTACAAATCTCCCCAACTAAAAAGCGGTATATTTTATGCTAATTAATGATTCCATTATAACAAAAAAAAGGTGTTTTTAAAGCAAGTTAGATGTAACTTGAGCCATTTTGCACAATTCTTTGATCAGGGCAGAAAGGTCTATGTACACGATAACGATTTATGTATTCAAATCAAAATAGTTTATGTGTCCCTTGCTTCTTGAACAGATCAAGAATAAATGATTTAAATCACTTACCCATTTGTCAACTGTTCATGGATACATGATTTCAATCACTTACCTATTTGTCAATTGTTCATGGATAAATGAGTTAACCCGCTCACCTAGTTGTAACTGTTCAAGGAGGAATGACTCAAATTACGCAGTGTTATAATAACTATTTATAGCAAATTGTTTTAATCGCAAGATTTATTTGAATCTGACTTGAGGAAAATAGCTCAAAGATAATAAAATAAATTTCACGATGCAGGGAAAGCGAATGAAATGACACATCAATTTTAAGAAAAGTAACTTAAATAGGATAGAAGCGAAGGTTTATGAGGGCGATTTGAGAGGTGCCGTCCGCCTTGTGGTGTCGGACGGTTCCTTCGCACAGCGGGATTCCGGTACACTCGCTGCCTTACAGGATAAGCATCCTGCTCCTTCGCATCCGCTCAGTTTACAGCAGTGAATGTCGCCGTAGAGGACGTGAGTTCGGCACTAGAGTCTTTTTACACGGGTTCGGTGGCGGGATTAGACGGGATCCGGCCCGGACACCTCAAAGAGTTGATATCTGTGTCGGCGGGGGAGAACGGTAGGCCTCTCTTAGCAAGTTTGACCAGTCTGGTAAACTTTTTACTCAGTGGTCAAGTAAATCTTCAAGTGTGTCCATATCCGTACGAGGCCACCCTCTTTGTATTGACCAAAAAAGATGGAGGCTTGAGACCAATAGCAGTCGGTAGCGTTTTTCGCCGCTTGACTGCCAAAGTGGCTTGCCGTGCTGTCAAAGAGGAGATGGCCGAATACCTACAGCCACACCAACTGGGTTTCGGGACACGCCGTGGATGCAAGGCCGCAATCCACGCCACCCGAGCGATCTTTATGGATCATAGGAAAGAAGGCTCGATATTGTTGAAATTGGACATCCGTAACGCATTCAATACTTTGGCGAGAGACGTTTTGTTGAGTGAGGTTAAGGAAAAAATCCCGTCTCTCTATCCTTTTCTTCACCAAGCCTACAGACTCCCTTCCAATCTTTTCTTAGATTATAAACTCATCCTCTCAAATGTGGGAGCCCAACAGGGACATCCACTCGGTCCTCTGGTGTTTAGCCTGGCTATCCATAAGGCGATCCGTGATCTCAAATCCACCCTTAACATATGGTACTTGGATGATGGCACTATCGGGGCCAAACCAGAAGACGTGTTCCAGGACCTGGAGGCCTTAGTCCCCAGTTTTAGAAACCTGGGTTTGGAGGTCAACCCCTCGAAGTGCGAGTTCTTTCCCTGTGGCACCGAGGATCGAACACACTTTTCACACTTTAATTCCCTTCTCCACGGCCTCAAGGAACTTTCATTCTCTAACTTCAGCTTTTTGGGATCGCCAATATTTCTCACTGCGATTCCTGAGGCCATCACTACTCGGAAGCAACTTCTCCTAACTGCTGTCTGAAAGGCTTGTCCGCGCACGTCGCGATTTTTTTGTTACGGATGTGTTTCGCTCTCCCTAGGGTCACCTATTTAATGCGAACCGCCCCGACTTGACTCTGCCCTGAGGAAGTTTCATCCTTCGATGCTGCGCTGAGGTCGGTGGTTGAGTAAGTCTTCAATATCTCCCTGAATGAGACCCAGTGGATTCAGGCGGCTTTGCCAATCAGGTGTGGTGGTCTGGGGGTACGTCGCATGAGTGATCCACATCACTCATGCGACGTCAGGCGCCAGGAATGGAATGGCGTCTGCTCATGGGGTTGAGAACCTTGTCACTACTTTATTCAATTCTAATAGTGACGGGAGGAACATGCCTTTTGTGTCGGGTGCTATGACTGCTTGGTCGGCCATCAGCATGGGAGCATCGATCCCTGAAGCAATGCATCTTCAGCGGGCGTGGGGTGAAGCGACTCCAGGGTAAACTATTAGGAGATGCTACGGGGGCCGATAAATCCAGGCTGCGGGCGGTGTCGCAACCAGAATCCGGAGCGTGGTTGCAAGCGTTGCCTGAAGGTACCCAGGTGAGGTGAACCTCACCTGGGTACCCTACTCGATGACGACTCTCTGCGTGTGGCAGTTGCTTTTCGCCTGGGCTGTAAGGTGTGTGAACCCCATATATGCACCTGCGGCTCCACGGTGAAAGCAGATGGCCATCACGCTTTGAGTTGTCGGAGGTGCACTGGGAGGTTTCCGCGACACCACGCTCTGAACGATATCGTTCGCAGGGCCCTGATATCAGCGAACATTCCCTGCGTGCTTGAGCCTCCGGGACTTAGTAGGTCGGACGGGAAGAGGCCAGACGGGCTGATTTTGGTGCCCTGGAAGAACGGCAAGTGCCTAATTTGGGATGCAACCTGCGTCAGCACAGTAGCCGCCAGTCACCTTAGTCGCACCGTTAACGCCCCGTGTGCGGCCACGGAAGAGGCTAGCTTAAGGAAGAGGCTTAATACGCCGACTTGGAGCCGCTTTACAACTTCATACCGGTGGCCGTAGAGACTCTGGGGAGCCCATCATGGGGGAGTGGCTAGAGAGGCCACACGGTGGCTCTCGTTCTGGCTGACGCAGATCATCACTGACCATGGATGCTTCGGGCGGTATCTGCATCGGACCGCGAAGAAAGAGCCAACGTCCGAGTGCCAACACTGCGACGCGAGCGAGGACTCGGCGCTGCACACGCTCACCGAGTGTCCGGCGTGGGAGACACCGAGACGGGAGCTGGTGGCGACCCTGGGAGTGAGAGTTCTCACGCTCGCCACTTTGCTCGCAGCGATGGTTCGCTGAGCGGATGCGTGGGCCGCCGGCGCCTCCGTCTGCGAGCAAATAATGCTCGTGAAGTGGGCGGCGGAGCGGGAGCGAAGGAGAATTGCGCATTGCGTGCCTCCCCATACCCGGGGGCGAGTTGGGGACTCCGTGGTCCCCACACCGGAAGAGGGCCAGATCGAGAGATATGGCCCTGGGTCGGCCGGGATGCGAGGGATATGACTACGACAATCTCACCTCCGGCAACTGACGGCCCACAGAATGCGTGCGTTTTAGTCGGTTCGAGTCCGACATAACCTCCTCCTCCGGTTCCGGCGGGGGAGGTATCCGGGGGGATTTTTGGCACGATAAAAAAAAAAGACTGGGGAGTTGGGGCAGAGCGCCAGAGCCTAAAGAAATTGGACAAAGACTGAATAATGCAACAGGGGACTATCGATCCGGGTCGTTCCTGGTGCAAAGGCTGGCCATCGCAATCCAGCATAGAAACGCGGCGAGTGTGATGGGCACTTTTCCACCGGGAACGGTCAGAAACGGGCTATGTTATTAGACATATTCTATATTTTAAGTATATTCTTATATTGTATTATACAAATAAAGTAAATTTCGGTCACTTAAATAGATAAAATTGGCATCCGACTTATCTGGCATCGCGCAGTAGACTGAACCGACCTCGAATCCACGCGCGACATGCGTTTTGTGGGTTCAAGTACCTACCCGCGTGGGTTTGTGTTCTGTTGCTTGAGATAATAAATGCCAATTTTAATGCGAGGTGGAAGAAGTAAACTGATTTAAGTATGACATAAGTTTAATTATTAAATTAATATAAAGGAATCAAACGTGCAGATATTTATTTTATGCATAGGGAAAATTGTTCTAAATGGCATAAACACTAAAAACTGGTCAAGGATAATTAGCACAAGTCATATACTTCCATTATACTTATTCAGGTAAGATTGATTCAAGCGACAGAGATAATGTTTAAATGTTCAAGGCAAAATGATCTAATAATCATACATTAATAAATCTGGTTGAAGCAAAATGAATTAACATCCATGTTAAATTATTTAAGATCAAGTAAAAACAATTCAAACGTCAAAACCATTTTATTTGATCTAGGGATTAATGGTTTAAACTACAGATAGTAAGAAAAAACGTTTTTTTTGATGGGTCTATATACATGCTTTGAAAAAAACAACCAAAATTGCTACACTTGATACCTCGTAAATAGAAAAGATACCCAAATTCGTAATGGAGCCAAGCGCCAAAAAAGTGCTCAGATTAACCTCAAACCCGGCTCAAACGACGCGGAAAAATTCCACGATTCCAATGATGTATATAACTCAATATCGCCCAAGGTGGCGCTTGAATCAATTCGCCTTTTAACCGTCGATATTATAATGCAAGTACCTACTGACAAACTGATTAAATGATATACAGGGTCTGGTATGTTTCATACAGACTTGCAATTAAATTGCCATTGTTGAGGTTTGATCAAAGGGAACATAATATAACCCTCCAATCAAGAAACAGACAGCGGAATTTATTAATTCAATGCAATATTCCCAACTTTCTGAGACAATTTAAAAATCAAGTCATTAAGTGAATCTTTTAGTATTAAGATACTATGGATGGTCTTCTCCTCTTTTTTATAATACACAACCTGTGCACAAGCACAGGTTGTGTATTATAAAAAAAGTATACAAATACATGAAGACGATGAACCTGTGCTCGTAAAATAAGTAAATTTAAATACGGTAGTCTACGTAATAGCTATTTAATGTGCTTTCTGAAGACATTAATTAAAATATTTACATTAACATTTGCTTACCGTGGTACCATTAGACAGTACCAGTGGTACTGTGGCAAATTTTATTTGCCGTGGTATCATTACGTCCATGGTAATTACTGTTTATTGTTAACCGTGGTAGCATTATTTAATAGTAGGTACCATAGCAAATATCATAATACAATCTAAGTTCTCTCTACATACACAAAATTTGCTCAAAGTTTACCGACTGATTGCAGATATATATACATACATATCCTCACGCCTTTAAATCCCCAGGATAGACAGATTCATTAATATTATAGGTAAACTTCATTTCGTTTAGACACTTATGAAATATGAATTGAATAATTTGTCATCCTAATATTTATTATTTATCATTGTTCAACAAATTTCTTTTGCAAATATATTCTTCTAAATGAATATTAATTAAGCGGTTTCCATAATAAACTATATTTTTGAAGCGTCGGTAGCTTAGTGGTTAAGCAGTCGACCTTACGATCGAGAGGTCCCGGGTTCGAATCCTGGACATTACACTACCGACGTGAACCCACTCCTAACACAAGCAATTTAGCTTAGCTGGAGTGGTTAATGGGAATATTATTAATTTCAGTTGCTCATATTCTTTAAAAATAAATAAATATTGTAGGACATTCCACACAACACTATCTTGACCCAAAGTAAGCATAGCTAGCTTGTGTTATAGGTTCTAGAATGTGGATAAACATACTTAGATACATTTTTTTTGTAAATTCATACATATTATACATAGAAACACCCAGACCAATGCAAATATTCATAATCACGTATACAAATATTTGCACTGAGCGGGGATCGAGCCTGCGCCTCCTGCGTGGCGGCCACGTTCACAACCGCTACGTCACAGAGGCGTTAAAATAAAAAAATAAAAAAAAAATATACACATTCGAAGTTCCACGAAGGCTTCATGAAATGTACCTAAATTATATTTTCAATGTCTGAATTTGTATACTTATCTCATTATGTAAACAATCAATGAAGTTTCCCCTTAATAAAAATCCTCCCTACAGTGTGTAGAATACTAATCTTGTATCTGAACGTTGATTTCTTTATTTTGTTTGACTTTCTTCAAAAATATGAACTTCGGCAAGGCTCTTTACACACTATGTAGATTCAATCTCTCTTTAATAATGTTTACTTTTAAATTATATTTTTAAATACTTAAATATAAAAGAAACATATATATGAAAATATAAAAAATAGTGCGCCACCGGCATCGGGCACAGGGACCAAGCTACCGGTGGTTAGGGCTCCAGAGAAAGGAGCTTCTTCATGATAAGCACAGCCTTGACCCAACTGTCTAACTGAGAGGGTGGCTCTTCAGATTCAAACAATTATTATGTGAGCTTTATACATGAAAAGTAATAAGGAAATAATTCGTATAAATTAGTGGTTTAATTCTAAAATTACATCTACGTTTCTCAATCGAATTATTTCCCACTTCTTAACTGTTCCCTCAGTTGCCCATAAAATACTCGAGAGAGTAATAAACACTGCGGATTTAGAGTTGGAAATAGTACTCTATTCAAGGTATTTATTGTGGTTGAGACAGAAGTTACTTAGGTTTACAGATACAGAACCATCCGTATTGTTAATAAACTTCTCCAGCAACGCAATAGTGTGTAAATTTTTAATGCTAAAAGACTGATATCTTTTCAATTGAGGAAATAAAAATCATAATAGTTAACTCCCAAAACATTTTTCTTAACATTTAAATAAAATTGGATAATGAAAACATTTAAATAAAAAAATAACAAAAATAATCATTTAAAACATATAAAACAGTAATTTTTAACTCCTGGGCTTACGATAAAGGACAGCTGTGGCCGAGCTGTCTTCGTGGCAGAGGCCAGGAAGGTCTTCATGTCTGAAGATGGGGTCCGGTTCATCGTTTTTGAGGTCGTTTCCGTGTCGTTTTTGGGACTCCTGTAAATACTTACAGAAAGTTTCATAAAAAACTAAAACAGAAAAATGACAAAACTGCTGATCATATTATTTTCTAGCAACGCAATAGTGTGTAAATTTTTAATGCTAAAAGACTGATATCTTTTCAATTAAGGAAATAAAAATCATATTGACATCAAAACATTTTTCTTAACATTTAAATAAAAATAGATAATGAAAACAATTTAAAAAAAAAATAACAAAAAATCATTTAAAACCATTATAAAACAACAATAATTTTAACTCCTGGGCTTACGATAAAGGACAGCTGTGGCCGAGCTCTCTTCGTGGCAGAGGCCAGGAAGGTCTTCATGTCTGAAGATGGGGTCCGGTTCATCGTTTTTGAGGTCGTTTCCGTGTCGTTTTTGGGACTCCTGTAAATACTTACAGAAAGTGTCATAAAAAACTAAAACAGAAAAATTACAAAACTGCGTATCGATTTTTTTCTAAACGCCGCCATATACGAAAGAACCATTTGACTGGAACTGCAAGCTTACTCTTTATTAGTCTGTCTCTTTTATAGCTAGCTCTTTCGGTAAAGCTCAAAATCAATACAAACGGTTCATCTAAGGTTAGTTCCAATATGATTAACTATATAATCAGAAGATATGTATAATATTTGTTATCATTCACCATTCAGCCGTGAGTTATCTTCCGCTTCGGTAAACTTTCTCATAACTAGCCTTATTTTGCGTCGGATTTTTGCTGTAGTCAGAATATCTGATATCCTTTTTGAATCATTTGCTACATAAGATGTAAGTACGCTCAGTGCTTATCGGAAAATATAGTATTTTACTCTAGTAGTATTATAATATAGAATACTACCAAATAAAAGGCATCAACGGTTTCTGGCCCTAGCAGGTTAAGTACTCCTACTTCCTACTAATATTACAAATGTGATATATTATTATTTTTAGTGGTTTGGTTACTCAATTCGAAATTAATAAAAAATCATAAAGGGATCAAAATATTTTCCATCTGTTTTAACAAAAAATATGTTTAATGACAATGTATGGATTTATTGTTAGTAATAGGTCTAGCCAAATCCTTAGTTAAGACTGGAGACAAAAGCGGACCCCAGACTCCGAGCTGAAAGCTTCGGATGCGACTGGGAATTAACGCTAAGAGGAAGAAGATGGATTTATTGTATTGTTTTCGTAAACGGTGATACTAAGTACTAAAGCATGATTATGTTGAAGTCTGCAGATAATGAGTATTTTATATGAACTTTGGCATAATCATTTCAATAGTGAGTTGAAGTATAATCTATTGAATGAACTGCTACGGGACTGGTCTAAGCATTCACTTTTTCCAATATTAATAGAAGTATTATGGTCTGAGTTTTTACAATCTAAAAAGAAGTAGGTATAGTCTATCATAAATCTTTATTTTTAAATCTACCTGCAGTAAAATATGGTCTACGTACTTTATTAAATACTAGCTTTTGCCCGCGGCTCCGCCCGCGTGGATGTCGGTTATCGCGACCAAACATAGCCTATGTCCTTTCTCAAGGTCTAACCTACCTCTGTACCAAATTTCATCGAAATCGGTTCAGCGGTTTAGTCGTAAAAGTGAGACAGACAGACAGACAGACAGACAGACAGACAGACAGACAGACAGAGTTACTTTCGCATTTATAATATTAGTAGGGATAGTAGGGATGTTCAACCTTTTCACCCTACGGTACAGGTTGCCATGACTGGTTAAATTGTGTACATCGATTCCTCTTAATGCATCAATACTATTATATACCTTCTCCACATTTTCAGTATAGTATACATACTACACTACATACTAATGGTATCCTCATGGTATCCCTATTCAGTGAGCAAAATAACAGGTCCCTATTTTGGTGTTTATTCAGCTGCGTATAAAAGCGAGACTGCATGGTTTTTTAACACTTGGCTCCACTTAGTTGATACATTATTATCCCTTTTGAGCGAATTACCTAAATTGCACGATGCCTATGAAGCAAATTGCCTAAAGTCAATGTCTAAAACGCAGGATGCCTATAAAGTTTAATGTCTATATGGTTTTAATGCCTACGAAGCAATATGCCTATGTTGTTTAATGTCTACAAAGTATAATGCCGGTGCTAGTCAATTGCCTACAAAGCATGAGTCCAATTTTATTACATCAAGAAATCTTTTTGCTAAAATATGACACATAGCACGACTCTTTAGTCTTAATTACTTTATTACTGGATACTTCGAACTTAGTCCTTACCTGTTCAGCGTGGTATTAGATGTTTTGTCGGACAGCATTAGAAACTCACATGAGCAGCCTCCGTGGTTGCTCATGTATGCTGATGATATTGCGCTGATGGACGCGGACAGGAGCAGATTGGTGCGACGCGTGAAAGGATGGAAAGAAGCGCTTGAGAACGGCGGTCTGAAGCTAAATGTAGCGGTGACAGAATACTTAGCGTTAAACTCCACAGATCCCACACCCGTCCGCATAGGCGATGATTTGGTCGAGCGCACGGACCAGGTTAAGTACCTGGGATCTGTACTTCATGTGACCGGTGAGATCGACCACGACGTCAAGGCACGCATTGCTGCCGCGTGGGCCAAGTGGCGAGAAATGACTGGCGTCACCTGTGATCCTAAAATGCCAGTCAGGTCGAAGGGGCAGGTCTATAAGACGATCATTAGGCCTGTTCTCTTGTATGGTTGTGAGGCGTGGCCGCTGCTCGAGCGACACAAGCAAGAGCTGCGTGTCACGGAGATGAAAATGTTGCGGTGGATGTGCGGCGTTACGCGTAAAGATCGCGTACGGAACTCTCGCATCCGCAGCAGCCTCCATGTCCGTGACATCGCGGATAAAATGCAAGAGAGCCGCCTTCGCTGGTGCGGCCACGTCTTGCGACAACCGCCAGGCTACGTGGGGAACAAATACCTGGCAATGGTACCCCCGCCGGGTCCAGGTAAAAGGGGTAGGCCAAAGAAGTCCTGGCTTGACGTCGTGGAGGGTGATATGCGTGCTAATAGTCTCACTACCATGGACGCCCAAGATCGTGCGAAGTGGAGAAGGAAGAGCCGGAAGGCAGACCCTGAGCTTCGAGGTCATCTTGGCCACGGATGCAATCAGGAGAATACGTCTATATGCAGATGATGATGACTTCGAACTCATTATCATAGTATTGTAAAAGGGACACGTAAAACGTACGTAACGTGTCCCTTTTACATTGGGTCTAGATAGCGCTGTGTAAAATGTAGTGGAATATTTATATTTAAGGAATATTTATAGATAGGTATCAACTGCTATATTTTTTATTATTCTAAAATTATAAAAATACACTTTGTATAACAAATAAAAGCACACCTTGGGACCTACGGTACTACCAGGGGTACCGTGGGTCTGAAGTGGCCATTTTCCGGGCACTATTGTTGACTCGAGTCAAGTATCTAAAGCTGAGTCTGGTCTGTATATTTAACTGCCTGATGTTAAACAGCCCTGTCCCTTAGTCGCCTTGTACGATACCGCATGAGAGGAGATGGGTGGCCCAAATTCTACACTGCCGGGAACCACGCGACGATATATTATGTGTACTATAGAAATTAATAATGATCCGAGACCTACCTACATAAGAAGTGTTGTCATAAGTGGTAAATCAATCTGGCCGACCGTACCTCCCGTACCTTGTATTGTGCTGGCAATCTTCATTTAAGACATTTCCATCTTAGGCATTAAACATTGTTGTCAAAGTACATTGTAGACATTTCCATTCTTAGGCATTAAACATTGTTGTCAAAGTACATTGTAGGCAAATTAAGTTTTTAGGCATCGTGCAATTTAGGTACTTCGAGTTTCAGGTATTTCGCGTTTTAGGCAATTTGCTTCATAGGCATCGTGAAATTTAGGTACTTCGCTCAAAAGGGATTATTATCATTGAAAGCTTTCCCAAATGTTTTCACGCGGGATGCTCGGTTGAAAGAACATAATAATATACTTGAAGAAAGCACCTATCATAGAATTGAATTCCACCGTGCGCAAGTAGGTACTCTTTCCGTTTGTTTCCCATAAAAAAGTTTCTTAAATAGTCTATTTTTTTTTTCCTGAACACATTGATTTTTCCAAATAGCTGCAGTATAAGGTTCTTCAAGAAGGGCATTTGAAGGTTTTTCGGTATCGGTAGTGCGTGCGAGTGTAACGCCACTGGTATTTTCCACTTTCTTACCACGCGTATCTGCCACCTAAGTTATTTAAAAAAAAAATAGTATGTATTTTGTAACTATAGAAATTAATCATTTCACGTTATGACAGATGGTAATAAGATCAGTATAATGCAGCTAACACACCCAGTATTGCAGGCGTCCAAGGTAAAGATGGTGGCTTATATTATTTTACCTAAAATAAATAAATAATTTTTTGAGGACAATCTATGCAACGCTATCTAGACCCAAAGTTAGCATAGCTTAACTAGCTTGTGTTATGGGCTCTGGAATGCGGATAAACATACATAGATTTTTTTTTTAAAAATTGTTAACATCATTTTATAATATTAAATACTAACATAGTTATAGGCCAACATACTAACTAATTATGGATGATTTTATCTGAAATAAATCTCTTATATTATTATTATAGATAGGTACTTTTTTTTGTAAATACATTCTTATTATACATAAAAACACCCAGACCAATGCAAGTATTCATATTCATGCATCTAAATATTTGCACTGAGCGGCCTAGTGTGTATCGGCCGCGTTCACTACCGCTACGCCGCAGAGGCAGTCATACCTGTCTGCTATATTCATAAATATATATTGTTACTAATATCTCCGGCACATGTTAGTGTAAATAATTAGTGATAATACCCTTATGTGTCTGTACGTTGTTAATGTTGCGGTGACTGCGGGTTTGAGGAGCTCGTGTCAAGTCGTGTATAAAGGTATGATTCTGTAGCCGACCCCATACGACAACTGCCGACGCACGCAGCACATGCGCGTAATTCATTGCGGCTTCTCAATGGTCCCCTTTATCCGTATCGGAGTTTGACAAGTAATGGGTACGCTGTATGTGCTGTATGCGGTCGGTTTCGCAATCATACCTTAAGTGACAACCGAGTAGATGACCATTCTTAACACATTTATAACTCTCCGTACCTTAGAGAGTATCTCAAGCCATTGGTCCTGGTTGCCATACCTACATCTGTGTTTTCTTTAGTAGTAGTTGGAGCCCCAAAAAAATCCGACAACCCGATTTCACTACAGTATTCAATATCTTTCAATAGTTTCAAGTAAAGTATCGAAGTTCACCCATTCCGTATTTAGACTGAAAGCCGACTCCAATACAGTTGAAAAAAGGCTCGGAGGATGATGATGAATGTTCTTATTCCCGCGGGTGAATGTCATATGATATGATGTACTTACGACGCTCATGATATACGCAAACTTATTTTGATTAGCTCTAGAATGTTGGTTTGATTCAGACCCGTTTACTATAATTGTAGAACAAGTAATAGTTATTTGTTATACAAGAGTGCAAAGTTGCTTTTTAACCGCGTGCTCAGTTTTGATGACCGAGCAAGCGAAAGATTCTAAATTTGAATCACGAGCATAGCGAGTGATTCATAAATTAGAATCTTGAGCGTTAGCGAGGGAATCAAAAGAGCACAAGGTGTAAAATCTTTGCACTCGAGTGCAACACGTAACTTTTCATCCCACCTCAGCGAGGAAATAATGAAATGCTTCTTCTTCCTAGCGTTAATTCCCAGTCGCATCCGAAGCTTTCACCTCGGAGTTCGGGGTCCGCTTTACCAGTCTTAACTGCGGATTTGGCTGGACCTCGATATTTTCCGTAAAGCGACTGCCATGTGACCTCCACAACCCAATGGTGACATTAGGCGATATCGAAGCATTGCAGCTAGACCGTTGTTGTTGAACTTTTTATGCATAAAAATATTTGCACTGAGCGGGGATCGGACCCGCGCCTCCTGCGTTGCGGCCACGTTCACTACCACTACGCCACGGAGGCTGTATAATAATTATGTGTAATAATACTAATAATAAAATATCAACAAATAAAATTCAACAACAATGTTCAACCATAGGACGTGAAAAAAAAATTATGCGCGCAAAGCAAATTTAAAAAAAAAGTAGGTACACTAAGGAGGTTCCGAGTTGAGTTTTTCATAAATTAAAAAAAAGTTGTATGATAAATCGGCACCATAGAGGTAGAAGTAAATAGGTTTAATGATGTTTTGAGTTCACAAACCTAGTACACACGATGTTCTAAATTCAAATTTACTTTACCACTCTAGAGGGTAAAAACGACTTTTACACTCAGATATCGAAGAAAAAAAGTACTCTTTCCGAGATGGTGGGATGAAAACGATATTAATAATCTTCATCATTCATGGAGAGAAAGGATGTGACATTTTTATACATGCTATTTTAGTTTCAGTTACCGATGATTTTACGCCTACCTCGATTATTTGTCGCGTTTTGATAACTAAGTTCAACCGCTACACCTGAATCGCGGCATTTAGTAACTGTATTGATAATTGCGTTTTGATGACATCAACAGTTCTAGGTACAATTTCGATTATGCATCGAGTATCCATTTGCAAATCATGAACCAAAAGAAAATGATTGGCTACCGTTATAGCATATATATTCGCCTTCTGATTCCCTTCATTTTGATACCCTACTCGATAAGCGTTGAGAAAAAAAACTCAAATCCACTCTTTACTTTTTTGACATTTTATGTACCTACGCTATGACACTCGGGAGATGAATACCTTTCATTTGAGACCCCCAATCATCGAAATCCGTTCAGCCATTAGGTCTGTAGAGAGGAACAAATAAAACTACATGCATACATACATACGCGCTTAATACATAGGTACCGTTGCGGACACAGTCGAGTAAATATCAAAATGCAGAGATAATCTCGTCCGATAATTTTGGAATTCGTAATCGTGTTACAGATAAATGCAATGCTGAGCTGTAAAGGCAAGGTTTCATTATGTAGATACGAATGGCATCCGAATGAGCACAGTATTAGTAGCATCGTCTCTGCATCGAGCAATTATAAAGAGATTTGATTACTGCGATATGCATGACGCATCTGAAATGGTCACATTATGCAAACCGCACGGAGCACGAGTGCTTTGCCCTCTAGTAGATACCTATATAATATATTATATGCTTAGAGTATCGCTCGGTTCCGTTGAGCCGAGTGTTGGCACTTGTATGTTCATACCCGTGATAGATGCTTAACGATGGTTTAAGTGCACCTATAGTTACGTTTAATGCATAACCGAAAATATGAACTTACTAGCTTTTGCCCACGGCTCCGCCCGCGTGGATGTCGGTAATCGCGACCAAACATAGCCTATGTCCTTTCTCAAGGTTTAAACTACCCCTATACCAAATTTCATCAAAATCGGTTCAGCGGTTTAGGCGTGAAGTATGGATGTTGGAGTTGGACTTATGAATTCAGTAAGTATAATGTTGTGAATTTTTTTGTTCGATTTGCATGGAGGGACGAAATTAAAACCAAGATACAAAATAATTGTAGCATTTTACGTATAACGAGGACAATAAATACTACAAATATACGATGTAATATAAAATACTAATATAAAAATGTCGAATTACATATCATTTACGAAGTCACTTTGACGGATATTGTTTTGCTACTGATTGAGGTTGAGTCAGGAGTCTAGGTATGAACAATACTCCTGCTTACATTTTTTACTCAATAGGCGCGCTCTATAGCTAATGTATACTGTAAGATTAATATGTATGTACCTATAAGACTGTGCGAACCACATACATTTATTCTTTGAATGCTGTGTTGAATGCTTGTCAAGCAACTGACATAGATTAAGTAGCTTGGATTTCACGCTTGAAAGTCATAGACGAGATAACTACGTACAAAAGTTAGACGTTTATGAACTCGGCAGAAATGAAGATAAACTCTAGTCATAAAGACGTCTTCATTGCAATGTTGTTGATCCATATTAGTATAAATGCGAATCTCTGTCTGTCTGTTACGCGTGAAAGCCTAAAAATCGGTGCAGTGATTTTGATGACATTTGTTACAGAGATAGATCAGACTTTAGGAAAGGAGCATAGGCTATGGGTATTTAGCGATAACCGACATAAACGCGGGCGTAGCGGTTGGTGATAGCTAGTATAGGTATATGTTGCTGTAAAAGATCGAACTACGGTAAATTCTAAGATTTACTAGTAAAATCTAAGATTTACCAACTGTTAATGGTAAAAGCCCGAATGATTTTGCGATTCGCACTTTTACCACCATTCGCTTGGTAAGTCTTAGGATTTACATTAAGCCACGGTAAATGTTGAAAAGGGTTACGTTATCAATTCGCATAAGTTAATATCCTAACGGTTAGCTCATTTACTGTTTATTTACCTACAATTTAAGAAATATATGTGGCATGGGTTATAAAAAAATGGACACTGCTCACCCCGACTCGGGTAGGTTAGGTTAGAAGGCTAAGGCGGAGCGGAGCGGAACGGAGCTCCCGCATTAGCCTTCGTGGTTATTTTTTTTATAACCACACATACAAGGATTGCACCTTAATTTGTGTTCTGTTTGTGTTTTCTTCTGTGTTTTATTCCCAAAACCAACTTTTACTAGTGTCAGTGGTAAAACCTAGCATTTACTAAATTCTAATGGTAAAAGCCCGAAAAAAATGTCATATTTTCATAAATCCGTACATTTACCAATTCATGTTGTTAAATCATAGGTTTTACTAGTAAATCTTAAGATTTACCGTAGTTCGAGCTTTTACGGTACCTAACATATACATAAAATAAGATTTTTAAGCCCAGAACAACGCTCAGTTGGGAATTGACGTGATGTGTTTCGTAAAATCAAAAAGTAACCTGATAAGAAACTCGTTGAAAAATATATTTTGACCTGTTACCAATGCGATGGTAAAAATTGGAGATCTCTATGCAGGGAATATATTTTTTACTTATTGTTTAACGCTTAAACCAAAATTAATGTTTAGAGGGCTCTCTGATCCCTATGCGATATCGATTTGGTAAAATGATCGACAAGGACAAACATTCAGTTGTGTGACGTATGATCCTCCTTTATTTTTCAATATAATTATGTTACAGTATCAGTAGTATAATTTCATTGAAATTGAAAAATTAACCATAAATACATCACAAATCTAAAGATACAAAAACTTTGCTTCTTCATTGAATGATGTTCAAATTCAAATTCAAATTATCATTCTTTATTTCCCAAAATAGTGCAACACTGTTACGTTAAATTCTGCTTCAAACTAAGTTTACCACCGCTTTCTAGGCGCTGGTGGAGCAGAAACGGCGCAATAAACTCCACTGCGGCATTTTCAAGACGTCAGTTTACAAATTGTGGTTTCGTAAGACTAAATATGAACGTATATACATTTTTGTCTCGCGTTAAGTATAGAAAAAAGCCTTATATAAAAAAAAACTCATAATAAAATAATTAAACTAAGTTAAGGATCATTACTTGACATTTAAGTAATATCAATTTATTACCGCTTCTGTCAAGTAACTAATCGCTTAGTAGCTACGTAACATAGGGGGTGTAGTTGGGTGGTGAGTTCGGAGAATTGAAACCTCAACGTCATTTGCTCGGGGTAACGCCGTGAGGCATGTCCTTTGATGTCATTGTCACAACAAACAATACAGTTAAATCGAATCTATATCAACTCAGCATAAAATATGGAAGGGATTGACCGGAAATCAAGAAATGTAACATTAATATTATCTTGTTCACGTATTTTAATTCAATTTATATGCAAAACTGACCTGTCGGAAAAACCTTTTTTTTACAATATAAATATTAATTGGGTGTTGATAATTATATTATCAATAAAAAGTATAAAACTAGTTTTACTATGTTATTACACGGTAATAAATAGATTTATCGATAATTTAATATTTTTTATAAATCAAGGAACGTTAAAAAATTCAAGGTGAAATCGGTTAATCATAACAGTATTAACTTCTAATATACAGGGTGGAAGATTTTAACCTTACCTGAAGGGAAAGTTCTCTAAATACTGGAGATACCGAATTTCACTCCAAGAAAACATTCCTTTATTTTTAAAAAGAAATAAAACTGCATTCATAGATTTTTGAAAATTCGCTTGCCACACCCGGTAATCGAACCAACTAAAATCCGAAAAAATAACATCCTGTATTTTTATGACATCAATCAATAGTATAAATTATAAGGATCAATTATTCTGTCTAACAAACATGGTTAATTAAATGAAAGGAAATCCCTGAAAACTCAATTTTCAAATTCGATTTAACAAAATAGAGAACTTAACTCAAGGATCTATCACCTATCATATTAAGAATAAAATTCCATATTTAAATTACTTGTCCCTGTTTTTCATGGCTGGCCCTCACTGGCCAGCAGGGGTATTTACTCTCTCGACTCAAACCGACTAAAACCGCATGCCGTCTCAGTTTAATTCAAAAGTCTCAATTAAAGTGTTACAAGACGAACCAATAAGGCAATTCTCTCGCCATCTCCGTTGCCCAGGGTGCGATGCGGTGTACCACGAAGTGCTTTCCAAGCCCAACCAAGTATACATAATAGAAGCGTCAGCCGTCGGTAGCTTAGTGGTTAAGGAGTCGGCCTTACGATCGAGAGGTCCCGGGTTCGAATCCTGACCATTACACTACAGACGTGAACCCACTCCTAGTACAAGCAATTTAGCTTACTTGGGGGGTTAACAGGAATATTAGTAATTTCGGTTAGATACTAATATTCTTTATAAAAAAAAATCGGGAGACTTGACTACCTCATGCAGTCACACAATAACGTTACATTCTAAATCGGAATCAAAGTTTAGTCATTTAGTCCTCATTTTACTAATAATGGCGTTATTGTTGATAAGGTATGTGATGGCACGTTGAGCAAAAGTACTGTCATCTGTTGGAATGGAATTTATAAGTTAAGATTTTATTGACTTCCTTTCATTTAATTTACCATGTTTATTAGAGAGTTTCGATCCTCATGATTGACACTATCGATTGGTGCTATAAAAATACAGGATGTTATTTTTTTGGATTTTAGTCGGTTCGATTACCGGGCATGGCAAGGGAATTTTCAAAACACTATGAATGCAGTTTTGTTTCTTTTTAAAAATAAAGGAATGTTTCCTTTGGGTGAAATTAGCTATCTCCAGTATTTAAAGTACTTTCCCTCCAGGTAAGGTTAAAATCTTCCACCCTGTATATAGAGTGTACAGTACATACTAAAAAAAGTATTCTAACAGTCGTGTTGCATGTGTTCATTGTATGCAATAAGTTGTGGTTAGATGTAAAAAATAGTGACTTGAATTTATACATATCATTATAACAATCTATCTATATAAATAAAAATGAAATGCAATTCTGTAAGTCTCGCTTAAACTCGAGAACGGCTAAACCGATTTGGCTAATTTTAGTCTTGAATTATTTGTGGATGTCCTGGGAAGGGATAAACGGTGAGAAAATATGGAAAAATGATCTGAATTCCACGCAGGTGGAAAAAAATATGGCGGTACAAAGTTCGCCTGGTCAGCTAGTATATTTATGGAAGAGAGTACCTAAAGATAAATAAAGAAAGAAAATTGATTGAAAATCTTCTAGAAACACAGTACCTATCAAACTTACCTATGGTACTATCGATTGCCTTAGTAGTATAACGACTGCAAGTGATCAAGTGAAAATTAGGCTAAGACCGGATTTTCCATAACCCATACTTGCGAAATGTTAAAAATAAATTATTATTTAGTTAGTAGGTACAATGGCTTTGCAATAGTACGCCTGAGAGATTTTATTTCCGGGATTACCCTAATTCTGAATAACGGTCCCTTCTAAAAATGGAACAAATTATTCAAATCTCTGAGACATCATAAAACGCGTCGCTGACCACTGGTAGTATTACCACGTTGGATAACGATTCTCATTCTTTTGCCTAACCTTTTGGACAATGGACGTTTTGCATTATTTTGCAAGCTTTGTGCATTCAAATTAGGAACCTGACGCTATACTCCAAACGTGCCTAAATATCTTAATGCAACCTCTTTGTGACACTGGCATAGTTCCCAAAATGCTATTTTGCAGGAAAACTGTTGAACGTTTTAATATACATAGATAAAAACGAAACGCCGAATTGTATATAGGTGTAGTGTAGTTATATTATGCGCACCAAACTAGAATACTCTTTTTTACCTTTCTTTCGGTTTATGATTTACAAATGGGTACCGTCTGCTATCAAACTTATTTTGATCTTTTAGACAGTAGTCGGTTTTTTAAATTTTTTACTAATCATTTTTTTTTTATTTGTTCGTTATTGGAACATTAACAAAAACATTTTTAACTTTTGTATAGTAGCAGCGTCGCGGAAGATGCAATTATTGTTATCAAAATTACCGTAAGTTTGATTCATTTCATATAGCAGCAACGACATACTGATCTAATCCTGTCATACCCATTGTTTATTTTTTATTTTTTATTTTTTTTATACCACTTAGGTGGCAGACAAGCACACGGCCCACCTGATGGAAAGTGGTTACCGTGGCCTATGGACGTATGCAACACCAGGGCCAGGGGCGTCACACTCGTGCTGCCGACCCTGAAAAATTTGGAAAACAAACTTGTAACTTACGACTCAATTGACAACAGAATAGATATCTTAAAACCAATTATAAGTTTTTGTATGTGCATATTTAGTAGGTACTTGCCTGTATAGAAGGTGTGATATTCATTAATTTAGTTATTAATGCAGTTAGAGAACTGATTCAAACCACTTCCAAGAGTTATAGCGACTATAGAAATTGTTATCCTACTAGGTTCCATAACACTAGCTGGAATTCAATCATGCCATGCTGGAATAATACTATCAAGGATGGTGTGTCGTAATTACTGCCCTGACGTTGCACGCGTAACATGTTATGTTCAACGGCTTCTTGCGTTGAACACCTTCGTACAAAACTTATAGTTAGTGTTTAGCAAGCAATTCTGTAAAAAGAATAAAATTTAAGTGAGTTTAACTTCAAGTTTCCAATTTAAATCACATATGTTAGGCATATAAATTATTCACGCATAAAATAATAAATCATAAAGTACGTAACGTCGGGTTGCAAATGAGAAAACCGTAATTATAGCTCATTTACTTTTGCTTGCACTTTGAAATATAAATCCCTTTGTGCAGATTCAAATCAGGAAGGGCTCTGTAATTGTAGCATATTTGACACGCTCTCTTATTTATTTGAAATAATTTGAAATTTTGCTTCTTCCTTCCTTAAGTAGACAGTGAATGTTAATGGGCAGAGTGGCTCCAAGGATTGAAAAAGAATGGAGATTTAACTAAATAAAGACTACCTACAGATTGTAAAAATATCTTGTTTACCTTACAAAATAAAACTGTAGACTCTATAGATACATTAATTTTGTCATTTCAATAATAATAACTTAGGACACTGGACCAAATCATTTTCTCGTATTGCAACCTTGGTAATAAAAATGGCATAGCCTCCGTGGACATATGGAGCAGCCTGTCATCCTAGCAGATTCAGCCCAAGAATGCAGTGTAATACGGGCCTCCCCATCATCGGGACTAGAAATGTGGGGCCCACGGTAAAAATCGGCCCATATCCGAAGAGGGCCAGCTGAAAATAGATGGCCCTGGGGAAATGATCATGTCAATTTTAGTTGGATATAATTATTTGCAATCATCTTACTCAATTCTGTACCGCTTGACCACAGAATGTCCTTGATATCACCAAAAAATAATGTGCAGAAAAAACATTTTCTTTTTTTCTTCTTTCTTTCCATACAAAGAGCGAGCGTATAACATACTACCTAACATACTCATAATTTGTGCAAGCAACCCCAAAAAAAAAACTATTTTCGAAAGATGTACAGAAAGGAATGAGGTGAAATTAATATAATTATAAAAATCTTGTAAACTCGTTGGCAAACAACTTTACTATTTTTTTTTTTTTTTTTGGGTGTGTTTGCATAATTTTATTTATAAGAAGTGTGTACGACTAAATTGCAAAACTGGAAACTGGTAACTGGCCATAAAAAATACAAGACGAAGTGACACTCAATGACATTGGCTCTAAGTGAAATCAAAATCGTAACTGCTGTCAGATGGGATTATTCGTGTCAATATCAATAATACAAAAATAAAGGACAGACAATAGACAAGAGGCACCTTACTGAGGAATGGAATGGCAGACGTATGTCATTTGCACCCGTCCTGTGACGCTCAGATACGTTCGGTTGTAAATCTTTATCAGTTAATTTTGGACTTTAAGCCATTACAAATAAAGTCTAAAATTTAAAATTTTTCGTAGTTTCAGTGGGATGACATTGGTTTTGCTATGACACAAAATTAACAAAATCGGGGACCAGCAAAGCTTATAAGTTTGTTCATTTGTTTGATTGACCGTGTTAACCTCAGGAACTACTGGTTTGAATTGAACAAATCTTTTTGTGTTGAATAGTCCGTTTATCGACAAAGGTTTACGGTTATATATCATCACGCTACTGCTCAAGGGAGCAGAGCAGTGATCATAAAAATGTCAACAAATTCGGCAGATTTCCATACATTATTAATTTGAAGACGGACTTAAAATATTACGAGCTCAAAGGAGGATACGGGGTTTCCTAATATGCCACAGGCAAATGTTGGGCGGCTTGGCTAGTAATTTATATCATTGCCTCAAAAATATTAACTGCAGACGTTTTCTTATTCAGTAAATAAGTATAAAGTTTAATTTATCACCGTCTCATAATTGATTTGTTTTCTTCGATAACCACATTTTCCTGAATGGTCGCAGTTGCAAGGCGTCCTTCACGACTTTCCTCATTTAGTGAAATACGGTCTTCTACTAACTTCAGCAAACCACCGTTTCACGCTATTGAGGTGAAGTGCTTCCTACTCAAAAGCATTTTACTGTCTAGCGTCACAGTCTTGAAGAGAAATTCTACCTTTAAAATCATAAAAATCATCCTCAGAAATATTTTCGCGTTACCGCGGTACGTAGTTTCAATAAATAATCTTAAAGATAGATTTTATCTTTAAGAACATGATATAATGTCATACAAAAAATTACAGAATGCCAGAAAATGTCGATATATTATAATTGTCAACTGACAACAGTGTAAATAAAAACCATAAAATTATAACTGAAAGTTTAAAAATGTGAAACTTTCTGTGGCGCTATCAGCTAACTGTTATAAAATATACATACATACATACATACATAAAAACATACATCAACAAAAACAAAACATAATCACGCCTTTATCCCCGGAGGGTTAGGCAGAGGTGAATCAACACCCACATTTCATTCAAAATATAACGTTATAAAATATAATAAATATAAATATAATAAAATAACATAAAATATCATAGTAACCCACCTGATGCTAAGATAAAAAGATGCAAGTATAGTTCTACAATAATACTTTGTTGAAAATTATAATCAGTAAAATTCATTCATTGACCTTTTATTCTTTGACATTTTCCGAAAGACGCCTATATACGAGTATCATCGATACTTACTGTATTTTATAAAAAGATTTTGCTATGAAAAATTATGACTCGGATCAAAAATGCTATAAAATATAGGTAATCAAACTATCATGGTCATTCACATTAGGTGCTATAAGAGTTAATGGGATATTTACCACGTATTATTTGGAGTTTACAAGAATGTGGAACGTTTCACGATTTTGCGTTTCATCCTTGCACAGAGGCCATGTTAATCTCAAACAGTGAAATGTTTCACATTTTTGGAAAATCCAAACAATACATAGTGAATTTCCTTGCTATTACTTATATATACTTATATATATACTATAAAATTTAATCAAAGCAATACATTATATTTACATTATTTATACATTATCTTTTCTTCCTTTCTTTCTTTCTTTATTGTTATAACGTATTCTAAATAGACGGGAGTATTGTTTGTTTTTTACCTATATATAATCATATAATTTAATTTTGTGTCATCCAATAGATTTATTTCACTTCACATCCTTTACAATTTATTATATTTAACATAATATCTTCAATGTTTACAATGAATCTATGGAAAGCTATCTGCAAGCGCAGCAATATACAGAAACCAGATTGCTTAGTTTATTTTTCTAAAAATATAGTGTCTGAATCCCAGGTGTATTTATGGGCACTAATATATTCTAAGAAAATCATAAATCATTTCCAAAACAAATTTAATTTAATCCAATAATCATTTACTTACCTCCTTTTATGATAATAATTAGGCATGATTTGGAGGCCGAACACAGACCGCCGCAGCAGACGCATGCAGCATAATTATTAATTCATTACGGCTTCTCAATGTTCACCTTTATCCGTATTAAAGCTTAACAAGTAATGTAGGTATGCGAAGAGACGACACATAATAATCCGACCGCACATACTTTCCAGGGGGGCTGTGTGCTTTTTTATTTATACCACTTAGGTGGCAGACAAGCACACGGCCCACCTGATAGAAAGTGGTTACCGTGGCCTATGGACGTATGCAACACCAGGGGCGTCACACTCGTGCTGCCGACCCTGAAGAAACCTTCTAATGCCCTTCTTGAAGAACCCCATATTGTAGTCGCTGGGAAAATCATCGCGGGGAGTTCATTCCACAGCTTGAGTGTGCGAGGGATGAAGTTCCTTTCATACCGCACAGTGCGCACCATTTCCGGTCGCAATGTGTGAGGATGAATTCCCCGCCTATGGCGAGAAGTGCGATTATAGAATGTAGCTGTGGGCATCATGTCAAACAATTCATCTGAGCACAAACTATTGTGTATAGGCGGTAAAACACACACAGTGAAGCAAAGTCTCTCCTGAGACTGAGAGGTTCCACATTGCCTGTGAGTATGGGATTGCCGACGAGCCTCAACGCCCGTCTTTGTACCGAGTCGAAAGGGTCAAGCTGGCACGCAGGAGCTCAAGCAAAAAGGTGACAGCAGTACTCTATGTAGGGCCGAACCTGTGCGTTATAAAGTCTTGTCTATCCCTTAAGTGGTATACAAAAATAAAATCGGCCAAGTGCGAGTCGGACTCGCCCATGAAGGGTTCCGTAGTAGCAAAGGCGAAAATTGCGGTTTATGACGTATTAAAAAAAACTACTGACTGGATCTCGTTCGAACCAATTTTTAGTGGTAGTTTTCATGGCAATTTACATCATATTTTTTTTTTAGATTTATCATTCTCTTAGTTTAGAAGTTAGAGGAGGGGGGGGGGGGGGGGACATGACACATTTTTCCAATTTGGAAGTGTCTCTCGCGCAAACTATTCAGTTTAGAAAAAAAATATGTTAGAAACCTCAATAGCATTTTTAAAGACCTATCTATAGATACCTCACACGTATGGGTTTGATGAACAAAAAAAAATTTGAGTTTCAGTTCTAAGTATGGGGACCCCCAAAATTTAAAGCTTTTTTTTATTTTTGTTTGAAATTCTTAATGCGGTTCACAGAATACATCTTCTTACCAAGTTTCAACAGCATAGGCCTTATAGTTTCGGAGAAAAGTGGCTGTGACATACGGACGGACAGACAGACAGACAGACAGACGGACAGACATGACGAATCTATAAGGGTGCCGTTTTTTGCCATTTGGCTACGGAACCCTAATTATAAATAGTTTTACACAGAATCGCACAATTTCAATATTTATGTTTCTCAATTTTTTCTGTGGACCTGCTACTATTTTTAGATCATCGATATCTTTGAAATTAGTAGGTAATAGGGTTCCATTTTTATCCTCTGGGAACGGAACAATAAAAAGTATATTCTACGCCTTATCTACTAGCTATTTATAAATAATAAGACGGTTTTATATCACTGAATAATATAATGAGGTATCTCGTATCTATTGTGGTGAGTTTTAGTGCCTTTTGGTGTATTTGCCATACATATTTATTATTGGAATCAAATAACTATATCTCTCTAAGGACTGGACCTATTAGTATAATTTCGTGTCCACTGGGTTTTATTTTTGTCTTAGATACCTTGCCTGTCCTTCTTATGTTGCCTGCTAATTTAGGAAGGCAGTGATATAATTACTGTCCGTTTACAAGCCGAGTTTCACTTCGTGTGATAGCGAAGGAAAACCTGGTATTAGCCTTACTTTTAGACTGTATCGCTGTTGGTTTTCGGTAGCTTAGTGGTTAAGGAGTCGGCCATTACACTAGGTACCGACGTGAACCCACTCCTAGCACAAGCAATTTAGCTTAGTTGGAGGGGTTAAAGGGAATATTAGTTATTTCGATTGTTAATATTCTTAAAACAAAAAAACTAAAAAAAACTGAATAAATCCATATCCATATTATAAATGCGAAAGTAACTCTTTCCGTCTGTCTGTCTGTTACCCTTTCACACCTAAACCACTGAACCGATTTTAATTAAATTTGGTTCATCAGATTAGACCTTGAGAAAGGACATAGGCTATGTTTTTGGTCTCGATAACCGATATCCACTAGTAAATTATATTTATAACTCATATTAACTTTCGCTGGGATTTCCCGAGTGTTTTAACCTTTACCCGGTGTTTTGTGGGTCATTGTTATAGACTGTACAGAGTGTACAGGGGTCTCAGCAGTGGGAATGTGGGTGGGAAAAATATCAAGATAAAAATATCAAGATTTTCGTTCAAAAGTTTCGTGCTAAAAGACCCCAGATTCAAGGTGAAAGCTTTAAATTTAACGTGAAATAACACAGATGATCCAATAAATAAAAACACACAATTTGTACTGAATATTGGTTATAACATTTATTTAGCACGATCCCAAAATGCCAGTCAGGTTGAAGGGGCAGGTCTATAAGACGATCATTAGGCCTGTCCTCTTACATGGTTGTGAGGCGTGGCCGCTGCTGGAGTGACACAAGCAAGCTGCGTGTCACGGAGATGAAAATGCTGCGGTGGATGTGTGGGCCACGAGTAAAGATCGCATGAGGAACTTCCGCATCCGTGGCAGCCTTCATGTCCGAGACATCGCGGATAAAATGCAAGAGAGCCGCCTTCACTGGTGCGGTCACGTCTTGCGGCAACCGCCAGGCTACGTGGGTAACAAATGCCTGGCAATGGCGCCCCCGCCGGGTCCAAGTGAAAGGGGTAGGCCCAAGATGTCCTGGCTTGACGTCGTGGAGGGTGACATGCGTGCATTGCGTTAGTATATATTATTATACTGCAACTTCTATAATAGGATAGCAAAAGATAGTTCCTATACTATACTATCCTTTTGTAAAAGTTGCAGCAATATAAAAATTCTATAGAGACAGCACGTCCTGTTACCGGCAATATTTTATTTAATAACAAATAAACTCTAAGTTATTTATATTGTTTTCTCGATATGCAACTTCATATTTGTAGAACTAGTACAGCTAGGAGTATCTATTTTTATTTTCACGATATCCATACGAATCGAGAGCAAATAATACCGGGAGTAACATTTGACTCGACATGATTAGGAATGCAAACGATACAATCGATGTTTGTACCAAAAAATATCTACGTTTGGCATCGACTTTACTGAAAAATATACGCAAGTGCGCATACCTTTGTAGCTGTATTTGCACATATTTAGATGAAAGTGTCCTGTTAGTTCATTTTTAATTATCATGAACTTAGAAATGGAAATTAAATTATGTATTGCGTAATATCTTATTAACTTATATATTTATGAAAGTGTGAATTGGTAAACTGTTACAGAAGGTGGGGAAATGGGGAATATTGGGGGAGTCCCAATATGATAGATGGAAAAAAGTAAATGAGATAATATACTGAATGAGCAAGGCGGAAGGTCACATTAAGATTGAGAGCAGTGCAATAGGCAAATTGATTGATTGAATGAAAAGTGTTGAAAGATTTGTTAGACTAGTGAATGAAGTTCTTATTAAAATAAAGATAATTATAATATTTTCAAGTAACAGTAAATGTCGAATAGTGAAACAGTTGCTTATATTGGGATTGTGTATAAATATGAATATCTAATTCAAGGCCGGTAAGTAACAAAAACTTCGTTACCGATATTATACACTGTGCGTTATGGTTGTGTCTGTTGATTATCCATGGGTTAATTTTTTTTTTAAATGTTTTTTTTTTACTCATAATAATATACTCACGCCTGTAAATCCCCGAAGGGGTAGGCAGAGGTGTATTAATACCCAAATTTAGGGGTGAGCCTGTTGCCGTCTAGCGGGCACTTTGTCATGGGCTGAATGTTTACTGTCGAATAGAGAACAGCCCTATCCCTAGAATTAATAGTAAATTGATAATAATCTGTTTAAAGTGTAGCACTCGGGCATATTGTAATACTATGTTGAATCACACTTACTCTCTTTTATAAATCCTATCAATTTATAAACGCGAAACTTTGTAGGTATGTGAAGATGTATGTGAGGATGTTTATTACTTTTTTAGGTAAAAACTGCTGAATGGATTGTAATGAAACCTTACAATAATATAGTTTATACATCAGAATAACACACATATATAATTAAAAAAAAAATTTAAGAAGCGTCGGTAGCTTAGTGGTTAAGGAGTCGGCCTTACGATCGAGAGGTCCCGGGTTCGAATCCTGGCCATTACACTACCGACGTGAACCCACTCCTAGCACAAGCAATTTAGCTTAGTTGGAGGGGTTAACGGGAACATTAGTAATTTAGGTTGCTAATATTCTTTAAAAAAAAAAAAAAAAGAAAAAAAAAATGACCCAAGAAATATTTGCACTGAGCGGGAATCGAAACCGCGCCCCCTGCGTAGCAGTCGAAGGCCACAAAGGCCTCCAACTTCAAGAAAGAGGTCAATCGCCGAATCCAACTCGGCTGGGCAGCGTTCGGAAAATTGCGCAATGTCTTCTCGTCCGACATACCTCAGTGTCTCAAGTCGAAGGTTTTCGACCAGTGTGTGTTACCAGTGATGACTTATGGCACTGAAACGTGGTCCCTCACTATGGGCCTTATGAGTAAGCTCAAAGTAGCCCAACGAGCTATGGAGAGGGCTATGCTCGGAGTCTCTCTGCGAGATCGAATCAGAAACGAGGAGATCCGTAGAAGAACCAAGGTTACCGACATAGCCCAGAGGATTAGCAAGTTGAAATGGCAGTGGGCAGGGCACATAGCACGGAGGACTGATGACCGATGGGGTCGAAAAGTCCTCGAGTGGAGGCCACGTATCGGCAAGCGCAGCGTAGGACATCCACCCACAAGGTGGACAGACGACCTCATTAAGGCCGCGGGAACGCGCTGGATGCGAGCCGCTTCCAACCGGTCCTATTGGAGATCTATAGGGGAGGCCTATGTCCAGCAGTGGACTTCCTATGGCTGAAATGATGATGATGATGATGACAGATTTAATGGTTTCGATATTACTGATAATGCAAGAAATAAAAATATCGTTCTTGAATTTACAAGTTTGAAATAACACCGGGGTAACAGTGCTTCATTTGTATAATGTAAAATATTTCGTAGAACTAAAAATAAATATAAACAGCAGTACCTGAGTACTGTTCCTATAACAAAAAGTCATTCGAGTTCATCTTACGAACAAGGTCGTTGTTAGTTAATGGTAGTTTTTACGTATTAATAATATTATTATTATCCACGAATATAGTAACTATATTTCCGCGATGCAAAGGATAATAAAAGTAATACACGTATACATATTTTACTATATGTATACATAATCATTATATTTGCGTTGAGCGTTTCCACATTATACAATCCGATATGGGTGTCGGACGACGGTAGCCAACAGCCGATAGCCGACAACACGGTGGTGTCGGTTCCGGTACCCGATAATGTGAAACAGAAACCGATAGTGTGACAGATAACTTCCTCCGATATTTAATCGGATATCGGATAACGTGAATACGCTTTTATAGCGAAATGGCCCAATTATTAGAGACAATGCAAATTTTGATTCGATTAAAATTCGATAAAGTAAAATACTCAGATGAGGCTTGAACTCACGACCAGTGTCTTACATAAAAATGCAATATTGACCTGAAAACTATGACGTTAATGAAAAAAATATTGATTGTAACAAAAAACCAATATTAATAATTATTACACAATAGTATATTACATTTCTCTCTCTCTCTCTAAACAGCAGCGCAGCGCTCTTGTCGGTGGAGTAATCGCCACTCTTCTCTCTCCTCCGCCAAACCCTTGACCTCCTGGTATGACGCAACCTGTATCTTTTCCTTTATCTGTGCCATAAACGTTCCTCTTGGTCTACCTCTTTACATTTATCGATCATTAATATTCACTAGCTTTTGCCCGCAGCTCCGCCCGCGTGGACGTCGGTAATCACGACCAAACATAGCCTATGTGCTTTCCAAAGGTCACATCTACCCTTATATCAAATTTCATTAAAATCGGTTCAGTGGTTTAAGTGTGAAAGTGTAACAGACAAACAGAGTTACTTTCGCATTTTTTTTACTAACATAGCTTTTCTTATACAAAACCATGTAATAATTTTCCCTGTAACTATGTATGTTATTAAATTAATTTGAATTTGAATTTATAATATAATGATAGTATGGATTTTACGAGTAATATATTTGTTTGGAATACATTGAAAATGTCAGCGAAACCGGTCAGGTTTAACATTAAATATTGTGGAACAGTTACAAGTGGATTAATTCAATATACTCGTAGTAGGTACTCAATAGATAGCAAGTTACACCAAGTGCCACTAGTTAACAAAATAAATAGACTGTGTTATTATACTATTACGACACCTACCAACCTAGTACCTTACATAAGTTTAAATAAAGAAAAATAGACAGAAGAGTTCTGAAACTATATATTAAGTAATCCGATTGATGGTATTATCTTGAAGGTTTCCAACTTTCAACAACACGGTATTACGAAAGTTTGGTTTACTTGACGAAATGTGTGTATACACTCTATAAAAGTTTCTCAATGGAATAAGAAACAACCAAAATTACTTTTCTATATCCCTTTACAAAATAATAGACTTTGGCATGTTGTTTTAAAGTTACTTTAGTTGTATTTTATGTGTTATGATGCTTTATTTCTGAAGAGAATAGAGAACGAGTTATGATGACAAATAATACGAGATTTTTATTATTCGAGTACAAATAGTTTGATCTTCTTTATCAGCATAAATTGGAGTATTGTCATAAAATGCTTCTCTGTAAGGGGCTGTGTCGCGTCGTGCATGTGTGCGAATGCGGGTGCATCTAATAATACCAAGCTAATAAGCTGATTATTACACATAATTTAATACTTCGTGCAGATTACTATCTGCACAAAATCCGAGCTGATAGTAATTTGCACAAAATCGTGCTAAAAATCCATACTCACAGGAGGCAGCGGAGGCAATGGTATATTTAACTTTTGCATACTCCAGTTAATCTAGATGGCAAATGGTAGTTCTTCCAAAAAGCGAACAGCAAATAATGGTAATACTTTTTTAAAATACCAAATAGCTTTGCTTTCTGAATACCCATGATGTTGTTTATTATTCTATTTTCCTCACCTTCTGCTTTGTAATCAGTGTTTTTGATTTGATCACTCTTAAAAGTTGATGCAAATAATATGTTCACCAAGGTTACCTCATCGGCTATCGATTTTTTTTTTTTTTAGAGTAAGCTAAAAGCTTATCTATATTAATGTTACATGGTACATACTTAGCCGAAATCGTCATTTTATTAATTACGTACGGACAGATAACGCGTACGTAGCTTATAAACGCGCACGCCATATTAATATCAAATAGATAGTTATATAGTTTGCTGTAAAAGATATATAGGTATATATTATTACTAGCTGACCCGGCCATATTTTCGGCTCAGGTGGTATTCAAATCCCGTTCGCGCTTGATCCCGTTCCCGCTGCACCTTCCATTTAATTTTAGGGGTTTGATAGATAAATAGAAGCCGATTCTCAGAGTTACTGAATATGCATAAAAAAATTCATAAGAATCGGTCGAGCCGTTCCGGAGGAGTATGGGAAAGAACATTGTGATACAAGAACTTTATATATTAGATTTCAAAGTAAAAATACTGTTTGTGAAAATTTCCCGCTAATGTACTTTGCTACCATTACACTCGAGCTAAAGCCCCAGTTTGGAAGCCTTGAAAAAAAAAAAAACAGAGTGAGCGATGTCAGTTATGTACCTAATTGATGTGCCAAGAACCTTTCGTCTAACTTTTGATGTTTCAGTTTTAGTACTAACGAGAAGCTAAAATACTTGGAAATTCTTTCAAATTGTTATAATCGAAATTATATGACCAGAAAAGGAAAACGTCTATTAAACGTATTCCAGTATTAACTGTGGTATTAATGTAGTTACACGTCAATGGTTAAAGGTTAAAAACATTAAGTATTCATTGTCTTCGTAATTATCTACTTACGATGTTATATTTATTTACATGACTAACTTGATAAAAAGAGGATTAGGTACATTACTTAATAACGTTTAGACAAGAAACATTTTTAAGTAGGCAAATTCTCTAATCACTTGAGACCCATTTATCTACAGCCATTTTTATGGAACCAATCCCCCCCACAATCGCACTACTGCAACTTTGTTTTTTTTTTAAGGATATTAGCAACTGAAATTCCTAATATTGCCTATAACCCCTCCAGCTAAGCTAAAATTGCTTGTGTTAGGAGTTTTAATCGCCTGGATTCAAACCCGAGACCTCTCGATCGTAAGACCAACTCCTTAACCGACCGACGCTTCACGGATTACCAGGGTCAACACACTTAAAAACCACCAATTACAGACACTAGGGAAGCTCCAGGAAAAGTTTAACAGTCTTACAACCTCGAAATTAATCAGAAGTTGGTATAATATTACCTAAAGTGACTGTAAATTATATTCCTCGAATAGTTCAAAGCGTAGTTTGTTCACATTGTGTGAAATATTATAGAAAAAAAAATCGCTTAAGCGTTTAACGATTATGAGTTTATTGCGTGTTCGAAAAAACACTTTGCGAAACAAAAATTGGGTAGCAATTTGTCTGTCCTTTGATGTAGTATTTTTATTGTTATTGTTTAGGCTCAGGTGTTGACCTAGCAAGATACGAACGTGAACCAATTTCAAGAAAAATCTTTCAAATTAGTTGTATTCCATGTTACAGTCCTGTCAGGGGACTTGGCCGAAAAGGTATGTTGTTAGTGCGTGCTTCAGTATAAATATGACATTTTATTTCTAACGAGACGAAATAATGGAAGATTTATTATTTATTTGAAGCGTTTCACTTTATTTTTGTGCCTTTGTTGATTCAGTCAGGACAGCGCTAGACAGTTTAATCTCTCAGGAAATACCTCGGGACACGTATCTTGGTCCTAAATCGCAAGACAAACGAGGCACTGGCGCTCGCGGATTGTTTTTTTTTGTAATAACCTATGCTTGGTGAATTTGAACCTCAGTATCTCCCCGTGCTGTCCTCAAAAGACACCCAAGAAACGTGTACCGCGCATATAGAGCACATTTTAAGCACATTATGGGTCCAAGATATATTATATTATGTCCCTTGCAATACCTAGGTTCATTCAACATGCCAAGTTCCAATTCTGTGTGTTATGTGGCCAATATAGTTCTCAGCATAATGAAGTGACTGAGGGTTGGTCACATCTGTCAAAGGATGACTCAATCGAGGTCTGAGATAGACCGAATTCCGACGACGATGGAGATGTAGGTGCTAAGGCGCAATATTTAGATCGCAATAAAGCTAATAATAATTTAAGCTTTTACGCATATTTTTATATATTCATATAAAGTTTCTACACTACACTACCAAGACAAGCATAGGCATTTAGTAGTTCTTTAAACAATGCTGAGCGAGAAACTACAGTTTCTAAAGCGCTACTAATACTTAAACCTTGTTTCGCTTACTTAAAATCTACCAAGCAAAGTCGCGGGTACAACTAGTATTAACATAAAATTAATTTTCGCTGCGTTGCTGTTAGACGTAGCTACTAAAATTTTGTTTTAAAACGTAATTTATTACCCTTCCTGCTCTATTATGGTCCGGCTTAAGACATGATAAATGAAGTAAAAATGTTGAAATTCTTTTTTAAAAGCTTATTTTAACCTCCTAGGTTGGTACGTGTATACTAATTGCCTGAATTAAAGCGAGAAAGCAAGCCATATTTTTAGTACCTATGCTATGTGTTTTACCCTTATCTTTAGTGCCATTTCACAAACTGAAAATGTTATAACAATAAATCATGATGGTTGAATTGATAAATTTATGTTGAAAATTTATATCATGTATGGAAAAGTAAATAGATGTATGTATGGATACGTAAATAAATAAATATTCAGTATCCATTTTATATTCAGTATCAAAGGGTTATATGTAGGTATGTTACTGACTTTTCTTCATTAGTTTACCGGGCCTTAGAAAAAAAGAATATAGTACAACATATATATGTACATATTACTATTATTAGGTATGTTATTTTACTTAGTATATACCTACTCATAAAAACGTATTTACAGTAATAATTATTCAATAATATTGCGTAAACTATGACTACTGAGTATGATAATATATAAGGTTTATTTTAATCATTTTGCGTTAATAAAATATTTATCAATTAAATTCAAGAAGCGGCATAGATTCAATATAATTGAGCAGAGTTTCTGTGTAATTTGTAAATCATTTGCATGCCATAATGGTAGGATGGAGCATGAAATGAATAAATATTGCGAAGGATACCAAGAAACCGAAAATCACCCCAAAAATCATCAATTCGAATACGTTTTCAGGCACTTGACAGGTAACTGTGAAATCCATCAATCACTGTTGAAGATGTATATAAGGCTACAGTTTGAACCCATTTCCTTTTCGAGAGAAATACACTACTAGTGGATAGTTAAGGATGTTGCAAATGATTGAGGGAGGCTGCAGGTAGAGTTAGCTTCAGCTAGCCTTCATAATAATAAGTAAATATTGTACAACATTTACACAGCGCTATACCCCAAGTAAGCATACCTTAACTAGCTTCTGTTATGGGATCTACAATGCGGATAAGCATACTTAGATACATGTTTTTTTTTAAATACATGAATAGTATACATAGCAACACCCAGACCAAAGCAAATTGACATATTCATGCATACAAATATTTGTACTGAGCGGGAATTGAACCCGCGCCTCCTGCGTAGCAGTCGAATACTCTACCGCTAAGCCACAGAGACCGTCCTCGTCGTTCATGAATTATGGTTTTGGTTGATACAGTCATTGCTGACAACATTAATTCTTTTACAACACACCTGCTCATAACAGTGATATTATTTTACCGCAATTAAGCACGGAATGACACCTATTATAAAACTGTGACTTTTTCATTACTATTATTCACAAAAGTGAGTTATAGATTCTTTTTTAAATTTTATAGGAAGTGTCTATAATTGTCTATGTTCTTAAAAAAGTTTTGATACAAAAAATAACGTGTTTAATAGTACGAATAAATTGATACGCCTATTGTATGGTCATTTGATGCATTTTCGTATTTAAATAAATAATTTCAACTTGTAATACTTGTGTAATAAACAAAATTTTCGCTCAAATTTAACTTTTTTTTTTTCTCTAAGTACAGAAAAAAAAAACAGAGTAAAAAAAAGTTAAGTTCAAACCTCATTTTTTTTAAATATGGTCGACCGCCATTGTTAAATGCGCGCGCATAGGAAAACGAATTAATTTGTAGTATTGTTTGTTTAGTATTTGTAGTATTATTTTATTCGCAAGTGTGTTGTAAAACGTCGTATGGCACGTGTGAGCATGATGATTACCGTCCTCGGCTGTCTTAAGACCCTCGCCTGCCGGCTCGGGTCTCAATGGCGCCTCGGCGTTAATCACCAATGTTGCTCACTTGTACCATAATGTACTATTATATTGTTTTATTATGTGCGTGATCATAAATGCTCAAACAATTAAAAACTTATCAAATTACTAATGACTTTATAGTGTGGTGAAAAATAAAAAGTTACATAGGTACAATAACATTCACAATTGTTTTTAATGTCAGAAACGTCATAGAATATGAATCGAACATTTTCCTTTTTTTTCTTAGATTTGCAAGGTGTCACAAACAGGTTCAATAAATCAATACCAACATATTGCAATCAGTGAATTGATTACAATCAATAGTCGGGAGCTAAATGTTCTGAAAGACCGATTAATAAAGAAAAAAGAGAATCGGACTCGAACCCGCGATCTTTCCCTTACAGGGGGAATGCTCTGACCACTAAGCCACCGAGACCCGCACGAAGCCAATCCAAATTCCTTTATATATCTATTCGTCTTTTTTGGATTGGCTTCGTGCCTAATAATTCGATTATCAATATAATTTTCGCTTACTATTTTATGAACGGCACCCAACGGGCAATAAATCCCTACTATCCCTACTATAATATTATAAATGTGAAAGTAACTCTGTCTGTCTGTCTGTCTGTCTCTCTGTCTGTCTGTCTGTCTGTTTGTCTGTCTGTCTGTTACGCCTAAACCACTGAACCGATTTTGATGAAATTTGGTATAGGGGTAGATTAGACCTTGAGAAAGGACATAGGCTATGTTTGGTCGCGATAACCGACATCCACGCGGGCGGAGCCGCGGGCAAAAGCTAGTAATTTATAATACATTTGATCTATTTTAGATTGCAGATAAGAACTAGTTTCACCAGTGACCAACATTGTTAAAGGTAATCCTGAAATATACGGTACATTATATAGTTTTAACTTCTAAATTGAAAGCTTAAAAAAATTATAAATCATACGTTTTGTGTTTATGCTTGAAAACATAACATAACATAAACTCACGCCTATATTCCCCGAAGGGGTAGGCAGAGGTGCTAGCACCCACATTTCGCCGTTTATGTTTAGGTCCCAATGTAATAGGTGGCGAGCCTATTGCCATTAACCGGGCACTTATAAACCTGCGATAAATACACACATAACTTCGAAAAGCATCGAAAAGTCATTGGTGTGTGCCATGGTAATACCTGGGATCGAACCCGAGACCTCGTCTCAGCAGTCCATTACCCATACCATTAGGCTACCGCGCGCTTAAAAATCATTCTTAAAAACATTATTATGGATTGAATTTAAAAAAATCAATGGCATGGTGACACGTAAATGTACTATATCATCATAATTATTGCCTAGGGATGTCCATAGCTATCGAGGTATTGCCCGTGGTCCAACAGGCAGAGAAAAAATTAAGATCTACAATATTAATCAACTAAAATGAGGAGTTCAAAGAACTTGACATAATCTGATATATAAAACTAGTTGCAGCCCGTGGCACCGCCCTCGTGGATGTGGGTTATCGCAACGAAACATGGCCAATGTCCTTTCCCAAGGTCTAATCTATCTCTGTTCCAAATTTCATCAAAATCGGTACAGTGTTTTTAATACCACGAAGGTCGCAGATAAACACACGACCCGCCTGATGGAAAGTGGCCTATGGACGAGTGCAACAGCAGAAAATCCACAATCGCGCTGCCGACCCTATAAGAACAGAGAGATTCTGTGCCGTCAGCGCCGAAGATAGCAGTCTTCCCACTGACAGCACAAATCTGCTCCAGTGAGCTCTGGCTACTCTACTCACTGGATTTGGGCGTGAAAGTGTTGTTACACTTTCACGTCCAAATAGACAGACAGACAGAGTTGCTTTAGTATTTATAACATTAGTATGGATATGATAGCCGAGATACGTCAATAAGCTACTTCAAAAATTTCAAGAATTAGATCTACCTTCTCATATTTTGTCAGGTAATTTAGTGTTATTATCCTTTGTAATAATATGTCCCAGGCTTATTTAATGGAATTAAAGTTGGCTGGTTGAGCAAGCGACACCAAAATCCGGACTTTATTATGTGCCCAAAATAATACTTTGTCATGAATAGCCTGAAATTTTTATTCAATTTTATTCAGCTCTCTGTTGGATGAGTCAAATATTACATTCTCACAATGGCGTATTTTTAGTTGTCACTTTTTATTTTATTATTAAGCTTATTACTTATTCATATTCAGGTCGGTTCATGTTTCAATTTTAATACCCCATCTCTCCTTACGCCTATTATGTCATTGTTTTTTTCAATGTACCACAAATGGATCTTGTGTGTACTTCCTCTATTGAAAACTCCAAACTCGACTTTAAATACATTTTATCGACTGAACCAAATATTTTTTCCAACGACTGATTTTAGGCTTTCACTGAAAAATATCTAATGGAAAAAGCACTTCTCGCCTGAACTTGATATATAATCTCATGCATATTAGCCATATGCGTTCACTGTACCATTGGGCCCTACCGAGTAATTTTCCCGTAAAATATAACAACATCGTCATGTGATGTTTTACATTAGACATCTTTTTGATCTAAAAAGCTTTTAAGCAGCCTCATTCGTATGTAATGTACGATAAATAATATATAAAGAATAAGAAAATAACAGTCTGTCTCAGTACGAGAAAACAGGAATTCGATTAGACGCAACCTTTCAGAGAAAATACTTGACATTATTAAAAATTGTTACGCAATCATTATTACGCTTGATTTGTTAAACATGAATACAAATCAGGTACTGTACAAGTTAAAAATATAGCTATCTATGTCTTAACAGAAGGGCATATTTAGAAAAGAAAAGAAAATTGCAGGCGGTCAGGCACGTTTTTATGATCTGAATGTTTAATGTCGAAAAGAGAACCGCTCTGTTTCTTAGTCATCTATAGGACACTTAAAGGTTATATTTGGTCGCGACAACCGATACCCACGCGGGTAAAGCAGTGGAAAAAGCTAGTTTACATTTTTCTAACGTTACTTGAGCTATTAAAAAAAAACTATTGATATTGAAAAGCTACATCATCTTCGTAATCGATCAGTAATATCCTTTGCTTATTTTAAAAAGTATTAGTCAGGATCTTCCCAGCGAAGGAAAACAGGATGATGAGGATGGAGAATGAGCTGAACCATCTATGATCATCTCATCAAATATCCATCATCATAATATCTACTGATGTGGCAGTGCATCGCCTCTTTTCTGCTTTCGTGGTCTTAACTACAACCCATTGGCCATTGCATCTTCAGAAACGTTTTTTTTAGTATGGTACAAGAACAGAGAATATAATACAGTAATAGTATTTTAGACAGTCAAAGAGTGTCTTCAGATCATGACTAATACATTCTTTTGTATTTAGTAAATGTAAGAACAAATGTAACCTTGACCTTGACAAATTGCGTTGAATATCAGTTTGGTTGATTGTGTTGGATTTACTCAGTATGTTTGTCAAATGTTGCTCTGTATCGAACAGTGATTTCTTATGTGTGTAGACAGCATACATTGGAAATGAACATAATAAAGTACTGAAATTGCGAGTTTATGAGCACAGTGAATCATAGTTAGAATAATTTGAGGCATTTATTAATCATTCATTTGTTGACTTTATTTCTCCCCTGCACAAGTTACGCCTCTTTAAATTGGCGTGGATCTTTTTTTATATTTAAAGAACACGTCAATTTGACTTCACCTCGCCTGATGGTAAGCTGAAGGCAAAGTCCCAGAAACGTACCAAGTTACAATGGTGGCAATCAGCTTGACGGTCTCATCAGATGCTTTTTCACGCCCCGCTTATAGGACCCGGGACTGTAGGAAGAGGGAAACAACATTGCTATAAAAGCAATAAGTTCGAAAAGTCAGTGCGTCAAGGTGGTGCGGATTTGGACAGTACCCAATATTGGCGCCTTGCCACGAAGTGAAGGAGCCCTGGTTCTTTCATGATTGATTTGGTCGAAAGGCGTCGGCGTCGTAGTAATCACCAAGTGAGGTTATAACTGATAATATCTTCGGAGCTAGATACCTGAACATGAACAATGAACGCAAGGTCATCCAATTAGACGAAACGCTAAATGTGTATTATAATACATACAATAAAATTACAATTATGTTATTTGGACACGTCCTTTTTGATAAGATATGCTAAACGTGTGTATTATACCTATAAAATATGTTAATTTTCGCTAACATAATTGTATTGTCTATCATAAACTGCGACATGTCAAAAATTAGCATAGAAAGAGAATAAAATCGAGTAGTTATTTTAATCTTATTCTAAGTAGTATTCCATTAGGTGTATTCCATTAGTGGTCCGTGTGTGTAAAATAAAAATAGCTAACCAATAAACATGGGAGCTGCAAAAGTACTGGGGTCTAGTTAGTGGTGTCTTCTTCAAACGAATCTATCATATTATCTACTCTCAACTCAAATTCTCTGTTCCCTAGTGGAGTATCCAACGTGTTTGCAAAACATTGTTAAACAGCTCGAGTTATTTGTTTAGGAGAGTTGCGATTATGAATACTTTTGTTCTATCATTAGTAAGTATTTTGTATGCTGCAGATTAATATGCAATATCTATATGAAAACATACGGGTGCAGGCTGCTGATAGTAAAATTTCATGGTTACACACAGCATAGTGAGTTAATTAGGAAGAAGAAACATTTTTTTTATTTATTTATTTATTCAATGACAACAAACAGTCAATACTTAATTACTATTACTAACAGAATTACATGTTTACTTATAATTATCGACCTATAGTGTCAAAAGTTGAAAATAAATTAATTTACAATAAGAAGAAAAACAACATAATATGAGAGAGATTTGTACACTGACAGTTGTAGTATATAATATTATATTCAGTAAATATAAGGCACACGTGAATATAAATTAGTATATAAGGTTTAGTCTTCTTAGGATAAATACGTCTGTCTAATACTATACATCCACATAGCCTCTTGTATCTTACAAAGATGGGTCTTACCGCCACTACTACGGCGTGCCCTGCGCGTGGTTGCCCAAGTCGTCGCTCCCACTCAGTTACCATTGTGGCTTTGTGTGGAGCTGGGACTTCAAGTCCTAGATTTCTTCAGGAGCCACATAACCTCGTCTGCTACAGCAGCTGATATTACAAGGAAGAAAACTTTAAAAAATAACAATTTAATGACCGATCACCACACTGCCCTTTTCTCCTACATCACCTCAAAACAAGATTCCCGAGTCTCTCAAGTACGGACTATGGGTACCTCATTAAGGGCTTAATGCCAGTGCCAACACTTCCTACATTAATATTATATCCCGAAGATAATCTCTTTCGAGGGCTACGACCTGTAATCCTTCCTATTACTTTGACGACCCCATTACTGTAGAGCCACATAATTAGGTCAAGTAATAATTATGTTTGGAAATAGACCACAAAAACTGGTTGATACGTACTTTTACTAGAATCTTCTCGAAATGGGGCAGTAATACAATCTTAACCATAACATAAACTACCTATATATTGTTGTATTTTTATTTAATTATACACACTAGAAAATTCAAGATTGACACATTTCTCTTCAAAATTATGCAAACCTTACTTAATCTGTTTTTACTATATATTACAACAAATCTACTTAAAGGTATATTTACATCGAATTTAATACTTACAAGAGTTATTTTGTTACAGAATCTTCAGAAACTGGTTGATATCGTATCGAAACATGGACAACGCAAGCAACAGTACCAAATTATATGAAGACGATGGGCTATACCCAGTCGAACATATACTTAACAAGGAAATTAATCCTGCTGATAAGATATTGAATAGCTTAGCATGGCCTATAGAAAAATGTGTGGAATCGTTTATACGTAATGGAACACCGCAAGATAATATTACACAGATGGTATTCTTTTTCAATGGGACACCAATTACGTGTTTAGCCCACGCCCCAGTTTTGACTAAAAGCACCATAATTAGAGCAAGTGTGCTATCGGCAATGGCAGTATTATCATTTTTCGGTAATTTGGCGACGATCATAAGTATACAGAGAGGTAAAAGGGGTCGTGGGAGAGCGAGGCCTTCGTGGACTGCAATATACAGCTTGATATTTCAATTAAGTATAGCAGATTTACTCGTGACAGTTTTCTGCCTAGCTGGTGAAGCATCGTGGTCACTAACAGTACAATGGTACGCTGGCAATATTGGGTGTAAACTGTTCAAATATCTTCAAATGTTTGCTTTGTACTTGAGCACTTTTATTCTAGTACTAATTGGGGTAGACAGATGGTTGGCCGTAAAATATCCTATGCAAAGTATGGCTACAGCAACGAGAAGTGGAAGATTAGTAATTATTGCGTGGATGTTAAGCCTTTTACTAAGTGTGCCACAGGTGAGTAATAATCCCTTTTCAAAGAAGCGTTGTACTTCTTAGCAATTAATACAAGTTTTATGAAATCTTTGCGTAACTTTGTTAATCTGTTATTCAAAACTTAACATTGCGTTATGAAAATGTTAGGAAGTTAAAGCTAATTAACATCCCTTAAATCATAATATATTATACAATGATAACGTAGTAGCACAGTTTTTTATGGTTGATAGGCTTGCGTTTGACCATAATCACACCTGTTGGTAAGTGACGATGTGGTTGACGGTGGAGCACGCTTGCCTAGAATTAAGCTATTCACTCTTGTCTTAAAGACATCCAAGTTGTAGCTATCCGGAAACTGATTCGGGCAAGGCATTCCACTCCTTGGCAGTACATAGAATGTATCGCCAAATCGTATAGTACGCATTGATTACGAAATCAGTTCTTAACTAAGTTATTTCTATCGTAAATTTTTGAAAAATCACCTGTTATAGGGACTGTAGTAATATAGTTTTATAGTTTATATATATATATTATATATAGTATTATAGTTTTTTAGTACATTTAGTATTGTAGTTTCTTAAATTCAATCCAATCAGTAGTCTGGTAAACTACTTACTACTAAATTAGGAATAATCGAATTTATCTGCAGGAAACTCCACGTTGAAATCGTGTGAGTTCTATTGTTGTTTACAAGACGCCTCATTTGACAAAGGTGTTAAAAACCCGCATAACCCAGTTTGATTGGAATTAACTGGCGTTCCTATCATTTGTAAAATCTACTCTTACCATTGAAATATTGTTTGAAACAACGCTTACGCTTAGTACCCATATTTGTATGCATGAAAATGGGTAGAGTATTAGCATTGGTCTAGTTGCACCTCGGAGAGTACGTTAATGCGTCGGTCCCGGTTGCTATATGAATATCTATGGCAGTCGTTATATAGGGCAAATAGACCATACAGTAGGACTGATCACCCGTCCATTTATAGTAGTAATAGTATTCTTTTTTCAGGGTATAATATTTAGCGAGGCAAGAGGGCCGTTTGTTGAAGAATTTTACCAATGTGTTACACACGGATTCTACACAGAGCCTTGGCAGGAACCAACCTACACCTCCTTGACATTTTTGTTCATGTTTATTCTACCCCTCATCATTCTTGTGTCAACATACGTTTCAACAGTCAGGACTATTGCAAGTAAGTAAATAAATAATTTTATAACTATTTTTCTGTTCTGATGTATGTAGAATAAAATGTAAATATTGTATAAGTAATATATTTATAATTTTCAACTATAGAATTTCTAATAAGAAATTATTTATTGAAATTTAAAACTACTTTCAAAGAATTATAAAACACTAGCTGTCCCGGCGAACTTCGTACCGCCATATTTTTCCCGTTCCCGTTGCACCTATTTTCTCATCCTTTAAACCTTCCCTGGACACCCACGAATATTTTAAGACTAAAATTTGTCAAATCGGTTCAGCCGTTCCTGAGTTATAAAATAACGACGAAAAGTGGCATTGATTTTTGTATATTAGACTAGCTGTCCCGGCGATCTTCGTACCGCCATATTTTTCCCGTTCCCGTTGCACCTATTTTCTAATTCTTTAAATCTTCCCTGGACACCCACGAATATTTCAAGACTAAAATTAGCCAAATCGGTTCAGCCTTTCTTGAGTTATAAAATAACAACGATAAGTGGCATTGATTTTTATATATTAGACTAGCTGTCCCGGCGAACTTCATACCGCCATATTTTTCCCGTTCCCGCTTCACCTATTTTCTCATCCTTTAAACCTTTCCTGGACACCCACGAATATTTCAAGACTAAAATTAGCCAAATCGGTTCAGCCGTTCTTGAGTTATAATATAACAACGAAAAGTGGCATTGATTTTTATATATTAGAAGATTAGTAGATTCGGCAGATGTCATTCTGCTTAAAAAGTACACAGTAGACATTTAGCGAAAGGAACATGAACCTTGTGCAATAGGGACACCATCTTGGTTATGATTTCTTTATCAAAACATATCTACATATTTAAAGTAGGTAAGTACTTAACCAATCTTGACGAATACTCGAAGGACGAGTGCTCGAAGAATATATTCGGGTATAAGTTGTGCCAACAAATTAATTAGTGGGGTAGAATGGACATATTTTTTTAACATTCCACATTGTCCCAATAATAGGGACTCTCAGTGAAGTAAAATGAAAGGACTATTCACGACAGATATTTTTCATTTGCAGTCGACCGTACAACTTATAGGTTCGACTGCCATTTAAGACGAATATTTAGTATGAACCGGGCTTAATTGCATATGACTGCGGTGTCCCTGTGCAGTCCATAGGGCGCTTGGTTTCCTGTCCCTTATGTCCTACCTTCTGGACTTAATATGATCTAAATAAAGCCACTGGCAGCACAGTAGGTATGGTAGTATCACTATCTATTTTATTAAGAAACCATTGGAACTGTGAATCAAGGATCACCCGCCGTAAGCATATTAGTAAGCGGAGGAAATGAAACTAACTAGGATTTCCTTAGTAGCGGCGAGCGAACAGGAAAGAAGCCCAGCACTGAATCCCGTCGTTTTTCAGGCGGCGGGAGATGTGGTGTTCAGGTTTCGCTTTCTCGTCGCGGTCACTAATACGAGAAGAAGAATACTGACTACTATTTTCATTAGTCAGGGTGATTCTAAAATTTAAATATATAACTTTACTAGCTTTTGCCCGCGGCTCCGCCCGCGTGAATGTCGGTTATCGCGACCAAACATAGCCTATGTCCTTTCTCGAGGTCTAATCTACCCCTATACCAAATTTCATCAAAATCGGTTCAGTGGTTTAGGCGTAACAGACAGATAGACAGACAGACAGACAGACAGACAGACAGAGTTACTTTCGCATTTATAATATTAGTAGGGAAGTAGGGATTAGATGAAATATCACTATCAAATTCCTCTACATAATGAATACAAAATGTACTCGTATATTCATTAAAAAGATGCTTACGCTGAGGCCACGTGAGAAAATTGTGGACTGAAGCAATTAATGATTCAAGAAATGCGTCTATAAAACTTTTAAATGGCACTTAATTAAGTTAAAATAACGTTCGGAAAAGTTTGTAATCTCTTTAATAAGATGTTCCATGCAAAAACAGTGGTTCACCGAGTTTGTATAATAAGATCTTACTCAGATATATTTGATTCCCAGAAATACTGAGTTAAGGACGGAATAAATTGATTTGATTCGGTTATTTCCTTCTACGGAACAAGACAAGATTAGTTACACAAATATTGTTTCCTTCGAAAATTCATAAAACGGTAGTGAATACGATATTTTAACATTTTTGTAGGTGATGGGAAAAAATTACAGAAAATTGAGAACAGTTTTGCAAACCTGTAGAATATAAACAGCGTAACAAAACGATAGAACATTATAACCTTAAATTCAATATTAACACCCGGTATAATATTACCATCTGGACAAATAAAGAAATTGTCAAAGAATGAACACAGAACTGCTTTTAAAACAATGGAATTTAACAGGAATGATGACTGATTTGAACAAACACTGTTCTGTAATACATACTTTTAATTTCCGCATTCCATGATTCGTGTTAATGATAGTAAGGCGATCATGATATAGATATAGAATCTTTGATTTGTCTTATGTTTCACTGGCAGTGGTCACAGAATGACTGGCTCAGTGGTGCTCATTATTTCCTAAAAAGAAATAATCCGGAATAAAACATGGTAATATTTAATTTAAAATTACTTTGATGACTTCGTGATTCACTAACTAAGCGCAAATAAAGTGAAACAACACATGATTAAATTCCTATTTTACAACGTTCACTCACATTATTGTATGTACACACATGTTGTGAACAATTAAAAAGAATTATTATTATTTTTAAACCTGACTCATTTCTGTTTATTTGTATATTACATGTGTGTTTGTGACACATACACCAGACACATTCTAATGAGGTACAGCTGTTTTGTGTAGCCTTCTGCAGTGCTATACCTATTGTATGCTTTTGGTGCGCCGTGAATTCCACGATTCAAGATTTTAATATACTTTTATTATTATATAATACAGATTTATTTTGTTAATGTGATCAACGAGCTATCAATAAATAAATAAATAAATTTTATATTTCATATCACATAACTATATTAATAGCCCTTTCATGCAAACCAGCTGGTGCATGAAATCTTGCCGAACAAAGAATTATCAAAATACACATAGGCTAATGAATGAATTTACTGACTGAACTGACTTTTGTAAGTAAATTGGCGAAATATCTTTTCTTGACTATGCAGAACTGTTCTGTGAATTCACAAAAATTTTACTCAAGTTGCTACTCTTATTTATTCGACCATTTGGTGTAGTTGACGCACAGCCTCCCTTTGTAAAGGCTCTGGCAATATGCTTCCATCACTATTAGCAATAAGTTTTACTACAATGGAAGAGTCTATTGGTCAGCATTTCACTTACATCTTCAAATTGATCTTTTTTTCGAAACGTGTGTAACGGGCAATCTGCCCTTTAGCTGTCAGATTATGCTGCCAACGACATCGACGACGGTGCGTGCCTTTTTTCAACTTATCTTCGACGCTCACGGTCACATGTTAAAACTTACTATATTTATAACATTTAATCGTGCATTTTGTTAACTTTCAAAAAATCTTGTTGTAAAACATGGTAAAATTTAGTTTAGAATTACTTTGATATATTTGTCATCTGTAAAAGCTTTAATGAACGACACAAAAGAAATTAAATCGTTTTTATTTGTTTTTGTTGCCAGAAAGTGAGAAATTATTCCAGCCAGAAGTGAGAAGGCAAGAGAAGAAGTACTTTACACCAGACATGAACAGGCGTCGACTAATAAATAGAGCCAAAATGAAGTCCTTACGAATGTCGGTAGTTATTGTAGCTGCTTTTCTCATTTGGTGGACTCCTTATTATGTGATGATGATGATATTTATGTTTTGGAATCCAGATAATGAAGTAAGTATTATTTAGGTATAAGTTTATCATGTGTTTACCTTGAAAAAAAAAAAAAGAATTAGAAATAAATAAAATTTTAACTAAAAAGTTAAACCGACTTCAAGAAACAAAAAAGAGGCACTGAAAAGCGAAAAATAACTGAATTTACTGATCTGTTAGAAGTCGTATTCATTCATGGCTCTACTGGGGAACACGGATACTCCCTAGCAGAGCCACTTAGACCGCTTACTTAGGACTTTTTTATGAAAGCCATTGTGTGAATATTGAATATTTTGGTTACGTACGTGCTGTAAAGTATTATTAATACAGTACTAGTAACAGACGCTCCAACTTGGTCGGGCCTGACCATCCGACCGCAACCAAATCGGAATGTGTGTAGGGCGGTCGGCCCAACATAATTATTATTAATACTGGTCGGACGTGCTCGGATCGCCGACGCATCCGACAAGCCGTCATTGAATATCTCCGTCTCACCTAATTATTTCGTAATAGCATTATGTTTTGTTGCTATCTCGTCCACTCCACAGCAATTTGCTTTAAACAGAGGGAGATGGTGAATAAAGGATTAAATATCTCCGTCTCACCTAATTATTTCGTAATAGCATTACGTTTTGTTGCTATCTCGTCCACTCCACAGCAATTTGCTTTAAACAGAGGGAGATGGTGATTAAGGCAACGTCGGAACGTCTGTGTAGCAATGTTGGATTGGTTGCTCCGTCGGCGGTCGGATGGTCGGGCCCGACCAAGTTGGAGCGTCTGTTACTAGTATAAAGTTTTGATTTATAAATTTTAATAGAAACTGCCTAGGCATTTGTTTTTTGAGAACGAAACGACATTGATAATTGGCTGGTCCTTAATTGGCTTTAAAATCGCGTAACAAACATACAAAAAACATATCGATCGAACAATGTCTCAACACTTTTATAAAGCTGATTAAAACCGTTTCACTCTATATAATTTTTATCACGGAAATCTGCTTTGTTATGAAATTACTGTCTAATAAGATTTAAATATTCCACATAGTTAAAAGATATATTTTCCTCTAGTTGATTGAGTTAATCTATAATATAGATTTTGATTGCTTTTGTGAAGAATATTGCTATTTCTTTGTGTACTATTAATGTCCCTAATAATTATACGCTTGTAACAACCAAGATGTAACAACCAAGACTTACGTGCTACGATCTGCAGACATGGATAAGAAAAGAAAATGGGAAAGAATAACTTCCCGATTACGTCCACCCGAGTTGGCAAGTTAGGCGATTATAATTTAGATAACGAAGCCACGTTCAGTTGATTTCGATCAAATCTTTTTCTGAATACTGATAACTGAAAATATAGTTTGTTAATAAATTTAAATGCAATTAAAGAACAATGGCAGCCACCCATACATGATATTATTTGAGAATAAAATGATGTGTCTTTAAATAAAAAAATACTGTTTGATATAGCAAAATCACCTGTTCTAATACGTACTAGAATTTCATACATATAACATAACATAAACTCACGCCTATATTCCCCGAAGGGGTAGGCAGAGGTGCTAGCACTCACATTTCGCCGTTTATGTTTAGGTCCCAATGTAATAGGTGGCGAGCCTATTGCCATTAACCGGGCACTTATAAACCTGCGATAAATAGGTACACACATAACTTCGAAAAGCATCGAAAAGTCATTGGTGTGTGCCATGGTAATACCTGGGATCGAACCTGAGACCTCGTCTCAGCAGTCCATTACCCATACCACTAGACTACCGCGGTTGTTGAATTTCAAACTTCAAAAAAACGGTAAAGGTGATTAAAATCACTCCACGAGAAAACAACGAACGTAAACAAACGTCTATGTCTGTCTAGAGTTGTCAATGTTGCCATAGTAAAAAATATATTTTACTACTATGTTTTTGTTTGAAAAACATGCATTTAAAAACATATCAATAACTAACATACTTCATTGATTCAGTTCTTACAATTATGAAACTAAAAATATTACAATATAAGTGTCGTACTTCTGTAATATTACAATATTACAAAAGTACGACACTTTGCTGCATAGTTTTTCTACATTTTTAAGAATAGTTGCAAAATGGTAACATTGAATTGATAAGGAAATTAAATTAATCAATTGAGCTCATAATAATTTCCGTTCTTTTCCTCGGCTCTTATTAACATAAACGCAGATATTTACTAGAATGAATTTTCTATGAATGACATTTTAAGTCGCTCAAATTGTTGTCAAATAAAATTTCGCCATTGTTCTTTACTAATCCTGCATTAAGCTACATGCGAATACAATATCTTATTCTCTCACAGCTAAGTGAAGAACTTCAGAACGGAATCTTCTTTTTCGGAATGTCAAATAGTCTAGTCAATCCAGTAATTTATGGCGCCTTCCATCTGTGGCCCAAAAAGAGATCACACCGACGCAGTGACAGGTAAAATATTATTTATTTTATTTACAACTTGGCAAGCATAATTCCTAAAGATTTTGATTTCTGAAAAGTGCAAAATGTCGGGGAAAAATGAATGTTTATATTTATCATCTCATAGTAGGTACTTCTCTTAATACTTTATAGATTCGTAAAGCGGACCTCAGACTCCAAGGTGAAAGCTTCGGATGCAACTCGGATTAACTCTAGGATGAAGAAGGAGTAGTTTTTGCAATAGTTCTATTATTTCGATGCTCAGTGTATTAGTTTGACATTGACGTTTGGAAAAGAGTGGCGTAACTCTTTTCGCGCAACTTTTTAGTGAGTTTGAGTTCAACACATTGGTATCCGGTAATCCCAGGGGGTTTCTGCCAAGAAGACCCTTTTATACTACTTGTTGCAAATTGCGTTTGATATTTTCATTAAAAAAAAAATACGTGTGGCACTCGGGGACTGCCGCGATAAAGCTATTGCATAGCATTTTTTATGAACTTATGCAATTATAATAAATAATAATTTGAATTTGAATTTCGGATTTAGGATTTCGGATTTCGGACTTCGGACCGAGTCCGAGTCCGAGTCCTAGTCCGAGTCCGAGTCCGAGTCCGAGTCCGAGTCCGAGTCTGAATTTGAATTTGAAAACTAACAACTTATGCAATTATAATTACTTACGTTAAGCGAAGCTACTTCGGAGCAGCTCGGCTCTTTTCGTGCGAGCTCGGAGGTGTTACCATTTTTCGTTACGGAATTTCTGGATTCGGTCTCCACGCTCAAGGCCCGCGATAAAAGCTATGCAATAGCTTAAAAGTCACAAGTAGTATTGACTAAATACACAATAATAATATACATATTATACACAGATCGATTTCGTCGTACAAATAAGTTGACGACAGTAGGTTTGTCCCTTACTACGTGGGATCAAAGTACATACTTAAAGTCGGGCTCCTTTCTCATCAGGGTCGGTAGATACAACACATTTTCACTTCGATTATGGCATGCGCTTTTCGTCAAAAACATAGTTAAGACACCCTATAAAGATTTATAGATGTACGCAGCGATATATCGTATAAGTGTTAGCTATGGAAGCTTATTGTGACAGCAATACTGATATACATTGTTGTTATTAAAATTTATTATTAGTTTGTAAACCTTCTTCAAAAGTAAATAATGAATAATAGAATAAATTGTGCTCATAAAAAAGTTTCGTTTCGCTCGCCGTCATCTTCCGTGATACGAATACCTAATGTAAAACTTTATAAATTATATTATTGAATATATTTCCAAGGGAATCGGGTAGTCCAGACGCATCCTTATAAATTATAACATTTTGATATGTTTCACAGGGAATCTGGGGGTGCACACGCATCTCTACTTCGACGCGGTAACAACAACACGTCTTCGATGCGCCTGACTACACGATCGATGCGTTCTTCCACCAAATATTCAAACGGACAAAACGTCAGTTTATTATAACCTATGGCCAATCGAGCGATACTGGAAGAAACAGTGCGTTTAGGAACTTATCGACAAGTTACCTGCAGAGTGTGCGTAGAAAGACAGCAAATGAGAAACTCACGTAACTATATAGACTTTTAAAACGATATATTCGTCTGTAAATATTTAAGAAGTGATCGAAGAGATATCGTTTGATTTTGACTGTATCTTTGAATTGAACACGAATGTATTGAGGAGAATAAAACATTGCGCTGACTCCAAATGTAAATTGGAATAAAGGCAGGCAAATGATGATAGTGATGTACATATTTGTGTGTTTAGTACTATTTGGCGTATAGTCATTGATGTTGTTACAAGAGATTGGTAGATATTAAAGTGTCAATAAAGATCTTTCTGTAATTTTATAAAAGTTTTTCAATATTTAAATATATTCTATAACAATACATTCAGCCAAATGTCTAGTATAATTATATATAAACCAGGACCATGCCAATACTTAGGCTAAATCTTTAAATAAATAATAATTGTAACACTAACGTATGATATTCTCTATAGTGCAATCAGTAATGTAGTCTGATAGTGCAATGGGTTGGTTTATGGGTATACAGCGTCCGTGGCGTAGCGGTAGTGAACGCGGCCGCTACGCAGGAGGCGCGGGTTCGATCCCCGCTCAGTACAAATATTTGTATGCATGAATATGGGTATTTGCATTGGTCTGGTTGTGCCTCGGAGAGCACGTTAAACCGTCGGTCCCGGTTGCCTTACGAACATCACTATGGCAGTCGTTATGGGTAGTTGGAGCGCTAAAAAAAGTCCAACAACAACGGTCTAGCTGCAATGCTTCAATATCGCGTAATGTCACCATTGGGTTGTAGAGGTCAGATGACAGTCGCTTCACGGAAAATACCGAGGTCCAGCCAAATCCGTAGTTAAAACTGGTAAAGCGGACCCCAGACTCCGACGTGAAAGCTTTGGATGCGACTGGGAACTAACGCTAGGATGAAGAAGTGCAATGGGTCAGGAGTGACTTTACTATGAGAATTACATAAAATGCTCTACCCTATTCTTTTAGAGTAGCATCCAGTTTTATACACAAAACGAGTATCAAGTAACTTCCCCTCAATTTTCTGATTGATGAATTATTAGGGAAAGTAATTTATCCCATATTTATTCAGTTGTGTCACAGCTAACGTATATTTTAATTTTAATTTCCCCGAGGTAATAGTTGTGTGTGGGTAGGTACAAGCACCCTCAAAAGTTGTTGAACACTAACTAATTCCAAAAAGGTTAATAATATGATTGATGTATAACTATTTTTGTAACCATAGCTCGATAGCTATGTAGATAGGATAGTCGTATCCGATGTTACGACTATGTGAGAAGGATAAGAAGGCAGTGTAGTGTTTAATAGAGCCTAATGTCAGCTCTGAGAACTGTTCAATTCATTGGGTCATAGTTGAGTGGGCACCTACATTCATCACCACTCAGGTGTGTGCCGGACGCAGAGCAAAAGGAATCTCGCCTATTAGCATCACGTACTAAGGACTTGAAACAGAATTTGCTGGTGATTTGGCCAGCTGAGGGAAGCGATAAAACCGTAACATCCCCGTAACCGTAACAGGGATCAATCGGGGTCCATTATCAAAAAAGTGGTAAGTAACGTAGAATGAGTAGATTTCTTTCACATTTTTTATACTTTACTAGATAATTGCCGCAGTTTAGTATTGCCGTTCCCTAGAAGAACAAACAGTCTACAAGAACCTTGTTTACTACAACATCTGTATTACAATTTATTAAAAATTCTTGTTATATAATAAAAATTCAAATCAGATTTATTTATACACATTTAGAAATAAGGCTATTTTTTCCTTGCCAAAATTGGTAATATTATTAATAAGCCTCATGCTATTTTAATAAGGAAAACGAAATTAACGTCCAGTGTATGAACAATGCCCAATAAGCAATATCTGTTTTTATCTAAACAAGTGTATACATGTTATAATAACAGAAGGGAATCGTGCATTTATGAATATCTCCGGGATAAACAATTTCCTTTGTAAACAGGATCAAGTTATGTTTGCATCTTAACTGTTCGTATTATCGCTTAATACTGCTTATTTTTGGATTGAAGATTATAATGGGCACGTTTATTTCCATCAAATAAATTCAGTCTTAGGGCCGCATTCCAGAACGTTATTCAGTTCTAGAGAATGAATAGCCGGAAGACGGAACTCGGAGGTCACCTTGTCATCGGATGCAATCAGGAAAATACGTCTCCATGAAAATAATGATGATTCAGTTCTGATTCTCGATTTATAACGAGAGGACAGATTGTATTTTAGACTAGCCGACCCCGCGAACTTCGTACCGCCTAACAGTCAATTTCTTATTTTTTAAATTTTTTCTCTCTGTAAGAACCATCCTCGTACTTCAAGGAATATTCTAAAAACAGAATTAGCGAAATCGGTTCAGCCGTACCCGAGATTTGCGCTTAGCAACACATTTAGGGATTCATCTAATATATAAAATTCTCGTGTCACAGTTTTCGTTGCCATACTACTCCGAAACGGCTTGACCGATTTTGATGAAATTTTTTGTGCTTATCCGGTATCTATGAGAATCGGCCAACATCTATTTTTCATCCCCCTAAGTGATAAGGGTGCAGCGGGAACGGGATTTGAATACCACGCGGGCCGAAAATATGGCGGTACGAAGTTCGCCGGGGCAGCTAGTTTTTATATAATAGATGGGATTGGTTACATAAGTATAATATTGTTGATGAGATTTTTATAGATAGATATGTTAGCCTGCGATTAACAGGATTTTTAATCTTCTGTTTTTAGGTAGGTACCTTATTTCGAAATCGAATGCCAGTTTTTATAAGTGTCAGTTGTGGAATAAAAAACCAGGCCTAGTATATTGGATTTGTTTTTTGAAAAAGGGTTACTTATTTTTTTGGTTAGTTTGTATGTAGCTCTGTACGCATCGCGAGTATTCGCGAGTCGCATAGGTAGGTAATTAATACATAACGCGTATAATAGCCCAGTCAATAAAAACATATAAAGGCAAACCTTGCAAGCGAACACGTTTTGATGCGGTTTCCAGAAAAGTATTTACTACTTAGGAGCAGGTTTTGGTATGTTAACCGACTTCAAAAAAAGGTTATGAGTTTGAAACATACTTATGTGGGTATGCATATTTGTCTGCGATTATCTTGTGTTTTCAGGAAGGTATTTACTATACTTAGGCCTGTTTTTCTACCTTAACCGACTTAAAAAAGGAGGTTATGAGCGCTCAGTCGCGCTCGCGCTGCCCATTGTACCTACGTAGTGTGTGCTTGATGCGACGTGCACTTACAAGTATAAAGTTTTAACAACCGTCCGCTTACAACACAACTAAAGAAGATATAATATACAACTTCCAAGCGCAAGGTTGTAAGGTCGATTTTCCTCGTTTATTTTTTACAGTTGAAATATTCCCAAAGTTCCGGAATATTTCGGAATACTTCCGAAGTATTCGAAGGGAATGATTCGGAATTTTTCCCGCTAGCATCTATAGTCTGTCTGTCTGTTCTTATGTCACAGCCATTTTTCTCCGAAACTATAAAGCCTATGCTGATGAAACTTGGTAAGTAGATGTATTCTGTGAACCGCATTAAGAATTTTACACAAAAATAGAAATAAGCATTAAATTTTGGGGGTAATACTTAGAACTGAAACTCAAAATATTTTTTTCATTAAACCCATACGTGTGGGGGGTATCTATAGACAGGTCTTTAAAAGTGCTATTGAGGTTTCTAACATATTTTTTTCTAAACTGAAAAGTTTGCGCGAGAGACACTTCTAAAGTGGAAAAATGTGCCGCCCCTCCCCCCCTCCCTCTAACTTCTAAAATAAGAGAATGGTATATCTAAAAAAAATATATGATGTACATTGCCATTCAATCTTCCACCGAAAATTTGTTTGAACGAGATCTAATGAGTAGTTTTTTTTAAAACGTCATAAATCGCAATTTTCGCCTTTGCTGCTACGGAACCCTTCATGGGCGAGTCCGACTCGCACTTGGCCGATTTTTTTTTATTCTTCTATACTCAGTCGAACAATTTGTTTATGGATCTATCTCAGGTAGCTGCTGTTGCCGGGTCGGTCATCGTTGCACACAAAATGCGACCGTACGGCGTGGTGGCAAGGTTACATTATAACTTTGTCAATAGTACCATAGCAACAATTGATATAATATTTCTACGTATTGCTGAATTTCAGGATAAAAGTTATCTAAGAACGTTCCTCGGTATATGAACTTCAAACGTGCCAAGTTTCGTTTGAATCCACGAAGTAGTTTCGACGTTATGCACGCATTCAAAACAGACAGATAGAAAGATAGACAGATAGATAGACAGACACACAGACAGACAGACAAAAATAAAAATAAATACGTTTTCGGCTTCAGTGTCGATTATAGATAGCCCAGCCCTAATATAGTTTTTTTCAAAATATTTTCAATGTACAGAATCGGACCTGCTACAGAATGAACGTTGTTCTAGATATCTGGAATATAGGCCTTAGTGTTTAGACGGTAGACCTTGTTAATTAACAAGGTCTTAAAACTTAAACACAGTATAATTATACTGTGTTTAAGTTTGAATAAAAAAGATCTATTTGACATACCTAGTTGACGACGACATTAAACATTTCATTGAAAATATTTTCACTTATTGAATGCATTGCAACATTTGCAAGAATCAATTAAAGAAGTACCTTACTGCTATTGTGTTTGATACAAAGACAAGTGCTTTTATTTCAGCTGCATATAAAATAGAATATGAAAGAAATTTCAAGACCTAATTAAGAGAAGGGTATATGATATTTATGCAGGCGATTCGATTTCAATATACCCATCGCACCATTTTATCCGAAATGTTAGTAACAGTAAAGGACATCCTACCGCTCTGACTTAAAAAAGACTGCTCAGGAAAAGAGTGTAACATTTTCAGGGTGTTACAGAGGACCATATAAAAGTTACGGTCAAATAAAAAGTCACGTGTTTCTTTATTTGACTGTAACTATTGAATATCTGAAGGTTTGAATGTGTGTGGTATCGTTAAAGTCTTTACATCAATCCGGATGAAACTGGCTGTAAAGTTTATTGATTGGTAAGACAGTTGTGTTTTTATTTATAAACAAAGTATAAGTATGAAACCTATCAGTAGAATGAAATATCACTTTCGATGTTTTGTTAGCCTCCGTGGCGTAGCGGTAGTGAACGCGGCCGCTACGCAGGAGGCGCGGGTTCGATCCCCGCTCAGTGCAAATATTTGTGTGAATTAAATATGAGTATTTGCATTGGTCTGGTCGTGCCTCGGAGAGCACGTTAAGCCGTCGGTCCCGGTTGCCATGAGAACATCTATGGCAGTCGTTACGGGGTAGTTGGAGCCCTCAAAAATCCAAAAACAATGGTCTAACTGCAAAGCTTTGATATCGCCTAATGTTAACATTGGGTTGTGGAGGTCAGATGACAATCGCTTCACGGAAAATATCGAGGTCTAGCCAAATCCGTGGTTAAGACTGGTAAAAGCGGACCCCAGACTCCGAGCTGAAAGCTTCGGATGCGACTGGGAATTAACGCTAAGAGGAAGAAGAGAAAAAAAAATGTTGATAATACGTTAAAGACTAGGTTTATTTACCGGTTTCTTAAATTATTACGAAGCGTTTGAATTAATTTTACTTTATAAGAAAAACTTTAAAAAATCAATAAGCTTTTTAATCAGACTTCATCTGCAGCTTTCAATTTATTATTGATTGTATTGAAAAAAAAAAAGAACCTACACAGAATACCTACTTACAAAAACCATTTTCATTTTTAATTTGCCTCCAGCATCGATTCAAATGACAAGAAAGAACACAGCAATTTGCCAATACAAGCTAATTATTTTACGATTTACGACTTGTCCATTGTATTTGGATTTTATTTTTGAAAAAATCGTAGTTACCTAATTGTTTTGATTTGTTTTAAGCTTTTTTGTGTGTATCGTATTTTTATTAGTACAAATAACTAGAAAGCAGTTTCAAACAATTATTTTTTATTATATTACACTTTACAGCGGGTCTAAATAGGCCACATTGAGCGATTCTGCGAAAAACGAGTAACTTTATGTATTCTCAGTAAATCTCAACATATTCCTATAATATTTGTGTCACTCATATGAGCAGAAAGCAGATTACAATTTCCTGAAAACATTGACGCTTGACAAAATATTATCCTAATACGATTCCAATAGCCTTTTTAGACCTGCAGATCACCTTAACTCTAAAACCTATCATAAAATAACAAAGAACATAAAATATAATATTGTCCTCTGAGACAACAAAAGTACTTATATATTTATCATTTACTAATGCACTGGGTGAGCCATTGTGATTTAGGTCCGAGAAGCACATTTTACATAGACATGTTGTGCTCTGAGGATCTGAACGAATATCTATCCTTAACTTACATAATCCTAATTTTATGGAAGTTGAACTGTAGGTACTGTAAAATAATATCGTGATTTATATTGTGTTGTTTTTTTTTGTTTGTACCTCGCACGTCCTACTATGTTATGTTCCACAATAAATCTCATATCCCATTTTATTTTCTTAAATTTTATTTTCTAAGATAAGATAATATAAGACAAGATATCTCTTTATTGCATGTACACAAATACAGAAAAATACAGAAAATAAAAATTAGATAAAAAATACAGTAAATACAAATTAGTGGCCTTATCGCACAAGGCAATCTCTACCAGGCAACCATGGGATGGAGTCAGTTTGATTTAATAGATAGATATAGCGGGCAGTTTCCAAGCGTAGTTTTATATCAACACCTATTCACGTGAACTTTCAACTTGCTTTTATTACAGTTCCTATAAGAGAAAAAAGAAAGATGAATGACAACAATAAAACATGAATGTTGATTAGTTTTCCTATTTATAAACGGATCACATTTTGCATTCTTGATTGTCTACAACTCAGATTCTAACGATGTAGTTACTCAGTCGTCAACGTAAAAGAGACATTGAATAATGGATTTCCTTGTTTGGAGACCCCAATTATTCTCTCTTGAATCATTCACACAGCTGTCTTGTTTGAAGAGTCAAGAGAATGGAACACAGATTTGTCGCACACCCCTTGAGATAGATAAATAACTGCTGAGTTAGATTGTGCAATTTCCGTTATCATACCACAATCCGATTTAATGTAAGTAGGTACTTATTATATAGTTACAAATTATTTTTACTGTTTTTAATACAGTTCTTAGACGGCCTCTGAGCCGAAGTGGGTTCGATTCCCGCTCAGTGTAAATATTCGTATGCATGAATATATATATTTATTTATTATTTCAAACTTTTTGCACAAACACAAAATAATTGTACAAAGGCGGACTTAATGCCCAAGGCATTTTCTGCCAGTCAACCTTAGGGTGATGCAGAGGTATGTCACAAGTAGGTGCACGATATATTGTGGTGAGAGTTTGACCTAGTTTAATATATTATTTAATATATTTGCATTGGTCTGGGTGTTTCTATGTATAATAGTATTTACAAAAAAAAGTATCATTGCTATAGAGCGCGCCTTACAAGTATGAACTGCAATCACGGGTATGAACAGTACCGAGGCTCCTGGCTCAACATAAATCAGTAGCAAAACAATACCCGTCAAAATGTTAAATCAAAATTTTATACAACATCGTATATTTGTAGTAATAATGATGCAAAAATAATGCAAATTGATGTCATTTTTTTTGTATTTTGGCTTTAATTTTATCCATGCATATCAAATCGAACAAAAACCTTCATAACAAAAAACTACATTAATAAGTGCATCTATTGATATTTTCGGTGCATGAAACATTACTATAGGTGCGCTATACCATCGCAAAGTATCTGCTAACACTCGGTGCCAAAGACCTGAGTGATAGGCGCGCTCTATACCTATATAATGTATACTCTAAGGTTTATCCGCGTTCAGATTCACAAGCTATTTGAGCTATGCTTACCATGGGTCTAGAAAGCGTTGTGTAGAATGATGGTGAGTATTTATTATACTACCATGAGCTCGAAGTTGCCGATATAATATAAACTGAACAAATATAATATCTACGTTAACCATTTGTACGTGAAATTCAAAGAATGAAAATAAATACGTTTTAGTAGTTTTAACAATTTTATTATAACCCGCGTATATTTCTTGAGTGCGCTGTAGATAATTAATAAGCAATAAAAGCTTGGCCAAATTGAACATGTCTGCTCAACATACCTGTCTCTCAATTTGTAATTATATGGAAATTTACAGCATAATTTTATTTTATTTATATCTTTTGCATCTACCAAAGTTTTACTTCACAACTGATGCAGAAACAAGGTGTAAACAGTAATAAAATGTTTCGGAAAATAAGAGCGACACCTATAAAAGTTGAAAAGCGCGTCTCAAACTTAAATAAAGGAGTCTCGAAGAACTTCCAAGTAGAGTACTACTCAAAGTAGCACTTTGTGTACACTGTAGTGGCCATCTCAACTTTAATGAATAAACCTTTTACCGACTACTGGGTGTGCAAAATATAAATGACTTCATTTACATAGTGTATTTTTACATAAGACTATTCTTTTTTTTTTATCGTGCGAGAAATCCCCACGGATACCTCCCCCGCCGGAGCCGGAGGAGGAGGTTATGTCGGACTCGAACTGACTGTGGTCGTCGGTTGCCGGAGGTGAGATTGTCGTAGCCATATTCCAGTCCATGTCGCAATTGCTCTCCTGCTCGCTGTGCCCCTTCATCTGTACTACCGACGACCTTTGTAGAGCAACTGAGGGTGCTGTTGCTGTGGTCGAGTTTTGGGCTGAAAATAAAAAGGAAAAACCAGTCATTAAATACCAGATCCAGCCATTGACTCGAAAAAGAAAGTGCAGTGGAAGTGGTCTAGCAGATGGTATGCTCCTTCGTTCGCCCAAGCCGTAACACTGACCAGCAGGCACATGCTGTAACAAACATCTCGAATGATCGAAGTGAGCTCGATAGCTGAATCCGCGGTGAGATGTCAATTTGTATGCGAAATTGACATCTCACCGCGGATTCAGCTATCGAGCTCACTTCGATCATTCGAGATGCAAGTTACAGCATGTGGCTACAGTAACTGACAGGAGCGGTGGTTCTTCACTGCCGCGATGGAAAAATCCTCTATACCTCTATAAAGTCACCGACGTGGTAAAGATTGATTTGGTTTATTAAATACCAACATTCGATCAAACTACAAACCTGATAGACAATGGACAGGAACAGTGGTTCAGGGCTATCAGGAAGAAAATATTGTGTAGGTATAAAAGCCTACGGGCAAGGTGGACCCTGAGTAGCTATAAAAAATACAAGAACTCCTCTATAAAATCTACCTGTGAGTCTGATAGTTTATTAATAAGTAAATAACATCCGCTATTGACAATTCAAATAGTTTCGGAGAACAATTTAGGTAATACTTAATATTCTATTTACTGTGTACTTGGGCACCAGAAGTTTCGCGTTTTGAATTGATCTATCCTTGTCCGCTTCAGTGACAATGAATACATCTCAAACCGATAGGAAAGTTTTAGTAGGTACCCAGCCCTTTAACATTTTAATCCAAAATGTTGAAGTTTCTATTTGGCGTAGAAACTCTAGCGAAAACCTAAACTACCTACTGTATTTACTAACACTAAATTCTATGTTAAAAACAGAACGACCTTCCGGGACGGCAAAACGATTTTTAAACGAGACGTGCCGTTTTCATGCAAATTATTTTGGTACGCTTATTTTGTTTTCCATTACTATTAATTGTACAATGAACGTATTTGTACTACCGTTTTATTGTTTGCGGATTCAATACTTACTCGTATTTAAAGTTTATGTAACTAAAGTAGCACCAAGCATACCTAAGGGTGCTTATAATTATATAAAGAAATTCCGCCCGCGGCTCCGCCCGCGTGCATCTCGATTAACGCGACCTTTGCTCATATCTTCGGTTCTACTTAACCGATTGCGATCAAACAAACGTAAGATTTTAAGTCTAAGTAAGCCCTTTCTAACAAAAAAAAACAGCATCAAAATCCGTCCAGTAGTTTTTGCGTCCATCGCGGACAAACAGACAAACAGACAGGACATTAAAAAAAATATTTTCGTGTTCAGTATCCTTAATATAACATAACCCAAGTATTTTTTTTTAATATATCCAATGTACAGACACGACCACTTTACAATTATATAATAGTATATAGAAGTTACTAGTATCAGCTACGTAACCCGACAAGTTGCCATAGCAACAAAAATGATGATAGTTCGTCGTTTACGTTCTAACACCACTATGGTAAAAAAACAATCGCAACGCGTTCGTGCCAATATGTTAAAAAACTCTTCACACTTCTCGTCATAGGCGGGGAGTTCATCCTCATACCGGAAATGGTGCGCACTGTGCGGTATGAAAGGAACTTCATCCCTCGCACACTCAAGCTGTGGAATGAACTCCCCGCGATGGTTTTCCCAAGCGACTACAATATGGGGTTCTTCAAGAAGGGCATTAGAAGGTTTCTTCAGGGTCGGCAGCACGAGTGTGACGCCCCTGGTGTTGCATACGTCCATAGGCCACGGTAACCACTTTCCATCAGGTGGGCCGTGAGCTTGTCTGCCACATAAGTGGTATAAAAAAAAACACATGGACGCAAATATGCTTTAGGTATGTAATAGGACTGCAATAGGCTAATTGATTGATTGATTGATTGACCTTTTTTGACAAACGACAAATTGACATAATGGCAACCGATAACCGATATAACCGGCTGGGGTGCGAGGGATATGGCTACGATAATCTCCTTTATTCCCACTATTTCAGTTGTCTAGTTCAGTTGACTGAACTAATGGGATTATTTTTCTCACTTGTTCAGTTAATTGAACTAGTGATATTTTTTTTCTCACTTGTTCCGCCAACTGAACAATTGGGAATAGTTTGTCTCATTTGTTCAGTTGACTTAACTGAGATGAGAACCGTTTTCTCACTAGTTCAGTTTACATCCCAATATTATGAAAATACATTGGTCGGACCTCTGGTAACTGACGGCCCACAGACGGCGTGCGTTTTAGTCGGTTCGAGTCCGACATAACCTCCTCCTCCGGCTCAGGCGGGGGAGGTATCCGTGGGGAGTATTCACACGATAAAAAAAAAGATAATTATCGGTAACCTGTTTCTTTAAGCACCCTTAAGTAGTAGGAAGTAATAACCAGCAAAGAAGAAAGGCAATTAGGTTTTCAGGCACTTTGTCTAATAACACTATGTCTACTGTCATAATGTAGACTTCGGTCTAATTATTTTGTCCAATATATCTATTATAACCTATTAATATGTTCTGGACTGCGGATAACTTAGCTCTACGTTTGTATATAGATTTGTATTGTGGTTAACACTAATTAACAGTACCTAAGTTTATATTGAATATACATATATATCTAAAGACCTTGCTTTAATAATTATAATTGTTCCAAAGGCCGGTTAAACTCAACTATTCAATATACCATTGACAACTTGTTAAATTAATTAATATGTTCAACTAGACTTAGATGAAACTTTACCCACGACGCGTCGTTTCAATTAAACGTCAGTGCGGTGACTTTAAAAGGGACAAATGTATACTTTAAGTTCAGTTTATACAACACTAGCTGACCCGGCGAATTTTGTACCGCCATATTTTCCGCCCGCGTGGTATTATCTCTAAATTTATCAGTGTTTCTCTACAATATTATCCATGTATTAAACATATAAACCTTCCTCTTGAATCACTCTATCTATTAGAAAAAACCGCTTCAAAATCCGTTGCGTAGTTTTAAAGATTTAAGCATACATAGGGACGGACAGACAGCGACATCGACTTTGTTTTATAATAATATAACTACATATTATGTAGTGATAGTGATAGTGATGTACTCATCCTTAGTCCCGTCTGGGGTAGGTAGAGACAACAGCCTGCCATGTGTTTCGGTGTTTACTAATTCACGAGTTGCCACTCCGCTTATGAAACTTTTTTAATTAAACCTGCTGGTTTCGCGTGCTTTTTACATATCCTTTATCAAAATATAATATTCTAAAATAGGTCCGTGCATGTTATGCGAGGTCAATCTTGGCCTCTCTACCCAAGCCCATTTAAACGTAACTATCACTCATTTCTGCTTCAATTTTAGGTGAAATTAATATCTATTAAATATTATTATCAAAACAAATATCACAAAGTCTCTTCATTCACAAAGTACCACAATGTTTATGTAAGTATATTTCTTATGAAAGAACATTTTTTGCGACTTAAAAAGGTAGATTGGAACGCCTTGTAGTATGAGCTTTGTATGAATATTTTAATAATGCTTTGAAGGTATTCGTACTTGTGCTTATAATATCAATACAGTCATACTCGTGCCTACTCATATTTGTATCATTTATAAGAATTTTTATTGCGATGAAAAGGTTATGGTTTCTATCATATTTTTATTTATCGTTAGTCAAATAAGCAAGGACAAAGAGAAGAACCCATGTTATCAAACGTTTGAAGTCAAACGTTACTCATATTTTTTTGACATATTATTGTCGTTTTTTTAGTGCCGCGTGGTACCCGGCAGAGTAGAAATTGGGCCACCCCATCTCCTCCCATGCGGTGTCGTACAAGGCGACCAAGGGCTAGCCCTATGGCTGTTTAGTATCAGACGGATATATACAGCCCAGACTCAGCCACAGATACATGGCTCGAGAAAACAATTAGAGCCCGGAATACGGCAATAGGCTCACCCCCGCGGGACCGAATACAATGATTGGTGAAATGTGGGTGTTAATTCACCTCTGCCTTACCCTTTTGAATAATAATAATAATAATAATAATACTTTATTTCTCACCATTTACAATAACTGTATACAAATTGTAACTTATAGCTAGGTACAAAGGTATTCTAAGTATATCATTGTGACAAACAGTGGTGGTCTATAATGTAATACGATTATAATATACCCTACCTCCTGAACTAGGCGCAAGCCTGTATCTCAGGAGATAGTGCACTTGCAGTAGGACATTTTTACACATTTCAATACGAACGATATGGTGCGTAACTGCCTCTGTACTCTGTAATATAGGTGTGAAAGAAAGGATGCGACTTTAGATATAATCGTGAAAGAGCGAGTGAGTGTGTGCGAATGTGTGTGTGTGTGTGTGTGCGTGTGTGTGTGCGTGTGTGTGTGTGCGTGTGTGTGTGTTTTGTGTGCTTACGACTTATGACGGTTTCTCAAAGATGTATATTCCCCTTTTTTTGTTTGTTTGTTACTTTAATGTTTTTTTTTTTTTTTTTTTTGTTTTTTTGTTTTTTTTTTTTTTTGTTTTGTTTTCCCTTGTTGAAATGAAAAAATTCCCTTGTTGTTGAATAAAGGTGGGTTTATGTGTATGTATGTATGTATGTCGTTTTTTTACCACTTAGGTGGCAGACAAGCAACGGCCCACCTGATGGGAAGTGGCGGTAACCCGTTAACGCCGGCCTATGGACTTATGCAACACCAGGGGCGTCATACTCGTGCTGCCAACCCTGAAGAAACCTTATAATGCCATTCTTGAAGAACCCCATATTGTAGTCGCTTGGGAAAACCACCATTTAACTACCAACAAAATGTTGCGTGGATGGATACAAATAGGTATGTAATATGTTTATTACTCAATCACATCAGAACGGCTCATCGGATCTAGATGAAATTTTCCATAAAAATGTATTAGATTCTACAATGGTACATACATTACTCTACTTCCAATAGGTCACGAGAACGGGATCAGTATTTTACAGCTGAAAGAAGCGGCACTATTATGTGCACTTTCAACAAATGGAGCGTTGAAACCTACTTCCTCCTTGCACTACGTCATATGAAACAATGATGCAAACAAAGAGACCGCTCGGTATCCTTTTAAAACTCTAACAGCCATTGCGCGCTGTGTCGCTTGAGTCGTTCCGTAAAATGGCGAAATTGTTTCTCCAGTCTCCGTCTCCCTATCCCTAGAATCATGCTTTATAATCAATCAATCAATCAAATCATTTATTTGTATAAACACGTGTCAATATACATATGCATGCAAGATGGTCAATAGTCTGGTTAATGTCCAGCGTGTTTAGCCGTAGTCATGCCGGCGTACAAATGCTTCAGTAATATGTCAATCTAAAAGTATAAAAAAGTCAAGTAACAAAAAAACAATTAAAAATCAATTACAATGTACTACTTGAGTTATTAGAATGTCAAGATATAAAATAACCAAATAAATAATTTAATGTCAAAAAAATACTATTAATATAAACTAATGTCAATCTAGTCTATCTATCTTTTAAATAAAAGTGGGAAAAAAGTGGTAACATTATTACGCTACCACTTGAAGCGTTGTTCATTTTATTATTAACATGCACTGTATTTATTTAAAGTGAACCGAAAATGGAGAAAGAACTTGCGCGATACAAGCTTTTCAAATCTGCACTACATCTTTATTTTGGCTTTACAAATCATTATTAGTTAATAATAATAATAATAATAATAATTTTTATTTAATCAGGTACATGTCCCATTACAAATATTAATACAATAAAATAATAATAAAATAATATAAAAACTTACACATACAAGGAGATTTACCTACTTATTCATTTACGATTCGCATCCCGGTGCAATGTTAACCAATATTTAGCAATTGGGCACGTATAGTCGTCACATATGGCTTGCAATATGGTATTACGAGAGCAACGCTAAGTTAAGTACAGCAGATTTTCTTAAGGAAAAGCCTGTTTTTTAAAGTTTTTTGATGATTATGTTTGAATGTAAATTTATCTGCACCTCGTCTGATGTCTAGTTAAGGTGTAGTTCAAGAAGTAATAACCACCATTCCAGTTGTTGTCCCTAAAATTATGATATTCATCATGATAGGCTTCGACACATGCTTTTTAAGAAAATAAAAGAAAGAACACACGTTTAAAGAAAGCTCGTACGAGTAGACACCCAGTTATACAACCCGGTATTATGTTTGGAAGGGAAAGGAAGGGAGGTTTATAAATTAAATATGCCTCTGTGGCGTAGCGGTAGTGAACGCGGCTGCTACGCAGGAGGCGCGGGTTCGATCCCCGCTCAGTGCCAATATTTGTATGCATGAATATAAATATTTGCATTGGTCTGGGTGTTTCTATGTATAATATGTATGTATTTACAAAAAAAAGTATCTTAAGTATGTATATCCGCATTCTAGATTCCATAACACAAGCTAATTAAGCTTACCATGGGTCTAGATAGCGTTGTGTAGAATGTTGTAGAATATTTATTTATTAATATTTATTTATTAGTTAATCCATCCTGACCTGCTCGCATAAAACTCTTAGATCCATAAAAGTGCGATAAAAAAAAACTAAACAACTCATACAATACTGCTCCACCCATATAACTTTACTCAATGTTCAAACTGTCTTATGCCAGCGTTTTTGCTCCTTTTCACTTTCTCACTCAAATATTCGCAAGGGTGTAGTCGTAATCTTTATGTTCGTGTCAGGAAGGGATGGCTCGTATACGATCATGTGACAGTCAGCCCGATGAGTTTCCCAGGTCGCTACTATTTGGGACATCTATGTAATCTCATATCGACCTAGACAGCTATGCATAGTCAATCAAAAAAAAGGTGAAAGTGAAGTTTAAATATGTGGGAATAAAATTAATTGAATGAAATTTTAAAACTAACTATTCAAATCGATTAGCAAAAAGCGAAATCAAGCTCAGGCGGGATTCGAACCCGCGATCTATCTGTTACAGGGAAAATGCTCTGACCACTGAACCACCGAGTCACCGAGCGAGTATCATAATCGCTGTATTATATAGTATATTATATATATGTATATAATATAGCGATATGAAACTGTATGAAGTTTATGCTCAATCGCTCAATAATCAATCAGCCTCCTAGGGATTTCCCAGTTACTCCCAACATCCAAAGATTACATTTTGAAGCCGATATTCTTAATTCTTATGCAATTTGATATCTCGAATTTTATTTCTGCACACTAAACCTATATCTATTTAACTAATAATGAATATAGTGTTTATAACCTCCTCCTCCGGCTCCGGCGAGCCGGAGGAGGAGGTTATGTTGGACTCCAGCCGACTAAAACGCACGCCGTCTGTGGGCCGTCAGTTGCCGGAGGTGAGATTGTCGTAGCCATATCCCTCGCACCCCGGCCGACCCAGGGCCATATCTCTCGATCTGGCCCTCTTCCGGTGTGGGGATCACGGAGTCTCCAACTCGCCCCCGGGTATGGGGAGGCACACAATGCCTGCTTCTGCTAGGGTGACAGGCGGCTCTACTCGTCACCCCCAATAATGAATATAGTAGTCTGACCACGAACCGCATTCTAAACTACTCACACTTATTCCAACATTTCACATCGCTGACGTCACTACGCAGTGATCTAGCCTTATATGCCTCACTCAAAAAGAAACGAATGTTTCTGAAAACTCATTAACGCGAACCCATTCCTGTTCCTCAAAATAATATTATCACCAAAATTCTAACCACTTCTATATTCAGCATCCTCTGCTATAAAAAGCACTCTTCTATAACCGAATCCGTAGCCGCGTGGTTCGCGGCAGGGTGGAATTTGGGCCACCTCATCTCTTCCCATGCGGTGTCGTACAAGGCGATTAAGGAATAGGGCTGTGAACATCAGACAGACATTTACGCCCAGAATATTTACTTCCTTTAACAAATTACTTTTTATCGCATTATCTTCTAAAAAAAAATGGTTGTGGTTGTTAAAACACTCTTGCCATTAAATTTTTATTATTTAAATAATAATAATTATATATTCTTATGTATAATAAAATTTAAAAATATTAAAATTTTATGCTGTTAGTGGGAAAACCAAAGGCTATTTCCTACTTATATTTTGCGCTAACGGCACAGAATCTCTTTGTTCTTAAGGGTCGGCAGCACGAGTGTGGCTCCCCTGGTGTTGCACTCGCTCATAGGCCATGGTAACCACTTACCATCAGGAGGGCCGTGTGCTTGTCTGCGACCTAAGTAGTATAAAAAAAACTGTGACTACATTTTATTCGATCTTAAAATGAGTCGTTGAAATGTAATAAAAAAATAAAACTCCTGCTCATATTTTTCTTCTCAGAGCACAATTTCATGAAATTCAGAAAATGTTAAGGACAAAAATATGAGGAGTAAATAAAGAGATTTATATTGAGATATTCATATTTATGCCGCGACAAGCCATCAAAGACAGCGAATACCTATATGAATTATAAATGAAACCGTCTTGAATATTTGATACAAGCAGTTACTAACATGCTCGAGGTATATTATAAGGTGTGTTAATTTGATATTACATTAATTAAGACGCATATGAGCATAAATAGCGCGCTACAATATAATAGGCATTGTGCGGTCTATCGAAATGAAGAATATGTTAATAGTAAAGTAAGTAGACTTTTTTTTATAGGACACGTCAATTTGACTTCGCCTCGCCTGATGGTAGGCTGAAGGCAACGTCTCTGAAAAGAGGGTCACCATTACAGACACGTACCATGTTACAATGGTGGCACTCAGCTTGACGGCCTTATGACGGACCCGGGACTGTAGGAGGAGGGAAACACATAAACTGGTAAGGAATTCCAAGTCTTAATGGTGCGACAGAAGAAGGAGTCGCCGAACCGCTTGGTTCTTGATGGTATATTCTGCACCGTATGCGGATGGCGTAAGTCCTGCACGTGTTGTCCTATATAGAAAGGACTGTCAGCAAAAGTATGTACGAAAGAATGATGACCACTTTCCATACATCTATTGACCACTTTCCATACATCTATTGACCACTTTCCATACATCTATTGACCACTTTCCATACATCTATTGACCACTTTCCATACATCTATTGACCACTTTCCATACATCTATTGACCTCGTTTAAGACAGAAAAAAGCGAATCCAGCTCAGGCAGGATTCGAACTCGTGATCTAAGACCTCTGTCGAAATCTGTCGCCTTAAGACAGATGTATAGAAAAATTTCAATCAATTTCGAGTGAGGTTCGGTGGCTTAGTGGTCAGAGCATTCCCCCTGTAAGGGAAATATCGTGGGTTCGAGTCCCACCTGTACTGGATTATCTTTTTTCTATCATAATCGATTTAAATAGTTGGCATAAATATGATTAAATCTATTGACCTGTCATTCACTTAGTTATTATTCTACTGTAAACAGTACTGCCCCCCTAGACAAGTGGCAATTCGTTGCTCGGCGTATGATGGAATAGAATGACAAATGTATAGGATTTGACGTTTTTGACATTCGTTGACGCCTGTCATATACGTCAAATCTCATACATTTGGCATTCTATTCCATCATACGCCAAGCAACGAATTGCCACATGTCTAGAGGGGCTGGTAATATTGATGAATGGACAAAAGGGAATAGATACTACAACTTTAAAACTATAAAATCAATATGGTTTAAAGTCATGAGCTAATTAACGAGGCAATACGGGAATGTTACTTATTCTGATTAGTCAAGTAAAAAGTGGGCATTGTTCTTTGGTTAGTTTAAATGTTGTGATATGGGTTACTAAAATATTAACAGTTTTCGAGGCTGTCCCTTTACTTATGCTATAAGACCTTGTTTGCTGATTAATGAGAAGTAAATGAATAATCTTCGATGATTGATGAGTCTAAATACCGCTTACAGGTACACTTAGGTATAGCTATAACATACTTTATTTGCGTTTACATAAATATTTAACATACAGCTCCAAGGGCGTGAAGGCCTAAAATTTTACTATTATTTTCAACTAAATATCTCCCCCATCCATCATATTTAAGAAAAAGGTCTTCACAAACAATCAATATTTTTTTTTTAAGTATTGAACCATAAAAATGTTGAAGATTTTTCCGTCTACATCAGCAAATGAATAAAAGCTGACAGTCACTTACAACCAAATTGTCTTCACACATCACGGGCACACCCGCGCCCACAGCCATAAACCTCCGTAACCAATTTTAGGTTCGATTCTGACAAAATCGTCTCTCTGTACCCGAGATGACTGTCGTTCGTCAAAATCATCACGTTTATGTTGGTCATTTATCATTGGACCTATACATTCTGATAATTTTATTATTATTATTTGCTCAAATATACCTCTTTCATTGGGAGTTGGGATACTTTTTACCCGATTGCCAAGAAGGTTTATGTTTATCGCGTGTATCTTGTATGTATGTGCTGAGCTAGCTGACCTATACCTTACTTATTAAGTAACTATTTAAATTAATATAATATCTTCTGAAAGTCATTGAAATTCGTGTGTACGTAATACGCGAAAATGGGTACGTATTTATTTCAATGACTAATATCTCAAATGTAAGGTATTGTTCTCTCAAGTGTCTTAGGGTAAATAAAATGTGAACAAAAGCTATATGATGGATTTTAGCCTCCAAGACGTATGATGTCAAAACATTTTCACTGAAACTTATCGAGTAGGGTATCAATGAAAGACATTAGGAGGCGATTACGAAAATATAAGCATATATCAGAACTAAAAAAGGTAAAATAAAATCAATTAATAAAAATAAAAAACAGAATGACGCTGAAAATATCGAAACAAGTTTGATAGCAGACGGTATCCATTTGCCAATCATAAACTGGATGAAAATGAATGAGTACCGCCTGCTATCAAACTTGTTCCGACCGGGTTTTTAATAATTAGAGTGATTTTGATAATTAGAGTGATTTTCTTGCTATAAAATTTAACTTCAGGCTCTAAAGTAAGATAAAAATTAAAGATGCAGCGTTTAACTTTGCCTCTCTAGGATATTCAAATAAGTAGGTATGCAGGTAAGTATACAAAAATTATTTTACAACAGTACTAACATATTCTCAGAGTGATGTTTATGAAAGCTTCTCATTTTTTATGAAGTTTATTCCATTTTCATTGACATAACTTTGTTATAAAGAAGCAGGGCAAGCTGAGAATATAAAATATGACACAGTAAGTTGGTGCCAAATTTCGTATATTATACGAAATGGCGTAACTGAATATATTGTGTTTCATATGAAATACTTGTGTTGTATGAAATCATTTGGGTAAAGTAATTTTAGAAAGCATATCATAATGGAAAATTTAAAATATAAATAAATAAATAAATAATAAATAAATATTCTACAACATTCTACACAACGCTATCTAGACCCATGGTAAGCTTAATTATTAGCTTGTGTTATGGAATCTAGAATGCGGATATACATACTTAGATACTTTTTTTTTTTTGTAAATACATACATATTATACATAGAAACACTCAGACCAATGCAAATATTTATATTCATGCATACAAATATTGGCACTGAGCGGGGATCGAACCCGCGCCTCCTGCGTAGCAGCCGCGTTCACTACCGCTACGCCACAGAGGCAGACATACATAGATACAAGCATAATTGAGCAACTAATTACTTCATTAAATGAACTCGTATTACACTACGTTAGTGAAAGTGCTCTTAGTACTGAGTAATAAAACGATATGAACGTGTTTGAACATTTTTATTTTAATTCCATGATGAGAATTTCATGTACGCCGACGAGTTAACAATGAATTTTCAGGCATTATTTCGTGAGAGACTAGGTATATATAAATAAAATTATTTAAATGCTGGTAAATCTGGAATCAAGAGCTAAGCTATGTATAGCTACGATTTTTTAATAAGGAATATGTATTAGAAAAAAATGCTGACAAATATAGGTATACTGGGAACTATGGATTACAAGGATAATTTTCAATATTTTCTGAATCACATCTGAATTGGAATGAGTAAGGTGTACTTATGTGTTAACTTTTCATTACCGTACCACTATAGGAGGTTACCCGGTAGGGTAATGAAAATGGCCCGCAGCTTTCGCCTGCGTGGATGTCGGTTATCGCGACCAAATATAGCCTTTGCCCTTTCCCAAGGTCTAATCTATCTCTGTACTAATTTTCATCTAAATAGGTTCAGTGGTTTAGGCGTGAAAGCATAACAGACAGACAGACAGGCAGACATACAGAAAGATAGACAGGGTTACTTTCGCATTTATATTATTAGTATGAATAACTGTAGTGTAACTACTTGATCTGAGTTAAAATTATATCGTTTAATAAACAGTGTCAGCTTGTATAAAAGGGCTTAAATAGGTCTGTAATTGATCACCCTAATTTATTGTAAACCCCAATTTGAATTACAGCTACTGCTTTCAAAGCGACATTATACTTTATGGTAGTGAGGCTTAACACCGAGATGTAGGTGTGGGAAAGGCTTAAGCAAGGTGATAAAGATTTAGATGATATTAATTTTAAATAATAGATAATTTTAATAAGATATATCGATGTGCAGTGAAGTATATAACACACATTATGCATAATAGCAATGTTACAGTTACCTTAAGTTGAACGTATTGTTAGCTCTGTACTAATTAAAATAATCTTTTTTTGAAAGGATTTCATCACTGCATCGCTATTTAATTTTTCTGAAATATTATTATCAACAACGTTTTTTTTAATTCGTGAGGATTTTAATTTAAAAGAAGATATCGGTCTGATATCCGTTTTTGCGTTGAGCTTTTTTTTTTTGTCACAAACTGTATACGTGTGAAATGTTGTTTAACAGAAATTCATTATTTCCTTTGCATTTTATTTTGAATATTGGTTTCATAAGTTTGCTAAAATTATGTTTGTGGCATAATTAGAAACGTCAGATGTGTTTATTATTAAAAAGAGGAAAACTTAATGTCATAGCAATGACTACAAAAGTATTTATTTATTTATATACACTTTATTGTACACCATTAAAATACGTTATTATTAAAATCTACAACTACGGAACCAGTACAATGGGCGACCTTATCACCTTAAGCGATTTCTACCAGGCAACCTAATTTAATAATCAGTAAAAGTATAGTAATCAGCAAATTATAAGCCAAGACGTCTCGGATAATTTACCCTTTGGCCCATTAATGTAAGTCGTGTTTCACGATAACCTGTCTATCCTACTTCCTACTTCCTTCCTACTAATATTATAAATGTGAAAGTTTGTGAGAATGGATGTGTGGATGTTTGTTACTCTTTCACGCATAAACGGTTGGACCGATTTGGTTGAAATTTGGTATGTATATAGGTTATACCCTGGATTAACATATAGGCTATATATCAGCGATGAACGGGATCAGAATTCCACGCGGGCGGAGCCGCGGGCAACAGCTAGTACTCTATAATATCTAGTTACTAATAGTCAACCTATGAACCGATTCGTTTTTTATATAAAACGTGTAGTCACTGTACCCTCAATTTTTTACCCGAACGAATTCCTAAGGATCTTTCATAACTTTTCGCGTGATTTATTGTATGAAGTCGTACTTATACTATCATAACTTTCAAACATCATGGTAAAAATCCTCACCCTTCTTTTAAATATTTAAAGTACAGGTACAGTTTTTTTTTTCATAAAATTTATTTTATAGCCCTAATAGGTTCGTTTTGCTTAAAGCTGGTTTCAAGATTATGTCCCCGAAATCCGTCTGGGTGATTTTAATTTCCGGCATAGAATTGCCACAAAACGAGATGATAGAAGGTAAGTACGGTATTTCCGTCAGGGTCAAGTTTGACGGCTGGATAACTTAACTATCTCTGGTTATGATAGTGGTAACGCTGACTGCCTAAATATATCTAGATAGAGAGATATGACTCAGCCAATCTCAGCTCCGGCAAACTACAACCCAAAGACAGCTTGCCTTTTAGTAGGTTCAAGCTCGATAAACAAACAAAGCAACCTTACCTGCAAGCCAGTACGGTACAGGTAGATGTCACTTTCATATAATTCTAAACAAATCAATAAAATAAAAAGCAAATAATATATAGTACGCACTCGGTTGAAGAAGAAATTACGCTTCTTAAATTATATTATGTAGCAAAATTTTAATAATATTCATATGGATGAAACCTACGATATACAGTAAATGGCTTAGTGCATAGGATCAAAGGTTCAGTTGAATTTAATAGATCACGTTTAATCTAAATATGAATGAGTAGAATTTCTCCAAACTAATATTTCACAAACGAAAAGAACAATGCCCACTTTCCATACATCCGTTGACCTGTCATTCACTTTTTATAATGCTATCGTATTACTGTACTGGTATCATTGATGAATAGATACTGCATCTTTAAAACCATAAAATCAATAATGGTTTAGATCGTTAGACTGAAAAATGTGTAATCAAGGTATTAAAACGTGTAGGTAAAGTATTTATTTATCTGTGCTTTGACTAATGAACTGCACAGTGTCAAAACACTTAACAACCAACATCAAACAATGATCGTGTTCTGACATACATTTTACCATTTTACCTATACGCGGGTGCGACCGGGTCTAACGCTAGGATGATGACGATCTCATATTGTCGAAAGTCAAATTCTTCACAGTGTATAGAATGCAATGCAATGGCAATGTATAGAATGCCTAGGCATTCTATACATTGCCTAAAACGTTCAGGCAATGTGTATAATACGATTAATTTCATACATTGCCTAGGTATTGTATTAAATGCCAGAAGCGCATCAGGCAATGTGTATAATGGACGGGTTGTTGTAAATTCGTCTCTTCAAAATGATATTTCATGTGCGAAAATTCGTCTCACCTAATAGATTTACAAAGCGTCATTTATTTGCGATCCTTTAAGAAGCCCTCTATGGATTTGAAAATGGATATTACTGCTGAAAGAAAAACTGTTCACTCCGACTTGGATAGATTAGGTTAGAAGGCTATAATGCGGGAGCGGAGCTCCACGGTAACAACTCTCTTTCCATCAGGTTAGGTGGCTGACAAGCACAGGGATGATGGTAAGAGAGTGGTTGCCGTGGCCTATAGAAATTCTGTATGGTAATAAAAAAAAAAACCACAAAGGCTAATGCGGGAGCTCCGCTCCGCTTCCGCATTTACCTTCTGACCTAATCTTGGATAGATTCGATTTAGTCGGCATGTGCAGCTTTTCTTTCACTGCTATGAGAGAAACATTCTACGCAAAAAACACGTATGTACTTAGCCATACCTACCAATAGAACACAATACATGTCTTATCAGCACTTTCGCTGGTGGAAGTTGAAATTAGGATTAGCTCTCAAAAGATTAGTATCTATCTAACTAAATCATAGAGAAGAAAAATAGGTTACATACATTACCTATGCTTCGACCGGCATTCTACACAATGCCTAGGTATTCTATACATTTCCTAGGCAAAGTGTAAAATAGTTTAAACATTGAATATCATTTCATACATTGCCTGAACGACCCCGGCATTCTATACATTTCCTAGGTATTGTATAGAATGCCTGCATTATACACATTGCCTATAACATTTACATTATATTGAATAACTGGACGTAGTCGTTTGATTGAAAAGTAGTGCAAACAGCCACTATTATTTACTGCAATAGGCTCACCCCCTATTACGTGGGACCCAATACAATGATTTAGTGAAATGTGAGTGTTCATTCACCTCAGCCTAACCCTCCGGGGATAAAAGCGTGATTATGTGTGTGTGTGTGTGTGTGTGACTAATATTTGTCCAACTGGGTAACAGGAAGAATAACGTAATATCTGTCAAGTAATTTGTTCATTAATACGATTATTCTAAATAGTCTCAATTGTAACATCTCTAAAGAGAATAATTATAATCACAACTTGACAGAGAGTAGAGAATATTTTCCGTCTATGGTTTCTGGTTTAAGATGGTGAATTTCGTCTTACGCAGATTGATATATTGCTGATCATTTTGATTATCATTAAAAAACTGATATCTGATTTTCTAGCCTAACACTTACTTTCTAACTTTGTTTGTTAAAAATAGAAAAAAATATGCTATTTTATGAGCTAATTATCTAGGCAATACGGGCAAATTGCTTATTCTGATCAGACAGGTGAAAAGTGGGCATTGACATTGTACAATGTACAATTGAAGGAAGATAGTTCATTGTATCCAATTCATTGCTGGCATTGCTCTGCAACATAGAAAATTTTATTCCCGATATCCGCTATCTACAAAACATGGGGACAGCGGAAATGAATCTTCTGTTCCTGTATACAGTAGCTGCAAAACATAATAAAATATCCCTCGTGATCCGTATTTTTCCTTAACATTTTTACAGGACTTTTGTCCGTAGTTAACCTTATTTGTGTATTTTTTATACCACTTAGGTGGCAGACATGCACACGGCTCACCTGATAGAAAGTTGTTACCGTGGCCTATGGTACAACACCAGGGAAATTCGTGCTGCTGACCCTGTAAGAACAGAGTTTCTGTGCTGTCAGAGCAGAAGACAAAGAAGCACAAGTATTGATTATTGCATTCAACTACTGACATTCGATTACAAAAAAAAATGAAAAGTTTACAAGTTAGAAATGATAAACAGTTACAAATATTAAGCTATGGTCGCAATTTTTCTTAGTATCAAAAAGCGAGAGTTTATGTTATGTATGTAATAAATTCATTTTAACAAAAAAGTTTAACCGACTTCAAGAAACGGCAAAGAGGCACTGAAAAGTGAAAAATAACGTAATTTACAGACTTACTGATTTATTAGAAGTCGGTGCCAAGCCCGAGAGGCAATATTTCAATTGATTGCATCATAGTACGAGTAGTTTAGACACAACAAACAAAGTTGGCTGGCACCGACTTCTAATAAATCAGTAAGTCTGTAAATTACGTTATTTTTCACTTTTCAGTGCCTCTTTGCCGTTTCTTGAAGTCGGTTAAACTTTTTTGTTAAAATGAATTTATTTTCCTCTTTTTAGTGAGTTATAATCGATCCATCTTCCACCCTCTGCTTAGGTTCCTATCATCAGCAGCTTAAAAGTCACGTGAAGATAATTTTAAAAGGCAATTATTGAAATTAAATATGTTAAAGCAGCAGAAACAGTGTTTTGCCATCATTTTGAGGATTTCCCTAGATCCCATAATCCAATCCTGACTTCCTGAATTCTGTCATACGATTCTGGCTCCCTGAACCACCTTTCTCTCTCCAACAAAACAAAGATCATAAAATCCGTTTCACAAAATACGGATTTTACATACAACGGTTCGTCACCTATTTTACCCCCATAGTATCAAAATTTTGGAAAATGCTGGTACACAGGTATTCATCTATGGCTCTACTATACTCGTACTACTATAATATATTATATTATAGATATTCCCTAGCATAGCCATGTAGAACGCGTACTTATGACTATTAAGTCACTGTATTTCATAAATATTGATTATTACGTACGTACTGTAAAGTATCATTATTAAAGTTGTATTTTTTATATTATTTTCGCTATACTGTAATTTTAAGAGCAACGCCTGCATGTTCTTTGAAAATAAAACAACATTCATCTGATTGCTAATATAAAAGGGTAGGCGCTTGAAGGCGCATCAGTCTGGTTTCGGAGGATTTGCCTTGATTTCTCCAGGATCATAGCATTAGATCCGGACATCTTGGATATGGGACCACTCTGAAAGTATCCTCTATCAAACAAAAAAAGAATTTTCAAAATCCGTCCAGGATTGGCTTCACAATCGCGTAACAAACATACAAAAAAAAAAAAAAAAAAAAAAAAATTGCGTACGAATTGAGAACCTCCTTTTTTGAAGTCGGTTAAAAATACACAAGGGAAAGAATATTCATATCAAATCTATGAGGAAGAAATTATACCAACGGTATTTGAAACAGATAACAGATAATCTGTCAATATTCACCTCATAATAGTTAAAGTTCTATCCCTCGTCACTTGTCTGACATATTTTGTGACTATTTTTCAAAGTTTCTCATAATGTTCTTGAAACTTAGTGAATTTAAAAGTAATAAAATTAGGTATACCTACTTTTACTTCCTTAATCATTATCATTTGATTACCCTTCTACCCAAAATACTTTCAATTTGCACGAAATAAGACCGATGACCGACATTGACCGATGCCATTTCACTAAGAAAAATAGTAGAAAATGCCATGTACCCTACCTATCTTACCTTTTCAATGCATTCTGTTATTGCATCAGTAGCGTACACGGCTACTTAATTGGGTTATTATTAGGTAATAATATAAATTATTTAATGCATTATTGCATTGTGAAGTTTTCTCACTAAATATACTTTGTTTTGATTTTGATTAAATTGTATTTAGACAAGTTTTTTTTTCATGGACTCCTTCAGACTACCACTTAAAATGATACAGACGCAGAGCTTTATAATTTCTATTATGCCGATATTCCAACCTCGAAATAATCCCAATTTCTTTCTATAAAGAACAACAAGTAAATGCCACACCTTATGGTGTCAACAATTTCAGTTCTAATTAAACGGCAAGACTTGGGATTAATCCTACCCGCTATTGCACAACTGTATTATCCTACGCACCAAGTGACCTACAAAACACTGAGTAATAACTCTTGTGAAGTTCCAAGGAAAGTTATACTGCCTCGAGACCTACATCAAAATTAATGAGAAGTTAATTTGAGGTATTAGAAAAGTAAATATCTTGGTTGGGCGGTAAAAAGTTGTAATTTTGTATTAATAGTTACTTCTTTTTTCGTTAACTCTACGTTTTCGGGTTTCGGCAAAAAGATCTTTATGAGAAAAATTATACCTAATGAGTTCTGATTGAAATAATAGTCACGTCCAAAGTATAATTTTATTACGAATACAAAATAACAGAGGCGTATTAACGCCCACATTTAACAAATTAAGTTTTTCTGTTCCACCCACGCTACAGGGGATGGCATTATTCCCGTCAACTTTTTTATTTATTTTTTACGGGCTGTATCTGCGTTGACTGTCAGATAAAATATAACAGCATTGATCGACTGCGGTCAAAGGTTTGTCCGCAGGCGAGGTTTAGAATGTCAATAAATGTCGCTAGTTAACATCGTGATGGTCCTTGATATGGGCTTGCTTGATGTCACCTGGATTGATTCCCTTGTAACTTTGTATCAACCTTCAGTCTACGTACACACGGCGCCAGACCTCGGTTTACAGGCCACACCAACATAAAGGAAGTGTGCGTGACAGCAATACTATTAATACATTGCTTAAAGATGTGTGTCATAACAAGTAAACCAATCAGGGCCCTTGACGCACTCACACATTCGCTATTTTACTTACATGAAATATAGGTATTGATGATAGCCACTGCACCAAGTTATAATAGCATATTTAGCGAAAAACGAATAAGTAGATATAGCTGAATGGTTTAAATATGCAGCTGAACCAATAGAATCAATACCGGGTTCGGTCCTCGAGCGAGGTGCACTTTTTGTTCCTCAATATATTGAAGTCCGATTGGTCTAGTTTATTTACAGGAAACTAAGTGTATAAAATTCATATATATAATATAATTTAATATATTTTTTGTATATTTCCTTGATGATACTATTTATTCTTAATGGATAAAAGGAAAGGAAAATAAAATAATTAACTTATTGTTGCAATGCAATAATATATTTACTATTATAAGCATGATATTTGTCTTAAGTATGGGTATAATTAATTATTTATAGATAGGTGTATTTTAAGTCGGCGAAGCATGGACCCTTTAATTTTTACTACATTAGGTAAGTTATTAAGTGATATGAATCAACATGTTAGCTCGTTAGAAATTATGACTTTTAAGTATCATAACATAACTTCTAACTTATTTAACAATAACATCATTCACTTATGGTTTACTCACCTACTTAGGTATATCAAATTATTATTTAATAGTAGGGAGCATTAGTAGCCAGTAGGTGCCCCGTCATTAATTATTACTTCTTGCAACCTTCGCCTCATGCTTGAAACCATATTCCAACACAAGTCACTACCCCTAAAAGATTCCCATGTAGAATTAACCACCGCATCCAAATTTGTTTTGGACCTTACGTCTGATGGATCCCAGTTGAGCACCATATGACCCCACAAATTTTCGATAGGGTTCAAATCCGGGCTTTTAGCTGGCCAATCAATAACGGTCAAGTTTTCTTGTGTATTAAACCAGTTACGCACTACCTGTGCGCGGTGCACGGAACAGTTATCATGCACAAAGTAAATATGTTCATGTGGATATGCAACACGCACTGTTGGCAGCATGACATCTTTTAAAATATCCAAGTAACCTTGACCGGTATTGCGACCCCCTACTTCAACTAATTCACCAGGACCCATCGATGACATCCAACCCCAATACCCCAAAGTAATATGGCCACTAGACCTGCATGGAAGGACATTCTTTGGGCTATAACGCTCACCTGCTTTTCGCCATAAAATTTTTCGTCCATCCTTATCCGACTTAAAACACTTTTCATCACTAAATATTACAACATTGTTACACCAATCAAAGTCTAAATATTGTTGAGCGAAGCGTAATCTGCACTGTCGATGAAGGTCAGACATCAGGATCTTCTTTGCTGGTCTGTGACATTTCAGGTCAGCAGCGTGCAAATGGCGCCGGACCGTACTTAAGCTCACGTTGAAAGTAGTCGCTGTGGATCGAGTGCTCGCAAACGGATCTGTGCTATGAACAGCCACGACATCTCGGTGCCGTGAACTAACATCCGTATAAGCGACAGCCTGAAAGCCAGGTCGGCGACAATTTATGTGTCCCGTGTCTCCATAGCGACGAACCCACAGCTGGACAGTTCTCCTCTGTTGACAACAAAATAAAATTTTTACAAAAGATCTCTTATTAACAATAGTCTCATAGATAATCCAACAATTTCTAATTAAACTTACCGAGATATGTAAACGACGCGCTATTTCGCTAATTGAAACATTTTGTTCATAAAGAACAATTATTTCGGCTTTCATAAGCGTAGTTAAATGACTCATAATAATAAAACGACAGTAACAATGATGATGATTATGTGATGATGAGTAGAAAAATCCACAACTTGTCAACGAGGTGCAAAGGTTAATAGCTTTGTAGTCAGGCAATGGCACACAATAACTTACACATAATAATTATCAATGAATATGAGGGTAATACTAAATAAAAATTCATTAGGCTTGATTAACATTATAGCTACTTGAATGAGTGTATAATTAAGTATCAGATAAAAATATTTGATCTTTATTAAAAAATATAAAAAACACATAAGTATAATTATTATAAACTTCTAAAAAGATATTAGAACATAAAATAAAATGTTATGTCTATTAAATTGACTGACATAAAGATGCACGAATGACAAAAAGAGAATTCCGTTGTTAAGTTCCGAACCAACGACCGGCGACAACGGTGAGGTCCAAACTTACTTTACTTGCATTCTTATCCATCTCGACTATGAGAACAGATAGTATAGTGACTAAATTTGATAACTCCTATTAGTTATAGAAAAAAAATGCTGCATACATTTCATAAAATTAGTTTAGAATATGATATTATAACCTTGGTGCATTTTATGTAAGTAAAATAGCAATTGTGTGAGTGCGTCAAAGGCCCTGATTGGTTTACTTGTTATGACACACATCTTTAAGCAATGTATTAATAGTATTGCTGTCACGCACACTTCCTTTATGTTGGTGTGGCCTGTAAACCGAGGTCTGGCGCCGTGTGTACAACATTTTTTTTATATCGCATTATATTGAAAGGGACATCATATCAATTAGCCTACCGCAGTGCACTACTGAACGTAGGCCTCTTCCAATGTTGGAATGTTTTGACCTACTGTTTCCACGCTGGCTAGACGGATTGGTTTTGGTTTTATTTAGAGATTTTCTTCTCTGGAAATGGTGTCATAGTACTTATAAAACATTTAATTTTTGAATGGGAATAAACTCTCTGACTGCTGCCCAAATCTACTGAGCGAACGATGACGGCCGTTGGAGAAAACGAGTTCTAGAGGGAAAATCGCTTCAAATCAAGAAAGTGGTAGGCCCCAGGTATGTGGATAGAAAATGTGAAAGAGGATTAAATGAGATAGACTGGATGTGAAAGCAGATGAGAACCATATACTTATAGAATGCAATGAAGAAGTCAATGTTGTCTATGTCTAGCAGTGGACTGCATTACTGCAATTTTTTACCTATTGAGGATCATTAATATACCTAGCAATTTTTATTAACAGACTATGCAAAAACACTTTTAATAAAAACGAAGTACAAAGGGTGATTAATGAAATGGTTTTCTACTAGTTACGTTATTTATTTTTATGGACAAACTGTCATTCACCATTGATTAATGTATTGTGACCCGTAGTGACCAATTTTGTATCTTGAAATTGAACACACAAAAAAGATTGATTAAATATTTTTTTAAAGTAACATTATACAGGATATTTCTTCTGTGTAACATATTCCATACATATTTATTTACTATTTCCACACAGCAGTGACGAGTGAGATTGGTAATATGTTTATATAATAGACAGAACAGTTTTGTTTGTACATTTTATCCGCAAAAACAGGAGTAGCAAGACCCGCGATTTACCGCGCGCTTTAGTTTTCAGGATAAAAGTCCTACAAAATCCTTCACAATAAAGAAACTCTTAGATGTGCTGACATTAAAGGTAGTTTGATCAAACGGTGTTGACGTTTAGCCATCTATAACGATTTAAATAAAATTGACGTTTTGACGAATCGCACAAGATTATTGTGAATTATTATTGTGTTAACTTTGTATTCATTGATGTTTTGCGATTATTAAAATTTTATTGACATTTCAATTGCTTGGAGTTTCTTTGAAGGATAGAATTCGCAACGAGATCATCCGACATAGAACTAAAGTTGAACTAAACTAAACATGGCTCGCAGAATAACCAGGCTGAAGTTGCAGTGGACTGGCCACATCTGTCAAAGGACTGATGGCCATTGGAGCAGACGGGTCCTAGAGTGGAGACCGCGAGAAGGAAAACGTAAGGTGTGACACCCCCAAGCCAGGTGGACTGACGACCTACTAAGAGTGGCTGGGACGGACCGGGTGCGGAACGCGGAGGATCGGCAAACGTGGCGCATATTGGGAGTGGCCTATGTCCAGCAGTGGACTGCAATAGGCTAATTGATTGATTGATTGACATTTCAGCGTAATGTCTACTTATTCATTACGATAAGAAAAAAAATTTTTTGCTATTAGTATTTGAATATATTTAAATTGGAACAAGTCAACATCGGGACTCGAACCCGTGATTAATCTCTTTCTAGATCTTTCCAGGATCAACTGTAGAGGTAAATGCAATAATTGTGGCTAAAATATTCTAAATAACCAACTACTATAAAATAATCCATGAACAATGACAACTAATCTCATCCTATTTGATATCATACTGAAGTTAGGAAAAAGTATTCGTGATATTCGAGTTGCTCAATAGAAATATTTACAACACACCTGGGCTCGAAATAACTCATAGTCTAGGGACAAATAACATGTCGGTATAGACGTATTCGGCAAAATGAGAAACAGGAAAGTAAAAACTATCGTACCTACAATATTTTTATATAACAAAAATGTGGCGTAACGAAACTTTTCTGTTAGTTTTGCAGCTTTCTGTTATTCTAGTCTAACAATACATGACAATAATAATGTTATTATGGTATTAAATATATTGTTATGATGATGATCCTCTTAGCGTTAATTCCCAGTCGCATCCGAAGCTTTCAGCTCGGAGTCTGGGGTCCGCTTTTACCAGTCTTAACCACGGATTTGACTAGACCTCGATATTTTCCGTGAAGCGATTGTCATCTGACCTCCACAACCCAATGTTAACATTAGGCGATATCGAAGTTTAGCAGTTGGACCGTTGTTTTTGGATTTTTGAGGGCTCCAACTACCCGTAACGACTGCCATAGATGTTCTCATGGCAACCGGGACCGACGGCTTAACGTGCTCTCCGAGGCACGACCAGACCAATGCAAATACCCATATTTCATCATATGTTATGATATAAAGTATTAAATAAAAATAAAACAAAGATTTCATTCATATTTTATTTAACTTCTCATTAAATTTTTTCATAGTAATGTTTTTTTTTGCTTCTGTAAAGAAAGGATTTACGTCAGTCCAACTCCTTACCACCGAAATTTACTTATAAGGCTTGATTTTTATATTATTGATAAGTTTTTGCAACGGTTTTTGCAGTAGCGTGCCTCAAAAACGGCTCAACCAATTATAATGTTTTTTGTGTTTTTGGTAGCTGGGGTTAAAAAATCCTTTACGGCCTATTCTCAGACCGTAAAGTAAATTTCCCCACCGCAATTTTTTAAGGTAGAGAAACGTTTGCAACGTTAGCTAGCTACGTGTGTGTAATACTCGCTGTTAATTTATAATAATAAATGAATTTATCCTAATTAAAATAAATGACTTCAAGTTTATCATGACGAATAGTTCACATTTGTCGCGCCGTTTTATAGATAGTGGTATTGATACAAGTAATGAAAATAAATTACTGACACTGCCCCCAGGCTCTCCAAATAAATAAGTGCTAATGAAATGAACAGTATCATTTTCACGCCCAATAAAAGTCTTTCTGGTTTCTGGGAAACCCCACGGGTAAAATAACTCTATATTTACGGCAAATCGTAAAGGAACTGTTTATTGGAATCTGTAGCATAATTGATTAGTAGTTGTTAGCACTCACTAGTAAAAACTGATATCTCATTTTATGTTTGTCGACTTTTACGGATACGGAGTAAGTGTGAATTAATCTTTACAATGTTTAGTTTCAGTGAAGGAACGATTTAGATATGAATAACACGTTAGTATACCTTGGGCACATATCTTGGACCCAAGTTACGAGAGAAACGAAGCCCTGGCGCCCGCGGCTTATTTTGGTATAATCCATGATTGTTGCATGGCCGTTCACCGCCATGCTATCCTCAAAAGACATCCAAAAAACGCGCGTATTGGGCGCATTTTGATCACATTTTATGTCTAAGATATATACCCCATCCACATCAATAGTATACCTACCTATTATAATATATGAAATCTGAACTTATCAGCTATGAATAGGTGGTTATTGCTTAGGATTTATACCTATCTTGGACCTAAAATGTACACAAAATATGCTCTATACACACAGTACTGTACACGTTTCTTCGTTGTCATTTGAGGATAGCACAGGGTGCTACTGCCTAGCGGTAGACGAGTTCAAATTCACCAAGCATAGATTATTACAAAACAACCCGCGGGTGCCAGGGCGTCGTTTGTCTAGCGATTTCGGTCGAAGATACGTGTCCTGAGGTATACAGTTCTTTTTGTCTAATGCATTATTTGTCCAGTAATAATATGTGAGATGCGGCTAAATTCGCAACTGCGTCGCCCCGTCGACGATTTATCTCGGCACGCAGTCGGAAAAAAACATTACCCTCCTTTCTTCAGTGGTCGGGTAAAAAGCATTGGGGCGATGTACCGCCTTCATCAGATCGCTATTTGAGCGAATCAGATCAAATCTATATTAGTGTTGTGATCTACTGCCCTACGAATCCAGCTGCAACCAGTGGAGCCTCGGATCCTAGTTGTAGAATACAGGTTGGGACTACACTGGTAATATATTCTATCTATATATCTATAAACATAATACAGGGTTCCGGGCCAGAAGACGGACCAGCTGCGTTGGGTAAGTGGCAATATTCCCTTTATTTAGCTCCGCGCCCACCGCGGATCACGAGCAGTTCCCAAACATTATTGTTTGCAAACACGCTTCATTGAGGACGATGACACGCTTTATTACTGGCTGCATCCGAAGCTTTCACCTCGGGTCCGCTTACTTCTTGTACTCCTTATAATTCGACTAATCCTGGTTTTTACAGGCGCAATTACCCAATTTGAAAGGGGAAGGTTGCACTTGACTTTCGTCGACGAGGGTACAGGTAGGAGGTCATGTTGACTTGAAATCTACTCTCAATATGTATACAAAACACACCATTAATGCAAAAGTAGTAGTATAACTTCTTTTCAATCTTCTTGTGTATACAAATTTATATCTATATATAAAGCGAAATACCACTCACTGATAAATCAAGAAATCTCAGAAACTATTTATCATCTACAAATTTGAAACTTGGCAGGTAGATTTCTTATAGGGCGTGGATTTTAGATTTCTTATAGGTGGCATCTACGCCCTATAAGAAATGCTAATAACGGAGTTTACGAAACTTCACCCCTAAGGAGGTAAAACAAAGTCTTGAGCAGCCTCTAGTAAATAAAACGATCAGTTATAAGAAATAATCGCTTCCAACAAATATGTACGTAACTAATAAGTACAAACATATAAGTTATCTAATCCGAAGACATAAGTTTGTACAATAAGTACATTTCTATATCTCGAAATAGCTGATCGATGGAAACTATTCGTCGATGAGCAATGAATATGTTACGATTCGCATTCAAATGTTTGGTTAGGACTGGGCTGCTTAGGGAGTACTCAAAAATGTTTGCAAGGGTATGTTTACACACACTGATTTTAAAGTCGTTTCAGAAGGAAATATTTTGGGCACAGTTTCGTTAGCAAATCGCCTGGAAGTATCAATCGACAGGCCAGAAGTAGGTATTGTAACACCCATACATTATTCCGTTCACCTGTACATTATTCCCATATATAGTAAATTTTTTTTCGCGAAATTTTTCGCTATACAAACAGTGCCCAAGAAAAATCACCCGGTATTTCGCGAAAGGTCTAAGGTAAACTCATTCTTGTGCAGACACAATAATGAACGGTTCGTCATTGCCATCAAATAATTATCAAAATTTGTACAGGGTCCTACTAACGTCTTTGACCTGTTAAGCAATGGACCAGGCTCTGATGTGGGCTTTCCTCTCAGGGTTGGGAGGTAGGACGGCGGATGCTACTGGTAAAGTCGATATTCAAGGACAACAAGCGTACCTCGAGCTCCAAAGTTAAAATTTTGAATGCAACTGGGAAAGCGGATGATGATAAATTATCTAAAAATATGCCTTAATGACAATTGTAGTATTACTACTTTTTCAACAAAAAATATCAAATAAAAACCCAGTTTTCTGCACCTCGCTTTAGACTGGTTCACTGACCCAAAAAAGAATCATGGACATCTTAAACAAAATAGGTATATTTGTAAAAATATCGCGCGTGACAACAATATGATTTAAGTCCAAAATACACGGGTTCTTCCACCGTACTCAAAGAAGGCTGCCTGAAAGTGAAATGCTGAAACACTACTTTGATTAAATCTCAAATAATAAGAATTGAGCCCTATATCATTCAGTTTGTTTCATATCAGTATTCGTCCAGTATCGTTTACATAATGTACGAGTAGGTTCTTTGGACCGCCTTTACTTTACATACAAATATTGTATAATTGCCCTTCTGGTGACAAAAAAATAATACTATCAATTTAAATAGGGGTGAAAACCAAAAGGAAATACACCTTGTCAAAGACTTCGACTGAAGTACTGCAACTGCAACACAGAATCAATGACTTAATGATGTTGAAGACGAGATTTATGAAAGTCGAGCTGTAAATAATACAGTGTCGTCGGCGCCTGCAGCGCCTAGGCCCAAGAAGTCCTGGCTTGACGTCGTGGAGCGTGACATGCGTGTGAATGGTCTCACTACCATGGACGACCAAGATCGAAAGAAGCGGAGGAAGAAGAACCGGAAGGTGGACCCTGAGCTCCGAGGTCATCTTGGCAACGGATGCAATAAGGAAAATGCGTCTACATGCAGAAGATGATCAGTGCCTACAGAATGTGCTATTAAACTACTACTTCTTCTTTTTCATCCTAGCGTTAATCCCAGTCGCATCCAAAGCTTTCATCGTGGAGTCTGAAGGTCTGCATTATCAATCTAACTGCAGATTTGGTTATACTTCGATATTTTCCGTGAAGCGACTACCATCTGACCTCCAATAGGTAACGATATTGGGCAATATCTAAGCATTGCAGCTAGATGTTGGCTTTTTGAGGGCTCCATCTACCTGTAACCTCTGCCATAGATAATATAATCGTATGGCAACCAGGACCGACGGCTTAACGTGTCGGAGCCTGTTCTGGCTGGTGTGTTTCAAGTAGATTTGTTATCCGGGTTCCTTAGTATATCTACAATACGGAACACTATGTGACTTTAGTCAGTTTGTTCTGACAAACCAATCAAACTGCCAACCCCGGTAAGGTTGTTTCACAAGCAATAGAAAACCGACTGAAGAAGTACATCTGCCCTAAAGAATACTGCGGTTAAATGACCTCGTGCTCCCGACGATGATTAGGGTAGCCAAAACTCACTAAAGAGGTTTTGTGCTGACAGTAGGAAGACCAAAGATACGTTAGTAGTACTATTATTTATTTTGTGCCAAAGGTTTGTCCTACTTATCTTCTGCGCTGACAGCACAGAACCTCTCTGTTCTTATAGGGTCGGCAGCACGAGTGTGACTCCTCTGCTGTTGCACTTTCCATCAGGTGGGTCGTGTGCTAGTCTGCGAACTAAGTAGTATAAGAAAAAAAAAGGTTCAGAGTTTGGAGACGCTTGGTTATGTTACGCATGAATTCTACTTTTTGGAATTAAAAGGTCGCCTTAAAAACATTAGACATTATGATGACCTTACAACGAAATGTGGTTGGGTTCTATCAAAGGCGAAATTATGAAAGGACCACAAAGTTACAAATTTCGGAATATGTTACGAACTATGTGAAATGGGACCCTCAACTGTAAAATGTCTACAAAGATTAATATCCACAAATAAAGGACGACCAAAGCCTCACTAGTGAAATTCGTTACATTAAAGCGAGGAAACCAAAAATAAACATTTTGGGTCAGTCAACTATCGTCTGGAACCAATAAAAGCGTAAAAGGATATAAAAGGAGTCCACCCTCATTTGTAAAGAGTTAAAATGAATCGAGAACAATTATCTTTTTGTTTTGTACAAATTGAAACCGTCTAGGGTAATTAATTACAACGTTACGTAATTATAGAGACGTAAAGGTTTCGGTACCTAGGAATTTAAACACTTGTTTTCAGTTTGAAGTGTTGTACCTACGCTAAACTTCGATACAATATAATGACAACAATCTCTTGTACTACACGCATGTGCGTAATCCAGTAGTTCTTGACAAATAGTCGTGTCGAGAGCTCTTAACTATCCTTGTTCTCAACGATTATTGGTGTGAGGGCGATGAGTGGGGTTGTTTTTCGTCCTAATCGTAGAATAGATTCTAGCAGAGATTTGCCGAAGTAGCACACGCGTGTTCGAAAATTGTGACTTTTGTTACTGTCTCAAATCATCGGTCTAAATTAGTATCTATAAAGAAGAAAAATAAAATTTTGACTTACCTACATGTACGAAAGTAGAAAAAAATTGTAACTCAATCATATTTGCTTTTCAAATAATGCACTCTTGGAAATGTTCTTCTCTGCTACTCAAAGGTTTGTTGGTAGAGAACTCATATTGAGTGAAGCTCGCCTTTGTACAGTCGACAAAGGAGATTCGTTGTCGACTGTACATGTCTCTTTAAATTTATTAATGTATGATCTCTGTACTGTGTGTGTGCTATAAAGAATTAAAAATTAAGAATGTTGTATTTTTAACCAAATTCAAAAGAGAGATTTTCATTTCGGCTTTATTTTAATTAAAATATAGATTTGGAAAACTAAATTCCAAATACTATTAGTACTGCATTATGTAATAACGTTAATTAATGGTTATGTACATTAAACAGTGTATAACTTTGACAGCCTCTGGATATATAGCCCCCGCTACGTAGGAGGCACGGGTTCGATTCCCGCTCGGTACAAATATTTATATGCATGAGTTTGCAATGGTCTGGTCGTGCCTCGGAGTAGCGGCCGTTACGGGTAGTTGGAGCCCACAAAAGTCTGACCAGTCTAACTGCAGAACTTCGATATCGCCAATTGGTTGTGGAGGTCAGATGGCAGTCGCTAGTCGGACAAAATTCAGCCGCTAGATTGGAAAGCCAATTGGATTGACAGAGTATACCTTACAAATTTTACAAAATACACTCACTATTATTACTTATGTTATGTAATAATGAGTAAGTAGGTGTGAAACATAGACTTGAACTATAAACTAAAGGTCAAATCCATTTCCCTTCAGACATCGTGCCTAAGGATATTTTAAGAACAAGTTTTTTTTTCTATAGGCCATTCTTACCAATGTATTTCTTACCTTCGTAGAAAAACATGTTACAGATTTCCCACCTCGAGAATGGAAAAGGTTACACGGATAAAACAAATATATCTTGGCAAATAAACGGACCGTGATTTCAAATAAAGAACAAAATAATATAATATCACGCTGTACCATATGAAAGGATAGATGAAAATAAATTACTGTCATATTTTGCTGCTGGCAATGTTGGAGTCCCATATAATAGCCGTCGGCCCTATCACTATTTACCGCACACATAATAGTAATGTTTCACTTGTCCTGGGCTGGCCGGATGCGAGGAATATGTCTTAAGATAACCTCACCTCCGACAACTGATTGCAACGACAACCGACTAAAATACACGCCGTCTCACAGACGGCGTGTATTTTAGTCGGTTCGGGTCCGACATAATCCCCCCCCCCCCCCCCCCCCCATCGGCTCCAGCGGAGAGACAAATGTATAGGATTTGACGTTTTTGACATTCGTTGACGCCTGTCATATACGTCAAATCCCATACATTTGGCATTCTATTCCACCAAAAGCCGGCCGACGAATTGCCACTTGTCTAGAGGGCCAGTTCAGTTCTTAGTTTATGGCTTCGCTTGCTTATTGCTGCGAAACGATACAATTCACAAGTTGCCATACACATGTTCTTACGTAGTATTGTATTCTCTTCGTGCGACACCTTTGTATTTGATTTTTTGAGTGAATGACAAGTTTCTATGTAGGTATGTACTTTTTGTGACGTAAATACTTTTTACTTTTTCCAGAAGTTACTTGGTTTTCATTTCTATCGACAGTCTTCAAAGATTTTTTTTGTGCGACATGTATATTTTTTTATTAACCCTATCGGCGTGTTGGTACAACTAACCTTATTAACAGTTTCCTTTTTTACCCGACTGCGCGACGCAAAGGAGTGGTAATTGGCTTCATGTACATCCGAAAGTATTAGTGAAGTATCTCTCGAGGTATTCCCAATTAATTCACAATTATATAAATATTAAAGCTGTGTATAAATAAGCTTTGTTTTATCAAAAATACACAACACAGGTATTTCAGAATTTTACCTAATTGGCTAGGTATCGCCTTCGGCTTCTCGATTAAATAAAGGAACCTTTGGTAAGCCCTACTTGACATTTATGAGACAAAGCGTTATATTGTTTTAAGGGTCGGGTAATTTTATTTAATTCATAACCATATTTTATTTTCTAAGTAAAATTTATATTTTTATTATACATAAATACATATACTCACGCCAGTAAATCCCTAAAGGGGTATACAGAGGTGTATTATCGTAACACCGACATTTCGCCCAATATGATTTTCGGTCCCACGTAATAGGGGGCGAGCCTATTGCCGTCAAGCGGGCACTAAGAATATATAAAACATCGAATAGACACCATGCGCTCCCATTGCTGAGGCTCCTTTCTTACTCAGCTTCATATACCCCTCCCTCTCTTGGAACGCACTCTCTGAGCTGGTGCATGTACCTATAAAATAAGTAGTGTTGTTCATTTCAAAATACATGAATATACGTACAGAATCGTGGAGCAAACGAGTCCTAGAGTAGAGACCGCGCGTAGGAAAACGGAAGGTGGGACATCCCCTAGCCAGGTGGACCGACGACCTGCGAAAGGTGGCTGGGACGGACTGGATGCGGAAGGCGGAGGATCGGCAGACGTGGCGCACATTGGGAGAGGCCTATGTCCAGCAGTGGACTGCAGTAGGCTAATTGATTTGATTTGATTTAACGTACAGAATACCGCGGCTGTGTTGTGTTCCCGGCGTGGTGAGTAGGGTAGCCAGAGCTCACTGGAGAGATTTTGTGCTGTCAGTGGGAAGACCAAAGGCTTGTCCTGCTTGTCTTCTTGGCTGACGGCACAGAATTTCTCAGTTCTTACAGGGTCGGCAGCACGAGTGTGACTCCCCTGGTGTGACCTGGACGGAAAGTGTTGTGTTGCAGTCGTCCATAGACCACGGCCTATGGACGACTGCAACACAACACTTTCCGTCAGGTGGACCGTGTTGCATGTCTGCGACTTACATGGTATGAAAAAACATGGCCTCTTTTTCACTTGTCTAAGTGGGCTGTAATAATGGTATTTCAGAGCATGAAATGTATAATATTAACTTATCAAAATATTACCTATATTTCGTGTAAAAAATAATGTCGTGACGTACTCCGTGTGATACGAGGTCTGTAACCCAGACTGGTAACAGGTAGGAAGATAGCTCTTCGAGACTTCGAAGAGGTGGAGATCAAAGAAGATCTACTGTCTGCAAACCGCCGGCTATAGGGCTGATGATGAAGATCCTGTGTGATGTCAGTCAGGTCAATTTCGACCTAATTGCTTTGTCGTGTCTATGGTAAGTAGTAATTTCAGCCCCCTAGACAAGTCGTAATTGGTTGGCCGCCATATTGTTGAATAGAATGTGACATACGTTAACGACCGTCTTATACGTCGAATCCCAACTTATGAGGTCAATTTATGAGCGAATTTACTTGGAGTATTATACATACTTAAAGTAAAGTGTAGTAAAAAAAATAGAAAGCAGATATAATTATTGGGGTAGGATCACAAGTTTTTTATCAAGTTAGTGTTTTTCTATTGTCTTTATGAGATAGAAAGGCGATTCAATATCGCTACATTCAATAAATTAATTGTAATATTTAACTTGTTAGGTAGTTTATAACACGTAGGTACCTACTCAAATTTATTTCAAAGAATTTAATTCTCGTTTGTAGCTATAAAAATGTATGTCATAATATCCTTTATTACGCTTATAATATTTAAAGGTCAAAGCTATTTACTGTGTTCCTCTCAATTCACATGATTAAAGTCGTAACTCTAACTTTTGTATTAAAAATAATAAAAAAGAAAAAATATTCATAAGTACTTTATTGGTTGTCATTTATCATACATAAACATACACATACTCGCGCCTGAAAATCCCTGAAGCAGAGGTGTATTAACACCACATTTCGCCAACTGATTTTCGGTCCCACGCAATAGGGGGCGAGTCTTTTGCAGTTCGGCGGGCACTTAACAACCCTATCCCTTAGTAACCTTCTATGACACCCACAGGAAGAGATGGGGTGGACCTATTCTACTCCATCGGGACCAACACGGCAATCATTGGTTATCTTACACAATCTCTTCTTCCTCTTAGCGTTAATTTCCAGTCGCATCCGAAGCTTTCAGCTCGGAGTCTGGGGTCCGCTTTACCAGTCTTAACTACGGATTTGGCTAGACCTCGATATTATAGATGTTCTTATGGCAACCGGGACCGACGGCTTAACGTGCTCTCCGAGGCACGACCAGACCAATGCAAATACTCATATTTCATGCACACAAATATTTGCACTGAGCGGGGATCGAACCCGCGCCTCCTGCGTAGCGGCCGCGTTCAATACCGCTACGCCACGGAGGCTGTCAACGCAACGGAGGTTATCTTACACAATATTACACAAATATTACAAGCAATAACTTAAGTTAAATATGATTATTACCCGCTAAGATAACTTAGCGGGTAATAATCACAAGCATTGTAATCTTCAGCAGTTTAGTTTTGAATGATTGAATAAATTAGGTACATTGATATGCATAATTTAGTGTGTATTCTAATAATACTCAGGGGAGTAGTAATTATTAAATGCCTCTCCTCTACTAGTGCCTCGGAGAGCACGTTAGAGCCGTCGGTCCCGGTTGCCATGAGAACATCTATGGCAATCGTTACGGGTAGTTGGAGCCCTCAAAAATCCAAAAACAACGGTCTAACTGCTAAACTTCGATATCGCCTAATGTTAACATTGGGTTGTGGAGGTCAGATGACAATCGCTTCACGGAAAATATCGAGGTCTAGTCAAATCCGTGGTTAAGACTGGTAAAAAGCGGACCCCAGACTCCGAGCTGAAAGCTTCGGATGCGACTGGGAATTAACGCTAAGAGGAAGTAAGTAGTAATTATTAAATGTCAGTCAATCCGGCAGATTCCCACATGTCGTTTAAATTGCGGGTTTAAGGTACGAAGTACGATTACGTGCGAAACCGAATCGGGTCGGCTAGTATTTTAAAAACTAAGGTAGTCTAAAATTGTTACTATCAAGAAGGTCAAGGTCTCGCCAATATTCCATTAACAATATGGTTGAATCTCCACTTAATTAAACTTAATTTAATTAGAACATTGTTAAAGCAGTATTAATTTCTTAAGGCTTGTCCATAATTAATATTGATAAGTAATTAAACAATTTCAGTTGGTTACCGTTACCTAAATTATATTAATTAACTATGCCTCTCTTCAAACTAAATAATATATTTCATATAATGTCTCTACTCTTTGAAGCTTGTGACTTTATTTAAATCAAGATTTTGTAGGGTCGGCAGCACGAGTGGACCGCCCCCGGTATTGCATACGCCCATAGGCCATGGAAACCACTTCCCATTAGATGGGCCGAGTGCTTGTCTGCCACCTAGTTGCTATAAAAATGATGCGATTTGGGTCTCTGCCACGTCAATAACACAAGATGACTGCCCCTATACTATGACATATACATTCACACTGGGTACGACTCTCAAATTTCCCCTTGCAAATCTTTTTATTTCTTATTATGGTAATAATTATTATGACTGTCACAACCATATCCTGTCACAACCGTACCCAGTCAACTCTACAAGGTACGTATACAACAGTACAGAATAGATAAAAGACAGTAGTTTGACCGAATATTGTGTTGTGGAGTTGGAAGTGAAATGGAATTTTTAAAAATTGGTCCCTTTAAAAATATACTAAGGGAGACCAAAAGACTACAATAAGGACCCCATCCTTACGACTATGTTGCCCCTTCCTTGTTTAGAAATCGTATTCAATTATTGTAATCAATATCCTACGAATATAATTTACTAAAACTTTTACTCCGTTTCCTGAGTTTGTTAATTATTTTTCATGGCTTCAATAAGGGTAAATAGATATTCTTACACTAGCTGTTGCCCGTGGCTTCGCCCGCGTGAAATTTTGATCATATTCCTGAACTTATTCCCGGTATAAGGCTATGTTTTATTCTAGACTATAAAATTTCAACCACATCCATTCAGCTGTTAGAGCGTGATTGATAAACATTCAAACATATGAAATACTATTACTGTTGATTGATTGGCACTTGGTGGAACTTGTTGTTACACATATTGATAACACACTTGTACTTTTCCACGATATCTATTATATCCACGATACCGTAGTCTTTAACAATTCAAATGTTCATAATCGTCAATGTAAACCTTTGAAAATGCCGTGAGGCGAAACCGGTTAGGTGAATAATAAATATCGTGGAAAAGTACATGTGTTATCAACATAATATTCGGAGTCACCGCGCGTAATCTGTGGTAAACGGACGTACTACAAGTGTTTCGTCTGATTATGACGATGTCGGGTAAATTAAAATGTAATACGTGTAATATAGTCATCTGTGAGGTGCTAGCGTTCATTCAAAATAAAGTGGATGTCATGGACGAAGAAAATATCGTGCGGATATGTACGTCTGCTTTTACAACGGAAGACATTGAAAATGCAAAATCTCTGCTGTTTGAATCCTTAACAACAAAAAAGAGAAAGGTTACAAGGAAAGGAGAGGGTCGATCACAACGAAACCTATATGATGTTATCACTGTGTTCAAGGAAACTGATCCAGAAGAAACACCAATTTATGTTGCTAAAGAGCTACAAAAACTTCCACCCGTAACTTTTGATCACATTGATGCTACTCGGTTTCTGAAAGACTTTCTTGTGATACAAAAAGACTTAAAAATGCTAAAGGAATCATACGTCACGATGGATCAACTGAATGAGGTAAAAAAGGAGATACTTAGCAGTAAAGAAATATCTAAAGTTCATAGCAACTATGAAGGTATGCATATAAATAATACAAATGAAGACATATGCGTAGAAAAAATAAGATCGGACCTACCTCACATTGCGAACAAAACAAATAATAGCACAGCTGAGTACGCGTCACTCGATGACGTTCTATTGCCAACCTTGTCGCACGCACTGGACAGTGAGGGACAAGTCTTTCTCGCACAAATGGGAGGCGCTTGTAACGAGCATAGTGTGGAGGCCCGCAATATAACAACCATGGTTTCGAACAGCGAAACCCTAACTGCGCACGGGCAAGGTGGAGGCCTCAAAGTGAACGACGGCGCGTGTATGAGTCGGGTGGTTGCATCTACACCGACACCGACACTAAACAAAACTTTGGCGAGTATTGTAGGTACCGACGGACAATGGAAAGAGACGAAACAGAATGAGGGGTGGACTCTGATACAGCGTAAACGACTTAAAAATAAGTTTAGTTTTGTGGAAGGGAAGGCTATAACTAACCCTAATGAGAAATTTAAGGCCGCTGATATTAGAATACCACTGTTTCTAAATAATGTAGATAAGAACACGGCAGAGAGTGACATTATGGAATATATAATGAGTAAAACCCAAGTTAGTGTTTCTTTACAAAAAATAAACACAAAGTTCCCTAAGAAATATAATGCATTTAAAATCTGTGTGCCAAGGGCGAAACTGCCACTTTTTCTGCAAGGTGGCTTGTGGCCAGAAGGTGTATCTATTAGAAAGTTTGTAGAATATAGAAATAACAACATATGTGATGGCATTACACACACAAAAGAAAATTAGAAACACAACTTTTGTAAGTTACAACTGCAAGTCCGTTATGCGCTCCATTGATTGTGTACAAACATTATGTCGAACAGCTGATATTATCGCCTTGCAGGAAACTTGGCTGTACCCACATGATATTTCTTACCTCGGAGGAATTGATCATGACTTCGCATACACGGGTAAATCGTCTATAGATACATCGGCGGGTATACTGCGAGGGCGACCGTTCGGCGGTCTTGCTATATTGTGGCGTAAAAGTTTATTTCCAAGTGTTGAAATTATTGAGTGCAAAAGTGCGCGGCTCGCGGCCATTAAAGTAATATTAGATAATAGTGCGTTTTTGGTATTCTCGGTGTACATGCCGACGGATGAGATACGACATTTAGCTGAGTTTACTGACTGCTTGAGTGAGCTGAGTGCAGTAATTGACAATAGTGAAGTGGACTCAGTTTTTATGCTCGGTGACTTTAACGCCCACCCAACTGAATTGTTTGGTAAGGAACTTGAACATTTTTGTGCGGAACAAAGTTGGTTATGCGCGGATATTAATATATTAGGATTATCATCTGAAAATTACACATTTGTTAGTGAAGTATTTGGCAGTAAGTCGTGGTTGGACCATGTTCTGGTGACAGAAGCGGCAAATTTGTCTGTCGTAGACGTCCGAATTAATTACATACAATCATGGTCTGATCACTTTCCTGTTGAGTTAATATGTAATATGGAAATACTAAGCCCTAAAATTAGTAATATAGAAACAAAACCTAATAAAGTTATTTGGGGGGAAAGAAATAAGTCGCAAATGGAATTGTATAGTAGAATTTGTACACAGAACTTGCGCAATATAGATTTTCCCTCAGAATTTAGACAATGTGCTGATATGACATGTAATAATTTGGATCATAGGATTGTAATTGATGAATTATATAGTAATATTGTAAATATTTTGACAAATGCAGCTTCAATGAGTTATGTGTGTAAATCAAAAATTAATAAGAAATTTAAGAGAGGCTATGTTACGGGATGGAACAAATATGTTAGGGGGGCACATGGGGACGCTAGGCTTTGTTTCCTACAGTGGGTTGCACACGGAAAACCTAAGAATGGCCCCATCTATGTACAAATGCGTGACTCGCGGATAAAGTTTAAATCTAAACTTAAGTGGTGTCAAAATAATCAGACACGAATAAAAATGGACATCTTAGCGTCGGAACATAAATCAAAAAATTTTGTTAATTTTTGGAAAGAAACAAATAGATTGAACCCAAAGCCAAGCGTTCCTATGAGTGTAGGTGGCATTAGCGAACCTGTTCAGATTGCCAACAAGTTCAAAGACCATTTCCAGGTTCCGGCCCCGTCGGTGCCTGTGTGCACATTGAATGGGGAAGGGGGGGACCGAATAGGGGAAAATATTGTCTTGATCTTGCCGAAGGAGGTCGAGCGGGCGTTGAGGGACATGAAGCGCGGGAAATCCCCCGGGCATGATTTTCTTAGTATCGAACACCTACAGTACGCGGGTGTCCACATGCCTAGGGTCCTTTCCATGTTGTTCACTTTCTGTGTAGGCCATTCGTATCTGCCGGAAGGTTTGATGAAAACCATAGTCGCGCCCATAGTCAAAAATAAAACTGGAGATGCGTCTAAATTGGGTAACTACAGGCCTATATCGTTGGCAACAATAATAGCGAAGGTTTTGGACAGTGTGCTTGATAAATATCTACAAAAACATTTAAAGTTACATGACGCTCAGTTCGGCTTCCAACGAGGGCTGTCCACAGAAACTGCGATTTTGACTGTCAAGCACACTGTTCAATACTATACCAATAGGAATACGCCCGTTTACGCGTGTTTTTTAGATCTATCGAGGGCATTCGATATGGTGGAATATGGGACATTGTGGAAGAAGATAGCGAGTGAAACCGATCTTCCTAATGAAATCCTGTCACTATTTAGGTTTTGGTATGGCAATCAAATCAACTATGTGAGATGGAACGGGGCAATGTCAGATGAGTACAGGTTGAAATGTGGTGTGAGACAGGGAGGACTGACGTCACCTAGACTCTTCAACCTGTATATGGATAGTCTGGTTCGTGAGCTCAGCGGCACCGGAGTGGGCTGCTCAATTGATGGTATAATTATTAATAACATAAGTTACGCTGATGATATGGTGTTGCTGAGCCCATCAATCAGTGCTCTTAGACGACTCATAAAAATATGCGAGTGCTATGCAAGGGCTCATGGGCTCAGGTACAATGCAAGCAAGAGCGAATATATAGTCTTTAAGGCGGGTTCTAAAACGTATACTTCTGTGCCTAAAGTCACTCTTGATAATAGCGCACTGAGAAGAGTTGAGCGGGTGAAGTACCTGGGCCACTGGGTCACAGAGACTCTCAATGATGATGAGGATATGGCAAGGGAACGCAGGGCATTATCAGTTAGGGCCAATATGCTGGCTCGTAGGTTTGCACGGTGCACGGCGCAGGTCAAGGTGACCTTATTTAAAGCCTACTGCCAATCATTTTATACGTGCAGCCTATGGATTAAGCATACACAAACTGCTTATGATGCCCTGCGGGTCCAGTATAACAATGGCTTCAGGGCGCTGATGGGGCTGCCGCGCTTTTGTAGCGCGTCAGGCATGTTTGTGGATGCCGGAGTAGACAGCTTCAGTGCAATATTACGCAAAAGAACGGCGTCTATAGTGCGGCGAGTGCGCGACAGCTCCAACTGCTACCTGCAGCTCATAGCAGGGAGACTGGACACAGACTGTCCGTTCATGGTTAGATGGATGCACATACACAAGTGGCAGTCATGAGTTGCTTTGTCGAAGTTTATTGTTTTATTTTATTATGTAATGTCTAATTTTAATTTTAATTTTAATTTATTATTAATGATGTTAAATTTCAAATTGTAGTATTAATTATGTTTTTAATATGGACACTGTATTGTTGGTCTGAAATAAAAATCATTCATTCATTCATAATATGAACATCTGAACGTCACGCGTCATCTCAAACTTTTCATTCATAATATTTTGTAGGATTAGAATATATTTTAGTAAATACTCAGAAGATTGTGGCCGATAATAAAACTTTAATGTCTTACTTTGATCTGACAAAACAGTTTATTTACAGCCGTAGCTTCTATTCAACCTTGTTATTTATGAGATAAACTAGTAACACAATAGCACAATTTTGTACCGAATAATAATTTTGTAAATTTATTTCGAAAAACTTTTACAATCGAAACTCTCTCCGCAACATTTTACGTCCGAAACAATAGCTAAACTTAAAATATACGAATAATAATAGATCATTTTACAATCTAATTAACTTGTTTTGTTTTGATTATAAACATTAACCTCAACAGGTAGGTATACCACAAGCTAAAAATAACTTTTTCAAACATTTCCTGTATCTGCGTAGAGATGTTAAAACGTCGCACTCGCTCACCGCTGGCATTCATCTTCACACGTTGGGAACACTACCTACGTAGCCAGATATGAAAGGAACTTCATCCCACGTATGCTTAAGCTGTGGAATGAGCTACCTTTTTTTTATCGTGCGAAAAATCCCCACGGATACCTCCCTCGCCGGAGCCGGAGGAGGAGGTTATGTCGGACTCGAACCGACTAAAATGCACGCTGTCTGTGGGCCGTCAGTTGCCGGAGGTGAGATTGTCTTAGCCATATCCCTCGCACCCCGGCCGACCCAGGGCCATATCTCTCGATCTGGCCCTCTTCCGGTGTGGTGGAATGAGCTACCTGCTGTGGTTCTTCCACTTTCTTCGAGAAGGGATTTAGAAGGGTCCTACAGGGTTGGCGGTGTGAGTCTAACGACCCTGGTATTGCACACGATGGTATTGTCCATAAGATGAGTCAAAATGTCAAAAAAGTGTGATTAAGATGAGTCAAGTGTACCTAGATTTTTTTTACCGAGTCGTGAATATATCACTTCTTTTTTATACCACTTATGTGGCAGACAAGCACACTTCCCACCTGATGAAAAATGGTTACCGTGGCCTATGGACGAGTGCAATACCAGAGGAGTTAAGAACAGAGAGATTCTGTGCCGTCAGCGAACAAGACAATTCGTTCGTCTGGTCGTTTGGTCTTCATACTGACAGCACAAAAGCTCTCTAGTGAGCTGGCTACCCTACTCACCGCCGGGAACACAACACGAGGTTATTAAAACCGCGATATTCTGTAGGTAGAGGTACAGTCAAGCTGCTCGATCGCACATAATGCACATGCACATCACAAGGTTGTCAACTTAGTACTAACGTTGATTAGAATTCAGATTCTTTTCAGTTTTGTTTGGTGCTTTGACAATTTAAAACGGAGTATCTACTAACAGTAAAGTTAGTATCATCTTGCAATAAACTCAACACAAACGAACCGTGAAATTGAAATTCGTTTAAAATAATTTCGTTCCAAGAAATTTTCATGAATACCCAATTAATTGAAATTTAACTCATTAAAATTTTTAACTTCCTCGTTGAAAATAACTTTAAACGTTACTTCTTTTTCGTGAGATATGTCCATCGTCCCGAAAAACTTTCACTTTAGAGCTGAGACTGCTGAGAGTCCGTTCAACTAAACTATATTTTTCCGGTGAGAGTTATCTTAGCTTTTACGGGGGCGACTGCCACTGACGGCGTTGTCTGCTAGTACATCTAGTACGAGCGTTTTCAGATTATCCGATTTGATATTGGTTGAACAACGATAGCCGATAACAACTGATAATCGACACCCTATGTTTTTTTACGTATATTCGACACAGTCCGATTTGTCCAGTAAATCGAATTTCGAATATACCATGGTATGAGTGAATCCAGGCCACACGCCGCACATCAGGCTCTACTCACACATAGACAATTTAGATATACGTATCAACCTATAATAGCAGACTTACAAAAAATACTATTCGACAACCCACGGACATCCGATGGTGCCGCCAACACGTTGGTTTCGGCTCCAATATTGGTACTCTTAGATCGCCGAACCAATTTTGCTGAAATATGCCTTAGAGCTCGTTCACACGAAGACGAATCGTGTTTTTTCACGAGTCGTTATTTTTATTATTAGCTTATTATCTGACGATGAACCTAGAACACATTTTACTTTGGAAATCAATTTCAGTGATTCGTCACGATAGGTAATACATATTATTAATCGGCAAAAACGAAACATCGTGCACTTGATAATAAGTGGTTATTACTGATACATACGGCTTAGAAACTTTTCCTAAAACCTCTCTTACCAACCTTGTCATTTACCAGATATACAAAACTGTGCAATAACAAGGTATCGTATATAGCAAGTAGAGTCCCCCAGAATTTCATAAAAGCCCAAAATTTTATAAAAATTATCCGCTTCGGCCGTGTACGTAATTGTAGTTTCGTAATTGATTTCGAAGTAAGAATAATTATTCTTTGTACGAAATTGACTTCGAACAGAGAAGTATTATTCCGTATTTGTAATCGCGGTTTTTAGTTTTTTAGTTTCGTAATTGATTTCAAAGTAATAATTATTATTCTTTGGACGAAATTGAAAGAGAAACAAAAAATCTGTTGTTTTGTCAATTATAATTGAATATAACAGACAAAATAAAATTACAAAATAAAACAAACAATCCTATTCTGAACTTAAAATACAAACTTAAAATTAAATTAAAATTTAAATGAAAATGGGGAAATTATTTCTAGGCAATGCCCTAATGTGATTTTTTTGTCTTTTAAATCTTTAATGGCACCATCAATTTCAGAGTCAATCTCTAAATAATTTTGACTTTTTTTAGTTTGCTTTTTGAAAATATCAATCACTTTAGTTTCTTTGACCAAAGTATCGAGTAGCTGGGCTAAAGTGGGATTTCTACGTCCAACAAATCGGTTGATCCTACTGTGCCAGCCTTCAAGATTATTAGTCGTGCGGATTTTTTCTTTTTCGCAACAACATACTTTTGTAAAATCAGTTTTTTCCATCCACTGTTCAGTGAAATACTTATTAAATTTTTTTACATTATTGCCATTAGGACTTCTGTTCATAATATACTTGTACCCTCTTTGAACGTATTCTTTAGGTAATCGAGCCAATCCTGCACACCTTGCCACGTGCCTTCGTTTTACTGTTGTGTTCATCTTTAATAACTTTGCTTTTCGTATTAGACATCTGTTGTAATGAAAAAAACAACCTTTTACGGTAATGTTCGGAAAAACTCTTTTGATACCTTTCATTGCAGCCAACTCAAAATCTATAGTCACTTTTACTGGTCGCCAGTTCGGGAAAAGTGATTCAATCAGTCTAAAAAGTGTTTCATAAGTTTTTGCACTTTTATTGGGTAGAAAACAATAAATTAAGGGATAAACTGCCGATGTTGTATCGTCAAATCCGTGAATTGTATACAATTGATTAAATGAACACGGGCAAGACGAAAATGTCCCATCGCATAAAATATGCTTGAATCCTGCTACTAATTTTTTAGCCTTTTTGTTGCAAAATAGAATTATTCTTGTATCATTCTCTTCATCATTAAAATCAGCTAAAAGGAAATCTTGAAACTTTCCAGGGATAACAACTGAAGATGCCGATGTGTATCGTAGCTTTGGAGCACCTAATACTTTATTACGTGCATTATATAGGCCAGTTTTTATATTGTTAAATTGGGGAATTTGTTGAACGAAGTTAAAACCAACACTTTCAAGATTAAAAACCATTGCTTCATATTGCTTCTGGATAGATTCGAAGTTGGTACTGGTCTTGGTTTTTAAAGAGTCAAGTTCCCTTAGTATATTGTTTTGTGCAAAATCTTGTTTGCAAGTTGAATCGTGTGATTTGCTTTTCACTATTACATTTCTTTCGTTTAATGTAATACTTCCTTTACAACCACATCTGGTATTATTGTAGCACAGCCAAAATGTATTTTTATTTTTATAAATATTTTTTCGATGATATCGCCGACCATCGCACAACACAGAAACCCCTCCACGACGAGTATCTACAAAAGCCATTTCCGTCGCACTCATTTTCGGAAAATAATCAAATATTAAATCAATTTAAAATTCAAAGAGCATATAATAACTACGTTTTTAAAATTAAATCTGATAAATTATGATGACAACCTAGTGCCAGAATCAAAGAGAATACAAAATCCTTGTACAATATACTTGGTAAGAATGAGAAAACAAAACACTCTGACAATTTAATACATTAAATGGCTATTTGACTGAAGTGTTTCATGAAGGTTTCATATCAAGCATTCAGTCTTTTTCAACAAGTACATACTTCGTTATATAGTTACGTGTAAAGAATAGAAATTCCGCTTTCGAAATTATGTACTTCAGCAAAAGTTTTTTCCTGCTACGAAACCGCGATTACAAATACGGAAAAATACTTCTCTGTTCGAAATCAGTTTCGTACAAAGAATAATTATTCTTACTTCGAAATCAATTACGAAACTACAATTACGTACACGGCCGAAGCGAAATTATCACTGAAAATATTATATATCTTGCAGGGTAAAGTCATATTATCGTGCCCTTTTTTCATATTAAAAAAAAACTTGGAATCAAAACAGTTCTAAGGAGGTACTAAAAATCAAAGTAGAAAAACTTCTATACTGTCCATTTTTCACGGAAATTGCAAAAGTAAGTTGAACGATTCAGTGAATTCGATTAATTCTACGAACATTCCTTCGTCAACGTTCGCTCAAATATTTAATTTATCAACGTTATCAAAATATTAAAGGTTTTTTTTGGGCGCGCCGATAGAGTTTTTTCGTAACTTTGATAACGGAATATTTATTTTGATTTTTATTTACTTTACGTTTTAAATCCTTGGAAAGTGGTAACGCTGAACTCGAACCGATTATAATCGTCACCCCATCTTGGGCCTTAAAATTCTGCGGTGTAAGATTACCTAAAATATAATATTACCCTTCGCACCCCGGCAGACCCAGGACATCGCGGTTGCCAGATAGCGGTAGTGGGAACCACGGTTCTCTCTCCAACGTCTGGTCACCTGCGCTGCGCTGCGTGCCTTTCGCGGGCTCGACAGGACGGAAGACTCTTGAGTCTCTCCCGGGCCCGCTCCGCCATGCGCCGTCTCCTTCTCGTACATCATACATTAAATATTTTGTCTTCATCTTCATCCTAGCGTTCCCATGCGCATCCGAAGCTTTCACCTCGAAGTCTGGGGTCATGCTATGCCAGTCTAACCGCGGATTTGGATGGACTTCGATATTTTCCGTGAAGCGACTGCTATATGACCTCCACGACTCAATGGCGACGAACTTTACGTTAACGTGCACTCCTAGGCACGAGCACTACGGCCAGTGCAATGCAAATTCCAATATTCATGCGTACAAATGTTTTAGGCCTTAACTAACCTTACTTGCTGTTGGTTGACTGTTGAGGTTTACTTCTCGAGGTTTTGGGTGGTCAAGCTGCAGTCATTCCTCAAAAAGTCAATCAAACAAGTCATCACCATAGGCCAGTGTACATTGATCGACTTAACAAACCTTCATGAAAGTGGTTAAGTCATGCTGTTTATAGCATGATTAATCATATCAACTGAGTGCGACGTCCCACAAAAATCAGTCAATCTTGCCTGTAAGCCGGTTCACCTACAGAGTGTCAATCGAAGCTAGAGTGCAGACTGAAAAGTCTCCGTGAAAAGACTGAAAGATAGTAATATTTCTACCGGGATGGGATGAGACAGCAGTCGTTCCCTTAACAGGCAAGATGAACCAAATTATGGAAAGGAGAGGTATGAGAGCACACCCGCCGTGTGGGCTCCAAATTGCAAGCCATGAATGCAACCGGTATTGATTTATAAAATGATGAATTCCACAGTTAATACAGATGCATAAATAAACAGTTTTCAATGTATCGATGTGTCTATAATCTGGGTTTGAATAAAACGCAGGTTTAAAAAATACTACAGCTCATATAATCGAAGTTACACTTTCATTTCATTAATAATGATCACAAAAGTTTCATTTCTTTTGTTACGCACCGCATAGAACAATCCATTGGCATACAACATAAAATGTTCTTAAACATATGAACGTAATTATTTAAAAATAAATTTACTGGAACCATATATATATTATGACTCTTTATGTACATTAAAATTCGCAAATACAACTGGTATTTACACATTAGTCTATACATAATGTCTTAATGATTTTTACTTATTATTTACAAATTCTACGTTTCTTAAACAACATTTTGGTCAATTTCTTATTTATAAATAAATAATTTTATATTTTGAATTTAGCTAAACTTGGGACTCACTCGTAAAAGTGTTTGACAGTTATTAGTTACATTTCGAGTATCATAAAGGGATCTAAATTATTTTAATCAGTAGGAAAAAGAGTTCGAAAGATAAAATATAATTTTAACACTTAATGTGAACAAGTGTCCTAGGTAAAACAGACTATTAAGCAATTAACCTTAGTAACTAGACTTTTTAAAATTCTTCATAATGGGGACAAGTCATTAGGCTACAGTTAAGTAAAGACCGACAAATCTAAGTAGGTACCCTAGTTTTACTAATATTTCATTTTTATGTTGATTGTATTGTGCGTTTTATATTTCGAAAACAGGTTATCTTATGGATATGGACCAGATAGTTAAATAAAAATATGTGAGAGAGAAGAGTAGGGTTAAAAAATCAATGTATGATTTGAGATTCACATAGTCATTCATAATTAATAATGTAACACTCATTGTGACATTTCCATGTTTATTATTTATTTTGAGTAACTGATATTTCGGCGCTGTTACAAGTGCCATGATCCCAATGAGTGTTACACTATAATACTAAAAAATCTATCAAGTTATTTAGATACATAAATAATGTAAGGGGCAGTTATTAGTCAAACTGTAAATTGTAGAGGTAGTTACAAATACTAGGGAATATATAAAGTACTTTAAAACACTGTTTATGAAAAGTTTAGGAATATTTTTAATTAGATGGGTAAGATATTATGAATATAAATATTATGCAGGAAATATTTTATTCTACACTATATCTGTCATATATCTAAATATATACTAGTTGGTGTTTTGTATAATATTACGAACAATATTAAGCTATAGGATTATTTATTACCCTACCTAAAAGAGTTATTATAATGTAAAAAAAGAATCAGTAAGTGGCTAATATATCGACTCACTAAAATATACATGTAAAAACTGCAATAATAGGTCAAAAATGGCACAAATCTTTTAATATTTTAGAACATTAAATGTTTGACACTTCAGTGTTCTTTTATTAAAAATATTATAATATTTTTTACCTCGTTTTTAACGATATTTTTAACATTATTCAGTTAATACTACCATTAGTGAATCGATATTTGAGCAGACACTGACAAACAAAATAATATAATAATAAAATATAATATAATTATTAATTCAATAAATTAGTTTTTCATACACCGCTAAATCTGTGAAAATCTCTCTTAATAATAAGTCTATTTGGTTTGCATCTATATTTTTTCTATTTTAATACAATATTGGTCTAGTCTATCTATTTATGTACTACGTAATATACGGGCTGCAAAAAAAAACAATACTTAATCAAAAAAGTCGTTCAAATTTTAATTTGGATACATCAGAATTGATGATTGAATTGAGCAAAGATTAATGAGAATAAAATTTTGATTTTTTAATTTCAATGTGATATTCTTTCGAGATATACAAATTTAGCAAAACTGTTTTAAAAACTTTGTCCGTGAAATTTAAAGAACTTTTTAAACTTAAATGTACAAACAAATTGATCCCATCACACGTACTTGTAAGCTACAAAATTCAGATTTTTACTAAATATTATGCTCTCAAACTTTAGTTTACCTATTTACATTCATAAGTTATTAAGATAATAAAACTGAATTATCGAAATTTCGTAGTGTTTTAGGCACTATTTAGACAGCCATCAATCTTATGTCTTATACAAAGCTTTACTTATTCTAATTTTTCAAAAATGTTTACAATCTACATGTCAATAGGCAGGTAGTAACAATCCAATTTACTTAATCATATATATATTCATTATTATATCTAAAAGTGTGTATACAGGTTCGTCTTAGAATATTTAATTGTGAAAACATCTTTGTTTAATTACCTTTGAATATTTTAAAATTATAACCTGCGTTTCAAAAATGATCTAACCACAATTTGGCTATGTTCTTGTCTCCTTAAAAGCATATAACTGTATCTATGAACAACTTGCTGAACTGCGTGCCATATATTGTGGTCTAATCATAGTTCTGTTCTATTCAAGAGGCTTGGTAGTTATTCAAAGATAATCAAATTTATATAATTAAAATAAACATTAAATAAAATTCAACAGAATATTTAACTTTCTTTTACTACAGCTATTTTTGGCCTGTGTAATAATAATTACTGTTGCAAATTAATAATTTTATAACAAACCGAAGCCAATCCGTATGGACCTCTATGTGTCTTTTAACAATAGGTGTTATGCAGCCAGTGTACTTTCAGGCTGCATAGTAAAAATACAAATCTATGTGTAACTATTACTATAATAGTCACTATGTATAATTATTTATTGAACTAAGCACGATGAAATCTGTGAAACAGTTAGAATATTCATAAATTCATTTCAAGACCTTTCAATGACGTGGCTTTGACAAAAAAAATCAAAACACACTTCTGCTTAAAAATAGTGTTACTTGTTCCTCGAACTTCAGAAAAATCGTGAAAACGTGTGTAGGTAATATTTACCTATACTAATGCTGATAAGTATTAAAAATATCGTCTAACGTAATTAGCTAAAGCGTCTATCGATAAAGCATTTTGTATAATCACAACAGCAAGTCCGTACCGTCTCGTTTCATTCACTATCTAATCAATATCACTAGAGAACAGTCTGGCACATCCGAAACTGGGGAACAGCGAAGAAAACTACGGCTGACCTTGTCTCGCACCGCGGCGTGGTCCATCGGTATGTCGAGAAAATCGTTTCACTTATGTTATTCCTTACTTCACCAACAGAAGACAAAAAGTTTGAAAATTGTTCAACAATAAAACTTGGTTTAAACAGACTCCTTATTGTTAGTTTTGATTTGTAATTTCTTAATCAAAACTCTTAATTAATTGTTAAAGAATGTATAGAAATAAAGGTATAATAAGTGGTCTATTAGATTTGTGTAACGTGCATGAGTGCTACTGTACAAGAGAACTTTGCATCTAGTGTGAGAACTGATGTAAGAACTCAATATCTTCCATGCAAAGCGCTCATGGAGCTATTTTCAAAGATCTGTTTCTTGCAGTAAAACAACTTCCCCGCCAACCTCGTTGGAGCGTAGTTGTAAAGGAGGGGTCAGAGGACGGGCGCCGAGTTTCGTCGAGTTCAGCACAGAAGTTCGGAGTTGGAAGGCGGTACTCAGCTGGGTAGAGGAGGTCGAGATGCATGTGGCGCGGGGCTTGAAGGCTGCGGCTGAGCTGGTGAGGGCGTATGAGTCGTGGTGCTTTCAGGGGCCGAGTGCGTTCGCCCCGCAGGCTGCAACACTGGACTCTGTGGCCATGGATGTGACGCTGTCACCAACGTCCTGAAGAAGTAAAATTATACTTTTATTGGTATTGAAATTATAATATAATTACACATACTATTTCTTATTCCTCCTAGCAAGTCTGGGGGAGTCTGGGGTCCGCTTTTACCAGTCTAACTGCGGGTTAGTTATTAAAGCCGGTAAGCGGTTTAGTGGACCCCGGACTGCGAGGTGCAAGCCTCGGATGCGACCAGGACTTATGCAAAGCTGATGATGATAATGGTTATATTATAGCCCATAAGTGAAATCTGGAACATTTAATTAATTGTTATTTATTATACGGAACATAATCAGCCGTTGATGTAACCACCACATAGTTCAATTAAGATTTTCATCAGTTGCTATCCCGCCTGCACCCCTGTCCCACACAGTTATCGACGCGATTTACTGATACGTCAAAAGTTCAGCAACTGGTCTAGCTGCAATGCTTCGATATCACCCAATGTTGTCATTGGGTTGAAAAGGTCAGATAGCAGTCGCTTCACGGAGAATATCAAAGCTCAGCCAACTCCACAGTTAGATTAGTAAATGCGGATCCCAGACTCCGAGGTGAAAAACTTCGGATGCGACTGGGATTAACGCTTGTTTGTTAAAATTGTTACCGTATCACTTGCCTAGTATAAGGAGCAATGGTCGAAGATGGCGGTGTAGGCACTGCAGCGGTGTCGGGATGCAAGAAGTTCCTCCGTTGCTCTGCTCGCTCCCAACACTGCTGCAGACACCGCGCCATCACATCTGGCAGGTTGTTAACTTGTTCCTGAAAATTGTATCGTAGAACATTGCTAAATATTATTATTTAAATTTATAAATCTACCAGAAATTGTGTGTTTAATACCGACTGTAAAAAAATGGTAAATTTTTTTATCCTTTTTTTTCAGATTTATTCTTAACATTAATCCGCTAAAAATATCCATAGATACTATTGTTCATCAATTCATTGCTAAATAAATAAATATTTTTTAATAAATGGATGATTTTGAATAAATGATGATTGTATATGGTATAAATTTGGATATAAGCCTATTCTTATACCTATCCGAATTTATACCAATACGTTAAATATGTAAGCTGAGGTAAAAAAAAAAATAGAGCGAAATATTGTTTTAAAATAACGGGCGAATACCACTACGAATCAGGATTACTCAATTTATTGTAATTTTTACCTTATATTATACCTATAGCCTATATCCAGCAGTGAACTGGAATAGGCTAATTGATTGATATACCCACTTAGTAATCATAATTATATATTTCAAGTAGCCAGCCAAACTTTTGTCATGTAAATAACTTCCTCGGGTCGTGTCTGGTGCAAAAGATCGATAATCAGCATTTTAAAAGGTAGCGAAAAATGCCGGTGGATACGCATCCTGCGCCCCAATATAGAAGCACTAGCTTTTGCCCGCGGCTCCGCCCCTACCTCTATACCAAATTTCATCAAAATCGGTTCAGCGGTTTAGTCGTAAAAGTGAGACAGACAGACAGACAGACAGACAGAGTTACTTTCGCATTTATAATATTAGTAGGGATTGAAGGCATCCAAGCTTCCATATCGTTGCACAAGGTCCGTTGTAGAAAAGGTTTGTTTGTGGCTTTAATAATTGGTAGGCATTGGGTATAAAAAAATGTTTTTCAAAATTTAACTTTGTTATTAGCTACATATTTTAATTGAATGTATAAAACATTTATATTCCTTACTTGTAACGAGACAAGTTTTTCTTCTAAACTAGTCAGCCTCTCTTCTATGGTGTCTTGTCTCGTACTCATGTCGGAGACTATCTCGTAGACTGTGTTTTGGGTCTGTAAAAGAAAGGGGTCCTAATATCAATCGCTTTGCAGTTCATACTCAACTGCAGTGTCTAATCATAAATTTGTGTTTGTGTATCTGTCGGGCGTGGTATTCTTTATTAAAATATTGTGTTATGTATTTAAAATAATGTTATCTTTACATGTATTTACTTGAATGTGTTTATATAAAGATGTTATTTACTCTTACATGTCATGCAGAATTTTAACAATAGGTAATTTGGTAATAAAACAATGCATGCGCCAAGCAAATGGAAAATGGGTTCATATTTAGTTAGCATGCTTAGGAAACCATTTTGTGATAATGTCGTGTATATTTCTTTAGTCCAATTCCATTCGTAGTCTAAAATGATAAAACTAGTTATTAATTCGACTTATTCTACTGATTATTATAACGTAATGAACGTTGAAACTACAGTCAAATCATAACTAGAAGTACTATGTTAGTCACATATATAGCTATTAACTCGCTTGCATTCCTAATGTGCTAGCTAAGGGTATATCTCTAATGAGTGTATGAGTGTAGCAATAGCCTTACAATTATTTCATGAGTATCAACGTACCTTTGCCATATCTGTTATTGTGTTGGCATTATCCATTAATTTTCTTTGATCCATCTTGACTTTTCGTAGCCTGCAAACGTATACATTAAAATATTTTGATTGAAAATATTAAAACTGATTTACAAATGATCATATTGGATGGTAAGAATATGGGTGATATTGTCACCTCAATTGTAAAGTTGTGAACCTAATTAAAGTTATTTTGCTGATGTCGCAATGTCGCAACTTTGCAATTGAGATGGTGATAACTATGCATTAATGAAATGCAAATTTAGAATTAATATAAAGATTTCTTAGGTACTTAGTATTATCATATTATTATTGTTTATTTGATAGCTAAACTGGCATAACTATAATTATTACTCGTATGTAAGTGTAAATATAAAAAATCATTCATAAAACTAAATCAGCTTTATTTACACATTCATAAAACAAAGGAAAGGCTACCGACCAAAATAATTTAAATTCCTACGAATTTAGAATTAGACTTACGCATAAATAGCTAACAAAAACTTTCTTTGATGAGTTCTCACTCTCCCTGGATGGACCCGTTTTACGAGTCTTGTATGTTTGTATATTAACCACGTCTCGCGCAGAACGTTGGCTGCAGCATTTTTCAGCTGAAATCATTTTTATATTAGTTCTCATAAACATTTTTCGTCAAACATGCAGCAAAACTCAATAGACGGCACATGGTGTTGTATACATTCTGTAAAGCTTATCGTGACTTAAGCTGTACTGTTTATTTTATAAAATATTACTTTTATTTCGTTATTTATTTATTTTTCATTTTATTTCTAGCCAAGTGACGCTACTATTGTGTTTTTTGAAAACCCTTATAATTGATTATTTCGTGTTAATATAACGTGACAAGCGCAATCAATAAGCAGATTTTTATTATTTACTTGTTCTAATTTATCATTTTTTAGTTTAGCTTAACCTAGCATACAGGTCTTACCTTTCTCGAGTCCTTTGACTATTACGATTGTAACAGTCACCTTACCTTTTTTGTTAGTTGTGTTTCCATCATGAAGTTATGGACATGTTTCTCCGCTCTAGTTAACTCTAATTTTCTCGAAGCAACGGTCACTAATAATGCTGTACATCCCGCCCCCTGTTAATTAGATTAACAATAATTGTATGAACTTATATCACAGCAATACTTACTCTTTTAGTAAGTTGTGTGTCCATCATGAAGTTATGAACGTGCTTCTCGGCTCTAGTTAATTCTAATTTTCTTGAAACAACCGCGACTAATAACGCTGTGCATCCAGCTCCCTGTTAAGTGAATATCTTAATGTAAAATGCAAGCGAATGTGTAGAAGCATTCAAGAACTTGTCATTCCAATAACGCAATTCGAAGGCTAAAAACTAAAATAAACTATAATTTTTAGCTATGTGCTATCATTTTGATTATTATTTAAATTTAAAATTATTAATTAATGTAATTAAAATGAACGAGGATAATAGATACAATTTAATATGATTGTATTTTATAAAAGATTTTGAAAATATTAGATATTGTTTCAATTACCCTCCTTGATAGCATATTATTTATATTTTTAATTTAACCATATTATTAGGCAATTTAATTTAATCCTGTAGTGCTAGAATGCAAATAACTAGGCAGAGTTTATAAAAGAAGGAAAATTCTTACCGGTCATGATCAGGATTGAAACGATATTACCTTGGCCAAGTACCTATTTTTCCTTCTTTTATTGATTCGATTTTATAAATAATCACAAAACAACGTCATATTGTAATGACGATCCATCCTTTTCAGTGCATTATCATCTAGTTAGTGCACAAGATTGAACCAATTAAAAATTATCCATTTTATTATGATGAACATCTAGTATGTCATTTTATTTTAATAACATTTACACAAAATCTATTTTAGGTGCAATACAATTTATTGTACAATTCTTTATTAAAATAATTTTAGGAAAAGTGAGCCATTTTAGAAACAAACGTATTGTGCAATTCAGTGAAATATTTAAGTGAAGAGAGAGCTAGAAATAGTTAGGAGAAATGAAGCATTCCATACTACAAATTATATAATATCTAATAGCTGGCTTTAACAGGGAAATGGACGTAAATTTATTTCAAAAAATCGTTTAACGTCGTACTTATAGTTTTGATATAGATATTCCAAATAATAGGTACTGTTGCCTGCAAGAACTACGAATTAAGTATTCCGGTAGTTACCCTATACCAAAAATACTGTGTAAACTGAGTGTGAATTAAACAGTGGTGAATCATTTATAAAATACAGGTGTGTGATAAAATAAATATAAATATATAGTTTGATAATACACATTTATAATTGCATTCTTTGTCTTGCTACATCAATATATCATATTACAAATATCTGTGAACATCAATATGGTTTAGAACTATTTATAACATCTATTACACCGAAAAACTTGGTGAATTTAGCTTAAATTTCGAAAGTGTGAAGCATTTTGGTGTAGTGTGTGATTGTTGATACATTGATACATCAGTGTTGACTGACTTTGATATTTCACAAAGGTAATGAAACTGAAATCATTCCAACACTTGAAACGTAATCGCTTTTTATGTTGGCGTGTTTTCGTAAAAAAAAAAACAAATTTTGATATTGAGTATGATTTTATTTTAAAAGTAAATAATTCATTACTAAATAAATGGCGTCAGTCAACACATACAGTTATAAATTTTGTTTGTAAGAACTTACCATAATACCGGTGCTAACAGCAATACCTCTGCCACAATATGTGTTTGGCACTATGTCACCAAAACCAACGGAGAGAAACGTAATGGCAATGAGCCACATCGCATTCAGTAGGTTAGCGTGTTCTTCATCGTGAAACCTGAATGGTTAATAAATTTCAACGCTTTACTCATTGACCTGTCTACCCTAAAGTTTGAAGTGACCAATAAATGAGTACTCATTTATAAATCCTACCTATTGACCCGTCACACGCAAGGTACTTCTTACACGTAATAATGTATTCAATGTGAATAGGGATATAAAAAGATAAAAAGTCGGTGCCCGTATTTAGAAAGAGTTTGACTTTGATTATGAGTTAAACTGTGGATTGCTTCAAAGATTTTATAACGTTGTTAACAACACATAAAATGGCTCACCTTTACTGACCTAATGAAGTGTTTACTAGACAGTGCAAGTTTTTTTATATTAATTATATATTTAAGACCGGGTTTTCAAACCTTGCGATGCCTAGTATAGTTAAATTCTAGCCATAACAAAAGTAAAAAGTGAGATTGATCAAACCACCCAAGTATCCTACTAGATTATTTATACATACCACCATACCGCAGGTGAGGGTAATGCCACGGCCGCAGTAAGTGTTGGGGACTATATCACCGTAGCCGACACAGAGGAAGGTTATAGCTGTCAGCCACATTGAGTTTAGCAAATTGGCATGGTCTTCATCGTGGAACCTGAGAGCCAAAATGCCCGACAAGAACCACAAATAACCGATTGTTTTTACTACAGTATTTATAATTTCTACAGAATTGAAATTTAAACAATTAAAGGGGAATCGTGGCAATATTGCGTGAATTGTATATTTTTAGTCAAAAAATCTATTTAAAACCATATAAACAATTAACGTGAAACAGATTACCCATACGAAAAAGAAAATTTTGTCATGCCAAATGGAATACAAAACTTTCTTACTACACATATATCCTTACTACAACCGAATATGAAGATAGATTCTTAGATACAACGTGCATTCTAAACATTTATTTGGGCTGAATACAGAATAATATTATACTTATAGCCATGCGTGAATTAAACTTTAAACCTTGGGTGAAGGTCATGATTACACAGATAAACATCTAGTAGATAGAGTGGCAGGAAGAGAGAAGGAAAATACGTAAAAGTGAGAGAGTCACAAGCAACTTTCTTCGAATTGGAAGAAGAGGTAACTTGTTCTGATGCATGATTGTGATAAAGTGCAATGGATCTGTGCATTTTGATAGTAAATCAAAAGCTTCATCTAACGTGAAGTGTTCTGGTATCTTTGAGCCATTTTGTGCGTGATTGTCTGTATCTAAACATGTTGCATTTGCATTTTATCAAATAGTGTAGTACTATTGTAAAGGAAGCCGTGCCGTGCGGTAATTTATATAGTATATATTTTTAAGTTACACCGCATCTATTCTATTAATTCAGTGTATTTGTGCATTAACAAATATATTATTATACAATTTATTATGTGACATATTTATTTACTATCATAACAAGCATCCTCTTATTGATATAGATTGTTATAATCTGCTACATCTAACACATATAATTATAAATTAAAGAAATTGTGTTTTGATTACATCTTAAAAAGCTACATATTGCGAAAATAATCAAAGTCAAACTCTCGTATCTTATAGTGATGATTATGAACCTAGCATCGCTACACAACTTTCCGTAAAACTTTAAGTATAGACATTTAAAACAACAACAAAAACACAGTGGGTTTAAAAAGCCAAACAAAATATATTTACAACGCCACAGTACATAAGCAACATAGCATGCCCACATAGGCAGGAACACCGGTGATAAAAACAAAATCATGTGTAAAACATAGAATATAGATATCACACTAAAACAATGTAGCAAAAATACTGACACAAAAATAGGAGCAATATATTGGATGAGACGGGATCATAATTATATTTGCTCAAATTACATTTTAAATAACGTTCCATGTTTATCCCACCCATGTTTCCAAACGAATTGTTATGCAAGTAAAGACACACATCACCAACAATATATTATATAAACCTTACTAACCTTTCACACTGTCTCAGCGTCCAACTTGCAATAATCCATAGAGATACCATAAAAACTAGTAATACGGTGCCTGGGCAAATTGTCATAAGTGTCTTCAAGACAAACCTGCAAATAGAATAAGCGGAACAAATTGAATATCATCAACTTGCATAAGCAAAAGTATGATGACAAAATAATTAGGACTAGACAAATCTTCAGGTCAATGAAAACAAAGTAGAAGAAAAACAAATAAGAAGAAGAAAAAAGAAGTTCCTTATTTGCGGTCGAGATGACAGAATGTTATTCCTGATTAATTAAATTTTAGGTGAATCATTGACACGAGAAAAGGAGTAATTATGTAAATAACATTCACTTTTGCTAAGTACTAAAATCTATATTTATGTTATTTACCTAGTATTAAAATTTATTCTGTTTAAAGCTCCTATACTTCTGGATGAAGCATCTGTGAATAATTTACTGTGAAGCAACATGACCCTGCATATTAAATATAACCGAAAGAACATCGGCAGAGATAGTGTGACATCATATGGAACCTGAAATTAGAAAAAAAATGAGTTAACAGAAGTACACGAATTACATAAGTTTTATAAATCAAACAAACAAAATGTCGGTGTTGAAAACGCCACCTTAAGGCACGTGACAGTTTAAACACACAATTTGAACAGTTCCATAAGATTTCAAGTGATGTCAGTCATGATTTCGTGAACATATTCTTTTAGTAACTACTTGCAACATCATCAAACATCCAGTCTTAATAACTAATGTGCTTTGTGCTATAGTGATTTTCTAATTCTCTGTCAATTTTATGATAATTTATATCCTTACCAAAAATCTTAGTATCCGATATTAAATTTTAAATATGAAAATATCATGATGTTTAACTAAAGGTTTAGTAATGTTCCACACATCTTATAGTTTGATTCAATCTTGTTTGATCCACACGTGAAGGCGAAATAAATATCCAAAATAAAATATTGTAGACAAAACACTTTAGACAACTGACACCTTGACTACAATTGTAGTGTCTGAAGTATTTGTGTAAATATAGTAGATATAATATGAACACGAAAATAACAAATGTGTAAAATACGTTTGTTAGTTTCGTGTTCGTTAGTTAGTTAAGGTGTAATTGGTAATTTGTAAAACATAAAATAAATTCAAGTGAAAAATGTAATGTAACTTATAAAGGTATAACAAGCAAATTGAATTTGACAGTACCGTAATAATTTGTCCAATGGGTTAATATTCATTACTAACATACTTAATTTTCAACTTAAAATCTTATGTCCTACATGCAGGAAAAACTAAGTCAAACATTTATATTAGCATTAAGGTACATGAATGATAAAACTCTAATAGTCACAGTCATCATCAACGTCACATCCACAAAACAGCATATCATAATATTCTCACATACACTTGAACATGCTCAAGACGAAAACTCTAACATCACTTAAAACTCTGTAACATTTCAACGGAAAAATACAGACCTGAATTTGCTTATACATTGTGCCCTAAGGAGAGAATGAGAAAACAATTATCAGTTCAATATCCTACATGATTAAGAACAAGAAAAATTTAAAAGAAATGAAATGATTTGGTAATACCTAGCTACAGACTAATGATTATAAGCAAGTAAGTAAATAAGAAATACAATGAATGACGTGGAAATATTCAATGTTTTGAATAATAAGAGCTTACACTTAAAATGAATAGGTCTAAGAATCGTAACATCGATAGAGAAAAATGTGAACGATAATACCTATTACTTAAAAGATTACATCAACGAAACTACAACTACATTAATGAAGTAATTTACTCCATACTATCAAAGAGATTACATTAAAATGATATGATATAGTACTAATACTTACAACTTCAACGCCAATAACACCTCCTTTATTAGCCAATTTAGTGGTCCAAGTAAAGGTATACTGTCCCGGAATAGGATGGACGGCACAAATAGCTAGTTCGAGGCCTATTTGAGCTATCCGTTGCCACGTCATTGCTATCCGCCAGTCATCAGCGCAGTTGTCTATCATAAATAACTGAAAATCGAAATTCTGTTACTGTACACTCTGTATTTAAATAGTTTAAAATAAGATGAAAGACATAGATTTGGTATCCAAGGACGTCACCGTCCTTGCTGCTTTAATGTAGACCTAATCTCAGTTTGACGGCCTCACCAGATGCTGAAGAAGGAAGAAGTTCACTACCTTATTGGTTCACTACCTTCATATATATGCAACGTGAGAGCAATAGTCAAATACTTCTTCTGGGGATCGGATGCAGCATCGTACAATGGCCGCTGATGGGCTGTCTAATTCGGCCAATAATACGATGGGCAAATAGGCTGAGAATGAATTACAAACAATAATAACAGTTATTCCCGCTGTAATAAAATATAGCAGTGCCTTCTGTGTGAAAAAGGAAAGAAAGCAGTCAGCGAGCTTTATCCATTTAAAATTGATTGCAAACTAAAATTAAATTAAGGTCGAAAACATCCATTTGACTCTTATTGTGTATGGTCCACAGACGAGCAGTGCTTTGACCCTCGCGTATTACTTCTTCTTTATAATGTTGATGCAACACGAGTACATAACTAACTTTAACTGCCTTGTATCAACGTACCGACCAAATCGTTGTCAGCCACCATACTAATCCTTCAAATTTTAGTTATTGGTATTAAGTTAAGCCTTCTTAAGTGTTATCATCATTCTCTGAGCCTTTTCCCAACTCTTTTGGGGTCGGCTTTCCAATCTAACTGTGATGCGGCTGAACTTCGACATTTTCCGTGAAGCGACTGGCATCTGACCTCCACAACCAATTGGGGATAGATATATCGAAGTTCTGCAGTCAGGCTGGTCGGAATTTTGTGGGCTTCATATACCCGTAACGGCTGCCATAGTTGTTCGTATGACAACCGGGAGCGACAGCTTAACGTGTTCTGCTGGTTCTGCATGACCAGACCAATGTAAATAGCCACATTCATGCATACAGATATTTGCACTGAGCGGGAATCGAACCACGCTTCCTAGTTCCTACCACCTCGCCACAGAGGCTGACTTCTTTTTACAAGTGTTATAAGGACACATAAATTATTATCATGAGTCTTAAAAAGTACAAGTAGTAGATACATCTATAGGATGAAAGGAGGAAAGAAATAAAATTTTATTGTAAAAAGTTTTGTGCTTCCGAATTTGGTATCCAGGGCAAAAAGATCGTAAGTTACTTTTAAAATACAGAGTACAGATCATCACATTAAACGAAGACGAGAATTAATTACCTATAAGAATTTTGCTCCCCTGTAATTTTTAACAGTCAAAGTTTACAAGGAAAGTTTAATTCATTACCTGTACTTCTAAAGCATGATACGCGACGATTAGGCCAAGTAAAATCACAGTTGACATTGATATAAGCGTCTTCAACGCCTGTGAATATATTGATGCCTGTAATGCAAGTCATAAGTCAATGGAAATTCTTCAATACAACCATAGCACTTTTGTAGAATATATAGCAAAATACCTTAGTATATACACCGGCACTAGATAGTTCATTTTCAATTACCATTATTATAATACCAAACATTCCCATTACTAAAGCGTAGTCACTTATTCGTTTTCTTTTTTCAAATAACGCCTTTCTTCTACCTAATCTGTAAAGCAAGAAAAATATTATGTTAGAGATGAGATTTTATGTGTTTATATTTTCGCACTGGATGACAACATAAGCTTGTGCCCAATTACGTGGGCCTAAAATGTTTGGAGGTACAATGTGGGTGTTAATATCCCTACCCTACCCCATGTCATTTTCATGTTACCGAGGATCCCGGTTGCGTCGGTTTCCGATTTCCATTTTAGCAGACTTATTTTGGTTTTTACAGAAACTAGTGCCGTTTGAACTCCCAACCAATAAATACAGTTCTGCTTCACGTTTTTTTAGAACTAGTGCAAAATAATTAATTTTTAGTCCGTTTAAGTTTTTTTAGTTAATGGTTACCACTTTCCATCAAGTGTACCGTATGCTTGTCTGCCACATAAATGGTATAAAAAAGTGGTTTTTCTACTTCAGCTTTAAATGTAGCATTGCGATTTAAACTTGAACATCTATCGATCCCCTCATTGTTGTGGGGAAGTAAGACTGATTGATTGATCATATAGGTACATACACAATACACGAGTGTTCCTTTGATAACCTCAACAATAATAGATTTATAAGACGTCGTCATAATGATTACACAATGGGCCCTGCTAATAAAATATGCATAAAATAAATAGTGATATGTTCTATGCTGCATTTAAATTATTCCAAAGACGGACAAAATCGATGCGACCCTGATGCAAGTTATTTCCGATCGTTCAAGGTTGCGTAGGCATTATTAAAACACTTCTAGGCTGAGTTCGTGTATATTGTGTGTGTATTTTATTAAGCTGTACTTAGATGAAATATCTTGAACACCACAATATTTTCTCTCAAAAACTAAAGTACGTTTACACATTCTAGTCTCGGGAGGGATGACTCGTTGGTTTGTGCTTTATTGGCTGCTTATTGGTTTTATATAGCCCAAGAGACTAAAATGAGGATAGTTTGTAGACGGTACAATACCTAAACCAAGCATTAATTACGATAGGTACTTTGTTTATATCTTCAATAAATGTTCATAATTTATCTCTTATCTCTTTTCCACGTGTGTTTTCTTAGTCATTAATAATGTCATCATCATTATACGAGGACCAGTTCCAGTTGCATCCAAAACTTACGTGCTGTCCTTTTTTTATCATGTGAAAAAGCCCCACGGATACCTGCCCCTTCCCCGTCATTAGAGGAGGTTATGTCGGATTCAAACTGACTAAAACGCACGCCGTCTGTGGGCCGTCAGTTACCGGAGGGCAGATTATCATAGACATATCCCTCGCACCCCGGCCGACCCAGGGCCATATCGAGTCTCGATCTGGCCCTCTTCCGGTGTGGAAACCACGGAATCTCTAACTCGCCCCTGGATTAGCTTACTTGCTATCCTACTCATAGTTGACATAAATGGTTAGAATTGGTTTTATTGGGACTCCCAAGAGGAAAGCTTCTGCCAAAGCCTCGTCTATTAGTAACGTAAGTTATATTCACAGACTTTTAGACCTTCTAAACGTTTATATAACCTTTAATAAAATAAAATATCTCGAATACGATGACTGTGCCAAATATAAAAGCCTAGTAAAGGATACGTGAAACAACAAGACTTTGCATTTTGCAGGATCCTAAGCACAAACCATCGATTCACGTTATCCAAACATCTGAAAGCCCTAAAAACGTGACTTCAATATTTGAGAAATTTCTATCCCTCCCTAGGTATTGAAATCGCACAGCCATCACACCCATATTGTAAAATGTAAATTTGACTAACCGAACTATGAAACCTTTACGCACAGTGTATCAAAGCGAGTACACAATACGGGGAAATGTAAACTTCATATTAAAATTGTTCTAGAACGGGAGGTATATTAACACTTCACTGGTTTGCGGTTTCCAACAGTGTTTGATCAGATATGACAAAGCTCTGTTTGTAAATATAATACACGCGGATGCAGATAAGTTTTTATATAAAAGTTACGTAGCTTTGTATGGGAGTATGTGTTTATTTTAATATAAACGTGGCTTTATTTAGAATTGGCATTTGTAATAGTGGTGTATTACCTATAGTATCATTTATTGTTTAATATCATTAGTGTTATTTAATGTGAATCGTTATGGTTATAAACTGGTTATTATTATTATAAATCTCCAGTGTGCTGTTTCAATTGTAACACATTATGAAATGCAATAAATGTATGGAGTATTGAATATTGAACAATCAGGACAGGTTATTTATGCTAAACTGCCATTAGCTTTTCCGTTAAGTAACAGTGTTACTCGCTTGGGTGCTACTGGATGGGTACATACCAAATAATTAATGTAAAATAATTTATGTTAAATTAATAATACGTTTAGATACATTTTCAGATTTTCTCTGGATGGGCATAAACCAAATAATTAATGTAAAATAATTTATGTTAAATTAATTATACGTTTAGATACATTTTTAGATTTTCTTACTTTTAACTATGACACAATATCATAGTTTGAAAATAAGCGTATGCAAGTTGTTCTATTTACTTTTATAACAGTTTTTCACAAAACTCACGAAACACTGAACTTCATTAACGTCCCCATAACATTTAATAATAATTAAGAATTTAAACTAGAACATATGTATAGAATAGAATAACTTCCGTAATTAGTTACATTAATAATTATTAAATACATACAATTTTACTTTGCCGAAATACACGCATGAATAATTTGACTTTATTGTGTAACTTTAGTAATTATCACAAAGTAATCTAAACGTATAAAATTTATGAAACTTGTTAAATGAAAGTGGCGATTTTTGTCTTTTAAATCCACGCTCATGAAAAAAGTGAGCGTCAGCATTGTACGGTTCGGCAAAGATGCTCTCCAATTACGTTGGAGGACCCAACTTGGTCTGCATTATTATCGTTTCTTGATCGACTTTTGATATTCTTGTTTCGAAATTCCTTCGATTTAAACTAACTTATTTTAGCTTTTCTTATTTAATTATTGATTTATTTTATAGATATTAATTGTTTTTCATTCATAGTAATATTTATGACACTTTGTACATGAATTAGTTTATAATGTATCATATTTATTTTTGTTCAAGTCATTAGTTTCTTATAATACATACGTACATGCATACAAACAATCATGCCTTTATCCCCGACAGGTTAGGCAGAGGTGAATTAACACCCACATTTCACCAATCACATTTCTTATAATATTTTAGTTTATTAACTACTATTTATAATTAAAAGCATATATGCATAGGTTTATAATTATGATGAGTGGTATGCTAATGGATCAATTTCTGATGGAAACAACATTCATAGAAATCCCACGAGGTAGATTAAACTTTAGTGTGGAGGTCAAAAAAAAAATTATAATACAATTTGAAATCATATACTTAATGCGTAAATTTAAAACCAGTGTTGAACCATGTTTTATTTAGTAGTGTTGATTTTATACCTAGAGTTAAAATTTTGTTATATAAATATTTTATTTGTTTTCTTGGACTTTGTAAAACAAATTAGAAAATTATGAACTGCAGGTAGTTCATAATAGTACCATTACGAAAATATCGTAGAATACCCACCTATATCCTATATTTGGTTTGTGCTTAGCTGCCCCTCCGCCCTTGTACGTGCCTCCGCCAAGCGCGCGTTCTTCGCCGAAGCGTGGGTACTCGCTATGAACCCCGACTAGTGCGACGCCAGCTTCCTCGCCCCCCACGTCTCTCCCCCCGCCGGAGTACGCCTTCATCGCGCCGGGGATCGAGAGCGTCGACACCGGCTTCCGCAGCTGAAATACACCGAAATGTTCTGTCAGCGAATTTTTCAATTACAAAATTGAGTGTTCAAATTCAATAAGAACACTTTTAGATACGTATTCTAGAAGAGTACCCAGTTCTGAATCTCGATTTATTTGAGGACAGATTGTATACATAGATTGACAGATTTGTCAGATTGTCTCTAAAATCTGTCCCCAGATAAATCAAGATTGCAGTATTCATGAATGGTACTCAGTTCCAAATCAAGATTAAGAACTAAGTAATAATTATAATAGAATAGGAGCCTAAGGTTGCAAATTGCACTCTAAAATCTGGAATACATAGTTACATTTAAAAAAGAAGTAATTCATATAATTACTTTATATCATGTTATGATTTAGAGTGATATTATAAAGGAATTATACTACAACCTGTAAAACCACTTGAGCCGAATAGGTTTATGAATGAAACCTAATTTATTTTTATATTACAGAATATAAAATTAAGAAGAAGTATCCTGCATCAATCTGTTGTGTGTATTACGATAATGTCAAATTTATTGTCATGCGATTGGTCACAGTCACTATTTATTTTATTATTTTTATTTTATGAATTGACCAAGCATGTCAACGTTTAATGTGGTGTGACTATTTTAAATTCTGAAGAATTTTATGGACACTTCTTCTAAACTTTATATTCTGTTGGTAAAATAAAACTGACGTTGGTCAGGAAACTAACCCTTATTCTTTTATAGTCTAGACTATTTGCGGCTGATTTAACGAACTAGAAAACTCCAGAAGTCTCGTAAAACTTAAGGTACAAGATTCGTGTTACATTTTTCAAGTCATAACCGTTTTACCCTCCTTACCATAACAATGTCCGTTATCCTCCAAAATGTGGGATGGTTACCCTCAAGGAATTACCATCATATCCTTGATCCAAGATTAATAAAATAAGGTATTATGGAAATACTGACGATATGCACATTGTAAATGACTATTTTATCGAAAAATATGTATTTTCAATTTTTTCACGTTATACATCTTTTTTATATTCAAAAACAAACGCGTTTTGAGTCAAGGTTAAGGTTTTCCTCAAGGTTACGTTTAAGGGAATACGTTTTGATTGCCCAATTATTATTATTTGTAGCTAATGAATAATTTTTGACTTAACTCGCATTACGACTCTCACAAAACATTTTTGAAACGCTAAGCAAATTAAATTGCGTGCTTGGTTTAACTTACAGTCGGTAAACGTGTTTATTTTTTTTGTTTGCCTATTTGAGTATGCCTAAGTATCGTTGGCTACAAAGAATGATAAATGAGCTACAATTTGCTAAATAGTAGGAAATACCTTTTCAAGAGTGGAGCTACTTGACCGGGGAAAAGTGTTTAAACAGCACTTTAAAGTTATGTTTTATGTATGGTGGGAATTATCTTTCCCAAAGCTTCTTGGGGAAGGGTTGATGACATGGGAGTTACAGCTCAGGTTTTTTAAACAGATACTTAACGTAAACAAACCTGAGGTATGTATGACTCATAAAAAGGTGTTTGGGGCTTAGTCAATCTCATCTACTAGCTGGTACAGTCAGCGTCAGAGAAAACAGACCCCCTCATGCTTTCATATCATTAACAAGGGGGGTCCCTTTTCTCTGAAGCTTACTGTACACCTGCTGAAAGACGAACTAGGTTCCGGCACAAGCTTTCCACTGAAAGTGGGGGATCAGAAAACAGTGACTCCCATAAAAGCGCCTCCGGACACTAGGATCCCACGACGCCGCTCCCATGGGACCCACAGATAACTTTTACGCCTTTTTACTCCCATGGGATCCTCAGATAATTTTGTATTGCAAGCGTAGGGGATTGTTTGATTCTTTGATTGAGATCTCGGGCTCCACAGTGCAAGCTTTGAAAGCAACCGGGATTGGCGTGCTACTGTCGTAATTTTATTGACATCCTACTAAAATCATTGTCATACTTTTTAAGTTTTTTTTGAGCTTGAATATGTAGTCTTCGTAAATTTATAAATATTTTTTACAACTTCCTTATGTTTAAATATATAGAAATGTAAGAAATATTTCCGTAGATATATTTGAAACTTTTGCTTTAAACTAACTTATCTTCATTGTTTTGCATTCAAGTTGTTGAACAACATTAAATAAACTCCTCGAAGAATAATATGTTATTTCAGACAGACAGAACCAGAATATATCAAGAAAATCTCGATAACTTTGGGAAATAAATAGCTAGTAAAAACAAAACGTTATGTCATACAGAACTTTGTTCTGCACCCGAGCGTCAATCTCAGCCACAATCAAAGCTCACACTTTGGAGCCCAGAAGACGCTCTCCTGCCGATCTTATTATCAGATTTCGGGAGCGACTTTAATTATGACCTCCCAACCTCCAGAGGAAAGCCAGCACCGGCGAATGGCCCATTAATCAGCAGGTGTAACGGCTTACGGGTGACGTGGGCTTAGGCTCTGAAGATATTAAACATATATACATAATTATATATATATACATTATATATATGTATATACGACGATAACATAGAGTGTATACATATACACTCTATGTTATACAGTACTATATATAAACCGCACTCAAACTCTTGAATTTTACAGTGTTTACTGAAGTGGAATACGATTTCGGACAGGTGTGATCGGATGAGTGGTCGATTACAAAGATTGTCATGCTCCACAATAATTTTATTCAGTTTCCACTGCATAAGATTTATTTATGCAAACATGACAGAACAGTCGGAACGTATTATGTTAAAAAGAATTTTATATTCATGTTCGAAACTATCGCCTTAAGTAGTTCTACATTTTATTCATTTTATAATCGTATAACTAGTTATATTTATTGACAAAACAACGATTGTTGGTTACAATGTTATGTTTTAGGGATATTTCTGAAGCATGAAATGACATAACCTCAAAATAACCATTAGTTCAAACGTATCATGGTTACTCAAGCGTGCAAACCTCTGTCATATCTCTATTTTACCTTTAGCGAGCTCAACAACGAATTTCAACATGACTTGCAACACAACACTCAACTTGAACAAATTTTATAAATCTCATAAGTGAGATGAAATTCACAAAGACTATAGAGTACCTACCTACAAGAAATTTAGCTGAATAAGGCGCAAACCTAGAAAAAGATCTTAAGTAGCAATTTTCTTTCGGTATTCGTTGAGGGAGGTCACCGGCAGTGTAAATTTCGACACCACGCAAAACTAAATTTAGACTGCAGGCTAGTGACCACCCGAACAATGAATTCCAAAAGAAAAATGCTTATAGGTAAGAATTATTTCTTTGTCAAATCTTATTTCTCTTGGAGTAAAAGTCGATACTATGTAGGAACATACCTGGTATTACAATAGTATAAAATAGTAGTCAATACTTTATAACTATTGTAAAAGTTAGTATCAGTCAAGACTGTTTTACGCTTTTGTGACCATACGTGCCATAGTACACTGTGCGAAACTTTTTTGTGCTGATAAAGTTATAAGAAAGCGTGATAAAGAAGTGATTTTCATTTTTTGAACTGTGCATGACGCGTCGCGTGTCAGTTTCAAATAAATATATGCAAGTGTATATTGCATGATGGACGCCACAAACGAAAAGGCTTCTATATCTCTCGAGCACTAGTTATAATCAAAACAAATATGAGCTAGTTTTTAAAATTGCCTTTATTTTTCACCATTTTTTGTAACAAGTTAGCGTTCGACTTTTTTGGAAGTTTCTTGGTTAATATTTTTGTACAGTCAACAAAATTTTGTCGCAATCTCCCCAGGCTATCAGTTTTCTTTCTCTTTTTACTAACAGCAAACCTTGCTAGCTTCATTATTTTAACCGTGTTCGTGTATGGCCTTTGAAATATTAATTAAACGTATTTTAAAAGAATCTTGACTTATATGAACCTAGGTATAGTCAGATAAGTTGCAGTAATGTCATATTGGAGATTGCAATAAATATAGTAATAAATAGTAGCATTATCATCCAATCAAACGACAGTTCCAATTCAAATGACAAAAATGATTTACATTTTGAGTCTTATCTTATCTTTGAGTGAAGACAATAATTTATTATTTTGATTCAAATATTAAAATGTCAAATTGATATTACAGTTTAGTTGCCTCATTTTTAGGGTTCCGTAGCCAAATGGCAAAAAACGGAACCCTAATAGATTAGTCATGTCTGTCCGTCTGTCTGTCTGTCTGTCCGTCCGTATGTCACAGCCACTTTTCTCCAAAACTATAAGGCCTATGCTGTTGAAACTTGGTAAGAAGATGTATTCTGTGAACCGCATTAAGAATTTCATACAAAAATAAAAAAAGCATCAAATTTTGGGGGTCCCCATACTTAGAACTGAAACTCATTTTTTTTTTCATCAAACCCATACGTGTGGGGTATCTATAGATAGGTCTATAAAAATGCTATTGAGGTTTCTAACATAATTTTTGTTCTAAACTGAATAGTTTGCGCGAGAGACACTTCCAAAGTGGAAAAATGTGTGTGTCCCCCCCCCCCCTCTAACTTCTAAACTAAGAAAATGATAAATCTAAAAAAAGTATATGATGTAAATTGCCATGAAAACTACCACTAAAAATTGGTTCGAACGAGATCCAGTCAGTAGTTTTTTTTTAATACGTCATAAACCGCAATTTTCGCCTTTGCTACTACGGAACCCTTCATGGGCGAGTCCGACTCGCACTTGGCCGATTTTATTATAATATTCATTCTACCTATGTCATTTTTCATCTAATTTATAAAATTCTTCTGTCACGGGGTGCGTAATCGAACTCCTCCGAAACGGCTCGACCGATTTTGATGAAATTTTTTATGCTTATCCGGTATCTATGAGAATCGGCCAACATCTATTTTTCATCCCCCTAAGTGATAAGGGTGCAGCGGGAACGGGATTTGAATACCACGCGGGCCGAAAATATGGCGGTACGAAGTTCGCCGGGGCAGCTAGTTTTGTTATAAAATTTTAGTAAAATTGGTCATCATGACCAGAGTACTATCATTTTATATTAAGTATGTGGTTTTTTGTACGATTTATTGAAGAATTGTATTGGGGTTTAACTTTCCTTTTTTCTTTTTTCCCATTGAAAGTTTACGAGTTGGATTTAAAACCACAACTTTTTCATCACCTGTACATATTCAACAAATAACTGTTGACTATAACCGTTGTAATTATAATCGAAAAATGTACTAACAGCGAAGTTCAAATAGAAGTATAATTAAATTGAGATAACATTCCCAATTCTGGCGAAAGGCACAAATTGTGCAGTAAATATTGGACTTGTTATTTTACAGCAAACATACGCCGTTATTAATAACAGTCGTAATTTCAGCGAAAATGAACGTTGAATTAATTTCAGCCTGCACAATTGTAACGTATTGGTAATATACATAGTGTAAGTCAATATCCACTGCAGGATAATATTATTATGACCATTTTATTGCAAGCAAATGTAAGGAAATAGTTACAACTCCACTTCTTAATTTACTTGTTCAAGGATATTGGAAACATTTTTCAGTTTTTGGCACCTAATCAAAAGTTCTTGAGAATCTTACTTACTTTGGTAGGGAAGCACAAACAAACATGGGACTATGTACTTTTAATGAATATAATTTAACAAAATAATAATCATGAGTATATTAAAGGCCTTAGATATTGGCCCAACGTCTCGTTAAAATCAGTTTGAGTGATAAGTACGCCGTGTATCAAATGTAAGCCAGAAAAAAAAATAAGACTGTTTGGACTGCTTTACCGAGGTGTGATTGTACACTAATCACACCAAGACGTAAACACATAACTCCTAATAGGTACGGTTCTCCGTACCTACTTACTATACCATAATTTATTGTATTTTCTTATCTACTTACACTTCGGTACTTATAAAATCTCCAAAACCAGATAAAAACGAGTTCTTTCCGAGAAACAAAGACATTGGTCTTGTCATGCATAAGTAGCGTCGAACATGTGCAAATAATAAAATGTTACAAATTATGGCCATGGTCCCAACCTATTGAAACGTCGGGTCTAAGTGGGAGGAATTCAGAGAATCGGCGTGAGAGCGTCGCTTGTAGAGAGTTGTAGCACAAAGGGGATTTTTTACGAAAGTGATCGGGGTGTAAGTTCGGGGATTCGAATTCGGACCGGGGAAGAGAGCGGTTAGGAGAGGAGGACTTGACATCGGGAGGCCGAGGAGAGCGGACGGAACTAGGAGACGAGGGAATCGGAGACAGGCGCGGGCGTATCAAGTAAGTTATCGTGGTGAACAAGTAGGCACCGTGAAACTCTACGGCCGTGGTGAGTTACTTTCATATAATTATTCACAGTTGTAATTATTGTCGTGTTTATTTGTCATAAGTGTATTTGGGCCCCGGGCTGAGTAATTTAGTTATCCACGTCTAGTCTATATGTTGTTGAACCGCGTAGTGCGTTGATGTACGTTACGTGGTACCGTAAATGGGATGTATGTGAGAGCGTCACATATGATGAGCTAGGCGGCGCGCGGCGGACCCGAGACTTGGTCGTATTTCACAGTATGTGTGCGGTTTGGCGGGGCACCGTACCACTCGCCAAAGGGCGAGTGCTGGCATTATCGTTATAATTTCACGTTGAATAAGTAAAATCAAGTTTCATTCAGCTTTGGGGAGACGGTGTACCGTCACAGAGGGTAGAATTCAGTAGTATCCCTACATTAATTTAATTCCTTTTTATTATTCTCCATCCTAGCGTTAATCCCGGGCGTATCCGAAGTTTTCACCTCGGAGTCCGGGTCCGCTTTTTTCAGTCCAATTGCATATTTGGCTGAACTTTGAAGTTTCCATGAAACGACTGCCATCTGAAATCCACAACCCATTGATGATATGGAAGCATTGCAGTTAGACCAGTTGTTGAAATTTTTAGGACTCCAACTACCCGTAACGTTATTCTTTTTTTTTTTGTACTGGAGATTGATGGCACTTGGTGGAACTTGCTACACATATTGATTAAATCACTTGTACTTTTCCACAATTATTGTAAACCATTGTAAACCTTTGATAATGCCGTAAGGTGAAACCGGTAAGGTTCAAATAAATAAATAATTGTGGAAAAGTACAAGTTTAATATATTATTCTTTTTCATTGTTATTTAAATCAGATCGATGCATTCCTCGAAGAGCAATGATTCGAATAGCAATGATTCGAAGAGCAACGATACCATTCCTCGAAGAGCAATGATTCGTATTTTAGATCATTGCTCTTCGCGGAATAAAAAACAAAATCAATTTTGTTCCTCGAAGAGCAGGTTTATGCAACTTACGCCCGATTTAAAGTTACAAAATTAAATATACTTTCATGAACATCAAAATCAACACTTCTGCATCGATATCCAGATTGCCTTGCAGGTAATAAAAAATAAAGGCTGTGTAAAAACAATCTAGCGACAAAAACTTACGGCAATTACTGGTGAATGAAAACGGGTTTCATTTACCAGTAATTGCATTATAAAACTTTCTTTAAACAACTTAATTATCATATCTACGTTACATAGATAATGAAATACAAATAAATTTTATCGTCAAAACATTCACATACGCGATGAATCTGATTAAATATTACGAATGTTACTTTCAATATTGTAAAGTTCAAAATATTAATTATGTGATTATTAAGATCGTCCAGCATTGTAATAATTATATTGTATCAGACTTCCAGGTTAGGGATTTTTGTTTAACTTCTATTGTTTTTGATACGTCGTTTTGTATTTAATAACTTACCTACGGGTAATTTCTACAAAAGACAAACACTGATCGCGTCGCGTCGTTAGAGTTTATCGATTTGTACTTATGTAACTTGTACGTTCAAACATAATATCCAAACCATAATGTTCGTTCAATTTGGAGACATCAAATCGTTATAAACTTTTACAACCTTGTCCATATACAAACGTACATACAATACCACGTAATGATGCACACCTAATGATCAGAATGGGGATATTTATCTTCATAAAAATCATCGTTTGATTTCTCTTATGATTATATTTGTTGCTATGTTTCCTTTTTCGATGTATCAATACTTTTTATTCGATGTTGTTCATGCATGTTCTCAAACGAAGCATCTTGTCAAATTATTTTTTAATCGACTACGGTTAAGCCAAAAGAAGATTTAGATTTTTAACAGGCTATATTATGTGTTACTCGTATGTTCGTCTGTTTCCCCATAGCTCCTCAACTATTAATGAAAGAAACTCCTTAGAAGCGTCTTGATCGTCTGGGACCGAATACAATGGTGAAATGTGGGTGTTAATTCACCTCTGCCTAACCCTCCGGGGATAAAAGCGTGATTATATGTACCTATGTATGTAGGTGCGTTCTTATAAACAAACTGAATCATTACCATATTTTGTTTTGCAAGTTATCTTTATAATTATTATATAGAGTATTCATTTTAATACACTATATTTAAAATCGTGAATACGCCCATACAGACGACAATGACGAGTCGCTATTAGAAATCTATAGAAGTCTGTCCACTGTGACACTAATGGTTCATATATTTATTATTGATTGCGGCCATTTTGCTAGGCAAATTGATATAATAATACCCTTTGATGTTAGTATAGTTATATTTAAGAGTATTTATGACCTTATGAGTACGTTAACACATTGTGAGGTTACATCTTAGAGTAATACATTGCTATAGAGCGCGCCTTACAAGTATGAACTGCTATCACGGGAATGAACAGTACCGAGGCTCCTGGCTCAACCTCAATCAGTAGCAAAACAATACCCATCAAGATGACTTCGCAAATAATATTTAATTCGATATGTTAAATCAAGTATATTTGTAGTAAAAATGACGCAAAAATACCGCAAAATGACGCCATTTTTTTGTATTTTGGCTTTAATTTTATCCATGCATATCAAATCGAACAAAAAATTTCATAACAACAAGCTACAATGAATAATTGCATCTATTGATATTTTCGGTGATGCATGAAACGTCACATCTGCTAACACTCGGCGCCAAAGACCTGAGTGATAGGCGCGCTCTATATTTATAATGTATACTCTAAGGGTTACATATAAGCCATATACCTTGCGACACGTATCTTGGACCTAAATCGCGACATAAATGAGGCCGTGGCGCGCGCAGATTTTTTGAATTTGAGCTCATCTACCGCAGTAGCACCCCGTGCTATCCTCAAAAGACACGAAGAAACGCGTGGTGCGCGTTTAAAGCACATTTTGGGCACATTCTAAGTTCAAGATTTATATTTTGAGCAATAATATCAGTGTTAGGATAGATAACGGTCAACCTAATCGAAAGTGGTTACCGTGGCCGATGGACAGGTGCAACACTAGGGGCGTCATATTTGTGTTGTTGACCTTGTAGGAACCTTCTAAGGCTCTTCCTGAAGCCCAAAAAAACAGAAAAAAACTACTGCAGGAAAATTATTTGACAGCTAGAGTATGCTTAGAATGAAGTTCTTTTCATACCTCTATGTGCGCAACGTTTCCAGTTGCAACGTGTGACGATGAATTGTGGGTGAAAATATAAAAGGTCAACCGTAGTTAGGCTGAAAGCTGACCCTTAATAAGTTTGGAAAAGGGTCGCACATTGATATAAAAATTTACCTTTTATCAAATGCTTTTTTTATTCGCCTCGAAACTCGATGGCTACATTTTCCTTCTCAGATTTCAAGATCGAAATAAATGTAATACTCGTACTTCTATCATCATTATATTGCCGTTATGTTAAAATAACGCTACACATTCACCTTTATTATGCACACAGCGAAGGCCATAAATTACTTGATGGATTCTGTTTTCCGATACATTTGTACAACTTATGTTCAAGTACCTATTGAAAATATACTTACTTAACTGCCGAATTAGGAATTGTACTTAAAATTTGATTGTGGATAGTTTAAAGAAACAAACTATCTACAAAAAAACTCGAGTGTAATGTATATTGTACCAGACTACTATATGGCTGATGATTTTACCAATTTCCCCCGAAAATTATTTGTTCTCCATTCCCTTCGAAATTTCAAAGCTTTTACAGTCAAGCACAACTTACTTAATTTTATTATAAGTCGCTTCTTACAGTTTGCTTTGAAGGCAGTCCTGTCCTGTGTCAAATTATTCGAGCAGCCAAATGTAATCGTGATAAAACACTCCAAACACAATGTGCATTAAAAGATAATTCTCATTAAGCACCAACATTCATTATCTACTTATCAAGCCAGTTTTAGTGAGTACAACAGAATTAAATTCATATTCAGTTCATAACTTGGTAACCGCAAAACCAATTTTGGGCTGCATTGTTCGGTCGCATTATTAGATTTTGTTTAATTAAAATTGGTTTAATACTTTCAAAGTTTTGGCTGAACAATAGAATATTCAAACATGATTTTCAAAATTTATGTTAATGTGTTATTTCAGTTAAATATTATAATTAGGTATATTATTTTTAATTAAAGTAAATTAGATAAATTGTTCACTGAATTTTTGTTCACTGTTCATCATCATTTCAGCCATGGGAAGTCCACTGCTGGACATAGGCCTCCCCTATAGATCTCCAATAAGACCGGTTGGAACGGCTCGCATCCAGCGCGTTCCCGTGGCCATAATGAGGTCGTCTGTCGTCTGAATGATTTAAGTTGGGATAAAAATTATAGCTGCATAAAGTGCTCATAATCAAGTAGAAATAAAGGTTTTAGTTACTGGGTTCATTTCAAACCTTTTTTTTGGTGTTCCGTACCGCAAAAGGAAAAAAAGCTTCGTTGCCGTCTGTCTGTCTGTCGAGACCTTTTTCACGGGAATGTGTGGACGGATCAAGTTGAAATTTAAACCAAATACTCTGCATGCAACCTCTTATAAGTTAACTGTGAAAAAATCAAACTTGTAGGAAAACGCAATAGAAAGATATTTAGAACTTAAGTTCGTCCTTTAATTTAGTTTTATACGGACACGTGCGCGGGTCCGACTCGCACTTGTCCGGTTTTTTTATATCTAAGTCACTAAATGGTAAGTTAGGGTGAAGTCCAAAATACAGGGGCCTCCATAACAGATGTTGCCCCTGCCTACCGGTAAATTGGATTGACTGGAGCGATTCCTAGACTGGAGCATTGGATACCTTCACCTACAAGCTACTCTACTATTATACACCTAATTCATTGTAGTAATATGTAACTAACAACCTTCTATACAATGACATGTAAAACAGCTCTCATAAAATCGGACTCTCAGATTCAGAGTGCGGGAAACTCAGTAATAATTGTATTGAGTTCTGATCATGGCCAAACCCTGCCTATATGGCATGTGTAGGCATTTTTCCACGTCAAAAAGAAGTTCAAGGCTAAGGGTTCACTTAAATAGTAAAATAAAGGAAACACTTTAAATATACATTAAGTACGTTTATAACTTGAATGTCATTGGAAACACGTAATTACGAATCAACTTTTTATGCCGCTCGCTTATAAAAGTTAGAAAGGGGTTCGATGGTTCGATAAAAACGGATATAAATTTATAGGTGAAGCCGATATTGGACTGCCCATGCAATATATTACGCGATTTAATGATGCTGTTAACAGCTGCTATAGCGAAGGTCGTAGTTTTGTTACCCGCTCAGTGCAAATATTTGTATGCATGAATATGTGTGTTGTTATGTATGTTTCTGTGTATTATTATGTATAATAATGTGTTTTGTTTATAATAATGTATATAAAAGTAAATGTATCTATAGTTTTTATGATGTTTCGAGACTTCTCGCGATTTGTTGTTATGGAACTTAGGTACTTTTACGGACTACTAATACCGACTATAAAACTTAATTGCGAAAAGTCCCGAACCATCATGAAAACTATGAGTTTACACCGCGATAGTTAATAAATAAATGTATCTAAACATCTCGGTTACATATATAATGATTAGCTTGTAATCATGTTTTATTGATCTATGTAATTACATATAAAATCTGGCAATTTTTAGGTAAAGTAATGAAACTATTGACTAAGTAACATAGCATGTTATTTAATCAATAGTTTTCGTGTATTAAGAGTGCGCATAAAGCTAGAAAAAAATCAGATTTCACCCGCACCCCTCGCACGTCCCGCTCTCGCCTGTCGTCGCTCCGGCAAGTCCGCCACCTATTTTGTGTGGCAGCGACCCGCCATGTATAGTTTGAAGGCGCACAGTATACCCAAAATACTCAGATAAAATTGTCAAAATACGAGTTGCATCATTAACTATCTTTGGAAACACAATAAATTTCTTTTTGGTAAAAAAAATATTTCTGATAAAATGAAAAGGTAAGTAAGTAAGTAAAGGAATATGTCGTCGTTGCGCTTGCCAAAACCTCTATGTATTTTTGGTCAAGTTTTCAGGAGAGACATTAAACTGTTTTATTACATAATTGATGAGCGTATCAAAAAACTAAAAATGTAGTATGATGCCAAAAAATATTTTGCATGAACTGAGATATAAGTGAAAATTATAAACGGTACTATCCATCCACAATAATTTTTTTTTCCATTTTGATACACATATCAGAATTATCTTCCTAGCGCCATTTCTTACAAGTGAAAAATATATACATATCAGATTTGTTATGGACCTCAATAGGATTTATATAAGGGATAAATACTGACAGATGGCAAGGTACATAACATACGAAGTAAATAAATACCCACTATAAACTTTATTAAGGCATACAAGTAAAAAAAATAAAAGTAGTACAACTGTTCCGTGTACAGGGTCCTACTAACACCTTTGAGACCCAAGCCAACCTCACTTGCTAGTCGGTGCACATGTTAAACAACGGACGAGGTTCTGGTGCCGATTTTCTTCTCGGAGTTGGGAACTAATTGCTGATCGTTCCTGGAATAGCCGATAATACGATAATCAGAAAAGAAGAGCAAATCTCCGAGTTCCGAGGTGCACATTATGCTGCCAATTAGTTATAAACTTTAGTTGCATCTGAGCCCTTCCCCTCGGCGTCCGGGGTGCGCTTTTCCAGTCTTTTTTTTAATATAGGACACGTCAAATTGACTTCGCCTCGTCTGATGGTAAGCAAAGTCTCTGCAAAGAGGGTCACCATTACAGACATGTACCATGTTACAATGATGGCACTCAGCTTAACGGCCTCATCAGAATATGCTTTTTCACGCCCCGCTTGAAGGACCCGTGACTGTAGGAAGAGGGAAACACGTGAACTGGTAAGGAACTCCAAGACTTAATAGTGCGGCAGAAGAAGGAGTCGCCGAACCGCTTGGTTCTTGATGGAATATTCTGCACCGTATGCGGGAGGCGTCTAAGTCCTGCACGTGTTGTCCTATATAGGAAAGGAGAGGGTGGGATTAGTTGGAAGAGCTCATCAGAACATTCACCATGGTAGAGACGGTAAAATACCGCCAAAGATGCCATATCTCTACGCAACTGCAAAGGCTCGAGGGTGTTGGTGACCTCAGGATTCCCAATAATATGGACCGCACGTCGCTGCAGCCTGTCGAGAGCATCTAGTAAGTACTTTGCGGAGCCATCCCAGAGATGAGAGCAGTATTCCACGCAAGAGTGAATTTGTGTCTTATAGAGAAGGCACCGCTGCTCCGGCGTGAAAAAACGTCTCACTCTGTTCAGGACACCGAGTTTACGCGAGGCTGTTTTGATGATACTCTCAATGTAGTTTTTGTTGTTCAGTTTGCAGCGAACATCCATACCTAGGATATTGAGATTGTCCTGTAGTGGCAGTGGCGTGCTCTGAAGAGTTGGAAGGGGAAGGAAAGAAGATACCTTTGCTGTGAACGCGCATGCCTGCGTCTTCCTGGCGTTGAACTCGACCAGGTTTTCCGAGCCCCATTGAGAAACGTGGCTCAGGGTCCGGTTTTTCAGTTGATGCGCATTTTTTTAAGGCCATCTAGCGAATAAAAAAAAATAGAAAAAATGCACATAACGACTTTGGCAGGCGCACCGACGATTTGACGATTTGGGAAAAACAATGCTTTTACTTTAATTTAACATCTAGCGATGTTCGTCTAACTATATGTGATAAATTACCCAAATATTTTTTTTTTGCGAATTCAATTAATTTAATACTAATCCTGAGTCGGGTCATCCAAATAGTCCAAATAGTGGTTCAATATTACTGATGAACATTGTGTATAATATGGTTGCCCTATTTTATCATTACGTATAAGAAGCTAGGGCCCTGACATATTGAATTAAGGCTGGCTAAAATATACCGCTCATTCCACTCTGGTGCTAAATTTCCATCACAATTTGGATCTAGTTCTCTCAAAACTTCAACTTTCTCTAAATGTTTAATGGGAGATCTGTAAAAATAATTGCAAATTAATGACAAATCAATCACATAAGCATTGCATTGCCATTTTAATCTACTTGTAGATAATTTGATATAAATGCTAAATAAGTACATAATGGAAAAAATCAAACCCACAATAGGACTTGAATGCCAGGGTCGCGAACCTTGGCGTTCCAGCGCTCTTACTCTGAGCTATCCTTCCACGGGCAGTCATCCGCTTTCCGTGTGGTCAATTTTTTTTATTAAAATCACCGGGATACTCGTATTTACCATGCCGTTTGAATGTGTGAACATTCGGTACTAATGTGAATGACCATGTTAATCTCATCTCGTGAGGACAGCCGCCGTGGCGTAGCGGTAGTGAACGCGGCCGCTACGCAGGAGGCGCGGGTTCGATCCCCGCTCAGTGCAAATATTTGTGTGAATTAAATATGAGTATTTGCATTGGTCTGGTCGTGCCTCGGAGAGCACGTTAAGCCGTCGGTCCCGGTTGCCATGAGAACATCTATGGCAGTCGTTACGGGTAGTTGGAGCCCTCAAAAATCCAAAAACAACGGTCTAACTGCAAAACTTCGATATCGCCTAATGTTAACATTGGGTTGTGGAGGTCAGATGACAATCGCTTCACGAAAAATATCGAGGTCTAGCCAAATCCGTGGTTAAGACTGGTAAAAGCGGACCCCAGACTCCAAGTTGAAAGCTTCGGATGCGACTGGGAATTAACGCTAGGAGGAAGGAAGGTGAATGACCATGTTAATCTCAAATCATATCATTCTACTTGTTCATGTTCATATTAATTTGCATATTTTACTGAAATGTTTTCTGAATGTGAGAAAAAACAATTGCAATAAGCTTACAAAGTTGACGAAAGTTTTTTACTAAGCGATTCGACCGGATCGGATTCATCAGCTTGTGTGATATTACGAGCTGAAGCAACTCTGAAATGCATTAAAATTGATAATACAATGTATAAATACTTTCGCAATATATTTAATAATTATATTAGTGCTATATAAATAATATTATACAATAAACACACGAGTAGTCAAAAACATCTATTTGATTTGCATATACTATACCCGAGCCGACGTTACTCCAGAGTTACCTAGCAACGGTGGATATTTGGTAACAAACTAAAGAAAGTAAAATAATATAGATACATTACCTTCGAAAATTAGCCATGAGTTGAATTCTTAGTTTCTTATATTCTCTTTTAGAGTGTTTCTTTTATATTTTTTTAATTGGCTCATTTTTAACGAACTTTCTTGACACGGAAAACAGAAATACAGTCCTCCCGTCTCAACGGGGCGAGCCCGACTAAATGATGAAACAACAGATGGCCGACACCTCGGGTCAGGTGCGATAGAAAGAGAGCGTTATGCGCGGAATAAGACCGTCGTAAGCGCCAAATTCATTTTTTTTTAATTACTCGTAAAATCCACACAATTTTTTCAAAGTGAAAATAGAGTCACTGGGTTACATAATTTTACACTTTGTATTCAAATATTGACTCAGTTGTGTGCATAATATTGGAAATAAATTGATTTTAGTAGTAAATAAGGCATAACTTTGTGATTTTATTCTATCGAAAAAATATTATTATTTTATGTTTTCACCATGAGCAGTCCCTTACAAATATAACGTATTTTCTATTTAAAAAAACCCAGCTCATTTGTGGCTTACTTTCGGGTATAAACATCAAATCTACGATCGGCAATTTAGCTTTATACCCCCTCTTAATGTCTTATTATTTCACTGAGTTTAAAAATCTACCCGTCAGGAATTAAGTTCAAAGACTATAATTACCCCGTTTCCGTTAAAAGCTTTAGAAACTATGACACAATTTTTATATTTTCAACTATAAAAATGTAACATTTGTTTACCCTGAATAATGGTAGGTATCATCCATCCTTGTCTATCTTAAACAAATATTGATCACAGCAGTACGAACCCACTTGTAAGGATGATGGATGGATAACCTTAGGTAACCACTAAAGGATTAGTGTTGGTTCTTGAAATGAAAGATTTCAAACTGAAAAATGTTATTATGTGTACAATTTTACTGATATAGTTCACGATACTAAACTACATGAAGAGTAAAATGGTACTCAGTCTTATGTCACGTAGAATTGATTCGTGTAAAATGTAGTGAGCTGCTATCTAACATACCTTAGCAGGTACATAATATTTATATTCTTATACAAAGCTGTTTATTATCCCCTATTAGTAGTATAACACCCACCGGGATATTTATCATGTTTTTTGGATTTTTCGAGTATCCGATATTTTGGCGCTGCCATGATCACAGCTGTACTGGTGGCCGCCGAATTAGTTGTTATTGGGTAGACAGCGCCAAAATATCGGATACCCGGAAAAACCTAAATACGTGGTAAATATTCCGGTGAGTGTTAAGTATACTACTGTGGCGATACCACATGTACCCAGTGCCATCTAGCGACAGCAAGTCGAACTACTACGTTACTACGAATCCTACATCGCGAAAGTGAAGTTCCAGCGCTGGTACAAGCTATATACAACATCCCAACGACAATCATTGGGCCGCGGCCCGCCAGGCGTGATCACCTTGCCTGGTCGGAGGATCCTCCCTTTGGTTGGAGGAACATTACCTCCACAGTGGTGACCCCGACGTGATAATGTGAATGAGCATGCCAATTTCAAATCATAAATATTACCCTACAAATGTTAATTAGCAATGATTAAAATTAGGTAACCATTCTTAACACATTGAGAACCCTTCGTGCTTCGAAGAGCATATTAAGCTGTCAGTCCCAGACGCTATACAATCTTTATGGGTAGTTGCAGGCCTTTAAATAACTTTGATAGCGCTGGTAAGTTATGGTGGTCAGATAGCAGTCGCTTCACAGAAGTATCGAAGTTTGATAAGCCGTTTATCAGACCGAAATCCGATGTCAACTGAGTTAGGAAACGGTTCAGAGGAGACTAGAGGAGATTCGATTTTCCCTTATTTAGGTGTAGGTTTCATTTTCAAAATGGAATCATCCTAGAAATATTGGCTAGACTATAAATAAGATCAAAGACTCAAATCATTAAAGTATAGCCAATTAAATGAAAGGAAAAAGACAATAATCTTTGAAATTTGTTCACAATCGACACAAAAGTATAAATTCGTTATAGTAGCCTCTTAAATCTGTAAATCTATGCATTATCTATGCATTTTAAAACAAACTTATTGGTACAGTAAACGCAGGGAAAAGTTGGCTTGGCATTTTTATTTCTCTTTGGTGAGCATTTTTTGTGGTTGCGAGCGTAGGCCAATATGCTCCCTAAGGTAATAAGACGGCGAAAACAAAGCTTTTATTCTGTATCGAATACCGCAGAAAAGGTTTTTAACTTTTTAAATGGTAAAAATAAATAAATGTCACCCTAGTAATCCACTAAAAGGCATCCCTAAGGGACAAGCAAAAATATTATCTTACATCCGCCAGACGCTACGTAATAATGTCACAATAAAATTTCGAAAGTGTTCTTGTTTTCTAAGAAATAAAGGTGAGATAGAATGGTTGAATTAATAACAATACATTGCCATGTTTTTTATTCAATAATAATCATCCTCCAATTGCACATCGAAGTGGTTGAGGGGGATAACAATATCGAAAATTATGTCTGTGTATAGGCAATTTCCAGGCCAATTAAAGTATACCTATAGGAATCCTTGATAAGATCTATCAGTATTTATTGCATCCTGTCCTTTTAGAGAAGGCTATATTTCCTCCTAATAAGAATCGTATCCAAGTTATTAGCATCCATGGATGACATACTGTTCCTTTATAAAGTTTATTATTTCCGTGACTGGTGGCGTTAAATATTATCATGTATCATGCATTTATACATGGGTTTGACGATGATACAGGACTTAAAATGTGATAATAGCAAAATGCCAAATCATTAAATACTGTCCACTTTTTTATTAGTGGTTTTTTGTACAAGAGCAATAGTAACCGTAATTCCTGGTATTCTATACGATTGCTTAGATTGGGCTTGGGTACACGACGGTAGTATTATAGTCAGAGTTCTGATTCGGGACCTCTCGCTTTAAGATGAAAACTGTGTTCATCCTTTGTTTGCCCATAGTGGACTTGTTCGCCCATAGTGGCCTTGTTCGCCCATAGTGGCCTTGTTCGCCCATAGTGGCCTTGTTCGCCCATAGTGGCCTTGTTTGCCCATAGTGGCCTTGTTTGCCTTTATGCCCCCATAGTGGTTTAGATTAGCTCGCCTAGCAACTGCAAGTGCAAATTCTGTATGCATGGCACTTTACATACGGCATGCGCTACGTCAGAGGGGATGATCTATTTTTATGACTAAAAAACCAACAACAATATTATATTAAACCACGGATTCTAACCTACCTTCATAAAACGACTATGTAGAACAATAAAACTATCGATCTGACGCTAGCAACGGACAAAGGCTTAGAAAACTGAGAATGTAAACATAGAATAAACTATGAAATCGTGCAGTATTATTAGGTACATTATTTTATCGTCGTGTATAAAATACTGTTAAATATTTTAGGTAGTTGGTTAAAAGTTTGTTGTAAATAATAATAAACTAATTAGATAAGGTGGATAACTTGAAAAGTTGAGTCAAAAAGGAATTAGGGCATTAAAAGATAGGGCTTTCTTATAAACTGATTTCTCCTTTCTGACTGAAATTACAGGAACAACAGAAGGTATTCATATATCCGGCTGCGGTTAATTAACAAATCCGAAATTGTATTCTATATCTATCTTTTACTTTATTTTCTGATAATGATTCAAGGCTATAAGTAAAGTTCAACGATTCGAATGAGTACAATTTGTAAGGAAACTATTGTGATTGATAATACCTACTAATAGAAAAATAAATATATAATATTTTCCTTTTGATAGCTTAAAAAAACAGAAGAGTGTAAGACCCAGTTCAATATAATCAATGATTTCTATTGTCATTCCTTTCTTTGGGAACAATATTCATCTGTCAATGTCACGCCTACTACGGCCTTAAGCTAATGAATGCAAATGAAGTTTTTATACGATTTTATTATTGGTCTTGGCGAAAAAGGCAGCCTTTGAGTTTGCAAAAATATCAAAGAATATCTTTTCTTCCTAAAAAAACCGAACCGATCGGACTTATAAAGTGGTTGGTATCTTTTTATTATGAACTGAATAGGAATACCTAAATCGTAATAGGTAATACTGGCGATCTAAGGTTTGGTAATAATATTATAAACTAACAATTTCACCTTTTCATTTCATGTTTTCAATACACCATGTATTGAAAAATATACCGATAGTTCTAATAGTAATGTGAATTGATTGATTGATTGATTTTCATATAAAGTTCAATAAAAAGGTGTATACTTATATACTTTATCAAGTGTACGAAGACATAATTGAATTTATGCTCCTAATCCATCTCTCCATAATATCTCTTTTTTTTATAAGCTGACAAGAAAAGATATGGTTATTTAAATCCCCACCAAAATTATCGGGGCTAAAAGACCTGCTAATTGTTAGGAGTCAACTGTCAGATGGAGAACCACATAAGCAAAACTAAGGATGGACGGAAAGAAGTGAATAGGCGAGCTCTGAAGTGTATGTCTCGCGTACAACCAGGAACCACGCTAAGACGATGATGCTGATATTATGAAAAGATTGTATTAGAGCTGGATTTGTACAACCTAATTCTTTCCAAGCCAAGCCCCTTCCATCACCAAACGACACGACGCAAGACGACGCGCCACCGATACACCGCGGACAGTGGACATTCCACTCATACGTACTAAACGATTCGCGCGATACGTTCATCATACGTACTGCCAAAAAGTGGAATACCTTGCCCGAATCTGTGTTTCCGGATAACTTGGGTATCTTCAAGACTAGAGTGAATAGATTACTTCTAGGCAACCGTCGACCAGCGGCCTTACCATAAACTCTTAAAACAGGTCAATAATATAATTGAACTGCTGTCATTCTATCAACTGCAAATGTCACTTTGTAATCCTTTATACTTATATGACATTACAAAGTGTCATTTGCAGTTGGTAGAATGACAGCAATTCAATTATTGACCGTTTTAAGTTCATGGTATCGGCCCAGAACGGTGAGATAGAGGACGCGAGTTTATCAACCCTAAAAAAATATTTAAACAAAATCGAAACATGACTGAAATCCTATCATAAAACACCTTGATACCGTAATCTAACGCATAACGTGTGAAGAGGATTCCTTTGTATAACTAGGAGTACCAAATCTGGCGTAAATATCATAAATCAGCCCATGTTATTGTCCGATAGTGTCCATTCGCTAACCCAGATAACTCGTAAACTGGAATACTGCGCCAAAATACGTCGGGCTTTGAGCGTTCACTTGTGTTATTTCTATCTTAAAATAAACGAATAGGATAAGAACGATATTACGCTATAAATTTTACTTTTACACCACCGGAGGGACACTTTTTCTTGCAGAGAAAAAGTTATGTGGCTTCAAACAATAGCAACAAGTAATAAGGTGAGGTAATCCAAAACTAAGGTCTGATATCTTTTCTTTTTCTTTGTGTGGACATCACCTCGTACATAACCACCACCCGGCGTGTGTGGATATGTCGAACTCGAACCGACTAAAATTACACGACGTTTTCGATCTTCAGATGCTAGGGTATAATATTCCTAAAAACTTTTCCCTCGCACACCGGTCAATCGAGAGCCGGTTTTGTGATGACCGCCACGGGTGCGGAACCCACGATGCGAAAGCCCTCTCACCACCTTCGGGCCACTCCATTCCACTCACCAATATTTTAAAACCATGGCTCGGCATTTTGAGAAAATAAGTAGGTATGTTTCCTATAAAATAGACAGTCAGTCAATCATATTTAAAATATACATCTGTTGAACAAGATTAAACCCTAAAGCTAAATTATGTAAAAGGAATAACTATACGACATTGTGCAAAATATTCACTATTTAATTTTTCACAAAGCTTATAATTTTTAGCATTTAATCAAACAGCATGAAGCAGTTGAGTATTAAAAATTTGCGCCAACGCTGTTAGCTTGGTTTAACGAAGCATGACGTTTGGCAACCTACTTTATTTAGTATTGTGATGGTTATTTTACTGGCAAAAGTTCAAATGTGAGATGTTTTAGTCTAGATTTATGTATTAGACTATGTCATCATCTCAGCGTTGATTACCAGGCACATCCGAGACTTTCACCTCAGAGCTTAGGGTCCACTTTCCGCCTGTTCTTGCTTCACTTTGCACGGTAATGGATATGCTTGCCAGAAAAACCATTGTCACGCATGTTATCTTCTATTGCGCTCAGCCAGCACTTCTTGGGGTTACTACCGGGGCCTGGGGGAGAAGACACGGCATGATATTGGTACTCACGTTGTCTACCAGGCGTCGCGTAACTTGTATGTACCAGCGAAAGTGACTCTTCAGCATTTTATTAACAGACTTAATGATGGTTTTATAGACCTATCTTTTCAATCTAACGTGCATAATAGCTTATTTTTCTCAACGTCTTTTTCCTTCACTATAGTGAGACAATAAATAACATACCATCCCTATTAGGTGTAAAGAAAAATATGCATTCCAATGTCTTTTCACATTTCCTTATTGTCAATACTAAAAGGAAAGTTGGGATTATTTTTCTGGTGATTTTATTAATATATGGCATGTAGAGTATGTATATTTATATACATGTAGAATTCTTAGTTCCTGAGTAATATATTTTTTAGATTATGTCAGATGTAAATCTTTAAAAATCTTAGATCATAATATACTAAAAAAAATGGTGTAAGTACTACATTCCATAATACTAATTATTTGTAGTGTATTTATATCTAATTCGGCTCGCCGCAACAATGCAAGGATCAGTACATTTCGATTTCCAAATTGACAATAATTGGTGAGAAACTTTTGTTACTATGTCCATATGAATTTGCTACTTCTTCCAGATGAATGACTGCCAAGAAAATATTTATTTAGACAGCCGTCCAAGTTCTAAGGAGTACTAGTAACCGAAATTACTAGTTTGTCCGTTAACCCCTTCAGCTAAGCTAAATTGCTTATATTAGGACTGGGTTCACGTCGGTAGTGTAAGGCCAGGATTCTACTCTAGGACCTTTTGGTCGAGTCCTTAATCACTGAGCTAACGATGGGAATTAGGAAGTAAAGAAGAACTATACCTGCAACGTCGAACGGCAATCTCAATAGCGCTCGATCATTTGCCAATAAAAAAACTTTGAACGTCGAATCTAGTTTTAACTATAGGTATTGTGTGTCATTAAATTGATGTATCTGTCGTTATAGTTTTCACGATAATATGGATATTATACCATGAAAAAGAAAGAAAGAGTTAACGATTAAAGTAACATAATAAATAACTTCTTATCGACCGATCTTTATTCCTCTAAAAGATAAAATTTAATTCATGGACTTGCACGTATAATTTTATGCTTATTTTGACGTATACCTTGTTATTCATGAATATTATAAAATATTCTAAGTGAGTCATAAAGACTGTCGTTAGCAAAATATTATCCAGTTTATTTTCTGTCTTGCCAAGTGGGTACACTAACTTAATGTTTGAGAATAAGTTAAAAAAATTCAATGTATAAGAATTACGATACAAATATTATGTTGAACAGTGAGACCCTTAGTCCAGAACCATCTGTATTTTTGACATAATGTTAGTTATTGCATGAAAAATATTGAAGTTCAGTCACATCATACTTAAGAATTGACCGCAACTGAGTTGTAAAAAGCTTCAGAGAATTCTGATGATGATCTGGTTTGTAAGGTCTAACAATGCGGGCCTAGCCTTTGGATCCTACAAGGTATAAAAAAACCCCGACCCAAAAAGAACCTATAAAAAGTAAAATAATATCATTTGTCTCGATGGAGGACCGCTAAGTACCTTGGTATGCTCTATTCCCCCTGACGGTCAGATGGCGGTCCCCCGACGCGGGACAAATGACAAAAGGGTCAATACTTAGGGTAGGTCATAATGTAATAGTTATTATTTTATTTTTTATAGGTTCTTTTTGGGTCGGGGTTTTTAGGGTTCCGTAGCCAAATGGCCAAAAACGGAACCCTTATAGATTCGTCATGTCTGTCCGTCCGTCTGTCTGTCTGTCTGTCTGTCTGTCTGTCCGTCCGTATGTCACAGCCACTTTTCTCCGAAACTATAAGGCCTATGCTGTTGAAACTTGGTAAGAATATGTATTCTGTGAACCGCATTAAGAATTTCACACAAAAAATAAAAAAAAGCATTAAATTTTGGGGGTCCCCATACTTAGAACTGAAACTCAATTTTTTTTTTTATCAAACCCATACGTGTGTCGTCTCTATAGATAGGTCTTTAAAAATGCTATTGAGGTTTCTAACATAACTTTTTCTAAACTGAATAGTTTGTGCGAGAGACACTTCCAAAGTGGAAAAATGTGTGTCTCTTATTTTAGAAGTTAGAGGGGTCTAACTTCTAAAATAAGAGAATGATAAATCTAAAAAAAATATATGATGTAAATTGCCATGCAAACTACCACTAAAAATTGGTTCGAACGAGATCCAGTCAGTAGTTTTTTTTTAATACGTCATAAACCGCAATTTTCGCCTTTGCTACTACGGAACCCTTCATGGGCGAGTCCGACTCGCACTTGGCCGATTTTATTTATTTTTATTTCATGCTTTTTTAGGTAACCGCTTAACCGATTTCCATAAAACTTGCTGAATCGTAATGTATAAATTATGACCTTTCATTTCATTTGATACCCAACATGGGTAAGTATATTTGAAAATATTAGATTGTGTAAGTATATTTGAAAATATTAGATTTTGCATTGCCACTTTCACTCCTCATATTTTTTAAATGACTGAACCGATTTTTATTAAACATAGCTAAGAACACTCTCGACTAAACCATCTTTCAGACGAAAGAAACAAAATCGAGCTCGGTTCAGCCGTTTGGGAGCTACGATGCCACAGACAGACTGACACACACACACACACACACACACACACACACACACACACACACACACACACACACACACACACACACACACACACACACACACACACACACACACACAAACACACACACACACACACACACACAAACACACACACACACACACACACACACATACACACACACATATACACACTTCAAACTTATAACACCCCTCTTTTTTGTCGGTGGTTAAAAAATCACCAAATGTGAGATGACTTTGGAGCTGACTAAATAATGACTTACTTCAACTGGTCACCCCAATAATTACTTACTAATAACATGCACTAATGACTTGATTGAATTGACTACAATGCTTACATCACATTACATTCGATGAAGCTTCAGTCAAAATCAAAATTAATTCATAAAATTCAACCAATTCGTACAGTCAATTGAGAAGTAATTCGATTTCCTTAATAATGCGACTAATGTTTACTGTGTGGGCTTTACACAAAATGAGGCTCTTTGTACAGTGTAATCAGTATTTTATCGATTTCATCATATTGTTGTATTGTGTTCAAGGTAGATAAATTTGTCAGTTTAAAACATTCTCTATCGTTTGACCTTGAACTCTTATGTTGTTATAATTTTATCATACCGCTATGGTTGCTGTGATGCCGTGATGTGATAATGATAGTGATCAGTTAACATGGCTTATGAGTTCTACGACACTCAAAGTGGAACTCGTAAAATACCCGATCTTCTGTCTTTAGCGTACAGTCTTTAGGTACTCAGTATACCTCTTTCAAGTAATTAGTTTAATTTACTGAGAGGCGTCCCAGTACCCAATCGCTGATTCCTGGTCTTCACTCTGGAGAAGGAGACTAATATGAGTCCTTTAGGCTTTCTATAAATGTACCTAACCAGCCCACTGTCACCTCAGTCTGCTAGCAATCGTATAATTTTTTTTCATATTCTTTATTGTACACACAAACATTATATTAACAAATACAAAAGGATATTTATGTACAAAGACGAGCTTAACTTAATGTTGAGTTTTTATTCAGCAAACCTTAGAGTGATAGAGGAAAATAAATATAGATAGAGGGCAGAGCCATAAATAGATTCATAAATAAATACATACATTAATACATACACAAATACATACCTAACTATATTTGTGTACGGAAACTTCAGTGCACGAACCCGAATCATACTTGACTGTGTTTTTTTATAAAGTACATGTTCTACTACACAGATAGGAAGACATAAATAATGGTAATATATTTGGATAAGGCGTGACATGGCGGATATCCATTGTGGAAAAGTAATTGTAAAGGGAGCTCACTAGGCACCCTTGGTTTATCTGTCTCTATGATACCACATTCAAGGTGAAACTTTAACGAAACTCGATAAGACGTAATGTCAACCGAACCCTCTAAACCTTTACTATGTTTATTTTGCGCTACCTGTAATACTTCTACAAAAGTTTCATTAGAGTGGTATTTCATGAACTATGCTTAGAAAGAAAGAAAGAAAATATTTTTATTCAACCCAGCTTACATAAACAAAAAATATACACAGCTTTGCAAACCAGAATAAGAAATTACAGCAATTGTGCATACATAACAATGTTATATATGCATCTATATGGCTAGGTAGAATAAAGATTCTGTGGAATGCATGTAAGCAGGTTCTCTCGACTGTCATACCATACATATTTTGATAAGAATCAAATATGTGGCTACAAATTTAATAAAATTTACTTAAATTATTGGATTCCAAACAATCCTCAAGCAAATACGCTTTAGGATTCTTTAATTTTTTATAATTCTTCGTTATTTCTAAATCTTTAATTTTGATCGTGGATAAAACAAAATGCTATTTTTTACTCATAATTTGATCTATAACTTACGTGTACAGTAGCCAGCCGATATTATTCGAGATAGTATTCTATCTCGAATAATATCGGCCGGCTACCTGTTCTTTATATTATTAGCCAAAAATCGTAACCGGCAAGTTTCACAAAAAAAAATGTCGAAAATACAAGACGCGAAACTCTATTTTCTAACAATAATAGTCTAGCATGAAGAAGTCTAAATGACTTTTGGCCTGAAAAAGTGCATAGTTTTACGAGATAATCTCCATGCACTTTGACCAAAAATGTTTTCTCAAGATAGCGTCCGAACAGTACTTTACTGCGAAGTTGACCAAAACCACACCTATTTTTACTAGCCTAATATGCAACTTAATGTTTAAGAGTAATATTATATTATTAATGTAAAAAAAATATTCGAAATTTTAAGTAAGTTGTTACTGACAATAGTTATTAGATAAATTTGTGCCTAGTAGCCAAAGGAATGAATTTGAATTTAACATGGCATTAAATATTGTTCTTCACTTCAACTTCAATTACCATTTAAATTATTAACCAGAAACTCACAGTGAAACTTGGTTAATGAAGAAAATTTAAAACTTCTTTGATAACGTAATTAGACAGTTATTACTGTGACCCACTATCAAAACAGTGGTGTCAGTTCCTTGCATAATAAGTTCGAACGTCTGACCTATATACCTCAACGAGTTAACTCTAGAAATTTAATATGAAGACTCAAAGAATTGTTTTATATGAAGAACTTGAAATTTATTCATCTTTAGCATATACACATTCGATATTATTATCCTCTTCTTCATCCTAGCCTCAATTCCCAGTCGCATCCGAAGCTTTCACCTCGGAGTCTGGGGTCTGCTTGAACTGCGGATTTGGCTAGACCTCGATATTTTCCGTGAAGCGACTGCCATCTGACCTCCACAACCCAATGGTGATATTAGGCGATATCGAAACATTGCAGCTAGACTGTTGAGACTTGTGAAAAAATTCAACAACAACTGTTGTATTTTTTAAGTATTCTCCGAGGCACGATCAGACCAATGCAAATACCCATATTCATGCATACAAATATTTGGACTGAGCGGGGATCGAACCCGCGCCTCCTGCGTAACGGCCGAGTTCACTACCGCTACGCCACAGAGGCTTACTCGATGTTATATTCGATATTATTATTTGCTACAAAACAACCCTATCGTACATGGTTACCTCGGATCTTTGAACTTTCAGTACACGGGTAGGTACACTCAAATAATAAACCAAAGCATTACGTCTGCAGTGGAAAGGGAGAAAGTGAAAGAGGAAAATGTGAAAGGAATAAAGAAAGTCGTGAAAATGAGAGGAAAATTGGCAAATGAAACAGGAAAATGAGATAAAAATGAAAGTAAAGGCTTAAAGCTTACAAATCGTATTGAATACTGCATACTGATAGAGATACTAGATCGAGAAGGCGTAGGTATTTCTCTAAGGATTGCGTTGAACCCGTCACTTAATTCTAAGAAAGCCATTTTTTGAGGTGTGGCTTATAAAAGAATACCTATTATAACAAGAAATAAATACAATATTCTTAGAGGGTTTGGGAAGATGGAATAAATGATTAATGAAGAAACGATAATCGCAGAATACAAAGCAAATGGAAATCGATAAGTAACTCCGATTTGATAAACCCAAAAAATAAATAATCTTTCTTAGCTTTCCATGAATTCAACGTGTGGATATCAATCACCTAGTAATCGTAGATAATGGAAACGCGGTTATGATAGTTAAGGAGAAATTGTGATCTAGAAGTAGGGTTATATATTTTTTATATACGACACGTCAATTTGACTTCACCTCGCCTGATGGTAAGTTGAAAGCAAAGTCTTAGAAAAGAGGGTCACCATTATAGACATGGATTATTCAGTACAATGCGTCAGTACCACATATTCTGTTCTCCTCGGTCAGTATTCACCTGCACTGCTAAATTCCCTTCTCTACCTGACCAAATTTGGTAGAATCCTAACAATATCGTGTCGGATATTTGTCACAGTAAGAGTACGAATGTAATTTTGTCGAAACAAATAAAATAGAAAAAAATAGTAACTCTAAAGAAGACTATTTGTTTCAATACTAAATTGCTTCTTAGGCAATGAAAGGCATTGAAAGTTTATTTTAGATACCGTAAGTTTTTTTTTTTTGCAGTATTAGCTATAGACACCTAACTTGTACTTGATGTATATTGCTACTCATATGCGTCACAAACATAATAATAAGGACACAAAATGTCACCTTTTGATGTAAAAACTCAGATCTTCGTTGAATTCAGGCCTCATCATTGGAGTGCCCACACCCATGACAAAAATGACATGGGCGTTTTCTTGTCACGCACAACCGAATACAACTATCAACAAAGCTAAACCATAGTTCTTATAAAATAAAAGCTATTTTTGTTTGGATATTTTTTCTAAGCCAATGACCTCGCTGCAGTAATTACCGATGAAGATAACAGGCCAAAATAAATTGTGATTTAACACAGTGGTAATACCATTATTAGGTATCTATGTCGAACCCCCTTTATACGAAAGTTTTGTAGATTAGGAATTTATAACTCTTTTAGGAAATTATGGTAGTTCAAATATTCATAAACATTTTTTTCAACAAAAAGACGTCTTCAGAAGAGCAATTTCACCACAATACATAATTTAACATAATTATGTGTGTTGCGTGAAATTCAGAGGGCCCTACGACGTAAAGCGAGTTGCTCACTATATTTTTTGCTCCTTTTTAAGTTACGTGTAATTAAATCAATATTATTAATTTATTTTTGTGGTATGTAATAGCTAATGTGTACAAAGCTAATTTTCAATCAATGTATTGATTTTATAGTAAATTCAAAAGAACATCTAATTTGGGTAATTCAAACCAAATATATTTTGGGTAAGTAGGTACATCTTTCTTTAATGCCTACGCAAATAACCTGAGTTTTATCCTAGCAACTTACATCGCCCAATCAGGTTAACATAATTACACAGAGCTCCTTTTTCTGAGTGTTATAAATAATATCCACGAAGGCTTCTAACATAACTTATCCGAAACTGATTACTCTGAATCAAAGTGGTAACCCTAATGTTGGTAGTATTTTTAATGCCGTTAGGTCCGTTGTCCATTAATCGTATAAATAATTACATATGCCCAGGCCTCGATGGAGTAACAACTTAAATAAAACAACCCAAATGGGAATGTGGGTCATTAAGTTCACCTCCTTACATATTTTATGATACATTGCCTTGGGCATTTTCTCAGTAATTTTTAGAGTAGGGTGTGATATTCATTGATCATAGTATCTTCAGACTGTCAATAAAAAAAATTACACAGGTATTAAAGAGATTAATCAGATATTACAGCTTGTTTCATAAAGATTAAAATATACGTAAATAAAAAAAAAACGTTTGTAAAAATTGTATTACACTTTACTATACACTATGCGCCTTAACCTTCTAACCTAATCTAGGTATATGAATCGGACTATTATTGGATGATTTTGTTATTAGTTCACAATACGACAGCCTGATGATACATTGATATAGGTACCTATACATAAAATACTTCAAAAGCGTTATTTAAAAATGAGTCTATAAATGCTATATCATAATACTATTTTATCTGAGTTTCATTTATATAAATGCCTCTCTAAATGTACATTTAATTAAAAATCAAACTAAAATTAGGTAACTCGCAGTCAATGACGGTGAACACTTACACTTAAGATTAAGTTGATAACGTACCTTGATAACCTCAGCGGCTCACCACGCCAAAGTTTTACTAGGAGAAGTAGAACAAAAGTATGTAGAGGTCTACATCGGCCTCATGAGTTAAGTTATTCAGCTCAGTAGGTGGTAAAACTTCGGGAAACTAGTTACTAGAAGAATCTATCTACGCTAAACTTAGCCTCGGACAAATCGGCTAGCGCTGTCTGTATTGGACTTATTCATTGTCGATATGTGACCGTTAATAAGTTAATTTTCATATTCAGTGTACACATATTAAAAGTATTACTAATTCCTGAAGGATTCATTTGGGTTTTTACAAACCAACTTACATTATATCCTAAACATAGATACGTATAATCATGCCTTTATCCCCGGGAGGTTAGGCGGAGGTGAATTAACACCCACATTTTACCAATCATTGTATAATTATATTACGGTCTCGCTTAACAGAGGGTGAGCCTATTACTGTATTCCAGGCACTATTGTTGAGTCGAGTCATACACCTGAGCTGTATATATTCGTTTGATGTTAAACAGCCCTATCCCTAAGTCGCCTTGCACAACACCGCATGGGTAGAGATTGGGTGGCCCAAATCTACTCTGCCGGAGACCACGTGGCCAAAATGTACGATAATTATAAAATACTCGTTATTTTTCAGTTCAATTCTTCCTCCTACCATTAATTCCCAGTCGCATCCGAAGCTTTCAGCTCGGAGTCTGGGGTCCGCTTTTACCAGTCATAGCTACAGATTTGGCTAGACCTCGATATTTTCCGTGAAGCGATTGCCATCTGACCTCCACGACCCAATGTTAACATTAGGCGATATCGAAGCTTTGCAGCTAGACCGTTGTTTTTGAACTTTTTAGGGCACCAACTACCCGTAACGACTGCCATAGATGTTCTTATGGCAACCGGGACCGACGGCTTAACGTGCTCTCCGAGGCACGACCAGACCAATGCAAATACCCATATTTAATGCACACAAATATTTGCACTGAGCGGGGATCGAACCCGCGCCTCCTGCGTAGCGACCGCGTTCACTACCGCTACGCCACGGAGGCTGTCTATTTTTCAGTTCAATATTATTCTAAAAATAGAATAGACAAGTCATATTGTTCAAGATAGTATTATTTATTTAATAATGTTATTATAATAGTTATTGACAAAATAATCTTAGGAAATTGTTAAACTTAATGATATTTTTTCCTAACGTAATTGGTTAATTAAGTTATTAGAAAGTGTGTTATATTTTGCATGCTGTTTATAATGTGCATGTCTCAATGCTGCTGTTACAACGCTATTTACAAATAAATAGTTTCATATTATATTAAAAATTATAATAAAAATCAATAATGTGTATATTACCAAAACTTAATTATTGGACTAATGGACCAGTGGATTCATTATTTCGGTGCTACGGCACCGTGTAGCTGAAAACGTAGAACATAACCTTAAGTTCAATATAATTGCCATCGTATTTCCGAACGACAACATTATTGATACGTAATCATAACAAAATTACTAACGATTGATACAAAATTCCCCAGACGTTATATTTGCCGTCTAACAAATAATCAACCTAATGATTACGGTAAATCTTCAATTTGTTGATTAAATTTGATGAAAAATGAATGGTAATCACTGGTTTGCAAGGTTTCTGCATAGTTCAACTCTATGTGTAGTGAATAGCTCGATCGATATTTTGTCCATATGATCTTCTACTTACTTACTGTTACTAAAGTATTTGCGAATAGTGTATGGAATCCCCAAGATCATAGCCAAGGGATCATAGGGCCAAACCAACCTCAACTGAAACTACTAATCACTATCACTTCATTACATAATTATTATAAAACAAAGTCGCTGTCGCTGTCTGTCCGTCCCTATGTATGCTTAAATCTTCAAAACTACGCAACGGATTTTAAAGCGGTTTTTTTTTTCAATAGATAGAGTGATTCAAGAGGAAGGTTTATATATATAATACATGCATAATATTGTAGATAAACACTGATAAATTTATAGATATGTAGCGGGAACGGGATCAGAAAATATGGCGGTACGAAGTTCGCTGGGTCATGTGGTTAAGGAGGGAAGCGATGGGTCATGTGTCAGTCACCCTCATAAAAGTCAAAACAAACCAAAAGGAGTCAGAGAGCGGACCCCGGGCTACAAAGAGCAAATTTGGGTGCAAACGGTATAAGTGCTTGGATGAAAAAAAAAAACAACTTATCTGCAATCATTGTCTGCAATAGATTTGAGTATTCGTAACCATCTGGTGTGTGTAACTTTTGGCATTAGTTTCTACAGAATTAAATTCCTACTAGTGTATTAAACATTGACGAGGGTGAAATAGCGACAAAAGATAAGAAAGAGTAAATTTTGCAAACAAAACAAAGAAAAACCTGACTATGATTGATGATTCTTTGTAATAAAAGTTCATGATGAACAAGGTTGTTCGTGACTGATGGCTGTGTGCCATTGTGCCACTCTTATGTTCTATCGCTGAAAAATAAAAAGTTGAAGAGTCTACGTCATTGAGATCGAGATAAAGTCATTGACTTCATGATATTTTTTGTAAGTTGTATCTACTGTGTGATATATGTAATGTGTGATTCTGTTCATTTGAACAAAGAACAAAGCTTTGGAAATACCTAATTAAAGCTACAGATAATAATTATGATACCTCTTTTTAAAACCTTGGATTTCAAGTAGTTTTTTGGGCTCTGCTTTGATAAATTTATTAATTACATTCGTTAAAAGTTTCCAGATGGTTTTAATTTTACATGTCACTCCATTATAATTTTAATGACTGAATATTAATAGACGTTGACTTTACAGTTAAAAAACTTGAAAGTGGACATTTTAATAAAAAAAAGTATGTTTAAACCTAGAACTAGACTGATGTTTTTTTTAAATTAATAAGATTCAGTAAGGGGCTTATGAACTAGTAAGTCTCGAGAAAATATATTATTGAACATTTTCAGTCGGTGTCGTTTTTAATTATTTTATTTAATTTACAATAAGTTATCGTCCATTAGATGGTCTTTTTTGTATTCAATAGCATTTCACCTATTGGTAAATAATGATGTGGGTGAAGATGGAGCCTTTTTGGAGTTTTTTTTTGGGTTTATTCATTAGTCATAGCATAATGTGCTACGTATTAAAACGATGTAGGTAATTTATTTTTTCTATATAGCAAAAAAACTTATTTAAAAAATATATAGAGAAATAAGAAAAGATAGCGGTCTTTAATCTTTTGTTTCGAATATTTACAATAATATGTATCCTGAAAACGGATTTCAGTTCAGAAATAGAATGTTATTCAATCAAAGGTCTGCGGACAACCGCTCACTACCCATTGTATGTTACAAAACTATTTTCCAGTTACTCTATTGAACTGGGACATTAAGGGACAAAGAATTTATCTTAAAACTAGCAAGGATAGTTGAGTTTTAGTATATTTATTCGTTGAACCAAATTATGATTTCATATGTTCAGTCTGAAAAATCTCAATTGTCTCAATTGTACTTCAGTCCCCCTAGACAAGTGGCAATTCGTTGACCGGCGTAGTATTCCAGAACATTTGACGTTTATGACATACGTTGACGTCTGTCATATATACGTCAAATCCCATACATTCAATCATTTTATTCTATATAATTAATTCTTAAATATAATTTATTCTATTCGAATTGCTACTTGCCTTCGATTCGATTTGATTCATCAATCTATTCTACAATTCACCAGCCAAGGAATTGATACTTGTCTTCGATTCGATTTAATTCGATTTGATGAATGTATGGCATTTGACGTTTATGACATACGTTGACGACTGTCATATACATCAATATACATTCGTCATTCTATTCCATAATACGCCGGCCGGTTGCTAATTGTCTAAATGGGTAGGATATTATTATATTCTATTAATGCCATTACCTATACTTATCCGAATTTCAACTGTAAAACATGCAAAGGATGTTTATAAATTGAACTTAAAATAAATATTACAACAATTTCAATCCACAATTTTCTGATACACTGACTGCGCGAAACCCCCTCCTATTGATTGAAATCATTTTTGTTACTATTATGAAATCACAAAAGGCATAGGTAAACGAATAATTTGCCTAGACAGTTGACTAATCATATGAAATCGTAGTCATAATTGAGTACTCGGGTTACAAACGGTGTATTTTCCAATAACCGCGTTTATACGAGTATGATTGACATTTACTCATAATTTTGAAATTAACTCACCTATACCTTATTGCGTAATACTATTTTACTGTCTTTAGAGTTCTTCTACGAAAAAACGCATTTTAAGATCACGAAAACGCATGTCTAAGAATTCTTTCTCAGAAAAGTACGGAGGTATCTAGGTGAAATTATTATCAAATCCTTCCAACTAAACGCAATTAAAAAAAACAGCCGTTGGTGCAGCACATTATGGCAACCAATTATTTCCTTTGACATTTACTAAATAGCCCGCATAAACGGCTGTATCTTTTGACAGCGTTAACTTAGAAGTTTAATTAGAAGAGATTATAGACTTGAGTAGTGGGTTTAAATTTCAATTTGAGGCGCCCATGCCCCTAAGAAAAAGATCTTGACAGATATACAGACACGATCAAGTGATTCTATACGGATTCCATCACTTTTTTGATTTGAGGTAGGTACGGAACCGTGAAAAGCGAACGTTTCTAATAGTTATGGGCTCACCCGGGAAAAAAAATACTTCTAATTGAATTCGTGTTACACAGTTTTGAGTTCGCAGGTAGAAACTAAGTACCTATATGATTATTACAAAATATTTTTTACCCGACTCGCGCCAGTGAGATTAATGTTTTATTTATGCACGTATGAATGTGTAAGTTGTATGTACGTACGCATGTATATAGTTTTCTTCGTTCCCCTCTATCTCTTATTATACCTACAACCCAACTCGAGTTAGAATGAATTAAAATCGAGTTAATTCGAGTTAGGTGTAACTCGGGTCAACAACTCGAGTTGACCCATCTCTAGTCTCTAAGTAGCGTATCAAACTAACCTCGAACGTGATCTGTGTCAAGCATCTTTTTTTTTTTAATTGTATACTCCGAACGTCCAGATTGTCTCGTTCAGTTAACTATCGAAGAAAGTTTCCTTTCATCTCATGTTCGCAAAACGTGCTTCGGGTAACAAACGAGGGATCTAGTATATGATTTTCTATTACTTAACTCCGACAGACGGAGTTAACCAACTTTGTCTTTTGAAACGTCCAACTTCTATTATTCCTGTTAAACTAACTTAATCACCTATTTCGTTTTGGGCATTGTGAAACAATATTTCTATAAATGCAGCAAAAGGAACGCTATATGGTCATATTTCACTGTGTTATATGTTGCTCAAAGGAGACGGGGACTTCTGGGCCAAAATTGTAATGAGTTGAGATATGACTTAAAAAAAGCAGTATTTTTTTCTATTTCAAAATATTAAAAAACCAGCTCAATTGAAAGTCTGGAAGACGAGAAATCTTAAAACTAAGTTTATTCCAGTAGCAAAATAAAATATCGATTACTAAAAATTATTTAAACAATATTGCGTATTTAAACACTTGCATCACAATTTGATATTAAATCAATCAGAGTGAACAAAACTTAATCATAATAATAATAATAACCATTTAAAATACCAAATAATAGTGTAATAAAAATAAATTCTGAATCGATTTCCGTTAATCGATTAATTATTTCTTGTGTTTATCAACTGTATTTTTAAGCTGTGACAGCTGACAGCTCCATTTTCAGTCAATCAGTTTATTTATTCAATCTTCAAAATTAATTATTTTATCGAAAAATTGTATATTTACACGGCTTATGGGATATACAATTGTTTATAAAATATGTACAAAAGTATGCTATATCAGTATGCTGTATCAGTTTATTGGTTTAAATCCAATGATCAATTGACTTCTGTGTTTTGAGTATTTCCAGTTGATTTCTTGATTATATTCCCTTAACAGTGATTTCTCTTTACGGACTTCTCAGCTTGCTCCTGGTTACCTTAAAGTACAATGATAAACTTGTTTACTTGTTTGAGTTTTGCTCGGTATTTTGGATTTTGACATGGATCTCTGTGTGAATTGTGGCATAGAAAATGAAGTGAATAAGGTAATATATTTCCACCTGCGCACTTCTTAGACAATACTCTAATTATTATTGAAGAAGAATAAAAAATCATTATTATTTAAAGTGTTTTTTTTTAACATAACATCCTTGTACTCCATATCTTTAAAATCTCTTTGTAAGTTTTCGTACATTATCCCTGAGTAAAATATAATACAGTACAATTTAAAAGTATTTTAAGATAAAAAAAATGACCACTTTCTATTAAAACACCACAGAAATCACAGTTCTAAAATGTCAATTTCTTGCATAACCTCACTTTTACTAAATCTCTTATAACTCTGCTCTCAGATATCCAAAATCTGCAGAATTTTCAGGGATGTTTTAATAATTTATATGCTCTTAATTGATACCACCCTCATCTTATTACATTTTTGGCCCAAGAATGTATGAAAGCCTCCCCATCTCCTTTTCCCTTGAGTGTGGTATGCTTGCTTATAGGCTTATAGTAACACAATAAAGAGCATGAAAATTTGATTTAATTTTTTATTTTTATTTTATAATTTTATTTTAAGGAGCTTTTGTATGGAAACTAGAAGACCATTTTATACCTAAATTAAATAACTAAAGTTAAAAATAAATTTTACCAACTTGTAGGTATATATATTAGGTATAGGTACCTATAATTATTATAAATTAGACTCTTCAATTTTACTAACTTGTACCTATATTTTTATATAGGTACAAGTTAGTAAAATTGAAGAATTGAAGTCTAATTATAATGTTGTATGTAGATAAGATATAGATAAGTAATGCATTGTAAATATGACTGAATGTAGGTACTTAGATATACAAAAACCATTTCAAAACTATTTTATCTGTTTGTTCCGAGTAATCTTCAAAGTTGCGAGGCCAATTTTGTCGGAAGTTTTACTTCAAATCGCTGATGTTATGTCTTAACTAAAACTACATTTATTTCGGAAGAAGTATTAGGGTGTGCCGCAAAAAACAACAACAAAACTCAGATCTTACTCCACTTGGATAAAGTCAAGGGCACAGCTACATAATATATTATAATACTAGCTGTTGCCCGCTGTTCTGCCCGCGTGGATTTCGGTTATTGTGACCAAACATGGTTAACGTTTATACCTTGAAAAAGGCTCAAGGTTTAAACTACCACTACACCAAATTGCATCAAAATCGGTTAAGTGGTTTAGGCGTGAAAGCGACAGATAGACAGACAGAGTTACTTTCGCATTTATAATATTAGTATTTATATTACAAAACATAACATGCAAGAGTATTAGTGGAAGGCAATAATACCAAACGTTTCATTCAATTTATGGGCATTTTGGTTTCATATTCATTTTGAGAACTGAACAAAGAAACATAATTTTATTGAAATGTGTTCAATAATCAAAGCGTGTACAATAGCTCCGACTATTGGAAATATTTCAACATAATAACGAAAGCGACAAGTACATCAATAACAGTGTTCAGTTTTAATAAAAAGCCTCTTAAGTCTATAATTTATTTCACTTTGAGCAAAATGTTTAACTAGGAAAATGAAGTAGCTTTCATAATTTATGCACTCTTGCAATTTTTCAAAGAGTTTCGTAGAGACAGTGCCGTATTATTGTTGGCATATTTTGAGATAGCCATTTCCCGTCGTTGTTTTTTCCGGAACAAAGGTACAAAGACTTCAAGTTGCCCATTTGTAACGATTTCAAGCTCGATAGCCTTTTGTGTTCTTGTACTGCTACACTTAAATGTCATTTCGACACGTAAAAACAACAAAGCAAGTGTTGCGATTTATAAATGACTACCGGCTGCCCGCGACCTTGTACACTTGAAGTTCGTTTTACCACCTTAGGGGTGGAGTTTTGTAAAATCCGTTCTTAGCTGATGTCTACACTCTATAAGGAACCTCCCTGCCAAGTTAATTTCTGAGATTATTAATCAGTGAGTGATATTTCGCTTTTATATTATTATATACCTAGATTGCACGTGGAAACATCAGAAAAATTATTGGAATAGAACAATACGTAGTGAAAATAAAATATAACTTTTAACGGGATAAGTGTAAATAAAAAATACACAATGTAATCTCGATAAAATCCGTTAAAAATAGTTTTATTTCAGACTGATGATTTTTGCAGCTGCCAGCCGACGATCACAACAAGGGGATTACGACAGTCGATGGTTGGGTCAGTCTATTCACTAGACTGAAGATTTTGACTGAACTATTATTCTCACTCCTATTCATGACATCGAAAATCAACATAACTTTTTGTAATACCACCACAGTTATTGAAGGGTTAAATGGCCCTTCAATAACTGAAATGGCTATCTCAAAATATGCCAACAATATTACGGCACTGTCTCTACGAAACTCTTTGAAAAATTGCAAGAGTGCATAAATTATGAAAGCTACTTCATTTTCTTAGTTAAACATTTTGCTCAAAGTGAAATAAATTATAGTGCTTTGTAAAGACTTATGAGGCTTTTTATTAAAATTGAACACTGTTATTGATGTACTTGTCGCTTTCGTTATTATGTTGAAATATTTCCAATAGTCAGAGCTATTGTACACGCTCTGATTATTGAACACATTTCAATAAAATTGTTTATTTGTTCAGTTCTCAAAATGAATATGAAACCAAAATGCCCATAAATTGAATGAAACGTTTAGTATTATTGCCTTCCACTAATACTCTTGCATATTATGTTTTGTAATATAAATACTAATATTATAAATGCGAAAGTAACTCTGTCTGTCTATCTGTCGCTTTCACGCCTAAACCACTTAACCGATTTTGTTGCAATTTGGTGTAGAGGTAGTTTAAACCTTGAGCCTTTCTCAAGGTATAAACGTAGACCATGTTTGGTCACAATAACCGAAATCCACGCGGGCAGAACAGCGGGCAACAGCTAGTATTATAATATATTATGTAGCTGTGCCCTTGTCTTTATCCAAGTGGAGTAAGATCTGAGTTTTGTTGTTGTTTTTTGCGGCACACCCTAATACTTCTTCCGAAATAAATGTAGTTTTAGTTAAGACATAACATCAGCGATTTGAAGTAAAACTTCCGACAAAATTGGCCTCGCAGCTTTGTAGATTACACCGGAACAAACAGATAAAAAAAAATTGAAATTGTTTTGATTTAAGTGGTTATTTAAATATCTATACAGTCATATGCATTTACGATGCATTGCATCTAAATACAACTTTACAATTAGACTCTTCAATTTTACTAACTTGTACGGATACCTATTTAGTTAACTTTAGTTATTTAGTTTTGATATAATGAACTTGTGTCCAGACAAAAACTCCTTAAAATATAGAATAAAACATAAAAAATTCATTCCCTTTATTATGTAAGCACTTATGCATTCTACACTCTATAAAAACTTGAACAATATTTTAATTTCATGATGCGGTGGAATATGACCATTTAGTGTTATTTTTATTGCATTTATAGAAACACTGTTTAACAATGCACAAAACGAAATATGTGATTAAGTTAGTTTAACGGGAATAATAGAAGTTGGACGTTTCAAAAGACAAAGTTGGTTAACTCCGTCTGTCGGGGTTAAGTAATAGAAAATCATATACTAGATCCCTCGTTTGTTACCCGAAGCACGTTTTGCGAACATGAGATGAAAGGAAACTTTCTTCGATAGTTAACTGAACGAGACAATCTGGACGTTCGGAGTATACAATTAAAAAAAAAAAGATGCTTGACACAAATCACGTTCGAGGTTAGTTTGATACGCTACTTAGAGACTAGAGATGGGTCAACTCGAGTTGTTGACCCGAGTTACACCTAACTCGAATTAACTCGCTTTGAATTCATTCTAACTCGAGTTGGGTTGTAGGTATAATAAGAGATAGAGGGGAACGAAGAAACTATATACATGCGTACGTACATACAACTTACACATTCATACGTGCGTAAATAAAACATTAACCTCACTGGCGCGAGTCGGGTAAAAAGTATTTTGTAATAATCATATAGGTAGGTACTTGGTTTGTTCCCGCGAACTCAAAAGTGTCCAAAATTCAATTAGAGTTACCTGAATTTGAAATAGAGTGCGAACTCACATCATTGTGCTAAAACTCTGTACTGTACATAATCTCTAAGTCTGACTGCTGCATTCCATAACGCAGGTATTAGCCTAGTATGGAATGTAGTATCAGTATGTATGGCGATCCTTTCTGACTGATTCTCGAATTAAACTTCATGTACAATGTAAACTTGAGTAGTGTAGTGACTTAAAAGTATTTTGTAATAATCATATAGGTAGGTACTTAGTTTGTTCCCGCGAACTCAAAAGTGTCCAAAATTCAATTAGAGTTACCTGAATTTGAAATAGAGTGCGAACTCACATCATTGTGCTAAAACTCTGTACTGTACATAATCTCTAAGTCTGACTGCTGCATTCCATAACACAGGTATTAGCCTAGTATGGAATGTAGTATCAGTATGTATGGCGATCCTTTCTGACTGATTCTCGAATTAAACTTCATGTACAATGTAAACTTGAGTCAAATAAACATTTTCATTTCATTTTCATTCCATTTCAGTTAATTCGAGTATTAGCCCAACACTATTAGATACGTTATTTTTAATACCACCACAGTTATTGAAGGGTTAAATGGCCCCACCAATGTATGGTCGAATACTAACTGTAGACCGGTGGGGCTATCGGGATTATCCCACGTAGGCAATAATAGACTGTTGATTTTCGATGTCATGAATAGAAAAACTCACAAGTCTGACCTCAAGTCTGTAGTGTTGTAGTCAACACTACAGACTTGAGGTCAGACTTGTGAGTTTTTTTAGACTAATGTAATTTACTTTCAAATGAGCCATACCGTGATTAAAGTCTTCAAATGTAATATTTAAAGAGCTTTAGTCAGATTCAGTTTTGATAGTATATATTTTTATTCCAAGATACGGGCAACGTCCTGACTGTATAAGTTGGCGTTAGGGTGGCGAAGAAGTTGGCTGACAATCGGTTAATTTGCTATTTTCAACTTAATACTTAATTCAGTTTCGCAAAATGGCTATAAAATATTAAAAAAATAAGCGATAGAATTAGAAAAAAAATATGGTTCATCACTATCACTGTTTGGAGGCACTATGCCCTTTGATAATAAGGGAAACAAAGAGGTTACTCTCACCTCAACAGAACATTCACTGAAAACAGCAATGCCTTTTCCAAAAGAAGGAAGAGAAGCATTAACGCTTCATTGCCAAGGGTGCATTACAGTGATCATTAAACTAATTGACAACAGTTTTCCATCAATAGATCGATTTGATCACTTTGTGATATTATTATTAGACCTATCGGCATAATTTCAATGTATTATTTGAAGGTTCCGATCTTTCAGCGCTAATGCATGCACCATGATTAAGGGCGAACAATATAGCTCTAGCTATCGGAATATTTTTTCGGGTGAAATTGTTTTCGGAGTTTTACTCCTAATACGTTTTCACTGTTGTGACCACCAATATTGTGGATTGATGGTCACCCACATAGTTACATTTCTATTAGAATAGAAATGTAACTAATGTGAGTGACCATGATATTAAATACCTACGCTTTGTAATAGCTGAAGCGCGCGTGGTGGTAAACGAAAGTATCTATATATAAAAAATATGAAGTAAAATCCTCCTAAATATTACTGTTATACTATTCCCAACTCACGTCAAAGAATAACAGTTACCAATACCAACATGACGTGAAGAAAATTCTTAAAATTAGAATGTGCATTCTTAGAAAACGTGGAAGCATCGGCATAATGAAAAATCACAAATACCCGCTTGAAGCGTTGAAGGCCATATGCGGTAGCTCATTAAAAAGTCTAGCTTCGATAAACATCGACTTGAGCGTACGTTTAACATGAAATGCAATATAATGTACATAATTTTAACGACTTTACTGGTACTTGTAACTTCAGATAATGACATAAATATAGCAAAGTCTTGAAAACTTTCTTAGTAAGTATAAAAAAGAATTACGTATACAACGTTATAACTTTTTTAACATGTTTTTGAGTTGAAATATTAAATATACTAAGAAGATTAGTAGAGTACCTATTTTCTATTATATATTTTCTGTAATTATATTCTGGAGTTTTCTATAATAGGAAGATTAGTAGAGAGTAGAGTCTTATTCAGGACTTTTTATTCGACCATGAAAAGTCCAAGCACATTATTTTTCCCTTGTGATTTGATGAGTTTATCAGTTACCTTGTACTCACGGGAAGAAGGAGAAATTGGTAGTAGTGTCTTAATTTCATTTCACTGAAAAACAGAAGGAACTTAGAAATTCTACCTTATCATAGGGATTTGATATTATGACATGCAGTATAGTCCGCGACTTCCCAACCACTTTATGTGCCACTGCAATATTAGGCTACATCATTATGAATATGTGACTAACAAAGTTGCTATTATGGTTAATCTTTAAATAAAAGAGGTACCTAGCTGCATTATCAATAAGCGTTTCAAAGAATACCAATCAAACTGTTATGTTGTGGACATTATTGGAATTGTATAATTTTGAATGCATTACGTAGAACTCGGGCAGATTATGTTTTTATTAAGTTGAATATCTAGATCTTGTTAGAATATTAAATTTATTTATTATTTTATATTTATATAAATAGGACAGCCAATTATAAATGTAGTTCTGTTTGTACTTTGAACTTACAAAGTTACATACGTAACCAAATTCTGTTACCTACATAGAACTTTTATTTTATTATCTTTCTAATAATACCTATAGCCATTATTTTTGAAATCTCTCATTGTATTGCAATTCCTTTGTCCACTCCCGGGTTTACTGGAAGAGAATTCAACTTTGAATTAAGCTCGCTTTTGTAAGTAGGTACATAATATTTCACTAATTTATATAAATTCCATTTAAGTGTGGGTAATAAAGAAAAAGTAAATAAAATAAATAAATTATAATAATTTACAGGTTACCTAATTTAGAACTAATAGTGTTTTAAGTTTAGTTAGATCTTAACGATAAAAAGAAACTGCTGATTTAACCCCAAAACTTGATTAAAAATAAATCAGTTTGAAACAAAAAGAAAAAACGAAAATAGGTGTTGGTTTCAATAGAATGTTCTATTGTTCCGCCGATTGAATGGATGACACCTTCGAGCTCGAAAAACGAGTGTGCTTAAAATAAGACAGAGCCATTCAAACATCCTTCTATTAATCTGGATGACGATAATGTTATTGTGCGTGAAGTACATTACTTAGATTGCTATTTTCTTTCCATTACTTAGGTACCGAATGTAGGTTAGATGAATGCCATGTTATGCACATGTATTTAACACAAATTTATGTCTATTTAAATAGATTAGAACTTGAATTCCCATTTGTATATAAAATACCTTTGCACATGCAAAATATTCCGTTATGAAATTTAATCAGAAAACTTTAATAAGTAAAAAATTAATAACGGAACGCAGGCAGGATATAAGTTAGTTAATTTATTTAAGAGTTATTATTTTATTTAAAAATTCTTGTACTTTTTGATTTGCGTTCGAATTTTATTCTTATAATTGTTGTTTGTCCAAGATGGAGTCTGAACTTCGCGAAAACTCTAGATAAATATGTTCTCAACAGTAACTTTTCAGATTTTGTCGCATACCTACGAGTATATTGGAACAATAAGATTTGGCATGCGAACACAGATTGTAGCGTTAAATAAAACAATATTCTTTTTCATAATAATGTTGTTATGTACGAAAACTTCTGATCGATTAGGAAACTAATTCACATTAGTAAAACATAAAATGCACCTACATAGCTCTCCTTATGTTTTATCAGGGTTCATTAAAAAAATATGAAAGACTAAATTACGAATAAAATCGGCACTGTATCCATATTTTCAAAACCTTTTTGTCATTACTGATCTTGCGATTTCATTGAAAACCCCGCTACAGTCCGATTTAACTTAATCAAATAAAACCAGATTATTCGGCTACATTCAAAGTAATCTTCCTCGTGATTGTGTAAAATATTGAAAAGGAAAAGCTGACTGTATTGTTAAAGTAAATTAGCTTTGTTTTGCGTATCAAACTTAACCGATAAATTGGTCGACCAATTTTCGTACCCGAAAGAAACAAATTGGAATATCGATAGAGTAAGTGAGATAGAAAATCGACAAGTTCATTGATTTTCTCCTCACAATATTGATTATCGCATTTACTGGTTACCGCTTAGATTTATTCCCCTACAGCTCCAAGAAATAGACGGAAAATCTTTTCAGTAATTTTTCAGTACATTGAATCTGAATCGTCAATCTTTATAGTGGCACGTATCTGTAAACATGTAGCTGTGTACTTAGCTGTTGTATTCTGTCATTGTAACTATAGTGTTATAGTTTTCAGAGATTCCGGTTGAAATACAATTTTCATTGAAAATAATAGTTGTCCTTTATTGAAAAAACGGTGGAGATCTTTAGTGTAAAAATATTAAATGAATGAAATCACCATTCAACATCCTAACGACTTCGACAACTCACTTAAGTTGAGCTTGTACAAAATAGGTCAACCTTTAACACCTCACATTCATAAATATTTACGAAAGACAACAGTTTTTCACGTAAATGGTCAAGCTAAAATATTTGTATTTTTTGGCTATTCTCTTGAAGGTAAAAATCATAAACTTAATATTATATAAATCAGCTTGAGTGGTTTCTTTGAGACTACACAGATTAAAAGATTACATAGAGTTACTAAAATTAAAGTTAATAATATAATGTATATTATCTATATGAATATATAATTAATATTAATGTGACCTAAAAGTCGCGCAGCGGGCTATGGAGCGAGCTATGCTTGGGGTTTCTTTGAAGGATAGAATTCGCAACGAGGTTATCCGACATAGAACCAAAGTTACAGACATAGCTCGCAGAATAAGTAAGCTGAAGTGGCAGTGGGCTGGCCACATCTGCCGAAGGACCGATGGCCGTTGGAGCAAACGAGTCCTAGAGTGGAGACCGCGCGTAGGAAAACGGAAGGTGGGACATCCCCTAGCCAGGTGGGCCTACGACCTGCGAAAGGTGGCTGGGACGGACTGGATGCAGAAGGCGGAGGATCGGCAAACGTGGCGCACATTGGGAGAGGCCTATGTCCAGCAGTGGGCTGCAGTAGGCTAATTGATTGATTGGTTGATTGATTAATGTAAATAAGGTTCCTGGGGCGTAGAATAGGGACACCCTATCTCTACCTGTGGGTGTTATAGAAGGCGACTAAGAGATAGGGTTGTTCTCCATCTGACAGTAAACACGTAGATATAGATAGCCCATGACTCAAGTGCCCGCTTAACGGCAATATTGTGGGACCGACAATCATAATTGGCGAAATGTGTGTGATAATACCTCTGCCTACCCCTTCGGGGATTTACAGGCGTGAGTATATATATGTATGTAATTAGTATCATTAGAGTAGTATAATCCTATCGTAGTATTTAAAATAATTTGGCGGCCTCTGTGGTGTAGCGGTAGTGAACGCGGCTGCTACGCAGGAGGCGCGGGTTCGATCCCCGCTCAGTGCCAATATTTGTATGCATGAATATAAATATTTGCATTGGTCTGGGTGTTTCTATGTATAATATGTATGTATTTACAAAAAAAAAAAGTATCTAAGTATGTATATCCGCATTCTAGATTCCATAACACAAGCTAATTAAGCTTACCATGGGTCTAGAAAGCGTTGTGTAGAATGTTGTGGAATATTTATTTATTTATTATTTATTAAAATAAGTATTTACACTAATCCAAGCAATTATTTATTACAACAAAGCATAGAATTGAATGAGATAACAAACCCACATACAACGCATTGTCAACCTAATAAAACCCTTTTTACGCCTTTCCAAACCACACACGTCATGTCAACCACGGACAAAAACATTTCCCATAAGACTTGTCTCTAAACAGATGTGACGCAACATCATTCCAACACAATACAACAACACAATCCGTAATTTATTGTGATACTCTTTCTGTACTTATATATATTTATTTTGAGTGCTTAGAATATTTCTTTCATGAGATTTTGGTATGTTATTCATTTATAAAGGAATATATATATATATTATTTATAAAGATATATTAGATATACATAAATAGAAATAAAGTAGTCCCGAGTAGTATAAGTTCATTGAAATTCGGACTACTGTTTCACTGATTCATATTATGTGCTACGCAGGGGGCGCGGGTTCAATTCCCGCTCAGTGCAAATATTTGTATGCATGAATATGTTTATTTGCGTTGGTATGAGTATCCGCATTCCAGATTCCATAACGCAAGCTAGTCAAGCTATGTTTATCATCGGTCTAGATAGCTTTATGTACAATTTTGTAGAATATTTATTTATTTATTTATAAGTAAAATTATAGTGCTTAATTTTGCAGTGAGCGAGTGTATCGGCAAAGCGTCAAGTATGAATAATTCAATACAAAGCATGATAATACTTCGTATAAAGTTGAACATGCGGTTCAGCACATAGTTTGAAAGTTAATAAACTTATAACTCAGCACATTCTGCACACTGCAGACACTGCTCCATGTAGAACTAAGAAATCTCTCTGAGCCATTGTGAATGACTTTTAAGGTCAATATATAAACTGAAGAAGTTTATAGTAGTTTCTGTGATAGTTTTATTACACAGAAGAATTTGTGTAAGGGGAATAAAATGCAGCTATAAGTTATTCGATGTTCAGCACAAAGGAGCAATTCCAAATTCTTTAAAATCTAATAAAACTAGCCAATAAAATTTATTAGCAATATGCGATTTGTAGATGTTACTACAAATCGCATATTGCTTGAAGTGTCTAATAAATTTGTTAAATGGTTTGAACTTAGGGTAGCACAGAGCACTCGCATATTATTTTATCCGAAACTTGCAAAATAGCTGAACGCGAACATATAATTTCGACAAATTGGTATAACTACAGAGTTTGGACATCGCCAGTTGTGGAGGTGCTCCCTGGAAAATATTCCCGCTTCCCGCTTCATGGAAAATATTGATGTTCAACCGTATCGTAGTCAGACTGAAAGCCATTCCCAAATGAGTAGCGGTATTTAGTAGTGATACTTTGACTTTACCACTTAGGTGGCAGACAAGCACAGGGCCCACCTCACAAATCAATTTCGCTATTTAATTTTTTCATAAAGTAAGTATATTTTTCGATGGAACTGTAATGATTAGACGCTGAATTATTTGAAGGGTATAAATATTATATAGACTACGTTATTAGTAAAAGAGACAAAGAACCGGAGTACCTACGCAAAATATTTTGTCGCTAAAAATATAAAATTAAGCTCGCGACAGCACCGTAATCTTCTGAGGTTATATTTTTAATAAATCGAGATTTATAAAAAAAGAGAACAGTAAACAAAATATTATAAAGACCAAGGATCAGAAATTTTGAGTTCACCTTTCCCTTATAACAAAAGGTAAGGATTTTTTTAGTGTGAACTCTTTGAAGTGATTTAAAAAATATTGTGACAAATAAAATGTCGATGTACAAACTGAACATTCGTGACAATGTCGGTTGGTTTGTTTTGTACCAGCCCGATTCTCCCTCCCGTAACCCATGGGATAGGTTCCCATGCGTTAAAAGAGAATTCCAGGGATAAAAAGCTTACGTGTTATTTCAGACTATAATAATCTGTCCGTATGCCAAATTTCAGCCAGATCCATTCTGTCGTTTGAGCGTTATTGAGTAACAAACATCCAAATAATTTCACAAACTTCACATACTCACTTCAATTGGTAGAATAAATCGAATAAAAAACGAAAGAAGCGACGAATTTGAAAGCTAAATTCTTATAAAACATTAAACTTCTACACCACGCGAAGTTTCTTCTATTGTTTGCAGTCTATAAATGGACTGCATCATTGAAGGTAGTGTGGAGCCGGCGGCGGCGGCGGCGGCTACTCTTCAGCAGGTCCGACGAAATTGGACAGTCAAGTGGACCTACTTCGTGTTTCACAGTTAGTTAACCTGTTATAGACTAACATTTTTGGTTAAGAATGTAGGATGTTTTTGTATGAAACTGAAACTACAAATGAATTTATACTAATCCTTACAATTATTATAAATGCGAAAGTAACTCTGTATGTCTGTTACGCTGTCACGCGTAAACCACTGAACCGATTTTAATGAAATTTGGTAAAAGGGTTGATTGGACGTTGTGAAAGGACATAAGCTATGTTTGGTCACGATAACCGACACCTACGCGGGCGGGGCCGCGGGCTGCAGCTAATCCAAAACAAAATTCATGTTAATATATTAAACATCTGAGCTTATCAAAAAGTATTAAGTTACTTTGTCATTGTACTACGAGTATAACATACGGTAGTCCGGTGTATAAGCTAGCTTGATTGTCTTCTTTGGTACGGTTCACATGATCTCGTACAAGTGAGTCAAGACTAAAGGAATATCTGATGCGAAGGTGTAGTTTACAGACCAAATAAGACATGTGGACAGAAAAGCTGGGATGCACAAAGCATAGTGTCAAAAGTGGACAAATTCTCCTTTAGCTTGCTAAAGGAGAATTTGTCCTCTTTTGACATTGTTGAGCTTTAATTAATGATAGATGATTGTACGTCAATTCATATAATAGAACTAAAAAGAATATTAAGAATACTAAGAATATTTCAAAAGAGATTTGAATTGTAAGTATTCAATATGATAAGAGTAAAACAAAAAAAAAACGTTTTCCCAAACTTAATGCCAATAAAATTAATAAGAGATAAAAAATGGCGTATCAGTAATCGCACTGCATTGAGGAAATACTGTACGTACTCGTAGTGTACAAAAATATTTTTCTGGTTTTTGTTACACTACTATTGCATAATAATATTTTATAATGAAATAAATTAAAAAACTTAATCCAGTCACTTGGCAGTTGGGTAAAAAATACAGTACACAGCGGTGACTGGAATTTTGGTCTACAAGTTTTTAGTTATTTTACTTCCATAGCAAGTAATATAATTTTCATCCCACCATCTCGGAAAGAGTACTTTTTTTCTTCGATATCTGAGTGTAAAAGTCGCTTTTATCCTCTAGAGTGGTAAAGTAAATTTGAATTTAGAACATCGTGTGTACTAGGTTTGTGAACTCAAAACATCATTAAACCTATTTACTTCTACCTCTATGGTGCCGATTTATCATACAACTTTTTTTTAATTTATGAAAAACTCAACTCGGAACCTCCTTGGTGTACCTACTTTTTTTTTTTTAAATTTGCTTTGCACGCATAATTTTTTTTTCACGTCCTGTTGTTGAATTTTATTTGTTGATATTTTATTATTAGTATTATTACACATAATTATTATACAGCCTCCGTGGCGTAGTGGTAGTGAACGTGGCCGCAACGCAGGAGGCGCGGGTCCGATCCCCGCTCAGTGCAAATATTTGTATGCATAAAAAGTTCAACAACAACGGTCTAGCTGCAATGCTTCGATATCGCCTAATATCACCATTGGGTTGTGGAGGTCACATGGCAGTCGCTTTACGGAAAATATCGAGGTCCAGCCAAATCCGCAGTTAAGACATTAAAGCAGACCCCGAACTTCGAGGTGAAAGCTTCGGATGCGACTGGGAATTAACGCTAGGAAGAAGAAGCATTTCATTATTTCCTCGCTGAGGTGGGATGAAAAGTTACGTGTTGCACTCGAGTGCAAAGATTTTACACCTTGTGCTCTTTTGATTCCCTCGCTAACGCTCAAGATTCTAATTTATGAATCACTCGCTATGCTCGTGATTCAAACTTAGAATCTTTCGCTTGCTCGGTCATCAAAACTGAGCACGCGGTTAAAAAGCAACTTTGCACTCTTGTATAACAAATAACTATTACAACACACCTGCTTATAAAAGTGATATTATTTTACCGCAATTAGGCACGTAATGACACCTATTATCAAACTGTGACTTTTTCTTTGCTATTATTCACAAGTGAGTTATAGATTCTTTTTTAAATTTTATAGGAAGTGTCTATAATTGTCTATGTTCTTAAAAAAGTTTTGATACAAAAAATAACGTGTTTAATAGTACGAATAAATTAATACGCCTATTGTATGGTCATTTGATGCATTTTCGTATTTAAATAAATAATTTCAACTTGTAATACTTGTATAGTTAATAAACAAAATTTTCACTCAAATTTAACTTTTTTTTTTTCTCTAAGTACAGAAAAAAAAACAGAGTAAAAAAAAGTTAAGTTCAAACCTCATTTTTTTTTAAATATGGTCGACCGCCATTGTTAAATGCGCGCGCATAGGAAAACGAATTAATTTGTAGTATTGTTTATTTAGTATTTGTAGTATTATTTTATTCGCAAGTGTGTTGTAAAACGTCGTATGGCACGTGTGAGCATGATGATTACCGTCCTCGGCTGTCTTAAGACCCTCGCCTGGCGGCTCGGGTCTCAATGGCGCCTCGGCGGTAATCACCAACGTTGCTCACTTGTACCATAATGTACTATTGTATATAGAACCAAAACTCAATTATATTTTAAAGCTACCAGGCGAACATAATACCTGTAGAACTTTATTGCGTTTAGCTACGCCCAAAGTGTCTGGCCGCTAACTTATGACGGTGCTACATCATACACAGGTTTTCAAAGGTTTTTATTTTAAAATTGGAACACGTTTTTTTGCTCCATTGAAGCTGAAAATTGGTACAAATAATAAAATTTGTATTAAAGCAGTATTGTCTAAGTCCGTGTAAGTCTTAATCTTGTAGGAATATCGGGATAAAAGTATGTGTATTACAGCATTGTCTGGGGTTTCACCCGCGTAAGTCTTAATCTTGTAGGAATATTGGGATAAAAAGTCAATGTTATTCAGAAATAAATTGGCTTTCTATCGAGGAGGGATTTTTTAAAATCGGTCCTATAGTTTTTTAGTTCGTCCGTTACATCCAAACAAATATATCCTCTTTTTAATACTTCTGTAGATTGGAAACAGCGGCAGTCTAGTGACTAAGGCCGCTAGATATGCGATAAAGTAGTTATGGGCTTGGACATCGGCCATTAGACTAATATCGTGAAATCAGCGATCAAAAATTTTTTCACTTGCAAAAAATCTTTTAGTAACTACGGCCCAGGTGAAGCTATATGTATTTTGCTACTAGCTATTGTCCGTAGCTCTGTCCGTGTGGCATTCTATCCCAGAGAGAAAAATAGCGTTTTATTCCAGTTCGTTCGTGTTATACCAGACTATACTCTAAGTACGTAAGAGCACCAGAAATATTATTTTACTTTGCTTCTAAAGTGAATGCAGTACCTAATTATTTGAAATAATATAAAATACAAGCTAAAATAAACTTTATATAATTTGATTTATATCACGTCTGGATTTTGTTCAAACCCTTGGCAAGTTCAACGACTTTACACATTATACTCGTAAATTAATTAGAATTTTGTTCAAATCGTAGACAGTTCAACCACTTTAGTCGTTTTATCATTTGGTAGAACATGAAATGACTTCAAAACATTACATTAAATCGCAAAAGAAATCGGACTTAATGTTGACCTATCATCCCGAATTATAAATGACCAGAAGGACTTAAGCGGCAAATCCGCAACGTTAAGCTTTTGCCTTAACCTTACTTCACTTACCCGAGTTGAACTGCTCTGAAGCGAGGTGTTAATTCAGTCTTTCCTTCAGTCGTTTCATCAAAAAGAGCAACATTGTAGCAAAAAGGAAAGAATGGTCGTGGCTTTTCTTTGTTTACCATTTTTTTATATGACTTAGATGGCAGACAAGCAAAGAACCCTGATGGGGCGTGCTTACCGTAACACGTTCATAATGTGTGCAATATTGAGGGCATCACACTCGTGCTGCCTACACTTAAAGAGTCCCATAATATTGTAGTCACTTTAAAAAACTGAACCCATTGTGGTCGAATGGCATGATAGTTCCAATCAATAATTTACAAAACCACAATGCACTGTGGTCTGTTTTTCGATCAATGAGTGGCTACTCATATACAAGTAAATAATTCAAGACTATAGCTATAGGGTGCAAACATAGAGAAACAGGTTACCGTTAGGGGTAAACCTATCAGTGTTGCCATCGTATTAATTCGTAATTTGTAAAAAAAATCGCAAAGTCGTCGCATGTCTTGCATAAGTGCCGTTCATCAACTTTTCGCTCTGTAGTGTTACATAAGGTGCTTAATATAACTACTTGATTGACTCGTAGACCGTCTGATAACTCCGATAACCTAATACAATCGCTACTTCATATATTGAAACATGGCACATGTTTGTAATGGTGACCCTCTTTTCAGGGACTTTGCCTTCAGCTTACCATCAGGCGAGGCGAAGTCAATTTGACGTGTCCTATATAAAAAAAAATACGTTATACAATAAAATACACTCTGAACTGATTGAAATTGTAATTTAAAACGTATATTGCTAAGAGTACTAAAAATTCCATTTGCCAAATAAGGGTCCAAGACATTAACAACCGTTAATAGCACTTTTATGTTGGCTGAAATAAATATCTCAGTGTTGCCAACTATGTCAATATTTGCCTACTTATGCTTCATACGTCTGTGGGATGATAACTTACCATGAATATGCTCTTGGAAGGACTTATGGTAATGGATAAGAACGATAAATGACTTGTGGTAATCTAGAAGTTCTTCTTCATTCACTTCATTTCAAAAGATTCATTCGACGCGTTATGTAAGCATACATAAATACATATTAGCGGCCCCATCGGAAAATCAGCGCTGTACAGACTGAACTAGTATTAGTGTGTGTTGTACCTGGTGCTTAACCTAATCATAGTATAAATAGACCTAATGTCACAAATAATTATATTTATAGTATACACATTGTGAGTAACTTAAATAAAATATTTTTCTTTCTTTCTTTCTATATTATATATCAATAAAAACCAGTTTTCTTTCTTTCTATATAATCACGCCTTTATCGCCAGATAGTCAGGCAGAGGTGAATTAACACCCACAATTTCACCAATAATTGTATTCTGTCCCACGTAATAGAGGGTGAGCCTATTGACACAATAGGATTGATTATATCAATGATTTCATTGATTTTCTGAAACATATATAATATGTCACTAAAATTAATGAAACTTCTTAAATAATGAATTTATTTTTATCTAACGCATTAGACAATAACTTAAAACTAGAGCTACTAGCCGATACTAAAACTAAAAGTTTGTTTTGACTTTAGGAATAGTAGTTTAGACCAATTTGTTATCAAAAGTTCAAGTAGCTACGGTTAGGAAGTTCAAGATGATATCTATACTTTTAATTGATGGCATTTGGTGAAACTTATTGTTAAACAAATTGATACAACACTTGTAATTTACCACGATACTTATTATTGAACCTGACCGGCTTCACCTTACTAAATTTTCAAAGATTTACATTGGCAGTTATCAAAATATGTTTATATCGAAGTGTTTAACAATTGGAATGTTCACAGGATGTTAAAGTAGTAGTAGTAGGCCTTTGCATCTCAAACAGACGATTCAAGCAGCATCCGTGCGGCACACTTTAGAATGACTGTAAAGTCCGATACGGGGACGACAGTGACGTCCGCAATATTGACACTTAAACTGTGGGTCGCCAGATTGATGTGTTGAGGTGGCCCTCGCACTCGCGTGTCTCTCTTCACGCTTTACGGCTAAACTTCGAAACCAGCAGTTGTCATGGGTTTCACATCCATCAGCCAAAGACTTTCTCCACTGGGCGCGATCCTCTGCCAGGTCTTCCCAGTTTTTAGGGCTGATCTCAAAGGCTATCATGTCACGCTTTGTGCAGTCCTTGAAACGTAACATGGGTCTACCAACCTTTCTCTTGGCAACCTTTGAGAATGCCGTAACGTGAAACCGGTCAGGTTCAATAATAAATATCGCGAAAAAGTACAAGTGCGTTATCAATATGTGCTCAAGATAATATTAATATATACCTATCCACTGCTACTGAGATTAATATTCTGAAGACATAAACGTTATAAGTATTAAATTCTTATGTAACTTTCAGGTTCCCTCCTTAATATTAGGCACCTCGTTATATTCCATAAGGGTACGGACGACGGATAGCAGGTTATTTTGTGATAAGGGTAGCCTATTCAGAAGGGCCCCTCAGTAATAAGCCAGTTAGTTCATTATTAACTATGTGTGTAGAACATTTAGTATAAGTAATATAATAATTTTATATATTACTAGCTTTCGCCCGCGGCTCCGCCCGCGTGGATGTCGGTTATTGCGACCAAACATAGCCTATGTCCTTTCTCAAGGTCTAATCTACCCCTATACCAAATTTCTTCAAAATCGGTTCAGTGGTTTAGGCGTGAAAGCGTAACAGACAGACAGAGTTACTTTCGCATTTATAATATTAGTATTTATGGATATGGAAGTATGGATTTGTAGTACCTAAGAGTACTTTACTTAGAATTTGTAGAGTACTCTGTTGGTTAGCAATTTACAAAGGACCCTTAAATTGATCTATTTGATCGCCAGTCTATTAAGAACTTTGAAACTTGCACTTTGTATCCCGTAGTTCTCTCTGTTGTTAATCTTATTTTATAAATGATTAATCTTGTCATCATTGCAATCTGATCCCCCAACCATGAAAAGACTGTTTATTTATAACATACATGCTTTTGTACTGCGTCCGGTAGTCGCCATATTGAATTTTCGCTAGCATTATGTCTTTAGTGACACTCGCCGGACTCAGAGGAATCGATTGACGTGTGAATCATAAAAATCGTTTGGTCTTTATAGTGCTTCAAAGCAACATACAAACATACATACATAGGCTGATAAACACATTACCACTCCTTTGCGTCGCGCAGCCGGGTAAAAACAGCGCCAGCCTCTTGATGAGACCTTATACACACAGTCTGTTTAGTTCAGGTGTCTGTTCAGGTGTCGTAGTTATTTAAAAATAAGAAAGATACCAATAAAAAGCGCGTTATATAAAAAACCAAAAGTACCTATCATGTTCAACACAACAAAAAAGCTACACACTCGGTCGGTCCGGTAGCAACACTAAAGTCTATTAATCAAGGTATCAGGTGGGTGACAGCGGTTGCCATGGGTAACAGGGTGTCAAATTGTATCCACGACGATTATCCTCAACCTTGTTCAAATAAGCCAGAAAATGTGTTTGTTACTGAGATTTCGTGTTGTTATTATTATTAAGAACTTCTTTACTTCTACTTATGAATAGTGATGGTATTTTTTACGATACTTTATGTTAAAAAACAGTAGCTAATTAACCTAGAAGTAAGAATAAGTGACTTCGTGAATAGTAAAACCTTTCGTTCCTTCATTTTCATTAATGACAAGTCTAAGCTCATTTACTCGAAGAGAAAACTGGAATATGCAATTACGGAAGTAATTTCCTAGGACATTAACAACTTGACAAGCAAAATAATTACCTGTCACGTCTATGACACGCTTTTAATAGCATGCAATTTCAATATTTTCAGGTGCATACGGGATAAAATCGATAAAATCAACTCAAGTGTTTGATTTTTTAATCTTAAAGCTGAAATAATGTTACTTACGCTACGCGACACAAGCAGGAGCTGCATGTCATGGAGATGAAAATGCTGCGGTAGATGTGCGGAGTCACGCGTAAAGATTGCGAATGTAGAATTTGCTTATTTAAACGCGAACGCGAAATGCTAAAACAGTAGAAATATAATATTATCGATTGACTTGAATTTTGTGATTTACTTCTGTAAAGTGCATTGATTTGACTTGACACTTCATTTACTTTTGAAGTTCCACAATAGAATAATGCAACACAATTGACTCAAAAATATCGAAAATGATAATATATTTTCTTTCAATTGTGATAATATGTATATATAATACTATCTTAATATTCATTAAGAATAAAAGAGATTCAAGGCATGAAAAGATGTCTGCATAACAGGCTGATAGATTTATGTAACACATCGCGACGTTGCTAAAATGGATTCCATAACTTATCTTTCACATGTCACAGGAGACATTATTGATTTGAATTCATATCGTTTTGGTAGCGATGCCGACAAATGGTATCATTTATTTTAATGGACATTGAAAAACTTTGTTTTCTGCAACACTCATATCAGTCTAGTGATTATTATTTATGGTGCACATTCAATGAACTTAAAATTTTCTAATCCAATGTAGCAGATAAAATAACCAAATTTAATAAAAATCAAAGGTTCAAAGATTCAAACTTTTAAAATTCGTAAAGACGTACCTACTTATATTTATATTGAGATAATTAAAACAAATTTTCTAATGATCTTGTATGTCATAGTGTGTAAATGTATTTTCGGAGGTAAATACATTTACACACCTGTCGTCCGCTACAAAAGCCTTTTTGTGATATAAGATTTTGGTAAGTCTCTAAAGACATTGCAAGTTAGATATTTTGTAACATTTTATACTTACTCTAAATATCCCTCTTTTTCTGTACTGGGTAGAATAGCTAGCGTGCAAGCCGTCATTATGCTTCCTCGGAGAGTAGTATAAAATACTGAATTGCTCTTTTAAAGCGATCATAGTCACAGAGTGGGTTTTCGAATTTCTGCGCAGATAGTGCTCGCTTGTTTAATGCCTATCTCTCATGTTCAAATTCACTTTTATAAATCCACCATTATCCTCACTCCTAATATTAAAATAGATATTGGTTCAGATTGTTCACTGCTCTAACCCTTCAGATTATATTGCAACCGTTGACCATCTTGACAGCAAAGAAGAGGTGACAAAGTCAAAGGATCAAACTTTAGTCGCCCTCTCTTCCGTTTGACTTCATTGTGATATCTATTAAGCCACAGCTAGTTCATCCATTGTTCATTTAATCTGTTGTCTTTACTTTGACTCTATTGGATGGTTGTGATATCATTGTCTTTTGAAGATGTTTGTAATATTTATTACAGGACAGAGTAAAATATAATTATTGTTTTTCTTGTCACCGACATAATTCATATGCATTAAAAAAATTAAATTTGTTAATTTAAATCTCGGAACCTGGGTTTTGAGGTTTGGTCTTTGAATTTTCGACTTTGACTTTGGTTAATTAAGTAATTTTATTAAAGTAGCATATGACAGTCAACTGTCACGATCACTTCTATAAATATATTTACAGTTAAATTCACAAGGCTTCAAGTAAAAGCTGTTGGAAAAGAATAATAATATATGCCAATAAAAACTCGCATACACTCTTATCAAATCACCGATAATTACAAAGACTTCTTTTACAAGTTGAATCGTTCAAGATGCTGTTACTGAAACCACGCATATAGGTCAACCCGTGGCAAAGTCGTTAGAAGTAAATTATTGGTTGTAAACCAATCCAGAACTTGCGTAAGATAACTAATTGCTTCAGCGAAATTTCTTTGTTTGTGATTAGCTTTCCAATTTTACTGAAACTCACTGCAAGTATGATTATTTAGGAGAACTTATAGTTTAGAAAATATGCATTGTTGTTTATGAAGTGAAAAGAACGAACGAAAGAAATAATTAAAATAAGCCTAGTGTTTTTTTAAAGAGAAGAGAACAACAGTGCATACGAATAGGTGGTCCAACAGGTTGTTTGTACGTTAATTAATTAATTATATTAAGTCCGATAACGTAAGTGTCAAACTCATGCAATTTAAATAAGGTAAGCCAATTGAGGCATCATTCAGCCAAAGCAACTTGATTATTAATAACGGATCTTACAAATTACTTGTTAATACAGAACGGTTCGTACCATGGGGAAAACTACTGGAAACGAGTTTAAATTTTTGTTTGGCTATTGAATTTATAATTTTATTTAAAGTTTTAGGTGAAATTGATTTTATTTGACACCTCTACCGAGGAGATAAGAAATCAATGGAGATAATTATTAAATTTTCTCGTATATGGTATGAATACAGGAACACGGAAGCAATGTTAATAGCTACGGTTTACATCAACCTATTGAAGTACATAGTAATATTCTTTTTCCAAAGTTGCACAACCTATTTATCATAATCAAATATTTTTAGAGAAGAGAAAAGAGAAAACTGACAATAAAGAATAATCCTAAAAAATGAAGATTTATGTTATAAAAAAGATAAATTGGATAATACCAATTTCCAATATAGATTTATTAAATAAGTAATAACATCGATAATCCGAAATCGAATTGAATAAGTAAAAATTTTTTCAACGATGCTAAGGATATAGTAGTGATATTATATAACACTAAATATATATAGGTAGGTACTTAGCAAAATGAACGTTACTGTTAATTTTGACGCACAATCTCCAAAGTTACTGGCGAGATCCAGACGAAAACAAAGCCATAATTTCACTGCGGATATATATTTATTTGAGGAAAACACTTTGTTGTTTATACAAATAAGATTGGTAGGATAGTGACGAAAATAAGGTCCGGGATATTCATCTAGGGGAAATTTGCTCGTGCCTTGATATGTAGATATGTAATATCCGACTTCTATCCTTGTGAGTTGTAAAAGGGTTCCAATTGTTTATTTATTGGTGTTTTTTTGAAGACCCTTCGCTGTATCGCTAATATAATTAAATTTACTTTGGAAAATTTTAAATTGCAAACCCACAACCCCTTTATTTTTTTATACATAATCACACCTTTATCCCCGGAGGGTTAGGCAAAGGTGAATTAACACCCACATTTCAATAATCATTGTATTACGTAATAGGAAGTGAGACTATTGCCGTATTTCGAGCTAACTATAGTAGTTAGCTCGAGCTATGCATCTGGGGCTGAGTCTGGGCTGTATAATTACATCTGTCTAATGTTAAACAGCTCTATCCCTTAGTCGCCTTGTAGGACACCGCTTGGGAAGAGATGGGGTGCACAAATTCTACTTTGCCGGGAACCACGCCGTGGCAAAAATGTAAGTCCAAAATAATGTAATGTAAAGCTGCGTTTACATACTCGACGAGGAGCGAGGGAAGTGACTAGAGAAGTGAGCAGAGACGTGGTGTGAATAGTATATTCGTCATGCCGCGAGTACTGCCGCGTATGTTGCTGTGAATGTCGGCTTGGCGGCGCGAGTGAAATGAGCGGCAATACTAGCACGATGAACTATTCACACACTCGCGATGTGCTCGCGATGAACACACCTTTGTATCAAGCGCTCGTGGCTTTAAAAATATAAGACGTATGTTTTATTAATAAAAATATATTATAGTTTTTAGTAATAATTTATATTATTACATAATGCGTACACTGCTACACCGTTGATCTCCATACGTTTACGTCCGTCTCCATTGCAGGGCGAATACTGTAATGCGGACCAACGTGATGATGGGAGTGTGTGAATGCTAGGGCATTAATCGCGCGAATATTTCCGGCAACACGATGAGCAATGCGATGAGCAGAGTATAAACGCGGGGTTATGTATTGTATCCTGGGACTTATGAGTTCTACAATTCGAGTATACATAATGATGTACATTTTTTTATAGCGTTGGACGAGAATCTTACGAATAGAAGTTTACTACTGAATTTAGTTCTAGTAAATTAATAATGGCGTACATTGGGAGAGGCTAATTGATTGATTAAATGATAATTTTAAGCAGTTATTAGAATAAAATAATTTTGAGCAGTTATTGCGTTAAGTGTTATCTACATAATCGCTTTTGCACAAGGGCAGTGATTTTTACAATATTATTTCTATTAATTTTTAACATCTACATAATATAGGTACTGTACTAATCATCGAAATAAGTAGTTTTATTTTCTCTTCAATGTTTATTCTTATACGCTCAATAACGGTTTTATTCTTAAAATGGCTATTGTGAACCATAAGCTATGTGCGTGTCTGGCATGTGTTAACTTATAAAAGCTGTGGTGTTACTCATATCATGTGTGCATGGGGCCAAAGAAATAATTTGTAGCCACGTCCTTTCTAAATTGACCAGTCTCGCACGATATGACCTTTATTATGTTCAGTGCACATGACGTGAATAATATAATATGGGCAAATGAATGATGGCTAACCTTTTTAGTTGGTTTACACAACAAAAATAAAATAACTAAATCAGTGAGCTTATTTTGCGTAAATAGTAACACCAACATTTCATTATGACACTAAAAACTATATGACAACTACCGTCTTTTGTCAACCCGCGACCAAGGAGCTGAGAAGTAACTAAAACGTTGGGTAAAAAAATAAATAAGTAATCCCTACTAATATTATAAATGCGAAAGTAACTCTGTCTGTCTGTCTGTTACGCTTTCACGTCTAAGCCACTGAACCGATTTTGATGAAATTTGGTATAGAGGTAGATTAGACCTTGAGAAAGGACATAGGCTATGTTTGGTCGCGATAACCGACGTCCACGCGAGCGGAGCCTCGGGCTAAAGCTAGTAACAAATATATCGCAATGGAATCCGTGAAAAGGTAGTTTTATTTCAATAAATCAGTATGATTTAAAATGCTACTTTACGCCCAACTTATCTCAGTAAATATACTTCATAAATATATCTCAAAAAGAGAAGGGAAAAACTGTGATAACAGATAATGGATGGGTGTTTAAGGAAGCTTCACAGCACTTCCACTCTGAACTGAACTTAGAGCACTTTCAAAATATTTTACGGCTCGTAATTTAAATCTCACTTTTCTAAATTTATAGCGTAAACGAAATTAATTGCGAAAAAGACTCTCCATCATTTTTATAGCAGAGAAACTTCATTTTAGTGCCTTTGAATAGAACGTTTCAGTTTGAAATATTGAACACGATGATGAAAACCATAATTTTGGAGTTGTTATAATTACTTTTAGATCGGCAAGAAGTTCACAGCTGATATGAAGTGAAACTGTAACCTGTGTCTATAAAACTAGGGCGTTCATGTTTGTGTAAAGATAAAGTTGAAAAATGAACATCAAATAAAATAAATTCTATAAATTTTCTGATAGATACTCACACTTGATAATAAGTATTCAATATCTACCACAGGGACCGCCCTGAGGTACATATTTACCAAAAATATCTACCAAGATATTGACACTCAGGTCTCATAATACTATAAGAATGTGAGAGAGTATACGTGAGTTGAAAACGGATGAAACTGTAATCAATATATTAGCTCACTTTCTAATCATAAAGTTAAACTACAAATTGCTTGTATACACTTATAGTTTATATTGGCAATATTCTTCTACAGTATAAACTACATACTTCTGATATAACCTATCCTTTATACACACTAACTTTGTAAATACAGTAGCGTAGATAATACACACCAGTAATTCTCTTTTACCTTTCACGGGGGAATAAAAATATTTCCTTTTGTTTGTTTAAGTTGCCTTTATACAAAGTGAAAAGTTTATTCATCGTTTAATAAACGTTTTTTTATGATGCCACCACTTTGCCTTTCCCACTACTTATTCCATGCAAAATGAACATAGAATTTCAAAAATGTCTTACTTAACGACCAAAGGAAATACAATTTCAATTTCATTTGCGTGCAAACACTGGTTCACTATTTATGGAATTATTAACCGTCGCTACACTTTCAATACTTTGTTGGGCCCTTTAACCGACAAGGCTTATAAGGGCACTTATTTATTGCTATTTCTTCAGCCAAAGTTTAGATGTCGTATACTGTTCAAGTTTACTGATCAATCTAATCAAAACTTATTGGTGACAAGTACGAACTCATACATGTATATTCATTAATGAGTTTAGTTATAATAACATAAGAACTTGTGTTTTTATATATATATTATTCTAAGCATTAACTTAATGATATAGCTTTATAGAAATTTGCTGTGGTGGTTTCCGGTGGAGTAGAATAGGCTACCCCATCTCTTCCTGCGGGTATCCTAAAAGCGACTAAGGGATAGGGCTGTTCTCCATCCGACAGTAAACAGCCCATGACAAAGTGCCCGCTAGTCGGCAATAGGCTCTCCCTCTATTACATGGGACCGAAAATCATAGTTGACGAAATATGCGGGTTAAGACACCTCTGCCTACCCCTTCGGGGATTTACAGGCACGAGTATACGTATGTATATAAAAATCAATGAAATTATTAAAATCACTTCAAAAATACTTCGTGTAACATTGGGGAATAACTACTTATATTTATACACAAACATAGTCTTACACATGTTCACACCACGGAACCTCTAACCTTTTCTCAGAGATTCGCAACGTTCGGGTATAAATGAGGAAAATGTATACAGTAATGGAGTTATTAGTTTCAAAGCTATATTGACACGAGCGTCTCTATCAGAATAACTGGCTATACTGAGAATGGCCGTAAATGATCTATAATAAACTTCACAGCGTGGTGGTACATTTTTACAAATCAGTCGAAAGGTTAAATATAATAACAATGTCATACTTGTTATCATTTAATGGAAATTACTGTTTAAAATACGTAAAAAAATTACATGCTTTTTTACACAGTACATTTTCTTTAAGCGTCATTTAGACGGGGAGAGTTACTTGCACGTTTCGGTTCGAGAAATCGTACGCTACTATCACTAGCAATAATCGCCATACCATTATCGTATCAGAATGTTTACACACAGGCAAACACTAAATTCTCGCCATTACATCATACGACTACTACAATTATATCATAATAGATTCGCAAGTGACATATCGCCTATGTCAAATACGGGTATTGCTTTTAAATTCTGTTTAGACAGACACTATCAATTGCGAGACAATAATTCTCGCCAGCGTGGACGAGCAAGCGGCTATTGTTTAGACGAAGCAACTTTTTTCTGTCCTTTCGGTAATCATATCTTGCAGGTGAGAAATTCTCCTCGCCTAAATGAGCCTTTACTCATTAAACACTTCTTCTTCCTCCTAGCGTTAATTCCCAGTCGCATCCGAAGCTTTCAGCTCGGAGTCTGGGGTCCGCTTTTACCAGTCTTAACCACGGATTTGGCTAGACCTCGATATTTTCCGTGAAGCGATTGTCATCTGACCTCCACAACCCAATGTTAACATTAGGCGATATCGAAGCTTTGCAGTTATATATATATATATATATTGTTTTTGGATTTTTGAGGGCTCCAACTACCCGTAACGACTGCCATAGATGTTCTCATGGCAACCGGGACCGACGGCTTAACGTGCTCTCCGAGGCACGACCAGACCAATGCAAATACTCATATTTCATTCACACAAATATTTGCACTGAGCGGGGATCGAACCCGCCACTCATTAAACACTTCTAATGAATGTTATTAAAGTACTAGAAAGAGAGTAACACGAGTATTAGTGTTATATACTTATACCTACGTCACACATTCTTCAATTTTATTAGGTACGTTATGTAACTACTAACTAGTTGTTGTATTTATATGGAATGTACGTGTATAACACTGGCTTTTTTTTCTGCCATTGCCCTCATTTCCAATTAATATAAGCCTTGTGTAACGTATTTCTTAATGTAAATGACAGGAAGTAGTTAGTAGAAGTGTGTGAAATTCAACAATTAGACTCAGCCCCCCTAGACAAGTGGCAATTCTTTGGGATTTGACGTATAATGACAGTCATCAACGTATGTCATAAGCGTCAAATCCTATAAATTCGTCATTCTATTCTACAATACAGCGGCCATCGAATTGCCACTCGTCTAGGGGGGCCAGAACAAATAAATAACAGCTACATTCACAATTTATGTAAATAAAATTTGAAAACAGATCAAAGCTGTATATTTGAGTTGTTCATTTTATAGTAACAAACAACGGAAGCTGAATCACACCCCTCAAAGCTCGTAAAGCAAGTCTTCAAGCTAACGTCTCAAAGATACAACCATTTTTTTTTCAACAGCATACTTGTTTTAATGAAGCAGTTAATGAGTCTCTGAGTGTCAACAACAAACACGTAGAGAGTTGCTACGTCTAAGTGAGACTTCTCAAAGCGTTGGAAAGATATTACGTCATGGGTTATTTGAGTTACGAACCTATATTTTACATTTTGTGAAACAGCTTTTCATTTTCTGTAAAAGCTTTATGAATGAAATATGGAAGCATTTGCTACGGCATTTTATTTTATATTTACAGAATACAATTAAAAAACAATATTTCAACTTTTTCCAATAAAATTAAACAATTTATCAAACCGCAAAACATCCCAAAAATAGATCAACCGAGGCTAATTAATTCTCGGGGCAATTTATTGTACTAATCTCGCTCATCTTCATAACCAAAGTGATTTTTATCGTACCTAAAGTTAAGTTTTAAACTGCCTCGAGATATTCGGCGTAAACAAATTAGTGAAGGCAATTTTTCCGAGTGCTAAATAACTTTTTCTGCTTTCATTTATAATAAATTAGTTCAAGCTAAATGAACTAGAAAAATGATGTCACCGCAAGATGTTTGCATTACATTTTTAAGCTTCCCTCTTGGGAGAGTGGCCAATTTATCATTTCGGAGTATATTAAATGATATATTGCTTATGATAGCTCTCACTGAAATATTTCAATCCTTAGTTTTTATTATTGTGAGTTTAAGTTTTAGCAACAGCTCATATAAATTATATTTTTTATTCGTAACTTAGGGGTTCTCCCTTGTTTGGTATAACAACGTTTGGTCGAATGTTACTAATTCGAACAACGTTTGAGAAAATAATTGCTTTGCATAATATCGATTGACATAATTTTCATTTCACCGAATATTTATTTGCGATAACAACGTTTGCGCTATTGATCAAAAAGTATAATGCTCATTTCATGTAATGTTCAGTTGATATTATTATGTATTTCATCGAATATTCAATTGGTATAATGTTAATGTAGTGTAGAAATTTATTTATCTGGCCCTCGGCGGCCGCTGCCGCGGCACGCTCGCTTCGCTCGCTCGCCTCGTGCTTGTTGCGGTCACAGTTCTAACCTTACCTAACCCTGCCGATTTCCGTGATGTAAGAAAACCACTAAGAGTATGTTTCATGAAAAACAATACAAGTAAAATTGAAAAACTCTCAGTGCAATCGGCAGGGTTAGGTTAGGGTAGAACTGTGACCACAACAAGCACGAGGCGAGCGAGCGAAGCGAGCGTGCCGCGGCAGCGGCCGCCGAGTGATTCGGTATGATCTCTCGACTAGATCATTATTAGTCTAATGAAGCATTAGTTTAAATAAAATTAGTGCAAATGAAAATTCGGTGAAATGATATTATTCCAACTAAATAATTATGCTAAATAAAATTCTACCAATTAAATATTCGGTCAAATGAATAATTATGTGAAATGACTTTATTGTAACTGAAATTAGTTCAAGTGATATTCGACCAAACGTTGTTATACCAAACAAGGGAGAACCTAACTTAGGTAACATTTTAAAAGTAAAGTAGGTAGTAAAAATAATAAAATTTGTTTTATGATGAGGAATGAGTAGTCCAGTAGCGTTCACTTTAAGTATTAGATTAGTGTGGAAATAGTAATAACTACGTAATATTAAAAATGTTGTATGTAGTTACTCGGCATTCACGCACGCGATACAACTGTTTGTCAGTGGCCTTTGCATGGGGAAACACAAGGGATTTCGTCGTAAAACAAACCGGGAAACGGATGTCCTCGGAATTTCCTAATAATAAATGAAGGTTTGGAGAAACATACAGACGGTTTGTACGGTGTAAAGACTTATTAAAGTGAAATTAGTCTTACTTCATATTATCGCACTGTTTCCCCAGGCACAGAGAAGAGTAAAGTCATTTTTTATCTTCATTTAAATGAAGAACTAAGGTCTGTATTCTATAACAACATTCAGTCCTGAATCTCAATCTATCTTAGTACAGATTGTATACAGATTGACAGATTTAACAGATTGTCTATAAAACTTGTTCTCAGATAAATCGAGATTCAGAACTAAGTGCCATTCTAGAATGCCAAGCTAAAAGTACCTAAGAAGTGAATCGTTAAAAACAAAAACGAATAGTTTTTTAACTAAAAACTTCAAATATTTTGTAGGATTCAAGCCTGAACAGTTTAAATTAGGCAAACCCCAACCAGACTCTTCAGACAATATAGAAGAGTCTGAAATCCCGTTTCATGATTTTCTCGAGTTTCCTTTCGAGACACTTTAAAAGCGATGAATCGTAAAGCCCAAACAACCAGTATGGAACAAAGTGTCTGGAAATTTTCCGCAATACTTTTTACAGTGAGATTTATTTTTGCTGACAGTATTCAGAATATGAAATGGATGTTGTTTTATACACAAATCTTTAATTGCTTCGTTTCGTTGGCAAATATTCTTGAGGTTTCGCTTAATTTAAATATTCACAGAATTTTATTAGCATGGAATCGAAATATGAAAACGTGGTTTATACCAATTACTTCGTTACAATGCCCGCCGTTTTATTAATAAATTAAAAATCAATCTATCACAATTTAGAGTTTAGATATTGACCTAGAAAACATCGTTCACGTTTGACTTACTAATGTTCCCCCTAACCTCTCCTAAATTGCTTGTGTTGCCAGTGGGTTCACGTCGGTAGTGTAATGGCCAGGGCCCATACCATGAACTCTTAAAACAGATCAATAATTTGAACTGCTGTCATTATACCAACTGCAAATGTCACTTTGTAATCCCTTTGTAGTCCTACATATTTATATGACATTACAAAGTGACATTTGCAGATGGTAGAATGACAGCAGTTCAATTATTGACCTGTTTTAAGGTTTATGGTAAGGCCACAGGACTCGATCTCGGGACCTTTCGATCGTAATGCCAACTCCTTAACCCTGAGGGCTACTGTGGTGGTGGGAAGGAACGGTAGTTCTTCGAGGCTGTGGGTAATAAACCTCTTAAGTCATACCATCCGCCGAATAGCTGGGCATCCATTGTAGTAAAGGCTTTTATAACATAATCGAATGCCCGCGGCCCCGCGTGGAATTCTGGTCGCGCTAATGCAACTTATAGGAACCTATGCCAGCGATAAACACATACATATAGTCACGCTTTTATCCGCGGAGGGTTAAACAGAGGTGAATAAGCACCAACATTTCACCAATCATTGTATTCGGTCCCGCGTAATAGGAAGTGAGCCTATTGCCGCATTCCGGGCACTATTGGCAACTCGAGCTATGCATCTGCGGCTGAGGAACGAGGGACACAAAGCAGTCTGTATGTTACTCCTGACTATAAAATTTATCCCTGTTCCAAACTCTCTAATTCCCTGTCTAGTTCTAGCAAATCTAATTCAATAGTAACTGAACATAACAATATAATGCTCACGACTAAAAAAAACGTTGTCACGACCGGAGTCCAAACATAGAATTTGTCTTCAAATATTCAAGATAGGATAGCAACACGCATGCCGACCAGTAATTTGGAAATGGGTGGACATGAAGAACACGCGATGATGGCCAAATAAAACGTTCCTTATTTTTTATAACTAATGTCGTATACGTAAATAAAATGTTTGTATATTATAATCAATAGGTATATGAGTCAAATTTGATATTATTATTATGCGCAATAAAGTTTTTGAGTTTTGAGGGCCTGTACCCATACATTATAGTCTGGAATAATATGTAGGCTACCTTTAAATCCCGGAAATAGGTTCCAATTGGTTACGGGTAGGTGATTAAAATTCCACGCGGGTGATGCCGCGGGCAACAGCTACTAATACTATCTGTTACCCTGTAAATACTAGCTGTTACCCACGGCATCATCATTTTATTCTTTTGATTGATACTTGATACTTTTCCACCATATTTAATAATAATAATAAATAATAAATATTGTACGACAGTCTACACAACGCTATCTAGTTTATTATTTATTATTGAACCTGACCTGTTTCGACATACGTCATTCGCAAATGCCGTAAGGTGAAACCGGTCAGGTTGAAAAATAAGATAAAGTGGACAAGTACAAGTCTTATTCAATGATTTAATAATTATGTATTAGTAGTAGTATACTAATTGCTAGATATTAATTTGTTAGTAGTAATTGTTATTAGGTAATCGCAATTACAAAATAAGTAACTTAGTTTTTACTGTCAGATTCATTGTCTTTTATGTTACTATTCCAATAATGATAAATATTATAAATGAAAAGGTACAAGATATTTTCTTGACGCTGTTTTACCGTTACTATACATATCTAGTGAACTGAGCGAGATAGTAATAATATTGCTGTAGAATATTAAATATTTGCTATTACTTATCGAGTCAAGCCCGTCTATGATAGAGAGAATATTATTCTCTTAGCTTAGGTTATTAAACTTTACTAGCTGCATCGCGGATTAACTGGTGGTTTATGTTCAGTTAATCTATGTTTAGCTACGATACGAGTATAAGCTTTCTTTATTTTCATTTTTATTTTAAGTATTATTTTAATCCGCCCCGTGGCTTTAGCGTCAATGATATGAAAACAGTAATATTCTGAAATATTACATGACACCATGTAGTATTTTTATTCAGAATATGAATACGATTCAGCAGCTTAGGCGTGAAAGCGTGACAGATAGAATTTACTTTCGTATTTTTAATATTAGTATGGATTTGCAATGAATGAATATCGTACGCTCCACTCAAACATACCTACTTACAAACTTACTAAGTCACACATACACACACACATTCAAATTATTATTTTACATGTCTTTACATATTATATTAGTGAAAAAAGTACTTACAATATTTTTTTACAAGTGGAATAAAGTCAATCACCTTAACGATGTTTGTTAACATTGTTCCGAGAGAAAGGAAGAAAAGTCACGAAATCTGTCTTCCTAATTGATTGAAATTGATTGAAAATTTTAAGCCCTGGCTATATTCTTGTTCCTTTCACAACAATCTTTATAATACTCGTTTATAGAATATTCTGATACTTGTTCAGAAATACTCATAATTTCTTTTAAAACTTACGTTTTATATATACAAAGTATACAAAAAGTCGATTTTATGTGTCATCATGTTTTTAGGGTTCCGTAGCCAAATGGCAAAAAACGGAACCCTTATAGATTCGTCATGTCTGTCCGTCTGTCTGTCTGTCTGTCTGTCCGTCCGTATGTCACAGCCACTTTTCTCCGAAACTATAAGGCCTATGCTGTTGAAACTTGGTAAGGAGATGTATTCTGTGAACCGCATTAAGAATTTCACACAAAAATAAAAAAAAAGCATTAAATTTTGGGGGTCCCCATACTTAGAACTGAAACTCAATTTTTTTTTTTTCATCAAACCCATACGTGTGGGGTATCTATAGATAGGTTTTTAAAAATGCTATTGAGGTTTCTAAAATATTTTTTTTCTAAACTGAATAGTTTGCGCGAGAGACACTTCCAAAGTGGAAAAATGTGTGTCCCCCCCCTCTAACTTCTAAACTAAGAGAATGATAAATCTAAATAAAATATATGATGTAAATTGCCATGAAAACTACCACTAAAAATTGGTTCGAACAAGATCCAGTCAGTAGTTTTTTTTTAATACGTCATAAACCGCAATTTTCGCCTTTGCTGCTACGGAACCCTTCAAGGGCGAGTCCGACCCGCACTTGGCCAAATTTATTTTACCTTGATATCTCATGATCATGTCAATTTATTTTGTAGCTTACGAAAGATGTGTCAGAATCAAAAATAGAAGTAGAATAAACTAATTATAAATCAAATTTTTGAAAGATTCATTCTCCTTGGTGTATTCTTTTGGTATTATTAGTTCTTTCATGTTTCAAAAATATTCTTTCCTGTAAATCGACTCCCGATACACTCACCTAATTGTAAAGTGGTAATATACTATTTGAATATACCTTTGATATTCACTTCACATGTTCCTTTCATATTCTACAATTTCTCAAATGTGTCACTAAAATGTTTAAGGACATGAATGTGAATTAGAAATGTATGATTCATTATTCATACAGTTCATTTCATAAAATGCTCCGCTCAAAAGTACTTTCTTGCAGATTTATACATAAGAAGTATGTGGAATCCATACACTTTTTACAGTCCTTGGGTATAATGAGCATATTATTTAAACTATTAATTCAATGCTTTTACAATTATGTATGTATATCATAATGAACACAATTATGGCATAGGTGAAACACACAGCACTACTAAAATTTGACTGAACTACCTGACCTTTCTGTAAGGTTGCACTGACCCTGTTTTCAATGAAATTATACAAAACAATCCAAGTATATCACGAATATTTGAACAGACCGCTATTAAGTTCCGAAATAAATTTTTGGTTTTCCGCACAATGAACTAGCTAAAACAATAAATACTATTGATATTATTCAGGCGATAGACGCTTGACTGGCGACTAAACTGGTTTTCCCTCTGACATGTCGGGCTGGACTCAACCTCGGATTATCGACAAATTCTCACCTCTCTGACGTGAAATGCTCGCAATATGTCACCCAATTCAGTTGTAACAGTTTCAGAGGTCGATTAACAATATTAATTTTTCTATAAGTGAAGCATCTGAATTAAAAAATGAGTTAATTTTCAACAACTTTACTCTGAAAAAGCTTTCTTTTTAACTAAAAAAAAATAATATAAGAAGTATGTATTAAGCAATGAATAACTCTCATATTAAAATACTCAATTTTTGTAGTTGTTTGCACGAAAATCAATAGATAAGTCACAATTCGGAAAAAAAACATTCACTAACGAAAAACTTTATATGCATTCGTACCTAATGAAAGACTTACATCCAAGCCGACGCGTTTTATGTTCAATTACTGTTTAATTACGCAACGCAATCTATTAAGAAACTGCCACTCTCTTCAACAATTTAAAGTGACTGCTGTTATGTTCCTTGGAATAAACAAATGGAGCTAAATCAACGTTTTCGCAACTCAGTCCTCCATGTTTGCCACCCCTATTCTTATCTTTTGAAGAAAAGTCAGACTCCAGAGCTGAAACGACCTGCCTATTACTTTGATGATACAACAAAATATTAAAGTAGACTCATCATTTCAAAACTGTTTTATATTTGTGCCGTACTATTTCATTGTTATTTTTGTTGTTTTTGCTATCATATATTTCATTCTAAGATTATATCTGCTGAATAAACTGTTAAAACTATAACTAACGAATTTTGCTTCTACCTTAATTAAAAATACATCGTGCATAGTGAAATATAAATTTATTTGTGTGCAGAAAACGTGTAATCATAACAATAAAGATAACGTGAGAGTGTAACTTTAAATATTTTTGCTTTGATTTACTAACTGTCAAATTTAATTCAACGTACCTGATACGACGTGAGTTCAGCGACAAAACAGACTATCATCGACAGAGATATGTCACTGCATCAGCTAGAGGTATAAATAAGCCGGCGATGTCGTCGACAGGGCATGTTCCGGTTGTGTTGAGTCAAATGTTGCATTGATCTTGGGCCTCTTCACCTTGCCTCCATCGTTATTCTTGATATTCAAGTATGTCATCAGATTGTACATAGTCTGTCATAGTCTGTGCACTTCACTATTGAGCACTTATATTTTATTTAGGTCACTGTGTGTTTAGGCTACAAAATCTATGTTATGCGTATTCTGGTACATAATTATTACCATGTAAATCTACAATAAATAAAATATGGATGTGATATTATATACAGTGTTACGTGGCATAGCTTTCAGTGGGCTTCAGAGGGCAATACAAAATTTCAAATGTGTATTCACTTCACTAAATATTTCAGCTATTATTCCTTACATAACGTTAGTTGGAGGAGACTGTTTTGTGTAAACTTTATTGACGTTTATTGACAAAAGCTACGTCAGTAGCGAAGCAAATTTGACAAAGGCGACGTTAGTAGCGAAGCAAATTTGACGTACGAAATCGGCCCGATCAAATATGCATCCCATGAAAATAAACAATATCATTTTATTGTTTATACTTGTAATGCTGTTTTATACACATGTATATTCCACTATATTTACGTAAATGATGGCAACCAAGCTTAATGTGCTCAACGAGGCACGACCAGAGCAACGCAAATACCCATATGCACGGATACAAATATTTGCACTGAGCGGGGATCGAACCCGCGCCTCGGCCCCACGCCATAGAAGCTGTTTTAGGCTCACTGTATAATATTTATTCATATATTAGTTAGTGCCTTAGTTAACCAACTAGCTAGGAACTATGTCGGAAGTAAATTGTTAATAGTCAGTGCCGACAGCTGTGTTGAACAAAGCGCATCAATCAAGTTTGAAGCTCGACTCCTCAGCGATATAGTACATTGTGGGTTTAGATAGATGTAATGGTGCTTTGATTGTTAAGATGGAGTATACAATACTCGTATATATGTTACGGTGCTACAAAGTAATGTTGAATACAGTAGCACTAAAATACTGGAATGAAACTATGCATTCGAATATGCCCAGATAAATTTGAATATATGACTTTCTGTGATTCTGCCTTGGTATATTAACATCAGAGTAATTGTTTAAGGAAAAATAACATAGAATAAAAAAAACACCAGTGGGTTGTCTGATCTATACAGATCAGATGACAGTCGCATCACGAAAAATATTGAAATCCGGACGTTTTTCAGTAAGACTGAAATCATTCCCTAAGGATGTTTATGTAAAGGTTCAATTCAATTCAATTTTTTTGGTGTTTTAAAGTTGCTGTACTATGATGCTAGAACGTCAACGACGAACTATCATCATTTTTTGTTGCAATGGAAACTTGTCGGAGTAGCTAGCCGATACTGGTGTGTGTTTCTTTATAAAACACCATAACTGAGATAGTCAAAGGCTCAGAGAAGGGGAGCTGTCTATATTCAATAATAGTGTTCAGAATTATAAATATAAATGATTTACGGTACTATCTAGATAGTCTATAAATCTAGATAAGTATCAATCTAAAACAATATTAATAATAGACCAGTAGCCGTCTGCTCGAACTTATCGATAAAACAATCAGTCTACATAATTGTCTGTGTGGTCCGTGGTCGGTTTATAAGATAAATGACGGATATCTGATTAAAGACGATCGGCTCCATGTTTCGGAGAAAATCATTCATCGTTGTTAATAAGTTTTTAATAAGATTCGGGAAAGCAGTGCTTTTTTCATGTTGCTACAGTCTCTATACATTTTTACTTTTTGTAGCAAATAAATTAAAGTAAGAATACTGAATACCTTTACCGATAAATATCTAAAATGTTCGGGGGTTTTCGTTACGCATTGGTAGCTGGATACCAATTACATGCGCTACGAACACGAGTGCTTCGGCCACTTTGCTACCGAACGCGACCCACGGCATATCCTTTCTCAATTATAGTGTATTTACGTTACCTTAATGGTTGTAGATAATGTTATTTTCTTGTTGGTATTTTAGTAGTATTTTACAAATTCATGGCATTATTAGTCATACATAGCCTATTAAATATTTTGAATGTTCCATTGAGCAGAACCCACTCCTAATACAAGCAATTTCGCTTAGCTGGAGGGGTTAGGGGGAATATTAGTAATTTTGATTGTTATATTTTTTTAAAGGCAAAAGTACACAGAATGTTAGAAGTGTGATACCAGGCATCAGCCTATATTGTTAATCCATTGATCTCCGTTTGGACTTAGACTTTTTTTAACTGGGAGTTTCGAGTTTTGACCTATGAAGGATATGCCAACCCCATCATACCTTAATAGATTATACAAGGATAGTAATTTCAGTAACATTATTTATTTAGATGAATCAATTCACCACAGAACCAACAGAGCCAAACGATATAGTTTCATAGCCTCCTCAGATTTTGGTCTTGCTAAGATAATTTGAATGAGGCTTATAACAATATCCAGTCTATTTAGATCTAATTCGCTCAGCAGTGAATCGCGTTCGTCCTTATTCTGGATACATTCCATCAGCTAATGTTGTATATCTTCAATTGTATTGAAAATCATACAATTGAGTGAATTTGTTGGATTGCTACGGAATATGATGATTATAATATATTTACTACAAAAGTTCTATTTACTATAGCGGTTTTATTTACTATAGCGGTTCTATTTACAGAATACTATAACTCTTGTTAATGTATTGCAATAAGGAGATTTAATCAAAGGTATACACGCTGAGTAGCGTGTAGTATATAATGTGCACATATTTTCAGTTACAACTAGCTACGGTACGGTGTACTGGATCATAAATGTCGTTATTTCTAGCACAATGCGGCTATAATAGGTAAAGTTATATAAAGCGTCTATACAGAAAAGTTAATATGTGTTTTCGCGATCTTTCCTGCTCTGAACATTGCTTGGCTCCGATTGTTTGTACGAGTATCGGTAGATGGCTCCCACCGTCGTCGCCCCAAGATGGATATATTACCTACACATCCTAACTTACCCTTTAAGAACTTTACAAACTGTGCCAGTACGCATGAAAATCCAGTTTTTATTTTTCCCCGATACTTTTAATTAAGCACAAATGAACAGCAAGTAAAACCCGTTAATTTTGATTACTTACAAACTCTGTTCATAAACTGAGCAAGTTTAATTTTGCTTTCAAAGAGCCCAGAAATTTTAAGGTTCTATTGGTTGAGCGAGAGCTTGATAGGTTGAATGTTACTTCTGAGTTATGTTAAGTTTATTAATAATTACCTACCTTTATATCATGCTCGGGAATAAAAAGTGTAAGGGAAGTATTTTTTATAGCTCTTAATCGCAGACAAGCACACGGGTTGGAGGTTTTCCTTCTGTGCTGTCAGCGCAGAAGGAAAAACTCCATCAATGCCACGCCCGACAATAAGCACGAGTACCCATAATATGCCAGTGAGGTTAGTTTGGCCTCCCAACTCTTGGTGGATTTCCAAAACACTGGTGTGAGAGCTGACTTTACATATAATATTATGTTACTTATCACTGTTATGGATTCAAATGGATTACTCAGGAAATAATTTAAGAAAGTGCCTACTTATCATGAAAAATCTTGTGTTACATAATTTTGACGCATTTAGAACAAGTAGGTAGGACCTAGGGTTGGGATTTGAAATAGAGAGATGAATTACATTTTGAATCTAATTTTATGTTATTACTAGTGACCGTTCGCAACTTCGTACGCGTGGCATTCGTTTTACCACCTTAGACTTTCATAAAATCCATTCTTAGCGGATGTCCCTTTAAAGAACCTAGGTACCTGCCAAATTTCAAGTTTGTAGGTTTGATAGTTTCTGAGATTTTATGATTAATCAGTGAGTGGTGTTTCACTTATATGTACAGATTAAGGTTCTTCTAGTATTGTTGATTTACAGTGCTGTTTAATAGTGAAATTGATACTGAAAAAATATATTATCCAACTATATTCATAGCTGATTGTTTGATGTGAACGAAGCCAAACCAATAATACTCACTAGTTAAAACTACTGAAACTGAACATTATTTAAGGTAGTTACTAACGGCATATTACAATATTATGACCTCATTAAAATAATCAAGGAAAAGCACGAAAGAAAAGTATTTTTAACTTAAGCTTGAGCGAAATCTTAACTTCGGACGCCTTCAGTATAAAGTTGAGAAGACGCAAATAGAAAAACATAAATATACAGCTTATACTTTTGTAAAACATGAGCGAAATGTTCATAAATCGAGTCTCAGAGCACGTTTCTGTAAAAAATGCTCAACAGCACAGGATAAAGGTATCTCCTTAGTAATTATTTGAATTTCCAGTACACTAGATACTGTTGCTTTATTTGCTAAGCAATAAAATGTGCTGCAAGTACATAAAAGTGAGTACCTATTTCTATATAGAGTTTGTAAGATTTTTAAGGCAAATTTAAAATTTATGTGCAAATACCTATGAACTATGTTCTGAAACATATCAATAAACTGTACCTAAACTGTACCTCATAAAACTGCCAATAAAAAAATTTAAATCACACGTGATATTCGTCAAATCAACAAAAAAAATGTTTACTGCTCATTTATTTTATACTAGCTTTTGCCGGAGGCTCCGCCCACGTAGGTGTCGGTTATCGCGACCAAACAACCAATATCCTTTCTCAAGGTCTTATCTATCTCTATACCAAATTTCATCAAGATCGGTCATCATAATATTTGAGTGTAATTAGTAAACAAAATAACCATTCATTTACTTTACCTGATTATTCAAAATGTTTGTACTGTCCACAATTATTAGAAAAAAAATTAGCCTAACAATATGGGTGAAAAAAATTGTGCTTTATTTCTTGTTTTATGTACAAGTTTTGAGAGTTTACTAATTACACTCAAATATTATGATGACCGATCTTGATGAAATTTGGTATAGAGATAGATAAGACCTTGAGAAAGGATATTGGTTGTTTGGTCGCGATAACCGACACCTACGTGGGCGGAGCCTCCGGCAAAAGCTAGTATAAAATAAATGAGCAGTAAACATTTTTTTTGTTGATTTGACGAATATCACGTGTGATTTAAATTTTTTTATTGGCAGTTTTATGAGGTACAGTTTAGGTACAGTTTATTGATATGTTTCAGAACATAGTTCTCACACGTCGTTGGGGTGATACACGACTATGCGCGCCAAGCTGACGTCAGAATGGCGTGTCTATCTCACTATCTATTTAATATTGAATTGCTTGAGGTACAGTTTTTTTTAACATAGGTACAGTTTAGTACAGTTTAGGTACAGTTATTTAGTGCAAATTTTGTGACAATTCAGATTTCACTCACGCCATCCTGACACACACAAAAGGGTGTGTGTCAGGATGGCGTGAGCGAAATCTGAATTTTCACAAAATTTGCACCAAATAACTGTACCTAAACTGTACTAAACTGTACCTATGTTAAAAAAAACTGTACCTCAAGCAATTCGATATTAAATAGATAGTGACATAGACACGCCGTTCTGACGTCAGCTTGGCGCGCATAGTCGTGTATCGCCCCAACGTGTGGGAACTATGTTCTGGAACATATATCAATAAACTGTACCTAAACTGTACCTCATAAAACTGCCAATAAAAAAATTAAATCACACGTAATATCTGTCAAACCAACAACAAAAAAATTTTACTGCTCATTTATTTGATTAAATGTAACATGTATGTTTGTCGATAAATTTGCAATAGGCGCTTGTTTTCATTACATGTACCTACATAAAATATGGTACAAGTGTGTAATAGTAAGTGAGCCGAGAACGGTAATTAATAAAAAGTAAAATAACCATTCATTTACTTTACCTGATTATTCAAAATGTTTGTACTGTCCACAATTATTAGAAAAAAAATTAGCCTAACAATATGGGTGAAAAAAATTGTGCTTTATTTCTTGTTTTATGTACAAGTTTTGAGAGTTTACTAATTACACTCAAATATTATGATGACCGATCTTGATGAAATTTGGTATAGAGATAGATAAGACCTTGAGAAAGGATATTGGTTGTTTGGTCGCGATAACCGACACCTACGTGGGCGGAGCCTCCGGCAAAAGCTAGTATAAAATAAATGAGCAGTAAACATTTTTTTTGTTGATTTGACGAATATCACGTGTGATTTAAATTTTTTTATTGGCAGTTTTATGAGGTACAGTTTAGGTACAGTTTATTGATATGTTTCAGAACATAGTTCTCACACGTCGTTGGGGTGATACACGACTATGCGCGCCAAGCTGACGTCAGAATGGCGTGTCTATCTCACTATCTATTTAATATTGAATTGCTTGAGGTACAGTTTTTTTTAACATAGGTACAGTTTAGTACAGTTTAGGTACAGTTATTTAGTGCAAATTTTGTGACAATTCAGATTTCACTCACGCCATCCTGACACACACACAAAAGGAGATTAATCTATTATATAAAAATGAATCCCTAAATGTGTTGCTAAGCGCAAATCTCGAGAACGGCTGAACCGATTTCGCTAATTCTTTTTTTAGAATATTCCCTAAAGTAAGAGGATGGTTCTTACGGCGAGAAAATTTAAAAAAAAGGCGGTACGAAGTTTGCGGGGTCAGCTAGTATAAATATAAATAAATGATTGTAAACAAATTTTCAAGCGCCACACAGCTACTAAGAAAAAACGTTTAGACAGGATAAGAAGTAGACATAAATTATAATGACGATTGTACACATTTTCAGTACTTTTGGCCCATTAAATTCTCATGTCGGATGGGCCAAAACACTAAAGCAAAACATGTTACAGTTCTCATACCGGACCAATTTAATGTCAGGATGAAACGTGTTAGCACGTAGCTGTTACCAAACAAATTTATCTGTGCCCTCACTCAATTTGCTTACTCGTACTTCGATGGCGCCAACCTTTTATTATCCTCATAGAATAAATACACGCAGACGGTTTGTTTAAATTTAGTTACCTAAATATATGCAATGGGAATAATATGAACTTATCATGAGATTTTATGATTAGTCATTATAAACTATTGTAGTTAAAAAAGTCAGATAAGTTGAATATTTTAGCTGAAACCTCGATAAAGTTTTAATCATTATAGTATGGAAATTAGATAACTATATTTACAGTATTTTTGTTACAGAATCAAACTCGAGAATTTCGTGGAAAAAAAGATTACAATAGCAATTCAGTGTAAGTACCTATCACACAATGATTCATCTCCGAAGTAAAGAAACATAAAACGGAATTGCATGTCTGTGAGTCTGTAATCTATGTATTTACTGTAGCAATCCAAGATTGCGGGAGACGAGCCGGCGTCGGTCGGGCGGTCGATGCACGTCACAATAAAACCTTTAGAGACATTTTTGCCACTTTTCCCCGTCTCCCAGATCCGAAGATATTCTTCAGAAGCATAATAATTACGCAACTTGTGTTGAAATGTTAGCTTTTTATCTGTCTGTTTGCATTCCTTTCAGGTCACTAACATTTGAGCATTGAACTTAGAATGAATCTTCATGAATAAAGTTACAATGTTCATGAATAGTAACCGTATTAGTTGAACGTAAGTGTCTGAATAATACATGGGCACTTCAAAAATATATTTGAGTATTGATTGAACAACTAGAGAAATGAATTACGTCTGACCTACTTTTTATATATTTTATTATCTTGCTTGGTTATTTTGTGCTATTGACCTGTTCGACGCGTATTTGTCGTGTAATAGTTTTTAACTTTACTATTCATCGTAGTATTTTAGTTATAAGTTTAAACTATAGTTTGCGAAATGGCCATAACCGATATGGTTTCATATAATGTATGCTAGTTCATTATGTATTTCACTAAATTATCTAAGGTGAGAATCAATTTAAATATGGAGATTCTGAAACCCTAATCTACCATCCAGTAAATCAAATTTTACATAGCGTATATAATATTTGAAGGACGATCAACTGCAAAAGTAGAATAAGATATTTCAATATGATCATCTTGCGTGATTATTAGTAGGTATTTTCTTAAAATAAGAAATAAAACATGATTTTATAATGTCCTTGTGTAAATAATTGAAAATACTTATACATCAATTATTTATTGCAATAGAATACTGTATGATCTGAATTTGATATTTCAAGTTCAATAAAATAGATGCCTTTGACATTTTTTTAACTACTAGGGAATTTTTATTCATTAAAGAATATGTGAATGCCCAATACATGCTTAGTACATACTTATAAGAGTAATAAATAATATCAAAGATGGAGTGATGAGGAACTATCCCTGATGCATACCTGATGCATACCTGGTGTGTACCTGGGTATAGTAGGTATACAAAATAATGGAAATGGTATAACATTTCAATAGTCAGGATAATTAACTATAGAGTATCATTCTAAAGCAATATGGAATGAAAATTGAGCGATGATTATGGGAATATATTAAATTAGTAATTGCATTTAGTAATATCATACACGTAAAGTGAGAAGTCAATTTGACTACACTTTAGGTGTGTAACATTCAAGCTTTTCTATTCACTAATCTTAATCCTTTTTTCCATATAGGTTGAAGCCATAAAAAATGTAGGACTCAGGCCGTAAGTATGGAACTACTTTTATGATCAGAAAACCAGTTTTACTACTAATTGGTAATAGATGAGTCAATAAAATAGTAGGATTATATATATTACATAGCGACTATGGATACTCTACAGATATATTTTTGTATATTTATTTTCTACTATTGAATCACTGTCCTCACCATTTTCACCAACTGCGACTGTAGATTGTTTCAGGAATGTAACCTCAACAGGACATTGATACACCGTTGTTTTTGAAAAATAAAACACTGGTTTAATAAGAATAGTAAAGAAATGTGTGTCGTTTTGTGGTAATAAAATATAGAAAACAACCATATTTCGGGTGTACTATTTTGAAAATCAATTGACGTGGAAATTGAACGTAATTAATTGCATTAAATAATTTATAACATTGCTTCAAGCATTAATTGTGGGTTATAAGTGACGAACAAAATTAAAAAATGTGAGCCAATCCATTATTGAAAAAAGCCGTTTCTGCCACTCGTGTTTAAAAAGCTTTGTAGCAAATTCGTATATATTTTGACAAATATATTTATACCCAGTGGCGAAGGTTTATTTCACAGCCATTGCAGATGCACTTCGGCATTAGGTATATTCATACAATGTTTTTGTTGATAACCGCCCACTTAGAAAATGCATAAATTTATACTGGTCAATTTTAACAGAACCGGTAACACTGCAAAATTAAAAATAACACTATTTTTCAGTCTATTTTCTAATGTTACTATTCCTAAACTTCAACAACAATGTGTAACCGAACGACACGCATTTGATTTCAATGATTTTGACAGCCGGTGACAGAATTGTAACAACGGGAACAGTCTTGGTGGTAAAGTTTTTGAAACACTTTTAACACTGTCATTTTAAACAACTCTTTCCTTGGATGGAATGAGAGTCATCTCGAAAGGTTTTTATTACAGATTATATATCGAGCGGGGCGCGAACGCGATACTACCCCTCATACAGTGAGTTTCCAACTGAATCACCCCCGATTCGATGCCTCCGCCCAACATAGAGCGCTTGCTCACTGCGCACTCAAGTAATATTTAGACTTTTACACCGAGGTGTAAAGTCGACATTGGCTTGGCCTAGCGTTTGTGGTGAAGAAGATTCGTGCTTCGGTTCGTACAAGCGGCCAATACGCATGTCCACGACAGTGTATATAAATTTATATAGCAGACATAGTTTCCTTATACATTTGGATTTTCTCGAGTTCAAGGACTTAGTGTTATCTGTTTGAGTTTTTGGTCATCGAATCTCTATTATTGAGTTTCATTGGACATTGATATTTGTATTTAGAATTTCGAATTAGTTAAGTTTTCATATATAGGTATATGGGCTAGAATGTAGATTGCTTCTACTCGTTTGTGGAAGTTTGTGAAGATACGTAATATCGAGTATCTATCATGGAAGGATATTCTGGGCATAAGATATGATATTTTGTAATCATACATAGAATACATTAAATTTTGAATAGATTAAACAACAGAAGAAATGTTTTAGATAACGTGTCCATAAAATATATCATCCAAAGACAATTCTAAAATGTTACTGATAGAAAGAGCATGAATCACAATCATTTTAGTCAAATATACAATGGGTGGCCTTATCGCTAAGAGCGTTCTCTTCCAACTAACCTTTAGTACATACATTCTAGTTAAATAGTAGTGTAGTTTACATCAAATTAAAAAAATATATAAAATGTTTCAAAATACTACCACACCTTTTGTTCAATGTTTTCAGAGGTACCTATGAGATTTTCGAGGTCAACTTCGACAAAGCTACTTACATTTGATTGATAGTCATTCAGTCACACTCACACCTGCCTATACCAATTTAGAACCTTTTCTAACTCGTCAGAACATACTCCTTCAATCCATACATTATTTTGCCTTTATACCATTAGCTTTAAATTCGATCCCCGTTTGTTTCAAATATTCGTATGCAAGAATATGAGTATTTGAATTGGTCTGGTCGTGCCTCGGAGAACACGTTAAACCGTCGGTCTCGGTTGCCATACGAACATCTGTGGCAGTCGTTACGGGTAGCTGGAGCCCTAAAAAGTTCAAAAACTGGTCTAGCTGCAATGTTTCGAATCGCCCAAATTCCAATATCGCCATTATTTATTCCACAATGGAGGTCAAATGGCAGTCGCAGTTTTTTCAAGGAAAATATCGAAGTTCAGCCAAATCCGCAGTTAGACTGGTAAAGTGGACCCCAGATTCCGAGATGAAAGCTTCGGATGCGACTGGGATTAACGCTAGGATGATGAAGAAGAAGAAGAACATTGATATTAAAAGCTTTCACCGCCTTCATCAACTGCTCGATTTGATGATATTAATATGACTTAACGATAAGTAAATAATTCAAGGTTCCCGAAAACTGGATACTATTTGAATGATATAAAAATTATCATCATCTGCCTGCCCTTGTCTCAATCATTTGGGATCAACAAGAGGTAGACAACGTGCTTAGCTGCAACCTAAGTGGTATACAAACACGCATTCCCGTCAGATGTCATCTCCTCAGTTACTCCCTTCCTTACATTCATTCTATCCATCTAGCTTCAGATTATTATATTTATTAAAAATATATCATTTATCGCGGTGGTCACCCCGCGACCATGGTCGGGCTAAAATAAATAATAACAAATAAATCGCGATAGAATCCGTTAAAAAGTGTTATGTCAATGAGTGACATTCGCGTAAACTTCAGAAAATAACAATATAATCGTGTGCAATTCACATTCAAATCTAAAACAGGAAAAAAAGCAAAAAATAAATCTGACAAGGTTAATTTCTGGGATTTCACATTTGTAAATATCGCAATACAAGGCCACTACGTGATTCAGTGTATCAATATCAATCCACAGACCCCGAGTAAGCATTATTACTCGAACCTTTCATCATAATGAATATTTCGTGAACTATGTGAGAAAGTTACATAGTTCTTTGCCAATGTTGGTATTTGCTACATATATACGTAGTATACACATAGATAATAATATTATATGTTTATTTTGCCACAGTACTGAGAACTCGGAATCATTCTTCATTACTGTGTTAATTTGCTGTAGAATTTCCTCAATTCCTCAATATTATGCTTACATAACATCGTGTTTTACCAAAAGTTAGGTTAGGATTATTCATCTAAGCATTTAAAACTTTAGTCTCAAAGGCATTACGCCAGTCAACCTTGAGGTGATGCAGATAAGATAATATAGATGCAAGTAGGTTTGAAGGGTGATGCTATAATGATTTCAGGGTAAAATATTATAGTAGCCTATAGGCAATATAATAAGACAATATAATACTAAAAAACTGCCTATGAGTTTTTATAGAGTTCTTCTTTCTTCTTCCTCTTAGCGTTAATTCCCAGTCGCATCCGAAGCTTTTTTTCAGCTCGGAGTCTCTCTTTTTATAGAGTTAATACAATATAATTTTATGTATTGAGATTGTAAGGATTAATGCACATATTGATTTAGAAAGGTATCACATTCTGGATATTCTTTATATTATCTATAAAGTAATAAAAGTTCCATGTATTCAAAGTATTAGGCGTCTAAGATCATTAGTATTCACCTAATACTAAAGCGTTCTATATTCAGAATTCCAAATAGATTACTTCCCGCTATGATCCAATTTATTAGGTACATAAATAATATAACAAAATGTTATATTAACCTACGTTACAGAAAAATTAGGTTACCAGAGATTTCACGAAATCTCTATGAATACCGAGAAATGATAGTAAATCTCGAATATTGTACTCAATTACGTCTTCTTTCTAAACAAATCCAGTGATAATATTATGTAATCCTAGTCGGATGTATGCTTCAAGGACTGTTTTCTCATGTTTCTAGGTGAGGTTTGGTGAAACGAAAGTAAATATTGGTATTTTCTCATACTACATTGTTTAGATAAGTATTTAAAAAGGGGAAAATTGAAAATCTTCCTGACCATTACTATGCCAGAATATTTTCATATTATTCGTACAGTATTTTGGCACAATTTTATGAGACGGTCAGAATGTTTTTACGACAAAGCACAAATGAAGGCACGGCGGGTTCGCTCTTTGGCACTCTTTGGCAGTGCATATCTAGAAACATGTTGCCTCTCTGTACGTCTCTGTACAAACGGTTTGAGGCCACATGATATAGAGCTGGAAAACTGCCTGCGCAAGTGTTTCTCTATTCCTACAATCCCGGGCCTTTCAAGTGAAGCGTGAAAAAGCATCTATCTAGGCCGTTAAGTTAGGGATCTCCATTTTAAGATTTACCTTCATAGAGCATCAGAAATGGTGGTCCGTATCTTCTGGGCTGCTCCTCAGTTTTGTACAATTAAGCGGGGTGCAGTCAATAATGGCCATCATATATCACACGCTCTGTATTATTCTAACCCGGATTGGATTACTGAAATTTATTTTTTGCAAGTTTATGTTCCACGTAGATTTGTGCTATAAGATGAGCAGTTTTACGACAGGATTCTTAGCTGTCTCTTATGGGGCCCTTGGGTAGAATAGGGTTGGTTAATATTATAACACTGCACGGCCACCACACGAATCTGTTACCAAAGTATTATCAAAGTTTTTACTAGAATTAGCTAGCAGATTTCTGAACAAACACAGACAGTGAGTTTGTTTTAAAAAATACGAGATATAAAGATAAGGTAAGTCTGATTTAAAAGAAAGTTAGAGTTTTAATTACTTCAAATTTCATTCAATAAGGTAATTTTGGTATAGCAAGTATTTTTAGGTTCACAGATACCTACATTAATTTTAACAAAAACCTAAAATGATAAACCTAATAAACTTATTTCAATAAACAACTTCTACAAAAAATTACTTGCATCCAATTATAAAACATTTATTCGAATATCATAATACTGTTCAAGCTATCGGGATACTTACCATGTAGGTATCAAATAATAGGTTATTCAACATGGTAAATATCCCGATAGCTCTAATAGTAATGTGAGTGACCATGATAGTTTAAATAACCATCATAAATATTTTACATACATTAAATTCAAAAACAAAGTTTCTGTACTTCTAAATACTTCTAGTTTCTGTGCTTATAAATACTTCAAAGACTATATTGTTGTTTACGTTGAAAATTAACATAGCACATAGTTAAATGAACGAGTGAATTTTAAACTCAAATTGACACTAAATATCGGGCTGCGATAAGCGTGAAAAATAATATCATAAGAAGATTTTCATACGACCCGCGATCGGGAAAATAAATTATTGGAAATCGCAGGTACAAGGTCTCATTCTATTTTCAATCTGTTTCGCTATATCAGCAATTAATATTGCAGTAGCTCAGGAGCCATGAAACCAATTTTCGTTATTCTCTTCACTTCCAACATTATCCATCAATATCAATTTGACGTTTTCATTTAATATTTTTTTTGTAAATATTTTGTTATTCCCTTAGATGTTAAATGAGGAGTATGAATATTTAAATTCAACTTTATGTTTCTGAAATCACAGTACTTATTTCTTAAACTCACATTTTGAAGATTTACGTACACGTTTTAAAATAATTACGTCTTGGCTGACTGTGTAATAGACAAACGAAGACGGTACGCTACTCTATAAAGGGCTTACGAGTGTATGTTAATGAATATCGTGTGTGTAATTGTATGTCAGTCACATCTTTACATTTCAGGAGGCAGAAAGATCTTAACTAATTTATGAAGCCACTTGAATTTAGAAATGCTCACATTAAAATAACATTCAAATGGAGGCAATAAATATGCTCACTGAAGATATAATCTCAGGGATAAAGTCGTTATTTTTATATTGTTCATAAATCATTGAACAGCCCACCAATTCAATAGCTGAACATAGAGCCTCTCTTTTTTAAACCCATTAGATTGGAAAACGTTTCGTGGTCTGCATAGTAACATAGAGAAATATTTTCTCAGTTTAGCTATAATAGTCACTATCTGCGCAGGGTAGGGATTACATTATATTGATGTATGCTGCTAAAAATAAAGTTTTGTCATGTCTTTCTATTATTTTTTTAAGCTATTGCATAGCTTCTATCGCGGGCCTTGAGCGTGGAGACCGAATCCAGAAATTCCGTAACGAAAAAAACCTAACACCCCGAAGCTCGCACGAATCGAGCCGAGCTGCTCCGAAGTAGCTCCGCTTAACGTAAGTAATTATAATTGCATAAGTTGATAAAAAATGCTATGCAATAGCTTTACCGCGGCAGTCCCCGAGTGCCACACGTCTTTTTTTTTTTTGTAATAATATGACTCGCTTGCCTGGTACCGGACAGTGCAAATTAATAACAGCTTTTTACTTAAATGGTTCTGGTATTTATTTTTGTACAAAATTGTACAATCATTTTATACAAAGTATCGATAGGCATTAAACCATCATAACCACAAAGTATGTTACTTAATTATTATTATTATGTAATTACGACAAATCAAATTTCTGCGATCAGCGGCACTAAGAATAATTTAGTTACTGAAATAGTGACTCAGTATGACCCTCTTTGTTATATAAATTCTGACAAGAATGGATATTCCTCATTCGCATACTGACACGGGAAAACCGCAACGGGTATGTGGGAACTCTAGCCTATTGTTGGGTACAGTGACAATGGTCTTGTGTTGCAGTATCATTTTATAGGATGCCACATCCTCAATATAATCAACTAAAATACAAAAGCTACGACAAGTTCTTGCATTTCAGTCATTAATTTACATTAGGTCTGTTTCCAATTAGACACAGATACTGCAGGTATAATTTAGGATGTTTACATCATGAACTTGTATGTCAAAAGAGTTTAAGTTCAAGATTCCAGATTGGCAGAAACACAGCGGGCAAGTATTCCACTAACCTACTAATATTTATACTACTGTACGTTTGTGAAAATGTTTGGATATTTCTTGATACAGCACGCTCTAACGCCTGAACTGATGTGGCTGTAATTTGGTGCAGCAATAGATTATAGACTGGAATAACACATAGATTTTAAATCTCGGGAAGAAGTCTGGGGGCCGTTTTTGAACTGAATAGAGTATTTAGATATCTAGGTGGCCTACAATGATTACAATGCTTCAAAGGGGACCGGACGTGTGACTTGTAAACAAGCAACTTTTACAAAATCGTAAACCTCGTAAACTTTTTTGTGGCATGTCGACCTTATCTTCCAAATGATTACTGTTCTGGACGTTGCGTGATAGCTATTTTGCTAGAAAGACCGTCGGTAACCTAGAATAAAGAATTCACTCATTATAAATATTTTGTGAACCTTACTCTACGTACCGGGTAAAACAGGGTGAATAGGGATCAAGGTGAATAGAGATAAAATGGTTATTATTTTTTTACATTGCATTTTTTACAAAATTTCAAGAATCTGATCAGATGTTTGATAATTCTGTTCGTTATTAAATTTATTTATTCCGTAGTTTCATTTAACAGAACTTACTGCAAAACGCATTTAACCATTTTTAAGTTTTTTACTATTCGCCTTTTGATCCTTATTCACCCCGTTTTACGGTACCTAGTCCAATTTGTAAGTAACTAACTATTTAATTTCTATTCACCTTTTTTCACTTCTATTCACCCGATATTTTTTGCAGTTCCTGATAAAATTAATCTATCGGTACCAAATAAATCCGGAGGATTTAATTGCACGCCATGTTCGAACCAAACTATCAAATAACTGGAAATTGGGCTCACGAACTCTGACTTCTGTAACTTTCTGCATTTGGCTGCATACACCGTAGTGTTCAAAGTAGCTCATCTAACCATAACTGGCTAACGTAATATACACAAAGGTTTGCATCGCAGAACCGCTGAAGCCATCTCATTACTCTATAGCTGATTGCGACACATCGTTCGTTCACCAAGCTTTTGTTGTCAACCTGAGTGCATTTTTACTTTTATGACAGGCTCGTATTACAAACTCTTCAACTAACGGAGATAATAAACGTTGTTTATTTATTATGTCACTAAATTTTATTACAACCATTCTACGCTGCCATTTTATTTGAAAACCGATCGAGTCTGTGTTGCGAATGTCGACAAATGTGATCAATGTCATCAATATTTATTTGGATGCAGTTTTCACAAACAAGTGGACCCGCAAAAAACATAACTTATTCAAGATTTATATTACAAAGCGCACAAAATAAAAAATGCATTTAATATTATTGCCACTTCTTTCATATATTTTTGGCACAAAACAAGTTCAAATGTATCAAATATCTTTTACTTTATGAAATATAGTTGGCATAATTATTTTTGAAAATAAATAAAAACATATTAAGCTATTGCATAGCTTCTATCGCGGGCCTTGAGCGTGGAGACCAAATCCAGAAATTCCGTAACGAAAAAAACCTAACACCCCCCACTCCGAGCTCGCACGAATCGAGCCAATTCGTCTCGATTCGTGCGAGCTCGGAGTGGGGGGTGTTAGGTTTTTTAACGTAAGTAATTATTATTGCATAAATTGATAAAAAATGCTATGCAATAGCTTTACCGCGGCAGTCCCCGAGTGCCACACGTCTTTTTTTTTTCAATCCTAAACAAGTAAAATACGAAATACAAAACCCAACAACAGAAACAACGTCGTTTTTCCCATTAATATATTTTAAAAGCACCAAGCCTCAGTTTAAATTCTTCTAATGCATTGCCACATAAAACGGAAAAGGTCGTTTATCTCTCAAAGTGTATTTGCATACTGGGAAAAAATTTGAAACACGAATTTTGTCAGATAGCATTGTGGTATGCCAACTGGCTTTGCCGCAAAAAACTCGACCAAAGCCAGTTGTATCCCAATTTTGGACACAGTTTGGCTTGTGGTGGTGCTACAATCCGTGCCAGGATTTCAATTTAAAAAAGTTATTTCTATTTGCCTCCCTTGTTTCGTAACTGTATAAAATATTTAGGTACTGTACGTGGCTTTTTAATATTCTAAACACATTGCAAATTACGTTTAAACAGTTTAATTTTAAAGGAACTTCTTTTGATATTAAGTGGTGAATTTTATTATTTCATGTTTATGTATGCATAGTACAAATGATAACTTTTACGATTCCACCCTATCACTTTTTCACAGTTTCCCCTTTCCTCTGCAAGTGTTTCGGAGCGACACTTCTAGTATGGAAACCACTTATCCTAATAATATTAAACATGTGAAAGTTTGTAAGTATGGATAGATGTAAGTATGAGAGGATGTTTGTCACTTTTTGTACGATTTTAGGGAAAATTTACAATAATATAGCTTATAATAACAATAACTTCAGAATAACAAATCCATATCCATACTAATATTATAAATGCGAAAGTAACTCTGTCTGTCTGTCTGTCTGTCTGTCTGTCTGTTACGCTTTCACGTCTTAACCACTGAACCGATTTTGATGAAATTTGGTATAGGGGTAGATTAGACCTTGAGAAAGGACATAGGCTATGTTTGGTCGCGATAACCGACATCCACGCGGGCGGAGCCGCGGGTGAAAGCTAGTAGGCTATATATCAGCAATGAATGGGATCAGAATTCCACGCTCGATCAGCTAGTTGTATCTAATTTCATAATACAATTGATATTTATTTTACGAATCGCATTTTTCAATAGCATCTATTGGTATAAATATATATTTTCATATTGGTTTCAATAATATTGGAGTTAAAAATGTGAAAGCGATTATTAAAAAACCTAATCGTAAAACCTAATTGTTGATCTGTTAATTATGTTGTTACTTAATTTCATAATATACATAACTTCATAAAAGAGCTTTAATAAAAATATTTGTTGAATGAAAAACCAGAAGTAGTATCAATAGTAAACACACAATAGCGATATAGTTTTATTACTGTGAAACCTTTCATTCGTTTTGTGTGATTGACAAGCGACGTAACGTCAATAAAAACCCTTTTGAGCGAATTACCTAAATTGCACGATGCCTATGAAGCAAATTGCCTAAAGTCAATGTCTAAAACGCAGGATGCCTATAAAGTTCAATGTCTATAAGGTTTTAATGCCTACGAAGCAAAATGCCTATGTTGTTTAATGTCTACAAAGTATAATGCCGGTGCTAGTCAATTGCCTACAAAGCATGAGTCCAATTTTATTACATCAAGAAATCTTTTTGCTAAAATATGACACATATTCCGACTCTTTAGTCTTAATGTCATAATAGTCACACAATTCACGCTTACATCCCCGGAGGGTTAGGCAGAGGTGAATTAACACCCACATTTTACCAATCAATGTATTAGGTCCCACGTAATAGGGGGTGAGCCTATTGCCGTATTCCATTTCAGACCCACGGTACCCCTGGCCATACCCATAAAAACATGACTTTAACTATAGATAGGTATGGATGGGTTGCGAGGAGCGAAGGAGAATCGCAAACCGCGCGGCCCGCGACGAGCGGCGGCAACTCGGGCGTCGGAGGTCGCAGAATGACCTCCGTCCCCCATGAGCGCGGGCCTGGGGGTGACGGGTGGGGTCGCCTGTCACCCTAGCAGAAGCAGGCCACGGCGGTGGCACGCATTGCGTGCCCCCCCATACCCGGGGGCGAGTTGGGGACTCCGTGGTCCCCACACCGGAAGAGGGCCAGATCGAGAGATATGGCCCTGGGTCGGCCGGGGTGCGAGGGATATGGCTATGACAATCTCACCTCCGGCAACTGACGGCCCACAGAAGGCGTGCGTTTTAGTCGGTTCGAGTCCGACATAACCTCCTCCTCCAACCCCGGCGGGGGAGGTATCCGTGGGGATTTTTCGCACGATAAAAAAATAAAAAAATAAAAAAGGTATGGATGGGTTCAATTCCCGCGCAGTGTAAATACTTGTATGCATGAATATCTATATTTGCCCAATGCAAATATAGATATTCATGCATACAAGTATTTGCTGGGTGTTCCTATATATTATATGACATGTATGCATTTACAAAAAAAAGTTTCTAAGTATGTTTATCCACATTCTAAATACCATAACACAAGCTAGTTAAGCTATGCTTACATTGGGTCTAGATAGCGCTGTGTAAAATGTAGTGGAATATTTATATTTAAGGAATATTTATAGGTAGGTATCAACTACTATATTTTTTATTATTCTAAAATTATAAAAATACATTTTGTATAACAAATAAAAGCACACCTTGGGACCTACGGTACTACCAGGGGTATGGCCAGGGGTACCGTGGGTCTGAAGTGGCCATTTTCCGGGCACTATTGTTGACTCGAGTCAAGTATCTAAAGCTGAGTCAGGGCTGTATATTTAACTGCCTGATGTTAAACAGCCCTGTCCCTTAGTCGCCTTGTACGATACCGCATGAGAGGAGATGGGGTGGCCCAAATTCTACACTGCCGGGAACCACGCGACGATATTGTACTATAGAAATTAATAATGATCCGAGACCTACCTACATAAGAAGTGTTGTCATAAGTGGTAAATCAATCTGGCCGACCGTACCTGAATGCCCCGTACCTTGTATTGTGCTGGCAATCTTCATTAAGACATTTCCATTCTTATGCATTAAACATTGTTGTCAAAGTACATTGTAGACATTTCCATTCTTAGGCATTAAACATTGTTGTCAAAGTACATTGTAGGCAAATTAAGTTTTTAGGCATCGTGCAATTTAGGTACTGCGAGTTTCAGGTATTTCGCGTTTTAGGCAATTTGCTGCATAGGCATCGTGAAATTTAGGTACTTCGCTCAAAAGGGAATAAAAATCCAATAGGCACGTGTTTACACAAGTACACAGGAATAGGAGAGTATTCGTTACTGTTTGTATTTTTGTTCAAATGTATTTTTGGATTATACCTACAGACTTTTGGATTTTTTTTAAGAATATTTGAAACAGAAATTACAAATATTCCCTCTGTACTAACCATGATAATAAAAGTTATTACTGATTTATACTTTGTTTATTTAAACGCCATATACAAATACCTAATGATCATAAATCTGATTCAGCATAAGCTTGATTCAGTTTTCGAATGTACAAAACATTTAGCAAAATAGAAGTGGGTATCCATAAATAACAGCATCGAAATAGAAGCAGTCCGCCGATAGAAAATGGAGTGATCTGATATTCTAGCAAGGCCTTCACTTTGAAATATTTATAGATTTTAGCAGCGTGAACCAGACTATATCCGGTATAACGAAAGAATAAAACAATCGAATATAACTAAGTATATTTATTATTGAATTAATATTGAACGATCTATGGCATAGCGTGTTTGAAGTCAGAGGTCGAGGGTTCTATTCCATCACAGAACAGAATAGAATGATGAATGTATGGAGGTTTGACGTATATGACAGTCGTCAACGTATGTCATAAACGTCAGAATACGTTGGTACTATCACCGGTCAACGAATTGCCACTTGTCTAGGGGGGTTGATGTTCCTAATTGGTTTGTATTTGCAAAAAAAATATCTATGTATATCCGTAATCTGGCACCATAGCACAAGTTAGTTAAGCTATGCTTACTTTATGGAATGCTTGTTTTGTGTCTAGATAACGCTGTGTAGAATCTCATTTATATAAAATTCTAATATACATAATCTAAGTAATGAAGACTGCTTCACAGATACAACCGTTACCAGCCAATAAAGTCATAAATTACTGTAAACGAATTATGAAACGGCCATAAAATAAACGAGCCGGAAAAAATTGCAAACATAATTCCTTAAGGTAGCACCACAAAATTTCAGAGCACGCATAGCTATCGACGTCCAGACACAGGAAAGCATTCATTTTATTACACAAAAGCCCCACCCAAGTGAAACATTCGTAACCGGCCTGTATAATACAAATATTATCACTCACTTTATCTACAACGAAATTAGTGCCATAAAACCCGAAGACTAAAGTCCTTTTTTCATTGCTGTATCGAGTTACGTAGGTTCTATCGTAATGTTCAAGTGTCGTTCAGCAACAAAATGTAAATAAAACGGTATGCATTAATTGTTAGGTTTTCACAGTTCGTTTATTGGTACGAATTTTAATTCCTTTTGTAATTTAATTAAACTATATCGAAACGAATTCTGAATTTGAAAAATATCTATTTAATTATAATATCGTATTTTCTTTTCGCGTTTTTCATACCACTTAGGTCGCGGATAAGAACACCGCCCCCTAATGGAAAGTGGTTACCGTGACCTATGGACGAGTGCAACACCAAGAGAGAGAGAGAGAGTCACATTCGTGCTGCCGACCCTGTGAGAACAGAAAGCCTATAACTAGTTAACTTTGTTACTTAGGTGTATTTTTGTCTAAAGAAAATAATATGAATATGGATATTCATATCTGCATTGACTGTACTGGTAAATCTCCTAATAAAACCAAGTTATGTCGTATCTCACCTCCGTCTATAATGTTTAGAAAGTAATAGAGATGAGATAGTGTTTCTAACTCTAAATATAAAATATTCGTATTTGTAGGTAGGCACATACAGTATTTCATTCTGACGGTATGTTCAAAGGGGATAATAATCTCAGACAGGATTTAAAAGCTGACTGTCTACATTTATTTGCTTTTGATTTTGCATTTCAACAGATTATAATTATTATATTGTACGGGTTTAGTGCAGTATTTAAAAGCTTATATTTAAAAAAATTCTTAATAGTTATTTGTAAATTATGCCATACGTAATGTAACGTAATATTATAATAATATCAAAACATTACAATACATGTTTGAAAATAATTATAATAATATGTGTGGTATACACATACCTAATAGGACAGTTATTATACCACACACAAATGGTTTTCATTCAATTTTATTGTTTAATTGTATTAATTATATGAACAACAGCTTTCAAACCCATTGTGAAATTTATTAGTATGACCAAAATTTGCTGATACACAAAATCATGAATTCATAAATAGGTAGGAAGCCTATGAAATCAACCGATGATGTACAAATTGGTATAATCAAACCTTACAGACTAATGTTGTATAGATTATTATTACTGAAAGAGTTTGTGGGCATTAAATTCATTCCATTGAATGCGATAGTGTCATTGATTGCTATAAGTCGAAGTCAGCCCAAGTTACATAACTTGACAGAAGTATTTACAGATTTAATAATTAGAACTATGCTCGGTTTGTTAACGTGCATCAGCTAGTTCTGTTAAGAATTAATCATTTTATATGTTCTAAATTGCAGGTTTCATTTTTCTAATAAGTTAATCTATATATAGAGGCAAATTACCGCTCGCCACCTATTACATTGGGACCTAAACATAAACGGCGAAATGTGGGTGCTAGCACCTCTGCCTACCCCTTCGGGGATACAGGCGTGAGTTTATGTTATGTTATATGTATTACCACTCACTGATTAATCTCAAAATCTCAGAAACTGTAACACATACAAACTTGAAATGTCGAAAAAAAAGGTGGGACGGGATCAGAATTCCACGTGGAGCCGCCAGCAACTGCTGTTGCTTGTAAAAGAAATAGTTTTAAAAATATTGCCAAAAAGAGATTGATCCAGTCATCCAATATGCGATTCAAGTGGTCTCACTATTCTAATTTAAATAAATAAATGCGGACACTGAAGGTGTATCGGCATTATATTAATCAAGCTAACGAACATGCCGCGCCGGTAAGAAACAACAATTCTATGAACAGTTACTCCCGGTGGGGTGTACCGTTGCACTTTCTGCTTATCTAAAAAAAAACCGGTGTATTCGGTTAGGTTAGACTAGACTTTAAGACAATCTTAGATTATAAAAAAGAAACATAATAGAATAGGTTATTGACCTCAACGGTATCACCCAGGCGATTTATAAGTCCGTCCCTGAAGAAAACTAATGTGGATATATTATCCCATAATTTAAGAAACAGCGGGAAGAAATTGCTATGTTACCACGAAGTTTGTTCATTTTGGTTTAATTGGTTTTCATTTGTGATTTTTTGCATTGGTTATAAGCATTTCCGACAGCTAAAAAGTATATTTTCAAAAGGAACCCTACGATAATAAACAGCGGTGTTTCTGGGAATTCTTTTTCTAGATTACATTCTTGGATTCCCGGCTATAAATTCCCGTGACGGAACATCGTGTAGTCGGTTCAATGCCGCCATAACTATCTCTCTAGATAGCCTTAGGGAGCTGGGGCTCGTGGGGATTTACACATGTACAAAAGAAAGATTTTATACAGTGATATCGATTTTTATTGTTAAATTTGAGCTATTTAAGTTATTTTATATAAATTCAGTCCTTCAAGGCAGCCTGTTTATAGTAATTCAAGATTTTGTTAGTATACAATCCTTTGACGACTACTTTTACTCATGTTATTGTTTTTCATTAAAATGTAGGTATAAACTAAACATATACTTGTACTGTACCTAAATAAGCAGATTTTATTGATCTTGTGAGAAATTAAATATTTCTAAAGTCAGCATGGATTTGTGGCAACATTGTCAACGTTTATATAGAATAGTCGAGTTAGGCCCATAAAAGAGAGCAAATTTTTCAAAATACAATAAGAAACTAAAAAATAAAAAAAGGCAGCAGGAGGATGATATTTCATTTCATTTCCTTATACATGTATCAACACATGAATTTGTGTATGTATAAGGATATGAATGATCTGGTTAACTTTTTAGTTTGTGCAAGAATATAATCTAACTACCAAAATCCCTAAAAACTACCAACTGATTTTTTTTATGTATTAGCAATAAGATTTAAAAAAAAGTTATTCGATAGGTATAACAGAGAGAAAATGAATAGTCACATTTTGGCTTCCAAACGAAGAAATGTGCTTACGTCTGCCAAAAATATACATTATGTTGTGTAAAAAGCAGTTTGGGTGGAAATAAATCTTCGGATAATATAACATGTAGTACCTACCCACTGTGTTGTAGAATAAATATGAAAATGCGAGATCGATTTAACAGTCATTAGTTTTACCTATATGGTATGTAAGGCATTTTATTTTTCAATTAAAAATTTTACCGCGTTTAATAAAAAACATTACCCTCCTTCCTTCGGAAGTCGGATAAAAAGTACAAAGTTTTTTTTTATTATTTATATTTCGGCAACCAAGCATATTTTGTTCGATTCAAAGTCACGATTTCTGTCAGTGTACATGCACCGATAATCACGCGGACGACGCAGAAGAGGATGGTATGGTATGGAGGGCGCGACTCCAGTTGCCATTCACACAGTGTGACTACGGATATATGAAAATCATCTATAGTCACACTAGTGTGACTACGGATAAATAAAAATTATCCATAGTCACACTAGTGTAACTATGGATAAATAAAAATGATCCTTAGTCACACAGTGTGACTACGGATAAATAAATTTAACCTAAGTCACACCAGTGTGGCAATTTGGCGTGACTACGGATCGGTTGCCTCATTCACTGTTGCTATCTCGGTATCTTGGATAGCGACACCACTCGCAACGTTCGCTTAGAATCCTAACTATACAATATATTAACTATTAGCTTTTTAGTTCGCAGTTTTTTAATAAATTTAATGAAACTCTTATATGTGTTTTAATTATTTTACTTGAAAGTTTTCTTAATGGAATTCATTGCACAAAATATGAAAGAAATAAAGTACGAAAAACTGTACAAATACTGAAGTCATAATCTATATTATTTTAAAATTTTAATTAATTGTGAAATGTAACGTACTGAAAATAAAAAAAATGGATTATGTTAAATTAAATATTCTGAAGATATTTTCTTTATAACATAACTCTAATATTTATAAGCAACATTATTACTAACACTATGGATAACTATCAGAAATAAATGATTTAATAATAATAATAAATAAAAAAACACAAGGATTTTTTCTGTTTGTCTGTCTATTCACGATGTACGCAAAATGTATTGAGCAGATTTGGATACGGTTTTTTTTTACCACGTCTGCAGTAGTAATGCGAAAAACTCTATTATGCCCGAGATTACTAAAAAGTGCATTAGAAATAGACTTTACGAAACTAGATTATTTACTATCCATTATTTAAATCACACGGTAAAGCGGTACGAAGCAACCGCTTCGTAAGATTCACATTTAGAGCCGAGATAATGCTGACGCCGTATGCAGTCACTGCGTTAACGTGCTTCAGTTAACATCTGACTAAGATGCGAATGGATCTTCTGCACGATTTAGTTTGATAGTAGTTTGTTATGATAGTAAGTAGAAAACGTTTGAGAATATCTTGAAAATATCTAACACAAAGCGTTGTGTTCCTATGAGATGGTAAGCATGATACGAATTTTACCTCGTGATCTTTCACCGTTTGCCACAACCTATCTCGAATATTTTCATAAAAGCCATAGCACTAATTTTGCGATATAGATATTACAGAACATAATAATAATATAAACTATGATTATATGATATATAGCTATGATTTTCGATCCCACGATTACACGAATATGAAGTGAGCCTATTGCCGTCAAGCAGGCTCTTTGGCTGTATGTTTTTTGCTGGATGGAAAACAGCCCTATCGTAAAGTCATATACGCAAAGAGATGAGATAGCTCTATTCCACTCCATTGGGATCCAAGATTCTCTACCTATCTACCTACAGTAACTTAAAGCTAATCTTGACTTGTTTTAGCCGTTCACAACAGCTAGGAACAAGAAACTTAAGCGTGCTATGCAGAATTATGGATTGTAGATGGTAAACTTTCAGTAGATAACGGACTATAGTTGTAGAATCGATTAGTCAGCCACAAACTGCTGGCGCTCAAATAACTCACACTACTGCATTATAAATCATTGCGGGGCCGAAATCGGCCGTGACTACTGTGAGATATGGTTCAATATCTTTCTTAGATTCACCATAGGAAATTTCGTTCTTAAATTGGCCATTAATTTTTTATTGTTTTTTCTCTAGCTTGCCTTAACCTATTGAAGAAAGAAGAGAGACAAAAGAGGAGAAGCATTAAAGAGATACCTTATTTGATATTATTAGCATCCAGAGATAAGACATTCTGCTTCTTTCATACACTCTGTTACTTCGGCGAACCAAAAATCGTCGATTTGTCTTAGGTATATGAAGTGTGTTAGATATATTTTCACCGTCAGATTTTTTAATTTTTTAACTTATTATTTTATATCAATTTCTCCTTCCTTCCTCATCTCTACTCACTTTTTATCTATGAAGCCTCTCACTTTCAATGAAGTAAAAAAAACGAGTATCTTCTTCCCTTAAAAAAGGTTTCCTCCGTAACATCAGGTGTGCATTGTTCCTATCTCTGAATATAAATTTGTGCCCCTAATAAGTGGAGCTACCTGGAAAGGATTATACTGATACATTCTGATAGAGTACTCTATCTATCTACGTTATTAAATCAACTTTATGATTACTAAGATCATGTCAACGTTTATTAATCATTTTGTACTATGTCTACAGGAAGTTATGCGAAGTTCCTTTTATTACAATTTTACACGGCACTTTAAGGTCATTTATTATTATTACTATATTATTATGAAGGTTTTCATTAACTGAGCTAGTATGATTCTGAGTAACTAAACGTGTCACTCGTTCTCAAAAAATATCATTAATGTTCATAGTAGTTAAGTTTTCTTACTACGTCAGTTTAAGTCCCATCGTATTTTTTAATTTCTTGGCCTGAAAACATCTATGAAAATCTATTATTGTAACCTCAATTTCAAAAAGGCTATCATAGTCTTTCTACACTATCGGGAATCGATGCCACTGACGTGCTAAAGTCTCTACGATAGGCTGTAGCTTTGATAGGAAACTAATAATTAATTGCTCAACCGACTTCTCGCGTTCCATTTTTCTTTAAATTGGGCCATGTCTTTTTTGTTCTATTTGTATTGGCCCAAATATGAATTATAAGTAAGAAGCAAACATGAACATTAGTTTTCGAGGTAAAGGCATTGAATAATTTAACGTTTAGCCAGTTTGAAGCAAATGTGGAAGCTTATTGACGAAATAATATTCACAAATAGAGTGATACTTAGTAACACATTAATATTCAGCAATGTATCGCGTAACTACTAAATGTTTTGGCTGAAGCTAAATATTCCATCACTGTTAGCACTGTTAGTTATTTGTAAATTAAAGGCTTACAATATAAATAAATTTCAATCCATTGGCTTACAACTCAACTCAGACAAATGTGAAATATTTATTAGTGACACTACAGACAGACCCTCGACTGTACAAAAATTTAACCATTTAGCTCCCAATATCAAAATTCTGGAAAAAGCTTCTCTGCGCCTCCTGGGGTCCCCAGTTCTGGAAGATGGATTTCATTCATTTATTGAGGAAAAAATTCAAAATTTTGAAAATATTGCAGATCGTTTACAAAAAATAAGTGTTCATTCAGCCTTTACTATACTTCGGTTTTGCCTTTTTGTCCCTAAATTTACTCATGCACTTCGTTCATCCCAATTTTGGCAACATTTGACACTTTTGGCAAAAATTGACAACATTCTTCAAAACACTCTCAGCGAAATTCTAAATGTGGCCTTGAACGACCGAGCCTGGCTCCAAGCGTCCTTACCAGTTCGCTTGGGTGGGCTCGGCGTTCGCAAAATTACTGATGTTAGCCTTCCAGCATTTTTGTCATCGGTCCACGGCACTGAGGAGTTAACCAGGAAAATTCTTATAAATACACGGGTTAACTCTGAGGTGTCGTGTAAGTCCGATGCCATTAATGCTTGAAGGGTTGCTTGTCCCAACACTGAATTGCCTGGCAACCTTTTCTCCCAGAGACAATGGGATGCGCCGCTATGCAAGCTGGTACAGTTTGATACGCTCGTCTTCCCATGTTTCAGAGCGTGCGCGCCTGTTGGCTGTGGGGGAATGGGAGTCAGGTCTCTGGATTCAGGCACTTCCATCGCCCAACATAGGTACTATGTTGGACGATACTACTTTCCGCCTTGCCACTTGCCTTCGCCTGGGAGCGCCGTGTGTTTCTCCCCATCGTTGCCACTGCGGTGAAGCTGTCGACAGCCTTGGGCACCACGGCCTTTCATGCAGCAGAAGCGCTGGGCGTATATCACGACACGCCTGCATCAACGACATTATCCGCCGTGCTCTTGCCACTGCTGGCGTGCCAGCCATTCGTGAACCTAATGGGCTGGCGCGTGAGGATGGCAAGAGACCGGATGGTATGTCGTTGCTGCCTTGGAAGATGGGTAGGCCTTTGGTGTGGGATGCAACATGCGTCGACACCCTTGCGCCTTCACATCTTTCAGGCACAGCAGGCTGTGCCGGCGCTGCTGCTGCATCTGCGGAAAACCTCAAACGGCGCAAATACTGTAATTTAACAGGTGATTATATTTTTGAGCCGTTTGGGGTTGAAACGTTGGGGACATGGAGCCCAAGTGCCCGCTTTGTATACAAAGATTTAACAAAGCGGCTGATCGACGCTACGCGTGACCAGAAGGCTGGTTATTATCTTGCACAGAGAATAAGCATTGCCATTCAACGTGGCAATGCTGCCAGCCTTCTGGGAACGTTACCGGTCGGTGACGATGTGGAGGAATTTCACGACGCATTATGCATGTAAATATTTTATGTAAGTATTTAATTTAGTTTATTTTATTAATTATAGTGTGTAGTGTTGATTTAATTTAGTATTATTTTGAACTTGTAATTATTTAAAATTATAAAAATAAAACTAAAAACTATAAGAACAAATTAAAAACTTAGAACATTAACCCAGATATTACTGAAACTATTTTTTGTTTCGGATTGCAATAATTTTTGAATATGTTGTACTATAATAATATAGTATTATTAGAAAAATGCTTAAAAAAATTTTCGTGGCCTGGAAAAGCCGGAAAACGAGTGGCGTTATAACGCCCGGTAGTAAGATCGGCTACCAAGCCAAAGTTATGATTGCAGACATTTTGGAATGAAATGAAACACCGAATGCTTGTTGAATGAAACGCTTATAATGAAACTTTATTCATTTAAAAAGTAAACATTGATATGATAGGAAACAAGACATATTTTTGGCAAACAAACCATAAAATATACCCTAAACTTTGCACCGACCCAAAGTTTATACCAATTTCTGATGGAGCTTTTAGCTGGGAACATGAAAATTACCTAATAAGGACATTTTTTATACTACTTAGGTCGCAGACGAGCACACAACCCACCTAATGGAAAGTGGTTACCATAGCCTATGGACGACTACAACACCAGGGGAGTCACACTCCTGCAGCCGACCCGATAATGACAGAGAGATTCTGTGCCGTCAGCGCAGAAGATAAGTAGGACAAGCCTTTGGTCTTCTCACAGTGCAAAACCCCTCCAGTGAGCTCTGGCTACCCTACTTACCGCCGGGAACACAACACGAGGTTATTTAGCCGCGGTACTCTGTAGGGCGGAGGTACTGCCCCAGTCGGACCGCTCGATTGGGACTGAAATACCGTCGTTTCCTACCTCATATTGACATTGCAATATATTGTAGTCATTTCAGTGACTGAAATGAAATACGTAATATGCTCAAAAGCAATAATCCAACCTGGAAGATTATATTACAAGTTCTTCATCGCCGGAATCTTCGTTTGTTACTTCGGTATTTGAATTTTCCAGTGGAAAAATGGTAATCTCACTGGGCAGGTCGTCATCCGAATCAACATTTTGCAATTCGTCAACTATTTCGTTGAGATTACAAGGCCTTGTCATCGTGATCTAAAATTTAATAGTAGTAGTAAACAGACGTACATTTTACTACCGGGCGTTATAACGCCATCAGTTTTTACAAACGATAATTTTCATGAAAAACTGTGAAATTCGAACTTATTTTATCTCAAATTTATATTGTAATAACAACACTTTATGATAATCTACGTTATAGTATTTATTACATAATTTATGTACCTTAAAACTTACTTTTTTGAAACCAAGTCGCAAAGCAAATTAGCTTTCAATTTAAAACATGTCAGAACTTCTAAATAATACACGCACTGTGACAAATAGTACTAATACACTATAGAAGGACTGTTTCTGATTACGGTAATGTAAGACGATCTTTGGTAAAACAAAAATAAATATATAAATTAGGCGGTTACATCTAACACTCGATTAGTGGCGTTATAAAGGACGGTAGTAACAAGTGGGTTAAAAAAAAAAAAAAAAAGGCTTACAAAAGATGTTTTACCCACAAAAAATGAACTGACTCATTCGGAGTAAAATAATAACCCTTCACTCAATATCGAATTGAAGTAGCGGTATGCTAAACGCGCTAACAACCCTTAATTAGTATGGTTCATTAATAGTTATTGTGCTATTATACACATTTATGTTTTTGCGATTACACACCACTTCAAATTGTGCATGGTCTATATTACAGTAATCATCTTGATAGCCCCTATTTGTAGGCAGGATAATAGGTTTGTTTTTACTTACAAATCGGCGGTTTTTGCATTAAGTAACAGTACCTAGAAACTGCAATAACCAGTAAATGGGCACACTAAAGGTCTTTAGTTCTGAAGGATCATTTTATTTTTATGCCATTGCAATAAGATACATTAATAAAGCTTTATTTTACAGCTCTTAAATATATCTTTTTAAGTCTGATGTGTTAAAGATGGGGTTGGGTGTAAGACGATTAAGCTGGATATTATATAAAAATAAATACTTACACTTTAGAATTTAAATTTAGTATATCGATTTTTATTACTTTATTTGAGACCACTTTAAATATTATAATTTTTATATTAAATATTATAATCTGGAAACTTGTCATCATTCTAATAGGTAAATTGTTATATTACTCTGAAACTTTACTAATCCTGTATAGCCTATTGGGAATAGTGTTACAAGTGAAGCCTAACAAATATAAGAACAATATATCGTTTACGTAATGTCCTCTTTTTGCTTCGGTTCAATCAACCGGCATAATGTTTGCTGCCAGGAAATCACATACCTATTACACACATCATATTGAATGTACTTCAAGCAAAATAACCAGAATTCATTATCAACTTGTTAAAAGAGTTACCTCAATAATACCATGGTATTTAAAATGTGGAGACTAAGGCCCGTATTCTAGAATGGCATTGATGTATAAATGACGACAGTCGTCAACGTATGACATAAACGTCGAAACACGTGTCAAATATGTCAAATTCCATACATTTATCTACTATAGACAGATTTAACAGATTGTGTAGACAATCTGTCAAATCTGTGTATACAATCTGTCCTCGAATAAATCAATATTCACAGTATCTTCTAGAATACGGGCTCACAGATCAATATATGGAAAGTGCTGTCACACAATTGCAGAGTGTTGATTGATGGACACTAAATGCTGTCATTCCCCCATATAATTATCTTATTTCTGGCATAGTGCATATAAAATTAAATGTAAAATCATAACATTTATTTAAGGATTACATTTAGGTCTTCAAAAACTTTAGCCATCTTATCCCAGCCAATATAACTTAACAGAGTAATCACACAATCCAATTCCACTAACAGCTTCCCAAATACCGCCATTTATATTGCCAAATTATATTACTCAGCTATACTGCCATGTGGTTCACCTGTGTAGTTCAATTTAGAATCGTATGGTTCGATACAAGAGAGAGTTGAACTGTAGTAACCGCGCTATTTAACAGTCGTAATTCTTAATTGTTAAGGTATGATTCTGAAGGCCTACCGCATGTGACAACTGCCAACGCATGCAGCACATACAGCGAACCCATTACTTGTTAAACTCCTATGCGGATAAAGAGAACCGTTGAGAAGCCGCAATGAATTACACGTATGTGCTGCATGCGTCTGCAGTTGTCGTATATGGTCGGCTACGGAATCATACCTTTAGAAGTGAGTCTTCTAGTTTGGTCGATAAAATCATAATGACTTGGATATCCTCATAAGCTGAACAAAGCCATCAAACAGAAATAGCTCAAAACTACCTACTATTAAGTTGGTAGTTTTAAGGTGAACACAAATCAAAGCACATTTTTAAAGCGTCTCGAAAATCTCTTCTAAGCTTCACAAACTATTTAAAAGAAAATTATATCTCATCAAATTACCTGTGGCATCTGATCCCGAGGTCCTGAACAGGCCTAAAACAGAATTTAATGATACTTTGTATAATGTTATAGCGATCGATATTTAATTTTGTTTTTACATAGGGAATGTGGCTGAGAAAAACCTTTATAACAATATTGAAAATATTGAAATTAGTAAGCTATTTCACAAAGGTTTGACTTAAGATATTTAGCGTAATACGAGTATTAAATGGTAAATTCTATATTTATCATTTGAGTGATATGTTTTCAACATTACCAAAGGGGATTGGGTAATCTAGTATGGACAGTGGCGTTCTTAATTTTTTCAGCGGCCATAATTAATTTTGATACCACTTCATTGTACTGTGTTAAACACACGTACAAATGTCATTATTTTCATTGTAAGTAATATCGGAGCTGCGATATACAGGGTGGAACATTTCGACTTTACCTTGAAGGAAAGTACCCTCATACTAAAGATAGCGAATTTTACTTAAAGGAAACTTTACCTTATTTTTTAAAAGAAACAAAACTGCATTCAAAGACTTTTGAAAATGCCACACCTGGTAGTCGAACCGACTAATATTTTACAAAACCTTCTTTTTCATGGACTTCCTTTTATTTAATTTACCAAGTTTGTTAGAGAGATTTGATCCTTATAATTGACCCTATCGATTGATGCAATTAAAATACAGGGTGTTATTTTTTCAAATTGTAGTCGGTTCGATTATGAGGCGTGGCAAATGATTTTTCAGCATTCCTTCAATGCAGGGCTGTTTCTTTTTCAAAAATACACTAAACTGTATTCAAAGTTTTCTGAAAATGCCACACACGGTAGTCGAACCGGGAACGAGTACCTACTCTTACTACCGGAGATAGTTAATTTCATTCAAAGGAAACACTTTCTTATTTAAAAAAGAATACAAAGCTGCATTTAAGGAATTTCGAAAGATCGCTTGCCACGCCCTGTAATCGAACCGGCTAAAATTCTAAAAAATAACACCCTATATTTTTATTGCATCAATCGATAGGGTTGATCATAAGGATCTAATCTCTCTAACAAACTTGGTAAATTAAATGAAAGGAAATCCATGAAATAGAATATTTAGAAAGATTTTATTCGGTTCGACTACTAGGTGTGGCATTTTCAGAAAACTTTGAATACAGTTTAGTGTGTTTTTGAAAAAGAAACAGCCCTGCATTGAAGGAATGCTGAAAAATCATTTGCCACGCCTCATAATCGAACCGACTACAATTTGAAAAAATAACACCCTGTATTTTAATTGCATCAATCGATAGGGTCAATTATAAGGATCAAATCTCTTTAACAAACTTGGTAAATTAAATAAAAGGAAATCCATGAAATAGAAGATTTAGAAAGATTTTAGTCGGTTCGACTATCGGGTGTGGCATTTTCGGAAAACTTTGAATACAGTTTAGTATGTTTTTAAAAAATAAATAGAACTGCATTTAAGGAATGCTGAAAAATCGTTTGCCCCGCCCTATAATCGAACAATTCGAAAAAATAACACCCTATGTTTTTATTGCATCAATCGATAGGGTCGATCATAAGGATCAAATCTCTCTAACAAACTTGGTAAATTAAATAAAAGGAAATCCATGAAATGGAAGATTTAAGAAGATTTAGGAAGATTTTAGTCGGTTCGACTACCGGGTGTGGCATTTTCAGAAAACTTTGCATACAGTTTAGTATGTTTTTAAAAAAGAAACAGAACTGCATTTAAGGAATGCTGAAAACTCGTTTACCACGCCTTATAATCGAACCGACTACAATTCGAAAAAATAACACCCTGTATTTTTATTACATCAATCTATAGGGTCGATCATAAGGTTCAAATCTCTCTTACAAACTTGGTAAATTAAGTAAAAGGAAATCTATGAAATAGAAGGTTATGGGAAGATTTTAGTCGGTTCGACTACCGGGTGTGGCATTTTCAGAAAACTACGAATGCAGTTTTGATTCTTTTTAAAATAAGGGAATGTTTCTTTTCAGTGGAATTCGCTATCTTCAGTATTTAGAGTACTTCCATCTAAGTAAAGTTGAAAAATACCACCCTGTATAGCTAAGTCCCGATATAGTTTAGAGAAGTTTGTCCATAGTAACTTTTGATCACTTTATACTGTACTTTCATATTATACCAATTTCATTGATGGCCGCTCAATTCCGACACGACGCCAACATTACCCAACCCCCTTTGTAATATTAATAAATACACAGATATTGCAATTTTAATTATTACAAGGTCATAAATATTTAAATTTTTTATTTCAGTGTTACTATCATGTATTAATTTGTTAAATAACGGTAAGTTACTATAATGTCAAAACGGTTGTCAAATTAAACGATTTAAGATATTAGTAGCACTGAAATACAAAACACTAAAATCATCTGCACTAATAGTCTAATACTAATTAAGTTGTACTACATAGCATAACTAAATAAACATCGATTTTGAAGCAAGATGCAATGAATATAATGCAGATAAAACTAATGAAATAGTAACTAATGTGATTAATCAAACAAACGCTAAATAATGTAATATAAATAAAAATTCTCGAGACCAGCTTGCCACAATCAAACTTGGTACTAAGTTAAGTAACAAATTAGACGCGGACTATATTATATTCATATTTGATAATAGTACATGTCTAACTGAATCACAAGAAACAATAAGTGTGATTCAAAAAGTAAGAACAGAAGAAATCCGGCTACCCTTAAATTTTAACAAAATTGAAAACTATGGTTAGCTATATTTTCAGTCTTCTATAATAGTAAAATGAATGTTTAATCTTTAAAATAATCTTTAAAACGATTTCTGACTTATTTATGTCTTATACTGCAACACATACTAGCTGCTAGTTCTTAGTAAAAACTCTGTCATATTTACAATTAATAAACCATTTCACTTTTTTAAAATAGAAAAATGGTTTTCTTCTATTGGCACTATAATGTTATATCAAATACACATTAACATTATCTAAATTTAGGGTAGTTAAAGTAGTAGTACTTCTTAAAAGAGAATGAAAAGATTACTCTGTATTATTAAGCTCGAATTGTTAGTAAGTATCTTGTACTGATTGTGCTGTCCTGAATCGATACCTATACCCTTCCTACCTTTCCCTTTCAATGTACTCTCAATTTACCCAACTTTTAACTCCGAAACGCCCGGTTGATGACAATAGAAAACGTAATAGAGGCTCGGTAATTTTATTATGTGGAACAAAGTTATTAGTGATTTCTGCCATGTCACTACTAAGTACGTAGGGATATCTGTATTATAAGCCCTAACAAATAATAATTTAGCTAAATTGAATTCTCTAAATATTAAATTGTCCTGAGATACTAGGTCTTTTATTTAGTCCTGGCTTGACGTCGTGGAGGGTGACGTGCATGCAAATGGTCTCACCACTATAATAGACGCTCAAGATCGTGCGAAGTGGAGGAGGAAGAGCCGGAAGGCGAACCCTGTGCTCCGAGGTCATCGTGTCCACGGATGCAATCAGGAAAATACGTCTGCATGAAGATGATGATGTCTATGTCTTTTATTTACGATAGTGTTAGAAATTCAAGAAATTTAGGAAGCAAACTTTTGCAAATACTTCTTTACAAACAAGATCTTTTAATAGGTTAGAAAATTTCGTCGAGTCGCGATCTAGAATAAAATAAAAGGTTGAACGCCTAGCTTTCGACGTTAAGTGTTTCTGCTCCACTGTACATCTTGGCATATCGCCAAGCTTGTTTACAATGGACGCAGATTTCTGTTATGTCCTCACTACCCTATGTTCTGCTAGATTTATCGCAGTTATATATAATCCCAATGCTTGTACGATATGCTATACATCCACGTTGCTCTGTCTTAACACGTGTGTTGGACTATGTTATAGTTAGTTTACATAGGTATAATCGCAGATCTATTTGTTATTGGATTTTTTTTTTAAGAATAGTAGGTACAAAAAATTCTGTTACAATATGAAAATCATTTAAGAACATAATATCTATATTTTAGTGCTATCTATATTTTACAAGAGAGAGATAGTTCAATAATCAAGGGGCAAACCTAGAAAAAATTACAACTTTGTAGGTAGCAAAATTTTTTTTTGTAATGTATTAAAACATTTTTTTTATAAATTACTAAAACAAAACGACTTATTCAGTAAACAAAAATGTACCCTTAAATTCAAGATGGCGGAGAATGCAACGAACCGAATACCAAGCAAATCGAAATTTAGACTGCCAGTGACCTCCCTCAACGAATTCCGAAAAAAAAAATTGCTGCTAGGATTTTTTTCTTTGCCAAATCCTATTTTTCTTGTATTATACAATGTTCTTCTTCATCGAGTCAATGACCTATAAAATACATTTGTCGGTCCAGTATTTGGCCACAGCATTGTCCGTTTCCCAGGTACCCTACACAGGTCACCGATAGTACAGGTGGAAGGGCACTAAGTAACAGTTTAGTTAGTGCAATAAGTAACAGTTACTATCTATGAACCTTATTTATAAATATAGCCTTAATGGAATAGTAAAAAGAAAATTTCATTAAGTATTATCACAAAATACAATTATACTAGTTCTTTGTATCTGTCAACAAATCTCTGCAACAAGTAATAGTGTAAATAGTAGTAGTGTAAATACAAAATGATTCATGCACCATGTATCAACATCTTTATAGAAAGTAACATGTATAGCATCATATACACAACAAAAAAACATGTATAGCATCACATCTTTATAGAAAGTCCTTCCGATTGCCTTCATACCCCTCTTAAGACATTTACGGAACACGATGGGGCAGTTGACTCGTGACAGCAAAACGTGACCTGAATAGAAGTACCGAACTGTTAACTTTGCAACCCCGACCTCTATTGATCAATGCAGTAGATATTTATCCGGTCTCCTTCATTGACTATTGGAACTTGCCTGCCGGATTGTCTATTACGACTTTAGTAGAATATGTATATCAAGAGATAAAACATTTCGTTAGGTAATCGTGATAAATCAATGTAATAGAAGTTACTATAAGAGCTATCAGAATATTTACCATGTATTACCATTTATAGTTTCCAATATTGCTAGTGGTTCAGTCAAGACCAGCAGTAGTGCTGATACGCGTAGCAAAAGAGGGTAGATCATATATTTACTCTTAAAACTCTTTCACCGTTTACCACCAATACTCTTCAGTTTCTCTGTGATCATTAGCCGGGATGTGAGAGATATGTCCCAGACAATCTGACCTCCCTGACAACCTACGACCCACAGATGGCGTTTTACACGGTTCAAGTTCGACATAACCTCCCCAACCAGCTCCTTTTATCATTGGCGATATGCGTACGATAAAAAATGTTCCCCCGTAATCATGATGCTTGCAGCAGCGTAGTAATATCGGATAGGTACTGCAAACAATACATGGTAAATATCCCGAAAGCTATTTCACGATACCTCAAAAGCACCGTCCAATTAATAATACAACCTTACACAAAAAGAAATAATTACGGAAGCGGTAAAAAATATTATTACGGAAACTTCAACAATAACTTCAAAGTAGTTAACGAAATTAATTCCTATTTGAAAAGCTTGACAGGATTTAAATACAATCAAAACACAGGACGGCAAAGTAGTAACCGTTTACATGGTTGAAGACTGTAAAATACTTCACATGCCTCCATGAAGGACCCTTATCCATGTGAAACATTTTAGCATAATAGCGAAAGTTAATTAAGTGGCAAACATAGGGTCCGAGCAGAGAGGTTCCGAAAATGTACGGTTTTATTTACAAATCACGGTTGATGTTATGTGATGCTTCCATAGGCTTATTTTATATTTTGTTTGTTGTTGAAGGAACTTATCAATATTAGTTTAAGTTAAAACCGTGCAACTTAAAAATGACCAAAATTCTGTTTTCGCGAATAAATAAAAGCAACTTTTGAGTAATTAATTAGGTAAATGATATAAAATGTTATTAGTACTTATATTCCAGGAGGAGCTCGTGATTTTTATTGAACAATACAATTTTATGTTCGCGAATAAATAAAAGCAACTTTTTGTAGTAATTTGAGTAATTAATTAAATGATATAAAATGTTATTAGTACTTATATTCCAGGAGGAGCTCGCAATTTTTATTGTACCTACAATACAATTTTATGTACGTTTGCATTTTTTGAGTTAGTAATAATAACTATAAAGTATATAAAATTATAACTAGTACCTATTAATACGCAAGGTAGGTATATCGGGATTTGGGTACGTAAAAGACACTATAAACGGCCATCGTACTAAATATATTCAGTACTTTGAGTTGATTCATTAATGAAATTCTTCATTGGGGTTAAATGTTCAAGTCTGACTTGCTTGTAAGTGCAAAACTTTCATGATCATGAAAGTGTAATTAGTTATGAAAGTTACAAATTGTGACTCTTGTCCTTAGATCAGCTGCAACTGAACATATTTATGTAAATATTATGCGAGACGAGTATTCTATGTAAATTGGAAATCTGTGTAAATACCACCTTCAAAATTTCATAATGTATTTTTACTACGTTTAAGTTTATCTCAACCTGTATTTAAAATATATTTTATAACCATAAAAGCTTAGAAACTTAGAAACACTATAATGCTACAATATTGAAGAGTATAAAATCTCTAAGTAATCCCTAAGCAATTTACTTTCATTACAAAAATGCATTAACTGCAAAAGCATTTAAAATTCAGCAACGTGAATAACAGATTGTCATCTTTCAGAAATGATTGATCATATAAATGTCACCGATGTCAATAGCCAAGTCTTCATTACGTAAGGCACTGCTTCCAGTTCGTTAGCGATTAATAAGTACCTCATGAATGACTCGCGGTTTATGCCACAAGGCTCTCAAATTTGATGAAGGCTTTGTTAACTGAATTTGTAACATATTTCCTCAGTTTACTGTTTAATAAGTGTCGTTAATTTTGCTGTTGGTTGATATATTTTTAGGTTTCAGTAGAAATATTCGACCTACACATACATAAATATACTCACGCTTGTAAATCCTTGAAGGGGTAGGCAGAGGTGTATTAACACCCACATTTCGTAACTGTGATTTTCGGTCCCACGTAATAGGGGGTGAGCCTATTGCCGTCAAGCGGGCACTTAGTCATGTGCTGTATGTTTACTGTCGGATGGACAACAGCCCTAACCCTTAGTCGCCTTCTACGAGACCTACAGAAAGAGATGGGGTGGCCCTATTCTCGTCCACCGGGACCAACAAAGCCTTTTTACCTATTATACGATATATTATATAGTATTTGGTAGCAATACATTTTTTTTGTATACTACTAAGGTCGCAGACAAGATGGGCCATGTGCTCACCTGATGGATAGTGGTTACCGTGGTCTATGGACGTGTGCACCACCAGCCCCCCTAGACAAGTGGCAATTCGTTGCTCGGCTTATGATGGAATAGAATGACAAATATATAGGATTTGACGTTTTTGACATTCGTTGACGCCTGTCATATACGTCAAATCCCATACATTTTGCATTCTATTCCATTGTACGCCAAGCAACGAATTGCCACTTGTCTAGAGGGGCTGAGGAGTCACACTCATGCTGCCGACCCTGTAAGATCTGTTCTTACAGATTCTGTACCGTCAGCGCAGAAGATAAGTAGGACAAGCCTTGTCTTTCCACTGACAGCACTATTATAAAAAGCACAAAACCTCTCCAGTGACCTCTGGCTACCTTACTCACCACTGGAATACAACACGAGGTTATTTAGTCAAGGTATTCTGTAGGGCGAAGGTACTTCCCCAGTCGGACTGCTCGATTGGGACGAAAATACCGTCGTGTCCTAACTTTCTGACATCTTCGACGATTCTTGTCCATTCACATTGATCAATATAATATTTATATGAGGCTGTCATTGTTAACTAAATAATAATATGTTAAACTAGCTGTTGCCCGCGGCTCCGCCCGCGTGGAATTTTGATCCCGTTCATCGCTGATATATAGCCTATATGTTAATCCAGAGTATAACCTATATACATACCAAATTTCAACCAAATCGGTCCAGCCGTTTATGCGTGAAAGAGTAACAAACATCCACACATCCACACATCCATTCTCACAAACTTTCACATTTATAATATTAGTAGGATGAATAAATGGTACCACAAGTCTATACCAACAACTCGTCAATATTACCCTTATTTTAAGGAAACTTTAATACTTTCAGATAGTGCTTTTGCGGAAAAATATTGCAACTAGATTTATCTATTTTATCGCATTCGAACACTAAAGTTTAGCTTCCCTATATTAAATATGCTTTAAAGATTAGCATATTTTAATTTCAACGTTGTATACCGCCGCTTGCAGCAAAATCCTTTTAACTAATGCGTTGCAAACAGTTAAAACCACGCTTAGGAACACGGGCTTTTGTTAAAAGCACGAGCAAAACTCGTAGAAATACTACTTTGTCACACAAAGAGGCTTATATGAAATTATACAAAACAAATCGGATTAAAATATACATGAAATGTAGTAAAAATGCAGACTTTTGAAAAGAATATGGACGATAGACGAATATACCTACTAATAATCGTCCACAGTAGTAACATTTTGGTATAGGTTAGGTTTCTATTACCTATTATAACACCAGTTTCCCAATATACAGGCTCTCCTATATTGGGAACACGGAAAATCTTTTAATCTGCATCTACCGTAACACAGGTTAGTTTCTAGCACGGTGTTGGAATTTGGTTCTAGACCCGCCCAGTAACTCGACATTTATAATTCGATAAATACCTTTGTTATTGAATTGATCTAAGTAACTTAAGCGTAATATACAAATTTTATTTATTGTTCAATAAAGGCATTTATTATAATAGTAGATAGCGCCAAAGTGATACTAAAATATTCGTAGGTGAAAAGGTAGGACTTTCAAGATACATTCAGGTAACTTATTTTTTTAAACATTGCATCTGAAGAAGGACTTTCGTATTACGAAGCTTAGTAAAATTCGCCTATAAATAAACCATATTTTCATTGTTAAAATCGATTGATTACCTAACCTGCTGCTCTTACATTTTTCCAAACTATTAAATTACCCGATTACTATTTAAATAAGTTTTAGTAGTCTCATAGACAATCGTTAGATTACCATAACAATCTGGAATGGCATGCCGAACAGCATTCGGATTAATACGAATGCCTTTGATGATGACTGTCACGTTCTATTAGCATTGCTAATGCAGATTCAGTGCAGAATTAATTATAATGTAAGGAGCCTTATTACCGTTTTGTATCACCATAATGGCAGTAATAAAAACATAAGTAAGCGAAGCTAACTGCCAAAAGATACATTTTGAGTGTAAAATGAGTATGTAACTTAAACCTACTTAAAACATATTTTTGGTTTCATAAATATAATTATGTGAGAAATGCGTACATATAAAACGATTTAATACTTTATTTTGAGTAAAATACCATTTCAAACGTATTGAATATAATGGATTATATCATTAATTAAAATTTTTAATATTTAAAATGTTCTTGTTTCAAAATGATCAATGCGCAATATTCGTAAAAAAAAAACAAAAATTTTGTTTCGATTATAATCATGTAATAATACCAACGATATCTCAGTCTATCTATCTGTATATTCTTTGTTAAGTCATGCCCTTATTTTCCTAAAAGTTAAGCAGTCGTGTAATAAAAATTCATTGTTCAACAGCGATATGTTTTTGTTTCACGTAATAGGCCATCCATATTATTGCTAGCCAACTTCGTTATAACCTAACTTACTTTCAGTATAATACAGTACTCAAATGACTCAAACGAGAGCCACTAAACGAAAATAGGAACAAATGAGGCCACTGCCTATCAAATTATCTGTAAAACAAAATTATATCTGACTAAAAAAAATAGCTTCTTTGTGATTCCGCGCCAGTTATAGTATTCAATTATAGAAAGTGTGTCAATTGGATTAATCAAATTGCCCTAATCTCTGCTACTGCTATAAAATGTTATATTTATGTATAAAATATCATTCTGCACGATAACCTTCTTTATCTCCCAGTCGATCTCTTTGGTGGTAAGCGCGGGGCGCGACGGCGGAGGCGCCTATTATCAACCAATCATAGATATTTTATAAAATTGATCACAGGCGCAAGGGCTCGTGTCATACGTTGATCAGTCCATTTACGCGAACTTTTTGAAGTTGGTTCATTATTTTTGCCAACAACTAGAACAAAATTCAAAAATAATTAAGGACTACTTTCTTTTATGATTACACATTACAAAGAAAGCATGTTATATTATGACGTTGGTAGAAAAATTATTACTTTTCTTAGGCCTTATGATTTCCTTCCAAATGTCAAAAGTCCTCAAAATTGTTGAAAAATGACCGGCGCTGGTGAGTGCGACATTCGTTAAAGCAAGGTATGAATTGATTCTACTTCTATCTTGGCATCTGTGTCGCTGACCCGATTCGGAATGAACATAATCGATAAAATGTTCTCCGAATAGGTTCACCATTTCCCGCGGGCCCCGATTTAGTTATTTTAAAATGCAACCTTTGTCGCCTGTGGTCTGTTGCATAACTTTATATATTTTTACAGTGCACAGTCGATAGCTGCAGTAGGCAAGCCTTCTAAATTTCTTGAGCGTGTTGCTTGTGTAGTTTTTTTTTTTTTTTTTTTTTTATATAGGACACGTCAATAATAATTAATTTAATATAACATCAATAAGAATAAAAATTAAGATTTTAACAAATTACATAATCATTGTAGGTACCAGATACGACGTTATAGACCAGTACCAGTAGAGCTTCTGAATTAATTTCATAGCGATCTGATTTTGTCGAGTATTATTATCTTACCGAGTTGTCCTGGTTGCTTCCGATGCTTTACCTTAGAATCTGGGATCTGCCTTCCTGCTATTTCTTATTCTGATGTTCTACTATCTGTCTATATTCTGTGGGGCGGACGTACTTCCTCAGTCGGACTGCTCAGTTGGGAACGGAATACCGTCGTGTCCTACCACTTAATTGGGGGCTACCTTGTTATCAATCATACGCTTTTATCTGAATGTGCACTGTTTTTTTTTTCAATAAAAGAACATTAGTTATACTTTATCCAGTTTAAGTAATCGTACTCGAAACCAAATACTGTCTGGGCCACTATACTGTCAACTGCTGTACTATAATGATATTTAACCGCTTTCTACAAGACCCACAGACCGGGTGACCATTTTATTCTCATAGGACGCCGAGGACCGTACCGTAGTATAATTGTGTGGTCGTGGTGACTATACAATAAAGGAACAAAACATGTGAATCCTTACTTAAACTCATACAATTACATCCTAAGTTACCTTCACGTTTGAAGCCAAATTAGCAAAAGAGAAAATCCTCAGCACTGTTACAGCAAAAATGTATCCGTTTTTACAAATGCAGCAGAAACATGTGTTTGCATAGTGAATAAAAAGTAAGCAGAAGTTACACCCGGATTTATAATAGAACTTGTTTACTTACTAGCTAAATAATAAATCTGCAGAAGGCGTGTCCAATGCTAATATATTTTTTCAGATATTAGATATTTAAAGGGTTTTTGCCTTCAACTTTATTGGCACAAAATATACATTATGTACTTATTTATAGAAATATCACAGAACTAATGCAATTCTATCTCAAACTAAAAGATTTACTACATCATAAAACTAAGGTTTTTTTTACGAACCCATATATTATGTTTCCAGTCCTTAAGTGGAACTTAACAAGCCATCACTTAAATACATAAAACTGAAGACTACTATTTTATTTAATGTATGTATCTAGAATGTTAGGACTGTACTTAGAGCTATCCATCAGTGGGAGTGAGTTTATATCACTTTATTTTATGACTTGCGAATAACACCAGCCATAGGTACACTGCTATATTCTGAAAAGTATTATTGGTGTGTAATTTTGTGAATGAATAAAAATTCATGCACCTAAAATAATTATACATAATTACACAACACCACTACTGTAACTTTTGACAGTATCTGTGGTGTAGCCGTAGAACGTTCGACTGCTACGCGATAGTCTCAGTGGCGTAGCGGTGGAACGTTCGACTGCTACGCGAAAGTATGTGGCGTAGCGGTGGAACGTTCGACTGCTACGCGACAGTCTCTGGCGTAGCGGTAGAGCGATCTACTGCTACGCAGCGGGTGCGGTTTCGATTCCCACTCAGTGTAAATATTTGTATGCATAAATATGAATATTTCCATTAATCTGGGTGTTCCTATGTATCATATTATTATGTATTTACAGAAAAAAGTAAGTATACTCCACTTGATTAGGTACTGAACTGAAAGGTAAACAATTTTGTAGCAACTTTTTATATAAAAAAAAAACACATATAAAAATAAATTAGGCTAACTAACCGATTAACTAGTGATTCAATTTCGGTTTTTAGTCTTCAAAATAAGTTTATAAAAGAAAGATATTAGTAAACTGAGTTTTCAAATAAAAAGTATCAAAAGGATGCATCAAGATTGTTTACATTTAGTACTTAACTAACCAAATGGAGTATAAGCATGATGGAATAGCTTGTTTTATGAGCCCATAAAACAACCTAGTAAATCTGTACTTACTTTGGGTCTAGATAGCGCTTTGTAGAATTTCCTACAATATTTATTTATTTAACTCTAATATGGGACTAATTTAGTGTGTTGATAAGTCACTATCTCTTAAAAGTTTCTAACTAGTTTTAATGGCAGATACTGAAATTGACAATTAAGGTATGATTCCGAAAATGACCGCATACGAAAACTGCATATACACGCAGCATATACGCGTAATTCATTGCGGCCTCTCGATGGCCCCCTTTATCCCTATCGGAGTTCAACAAGTAATGGGTACGCAGTATCTGTTGGTCTGCAGTTATCATATGCCGTTTACTTTGGAATCATACCTTAAATCTGCGTTTAATCAATCTATTTCATCACCAACCCTACAGAACAACTCTCATTAGCATATTAGTTTTACTATAATCTACTACTAGGGGCAGGTGGGTCATTATTATACTTTACGTAATGTGGGTGTAATTCGCCTATGCTGGGTCTATCTTGCGTTAGATTAAAATTATCTATATGCCTTTGCGTGTTGTATCTGCGTCCACATATAAATCCCTGAAATAATCGTGTACCATTCTAACAAAAAGGGTAATATCCTGAACTATATAAAACCGGAATAACAATTTTAATTTCATAGGTGTATATGGTAACGAAGTTTACGCGAATATAACTCATTGAAATAAAACGATTTTTTAACAGATAAGGTTTTAGCGCGATTTATTTGGTACTAGCTTTTCGCCCGCAGCTCCGCCTGCGTGGATGTCGACTACCATCACCAATAGTATTTTTTTCTAAACTGACGGACTTGTTGTATAAATATAAGTATCCCGATAGTTCTAATAGTAATTGTTGTAAAAACTTTCGACACCTTATTTGGCTCTCTCAGTAGTGTTTTTTTTTTTCAAAATATTAAATGAAAACTGCTTAGAGTATCCATTACTATAGTATAGAGCAAGTCTAACACTATGGTCCATTGTGCCGAGTGTAAGCAGTTTTTTATCTGTGGTATAAAACGCCTATAGTGATGTTTCATGTACATATTACCAAAATTATCGATAGTTGGTTATGTTGTGAATTTAGTGTGACGCATGCGTGGATGAATGGATAAAATTAAAACCAAGATACAAATATTAGTATCATTGAATGAATTACAGAAATTAAAATCCCACAAATCTAACATATCAACAGACAGAGTCGTATATAATATTACGTCGTTGCGCTTGCCAAAACCTCTATGTGTTTTTGGTCAAGTTTTCAGGAGAGACAATAAGCTGTTTTATTAAATAATTGATGAACGTATCAAAAAACTAAAAATGCAGTATGATGCCAAAAAATATTTTGAATGAACTGAGATATAAGTGAAAATCATAAACGGTACTGTCCATCCACAATAAATTGTTTTTCCCATTTTGATACACATATCAGAATTGTCTTCCTAGTGCCATTTCTTACAAGTGAAAAATGTACACATATCAGATTTGTTATGGAACTCAATAGGATTTATTTAGCCGATAAATACTGACTGGTGGCAAGGTACATTTGATGTAAATAACAAACGATGTAAATAAATACGTACTATAAACTTGATAAGGCATACAAGTAACAAAAAAGAACAATACTGAGTTAAGCTCGCCTTTGTACATCAAAATGTATCAGTTGCTAGTCGGTGCACATGTTAAACAACGGACAAGGCTCTGGTGCCGACTTTGCTCTCGGAGTTGGGAACTAATCGCTGATCGTTCCCAGTATAGCCGATAATATGACAATCAGAAAAGAAGAGCAATTCCCGAGTTCCAAGCACATTATGGTACCAATTAGTTATACAATTTAGTCCCTCTAGTCTCAGTAGTCCGGTTGCTAGTCCGGTTGATTCGCATCCGAGCCCTTCACCTCGGAGTCCGGGATACGCTTTTCCAGTCTAATTGCGACGCGGCTAAGCTTCGATATTTTCCGTAAAGTGCCATCTGACCTCCACAATCCTTTGGTGAATCTTTGATATCGAAGTACTGCTGCTAGATCAGTTGTCGATCTTTTACTACGTCACGTGACCATAGAAGTTTGTGTGGTGAAATGTGTGTGTTAAGTGTTATATAATACACCTTGCCCTACACCTTCGTGAGCGTTCGAGGACGACTGTATCGGGAACACATATTAGGTACACAGGCAAATATCGCTCAGTCAGCGATGGAGGTAAGTCACAAACTTGTGTCTGAAATCGAGACTACTCTCACTAGAGTATCCGATTGGGGACGACTAACCCTAGGCCAATTCAACTCGGCTAAGACACAAGTATGTGCATTCACCGCTAAGAAAACCCCATTTATTGTAGCGCCGCAATTTTCTAGACACACCGTTTACCATCTCTTCGAGTATAGGGATCCTCGGTGTTGGTATCTTCAGCGACGATCAACGCCGTAGTCACTTGAAAGACTAAGTCAAGCTGGTATCAAAGAAACCAGGAGTGCTCAACAGGACGAGGCAGTACATCACTGCGGGGCAAAGACTTCTTCTTTATAACGCGCCCGTTCGGCCCCACATGGAGTACTGCTGTCACGTTTTTACCTAGACCCTTTCAACTTGGCGCAAAGACGGACGCTGAGGATCGTCGACGATCCCATACTCACAGGCGGGGTGGTAGTCCCTCTCAACCTCAGAACGAACTTCCTTGCTGTGGGTGTTTTACCGCCGATGGTTTGTGTTCAGAAGAATTGTTCGACATAATGCCTAGAATTTCGTTACTTTTCATCGCCGCACCGCTCGCCATACGAGTAGACAGTGAATTCATTCTCACACATTACGACCGGAAACGGTGCGCACTGTGCGGTATGAAAGGAACTTCATCCCACGTACGCTTAAGCAGTGGAATGATCTCCCTGTTGTTTTTCCACGCGACTTCAATATGTATGGGGTTCTTCAAGAAGGTCTTTATAAGGTTTCTACAGGGTCAGCAGCACGAGTATGACGCCCCTGGTTCAAAGGCCACTAACACTAACTACTTTCTAAAAGGAGGGCTGTGTGCTAAAAGCCATCCCAGAAATACCAGCAGTATTCCACGAAGGAGCGAATTTGTGTCTTGTACAGAAGACACCGCTGCTCCGACGTGTAAAAACGTCTCACTTTGTTCAGGACTTCAACCTTACGCGAGGCTGTTTTGATGATACTCTAAGTGTAGTTTTTGTTGTTCAGTTTGCAGCGAACATCCAAACCGAGGATACTGAGATTTTCCTACTGTAGCAGTGGCGTGCTCTGAAGAGTGGAAGGAAAGAAGATATCTTTGCACTGAACTTCTTGGTCTTCTTGGCACTGAACTCGATCAGGTTCTCAGAGCCCCATTCGGAAATGTGCTTCAGGATCCGGTCGAGCTCAGTGACAAGAAGCTGCCTTTGTTCCACAATATCAGACTGCTCGGCCACAGGATGTCCATGATAACTCAAGTGTAAGGTTAGCATCTGCATAGCATAGCGTCTGCATAGCAATTAATGCTGTCAGTGGACAGCATACGTTTATATGCAGAAGAAAGAATGGATGATAAGACGGACCCCTTCGGCATGCCAGCATTTACCTGCAAGAACTCCGAAGTTCGTCCATCTCTAAAGGCGCAAATACGGCACACCTGCAGGAAGTTAGCCACCTAGTCGTACAGTTTGGGAGGACTGTGCGACTGGGTGGCCAGAGGCTGGTAGACGGGAAGGAAGGCGCCAGATTCTATAGAAAGCTTTGGCGATGTCAAGACTAATTTGCCAGTGACCCCAAAACTGAGAAAAGCAATATTATTGTACAAAATTTAGTCACCTGTCTCGTTTTATTTCCTATTATAAGATTATTTACGTTGTTACAAAGGTAGAACACCAATTTTACAACCAACAAACCGAAGAGAAACAAGCTGTCAAATTATCTATGTGCAAACCAATTCTGACATGTGCAATATGAGGGTGAAAAACTTTTGATGTGGACACCAATAACCAATTTTGCAGGGTCAGAAGTGCACATCCATATTTTGTCAAATCTATTTCTAGAAGGAATTAACACTTGTTTGTTTTTTCAGCCGATGCGCAATTTTTTTTAAGGCCGTCTAGCGAATAATTTTTTTTTTTAAACGACTTTGGCAGGCGCACTGAAGTATGGATAAGCATATAAAGTTTTGACGCACTTTGGAAGAGGCCAGTGGTTAATTGAAATATAAAGTTTTGCATAAGCATTTACCTACGTGGAGGTAAAGTTCTGGTACTGCATCGTCATTCAGTTTGCAAAGCCCTTTCTTAGTTACTTATTTGAAATCAAGCTTAAAATAGATAGAACAGATGAAACTTCGAATATTCGGCTCCCAATCAGGCCTCTTTATAGCTTTTAGCTTTCACTCATGCATCTATTATTATGCATCTTAGTATTTTTGTAAACCTAACAAAAATAATAGTGCATAATATATAAAAGTAAAATGAGCAGATTTATTTGTTTACGCAGTAAATACTCTATACTACATATAAGAAAATAAACCTACAATGAAATTCTATTGCAAAAAGAAAATTATCGTAACCGAAAGTGCATGTGCTACATCACTATTCATTTAAAAGAAAATATGGCCGGTGACAGCCGTCAGCTGTAACCCGCCCCGCGTTTCTCGCATCCCCCTAGGAGACCCGTATAAATTTTATGAAAACAAATAAATTAGTCATATAATACTACTCACGGGTGATATGAAATGTTATCATTCTTTTTATTTTTCTTCCGGGAATCGTTTTGAGAGCCTGGCAATGCAGAGTTCACCATTATTACCACAAAATGAAATAAACTGTTATTTGCGAAATCACTTTGGCAGATATTGTTTTGCTACTGATTGCAGTTGTCAAAAATTCTAGGCACTGTTCACACCTGTGATAGCAGTTCATACTTGCTAAGACGCGCTCTACAGGTAAGATAGATACTCTAAGGAAAACTGTAAGAAACATCGGCCTTGTCTTACAAAAAAGTGGTAGATTTTTAGAATATTACAACAAAATAAAAATACTATTAGTATCTTTATACCAATAGCTAGTAAATGGATAGAAAAAGACTGGTAAGAAAAATTACTAGTGCCTAACATTTCGTTCTTATCAATCAATCAATCAATAGCCTATTTCAGTCCACTGTTGGACTTAGGCCTCACCCAAAGTATGCCATAGCACTCCATCCTCCACCGTATGTTGGGGACATATGCTGTCAGTTTGCACATTTGGGCCCCATGAGTCGTAACAGGGGAGTAGAAACCTCGACGAATTTTCCCAATGTTGCTCATTTGCCCAACCCTTGTCGACCCTTCGACGTACTCTACTCTACTCTTTCTGGGTTTCGTCTTCTAATCTAAAATTACCATCTCAGCAATGAAAATATCGTATCAGCACGACACTGTCGTAGACAATCCAGAAATGCCCAGGTCTAGATGATGTCAGAAGGCTTCTCGTAATCTACAAATGCCATACATAGCGGCTGATTATACTCTCAGGTCTTTTGTATAATCTGCTCAACAGTATTGGCTGCAACACTATAACCCTTTTAAAACCCGGCTTGCTCCAGTGGCTGGAATTCACAACTATTCAAGACGATTCTCAAGAACAAAACTTCTATAGAGATATGACTCAGGAGTCTTATATTTCTTCAGCAAGACCTTATAGCCTTTTTTGGAGAACAGTACCACCGCACTACAGTTCCATGTTAAGTTTTGCTGGATGACGGAATCAAAGAGGTTTGTAAGCTCTTTTAGAACTGAGATTCCACCTGCTTTTAAGAGCCCTGTCAACCAGTGCGATATCATCAGTATACCATAACTATGAAGGTTGCTGTTGTATGCTAAGGATACAAAAAATCATCAATTATTGGCCTATTGCAGTCAACTGCTGGACATAGGCCTCTCCTAATATACGCCACGTTTGCCGATCCTCCGCCTTCCGCATCCAGTACGTCCCAGCCAACTTTCGCAGATCGTCGGTCCAGCTGGAGGTGTCCCACCTTCCGTATTCCTTCTCACGGTATCCACTCTAGGACTCGTCTGCTCTAACGGCCATCAGTCCTTCGGCAGATGTGGCCAGCCCACTGCCACTTTAGCTTGCTTATTCTGCAACCCTACGGCCAGATTGGAAACGAAGGTTTGGAAACCGGTTTCCATAGCAGAATTATTTTTCTTTTAACGAACCTGGTTTCCAAGAAAGAATAATAATTCTGTTTTCGAAACTAATTTCCAAAACAGAAAGTTGGATCTTCGTTAGCTATGTCGGTAACTTTGGTTCTATGTCGGATGACCTCGTTTCGAATTCTATCCTTCAAAGAAACTCCAAGCATAGCTCGCTACACAGCCCGCTGCACGACTTTTAGGTCACGGACTACCCCACCTTCAGTGGCCACGTTTCGTCACCGTAGGTCATAGGAAACATAACAGGCAGGACGCACTGGTCGAAAACCTTTGTTTTGAGGCATTGCAGCAGGGGGGAGGAGGAGACCCGACGTAGTTTGCCAAATGCTGCCCACCCCAGTTGAATTCTTCTGGCTATTTCTTTCTCGAAGTTGGTTTTACCGAGCTGGATAACCTGCCCCAGGTAGATAATATTTTTGAACAACTTCGAGTGTCGCTCCTTCGATGGCAATCGGTCTCAGTACAACATGTTCGTTGAACATAATCTTGGTTTTATCCAAGTTTACACCGAGGCTGACTTGTCGAGAAGCTCCATTCAGGCTGTGCAGCATTTCGCCCCGTTGTTCTAGCGACTCCGCAACTATGATGATGTCATCGGCGAACCGAAGGTGCGAGATGTAACTACTCCAGCGTCTTGAAGATGTCCTCCAATGCGTTGGTAAATGCTGAGGATACATAAATTACTATGTGATACGTCAAAAATGAATACAAATAAAACAACATACTTGAAATTTGTGGTGGTTTAATTTTTTTATAATTATCTAAAAATAATTTTAAGAAAATAAACATTTTGTATTATATTCTTTGTCATCTTAATCAGAAGTGCTCTGTGCTTGAGTAATTGAGCCCACAGCTGATAAGTGGAAGTTATTGAATTGTGTTCTGCCATCTCTATTATTGTTGCCTTAGTATACTTCTCATCAAGAAAGAAAGTGAAGTTTTCTAGAAGCCAGGCGTTCGTCTATTTGGTGAAACGTTTCTAGCCATTGATATAAATTGTTATTTTTTTTCTAGCTATGAAGCCGCCCCTTGTGTTATATAGGCGGCGTCAATAGATTTAAATTCACATACCTTACTGTTTGAGAGCTTGTAAATGAGGATTGATCTGGATGATAATGTGCTGTATTACTTTTAGGCTTTCTTTTATATACAGGTATATTCTTTTATATAGCTCTAGATAGCTATCATCGCTGTTATCATATGTTTTTTTTTCTATTTCCAACCAATTAAATAAAGAAACTGCAGTACATAACTCTTACACAATATTTTTCACATTCTTGCATATTATACGTGACAGAGAGTGACATTTTTATAAATATTATCATTTGACAGATCAAAATGTGACTTAGCGTTGACACCATCACTTTAGTTCCGTTGTCATGGTAACAATTTTGCTAGCGATATTAGCGCCATAATATTTCATATTTTCTTTAATATTACATTATTTCGTGAATTTGCCACATTTTAATTGTGATAATTGCTATTCGGCGACAAAGCCAAATTCAATAAACCAAAGATCATGAAAATCTGTTCAGCCATTCTTGAGTTATAAGAAAGTACGTTTTTGGCACTTTTTAGGCACTTAGGGTCTGAATTTCGAAAAATCGTTTCTTAGTACACCTCCACGCATCAAAACATACACTCTCTATAAATTTCAAGTCTCTAGGACCAGCGGTTTAGGCTGTGCGTTGTCTCTAAGTGAGTCAGTCAGTCAGTCAGGACTAAAAGTTTTATATATGAGATTATTTAGGTTTAGCCCAGATTTTGGGTGCTACTTTTCAGCAGCCATGGTCGCGAATTGACTAAAGATGGTGGTTGTCACATAATTTGAAGTGTCAGAGTACCCGAATTGTGATGAATTGTTGATTTTACTATTTATGCAGAACTAACTTTTGCCCACGTCTCCGCCCGCGTGGATTTCGGTTATCGCAACCAAACATAGCCTATGTCCTTTCTCAGCGTCTAATCTAACTCTCTACCAAATTTCATCAAAATCGGTTCAGTGGTTTAGGCGTGAAAGCGTAACAGACAGACAGACAGACAGAGTTACTTTTGCATTTATAATTATTAAGTATGGTTGAATTCACTTGTATTCTACTTATTCCTAGGTTTAATTAGGTTAAGGACTGTGTCCTAGGTTGGTGGTACGTTCCAACCATTTTCTATAATTATTTAAATTATGGTGCTTTTTAATTTTAATCGCCTCACGGATCATTCTAGGTATGTATTTTTGTTCTTTATCTAAGTCTACACTGAAAGTGTATCTTGTTAGCAATAATAAAAATACCTAATCTCTATAATATAATTCGGTAAAAGTAATTTGACTTAGATAAGTAACAGTTACTAGAAAAATCTTTAGTAAGGAGATATCATAGGAATTGTCAGTATAGCATTTTTTCTTCGTCTCCTTATTATAAGTTCAGAAATAAATTAGTCAAATATTCGCACATACACGTATCAAACACCCTTTTTATAACAATCACGAAGATACGATGTAGCGCTGTGGTAATGCATACAACTGGTTCACGAGTTTGAGGGTCGCTCAATATAAAATGTATGTTTACCATTCAGGTAAACAAACCTGTATGTTAAACATACATTTTAGAACTATGAGTTCTAGATAAGTTAAGCTCAATTAAGGTCTATATAGTGCTGTTCACTAAGGTTCTGGTATGTAAGGAAAAGTTTTGAGATTTACATTTTATATTAGTGAGAGCATTGCAGGTGAAAATAAAGTAGGTGCCGTGCAACACCTGAACTCGATGTTCTAAAAAACAGAGCTCGACAGGTTTTAGAGTATCGAGTGTAATGACCTAAAATAAGAATTCCTAAGGAAACTTGATTCTTAATTCAATTTCAACAAAACATTGTTGACATCATTTACCAAATTGAAAACTGATTAAATAAATAAATAGAAATGATGAACTACAATATAACTACTTTTTTTAAGAGTTTTACGGGTACGTTATCCGTCATTTAATTTGTCAATGTGTAACCGCAAGAAACTGGACTCAAATGTTATCAAATGGACTCAATTTCTATAATGGTTGCCTTCATATACGACATGTTTCAGAGTACGTATAAAATTTATATTACTTTAAGTTAAGTAAAACTTGTCATCATCATCATCATCATCATTTCAGCCATAGGAAGTCCACTGCTGGACATAGGCCTCCCCTATAGATCTCCAATAGGACCGGTTGGAAGCGTCTCGCATCCAGCGCGTTCCCGCGGCCTTTATGAGGTCGTCTGTCCACCTTGTGGGTGGATGTCCTACGCTGCGCTTGCCGATACGTGGCCTCCACTCGAGGACTTTTCGACCCCATCGGTCATCAGTCCTCCGTGCTATGTGCCCTGCCCACTGCCATTTCAACTTGCTAATCCGCTGGGCTATGTCGGTAACCTTGGTTCTTCTACGGATCTCCTCATTTCTGATTCGATCTCGCAGAGAGACTCCGAGCATAGCCCTCTCCATAGCTCGTTGGGCTACTTTGAGCTTACTCATAAGGCCCATAGTGAGGGACCACGTTTCATAAACTTGTAGTACTAGTTTATGATCTGGGATTTGCTCAAAATTTGATGATTCTACGCAGGTACCTTTTTTTTTTTTTTTTTTTTTTTTTTTTTTTTTTTTTTTTTTTTTATCGTGCGCAAAATCCCCACGGATACCTCCCCCACCGTAGCCGGAGGAGGAGGTTATGTCGGACTCGAACCGACTAAAACGCACGCCGTCTGTGGGCCGTCAGTTGCCGGAGGTGAGATTGTCGTAGCCATATCCCTCGCACCCCGGCCGACCCAGGACCATATCTCTCGATCTGGCCCTCTTCCGGTGAGGGGACCACAGAGTCCCCAACCCGCCCCCGGGTATGGGGAGGCACGCAATGCGTGCCGCCGCCGCGGCCTGCTTCTGCTAGGGTGACAGGCGGCTCTACCCGTCACCCCCAGGCCCGCGCTCATGGGGGACGGAGGTCATTCTGCGACCTCCGACGCCCGAGTTGCCGCTGCTCGTTGCGGGCCGCGCGGTTTGCGATTCTCCTTCGCTCCTCGCGCTCCCGCTCCGCCGCCTCCTTCACGAGCATTACTTGCTCGCAGAAGGAGTCGCCGGCGGCCCACGAATCTGCGCAGCGAACCATCGCTGCGAGCAAAGTGGCGAGCGTGAGAACTCTCACTCCTAGGGTCGCCACCAGCTCCCGTCTCGGCGTCTCCCACGCCGGACACTCGGTGAGCGTGTGCAGCGCCGAGTCCTCGCTCGCGTCGCAGTGATGGCACTCGGACGTTGGCTCTTTCTTCGCGGTCCGATGCAGATACCGCCCAAAACACCCATGATTGGTGATGATCTGCGTCAGCCAGAACGAGAGGCCGCCGTGTGGCCTCTCTAGCCACTCCCCCATGATGGGTCTTACCGCCGCTACTACGGCGTGCCCTTCTACGCAGGTACCTATAACATCACAATCGTATAAAATGTACCTTTTGCATCTCTGTAATTATTGTATTGATAAAACTAATCAAAGAACAATTAGCACCACTATTATCATTGTTCCTGAAGTTTTAACTGAAACTCTTATGATCTCATTGATATTGCTTTATTAAATTGGATACATATAATATACATATTTAACGGTAAATACCCGAGTAAAACTTTCCACTGGAAAATATATACCACGTAGTCCGTCAAAGTTAATACTGGCAGTACAAATAACGTCTTGCTTGCAGCGTCCGTTCTAATATTTGTTTTGAACGTTGAGAGAGGAACTTTATATAATATGTTCATTATTATTTTATCTCAGTTTGTTCAACTCTCGGAAATTTTTAATGAGTAATTGTAGAGAAAATGTATATTTATTAACAATTTATGGTTTGGCATTGTGATAGTATGTGCGTGGGATCGAAACTATGTTATTTATTAATATTTGTTCACTGAGGAATTCAAGTCTAAAATAAAATGAAGTAAAATTCTTCATAAGTAATCGTATGTGTACCGAAACGAAGACTTTTTTGTTAGATACATAGGTAGGGAAAATTGTGGTTTTATTTACACTCGTAGTTTTATTTACAATTTAATTTTACACTCACTCAGCTAATACGTATCTGTGAGTATTCATGTTTCTAGTGTTTTTATAACTTTACTTTTTCTAGGACGGTAGAAAATAATTTTAAAATCAAATCGATATTTTTTTCAACACAAGTGAGCTGTGCGAGCAGGAAAACAGTTTATTTTCTCTTTTCGCGTTTCGTGCTCTACCCTGTTTTTGTTACTTCTTCTGTGCTAGTGCCAAATAATATGAGTTTTGTTTGCGATAAACTTTAATACTATATTAGTACAGTTAGTATTGGTTAGCTAAATCTTGAGTGTTCTAATAATATCGTACCCTTTTTTTTCTATCTGACGCTAATTCCCCCGGATAAACCTCCCTCATCCCGCCGTCGAACCGGCTAAAGTATCCCATCTCTTTTGAGTCACACTGACTCCAACTAGCCGGGTATGGGCGTATTGCGTTACCATCTCGACCTGCTTCCGTTTGGATGACAGGATGTCAGAAGTCTCTTATATTCTCATGATTTAACAACCTCGCTAGTACCATAACAATTTATAGACTTCAATATTTGATCTAGTACAAACCATATTAGGCGACATAATCCTACTATTATCCTACTAATATTATAAATGTGAAAGTTTGTGAGAATGGATGTGTGGATGTTTGTTACTCTTTCACGCATAAACGGCTGGACCGATTTGGTTGAAATTTGGTATGTATATAGGTTATACCCTGGATTAACATATAAGCTATATATCAGCGATGAACGGGATCAGAATTCCACGCGGGCGGAGCCGCGGGCAACAGCTAGTATAAAATAAAAAACTATTTATCGCTCCAGAAACGGTAACAAACCAATCTCTTTACCCTAAATGCCTACTCTTTAGAAAAAAGAAAACAAAAGGCACGATTTGTTCTCGTCTGCACACTTAGTAAAACCTTCACATATTGCACCCGAGGCAACATAACTGATAAAAAATGTACGTGTACCAAGAGTTATTGTGTGTACGTTTCCGCGAAAAGGTAAATACTTGAAAATTTTAAATTAGGTACCTCTCTTATTTTTTATCAGCTATAGTAGCTCGAGCGTATTGCCCGCTATAGCCATTTGAACGAAGTCACGGGAATTCTTTGAGGTAGAAAATTGCCTCGGTGCGTGAATGTATTAATGATTAATGGTATCTACTGTATTTGTTTTGTTTAGTTTTTGCACCCTTTTGCCCCGTACAGTGGTTAGGTTTAGCACTGTTAGGTGAATAGTTAAGATTCAGATACATTTTATATAATAAGTAGAATTATTTACTAAAATAATACTTGCTAAAACCATTTTCTGTAGAAAAGGTAAAAAGCACTTTTATATTCAGTACTTCACTGAACTGTGTACCATTGTCTATTAAAATGGAATCAACTTGAATATGTTAGCAATATAGTAATCAATATTTCAACAGTCATTAGACTCGTTACATCGTCATTAAAATAAGAGTTACTATCAGAAGATCCTTTTTTTTTTTTTTTTTTTTTTTTATCGTGCGAAAAATCCCCGCGGATACCTCCCCCGCCGGAGCCGGAGGAGGAGGTTATGTCGGACTCGAACCGACTAAAACGCACGCCGACTGTGGGCCGTCAGTTGCCGGAGGTGAGATTGTTGTAGCCATATCCCTCGCACCCCGGCCGACCCAGGGCCATATCTCTCGATCTGGCCCTCTCCCGATGTGGGGACCGTAGAGTCCCCAACTCGCCCCCGGGTATGGGGAGGCACGCAATGCGCACCGCCGCCGTGGCCTGCTTCTGCTAGGGTGACAGGCGGCTCCACCCGTCACCCCCAGGCCCGCGCTCATGGGGGACGGAGGTCGTTCTGCGACCTCCGACGCCCGAGTTGCCGTCGCTCGTTACGGGCCGCGCGGTTACCGATTCTCCTACGCTCTTCGCGGGCCGCAAGGTCTGCGATTCTCCTTCGCTCCCGCTCCGCCTCCCATTTCACGAGCATTATTTGCTCGCAGAAGGAGGCGCCGGCGGCCCACGCATCCGCGCAGCGAACCATCGCTGCGAGCAAAGTAGCGAGCGTGAGAACTCTCACTCCCAAGGTCGCCACCAGCTCTCGTCTCGGCGTCTCCCACGCCGGACACTCGGTGAGCGTGTGCAGCGCCGAGTCCTCGCTCGCGTCGCAGTGATGGCACTCGGACGTTGGCTCTTTCTTCGCGATCCGATGCAGATACCGCCCGAAACACCCATGACTGGTGATTATCTGCGTCAGCCAGAACGAGAGGCCGCCGTGTGGCCTCTCTAGCCACTCCCCCATGATGGGTCTTACCGCCGCTAACACGGCGTGCCCTGCGCGTGGTCGCCCAAGTCGCAGCTCCCACTCCGCTACCATGTCCCTGTGGAGCCGGGATTTCACGGCCCGAATTTCTTCAGGCTCAGGATCATGTCCCCGCTCCCGCGCCTCCTTTCGGAACCGATATAGCGCCGAAAGGGTTCTCGCTTCCAGGATCCATGGTAGCGATCCGGCAAGGAGACTCGCTGCTTCGAAGGATATCGTGCGGTACCCCCTGATGACCCTGATGGCCAGTGTCCGCTGCGGTTCATGCAGCTTGTCCGCGTGCCTGGCCTTCAGGTTATCCGCCCATACAGGGCACCCGTATAGAGCCATGGACCGCACGACACCCGCATAGAGTCTCCTGCAGGAGTCCTCCGGGCCCCTCAAATTGGGCAGCAGCCGCGTCAGAGCGTTAGCTGTGAGCACCAATTTGGGGACCAGACTTCGGAAATGCTCCCCGAAGTCCCACCGACCGTCGAGCACGAGCCCCAGATATTTCATCTGGGGCTTGATGTCGATGAGAGTGTCTCCCACTGTTATGCTGGATCCCGCTGGTGGTCCGCGCCGAGGTCCATGAAAGAACATGGCCTTGGTTTTCTGCGGATCCACCTCGAGACCCAGCCTCCGGATCCGTTCCACGACTTGGGCAACCGCAGTCGTGGCCTTCCGGGTCGCTTCGCGGTGTGTAGCCCCGCTCGCCGTTACTAGCGTGTCGTCCGCATAACACGTCACGGCGGCACCATCCACAAGCTCACTGCGAAGCACCCAGTCGTATCCGATGTTCCACAGGAGCGGCCCCAGGACCGATCCCTGCGGAACACCGCACGACATCTCTCTCCGACCGACACCGATCGCACCTGGGTAGATGACGGCTCTCTCCGACAGGTAAGCCCCGACTATGCGGCGGAGGTAGAGAGGCACATCGTGGTACACGAGCGCCTTCATAATGCAACTCCAGGGCAAGGTGTTAAACGCGTTGGAGATGTCCAAAGCCACCGCCAACATCACCTCGCCTCGAGAGACTGCATCTTCCGCCAGAGTCCTCACACGCATGATTGCATCCACGGTGGAACGCCCTCGGCGGAAGCCATATTGGGCATCCGCCAGATCCGGCCCTTCTCTAGAGAGGTGCTCGACGAGGCGCTTCGCGATAACTCTTTCAAAGAGTTTTCCCACCTCATCGAGCAACACTATGGGCCGGTATCCGGATGGTGAGTCCACCGGGCGCCCCTCCTTCCGGATGAGGACCAGTTTCCCCGTCTTCCACGTCTTCGGAAACTGGCCCCGTTCCAAACATGCGCTGAGGAACCCTCTGAATCGAGGCTCGAGAGCGTCTTCCCCTAGAGCTATGACCCACGCGCGGCCAGGAATGCCGTCGGGTCCTGGGGCGGTGTTCTTCTTGGCACTGAGCCTTCGCACCGCCAGCTCTAGTTCTACCCAAGTGACTTCAGGGACGTCGTCGTCAACTACGCTGGGTGCCAAAATCGACCGATGTGGCGGAGTCATCTGCGGTGGAACATGTTCCGCCCGCGCCGGGAACAGAGATTCAACCACTCCTCCGAGCAGAGCCGGCTGGAGAGTCCGGGTCAGCGGCGGGGCCCGGGGGCGCAGCTTTCCTCTTACCATAAGGTAAGGCCGCCCCCATAACTATCAGAAGATCCTGGGGTCACCTTTTGACAATGAGTGAATGCTGACCGACAATCTTTAAATCGTTGATACAAAAATCTATGTTCCCCCCGCGCGCGCACACACACACACACACACACGCACGCACGCACGCACGCACGCACGCACGCACGCACGCACGCACGCACGCACGCACGCACGCACGCACGCACGCACGCACGCACGCACGCACGCACGCACGCACGCACGCACGCACGCACGCACACACACACACACACACACACACAAACACACACACACACACACACACACACATCCAGTCACGCCAGTGAGAGTTATTGCCACTTGCTACGAGCCGTAGCAACCGTAGCAAGTGGAATGCCGATAGTTTTCATCATTTTCTTATACTGGAAGGTTGCAGTTACTCTTGATCTGACCTTCCGTCAAAACAAACATACAAAAATCTCACTAAAATAAATTACTACATTAACATATTTTACCGACTAAAGTACATTAAAGAAGGAAGCCTAAGTTACCATCATAAATATCATCAACAAGAGTAACTATCGAAAGCCAGCCGAATATCAGCTCTATCCCATTCACAAAATAGCCTGCCAGCCTTGGTTTATATTACACATAAACTTACGTTTGTGACCTTGACGGCTTCCAACTGCTTAGTCGCATATTTTCTACATGTTTACTACAAACCCAACTCCGTAACAAACTGTGAATTTGATAATATATTTCAAAAGTTTCCTTTACTAATAACTTTTTAAGATAACGTTCCTAAATAAAATATTTCACAGTAAAATATAGAGCAAGAAGATCTAACTTACCCACTAAATAATATCGGAGTTCAAAATAATACATCTTTAATTTTTTTTTATTTTTGTAGTTTTAAAGCTAGTAAAAGGCTAATATTTTGTCCACTTCAAAGCAAAGATTCACTGTACATCACTGTAGGTGATTAGTGTTTTCACGAAATATATTTAAGAAATACGCAACCTTCGCAACCTTGACTTACTTAAGTACGCTGTTTGTTCGACTCTGATGGCGTTTCACGCTGAATTAAACATTAATGTTTTAAATTTTGCATTTGAAATGGACACCTGTAAGTGAGCGAAAATTAACCCTTAGCACCTTGTATTTGAATAAGCTGTTTATTTGTTTGTAAATTATGTGTACTTTCTTGTATTTAAGTAGCGTTGTAATAATATTTGTATGATGAATGAAATAGAATATTATGAGATGCCATTAACGTAAAATGACTCATGTCACGCCCTCAAAGTACAGAATAGATAAAAGTCCGAATGTTGTACTGGGTGCTGGAGCTGAATACCGTAATATGGTGCATTTTCAGGGAAGCTACCTATCTCGTCTTATGGCGATTGTTGTGTAGGTATTGTGATACTTTACTTTATTCCTTCCATTGTTAATTCGTCGACTGTCCATAGCACAGGTATAAACTTAAGTGGTTTTTTGTGCTATTAATAGTAATAGTTTATGGTATTGTCCTGTTTTAATAGTAATAAATTTAAAAAAAAGTTCGAGGGAGGAATTGCATTTTCTATAAAACACATCGATCTACTAACGAAGCGGGAGCTACCCATGTTTTAAATAACTCAGTTCTTCCCCGTGTATCTCTGATTAATCGACAATGTAGTAAAGAAACAGTGAAATATTTAGGAGGTTCACTTCTATGATTTTTAGACCAGTGATAGACTGGGAATGAAGCTCAGCTATAACTTTCACCAGCAATGGCGAGAAATAGTAGTTAGTCCGCCAGAGGTCATTTAATGACGCTAGCTTTAGTCTGATAAAGAACATAGCTTCACCCTGCCACCAGCTACAAGCATCAACTATGACTTTCCTTCTACGGCTACAAAGCTACGAGTTAGAAAACCTATATAAAAACACGCTAATAACCTTGATATCCCTTCTAGGTTGTTTTCTTAAAATATTGGTTTTGTCGAGCCATTGATGCTTTAGTATTATTAGCAGTGATGTCGTTATAAATCTGATAACAAACGCCAATCACTAAGGTCGTTAGTGGCCTCAACTCCCCTACGATCCTGACATTTGGCACTAGTGTTTACGGTATTTTTTACCTTAAAACCAGGGTAGTATGGTTTCAATTTGAAGGGAAAGTTTTATTTGTTATTGCTCTACCGTGGATCCATTTCAATTCTCGCATCTGATATGATAAATAGTGAAAAGATAAAATATACGCTTACACATTATACATTTCTTGACATGTTTTGTTTGTTGTGATAAACAGATTCTACTTTCAGTAATGAAAAATAACAACAAAAGGAACTACCTATTTATCATTCAAAGCTTTGCATTCTTATCACAGTCAGAAATCATAAAATATTTAGAAATGGTAGCTTGTTAAAGCTACTCTTTTATAAATTGCTATCATTCCACTGGCGCATCGTGATCCTTTTTAACCTGATAATTTATGGTTCTGATGTAATTATTTTTCAATTATTATAGGTACTAGTAAGAATTATAATCACAATATTTTATTACACTTCAATAATGATAAATAATCACAGGCTGATATTAAAATGCTTATTGTCCAATCTTACACAGTGTAAACCAATTGTTTAAGGTAACATTATGAAGGGACCTTCAAGTATTCGTACAGGGAAACAAGCACTTGTACAGACAACAAAAGAGATAATACATTTTTATATCCAACTTTATAATTATCAAAAAGCATACACCTGTACCTTTTACCGTATATGCATAGATTGTGCGTTTCTTGCTGCAACTGTAACATTACTCCACGTAGCAAGAAAACAAGTTTATAGAGCAACTTTTTATGATTTTTTTTTGTAAGACGCAAATTAAAGAAGAAACAACAGAAATAAGATGGCGGACTTTTTGACGACTGCTAAAAGTAATAAATACTAACTAATTACGATCTATACGATCAAAATTGCTCATAAACAGAAATAGAGGGAAGCAATGGTACGGTGATAACAAGATGTGATTCTGTTTTGAAACATAACATTATAATCAATAGAGCTTAACTTATGTAACGGATATTGTATCATAAATCAATAACCTAGTACAGTGTAAACAAATACAAGGGTATTGCGTGTTACGCTTCATCATCACTTAATAATACATCACAAATATTGTTTTTGAAGTAGTTACTTGAGTAATTGTTTGTTTTAATTACATGCACGTGTTGAGAACGACAAAAAACGATCATGACAATATTAAAGTCCTGGGTCCTTCTAGCAGGACGTGAAAAATCGTCTATCTAGGTCGTCAAGTTAGGGACCACCATTTCAAAGTCAATATCATCAGAACTGGTGGTCCGTATCTTCTGGACTGCATCTCTTTTTTCATTAACTAGCGGGATGAAGTCCATTGACCGACCAAATATTTTAAAAATTCTATCAAAATGTAGTGACTTTTCTTCTGTTCATTTTAGCGTTAATTCTCAGTCGCATCCGAAGCTTTCACCTCGGAGTCTTAGGCCGCTTTACCACTCTTAACTGCAGATTAGGTTAGACCTCGATATTTTCCGTGAAGCGACTGCCATCTGACCTCCAACACCCAATGGTGACATTAGGCGATATCGAAGCATTGAATAATCATGCATACAAATATTTGCATTGAGCGGGGATCGAACCCGCGCCTCCTTCGTAGCGGCCGCGTTCACTACTGCTACGCCACGGAGGCTGTAGTGACTCAAATTTGCTAAACGATACCTATCAACTTATTTCAGTTTATTCTACGTAATATGAAGAAAGAAAAGTTGTTTATTAAATACATGTACATATTATGAGGATAAGCCCTTTCACTAAGATTGTATGTCAACCAGTATCGACAAGTCTTATTAAGACCAAATTCTACACACTGATGGGAGTTATTTTTCCATAGAGAACAAACCTAAAGGAAAATGTTGGTTGGCAGCCAATCGCATTGCGACTTCTTTATGATATTGTGCCACACTAACGATAACTGCGGTGATTTTCTGTTGATTTCATCCTCCATAGTAAGTATTTGCCTTAAAAAAGTGGTTGGGTGGAGTTAGTTTAAAATCAAACACCAGGTCGTATCACAGAATTATACGCTACTAGCTGTCCCGGCGAACTTCGTACCGCCATATTTTTCTCATCCTTTAAACCTTCCCTGGACATCCACGAACATTTCAAGACTAAAATTTGCCAAATCGGTTCAGCCGTTCTTGAGTTATAAACTAACAACGAAAAGTGGCATTGATTTTTATACGAGTATATTAGATTACTCATTTAATTTCTAAGGCTGCAGTTTTTTTATTGCTCGCAGCAATAAATTGATCACACTACGTCCGATCGAAGCACATTATTAACTCAGTTTAATGGAACGTATTGTGCGGCCACATTCACGCCATAATTTATACAAACAACATGTACGTATGGAGCCTTTTCGTGGTGATTTGGAACCATGCCATAATCATCGCCGTCTATGCAATATGCGTGATAGCATTTGCAGTCAGTACGTACGTAGTTTCATGTTACGTACTTTACGTAACTATGAAGTACGTAACATGAAATTTTATATAATAACTAGCTGCCCCGGCGAACTTCGTACCGCCATATTTTCGGCCCGCGTGGTATTCAAATCCCGTTCCCGCTGCACCCTTATCACTTAGGGGGATGAAAAATAGATGTTGGCCGATTCTCATAGATACCGGATAAGCACAAAAAATTTCATCAAAATCGGTCGAGCCGTTTCGGAGGAGTTCGATTACGCACCCCGTGACAGAAGAATTTTATATATTAGATGTTAACGGGAAATAACGTAATCATGTTCGCGTTGATTCTCGTTAACATTATTGTATATCATGATATTTTAGTACACATATAAATAAGGTTCATTTTTTTCAGTCTAACTGCGGGTTTGGTTGGTGATCGATATTTTCCGTGAAGTGACTGCCATTTTGACCTCCACAACCCATTGGCGAAAGACCAGTTGGTGGCTGTTAGGGCTCCAACGACCCGTAACGGCTGCCATAGATATTCATAATTATGACAACCGGTATCGACAGATTAGCACGTATGTTCTGTTTTTCTTCAACACCACAGAGGGTGTTGAAGAAAAACAGAACATATTTTGCAATATCTTTACATATACAGGGTGTATTTTTGAAACGGGGCAGTAAGGGCAAGTACCTTAACCGTTGAAGTTACAGCAAAACGTTGTTAGGAGACCTTCCCTAACTTTTTGAGATATTTTGAACTGCATTCACAGATTTTGCAAAAATCTTACAGTAAGCATAAAAAATGCAAAAATTCCATATATTTTTTTCTATGCCAATCAATTCTATTTCATGTGGGGATCAAAAGACTCTATGGGACCATTTTTGCTTTGAGTACTAGTAAAGACAGAAATCGCCAAAATATAAACATCCGAATTGAGAACCTCCTCCTTTTTTGAAGTCGGTTAAAAAACGTTTCCCATACATTTACTTATTTTACATTTTTTAATTTGCCCTTAATGCCCCGTTTCAAAAATACACTCTGTATATACCTACTAACTAGCTAGCCCTTCCCGGTTTTGTCTGTGACATACTTTGAGTCCCCGTTGCACCCCTTTAACCTATATGTCCGTAATTTATTAGTTTCAAATATATATGGGAATCTGCTGGGTTTGTTGACATTTATGAAAACTGCTCTGCTCATTTAAATGGTAGCGTAATGATACGTGTCGTATAGCCTTCCTCGATAAACGGACTATTCAACAAAAAAATATTTTTTCAATTCGACCCAGTAGTTCCAGAGATCATCACGTTCAACCAAACAAACAAACTCTTAAGCTTAACAACCACCTTACTACGACTACAATTGGTGTAGTTGTTGGTTGAAGATGTTTAACATTAGTCCACTAGATAGATAAACGTATTTGGCGATGAGCGCGTCCTCCTAACTATCAGGAACATTAATCTAAATAGCGTATTATGGCCACCACTCTGCTGTCTAACACAGCCACGTGCATAATTATCCTTGGTTAAGATTCAAGCTCAGTGCCAAAAGCTATAAGAATCTTCTTCTCTTATATTGTTGCCGGATATTGCATCATTCTTAAAATTTGCTTCCTTTTTATGTAATCTAGTGTTTCGTTTTATATAACTATTTTACTACTTCAATACTATAAATAATAGACGTGAATATTCAATGAGCCTATCACAGTCCACTGCTCGGCCTCTCCCAATGTTGGGAGGCTTTGGTCTACTGTTTCCCCACTGGCCAGAATGGTTGGTAGAGGGTTTTATTTCGAGTTTTCCTCCTCTTGCAGTGATATTGTCAGCGTATTTTTCCGTCAGTAGCCTTTTACGACACTCCTCGGAGGAGAAGGGGTGGTGACACTTGTATTTTTTCACCGTCACCAGACGAATTTATACAGTAAAAATGTGAAATTATAACGGGTAACCAAAGTAGTAAGTTGACAATGAAGAGTGAAAATTGTTACCGGTGCTTGTAAATGCCATCAACATCAGTGGTACCCAAGTGTTACTGAGATTACCCCTTTCTCGAAATAGCTACAGTATTTATTTTCTACTCATCTTGAGAAAAACAGTACTAAACACATACTCGTAATAATATTTTTCATCCAGAGTTTTCTCTGGCGCAGAGTGTTTTTCTACCTACAGTTATTACTCGTATATTAAAGTCCAACAGCTGTTCTCTTAAAAATTGCGACAGTATAACGGAAATTGCTAAAAAATATTATCAAATAGAAGAACAATGTATGCTATTTTATTCAACCTAAAATAATATCATTTGGGGGATCCAACACTAAATCCCAGATCTAATTACCTACTTGAGCCAGCCTAAATAAGCACGAGAGTTAAATTTCACATGTCAAATAAAACAATATTGGCTTTTGCTCGTTTGGTTTGTCTGAATACTACTTTGGTATTTTGGTATTATATCCGCACAATATGAAGTAATACTAAGTACCTAAGGCAAATTTTCATCATTCTATCGTGAAATACATGCTGCAATAACACAGGTCATTGGTTTTATTAGCATATCTAACCGATAATGCATAATATTTAGGCATGATCTACGATATTGCATAAGATCGTCCTTTGAGGCACACCATGAAAGTATCAAGAGATAAAATTTTTAAAATGTTTATATACAATGCACAATGGGCGACTTTATCACTTACAACGATTCCTTCCAGGCAACCTTTGGATGGATAGAAGCAAAACAGATGATAGGGGCGTACAATTATTTTTAAAAGAAGATGGAACATTATTAGCACTTGCTATTCTAGCTCATGATATTGAGTTCACTTAATGATGATCAAAATTTAGTCAAATAAAATTATGTGTTCTGAAGGTACGCAGTAATAAATTGCGGCGATTACTGAGATAACGAGAAACAGACCTCAGTGTCCCTGCTATAAACGGCAAAGTTGGCACAGATACAGCTCTAACTGAAAAATCGTTTGCTTCGCAAGTGGGAAAGTCTCGCTTACGGAACGCGAATTCATCCGCTTAGCTGTGCAATATATTTATGAGTAGATATAATATATTCAACTTTTAGATTGAAGTTGTTAATTAGAGTGTTGTAAATATTGTGTATTCGCTAGATTTCGATTAGGTAAGAAGATTTGGACACAGCGAGTAAAATATATATTATGTATGATATATTAGCAATACTACCCTAGATTACAGTTGATTGAAAGGTGGCATGATAGCCAGAACTATGAAAACTCTGACGTCAATATTTACTTGATGTACCTAAGTCATTAAGTCCTAAGTCCTAAGGCCCTTCAGGTAAAACAGACGGTGTCCAGAATCGCCATCCCTGTCGGTCTATAATTATAGACCTACAGGGACCTAGAATTATAGAATTCTATTATAATAGAATTGAAATGTTTATGATCTAAGATAAGCTTATGTTTACTCGCATCTCACCAATACTGCCTTCAGACTCATGTTTTAGTATTTTGGTATCTTCAACATAGTTATTTATTTAAGAATATAAATCCGTAATGCAGTCAGCAACAATTCTGTTTTGGGATCTGACATTGTCCTTTATAAATAGACGCTAACAATTCTGCAAAAGAAAGATGCGAAAATAATGAAGACCATATTATTATTGTACATGAAGAAGATTCATTTGCAATTCTTTTTATGGTAGCATACAGATAATTTTAAAATGCAAGGCTTGTTATCCTTTACTAGAATAACGTTATATCCTTAGAGACTTGTACGCTTTCTTGAAGAAAATATTTTTATACTACTTACGTGGCAAATAAGTACACGGCCCACCTGATGGAAAGTGTTTACCGTGGCTTATAGACATATGCAACACCAGGGGCATGAATAATATGCTTTTTAACCTTAAACCTTAGATACATTAAATGTAACGCACAAAATAATACTATATACCTGCCTATCTAAAATTGCCCAATGACAATAACATTTTAGGCAAAATATATCTACTAAATAGAGAATTGTCCAACGGCAAAATTTAAAGTGTTTCTAATAACATGGGTCAACGTGAAACGTCCGTATTGTCGACCCAAAACTGAACGAGAAGCACTTACCTTTAATTTGATTTGCACTAATGTATCTAAAATTCGTTTTTAGGCTCTAAGCTGCAAACACAATTCCCCTGCACTGTAACATGCCGGATTTTTTTTTGAGATAGAAGTATTCTTAATCGTCAATATTTTTAATGTGGTAAAGTAGATAACCACATGCTTTTCCACCAGAGCTATGCTATGTAGACAAATGAATATGATTGGTGAATATCAAACGTATTTATAGCAACGTATCTGATGGAATGACAGCTTTAGTCCTTTGTCAAATTTTTTTAATTCTTTAGACTGAATAGTTTTTGAAACAATTCAGTCTACAGATATGGCACACTTTTAATAAAAGGTTAATAAGTAATCGCGAAAATTCTCCTTATTCATTATGATGTTTTATAATTTTCTTACATGGATAAATCACTATAAAACTCGTTGCTGTGCTGACAAAAACTCCAAAAATTATGTTGTCTATGATCGATTATATATTGAAAGCTATAAAGCATACACTTTATTAAGTCTCCAAACACTTAACTGCTACGGTGCGTGGGACACAAACGTATAAAAAGCACCCAATAATTGCCGTAAATAAAAGAGTCATAAATTTGCTCGTTCTTTATATTACTATTTTTTTTTTTTTTTTTTTTTTTATACCACTTAGGTGGCAGACAAGCACACGGCCCATCTGATGGAAAGTGGTTACCGTGGCCTATGGACGTATGCAACACCAGGGGCGTCACACTCGCGCTGCCGACCCTGAAGAAACCTTCTAATGCCCTTCTTGAAGAACCCCATATTGTAGTCGCTTGGGAAAACCATCGCGGGGAGTTCATTCCACAGCTTGAGTGTGCGAGGGATGAAGTTCCTTTCATACCGCACAGTGCGCACCGTTTCCGGTCGCAATGTGTGAGGATGAACTCCCCGCCTATGACGAGAAGTGCGATGATAGAATGTAGCTGTGGGCATCATGTCAAACAATTCATCTGAGCACAAACCATTGTATAGGCGGTAAAACACACACAGTGAAGCAAAGTCTCTCCTGAGACTGAGTGGTTCCACATCGCCTGTGAGTATGGGATTGCCGACAAGCCTCAACGCCCGTCTTTGTACCGAGTCGAAAGGGTCAAGCTGGCACGCAGGCGCTCCGGCGGCCACAGCGGCAATGTAAAAGTAAAAACTTTTATTGATATTTCAGGTAATTCATACAATAGTTCTGTAAGTAAGTCATAATATTGTTATGATAAGTCTCTTTCATAATATTATAATCATTGATCAACAATACCTTATTTGCTATCGGTAATATCTTAAGCACCTCTTAAGATCTAACTATTTTGGTCGATATGTAAGAATACAGCAGATTAAAATATTATTAGAAGCTCAGCTTCAAAACGCTAGGTATGCTTAAACTTATAACTCAAACCTAGCCAAATGTTTCGTATCAAATTTGTGTCAGTTCAATAATTGCACTAACGCCTGGTCTCCAGCCAAATTGCACCGCAACTGTCTGATATTTGTCTCACGTGAAATTGTTCGAAATTCGAACAATTGACGTAACAAACTTATCAAATCTAGTAACGAGCATCATGAATCATGAATTTGTTGAATCACCTCATAAACATTACTAACAGTAATATGCAAATAAGCTCCCGATACGAAAATGTAGTTCACACAGCTGTCAAGTGAGATCAGTTTATCGTTTGACGTGAACGCTTGATGACGCTTTGATTCAAAATATTCTCCAATATCACGGTTCCACAGTTTCTAACTTTGCATACAAAGGGCTTCTCTTATATTACTTCAAAAACCGCCAGTTTTCGGAAATTTGTTTCCTTTGAAGAATCTTTGATCGTTGACGCCACTTTTATTATAAAATGTAGATAATGTAGGTAAAACCTTTGATGAACGAGTATTTATCGTTTAATACATTTGTTGCGGTTAACGATTTAATATCGTCTACATACGAAATTAGGTTTCCAGGAAACCGAACAGTGTAGCAAAATACCTATCGTATTTTGTTATGCATCGATGATAGTAATTAATGAAAATTTGTCATATTAGCTTTATGCCAGAAACCTAGTACTTAAAAGCAACTAAAAAGATCTAAATATCGAAAGCCGCGTTTCCGTGCAATCTACTCATCGATCTAAAGTGCATAGCGCTACCTATGTCCATCAAAACAAGTTAAATGAATGGATAGCTAATGATTGTGTAGGTGCTGTGTATTTTGCTTGAATAATGGGTTCCCAAAGCAATGACAAAACATTTTCCTTTAATTTTATTCACGTCTATAATGTTATTCACCTAATAGCAAAATCATGATCGAGGTAAAAACGAAAATAATGATGTACCTGCCTTTATGTCCGCCAAGACACTCGACATTCAAAGCCAATTTGTCAAGTTTCGAATAAATGTGCTCGATGATACGATGACATTTTTGCTTGAACAAAGTGATGAACAGAAAACGATTTGTTCGTGACAAGCAATTTTGGTGCTGGGGTAAGATGTCAGGGACGTGGGAGGATGGCTAACGGTGGTCATTAGACGAAGCTATAGGGACGACACATTCGCCAACTAACAAATTACTTTGGTGATAAATCCACAGATACCTGGTTTTTGACTGTACAACCTGCTGCCACCTGATATGTCGATGTTATTTAAAATTGATATAATGTTTGTTTCGTAATAGTGCTATGTGTATTGGCTAATATAAGTAATTTATTAGTGCTATATTTTATCTACTTTGCTAAAGTGCGTTTATTTGAGCGGTGACTATTGTAACCTAAATGTTTTGAAACATGAACATTTTATCAATTTTGTTCTCTTGAAAGAGTATTTTTAATATAGGTTGTACAATCGTTTTAGGTATTTGGCTGTGCATGATCCAATAGTTTGAAGCCCACCGTTTTAACGTAGGTAACAGTATCCCCCGTGGCTTCAGTAAATGCACGTCTCAGCCGGGCTCGGCGCGTCTGCGACAGGGTTTGTGGACAGAGGAGCAGCCCCTGCAGGTTAAAAACAGAAATCAAATCAAATTTAAAAATATTTGATTTGATTTTATCAGAAGACCCATCAAGACTACACAGCACGTACACGCCTTCTGTATTAGGTAAAAAGTGTGAGCCAGGATAAGACATTTTCAAGGATTCGGCAATTTTCGGAAAAGGAATTGACATGAACCATCGAATACAATACGAAATAACCTTTCTACACACATAATAATATATAAACCATATGCGTAACATCAAAACAATCTACACGTATGTTATTGTTTTTCATTTTATTACAAAGCTTTCTGCTGTTCTCCTAAAATTACGTCTAGAGAGCAAAAATATAAAGCAAAATTTTAAGTGTCGGAAGATGAAGTATGCTTCTTGCTATGAATGCTTTTTATAGGAAGAATATTTTATCAATGTCTGATAGCCAGCCATAATTAAGTAATAGAATATTATAGTGCAAAGTTTTACTCTATTGTGTTTAATACGTAAACGCAACTTCATAAGACATATTGAAACTTGGAATTACATTAAACAAAAATTGATAGGGCATGGAAGCGATAGACTAAAGATTATTTTTTTTATTCTTGATGGTATTTTTGAACCCATGTGCTTTCTGTTACAATATGTTTAATTGAATGAAGCCACTTTTGCAACAATTACACCTACAGTATTTTCAGTTATTCACTTAGCGCTCAAATAATATAGTTTAGTTGGATTGCTCGATAGTTCTTTACGTTTTCCACAAGTTATAAAGGTATCTTTAATCTATTTCACCCATATAATCGGGTAATTTTATTTCACTAATGTTCTGTAAATTAATGAAAGTTACTAGCCATTGTAATTTATTTTCGAAATATATCAAGTATACATAATAATTATTTGATACGTAGATAGTAATAGCAGCGCTTATGTTTTCTAATTCTTAGCGGCTTGATGAATGAAACAAAAATAATAAGTGTACTAATGGCGCCATCTATTAAATTTCAGGCTTACCTGTTTAAAAGGGCGCATGCCTCCATTTATACGAAGTGAGTCAGCGGCAATTCCGGCAATTCCGTCTCCAGGTTCTCGTAACTGTCGCAGTGAGGCGCTGGGGTGATGGTGGGCGTGGTGAGGGCAGTGCCCCGCGCATGCGCTTGACTCCGGCTGCGAACTCTGTCGGATGATTCTCGTACTTGTTGTAGGCAACAGTAGCGCCGGTGGTTGTATTACTGGGCATGTACTGACAGCGTGGAGCGAGCTACAACCACAAGGATACTGTATTGCAGAGCGTACGCTCTCTCGCGACACAGAGCGCGCTAGTTGCAAAGCCGATATCGGGGCTGTTGACTGCCGTCGCTCGCAAACACGACATCTCGTGTATGTTTGTGGAACTAATTGACAAGCGGTCACTGACCCTCTATGCGAACAAGTTGCTACAGGAGATACGAGTGTCTGAGGTCGGTCTGCCGGTGGGTCTCGACACTGTAATTCGATGTCAGGGACACTTCTTGCAGCTTGTTCTTCGATTCTGACAGATGTTGCACTTTCTTCGCTACCCGGCCCGCCTGAGAGTTGCGGTCTCAAGTGTGTGGTGCAGTCTTGTCTTTGCAAAACTGGTTTCACGCTTCTGTTTTCTGATGGAACTATTACGGTAACAGAAGGACCGGAGACAAGCAGGCTTGCTGTTTCGTCACTACTCCCGTAGCCAGAGTTGGTGATAGCTTCAGTACTATCCGTTGTTGGGGCTGACATTTTTGCCTGAAACAATGAAAATGAATTCTATAAGTAGGTAATAACTCCATAAATATAAATAAAAGTATCATTCCCAAACATTTTAAATCCGATAGATTTAGTAAAAGTTTTATAACATTGTAATGACGAAAATTGATGAATTTTATGATTTGTTGTGAGTTGAATATGTTGTTATCGTATTGAACTGATTGAGGTTCATAATAGAAACATTATGAATGAAGCATGAATATATACCTATCTAAATCTAATTTTAGTATAAATATGCAGATAAAAGTAAAAAAATAGCCTGTTTTGACAAAAGGGTTCTTTTTACGATTTAAACGCGTTCTGTGTGTGTCAATATTGATATCAATATGTGGATAGTAAACTTTAACCTAAAATTAAACACAGTGAACGGTAGATAAAACTAAAATTTACTGGCGTACATTTTTCTGAGACCCTTCAAAGGTAAAAGTTCGTCAATGTATCCAACAGGAGTGTTTTCACTAATAATATAGACTGTTTCATCTATTTATTTAGAAAGGGTCCTGTCCCAAAAGTCCCTTTTATAGATGCGTTGTTGCGCTGTAATACATACCTACTATACTTAGACCATATACTGTGGACACAGCCTTTCTCCAAAAAAAGCATCGTAAATAAAATCGGCCAAGTGCGAGTCGGACTCGCCCATGATTATTTTTGTGTGAAATTCTTAATGCGGTTCACAGAATACATCTACTTGCCAAGTTTCAACAGCATAGGCCTTATAGTTTCGGAGAAAAGTGGCTGTGACATACGGACGGACAGACAGACAGACAGACGGACGGACAGACATGACGAATCTATAAGGGTTCCATTTTTTGGCATTTGGCTACGGAACCCTAAAAACGGCGTGAAAAACGCGGTTTGTGTGGGTAAGCTAATGTCAATATAGTTCTTCAAACTGTCAATGTGTGAATGTCATGAGTATTTATATTATGTCAAATTATACCAAAATAGTAGCCATATGTTACGTCGTGTTGAAATGGCACTTGCTGCTTATAAACTCTGTACCTATAGGTACAGAGTTTATACATAGTCTACTCTAAGTTACTATATCTATAACAGGCTATAAATAGACTAATATTAGTATTATCGTTTCTATTTGCCTTGTGTTTTCGATTTAACGTAAATGCATTGTTTGCAAGAATTAAACCATAAAGGTCGCATAAATAGTACTTCAAACTAGAATTTATCGATCTATATTTCCATTTATTAGTCAATAGTGTGCCGCCAGTGTTTCTAATATACGTCGTTAAAGTTATTTTGGGATGGCTAGCTTTAGTAGTACAGTGGTAGCGGTTGTGACTAGATACTGCTGTGAACAGATTCGTAGCCTAATGCCCAGATTAGGATAGTGGTTAAGTTCTCTATTAGGAACTTCTTATTAACAGTATAGTATTATATTTACGTAGTAGTAAGAATAAGAATGAAGAGGAAAGTTGACGAATTCAGACAGCTATTTCACTCTCGATGTAAATTCTGTCTCTCATCAAAAGGTCTGATATAATGATTTGAATTGATGATTATATTTAAATTATTACATTAATCATAGTACATATTCACTACCTATTCTTAAAATTCAGGTATCGATTGCAATTTGTATCTATATTAAAGCATCTGATGAGGCCGTCAAGCTGAGTGCCACCATTGTAACATGATACGTGTCTGTAATGGTGACGCTCTTTTCAGGGACTTTATAAAAAAAAAAATACTTTAATGTAGTATTTTAAAGGATTTTTTGTCAATTAGATTTATTCTTCAAAAATGATATTTCTCAAGAAAGCATCATATGCATAATATAACATATTACATAAAATGAAGCCTCGAAATGGCTGTCACGTGTTAGAGGTCCCAAAGGACGCAACATTTTTCCTCGTACCTACCTTATAAAATGTGAGACCTTAAAAAGGATTTTCTATAGAGCCACCTTGAAATATGTGAAAAGTTTGGAGCAAAATAAGAACGTGTAAGTGGTAGAGTCACGTCTTTTCTAGAACAAATGCAGGTAAGGTTACCTGACTTTACTACCGAATAACGACTTCAAATACCTAATGTAGGTATAATGGTTTTGTTAGGCACTATGAGAGTGCCGGCCTTACCTTATTTCCTTTTTTTTTCACTGTCCTCTTAATTTCTCCTTTTATGCTCCAAGTTTAAATACACACTTCATAAACCGCAAGATTGTTTATTTCTAGTCGTATTACTGGTCAGTGGTATCTAATATTAAAACAGAATCAGACTCAAACGTGTAAATGTATGTATCTTGCTCATTTAAAATAACTCAAATTGTGTAAAGTAAAAGTTTAGGAAACTTATTTAGACTCTTAAAATTACAAAATGCCCGGTGGACTCAAGTTCATGACCCCAAGGGATCGGAATCTGCGTTGATGCATTAGTCAATCAGAACAAGTCATTACTTAGTTAAATCGTAAAAAATAGACAATTATCTTGTTGAGAAAATACTAGTTTATTTTAATTTACATCACTAAAGTCGGTGTCAATTGTGAAGTTATTAAAAACTTATCAAAACGGGATAAAAATGTTCTAGTATTTATTTTACTGGTGATTTATTTGCCACTCAATTATGCACAAACACTTCATGAATTTTGAGCAAACTGTTTTTGTTAAAATATTGACATAAACATTGTAATAAAATACTCTGTAATTTTCATAAATGGTAACGTGTAGGGCAAAACCATTTTGTATCCGTCGCGCCCACATCAAATAATAAATACATTTTTCACTAGCTGTTCAAAAAACGTTACGCTGAGCGTTATTGGAGCTTTTATATACTACAGAACGTTTTGTAAAGTTAGATGGGTTTCGGGATCAAAGTGCGTGTGAAAGTGAATTTGGTGCACGCATGGTCGCCCCTGGGTTAAGAACGGGGAATAAAAGTAAATAAGATCTTAACAGCTTTTGGTACGTGGCCGTGACATTATTTGAAAATAGAGTACCTACTGAACTGAGGGCCAATTCTCGTAATAAAAATCTCTGTTCAAAATTCAGTTTTGATCTAATCTCAATCTCTCAAATGTCATAAATAATCATGCTGTCAGTGGAAAGACCAAAGGGTTGTCCTGCTTGTCTTCTTCGCTGACGGCACAGAATTTCTCTGTTCTTATAGGATTCCAGTACGAGTGTGACTCCTCCGGGGTTGCACTCGTCCATTGGAGATCTACAGGGGAGGCCTATGTCCAGCAGTGGACTTCCTATGGCTGAAATGATGATGATGATGATGATGATTGGCTACGGTAACCACTTTCTATTAGGTGGGCCGTATGCTTTTGTCTGCGACCTAAGTAGTATAAAAACATAATGATCACAATTTTCAAGTCGTTGATCTTGAAAATTGTGTTACGATGAATACCGATTTTAACATGTGGATCTCCCAGATTAGATTAAGTCTGAATTTTAAACAATTAAATTTTAAAGTACCTAAAGATGATTGACATTGGCTCCTGAATCAATCATTTACCAAAAATCAATATTCGGAGCTATTTTCACTGAATTGCTCTGAGAGGTTATTGTAACAGTAAAATCAAGCACCTACATGCTGAAAGCGATTACGAAAAATATCCTTCTCCACTTTTATAGGCAATGACGTAAAAGTTATATCATTCATAAAAGCGTGCTGTGAGAATATAAAATATAGTTTATGAATTACGTCCCCTGTTATTCGCGTACGAATAGCGTCATTCAAACATATTTCAGTAAGAACCCCTAATGAATTCCTTCTAATGGGTTGTTTGAATTATATAATAAGTATAATAATATAAAGCATGCTTTTATATTCGACCTAATTGTATTGGGTCAGATATTTTTGCAAATGAAGACCGAATAAAAATAACTGAATAAATCGCGATAGATTTATTTCAATAAGTCTAATCACAATCGAAGGCTCATATAAAACCAGATTCAATAAATGCCGAGAATTGTAATTAAAGTTGGGGATGATAAAGGAACCACTCTAATTGACAGAGTTTCCTCGACTAGAAACCTTCCATTTGTAATGAAAGAAATTGATTTTTGCAAACCCGTCCTAGTGCCTACGTAAAATTTAATTGAAACTGTACCTAATTGTATTTCTAGTTCACTAAATAGAGGGGACTCTTAATATTTTGTGAATTTTTTAACATTTTGTCGAACTTTAATGAAATTTTGAAGCAATTAGTGTGCTAACTATTCCTGTAAGGAACTGGTCGCGGGTTCAGGTACCGTTTTAGAGCTTTACTCTTTCCAATATCTCAATAATCGATTTTGTCGAAATTTCACACGAAGTAACAGTAATTTTATGCCTTCAATCGCGATTTGTTATGCGTTTTATACATAAGTCGTGCAAAGGTTTTAATTACTGTATTCATAAATGGCTCATAATCAAGTTCTTTATAAATCGAATACATTGAGTTCTTCTATATTAAGCTTTATACGTCTGCACTAAATTAAGTTCTAATACCTTTATTGGCTATATTTATCTTCAATCCTTCTACCCCGTTCATTTCACTCCCAGCTTAGAAATTCACTCGCGTGGGTTGAAATTAATTGCTCTACACTCTCACATGAAAAGGCACGCCTTAACTAGACCCGTCGAACTGATGAATACATCCAATAAGCCCAACTGGTTGACTGTCATTTTTCATTCGGTTTAGTAGTAGTAGGATTGTTTATGTGAGACATGCTCCGTTCAGTATATTTATTTTCACTTGCACTCAGTGCAAACTTATGCTATTAGACCAAGTAATTGACGACGTGTGTTGCGCTTCACCACAGAGGGGAATTGAATTGCTACATCAGTGGTCGGGTCGATTCACGCTCAGTACAACTATTTATTGCACTGGATCATTTATGTGAATAATTTGCTTTAACGGCTATCTATTCCTCAGTAGATGTAGTCAGTCAGCTTTCGCTTCAGTTTGCTAATACTGCAAGCTTTGACATTAAGTTTATTTAAGAAGTTATTTTTCTAATTTTAAAGAAAAGTCCAATCAGCGGTTTTTTTTTTTTTTTTTCTATACGAACAACAAAACTGTTAGTAAATCATGCCAGCAAATCAAGTCGTAATATGGAGTTATCTATATTTCCATATTACTTATGAGTCAAGGTTTATAGTTCTATTATTGATTATTTAACTTGTTTGTAATGATAATGATAATAAATTGATAAAGCAATGTTTGAACAAGAAGTGTAACAGCAACGTACTTTAGAGAAGTACATTTCATAAGAAATAACAATGGCGGATAAACTTTATTGAGTGTTATGATGTGATGATAGCCTAACTTAGAAACTCCTCGATAGATGGCGTTGTACCAAAAGTTAAAACACGCTTATGTTGGCTGCACATAACCTTTTGGCCTTATACCTAATGTATAAGACTAAAATGGGTAAGATGACTGAGTAAAACACCAAAAATCAAATTTCAGTACAAATTAGTTCTTTTCACAAGTACTGGTGTTTTGTACCTTCTTTGCTTCTATGATTTACGTACTTTTGTAAAACATGACCAAGGTTAGTATATACAAACATTGTGGTACGTCTAAGTAGTACCAAAATAAAAAGGCTTATTCCCAGACATCCACAACCCATTGTTCTCGAAAAATAAATTTTCATATATTAGTTCCCTCTACTTCCACGACAATTAAATTTAAAATATGAAATATTATTTTCTTTCCCACGACATCCATACACAAGTTTTCAAGTATCGTCAGGAAGAAAATCGGGGAGAAAAATATTATGCAGGGCGTAGACAGCTTCTCTCCTAGAGGGGGGCAAGTCAGATTTTTTCCGCCGGATCTAGTGGGGTGGGGCGGTGGGGTAGTTAAATAAAAATAAATTTGACTTAGAATTTTTTATTAAGGTACATTTAGGTTTAGGTAAAGTTTATTAAGGTACAATTAATAGTATGGCAGATCCTTCACGAGTAGAACTATTACTTTATAAGTAACTTTCGAGGATCTTCCTCAAAACGGTTTATAACGTCTTCCGTGAAAGCATCGCCCATACTGGTTTCAAGTTTTATGCACACTGAGCATACAAAGACAGTTTAATCTGCCTTTGATCATTGTTGATCTAAGCCACGTTTTAACGGATCTGAGTGTACTGGAGGATCTTTCTATAGTGGCCGTGGAATAAGGTATTGCCATTAAGTAAGTTCAAGACGCAAGAATTCAATCAGCCGCTGTGTATGGCGTTTGTGGACTACGAAAAAGCCTTCGACTCGAACCCTTTACCCTCCAGCGTGGAGTGAGACAGGGAGATGTTTTATCTCCCAAACTATTTACCAACGCATTGGAGGACGTCTTCAAGACTCTGGATTGGACTGGGCGAGGCATCAACATCAACGGTGAGTACATCTCGCACCTCCGGTTTGCCGACGACATCGTAATAACGGGTGGCGCAAAAGTAGTGGCACCAAAGAAAATACCTTTATTTTTTTTATATGAAATTTTCTGTCATTCTGTTGTTGAAAATTGTGTAGTGAACAAATGTAAAATACACTGAAAATAAACATGGACCGTTTTACTCCCCAAGAACGTGGAATAATTGTGTCAAACGCTTTTCCAGGCCGAGTTATCTCTCGTTTTGGCGATTTGCCTTGGCCTGCAAGATCACCCGATCTGACCAGTCCAGACTTCTTTCTTTGGGGTTTTTTGAAATCTCGGGTGTATGTGAACAAGCCACAGACTCTCGCAGCTCTAAAAGAAAACATTCGTCAAGAAATAACGAACATATCGCAGGTAGTGTTACGGCAAGTTATGCAAAATGTCATAAATAGGGCTCAAATGTATCAACTCTGGAGGTCACCATTTAAAAGACATCATCTTTAAATCCTAATGGTACGAAATTTAATGGTACAAATATACATTTAAAAAAACCTAAATCTAGTTTTCTAATTTAGAAAAAATGTTATAGCCGAACCAAATAGGGTCTTTACTTTTGCGCCACCCGTTATATGCGGAATCGCTGGAACAATTGGGCGAAATGCTGCACAGCCTGAATGGAGCTTCTCGACGAGTCGGCCTCGAAGAAAACCAAGATTATGTTCAACGAACATGTTGCACCGAGACCGATTTCCATCGAAGGGGCGTCACTCGAAGGTGTTCAAAAATATGTCTATCTGGGGCAGGTCATCCAGCTTGGTAAAAACAACTTCGAAAAAGAAATGGCCAGAAGGATCCAACTGGGTTGGGCAGCATTTGCCAAATTACGTCGGGTTTCTCCTCGCCCCTACCGCAATGCCTCAAAACAAAGGTTTTCGACCAGTGCATCCTACCTGTTATGATTTACGGTGCCGAAACGTGGCCACTGAAGGTGGGGTTAATCCACGACCTGAAAGTTGCGCAGCGGGCTATGGAGCGTGCTATGCTTGGAGTTTCTTTGAAGGATAAAATTCACAACGAGATCTTTCAACATAGAACTAAAGTTACCGACATAGCTCGCAGAATAAGCAGGCTGAAATGGCAGTGGACTGGCCACATCTGTCGAAAGACTGATGGCCGTTGGAACAGACGGGTCCTAGAGTGGAGACCGCGAGAAGGAAAACGAAAGGTGGGACACCGCCAAGCCAGATGGACTGACGACCTACGAAGGGTGACTGGGACGGACTGGATGCGGAAGGCGGAGGATCGGCAAACGTGGCGCATATTGGGAGAGGCCTATGTCCAGCAGTGGACTGCAATAGGCTAATTGATTGATTGAAGTTCAAGGGCTGTTTTCACTTTCGGATAAAAAGATTCTTGTTATTCTACTTCCGAATTTTCGAGGTCCTCCTGCTTGTTTATCCAAAAAGTGCCCTGCTTGTTTATCCCTTCTAACTCATAAAATTTGGATACTTCGTCCATATATTCACGTAGTTTTGAAGCTGTCGTTTTTGTCATTTGAGCAGGGTGTAATAAGGATAGAGTAAACGCTGGTGAGTGATCGTTACTGAATAACGAATCCAGATAGTGTACCAGCTGGATTTTTTGCCCTATATTGTTGGCGACTTACTGTCCTTGGAAGCCGCAGTTCAAGTTTCAAAGTTTCTGCAATTTCATTGCCTGCTTTTAATAAATCTTCAGCGCCTTCTTCAGCTGACACTCTGTGTTCCGTAATGGTTGCTTCAATAATTTGAATGTGCTCTGCACACTTAATTATACATATATATAAACTTTTGGATTGTAAAGTATTTGCTAAGGGTTGCAGTGCAGCAGTGCATTATATTTATCAATGACACATAACGCTAATATGAAATTGCGTTTGTCCTACAGCCTGCTGATAATAATTGGAAAGCAATCTTTCTCGTTCCAGAATTCCCTTCTTTAGAAAGCTTTTCCAACCCTCGACTATTTGTATAAAATGATTTTTAAACATAGACATGCTCTTATATTTATGTGACCATCTTGTTTCACATAATAGTGATACTTCAGGGACATATTGTTGGCGTAAAACCGATCCCCTAAAAAAATTAACGGTGTCTTTTACCGTTCCGATGCAGTTTCGGATTTCTGGAACATGATTCAAGTCGTTTACTATACTAATAAGTTTAACTTGTGGCAGGCATAGCGGAAATGTAATTTTTTTTATACGTTTCTCTCAATATTTTTTGGAAACCGCCATCTTTTCCCGCCATCTTTTCCCGCCATCGTAGCACACCCCTCTTAGCCTTATCCCACGCATTTGTTAACATCAATCATTGAGCATCCATTTTTTGCAACTGGAGAAAACCTATAAAAATGCTTTGACATCAGCGACCAGTTTTTCTCTAATTAGAACTCCGCATATATTTAAAATCTCATTTTGTATTTGTGGGGATGTATATTGAGCATTTTTTTTCCTAGTGTTTTCGCAAGATTTCATCACCAGTATCAATTTTTAATTTCAGCAAATTCTGAAAAACGCCTTCATCTTTTTCTTTTCCTCTCAATGGCAAATCATGAATACCGCAAATGAAATATTGTATTAACTATAGATTGTAACGAATTGTGCTTGTTATCGTATGAATTAAACAAATAAAGAAAGTTATTCATTCATTATATTCATTAAACAAGAGCTTTTAAAACAAAAAAGAAAGTCAAAATAAATGGAAGATGATTCTTAGTAGGTACCTAAATCGAGATCTATTCAAAATTATCTTCGCGATTCATCTAATCTAAATCATAAAACCTTGTACATGTTGACGGTACTATTTATTACTTGGATGTCCTGAGAATTATATTTGGTGGTGGTAATAACATTTTGGAGGTCTGGGAACAAGCCAATAAAAACAACACAGCACAAAATATCGAAAAAACTTTTCTGCCGTCATTAGTCAGAGAATTACTAATTGACGCCTAATATTAGGTACTATTGATCGAGTACACTCTGTCATTAAATTGACAGTATTGTTATCACGCATGTAACTAGCTACCAATGTATTGAGACCTACGCCTACACTAGGATTCTTTGTTCTAAATGCCATTACAAAAATACTAGATCAAAAACGTGCACATCCGCCTCACACTAATTAGATTTTTGACTCGACGCCAGGCAGCAAAAAGAACAACACTATCGAAAACGTTAACATTCACAGTAACCACACTCATTCTAAGGTTAGGAAACAACGGTATTTTCGTCCCAATCGAGCAGTCCGACTGGGGAAGTACTTCCGCCCTACAGAATACCGCGGTTATAATCCCTTTATGTAAGTAGTACCATTGATCAGTACCATTACCATTGATGGTACTACTGACACAACGTTACTAGTACCATTAAAAAAAATACAATTTATTCCATCCCGTGTTTACTCGCTGAAGTACCATGTTGTATTCGGTGCGGTGAGTAGGGGTTGTTCCGTATTGATCCCACAAAAGTTGTCCCGAATCCGAAAATTCTTGTTTGATCCCACTTTTACTTCCTTATTGATCCCACAGCACTTTATTTATATTTTATTCTTAATTGATCCCATTTTTGTGTAGTCTACTATTCTCAATTGATCCCAAACCATGTTTTTCTTATAAAAACACTTTTTGTGGGTACGGTTTTCAAATAAGGTAAGTAATTTGAATGACTGAAGAGGCGGTTATTGTAGAGTAGCTAGAGCTCACTGGAGAGGTTTTGTGCTGTCAGTGGGAAGACCAATTGCTTGTCCTGTTTGTATTCTGCGCTGACTGCACAGAATTTATCTGTTCTTACAGGGTCGGCAGCATGAGTGTGACTTCCCTGGTGTTACACTAGTACAGTAAGCTTCAGAGAAAAGGGACCCCCCTTGTTAATGATATGAAAGCATGAAGGGGTCTGTTTTCTCTGACGCTGACTGTACATGGGCCTGGGTAACCATTTGCCATCAGGTGGGACATGTGTTTCTCTGCGACAAACTGGAATGAAAATGGATTTTTTTTTTATACCTCTTAGGGCACAGAAAAAAAATCCAATGAATTTTAAGAGTTCATTGATAGCGTGGTAGGGTGGTAATAATTTGTATATCAATTAACTTAGTAGAGCGATAAAATAATAAACTAGAGTAGGAAATTGCTGTCAAATTACGAATAATATCTCAATTAGTTAACAAAAATAGTTATGTAATTTTATAGCTGATACTACACATCATGACATGTATGACTAATGAAAATGTGTATTTAGTACATCAAATATGTTCTTTTTTACACGTCGCGTTACCAGTATTAACCTTTCCATATTCGAATATTTTGTGTTTCCTTGTGAATAAATCGTTTTATCGGTTCTTTATTGCTGTTTTCCTGAAATAGCGACAACAATATTGTATCGATATGTGTGATGATATAATAAAACATACCAAAACAGACTAAAAGCCTATGTTTTGTATAATCTAACCCGTAATAACAAAACAGCAGTTGGTATACCAAACCGGCTTATCCTTATGACGAGGACATTCATATAGGGAGGGACTTATTCACAGTAAAAACAATAGAATCACTCGACAAACATAGTACATTCATATGAGAAGCTAAATTGGGACATTATCTTCATTGCACAGTGTTGCCGAGAGTGAAATACTTGTAGATAGGTATACGCGACTTTATTTTTAATATCTACTAGCTGTTGCTCGCGGCTCCACCCACGTGGAATTCTAAATCGCTTATATATAGCCTATTTGTTATTCTAATGTATAAGCTATATTATTGTAAAGTTTCAATAAAATCCATTCAGTAGTTTTCACGTGAAAGTGTAACAAAAATCTTACATCCGCGCATACTTACAAACTTTCGCGTTTATAATATTAGAAGGATAGGCATAACGGTACAAAATTGTGTAATAAAAGTCATATAAGTACGTTTAAGATATATGGATTATATTAATTTATAATATAGATTAAATTGTGCTACCCAGCCCTCAAAAATAACCACCCTTCTACTATTGTATGTTTCAGTACCGTAAAGCAGGTAGGTATACTTACGATAGTTTTACTGAATATAGGCTAATTACGTTTTCCGCAGCCAGAGGGTACAAGAAGGAAACTAGAATCACTTAAACGAGATTTATTATACTTATTTAATTAAATCTAACTAACCTAAAGCTGGTGAATGTACTCGATGTTAGAAATACATTACACCGTACTAGCCTAAAGGTGAATGTACTCGATATTAGAACTACATTACACCTTACTAACCTAAGCGAATGAGTTCGATATGAGAACTACATTCTTAACTATACTAACGACTACGTTCGATGCTAGAACAGAAGTGAAGTATATTTATTTTAATTAAAGATGTTAAATCAGTTCGCGTATTGATGCAATCGATTCTCAAATCTGCTGACGGTGCGGCACGAGGCGAATGCACGAGGCTGCTCGCTGCACGGGGCGCTGATGCTGCAACTCGTACTTGCTCTCCTTATAATCTGGGTCGTTATATGTATAGCGGGTTCATGCAGGTTTGCCTATGTAATTCCTCCACCCTCAGAAAAGCAATTATTTTCCAACTTTCAGTGAAAATATTGCTGGTATGGTCGGTTTTCCAGGTTCTTCATGTGTCTCATTTTGTTGGACGCTGGGATTCTTTTCTGTTGAATTTTGTTGTTTCTTTCTCCAGAACCGGCGAACTATGATGCTTGAGATACTTATGATTGTGCCAGTTATAATTATATAGAGTGGTATAGTTGTGTGATAAATTGTTCCAGAGGAATTTTTCAGTTGCAGCGGAGGCTGGGTTATAATTTTATCTTGACTAGTATGTAGTGATCTTGACTGGAGCGCATGAGTTATTAAGGGCTGATTAGAGATGATTCCCTGGATACAGTCGAGAAGTTCTCCCATTGGATAATTCATCTCTTCCTCGCAGAGATGATACTGGTTCAACTTCGGGCATTCAGCCTCTATGTACTTAAAAGCTTTTGACATATGTTGCTAGGAAGGGATAAGGAGGGATCAAACTATATTCTAGTTTGTTGGGAACTATAGTTAATCTGTATAAATCGAACTTGGTGGGAGAGATTATTGGTAATTTGAATATAATAACTATTCTTTTTCCTGTATAATAGTAACCGGGTTTTATTATAAGGTAGTATTCTCTCAAGTCTAGATCTAAAATCTGTTCAGAGCTGTAAATTAGTTTTAATATGATAACTATGATGTAGAGTTACCAGGAATTGTTTCCTGAAACTTGGGTAATTTATATTGGTACAGGTGAATAGGGATTCTAGTACAGTCAGTAATTAAATAATTATCTTTAAGGTCTATTTGAGCGCCATCTAACTGATCTAATCCTATTTAATCGTCGAGATGGTTATGGAATTTATAGATAAAAAACTTTACATTAGACTGGTCATTAAAATTTTTGATATACTAGGTAAAACTGGCAAGGGAAAGAAAAGGAAGCAACAGTTTAGAAAAGTTTCAAGTACTTACAAATACAATTCTTCTTGCGTATCGATAGCTGGTTATTCTCCCTTCTTTTGATGGCTGCAGCTCTCGTAGGTAATAAATTAAATTCGTTTTATATAACTAGTTTTTTTTCTTTTTTATACTATATTCCGGATCCTTCCTGTGCTATCAATGTCTGGATAACCTCCCCTGCGGTTTCACGTAGATTCTGGATATTCGATGAGGTATTAAGATACCGACAGCGACTATCGGAGTCAGCACTCAGCAGGTTAACGATTTTTGGAAACCTATGCCGCGCCGCGCACTGCCTCGAATATCCTACCGACTGCGCCAATTACGTTTTCCGCAGCCAGAGGGTACAAGAAGGAAACTAGAATCACTTAAACGAGATTTATTATACTTATTTAATTAAATCTAACTAACCTAAAGCTGGTGAATGTACTCGATGTTAGAAATACATTACACCGTACTAGCCTAAAGGTGAATGTACTCGATATTAGAACTACATTACACCTTACTAACCTAAGCGAATGAGTTCGATATGAGAACTACATTCTTAACTATACTAACGACTACGTTCGATGCTAGAACAGAAGTGAAGTATATTTATTTTAATTAAAGATGTTAAATCAGTTCGCGTATTGATGCAATCGATTCTCAAATCTGCTGACGGTGCGGCACGAGGCGAATGCACGAGGCTGCTCGCTGCACGGGGCGCTGATGCTGCAACTCGTACTTGCTCTCCTTATAATCTGGGTCGTTATATGTATAGCGGGTTCATGCAGGTTTGCCTATGTAATTGGCTCATAAACAATTGTATTCTCAGGTATGGTATAAAAGTGGGTGAGAATCAATACTTGTGGGTGTTCTGGCTATCAATCTTTATCTATGTATGTTTATTACAGGGCTCGGCAGTAAGAAAGTAATGTAAGGATGTCATTTACCCTCATGAAGTTAGATTATGAGGCTCTTTATAGGCGTAATGTATAAACAAGTAGAGATTTTATTAACATTGTGATTGCGGATTGAGTCTACTACGAGTTTATGATCACTGCGATAGATTTACTGTAATGATAATATAAATATTTTAGGACATTCTACACAACGCTATCTAGACCCAAAGTAAGCATAGTTTTACTACCTTGTGTTATGGGTTATAGAATGCGGATAAACATACTCATATACATTTTTTTCGTAAAACAAACATATTATAGATAGAAACGCCCAGACTAATGCAAATATCCATATTTATGCATACAAATATTTGCTTTAAGAGAAGATCGAACCCGCACGTCCTACGTTGCAGCCGCGTTCACTACCGCTACGCCACAAAGGTAGTCTGACTCGTTCTGTGGCGTAGCGGTAGTGAACGCGGAAGAATAGGTATATACTAATTAGCTGCTATCCACGGTTCCATCTGCGTGAAGTACAGATTTCATTCCCGTAATTCATAGGAGTTAGACTGTCAATAGTAACAAGACTACAAATCACGTTCAGTTTATAAAGAACTACTCCATCTCAAAGGCCCTTAATGGATAGACTATTGAAATTTGGTGTGTAAAGGGCCTTACCTGCATGTTGTTAAAACTGCTAAATTAAGGACGAAGCTTCTAGGGTTGGGAGATCTGACGGTAGTCGCTCCTAAAAAACCGACATACCAATCAAAGACTAGAAGAGGGTCTTTTGCTCCAAAGTGCTTTGGAGGCAACAGAACAACAGTATGATGATAATGCTACTGAGATTAGCTATTAAGACTCGTAGTAGTTTTAGATCATTTAAAATACAACGATAGAAAAACAATTGGTCGTTAAACAACATTCAAGAAACTGACTTCAAGAAAAGTGAGTTCGTTATTACGCATTTTTAAGGACGAGCTCCTTGCAAGAAGTTTTATCTACACACTCAAACTGATAATACAAGTCCTCTTTCGGCAGAATACGAAATTGAATATCAAACTTCTCGTAACTTCACATTTATTCAGCCTTCGTATATCCAAAATTAACATACAAATAATTTGTGCTTTCAAATTTATTTTAGAATAAATTTAGTGCTCTTACAAACAACATCATTTATGAGTTCATACAGTTTAGTAAACTTCAAAGAAAGATTATTTTGATTTCATTAATCTCCTTGTTTATGTGTGTAAGATACTAATTTTAGCCAATGGAAAAAGAAATCTCAGGTAGTAAATAGCGTAAAATTTAAAATAAAATACATTATCTGCTACTTTTGCATTTACCACAGTATACATTGGCAAGTGGCCCATTCTAAGTAGGTAGTAAAAGTGACTACTATCTTTGAACGTCTCATTAATATCAAAGCAAGAAGTAAATACGATTATTTACACTTTGTACTGATTTTGTACCGCTGAGGATTGTGAGGTTTACTTTATACAAATTAATCTTCCAACATAAAAACACTTTCAACCAGGTACCGCAATGAAATGCTTAATCAATTCAAATAAAACAATAAATAGCAGCGTAGATAAAATCAATTAAGAAAAGAAAATATTTGTACTTAAAAAGTATATTTATATTAAACTAAGTACCATATTACTTGTTTCCTCATTAATAACCAACAAACTTCATTATATAAAACTGTTATTTTACTCATAATATTATGTAGATAGAATCATGATATTTCATTTACTTGCTCGTAGATTAGTCAAGTCGTGACTACCGGCGCTGCAACGCATCCGGAACATCAGAAAAACGTCGAAAAAGTTACTTCCAGAATTTTTTATCGCGATAAGTCCCGAATCATTATAAAAACTACGAGTTTACAGTCAAAGTCAAAGTCAAAGTCAAAAATCATTTATTCTGTATAGACCATCAAAACCGCACTTACAAAACGATAATTTAAAAATAACTCGTAAAAGTAATTTCATTTTGGTGTAATAAATAACACGTTAAGTGTGTATGGTGTAAGATAATGAAGCGTAAATAAAAAACAAATCGAACAAGATTCTATGAAATTGCTATAGTAAGTTGAACTCACTAGTGTTCAATACACTATAAGAAACAACGGGACGCACACTAAAGTACACTTATCGCATATCCGGTGGAAATCCAATTAGATTCTCATTACCTACAAGTCTGTTCCAGATGCAAGTTACTTATTTTAACTTATTTCATTTCCTTTTTAAATGTATGTTTTGTTTGCTCGGAAAATGATAAATATTACATTTTTAAACTGGTATCTAACAAATCTATAACAATAACTATTTTTAGGCGAGTATTAGTGTTATTACTATTATTGCATACTAGGGTTATAAAATCGGAAAACCAATAATAACTCAGGTCTAGGTCTCAAATAATATTTGCAGTTGAACTGAAAATGGCTATGATACAAATAGGAAACCAGCTAGCTTACCTGTCAAGTTGAGCTGGTCTGCACTTTGCAGTTATTTAGAAAGTTTATGACAGAGCCGCCGAGCGATCCTATATACCGTATATAGGTACCACATGATTTATATGAAATTTTCCGGACTTTAGCATCCAGTTTTTTTTTGTTTGCACAAACTTTGTTCCTACTATGTTACTGATACTGGATTAGGTCCTTAAGCGTTACATGTTTTCGGGGCTTAAATTTGAATTTGAGTTACATGTTTTCGGGGCTTAGGTAATTTTTTTCCTTTTTTTTTGTAATACGACTTCAGAACGTATAGAATACTTTTGTTAGATTTACTAATTCTGGCGGGAGAATATTTTTTTACTTTTTTTAATATTCTGTGTTCATTGATATTAAAACTAGACAGATGGAAACTGTACAACCAAAGACCAAAAACTCCAAGAAAAAATTGAGTTCTAAAGAATACCGATACTTACACAACTTGTTCTTATGGTATTATTCTATATTGATGACCCTCTTTGCCGAGACTTTGCTTTCAGTTTACCAACAGGACAGGTGAAGTCAAATTGACGTGACCTATATAAAAAATGAGTTTCATCAGATTCAGCACTTGGACTTGCTAGTGATGATATGGGTTCCTATGTTGGCATTGGATTTCATTATGATACCTCATGTCAATTTAATATTCACATCGCGTGCGACCTCGGTATAGTTTGAACTTTCAAGCACAACGGACATTTTTGATACAGTGATGAGAACTTTATTGATTGAAGTATCAAGTTTGTTCAGTATTTAACATGTCCCATTTTAAATATTTTATGTTTACTTTAGGCAAATGATTACATATCGCTTAGTAACTGTAAGCAGCATATTATTTGACAAATGCATTAGTTATAGACTAAACATACACAAAATAATGACAATTATTATCTACTCCTTACACATAGGTACATATAATCACGCCTTTATCCCCGGATGGTTAGGCAGAGGTGCATTAACATCAACATTTCACCAATGTAATGTTTTATTAGGTCTATTGCCATATTCCGGGCATTATTCTTGACTCGAAATATACAGCTTAATAATACTCTGAATCATTCATTTATACAAGCACAGACAGCTCTTAGTCTCTCCGCCGAAGTAGGTAGTTAACCTGTATCTCAGGAAACAGTTCGTTTCACATTAAATGGAAGCAAGTATATTATGTAGGTATCTGGTTAAATTGCAGTCCTAAATAATTTGAAAAGGTGTTGATATTTATATAGGCCGGAATACAGCCAATCACATGGATCACATTTGTTTTGGACCAACTTATCTAGTATGTTTGAGCGAGATGAAAGATTTTCTATTTGGGTTAACCCTTCGTTTGTTTGGAAGCAAATTGCATTTTCAACACATTACTAACATCTTCAACGTCCGCCCTACTTGACAGAGGTTCAATGATAGGTTCCATATAGTTATACCACATGGCCACACTCTTTATACTTTCTAATGCAATTTTTTTCTATAGTTTTTTAAATAATATGGGTATGCCTAATATTATTTATCTTTCGGCCCAGATAAAACGTAATTAGAATGCAGAAAGCATGTGTGCAGATATAAGTTTGCATAAACTTAATATGTGTTACATAAACGTAATAATATGTTGTAATATGCAACATTTTTCTAAATGCTTACTTAGTACAAACAACATATCTACAGTGCGTTGTAAACTGTAGTGTAACAAAAACACTAAGCTGGACATACTCTACCCCTCTTAATACATTATACGTAACACAGAGCTATAAAAACTGAATGTACAGTAATAAACTGCACTCTTTACGAGATACCAGCAAAATGATAGCATCAATCGTAAAACATGTCCAGATACCAAATTGTTCTGTCAGTTTTATGTCCAGACGTAAAAGAAGTTTCTAGACCCACAAAACCGAAGTGCAATAAGCACCACAATATAGAAACGGGTAATATATACGCCAGTTTACAAAAAAATCATTATATTTACTAATGATTTCATAAGAGTGGCTAAAATTTTATTGCCAGATTCTCTTCTCATAGGTTTATTATTGTCTTTCAAATCTGGCTGTAAATATACATACATACATGCAATCACGCCTTCATCCCCGGAAGATTAGGCAGAGGTGAATTAACACCCACATTTCACCAATCATTGTATATGAGGTTCCACGTAATAGAGGTCACGCCTATTGCCGTTTTTCGGGCACTATAGTTGGCTCAAGCCGATAGGCTGAGTCTGAGATGTATAGGATATCTGTCTGACGTTAAACAGCCCTATCCCTTAGTCGCCTTGTACGACATCGCATGGGAGGAGATGGGGTGGCCCAAATTCTACTCTGCCGGGAACCACATGCAAATATAGAAACAACAATTTTGATATTCATTATAATATGTTATTATGTTACTCTCATAATTAAAAAATATATTATAGGTATATAATATCTTAATAGTATAATTATTATGATGAAGTACATAGCTATCCGTCTGGTGACGGAAAAAGAATACAAGCATCACTACCTCATCTCATCTGAAGGGTGTCATATCAGGTGACTAACTCAGCATTCCGAGAGAAGGAAAACCCGAAATAAAACCCTGTACCAACACGTCTGGCCAGCGTGGAAACAGCAGTCTAATTGATTGATTGATTGACATACCTATATCTTTAGAGAGAGGCCGTAGCTGGTTCACGTGTTATCTATAGACTACACTGACACCTTGATGTACGACGGATTTATTGGATTCGGCATGTTCATATTTATAAGACACGTTCGTTATAAGTCTTAAAAGCATCCGTATCTTGACCATGGTTCGGTAGGTAAATCTTTTGGAAAAGCCGAGGTTTTTGTCTTTCTAATTACGGACGAACAACTATCGGAGTTATATTCTGAAGTATGGTTTAATAGGCATCTGTTGGGCATGCCATCGCCCCAGAGAATCACTTAGACATATTGTTTCCGGTTGTTCTCGTCTTGCCAACGGTGAGTATTTGCACAGGCACAATCAAGTGGCCAACATTGTACATCAGCAGCTTACCTTTAAAAACAATCTTGTGACTTCGGAGGTCCATATTACAGGTATGTGCCCGACCCAGTTTTTGGCAATAATCGAGTCACATTCTATTGGGATCGATCTATCATCACTGACAGGACTATTGTTGCCAATAAACCTGATATAGTGGTGATATACCAACTATAAAGCGCATTGCAATGATTTTTGATGTCACCATTCTTCATGATGAGAACCTCATGAAAGTCGGAAAGACAAACAAATGGGTTTTCCTCATGAGGTTTATGAAAGAAACGTATGTGTTGACCACTAAGGATTTCGTTAATATTAAAGATAGATAAATGACGTGTGAGGCACGAAAATCGGTCCAGGCGTTTGCTCTGTGTAATGCTTCAAAGGAACATACACACATAAAATACATAGGCTAACATATAGGCTGATAAACACATTACCACTCCTTCGCGTCGCGCAGTCGGGTAAAAAATCTATAAGGAATTCCAATTTATTGTAGCTATACAATCTTTGACTATTCTGGTTGAGTTTCTAAAACAAAACAAACTTATACCTATTCTATTTCAAAAGAGTGGATTATTTCAGACGCTAGCAGTACTAGCAAGCACATCTCCCATGTGTAAGACTGCTACATATTCTGCAGCACAGAAGATTACTAGCCTGGTATTAGATTTGCATTCGAAACGAATACACTAGCAAAATAATGCTACGCGTAGCATGGTCGGTGTAATATCCTCGCCTCGTCTAACACGAGACCGCTTTTAATAAAATTACTTCAGTAATTTGTTTGGACTTACTTTAGAGTTTTAAATGACTTGCTCTGCAGTGTGTGTGTTTATTTAATGTATCTACATAGAAGGAAATTCTACCACATAGGTGGTTTTCCCAAGTGTTCATATGAGGTTCTTCAAGAAGGGCATTAGAAAGTTTCTTCAGGGTCGGCAGTGCGAGTGTGACGCCCCTGGTGTTGCATACGTCCATAGGCCACGGTAACCTTTTTCCATCAGGTGGGCCATGTGCTTGTCTGCCACCTAAGTGGTATAAAAAAAACATCACTTTGGAATATTTCTAGATGTATGCATATTTTATGATACGTAGTAACCGTCAAGTTATGAATATAATTTCGTAATTCAGGCGATCACTCTTTAGAGTAGGTAAAATAACCGAAATAATAAATCGTATAAAGGTCTCTCGACATTCGTCAGACAGAGTTGTCGTCAAGTACGTTCTTTGTGCACGGTTATAACAATCTATAGCGATACACATCAACGTTAATGGCAACGAAAAATATCATATCATACGGTATCATTTATATAAACTGAATCCTTTGTCGTGATCGAGTTTATCACAGAAAATCAGGCATTTTTTTCCGTGTGCCATGTCTACTCATTCTACTATACTTAATTAAATAACACTGAATTTGTTAACCGAAAAAATTTACATCTAGAAAGACATGACTGTGTATAATGTTTATCTTAAGAAGACTATTTTGATTCACCTGTGGAAAGTGATACATTGATACAAAATACAAATCCTTACTTCCATACTAATATTATAAATGCGAAAGTAATTCTGTCTGTTACGCCTTTACGCTTAAACCACTCAACCGATTTTGATGAAATTTGGTATAGGGGTAGATTAGACCTTGAGAAAGGACATAGGCTATGTTTGTTTGCGATAACCGACATCCACGCGGGCGCAGCCGCGGTCAACAGCTGATAAAATAGTAAAATATATTAGTACTTCTTCTTCATCCTAGCGTTAATTCCCAGTCGCATCCGAAGCTTTTCAGCTCGGAGTCTGGGGTGCGCTTTACCAGTCTTAACTACGGATTTGGCTAGACCTCGACATTTTCTGTGAAGCGATTGCCATCTGACCTCCACGACCCAATGGTAACATTAGGCGATGTCGAAGCTTTGCAGCTAGACCGTTGTTTTGGACTTTTTTTTTTAGGGCTCCAACTACCCGTACCGACTACCATAGATGTTCTTATGGCAACTGGGACCGACGGCTTAACGTGCTCTCCGAGGCACGACCAGACCAATGCAAATATCTATATTTCATGAACACAAATATTTGCACTGAGCGGGGATCGAACCCGCGCCTCCTGCGTAGCCGGCCGCGTTCACTACCGCTACGCCACGGAGACTGTCAGTAAAATATATTAGTACGCCTTTTATTAATACTTATTAATCTAGTTAACGCTTCAAAGCTTGCGAGAATTATACTTTGGACCGTGCAGAAAATCGCTTTAATTGAAATAGGTACTAATCATATCTTGATTACTTACCTTAATTAGTTTGTGCTTATAAGCTATAATTTTGGTGAGCAATAGCGCGAATAAGAAAATTAATATACTTTAGATTTAATTACATTTAGAGAAACCACTTTGTTGACAAATATTTTGCGTATTCGTAATTGCTATTTGTAGACGTCTTTGTTAACTATACATCCCTTAATGTTTGAATGATAAGATAACTCATTGCTAAACTTTAACATCAAACGCTAAACCGAACTACGTACTTGGGACTTAAAGTTCCCAGCAATAATTTTGCATGCTAACCATTTTATAATAGCCAGTAACCAAATTGATGATACAATTTTCTACTCATCAATTTAATTACACATAATGAAAGTGACTGTGTACCTTTCATTACGTCAAGCATAATTAATATGGCTAACATTTCAAATAATAATATTGTGTATAAACCACAATTCGATATATTGTGGTTTTTAAAACTTGGTTGTTGGATTTTTTTTTGTATCACTTAGTTGGCAGACAAGCACACGGCCCACCTGATGGGAAACGGTCACCGTGGCCTATGGACGTATGCAACACCAGAGACGTCACACTCGCGCTGCCGACCCTGAAGAAACCTAATGCCCTTCTTGAAGAACCCCATATTGTATTCGCTTGGGAAAACAACCGCAGGGAGTTCATTCCACATCTTGAGCGTGCGTGGGATGAAGTAAATAATAGAATATTTAATAAGAAATTTGTCTCTAGACTCTAGATGAATCAGTATAGCGCGTGTTTGACGACGTCTACACGACGATATTAGTACAAACGGTCTTTTTTATTGTTAATATTACATGTTAGTAATTGGAAGTGAGTTTCCTGAAGATATTCTTTCGTAAATATACATACATACACACATAAACTCACGCTCGTCATGTTTTCGATTGCTACAATCCAAGCATAAACTTTTTATTCCTTCTACTTTTTTAATTGTTTACATACATATTCGCCTCTTGAATTTATTACTTGTCTAGAAATCACACTGCATTGTATCAGGAACAGTACTAGTATAAATTCAATCGTGACAAAATATAATTCTATTCTTATACCTTAGTAAATAAGATATCAATCTCGAGTTAATTTTAGACCGGTGACACTTAACGCATACCTATTTTCATTGCAAAAGCGGTGCACTCTAAATAGGTACGACATCTGACTCATTAGTTTAAAAATATCTGCAATTTAAGTCGAGAAAGTATTGTTAATTTTAGAATTTATTTGGCTCCTTACTGAATAAATACTTCCTAAATTGATCCATCATTAAATAAATAAATAAAATAATAAAATTAAAAATGTTTGTTGTATTTTATTATTCATTGTTTATAGTTCTAGTGGCTACAGTTTGTGACTAATCAAAAAGTGATGTTTGCCATGTCATCTATCATACAGTATATTATACATTTTTCTTCCATATGTGTAACATTCATTATTGAAACTTTCTTTGAATATAGTTATACAACGAACTAGACTAAAATGGTTGGAAAATTTAATCTTGACTTGACTATTATATTATCAACCAAATAAGAGCAGACACGGGACATGCTTTGTAAGTACCCTAGATTTGAAGCAACGTATATAACCTGAGATTGGAACTAATATTATATACACAGAAATAGCTACAAAGTAAAGTCTAATAAACAATTCATTTAAAAGCACCTTTTGCCATGAAATACAATATGCCTTGTAAACTACTTTAGCTAATTGATAAAACATCACAAGTATACGGTTACTATTTAAGTGACGAATACGGTTAGCAACAAGATTGAGGCTTGGTAATTATTGGGTTGAGCCTTATTTATCTCTGCTTGCTAACCTAATTGCTCACGCTAAATAAAGCTTGTAAAAGATAGAATGAATTAACAGTAAACTAAAATGTAAATTTATTTTTCCATTACTTTATAAATTACTTTTGAGTCTGCAATTCAGACTAATCGAGTTCGTTGTTTGTAACACTTTAACGCCCTAACTAATCAACCGATCATCATTAAACGCGTGAAGTATTTCGGGGTAGACCCCGGAAGGACAAGCCCTTAGTTTACCTTCCGGCTGACTCATAAATTAAGTAAAATGTACCTTAAATTATAAAAACATCTTCATTGCTCAAGTACTATCTATCATAATATTATAGTAAAAATATTGCTCATTTTCATTTTGTAACAGCTGTAAACATGCCTTCATTATGCCGAGATTGACAGCCATCCTTCAGGGTAGAAGCACCACCATTTTTAGAACCAAATATTTTTTTTAATATGAAGTGTTGATGGATAAGGAAAAGTTCAAAAGACCCTTAATCATTATACTTTATGTGGTATTACTTGGTTTACAACGAACGGTGAAAGTTTTATATTATCATTTTATGAACTGTTATAACTCAAAGTAGTGACAGTTTTTCGAGCATATTTTGCATTTTTAAACTCATAACTGACTGTTCAAATAGCACAAAGTCCAGAAACGAAAAATGCCCCAGCGGTGTAGGCTTTCTTCCCCTCGTTTGGGATCAGCAGAAGAGCAAGCTTTAAATGCAACTTGGAAGAAAAAAAGAAAGAAAAGAAAGAAAATATTTTTATTGTGGATTACACGTGCACATACGTAAACAAAAATAAGCACATATATGAAAAAAAGAATCCCATATTTCAGTTCCTTGTGAAAACCACAGCAGGAAGATCATACTTATAGCTAAATATATTTATTACTAGTATGGGAGTTTCTTATAATCAGCATCACATCGATCTTGACGTACTTAAAACCTGTTTTTTTTTTATCGTGCGAAAAATCCCCACGGATACCTCCTCCGCCGTAGCCGGAGGAGGAGGTTATGTCGGCCTCGAACCGACTAAAACGCACGCCGACTGTGGGCCGTCGGTTGCCGGAGGTGAGATTTTCGTAGCCATATCCCTCGCACCCCGACGTACTTAATACCTTGATATTAAGATCATTTTGAGTACTTTGCTCGTCAAGATCGAACTCATGCCGACTGTACAAAGTAAGTAGCCTACCCGTTTTAGTACTCCAACGTATTATTGAAATTCATGAACATATAAATATGCTCCAACTCGATAAGACATGATGTTTATTACTGAACGCAAGTTTTACTCTTCACTTATCTAACTTCATAGTAAATCACAAACTTTCTCTCTATGTAACTGAAAATTCTTCCTCACCTCTGCCATCAGTTACTTATTACTTAAGACTTTGGCACTTATTATCGCACTTAGAATGAGCGGGAAACTTGGCAAGTAATACCCCAATGTTTATTACTGTCACATAGTTCTTAGCTATATTAGATTATGAGTATATTATGAACTAGCTTTTGCCCGCGGCTCCGCCCGCGTGGATGTCGGTTATCGCGACTAAACATAGCCTATGTCCTTTCTCAAGGTCTAAACTACCCCTATACCAAATTTCATCAAAATCGGTTCAGCGGTTTAGGCGTGAAAGCGTAACAGACAGACAGACAGACAGACAGACAGACAGAGTTACTTTCGTATTTATAATATTAGTATGGATATGGATATATTTTCAAAGACGTTTCTTTATTGGTAATATTTATACATGTTTTTTTTTACAGTCAATTATGAATATAGAAGAAGCGTAAGGTGTGTATGTTATAATCTTAGTTACTTAATTGTATATGGAATGTGAATTTAAAATACTACAAAATATAAATAGAGGGAATCCGGGAGTGCCGACAGAAGTGAAAAAATGACCAACTTTGTACTTATGTAGATACTCATAAACAGAAGCGTAGTGTTATAATAATACTAGCTTTTGCCTGCGGCTCCACCCGCGTGGATGTCGGTTATCGCGACCAAAGCCTGATTCATCATGTCAATACAATTGTAAAAGAAACGCTTTAATCTTTTATTGCAAAGTATCAGAAATTTAGAAATAAATCAATCAAAGTACCGACATTAAAATCTAAATCGGAAGTGCTGTTCTTAATTCTCCCTTGATTTACACCGTTGTTAGCTATTAAACATAATGCCAAGTAGTTTGTTTTCGCATTAAAACTTTATCGTTATTCTGAGTATCTGATTTCAGTTGAATAATAATATGTTTCCGTTTGATTAATTTGTTCTATATTTATCGCCTTTCAAACACATTTCAATCAAGTGATAAAATTGAGGACCTTATTATGATGTACGTCGTTTGTTCAGAACATATTAATAAGGAAGGTTTTATATACTTGATGTTTAATTTGAATGTTAATTATATTTTACTAGCTTTTGCCCGCGGCTCCGCCCGCGTGGATGTCGGTTATCGCGACCAAACATAGCCTATGTCCTTTCTCAAGGTCTAATCTACCCCTATACCAAATTTCATCAAAATCGGTTCAGTGGTTTGGGCGTGAAAGCGTGACAGACAGACAGACAGACAGACAGAGTTACTTTCACATTTATAATATTAGTAGGGATGTATTGTTATATTATGTTATATTATGTAGTGTTATAATCTCGAAATAGTGTTGCAAGTTCAATTGTTTTTTCCCCATCTCAAAAACCATCGCCTCTAGTTTTCACAAAAAAAAACAAACGATTCAATTTAAAACCGTCTAATTAATTTTATTATTTACTAACAATTTACAATTCAGGCCAAATTACAGTCAGTCTGTTTACACATTTTCATTGAAATTCTACTGGAGATAGATGAGGCTAATAAATTCAAAGTCACTTAGTGTTTATTGCGATTCACACCACGTAACGTAAGAAGAACAGAGATTCGTTGAAACATTTATTTTGTTACTCTTGAATAACTCATTCATTAGATAAGAGTCGAGTACTTAGTGATTTCAAAGATTTAAAGTAAGCCATAAAAAGGGCTACTATTAGAGCTATCGAGATATAAATATCTATATTATAAACATATAATATAGGTATGATATATATACCTATATCAATCAATTAATTAGCCTACATATATACCTATATATATGTATTGTTTAGAGTTTCCGATATTTATCCCGACAGCTCTTATAATGTGAGTGGCTATGATAGTCTAAATAGGTATCTATTTCAGTCCTTTTCAGTTATAATACATTATTTTTGAGTAGGGATTTAATACTAATAACATAATAATATTGTTCTAACAATTAGCGAGATATTTACCATGGTCAAGAGGCGCAAGAACACTACAACCATACCTACTATATTTTTTCTTAACCATGTCTTCATAATATCACATACAAGTCTAATAGAACTGTTATTATACATATATTCAAGTCACGACTATTTTATAGGTAGTCACGAAACAGGTATCCAACAATGTTAAGGGTAGATGATGACGTCATCCATTTAAATGATCTCATACTCCTTATTTCTGTATTCAAATCCTCTGCATGACATTATGTTCCGATACTTTAGAATTTCATTAGGAGTTGAACTGAGTTCGGACAAAAAATATGTTTTCTTTAATATTTTGTTTGTTTGTTTGTTCAATGTTTTATCACAGTTGCAATTTGTTTTAGCAATTTACATTTTTATGTAAATTGTTCATCGTTCAACTTTTGTACTGCATTGTATTATAATATATACTAGCTGTTTTCGCGGCTCCACCCGCGTGGAATTCTGATCCCGTTCATCGCTGATATATAGTCTATGTGTTATTCTGATGTATAAGCTATATTATTATAAAGTTTCATTAAAATCCATTACGTAGTTTTTTCGTGAAAGAGTAAAAAACATCCATACATCATAGTATGGATGGATGATATCCATACTTACAAACTTTCGTGTTTATAATATTAGTAGGATTGTCATTTACCCATGACATCATTCCTATCCAGCATCAGTCTATTATCGATCTATTTATATAACTGTAGAGGAGCGTAGGCTTCTTAGACAATTAAATTATTTTCAACTAAAGAAGCGGTTACGAGTATACAAATAGCTAGAAACTTTACGCTACATGACTCAAAGGATATAAATTGCAGTTTTTTGTTGCTGACATTTACTAACGGACTGTCGTGGGCAGAAATGACCCTGTATTTGAAGTGAATGCAGTAACTGCATTAGCAGTAAAAACACAGAATAAGTAATAATACTATGGTAAAAGTCTCTAGATTTTGTAGCTACAGGTTTTAAGATATGTGCTTTATTCTGGTACCAGTGGCGAGGAGCTTCAGATGCGATTCCTATTGGCTTCTCATTGGGTCACATGGTGCACGACAAACTAAATCCAGGTAACCTTTTTTCCATAGCTTTCTCTAAAAGTTATGGCAAATTAGACATCATCTCCATTAATAAATATGTACTGTACATTATACCAAACATCTCTAAAAGATTAAATGTACATTAGCTAAATTACAGTCTGTACAAAACTTACTTGTACCTATACTTTTACTATGATACTTGACAAGTGGAAAAAACCAAACCTTTACAGGAAAAATAAAACAAACTCCCATAAGTATAAAGAAACACTGTTGAATACTTTTTAAAATTAACTTTTAAACGACATTGTCCAACTTTTACATGGGTCGTGGTGTTGATAATTAAAAAAAAATTTGAACAACAAAAAAACTTTTAGACTGAAAGTGGGTAATTTAAACACAATTTAACTTCTAATTAAATTTGCGTGTTCATACACGGATAAGTTCAAGTAACTTTACCTTTATTAGATTACATTATGTAATACGTACGCCTTTTAAAATTATTACAACGTACAATCATGTCAAAACCTCGTTAATGCGCACGTGTTCTACATTTCTTGAAAGGTTATACACCGTCGTTTTAGAGTTAAATGTTTTTGCCTCCAAACAATGAAGTGTTGCACATTTTTTAAGTAATAATATAATAATAAGCCTTTATTTAATTCCTTAATAAACTAAAATAAATAAGTATACAAAGATGATATAAAATGAGATAAATTAATTACAATTATAAATTTGAATTTAAATAATAACAATTAATAATTTAGAATAAATAATTAATTTAATTATTAAGGACCTCTCAACGAGTATAGGCCTCCTCCATTTGTTTCCAGGTCACTCTATCCTTAGCCTTTTCCATCCAGTCTGGGCCAGCCACCTTGATTATTTCGTCTAGCCACCGCGTCTTAGGTCTACCTCTAGGTCGTTTCTTCAGTGGTCCTGGCCAGGTTATTATTTTTTTTAATCCACTTGTTATCATTCATGCGAGCGACGTGACCAGCCCATCTCCATTTCAATCTTTTGCAGTGTGTGAGAGCATCGTTGACTTTGGTGGTGTGTCTAATATCTATATTTCTTGTTTTATCTATCCTTCTCAAGCTCAGCATGCTACGTTCCATTGATCTTTGGCAAGTATTTATTTTGTTAATAGCGCAGTTTTTGAACAGCCATGTTTGAGAGCCATAAGATAGACATGGTAGTATGCATGTATCTAGTACTGTTTTTTTGAGTTTTATAGGGAGATTTGATTTTAAAACTTCTTTGTTGCTCCAGAATTTATTCCATGACATCGTTATTCGTCTATTTATTTCATCAAGGTTTCGCGATTTTTTAAACGATATTTGTTTGCCCAAGTATAATATATAATCTTGTACATATTCCAGTGTGCTATTGTTGACCTTTATAGGTGTTTCTATGCTATTAGTCATCAATTTAGTTTTTGTGGTGTTCAGCTCTAGGCCGATGTCATGACTTACTGTGTTTAATTCATTGATCATACCTTCCATTAAGTCATACATTTTTTTAATTATGTAAATGCAAAACAAACCTATGTATCATTAAAACATCACAAAGTCCATTCATTAAACGACGATTTGATCTTTATTTTGGCAGCTTAGAGTATTCATTGCTATAGAGCGCGCCTTACAAGTATGAACTGCTATCACGGGTTAGAACAGTACCGAGGCTCCTGGCTCAACCTCAATCACTAGCAAAACAATACCCGTCAAAATTACTTCGCAAATAATATTTAATTCGATATGTTAAATCAAAATTTTATACAACATCGTATATTTGTAGTAATAATGACGCAAAAATAACGCAAAATGACGCCATTTTTTTGTATTTTGACTTTAATTTTATCCATGCATATCAAATCGAACAAAAAACTTCATAACAACAAACTAAGTTAATAAGTGCATCTATTGATATTTTCGGTAATGCATGAATCGTCACTATAGGTGTGGTGCGGTATACCATCGCAAAGTATCTGCTAACACTCGGTGCCAAAGACCTGAGTGATAGGCGCGCTCTATATATAATGTATACTCTAAGTTTGGCAGTATTATGTCGGGTGAGTATTTTACTTTTCGTTTAAAAGTATCGAGAGAACGGAGCATTGCCATTGGCCGCTTGCCTACTGTGAACCTGTGTGTGTGTGGGAAGCATACCAATCGCAATGCTTTATTCTCTCAATACGTTTACGTTACGAATTCGAATATTTTTTATGCTCGGGGCACTGATATTGAGCTCTTCGCGTCATCGTAAGTACTTATTAAGCGCGAATAATTTTAAATTTCCGTAAGATTTTATATATGATATTTTTGTCCAAATAAGCAGCTCTCAAAAATTTGGCTTTGTATAAGACATTACTAATACTAATTACAAATGGTTACATAAAAAATATTTCCTATCAAATAAATGTTCAAAAAGCAACGGTATGGTTCTCTTCTCTCATCCAACATCATTATGGTTACTTTGAAGGCGTCACGAAAATCTAATTCAATGTTTTATTTTATTTTTTTATCAATTAATGAAGAAAAAAACTGCCTTTATGTTACGAGTGGTATTCTTTCGTTACTACGAAGAGAAACCCTTACTTCACAATAGCGTTTTGTCTATGAAAATGCTCTTATACAGTCAAAACAAAGGTGTTCGTGCCAAGAATCGTTTGCATGCTCGGTGAGTGTTTAGAACTTTCTTTTGTTTTTGTTTCGGAAGCATAGTCTCACAGCCTGGAAGCACGTCAAGGAGTAGGTATACAAGCGATAAAATGCGATTCTATAGCATATTTGATCACAGTGTTATTTTTAAATTCGGGTTTATAGATGTAACCGGTAACTGGATTTTTTTTTTTTTTTCAAATTGACTTATTACAGGAAAGAAATCTGAAGTCAACATAGAGAAATTACTTAAACATAGTGGTTAACTTTCTTTAGCTCATAATTGATAATTTAATATACTAGTCCCTTCCAGCAACATAGTTCGATCTTCTATATTGGTGCGACAGTAATCCATACTAGTATTATGTGTCAGTCTATTACGTTTTCACGCCTAAACTTCTGAACCAATCTCGATGAAATTCGGTATAGATTAGAGGTTGGGAAAGCTATGTTTGGTGGCGATAATTCACATCCACGCGGGTGAAGCTACGGGCAACAGCTAGTGGATTGCTTATTTGAAATTAGAGAATTTGTTTCACATGTTTTTTCTTACTTGTTATTCAACGTTTTATCCATGTGACCCATAGATTTTAAAACCTTACTTCCCTTTATACAAAGTATTAGATTCAGGCGCCACATAAGGCACCTATATAATTTTCCGAGTTGAGTTTTTATCGAGACATAATATGGGGGTTCTTTCGTCCGTTGATTGTCAACATTCCTGTAATTTATGTGGGTTCCACAATATGACTTTACCCTGCCTAATGGTTAACGTAAGTGCATTCTAAAGAATAAATTCCACCATTAAAGAAACGATGGTGATATCCTCTCTAGTGTAACGGCCTCTATAGACACTTTTTTGCACCTCGATAAAGGACCCGGGATAGTGGAGGTCGGAAAGAAGAGTTGGTAAAGAATTCTATATAATAATAAAAATAACTGAAGAATAATGTTATCGTTCCTTGTACACAATTGGAGGATGTGCAACGACTGTTGATGTGGGAACGTTGATTATGTTAATCATACGCATAATATAGGGTTTCTAAAGGGTTTCTTTTAAATACTTGCATTTTATATTGCAAATAGAAGTAAATAGGAGTTAAATTTATATTTTCATGCCTTAAAATATTAGCAATGACCTAAGCCGCGACCTCTGACGCAACAATTATTCCACATCTATGGTAAACCCACCCACACACATACATCACCCAATAAAACGTAACTCAATGTTACATATCAAACTAGTTCAATGCATAATAAAACACTTTCTACTGTTCAATAAAGATCAATAGTTCCCACACCATCCCACCTCAATTGTGTCGTTCCTTCACTTTGATCGTTCGTTTCCCTTACTGAATACTATGCAAATCAAACATTTTCCGCCTCCAATATTTCAACGTACCTGCGTTGTGTTCGTATTCAGAAACATCCATTGTGGTCGCAGATTTATGCTAATAGCAGTCGAATGGCATGAACTAGTTGATTCATTTAATTGACGAATACAAAACGGCCGATGTCCCATGGCAAAAAAATTACGAAAGTGATGAATAATGTATTTCTATGCTAATATTGTCGAGGAGGGTTTTGAAGGATTGTCTGACCAGAAAGAAAGAAATTTGGCTTAGATATTATATACAAAGTTCTTACGTTATCTAAAGGCTGATTTACATCAGATAAGCAAATGTTCAATCTGTTCCTTTTACGTCTAATTCTATTAGTCTACACAGTGACAGAACATTCGTTCGTTGTACTTTCAGTAAACGCTGAAAACAAGGTTTTCAGCGTTTGCACTGAAAGGGTTTTAAAGGGTTAAGGTTTACACTAAAATAAACTAGGTAGGTTTTAGCCCGAGCTCTATGTTCGTTTGATCTAAATCCACCGTAACATACGTATAATCATATCAAATGGGGTGCATGTGCATAGGCCCTCCGAGGATCTTGGGGTTCCAAGTCAACCTCACCTGCAAGTCGAGACATACACCTACTGATTGATCGGTGAACCATGGTGCAGGCTTTTCTATTAGTGTTGGGGGGTTAAATGGCAGTAGCTCTCGGTAAACCAACCAAACCGAATTATGGAAAGGAAGGGTAGTGACCCGACTATAACGTGTACCTTACATTTTGTTAAAAAAGTGATACTGTATTGAGTCCTAAAATATTACAGGTATGCTCGAATAAATACATGAGTTAAATGCCAGAAATAGCAAGTCTGTGAGTATACAATATGAAAGTGCTGGTTTATATTTAACCATAATGTATTCCACATATCTTTGTGAGCGTTCGATGTTTGTATCGACTAATATTACAATATGTTTCTCGATCTCAGGGGTGCCGTAAGGCATAACTAAGGGTTAAATAAATAGGAAAAATGTGCTTCCGCTTCCACATAAATTATTTCCTTTTATTGTTTTTAAATTTTTATACTGGAATTCTTTTGATATTAATTGTAATTTATTTATATGTTACCGGTAATCTGTATAATGCAGGTATTATATACTGTATAGATTCTGGTCTAGATTTGAGAAACTTCTATTTCTGTATGGTTATAAAAAAACACTATCGTCACCACTTGCTATTTGATAGCATTTCATATACTAGTATTATATACATATTTGTGCACTCGGTATTTTGTACAATGAAAGGAAAGATGCATAGAATAGCTCTCCTTTCAAGAAAAGCTCCTTTTGGTTTTCGATTTCATGCAATAAAATAATGTCATGAGTAGCCACTCGGAGAAAACGTTCACTCACTCAGAATTTGGTGCAGTGGTGGAAATTCATGATAGCTATGGATTAATGTACAATATGGTCAGGCCTCACCATTATAACAATAAAAACCTACATCATTGTTAATATTTTATGTGTCAAATGCCTTCCTGTCGTAGAATAGCCACAACTTCTTTGCTATATTCCCAAATGCCGACTAAGTCTTATTTGCATATTTTACGATGAACACGAATACTTCAGAGTTGCAATATACATCATTCTGATCACCCCTGAGATGCATCATTCAGACAGGCAGGCGGAGCGCCATTGTCAGTGTTTAATGCGGTGCGCATTTAATGTATCCTTTGAGAACAAGACTGGCCTAGAAATATATGAAAATGTGTGATGTTCGATATCATCAAGCAGCGGAGGAAACCGATTTCTATTTCCTGATAGTACGAGTACTTATGTTGGAATTTTATGTAGCACTTCTAACTTTGTCCTTTCCTTTTACTATTTATTCTTGCAATTACAATTTTTATATACCTAATAATAGTAGTTTTAGTACGTTTTTACTTGCTAAAAGTACCCTATTATGCTGGTTGTTCAACGCCATCATCTCATCACGTCGAGATGCATCGTTTTTTCCTTTCAGAAGGAATTTATTGCTAATTCACACTATTGCCTTCATTCTTCGCTTACAAGTATTATCTCCTTTGCAACTTCCGTTAGGATTAGAAGAAATATAATGTACAATGACCATTTGTCATTAATATACAATTAAAGCTTCAATGAATATAATATTACTGTAATCTTAAGCTATTGTGAATGTTTCTTTAATCATTTCTCTTTATAATAATTCACTGCAATATCTTCATTAGTTCTCTCAGTCTCATTAGTAATTTTACTCTGAATCAACTGACGTTCAAATATTTAAAGATAGCTACTTCATAGAACAATGGCCCATTCTTAGCTAAAGGAGGAGTTTCGATCAAATAAATTATATAAATTATTCTACCCAGCAGGGCTTATTTTAGTATTGATGTTAGAAACTTTAGTAATAATAATTTATAGTTTAAAGTTAGGTAAGCTAGGAAAGAAATTAACAAAGTGATAACGTTTGCTATTTTTCATGAAAAATGAAGGGATTAGTATATATAAAAGTACTAGCTTTCGCCCGCGGCTCCGCCCGCGTGGATGTCGGTTATCGCGACCAAACATAGCCTATGTCCTTTCTCAAGGTCTAATCTACCTCTATACCAAATTTCATCAAAATCGGTTCAGTGGTTTAGGCGTGAAAGCGTGACAGACAGACAGACAGAGAGACAGACAGGAAGGAAGACAGACAGAGTTACTTTCGCATTTATAATATTAGTAGGGATTAGGTGCTTGTAAATACTGCATCACGATTACCGTAACATAACTAAACTGCACATTTAACCGTTAAATAATATCTCATCAAAACTTAAACTCCCGTAAGAAGCATGTAATACAATATTAAAGCTTTTTGTTTAGACTTTTAATTAGACCCGATAAGTGGCAATAAGTTGGGTTGTACGAAGTTGGATCCGCACTGGTTCATTACAATTATTATATTTGCTTTTGTGTAGGTATTTAATAATATGCCTTTGTTTGTAAAGTAACTTTAAATCAAGGAGAATAATAAAATTCGTATTCATATGTTCTTATTAATTCTTGACAAACCCAATTTGTGGACGAGTAAGCTCCAACGTCTCGTATTAAAGTGGAGTACCTACATTTATTATTTAAAATACGGATGCCCCAACTGTGTTATTCTTACTTTTAGTGAGTTTACCATGAAATTATGTTAAGCTTCGGCAATTTTTGTTAGCGTTTAAATCTTGTTGCTTTTTATACACCACGTACGTAAATGAGGAAGCTAACATGGAAGGAATAATATTTACTTACGAGGCTTAAGGTCATAACCCGTGATCGTAATTTCTATAGACGAATTTAATACTTTATGAATTTTCATAAGGTTAGAAAATTGTTGAACAGGAAAATGTAAGCGATAGTTTGACTAACGTAGTAGGTATAACGTCAAAGTTCGGTCAGACATGCCGTCAGAATGGAAAAAGCCTGAACTCCGAGGTGAAAGCTTCGGATGCTATCGGGATTAACGCAAGGATGTAGAAGACGAAGAAGTAGGTAATTACAATTTTTTTTCAGATTATTACTACTCGTACCTATGTGGATTTTTTGAAGAGCTATAACAATTTGCGACTATTATGGCAATTTAACATATAAACACAATAATTCAATGTCAAGTTCTGTAATAAATGTTGTTTTTATTGAAATTACTTTCGAACGTCGCCCTGCTACTAATTCTTTATTAACAGAATTTTTACGTTTCGTATGAAATGTTATTGTACGTGGAGAGTCGTATAAATAACATAACTCATAAATATAATATTTATGAGTTCAATTATTTATATATTACGCCCTTTTATGGGTAATGCTCTTACTTTAATGTGGTAAAACTTGTTTAGTGTAAAACGTCGAAAGACGGTCATAACTTCAAAGTTTGGAAACTTTTGTATGTAGAGGTACCTATATAAAACTATGACAGATAAATTATATTGATCTCGTCTCAACGAAAAACTAATTGGTACCCGTTCTAAATCTTGTCAACTTTAAGTACAAGTTTATAAACTACGGGTCCATATTGCGACCGCTTATGTAGTACCTTCAAGATGGTCGATAAGATAAGCTTTTGAATTAGAGATTACATTTAATGGGCTTAAAATCACCTCATGTTAGGTAAGTCATGTGTAATGAAAGTGGCGACGTCTCTCTTCATTTGTTTGAGGGATTATTTTGTTTCTCTAATAAAATAACACCTTTCAATTCAATGTGTAATGGTTCATGTACACCAAACGAGCGAATGCTCATTCTATCCGTTCTACATAAAATTCTTTTAGTTTAAACAATGACAGAACATTCGTTCGTTGTTCTTTCTTAAGTAAACGCTGAAAATAAGGTTTCATTTACACTGAAATATTAAGAAGGAATGCTCTTAGAAATGCTCTTGTCAGCCATAACATTCGCGCAAACTTCCAACAGTATCATAGCATTTTTAAACAATTTTTAATAATAAAACGTATCTACTTATCGTAGACATTAAATTTGTCTGTGTTACGTACCTATTTGTCTTGTCCTACGGAATGGTGGGTTATGTAATGAACTCAGTTCATCCATACTAATATTATAAATGCGAAAGTAACTCTGTGTCTGTCTGTTACGCTTTCACGCCTAAACCACTGAACCGATTTTCATGAAATTTGGTATAGGGGTAGATTAGACCTTGAGAAAGGACATAGGCTATGTTTGGTTGTGATAACCGACATCCACGCGGGCGGAGCCGCGGGCAAAAGCTAGTAAAATATAATTAACATTCAAATTAAACATCAAGTATATAAAACCTTCCTTATTATGTTCTGAACAAACGATGTACATCATAATAAAGTCCTCAATTTTATCACTTGATTGAAGTGTGTTTGAAAGGCGATAAATATAGAACAAATTAATCAAACGGAAACATATATTATTGTTCAACTGGAATCAGATACTCAGAATAACGATAAAGTTTTAATGCGAAAACAAACTACTTGGCATTATGTTTAATAGCTAACAACGGTGTAAATCAAGGGAGAATTAAGAACAGCACTTCCGATTTAGATTTTAATGTCGGTACTTTGATTGATTTATTTCTAAATTTCTGATACTTTGCAATAAAAGATTAAAGCGTTTCTTTTAAAATTGTATTGACATGATGAATCATTAATACAGTAAAACAATGGTTTCAGGATTTCAAGAGTTCAAGATTTCAAGAGCAAAATATACACTACTATTTTTTTTTTAATTATAAAAAGATCAAATTTATCATATTTAATTTATTATTTTGATAATTCATACTAATATTATAAATGCGAAAGTAACTCTGTCTGTCTGTTACGCTTTCACGCCTAAACCACTGAACCGATTTTGATGAAATTTGGTATAGGGGTAGATTAGACCTTGAGAAAGGACATAGGCTATGTCTGGTTGCGATAACCGACATTCACACGGGCGGAGCCACGGGCAAAACCTAGTTCAGTATAAAAGTAAATACACTCATGGATGGACGAAAATTACATACCATTTGCAATTTTTCAACCCCCAAAGTGTTCCGAAAAGCCCCTGAAAGTGTTAAAGCGCTTTTTATGTCCATGTTCCGGAGATATTATCGAGGGTATAGTGCTCAAACCCAATAAGTATGAAATTTTAACTTTCGAGTTATTCAATGTTAAAGGTTCAAAGACAAATATACCCATGATTTTCACATAATATCGTCACAATAAGTATTTGTGGTAAATGTATATTTAGTTAACTTATTACTTTAACAATTTTAAACTGTCCATTGTTCATCATTCTTAAATTAATAGAAAATTAGATACATGAGGTAGTGACTTATTGGGTTTTACCCCAAAGAGAGAGATAAAATTAAACATTAATTGTATTTAATTTCTTAGGATTAATTAAGTTAAATTATTGAAAAAATAAATAAAAATCACTCTGTCACTTTTGCGGGCTGGTTGTTGGGTATAATATTATGTCTTCATATTTTTTCACACTGGGACAGGCTGTTGATCCAAAACAATCTGCGTACCGCGCTTGCGTAAGGGCGCGCGCCTCGTGCTATCCCAACATGAGTCACTTTAAGGTGGAGACTTTAAGCGGGCCGGGTCTTATTCCAGCGATGGTTCTTCTAAAACGTGCAACGGAGTTGTCTCCAATGCTTACGCGGCTGTACCGACTCCCCTTAATCTCGGATACAGTGTCATCGGCTTGGAAAGAAGTGAATGTACAGTACAGCCGATTCCCAAGAAGCGGGATCGCCCATACCCAGCCAACTTTCGTCCCATAGCCGTCACCTCAAGGCTGTGCAAGGTATTCGAGCACATCATCAACATACAGCTCATGCGTCACGGATGATGCGTAAAGGATCACTCCTTAATTAATGACAGGAAATACATTTTTAGGCCGAAGTGGTTAACAGGTGATCTTCTGGCGTACGTTACCCATCTTTAGGGTGAGGCTTTGGACAAGCATGACGAGTCACTGGCAATTTCGATAGAATCTAGCTCAAATCGTTTCTTACCAAGCTACCAACCTTTGGTCTGCCTGCTAGACTGTGCGCCTGGGTTGCTAGCTTCCTACAGGAGCACCGTATTCGCGTCCTTTGTGATGGACAAATTTTGAAGATTTTGCAGGTAAATGCTGGCGTACCGCAGGGGTCCGCCACTTACTTTATCACCCACCTTACACGGGAATTATTACGAACATCCTGCGGTGAAGCAGTCCGATATCGCGGAAAAAAGGCAGCTTATCGCCACTGAGCATGCCGGGTCTTGAACCACATTTCCCAATGGGGCTCTGAGAATGAGACGCAGAAATAAGACGCAGACATGAGCGTTTACAGCAATGGTATCTTCTTTCCTTCCCCTTCCCGCTCTTCAGAACACGCCTCTGCTACTGCAGGAAAATCTCAATATCCTCGGTATGGATGTTCTCTGCAAACTAAAGAACAAAAACTACATTGAAAGTATCATCAAAACAGCCTCGCATAAACTCGGAGTCCTGAACAAAGTGAGACGTTTTTTCACACCGGAGTAGCGGTGTCTTCTGTACAAGACACAAGTGCGCTCCTGCGCGAAATACTGCTCGCATCTCTGAGATAGCAGTACTTAGGTACTAGACGCGACGTGCGTTCCGCATTATTGAGAATCCTGAGGTCATGAAAACCTTCGACGATGTGCAGATGCGCAGAGATGTTGCATCCTTGGCAGTGTTAACTGTCTCTACCATGGTGAATGTTCTGATGAGCTCTTCCAATTAGTACCACCCTCTCTTTTCCTACACAGGACAACACATGCAGGTCTTAAATATCACCCGCATACGGTGCAGAATATTCCATAAAGAACCAAGCGGTTCGGCGACTCCTTCTCTTGTCCATTAACCTGGAATTCCTTACCAGTACACGTGTTTCCCGCTTTCTATAGTCCCTGTCCCTTGCCCTATATGCAGGGCGTGAAAAAGCATCTGATGAGGCCGTCAAGCTGAGTGCATGGTACGTGTCTATAATGGTGACCCTCGTTTCCGAGACTTTCTCTTCAGCTTACCATCAAGCGAGGTGAAGTCAAATTGACGTGTGCTATATAAAAAAAAGAGATCACCACTAGTCGCAATTCACCTAAATTACGCGTGCGGTGTGAGTGGCATGAGTGAAGTTGTATGTAGGTACTTATTTTGATTTATTGGGTTATTCCTCAAACAATATTAGAAGAATCTTAAGTGAGTAAATCTATTTAACTATACAGTTCTGTTTTTGTTTTTGAAATTATCGAACAATGAAATCCGATAAATTAGTTTGTTTTATTTCAGATTTTATTTTTGGTAACTTTCTTAACTATTAAAATAAAGGTAAGACCCGTTAAATGGAAATAATGGTTTCGGCCTCTTCTTTTTATTTTGTTTAATAATCAAATGGATAAAGGTAAAACCAGATAAATAGAAATATTGGTTTTCACCATGCATGTTATAAAGCGATTTAGTAAAACTTTTTATACACTAAATGAAAATAAATACATTTATTTGGTTTAAGCGGGACATAAAAATATTTTTTCTCCCAATAAATCTACTTAGTGTGTTCTAGTTTACAGTTTTGAAAAAAAATACCTTGGTTTATTGGGTTATTACACCAAGTAACTTGAGTTCTACCGCGAATTCCGCTTATTGGATAATACCATTAGAAAGAGCGTAAAAAATCGATTAAGATGGACCAAAAAAGTCAATTTTCGATTTTTGCCTACTTATTGGGTTTTAACACTGGACCCTCGTTATGATCAATTTTCGTTTCTTATTAATTTTTATAATCAAAACATTTTTTTTCTGTACATTGTTGTAGGCTATTATAATACCAGCGATTGGCCACGGCTTCTTTCTCGTGGAATTTTGATCCTGTTCCCTCAACCCATGGGGATAAAGGTAGGCATATGTATTCCTGACTGTAATCTATCCTTGTACCAAATTTCAACCAGATCCGATCAGCCGTTAGAGCGTGATTGAATAACAAACATTCAAAGATCGAAGCATCTTCACCAACATTTGTTATTTATAATCTTAGTAGGATTGGATAGGATAGGATAGGATAGATTAGTAGAAAGTAGGATAGGATAGTAGGATAGGATTTAGTGCCCTTCTTCAGCTTTCATCCAAATAGTTTTAAGTTAGTGGACGTTTATAAACTTGATACATAAGAAAAAGAACCCTATATAAACTTTATTATTCGTACTCTTACGCTTAACTAAGAATAAGATCAACACTAAGAACAATAGATTTGAATTTACTTATGAAAAATCCGTCTTAATCAAATGTTAACAACAGCTGTCGTTGCTTAATTGTTTAACCAAAATGTATAAAGTTGAGATAATTTTAAAGCAATTAGTTTGCTAAACTAAACAAATTATAATAAATTGGAAAAAGCGAAATCAATTCTCGGGCGGGACTCGAACCCGCGATCTTTCCCTTACCCTTACCCGCCCGAGAATTGATTTCGCTTTTTCCAATTTATTATAATGTATAAAGTTATTGAATTTCAGCATAAAACGATATTGTGTTACATTCAATCGCGGTAACCTAGTGGTATGGGTAATAGACTGCTGAGGTGAGGTCTCGGGTTCGATCCCAGGTTTTACCATGGCACACACCAATGACTTTTCGATGCTTTTCTAAGTTATGTGTGTATTTATCGCAGGTTTATAAGTGCCCGGTTAATGGCAATAGGCTCGCCACCTATTACATTGGGACCTAAACATAAACGGCGAAATGTGGGTGCTAGCACCTCTGCCTACCCCTTCGGGGATATAGGCGTGAGTTTATCTTATGTAAAATTTACGATCGATGAGAAATAAAACACGATCTGTGTGATACGTCCTGACTAATATTATAAATGGGAATGTAATCCAAAAGCGGCCCGATAGATTTGTCTCACTTTGCAAACAGCTAGAGTATGACATATGGCAAAAAGCTGAAGCTGTATTTACTTTAATGATTGCATTTGATACGGGACTAAAGTTGGAATATTTCTGTGTATCAAAATAATAGAATAATTTTCATTTATAACCAATCGACAGTGCGATAGATAGGTATGCATTCAAAATAATTAACTAAAGATTTATTATAAACTCTACGACTTCACTGTCGTACATATACTTACAGTTACGAATTCCATATTTCAAAACAGTAGTTACCTGAAACAAGAATTTAATAATAATTTAATTTTGTCATTAGTCGATAAAATTATCACCTACTAGCTGTTGTCCGCGGCTCCGCCCGCGTGGATGTCGATTATCGCGACCAAACATGGCCTATATCCTTTCTCAAGGTCTGATCTACCCCTATACCACATTTCATCAAAATCCGTTCGGGGGTTTAGGCGTGAAAGCGTAACAGACAGACAGACAGACAGAGTTACTTTCGCATTTTATAACATCAGTAGGTAGGTATTTATATATTTATTCTGATAAAATTCAACCTTGTTTTTCATCTTAATAAAGAGAATAAAGCGCTTAAAAGCTATAAACAAGTATATATTCTTATTCTCACCTCTTCTAAGTTATGTTTTTGTGATTTAGTGTAATGTGTTTGACGTAAACACGGAATATTTTACGAGTGAAATAACAGACATTGCAGGCCGTTAGCTGCTTGAATAATTTAAGTTATTGTCTGTTTTATGTTCGGTTGGTATAATACTAAAAAAATACTGTACTAAATTTTTAACCCTAGATTTTTGTGTGAATATTACCTTTGACCTATGTATGGTGAATATGGTGAAAATACCTATATTCACCATACATAGGTCAAAGGTAATATTCACCATTAAGAGAATAAACACTCAAAGCGCACTCAAAGCCCAGAGACCAAATTGAATGCAAATGTATTAAATAGATACGACTCAGTGCCTTTCTAGAGCCAGGCAAACTCAGTGTTGCTTTAACTTTATTAGTGCATAACGTTCAGTTTCCGAGAAACACAAAACAAAGGTTTGAGAAATTTGAGAATATTACGATAGTAACACAAGCAAATGGGCTAGCTAGAAAAAGACAAAGAGTTGGTGAAATAATAAAGGTTATCGTAAACATTATTTTATAAAAATAATAAAGGAAAATCAAGCTAAGAAGTTTAGCCTAAGAGACCCATAGAAAGAGTGTTTTATTTTTATAGGACATATATGTTTATAGGGCATGTCACTTTAACTTGACCTCACCCGATGGTAAACTGAAGGCAGTCTCAAAACGTACGTACGTTGTGCGAAGGAGGCTCGCGATTCTTAAAAAAACATTTACATCCACACTAAATTCATGGATGATATCCCACAGACAAAAACCTCGACTCCACTTCCACAACTATGGAGTATAATATAATAGCTCTTGACCTACTTAACATTGATTCAAAACTCAAGAGGACTTGTGTCAGGTGAATAGGGTGAATGTGCGCTATTCAGTAACTAAAACTATAGAAACACGACGAAGTGGCGTTACTGTTATGATTATGACAGTGATTAAACACAAAACAATAGTATTACAAGATTACATACATACAAATATACGAATAATACGAGTGAAAAAGATATCTTGGCAGTCGAGTAAAAAATGTCAAAACGGGTTGAGAATATCTGGTTGATAAAATGAAATTGCTCAAAAGAGGCCGAACAAATTATATACCTACATACACACAGTGTAAGTTAGTAAAAAGCTTGCAAACATCACTGAAACTCAATATGGCATGTATTTTGTACCAGCCACATCAATGTGTGTTCAGGTAATAATGAGAATTCGTCTCATTATTGCCCCTGACCACACAATTATCGGTAAAAGGCGGTTTATGAAATCAAATTAATTACACATTAATTTATCGTGCCTCACTACTAGCTGTCGTCCGGAATATTTTACCCCTTCCTGCAACCCAGGGGAACCGATTCCCAGAATAGCAATGTATTATTCTAGACTGTAAATATTTCTGTACCAAATTTCAATCATAACAAACATCGAACCGCTTTTCAATAGGGACAGGCACATTGACTTTCCTAAAAAAAATCAGGGTTGCACAGAGTGCTGGGGCCTCCGCTTGGCAGATTAACCATCTTTTGAGTAATGGGGTTATTTTAGTTAATTGAACTCCAATATAACCGTTATATTTAACATTGTTATTATTCATAACTTAGCGAAGAAATTTCTAAAGGTTTATAGAAAGTAATAATCAAAAATGAGCCTCCGGTTAAACTGTTGCAGTTTAATAGTATGCTCGTATTTATGGTAACTAGCTTCTTGGTTATACAACACTTTGTAAAGATGACAGTTTTCTTTATAATTTTTCTATCGTATTTCAATACAGGTTTTATTCTTTTGATGTTGCATTTGTTAGTAACAAAGTGATAGAATATGGATTATCATTATATTATAATGTAGGTGTTAATTATATACCTCTGCCTACACCTTCAGGGATTTACAGATTTACCATTTGAGAAGATATGTTATGTATTTATGTAGGTATGGATTGTATACCTATATAACAATATCGTCGTTACTTTTCTTGCAATGCTTCGATATCGCCTGAAATCGCCATTGATTTGTGAAGACCTCCTTGGACCGACCTTGGAGACAAAACTTCGACAGAAGCGACTGTCATTTGACCAGATGGCAGTCGCTTCTGACGAAGTTTAGTCAAATCCGCAGTTAGAGCGGACCCTAGACTTTGAGGTAAAAGCTTCGGATGCGACTGCTATTAACGCTAGGATGAAGAAAATTATATATACCAATATAGCTATGGAAACAATTATACAAAAATATTGCGTGCAATACAATTATTTGCATGCAGTATTGATTGGAGAGAATCGTCTCTCCAATCAGTATCGCATGCAATATTTTTATTCAATTCCCTGCCTTTGCCATAATAGACGCTTATGCCTTTGCTTTTATCTCAATCATAACTATACCCATAAGATATATCAAACGAGGGGAGCATTTATAACCTTCAAATTTCTCCGGCTAACTACTGCGAGTAATTTTTAAAACTTTCGTAATTCACAGGAGTAGTCTTACATCCTATACATTTTTTTAATGGTTTTGTGTCTTTCATCCTCCATTTTAAATTGATTTCTCAAAAAATATACACAAAATATATAACAAGCTATAATATATTGTCATTAATTTAGTTGTTTGATATATTTTTCCATATATTTACCCTTGCCCTTGTCAGGCACAAGCAAACAAGTGAGTTGTGTATAGGTATTCCGGCCTGTCACAGTCGGTGGGGTTGAACCTTAATTCGTGAGATCACGTCCTTATTGTTATTCTAAAAAAGTACGTGGGTACAATCCCACTAGATGAACGATTAATTTTTATTCATTTTAGCACGTATTTTTCGGTGTTTATAAAAAAAAATTAAATGTAACCAGCCTACAGAATTCAAGTGCGATTGAATTGAAGTGCGCATCGAACTCGAAAAATGTATGAATAGTATGATGGTTTTAATCGGTAAGGGTTTAATACAATAAATAAATAAAATAGCCTTTATTTCTGTTGCTTTCCTTACGGTAAGGGTTTAACATAGCCTAAATAGTCTTACAGACGTTGTAAAAGCTGTTGCTGACGTAAAAGTTGGAATGAATATTAATTATTCAATCCAGCTGTTTAATACACCAAACGACTAATTCACTGTGTTGCATTGGACCCCAAGATCTAAACTACAAGCTTTGAAACCCGGGACCCGGTCAATTCGGTTTGGTTTGGTTTTGGTAACGACGGCATTCTGTCTGACCTAATCCTCAAGGGAAAAGGCTACACCAGACCCTCATTAATTAATCATGCAAATGAGTTTGTTAACTCGACCAAATCATTTCAAAATCTTGAAGGACCATAACAGAGCCCTATACCCTTTCAAATTATCAACTTACAACCTTTACTTTTACATATTATACCACAGATATTGCTCAAACAAGATATAAACTATTCGTCGTCGTCGTCCTAAATGAATAAGTTGAGACATTTCAAATCAAAGAAATTAATATAATAATAAACAAATCTCTTGTTTTCAAATGACATAAATATTCTTAGTCAAGAAAGTCTTATTAAAACTTGTAAAAGACGAAGATTCTCTTTATCGTATTTTCTTCAACCTAACGTTATCAAGTACCCATCTACAAAACGCTGACTGTCTGGGTCTGGAGGTTAAAATATGAGACGAATGAATAATAGATAAGTAAACTTGAGAAGTAATTACTGATTGAACTTCAACAAAATTAATTTAGTATGAAAAAAGAAGTAGGTAAGAATTTAGGGACAACAGCTTGTCGAGCACACTTCACGAGCTAACTCTACTGTCATTAGACATCGAAATTACGCGAATATCACTCATTGAAATAAAATCACTTTTTATCGGATTAAATCGCGGATCAATTCCGCAACCATGGCGGCTGAAAAGTAGCCAAAACGTCGGACTGAATATAAATAATACCGAATAAGTTGCGATAGAATTTTTGTTAAAAAGTGGTTTTATTTTAACTTAGAAAATTAGCGAAAAGTAACAACACCTCTCCCAAAAATACCCAAGAGGCCCGAAAGGGGGATTTACCTTACTTAGTGTGTGTGTGAAAGCTTCAGTAGGTATTGTATATTAATAGATTATAATCTTATTCTTTCTTCTTATAATTTACGTTACAAAATAGTATTACTTATGTTACTGTTACCATTATCCATAAAATAAAAACAGCGGTTTCAAATTAACTGGAGTGAAATCTGGCGTAAACTTAAAACCGTCCAAGCGTGTTAACTGGTATATTAAACCATTACCTACAGCGAAATATTGGGAAATTCTTCCGCTTAATTGGAGCTCGACGCACTTTGGTTCAAAACAAAGACCACTGATTTATTATCTGAATATTTGTAGGTTTGTTCGGATATAATAAAATCAATATTGTAAACTTTATGAAGTTTCCTTTGAAATGTATACCTATAAAAAACGAAACTCCATTGTTTGGCATGATTTTTAAAGCTATTGTCATTGTAAAGGATTATATTTTCTATGTTGTTGAGAGATGATTTAGCTTATGACGCTTGCCTAAAAGAAATTTTCGCTTCGCTTGTTCGCTTGACAGTTGAAGAATCTCAATTCACAACTTTTCAGAACCACAGATACAGGCACTAATTTCCACTCCTCAGTCATACGTACAATACACGATTTTCCACAAGCATTGTGTGCCTACGAATGGAGAGATTTTTATAGAGAGTTCTTAAACATATATTTAATAAATTCAGTTTTAACAAAAAAGTTTAACCGACTTCAAGAAACGAAAAAGAGGTACTGAAAAGCGAAAAATAACTTAATTTACAGACTTACTGATTTATTAGAAGTCGGTACCTAGCCCAAAAGAGGCCATATTTCAATTGATTGCATCATAGTAGTTCAGACACAACAAACAAAGTTGGGTGGCACCGACTTCTAATAAATCAGTCAGTCTGTAAATTAAGTTATTTTTCGCTTTTCAGTGCCTCTTTTTCGTTTCTTGAAGTCGGTTAAACTTTTTTGTTAAAAATCAATTTCTTTTTCTCTTTTTAGTGAGTTTGTACAGTCTCACGACTGTACATCGCATGTATAGTGACTTGACTGTACATGCGCTGCTGACGCTGCAATATAGATCGAACCGAGTCCCGTGGGGTGAGCACGAACAACTATCGTAATCGTATCGTGAACGTAACGAGCACGAAGCATTGCGATTGGCAGGCTTCAGGCAGGCGGCCAGACTGTCATACTGAATTTCGAAACACTTCTGCGTGCCCCTTCAAAGGACTCAGGCGTGATGTTATGATGTGTAATGGCAGAAACATTGCAATAATATGCCATTGCAGCAATCGCGGCTGATTTCCTGGTACTTTTTGAAGAGTTCCTTGGTCTAATCTCGGAAACCCATCATCAGATCTTTACGAAATTTAAATGGGACCACTTCAGAATAATCTACTTACGAACACAAGAAGAATTTTCAAAATCCGTCTAGAATTGGCTTCACAATCGCGTAACAAACATACAAAAAAATAAAAAAAATAAAAAAAAATTGGTACGAATTGAGAACCTCCTTTTTTGAAGTTGGTTAAAAATTTTAGCTATGCTCCATGAAGGTATAAATAAAATGTTAGACCATATAACCCAACATCATCATCATTGCGGTAATTCTGGTCGCATTCAAACCTTCACCTCGGAATCCGTGGTCCGCTTTTTTCCAGTCTAACTGGGACGCAGCTGAACTATTTTTAGGACTCCAACTGCCCGCAATGACTGCCATAGATATAGAACCGCATTATTAAAGCTGAGTAATTCCTAGGCCATACCATTAATCAAAGTCGTATCGAGTATAGTCGTATAACTCATATGCTGCGACATAATACGGTTCCTATAATTTATTCGTTGCCACGTGCACCTAATTAAGTTTTCAACTTGCTCTAACTAATTATTATTATGCCAACGATTTCGTTGTTATGAACGTACGAAATTTTAATTGAACGTTTAACACCCAAATAGGAAATTTAATTTTAACTATATTATTTACTTAGCATAATAAATAGCTAGCGACAGCCGAGTAGATGTTGGTTATCGCGTTCAAATATAGCCTACGTCCTTTTCCGAGCTCTAGTCTGTATCTGTGTCAAATTTCATCAAAATCGGTTCTGTGAATTAAGTGTGAAAGCTTAACAAATAGATCGATATAGAGACTATTGTATTTTGTAGTAGTAGTATTACAAATGCGAAAGTAACTCAGACTATTATCGATCGATAGCACTTGATACACTTGATGAATACCTGTCCTTTTCCAATGTATTCTGAACCTCATCAGTTTTGTCTCCCAGCGTTATCAAAGGCTTTGTAAACTTCGGTGAGGCTAAAAATTAAAATATACCTAGTGGAAAAGTACAAATATTTATTCAATACGAAAGTAACTCAGTCTGACCTGTAGGTACTATTGTGAATTGGTATATAATTACTCGCATTTTTAAGTGTCGATCGTTATAATGTACGATTATTCTTGGAATTTAGTCGCAGTGACAATTTTTATTCAGAAATTCAAGCTTTGATCTTCTCGCTTAAATGTTTCATCTATTGTATGTACATTTTAATTGTAAAGCCTTGCTTGTCACAAGGCACTGACAGAATAATTTATAACATGAATACGATGTACAAATTATTTGACCTCGTACATGTTTCACAGAATATGCGTGAAATATAATTTAAAAATCTCTTGTTACAAACTGTTGCCATGTTATTGGAATTAATATCAGACATGGTCCAGTTATTTCAGTCGCAGAACCATTGATGTAGGTAGGTATGTATTATAAAAGCGAAGAACCAATTATTCACTACTGACGTGAATTAATGAAACTAATGTAACAGATAAGTAATGTGTAATGTAGGCAATACTTGAAATTGATTTTTTCGCTTATTTCATTTTCTAAAACATTGACGTAAGCATATTGAATAAAGCACTTGTACTTTTCCACAATTATACTGAAGATTGATGGCGGTTGGTGGAACTTGCTACACATATTGATTATAGCACTTGTACTTTTCCACAATAAAAAATTGACTTGAGCCATCAATATCAGATTAAATTATATTTTAAACTGTGAACAAATATAATTTTCATAACAAAGTATTGTATCTTGAATATTGAACTTCTCTGGTGCTCGTTCATAGGCCAAGATAACCAATTTTCATCAGGTAGGCCGTATGCTTGTCTGCACCTAAAAATGGTGTCTAAATATTTGAATATTTTTGTCAATTCACAAATAGATACATGTGAAAAAGAAATCAAATGGGAACCTCCTCCTGTTTGAAGTCGGTTTAAAATTTAATGCTGCTATTAAATTCATAGTAATAGAAACGGTTACGGGTGGGATTATTATCTGATTAGTCAAGTTTACTCAACATCAATATAATACATACTTGAGTAGACATAATATAATATTATATAATGTCTACTCAAGCAATGTAGTCAATGGTTCGACCAAATTCTTTTATTTGGTCAATTCAGTTTAAAGAGTAAATAGCCTAACGTCTGATTGAGGTACCCATACCTCAATCAGATGTTAGGCTATTTACTCTTACTGACTAATACAGTCATTCTGTCTAACTCGGATCAGGGACGTGGTATCATTAATCTTATTTATCTAGTTCCAACTCACATCCCTAAAGATTCTTGGGATCTTTCTTTACATCGAGATTTATTTGAGTTATCTGATAAGATAGATTGTGACTTGTGAGACAAAGTATACGATGACACATTAATTCTCGATTACTCTCGATCACTCGTAATTGGGTTTTTCTTGAGATTGGTTTCAAATCTGAATAAATAAGGGTAACCAACCAACCGATTTCATTGAGATTTCACTTATTTTTTTTACTTTTTTATGTCTATTTCTGTTCATGTTTTCAATATTTAGTTAATTCAGACAGATCTATGTGGCTTTTTCATGAGTTACGTAAGCCTAGGGGATTTTTTTATGTTTTTTTACTGAGCCTTTCGATCACAACTTAATAACTAGCAACTTTAGCAAGATTAGTACATCTATATTTGTCCAATTACATTCTGAATTCGATATTATTTGAGGATTGAGATTATACTTTTGTTTTGGTGAGACTTTGATTTGTAGTCATAAAGAGATCGTTAGCGTAAGTGAAATCGTAGACGTAGAAATAAATGTAGACGCAGCTGTAATATGCTACAGTATATAACGAGCCTACGAGTAAATGATTGCTGAAACAAATTTAATACGTCTGTAAAGAATATATGAAGAAAGACGCTAAAAGTAGCAGATAGTAAAATTCCTACTCGAACATAATGACTGGACATGATTTCATTATATCACAGATTTTTTTCATATAGAATACATTTTTTATAACACTCACAATATTTATTATTATCATATTACCAACATTCTGATTATCTTCCAGGAATCTATTATTTTCATAAAACGAGAGGATGAAATGGATGAAAATGATGAGATAATGAAATTTCAAAATAGACATTATAGATATTTTTATGAGAAGTAAGATTTTTTATTATTATATAAAACAGTAATTTGTGTGCGCAAACTTATCTCTGCTTATATTGCTTATGTTTTTGATTTCATTTTTTGCCTGGAGACGAAATTACATTACAGGAAAAACATATTTACTTTCCATGGTTTGGTTTGGCTATTCTAAAAAACTGGCAAGCATCTGAAACTTTGCACACGATTTAAATAATAAATAGCAATAAAAACCGTAAAATCATAAAATTTAACTTCATGGTATTAAAATTTAATTTCTATTAATACATTATAATAATTCGCTTTTTCCAATTTATTATAATTTGTTTAGTCTAGCAAACTAATTGCTTTAAAAATTATCTTAATCTATTAATACAATTTTGCTAATTTATTTGTGTTCATTACTGCCAAATATAATGTACAGCTACTTATTATTTCTCTCTAAATAAATAAATCAAGTCTTTTTCAAACAGTTGGGGTCAGCTTTTTCCATCCATGTACAACGTCAGATTAGAATATTATTATTAAAAAAATGTCTAGGCATCGTTGATTGCGGGATGTTTTGCGTCTGTGATATTTCTCATTTTTATGTCTCGTTGAGACACTCAAGGACCCTTCGTTAGTGAAAAGACAGAATACATTTGATTAAGAGACCACGTTAATTTGGATTTGTTTTAAAAAAGTAAAGTAAAGTTAACTTCTGGTCTATTTGTGTTGTATATGAAAATTTATGTATTAGGTATACTGCATGTCAGATGTTGTCCAGTATGTACATTACAATATAGGTACATAGTCCTTCAAATAATAAAACTTTGGTCATAATAATAACGAACATTCGGTAAGTTCCAACCACATGTGGTATTTGTTCTGTGAATCTTTTAATACGAGCATTGTGTAAATATAAAAGCCACAACGGTCCGGAAAAGTTGAAAATTAAATTACCCACATACAATGCAAAAGCCGACTGTGTATAAATCATGGATGAGGACAAGGCATTTTTGTAATGGATTTAATATTATCCTCTCAGATTCAAATAAAATTAAAAACATAATTACAACAAAATATTCACACGAAGAAAAAAAATTATGAGTGAATGTTACGTGTTCACGTTCTACTTTTAATAGTGAGCAAATCCGCTCTTACAACTCCACTGGAGTCGGCAGGGGTGTTTATGACAGACTCGAACCGACTTAAACCGCGCGCTGTCTTAAGTTATCAGGTGCCGAGGATAAGACTCAACGACAATTATTGATGAAAATTAGTCAAACCTTTACCTTGTCTTTGGCACCTATTATTATTGATAACCTCTATTAGTTGTTTCTGACTTCGCATTCTGTTCCGTGAAAAGCAAAACTATGAAACACTCTTAGATTTCACTAAAAATATCTTACTCGTACTATACTCTGTCACTGGGTTTTTCGAGAAATCTATCAGAAAAACTGATTAATCTTCTTGCTTAGATAAGTACAAAATTAGTTAGGTAAGTAGTAAATATAGCTTAAGTCGCTCAAATACAAAGCTGTAATATTATTCATCCAAAGTTTTACTTACAGGCAAGACGTACCTAATTATTGTTAGTCAAGTTGAATCTTTGCCGCATCATAAATTCACCACGTAACATGTACTTGCACTGAGCAACAAAAAATTCTGTTGAAGATGCAGTGAGGGTGGAAAATTCTGAAGGCAAAAGTTCTGTTGAGGTGGTTATTACTTCGACACCATATTTTAAGCTTACTTCTAAAGTAAAGCCGACCGGCTTATACTAAAGTTTTCATCATCATAAACAGAAAATGTAACCGACGCAAATGCTACTCTGTTGCTTCACTTCGTTCACATCCCATTTTCTGATAATATCTCTTTATTTCCGGCGGAATTCAAGCGTTACATTTTACATTATGGAATTATTTTTGTAATTTTTGGTTTAGATTTAAACATTGTTACTTATTTGATTTTTGAAAATATTTAGTTTTTTTATCATTTCATCATTCATTTTTATCATCTATAGGTACTAATATTATAAAGCTAAAGAGTATTTTTGTTTATTTGGACGCGTCAAACCAGTAACTGGTTCAAATTGAAAAATTCTATTTGTTTTGAATAGTCTGTTTATCAACTAAACTACATTTTATCTCTCTACTACTCACGGGGGCGGAGCAATGATCAAATATTATGTCAAGAAATCCAGTAGATTTTCATACTATATTTTATTTGAAGACTAAAAAATTACAGGCTTAAAGGGTTTTGCGATGACAATTACAAAATATGCTACGGGTGAAGCCAGAGTGGGTCGACTAGTATACGGATAAAAGAGTTGGACACATGGACACCATCCACAGTAGATACCTTAAAGACAAAGGTGAAATTAATAGTATTAATTACAAAACGTCGTTTTTTTTTCAACCATTTATTAATTATAAGGTGTGTTAGCGAGGTCACGCAGTAGCATTGGGAAATCATAATTAAGGTTGGCTGTACAAAATAATTATAACACTCAATGCGTAGGAAAGTGGTTATCGCGAGAGAAAGTTCCTTGTTATTTTAAGGGTTCCTGTACGTTACTCGAAAACAAACACAACAATTGTTTGTTATTATTCAATTAAATTTTATATTAAGGATGACTACGAGGTGATTGACGTCACCAAAATCTTTGCAATACAAGCCACAGAAAAACTCATTTTAAATTAATTTATTATGCACCTTTCTTTACCAAATTGTTAAGATATATTTTGAAAAAAAAAAAATACCATCGTTGGTACCGTGTCGGTTTGGTTGTCAGCAAAAATGAAATTAATGTCAAATTATCAGATTGGTCAGATTAATTTGGATAAAATCTTTGCTAAGGATACACCAAATTACCCAGAAATGAAATTATGCCTGATAAATGTCGAGGTTCTCCCCGTACAATGAAACGTAATACCATTATTTCACTACATATACGCAGAAATTTATTCCTGAAGGAATAAGCTCGATAAGATTATAGCCAGGCTATTGTGTATTATTCTTGTACCACATTTTGTACGGACATAATACGACTTCTACATACATTGCTCTGTAGATAGCTAGTCTAATTGAGATATTCTTCGTCGCATCTTTTATCTTTTAAGAAACCTTAACTACAATAGTAATATTTCTTGGCCAATATTTTGTCAAATAAACCTACTGTCCACATATGGTAATTAATTGCCATATATGTCAAATAGGCAAATACAAATAGTCATGTAAAGTACCACCATTAAAAGATCCTAAAAGAAAATAATGTTACCAACACATTTAACTTTTCTACTTCTTAACGTGTCGATGCCATTTAGGTTAAACGTGAGTTAGACAAAAACTTCACCGTGAACCGTGATCCTTGTCTTCTCTTGTCGCGTAACTTGCAAGGGTCCATTGTGTTCAGGCACTCCATGATGATACTCGTAAATTATGCACTGCCTAACTTTCCAGGGATAAAGGCGTGATTGTATTATTATATGTATGCTTTTAATAACGAAGCATTTTTACAAATCTCAATGTGTATCTGTTCACCAATTTACATTATATCATCATCATCTTCATGGACACGATATTTTCCTAATTGCATTCGAGGCATGGTGTGGTATACTGTGTTCGTAACGTACTTTGAATCTTTAGTTTAAATTTACTCAGGAATGTGTATTTCCTGAATGAAAGGTAAGGAGATGCTATACCACTCAGCTACATTTTACCATATTCTGCTATAGTTACTGAGGTCATACCGTAGGTATCTATTGTATATATCCTAGCGAAAACCTAATAATATTTTTCCAAACTCAGACACCAAACATGTTGTGAGTTCAATTTTATTAAATTACTTCATCGCTCACACTCTTGCATAAACCAGATTGCAAATTGGAAGCACTGACGCGAGACAAATAATTTTGGGAGGATATTTACTATTATTACCTATTACTTTCAATGATCTGAAATCTACCCTATTCCCTACTATAAAGATTTGATAGCACAAGCACCTGATCGACATAATATAAACTAAGTAGTAAATTTAGTCACTTTCTGCTATATTCTATCATATTTTCTTTCAAAAAGGTTCATAATCGACTGCCTGCATAATACTGCTTACTAATACATTAACTGACGCTTGGTAACTCAAAATGTACCATTTTATTATACTCTTGAGGTATAAGAAAAATCGCTCTACTTAACATACATACATACATACATAATTATATAGATACAAACACGCCTTTATCCCCGGAGCGTTAGGCAGAGGTGAATTAACACCCACATTTCACCAATCATTGTATTAGGTCCCACGTAATAGGGGGTGAGCCTATTGCCGTTTTCCGGGCACTATTGTTGGCTCGAGTCATGTATAGGCTGAGTCTGGGCTGTATATATCTGTCTGATGTTAAACAGCTCTATCCTTTAGTCGCCTTGTACGACACCGCATGGGAGGAGATGGGGTGGCCCAAATTCTACTCAGCCAGGAACCACGCGGCGACCACTCTACTTAACATTTGAATTAAAATGATGAAGAGGTTTAAAATTACTTTTTTAATGAAATGAAAATCTTTAACTGTCTCTGTATTTTGAAAACCATTTGAACTGTTATTACATTTATTTAAATGTTACTTTTGTAGATAATTATTTTTGAATTTGAATTTTGAATTAATTTCATCAAGGGAGATCTTTTATATACCTTTTACAACAAAATATGCCTTTTCATCCATAACATAAATCTACAACCTAGAAAGCAAAGACTTGATATTATGTTTATAGCTGTTCCAATCCATGATCCTGCATTATCCTTATGCCTCTCCCAATGTATACCATGGCACTCGATTCTCCGCTCTCTGCATCCAGTCTATCCTAAATACCTCAGTTGCTTGCATGCTAGTAAATATAAAATACTAGCTGTCCCGGCAAACTTCGTACCGCCATATTTTTTCCGTTCCCGCTGCACCTATTTTCTTATCCTTTAAACCTTCCCTGGACACCCACGAATATTTCAAGACTAAAATTAGCCAAATCGGTTCAGCCGTTCTTGAGTTATAAAATAACAACGAAAAGTGGCATTGATTTTTATATATTAGATTTAATTGCAAAGCGGAGAAATACAATATCTACTCTTAGAGCGGAAACACACGATGCGTTGCGGCGGCGGCGCGACGCCGGAGCGGTGTCGCTGCGTCGTTTTACATAGAAATATCTGTAGCATGTCACACGATGCGCTGCGTCGTCGCACCGGACTTGCAACCACCGAGACGAGGCGGGGAGGGGTGTATGCGTTGCGACGCCGGAGCGGCACCGCTCCGGCGCGCGCCGCACCGCCGCCGCCGCGTAGTTGTTTATGATTTATAGACCGGGCGCTAGAGGTATGAGTATGCAAAATGTGAGTACCGAATTTCGCCAACGGATTTAAGTGAAGAAAAGGTCCAAGAATGATAATGTGGATCTTGCCGGTCTATTTTCTGGTCCATTTTTTTTACCCCCTCTTGTCTTATTCGTAAAGGAAATGTATTGAGCAGGTACTATCGTAATTAAAAGTGCATTAGCACCGTAATGTTTATAATGGCTTGTCCGTTTAAACGCGTATCTATGTGTATGTAATGTTTAACGCATACATTTATACGTCACACAGTATCGATATGAGAAAATATAAATGTGTGTGATGCGAAACAAAGAAAACGTTATGCTCGCCTTTTCATACTATTATGTTCGAAGCATGCATCTATATAAAGTAATGCAAAAATTCATGATTCTACGTAAGGCAGTGCGTAGCCTGGTTGGTAACAAGGCTGCTATGGATAGTGTTGAAATCGAATGTCGTGGGTTCGGATCTTAGTTTTCCCACTTTTTGTTGTTTTGTTTTCATGAAATTTTAGGAACAAGTTAACAGAATTAGAAATAATTATTTACAAATAGAAAAATATTATACTTAATTTACAATAGATTATAAATAAAACAATAGTTTAAAAAAAAAGTTTATTAAAATAATTATCCAATGTTAATTTGTGGTTATAATAATTTCATCCAAAAAATATACTTTTATAATAAAATTAATATTGCATATTGAGGTTATAGCTTAATTATTCATTTTCTCGAAAGTTTTTTTTCGGAAAAGAGGATTGAAACTTAACCTCAACCATACAGTCTTATACTAATTACAGGCCAGCACGTCCCTTGATAGGCTCAGTAGTCTCAATAGGCTCAACTGAAATTAAATAACAAAAATATTTAAACAAGGGTTCAAATCAGGGGATCGTGCTGGCCAAGGAAATTCAGTGGCGAGGAGTACTCATAACACGATTCCTGCCGGCTTGCTCTGCAAAGGGAAGTCATGGTAGAGATGCTTAAGTTTAATGCATTATTACATGTATTACACCTAAAATTCAGTACCTATCTAAAATTTGAGAGAATTTCATACAAAATTGCCATGGTTGTTCTTTGGGATTTGCCACCGGCTTCCCTTTTGAACATTTTCACCCTTCGCTACAGCAAGGAATAAATTTACGTTCACTAAACCATTCGCGAAGTATGGTGGCTCGATGGATGGGAGAATTATCGTGCACAAAACTTATATCATTTTTTTATACCACTTAGGTGGGAGACAAGCACACGGCCCACCTGATAGAAAGTGATTACCGTGGCCTTTGGACGTATACAACACCAGGGGCGTCACACTCATGCTGCCGACCCTGAAGAAACCTTCTAATGCCCTTAAACCTTCATTTATATCTGGATAGACATTTCGCACTGTGGGCAACATTATATCTTCTAACACTTTCACATAATTTGCACTATTTGCACGCGTAGATATTGGGTCTAATTCACCCGGCCCTTGCGCTCTAATCCACCCCCACATAATTTACACTTAGATTCAGTGTTCAGTACTATGGTGTTTTCACACCACCGTGTTTTATCCTTATGCCATAAATGTAATCTTCCTTTTTGAGATGATTTAAACGTTTTTTCATCAGAAAATATTGTTGATTCCCAGTTAAAGTAAATACTCTTCGTTATTCGTTTCATATTCTGCTACCATATAACGCCGCTTCAGCAGGTCTTCCATTTCTCCTCCAACTCTGCAACTCTTCTTCCTCAAATTGTTTCACGCAACGACTCCCAGTATTTCTCTAAAAAAACAACAACCATATTACACAATTGCAACCAATGAACAAAATTGCACTACAACAATATTAATTAATTAATTAACTTACAGATAAGCCCGTCTCATTAGAAATTTGAGATATATTCAGACCATTCGAATATGGCCACAATATTAGCTTTTGCTTCAATACTTATATTTGACATATTGATTTATTAAAAAAGAAATGTAATCGCTCGAACAGTAATTAACACAAACAGTCGTAACCATAGATGATATAATATATAAATAGGGTAGTCGTAACTGACTTAACCAACCAACAACTTCACTCATAGCCAATGAATCCATTTTATTTCAAATGCACCCTCAAATAATTATTTTCTCGTTAAGTTTAAAATTCTACCTAAGAAACATTTTTATATTCGTATCAACATTTATAATATCATAACTTTTAAATATAAAACACAAAAAGTTATATTAGTTCCGGTAGGTTCGAACCATCACCGACAGGTTTCATACGATTCGTCAAGCCGCACGCTAAACGACTCAGCTACGGGGCGGCTTACGTATGATATTGAAATTACCAATATCAATCAACGAGTGAACAATATTAATGTGTGTGTATGTGTGTGTGTGAATTATCTTCAAAGATTAAGGTCATAACTTCAAAAGTTTAGTAAGAGTACTGTACGACTAGTGTTGTGTATGTGTGTGTGAATTGTCTTCAAAGAATAAGGTCATAAGTACGATTAATGTTGACGCGCAATAGTTGCGTCAGATTAGTACTGCACTTATGATCGCGATAGTACATGATATAAAATCATTTTAATGAATATTTCCGTTATAATTTATAGTTTGTTCTAATGGTAAAAGTGAGGATGGATTCTTAAATAGGTACTTAATAAAAAAAAACGAAAATAAAAGTAATATTTAAAAAAAAAAGTTACCTATTCGAACAACCAGCGAATTCAAGCATAAATTTTCTTAAAGTAGGTAAAAAATACTTATTTTTAATTTTGACATTTGTTATTGATGCATTTACATAATGAAATACAAACCAATTCAGATTTATTGCAATTACAAGACCTTGTGTGACAATTTACAGTTCATTTACATGGGGGGAATTAATAACTCTGGTAAAGACGGCTTGTATAGTCATTTTGTCGTGGACGTAAGTCACTGTTGAGCTTTTCGTAAAAGTGTACTTTTATATATGCCTAGGTAGGTACCTACCTATATTTGTAGCATTAATGATACTAATGTTGTCAGCAAAATGTTATTATATTTAATCATCGATATTATATTATATTAGCTTTTGCCCGCGGCTCCGCCCGCGTGGATGTCGGTTATCGCGACCAAACATAGCCTATGTCCTTTCTCAAGGTCTAATCTACCCCTATACTAAATTTCATCAAAATCGGTTCAGTGGTTAAGGCGTGAAAGCGTGACTGACAGACAGACAGTTACTTTCGCATTTATAATATTAGTATGGAAATATGGATTCAGGGTTGGCAGTCGGCAGCACGAGTGTGATGCCCCTGGTGTTGCATACGTCCATAGGCCACGGTGACCACTTCCCATCAGATGGGCCGTGTGCTTGTTTGCCACCTAAGTAGTATAAAATAAAAATGGATACAAAAACACGACTTAATAAAGCAACTTCTTTACGTCAATAGATGTAGAAACACACTAAACGCATACGCGCGCTATGCTTACTTTAAGGGCGCAGAGGGGATGTGAAGGGAGCGGGAAGGGACCATCACACCCGGCGGCAAGATTTCTTTGTCATTATTTAGAGGATCAGGTATAAGAATCCGGTCATAGTTGCCGTCACTCGGATTTTGCATACTCAACTACCTCTAGCGCTTGCACTATTATTAACAGACATTACAACGCAGCTGGGGCGCACGCGGCGCCGCCGCTGCGTCATAACAACGCAGCGGCGTCGCACCGCTCGTGTGCCCGCTACTGCGGCGAAATTTCTGCGGTGCGTCGCCGCAACGCATCGTGTGTTTCCGCTCTTAGATGCTAATTTTGCATAATCATATTATGCTTTAAAAGACATTCATAAACTTTCCAAGATTGTATTAAAACTTTATGGAATCTATGAAAGCATTAAAAACTTCAATACTAAAAGATGTGTTTTATGTCAAGCGGTCTTCAGTTTACATTCAGTCTTGTATAAAAAGAGGAAAAGTGGAGGACCGCATACCGATAATATTGAATAACCTACTTTTCTGAATAATTAAGGTTGACATTGACAACTATTATAGGTAGTCATCGAGGTTAAGTATACAAGTAAACAAGTTCAGTATTGGCATAGTAATAAAATCATGGAAACAAAGTACCTGGATTCGTAAAGTTGGTATGTAGTGTTTAATTTACCAAGTTGCTTAGAGAGATTTTATCCTTATGATTGACACTATCGATTTAATGCCATAAAAATACAGGATGTTACTTTTTCGGATTTGAGTCGGTGTGGCAAGCGAATTTTTAGAAATCTTTGAATGCAGTCTTGTTTCTTTAAAAAAATAAAATGATGTCTCCTTTAAACAAAATGAGCTAACTTAAGGATTTAAGCTACTTCCCCTCCATGTGGCATCGCCGTGGGACGCCCTGTATACTCTACATAAGATACCGACATAAATAAACTGTTTCACTCCATAAAGGTCTTATCTCCTAAGGTATTTCTTTTAAATTTCGTTCACAATGATCGCGTGTTTCTCGTCCACATTAAGCTTTAAACCAGGTAATCTTCAGGGAGGGCACTCAAATAGCATAGGTTAGATAGGTATATGAATGGATAGTTAGCACCAGTTGAAGTACTATGCAGTTAGACAATGTGGGCACACAGCTTCTCTTTGACTAATTAGAGAAATGGGGCCAGATCTCCCGAGAAATGTACAAGAACCTGTAACTTGTGTACCCAGTTTCAATTGGTGAAGTTCAATTTTCGACTGTCGTAGTTAGTCGTGAATAGTTTATCTAATTTTAAGCCGCGTCCAAACTAAGCGCGGCAAACCACCGAACATCGGCTCGCGCGGCAGCCGCGCTCGAACATGCCGCACCTCCCTGTCGGTTTTTGAGACCCTACAAAGGAACCGGAGTCATTCGTTCTTGCGCAATTTGGACGATTTGTTACTACTACTAATTTCGTATCTAGATACTACCTCGCGCAATTGAACAGCGAACATTGGCTCGTGCGGCAACCACGCGTAATTTGTAACCACCTAATTTGAGTCTTCAACTTCAACCATACCATGAAGATATAATTCTTCTTTATGTATTGTACTAGCCGAGGCCCACGGCTTCACCCGTGTAATTCTGTTCCCGTTCCCGTGAACTAGGCAAACGTTTTTTTAACCTTTCGTAGAACGTTTAGTATGTATTTACGGAATAAAATAGCCGAATCGTTCAAGCTGTCCTCGAATAGTCGAGTTATACGCTTAGCAACATCCTTTTTTTTTATTTAGGCACTTATACTATAAATATATTGTAAAACTCTATGACGTCTTAAAAGCATAATATATGAATCGTAAAATATACCATGAAGATTGAAGATTACTAAAAAACACTTGAGTTCTATCACTTGAAATCCATTGCAGTATTTTTCAAGGTTAATTTTAGTTGTACAGTAAAAAGTAAAAGATTTCGAATAACTGATATAAATCTAGATGAAGAAAATATAAATCTAACTATAGAAAACAAAATACCTAATGTAAATTCTTATTTTTAACCGACTTCAAAAAAGGAGGAGGTTCTCAATTCGGATGTTTCTATGTTTTTTTTTTATGTTTGTTCGCTCATAGCTCCGCCATGCGTAGACGGATTTGCAAAATTCTTTTTTTGTTCGAAAGTAGATTATTCCGAAATGGTCCCATTTAAATTTCGTAAAGATCTGATGATGGGTTTCCGAGATTAGACCAAGGAACTCTTCAAAAAATACCAGGCAATCAGCCGCGATTGCTGCAATCGCATATTATTGCAATGTCTCTGCCATTACACATCATAACATCACGCCTGAATCCTTTGAAAGGGTATGCAGAAGTGTTCAGAATATTCAGCTATAATTCCAGTGTATGCGTATTGCGTTGATTTTTTTTAATTAAAAATTCTTAGTCAACGCGAAGCAACACACCTACTCCTGGGGTGCCGTTGGTGATGACCGACGGACAGCTTGCGCAAATAATAAGCGCGTTGCGGACACCCACACCGGTGAACACCGGCAACATGGCATGGCTCGCTGCGTGACGTGACGGCGTTCATCGATGCTATATCCATTTACAAAGAGTGCGTTGGCGTTAGCGATGAGATAGCAGATTGAGGGTATGCCTATGCTGCTTACAGAACTAGCTGCCACCTGGTGGCAAGGCATCAAGCAGACCATACGCTGCTGGGATGACGACATACAAGTATTGCGTAATACCTACGGGGCACGGTTGCCACCGCACAAAGTATATATGCGTCTATTTGAAACTTACCAGGGGGATGAGTCTACAGAGGTATTCGTGTGCAGAGCGAGGGCTCTATTTAGTCAATTACCACTTAATACTCTGTCTGAGGAGACTCAGTTAGATATGATATACGGACTGTTGCATCGGCGTATTAGAGAGAAGCTAAGCCGAACCGACTATAATACTTTCACCGAAATGTTACATTTGACTCGCCGTATTGAAGAGATGTATAATGAAGGTCGCCACAGCGTACATAACCCAAGTCCTAAGGTACGCGAGCAGTTGAAAACACGGGCTGCGCATGTTACGGTCGCGGCTCCCGCGCCGACCGCTGTACTGTAATACCTACTTCTACGTCTACATCGCTCGCGGTCGCCGAGAGTAGATTATCAAGGCCGCGTTGTACCTACTGCAAACAGTTTGGGCACCTACAGGACGCGTGTAGGAAGTTACTAGCGAGGCCTACAGACGAGAAAGATAAGTGCGATAGTGCGAAAAGTGTGAAACCGAATATTGTGTGCTACGGTTGTGGTGAAAAAGGTTATATTCCCGCGAATTATCCGAAGTGTAAAAATAATGTTAGCAATAATGTAAAACCTGCAACTGATGAATTGTATTCTTTTGACTGTGTGGACTCTGACTACTCGGAGCGAATGAGTTTGAGCTCGTGTAGTATCGAGAGATACGAGACCCAGCGAGGCAGGCCACTGTTGCACATAGGTATTGAAACCTATAGGGGTACCGCGTTGGTAGATAGGTACCGCTGCTCGTAGAAGCTTGGCGGGTAGGTCGCTTTACGCTCTCCTTCAACGTATGGGGAAGGAGTTTCGTGAAGACAACTTCTCTATCAAACTCGCTGATGGTAAAGTTAGTCACGTTAGAGTGTTGCTAACTTACGTAAACATAAATCTCGTCGATTCATATATCGGAGCATTCGCTGCGAGTGATAGAGCCCTATTTTCTACCTGTGCATTGTAATATGAGTAATAAACGCGTGTGAGTCTTACAAATGGTGTATTCATTACAATCTCAAATAATAATACATAATTCTAGAACACAAAGGGCACTAAAAAGAAAGAAATAAAAATTTTTTGACAAAAAAAGAAACCGACTTCAAAACCCCTTTAAATAGATAGGAACTAAAAAGAAAAAAATAATATCAAATGTAACAAATCAAATATAGAACAATTAACATAATTTAGCCTAACTTTAACCTTAACTTATAACAAATTACCAATTTTTGGAGTCGGTGCCAATCCCCTACGCGGCCTATTTTACACGACAGATATACAAACTACTAAACACATCAAAAATGAATGTAACGCAACTCTTTTATTAGTCTTATCAATCAATCAATCAAATCAATTAACCTATTGCAGTCCACTGCTGGACATAGGCCTCTCCCAATATGCACCACGTTTACCGATCCTCCGCCTTCTGCATCCAGTCCGTCCCAGCCACCTTTCGAAGGTCGTCGGTCCACCTGATTAGGGGCGTCCCACCCTCCGTTTTCCTTCTTTTCCTTTCTTTCATATTGTAATACATAATGTACCTAATATAATATTTTCTCATATATTATATGTTATAGCTATCGAGTTCTCTTGTACCTATTTTCTTCCATTGATGGTCAAGATTTAAATGCTATTATTACATGTTCGCTAACTTAATAAACTATTTTTTTCATCTAATTCGCTAAGAATTTAATTGATATCTAATATCAAGTCTGTTCTATATTAGATTAATATTCTAAGTAGGTATATACTACTAATATTATATTTAAACGCGAAAGTTTGTAAGTATGGATGGATGGAAGGAGGATGAAGTAAGGAAATAATATAAATCAGATCGGTGATATTTTTCTTGGCACCGACTCCAAAAATTGGTAATTTGTTATAAGTTAAGGTTAAAGTTAGGCTAAATTATGTTAATTGTTCTATATTTGATTTGTTACATTTGATATTATTTTTTTCTTTTTAGTTCCTATCTATTTAAAGGGGTTTTGAAGTCGGTTTCTTTTTTTGTCAAAAAATTTTTATTGAACATGAGCTCATTGGAGTTTTTGTGCTGTCAGTGGGAAGACCAAAGGCTTGTCTTGCTTTATCTACTGCGCTGACGGCACAGAAACTCTCTATTGTTACAGTGTCGGCAGCGCGAGTGTGACTCCCCTGGTGTAGCACGCCTCTTATAGGCCACGGCAACCACTTTCCATCAGTTAGTCAGTGTTTGCAATGAGTATTACCGAGTAAGCAGGTAGTACTCGGTTATTATAGTATTCATATTTCACTCAAATTATTTGGTATTTATTATTATTTACTACTATAAAGTGATATTGGCCGTGGGGTACCGGCAGAGTAGAATAGTACCCCCCTCTAGTACCAGGTGTCGTAGGAGCCGACTGAGGTACAGCTCGACCAATGGCGGTATAACCATTTTAAATCGGCGTAGCTAAAATGGCACAGGGCGAGGATGGGCAGCAGCATCCTCGCCGCGAAGCTACGTCCTGCGATTGCCAACACGCCTGCCCAGCGTGGCGATTATGGGCAAACTCCCCCTATGACAGGCACAAATAGGACCAGGGCCCTAGTCCCCGGCAGCTCCGCTAGACCTGGCTCCGGTAGCGGCCAGGGTAACGGCGGAGCAGGGGGTGCTAAGAATCCCCGGCAGAGATCCGGCTACCACCCCAAACGACGACTGGCCCTGGTAACGCACAACGTACGCACGATGAGGACTGACGAGAGGATTGCTGAGCTGGAAGAAGAGTTGAGTAGGTTGCGCTGGGATATTGTGGGGTTGTCTGAAGTCCGTAGAGAGGGCGAGGACACGATAACCCTAGGATCCGGCAACCTGCTCTACCACCGGGAAGGCGACCAGCAGTCGCAAGGTGGTGTCGGTTTTCTCGTTCACAGATCCCTCATTAACAACATCATTACCATCGAAAGTGTGTCGAGCAGGGTTGTATACCTAATACTCAGAATATCCAAGAGGTATTCGCTGAAGGTCATTCAGGTGTACGCACCGACCTCGAAACGCCCAGATGATGAAGTGGAGACTATGTATGAGGACGTAAGTAGGGCCATACATACGTCTAAGACCCACTTCACTGTTGTTATGGGAGACTTCAACGCAAAGTTGGGTAAGAAAAGCGATGATGAGTTGAGAGTAGGGCAATTTGGATATGGACAACGGAACCCGCGGGGACAGAGGCTGGCTGCCTTTCTGGAGAAAGAGGGACTCTTCATGATGAACTCTTTCTTTCAGAAGCCGCCGCACAGGAAATGGACCTGGATGAGCCCTGATGATTCCACGAGGAATGAGATAGACTTCATCATGACCAACGAGAAACGAATATTCAGTGATGTCTCCGTGATCCACAGGGTGAAAACCGGTAGCGATCACAGAATCGTAAGAGGCACATTGGGTATTAACGTTAAACTCGAAAGGTCCCGCCTGATGAAGTCTACACTCCGACCTACTCGTGTCCAAATCCAAAACCCCGAGAACTTTCAGCTTGAGCTTTCAAGTCGCTTTGATTGCCTAGAAAACTTTGCGTCGGTGGACGAGATCAACAACAGGCTCGTAGAAACTGTCCAAACGGTGGGCTCTAAGCACTTCAGACCCCGCCGTTCAAATAGACCTCAGAAACTCTCCGATCACACCCAAAAACTCATGGCTAAACGACGCTCACTTCGACTGCAGTCTTCCGATGATGCAGAGTCATATAGGCAGCTCAACAGACAGATTTCCAAATCTCTGCGACACGACATACGTCTCTTTAATACTAAACATATTAAAGAGACAATCGAGCGGAACAAAGGCTCCGAAGTGTTCGCAAGAAATCTGTCTGTTGGGCAAAGCCAGTTGACTAAGCTGAAGAGAGAAGATGGCAGTATAGCGTCGACCAAGGCTGAGGTTTTGGAGGAGATCGAAAGGTTCTATGGACAGCTATACGCTTCGGTCGCTAATCCTGCTGGCAACATGGCGACCGACCCAAGAGCCAAGTTGACCCGACACTTCACCGAGGATATCCCGGACATCAACCTGTACGAGATTAGAATGGCCCTGAATCAGCTTAAGAACAACAAGGCACCGGGTGACGACGGAATCACTTCAGAGCTTCTGAAAGCGGGTGGAACACCGGTACTTAAAGTCCTTCAGAGGCTTTTTAACACCGTCGTCCTCGAGGGCATAACGCCAGAAGCGTGGAACAGAGGCGTGGTGGTGCTGTTCTTTAAGAAAGGTGACAATACCTTACTGAAGAATTACAGACCCATCTCGCTTCTGAGCCATGTTTACAAGCTGTTTTCAAGGGTCATTACGAACCGTCTCGAGCGCAGGCTTGATGACTTCCAGCCTCCCGAACAAGCCGGTTTCCGAAGAGGCTACAGTACCATAGACCACATCCATACGCTGCGGCAAGTTATACAGAAGACCGAAGAGTATAATTTACCACTTTGCTTAGCGTTTGTGGACTATGAGAAAGCCTTTGATTCGGTCGAGACATGGGCTGTGCTTGAGTCTCTCCAGCGGTGCCATATTGACTATCGGTACATCGAAGTGTTGAAGTGTTTGTATAATAACGCCACCATGTCGGTTCGAGTACAGGAACAGAGTTCGAGGGCGATCCCTTTGAAAAGAGGCGTAAGACAGGGAGACGTGATATCTCCGAAACTGTTTACGGCCACTTTGGAGAATGCCTTCAAGCTCCTGGAATGGAAAGGATTCGGCATCAATATTAATGGCGAATACATCACTCACCTCCGGTTTGCCGACGATATTGTAGTCATGGCAGAATCGATGGAAGATCTCAACACGATGCTCGAAGGCCTCAACCGAGTTTCTCAACAGGTGGGTCTTAAAATGAACATGGACAAGACAAAGGTGATGTGCAATGCCCATGTTGTACCTACCCCGATATCTGTTGAGAGCTCGGTTCTTGAAGTTGTTGACTCGTACGTCTACCTAGGACAAGTAGTCCAGTTAGGTAGGTCCAACTTCAAGAAAGAGGTCAATCGCCGAATCCAACTCGGCTGGGCAGCGTTCGGAAAATTACGCAATGTCTTCTCGTCCGACATACCTCAGTGTCTCAAGTCGAAGGTTTTCGACCAGTGTGTGTTACCAGTGATGACTTATGGCACTGAAACGTGGTCCCTCACTATGGGCCTTATGAGTAAGCTCAAAGTAGCCCAACGAGCTATGGAGAGGGCTATGCTCGGAGTCTCTCTGTGAGATCGAATCAGAAATGAGGAGATCCGTAGAAGAACCAAGGTTACCGACATAGCCCAGCGGATTAGCAAGTTGAAATGGCAGTGGGCAGGGCACATAGCACGGAGGACTGATGACCGATGGGGTCGAAAAGTCCTCGAGTGGAGGCCACGTATCGGCAAGCGCAGCGTAGGACATCCACCCACAAGGTGGACAGACGACCTCATAAAGGCCGCGGGAACGCGCTGGATGCGAGACGCTTCCAACCGGTCCTATTGGAGATCTATAGGGGAGGCCTATGTCCAGCAGTGGACTTCCTATGGCTGAAATGATGATGATGATGATGATGATAAAGTGATAGCTTTCAAGGAGCGTAAAAAATGTTAGCTACTTACATGAAGAGGAAGTAAGTGAAAACAAATCAAGAACCTTTTAATCTTCGATTTCAACGGGAGAGTAAACCTTTAAATAAAGTACTTCGCCGTCTTAACGCATTGAAATTTATAATGGATTGGATTCAATCGGCGTACGAGGAATAAGTGTACGCACATAAGTACTTCTTTCGTTCAATATAAGGAAAAGTGTTTTTTTATTTATGGTCTTTTAAGTTAAGTGTCCCACTGGAGAGAAAACTGTGAGTGTAATTCCAAAAACCAGTGAAGTGCAAGTTGGAATCATGCACCGAGAGTTTGCGGTTTGCTGTTTTTGAAGGTTGCTGTTGTAAAACTTTTGAACTCATCAGTATAGGCAAAGTGAGAGTGAGGTCTTTGGATAAAAAAATAGTTGTCAGTAGTATAAATCGCAGGCAATAAGTAGTCAAAAATGATGGCAGCCAGATGAACTGGAGGACTTGAAAAAGGTAGCTGCTTTGAGACCGATTCTCAAAGCAGCTTTGTACACATTGGTAGAAGCCTTGGCTCTTTTTAGCTGTAGTTTGCAACAGGCTAAATTGGATGGATTTTTTAATAACTCTAATGGGCAGATAAAACTAGTTTATAATTTCATTATGGCGTCGCAGTCGTAGAACAAAGACGGATGTGACTTTTGCTAACTTTACAGGAGAGCACTTTAAAGTTTTTTTTTCATTGAAGTTATCATATTTTGAAAACTATTAATTCAATCTTTCTAAAATTTTGATATGTTGCTATGAATTAAATACTTTATAACATGACATACGCAACATATTTTAAATATTGCGTGAATTAGTAAAAAAGTCACATGCGTCGTTGTTCTGTGGACACTAAGGTGACGAATAATCTGATACGTCGTTATTTTACGGACTATCTTTGTTTAAAAAGTGGCGTACAGTACATACTGTCACTTTTTAAGGGAATCCTTTCAAAATTTTGTGACGGATTTGGACTAAGAAGCTAACTTTGAAAGTTTTACTTACGAAATTATTAGTACAAAATTACTAAAAAAAATGCATCAAAATTGCAATAATTACTGCTAATTCTACTTAATAAGAAGACAACCTACAGACTAAGATCAATCACTTTAAAACATTAATTAATTCTTCAAACCTTTAATTTAAAATTAATAAACTTAACTCTCATAATTGCAATAAATTTATTTGAATTTGAATAAGAATAAGAACTTTATAAAAAAACAATCAGATCTTGACTAAAATCTGTTTTTGGCATTTTTAATCAATAAACCTAGATAACATAAGCATAACCAGGTAGCAGAAACCCAAACTATTAATCAATAATAATTGTACTTAATCATAATAATTAAAAGTCTCAAGATAAAGACAGAAAATAAAGTAAATAGAGTAAACAATGAATTACTTATATACTCGTAAAAGTATTTATATTATTAATACGATTTTTTTTATTCCACTTGGGTGGCAGACACGGCCCACCTAATGGGAAGTGGTTACCGTGGCCTATGGACGTATGCAACACCAGAGACGTCACACTCATGCTGCCGACCTCGAAGAAACCTTCTAAGAACCCCATATTGTCGTCGCTTGGGAAAACCACCGCGGGGAGTTCATTCCACAGCTTGAGTGTGCGAGGAATGAAGTTCCTTTCATACCGCACAGTGCGCTCCGTTTCCGGACGCAATGTGTGAGGATGAATTATCTGCCTGTGGCGAGAAGTGCCATGATAGAATGTAGCTGTGGGCATCATGTCAAACAGTTCATCTGAGCACAAACCATTTTAGGTATAGGCGGTAGAACACACACAGTGAGGCAAAGTCTCTTCTGAGAGTGAGAGGTTCCACATTGCCTGTGAGTATGGGATTGCCGACGAGCCTTAACGCCCATCTTTGCACCGAGTCGAAAGGGTCAAGCTCACGCAGGCGCTCCGGCAAAAAGGTGACAGCAGTACTTCATGTGGTACCGAATAAAGGAGGAGTTGTTGCCCCGCACTGAAGTACTGCTTCGCCCTGTTGAGCACTCCAAGTTACTTTGATGCCAGCTTGACCTTGTCTTCCAAATGACTACGGTGTTGGACGTCGCTGGAGATATCGACACCAAGGATCCCGATACTCTAGAAAATGGTAATCGGTGTGCCCAGGAATTGCGGCGCTACAATGAATGGAGTTTTCTTAGCGGTGAATACACATACTTGTGTCTTAGTAGGGTTGGATTGGACTAAGTTTAGTCGTCCCAAATCGGATACTCCAGAGAGAGTAGTCTCGATTTGGGAAACAAGTTGTTCGCAACTTTCCTCCTCTTCTGACTTAGGGATATTTGTACGGCCCGTGTAATACGTGTCCCCGGTGCTGTCATCCACATAGTAATGAACGGAGTCATCAGACAGCATGTCATTGATATGCAGCAGAAACAGGTCGGGGACAACAAGAAGGAACCTTGTGAAACACTAGCGTTTATGTTCATGCGGTCCGAGTAGCTGCCATCGACGACGACTTGGATACTTCTGTTAGATAAAAAGCTGGCAATCCATTCGCATAGTCCCTCGGGGAGTCCATAGCGCGGCAACTTCACAAGAAGAACTCAGTGCCAGACCCGATCGAGGGCCTTCGCTACATCTAGGCTGACCGCTAGTGCCTCACCCCGACTCTCGATGGCTTGCGCTCTGCGGTCAGTGAGATACACCAGGAGGTCACCGGTAGAGCGACTGTGACGAAAATCGTACTGTCGGTCGCTCAGGAGATTGTTTCCCTTAAGGTATCTCAGGAGCTGTATATTAATCACACGCTCCATCACAGAATCTGTACCAATAGTGTTCACTGATAGACATTCCAACTCATCTGGTTAATGTTGGGAGTAAAATGGATCATTACAAATTAGCATGTCTGTTGATTGGCTGAACGATGTTCGTCGCACACCAGTACCACAGTGCTGTGCGACGAACATCGTTCAGGTGAAAAAAAAACCTTAATTAAAATAAAACTATAGAATAAGGTTTCTAGGAACAATTATATCATTGTATAATCTAAGGTAATGTAAATATTTTGGCAAATTAATATAACATTTTTTAAATATGAAATAGAATAAAGACGTAATATTATAATCTATACGACGAACAACGTCGGTTCAGTATATTCGTCCTCCGCTTATCCCTAGAAAAATGACGGTTTATAGCATACGCCTACTATAGGTACGTAAAACATCGACGTATTTTATTATGCGTCACTGAAAAAAATCATAATAATAACCAACAATTTTAATCATGGATGAACTGAATGATGTTATTTTAAAAGATAAAAGGTAAAAACAAAGACATAAAAAAATATATTTTAGTATCCCAAGGACAACGACGGATTTGACAAACCGCTGTTCTAAGACGTCAAAATATATATTTACTTAAAATAAACAAAAAATTATGTAATTTATAGTACATTGTGACAAAACTTATCCGTTGACGACTGTTCCTCCTGACGTGACCTTATCCTAGAACATCGACGGTAATGCCAATGCGTCGGGAGCGGAAAGGGCGCGGGGGGCAGAGGACAACAACAGACAACGGTGCAAGTATCAATCCGTCATTGTTTTACGTTAATTAATCAAAACCGTCAGTATTCAACTTTGTATTTGGTTCATTTGTAATGAAATTTGATAAAATGTTTTATTTTTTTTATAAAGTACCATATTTTAAGTTAATTAGAGTAAAAAAAAATTTTTTGCAAAAAGTCAAATCCGTCGTTGTTCTACGACTGCGACGATGGTATAGATGCATGATAATCATTATATTGCAATAAATATAAATGTAATTCACTGTAAACTAGGTACTTTCCTTACATGGAAAATTGCTTTCATTAGAACTAAATAAGGTCCGGTTCAATATGTCTACACTGCTTATTCTGTGAGGGTAAACATCACAAAAAATGTAATGGAAAAATAACACCAGATATTAACGTTTGTTAGTAGCCCTTCACGTTATAAGTAATAAGAAAAATATAAAAATGTTTCCTTTATAAACATAGATATTGATTAATATTGTTACATAAAAACGTAAAAAAACATGTTAAGGTGCGTACAAATTATATAGCATAACATGTTATAAAACACACTGTAGACACTGAAGTCGTTGTTGCAAAGTTATAAAACAATGTTAGATAATGTGGACGTGTTATATAACACAAGTTATACAACACGTTACTTAATCTGTACGCACCTTTAGGAAATATTTTTATACTTACTTAATATCAACTTTACTTTTTTTAGAGTTGAAGTCCATCAAAAAGTACATACATACAATCACGCCTTTGTTCCTGGAAGGTTAGGCACCGCATGGGAGGAGATGGGGTGACCCAAATTCTACTCTGCCATTGAATAACCAGAATTTGTGGTCCCGCCTATTACAGAGCTAAACCGTAGCCTATGTATTAACCAATTTCAACTAGATCCGTTCTGTCATTTGGGTGTGATCGAATTATAAACATCCAAACATCTTCACAAACTTTCATTAAGTACAATGATTGGGTTAATGATGTCCAAATTTCTCATAAATTTCATGATCTTACAGCTTTTGTTTATAAAACAGATCTTGATACATTAGTGATTTTAAAATTTATATGACGACCTTTACGTGCGGTATATTACTAATTCAGTGAAACAGGTTCAATGTGACTATTCGTACCTCATACCAGTCACCATAAATTACGGCCAGTGAAAATATTTTTATATGTAGTTATATTTGACTGCCTCTGTGACGTAGCGGTAGTGAACGCGGCTGCTACGCAGGAGGTGCGGGTTCGATCCCCGCTCAGTGCCAATATTTGTATACATGAATGTAAATATTTGCATTGGTCTGGGTGTTTCTATGTATAATATGTATGTATTTACAAAAAAAAAAGTATCTAAGTATGTATATCCGCATTCTAGATTCCATAACACAAGCTAATTAAGCTTACCATGGGTCTAGATAGCGTTGTGTAGAATGTTGTAGAATGTAGAATAGAATATAATATGACCATGACACCAAACTTTAACCTAAGCGTTTAGTATTGTGGTAACAATGTATGAACGCCCTTCAACCACTAAACTTTTTAAGGCATTAACTACCAGTAAGGCCCTCAAATAACATAAGCAAAATTCCTTTCTACAGCCTGTATTTTTCTTGCCATCATTAACAACATTCATACATATTCCCGCCTGTAAAACCCCGAAAGGGTAGACAGAGGTGTAATAACACCCACATTTCGTCAACTATGATTTTCGGTCCCACGTAATGGGGGCAAGCCTATTGCCGTCAAGCGGGCACTTAGGTATTGGCTGTATGTTTACTGTCGGATGGCGCCATAATTAACAAGTGGTTATAAAAAGACGAAAATATTAATAACTTCGTTCATTACGACTAACAATAAAATCGTTCGTATAAAATTACTGGATAAATAAGACCTAGTATTCTATGGAGTTAATAATTATTATGATCACAGTAATAAATGTTTGACGATTCAATTATATAAACACACTAGCTGACCCCGCGAACTTCGTACCGCCATGTCAATAGATATCGCATGAATGACATAACAACATGCTTGTACTGTCAACACTGAAAAAAGTTTCAATTTGACATAACAATCTCAATGATCCGCCATTTATTGAATTCATTTGTAACAAAAAATGTGATAAATGAAGAGCCGCTCGACCGATTTTGTGCAAACTTGACATAAACCATCTACTAAATAGTCCGAACAAAGCCTAAACATTTGGTTTGGATAGGTGAGTTCGTTCTCGAGTTATAAACTAACAACGAAAAGTGGCATTGATTTTTATATATATAGATTGTATACTTTTACGTCATTGTCAAAAGTTTAGGTCTAATTGAAGAGCCACAAAACATAGCTGATATCAAAGAGAACAATATTGATCAAACTACGCATATCGATTGGTAAGCCTTTGCACGCGCCATGAGCCTGGCTTGCCGGAATATTTTGAATAGAAATAACAATGATTCAGACAACGTGCTGAGCAATTGTGTGTAAAGAAGCAATTTGAAGCTTTATTGTTTAACAATGTTATTCAAAATCATTATTATTGTTCTGTGTACGAGTGTGGTGAAGGGTGGCTGGGATGGACTGGACGCGGAAGACGGAGGATCGGCAAACGTGGCGCATATTGGGAGAGGCCTATGTCCAGCAGTGGACTGTAATAGGCTAATTGATTGAACCTTTATTTGTGTGGAAATCTCCAAGGATACAACCCCCACCGTCGGCCACCGTGAGAGGTTATTTTGGAATCGAGTCCCCGTCTTGAGTCTTAATTACCGGGGTGTAAAGTTAATCAATAAGGCATTTCCCTCGCACCCTAGCTGACCCTGGGCGATCTATGGTTTTGAGAAGGTTTCCCTTCCTTCCTGTCACCCTAGCCTTAATTCATCATTAATCAATATTATCAGGGAATGAAAATATTTCATGGCAAAAGATCTATTAATTGCAAGTTTTGCTGTTAAAAATATAATTTCCATACCTATTATATAATAAAATTCAGCAATAACACTATCCGATGAATAAAAAATAATAATATAAGTCTGCTTGTCTGTCGCCTATGTAGCATAAAAAATGAAGTCGACGGTCAACGTCTAATAATCCTTGGAACGTTAGCCTATTAACATCACTCTGTAAGTCACATGAATTACCCTCACAAATTATAGTGCGAGACAAACGACCAAACAGTTTTCATTACATGAGCCACCAAAATTAATTTTAGCTTTACTAGTATCGGTATAAATCATTCTAGAAATCCCACGGACTAGACTACTAGGTATTTGAGACCCTGGAATGCTGGTAAATAAGTACTTAGACTCTATTTTGGACTGCAAAATATCAAATACCTTAAAATAATAAACTGCTGTAATATCGCCTCTTCTTCGGTAGTGCAAACCAATTGAACGTGGCTAACAGATCTAAATAATTATTAAATAAAAAATGAAAACGATGAATTATTTCGATTTCAAGCTCTCCTGCAAGTCATTACAACCACCAAACATTCAAATATCTTCGCCACCTTTCACATTTATAATATTAGTAGAAAGGAAGTAGTATATCGACCACACCTACGCATAAGGTCGAAACGCTAAAAAGCTGTTTATTCAGGAGAGCCGTTTTAAGATATTTTCTTGTCTAATTCGATTTTTTTAATCTTTTTCACCGATGTTTTTGTGTAATGTTATGAATAATTGACATAAAAATATTGTGCTGAAATATGGATTTCATAAAAGTCATATTTACGAAAATATAGCCTTATTTAGTGAATTACGACCTTATACGAGTAGTCCAAAGGTCGTATGTCATTGTTATGACCATATGCCGCTATTCAAATCAATTTAGACAACACGAATAAGGTCGTGTGTTTGAGTTACGACGGTATACCGCGTAGTATTTCACGTGGCATACCGTTATACATCTAAGAAAAACAGTCGTATCAGAGTATCACACAATACAAAACTGCAATAATGCTTGTTCAAATCATACACAATGTTTGTTCTCTATAAACATCACTGTAATATTATTTTTTATTGATATAAAACATAAAATTTAACGGAACTTCTCTGTGAGTCTTTGCTTGAAAAATAAAGATTAATTAATAATAAATGATAATGTAGTGCTTGTGATATGAGAACAACTTTATTCCAATTTATTAAAAAAAGAAATGCAAAAAAGTAGTTACATTTTGTGAATTTTGGCATTTAATTAGGTATATTAGGCGAGTGTCTATTGCTCTAATATTTTAGACACGTGTTGGAATAAAAAAATCATACTTATATATATGAATTTTTTATAACTATAATGGATGCGGAAGGCGGAGGATCGGCAAACGTGGCGCACATTGGGGGAGGCCTATGTCCAGCAGTGGACAGCAGTAGGCTAATTGATTGATTGATAACTATAATAACCTAATTCTTGAAAATATAGAAAAATGGGAAGTTACCTGTAAAACTATTTTAAAGTATACCTAACAGGAATCTAACAGGTAAGGACAGGAGTCTAACCGTATTACACAAACAAAATTATTCAGATAAATCTAGTGTAATTTTACTGTGGACCGAAAGTATGCTACTCGCGGGCTCCTTTACTGGATTACTATACTTGCCTTTACGTTTTTAATTGACGTCAAAAAACATGTTGTTGTAGTGCATAATTTTGAGGAACAAAATTACTTCCTCATTACACACAGATATACCTCAGCCTCTACGACGTCAAGCTAGCTCGTTTTGGGTCTACCCCTTACCAGAACCCAGTGAAGGAGCCATTGCCAGTTATTTGTTTCCCACGTTGCTTGGCGGTAGCCACAAAACATAACCGTACCAGCAAAGAAGACCTACCGTTTTATCTGGGATGTCTCGTATATGAAACCAGCCGTGGATACGGGAGAACCTCACGCGATCATTATGTGTAACTCCGTACATCCAATGCAGTATTTTTATCTCCATGACGAGCAGCTCCTGCTTATATCACACCAGCAGCAGCCATATAGAAAGACAGACCTAATGGTCCCTTATAAACGTTGATCAATACTTAACAAATAATTAAAATAAATGTAGCTCATGTAATAGGTAAAGGAACAACATAAAATTGGTCCAAAAATCCTGAATCTTACAAAACTTTTTTACTAGTTTAGCAACGTATGCACCATGCTTTCTTGCAATAATAATTTACCTATAAAAAGCAAATACATATGTCAGTTTCTGTTGGATTTTGTAAACCTAATCATTCGTCATCATTCTTTGGATAAAATTAGCAAAAATTTTGCACGCATAATAATATTTAACCGGGACTAGTAACTTTTAGGGCATGTTAAGATCTTCCGTCTCACTGTTTGGTTTCATCACCTATCAAAATAGGTCCAGTTTACTCCAACCAATCCTGAGAAACAGATCATTTACCTAAGTACCAATTTTTTATAATGTTTGAACTATTCTCTTCCCTATTGAAAGAGTGTAAAGGAATTTTGTTTTAAAGAAGAACACCTTAAAAGGTATAATCCGAGTTAGATTTAGTAAAAGGTACGATTAACAGTATAATTTCATTACCTAGAATGATACCCGAGTTGTAGTGGTGTACATTTTCATATAATTATCTGTATTCCTTTTGCTATTAGTCCATCTTCCTTGATACATTATCCTAATTTTAGAAGAATTTTGCCCAGAAATTGAACATGGTAGTGCGCGCTCCATTTTTACTCAAATAAATGCACTTTCCTCAACTATTCAAATATTTTAATTTCATATTTTTGCAATCTTTACGTTGATTCACTGTTATTAGACAAACAAACTAAAGTATTCTGATTCAAAATGGTAGTGAACTGTGTACTGGCTCTCCTAACACTGATTGATGATTAAAATCTGAAAGTCAGTTTCAAGTGCCACCGGTACTTCGAACACATAGGGAAATAATTATTATTGACATAAATTGTACAATATCTACGAAAAAGTAAAATTTTAATAGTTGTGAATTATTAAAAAACAAATAGCAGTATCTTTAGTATGTAACATAGCATACAGTCTTATCTTTGTGATACGCCTATATACGCTTGTATAATTTTAAATTTCAACAGCGCATATGGCCGTAAGTATAAGTTACGACACCAGGTGTAATATTTTTGAAGAGTATAAAGTCGTAACTAACTACAAAATATGCTAATAGACTGTCACATAGAGTCGTAACATGCATGTTACGACGTTGTGCGTTGGAACCATGTGTCATACGACGTCGGAACTCTGTTGAGTTTGACCCATGCGCAATCAACTGATCGGCGCATATGATTGTAACTTGCAATGCAACTGTATGCGCGGGTGTGTTTAAAAGTTACAACTGTTATCGATTGAAAATCTCCTTATTTATTGACATTTTAAAAATTCTGTCTTCATGAAAAGTTAGTATGATATAATATTGTTCTGATGGCACAAAAATCTCAATTTGTGAAAAAATCGCGTTACGACTTAATGCGTAGGCGTGGTCGATATATTTATCTTCTTTTATTAATATTTTGCCCTAAATATTTTTACAGATTAGTAGTAACAGATCAGCTGTCGAGCTACACATAATTGATTTTTGTTGAATCTTAATTACAAATTATCAACAGATATAACAGGCTCGTATTCTGGAATGGTAGGTACTGAGTTGTGAATATCGACTTATCTGAGGACAGATTGTTTAGAGATAGACAGTCCGTCAAATCTGTCAATCTGTCTATACGATCTATCCTCAGATAAATCGTAATTTAGGACTGAGTGTGGTTCCAAAATACCGGCCTCAGATTTGCTTTATAATTAATACCGTTATATTAAATTTTGTCTTAGATTATTATTAATTCTAACAGAAAACCAATTAATTACTAACAAAATATCATATTCGTTGATCATTAAAGATGTCGTCACCTTTTATAATGGTGTCAGTATTTCAAAGGCTTCTCTATCAACAAAAGCGTTCCCTTATTGGTGAACGACGAACTCTAACCTCAGTTAACCTAGTTATATAATACTAGCTATTGCCCGGGGCTCCGCCCGCGTGGTTGTCGGTTATTGCGACCTATGTCCTTTCCCAAGGTCTAATCTATCTCTATACTAAATTTCATCAAAATCGGTTCAGTGGTTCAGGCGTGAAAGCGTAACAGACAGACAGAGTTACTTTCGCATTTATAATGTATTGAAAAATGGTCCTGTATGATAAACCAAGTAAAATAACAAGCAAGAAAACGTATTTTAAGAATATTAGTATTACGTTATTGTTGTTCATGACTAATACTATATGTAATATCATATACTATACTATAAGTAGGTACTACACCTCTTATGGTAGGAGCGTTATTTTTGGAAAGAGTGGAATGATTCAATTGTTCGAAATTTAAATAAACTTTTGGAACGGTTTACTAAATAATAAACCGAAGTCATAAGAATAGGTTGCTGCTGCGATCTAATTGGCTATGATTTTAAAACATAATAGTAAACCAGCGATTTCGTGAAATGGCGAAAATAGGAACTACGGTGGTCACGGTCAAATGCGTACTGTTTTATTGCAAATCAAAGAAAACGACTTAGTACGATTTGACATTATTGAAGGGAAAATGATGAATTCCATGAACTGGTCATGGAATTGTTGGAAATACTATTATATGCGTTCTCTTTGGGTATTTGCCGTCAAAATAAAACAATATAGGTATTTAAACTTTCATGATCGTTCACATTAATATCGGAAACTCCAAACAATACATGGTAAATATCCCGATAGTTCTAATAGTAAAATAGAACAAGTAAAAAAATATATTCTTAAAAAATAAAAAACCTGACTGATACTAAAAGGATCGAAACAAGTTTGATAGCAGGCAGTACCCATTTGCAAATTCTAAACTTTACTTCTTTCGATATCAGATCTTTCTTCGACATCGATATCGGATCGGATAATGTAAAAACGCTCTTAAGATGACGGTGAAATGTACTCACAATAACGTGGTAAGTTGGAATAAGATTATAATTAAATCCCAGACCATCAAAACATCTAAACCAAACATTATAAGCTAAACTATGAATAGAAATTCTTTTATTCACTATTCAAAAATAATAGAGAGCCCTTAACGTTTCAAAATGACGATACGAGTGACGTCATCCGAAAAGTGAGTTTTAAATTTGTTTATCGTGACGTAACGGAGGTGTTCATAACTCAACAACGCGGTCAAGAGCCTCGACCGACCCTTGTTATAATTCTGGCAGACACTGAAATATCTCAAGTCCGTCCGACTACGAATGACCCGACCAAGAGTGTTGATGAAAAATGCAAAGTAAGGTTCTTTGAGTTGTGTTGTCTTGTACTGTGATGTGACTTTGAAACAGTTTTATTTGTAAAATGTCGTTATTCGAATTGTTTCTAGCCCTGTTTAGCTTCTAGGTTACCTACTAGAAAAACGAGCATTAAATACATATTGAATGAAATTTTAAAGTATTTAGTATGCTAGCTATTCAAAACGATTAAGACAGAAAAAAGTGAATCTAGCTCAGGCGGGACTCGAACCCGCGATCTTTCCCTTACAGGGGAATGCTTTGGCACTTTGTGTATCGGTCACTTTGTGTATCGGTAGATAGCTCACACCGCCGTAAGACGGATTTATAGAACAATTTGGATCAGCTGCTGGCGAGGCTCGGTGGTTCAGTGGTCAAAGCATTCCCCCTGTAAGGAAATAATAGCGGGTTCAAGTCCTGCCTGAGCTGGATTCACTTTTTCTGTCTTAATTGACATTAAATACATAGTTAATTAGTAAATATTTCAATTGACATATCCAAAGAAGCTACTATTCTTGTGAAAGCAGCAGGTCTGACCGACAATTGGATGATCGATGCCTTAGCCATTTTGTTACTTTTATAGTAACAGTGGTATGAGTCGACATATTGATTCCCCTAGCTTACACCGCCCTAATGATACTCGCATTAGTCACCTGCGTAAAAACCTTGACATAAAACACTCTATTTTAATATTGCAAGCATTGTTATGAAGTGGCTATAAGGAAAACATATTATTTCTGTTGTATTCACGCAATATGAAACTATGAGGAAGGGTAAGGCAGCTATTGATTACGTTACAATGCAATGATATCAAGATTTTTTAGAAAAATATTCGCAACACGACTCTCCCTTACCCATTTATTTGAGACCTATGTTTATTTTTATGTAAGGAATGCGGCAAAAAGAGTGTACCTAGTAAGTATGAGACCAAGAAAGATACCTATTTATTTATTTAACTTTATGCACAGTAAAATGTACAAAGGCGGACTTAAATTAAAAAGCTGTATCTGTGCGAGCGAATAACAATAGATACCTTTGGACACAACAAATTACAAATTGTAATCGTAGAAAATCAGAAACGAATAATTAAAACTCATATTTTGTACATGACATAAAGGTATAAGTCAACGTTTATTGTTACTAAACTCAAAATCGTACCATTCGTAAAATGTAAAATACATTACAGTGTTGTCCCAAACATGGGTTGATTTCAATTATTACAATTGAGTAAAGAACCTCATTGTGAGCTTTACATTTAACTTGTTAACTCAGTTCTTTACATATCAAGCAAACCATAAATTGTACATTGTACCTACCTATTCTATATAAGTTCATGATTTTTTGTACAGTATAAAAAACTTTTCTTTTTTTCTTTCTTTCTTAAATTTATTATGTTAAGTTTTATATGATCATAAAAATAAATATTTATAAAATACAATCCTCAATGGATTATTATTCTTCATGTCAAAAGTCAAATTGAGCAAAGAGTTTTTCGGCGTATTCCAAGAAAATTCTAAGAATAAAAAGCAATTCTTAATTTTGAGCACGTAATCTTAAGTAGATAAATATTTAAATGTTCTACAACATTCTACATAACGCTGTCTAGATCCATGGTATCTGGATCCATTATGGAATCTAGAATGCGGGTAAACATATTTAAATACTTTTTTTATACATAAAAACAACCAGATCAATGCAAATATACGTTTCATGCATACAAACATTTACACTGAGCGGGAATCGAACCCGCGTCCCCTACGTAGCAGTCGAATGTTCTACGTGCTATGCTACGGAGGCCAACAAGTTCAAAAGACCGTAGATCTTATTTAGAATATAAAAACCCGGTGTATTTTCTAACTTATATTGATAAAACCTTTGTGTAAAAATGTGTAACTCCACAAAGGGTCACTTTGTATGTATTTATTGTAATATAAGGGCTTGCTTGTTTTTATATACCTACTCTTGAATTTAATTTAATCATCACAGGTTCAGTAGATATATTAGAAATAGAATATTGTCAACATATGTACTGTACATATCTTGACAATATTCTATTTGTCAACATAATACATTATTACTAGATCTACATCAGCTTTGCAGCCCGCTGCAAAATATCTGATTTTTATATATTTATGTATTACATATTCTCAAAAACTAATTTTTGAGAGGCACCAATATTATAAATACGTCAATGTAGGTATTTCAATATTTTGTAATACATAGCAAAATTGCCGATTGATTTTTGCTGCTATTTAATGATAAAAATATAGATTGATAACTGTATTCCGTAATGACAACATTGCGTTCTGCTATCAAAATTAATCAAGGTTTTTATATAAGCTATGCCACTTTATTCCCATCAGTAATAATAATTATATCATTAGCAAGTCACGTTGTTTTATTACAGTTTTTTCTGGCGTACAAATTAATGCCGAATACACGTCATTTAACACATACAAATGCTTGTACACTTGTTCGAGGTTTACTTACTAACAAAACTAGTTCGAAATTTATGCCAACTTAAAGATCACTTTAGTTTTTAAAATATTACGATATTGAAGCTGTGGAATGATCTTCTTGCTGTGATTTTTCCAAGACTCTACAATATGGGATTCTTCAAGAAAAACAACTCGGGTGGACCGTTCGTTTGTCTGTCACTGTGTGGTATAAAAAAATTCAAACTACACGAGCTTCTTGCACTAGATTTCAGTATTTTTCTTATTGTTATAGTTCTAACGTTTCGGTGGTTAAAAATAATCTTTGTAATTTCAACTTATTTAGATGAAAATGTACCTTTGTTTTATTAAAAACAACAAGCGCTATTCACACTAATCTGAGAATTACAGTTTCCTTCACATTACCATAGTTTTAACATAATACTCAAGGATAACAGCAGCGATAACAAAGCGGTCGGGCTGTTTACTTTTATGGAAAATCATAATAACATCAACGGAACAGATGCCTCGGTAATATAAATGAAAATATATCTAATAAAACAGTCTTGTCGGCGCTCCTAGTAATATTTACCTAAAGTTTCAATAACCAGTAGCTAGAACTAAATTTTGTTCAATAACAACGAGTTTACCATCTACTAGGGGAATGATGTGCGTTCAAGTCTCGACTGGATTGTTGACTGTAATGTAGTTTTTATATTTTTATTGGAATACCAATGGAAAAATCTGCCAAAAAACATGTTGTTAAACCAGTTAGATAGGTAGTATCTACATAAATATAAATTAAAACGAAACCGAATAATTCTTTTTGTTTTGTGTTCGTTGTTGTATGGCCAAGAATTGTAAAAAAAATGAATAGAAGGTGCACCGGGAACGGGATCTGAATACCTCGTGAGTGACACGAAGTTCGCCGGGTCAGCTAGTATTGAATAAAACACTTGTACTTCTCCATAGTACTTTATTTTCGCCTCACGGCTTTCTGAAAGGTTTGTAATGTTTTAATAAAACAAACTTTTGAGAATGCCGTGATGCTCAACCAGTCAGGTTAAAAAATAAAATACTGTGGAAAGTATCCACCAAGTGCCATCGCTCAACAGGTAGATAATAATGATCATCTTAGCCATCAATCCCGTCAATCAGCATGTGCGTAATGAGGAGTAACATTATGCTAAAAGTAGCAGAAGCTGCTAAGAGATACTCGTATTATTAAAATAACCCACAAGGTTAAATATAACGATCTTATGGGCTATGTTCATTCAACAGGACACTGTTTTATATACAAATTTCTATTAAAACAACAAATAAATTTTATGCAGATACTAAAATAAAAGTAAATCTAATATTGTGTAAAACAGTACGCGTATATCTTTTATGAGGAAACGCCTAAGGTCAGATTTCTCCAGTGAAAATTATTGCGGATATTCACTCAATGTTTGCAATAATTGAAAGGTACTTCACTTTAGTATAAATTGATTGTGGTGCCTTTTGATTAAATTAATTCAAAATGAATTTTGATAATTGATGAAATTCATTCTAATTTATAAAATCGAACCAATCACAATAGGTAAGGAATTCAAGTACTGCGAAAAATACAATCGACAAAGTATTTTCACTTTATTGTGTTTTATTGTGCAAGTTCTAAATTGAGGCTTTCTTTTGTTTTGTAAATAGGAAGGTATTATATAAAATACATTGAAATGACTTTACAAACATATATTTTTCTGTGTATCACTAATATCAACCATAATTCTGTTTACAGGAATTGAAATTGTACTAAACTAACTTTAATAAGTGACTTTTTATTTATTCATAGCGTAAGCTAGGATTTGAATGTGGTATTCAAAAACACGCTGTAGAATTTAATAAGCTTAGCCAAGTCTAACTCTGACACGACGTTAGCATCTAACCGCAACTGGACAAAGAAAGAGACTTAGTGTAGGTTTTAATAAACCAAATAAATTTAATATTTCTGTATAAAAGCTTAGTTTAAGAATGTGAAATTCAATGTATATTCAAATATACACATACACATAAATACTAAGAGATATAACAGCCAGATTAAAATCTTTTCTATATCTAGGGTGACAGATATATTGCAGCCGAGAATCAGCCTGTGCCCAGTATACGGCAACAGGCTCACCCCCTATTACGAGGGAATACAATGATTGGTGAATTGTGGGTCTGCCTAACCCTCTGGGGATAAAAGCGTGATTGTATGTATATTATTATGTATCTAGGGTGGATTTCAATTTGAAAATATGCTTAACCAATCAACACTCCTACATTTTGCACGCTGGTATTACTGCCATTGGCACGTGCCAGTGGCAGAAATACCAATGAACATCACCAATACCGCATATCTTCGAATAACTGTTACAACTAGATTCGTAGTTAGCGTTGTGTTTTATCAAAATATCAGGCAATTTCATTAATAGCAACAAAATATTCAGACGATAAAAGAATCAGAACGATGATCGCCTCTGTGGCGTGGTTGTGAACGCGACCACTACGCAGGGAGCGTGGGTTCGCTTCAGGCTCAGTGTAAATATTTGTAAACATGTATTTGGGTATTTGCATTGATCTGGTAGTGCCTCGGAGAGCACGTTGTCGTTGTTCCCGGTTCCCATGCGAACATCAATGGCAGTCGTTACTGGTATTTAGCGAAATATTGATTTTCAGGCGCTTCAAAAGTTCTAGCATTTACTTCATTATATTGTTAAATCTAAAATAACTTACTACATCTAGATTCTAGATTGTTTGCAATACCTTTCAGAATATAATTAATTTATTGTAAAAAGTAAATAAAATGAAATAAATTACGAGGGTGAGTTCAACTTTCCACATCGCATAGAATGGCTTAACACGCTTGATCAGTGACCCTCTTGTTTCTCCACCCGTCTGAAAATTAAATGAATACCTCGGTATGTATCATCACTTCACTACATATTATAAAACAAAGTCGCTGTCGCTGTCTGTCCGTCCCTAAGTATGCTTAAATCTTCAAAACTACGCAACGGTTTTTTGTAGAGAAACACTGATAAATCGGGATCAGAATACCACGCTGGCGGAAAATATGGCGGTACGAAGTTCGCCGGATCAGCTATTATCCAATATATCTTTATCCAGATCATAAAAAGATTATTTATGTTTTGAATCAAACAGCGAAAGATATCATTTCGTAAGTCAGCTTTCCAAATACTCCAGGATAATCTTAGCTTTCATTTTAATTTGGTTCAATCCATATAATCCATCTGCAAAATTGTCTGTATAAAAGCTAAATCAAAACTTTACGAGTCGTCTGCCAATTAAATGAAGGAAATCGTTGTGGTTATCTTATCATTATAAGGATTAGAAAGTTAGATTGTGTGGAGTTACTGCCGTGTAATCCCACCTTGCCTCTATAGTTTCCTTCACCTGATAAATACCATATCTTTTCCTCGCTGTAGTAATCTGAGAGGATCACCACTATCAAACCACTGTTAGCACTGTCACTATTTCATAACTATCACCTCCTTCTGCGAGGATATCAATTTGCAGTCTTCTAATAAAGAATGAAATTGAGACACGTTATCGTCAGCCTGCGGGCATGAGCTGGAAGTCTAATTCTAATGAAGTGATAAAGTATCCTCTGCCCGTGTAGTGTATAACGTGGGTTTTCTGTGTTGAGTGGCATATAGCATGACATGTATCATTCTTCAGATCTATAGAGTATCCATGCAATGGCATAATTTGATACCCGTGCAAGAGTTAATCATTAATATGATGGATCACATTTTACATGGACTGGCACTAACAGTTTTGAAACTAGTGAAACAATCGTACAGTTCCATAGTAAAATTACTTGATTTTTAATGTTGGATTTCTTGTAAGATGAGTAAGTATTAGTAAATTTAAACTGCATACCAGCAAAGTAGTTTGTGTTAGTTTTGGTACAACTAGTAAAATTCAATACCAAAAGCTTTTAGCTATGTAAATGAATATCGTTCAATAAATTTCGCTTTAACTTTGACATTTTAGTAATGGAAAATGTATTCTGAAGTTAAATCATCTCTAGTGATGATAAATTATATACGAGTATGGAGTAACTGGAGGTAGTTATTATCTTTGAATACGTGATCTAAAGGCGGCCACCCACTTACAGTCCGCCTGCAGTTTTTCGTCTGTCCGGCGGCCTGCAGTCCTTATGTTATCAATGTCATCATAATTTTATTACCTCAGATTAAAATAATAACATTATTTTATTCTTTTAGTCTGATGTTATTACGTATAAAATGCTGACCATAGACTGTCCGGCCTTTAACTGTCTTTGCTGACCGGAATCGTCAAGCAGCCACACACATAAATATTATCCGTCAGTCCAAAATCGTATACGAAACTGTAAGTGTGTGAACTGTAACTGACAGACCGATATCATCCGTTTGTCGTTCGATAAACTGTAAGTGGGTGGCCGCCTTAAGAATACTAAATAACTTCGTGTTGTGTTCCCGGCGGTAAGTAGGGTAGCCAAAGCTCACTAGAAAGTTTTTGTGCTGTCAGTGGGAAGACCAAAGGCTTGTCCTGCTTTGTCTGCTGAACTGACGGCACATAAACTCAGGGTTAGTATTAGCACTAAACGAGTATTCTACACTAAAGGAAGAAGAAGTAATTACGTAATATTGTGTGTGTACTATTTCGTAATATTATAGATAGATATATATTTTATTCAATGCACTCATCTCGTGGGAGTGAAAATCCAGATAGTTAAACGTGACTATTTTGATGATATACGACGAGCTTACGTAAACATTAATTACTTTCTGTTATACTAACGTTCATATTTACACAAGGGTGACGCAAATATATTTTGTACGGCCTTGAAAAGTCTGGTGGATCTGTTGCTCATGAGTTGAAAGATATAACCGACAAGTTTGCTAGTCACTTTTTTAAGTGACTACCTACTTGAACTTGTCGGGTTTTGTTCTGTCCGAATGTCAACTATCGCTTGTGTCTAGGATTGGACTCCGAATTTAAATAAATAAAACTGCAGCGATTGGAACTGTACGTGTGTAATGCTTTCTTAAGCTCAGGTCGACGACAAGTGAAAATATTAACAATTAATTAACTTAATCTACCTACTATACGACGGCGCCGCACAGGAAATAACTGCACTTAGTGCACTGCTTGCATTGCGGTAACAAACCCTTCAGGCACTGTCCTGAACATGCCCCCGGACGTTGGAAGCAACGCTTTCAACCACAATAGATGGAGTATCCACGGGTAATGGGCAAATTCGGTTAAAGGCTCGCCGGAGGACTCCAACAGATGTCCGGATGTCAGCAACGCGAGCAACGCCATCAGGCCCGGGATGCAATGCGACGATTCTCCCTAGCCGCCATTTGAGAGGAGGTAAATGGTCATCCTTGATGACAACCAACGTGTCCAGCTTCAGCTCATCCTTGCAGGAACGCCACTTCGTTCTCTGCTGTAGTTCAGCGACGTACTCCTTGCTCCAACGAGTCCAAAAATGTTGACGGAGCTGTTCAATACGTTCAAACCTTGTCAAGTGGTTGACGGAGGAGTCCTGGTAGTTTGGCTGAGGCATGGATGTCAACGGACGACCCACGAGAAAGTGTCCTGGAGTGAGCGGTGTACAGTCGGCAGGGTCGGATGACAGCGGTGTTAAAGGGCGAGAATTTAGTACCGCCTCGATTTGAGTTAACGTGGTGTTAAGTTCTTCGTACGTTAAACTACAATTACCCAACACTCGTTGTAAATGATGTTTGGCCGACTTCACACCCGCCTCCCAGATTCCACCAAAATGAGGTGCGTATGCGGGAATGAAATGGAACTTAATTCCGTCATTAGATGCCTTCTCCGCTATAGAATCACAATGAGATTGAAGAAATTTTGATAGTTCGTTGCACGCCCCCACAAATGAGGTACCGTTATCGGAATATATGTTGATGGGTTTACCTCGTCGCGAGATGAATCGATTCAGTGCTAGTATATACTTAGAGCTAGATAAGTCACCCACTAACTCTAAATGAACTGCCTTAGTGGCAAAGCAAACGAATAAACTGATGTACACTTTTACCAACCTACATCCGCGACCTTGCCGAGTAGCACACATTATCGGGCCAGCATAATCTACCCCACAATTTTCAAAAGGGTATCCACCTGGAAGGAGCCGCTGCTGCGGCAGGTTTCCCATTATGGGAGTAACCACCCTACCTTTTAAACGATGGCAACGTATGCATTTGTGGTAACAGGTCTTCGCCAGGTTCCTACCACCTATTGGCCAATATGACTCCCTAATCGAAGCAAGTAGTAACTGTGGGCCTGCGTGCATCAACCTTTTGTGTTCAAAATCAAATAATAGCTTCGTAAATATATGAGTGGACTGTAACAATATAGGATGTTTCTTATCATATGAGAAATCTGAATTATCTAAGCGTCCTCCTACACGAATAATATTATTCTGATCTAAATAAATGTTAAATTTTAGAAGGGCACTTTTCTCAGGTAATTTTTGTTTTTTAATTAATAAATTATACTCGGGAAAAGATTGCATTTGGGATTGAATGATTATGATATTTAAGGCATCTTGCAACTCATCTTGAGCCAAGAATATACTGCCTACAGGCAGTTTCCTGCAACGCTTAACAAAGCGACATACATACGCCATACAGCGCACAAGTTTTAAATAATTAGAAAACCGATTGAAATTTATGAACTCCCTCGGGAGTGTATTGTCTGTGACAACCGCGTTCAATGAAACCTGAGGTCGAGTTTCAGGTAATAACTCAGTATTTGGGTACTGGAGCTGTGACGGCCAATCAGCCAGATCCTGCTGTAGGAAAGTGGGACCGCTCCACCATAGATCTAGACATTTCAGAGCACTAATGTCTACACCTCGAGATATTAGGTCTGCTGGGTTTTGGTCAGTCGGTACGTGTCTCCATGTGCAGACACCGGCCCTATCTAATATCTCAGCAACACGATTGCGTACAAACGGTTGGAGCTTAGTAGGGGGCATCTGCAACCATCCCAAAACTATGGTGGAGTCACTCCAACAATACGAATGGCTGATTTTAACTCGAAGGGACTTCGTAACCTTATCATAAATACGCGCTCCTAATAACGCCCCACACAATTCCAACCGAGGTATTGTGGTAGGTTTTAAGGGTGCTACTCGACTTTTGGACATCAATAATCGAACCATGCACTCACCGTTAGCATTGATGCTACGTACATAGACGCACGCCCCATAAGCGCGTTCTGACGCGTCTGTGAATACATGGAGTTCAACAGTCTTAAACGAGTCACAAACAATAATTCTCGGAATACGAAAATGATACAATAATGGTAAAGATTTTACTATATTGTGCCATTTATGTTGCAGTTCGGGGTTTAAGGGTTTATCCCACGGTACCTTATCTAACCACATACCCTGCAATAACATCTTCATAGTGATTACAAAGGGAGACAAAAGACCCAATGGGTCAAAGATACGTGCGATCGCAGATAGTACCTCACGCTTTGTTTTACCATCCAATGGCACCGATGAACTACTCAAAAAACTTAATTCGTCCGTATGTGCATACCAATTAAGCCCTAACAATTTATTAGGCTCGAAACAACCCATGCTTAGGTCTAGTGAAGATGTTGAAGCCCCAGAAATTAATTTGGGTTCATTGGATTTGAATTTCCTAAGTGGCATACAGGCTGATGCCAGTGCATCAGTGACCTTTGAGCGGAGAACCATCATTTCCTCTAAATTATCCCCTCCAGTCAACAGGTCGTCGACATAAAAATCATGCTTAATAACTTCAGCAATCCTATCATCCTTACACTCAATGCCGATCTGCTTCAAACAGCGTGTCGCAAGAAAAGGCGAACTGGCTAACCCATATGTAATGGTGTTGAGTGTAAAAACACTGACAGAATTGCTTGGTTCAGTACCACTGCGCCACAGAACCTGCTGTAAGTACCTATCAGCAGGGTGGATGGCTATTTGTCTATACATCTTCTCCACATCTGCTGACAAGACATATTTATGCTGTCGAAAGCGAAGAAGTATGGATAGTAGATCGTCCTGAACTGTAGGACCCACCATCTGGATGTCATTAAGTGAGATGCCTGATGACGTCGGAGAACTACCATTAAAAACTACACGCAGCTTCGTGGTACTGCTAGACTCGTGATGTACGCCGTGGTGAGGAATGAAATATCCACGAGATGTACAGCCGAGATCTTTGTTTTTTGTCATATGACCCAATGTTTCATATTCCGACATAAAGTCGTTATATAATTTACTAACATCGGGTTTGGACTTTAATCGACGTTCTAGGGAATATAAACAATTCGTAGCCCTTTTGTACGAATTTCCTAGAACAGACGGATCCTGTTTTAAAGGGATACGTACGCAGAACCTGCCACTAGGTAACCGCGTAGTGTTATTAATAAAATGTGCCTCACATAACTTCTCTTCAGGTAAATAACTTGAGGAATGCGCTGGGACCTCCTCAATGTTCCAAAATCGTGTTAAATCAGACCGAATCTTTTCAATATCGCTATCACTGCAAGAACTAGTTTGAGTTAAATTGCATCTAACATTGTTTACAAATTTATCATTGTTATACGTGATGGGACCGGAGACAATCCAACCCAACTTGGTATCACATAAGACCGGCATTCCTCTGCCCAACTGTAGTCTTCGTGTACCCAGTAAGTCCCAGAATAAATCAGCACCAATTAAAATATCTACCTCTGACGGCTTGTAGAACTTGGGGTCAGCTAAACAAATATTGGTAGGTATATTAAACTTTGCAATGTCTACTTCTCGAGCAGGCACTGCACTTGTAATCGAAGGCAATATAAAACAGAGTAACTTAGTAGTATAACTATTATTAAGTGCCGCTATTTGCACGTTACATATTTTACCTACTCGAGAAGCTATATTATTTATACCGTGAATTGACCCATTTAATTGGCTATTTGGTAATTTTAGGCGATTGAAAAGTCGTTCCGTTATAAAACAAGCAGTACTACCACTGTCAAGGACTGCTCTGACCCTATATTCACGCCTGTTATTATCGAAAACCCGTATTAAGGCGGTGGACAACAACACATCGCATTCCTTTGTTGCTTGACTATCCCCGCACTCCCCGCCGGGCGATGCAATGCTTGCGGTCAGCGCGACATTACTCTCGTCCTCTACGGCAGGCTGTGATGACGTTATCGGACACGATACGGAATCATTATTACCTAAAGTACTTACATTAATATTGCAGTTATGTGTAGTAATTTTAGATTCTGTGTGTATTAAGATGTTGTGCCTGCGCTTACACAACCTACAACCTGATTTCTTACACTGGTTGGCAAAATGTCCTACGTGAAAACAATTGTAGCACACTTTGAGACTAGGTAACAATTTAAGCCGGGCATCAACATCTAATGCAAGGAACTGTGAACAGTTAGCTAGATTATGACAATATTTACATTTCGGACATGGTTTAGGTGAAGATTCGGAACTACTTGTGATGTTACTATTGTGGGAAGACTGTGTTGTAACTAGTGACTTATTCGTGGACTGTTTAACGTATTGAGGTGGATTAGCACGAGAGGCGTTACGTCGCTCCAACTCCCAAGACTCAACTAAATCAGCACGCGTGCGCAGGAATTCTAGAAATAACTGTAATGTTATTCTGATGTCTTTGCCTAATCGACTTTTATATTCTTTAAACTCACGAGAAGTTCTGTGATCTAACTTTTGAGTTATAAGGTAGATCAAAATACTATCCCAGTGCATAACAGGCTCACCTAAGGATTCTAAGGCCCGTATATTTTTATTTATATCGTCAATTAGGCTAGTTAAAGCAGTAGAAGATTCCTTAGTAATAGTTTGAATATTACATAACGCTGCAATATGATTTTGTATTAACAAATCTTTATTGTTAAATCGGTCACACAGTAACTGCCACGCCACTGAGTAATTCCTAGCAGAAAATACAATTGAATGAATGACGGCAGCAGCAGTTCCTTCCAGGGATGCTCTCAAATAATGAAATTTATTTATTTCATCTATGCTATCATTGGAATGAATGAGGCTGGTAAAAGTGTCATGAAACCCCAACCAAGTGTCATATGAGCCACTGAATTTGGGTAGCGCGATAGTGGGTAACCTAACAGGCTGATTATTACAGGCACTGGTGCCTTTAACACTATTGAACACTGAATCACTATCCTTGCTATACTCAGTTACCATCTCCTGTGCCCTAGCCAAGGAGTGATGAAAAAGCGACTCAAAATCAGAACGATAATTGAACTGAGTAGTGGGATCATCAACAATACACTCCAAACGAAATTGTACCTCATTGTAATGGTCGTACATCGACTCCATCTTCCCTATGCGCAGCTTTAACTCGGTGATGTCAGGGCTGCTCAACTTTTTATCAACAAGCGTATCAAGGTATCTAATGAAGACAGTTAAGATACCTTTATAAGCTCCTCGCTTCCTAACCAAATCTTGTTCCTCGGTCATGCTGGGATGCGAGTATTAATCGACCTGGAATTTATATAAAAATAAAATTAATTATATATAATAGCAAAGAAATTACCTGAATATACACAAATACGATTGTAATAACTAAGTTTTAAGACAATATCTAACACTAATACAATATTTTATTCAGTACCTACCTACTACCTACTTCTTAGTAGATTACGAGTTTGCAACAGATTTTCAACTGAGACAGGATTTAATAAGCAAATAAATACAATAAAATATGTAGTACACCTGACTACTATACTAATATAAGTATAAACTATTGTGATTATTGCCTAATAAATTTATCTATGACACTAATCCGATCTTTTTTGTTCACAATGACTAAGCTTTTTGATACATAATAAAATATTTTAATCTAGGTAAATTGACTCACTAACCTTGGATTATCCTTAATTAAGGCTAAATGATACCTGATCGAGTGTTGGGAGACGATATTTGTAAAATTAAAACTTAACACCGTAGTACTCGTCCACAGGCCGCTTATATATCTTCCGCCGAGATATCTTCGACTTCCAACAGGAGTAGCTGCTAATCCTTGATATTTGTATGGTAATCCGGTTCGATAAGGACCATGTCTAGGATTGGACTCCGAATTTAAATAAAATAAAACTGCAGCGATTGGAACTGTACGTGTGTAATGCTTTCTTAAGCTCAGGTCGACGACAAGTGAAAATATTAACAATTAATTAACTTAATCTACCTACTATACGACGGCGCCGCACAGGAAATAACTGCACTTAGTGCACTGCTTGCATTGCGGTAACAAACCCTTCAGGCACTGTCCTGAACAGCTTGATTTAATCTGAATGCAGTCAGCATTGTTTCTGATGCGAGTTTTTTAATTGGTAAGTATTAAGTAAATTTTTGAAACACCCTCCAACAAGACGGTCGGAGGACTTCAAAACGATAGCTGGGATAGACTAGAAGGCATGACAAAACCAAAGTGTTGCAGTACAAAAAAGTAACTGAAAATTATGTAATATCAATAATTTTCTTTGTGTATTACATTATTTTCGTATGTCACAGCAGTCTTCTATCTACAATGTACATCCTTTTAGGTTGTGGGATTAGGTAGGGTCGTACCGTGGTAATACTGATATTGAGCCGAATGTAATTCAACGTAAGATTGGGCCCTGTCGGAAACTAGGGCATAACAGGGTTAAATAGAAGAAAAATTTACGAAAAAATGTTGAGCTGAAATACATCTTAATAATATAATGCTTGTAGGCTTCAAAGTTAGATTGTGTTTCTGCTTTTGGTTTACCTACATTTATTTTAATAAACATTTGAACTTGGATTTATTATTTACCTATGATCACTTCAACTTTTGGTTGTAACTGGTGGAAGAGCTATCACGATTTTACCAATCTAATATCGGATATATTACATTGGCATATATTATACAGCCCAGACTTAGCCTCGGAAGCATGGCTTGAGTCAGCAATGGTACCCGGAATGCTCACCCCCGATTACTAGGGACCAACCCAAGTAATACGGGGTGAGCATCTTGCCACATGCATACAATGATTGGTGAAATGTGGGTGTCAATTCACTTCTGCCTAACCCTCCAGGGATGAAGGCGTGATTATATGTATGCATTTATGTAATTCATAGAAATACTCGTGTGTTTTGAAAAAAAAATATTCTCACATTTGGTAGTCTGTACACACGGCGCCAGACCTCGGTTTACAGGCCACACCAACATAAAGGAAGTGTGCGTGACAGCAATACTATTAATACATTGCTTAAAGATGTGTGTCATAACAAGTAAACCAATCAGGGCCTTTGACGCACTCACACAATTGCTATTTTACTTACATAAAATGCACCAAGGTAATAATATCATATTCTAAACTAATTTTATGAAATGTATGCAGCATTTTGTTTCTATAACTAATAGGGGTTATCAAATTTAGTCACTATACTATCTGTTCTCATAGTCGAGATGGATAAGATTGCAAGTAAGTAAGTTTGGACCTCACCGTTGTCGCCGGTCGTTGGTTCGGAACTTAACAACGGAATTCTCTTTTTGTCATTCGTGCATCTTTATGTCAGTCAATTTAATAGACATAACATTTTATTTTATGTTCTAATATCTTTTTAGAAGTTTATAATAATTATACTTATGTGTTTTTTATATTTTTTAATAAAGATCAAATATTTTTATCTGATACTTAATTATACACTCATTCAAGTAGCTATAATATTAATCAAGCCTAATGAATTTTTATTTAGTATTACCCTCATATTCATTGATAATTATTATGTGTAAGTTATTGTGTGCCATTGCCTGACTACAAAGCTATTAACCTTTGCACCTCGTTGACAAGTTGTGGATTTTTCTACTCATCATCACATAATCATCATCATTGTTACTGTCGTTTTATTATTATGAATCATTTAACTACGCTTATGAAAGCCGAAATAATTGTTCTTTATGAACAAAATGTTTCAATTAGCGAAATAGCGCGTCGTTTACATATCTCGGTAAGTTTAATTAGAAATTGTTGGATTATCTATGAGACTATTGTTAATAAGAGATCTTTTGTAAAAATTTTATTTTGTTGTCAACAGAGGAGAACTGTCCAGCTGTGGGTTCGTCGCTATGGAGACACGGGACACATAAATTGTCGCCGACCTGGCTTTCAGGCTGTCGCTTATACGGATGTTAGTTCACGGCACCGAGATGTCGTGGCTGTTCATAGCACAGATCCGTTTGCGAGCACTCGATCCACAGCGACTACTTTCAACGTGAGCTTAAGTACGGTCCGGCGCCATTTGCACGCTGCTGACCTGAAATGTCACAGACCAGCAAAGAAGATCCTGATGTCTGACCTTCATCGACAGTGCAGATTACGCTTCGCTCAACAATATTTAGACTTTGATTGGTGTAACAATGTTGTAATATTTAGTGATGAAAAGTGTTTTAAGTCGGATAAGGATGGACGAAAAATTTTATGGCGAAAAGCAGGTGAGCGTTATAGCCCAAAGAATGTCCTTCCATGCAGGTCTAGTGGCCATATTACTTTGGGGTATTGGGGTTGGATGTCATCGATGGGTCCTGGTGAATTAGTTGAAGTAGGGGGTCGCAATACCGGTCAAGGTTACTTGGATATTTTAAAAGATGTCATGCTGCCAACAGTGCGTGTTGCATATCCACATGAACATATTTACTTTGTGCATGATAACTGTTCCGTGCACCGCGCACAGGTAGTGCGTAACTGGTTTAATACACAAGAAAACTTGACCGTTATTGATTGGCCAGCTAAAAGCCCGGATTTGAACCCTATCGAAAATTTGTGGGGTCATATGGTGCTCAACTGGGATCCATCAGACGTAAGGTCCAAAACAAATTTGGATGCGGTGGTTAATTCTACATGGGAATCTTTTAGGGGTAGTGACTTGTGTTGGAATATGGTTTCAAGCATGAGGCGAAGGTTGCAAGAAGTAATAATTAATGACGGGGCACCTACTGGCTACTAATAATAATAATAATAATAATAATAAAACATTTATTTCAGACCATAGTCCATAATTAAAAAGAAATACATACACTGAACAAACATCAATTAGATATGTGTGCTCGGATCAAGGCTTTCACTATAGCCGAGTCCTGCTTATCTGCAATGACCTTCAGGATACTGTTAGTGCTACCCCGTATTCTACTTAAGCTGGAAGCGAGTCTTTTACGTACGATGGCATGAAAGCCGTCGACTCCAGCATCGGCAAACATGCCAGATGCACTACAGAAGCGGGGTAGCCCCAACAACATCCTGAACCCATTATTATATTGGACGCGTAGGGCATTGAGCGTTCGCTGCGTATAGCTGAACCACAGGCTGCACGTGTAGAAGGTCTGACAGTATGCTTTGAACAAGGTAACTTTGACTGCATCACTACATCGTGCAAACCTACGAGCCAGCATATTGCTTTTGACCGCCAACGCCCTACGCTCCCTCTCAATATCAACATTGTCTTCAAGGCCCTCGGTAATGTAGTGCCCCAAGTATTTAAATTTGTACACCCGTTTTAGCTCAGTACCATTCAGCTTTATTGCGGGCACAGTTAACGGACATTTACCGGAGGCCCTGAAGACCATGTACTCACTCTTTACACAGTTATAGATAAGTCCTAGTCTTTGGCTGTGCGATTCACAAATGGCAAGCAGCCGTCTCATTGCACTTACAGTTGGGGTCAGCAGCACCATGTCATCCGCGTAACTGAAATGCTCCCTACTATTAAATAATAATTTGATATACCTAAGTAGGTGAGTAAACCATAAGTGAATGATGTTATTGTTAAATAAGTTAGAAGTTATGTTATGAATGTTATGATACTTAAAAGTCATAATTTCTAACGAGCTAACATGTTGATTCATATCACTTAATAACTTACCTAATGTAGTAAAAATTAAAGGGTCCATGCTTCGCCGACTTAAAATACACCTATCTATAAATAATTAATTATACCCATACTTAAGAAAAATATCATGCTTATAATAGTAAATATATTATTGCATTGCAACAATAAGTTAATTATTTTATTTTCCTTTCCTTTTATCCATTAAGAATAAATAGTATCATCAAGGAAATATACAAAAAATATATTAAATTATATTACATATATGAATTTTATACACTTAGTTTCCTGTAAATAAACTAGACCAATCGGACTTCAATATATTGAGGAACAAAAAGTGCACCTCGCTCGAGGACCGAACCCGGTATTGATTCTATTGGTTCAGCTGCATATTTAAACCATTCAGCTATACCTACTTATTCGTTTTTCGCTAAATATGCTATTATAACTTGGTGCAGTGGCTATCATCAATACCTATATTTCATGTAAGTAAAATAGCGAATGTGTGAGTGCGTCAAGGGCCCTGATTGGTTTACTTGTTATGACACACATCTTTAAGCAATGTATTAATAGTATTGCTGTCACGCACACTTCCTTTATGTTGGTGTGGCCTGTAAACCGAGGTCTGGCGCCGTGTGTACTTGGAAAGGCTTTAGCATCTTACCCTTAAAAATTAAGCAATAAGACCTAAGGAAAAGAAATTTCCTAATAAAAAATCTCTTCTTCTCAATAGTCACCACTACGTTACATACTTAGTTTTATCGCGTTAGGTACGAGATAGTATTGAAGTTTCTATAAGTAGTGGTTTATTAATAAACCAAAACCTACCAACCACTTTTTTAACACCACAGGTGTCAGACCTGTGAACGATAACGGCAACTATATTTATAGGAGTCATTCACCATCTCGCGATCGTCAAATTCGCGAGCGCGCGCGAGTTGGCAATTTTCAATTTTCAATTATTTTTGTGTCATCAACTCGCGCGTTTGTGAAAATATGACGTATTTGTGTACAGTCAGCTACAAAATATATCTGTTTAATGTCAAATAATAGCCCTTCGTAAAGAGGTCAAACCCATGTTGGGGTTTGACTTCACCCCAGGAGAATACTACATCTTAGTAGTTTCAAAGTACCTATCTGTCAAATCTGGTAAGCAAGTTTTTACTTACTACTTTGGCCATTACTGTCGTGGAGGCTGTCAAAGCGCAGATGCGTAATGGGTTATCAATTTTTTTTTATAGTGTTCATCCTCAACTTCGACTTATTTTTATACCACATAGGTCGCAGACGAGCCACCCACCTGATGTACAGTGGTTACCGTGGCCTATGAACGAGTACAACACCAGAGGAGTCACACTCATGCTGCCGACCCTGTAAGAACTTACAGAGAGATTCTGTGCCGTCAGCGCAGAAATCAAGGAGGACAAACCTTAATAATTTATTTAAAAATATGTCCATACTCGTTACTGACAATAATTATGAGTTGGAATAAGTAACTAACTCTAAACTTCGATATTTCAGATATTCAGTCCTACATACATACATACAATCACGCCTTTACCCCCAAAGGGTTAGACAGATGCAAACCAACACCCACATTTCACCAATCATTGCTTTAGGTCCCACGTACCTACCTAAATAGGGGGTGAGCCCATTGCCATATTCCGGGCACTATTCTTGATTCGAGCCAGTATCTGAGGCTGAGCCTGGGCTGTATATATCTATTTGATGTTAAACAGCCCTATCCCTTAGTCGCCTTGTACAATACTGCAAGGGAGGAGATGGGGTAACCCAAATTCTACTCTGCCGGGAACCACGCGGTGTCAAAAAAATCCACATATCTTTTAGGTGATTTTTTTGTTGGATGTAAGTACAGCCTCAAAAGTACTTGAAAACTTTTAGCAACTACAAGTAATTTACAGCAACAACTTACTAAAACCCTAACTCGTAAATTCAACGTAATTACAATTTCCATATTTCACATTTTGGTTTATCTTTTTAATGAAAACAAATACACCCTTAGCTACAATTACGGTGACGTTGATTGTTTACCTTAATTATGGATTCAAATAATGGCCTCATTCGTATAAGGACATACCAACACAGTCTTAAAATACCCCAATTTGGTTTATGGTAAGTAAACTGACGTCATATGAAACGAAAGCAGTTCAGGGGAATTATTTTGAATTACCATCGAGTTTCAAACGCAGTCCTAACATGAGAAGACGGTGGATTACAGTTGGTTAACATAGAAGAGAAAAATGGCGTAAAACCAGACCAACTTAAATGTGTCGGGTTTTACGAACGCGCGTAGTTACGAAACAGTTTGTCAATCAGAATAAGGGGCTAGAGCTCTGCCCAATTCGTTTAGTGTATTCTAATTATAGCTTTTACTGCGGCGTCAATTACCATAATATGTTTTCTTTATGCATATCGGTCACCTGACATTACGTTGAAGTAACAGTGGGAGTCCATTAATTAGTATGTAGACAGTCTAATGGCCATAATTTAAATTACCGCGGTGAAGTAGAACAATATTAACCACTTTACTCCATTTACTTCATATTTTTGTTGTTTATTTTTTACTGTATCAAAGAAACTTCACAAGCTAGACTGAATAGCTGATCCCAATAGAGAGGAGAAAACTCAGAGGATGGTGACTTGCGTTTATCCTTTCAGGTAATTTCAGTAAATTTTGACCAAAAAATGAAAATCTTAAGGGTTTTTTTTTATACTGACGCCTTCAACTCGAAGTCGAAACCTATAGCACACCTATAGTGCTACATGGGTTTATTTATCTAGGCTCCTACATAATAGAAACCCTCGCAGGATTAAAATTCTGCTTTAACTAATCTTATAACTGATACTTGTTTTTATCTCGCTTTATTCCGGCCTCCTTGTCACTCCAGTTCTCTCATTTATCCCCCTCGCACTTTCTTACCATACCTTTCATACTAAGGATTCCGTAATACTGTTTGACAATTGAAGTAATGCAACTGAAGAGTTGCAGTAGTCCGGTTAATCGAACTTCTCACCGGACTACTGCTACACAAAAGTAGCAACAGTTCGATTCCGTTTGACAACCGGACTACTGCTACTGAAAAGTTGCAGTAGTCCGATCAACCGGACTACTGAGACTAGAGGAAAAATCTTAAGGGTTACGTTTAAAACGTTTAGTGAACATTTACATTTATATTCAAAAATCTCAGATTGGATACAAAAACGTGCCCCGTTTGCTTCGGAGCACACAATGAAAACAGTAAAGTGGTTATGTCGGAATTGAAGTGAGAGTTTTTCATCACGGAAGCCATCAGAAAGCGGAATACCGGGGAGGAAGGAATTTACCTATTTGTTTTAGTTGTGAGTCGCGAAGTATATTTTAATAAATATGTCATATATGATTTAATATAATATAATATGTTGCCCTGCCTGATAAGTAACTATTGGCATTGTAATTTATAACAGGCAGGGAACACTGATGACAATTCATTCCGATCAAACAAACGTAAGATATTAACACCCAGTTTCCGAAAGGAAACATAGCTCGTTAACCCACACGATGTTCAAATTAAACTATTTAACCATGTTTCTAGCAACCCAATCGCTACTTGACAAGAGATTTAACTAAACGTTGATCAGCCTTCCGGAAACTGGGCGTAAGTTTGACCAAGATCTTTGAAACAAAAAAAAAACCGCAGCATCAAAATCCGTTCAGTAGTTTTTGCTTCCATTGCGGAAAAATAGACAAACAGATAAGAATTGTTTCGTATAAAAAAAATGGTTTCGTGTAGGTACAGTATCGTTAATATAACATAATCCAAGTATTTCTTTCAAAATATCTCGATTGTACAGATCCGACCGCTTTACAATTAGGTTTACTATTAGTAGGTAGGTACTAACGGACCGGACAGACGTTGCCCAGCATGATATTTTTTTTGTGAATCTAAACCATCCAGGGGGTAAATTCAGTGATATACACACGTACAGTAGAATTATATATAAAAAGATAGGTAGATATTTTATACTTCCCTACCGCCCTTCCATAGCCCTTCATAACGTTTACCAATAACCTAGAAATCTGTAGAGACGATATCAATAAAAAAGTTGATTGAATGAAAAACGATAACCGAAAAATATCAGCCAATAGGGCTGATATTGTAGACATCTACGACCACAGATAACATAATACTACTACCACTAAAAGATTACATCACTAAATTACAATGTTTGCAATTATTGGTAGTGCCTAAACTACGAACCACACGATGCGTGCCATATTTAGTAATTATTATTAAGTAATCATATTTGCATAAAGATTAGTAGTCCATTAGTGATATTAGTTTATAAAATATACAAACCTAATAATGCGTAAAGGTTTTATTTGCTATCTTAGCTGACCTTTAGAATCTAACTTTATCTACATGTTCTAACTCCCACGCCTAAATAAAGTCTATCCCTCAATCACATGAATCAGTTTGTATTATTTTTGTATATTGGCTCCGCCCAAAATATCCACGAGTACTTTTACGACTTACTGATGCTAATAATTATATGATGAAGGCATGAAGTTTATATGTAAACCTAACCTTCAATTTTACGTTAATACGTCGTACTTACGTCAATCGTGTCTAAAAACGGAGTAGGCAATTTGGATATTATATTAGATTATAAAACATACACACATAAATACGTATCTACGTATAATCACGCCTTTATCCCCGCAGGGTTAGACAGAGGTGGATTAACACCCACATTTCACCAATCATCGTATTCGATCACACGTAAATGGGGGGTGAGCCCATTGCGCAATTCCGGGCACTACTGTTGACTCGAGCTATGCATCTGAGGCTGAGTCAGCCCAATCCGTTTATAGAAATCGCTTGGATTATAGCAATGAGTAGGTATATTATACCTATAGGCATGTTTCGTAGTAGTGAAACGTATTAAGTGCATCTCTCATGATGTCAACACAGTGGCTAACAAGGACCGCCTCTGTCACTCAACGTTATCAACGGATAGACCTTGCATAATTTGAAATGTCTGTTTCTATATTAGCTCTCATCGCTTTTGATGAAGAACCCCAAATTAAAAAACAAACCTTATTGATGTCATAACCCATGCTCAACGGTCAAAAAATTTCAGAAGTGGTGGATTATTTGGAACCGCACACTCACCCTGCAGACCTTGTAAAAAAATTCTAATGCCTTCTTGAAAAATGTTAAACTAAATTATGAAATAAAAAGTAATTCAATTAAATTCTTGATGAATCCCTTACTTACTTACTTACTTCCAGCTGGGGACGCCGTTGGCCGGGCGGGTGATCCGCCCTTTGGTGTGGGCCACTTCACCCATTTCCCCTGTGTCTCCTCCGTAGAGGATTTAGGGTTATCCGGCTATCACGGCGTATCGTCGAACCTACCTGTTTCCTTGCAAAAACTAACGATCTGTCCCACCTTCAGATCGCCGATATCTTCTGTTTCCAACTTGTCCGTTCCCGTTATTTCCCATCTTTTTAGTGAGTACATAGGGCATTCAGCCAGCAGGTGGAAGCTGGTTTCCTCGGCCTCCATGCACTCCGGGCATGTGGGATCAGTCTTTACTCCTATTAATGTCAGGTGCCTGTTCAGTCGGCAGTGCCCTGTGATCACTTCTATAGCAAGCCTCATGTTTCCCCTTGATAGTGACATCAGTTGGCTTGTCCTTTTCTTGTCCATGCTTTTTATGAAAATCTTCGATTGTCTCATGACGGGTGAAGATTTCCAGCTCTGGCCCCTTTTGAGCGAAGTACCTAAATTTCACGATGCCTATGAAGCAAATTGCCTAAAACGCGAAATACCTAAAACTCGAAGTACCTAAATTGCACGATGCCTAAAAACTTGATTTGCCTACAATGTACTTTGACAACAATGTTTAATGCCTAAGAATGGAAATGTCTACAATGTACTTTGACAACAATCAGGGGAATGAAGCTCTCATACAACAGTGTTTTACATTAGTACTAGCGTCACCTAGCGTGCAGCAAATCATTTACAAGCCCTTTAATGCTTATTATATGAAACAGATGGCACTGATGCGCAAAAATGTTATAATTAATAATAAGTAATAAAATTTATGTTTCTATCTTTTTTATTTAACTTAATTTTTACGGATAATACATAGGTATCTATCCCATGGATTATCGAATATCCTCTTAAATTTTTATTTTTATAATTTTAGAATAATAAAAAATATAGTAGTTGATACCTACCTATAAATATTCCTTAAATATAAATATTCCACTACATTTTACACAGCGCTATCTAGACCCAATGTAAGCATAGCTTAACTAGCTTGTGTTATGGTATCTAGAATGTGGATAAACATACTTAGAAACTTTTTTTTGTAAATGCATACATATGATATATAGGAACACCCAGACCAATGCAAATATAGATATTCATGCATACAAGTATTTGCAATTGAACCCATCCATACTTATCTACAGTTAAAGTCATGTTTTTATGGGTATGGCCAGGGGTACCGTGGGTCTGAAATGAAATACGGCAATAGGCTCACCCCCTATTACGTGGGACCTAATACATTGATTGGTAAAAATGTGGGTATTAATTCACCTCTGCCTAACCCTGCGGGGATATAAGCGTGATTGTATGACTATTATTACATTAAGACTAAAGAGTCGGAATATGTGTCATATTTTAGCAAAAAGATTTCTTGATGTAATAAAATTGGACTCATGCTTTGTAGGCAATTGACTAGCACCGGCATTATACTTTGTAGACATTAAACAACATAAGCATTTTGCTTCGTAGGCATTAAAACCTTATAGACATTAAACTTTATAGGCATCCTGCGTTTTAGACATTGACTTTAGGCAATTTACTTCATAGGCATCGTGCAATTTAGGTAATTCGCTCAAAAGGGTCTGCCACGATGCTTTGACTGATGACACCTTTGGTTATTTTGTGGGCGATTGGCAGCCTGGGTTCAGGGCCCACTTGGTCTTCATCAGCGCCTTTTCTGGCCAGTTCGTCAGCTATTTCGTTGCCCGTATTGCCTTCATGGCCGGGTACCCAGGCGAGCGTTATATCTGTTGTACTGGCCAGTCTTTCCAATACCTTTTTACATTCCTTCACTACCGCTGAGGTGGTTTCGATCTTGCCTAGCGCCCTCAGCGCTGCTTGGCTGTCGCTGTATATGGTTACTTTCCCTGTGTTCAGGTGTTTGGTCATATCTGCGCACTCCATAATGGCAAAGATCTCTGCTTGAAAAACACTTGCAAACTTACCTAATGATATTGACTTGTTTATCTCTGTACCGTCTTCGCATTTAATATGCACTCCGGAGCCAGAGAGCTTTGTCGATTCTTTTCTGGAGCCGTCTGTGTAGCAGATGGTGCCATCTGTATTAATTTCCCAGTCAGCTCTTTGTTCTATGTGAATTCTGTATTTCTTATCGAATGTCGATACCTCGGGGCTCAAAGGGCGTAACCGCCATTTTGGCGAAATTGAGTTTTTAATGCAGTCCTACTTCTATTTTTCTCCTCTATCGATCTGTGTATTTAAAGTCTTCCAATTCGCAAAAAAATGGTTTTTACGACCCCATTTTTTTTAGGAAATAAAACAGATATTTTTAGTTTTTGTGCCGTAACAGCAACCAGTGTTACTGTTTATAAACGGGAGGGTAGTAAACGACAACGTAGATGATACAAATGTTTTTACGCCTACCATTTTACATCATAAAATATTTAGGTTTGGGTCGTAAGAGCAATCACTCATATTGATCAATAAATTTGAGGGTAGTAAACGACATACCTAGTAACAGAATTAGGTACAGGTAAATCAATAATTATTAGTATTAATTCGTTGCTGAAGAACTATAGGCCCATCTCACTCCTGAGTCATGTCTACAAGTTGTTCTCAAGGGTCGTCACAAATCGCCTCTCGGGTAAGCTCGACGAGTTCCAGCCACGCGAGCAAGCCGGGTTTCGAAAAGGCTATAGCACCATACTGTTCAGCAGATTGTAGAAAAGACGCAAGAGTACAATCAGCCGCTGTGTATGGCGTTTGTGGACTACGAAAAAGCCTTCGACTCTATCGAAACCTGGGCAGTGTTGTATGCCCTGCAGCGGTGCCGTGTCGATTGGCGATACATCGAAGTGCTGAGATGCTAATATGACACTGCCACAATGTTCGTCCAGCTCCAAGACCAGAAGACGAAACCCATTAGCCTCCAGCGTGGAGTGAGACAGGGAGATGTTATATCTCCCAAACTATTCACCAACGCATTGGATGACGTCTTCAAAACTCTGGATTAAATTGGGTTGGGCGTCAACATCAACGGTGAGTACATCTCGCACGTTCGGTTCGCTGACGATATCGTCATATTTGCGGAGTCGCTGGAACAATTGGGCAAAATGCTGCACAGCCTGAATGGAGCTTCTCAACAAGTCGGCCTCGGTGTAAACTTGGAGAAAATCAAGATTATGTTCAACGAACATGTTACACCGAGACCGATTGCCATCAAAGGGGCGATACTCGAAGTTTTTCAAAAATATGTCTACCTGGGGCAGGTTATCCAGCTTGGTAAAAAGAACTTCGAGAAAGAAATAGCCAGAAGGATCCAACTGGGATGGGCAACATTTGCCAAATTACGTCGGGTTTTCTCCTCGCCCCTACCGCAATGCCTCAAAACAAAGGTTTTCGACCAGTGCGTCCTACTTGTTACGACTTATGGTGCTGAAACGTGGCCACTGGAGGTGGGATTAGTCCACGACCTAAAAGTTGCGCAGCGGGCTATGGAGCGAGCTATGCTTGGATTTTCTTTGAAGGATAAAATTCGCAACGAGATCATCCGACATAGAACTAAAGCTACCGACATAGCTCGCAGAATAAGCAGGCTGAAGTGGCAGTGGGCTGGCCACATCTGTCGAAGGACTGATGGCCGTTGGAGCAGACGAGTCCTAGAGTGGAGACAGCAAGAAGGAAAACGTAAGGTGGGACACACCCCCAAGCCAGGTGGACTGACGACCTACGAAGGGTGTCTGGGACGGACTGGATGCGGAAGGTGGAGGATCGGCAAACGTGGCGCATATTGGGAGAGGTCTATGTCCAGCAGTGGACTGCAATAGGCTAATTGATTGATCAATTCGTTATCAGAGTTGATAAAAACGGTGAAAGTGCTTGAAATGCGTCATTTCCTGAAATGTCTACTCGGTTTCCCACTCGGTCTAATTTTGTCTAATAAACCATCACTCATCATACATCCATTGATTTTTGGGGTGTAAACACCCCAAACATCATACATCCATTGATTTTTGGGGTGTAAACACTCCGAACATCATACATCCATTGATTTTTGGGGTGTAAACACCGCAAACATTCAAATTTTCAGGGCGTATGGGAAAGGTATTTTCGTTGCTTTTAAATTTATTCGAAATATAATTTTACAGTGACCTGCATCACAAAAATTTAAGACTTTTGGTCTTAGAATGGTTTATTTAGGTCAAAAATCGAAAAAGTTATGCCGAAAAAAGAAATTTTGTTTTTGTTTTTTTGCTCTCCTGTAAAATCGACTTTTGGCGCTTACGCCCTTTGAGCCCCGAGGTATCGATGTCCTCTCTTTATTTATTAAATCGTTGTTCGAGAGGATCATTGATAGTTTGTCTTCATAGCCCTGGCTGATCTTAGCATGGCCCTTGTCAAATGTATTTGCAGTCCAGAGGCCAGTGCTTTTCAGTTTGAACCAATGTTCCACTGCTTTCTTTTTTACTTCCAGATCTAGGGGGTTTAATCCCAGTATTATTTCTAGCGCGGCAGTGGGTGTTGTTCTCATTGCACCCGTGATCAGTAATGCCGCCAGTCTTTGGACTTTGTCTAGTTCTTGTTTGTTACTCCCTAAGTTGGCTTTATGCCACCATGCTAGGGCACCATGCAGGATCCTTGGCAATATGATTGCTTTGTAGATCCATAGTACTATGGCTGGTTTCATTCCCCAGCTTCTTCCAATAGCTCTTTTGCATTGCATCATGGCCATTTTGGCCCTTGAGCATGCATTGCTTATATGGGTCTTGAATGTCAGTTTGCTGTCCAGTGTTACGCCCAGGTATTTGACCTCCTTCACCACTTCGAGGTCCTTGCCATCCAGTCCCTCCCAGTGATGAATCTCTTTGTGCTTTTAGCATCAATTCCGCCAATGTCCCGTAGTAGAGCTATTAACGTAGGAGATAAAATGGACCAGAATTTGACCAGTTGACTCGAGTTTGTAGTTACTTCCCACAGAATCTAAACAAAAGAACAACACAATATACGATATGGATACGACATATGTGCAAATACTGAAACCGCGAAGCATCCTGGTCCGTAGGAATAGAACCAAATTAAATTTAAACTTAAATTCCCTGATTTATAAAATCCGAAATTTTCTAACAAAATAATTATTAAAATAAATGTAGAAAATGCAACCACTTGTATAAGTCATTAAATAGTTTCATCCATTGCTTTAAAGTCATTGACTGTGTCATAAGTCATTAATAAATACGCACACACCTTCACACACACACACACACACAACAACTTCACACACACACACAACAATAGGCATAGTAGGTAACTTACTTGAACAGCTAAGCGGCCACATGCGATTCTACAGAGTGCTCAAAGTTGTTCAAATTCTATAAAATTAAAACTCTAGTTTCTGCCCTTAATACTGGACCAATTTTGTTCAAACTTTTCCTGCTTGAAGCTTAGGGGGTACCAAGTATATGGTTTCAATTATTGCCTATATGTCGTATCCATATTGTATATCATGACCTTATCATATAAATAGATATACGTACACGAAAAAAAATATTATAACACAGAGCAGGATAATATTTAAATAAATAAGTCAAAAAGAATTATTTAAAAAGTATGCGGCCTAACTAATAAAAAATAATGAAGGGTATATACCGCTATTATATGAAAATTTTGTACGTAAATTTTGACATAACAACAGCTGTATATACGCACTGTAATTTTTTGTTAATAAGGGCCACTGTGATTGCCTATTACAAAAATAAATATTTTGATAATAAAACGGTGTCCCTTAATAATTTCGCCAAAACGTGACAAAATCTAAAAATGATGGGATTACCTAAACACTGGGTATTATGGGATTAGCGCGTATCGTTATTGGTTGCTTAATGGAAAAGCTTAGAGAGCTCTTTATCTACTGTGTTGATTGACAGATAAAAATTAATACATTTCCAATAACGGTCACGTTTGGATTTTTTACGATATAATAATTTATAAAGTACGGTCAACAACACAAATTGATATATGCACATGTACAAGCTGTTTTAAAATCCACATAGAACTAAAATAATATTATCATTAATTTTAATTATTATTTTTTATGAAATTATGTAGGTAATACGTATATGTAAAATTAATTGTTATGCATTTCAGAGACATCCCTCCTTAAGTAGTAAATGACTATAATTTATCGTCAAAGAAGTAGCTCTATTACACTATTATTATAAAAGTCTGTGTTCTTTATTCAATAAACACAAAAAAAGAACAATAAAATCAATAAAAACAATAAAAAGAACACAGACTTCTATAGAGTTGGCAAAACAAGAATACTAGTAAGTACATACAAGAGCTGTATTACTTTAAATATTACATAAGCTGGTACTGTTGTAGGTATCAAAAGTTCATGCAGGCGGAAGCCAAATTTTGATCCAGTACCTGTTACTATGGGAATCTAGACTATAATCTATACCTGTACTATATTTTAGCCTGATCCATTCAGCCGGTAGAGCGTGATTGAATAACAGATAACCTTCCCATTTATAATATCAGTAACCAGTAAGATAGAATACGATAGTATAATAAAGTGACATTACATAGAATACCTTTTTTATATTATAATAAAATTGATGAACGCTGGTTTCATCCAATCACATTAGGCGAATTTAGTACAACATTCGTGAGCAATAGGGGTGATTCTTGCTTCAGTATTTTATACGATATGTATGTATAAATAATCGCTTACCACAATATTGATTTTTACGTGCGGAGGCAATCGACCTATAACGTTAACCATTTTCAACTTCAGACAGGTGTATACCTATGTCAAGTTGGAGCTGTGCATTTGAGCATATAATGAGCAATGGACATAACCACACTACGTACTATTTATGGAATACTGTATAATTAAATTTAGAACTAGAGGTTCAATAACAACATCACCTTTTAAGTAGAATTATGGGTTTACTAATTACTAGAATCACATTATTGGTTTCTTCTCTAGTTACTAACTGACTCTTTATTGATTTTTGATTTGATATCCTCATTTGTTATTCTGAAGCAGAACACTGGTACTTCTTATGGTGGTTTATATATTAAGGTGTTATAAAATGACGCTTGTACCAATGCAGTTCTGATTTTAGCTTCCCTTATATGTAATATCAGGCTTCTTTCTCTTAACATCTTTTCAAATGCTATGATCTTGGCATACGCAATATCGTTATTATTGTTTTCATACATGCTCGTCTGTAGTGGGTTACCTCTTGACCTTTCTTTGAATAGTCCTTGATTTGATTGTCGTACGTACGCCTACATTGACTCTTATCGCGTTGCCTCGCTATATAAAGATCCTTTCATCCATCCTCTTTAAGTATCTAGCTTTCTGATTAGAAGATTTATACTTCGACAGTATCAATTATTTATAAAAAAAATACATTAAACGGAAGGAAATAGAGGAAGAGGTGGGCCAAGAGGAACATTTATGGCGGATAAAGGATTAAATGTTAAAGGATTGGCGAAGGAGAGAAAAGAGTGGTGATTACTCCACCGACAAGAGCTCTTACTCGTATATTTAGAAATATTGAGAAATTCACGATATGTGTTGTGTTTTTCACACCCACTATCAATAATAATGCCACGGACTCACTAGAAATATAAAAAATGTAGTTCATAAAAGGTTATGACTTCAAGTGAAAAGGTAATCTTTGAATTTTACATCAGAATGCTGTAGCTGCACATTGGAGAGCTTAAGCGATCGTCAACCTTTTAAAGCAATCACGGTTTTAAATTTTAAACGAAATAACATTTTTCATTTCATTTTATAGTGTCCCTGACATAGCGTGTTGAATGTTGAATTTTCGTTTCGATCGCAAAGGGACCCTTTGCGTGTGCTCCACTCTATTATTTCATTTATCGCCTATAAACAAATGTGTTTTTAGAGGGAGCATTTGCGTTGTTCTTCAAACAGTTTATTCAATAAGACTTAATGCTTGTCTCAACACTTTCCGAGAGAGTGTCGAACATGTTAAATATATTATTATGTACGTTAAACATGCTTTATTTAATAACTATTATTTAGGCACTATTATTTTATTTCATAAGGGATAGGCTAGCTTCTACGCAATACCTTGACAGAAATACAGTTTGCTGTTATTAATTTATTCTTGTACCTTTTAGTAGGTAACATAATTATAATAATAGGTAGGTGTTAGGATACGTGAGCCTCAAAAGCACAATATCGTTAAATCTTTTGTACATTCTACATGGTAATGTAATGAATTAAAGCTACTTTATTATAATTTCGACACAGGATACCTTCAAATAGGGCATTTCTCAAATAGCTTCATTATCATTTGCCTAATTTGCCAAAAATAATAATATACAGTCGGAGGTAGCTGTCATTTTGAACGATTGCCATTCTGGTCTGGCATCAACGCAAAATTTCCAGTTGAAACATTAACATTTATGGTTGTCAATTAAACAGATAAAATTGTTTCATTAATGGATGGGTTGGTTGTGTATTCCCTATATTAATTTTGACTTTGTAGATTAATTATGTAATGTATTAGTTTTGCCGGAATAAACCGGAGTGTAGGGCCCGAAAATAATAGTTGACGAAATATGGGTGCTAATACACTTCAGGGATTTACCTACATCCCCATAGGTCATCCAGTATTAGTTTTAACTTTTTATGGAACCCGTGTTTTTTTAGGTAACGTTATGTTCAAGACAGAACAGAGAAGAAGTTCAGGGCGAAGGCAACAACTAATTGACCGTCCATGCTCTGGCGCAGGATTTCCTCTCGGGGTTGAGAGTTTAGGTGGCAGTCGTTCTCATTGAAGCTGTACAAGACAAATGAAAAGGAGGAGAAGGAATAAGTGGATCCCGAACACCTCCAATGTAACCGGAAACAACGTTAAAATGCAACGGTACGCTGTATCTGCTACGTGTGTCTGCTACTGCGATCTACGGTCGGTTACGAGTTCGTACCTTAAACGCACGCAGCACATGCGCATTATTCGTTGCGGCTTCTCAATGGTCTCCTTTATTCGTATCGGAGTTTGACAAGTAATGGGTACGCTGTATCTGCCACATGCGTTGGCAGTTTTCGTATGCGGTTGGCTATGGAATCATATCTTAAGGATGATTTTTTACCTGACTACGACAAAGCCAAAGGAGGGTTATGATGTAAAAATAATGTAACTGTTACACCGACAACCGTTGTTTTATCTAACTGCTTAGGGATAACAGCTGGGCATTTTTAGGACTTACATACATACATACACTCACGCCTATTGCCCTCCAGTGTAGGCAGAGACTACAGCCCGCCACTTGATTCTATCCCTACAGATTTCACGAGCTTCCTCTACGTTTTTAGGACTTGTAATAAATATAGTCAACATTATAATATTAAAATAAGTTTATAATTGTACAATATTACAACAATACTCGTAATTATGACAATTACAATAACAAATTCTAATCTAGTTTCTCATCTATTTTTTATTAGAAACAATGCGGTACAGTACGATTAAAATCAGTTGAACATTCGGTCAACCTCGGTAATTGTCGTGAATCCCTCGTCTCTTACATAGAGTTATCAATTTACAGATATGACCTTTAATTATATTACCCGTTGTCATAATGAATACAATACAAGCACGATATGAGCAACAAAACCTCCTTTGTAGCTCAAAACTAACACAAAAATATTGAAATATAAGAAAAATAATTGATTTATTTGACGTATATGATACATTTATGATTATGAACGCCAATTTCATTCGTGAACATATTCGATTCTATCAAATTTTATCAAAATTAATTTACAGTAGGTATGTATCATGGCTTAAACAAATTTAAAGCGTGGTAAAATAATTGTTGCTCAGTCTCGTGAAATTGTAAATAATGTATGTAACTATTTTAATAAAGAATATAATTTATTTAAAAAAGAAGAAAATTTACTTTCTACTTTTTTAATTGATAAATTATCAACAAAAATCGGTAGAAGTCGGTTTCTTAAATTTTTAATTTGGTGATTATTATCAATTATTATTAATCCGATGTAATATCGTACTGTTACTTATGTACATCAAACAGTAAAATATTGACTTGTATCTGTTACGGCTAAAGGTAGGTGTGAACATAAACTTAAGATTAGCCGGCTGAACTTAGGTTTATCTTCGAGAAGCAGCTAAAGTTCGATAACATGTTAGTTTGCGTCGGGATATTCCATGTTTAGCCGGCTAATGTGCACATTAACCGAAACGAAACGGCTAAAAATGTATTCGTTCTACCTTTCAATTCAAATGATTGATTAGGCAACGCCTGCTGCCGGTCTATATTTCATTGCGTATGGCATTGTGAGACTTCAATTTCTTGATGGTCATAAAAAGAAATAACCACGAAGGCCTAATGCCTTCTAACCTAATCTATCCAAATCTGATTGAGCGGAGGGACACTTTGATGTTTGCACTATTGGCGGCATAGTAAAGCTGAAATTAGAGTGATTATTCCTTTCCCATTTCCTTCTACATTTTTTTAGCTTCTCTATAATTTTCTTAGGTCTGTGGTTAGTAATGTCATCTTGGCAGATGGTATACATTGCGTTTAGGATACTTCAAATTGAATGCTACATAAAAGAAATCGCGGTAATTTATGTCGTGTCATTTCCGTCTCCGAATTTAGGCGATTATACCCGAAAAAAGCCGAATGTTCAACTGATTTTAATTGTACTGTAACAATGATTGATTTAGCCGACTTCTTATTCAGCACTAAAATATACTATTCAGTAGGTACAGGGGGTTAAAGAACATGTTTATTTTAGACTGAATATGTTGATTTATTCAACAGTATATTCTATTGGGTAACGTGACTTCGACAGTTAGGCGACTTCAATTTAGGAATACTTTCTGTTGTACCCAACCTTTCTGTTCTCAATGCCGGTACTATATTTTATTCACTTGAGAATTACAAACCGTTGGAGTAAATTAAAAACTCCTGATCTTTAGATAGTTTACTTTAGGTATTGTTCGGGGTATATATCTTGAATCTAAAATATGCTTTATACACGCAATAGGTACACGTTTCTTGGGTGTCTTTTGAGGATACCATAGGGTGCAACGGCGGTGGACGTGCTTAAATTCACCAAGCATAGATTATTACAAAACGATCGCACGCACCAGGCTCACGTTTGTCTCGCGATTTCCCGTGACATAATATATAGAAAAGCGAAGCTAGGAGAGGATGCGATGCACCAATATACATGGTGATTATGTAACGGTCTCTTGGATGTCTCAAGCTTGCATTTTGCTCACCTTCAGGACAATTCAAATCAGTCGGTAAAATGCTCCAGCAGTTAATAGTTGATGACACTAAAAAAGTGCTGTTCTGAAACTTACTTTTTGCTCGCCTTATACGCCTTACAAAAGCACTAGCGAGTGGATATTTTATGACTAAGACAAATACTGAAAATATTATCCACTGAATATTTATTATTACCTAAGCCAAGAATTTTGGGACCAATTCCGTATGACCGGTTATTTCGGTTTTCACCGGTGGCTAACGAAATTTAAATTAACTGTTCCGTCGGAACACATCCGCGCCCCAGGGCATTACAACCGGTAAAAAAGAGGAATACAACGTACTTTCCGAATTTTTATTCTGTTTTCCAAATCTAAAAATAGTTTGTTGAGAATCGATAATTGGAAAGTTCTGGTGTACCTACTTGTTCTGTTCGTATTTTCTAGAACTGAACTAACATTAATGAAAACATAACTTTTACGGAGATGATTGAAAAGTACCTACAAGGTTTATTCAATTTTTTAATTACTCTGTGTGATAAATAATAATTGTAGTTAACGAGTTCCTTTCTTATCGTACATTAATTCAGTTGATTAATAGACAAAGTTATGACAGTCCTCGGATGAAAACGAAAATAATGCTGCGATGATGATGATGACAAATATCTTAGACTGCTACATTTTTATTATTTCTAAAACTGTATTTTTCATTCGTTATTAAAGAATTGAGTGTGCGCTTATAATGTATATTTTTAAAATTGTATTGTAATAATATATATACGACTCGACTAATCGTCGTTAGCTTAGTAGTTACGGTATCGGCCTCACCGCCCTTAGTCCCGGGTTCGAATCCTGGAAATTACACTACCGTCGTGAACGCACTACTACCACTAACAAATATGGCTTGACTGAGGGATTAGCAGGAGTAGGTACTTATGCAATCTGATTACCTTTATTAAGAAAAAAAATATTTCAACGTTGTGAGCATGACACACAATATAATTATTATACATTGTATCTCATATTATATTATTCTTGTAGTCAGTTATTGTGAGCGCAAGTAGGCCTGCTAATTTTATTAAGTGAAACCACATAAGCGATATAAAAGACTAGTCTTATTAATATGTGTAATGTGTATTGAACGAGCAAGCACATTAGGTATAGTGACTTTTCTAACTTATTAAAGTGAACTTTTCGATGATAAATTAACAAATAAATATTGGTTTACGATTAAAATAATATATTATTAGTATTGTAAAATAAGATTCTGAAAAAATTCGATCCTGCAGAAATACAAATCTGAAGATGTGAGAGTATATCGAAACAAGGGCATCGATAAAAAGGTGATTCCATTCCGATAGAATTTTGTATTATCGCGTAATTCTCTCATAGATAGTGAATGTATGCATAGTTCATTTACGTATAGTATATTATACAATAAATGAACATAAATGTATCGTCTTGATTTATTGTATAATTATGTACTATCGTGCATAAATTGTTTTATTGGGAGTACTTCTATTAGTAATCCCTACTAGCGTGAAAAAGCATCCGTTGAGGCCGTCAAACTGAGGATCACCATAAACTGTAACAATGTTGGTGCATATGATGGTGACCCTCTTTTCTGAGACTTTGCCTACAGACGTGTCCTATACCTAAAAATAGACATGGAAAAGAATATTACAGATCGACTGTTATCCGCTGAACGACGGAATAAGTGGAAAAAATCTAGTCGAGTGGATGAGTCACCACAGATACTTAGGTATAACCTGCGCCACGTATCTTGGACCTAAATCGTAAGACATACGAGGCTCTGGCGCCTGCGGATTGCTTTTTAATAGTCTATGCTTGGTGAATTTGAGTTCGTCTACCGCAGTAGCATCCCGCGCTACCCTCAAAAGACACCCAAGAAATGTGTACTGCGCGTATAGGGTACGTTTTGAGAACATTTCAGGTCCAAGATACGTGGCGCGGGTTATACATTAATAGGTATTGGTAACTGATGAAATGTAGGGGACAAAGTACAAATCCATAATACGAATCCATATTGAATTACTTATGCAATTTTAGTTATTTCATCAGCAATCTGATAAGAAGGCTTGAACAGCTTTAACTTATTTTGTATATTAACTAAGAAATTATGGGTTCCGTTTTCAGGTAAGTAGGCCTCAAAGTTACTTGAATAAATTCGCCCGCGTATAACTTTTATACCTTCGTAGGGCCGAGCTCAAATTAAAAGAATAATTACCAGCATCTCACTGGGTTTACGATGTGGTGTAAGAAATTCCGCTGACATTATCTCACGGCCTGTACGAAAGGATTTCCGCATTCCGATCTTTCCGAACGCTGGATATTTTTAACTAAATCCATTAGTTTTTGTTTACACTAGGTATTTTTCGTAATCATAGATAAATAGGTAGGTACACACAAAATATTAGCATATTATGATATATGACATATTGTACTGTCTGAAGTTTACGCGAATCTCGCTCATTGAAATAAACTTTATAACTCGTATTCTATCGTGATATATTTATTATTATTTACTTTTAGCCCGACACAAAACTATGTGGCTCCTGAAAAATAGTCTAAACGTTGGGCTAAAATTAAATCATAACAAATATATCGAGATAGAATCCGTTAAAACTAGTTTTATTTCAGTATTCAGACAGAAAAAAATCAGACATTTAAAATGTATAAAATATGTCCGAAAACACAATTTAATTTCAGCTGTACTCTTAACAATTCAGGTTCACTGACAGTATTCAGCATACTTATTTTCTTAATTAAATTTTGATCAGAAACAGTCTTTCTGTCAGCCGCCAGCAACTAAGTTTAGTTAAATTCCGTATAGATTTAAATGCCATTTCCATTAGATTATTTTCATTATTATATTTTAATACTTGAGAATATAATGAAACCCATGAATGTTTTAAGTTTAAGCTGCGTGCTACTAATACAACAGTAGGAGATATCCCCACAGTTAGAAATATTACGGAACTCTTTTGCATAAATTATATACGATATCGTAGAAAAGAATGTTGTTTCCGTCATAACTATAGCGTTCAACTTATATTTAGTAGTTTGACCTAAGAACGGTGTAAGTTAGTAAACTTTATGACACGCAGAGGTTCTGTTTCTGACTTTTATGGTAATAGACGCACCTAAACGTAAATAACTAATTACATGAAATTATTTTTGTAGTCTAATTCACTGATTAATTATTTGCCAAAAAATTATACAAGTCAGGCTCATCAAATATTATAAAATCATTTTTGAAATCAGTCAACCTTACAGACAATTTGAAATAAATGGAATGAAAATTATGTCAGTATATTAGTATTTGTGAAATTTAAATACTGGCACCAGAAATTTAATAAAATTCCGACAAATTGAAAAACTTGTTGAATAGCTATCCAATTTACGTTCAGATTCATCTGAACCACTGATTGAGAGTATTTTTTACTTGTATCTCCATTATAATATTTACCCACAGAAAATATTGTTAGCATTTATTAAAATACATTGTTTATTTTTAAACATAAAGTAGCTATACTGACTAGCAACATGCATTTAGCAGTCATCTATTTTTATAGATTTAATGTGATCCTCAAAATATTACAAATAACAGTTAAAATAAATCTAGATATTATTAATGTATATAAATATTTTTATGAACTTACTATCCGGTCAAATACATTGATTAAATTAGCCATTTAGATATTTACGCCAACAACTGTCATGGCGTACTTCCGCCCGAGTTGATTTTTGACCGGCTAGTAAGGATGAGATCATTATCGTGTCGACCGTCGAACAGTGTACTGTGTTTTATTGTGAAGCTATAAGCTGTGAACATGGATTTCATTAACTGACCCCTTTTATAATATAGTCATAGTCGTATTCTCTCAGAAATTAATCTCTTCTGCTATTAACTGCAGAGGATATTTTAAAAAGTTTATAGTAATCGAAATACCTGCAAGGGGTATTTTCAAAATTTCAATTGCTGTCAATATTATTGGTTTGCGATTATGTAATACCGTTGTAGCAAACTATACTGTTTCTATACTATAATCTGTAAGTGATATCATAAATGTAATTTAATTTTAGATACGAGTACAATTAATTTCAATGTCAAGTAATGGAATACTCTTGGCATTACAAAATTGTCAGCGCGTCGTATTGCTTAATTTAATTACAGTTGAATCAATATTTCATACGTAAGCTACAGGCATAATTTATTCTTGTCATACACTATACAGGTAGCTAAATAAGATCCTAGTCAAGTTGACTCTTGTTTTTTATCCACTGTCATAAATACAAAAAAAAATGAAAAATCTGGTTATTCATATCTGTACTTCTAATGGAAAACAAATCAAAAATGTCGAATATCGAACCCTATACGAGAACTAAAACTGATTTGCTGTGAAGATACACTGCCAACATCATTGAAATGAAACTTAGATAACACTATCAAATCTGCAGTTGCCGGCTCCTGCAAATAAATCCTGTCACACACATTGTAAGATTACGAAACACTACTCTCCAATCTTTTATTCCATTATTTATGTACTCTCAGGTTACAGGTGCGCAATGCACTACTGTGCATAATTTACGAACACAAAATAGTGTACATAAAATCTCAAAGAATGACATCCTTGTGAATTCGTTTGAAGTACAACAGAATTGGTCCGTCTTCCTAACTATGATATTCCAAGCTTTAAGTATAAATGAGTGCACGCATTTTCAAAAGAGTTCGTCCAGATTCGTAGTACCTATTAAAACAATAGGATGCTGTCATCGTTATTGTAAGTATTTTTCCATAACACATAAAACTATCTACCCTAAGTTATCCGCATTATGTATCCTCCTTCTAAGTACATTGAAAATGTACGAAGTGAGTGAGTCCCTCCTGACCTCTAGTTCGTTAAACCACACTTGAGTTTCACAAAGTTGTTGTGTGCACATCGGCTCACACAACTTATACTGAACAAGAGCAGATCAAACTAACCACAGGTCGAAGGTCTTTAAAAATTCAAAACTATCTTCATAATTTAGCAAATCTTATCAAACTTCTATGTACTTAATTTAATGGTGGCACTTCACATGACTATTTGTATTTGCGTATATTTTGACATATTTGACAAACAATTACCATTTGTAGACAGTGTATTTGCCAATGCATTGGCCTTATTGCTTATTTGACAAGAGACAAAATGACAGAAGACAAAATGGGACAATTCACATGTGACACCTCTTTGAAGTGTCACATGTGAATTGTCCCATACTTTTTGAAGTAAATTGTATTTGTCTGTATTTGCATGTTTGTATGAACGTCAAATATTTTTCCAAATATATCAAACGTCCAATAGCTAATACAAATAGCCATGTAAAGTGTCATCATAATAGTATTAGATACAAATACCTTATCAATGAACTTGTTTCCATACTATTTCATGGATTTTTTGAGTGAGGCCGGAATGTTGATTGAGTTTGAACAGGTCGGCCTGATTACCTGATACTTGATATTCCAGTTGCGTAGCCAAGTGCAATCAGTTACAGAAATAAATGTAAATAATACTCGTCTATAATATTGTCTTTCTAAATGCCTCTTTTTGCTTAAAATGTAAGTGTAATAAAACTTTTACGACAAGTTTCATCCAGATTGCAGTTTTAACGTTTGTATGAGTTTCAAATGGCACGGTTAGTAGATTTTTAGTATAGGTAGTGCTTGGTACTTTGGATTTGGACAGTACTTATGTTTTCATTTTGCAGAGTGACAGTATGTAGGTTTCAAAGTGACTTCAGATTTTTAGAAATCGAAGTGCGCAGCGTTAGTAGCAAATTACATTATTTTCTATTTATAGATGTTTATAATTTCTTACGTCACTCTTCAAAATTATTTTCAGTTACTCATTAAGACATAGACATTCTAAGAGCCTCCATGAACTTACTGAATATGCTATTTCAATTGCAAATGAGATATCAAAGAGACATAAAAATATAACAAAAGCCCACGTCCGTAACCGCGGCGGTGGTGCACGGTGGCTGTGTCGTAACCGAAGTAAATCACGAGTATAATGGATTTTCTTGCTAATTAGGCGCAAGATATTTAATTACAGAAGTCGATCGATAAGTTTATTGCCGTATAGCCACTTCACTATCAATACGAATACGCTTTATTTTGTTTAAAACAAAATGTCTGAACGCTTCTACGATCCTTTATTCTGGAAGGTATTATGGCGCTTTATCTTGTAAATAAAGTTTTTTTTTTGTTTATTTTAGTAAGATATGTCACAAACATTGCGAGAAAAATAGTTTATAGAGGTTTGCACGTTATAGAAAGAATGGGCCAACTGTCACAAACAAAAGATCTAAACATTTACACACGTTTCATGGCCCGTTTCGAAGAACCTAAAGAACATAATATGAACGGTATAATAGTTATTTGAAAATATCTTGAAAGGGATATGACGTTTTCAGATACTACTTAAGTATCGCACAGTACCTACGCAATCTAATTCGATATAAAGTGTGTGAGATGGTGCAAAATGTATACATTCTTGACCAAATTCTCTAAACAAAGACTTAATGTGATCATTGGGAATCAAACATACTCGTATTGAGGCAAAATCTTACCTAAGTCACTGGTATATCATCAATCTGTAACCGCAGCAATCAACAAATCCCTTGAGAACTTTGAAAGTGGGTAACTTGGATTAAGATCCTGTACGATCGAAGACGTTTACAGTATCAGGACTGACTGCGAGTGTCGTGTTTGACTACGTATCAATAGCTCGTTCTTTATAGAGCGAAATATCGACCCAAAAATACTGGTTAATTAACTGTAATACTCGTAGAACAGTCAGTTAGCTATGAGTATGGATATTATTTTTATCTTCTATTGATTTTAGAGAATACAGTCGACAGGTGAATAGATTTTTGGCCACTGATTTTAGTAACACCATTTGTATAGTTTGTATTCATTCGATCTTTGAATATAGTGGGTCCGTAGCGCTTTGTAGCAAGAGCCACCAACACAAAAACTTACTAGCTAACTTATTAGAACCAGTTGTATTAATGGATGTACCACGGGTAATACATGGTAATTCAGGACAGAAGTTTTTTGTATACAGTTCTCTGAAACTATTTAGCTGTCCTAAAATGAGTGGTTTAATCACTAACACAACCTTTATACTAAAGTAATTTGATTGTCGTTTCTACTAACATGTAAGGGTAACAAATGACGGCATATATTTCATTGAAATTCGCCTCATACGCAATTTATCTTCATCACAGTAAACGAAATTGTACTGAAAATGGAGGCTATTAGTTAAGAGAACCTTATTTCGGTATAAAACCAGTCTCTAAACCGTCTTTTATATCGTCAGCTTTGCAGTAAGCACTGTTTTCGACAGCCAACATTTCTAGCTTTTACATTGAATGAAAATGTTTTTGACAATATTGTACATTAATCTAGCTACTGTACTTTACAGTACACACAGTAGATTTGTAACGTTGTATTGTATGTAGACACTTAATATATTTCTTACTCCACAAATATCACATCGATAAATGTGGGTAGAATTGAATTTTAAATTAAATAATGTGTGTGTGTATTCGATATTTTATCATGCATAAGATATTTAATCCATTGGCGGTTTTCCCAAGCGACTACAATATGGGGTTCTTCAAGAAGGGCATTAGAAGGTTTCTTCAGAGTCGGCAGCACGAGTGTGACGCCCCTGGTGTTGCATACGTCCATGGGCCACGGTAACCACTTTCCATCAGGTGGGCCGTATGCTTGTCTGCCACCTAAGTGGTATAAAAAAAATAAAAATAAGAAGGGATGTTTTACTGGGACCTAGTAACCCACTGATTTCAACTACCTACTGCTGGTAAGCAAATTTACTATGTCAAAATCTATCAAAGAAATGCAATGAATGATTCCTTGAACTAAACATTGAGTTCTAAATTAAGGCACTACAGGCTACAGGATCGGATATAGTACAATCAAGGCGGCTTATTTGAGCTTGAAATTGTTTCACTAAAAGCCATTACATACAGCTACAACACTGTAATGTCGCCAGCCTAATGATGTTTCCATATCAAACGCAGTACATTTCGCACCCCTTTATAATGTATGAATATTACTTTGTGGTATCACTGCTTCATGAAATCTGTTTTGAGCTGCACTAGTTTTAGACGGAGACGCGAGGGGAAATTCCTAATTGTATCCAAATGAACTAACATTTCGCTTGAATTCGTAAACGAAATTTGAACTCAAACAAGTTGCTTTGCCAGTTTCTGGTTTTGCGAATCACAAGGCGTTCGTTTAATGGTCTCTGGTATATTTTCTGTGATAATGCAAAGCAAAAGCTCTAGCTCATAAGAGGACATGGTTCAACGTAACAGATATATGTTGTGGAATATTTGCATAGTACATTATGCTGTCTTGCAAAGAGTTTTACGCAACCAGCGCATGCTTTATTGAGTTTTTAAGACAACTTTTATTATTGTTGCGGAGTTGAGTTATATTTTTACTTCCTAGTAATTTAAATAATAAACTAAATGTAAAGTAATAAACTAAAATATTTACAAGAATATTTAAAAACAGGGGTAAAAAGCTTGCCTGAAAAGGTTGCCTGTAAGATATTGCTTTTAGCGATAAGGCCGCCATTTGTACATTACCTAATTATGTTTGCCATTTATTTTATGTATACTTTTCTTTTTGTTTGGTGTACAATAAAGTTTATTTCTATTCTATTCTATTCTAAAAAGTTCAGGCGTCGAGAAATTCCTCACCATCGCATCGATGTCGACTGCCCTGACAGTTTCATTTTTTTTAAATAACTTTTGTACGAGAATTCAGTTATTATCCTTAAAATTATCGAATGGGTAACTTCTCTCTCCTCTAAGTACGTAAGTACTTGATACATTTACAGTCAGTTTACCACAAAAGACACAGTCTACGTTCCGCACCTAGCTTTTTATTATCAACCACACAACTTATGACCTAAAACTGAAATGAAAAGGTCACTGTAATGCTAACACCCTTTCAAGTCCTTGGCATTTTAGCATAACATTACCTAATGTGACCTTCAACGGTGTTTTGAAATGGATTCATAGAATGGACGTGGAAACGTACACAATGTAATGAATATGGTAATCCAAGGTTCTAAAATATTACAGATCTGGATTTCGTTTATTTTACGGTCACCGGACCTGCGTAACCTTGTAGTGAAGCGATTGTGTTAAAAATTAAACCATGTACTCAGTTCTCGAATTTTCATACGTCACTAGCATGAACCAGCCTCGTGGTTCCCGGCAGAGTGGAATTTGGGCCACCTCATCTCTGCCTATGCGGTGTCGTACAAGGCGACTAATGTATACATACAGCCCTATAGGGCTGTTTAACATCAGACAGATATATACAGCCCAGACTCAGCCTTCAGATGCATGGCTTGAATCAACAATAGTGCCCGGAATGCGACAATACGCTCACCCCCTTTTACGTAGGACCTAATACAATGACTGACGAAATGTGAGTGTACTGCCTAACCCTCCGGGGATAAAGGCGTCAATATATGTATGTACTAGCTTTCGCCCGCGGTTCCGCCCGCGTGGATGTCGGTTATCGCGACCAAACATAGCCTATGTCCTTTCTCAAGGTCTAATCTACCCCTATACCAAATTTCATCAAAATCGGTTCAGTGGTTTAGACGTGAAAGCGTAACAGACAGACAGACAGAGTTACTTTCACATTTATAATATTAGTATGGAGGATGTACTACCACGGAAAGCTACAATGCTGTGATCGCTTCTTCTACTCTAATTGTTTTCATACATGTACATTTATTGTAACAATTTAAATTAATGCATGTACCCGGTTAATCTGAGCTTTACTCAACATGTCCTCGATCTGATTAAAATGTGTACGCCTAGGTCAATCTTTACCGGGTTGTCCATTTACCCTCGCCTCATAAATCTGTTTCGTCAACCTTTTTTCGTCAATCCTATCTACACGTCCGAACCATTTAAGCATCACTTTATCTAGGGCACTGCATCTTCAACTCAATGTTCCCTCATGGTGCTTATCTTCAATTGGTCCAGCACGATAACGCCACTCCAGCTATACTTCTCAGAATTCTCATTTTTATGCATTCAATTTACTTGCACAAAATTATAAACAAGACACGTAACCGTAGGTCGAATGTAGAAAAATTATATAGGTACCATTAGTAAAACCCTTCACGTAATAAAGAGAACTTTATTGGTTCCTAAGCTAGTCTAATTACCTATTATAAACAAGATTATTTGGGTTTGCTACCAGTCTAACTAGTAAGCTAGGCCAGCTAATTTACTTAGTTATGGTTATGTTGAATAGGCCACTTTGTCTATAGCTATAAATTGAATGAAATTTTAAAGCAATTAATATGCTAACAATTCAAATCGATGAAGATAAGAAAAAGTTAAACGACTCAGGCGGGATTTGTCCTTGTCCCAAGATTGTATAGGAAAATTTGGAGCACTCAAGACGTGACTAGACACCTGTAAGGGAATGGTCGTGGGTTCTAATCCCGCCTGAGTCATTTCACTTTTTTTATCTTATCGATATAGCTATAAATTTACTTCACACACTCTTAAAATGAACATAATTTTTCTTTTTTGTTATTATTATTTATTTTTCTATTTTCTTTCATTTCATTTATTTCAAATATTATTTCTTTTTCATAAGGAGTCTCTTTCGGTTGTAGTTTTTTCCTGCAATATTATTCTGATGTTTATAAACATGAATTCTGAACTGAAAATAAATTGTGTTGTTTTTGAATGTGCGTTCAGCAATACCCAGAATGCGTCTCTAGCGGCACACAAAATGAATTATGTATACGAAGCTAACAACAGTGCGTTATTGGGTCAATTGCATTCTTTGGGGAAATTTTGACCTAAATTAGTCGGTCAATCAATGTTGCTTTGCATGTTTGCTGCGGTATATAGCGTTATATCTAAATTGTATCATTAAGGTTTGTTCTAACACTTATAAAAATGTTAAAATGTCAACAATTTTTAGTAGACCTAATAAAATAAATGCAGGTATTTAAATCGCCGTGAATCAGTAGTACTACTGATTAGTACAACTGGTAGTACAAATGATAGGTACATTATTGTATCATTATTTTCCCTCTATATTAGTATCTATCTCGTATCTATTTATGTGTTTAGTATGTTAATAATTACGTGACGTTAAGCTGTACCTATGTTTATTTATTTTGATTTACGTTAGTTGTGCTTTTCTCTCCCTCTCTCTCTCTCTCTCTTTCTTTTGTATTAGTACACCTTGTATCTAGTTTATATAATAACTACACCATATCTTTTGTGCTGTCTCATCACTGTCCATCCCAAGGTTGCCTGGAAGAAATCGCTACCAGCGATAAGGCCGCCCATTGTACATTAAACTGTTTACATGCTACCTACTTGTCTATACTGTTAATCTATTGGTGTACAATGAAGTATTATCTATCTATCTATCTATCTATCTACCATGGTCACTAACATTACTACTAAAATTCATCCGTGATAGTGCTTGAAGCGTTTTCACACCACCCGATCCGATAGCTCGTCGGACAACGATATCGGATCGGATAATGTGAAAACGCTAGTGCCGAAATATCGGATACTTAAAACAACACCATGGTAAATGCCCCCAAAACTGTAATAATAACAAATAGATAATTTACGTATTGGTTCCTGTTCTTTTTTCCCTATGGCATATTGTAACATCTGCAATCACAATTCATGTAAAAGTCAGGAATGTACGAGTAATTCAAAGCTCTCGCTCTCTTCCCTTCACTTTATTGCGCCTGCCTAAGTTTACAGAGTGTATAAATTCACATATGAGTAGGCTCTAAACAACGTTAATTTAATATCTTATGAGGCACATACAAACCCAGGAGTAATCATATTCGACCCACACGCAGTGGTCTCCAGCTCCCAATAAATATCATCATCACTTTTGAAACTTATAGTTAACACATGATTAAGTAGGTACTGAAATAATTGGAGCCCTGCCGTTGGAAAAACTAAGGTCACTGAACTATTTTTAACCGGGTCGGGTAAACTAGTAGTCCATAAATTATATTCTCGCATATGGAAACCGGACTTATTAGTCTACATACCGTAGTACTCAGCAGTTCCCATGATAATATGGCAACAGCTTAAGGTGTAGTCACAAGTGCCATCGATTTATCATCATGTCGTGTACTGCTGTCTTAATTATCAAATTCATGTATAGGTTGAAGAGCGTGGGAGAACTTAAGGCCCCTTGTGTCACCCACACTCCAACCCGTATGGACATGAGTATACCTACGCCACCCCATCGAAACGAACCCTATTGACCTGGTTTCTATATCCGTATTTGATTTTTTAGTCATATTCGGCAGTAATTTAGATTATTTTAGTTAACTCCAAAGAGTACCAGTTCAAAGAACAGTCAGATCAGTAAAGGGATGTAAACAGGTATTATGCGTTCTGCAAGCAAACTTTATAGTATAATCCGTTGACAGGCCTTACTTAAAACCAAAATAGTTTTTATGTATGTACTTAATGTACAGTCAGTAACAGAACGATCTTGACGAACAAAGTACTCAAAATGAGATAAATACCATCGTAATTTTTTATTACACCTGTACACTGACCATGTTCCAAGCAATAAAAATAATTTGAATTCGCTTCTTCCTGTTGACTAATTGTTCCGATATTTGGTAGATACACACTTTTAATTTGAACGATAATACAATTGAAATTAAAAGAAAAAAAAATTGCTTTTTTTACTACTTAGGTGGCAAACAAGCACACGGCCTACCTAAATGATGGGAAATGGTTACCGTGGCCTATGGACGTATGGCCTAGGGGCGTCACACTTGCGCTACCGACCCTGTCCTACTCGTGCTTATCTTGGTATTAAGATCATTGTGAGATTTTGTAGTCAAGTTAGATCTGTGCTGACTCTAAATATATATTGTTATTTTTATTTCTAAGTGAAATTGGATCTATTATTTCCCGTGATTCAAGGCTTCAAAATATTGCTGAAATTATAAAACACGACAAGTACCCTTGATAAGTGGGACCCAATAACATACCTACCGAACAGGCTCAATGCTAAACCCGTATCGGTGGAAAGTCGCATACTTCAGACCACAGCGCTAATGTCAAGAGTTGCCCATTGACATTGACTACATAGTCGAAGTTTGAAGACGTTAGTCTTCAGACTTCGTGAAGAGCTGGTCGCTTTTAGACTTTTAGTTAGAAGTCTCAAAGTGGGAATTCCCAGTATTAATTTAGGCTCAATACAAGTGGTACTGAGCCCCCTTTTGCATACAAGTAGGTCAGGCGTATGATTGTTCTGGTCCCATCAAAACCTTCAGCACCGAATCAACTTCACCTGCAGGTCGTTATATTTGCTGATTGAGGACGAGGTTCTTGATCATAGTTTCCTCTAGGTATTGATGATTCAGCGGACAGTTAACACCAATAAAATTCGAATGAAAATAAGGAATAGGATAAAGTGTATCCTAGGCTTTGAAGTGAAAGCCGGACTAGGATATGATGATGTCTGGCCGGTAATGGATAGAATACTTACTCCTCTGAAAGAAAAACGTCTAAAAAATAACTAATTTAGTGGCCTAGACATTCTGAAAGTGGAGGCAGGTGAACATTCCGATTCATGTGCAAGCCGTTTTTGCCGGCAATTAATCTAATATGTATAATCAATTTGTCCTTTCCTACACAAAAAAAAATTAGAAGACAATTTTTTTTTTCATTTCAAATGACAATTTCATAAGTATAGATCTAACACATTTACTTATAACAATTCTAATTTACACAACATCAGAAAAAACCCCTTAAAGTTCACAAATTTCGTGTTAATACTAATGTAAAAGTTATTTTCACGCTGTAATTCCTTCTTCAACTTCCTACTAACTTCGCTCCAAATACCTTCCAACATTAATAGATTCTGTCAGTCAAAAACTAACCTAACCTTTAACCTCTGAATAATAAAGTAGCGAAGCTTGACTGTCAATTTTCATTAGTTTAACACGAAACATGTCCCCAGAACGTGGGTAAAACACACCTTGGGAATTGTAACAAATGTGTTTAATTCATTTGTCCATTACTTTCTGTAAATAAACTTGTGAAGCCGTATATTCATAAATATAAATAGTCTTACCTTGTATATGTGAAAATCAATATCAATTAGTCTTCGTTGTAGATAAACTTCAATAGTGTGAACTTGCTTACGGGATATGTTCGCGTTGCATTATTTACTATTTACACAAAGCACTTCACTCTAACTTATGTACAGAGTACGAACTTTGGTCCTCGAACTAAATTCACAATACTTATACAAAATATATTTACAAAAGGATTTTAGGATATGAAGGATTGATATCAGCGGTTACTATAAGTCACTTAATTGGTCCGACAATGGGCAGTCTAAAGCAGAAAACTATGTAAAGTTATTGAATACATTTGAAAATATGCACATTCTATGTAGGTACAGGGGGCGATGACGAAAATAAACTTTGTTCATCGAATAAGTCACAAACGCATTCACTTACGATTGCTCATCGTTGCAAAACTTAATTGTTATTACAGTATTTAAAGTACGCTGCAGTATAGCTCGTAATTATATGGTGGTATTCAAATATACACTTGCGATTGCAAATCAGTATGCAAAATAAAGCGTCCGTACGAAATGCGTTTCAAATATCGCGGCAAGAGTAGCCGGGCGGCGTGAACACACATCCACGCGCCCTGCCGCTCAACCGCGGACTGAAAGCTTTCCTTCAGTTCTGAATTCAGTGCATGATTGAAAAAGCTCATCATGTTTGCAATATGCGAGTGAAAGAGATGGTAGTACATTTCGAGGTTCGTCTTCAATAGCCATGCCTGAGTGGCGTCTATCAAAAGGAAATTCAAAGGTGTTGGTATCAAAATAAACATGCCACGGTCTGTCTGGTATTGGTAGTTGAGGCGCGTAGGAAATACTTCTGCAGACAGTACAAACAATGGTTAAGAGACTAATTTGGGAGCATTAAATTATTTAATACATATTAGCAGTGGTTAAGACGATGACGTTATCGTAATACTACGGACTTTATGATTTGTATGGTTAAAGAAATTTTAAAGTTTTCTTTTTCTGTATTTTATTCATACATAAGATTTTGAAAATGAATAAAGGAAATAAAATAAAAATAATAATTTAGATAAAAAGATTGAATTTATCACAATGATGGGTTGTGGAAATAAGATGGCAGTCGCTTCATGGAAAATATCGAAGTCTTGCCTAATTCGCAGTTAAGACTGAAATAATAAAGAAAAAAATATAGCCAAAATTTTACTTTTTTTTCTCAATAGTCCCTCCCACCACGAGTTTTGGATTGAAACACGTTTTTAGGGTTCCGTAGCCAAATGGCAAAAACGGAACCCTTATAGATTCGTCATGTCTGTCCGTCCGTCTGTCTGTCTGTCTGTCTGTCCGTCCGTATGTCACAGCCACTTTTCTCCGAAACTATAAGGCCTATGCTGTTGAAACTTGGTAAGAAGATGTATTCTGTGAACCGCATTAAGAATTTCATACAAAAATAAAAAAAGCATAAAATTTTGAGGGTCCCCATACTTAGAACTAAAACTCAATTTTTTTTTTTTCATCAAACCCATACGTGTGGGATATCTATAGATAGGTCTTTAAAAATGCTATTGAGGTTTCTAACATATTTTTTTTCTAAACTGAATAGTTTGCGCGAGAGACACTTCTAAAGTGGAGTGTCCCCCCCCCCCCCTCTAACTTCTAAAATAAGAGAATGATAAATCTAAAAAAAATATATGATGTAAATTGCCATGCAAACTATCACTAAAAATTGGTTCGAACGAGATCCAGTCAGTAGTTTTTTTTTTAATACGTCATAAACCGCAATTTTCACCTTTGCTACTACGGAACCCTTCATGGGCGAGTCCGACTCGCACTTGGCCGATTTTATTTAATGTTTTGGGTAATGGTACTCACAATATGTATAAAATTTTGAATTAACCTTATCTACAATGTTAAGAAATGTATCAAAATCTTATCAATAAACTATATACCAGTCCATTATCCAACCTAAAATATAAATTACCGTATTTAGCCACGTAAAATGTGCGGAAAGTGTAAATAAAGCAACACTATCATCGGTGTTAGTACATTAATCTTTGTAATTGTATTATGTACACATTGTACACGCTAACCTGAGTAGGTATAAAGCAGTTAAACCAATTATAATAAGTGGGGCGTTAGTCTTATGGAAACTAAAGGCGGCCACCCACTTACAGTCCGCCTGCAGTTTTTCGTCTGTCCGGCGGCCTGCAGTCCTTATGTCATCAAAATTTTATTACCTCAGACTAAATAACATTATTTTATTCTTTTAGTCTGATGTTATTACGTATAAAATGCCGACGGCCATAGACGGTCTTTGCTGACCGAAATCGTCAAGCGTCCACACACATATTAACCGTCAGTCCAAAATCGTATACAAAACTGTAAGTGTGTGGGCTATTGCGATGAACTGACAGACCGATATCATCCGGTTGTCGTTCGATAAACTGCTAGTGGGTGGCCGCCTTAACTCTGTAAATGAATAAATATAAATAAGGCGCGTTTTTACCTTTGTTTGTCTTTTTTATATATTTTTATTCTATGTTTGGATTCGCTTACGGGCGCTGGACATGAACTGTTCCCCTAGATAAATGGCAATTCGTGGCGTAGGTATTGTAGAATAGAATGATGAATGTATGGGATTTGACATATGATACGTATTTCGACGTGTATGACATACGTTGACGACTGGCATATACTGTCAACCCCAAGACGGATGTATTAAAAAAAATTGGATAGCTTCAGGCAAGGCTCGGTGGCTCAGAGCATTCCCCCTGTTAGTGAAAGATCGCAAATTCAAGACCCGCCTCTGAGCGAGCCAATTTACTTACACTTAAGAAAAAATATCCGCATAACTTTAGTAAGTTAAATAACTTGAAATAATTTATTATAATGGGTACACTACATAAATACGAAAAGCCTTATTCCGAAAGTTACAATCACGAATTTCAAAATTCCGAATTTCATAATTCCGAATCATTCAAAATTCCGAAAGTCAGATATCCGATGTATCATAAATCCTATTTATTGAAAACCCGAATTTCAAAATTCCTAACGATTATAACTGCGAATATTAAAATTCCGAATTTGAAGATACCGAACCATTACAATTCCGAATTATTAATAATCCGAATGAAAGCATGCATTCAGGCAAGCATGCATTCAGGCAAGCATGCATGCAGGCAAGCATGCAGGCATGCATTAGTTTCGCTCTTCTCCGGCGCTACGGGATGTGCAGTCCTTCCGCCCTTGCGTAACAAAGTTCGGGCACCCATGCTCGCTTCCGCAGCTTCGGCTAGCTGGTCGCCTCCGGCGACCAGCCTCAGCCGCTCCAGCTCGCCCGGGCGCCTGAGCTTCGTTACTGCGGGCGAGGACTGCCCTCCCTCCGCGCCTCCGGTTTTTAAATAACACTCTAGTGTAGGGCAAACAAGTACCACGGCAGTAGGACCACGGCAAGTCGGGTTTGGCTTAATTTTTATACGTAATAATTGGCGAGAAAATTAATTTATTATTATAAAAAATCAACTCTAAAGCAACATGTCAAATAAATTTTAACTTTTACCTATTTTTGATACAAATTTTCAATTTGAGCAATGAATTTTCGGAAATTTGAAATTCGGAATAACGTTTTTCGGGCCAATAATACTACGGATTTTTAATTATTCGTAAAAATGAAATTCGGAAGAATGAACATTCGTATTTATAACTTTCGGATAAATAACTATCGTGTTTTGAATACTCGGAGTTTTGTTTCTTAGGAATTATAATATTCGGAATTTTGAAAATCGGAATATTGAAATTCGGAATTAAGTATTTCGGAATTGTTGGGTGTTCCCTATTATAATACCTACTTATTTTCATCAATCTTAGATTTTAAGCTTCAAGTTATAAACTTATAATCCATTCGAAGTAAAGTTTATCTCAAAACTAAAAGTGTATCAGTCTGTAACAGATTAATTTAATTTAACATTCAAGTTCAGAAAGTAAGATGATTATAACACTGTTACTATTAATTTGTTATCTAGATAAGACCCGGAGGAGATTTTACGTCACACCTTACTGACTTTGACAAAATCTGATTAACGGATTATTTATATTTTAATTTGTTAATTAAAATGTTGAATTATCCCTTTTGGTTAATTATATTTCACGATTTCATCACGTCGTCACGATCGAACGATATCGTCCGCAGGGCCCTTGTATCGGCAAACGTCCCCTGCGTGCTTGAGCCTCCGGGTCTGAGCAGGTTGTGGGCACTTTTGCACCGGGAGCGATCAGGGGCGGATTTTGATTAGTACAGGACAACTGTACCGGAACTGTGTAAAAAAAAAATATAAAAAATATAAATAAGTACCATTTATACTCCATTTGATTGGGTAGGTACTTAGCTAAAGGTAAACAATCTTGTCGTGACTTTTTATAAAAACCACATTAAATAAATAGATTATAATATATATTATTTCATAATCAAATATTGAACTATAATACGTCACAGTATTTGAGGTTATAACTTATGAGTAAATTAGTATACCTGTTATGTATAACTATATTAATTTCATTAAAAGTATATTTTTATAATGATGAAATATAGATAGGTACTCCTTCATTCACTGTAAATCTCAGAATGAAAAAAATAACCAAATAGTTTAGTAATTTATGTAGGTACAGTAAACCCTTCAAATACTTTTTAATATAATATCACAGAATAAACCTACTTGACATGCTGTAAATCTATTGGTGTACAATTAAGAATTATGTATCTATCTATCTATCTAAATAAATATAGTTATACGTATTAATTATAAGAAATGTTCAACCTTATTCTAGTATATTATACTGGTAGGTATACTAACAAATTAATAACAAAAAAACTCAGTGTGTTTTTTGCACAGCAGTTATACTCACTAATCGATTCAGTCTGGAAAGTTTTAAAATTACTAGCCGTATAGGATTTTAATACTAGTTACAATTTTAGGAAGCGAACTGGCTATTATCAGTTGTTCTCTCAATAACTGGTTCAGCTGGTGATGAATACTCCTACCCCTAATACCTGGACCTGGCGGGGGAACCATTGCCAGGCAGCAGTTTGATCACTATCTCACCGCTACCAAGTGATGATGTTATCTACGATGAAATATAGTAAGTTACCGAAATTAATCGTAGGATCTATCTATTCCTATCTTTTCCCTGTATCCCCTTCAGCTAAGAAATTGCCTATAGGTTTTTTTTTAATTTTTTATTTATTGAAATAACAATAATCTTATATTTCTTAATTATTTACCTTTTTCAATTTAAAACTACTAAAAACCAAATAAAACTTTAACCTAACCTAATTCGAAATAATAAACCTGAATTAAATCTCCTTTTTCAATAACATAACAGCGCTCACATATAAAACAAATACAATCAATTATGTTTTTTATATTAAGCTTTGTCATTAAAGCTTTATACAGTTCATTACGAGGCCACTGTATGAAGCTTTGTATAATGTAGATATCCCTCGGCACTGGAGGGTTAACTTTGTTACGTTTTATCCCACTGAGGACTGAACAGATTGACATGATAAAATGGTTCTCGTTTCCGAGGGCTTTATAAATTATTAGGTAGTCGATGGAAATTTTATAATTCGAGTGTAAAACGTCTATATTTTTCGATATTTCAAATGAAAGTTCTAATAAATGAAGAATCAAAAGCGTATGCCCGTTTCGTAGTAGGTAAGTGGAAATATTTGTCCCTGCCTAATGAATGAAACATTTTCTCTCTCTCACATACAGTTCCGTGAAATATTATAATTATTTTGCTGTATTGGTCTCCAAATTAAAATATTATTGAAGTTGAATATTATACTAGTTACCATTTTAGGAAGCGAACTGGCTATTATCAGTTGTTCTCTCAATAACTGGTTCAGCTGGTGATGAATACTCCTACCCCTAATACCTGGACCTGGCGGGGGAACCATTGCTAGGTAGCAGCGTTTGATCACTATCTCACCGCTACCAAGTGATGATGTTATCTACGATGAAATACAGTAAGTTACAGAAATTAATCGACTGCCTCTGTGGCGTAGCGGTTGCTACGCAGGAGGCGCGGGTTCGATCCCCGCACAGTGCAAATATTTGTGTGCATGAAATATAGGTATTTGCATTGGTATGGTCGTGCCTCGGAGAGCACGTTAAGACGTCGGTACCCGTTGTCATAAGAACATCTATGGCAGTCGTTACAGGTAGTTGGAGCCCTAAAAAGTCCAAAAAACAACGATCTAGCTGCAAAGCTTCGATATCGCCTAATGTTACTATTGGGTTGTGGAGGTCAGATGGCAATCGCTTCACGGATAATATCGAGGTCTAGCCAAATCTGTAGTTAAGACTGGTAAAGCGGACCCCAGATTCCGAGGTGAAAGCTTCGGATGCGACTGGGAATTAACGCTAAGAGGAAGAGACCGAAATTAATAGTAGGATCTCTCTATTCCTATCTTTTCCCTGTATCCCCTTCAGCTAAGAAATTGCGTAAAGGTAATCTTATAATTCTTAATTATTTACCTTTTTCAATTAAAAACTTCTAAAAACCACAATATAACTTTAACATAACTTAATTCCACATAATAAACCGGACTTAAATCTCCTTTTTCAATAATATAACAGCGCTCACATATAAAACAAATACAATCAATTATGTTTTTTATATTAAGCTTTGTCATTACAGCTTTATACAGTTCATTACGAGGCCACTGTATGAAGCTTTGTATAATGTAGATATCCCTCGGCACTGGAGGGTTAACTTTGTTACGTTTTATCCCACTGAGGACTGAACAGATTGACATGATAAAATGGTTCTCGTTTCCGAGGGCTTTATAAATTATTAGTCGATGGAAATTTTATAATTCGAGTGTAAAAAAGTCTATATTATTCGATATTTTAAATAAAAATTCTAATAATTGAAGAATCAAAAGCGTATGCCTGTTTCGTAGTAAGTGGAAATATTTGTCCCTGCCTGATCAAAAATTTTCTCTCGCTCACATACAGAATGTTAAATATTATAATTATTTTGCTGTATTAGTCTCCCAATTAAAATATTAAAGCTATAAGCTATAAGTTTATTAGAATACAATGTTCATTTCAAATATTTAGAAATTAATAATTACAGGTAAATAACTAAAATGTAAACTGTAATTAAAAAAATATTTTAGCTTTTCACTCAATTTCAGTTGTGTAATTAAATCACACTGAAATGGATTTGATTTTTGAACATATTGAAAACAAATTGAAGACGTCCATTAAATTTTTGGGCAAACGAAACGAGCACTTTCAATAAGGTAGAAAGGTTGAATTTTAAAGCAAAAATATTTCAGAATAGTGTTCAGACTATTGAGAGTTACATAAAATATCTGAGTAAACTTTATAACTGGAAACTGGGAACTGGAACTGGGTGTCGTAAAAGATGACTAAGGTATATGACGTCCGACATTAAAATATACAGCCCATGACAAAGTGCCTGCTAGACGGCAATAGGCTCACCCCATATAGCGTTGGACCAAAATCACAGTTGGCGAAATATAGGTATTAATACACCTCAGCTTACCCCTTCGAGATTTACGTTTTTTCTACGTAGGTATCTAGGTAGTTCCACTCTTATCGAGTATCGCTGTCTAGACGGAGACAGAAATAGCCTAAATATAATTATTAATAACCAATAAACCACCAGTTCAATGACGAATAGACGATAAACAATCTAAAGATAACCAATCGTTTTATTTTATCGGCATCGCAAAATAATGTAAATATTCTGCGCAATATCAGCTCATGCGTGTTAATAGTTTTATGAATTGAGCGTATCTGTACATACTTGATTACATATTACGTATAACATATCAATAACAAACTATGCGTGCGACTGAGTATGCCTTAAATTTTAGATTAAATCAATCAATTAGCCTATTGCAGTCCACTGCCGGATATAGGCCTCTCCCAATGTGCGCTATTTCTGCCGATCCTCCGCCTTCCGCATCCAGTCTGTCCCAGTTACCTTATTCAGGTTATCAGTTAGCTGACTAGGGACGTCCCACCTTCCGTTTACCTTCTCGCGGTCTCCAATTTGGGATTATTTTTAGGTTGCTATGAAGCGGGTACTTCGTCGATTCACACCACAAGCTGTTCGGACCATAGTGTGAATCGCACAAGGCCCCTTTTTGAATTCGTCGTTTCGGATCAATGGCAGTGGTGTGAATCGACGAATTTCTATTTTGTACTTCGTCGTTTCGCACCACGCCACGGTACCACGGGTTGCCCTTTCTACATTAAACTGTAACATTCTATCTACTTGTCTCAACTGTAAATCTATTGGTATACAATAAAGGATTATCTATCTATCTAACTAAATTTAACTAACAGTAACTGTGTTCTCCAGTTTTTGAGAACAGGTTCAGTACATGCAGCCGCTAGAACAATTAATATTATTGTGATTTAGTACATATATAATTTTAATAGCCACGTGTATATTCTAAACTCTGTAAGACAAGGATTTTTTTTTCATTTTACGATTAAGTTTTTCTATAGGATCACTTGTGTGGCAGACAAGCACACGGCCCACCTGATGGAAAGAAGGTGGCTCATGGATGTATGCAGCACCAGGGGAGTCTGAAAGATCAGAAAGTTTCTGTGCCGCCACTATAGAAGACAAAGCAGGACAAGTCTTTAGTCTTCCCTCTGTCAGCACAAAACACTCTTGTGAAAGTCTCCATAAAAGTCTACGTCAGTCATTAAAAATATTCAATGAACAAACACGACGTTTCTAATGTTTTACTATAAGTATTACGAGTAGATTCTTTAAACCTATCTTATTTTGAGAATGAGTTATTGGAATGTAAGATAATTTTACATTCATTTGTTTGATTTATCTAAAGTGTGTAGCAAAAATCATGAATTTATGATACACTAATGATGCGATAATGAACGTTCAGAGGTGTTTGTATTTAAATTTTACTTGATGAAATTATTAGTGAGAATGGTGTAAAGAGGAGCAGAAATAGCTACATTTCTTGTTAAAAGTGAACAATAGGTATAAATCATAATATTAGACTCTTCATTAATTGCTAAAGTGAATAATAGGCAGGTACATCTTGACGGTAGTACACGAATCTCGTGAAATGTAAATTTCTGCGTACTAAGAAAAGAAAAAGGCGTGAGCATATAGTTATTATGTATGTACCTATATATATGAAGTAAAACAAAATTTTAATAAGTTTATGATATGTGTAAATAATACAAAAAAGTTGCGATAGAATCCGTTTCAATTATTTTTGTATCAAAATATTACGGAAGTTTGTATTTCGTTCCATCAAAATCCATCATGTGGCTTTCGGCTTCGACATACATCGTAAACACAAATAAATAAGTTTTTAGGAAAAAGGACACTAAGACATTTTAAGAATAGATTTTTTACATTCTAAGCACTAGGTATATCTACAGAATAGAGAAATACTAAGAAATACTTCAATTTCTTCATTTCTTAATTTTATTCTTCTGCAAAATATGGATTGATTTTAATATTAGTTTCACATTAATTTTGTAAACTAGATATTTAACAGGGAAATTATTCGAAGAAATCTAAGAATATCATATGTTCTTTTTTTTTTTTTTTTAAAAAGAAGCATTGCGTGATAAATTAAACAATAATACGAGTATATTTTATTTGTTTTTGTATCATTATTCAGGGAAACGCTGTAGTTTTCCTCTCTCACCACACTGGGACTAATAACTAATATATAAATCATCTTTATGAGTTTGCTCGGCGATATTTTCTATTCTACTATGAATCTTAGGAAAGACATGATTTGAAACGGTAAAATACGAAACAAAAATAATATTCAGAATATACAGATGGTACAGACTTATTATATCGCCAGAGTCTCTATACATAATTAAGTGGGTTTTGTATCCCGCATCTCTCGGCGCACAAACAAAAGTGCGGTAACCACTTAAACGAGTACATAATTTAATTTACATAAGTTTGTTCTTATCTATACTTTCACCATCCTATAATATTATTATAATAACACTATGGCAATACCTCAACACGATCTTATCACGGATTATAAACGACATAAACATAAACGACAATCATGACTGAATCACCCAAGGTTCGTACTTAAACAAAGCATAAGAAAAACCCTCTGCATAATTGTTACTTTGTTTCACGATGGAACGCGGCACGCTGGTTTTCGATTAAAATCATAAATCTACCTGCCTTTAATATAATGCCGTTATCTACCAAATCAAGTTTTCAGTTAATCTTATTTTAGTTTAAAGACCGCAGAAATTTCTTTATTTCCAATTACTTAGGTATAACTATTGTCTATTCTGTGGTATATATGAAATGAAAACATTTATTCAGTTTTAAAATAACAGCAATTACAACTTTCCCAACAAACTGCTTGGCAGATACAGCTCCCGTTAACTTAATATTAGCTTGGTTCATTCAAAAAGTTCCGACACTATTATAGTAGATGTGACAGAATTCACGCTTAATTCTTAGCATCTTCATAAATATTGAAAACAAATTAAACTTTGGCTTTAGGCGACCGGCCTATAAATGAGCCTGATTACAGATTATAGTTGATAATTTATTCTTCAAAAGTTTCAAGAGCCCTTTTCTAAAGTTGTGATGTGTGTCAAACCTTTGTTACGAATTCTGAGCACTTACAGCAAAGTTCACAAGTTTCATAGCTCCCATTTTAAGTAAGGCTTACCTTGATTAGTAACTGAGTCCCTAATTTTCTCAAGATTTATAGTCTAAACTTTTTGATCTTTTAGTAAATTGTTGATGAGTTGATTAACGCAAAGTTAGTGTTTTTTTTGCCTACCTGCCTGTCTTTATTTATTTTGACGTTTTTGATTTATTATACTGTATTTTAAATTATTCTTTTGCTCCGATTAACTTAGGAAAAAAAGAAACGACTCAGGCGGGACTTGAACCCACGACCAGTCTTTTACAGGAGGAAAGCTATGTCCACTGAGCTATCAAGTCACGCTTTGACTGCTCCAAATTCTCCTATACAACCATATGGTCTATGTCTGGGTAAGGTACTGGTTGTGGGTCTAGCCCGCCTTCATCGTTTTCATTTTTCCTATTTTAATCGATTTAAATAGTTGGCAAACTAATTGCTTTAAAATTTCATTCAATTGTTTTTTGCTATTTTTAGGGTTCCGTAGCCAAATGGCAAAAAACGGAACCCTTATAGATTCGTCCGTCCGTCTGTCTGTCTGTCTGTCTGTCCGTCCGTATATCACAGCCACTTTTCTCCGAAACTATAAGGCCTATGCTGTTGAAACTTGGTAAGAAGATGTATTCTGTGAACCGCATCAAGAATTTCACACAAAAATAACAAAAAGCATAAAATTTTGGGGGTCCCCATACTTATAACTGAAACTCAAATTTTTTTTTCATTAAACCCATACGTGTGGGGTATTTATAGATAGGTCTTTAAAAATGCTATTGAGGTTTCTAATATATTTTTTTTCTAAACTGAATAGTTTGCGCGAGAGACACCTCCAAAGTGGAAAAATGGGTCCCCCCCCCCCCCCCTCTAACTTCTAAAATAAGAGAATGATAAATCTAAAAAATATATATGATGTAAATTGCCATGCAAACTTCCACTAAAAATTGGTTCGAATGAGATCCAGGCAGTAGTTTTTTTTTAATACGTCATAAACCGCAATTTTCGCCTTTGCTACTACGGAACCCTTCATGGGCGAGCCCGACTCGCACTTGGCCGATTTTATTTTATGTTTGAACAGCTAACGACACCTTTGATTTTGAATTGTACATCTCCAGAAGTGCGTTACTGTTACGTTACATCCACAGTGCAATATCCTAAGGCGCTGTCCTAATTGGCTAGCGATTGTACGACTAAGATTAAATACACAAATCACTTTCGAGTTCCCCAAGCTATCGAGTCATCGCGCGAACTTAAGAAATGCTTAATAGTAATCGCTTTCTAATCAACGGCCTGCCGATTAATATTATTTTGTAATGGTGGCACTTCACATAGATATTTGTATTTGTGTATTTGACATATTTGACCGTATATCCTTTGTACGTCAAATATTTTACCAAATACAACAAAATTCCAATAGCAAACACAAATAGCCATGTGTAGTGCCACCATAAAAGATACAACTACCTGTAGATCTTGTAGCAGCCTATTTGTCTATATCTTAGATCGCTGGGTGCAAAAATGTTTTATATTATGGTTTGACCGTAAAGTTACCGGGGCTACCCGGTGAGAATATGTCAGACTCGGACCAAACAAAACCGCAAGATGTTTCACCACGTCTACCTTTGTGGCCGGAGAACCTGGTGTACCCTAGAGAGTATATCCCTGAGACCCCGACCAGCCCTGGCCGCTAACTTCGGTTACCTCCACGTGTTCTTGAAAATAAAAGTTTAGTTTATAAAATACATCATTGAAATTCATGTTTAGACATTTAAAATGCTTTTTAGAAGTATTACGCAGTTGAAAAATTGTATATTATGTCTCTACGTATTAAAGGTGTACCAAGTATAGAGAGTTAGTTCAAGAGATAATATCGAGATACTCCCAAAAGATGCCTCCACATTTTCACTACAAGTTAATTAAGTCATTGGAGCGCTTTCTGTGTACTCCAACAACTTAACTAATTTCTACCGAAAATGTGGGCAAATGTGCTAACTCCTACAGTTGTTGTTTCAATACCACTTGAGAGCAGGCTTTTAGTTCGTTTTTGTACTTGAATTCAACATTATACTCGTATTCCGCTACTGCGAGACTTTATTTTTTTAGAGGTTTGCTTTCCCACCGTTCCGCCATATCTGTTGCCTGTATTGGCCCAGCCCCCCTAGATAAGTGGCAATTCGTTGACCGGCGTATTGTGGACTAGAATGACGAATGTATGAGATTTGACGTTTATGACAATTACGAGTATGTTGACGACTGTCATACGTCAAATCCCATACATTTGTCATTCTATTCCACATTACGTCGGCCAACGAATGACCACTTGTCTAGAAAGGATTTGAGGTATATGACAGTCGTCAACGTATCTCATAATCGTCAAATTCCATACATTCGTCATTCTATTCCACATTACGCCGGCCAACGAATGACCACTTGTCTAGAAAGGATTTGAGGTATATGACAGTCGTCAACGTATCTCATAATCGTCAAATCCCATACATTCGTCATTCTATTCCACATTACGTCGGCCAACGAACGAGCACTTGTCTAGAAAGGATTTGAGGTGTATGACAGTCGTCAACGTATCTCATAATCGTCAAATTCCATACATTCGTCATTCTATTTCACATTACGTCGGCCAACGGATGACCACTTGTCTAGAAAGGATTTGAGGTATATGACAGTCGTCAACATATTTCATAATCGTCAAAACCCATACATTCGTCATTCTATTCCACATTACGTCGGCCGACGAATGACCACTTGTCTAGAAAGGATTTGAGGTATATGACAGTCGTCAACGTATGTCATAATGTCAAATCCCATACATTCATCATTCTATCCTACATTACGCCGGCCAACGAATGTTCACTTGTCTAGAAAGGATTTGAGGTATATGACAGTCATCAACGTATGTCATAATCGTCAAATCCCATAAATTCGTCATTCTGTTCCACATTACGCCGGCCAACAAATTGCCACTAGTCTAGGGAGAATTTGACGTAGGTATATGACAGTCGTCAACGTATGTCATATGTCAAATCCCATACTTACATTCATCATTCTATCCTACATTACGCCGGCCAACGAATGACCACTTGTCTAGAAAGGATTTGAGGTATATGACAGTCATCAACGTATGTCATAATCGTCAAATCCCATACATTCGTCATTCTGTTCCACATTACGCCGGCCAACAAATTGCCACTTGTCCAGGGGGCAGATTATTTATTTTTCTATTTATTTAATTATCAGAATACAAAGTTACAAATTAAATCATCGCAGATAAAATGCAAGAGAGTCACCTTCGCTGGTGCGGCCACGTCTTGAGGCAACCGCCGGGCTACGTGAATAACAAATGCCTGGCAATGGCGCCCTCGCCGGATCCAGGTAGAAGAGGTAGGCCCAAGAAGTCCTGGCTTGACGTCGTGGAGGGTGACATGCGTGCAAATGGTCTCACTACTATGGACACCCAAGATCGTGCGAAGTGAAGGAAGAAGAGCCGGAAGGCGGACCCTGAGTTCCGAGGTCATCTTGGCCATGGATGCAATCAGGAAATTGCGTCTACATGAAGATGATGATGATGATGACAAAGTTACAAAATTAAACTACCTACCGTAAGATGATAATCTATAGTTTTCATCGACGAGTTTGTAGACATTATCATGTTGACATGTGATATGAAACTTATTAGCTAAACAAGTAAAGTAATCGTACTCCTAATGTCGTTTTAATAGAAGAATCCATAGAAGAAAACCTGTACATCTATACATTGTATTGTATAATATAAACACACGTGACTAAACTAAATGCAATCAGTTTTGTTGTTTGGGGTTCTGCCACGTGTTGCGATGTCACGCTCCTGTTTGTACAGTAGACGTATCTTTATTCACCCTCATATATGTGTTTTCCCAAGACACTCATAGTGGCCCTTTTCTTGCATCTACCTTAATGCATACTAATCCTCATCCCGAGTTGTGACCGACCTTTCTGTTTAAAGGTTTAGTGTTAGAATTTCTTAGGGATAGTTTTAGCACAGAAAAAACGTACCAAGGATATCTTGTTTTTCACCGAAATTATTGATCTTACGTTGGCAAAAATATTTTGCAGTGCAGCTTTATGTAAAATAAACCTAGAATAAGTTTTGGTGTCTTGTAATCAAGCAGATCCTATTGCTGAATATTTATTCATGGTCCATTCATGTCGCATGGAGAATATAATAGCCCCATCTCTTAATCATCTATGATACTGATAAAATATTTAACATACATACATATCATCACGCATTTATCCCCAGAGGGTTAGGCAGCGCTGAATTAACACCCACATTTCACCAATCATTGTATTCGGTCCCACGTAATAGGATACCTATATGGCAATAGGCTCACGCCTATTGCCGTATTCCGGGCACTATTGTTGACTCGAGCCTCAGCATCTGAGGCTGAGTCTGGGCTGTCTATATCTGTCTGATGTAACACAGCACAGCCCAGCCCTTAATCGTCTTGTACGACACCGCATGGGATGAGATGGGGTGGCTCAAATTCTACTCTGACGGGAACTACGCGGCCATTAAACATAAATATAATAAAAATAGATATAAAATAGCAAAAATGTATACGTTCAAATCAGTATCAATCTTCAATAATGTTTTAATATAAACAGCTATCCTTAATATTATGAAAAATGAAAGCAATAAGGAATCAACCTTCAGGCCTTTTTCATTATGTAAAAGATTAGTACGTCGACCCTACCCTTTTATAATATTTTCACAAAATGAAATTGCAAATAATATACTTTGGGATTCACAATGTGAAAACCAATTTGACCCCAAATTTATACAAATCAGAGGGATAACAAACAAAATATTTACACATGCTTACAAGAGGATCTTTTATTATTAGAGCGAAGATTTAGCTTTACGCGTGATATATTTTATTTATTTGTTGAGTGTTTTAGAAGCAGAGATAGTCGAAAGAAAATATGGATGGGTGGGTGGGCGAGGACATGTAAGTAAAGGATTAAGTATTGCTTTGACTGCATTGATGCTATGCTATAGAATTTAACTGAAGGTTATCAAAAAAGTCGTATATAACAATTATATACGACTTTTTAATAACCTTCAGTTAAATTCTATATTTAACTATATTAACTGAAGTATATAATTTAACTGAAGGTTATAAAAAAGTCATAGGTATATAATAATTATATACGACTTTTTTATAACCTTCAGTTAAATTCTATATTTTCTTATTCTATAGGATATTCTATAGGAAAAATTATATTCAGTTATTATGCTAACCACAATTATTGTGAACAGCATAATAACTGAATATAATTTTTCCTATCGAAATTGGTTACAAGCTCTTTAAATGTATAAGAAGCTTACCAAAGCAGTATTTCCTACAACTTCCACACAATAATTAGCTCGAAATAGAGTTAGATTTATTTTTTGTCATTCTTTTTACAGGTAAGCGTCAAAAATTCACAAAATATAAGCACCTCTCTTCCGTAGGTAAAACAATGGACTTCTTGTTATTCACTTACACACAGAAGTGTACTACAAAATACAGAGAGCTCAATTTGTAGGCACTCAAATTTCACTTATAGGTACATTAAAAATATTTGTTACGCAACTTTAGTATTCAAAATTCTGGTTGTATTACTCGTAGTAGAAGGAAATATATGAAAATATTGTTAACAAGCCTTATTTTAATTAGTTAGTAGTACAATTCTGTCTAGCTTTAGTTCTGTCTTCGTAGTTCGTAGTACTTTGTCTGCAATCTCTGAATACTTTAAGAAACTGCAGATTACGTTTTAAGCTTACCATTCCACTCACGTGACCGCATTTTCTTATGATCCTTCAACTTCTTTTTTCTGTAGGTACATTTTAATTGGACTAACCTTCCGATCGAGAGGTATTGAGTTCAAATCTTGGTTATTACACTGTCGAAATACCTATGAGAACCAAAAGCAAATCAAAATTCCACCTGCACATACACAGAATATGAGGTACACGAATTCGAGTTAATAAAAACGTGGTAACGTGTTAAAAATATGTAAATTTTCTTATATGGACGTACGGGTTAAGGGAACCAGTAGGCCGCTGTACAATTATAGTAATCATTTTATTGAGAAATTGGCATTACACGATTACAATTTAATATTCAGGATTTTCCCTATAACTATTATATTATGTGTCACTATTTTTATTCCGGCTTATTACTGTAATATTACTTCATACCAAACCTTTATTAGAATATTTTCATCCCACACATCACACTTACGAAGAATAAGTAATAGTACTGGTTCAGTTCAATTTCAGACCTTCTTGGTTCATTCAATTCAATTATTCAGGCTACTAGATTATGTCTATGCAAATACTCTTTATTGGTAAGACAATAACCACCGCAACGATCGCATAATTAATGAGTACCGCCTGCTATCAAACTTGTTTCGATTTTTTTAACATCAGTCGGGTTTTTTGTTTTTATTTTAATAATTTTTCAATAGTCTTTTCGGTTCACAGTTGCTACTTAACCGTCAGCATGTTATACGTTCATTATTTTTATAAATTAATTTTTGTTATAATCCTTCAAAAATTACTAAAACTGCTGGTATAACATAAGGAGAACGAAATGAGTCCAGTAACCAATGACTAAATCAAACATTACTGCCAGCTTATTTCCACGAATGTGGATGATACTTTCAAAGGCAGTAAAATCACAGTGAGCCCAGACTTTTCTATCAATGATGTCGAGTACACTATTGTTTGTTTGTCCACTCAAGTGTACCGAAAGAGTACGTATAGAAGTATCAAGAGCGGCTTGACCCAACTGTTACAAGCGTTCATCTTGTTACTAACTTACAAAGTACTGATAAGTACTTTTTAGATGGTAATAGAAATGTTCTTGTAATATTATTTTATGTCCAAAGAAGCGTGATTTATTTATACTACTTACAAGCACACCTGATGGAAAGTGGTTACCGTGGCCTATGGACGAGTGCAACAACAGGGGAGTCACACCCGTGCTGCCGACCCTGTAAAAACAGAGAGATTCTGTGCCGTAAGCGCAGAAGACAAGCAAGACATTCCATCTTTGGTCTTCCCATTGACAGCACAAAACCTCTTCAGTTTTTAAGTGAATAAAATATGTGGTTGATAGTTAATAGATACGATTTTTTATTATCATTACTTTAAATATCACAATATTCTTAAAGCTTCCAATTCCAAGCCTAGAATATTTTACTGTTAATTATTTCAAAACATTCTCCACTACTGAAAATAGCAACAAAACACTAATAAAATTCGCGCCATTTACCGTTCGTGTACCTAAAAGATTTGAGCGTGCGATTGTTGCCGATCGGTTGCCTTTGAAATTTTGACGGTTCAATTTTTCGACGAGAAATCTCAACAATGCAAATTGATTTTTCCTGTTTCCATTTCGCTTTTTAAATCGCATTTATTGAGTACGTTATTTAAGGTAGACGTGCGTGATACAGGAATTCAATTTATGTGCAGCACCTAGCAAGAGCAAAATCTATAAATATTTACTGTAGCCCGTAGATTATAATTCGAATAAATTTGCTCGTTCAGGTCACAAAGTAAGATTCAGGAACTATCATTAATTTCAAAAGTTTACAAAACCTATTTGTACATCAAAATGTGGAACATCCATGCCCCCAAAAGCTGACTCCAACTGAGGTGGGAAAAGGTTCAGAGGATGATGATGGTCCTTGTTAGTGCATTGTTGGCTGATTTTAGGAACTTCTGTCAATGCGTAATAATGAATAATAATATGAGTTTGTTAAAAATCAAGGATGTAGGACATGTTAAAATGAAAGCTACTAAAATCATACAGCGGCGTTAATTACGGGACCCGATTATAACGTAATTTAAGTAATTCTTCTCCGGTGGCTAATGCAAATTCTATTAGAAGTTCTGTTATTTCCTAGGGACATAATTTTTTATCAAATATTAGGTTATTAAGAAGTGTGAAAAAAGAATCCCATTGCTATGTCTTTGTAGTGAATTACCAACTCGGGAAATGAGGTTATAAAATCCTACAAATTCTCACTCGAAACTTTTGTTGAAATATTTTTATGGTCTCCATCGAGAAACTTTCCAGGCAATTTCAATGTTGTAACGCTGTTATATCTATCTCATATACTTCACTAGACATGCTGTGAAGTGACCTCATCATAGCTACTATAGTGATAGCTCGCAAGAGTTAAATCCTAGTTCATAAGTAATTTTCAAAGCAGCTGTTATAGTTAGTATCCAAACCAGCTGGTAAGAGCTCCCTCTTACCAGCTGGATCTCGTCTTCTCTTCATGTTGCAAATAATATGCCTTTGTGGTACCTAGGCTAAGATGATGAAGATGGTAGGCTAGGTATCACTGTCTTGTTTTTAATCTTTTAAACTAAATAAATATACATAGATGGTAAATAGATATTATGAACCACAAATATTATACTCCAGGTTTCCACTGTAACATCAATAGCATAATATGTTAATGTTTTTGGGATATTTTTAAATGCACATCTGTATAATTTTTCAGAAAACTACGTAACTCCACTAATTTACTGAATGCATACCAGAAACATGAATGCTGTGCAAAAAAACTGACTTGCGCACTAACTAAATCAAATGATAGATTTATTGAAAAAGGTGTGCAAATCCGACTTGGATAGATTAGGTTAGAAGGCTAATGCGGGAGCGGAGCGAAGCGGAGCTCCCACTTTTGCCTTCATGGTTATTTTTTTTATTTAACCAAAGGAATTGTTCTGCAAATTTCATTAAACAGTATATTTAATTTGATTTAGTTAGTGCGGATAATTAGTGTGCAAGTCAGTATTTTTGATATAGCTTTGAAATATTTTGTTAGAAAAAAGGGACTATACAAATATCGATTTAAATACATGCCAATGTTTTTATATACGTCTTCCTCAATTCCAAAAACTGGCGACGCGTGATGCACACGTAATAGAACCCTCTTAATCAGGACTCTTGCTTGTCTTGGAATTATGTCAAGTCCATGACCAATGTTTTTGACTTTTAACAAATTGTTTTCACGTTTTACAAAAAGGACTGAGAACATCCGTTTGCATTCAATGGTTTTTACAAAAATACTACATGTTCTGAGCTATAGAAAATTATACACTTGAGGAGCGGCAACGTTGCAAATATTCAATACTCAATTATCTAATACAAAGTACACTCAGGCCACTATTATTTGTCATTCACATAAATAATATCCACATACAGATCAATAACGTTGTGCCATGTAGTCGTTTAAGTATATATACTCGTACATTCCTGTTACAGTTGAATATTTCATCGTTGCTCTCGGCGACTGTAAAATGACATCGTAATAACATTAAAAATTCAAATACCTAGTACCTCCTGTAGGGTATTTCGTGAGATATTTCAATTTCGAAACAACTCGAACTGACTCAACGTTATAAACTCAGGAAGATTCTGCACCATGAATTTGCAATTGAACAGAATTCTCTTCACTGGCGTTTCTTGCTAGGTATATATTTTTCATTATGTCTCAAAAAACATTTTTGACTAAATGTCTCTGATACGTACAATTTAGTCATTTATTATGCCGACAAGGAAAACTGTAAAGTATTTGGAGTGTAATAAAAGCATTTTCTTGTAAATCGAGCATTAAATATATTGCATTGTATACAAACTGCAAGAATAGCAATTGCATCAAAATTTCACTTATTTAGGTTCTTCAAATATTAACAGCTCATCTAATTCATAGCATCCGGGCAATGTTGTGAGGAACCTGAAACAAATAAAAACAAACAATTAAAATAAAACATACATGATACTTACAACTCAGGGACAACAGCCCGCTATTAAAATAAATGATCATATTACGAAACCTTTCCCGTCCTTCACGAATTATCGCCTTTTATGCCATATTATGACATCCATATCTGTAACAACTCGGAATCCCAAAAATACAAAACAATTAAATCTAAAAACATGTAGAAATGAAATTAAACTTCATACTCGTTAAAGTTAATTTTAACATTGTTCAATGTTCATATAGTAAAAAGTTATAAAATTTTGAATTTGTAACGAGTTTCATTAAAAGTTGGTTCAAAATTTTGCTTATATGGCTAGATTCATCCAGTTTCAGAATTCATAATTATTTTAGTTGACTTTGAATTGTATACTCAACTAGCTGTAGCCCACGGTTCCACCCGTATGGAATTTGATCTAATTCCCATAATCCGGAAGTAGTCTAGTAAAACGTGACCTATGTGTTATTCCACGTTATAATCTATCCCTATTTCAAATTTCAGCCAGATCTGAAACGTTTACACAAACTTCACATTATAATATATTATGTTAATGAAGGATCTTAATATCTTATTGCTTGAATACAGAACTTAGAATAATAATAATAAATAATAATAAATAAATATTCTACAACATTCTACACAACGCTATCTAGACCCATGGTAAGCTTAATTAGCTTGTGTTATGGAATCTAGAATGCGGATATACATACTTAGATACTTTTTTTTTGTAAATACATACATATTATACATAGAAACACCCAGACCAATGCAAATATTTATATTCAAGCATACAAATATTGGCACTGAGCGGGGATCGAACCCGCGCCTCCTGCGTAGCAGCCGCGTTCACTACCGCTACGCCACAGAGGCAGTATGTAGAAGCAACATCTATCTATACTATTATATAATTGTAAAGTGGTCGTGTCTGTACATTGGAGATATTTAAAAAAAAATACTTGGGTTATGTTATGTTAACGATACTGAACACGAAAATATTTTTTTTGAATTTCCTGTCTGTTTGTCTGTTTGTTCGCGATGGACGCAAAAACTACTGGACGGATTTTAATGCGGTTTTTTTTTGTTAGAAAGGGCTTGATCAGACTTAAAATCTTATGTTTGTTTGATCGCAATCGGTTGAGTAGAACTGAAGATATGAGCAAAGGTCGCGTTACCCGAGATGCACGCGGGCAGAGCCGCGGGCGGAAGGCTAGTAAGGTTATATTAAGAATACAAACATAGCTTGAAACCCTAAATGCCCCAAATATTAGGGATGGAGACCGCTAACGACATTATTCCTTTGGGAAATTACAGATGTCTTCTGCCTCACCTGCACTGATCCTTACTCTCTATTCATTATGTAATGCTAATCCTGTTTCACGACTGACATTACATTATCGAAGTAAAAACTTTTGTGGACGCGTTGGGCATTTTTTGAGATGGGAAAAATCCGTTGAATCTGGGAAAATAGCGATATCCTCACCGATACTTTTGTATCTACATAACATATTGTTTTGCACAGGAGCACCCACTGCTTTTGTAAAGCTAACAAATCTTCATCTGATGTTGTATTTTTAAATACTATGCTGAATGAATAACCTTTAGGTCGTCCTCACCTGCAAGTTGGCGCACCTTTTGAACAATGGACGAAGCTCTAGCGCATGCTTTTCTCTCGTGGTTGGGAGGCCAGATGGTTTCTCCCGGAAATACAGGCATCCTATAATCAAAAACAACAAGTGTATTTTGGGCTCCTAAGTACAAACTTTGGACGCAACTAGGTAATCGTTTTGAGGATTATGATGATGATTCCTTTTTCGTTGTGTTATTCTTAGAGTAGGCACAGTCAGCATCAGATCGATCTTGACTAGCAAAGTACTCAAAACGATCTTAATACCTTGCTATTTCCCCCCTTCCTGTTGACTGAGTGTTCTGATATTTGGTACACACCTTCCTTCAGTTCGGATGATAATAAATTGAAATCAATAAAACAGTCTGGTAAATAACATCATTAGCAGGTATAAGATCATTTCAGTACTTTGCTAGTCAAAATCAGTCTGATGCTGTCTGTACGTACAAAATTTTAAGTAAATGTTTTATTTTTTCTTTTAAAATTTACCGAGAGCAAAGAAAGTTATAATCACTTAGAAAAGTAACGGTATACCTACTCATTATTATAGTTTAATAGGTAGTAGTATAATAATGTGTCTAACGTACAATGGTTAGTACTTTTTTTAATATTCGATACATTCTTTCGATAAGGTCGTAACAAGCACCTAATTTCATTCCCTCACACATTTTACGTTATACATAAAAATTAAGTACTGAATTGTGACGACCACTGTTCAGTTACAGCGAATACAGAACTCAGTATTTCGCGTAAGTGTCATAAGGGATTATATTTTAGTATGAAAAAGCCTGTCTGTTGATGTCATATCATCATAAAAGTCAATTGCACAGAAGGGAATATCCATGAAATGGCCCCAACAAAAAATGGTTGTCCTTCTTGACCAAAGTAAGTTTAGAAGTAACTAGCTGATGTCTGCAGTTTCACCTACGGGGAATTCTGTTCCCCGTTTGCCCGCGTGGAATACAGCTGTTCCCGTTACCGTGATTTTCATAAAAACATACTAACAACACAAAAAAATTTAACCGTCTTCGAGTTTAGCACTTAGCAACTTCCATTTTTATAAACATATTTATTATAAACTAGCAACCGCCTGCGACTTTGTACGCGTAGAGTGCGTTTTACAGGGATAGAATTTCGTAAAGTTTGTTCTTAGCAGATGTCTACATTTTATAAGGAACCTACTTGCTAAACTTTAAGTTTGTAGGTTTCTGTGATTTCGTGATTAATCAGTAAGTGGTATTTCGCTTATATAGGTATGTATATAGATTGTCTGAAACCAAAAGCTTTAAATTAATAACTACCAACAATAAAACTGACGGATTAATTTGTATGTCAGTTGTCAGTATAACAGTACTCACAGTACTCGTATTTTAGTCAGGTAGTTCACATCGCGTCGCTCTTTCTCGAACATCATTATTTACTAGGGTCGAACCAGGCATTTCTAGAATAGTATATAGATGTGACACTTGAAAGACATCCGAATCGCATTATTTTCAGCCCAAATGTATCCAGTATCACTGTTCTATAAAAATGTCACTTCCGATTTAGTTTCCGTTTCACTGATATAAAAACTATTCATATATTATATACAGTAAACCGATATCTATCTATTATTGAAAAGCTATTTAACAATTCAATTGTTTTGTTTTGACAATTATGGTAACAAACCTAACGGTGAGCTGCTACTGTGTCCTATGATAACTTGTTATTTCAGAGGTATTACTTGCACTTCGTGATAGAAGGAATAACTCAGAGTGTTACCCCGCGTTTACATACTGCCGCTCGCATTGCTCATCGCCTTGCCGGCAATATTCACGCGAATAATGCCCTAGCATTCAAACACTCGCATCATCGCGATGTTCATCGCGTTGCCCAACACTCGCATCATCGCGATGTTCATCGCGTTGCCCCGCATACAGTATTCGCCTTGCGATGGAGATGGACGACTTTAGTTAAGTTAAGTGGACACCTAACCGAATGCAGTATTTGCAGGCATTTTATTAGGCTAGGCTATCTACTTAGATACTTAGCTAGTAGGTAATCAGGCTAATTTGGTAGGTAGGTAGGTACCTACCTACCTACCTATTTTAATTTGGTAGGTAATTAGGCTAATTTGGTAGGTAGGTACCTACCTACCTACCTATTCTAGTTTGGTAGGTAGGTACCTACCTACCTACCTATTCTAATTTGGTAGGTACCCTAGCTACCTGTTTGGTAGGTATACTTAGGCTAATTTGGTAGGTAGGTACCTACCTACCAACCTATTCTAATTTAGTAGGTAGAGGTACCTACCTACCTACCAAATTAAAATAGGTAGGTAGGTAAATTAGGCTAATTTGGTAAGTAGGTTACCTACCAAATTAAAATAGGTAGGTAGGTAGGTAGTACCTACCAAATTAGCCTGATTACCTACCAAATAGGTAGGTAGGTAGGTACCTACCTACCTACCTATTCTAGTTTGGTAGGTAGGTACCTACCTACCTACCTATTCTAGTTTGGTAGGTAGGTACCTACCTACCTATTCTAATTTGGTAGGTAGGTACCTACCTACCTACCTATTCTAATTTAGTAGGCAGAGGTACCTACCTACCTACCAAATTAAAATAGGTAGGTAGGTAATTAGGCTAATTTGGTAAGTGGTAGGTACCTACCTACCAAATTAGCCTAATTACCTACCAAATTAAAATAGGTAGGTAGGTAGGTAGTACCTACCAAATTAGCCTGATTACCTACCAAATAGGTAGGTAGGTAGGTACCTACCTATTCTAGTTTGGTAGGTAGGTACCTACCTACCTATTCTAATTTGGTAGGTACCCTACCTACCTATTTGGTAGGTATAATTAGACTAATTTGGTAGGTAGGTAGGTACCTACCTACCTATTTGGTAGGTAATCAGGCTAATTTGGTAGGTACTACCTACCTACCTGCCTATTTTAATTTGGTAGGTAGGTAGGTACCTACCTACCTACCTATTCTAGTTTGGTAGGTAGGTACCTACCTACCTACCTTTTATATACATATGTATTACCTATATTATTTAATTAGATCCGTAGCAAGCATTTCAATAAATTCTATTTTTCGTTGGACCATTCGATTGGTTGCGTCATTGTCATGATAATAAATTCGAAGTAATCCTGTGACTGTGACACGCGCGTACACAACGAGCGCTCGATGCGAAGTGTGCGCGACGCGAGTATGTGAATGCTTCATCGCGCTAGTATTGCCGCTCCTTCTCGCGCCGCCAAGCCGACACTCGCAGCAACATACGCGGCAGTACTCGTGGCATGACGAATATACCATTCACACCACGTCCCTGCCCACTTCTCTCGCCACTTCCCTCGCTCTGCCGCGAGTATGTAAACGAAGCATTAAAGAAAAAGAACGAACGAAAGAACCTATACAAGTCTTCCTGGTTTATCTAAAGTCAACAATATTTTAGTTTTTTTATCCATAAATATTCTATGACAAGTTAGAAAAATGTAATCAGGGAATAAATTGCTCGCTATCTACGATAAAACATGTTTGGTAGTCAAGGACATGATCGATTATTGGATACAGAATTTATGTTTATCGGTGAAGTGTCTCAACATTAATTTTCGTTCATGTGCGAAATAACATAAAAAAATCTCAACTCCCTTTAGGCTTTATCAATACAATTTTGTTAGGACTCGGTACCATATTTGATGCGAATGCATCTATTGTGTGTCAAGTTCGGGCAATGTTGGAAAACATTCAGTTAAGTTGGAATTATCAGAGCTTTATTTCATTTGTATTGTCTTCTTCTTCTTTTCCTTTGCCTATTCTCATTGTTTGGGGCTGGCTCTCCTTGTTACTTAGCGCCAGGATACTCTCCTGGATTTGGAGGGCCAAATTGTCAACCAGGTAATCCAAGACCCTTCTTGAAATCACTGGAGGGTCACAGCAGAGAGCCATGTGGCGAGTGGTCGATCTAGGCCGCGCTTTTGTTCGTGTATTGTTAACGCTTGGTTCACAAAATGGTCAGATTCTTCACTTTAAGTGTCCGTATCATCTCAGGCGACTTTTTCAGAGGTTATCTGTAATAGGGATTTCATTTATATTATCTTTATATTAAAATTAAAGCCTCATTGTTAATCATTAAGACTGTATTACAATAAACAAAGCCTTTCAGTAGAACAACAATCTATTGTACATAATTAGCTACTAAGACGGTTATAATCCATATTGTACCTACTCTGCCTCTCATTGTATTAGATACACCATCTCTAACCAATACACGTTTACTCATGAATGTGCACAATACAATACGATTGGCATTAATTGGATAAATTGATACTCGAAACAATACCCTAGCAGAGTAGCTATTAGTTTCATCTCATAAAAAATAGCAAATAGAAATTACAAAAGCAAAATATATACTACTAGACTAGAGGTACATGTAGTCGTTACTCTAAGTTACAAACTTTATCACAACCAAGGGACAATTTCAAATTCAGATCATGTGTTATACCTAAATCTTCTCGCACTTTATTACATTGGGAAATTTAGATCCCAATTATCCTTGAATTGTGGTTACACTTTACATATGTAACCTGGGATAAGCGTAGGGACATGCCCTTTCATTACACACCGACCACGTTTAAATTGAAACTAACGATATTGAGGCCTTTGATAACTAAAATCGATTTAGAATTACCGAATAGCAACTTCTATCTTAATAAGCTCAGTCTCGAGATTACAGGATAAGATGGGACTTTATGACTTTATTATTAGTAGATATAAAATGTTCATGAGTCATGTTATTTTATAGTTTCATGTTATTTTTACAGTTACCATTATAATTGTTATTGTCAATTCAGCATCCGTCAACTGCTACTGGTTATTTTTAGTATTACTATCGCAATGATGTGAAGTGTCTTTGATTGATTCTAGTGTAGAATAATGTTAACGGTAATTAACGCGATCATGGTACTTACATGCCTTTGATTTACCTGACGTTTCAATCAGGTTACACCGGCCGTGGTCACAGGCTGACTGAACTGTAATATTGTACTGCGGCGGATTGGATTATTGTATATCATGGAATGTAAGAGTTTAAAAGTTAGTGATTCCAATGTGGTTTTGTTAAAATTAATTCCCCATTATATATTTGCTTGTTGCGTCCATGTCTGTGGAAACCACTCAAAGAGCGGGTATCTTTCTAGCAAAAATGAAGATGTCTGTCACAAAATATACGTTTAATGATGACACAAATTCTACAGGATCATTTTTCACATCTTCATGAGACTAACGCAACATTAAACTTGGTAGCTTTTTTGACCAAACCATATTATTTTTGATATAAATAATGATGCATGCATAAAAACGCGAGCTGGACGTACGTAGTGACATATTGGTCCGATTCGTCAAAGGGCTTTGTGAGCCTTTTTGAGCATCTGGTATTTATTGATTTACGAGTTTATCTCCCAAGAGTGAAATGAATCTCACAACTCCTAAGTTTACTAACTAGCATCATCACGACAAATCACCAAACTTAGTCAAACTCGTCTATTTGTTAAATATAATATCTATTACATATCTTATGAATTAATAAGATTGGAGCGAGTTAATGAACTAGACTTATATTAAGATGATTGATAATAAATGGTAATAAGATTAATCTTCTAACTGAGTGCGTTGACGTTGTTGAAAACGAAAATCAAAATCGAGATTGCAAAGAGCGGATATTTAACTTTTTATTATTCTACTAAAGTTAAGCACACAATACCATAAAGTTCCATTGATCATCATCATCATCTGCATATAGACGTATTCTCCTGATTGCATCCGTGGCCAAGATGACCTCGAAGCTCAGGGTCCGCCTTCCGGCTCTTCCTTCTCCACTTCGCACGATCTTGGGCGTCCATGGTAGCGAGACCATTAGCACGCATATCACCCTCCACGACGTCAAGCCAGGACTTCTTTGGCCTACCCCTTTTACCTGGACCCGGCGGGGGTACCATTGCCAGGCATTTGTTCCCCACGTAGCCTGGCGGTTGCCGCAAGACGTGGCCGCACCAGCGAAGGCGGCTCTCTTGCATTTTATCCGGGATGTGGTTAGTGATAGCGACCGTTCAACGTGCCAATGTTCCATGTTGCGAAGCGGAGTTTTCGGGAATTACGGTGTTGGCCTAACATCTTTAGCCGTGCCCGGCTCAGGCACGGTAGCCCTTGCCCACTTGCGACACGAGGCGGGCGACCCTCATGCGCGCCGTTTTGCGGCGGCGCCCTACCTTCATCGCAATTCCCTATTGTTACCATTTAATTTTTTGTATGGCAAAATTTTGGCTTTTCCGAGGGCGACTGCCGTCCGACCCCCCAACCCTGAAGGGAAAGCCAGCGCCAGAGCCTCGTCCGTTGTTCAGCAGGTGCACCGGCTTGCAGGTGAGGTTGGCTTGGGGCCAAAGATCTAGGTGGACCCCCATACACACCATAAAGTTCCATTGATGTATTGTAGGAACGTGCAATTAATTGCACAATAAATTCATATTTTCATAGACCGAAACAGTTTATTAGAACTAGAGTAAAAAAAGGTCATTCTCAAAAGATTTCAACCATTTATTTTATTCTAAAAATTGACGGTTATAGAAAATACCATTGTATACATTTGATCTCACTTGCACGATCACAAAGGTAACGTACGTTTTATCTTTCTCTCACCTCACACCTTTACACAGTTCATTGCATACAGAGTCAACAAAAGTAAAATATTCAAAGGACACAAAAGCTTCAAGAGATTTTCAGAACAAGTGATACAAAAAGAGACAACAAGTTTACGAACAATGCTCTAGTATTTATAAGTGTACCATCACAGTAATAAGAAGATGTAGAAAATAGTAATATCAGTGGTTCTTGAAGAACAAGAACACCTTGTTTGCTGCTAACCATTATCATTTTCCGCCAATATAACACATAAAAATACATGTATTCAAATGAATCGAGATTTATTGTTATTTAATTGGAGAGGTTTTGTGCTCCCGGTGTGAAGACCAAAGGCTTGTCTTGAGGGTGACTCCCCTGGTATTGCACACGTCCATAAGCCACGGTACCCACTTTCCATCAGGTGGACCGCGTGTTTGTCTGCCACATAATTGGTAAAAAAAATAAATAAATAATGGAATTAGATCTCGACTCAAGACCGAATCCCAATCAATATCATATGAATTGAAAACAATAAAGCCATCAAAAATAAAAGTTATTCAGCTCTTCTTCCTCCTAGCGTTAATTCCCAGTCGCATCCGAAGCTTTCAGCTCGGAGTCTGGGGTCCGCTTTTACCAGTCATAGCTACAGATTTGGCTAGACCTCGATATCCAGCTGAAAAGCAGAGAAAGTTATTCAGCTATTCGCAAATATTAAAATTTTAGACTCACTTAAAATGCCCGTGTAGGTGGAAGTCTTATGAAGACGCTAGAAAAGCTGTCTATATGTGTGGGTAGGTATCATGAATAATTCAAACATGGTTTGGGTGTCGCCTATCGAGTGCTATGTCAGGTCAAATGAAAAGTGATTTATGGAAGTGAGAAATTTATTCTGTAACAATTTTATTATGTGTGTCAATCGTATAAGATATAGGAATACCTATCATGCTCTAAAAGTGGAAGAAGTCATAGAGATTTTTGGATGATTTATTCAGTCACGCTCAAACGGCTGAACAGATATGGCTGAAGTTTGGTGCAGGGATAAATAATAGTCTGGAATAACACATACGCTACATTTAAACATGTTTATCCCTTGAATAGATTCTCAACGGGAATATCAACCCAATTTACGCGGGTGGAGCCGCAGACATCAGCTATATAACAAGTAATAACTACTTAAAGGGCTTCTTTAACCTTATTTTACTACAAACACGACTAAAGTAATTTGATATGGGATTACCCACGTGTAATCACTCGGGACAGCGATGCATGTTTTCAGCGGTGAGCGGTTGAAATTTCCAAAATACCGCAAGGTATTTCGATGATTGAGCTTGTTGGTTAGTCTGATTTAAATTGGGGTTTATTTGAGTTGTAAATTTGATTGGTCTTTAAACTCAGGCTTAATATTTCAGCAGTGATACTTTTAGTCTGGGATTCGATCTGACTTATATTAATTACTCACCAAGCGGTCATTTAAATGCGGCTCGATGGCTTTGATTGAATTTTAGTTAGCTGACTATTATGACTGGGTCTAGTGAACCAGTTCAGATGGTTTTTTCAGAGTTGATGAAGACAGGCTTTCCACTATGTAGTCCTCAAATAGCCTTCAGTTTGTACCCATTTGGAACGAGGGCAAAATTAAGAAGATATCTTTATCTGTAAGCCGCTATTTGTGCCTAAATTTCAAATCATCTTATGGTGTAAATAGTTACTATTTTTATAAAACCTGCTGTGCTGTGATAAACACGCACCGTCAATATTAACAGTCAGCAGTTACGAAAAAAACAAATGAAAAAGTATGTGAAAGAAAATTTTACCATCCATTTGGAGAAATAATATTGTTCACAAAAATATTCTGTCCAATAAAATAATTGAGAGATACAGAATTTCTACCGAAATCCTGGAATTTTTTTAAGAAAACACTAACTATTCGTTTGATTATTGACTTTGTGAAACATGTTTTCTTTTATACTCCCATCATAATAATAAAAAATTATTTAGGAACATTGAAATTTGCTTTATCCTACGTAGGTACAGTCGGCAAAAAGATACGGTTACACCTTTACATACAACTTCATATGAAAAAGTGCACCTGTATCTCCTTTGTCAACTATAAATGAGAAAATTGTAAATCTTCACAATCGTTTAATAATAACTAAACGTACAGAGATTATAATTTTCTAAATTATCTTGTGACGTTGCCGTTGTTAGCAAAGTCAAACTGAACTTCTACGAAACTCCTGATATTGCTATAAAGTTTCCAAGCTCATTAATACATGGGTATACAAGATCCCTACATTAACCTTTCGACTGCGGCCCACCAGACTTAATTATCTAGTCTAAATTACTTCCCTGATTTCAAGAGAAGTATCGAAATTGTAAACATAGAAACTAATTTGTTGAGATTTGAACATTCCATTGAATTTGTGGACGAGTGTTTTGCTAAACATATTAATAACACATTAGAAGAGGTATTTCAACAATGATAACAATAGCTGATTGGAGCAATGTTTCCCGAACAAATAAAGGAAGTAAACAAGACCTGCTGTTTGATATTCAAAACATGTCTAAATCAACATAATGTGACATGTTATTTTAAGACAGATCCAAAAAATAATTATAATAATAATCATATTTTTTTTATTAAACTCGTATTCATACGTGAATTACGAGTAGTATAAAAGTAATAAGAAGCTGTCATGTTGGTTGCCGGTGGAGAAGGATAGAGCAACTCCATCTCTTGTAGGTGTCGTAAAAGGCCTGTTCTCCATCCGATTGTAAACATACAGACCATGACTATAATGTCCGCTTGACGGCAATAAACTCACCCCTTATTACGTGGAACCGAAAATCATAGTTGGCTTGAAAATCAATGTGGGTAATAATACACCTCTGCTTACCCCTTCGGGGATTTACAGGCGTGAGTATATATTATGTATGTATTAAGAATCTCAAAAATTAAGCTACATCAACAATAATAGAATTGTAACACACGTAAACGACTTTACTGTTTCAATATTCAAACATAAACTTTAGAGGTATTATCACGGTTAAAATCATAAATTATACACTACAAAACAACTATTCGAGAGGAAAAATACAATCCATCATACCTAAACCAACAGGGGTTTTATTTGTATGCTGAGCTGAGCTCGGCGTCAGCCGGGCGTTCACCGACTGTGGTAATTAATAAAATCGATTCACTCCCCGCGGTCATATGGATACTGTTAAGATTGCACATTTTGGTCAAATTGCCGGATTCTGCAAATATAAATGAGGTCATTGATTTCGGTTTAAATTCATGATGGTCATAAAATGTTGCTGTGAGGTAATGAAATTTAATTCAATTCATTTTGTTAGCTTTTTAAATATAATTATTATTACAATATAAAACCTTTTAAGGTATGGTTCCGAAGGTTCCACGTACGTGTAATTCATTGCAGCTTCTCAATGGTCCCCTTTATCCGTATCGGAGTTTTACAAGTAATGGGTACGCTGTGTCTGCTGCTTACTTCTGCAGTTGTTGTATGCAGTCGGCTTCGGAATCATACCTTTATGGTCCTTGATAAATATACAAAATGTCAAATGGATCTGATGGTTTGTAGTAGGTGGGTACTCAAAATCGAGTTCAAAATACGAAACTAAAAAAGCGTGTGAATCGAAAAATATTTGAGCGACTTTTTTCATAATTATCTCAACAGTAGATAAGAATTACCGCATGTACTCCTGTTATGTAAAGGTGGATTTAGACCAAACGTACATAGAGCTAGAACAAGAGCATTCTTTCTTAATATTTTAGTTTAAATGAAACCTTATTTTCATCGTTTACATAAGAAAGAACAACTAACGAATATTCTGTCACTGTTTACACTAATAGAATTTGACGTAGAACGAATAGATTGAACATTCGCTCGTCTGATGTAAATCAACCTTAATGGGTTTGTTCTACAGCACACAATTTCTTGTCTGCTTCATTTAGATGCCAGGGGCTACACCACACTGGCCATAAATCTGAAGATGGAGTTCGTGTGGTTTTAAACGGTCAGACTTTGATATAACGACTTTATGAACTCTCCGTGTGAAAATTAACTACTACCGTGTTTCGTTTTGCTTCATAATTTACTAAAATTTCAAACCATTAATGAAATTAACGAAACAAAATATGGCTATAAATTGAGATAGAATTTTTAACATTTTTCTCTATCTGTCTTTTTGTATCTTTGACGTTGCTAATCTCTGAAAGGGTTAGGCCATCTTTGACGGAACTTACACTGACAGATAGTTGATGTTATAAGGCATAATGTTAGAAGAAGTATTAGGCCCATATTCCAAACAACGCTCAGTTGTTAGTCGACTCTCACAATGACATCAGAACTGTTAGATAACAGTTACAAGCTGTTCTCATATCTACTTATAAATCGGGATTCAGAACTGAGTATCGCTCTGAAATACGAGCCTTAGAGTTCGAGCGCAAGACTATAAATCACAGATCTAAAATATTATAATGTGATAAAGAGAAAAGAGACCACTAAGCCACCGAGACCCGCACGAAGTCAATCCAAATTCCTCTATACTTCCGTCTTTGGGGCGACGACGTTCTCGATTTTCTTTTCTCTTTCCTAATCGATTTGAATAGTTAGCATAATAAATACTTTAAAATTTCATTCAATTATAATCTGACTCAACTAATCAATCATCATCCTTACAGTGATTTCCCAGTTGCGTTCAAATTTTGCTTTTTAAAGCCCGAGGTCCACTTATTATTTTTGACTGATTATATCGACTTTTCCAGGACTTTCGCTGTCTAACCTCCAATCCCCGAGAGAAAAACGTAAACCTGAGACTCATCCATTGTTTAGCAGGTGCACTGACTCGCAGGTGAGGTTAATTTGGGCACGAAAGGCAAACAATTTTGGGAAAAAATCCAAATCCATGATCCATATCCAACTCAGTCTGTCTATTTGTTAGGCTTTCACCCCTAAACCACTGAAACGATTTTTTTTATACCACTTAGTTGGAAGACAAGCACACGACCCACCTGATGGGAAGCGGTCACCGTGGCCTATGGACGTATGCAACACCAGGGGCGTCACACTCACGCTGCCGACCCTAAAGAAACCTTCTAATGCTCTTCTTGAAGAACCCCATATTGTAGTCGCTTGGGAAAACCACCGCAGGGAGTTCATTCCACAGCTTGAGTGTGCGTGGGATGAAGTGCCTTTCAAACCGCATAGTGCGCACCGTTTCCGGACGCAATGTGTGAGGATGAACTCCGTGCCTGTGGCGAGAGGTGCGATGATAGAATGTAGCTGTTGGCATCTTGGCATGTTGGCATGGCGATTTTGATGAAATTTGTTATAAGGGTATATTAGACCTTGAAGAAGGACACGGGCTATGTTTTGTCTTGATAACCGACATCCACACGAGCTTAGCCACGGGTAACAGCTAGTATATATTTAAAATAACAATGAAATGGACCTGGAAAGGTAAATTATTTATACCAACTATTAGTATCAGGGACAGCACTCTTAACAAAAGCAGAATTAACGATGCTCTCGAAATTATAATGTTTTCAACCCTTGTTGGTTTCACAAGGGTTTGTGTCAGCACGGATGATTCATTATGTACGCTCACGCTCATTATGAGAGGTTCGATCGCTACCGTTTTATGTTAGCAATTCTCCATAATTATGATTGATTTGTGTAATACATTACACATACACAACAAGTACGTTTCTTTGAAAAGTGGTGTTGAATATTTTTGTCTTCGACTATATAATTCTATTAAAACTACGATTCGAAAATGAAAGTCTGTTTGATAATAGATAGGGCAGGATAATATTTATGGTTAACGACCTGCTTCCTTCATGAGCACAGGCTTGGTAATAGGTATATTAAAACATCTATCATTAGACTGTCTAGTCGAAGCAGGCCAGGGCGGAGGCGGGGTGCCTGGACACTGTAGTTCCTACACCCAACTAGGGGACTATTTTGAAATGAGATGATTTGGCCCAAAGGCAGCCGGGGTGCGAGGGAAATGCCTTATTGGGCCACCTTACCCCGTCATTTGAGACTTAAGTAGGTATAGAGAGTATTTTAAAAGAGGGACAAATCCTACTAATATTATAAATGTGAAAGTTTGTGAGAATGGATGTGTGGATGTGTGGATGTTTGTTACTCTTTCACGCATAAACGGCTGGACCGATTTGGTTGAAATTTGGTATGTATATAGGTTATACCCTGGATTAACATATAGGCTATATATCAGCGATGAACGGGATCAGAATTCCACGCGGGCGGAGCCGCGGGCAACAGCTAGTATAAAATATAATAAAAATAAATTTGGTATGTATGTAGGTTATACCCTGGATTAACATATAGGCTATATATCAGCGATGAACGGGATCAGAATTCCACGCGGGCGGAGCCGCGGGCAACAGCTAGTATAAAATATAATAAAAATAAGAATTTTATGAAAGTTTACCCCTATGGGGGAAAACCAACTCCACGCGTGCGAAGTTGCAGGCGACCGCTAGTAATTTTATATATTTATAACACACGTACATTGCATGTGCCTAACTCTTTACCAAGTAATTTAAAGTTTCGTTGAACTAAAACTCACTTCGTTCTACCGTTAGCATCGACTGTACGAAAGTCCTTACAAAATTTTCCCAACAAAATACAAACGACCCTCAAAATAAATTGCTTCATGAATTGTAAGAAGTTCATCGTTTACTTAACAAGTATATTCTTTCTGATACCTTGATTTCCTGGTACGAATATTTATTGAATTGTTTCGTGGTCTGTCTCTGAAACCCATCATCAGATCTTTACGAAATTTAAATGGGACCATTTCTAAAAAATCTATTTCAAATGAAAAATAATTTTTCAAATCCGTCTACACATGACGGAGCTATGGACGAACAAATATAAAAAATATAAACATACGAAATGGGGAACCTGCTCCTTTTTAGAAGTCTGTAAGTTGAAAGAATCTCAGCACGTAACCTGATATTGTATATGCTAAGATTCTTATAATAAACCACATTATAAGTTTAACGAATAGCGCGCACTCATTAAACGAGATTAAGGAAGCTAGCGAGGATTTTTTTTTTTTAATATAGGACACGTCAAATTGACTTCGCCTCACCTGATGGTAAGCTGAAGGCAAAGTCTCTGAAAAGAGGGTCACCATTTTGTACCAGACATATACTATGTTACAATGGTGGCACTCAGCTTGACGGCCTCATCAGATGCTTTTTCACGCCCCGAGGGAAACACGTGAACTGGTAAGGAATTCCAAGACTTACATAGATTTAATATATTACGTATGAGTAATATTAGGTGTTCAGAGCCCTATCAACACCTTTGGGGATCAAGTCCTCACCAGCAAGTCGACACACCTGCTAAACTAGACGATGTTCTGACGCCGGCTTTCCTTTCGGGGTCGGTAGGTCAGAAAGCAGTCAAGATACCAGTCAAACCTTGGATTTTGAAATGTAAAGTTTTGATGCAACTGGAAAATCGTTATAAGGAGGATGATGACTTCCTATATTAATATAAAATTACTTGAAAATATACAAATTATAAACCTACTTTCAACTCAATGTAGCTGTATAACCAGAAAATAAATTTTCTCAAATGTTTTGAATGTATACTTACAATTTCATTATAGGATCTAATCAATAAAATGATTGACAATATGCGCCTAACCCTTGTACTGTAGGATTTTTATACATGTATACAATTTCGCAAGCAATTCCATTTTATTGACCGTTCTCCGTTAAGTTATTGGAATAAGAGTTTCACGATCCCGTAAAAGTTTTACGACAAACAATTTAATCTGTGACGTATCAATCGTTAAAAACACATTTTGTTGGTTTAAACATCTATTTCAAAATTGAATATCCAGAAGTTAAACTTAGTATAATGAAAATTATACTTAGGTATATAGATTTGTTATCAATCAAACTATATTTAGATTAAATAAAATGTGAGCACATTGGGAGATTTGAACATTAGTTTCATATCCCTCGAAACTACAAATATGAATACATATAATCACGCCTTTATCCGATGAGGGTTAGGCAGACGTGAATTAACACCCACATTTCACCAATTATTGTATTCGGTCCCACGTAATAGTGGGAGAGCCTATTACCGTATTCCGGGTACTTTTGTTGACTCGAGCCATACATCTGAGGCTGAGTCTGGGCTGATGTTAAACAGCCCTATCCCTTAATCGCCTTGCACGACACCGCATCGGAATAGATGGGATGGTCCAAATTCTACGAATACATGGGACATAGTATTCATAGGAATCCTGCAAATGGCTCTCTGAATGACTTCTGAGCTTACCCGAAGTTGTTTATGATAATAGATTCAGACATTTGAAAATAAACACCTCTAATTGTGTTTGCTGCATGTATTAACGTTAAAAAGCTTGTTCACTCAACCGATTGTGTTATTTATATGATGTTGAAAGAAAAGGTGTTAACCAAAGTTAAACGTAAATATTTGATTAGAGCAAACATTCTGACAGTTATGGGCTAAAAGAGTGACTACATATTTTTAGTTGTGAGATGAGATTTAGTAAGAATGGAATTTACTTAGTTTAAGATAAAAATTAAATTGATAGTGAGAAATACACCAGAATTTAAGTTTCAAGTGGTAAAAAAAGCTATCGCTAGCGCTAGCTACCCGCTATCCCCTTCGTGGTTATTTTTTTATAAACCACCCAGAAGTAAATATTATGTCTAATTATCATTATGGCGTTTAAATGTTATGTCTACACTTGAAATTATTTAAGAGATACGATTTGACACATCTCTGGATTCATGGAAGGTAACTAGGCACTATTGAAACGATACATGAAAATGTTATAAATTAAGTTAAACCATTTCTAAATACGTAATAACTTATAATAGTAAATATAAAAAAATATGGTGTGACATATTTCATTTTAAATTACTACAAATATTTTAAGAATTGCTACAAATAATATAAAATAAGACGTGATTCTTCATTTTTCGAAATCTCGTGTGACAGCATTATTTTTTCATTTGAGTGTTGCGGCTGTGTTCTCTATGGTTGTTACATTTTAATCGTATGAAGTTTATGTCAACTCGTTACGTTTATAGTCGGCGTTGCCAGAATGTAACTTTTGTAATATTTTGTATTTCTTTTTATCCTCTCATGTTTCTTCTAAGTAATACAAATCAAAATATTGTTTAGATTTTACTCTTACCGTATCGCATACTAGAGACAACAATACTAGATTATATTAGATTGATTGTGAAAATGCACCTCTTAGATTATTTTGCCTATCATCATCATCATGCGCATGGAGGTGTATTTTCTTAATTGCATCTGATGCCAAGGCAAGGCAAGGCAAATTTTTATGTTTCAATTTTTACTGAGCTGCGTGGTTCCCGGTAGGAGCCGCGCGGTTCCCGGCAGAGTAGAACTTGGGTCACCCCATCTCTTCCTATGCGGTGTCGTACCAGGCGACTAAGGGATAGGGCTGTTTAACACCAGACAGATATATACAGCCTCAGATGCATAGCTCGAGTCAATAGTGCCAGGAATATGGCAATAGGCTCACTCCCTATTACGTGGGACCGAATAACTACAAGTACCTACCTATATAACTATTATTTTTTGTTATTACATTTTGATCGTTTGGAACCTCCATTATGTTCTCCTCTATTCGTTGCGTTTATGGTATAGTATAGTACTGGCTGGACACATGTCTTGAACCTAAACCGGCGTCGAGGAAAATGTTCGCGCATGTGCACTATCGGACAAAAAAATGTAACCATAATATTCTGTATTTTTCGTTTCTAACATTTTTCGCACGAACTATTTAAAATCTTCGTTTTAAATTGCCAGTTGCCATTAAAAAAGGTGAATTCGCTTTTCTGTCTTAATAGATTTGTACAATTTAAATTATTTAAGTTTTATTGTTACAAACTTCAATAGCTTATATTATGTATTATTATAGCTGAATGTTCTGAACAATTCTGCGAACCCCTCAAAGGATTCAGGCATGATAAAATCAAATATTTATTTGCTGTTCAATCGCGGCTGATTTCCTGGTATTTATTTAAGAGTTCCTTGGTCTAATCTCGGAAACCCATCATCAGATCTTTACGAAATTTAAATAGGACCATTTCGGAATACTGTACTGCCGAACAAAAAAAGAATTTTGCAAATCCGTCTACACAAGACGGAGCTATGACCGTACAAACGTAAAAAAAAAAAATTTAAACATCCGTATTGAGAACCTTGATGCAGAAGGCGGTATTCTTCGCTACGGCACGTATTGTGAGGCGTGGTCCCTGTACCCTATAGGTACCGGTGGGGCATTGTATTTTATATTTTTAAATATATGTTATTTATTGTAAGTAGGTATATGAATTTAAAAATATAGTATCTTACTAGATTTTTCAAGGAATAAAGAGGTATCATAACGATACCCATGTTTTCATTAAGCCTAACACATAGAGCTACTAATCCTAATATCAATACTAGATAGGTATATTAAATGATTAATCAGTGTTGCCAAGGCCAGATAGTTTAATGTAAATGTAAACAAGATAGCTTAAAAAGTTACATATCGGGGAAAAAGTAAGGTTTTTTATGGTTTGAAAATCCTGTCGGATAATTACATATATAGCGCGGTAGGGTAGTTATGACGAATAGTTTTATTTATTTACAAATTACAATGTTACAAAAGTTACATTCGGGCAACGTTGAGATTAATCTTTTGTTACCTGAATCGATTATTCTGACAATTGATTTGAGACACTCCAAACCTAGACTATAAACGTCAAATCGTATCTCTTAAATAATTATAACTGTAATAATTATTATGGCAATTAAAAATATGTGCGAACTTATGGTCACCCTAACCAACAATGCCGGCTATATCCCATTCAACGACTATGATAAATGACGTTCAGTCAAGATGTTGAACGTTATTATACATTAAACAACTGGACGAGTTGTCCTTTAGTCATTCAATTATATGTCGTCATTCAATGAACACGCTAGTGATACAATTAAATAGCGGATTCAACCAGATGACTGCGACACCTACCTACATCATTATGGAGATCATTACTTATATCTGTTGATATCAGTACTCAATTAAATGAACTGGACATAATACAATCAGCACGAAAAGCGTTATCAAGAACCTCAAGAGGAAAATAACATTATGCTTCGGTAACTAATTCATCGTGATCAACGCACACGCTTCATGAGCTATGGCATATTATAGCATCCATTTACACATGCGATATTCACATCTGGCTTAGCAGTAATAATATTGTTCTATAAAATTTGTATTATATCGAATGATCGACTATAAATTATCAACTATAACACTACTACATTAATTTTACATCGATTAAAGGCCAGAAAATTCTTGACTGAAGTTTGTCGAAGTTAAGGGTTATAACCCGCGCCACATATCTTGAACCTAAATCGTTAGACATACGAGGCTCTGGCGCCCGCGGATTGCTTTGTAATAGTCTATGCTTGATGAATTTGAGTTCGTCTACCGCAGTAGCATCCCGTGCTATCCTCAAAAGACACCCAAGAAATGTGTACTTCGCGTATAGGGCATATTTTGAGCACATTTTAGGTCCAAGATACGTGGCGCGGGCTATAAATATAGCAGGTTTATGAAATTTTAGTGGATTATAAAAAGGTGTTCAGAGTAGTAAACTAATAACTAGCTATAAGAAAATGACTAAATACTAAAAAACTACACTTAATATTGCGTGTCTTGGTTTAAAAGGAATATAGTACAATGAGCTTCTAAAGCGTAAGTACTTTGGGTAGGTACTTTGAAAATCGTAGCGGTACTTTTATATATTTTTTTACAAATTGCGTCACGCTTTTAAATTAATCATTTTGCAGATGATAGCACTCAAACATAATTATCTGCAATTTCCAAACCATCATACTAAGCATAAATATTTTTTATTACTGAATTCGAACTAGTTATAAAATGTCTACTTAGCCTAATAGAACTTTTAGCTGTCTTACAGGTGAATTTTATAATGACGTTTCAATCGTATAAAATGCACGAAATACCGCGTTCAATCACGTAACTTGCCTGATACATGGCACGTTCACAACGAAGCGAGGGCCGACTACCGTAAATTTTTAATTGGAGACATTTCCTTTCATCAAGTTTTTAGGTCACGTATCATAGAAACATCTAAAAAATGTATCAAGTAGCTTTTGTAAGACCTTAGAAAGACGGTGTTGTAGGATATTGTTTTGTTTAAGTTGTGTATTATATATTGAAGAATGTTTAACTCTTATCATTTTTAACGTATCTGTATTTTGTGAAAATTCTAGATTATGTTATTTTAGTTTCATTGGAATTTTTGGACTAAACATTGGAATTTTGGATAATTGGAATTCATAGCACGGAGGACTGATGACCGATGGGGTCGAAAAGTCCTCGAGTGGAGGCCACGTATCGGCAAGCGCAGCGTAGGACGTCCACCCACAAGGTGGACAGACGACCTCATTAAGGCCGCGGGAACGCGCTGGATGCGAGCCGCTTCCAACCGGTCCTATTGGAGATCTATAGGGGAGGCCTATGTCCAGCAGTGGACTTCCTATCGCTGAAATGATGTAATGATAATGAGTTTCATTGGCACATAATAATATATGTAGGTACATGATAGTGATCTGGGGGTAATCTAAGGGACATAATGTGAAGCATAGATTAAAACTAATACTGGCTTTAGAGAAACTCAGTTAAGATTTAGGACTGTAAACCCTGTAGCGAGCATACATTATGTATCTGCCTTCGAATAGATTAAATAGCGTTATACGAGTATAATCAGTCTACCCTTAACTCTTAACTATTCCTGTAACTTATTCTTGTTTTACCTTGATGTTCACACTCGGAATGGCAAGTAACGTTTCATTTCAATGCTAGTGTGTTTGTGGAATGTCATAAAATACTTCTTTCAATAGCACATATACGTTATTTGGATTAAAGGAACATGTTTGTCTTCGTTTCTTTGATTATGGTGAAAAATTTAACTTTATGTGTAAGTTTTCACATAAAATTTTCCTTTGCTTAAGCTTTGTCTTAAGTGGAATCTTAAAGACAGCAGCTATTTCTGATAGAATAATCTAAAGTTAAACCCAAAAACCTATTTAATCATCTGTTACAAATTGAATATCAAATTGATCAATTTAATGTAGCAAAATAAAAAAGAGCCACTTTTTCATTTCTAAAAATATAAGATTACTCGGAAAATCTGCTAGTGCAATTACTCAAGATTATTATCATCGTAAGAGCTTTAATATTGTCATTCTTTTTTGGTTACTGATGAACTGAGTAATTGCGAAAGCTTTAATACATTTATTCATGTTATGTATTGTAACAAAATATAACCATTTCCTCTCCATCACTTCGCTTAGTTACAATAGATGCAATATAATCTTAAATATTTTCTTCCACTTTGGTGATAGACAAGCTTAGGTGTCATCTGATGGGAAACGGTTACCATAGCACAGCGTGGATGTATGCGACACGTTTGGTAACCATAAATCGACACTAGCTATATAATAATTTCGTAATTGTACTTGACCAATAAGCAAAATCATCGTCATTATCAGTAAAAACCGACCAATAATGGAGTACTTATCTTAAATTTCATGTTTGTTGCAACGTGGAATTGACCCTGAATGATGATTAGATAAACGATTACAAAAAGCTTAACATAAATATTAATTTATTATGAGTATAAACGGGCGGTGATTTAGGTAGCCAGAACTCACTGGTAAGGTTTTGTGCTGTCAGTGGGAAGACCAAAGGCTTGTCCTGCTTGCTTTCTGCGCTGACGGCACAGTATCCTCTGCAGAGTCAGCAGCACGAGTGTGGCTCTCCTAGTGTTGCACTCATCCATAGGCCACGGTAACCACTTTCCATAAGATGGACCGTGTGCTTGCCTGCGACCTAATTGGTATAGAAAAACGTGCACAAATAAAATTGCATTGCAAATTTCATACAGAACTTTGAAATTGCATTTTAAATTAAGTTTTAGCCACCAACCGCTCTACTGCAAATATTTTTCTTTTGTAGTTTAATTTTGCAAAATAATTTAGCACGAAAACTGGGTCAAGCCTTTAAATCCCATTTTATTTTTTGAATTATTTTATTCACTTGAATAATGGCTATTTTTGAATTCTTTCGACTGAACACGCTCTTTATCGAGTAGGTACGTACAAATTCTATGAACTGCAGTTTTTAATTATGTTATAGGTACTATTTAGATTATCCTGATATTGAGATCTTGCCTGATATTTCTTTCATATCCATATTCTTTATAAGACTCGACCTCTTGATTGTGATTCGAGTAAAGTTTACGTTTAATTTAAAATATTAAGCATAAACGAATATGTCATGATAACACGCTGCTACTTAAGTGAACGGGGCAGTAATCATAGATGTCAACAAATCCGGCAGATTTTCAATTATTTTAAAATTTAAAAAATACGGCTTAAGGGGTTTCCAAATACCTATGCCACGAGCGAAACCAGAGCGGGTTGGCTAGTATAATTCAGAAGCAGAACATTAATCTCAAATACCACTGCAGCTGCATTTAATATCTAACTCCAGAATTATGAGCTTTTGTGCGATAATTCCCAACTAAGTTAGTCTATTGTCTGTATACATAGCTTCACCGCAGGATACGGACTGAATGGGTTAAATTATGCACAATTAGAATGGGTGGGTAGATAAGCGAGCATTTAAGAAAATAATTCAGTTTTATGGCTTCGTCCAATATCCCGGCGATTTTACCTCTACATTCGCTTCATAGCGAATGAGTGCCAGATCTATGTTGTTCCCTTTTTCACAGTCTTTTTGGTGTGCATCTCTTACTTGCTAAATGTGTATGCAAAATTCAATGTGTCCTAGCTTGGAATCATAACCAACCCCAGATGGTTAGGGTATATACATAGGGTCACACCAAAATCTTTGGACAAAAGCGCGCCTCACCTGAAAGCCCGTACAACTACTAAGTTATGGACGTGTCTTTCGTGCAAAGTTTTGGAGATTTTGACAACGGACAAAGTAGAAGCTTATGACACTTTAGGGTTGTTGTTCACAGGATAATGATAGTAAAGCTAGAAGTTCCCTCTATCGCATTCTGGGCAATCCACAAGAGTTCTAGTTCAGTTGTCAAATAACAGTTCTTTTGGTTTTATTACCTTAGAAAGTGCAATAGTCATGAACATGTGGAAATGTTCTAAATCTCTGATCAGCAACAACCCTAATACAAACAATACCATTATCTATTTACCGTACTATACATTGATTATTATGTTAAGAGTTTCAAGCCATGCGTGTAACACGCAGCAGTGAATACATAATGTAGATTAAATTTACTTGGATGTAACTTTTATTAAACATTGTTGCTATAAAACGTCTGTAACAATATAATTACTTCCGCTTACAGAATACCGAAGCTATAATAAGCTCGTGTTGTGGTCCCGACGGTGAGTAGGGTAGCCAGAGCTCAGGTTTTGTGCTGTCAGTGGGGAGACCAAAGGCTGGACTTGCTTGTCTTCTGCACTGACGGCACAGAATCTCTCTGTTCTTACAGGGTCGGAGTGTGACTCCCCTGGCGTTGCACTACTCCAGGCCACGGTAACCACTTTTCATCAAGTGGGTTGTGTCTGCGATCCAAGTGATATAAAAAATATTTACGTGAAATATGTTTATGTAAATAAACGTACGACTGTACGTGTTGTGCGTGTCGCAGCGTTGCAGCACGTGACAGATATCGTTAGCAAACATAAATCGTAGCGCTTCCAAACAAGTATTTGAATCAGTTATGACGAACAACGTTGATTTCTTCATGAGATTTTTCTGTTATTGGCCGTTTTGTTTTTTTATGGGCTATAAAAATGTCTTACGTTATCTTTAGACATTTAAGGACTCATAGGTTTCAGGAAGTTATTGGGATGTAAAATATTCTGATACTGTAGATACTTATATTCTACAATCTTCAAGAACTGTTTGTAACAATATATGTGCAACTGTATCAGTGTTTAAGAGAGGAATGCCTACATAAGTAAATAACTATTAGCCGTAGTCTATCAATAGATGTAGTTTATAGCGACCAAATATAGCCTTTCCTTCCTGTCCTTTCCCAAGTTCTTATCTATTTCTGTACCAAATTTCATCAGTAGCGATTTAGTGGTCTATGCGTGAAAGCGTAACAGACAGTCAGAAGGACAGATAGAGTTACTTCCGCTTTTATAATATTTATATGGATATCATTTTCGATTCTGTTTTGCATTAGATTTTGCTCTCAAAGCCCACGTCAAACACATAATGCAGCACAATTGTTCACACAGTGTCCTTCCTAAGGAATTAATCAGTCTACAGACTTTTCACAACTCAGTTGGTTTTGGTTTTCAGTCCTACAACGAAACAGTCAAAATTTAATATTTTACTTGAAGTGGCTGCTATCTAACTTACACAACCCACGAGCGATATTGAAGTTCTGTGTTTTAGAGTTCCGACAGTTAAGGCCCCGAATCAGATTAGCATCGAAAAATCGGTATTTTTGAAACCGTTTTTCTTTTAAACTATAAAACCTAAAGATCTGGAATTTACATCCCTGCATACTGCAGGATATACAGAGTAACTTCACCTTTTCATAAATTCAATAAAAAAGGAGGAAATAGTTGAAAAGAGGCTCCGAACATCACTCTACTCTTTCTTATGAAACCAAATATTTTCTACAATATGTATCCAAATAATCTAATATTTCAGATATATGTTAAATGAGTGTATTAGCATGACGTGACCTTCTTAGTTTGTAATCGTTCCCTATAAAATTATCTATTAAAATTAGTTTTACTGATTTTTACGGCTGAAAAACGAGCGAATGACCTTGAGCATTTGTATGGTCAAAGTCATTCGCGTATGTAATCACCTTAATCTACCCGAATAACGAATACGGTATCATGTTCGTATGGCTTCCGGGACCGAGCGCCGACCTAACATGCTCTCCGAGGTACGCGTGCAGTTAAAGTGGCAAGTAATGTGATAGAAATACATACTCAGGAACTTTATATCAATGCTATTAAAAACTGATATTGACGAAAGGATAAGATACTTCAAGCACTAAATCAGATGTGACTATATCCTTATGTATGTAGTTTCTGAACCCAGGGCGAACAGTCCTGCTTTTGTGGACCTGCCTCTGTGGCGTAGCAGTATTTAACGCGGCTGCTACGCAGGAGGCGCGGGTTCGATCCCCGCTCATTGCAAATATTTGTATGCATATTAATATGAATATTTGCATTGGTGTTTCTATTTATAATATGTATGTATTTACAAAAAAAAATGGTAAATATATTTTATTTATTGTCAAAATTGTAACAGTCCAAGATATACACACAGTTCCGGTACATTTGTCCGGTACTAATCAAATAATCCGCCCCTGTATCTAAGTATGTTTATCCGCATTCTAGAACCTATAACACAAGCTAGTTGAGCTATGCTTACTTTGGGTCTAGATAGCGTTGTGTAGAATGTCCTACAATATTAATTATTATTATTATTATTTTCTATTGCGAGCTCTTCTGTTCCATCACAATATTATTATCGGATGCGAAAGCCTAGCTTGTTATCTAAGACAGAACTTTTTCATAAAACAAAATATCTGGTTTGATTAAATCCTATTGTGTGACCGTGCTCTTATTTGTTGTTAAAACTTTCTTTTGAGAAATAAAATTAGAAAGTTCTACTTTCAAGATTTTAATTATACCTACCTTCTTTGAAAAAAAAAACTTCCGCTTTGAATTTCGGATACCTAAGTGTAATTTTAGAACTTCCTAATATTATATTTGCTTCGAAGTTCAAGTAAATAAAAGCCGGCGAAAACAAATTTTAGCCTCACATAATCTCTTATGATAGAATAAAATAATCTTTGAATAGGAACAAAAAATAATGGTTACAGCAAAAAAGTGTGATGTTACTTTTATAGGTGACAGAGGGCTCTGATTTTCCAAGCATTTTTGTCAGCTTATTCGACTAGGGAAGTACTACCCCATGTATGTGTACCAGCAAGCAGTATGCATCTTATAATTTTCTATTATTTTGAACTAGTTCAATGAGTGTTCCACAGTAGTAACAATATTCTTCAGAACATTTAGTAAAGAACTGCTACATTTAAAATAGCCACGCATCAAGCTGTAAAACATTGATTGACACAACCAGGTGCAGTGTTTATCAGTCATCGTAAAAATTCCTCTAGCGGGGAGCTCCAGGTCAGCGACGAAAGCGATGTAAATACGATGTAATAACACATGCGAGTTACACGCGAGTTGTATATGATTTTTTATGTTAATCTAATAATACGGTAGCTTTATAAATTAATGATTTCTAACGAATTCATCTATACTTTAATGTTCTCAGTAAACTGAACCAGATGACTTCTGTCATGAAATCAACCTTGATAACTTAAAAAAAATTAATGATCTTGTTAAAATATATAATTTCATAAATATTTTGCGACCAGATAATTTAAGACTGATATTTTTTAGCAAAATTTATTATGCTACGATTCTGTGGTGATACTCAATCGTAGAATTAACTGGCTTGACCTCAATATATAAGTAATACAAATTACAAACAAACGATGAAAATTGTATCTACTCAAATTGAGCTAACCAGGGCCAATACTAATTTGAAGTCATATAAGCATCAAAGGCCTTGTAAGCGGAGAGGATTTCGACTCTTATGTCGACCAAGTGCCACTTTGCATTGGCTGAATCATCTCGTTGCGGAAAGTGTTCTTCATGCTCTGTTGAACCTTTTATAAATCAACTAGCGGTTCGTCCCGGTTTCGCACGGAATAATCGTAATAAAAATCCTGTAACCAATGATATATTATAAACTATAGATATGTTGTCCATACTCTAAAATGGCGACAAAAAAATTATGACTTTTGGTCATCATTTTATCCACCAATCAGAATCGCGACAGTGCGTCACCCAAAAAAAAAGATTTTTTAATAATAAATACGTAGAAATAAAAAAATATTAATATAAATAATAATATAATTCATATAAATTAATAACATTGACGTATTTTTAGAAGTAGCTAATATGTTGTATTTGCGCCATTTTTTAAAGCCGCCATCTTCGTGTATGAATCTATAAAAATAATACATCATTGCCTGTAACCTGCTACTTGTAGGATCAAATTGTGAGTATTATCCATGCACGGATACATTCTAATACACTTAAGCATTGGTCTAAAAATAGCCTACTTAACATTACAAATGTGAAATTTGATGTTTGTTATTCAATCACACTTTAACGGCAGAACGGATCTAGCCAAAATGGATTATAATAGATTATAATCTGGACTGAAATACATATGTTACTTTTATCCCAGGAATAATTTCCTATGAGTTGGGGGAATGGGAAAAGGATTCCACAGCTAGTACAGTATAATTCCTAGAAATAATTACCCGGTAGCCGGTATAATCCTTTCAGTGTACTCCTCACACACGCACACGAAGATTTATTAGTCAAGCACTCAGGACAAGGACAGGATAGGATACAAGTATCTATGTATTGAATTTATTGTAAAGTGTATTATTTTTTTGGGAATATTAAAATTCCACACACGAGTTACTGATATTCTTCAATCTCTGGTGCATTATAAATACCTTTATAAACCATAGGAATTAATGAACGGAACTTATAAAACAGATAATCATTATTATAAAGGTATTCATACTAAAATGCGTCTTCTGTTTATTTTAATATACAACGTGTTACAGAAAGGTGTGGTCATATTCGGGGGACGCATTAAGTGTCATATAAATAACATATTGGCGTGGGGCACAAATCCGATTTACTTGCTATGACGTAGAAAAATGCTTTTCTTTTTTATCGACCATTTGTAAACTGGTGAAAATTGCCGATAAACGTACCGCACTACAAAATAACCGGGGCTACAGCACGCTGTTAAGAGCTGTTTACAAATAAACTACCATTTGAACCCGAGTAGGTTTACCAAACGATCTGAATTGGTGAGACAGTCTCAATATCGTCCTACTCGATTTCCAGGTAAGTTAATTTTATGATGTTATCGGGCAAAAAAAATCTGGAGTAGCTTCTAACTTATTAAATAGTCTCAAAATGATAATAAAATTCACTTAATTAATAAGAAAACATTTTTATGTGTCTGAAATCATTCATGCTGAATGTGAGACTGTCTCAAACGCTGCCTTTACTTAAGGTTAACCTACATTCAATACCAGGAGCCGTGGACCACCGAATTTCCAGCCACGCCCATTAATATTATACTATTTAAAATTGGTTCTGTACCCAATTTAAATTTTTTGCATCCATTATTTACGTTTTTTTTGCAAAATGTTACGCAAAAATAGAACAAAAAGCATATTCAAATACCAGGATAACATAACATGTAAGAGCGATTTCGTCAAAGTTTTTGAAATAACAAATGCTACGGTACCCTAAAATAATTGATAATAAAAACTTTTTCTGCAATCCTGGTAAGATTTACCTTTTTGGACGTGGTTTCTTAGCAACCACGTTGTTTAGTCAGTGTATCTAAAGTTTATAAAAATATTACGAAAAAAAGGGTAAACATAGCTATTCTATCTGAATAAATAGCAAACATACTTAGTATGTCATTTTAAAAACGTATGCCGCATGCCGTCGAGTTTTAAGCATGCTGTGGCGTCATGAACTCTTCAGTACTTGTGTTTGTGAGTGATAGTTAAAACTCCTTGATTCGTGCTCGTGAAGTGATAAATTAGTGCATTCCTGTGGTTGTATGTACACTTACCTGATTAGGTATACCACCGCTTCGCTGAAAGTAGACCCCGGTATGTGATAATCAAAATATCTCCGATGTATTCGTAAGCTCCATTGTAGGTACCTACACTACACCTCTACGCAGCTGTTCGCCTGATAGCCAAACTACTGTTCGGCTACCAGGCGAACAGCTGAGTGAACTTATCGCAAAAGGACAAAATACAATAGTGATGTCACCTACCCCGTTTACTAATGTATCGATTAATTTAAGGAATTTTAAAATTTTGTACGATGAATAACGATGCCATCACTTTATTACTATTTGTACTTTAGTCGGTGCACAGGCGTTCCTTATCAAACATGTGTAACGCCCCTTAAATATGACCACACCTTTCTGTAACACGTTGTATAAGAAACTGGGTTTTAAAGTATTTAATGTCATTGAACGATGTTTTAAATGGAGATTACTTTAAAATACATTATCATTTTTCAGATTTCTTTTTTTATGATGCAGCCATTCATGTCGTTATACTGAAACCTCTTTTTAAAGACTTCTATCTATATTCATAGATTTTGATAGACGGTTCAGCTGAATTTGAATTTATATTAGTTATATTTTTTTAGAAGAGATGAAATTCTCGAAATTGAGAATTCTTAACCAACCCCAATTTTAGGTACATTTGAATACTTAATAGGTTTATTATTTTAAATTGGATTCGGTTTTCGATTTCATTTATTTTTAAAGGTCAAACTATGAAATTATTATGAACTTTGTTAAAATAAATTATTTACTAAGACCCCTAAGACCTTTAAAATATTTGTTACTATGTAAAAAAGACCTTTGATTAGTAGTTTGATTTTTGTAGTCCCAAAATGTTAATCTTAAAAAATAAAAATTCGTGTGAAAATTGGACTTGAGCATAGCCTTGTTTCATCGCATCGACTTCAAAAGTAAGTACCTATCATTCACCTTATTTAGATTTTGTGTTCACGCCCCTCAACAGCGTTAATAACAAATCGATACTATTCTTAGAGACCAGCCCCCTTAGACTGAACTGACTGAAGATTTAGAAAAGAGAATCGACCTCGGGCGGGACTCGAACGCGATCTTTCTCTTACAGGGGGAATGCTCCCACCACTAAGCCACCGAGGCCCGCCCGAAGTCGATCCAAATACTTCTTACTGAAAGATGGATCGAGTCCCGCCCGAGGTCGATTCTATTTTCTAAATCTTAATCGATAATACATTTATCATTAAAAAAAAATGTTTTTCTTGTGAGTAGCTTCCAGATGATAAGATAAATAAAAGACGTGGTGATATAAGAAACAAGAGAAGTATTCAAAAAAGGTTTCTTTGATTATTTTGCTTGCAAAGGGGTAGGCAGAGGTGTCCACATTTCGTCAACCATGATTTTCAATACTACATTATCGTCAAGCGGGCACTTTATCATGGGCTGTATATTTACTGTCAGATGGAGCAAGTGACTGTCAGAACATGGCAAGTATTTAACCAAGGGTCTAAGAAAACAATGCAGCCGTGTGACTTTAAATTAACTGTGCTAGACGCCACTATCTTACGGATATCCGTTGTCTATAAATTAAAGAACGTTTGTGCAAAGTGTTTCAATGCAGCTACGAAGATGGGTGTGCTTGTGTTGAGTGGAGGTAATGGTAAAATTTCATTATATAGAATGTGACGAGTTCACCAATCGTCACATTCTGTATAATGAAATTTTGGTTAAGTTTGTTAACGAAGTACTGTATATTATGTTTATCTAATTTCTGGAACCTAAAATAATATACAACAATAAACAACAGATGTGAAAATTACACGAGCAAAATATATTTTTTTTTTCTTAAACATCAATTTAAAAAGGGTCGTTTCGCACTAATTGCGCTATCAAATTTGAGTAAATCGACCACTTTCGACCACTCAAGCCGTCTTTCAAACATATTTTGAAAAAGTTTCTCCGAAAATTCATTAATTCTTTTAAATAGCCTCCCTTTCGAAATATATTTTCTCAGCAAGCGGAAATGTAATGGGAACCGATGATCCATTAATTCAATTACACAGATGTCACAGATTTTCTTCTTTTTTATTTTCATTAAAGTCCCTAAGTTATTTCGTAACCGTTCTACGACGTAGCACTATTTATCTCTCACTTAATTCGTAGCACGTAGTACGTAGCCGTGCGTAGATGTATATAAATTGTTCGGTCGCAGGTAATCAGGCTTCATTAGACCGTTTATTTTCTTTAGGAATACAGTTCATATTTTTTAAGTGTAGTTACTTTTTTAACTTCTTTGAAGAGGTATTTTCTGACAGAACGGTAATTAGTGTCAGAGTTTACAGTAAATAAACTATGATACCTAGTATGAATATACATTATAACCGGCATATAGGTATGTACTATATATAATTGCGAAAACAGTTTTCATTCAAATCAATTACGAAAGAGAAAGAGAATTGAATAGTTAGCATAATAAATGCTTCAAAATTTAATTCAAAAGTTTTCACTCAATATACCTACAAAACGAAAATCGTTGTATAATGCTGAACATAATTTTGCATCCATTTTGGTTGCTACTACTGTATTAAATGTACAAATTAATTCAAAAGTAAAATCTCGATAAAGCACAATAATACAGTTATCTCAAAACTTTCGGTCCAGCCCCTCTATGCAAGTGGCAATTCGTTGCTCGGCGTATGATGGAATAGAATGCCAAATGTATGGGGTTTGACGTATATGACGGGCGTCAACAAATGTCAAAAACGTCAAATCGTATACATTTGTCATTCTATTCCATCATACGCCGAGCAACGAATTGCCACTTGTCTAGGGGGGCTGGAAAGTGTTTCATAACCGGCAACTGTGGATTATAGTCGTTATCACTTGCAACTCCGTATTAGGGTGCTTATATTGTAAAATAAAATAAATAAAAATGAAACTATAGAGAAACAGGTTACCGGCACACGCTACCTGCCCGGACAAGTTTCTATAGCAACAAAAATGATGATAGTTCGTCGTTAGTTCCATCTAAAAATATCTCAGTCCTCGACGGAATTGCAATAATTTTGATCTCTTAGTTACTTCATTTCGTTTACCTACGGTTCATTGGGTTTTAATAACTTTTAGTCGCAATTTTTTGCTAGGATTTCCTATCGCTAGGTAGTCTAGGTTATATAGAAGGGGGGTCACTTACTATCGCACTTAATTACTAACTATCGCATATCTTAGTATTGAAAAAATCTTCTACCTTTTTATACGAATTATTTCTTTCACACAAGCATTGCCTTCTAATACGTGTTTCATACATCCGTGACACTGCAGTCTAGCGTACAATACAGTCGATCACGCAAGAGTTCCTTCACCTTTGACCCGTACAAACAGATCCAATCTAAGTCATTATACTATACACTACTGTGCCCGAGTGTACCCTGTTTTAGCCGGTAGGCCCGAAGTTGAATGCACCGGCGGCGGAATATTGCCTTTTTGCATGTTATACGGTTAGGTTGTTAGAGCTTTTGATTAAATCTATTATGCATGCGGTGTTTCACGTTTTAGTTAAAGCATGTTGTGTTTAAACGACTGCCCAAAAAGGTAGTTGAACAGGGTTCATAATACATGTAGTAATATTGTCTATAGTTTCATATAATACATTTGGTCTAAATGTAATGTATAGTTTTTGTGGCGTGGTAGTACTGAATGCGACTATTATTACATTATGCCACCGTTATTGTTATAAAAGGTAAACTCTTAGTTTTTATAAACTAATTTGTATATTAATTACAACAAAAACGATGAACTTAATTGTCTCTAACAGGATAATTAAATAAAAAGTAGAAAATTAATTTTATTTTACTACCAAAGTTAAAAACACAATAATGATATTCCCATTTTTCATTACCGGTGAGAATTATATTGATGCCTTCATTTCCTTTTTCTTTTCCTTTTCCGTTATCATATTTTCCTTGCCCATTTTCCTCTTTTTGTCGTTCCATTAAAATAATCAATATTGATTGTGATTTATATTCGTATCGTTTATTTAAATCATACCTACATTAACTAAGTTTTAAAATAGAGCAATATCTACATTGTCTTTTTCTTTTGCTAAAAAGAAACGTAAAAATTTAAATAAGTACAGAATATGGTAATTTTTTTGCTTCTAGTTAGTTCTTTTGTCGCTATGCACTTATCCACAGTCCTTTAAACACTAAACTTTTGCATATGTAGTCTCTTGGGAGTGACTGCGTAAGCAAAAGTTTACTATTAAGGTATGGTTCCAAAAGTGACCGCATACGACAACTGCAGGTGCACGCAGCAGATACGCGTAATTCATTGCGGCTTCTCAATGGTGTCCTGTATCCGTGTCGGACTTTAACAAATAATGGGTACGCTGTATCTGCTGCATGCGTTTGCAGTTGTTTTATGTGGTCGGCTTCGGAATAATAGCTTTAAACTTCTTAAGTGGGTGATAGACGTACGTACTTTAAGCACGCGGTTTTTAAGTTCGCGAACTTATTCGGCTCACCGTCGGTGGCAGACAGCAAGCTTGCTCACACTGTATTGCAATGTCGTCGAGAGAAGAGGCTTTGTGCTATCTAGGAATTCTATCATGTCATATTTTTCTAAGAGCTTGCTAAAACACCGGTGTTTTTCACCGGTTCACGAAATTACGCACCGGTGCAAACCTCTAGTTTAGGGTTGCCATAAGTGTGGGGACCCAGACCGGGACATTTGAAGAAAAATTAGTAAAGGTAGAAAAATAGGAACTTTTATTACAACAACTTTTAACACTGCCATTAAAATGCGTTAAACAAGCGGGCAGCGACCCAGGCTTCCTATGTTTTCTGAAAGGCGAAAAATTATCAGAATTAACTTCTGATAATTGTACAAAATATTTTGACGAAATCAACATTAAGTTAAACATCATCTTCATGTAGACGCTTTTTCCCGATTGCATCCCTGGTCAAGATGACCCCGGAGCTCAGGGTCCGCCTTCCGGCTCTTCCTCCTCCACTTGACACGATCTTGGGCGTCCATGGTAGTGAGACCATTTGCACGCATATCACTCTCCACGACGTCAAGCCAGGACTTCTTGGGCCTACCCCTTCTACCTGGACCCGGCGGGGGCGCCATTGTCAGGCCTTTGCTACCCACGTATCCTGGCGGTTGCCGCAAGACGTGGCCGCACCAGCGAAGGCGGCTCTCTTGCATTTTATCTGCGATGTCATGGACATGAAGGCTGCCACGGCTGCAAAGAGTTCCTCATGCAGCATTTTTATCCCCGTGACATGCAGCTCTTACGTGCTTACGCTCTTGCTCTCACAACCATGTAAGAGGACAGGCTTAATGATCGTCTTATAGACCTGCCCCTTCGACCTGACTGGCATTTTGGGATCACCCGTGACGCCAGTCATTTCTCACCACCTGGCCCACGCGGAAGCAATGCATGCCCTGATGTCGTAGTCGATTTCACTTGTCACATGAAGTACAGATCCTAGGTACTAAACCGAATCATCGCCTATTCGGACCGGTGTGAAATCTGTCGAGTTTAACGCTAAACTTTCTGTCATTGCTTTATTTAGCTTCATACCACCATTCTCAAGCGCTTCCTTCCACAGTTTCACGTGTTGCACCAATCTGCTCCTGTCCGCGTCCTTCAGCGCAATATCATCAGCATACATGAGCAACCACGGAGGCTGCTTATGTGGTTTTCTGATACTGTCCAACAAGACGTCTAATACCGAGCTGAACAAGTAAGGACTAAGGACGGATCCTTGGTGTACTCCGATGGTGATGGGGAAGGCTTTTGAGTCACCAAAAGCACTCCGAACCACGGAACCAGAATCATGATACATATCTTGGATGGTGTCAATGTAGGTCTCTGGAACTCCCTTAGCCCACAGTACCCACCAGATCACCGCGCGTGGAACACAGTCGAAGGCCTTCTGCATGTCTAAGAATAGGCAGTGCAGGGGCGTATTCTTAGCCCTGTATTTCCCCACCACAATCCTTAGGGAGAACACCGGATCAATGATCCCGTGCCCGGGACGAAACCCATACTGACACTCCGAGAGTGTACTCTCCTGTCGGATCCGGGAGTCGATTATCTGCTCATAGAGCTTCATGGTGTGGGACATTATCTTTATACCGCGGTTACTACCACACTCCTGCACCGATCCCTTGCCTTTGAATACTGGCGTAATGAAGCTCAGTCTCCACTGGCTCAGGATCTCACGATGAGAAGTACGCGGTTATACAGATTTGTTAGAATGCTCACACCACGAGCACCCAATGCACCCATTGCCTTCCAAGCCTCGATGGGGATTTCGTCGAGGCCGAGTCTGTACTTCTGCAGGCGTTATCGGTGGCACTAGTCCTTGTTTCGGAAAGAGGTCTGGTGGATGCACCTCTTGCTGCTTATTCAGCATGTCGTTGGAAGTATGAGCGCCATCTGTCCTTCATCGCGTTTTTCTCGTAAAATCATTGGCCCCGGGGTCTTTATTACTCATTAACATATTCATGTATGGAAAAATATCAGCGCTTTCGTCGTTCTATCTATGTATTAATAGCCTAGCTACTTAGTCGCGTTTATTGTAGGTATATTACTGTTTACCAACCAAGTCCAGCTCTCTAATATAATACTAAAAATGTTTAACCGGGACAATTTGCTTATTGGCCGGGACGCCGGGACACCAGGCCTCAAACGGGGACATGTCCCGGCGTACGGGGACGTATGGCAACCCTACTCTAGTTACGAGCAAAATTTCAACCTTGCTAGATCGCCAACGAACTTACTCGGCGGTTTATGGTGACAATAAACCGCCAAAAGTACGCGAACTTATGGTGACAGACGTGCGAGTAAGGTCGCTGAGCCATAAGTCCGCGTACTTACTCGCACGTCTGTCACCCACCTTACAGTGCAACTCCATTTGCACGATCAAACCTTAAATAATAACTTCGTACAAGTAGTACATGGTCTTATCTGTGTTAAGACGTCACTAAAAGGTAACAACCTTGTGATAACTATGTCTTGTTAACGGTTATTGCACTTGCTATTGTTGTTATAACCATTAATGTTGAGTTATTGCGAGGATCGACAAACATAACTGAACGCAAACGATGTAGGTAATAATGGTTGTGTTTTGATATCATCAACGATTAACGAAAGACTTTACTTATCTTCTGCCAACATAGGTATTCTAGGATAATGTGGAATAAATTGATGTAAAAGACAGCGTAGAATACTATGGAAAGTGTAGAAAACTATGGATTTTTATAAAACAGGTAAAATAACTTACAAATTCAGTATAGTTTGTAGTTATCACTAAATAGAAGAAACAACATGCGGACCAGTCTCTGCCGATGGTACTGAAAACAGTATGTATAAAATTCATTCTGACGTCACATAAGCGTTCGGTGAGGTGACGATGACGCGAGTTCCATAAAGAGATAGATCGTATTTCCACTTTCCACTAAATGTTCCAGGTTAAAATGTTCTACAAAAAGTGCTCAACACCCCTAAAGAAGTTTTCAAATTAAAAATAAATGAACTTTTTTTATAGTACTTAGGTCGCAGACAAGTACACGGCCCTCCTGATAGTAAGAAGTTGCCGTGGTCTATGGGCGAGTGCAACACCAGGGGAGTCACACTCGTGCTGTCGACCCTGTAAGAATGTTACGGTACTACTTTAAAAGTATTAGTTTATCTATTAAATGTAAACAATATTTAAGGACTCTTCATACGGGAATAATTCCACTTTGCTTGCAGAATGCAATTTACTAAAACTACAAACATAATAATGTTTGAGGACAGCATCACGTCGAGCTTGAAACTTGTTTGTGTTTATAATTATGTTTAACAACGATATTAATTAAAAAACTACTTGAAATTTTAATGTTATAACATTATTACAATCTGTGTACATGTACACACGTTACAGAGCATTTAATGTAGAATTTAATCGTTTAATTATCAACAATTATCGTCTTATCAGCGTGATGAAAACTTTTAATTTTCATCCAAAAAAAAATATGAGAATAGAGATAATAGCGGTCGTGCCAAGGACAGCACGTTAAGCCGTCGGTCCCGGTTGCCATTCGAACATTTATGGCAGTCGTTACGGGTAGTTGGAGCCCTTAAAAGTCCAAAAACAACGGTCTAGCTGCAATGCTTCAATGTCAAATAATGTCACCATTGGGTTGTGGACGTCATATGGCCGTCGCTTCACGGAAAATATCGAGGTATAGCCAAATCCGCAGTTAAGACTAATAAAGCGGACCCCAGACTACAAAGGGAAAGCTTCGGATGCGACTGGGAATTAACGCTAGGATGAATAATATTTCGTGGTTTCATTTTCGATATAAATTAACAGGTAGTCCCTTGACCTACAAGGCAACACTCGCACGCTTTTAAAAGTTATTTCTAATTAGAATAAATCGATTTCTTTTTTAAAAATAATCGATTAAAGTAGGTATCGACTCGTCTACCCTACACTATCCTAGACGGTGACAGCTCATTCTTTTTCCGTGCGAGGCAACGAGTGCACGCGCTTCTACTTTGTATCGCTTTTCTTTGTTCCAATTTTAAAAAGAACGGTGTTTTGTTTAAATTCACGATGCGATGATATTATATTAAGAAGATGGAAAAATTACGGGATAAACACCGTCACAAACGGCGTCGAGAAGATTCATTCTCATGTTCGGATGACGGTACGGTACCCCACAAAGTTAGTACTTAACTATTTACCTTTTCCCGTACAAGTACTGGTCAAAGTGACAGTCTTGATGCTGGTAATTTGCCATAGATTCTCATTTGAACGCGGCAAACAGCAACCTGCCATAGATTCCATAAGCGAACGAGGCGTTACAAATATAGGTACCTACGTAAATTGGTAATAGATTCAAACTTAATTTACCTTCTACCGTACAAGTACTGGTCAAAGTGACAGTCTTGATGCCGGTAATTTGCCATAGATTCTCATTTGAACGCGGCAAATAGCAACCCGCCATAGATTCCATAAGCGAACGAGGCGTTACAAATATACTTATATTGGTAATAGATTCAAACTTAGAACTATTACATTTCGACGTACCTCCTACTTACATAACTATGTAATAGTTGAGTTACGCTTATTCATTTTTCGATTAGGAGACGAAACGGCGTTGTGGGATTTAACACAACCCATAGAAACTGAGCCGCAACCTGGTCTGGGGCCGGAAGACATAGTCGTAATTCTCGACCCCCATGGGTCTCAGCCTGACATCTTGCTGGAGTCTGTTCCGACTCAACAGGATGATCTGAATTCGACACCACCGGCACCACCGCCAGCGGCGCTTCCTGAACCTCCATTGGATCCAGAGATCCTGTGCGCTCTTGGTGAGGCAACTAAACAACAGGACCTTTCCTGTATGGGGCCCGGAAATCCATAACAACTTAACTCAATTATTATGGACACCATTACTCAAAAAGGGAATGGTTAAAGACATGAGAGACAAAATGTTAAAACAGTATCTCATACCCAGTAATTGTACGTTACCTCAAGCGCCGAAATTAAAAGTTGAGACATCTCAACAACAATTGGGTGCATGTATTATCGTCAAAAAGCTGTAACAATGTTGCACTATTTTGAGAAATAAAGACTTTGACTTTGATTAAGCAAGGCGATGACGTCATTAATAACAAGATCGAAGCGATTAAAACACTAAGTGAGGGCTGTCGCATTTTATGTGATTTACATAATTCAGAAACCCAGGCTCGGATAAAAATGGTTATACCCGGGATAGCGAAGCCTTTTCTCAATGTCATACAGGACAGCGAGATGAGACGTTGTTCGGTTCCACCTTACCGGATAAAATAAAGACGTCTAAAACTATTTAAAAACAGGGTCTACAGATAAAGACGACTGAGCCATTGCCAGTGAAATCTAATACCAATGCCCAATCCCAAAACACAATGTCTGCGCGCCATCAGTTCCAGGGAAACTGGGCCGGACCTTCTCGTTATCCAACGAACAGGGGGGGGCGAGGAGGTCAGAGGCGATTCCCCACGGCAGCACGCCGATCAGCAGCGGCGACGGCGACATCGATGTCAGTAACCAAGGCGAACCAGAATCGCTCACGCGCCCCTACGCCAGTAACACAGGTACATGCAGATAGGGTACAACAGTTCTATAATTGTTTGACCCACATTACTAATAATACTAGTATTCTTAATTGGATCATGAAGGGAATATCTATTCCATTTATATGTGAACCGTTTCAATCTTGTATGCCCTCGAATTACGTGGTCATTGAGTGAACAGCGTGACATGTCACTAGCTATCGAGAATTAACTGAACTAGGTGCTAAATCACAGGTTGAGCCCAGTTCAGATCAGTTTATTTCCAGTACATTTTTAGCTCCTAAGTCCAACGGTGGTAAAAGATTTATTCTTAATTTAAAATCTTTAAATCGTTTCATACCTAAAACCCATTTTAAAATGGAAGACAGTGTAGAACTGCCTGTAAGTAAGTACAATCAAACTGGTACTTGGCAACCGTAGATATGAGAGAAGCATACCTACTTATTCCCATTGCTAAACAATTTCGTAAATACCTCCGATACCATTATACCGCGCAAAACTCATACAAAATAATAACTTACGAGTTTAACGCATTGCCCTATGGGCTCGCCATAACTCCAAGGTGTCTCACTAAGATTGTCAGAGAGGTTGTACGTAATTGCGGGTTTCTGTCTGTATCGCATTTAGATGATTTGCTTCGTTTAAGGAGCAGTTACGAAGAAGTTCTTTGTAACGTAAAGGAAACGGTAGCATTACTAGAATGTTTGGGATTAGTAATATATTACAAAAAAAAAAAAAAAAAAGTAATTTGCAACCTCAAGCATCTTGCAAATTTTTAGGATTCATTTATGACACCATTGATATGACCTTATCGTTAGGTACCTGTAGACAACCGCAACAAGATAGCCTGTTTAGTACAAAAGTATTCCAATCTACCCACAGTTTCAATTAGAAATTTCTCCCAATTGGTAGAATACTCGTAGCAGCGTGCCCGGCGCGGGCGGTGCGCTACGGTTGGTTGTATACAAAGATATAAGAAAGAACGAAATATTTATGTCTACAACAACACGGTACATTTGACGTAAAAGTAAAACTTCCTTTAACATCCTAAGTGATTTGAACTGGTGGTCTCAAAATATTTACAAAGTAAATAATCCACTAAAGACCCAAAGCTACGTGCTGGAAATTTACACTGACGTGTCACACACCGGCTGGGGTGCATTTAGTAATGAGGTAAGAGTTAATGGTGCTTGGAAAGAAAGTGAAATCAGTTTTCATATAAATTATTTGGAACTGTTAGCCGTATTCTTCGCCCATAAATGTTTTGCTCGGGACCAAACTGACTGTGCTATCCTGCTTCGTGTAGATAACACTACCGCTATAAGCTATATAAACCGCATGGGCGGTATTCAATTCCCACACTTATGTGCACTTTCTCGTGATATTTGGCAATGGTGCGAGATGCGAAGGCTGTGGTTATTCGCTTCGTATATAAACACTAAAGATAACGTCGAGGCTGACGAAGAGTCACGCAGGGTGAACTCCGACGTCGAATGGGAATTATCACAACCTGCATTTAAATATATTGTAGAATGGTTAGGTCAACCAGAGATTGATTTATTCACCTCTCGAATCAGTGCCAAGTGTCATGAATATGTGACATGGAAACGGGACCCAGATGCGATAGCCGTCGACGCATTTACAATAAGTTGGCTCCCAAAATTCTTTTATGCTTTCCCACCATTTTCTCTGTTATTAAATTGCATACAAAAATTATACAGGATAAAGCTACCGGTATCTTGGTTTTCCCAATGTGGCCTGCAAAGACTTGGTATCCTATGTTAATGGATCTATTAGTTGGAGAAATTATTGTCTTAGAACCGCACCCAAAACTATAATTGTCGCATTTCAGACAACAACACCCCCTCCACCAGACGCTTTCCCTGGGAGCAGCGCTGCTCTCAGGCTCGCGTTTTCCCGCCGCGGTACGCCGCCATCCGCCCTGCGCTTGATGCTCGGCTCACCATCAGCAAGTACACTAAAGCAATACAGCGTTTGTAACAAGCTGTGGTGGCAGTACTGTAAGGATGTGTTCGAGAGTTCCATCCCTCACATAGTTACCTTTCTAACTGAACAGTATGATAAAGGTGCGTCTTACGGCACGATTAACAGCCATCGTTCAGCTTTATCCTTGCTCATAGGAAATACCTTAGCTTCAGACGAGCGCGTTAAACGCCTCCTAAAAGGGATATTTAAACTGAGACCATCTTTGCCTAAATACTCAATTACATGGGATCCTCAAATAGGGCTGGGCCATATTTCGGAATGGGTCCCACATACTCAGCTAAATTTAGAAAAATTAACTAAAAAACTTGTTGTTTTGCTGGGTTTGTGCATTGCACATAGAGTACAAAACTTTTTCCTGCATTAAAATAAGTAATATTGAAATCAATTCAAACGGTATCGAAATCAGAGTAACGGATATTATTAAAACCTCTGAAATAAGACGGGACCAGCCGGTTTTGTATCTACCATATTTTCTAGAAAACCCTTCCATTTGGCCAGCCACAACGCTAGTCGACTACATGTCTGCAACAAAAGCTTTAAGGCCTGCAGACATAGATCACCTCCTAATTACTGTGAAGCGTACCCACAAGAACGCGACAGCATAGACTATAAGCAGGTGGATCAAACAGACGTTATATGCAAGCGGCATTGACGTGTCAGCTTACGGCGCACACAACGCTCGCCATGCTGCCACGTCAACGGCACGCGCGGCTGGGTTATATCTTGATCTAATCCGAAAAACTGCCGGCTGGACCGCGTCCTCCCAGGCCTTTGCTAAGTTTTATAATCGGCCTATTGTAGAAAAATCTAATTTTGCAGAATCCGTTTGCTTACACAATATTGTGATTAATGATTAAGAAAACCTATCAAAATAGCTACGAATCAAGGGATTACGATGTATTTGTTTGTTGAATCATCCAATATAAGAAATTTATGATTTATATTATCTCGTGTTTCATGTAGCCAAAAGGCATAAAACAATTGTAAAAATATCACATTCTCCGAACATCTACCTGTTAATTTATATCGAAAATGAAACCACGAAATATTATATATGATCAAACGAACTTCTTAAGTGAAGTTCGATCGATATAATATGAGTGGTTTCATTTGAAGATATAAATACCCAACCCACCCAAAACCCAGTTCATTTTTACAATAACACGAGAGGATTCGATCTCAAGTCGCAACTCTAAAATAATGAGCTGTCACCGTCTAGGATAGTGTAGGGTAGACGAGTCGATACCTACTTTAATCGATTATTTTTAAAAAAGAAATCGATTTATTCTAATTAGAAATAACTTTTAAAAGCGTGCGAGTGTTGCCTTGTAGGTCAAGGGACTACCTGTTAATTTATATCTTCAAATGAAACCACTCATATTATATCGATCGAACTTCACTTAAGAAGTTCGTTTGATCATATAGAATTCTTTCATTCCTATTGTTGTAATTAAAGTAGATATACTTTTATTAAATACACTTACAACTATACAATAAATCTGTTGCCAAGAGAAAGGAACTGTATCCTTAGTATACAATTTGGACTATTATGAATCAACTACGCAGTAGAAATCCTTACAACAATTAGGTTTTAGTCATTTGTATGGTAAACTAACCAGACTGTGATGAAAAGTTAAATAGGTACCACACAACAATTCCAAATACAAAACACATATTGTTTGTATCGCATAACCACGAAAGTTAACAATAATAACATTCTCGTTAAATTAGAATCGTAGTAACTTTGCCTGTTAATATTGTTATCAGCAGTTTCGAAACCTACGTTAGGTATGTGTTAGCGTTTGGAACAATACACTACAAAGTTTGTAATACGAGTATGTATGATGATATTTTAGGGACTTTCTTCATAGGATGAGACTGAAATTTTATTTAAAATACTACTATGTCTCATGCACAGAAATATATTAGGATAGAACGTCCATAAGTGTTGTTCACCTCCGTCTCGCGTGGCGACTTTTTCACTGTAAATAAATACTCACGAGAAATATGAAATGCTTTTATTTTTCTAATTATACTTCCCTATTTTTATTCTACAGTTGGAAATAGCACAGTATGGCATTTTCACGGTATTTTTTAACCGACTTCAAAAAAGGAGGTTCTCAATTCGTACCAAATTTTTTTTTTGTGTGTTTGTTACGCGATTATGAAGCCAATTCTAGACGGATTTTGAAAATATTTTTCTGTTCGTAAGTAGATTATTCCGAAGTGGTCCCATTTACTGCCAACTTTGATTGTTGTGTCTGAACTACTATGATGCAATCAATTGAAAATATGGCCTCTCTTGGGCTAGGTACCGACTTCTAATAAATCAGTATTTCGCTTTTCAGTGCCTCATTTTCGTTTCTTGAAGTCGGTTAAACTTTTTTGTTAAAATGAATGTATTATGAAGTCATTACAAGAACAGTACTAAGTAGGCGTTAGAAAGTTTCTGCTTCATACGGCAAGAGCTGTCTAAAAAGTTGTCATGCGTTCCCCGCTCAAATAACCGTTCTATCCTAACGTATTTCTGTGGTCTCATACCTATATAGATTTTTGGTTTTAATCTTTAGTTTGATAAGTTTTTGAAATGTAATATCCATTACTATCTGCTCATTAGCTAATATAGATATGGTCACTGTAAGATATTGTTAGGTTAGCTAAATCACCTACGTAATAACTACGTAAGCTTAGCTTTACTAACTCGCGATCTACACTAACGGATAAACATACCTAAGTACATTTTCTTGTGTAAACACTTGGACTTAATAGGTGCAATTAACATATTCATGCCTACAGTATCTTGCATTCGCACCGAGCCGGAATCAAATTCACGACCTATCGAACACTAACAGTAACTAGTTAAATTAGCGTCGTAAGTACGAGCAGAAACTTCATATGGTTTGAATTTCCACTTTACAGTAGGTACATGACGTCACGTGTTTACTTTCTATAAGCCAGCATATAGCCTTTGAAGTTCAAAACGCTACCTACAATCGAAGGGTTTGCTCAAATTATTGTGTATTTTCTGAAGTTTCGGCCTTCGAAACAAGGATGAAGTCATACAAATGCGCTTTTGATTAGCAAAGTAAGAACAAGGACATTATTATCACGGATATAATAGGTTAGAAATGTTGTTTGGAGAATATAGTTTGGATTGAGGTGAGATTTAATAATCTACTAACTATTGGCCGTGGCTCTGCTTGCGTGGTATTGTTCCCGTTCCCGCTACCACGGGAACCTCCATGAGAGGTCCCACCTTCCGTTTTCCTACACGCGGTCTCCACTCTAGGACTCGTTTGCTCCAACGGCCATCGGTCCTTCGGCAGATGTGGCCAGCCCACTGCCACTTCAGCTTACTTATTCTGCGAGCTATGTTGGTAACTTTGGTTCTATGTCGGATAACACCAAATATCCAAATATCTTCACAAACTTACACATTTATAATATTAAGTAAGAATAAGATATAGAATGATATAAATTCTAATCACGATAATACTGCCAAATGAAACTGTCTCTAACAATAAAGGAGATCACACAACGATATTAAGCTCGGTAAACGTTTCCCATCGGTAACAGCTGAGCTGCAAATGTTGCTTCAATCATCATACGAACTAGATAAAGTTCTAACTATACGCTGTTACCGTATGCAAATGCAAAAGCCGGTATTAACTTTAATAATGCATTCACTGTTTTGTTTTACTCTGGCGTAGACATATCTTTGAGAACTTGCACAACTCCTTCCGTTTGAGATCTGAGATTATCTTTGGTCTTGGGGTGCTTATATAGAGATACTCGTACATGCTACTGGTACAGGCTGGCTGGTACGCGTAAACCAATCCGTGTTGCCGTCATCTCAATTTCGTCGTTTGTCAAAAAAATAGCAATGCATTCGCGCCCGTATGCTTTAAAACATATTTATGGGCGCAAATGCGTTCCGATTTTTGAGACATATGTGGTGTTAGAACGTAAACGACGAATTTTTTTTTATACCACTTAGGTGGCATACAAGCACACGGCCCACCTGATGGAAAGTGGGTACCGTGGCCTATGGACGTATGCAACACCAGGGGCGTCACACTCGTGCTGCCGACCCTGAAGAAACCTTCTAATGCCCTTCTTGAAGAACTCCATATTGTAGTCGCTTGGTAGTAGAAAGTATCATATTTTTTGCTATTATCGGTGCAGGTAGCCGGCACCGGTTACCTATTTCTCTATGTAAGTACCCTTAGACATGCGAAACTTGTGTCAGATCTCCGCACCTTGTGAAATCAACAGACTCTAATTCTAAAACAAACGAAACTATACGAAGTTCGCATTTACCTGCGCCTTCCACTTTCCAATTGCTAATTTCATTAGCTGACATTGTAGAGAATTTAATTAAGGTAGTGTGTACATTAAGTATAGTAGCGATAAAAATATTTGATGAGGTTTGAAATGGGATTATGTCTTATTGTGTATTTAAAAAACATTCCGCGTTCAAATGTACCTAAAATCTAGACTGTCTCGTTGCTAAAATTGGCAAGAATTTTTTTTGATCACATGTCACTATGTCAGATATTGTGTTTTACTGGTCAAGAAGCCTTGATTTAATTTCTACATGTTTTCTAAGTACGTAAATCACATCAAACTTTTCCTGATAATAGGGCAGTGGAAATACAAAAAGAATTAAGGAAGGTATTATAGTTTCCGAGTCGGGAATAGTATCTACCGGTGGTAACTACTTAATTTTTATTACCTCCTTAGAGTATAGCTTACGTATTACACTATTACTCTACTAAAGTAACCACGTTTTTATTACCTCAGTTTTTATATTGAAGAATTACTAAAAGGTTACTCTACACTCAGGTTAAACTTAATTTCATAGCTACACTCTCGAAATGTCAAAGACCGAAGAATTGGTGAACCATGCACCAATAAATAAATATAACACAACATTTTTATCTTACTAAACGTATTTATATTTAAGCCGTATTATGAATCTCGATATGTATCGCAAATAACTTAAAAAAAGTAGTACTAAAGCTTACGACGCTTTACCAGACGACATTATATAATTTAAAGTACAATTTTTTTCTTCCACAAGTTTTATCTATGAAAAGTTTTGCGTGAACCAAACTAAAAAAACTAAATTAATTAATAATTTTATCTAATAGACGATAGTCTCTCTCATATTTGGGTCTTTTTGGTTTGTCGTAGTCAAACTATGTAATAATAACTCACAGATCCCACTACTATCTAGATTCCATTCACTCAACATTTTTTTATTAGAGGACAACCGTATTAGCAAAATATTTCTATAGAATTATTTCATAATTGTACCCAAAAAAATCACTTTACCTTCGCAGCACAAAATATGGCACTTATAAAAAGGAACTGAGAAATTTCCTTCTATAAATTTTCACCTCAGCGAGCATAAGGAAACTTTGTATGACAAGTACAATCACTTTGCCGCAGGCAACAAAGAACTTTACATATGTGTGATACATTTACATATAAAATATTACCAACCGTATGCGTGAAATAAAAAAATAAGGTAATTTTCACAGAACAAGATGGACTAGCCTTTTTTCGTACGGAATCTTTGTCATGAAATCTTATATGTAATGTGATTTCAGGGGTAGGTAGGTAATCAAGTAGCAACATACACTGACTTCTAGTATGGCACCACCAAGATCTTCGAGACCCAAGGCATACTCACTGGTAAGCCGGTACACCGTGCTGCAGTTTGAAGGACAAGGCTCTCTTGATTCCAAGGTCCTTAAAAGAATAAGAGATCGAATTTGTAGAAGGCCAACTTTTAACTTAGCTGCCAAATACGTCTAACAACTTAAACAACCTTGGCCTTCATGGATGCTTCACGATGCGTCTGACTCGCGACGTCACAAGGGCGTAGCAGGTCACAACAATACACTTTACCCCTCGTTTACAAGAAACAAGTTGTAGACTTGTTTGAAATACAAGTCGTCAAAACACAATTTTTCGTATTCAACATGTATTGAGACTTGTCTCAAACACTCTTCCGTTCACACTGTGCCGCCAACTCGTATACATACAAATTTACAACACATTTGCGTTCACATTGAAGTCCGCGACATGTTGTACTTTGTCTTTGTCATTGATCGCGTTCACACCTACACAACACTGTCGTGTTTTAGACTAGTCTTGTTTATTTTACTGCAATTTCTGTCTTGAGACTTGTCAAAAACAAGTTTTAAACTGTATCCGTGATTGATGACATGTATACAGACATGTTTACAACATGTCGTACAAGAAGTTGACAACTTATCATAAAAGACATGTTGTCTTGTATGATAAGTTGTCAACGAATCTTTCAACATGTTGTAAACATGTCTATGTCTGAACGAAGACATGTCATAAAACTTGTCAAATACATGTTTTAGATCCTGGTGTAAACGAGGGGTTAAGGAACATCACGAATCACTCGGTCATTGAATGAGTGTTTATTACCTGGTTCGTTTCTTACAGGTCTAGTATAATATGTTAACTAGACATTAAGTAGTAGGAAACTCTGATCATAAAAGGCCAAATTGTGACCCATATTATTGATTTTTTAAAGTTTAATTTCATATTTTACTCATTCATTAATTTAAATGGAGAATTAAGGCGAACGAAACCAAATCTATAAATGTTACCTTCACTTTAAGAAGAGGCACCTGTCCACCCGTCAAACTAAATAACGAAGTAGTCCCACAATCGGACCATGTCAGGTATCTAGGATTACACCTTGATAAGCGACTCACCTGGCAAAAACATATTTTCACAAAAAGAAAACAATTAGGATTACAACTACGTAAATTGTATTGGTTAATGGATCGCCGGTCACAACTGTCGCTAAGTAGCAAACTTCTACTCTACAAAGCGATACTTAAGCCGATCTGGACTTATGGAATACAGCTCTGGGGGACAGCCTCCCACTCCAACATAGAAATCTTGCAAAGATTCCAAAACAAAATTTTGAGGATGATAACCGGTGCCCCCTGGTTCGTCACAAATGAACAACTTCATCACGACCTGCACGTGACCACTGTCAAACAGGAAATACTCTCTTATACAGACAAGTACAAGAAAAGAATTAAAGACCATCCGAACAGCCTGGCCAATGTCTTGATGGAGGACAACCCTACAATCCGCAGACTGAAACGGAGGATGCCCCAAGACACACTCAAATCGCAACAATGAAGTAAAGTAGGATGTGACCCGGGTCGCATACCGAGCATGCCAATAATAAACCCAACCAACTCACTGATAAATGTCCCTTTGGTGACAGATCGCAGTGTTAAAAGAGACACAAAAAAAAAAAAATAATTTGTGCTGATTGCGTGACAGCCGATTACATTATAAATATTGATAGGGATCTTTGATCTCAAAAGGTTATTTTTATATAATGTTTATGTTATAATCTTCAGTAATAAACTCAGTTTCCTTCTTGCTACTCCTAATTTGTTATAATTAACGTTACTACGTGTGCCAGTGCCATTTAACGTTTGCCGAATCGCTTTCGTTAATTGCTTCTATTTCGCTGGGCTCTTTTAGTACACACGTTAGTGTACAAATTCGAGGTACAACCGGTAGGCAACTTGCTAAAATATATTACTAATTTACTGGTTACTAACGATTTGGAGGAAGTAGCAACAGCTTATTAGCACTTAGGTGGCAGACAACACACGGCCCACCTGATGGAAAATAGTTACCGTGGCCTATGATGGGCATGTGCAACACCAGGGGAGTCACACTCGTGCTGCCAACCCTGTAAGAACAGAGAGTTTCTATGCAGTTATTGCAGAAGACAAAACAAGACAAGCCTTTGGTCTTCCCACTGAACGCACAAACACTCTAAAGTGAGCTCCGGCTACCTTACTCACCGCCGGGAACTCAACACGAGTTTATTATGGCCGCAGTATTCAGTAGGGCGGAGGTATTTCCCTAATCAGACTGCTCAGTTGGGACGGGAACATCATCGTGTCCTACCTGCGTAAAAATGTATTTGTTACAAATTAACCTGGAACCAACTCAGGTAGATCAATTGGTCAGAGTAGGAAGCGACTGGTCGTTGCCTTTTTCCGATTTAACTTAATTGGAAAGTTCTGGCTACGAAATTTCATTAATTCAACAAATTATCATTCAATTATTTTATAATGATACAAAAACAAAGGATTTAGATCACCTGGCTTATAACATTAACCTACAGATTACATTGTCAGCAAAGGGAAATTAATTTCACACGGGTTAAACATTTAATACCTTTATTATGCCATTATTGTTTTCATAATATTCCGGGTACCTTTTTGGTACCCCTATTTATTGCTATACAACAATTTGAAATTGGAATGTACTAATTTTAAGAAGTCATAACGATAATTTCATTTATAAACGCTGCTTAGATTATTCTTTTGTGCACTTCAATTCCAATATTGAAAAATTAATTCAAAGCTCGAAATACATTTACCATCTTACCCATTATAACAAAACTGTTTTTTTGATTATGTGTTATAAAAATTAGAAGCAGTTGTTCAAACTACCCGCTTGAAATCACAGAACACATTAATGAGGAACATTAAGCTTTTCTTTACTTGAAATACTGATCTTGTTCCTTCGTACTATAAGAATATATTCCCGGAATAAAAGCCTTTTATATTCGTCATGTTATATCCTGTGCCACAATGTATCCAGATCCGTTTTCTTTCGCATTTATGAAATTAGTAAAATCATTTATATAGTAAATATCGTCTTTAAGTATGTTCGTATAGAAATTTAATTAAAATACAATTTGCATGGATAAGTTCAATAACCTGAACCAGACTATCGCGGTGTAAACTCATAATTTTTATGATTTTTCAGGACTTATCGCGAGTAAAGTATAATTTAATTTGGAACTTATCGCGATGAAAGTATGTATCATACAAATTATAATATTAATCTTCATAATTTTCTTGAGTCATATTGTTAGAATTACAACTCATAGGTGCGTGCTACCGCTTTTGATATCATTCTTGCAATAGCCTGTTACGGTGCGACGACACCTAGGGGAAATTATGAAGATAATGAACTGAAAGCAGGTATAGTTTGGGAGGTCATATTTTATTTAACCCTTTATATTTAGTATCTTTGAAAAGGGCAATATTTGTTATTTAGGTAGTGCAAAAAACTAATTCATTTAAATATCCAATTTATTACCTATTTACTTATGGAAGCTCGTTAAGTATATAAGAATAGAGTCAAATGGCGGGCTGTTGTCTCTGTCTACCCCGGAAGTAAATAGGCGTGAGCATATGTATGTATTGTTTATATACCTACAATGTCATAAAATAAAAGTATACATTTTCTGCTGCAAAAGGATGGTGATTCAGCGAGGCAAGACTGTCAGGAACGATACAAAGAATCGAAGAATCAATTTCATTTATTCAATTTAGGCACATAAAGAGCACATTTGAACGTCAAAATATTACAATTATTATGTCAAGTTCAAAAAAAATATTATTAATGTAAAGTAAAATAAATCATTTGAAAATGATTCTTTCGCTGGTTGGGTTGTTGATGCATCTATCTAACCACAGGGTGTATCCGAGATGTGTGTTACCGAGACCTATCATATTATTTTATGTTTCTAGTATGATGAAGGCGAAATGCAGATGCATTTAGAACTCACTACGATATACCATAAAATAGATTCCCAGTGGAAATTCCCGTCTAATATCATAAAAGCATCTGGTTTCATTTTTACAGTCTTACCACACTGTCAGTACAATACTATGGCAAATAATTGAAAAAGAAATGGGAAATGTAGGAGCAGTATAATAAATAGGTATAAAAAAGAAAATAAGAAGTCAAGATATTTTAAAACTTCATTATTTCTTTATACGAAAATAATAACTGTCCTGGGAAACGATGTTTTTCCATATAAATTAGATTATAGCAAAGTTACGAGACACTGCATGTAAATAGAATAAGGGACTAACTATTGTTATTGTCGTTGTTACAAAATTACTAAAATTGCGATTACAAATTACAAGAAAGGACGATACAATAAATAAATATTAGTTACCAAAATTACTAGTATTTCCCCTAAGCCCTTCAGCTAACTCTTTAATAACCACGCTATTCTCATCATATACTACGTAGATACTACGGCTATTTCACATAATTATTTTGTAAAACTCCATTAATAAGCGAAAAGAAAGCAAAATTATGCTAAGTTAATATAATGCTAGAAGTGTAAAAGCTGAACAGTGAACACGTTTCATTTTTACAGCATACTTAGTAACAACGAGGGCGATGGCATTAGGGTCGTATTGCTGAAAGATCATAATCAGTAAAGGGCTTGTAAAAACTGCAAAATTTATATGGGAAGAGATTTTTTATAAAAACTCACACACACACACACACACACAATCCCGGTTGCATCTAAAGCAGAGACTTTGAATGTCCGTCCATGTATACCTTCTGCTCCTGATGTGGTTTATCAAGGCTTTTATGAGAGTGTCTGCCATCAGAGTCCCCAATCTCAAGAAGGAAACTTACACCAGTCTCGCTCAGCAATCAATAGGTGTATCATCTTGTGGGTGTGGTGGGCTTGCCCTTGCACACATGTTACGCCAACCCCAAATAAACTTGGGATAAGGGCAGGAGGATGATGATGGTTGACTTGGCTTTGAAGATCTTGGTGGCGCCCCACCACTTATACTTACATTTTTATATACACTTTTATTTACACTTTTATATACATTTTTATATACAATTTTAAATCCAATTTTATATACGCTTGCTCTTTCCCGTTCGTTCCTTCTTCTCCACCAGAATAACCTGATGGAGCCCATTCTTGATACCTGTGTACTTCTTGCATTTAAAGGTTACGATAACCGCTTACTATCCATCCAGCTTAACGTATGCCTATTCGGTATCTCAAAGTTAAAATTAATGATAACCGAGTATAGGTTCACAAGAAAAAACAGAGCTTAAAAACCTTTTCGATAAAATAAAAATGAATTCGGTGGCAAGTAAAAAAAATACGGATCATCCTCGCGGGGCTTATACGGTGCTTATACTGCTTATTTGTGTTTTTTAGGAACAGGCGTTTACAATGTGGTATTTACGGCAATATTTGTCATTCGATTATACGTTATTGTCACAACTCAGAAACGGCACCGTTGGGAATGTTCAATGAATCGTGAGTAAATATTTGCTTAATATTTTTTCTCTGAATGTTATCTGTGTACCCGTATGCCTGACATAAGGGTTGACTTGCTGATATATATGGAAAATAGAATTGTGGTACATATTTAATTTATTTATAAACCAAATAAATATAAAAGGTAAAGAGCGAACAAAACAAACTCGGTTATTTATACATTAGCATGTATGTATAATTTAGATGTAATTTCACAATATGGGATTGTGAAGAAGCTTTTAGAGCAATATATTTCCATTAGATATTTACAAAATGTTGGAAACCTTTCTATACTTCTCTTGTTTTTAGTAAACGCATTTTTACAGCATATTTAGGCGAAGGAACGCAAGGGTTGAAAGGGTTCCACTTAGATCTTTGGGGCTGAAGCCAACCTGCTAGCTAACGGAGGAGACTCTGATGAAGGTGTTCCTTCGGGGTATGGACGGCAAAAGACAGTCGATCTCACAATTGATTAATATTAACCAAATTAAACAAATATTCAATGTGAAAGTCTTGGACGCAACTGGGATCAAAGCAAAGATGATGATAATGAAAATGATTATAATGTTGCTTCATTTAATATGACTCACGTTCATAAACATAAGTTTAGAATTCAGCTAAGCGGCTTTCACATAATACTACATGAGGTTTAAGGATTAACGCCTTGGAGGTGTACTGTAACTTTGAATTTTGGTTGCTCATGAACAATAGAGCTTAATTATATCACCTTGTGGTAGGACCCTCGCACAATATTTAATTATATTTATAAAGATTGGGTATGATTTTATGGTATGTCACACAATTACGGTTCCGTAAGATACACTGAATTACCCTTGAAAAGTGCTATTCTAGACTATAAACTTCTTATCCAAACTTTCGCATTTATAATCTTAAATATTAATTGCTTATTTACAATTAAAAAAAACTGAACAACGATAATTGACACTTCCAATGAAACGATCATCTAGTATAAAATTAGTACAATTTGTAAAGACTAAAATCTTAGAGTATACATTTATATATATAGAGCGCGCCTATCACTAAGGTCTTTGGCGCCGAGTGTTAGCAGATACTTTGCGATTGTATAGCGCACCTATAGTGACGTTTAATGCATTACCGAAAATATGAATAGATGCACTTATTAATGTAGTTTGTTGTTATGAAGTTTTTTGTTCGATTTGATATGCATGGATAAAATTAAAGCCAAAATACAAAAAAATGGCGTCATTTTGCGTTATTTTTGCGTCATTATTACTACAAATATACGATGTTGTAAAAAATTTTGATTTAACATATCGAATTAAATATTGTTTACGAAGTCATTTTGACGGGTATTGTTTTGCTACTGATTGAGGTTGAGCCAGGAGCCTCGGTACTGTTCATACCCGTGATAGCAGTTCATACTTGTAAGGCGCGCTCTATAGCAATGTATACTCTAAGACTAAAATAGATATCGTGTGTCACATATAACGATGCCTTCTATAAAATTTATAAAACCAAATTACATGGTACTATTTTGAGTGAGGTTACAACAATTCCTACAATTAATGTTTGTTTAAACAATAGTTACGTACAAAATATTTCTTCATCATAATTGTAATGCAAAATTAAGTTATATACTAGGAATAAAAAAAGCGATAAAAAGAATGTCTTTGATCAAAAATTCAATCAAAAGTTCGAACAGACCCCACATAAAGTTTGCAGTTTTACAACCCCTAACACCAAAATTGTGTTTAAACAAGATTGTAATATCTACTAAATACATCGGCCCCATCGTTGCCAAGAACGCTGTAAAAATAAAATGTGTTGAACCTTCAATCTGTTTGACGTTACATTGACCTGACTGAAATTCCACTTGTCATTCCACATTTAATTTGAAAGTCTTAAAAAATTGACATTTTCTTAATTTTAGTAAATACAAATAAGCGTTTAAAGTGCTTCTTATTGTTCACATAAATCAACAAATCTGTTATAATATTTTCTAAGTCGTCGTACTTTGACAAAAGCTTTCAGTTATTTTAAGTAAAGTCTCTTCTTAAAATCGCAATAATTTATGAAGTACAAGTGGGCGGCCAGTAAAACCTTCATTCATCGTTGTTTAGTAAAAAATAACAAAAATAAATGACAGAATAGGTCACTTAAAACGTGCAAAGGGGAAGAAGCTTTAAGATAACGAAGCCAACCTGAGATCTAAAGAAATGCCTGCGGCGTAACGGTGTCGCAACTTGAGAGGCCGATTTTTGTACATGCGACTTTGACTAGTTTAACAAGAAAATTTTGGTGTGTATCTCACAAAAAGGCCGTGATCCGATTATCCACCAAAATCCGATATGTAGTTTGTAGCATAAGTATATTAAATTGTATATTATATTGACCTTTTCCTTTTTCGGGTATGATAGACATTCTCGGAAAATTATTTATTTTGTTGTTTTCTTTGCCTGCCCGAAAAAGAAAAGGTGTGCGTATATGTATGGTAATTATGAGCCTGAAACTTAGCGTTGTTTCTCATAGTATCAAAAAAATAATTGTGATAACACAGATCATATCAAATGTATAAAATAAAAAAGAAATAAAATAATGATTACTAGAATCGAACCAATCGAGCCGTCGTCGTTATAGCGAGGCGTTGAATTAATGCTTATTGATAAACTCTTCTAACTTCCAACGTCAGAACGGCTAACATGCGTGATCACCGTAGAAGTAAAATAAGAATGCATAATTATTCGGTATTCTCTTGTTCTACTTAGGGGTCAATGATCCACTTTTTCATTACTTTAAATTATTCAAGAATAAAATTCTGCTATCTCGATCGCGCTGTCAGTGGCTTTATTTAGATTGTCTTTAGTGCAGGAAGTAGGACATAATGTGGCTAAGCTCAGGTCACGCATTCCCCACCTGCATAGATTTTTTCTCGACCGACCGACTAGTGTACGTAGACGATTCAGAGACCTCCATACCGGCCATGGGAGGTTCTGTCCAGGAAGTAATTGCGAGCAGTCTGATTTGTTGATATCAAAAATACAGCGCATAATTTTGGTCACTCGCCCTCTGGTGAAGTCAAATTCGTAGCCTGAAAATGAAAAAAAATCTTAGCCTGTTTATGGTCTAACTGGAAAAGTGTTCCATGTTAATTTTCAGTCAGTTTATATGCGTTTCTCTGTTAAAATCAAGGAATTTTATCTGGGAACTGCACATACGAATATGTAAAAGCAAAATGCAAGTTAGAGAAAGGTGGAAAGCGGAAAGCGTGTATTGTTTAGGAAACGAATTGTTCGCTCTAAGCTATGTGTCCAATCTCTTAGCGAGTGAGCTCAAAGACAAGGCCAAGACATTGTAACTACTACCTTGAAGTTCAACTAATGGATTATGTTTGTTAAATCTAACCAAGAACTACGAATTAATGGTAGGTGAAGTAGTAGGTGATTTTTTGGTATTAATCAACGTTATACTCCAACGAGTTTCGGAAAAAAGGTTTTATCTTGACAGACAGACGGACGACGAATTTATCTTACGCGAAATCGTACTGTAACTTTCATTCATTTTCATTAGGATGATTAACCTTTCCATATAATATTATTAAACGGTGTAGAAAAGGAGTTACTAATTTGGGTATAATATTAATTATAAGTTAGTACTTGTAAGCTCCTTTTTATATTAATAAAGACTAATAAAAGAGATAATTAATAATATCTCTTTTAGTGTTCTCATATATGTAGATTAAGGTAGATTACATTATTTGTAATCTCTATGGTGTACGTACAGCAAAATATACCCGTAAACCATGGTTTGCTGGCCGGACTGATATTAGATATAACTGAATAGACCTAAGCGGAAATAATTTTTTTTTCAATTACCGCTAGTGAAAAACTACAGTTCTGTATATACGTACATCCATACATAGGTACATACATGGCCCCACACCTGTAAATCCCCGATGGGGTAGACAGATGTATTAACACCCACATTTCGCCAATCATGATTTGTGGTCCCACGTAATAGGGAGCGAACCTAGCGGGCACTTAGTTATGGGCTGAATGTTTACTGTCGGGTGGAGAACAGCCTTATTCTACTCCACCGAGAACCAATACAGCAACTTCTGTATATCTAAGAAGGTAAAACTTGTTGAAAGCACTCTATTCGCTTGCCGAGCTCAATACAAAGTTGTACAAGTTCTAAAAGTGCTAATTGACGAGTAGGTAACTAATACTGTAGTGGATGGAGGGGAGCTACGTAATTTTGTAAGACATAAACTACTTAATAAGAAAGTTGGTAGCGGATATTATAGTTACTCGTAAAACAACGGCCTTACATTGTACATTAAGTTTGTTCTACAATGTCTGGATATAATTTTGTATTGTAGAGAATTTGAATGAGTTATAGAGTGGAGACCGTGAATCGGCAAATAGAAGGTTAGATACCCTCAGTAGGATGGACGAATTACTTAAAAAAAGGTAGCTGAATAGAGGTGCAAAGTGGAGGATCAAGTCCCTATATCCAGCAGTGGACTATAATATACTAATTGATTGATTGATTATAGACACTGACTTAGGGCAATGCAATTATTATTATCAGTATCATTTGAGCGCTAAACCCGATTGCAATTCAGATTTCAGTGAGAGATTGACTTAACTTTGAAGATTTTGATAATTTCGATGCACATTATTAGTTGTATATGGGGTGTATACGTCGCAGCTAACTTGCTTAATCAGCCGTTCAGTTAATGGCCTGAATGATAATCAGCCGTATCGTTTGTTACAACATTTAACAAACACATACATACCTACACCATATACCTATGATTTTCTGAACCCTAAATAGAAACACTAACTACCTTTAAAAGTCTCTACATAAACTTACAAAATACTAAACTCGTCATACAAGGATGCATACTTGCATAGTTCGATACAATGTTACGGTTGTGCCCCCAATAAGTTTGTCAGTAATCTGACAGTTACATGACTTTATTATTCTGAAATGTTGGGTCAGGTGTTCGTTATATTGTTGTTGATTGCTTCTTATACGTTTTTGATCTAATAAACGAACATTTTCCTCGCAGGGAACAAACATTTGTATGATTCACAGATATATTTTGTTCCAAAGAGTGTATACATTATCCTTTCATTATATATTTACAATGTTGTTGCTTTCATTTTGCAGGATAATGATATATTAAAATATATAGATCATCATCATTATATGAGTCTCAAATATGAGTTCAATCATACCAATCCTCAGAGAAAAACCCCTGAACCTCGTGTATGTGTTAGCAGGTGAGTGTTGCTTGAACTCCGAATTTCATAAATATGCACTGTTGTGTCTGTGTTTATATTCACGATCCGCACAATTAATAATATATTGCATGAGGACTAGTTTAGGAGTTTAAGTAAAACAGAATCTACAATGAATTCTATTATAAGTGTTAACACTACGAGTGCTCGGGAGTAAGTGAGCGCAGCGGTGTACAACTGTCACACAAAAGTTACACAACTACACACCTCTATGCGTCAACAGCATAACAAATTCAAGATGGCGCATGCACAATGAAAAACAATCACGACAGTAACTAAATTATTGGTAGGCAGTCCCTATAACCCAATTCCCACAACTATACTACAACAATGCTTATAAGCAAGTAGGTGTCCTACCTACTAATATTATAAATGCGAAAGTTTGTAAGTATGTGAGGATGTATATAAGGTAAGGATGTACGTGAGGATGTTTGTCTTTCATGTAAAAACTACTAAATGGATTTTAATGAAACTTTACAATAATATAGCTTATACAGCAGAATAACACATCCCTACTAATATTATAAATGTGAAAGTAACTCTGTCTGTCTGTCTGTCTGTCTCGCTTTCACGCCTAAACCACTGAACCGATTTTGATGAAATTTGGTAGTGTGTGTTCGCGCAGCGGAATGTTGTTGAATTTAAAGATTTTAATTATGAAGATATTTAGCACATGACGTCGTGTAAATGCTTATGGTAAAAAAAAATTTGTGCATGCAGCCATTGTGGAGAAATTCGCTAAAAACAGATTCCGCTAGGCGAACGTTGTCCTGGCGGCACTTTTTTTGAATTCATGGACTTAGAAGAAAAAAAAATGTGTCCAATAATTAGCGTGTATTTGCGTGTAATTGTGTATGTATGAATAAAATTAATGAATGCATAAACTTCGGAGAAATTCAAGTTTCCGCCACGCGAACGTTTGGCCATTAGCTAGTTTTCATATAAAGCGCTTATATAGAGAGCTGTAGATTTTTACATACGTTGTTTTGAATTTGCTTATATTTGTTTAATAAAAAGATTTAGAAAAAATCGAAGGGTTTAACAGATAAGAATATAAACGTAAAATACGCTTATTAGGTCTTAGTTCGTAAAGTATGCACTTTGGGGTCTAGATTTTTACGTTTATACAAACCTTGTAAGTGTCTGCAACATGTTGCCAAGTATCAATGATGTTCCGCTAGTAATTAAAGAGCAATAGGACAATTTACCATGTATAGACCACTGTTTACAAAGCAGTCAAATATCACGACGTTCTAAAGGAATTGCATAGTAAAATATATTCCAATAATTAGCTTACTGATTCAACTATTCACATGCAAAATTTCATCTCATTATATTCAGTAATTAATTAAAGATAAACAATGAAAATACTGACAAAGCATCGAAACCCTACATAACCCGACCAAGTTCGGATGGCTACAAAAAAGCGGCCGTGCAATATATTTAGGTAACATTCTAAAATTTACAGTATAATACCGGTATTGAATTGGTACAGGTGATAACACAATTGTTATTTCGATTTAATTTATAGATCATTTATTTTTTCTACACCTACTTTTTTAATTGTATTTGACTAAGATTAGTAAGTACTATTTACGTAGGCGGTAGGTACTTTATTTAAGTAAGCGCTTGAGACTTGCGTCAGTCTCAGTATATGATATTAGCGTTGTACCTACTGGTACGGCAGTGACTTATGTATGTGAGCGTGTTCCCGTGCACCCCACCAAAATATGCAGAATTATTTTGTTCGAAGCGGTACGCTTAAGGCTAGACCTTTGGTTAAATAGTCTAAGTATAGTAGATATGAATTGATCAAGAATATTAAGCTAGAGAGAAAAAATAGATAATTTGCCAATTTTTGGGTTTCTACGTTTCTACGTTTCCACATTTTGCCAATTTTTGGGTTTCTACGTAACAGGTGGCGAGAAATAAATTGTAGACGGATATTTAATTAGAGAAGTACCCACCTACTTGTTAATTGAAGATTTATTTTTATCGTAGATAGTGGCGTTATTAATAAAAAAATATTTTTCATTCAAGAAATGCAATTTATTGTTTTATTTTTCCTAACGCTTGTGTATGCAACTGTACCATATTAATGAATACTATACTGGAAGGTTAAGAACGTTACTTAGATATATGGTACGGCCGCTTTTTTGTAGCCATCCGAACTTGGTCGGGTTATGTAGGGTTTCGATGCTTTGTCAGTATTTTCATTGTTTATCTTTAATTACTGAATATAATGAGATGAAATTTTGCATGTGAATAGTTGAATCAGTAAGCTAATTATTGGAATATATTTTACTATGCAATTCCTTTAGAACGTCGTGATATTTGACTGCTTTGTAAACAGTGGTCTATACATGGTAAATTGTCCTATTGCTCTTTAATTACTAGCGGAACATCATTGATACTTGGCAACATGTTGCAGACACTTACAAGGTTTGTATAAACGTAAAAATCTAGACCCCAAAGTGCATACTTTACGAACTAAGACCTAATAAGCGTATTTTACGTTTATATTTTTATCTGTTAAACCCTTCGATTTTTTCTAAATCTTTTTATTAAACAAATATAAGCAAATTCAAAACAACGTATGTAAAAATCTACAGCTCTCTATATAAGCGCTTTATATGAAAACTAGCTAATGGCCAAACGTTCGCGTGGCGGAAACTTGAATTTCTCCGAAGTTTATGCATTCATTAATTTTATTCATACATACACAATTACACGCAAATACACGCTAATTTTTGGACACATTTTTTTTCTTCTAAGTCCATGAATTCAAAAAAAGTGCCGCCAGGACAACGTTCGCCCAGCGGAATCTGTTTATAGCGAATTTCTCCACAATGGCTGCATGCACAATTTTTTTTTTACCATAAGCATTTACACGACGTCATGTGCTAAATATCTGCATAATTAAAATCTTTAAATTCAACAACATTCCGCTGCGCGAACACACATAATTTGGTATAGGGGTAGATTAGACCTTGAGAAAGTACATAGGCTATGTTTGGTCGCGATAACCGACATCCACGCGGGCAGAGCCGCGGGAAAAAGCTAGTAGGCTATATATCAGCGATGAGCGGAATCAAAATTCCCTTCCTTTTGATAATTTTCACCCTTCTCTACTGTTAGTGTTGGTCTAGTATGTAAAATCTTAATTTGTGCAACAACATTCAGATGAAAATAGGCCATTTTGGTTTCACCTTAATTAAGTTTCACTACAGCTTGCTCGCCATTGTGTCTAGGCTTAATATTTACCCAACTCGCCTTGTGGAAATTAAATCTGGTGACAGTTTAATTTATGAAATATTTTGTTGGTACATTCTGAGAATAAGTTTTAGCTGCAGAATGCCTCACAATTGCTTCTTAATATTGCGGTGCCTTTATTGCTTCTTCTTGCTCAACTTTGTTTTTGATTAGATCTCGTATTTATTTTTGACCAACTTATAGAAATTTGTATACCTATATCTAAGTAATACTTAGGTCATTATTTCTTTTCAAACTCTCTCATAGTTATACAATTATCCTCATTGTATTAAAATCATAAATGAATTCCATGTCAAGGCACAATACTAGCGATGTGAACCTACTACTAAAGGCGGCCACCCACTAACAGTCCGCCTGCAGTTTCTGGTCGTATCGGGCGGCCTGCAGTCCTTATGTCATCAATGTCATCATAATTTTATTACCTCAGATTAAAATAATAACATTATTTTATTCTTTTAATCTGATGTTATTACGTATAAAATGCCGACGGCCATAGACTGTCCGGCCAATAACTGTCTTTGCTGGCCGGAATCGTCAAGCGGCCACACACATATTAGCCGTCAGTCCAAAATCGTATACAAAACTGTAAGTGTGTGGGCTATTGCGATGAAATGACAGACCGATATCATCCGGTTGTCGTTCGATAAACTGTTAGTGGGTGGCCGCCTTAACTCAACCGATACGAACATATTCCTAGGTAAATGAAGAAAAAAGTTTAAAAAAAGTACCCGCAATAGGTTCGCCCATGGGAACGAAAAATCATAGTTGTGGCAAAATGTAGGTGTTAACACACCTCTACCTATCCCTTTGGGTATTTACAGGCGTGAATATACGTATGTATGTAAATGAACAAGTAATTAGTCATACGTAATGAGTAATGACTGTCACTATTCTGCTACGGCAATATTTGCCTCCACACGTCATCCTTCACGTAACTCGGTTACGTGACACATTACAACACTGTATGTTTGGCAGTTAGGGCTATGGAGCGAGCTATGCTTGGAGTTTCTTTGAAGGATAGAATTCGTAAAGAGGTTATCCGACAAAGAACCAAAGTTACCGACATAGCTCGCAGAATAAGCAAGCTGAAGTGGCAGTGGGCTGGCCACATCTGCCGAAGGACTGATGGCCGTTGGAGCAAACGAGTCCTAGAGTGGAGACCGCGCGTAGGAAAACGGAGGGTAGGACATCCCCTAGCCAGATGGACCGACGACCTGCGAAAGGTGGCTGGGACGGACTGGATGCGGAAGGCGGAGGATCGGCAAACGTGGCGCACATTGGGGGAGGCCTATGTCCAGCAGTGGACTGCAGTAGGCTAATTGATTGATTCGATTAAGAATGGTTAGCATAGTAAAACAGTTAGCATAGTAAATGCTTCAAAATTTCATTCAGTTTAATTGATTGATGTTTGGCATGTATTGTTCGTAGTAAATCAAATATCCTATTGCTCGGGATATCTTCGACCTAAAATGAGCTCTACACGCGCAGTACACGTTTTTTGGGTATCTTAAAGATAGCACGGGGCGCTATTGCGATGGATGAGGGCAAATTCACCAAGCGTAAATTGTTACAAAACTATACGCGCTCGCCAAGGCCTCGTTTGTCTTGCTACTTAGGTCCAAGAAACGTGTCCGAGGTATATGTCTGTATATAAGTTGCATAAAGTAAAATAATGGTAGTTTTTGTTTATTTTAAGACATTACACCGTAAACCGTAATTAAGATACTAAACCTTAATTAATTAAGTTATTTTTGTCGTTTCTAGTACTCATACCGTAAATGGACTCATAGTGTTTTGATTCCCACATAAAACTGGATCGATTAGCACCAAAAAAAATTGTAAATACAATATGGAATAGGCATTAAAGAAAAATAAATGATATTTTAATAAAATTAATATAAACTTGTGAAGGAAACCTTACTGCAATATATCAAGACTAGCTAATTTTATACCACAATGCAAACATTTCTAGTAGTTGGTCGTTCTGAAGAATCTGAAGCTACATCTTTCAATTGGTTTCGGCGACAATAGTAGATTGTCTTCCTTTGTTGTGAAGTAAGACATTTCCTCGTGTTGTCCGGAAATACTTATATTTGTCATTGCTTCCCAAGTTCGCGAACAGCTGTTGTCAAGATTTTCTTTGCTACAGGCGTTAGGGTAACTTTATTGTATGTAAAATGTATATTACATTATGCAGATGTGTTAATTTTTTCAATAGAATGTTCGTACGTGTTTGAATGCTGAAACAATTTTTTTAACACACGTTATTATGATTCATTTGGTTCTATCTTTGAAATATCAAAGCTATGCTAAATAACGCCAAATAAATTTATTTAAATCTTATTTCAACAACAACATTCGCCTTTCGGGTCTAAAACGAGTAAAATTACTTGAAAACAGAGTTATTTCATTTAGTTTTTTTTATAGCAATGTTTAATATAACCTGTGTTATTGTTAGAAATAAAAGTTTTAATGACGTTTTATTTTCATAGCAAAGAAAAAAAATGGGGAGGAATTTTTTGACGCCTGAACCTGCAGCTTTATTAAGTAAATGTAAATAATTTTAATTTATTGATGAAGGAATAAATATTTTTATGGGTTAAAAGATAGAAAGAGAGAAAGAAAGAGAGAAAGAAAGAAAGAGAGAACGAATAACAGAGTGAGAGAGAGAGAGAGAGAGAGAAAGACTGCAAAAGGAAAAGATAGAAAGAAACATTACAAATAAATAAATGAGGTCATTACCTAAGTAATCTATCTGATCTAAATGACCGACCCGAAAATCTCTGAGTGAACTGCTATAAAAGATTTAATAGAATTGTGCACCTAAATTCAGAGCCTCGGTGTAGTACCTCTTCCGATAGACGGAATAAAAACATCAATACAGCTTCCTCTTCCGAAACAAATTCCGAGCCTCAGCGTAACCGGATAAATTGAGATTTCCCTTTGATATATTGGATTTTTACGGACATGTTGACTTACGATATTTTATTTGGAACTGTTATCCAATTTAAAGGACCATTTGACTGTTAAAAGGTATTCGTCAAATGTGATGGAAGAATCAATTTGTGCTCATTTCTTTATACATTGTTGGTTGGGGCATATTTTTGCATTAGATTCGATGTCAGGATCGAGTCAACTGCGATTATTTTAGAATATTTTCGCTCATGCCTGATTAGTAAAAGGGATAGTCATTGAACACTTGCCACACTAGTGGTGACCCATTTCGATCATTTTCAATGAAGCAGCTCTACGGGTTCGGGTATAATACTGAAAACTGACACAGTTCATTCAATTCAACTGAACTAAATTGTCCCTTATATATGAGTTCTCATGAGATGCGGTACCTGATATTTTAACAAGAGACTGAACTAGTAAAGAAAACCTATAACCGATTTCTAAGCTGTTTCTGTCATAAGCCTACCCACCGTACATACGCAATTTAACAGATCTTTGTCGAGTACTATTTATCTATTCTTAAAGGCCACAGCGATAGCAATGTTAAAATTCGTTGATAAATTAAGAAGGCTCTTATATATTTCAAAAAGAACCAGAATACTGAGAACAATTCAGAGAAAAATTATAACGAATTACGCCACAACAGGTTTTATTCAAAAAGCTAAAAGCTTTTGTATTTCTCGTATACGAACCATATAATTGACTTTATTACCATTACAAAAGGTTTTAAATTTCCCTATTAACTGCTATCTGGAAAACACGAAGGTTAATTCTACGGTAATAAAACGAAATGTTCATGAAAATCTTAAAAATATTGCAACATTTTGTTATTGGAGAATTTTTGGGCGAACTTTCGTTATACCTTGTTCTTTTTCGTGCACAATTTAACCTTGACTGAGTACGAGCATTTCTGCTATATATACAATAAATTATGTACAAAATAATACCGTAACCGTGTAGTAACCAATTCTCGCGCTTCGTTAAGCTTTCATAAGTCCTCGCGTAACCCCGATAGATCCGATTTGTTCGTATTTTTCCTGCAATTATGACCAGATTTATACCTAACATATTTTTTCTGTAGTAAGTTACCGAAGCGTATAATATTCCTTATTCGCTGTGAATAACGTCAGGAATGTAGTGATCGATGGCTGGATCTGGATATTTCCTCGATGCTGGATGGTTATACTCGTGAATAGGTTCTACAATTGGTGACTATTTGAATAAGATGCCATTATTATAGAATAACGTAATATTCATTTGATTATAATTTAGTTTTGCATTATCGTTACCTCCCTTACACTCTACTTCTTCTTAAGTGAATACTAGCATTACGCACTATTGTATTGCTATAGATTTTTTTTTTTTATAAATACGAAAAAGATGAATGGACAGCTTCCGTGGCGTAGCGGCAGTGACCGCTACGCAGGAAAAAATATCTAAATCTAGCCAAATCCGCTGTTAGATATTTGGCTGGACTTAGATATTTTTCGTGAAGCGACTGCCATCTTACCTTTACATCCCAATGACGATATTAGGCGATATCAAAGCATTGCGGCTAGACCAGTTGTTAGACTTTTTAGGGCTCTAACTACCCGTAAAGACTGCCTGCGTGATAGATGTTTGTATGGCAACCGAGACCGATGACCTCACGTGCTCTCCGAGGTATGACCTGACCAATGCAAATACTCATAATCATGCATACAAATATTTGCACTGAGCGGGGACCAAATCCGCGCCTACTGCGTAACGGTCACTGCCGCTACGCCACAGTCACTGCCGCTACGCCACAGGAGGCTGTCTATTAATCTTTCTCGTATTTAATAAAAAGAAAATCTATAGCAATACAATAGTGCGTAATGCGAGTATTCACTTAAGAAGAAGTAGAGGGTATGGGAGCAGACCCTAGACTCCGAGGGGAATGCTTCGGATGCGACTGGAATTAACGCTAGGATAAAGACGAAGAAGGTCTTCCCGTGGTAATGTGTAAGTTGCGATTTCACATCTGCTCAAACATTTTGTAAACACTGCCATCAGAATTACTACCAACTGAATAAGAATAACAGACCATTTATCCACTTATTCTTCATTCATTATAAGACATTGTTCTTAACTTACTTTCAAACACTTAAGAAATCTCAAACACCGTTTCATTTAAATTCCATTCACGCATTTCGTGAATCTTGTCTAAGGTGATTTACTAGCTTCACTGATAAATCGAAAGTCCGTGTTATCGTAAAATTTATTTAAATTGCATAGTAAGTTGCCATCTATATTTATAAAAGCTTAAAAACTTAAAAATTATGCATAGATTGAGCACAAATTTTGTTCGTGTTAGTTGGCGCAGTAATCGGGTTATAAGATTTTATCATTGGTAAGTTTTTATGTGTCTGATCCGTCAAATGAGACTGCACTCAGCTTGATATTTATTTATTAAATACAAAATTAATGAGCAAACAGTATCATCATTTCTGAACTTGATTGTTTTGCAACTCCCACTACAGCATAAAGACATGTTTTGAAAAAACTTTATGAGATCAATAAACACATTCTATTCTAATTTATTTAAAAATACCAAGGAATCGAATTGACACGAACATGATAGTCACCTCAATAGAAAGTATATGGTTACCCTTAATTCATTATAATCATGAACAGAACTATAAAATACCCAATATTGGTTTAATATAAAATTCACCCTTTTATGTAATCCTGGCGTATACTACTTTACCATAACGATTTTCTGTCAAACCATCAATCAAAGCGTGTCATTGCCCAAATATGCAAGTTATTGTATTATAAATCAAATCAGTATAAACTTGTCGATTTTAGCAATAGCACCACATGAATTTCTACCTAAACAAAGATATGATTACAATTTATTGTTAATTTGTACATAAATCCATCAGCAATTTTCTTTACGAGAGTGTATAACGTGTGCCTATTAAATACAGTATATCTTTTAAAATATTTGAAACCTAATGTAACTACACTACACTGTATAATAATTATTAGGTCTGATACAAACATCAACCTGTATAATCAAGTTCAAAATACTTCTAGAGAATTATATGTTCACACATTGTGCGTAAGTATTGCAGTGTGGTAAGTAGAAGCCACTTTTGTATAAAAATGGCAAAAGTGTTCGTGTTACATAACCAAATTAGGACAGTACATACAAATACAACAATACACATGTAATATATTACAAAATTCATGTACGTTGTCTTTCGGGAATAAATCCATTGTCCACGTACAATCTCATTTGACAACTTTAACAATTCTATGAATATGAAATGTTAGCATTCAACCCCGTACGTACTCTTATTTATTTATGCTTACGTCCAGACCAACGTTAAAAAGGACGTTCCTAAAATAACAAACTACATTTAACCTGACCTACTTATAGTCGAATCGATATTCCAACATTTTCGGTCAAGCCACGTTGTATTATTTATTAATCCATTAATTTTTTCCTGTTATTTTACGCTTGGGGTAATAGTCCGGTCAGGCTGTACGCGCACCTTGTTATAGCTTTGTGGTAGTTGTTGGAGCGTAGAAAAAGGACTTATTTTGTGTTGGTTTACTATTTCACAGATACTATTAAACGAGCACTCTACAAATACTGTCAAGACTCCATAATACAAGCTACTTAAGCTATGCTTACCAAGGATCTAAATAGCGTTGTGTGGAATGTTGTAGAAATTACTTTCTTATAAATTCTATCCAATATTTTTATTTTTTTCTTCCTGAAACCGAAAGTTAATAAATTATTTCATATCTAAAATATTAAGAATGTTAGATATTGCTCATCATAATAAAGGTTGTTTTATTAAATCTTGATCGTAAATCTGCGGGCAATTAAAGAAGGCAAACTTATTCCTTAATTTGTTTTCCGAAAAATAATAAAGTCCATGTCTGTATGGACATCACTCAGCAATTACAAGGACCTTCAAGCTAATTAAGAATCTTGTGTATAATAAGCCCTCTAAATGATATCAGAGTAGCACTAAGGATCTAATTACTCAAGGCGTAGTATAGCATATATTATGATAGCTTATTTTAGTGTAGTCATGGTATTCCCGTATCGGATAGTATAGTGGGTACTACTTTTGATTTGCCAAATCACAAAATAGATCTCCATTCTAGAGATACCTATAAGTAGTAAATATGTGAATACTTCAGTCGTATTTACATCGATATTATTCTCATGAAAGAGAAACAAGTGGCCTAATAAAACTAAATTGTTAATACTCCTCTTCGTCTGTTCTACATAATTTTCAGTTCTTACATTTTAATGTATCATCGCTCATAATACGAAGCTCATTAAAATTGTACGGATCCCCGGACACGACTTATTGAAACGCAATACTAAATGGTAATAAACGTTAATATCCTAAATCAGGATTCCCCTAATATGATACTGGAATAAAATTCAATGCTGTGTATCACGTGACCTAGTTAAGGAGTAATGTATTATTCAGAAACCAAGCGCTCGCTAGACACTTGTGAATTACAGATAGCATCAATACTAAATAGAAATGTTTTTTATTCGTTCTAATATCAATGTTGAAGGGCAGTGAGGTATACCTGTATTAGAAGTGGTTTGTTCATTGTTCCATCATCATCATGTCGTACGGCTTTTGCTCGAGTCCTCATATGTCAACGTCCTGTGGCGAAGTCAGTCTATTGCTGCCGGTGTGAGGTCATGTAGCTCACGCATTCCTCCAGGGAAACGACGGAGTGGACACTCCTCTGCTATATGCATCGTTGTCTGCTTTGGAACTCCACAATCACAGTCCGGCGCTTCTTTAAGTCCCCACTTGTGAAGATGGTAGTTGCATCTCCCGTGTCCGGTTTGAACCGGTTGACCCTTGACCACACCGTGCGACAACTTTCAAAACCGGGCGGCTTAGTGGTGGGGTCAGGTACCGGGTCCTTCCAGGGATGGTGCTGAAACGCCTCCCACGACGCTTCACGACGCCTGCCACTGCTCTCCAAGGTCGTATTCCTCCATAAGGGCCCTGTCGGACCAGATTGGTGACCTCGAGATCAGGCGGTCATTGTTCCACAACTGTCAAAATGTTTAGGTAGGTGTAACAGTTACATCTACATATATTATTATCTATCATCGTAAAAGTCGTGTCTTTTAAAAAAAAGACTTATATAAAAAAAAGATTATAAAGATTATACCTAATGACATTCATGATGTATCCGCGTGGTTCCCGGCAGGGTAGAATATGGGCCACCCCATTTCTTCCCATGCGTTCTCGCAACTAAGGGATAGGACTGTTTAACATCAGACACATATTATACAGTCCAGACTCAGCCTCAGACGCACGGCTCGAGTCAACAATAGTGCCTGGAATGCGGTAATAGGCTCACCCCTTTTAACGTGGGACTGAATACTATGATTGATCCGAGAATAAAGGCGTGATTTATGTATGTCTATGTCTATGATATTGAAGTCATTGGAGTCCAGCCACTATGATCTTTTTAGTTGAAGGCCAAAGTCACTTGCTAATAGTTACACTGTATCCAACTCAAAGCAAAGTGAGATTAAATTTCTGTGAACCAAATTCCATGAAATACGATATTGCGATAAAGATGCCAATTTACAGAGTTTAGCTGTCACTATAATTCAATAAAAACCGACCAAGTGCGTGTCGGGCCACGCGCAATGTGTTCCCTTATTTATGGGAATATTTTACTTCTCCAAGTACATTTTAGAAGTAAGTCAACTATTTTTCACAAACTTGATAAGCTTAGTAAGCTCTGATAGTTTTTTATTTTCGTTATATGTATAACTGCCGTGAAATTTATCACGTATCCAAAAGTAAAAATAGAGCTGGTAAGAAGCACTTCAACAAAAAAAAATAGGTACACTTCAAAGTGCTTAAAGCACGGGAACGAAAAGAATTTGTTTCCATGCCAGTATAAAGCCTGCAGATGGTTGTTAAATAATTAGTCTAATTTTTTTGAGACGTGACAATTAAAATGGTCTAAACAGAACAAATATTTTTGACTTTAACTAAGATATAAAATATGAATGAAAGTGTAATTAGATGAAATTTTGGTATATTAATAATGTTACTTGGAATATTGAAACTCTGATGGAAAACTATTGTCACCTTAGTAATGGGGAAGACACTGACATCTGCAACACAGTTTTTACTAACGCAGGTGTGAGGGACTCCTACAACGTATTGTAAACTAATCTAAGTCAATAAAGTATATTATTATTATCTCTTTATTCATTTTTTAAAACCTATAAATTACATTTTTAAATACATCTGAAAGAAAAAGCATATATTTAAAAATATAAAAAATAGTGCCCACCGGCATCGGGTACAGGGACCAAGCCGCCGGTGGTTAGGGCTCCAGGGAGAGGAACCTCCTCACAATACGTGCCGTGTCGAGGAGTACCGCCTTCTGCATCAGGCACTTGATCCAACTATCTAACGCGAGCCTCTTAAGATGTTGGTCGAGGCTCTTGGCAATCAACCCGTGAGCCGATACGACTATCGGAACAACAATCGCCGAATCCACAGCCCACATGTCGACAACCTCGCGAGCCAAATCCAAATATTTTATTTGTTTATCTTTTTCGGCTTTCACGAGATTCTCGTCATGCGGGATGGTGATATCGACAATTATTGCGCGGCGCTCTGATCGATCTATCACCACAATATCAGGCTTATTGGCTAAAATAGTCCTGTCAGTGATGATAGATCGATCCCAGTACAACTTATTATTATTATTATTATGAATACCTGTAGTCAGAAAATCCCACGAAAACCTGTGGCGCGATACATTGTTACTGTACAGTCAGCATCTACTAGACTAGTACTAGTACTCAAAATGATTTTTATACCTCGGTATTCCCCCTTCCTGTTGACTGTTGACAACATCATTCGAGGTATTAAGATCATTTCGAGTACTTTGCTAATGGAGATTGATCTGATGCTGACTGTACCAATAAAACCTTGTCAGTCTCACTTCGTGTAACCAGACAGGCAACAAGTTAAGCTAATACCTTCTAAATTTAAACCGTAATAGTCATGTTGTACGTCAAGTTAAGCAGTCAATTTCTGGTTTATTACACAAATCTAATAAATACGTAGCTTGGAATCTTTTGCTGCCAAAGTGATTAAATTGTTATCGAAATCAGTGAACAGTAGAAGTTTTTTTTTTTTTTTTATATAGGACACGTCAATTTGACTTCGCCTCGCCTGATGGTAAGCTGAAGGCAAAGTCTCTGAAAAGAGGGCCACCATTACAACACGTACCATGTTACAATGGTGGCACTCAGCTTGACGGCCTCATCAGATGCTTTTTCACGCCCCGCTTAAAGGACCCGGGACTATAGGAGGAAGGAAACACGTGAGCTGGCAAGGAATTCCAAGTCTTAATAATGCGGCAGAAGAAGGAGTCGCCGAATCGCTTGGTTCTTGATGGATAGAAATAGTAAGTGTAATATGATCACATAAAACACTGTTCTATATGCTACATGTTCTAAATTTTCACAAGAAACATCACCAGTTTCATCTGCTTATCATGAAATAAAGAGATTAACTTGAAACTTGATTAATGATTCAGAAGAGGTGGTGCGCTCGAATTTCGTATGCACGTCTCGAGAGGTGGGATTACTCTTGTCATATGAATTCACAGATTAAATTTCATATTACAGTTCAATGTGCTTGACCTAGGTGGAGGTACTAACGAGAGAAGCTATTATGATTTAACAAAGGACTCTCAAAGAATAATGTAGTATCTATCCATCGTGTTTTAAGTCCAGAGGCATTAACCGTCCGATATAAATGTCAAGCAAGGGTCATCCCTGACGTACACATTTCTTGTCTCAACTATCTGATAGGTCACAGATGTTATTTCTACAATACTCAGTAACAGTAAGAGAAAGTTCTAGCTTATTTATACGACCTCTTTCCAAACATAAAAGGTAAAAAGTTAGTTCTATAGCAAAGTTTATGACTGGAAAACTTAGGAATGTAACTACGAGATCGTGTTATATATCTTCAAAAGATAAGGAAAGATAATACAAAGTATTGGATATTTGTCTCAGATACTCAAAGCCTGGGGAAAGTTCTGTTCTGTTATAGTATTTCAAAGTTACTATTGTATATCGTATTTCTTGAATGTGTTAACGTAATAGGGTATTTAATTTATTGTAACTTTATACAAATTCAGTTCACATCATTCTTAAAATATTTGATACTAATGTTCAGACTAGAATTCCCTGCATCGTGAAGACCAGTCCTCTTTCACTAGGCACAATAAATTGAACTGATTTTTTTAGAAAGAAACCAGAAATCACCAGTGAAAATCCGTTCAACAAACCATTTTCATTTCAAACCGAAGGAACTGTTTTTTGAAAGTTAAACACCACATAACATTTAATTGGATAAATCGATAATTTACTACCTTGCAGAAAAACGTACCTTTAATAAAATACCAAGTATTCTTCGCTCTCCGAGACATGCAAAAGGTTATTTAAATACTGTAATATAATATTACAGACTCTAACAGATACATAAAACATTTGTTTTAGGAACACTCCTTTTCTCCTTGTCTCTTGTAATCTCAAAGTGTCACAAACTAAGCCATCTTCCTACCGAATTGTACAAGTTTGGACATTTTATTTTATCTATTTCATTTTCCTTTTGTAATACGTGCTTTGATGACAATATAAGGATGAAAACATTTAGTCAGCGAAAAATTAGATCTTAGTGAAAGAAAGCCTTAAATGAAAGTCATCTTTTATGATCGTTATACATAATTTTCAGAGCATTTTAAGAGACACCGGTATAAAGCATAAATTTGACAATGACAAAACGTTTACGTAAACATATTTTTAAATTTCAGGCACCGTTAGTGACGTAAATAAAAACGCAAGCATCAGCATCAGTTAACGCTCTACAATATAACGGGAAATACATTAGGGGAAATGAAATACCTTTGAAGAAGATTCTATTACCGCTACAATATGCGCAATGACTACCATTATTATAATTATATAGGTAATTTAATAGCATCCATCCATCTCTTAGAGCGTTGTTGTCAGCTACGAGTATCAGCTGTGGGTGAAATAAGTAACAAAAGGTTGCATACGTTGTCCTCTGGGGCAAAGTTCGAAATTTTTGATGCAAGCGTCCCATCAGACCAAATGAACCTTGGGTGAACTGGCTTCGACATTTATTAGGACATAATCTCGTCCCTGATCCAGTTCTCCTTAAGCCACGCCCATCGTTTTGCATTTAAGTTACTAACAAATAGATTTCTATTTTACATCAATGTTTTCATTATTATATGTGTTCAGCGCCAGGGAAGAATTTTCTGTTCTCAATAATAGAATCACTAGGTGTCTTTCGATATCTGTTCAAGCGGCAACTAGGCACAGTTACAGCTACCATCAAAGGACATGACTCTTTCAATAAACTCCCCATCGTTTTAGGCACCACCGACAAGCCCTCTCTGCAGAGCATGTATGAGAGGAAGAAACAGCGGTACTTGTGCTCATATACTTTCCTCTAACCGTCATATATTATAGGACTAAGTACTACAAGATTCCAGGTATCCAGAAATCAGGGCACGCCGTAGTAGCGGCGGTAAGACCCATCATGGGGGAGTGGCTAGAGAGGCCACACGGCGGCCTCTCGTTCTGGCTGACGCAGATCATCACCAATCATGGGTGTTTTGGGCGGTATCTGCATCGGACCGCGAAGAAAGAGCCAACGTCCGAGTGCCATCACTGCGACGCGAGCGAGGACTCGGCGCTGCACACGCTCAACGAGTGTCCGGCGTGGGAGACGCCGAGACGGGAGCTGGTGGCGACCCTAGGAGTGAGAGTTCTCACGCTCGCCACTTTGCTCGCAGCGATGGTTCGCTGCGCAGATTCGTGGGCCGCCGGCGACTCCTTCTGCGAGCAAGTAATGCTCGTGAAGGAGGCGGCGGAGCGGGAGCGCGAGGAGCCAAGGAGAATCGCAAACCGCGCGGCCCGCAACGAGCAGCGGCAACTCGGGCGTCGGAGGTCGCAGAATGACCTCCGTCCCCCATGAGCGCGGGCCTGGGGGTGACGGGTAGAGCCGCCTGTCACCCTCGCAGAAGCAGGCCGCGGCGGCGGCACGCATTGCGTGCCTCCCCATACCCGGGGGCGGGTTGGGGACTCTGTGGTCCCCTCACCGGAAGAGGGCCAGATCGAGAGATATGGTCCTGGGTCGGCCGGGGTGCGAGGGATATGGCTACGACAATCTCACCTCCGGCAACTGACGGCCCACAGACGGCGTGCGTTTTAGTCGGTTCGAGTCCGACATAACCTCCTCCTCCGGCTACGGTGGGGGAGGTATCCGTGGGGATTTTGCGCACGATAAAAAAAAAAAAAAAAAAAGGTATCCAGTAATCACCAACAAAACAACGTCAATAGCTTGTTGGCGTTCTACGACGAGTTGGTGTGGATCGGGTAAAATACCCACCCTGACGCAAAAACCGCGCCATGACAGAGTTGCAGAAAACAGCTCGCGATACAATACAAGTTCCTATAGAAAAAATAATATATAGCATTTTATACCAGTATTTTTGGTAACGTCATAGTCATTATAAACGAAATTAGCAAATATGGAGCGTCTATTAGCGAGTTTCGAAACTCAACAAATAAAATTAATGAATGTATAGCACGCAGACACTTTATCAAAATGTCACTTTGAATTCTATAAACTCATTTCATCAAATAATTTAAGCTTATTAATTAATATGTATTCTTTTATAACATAGTATACACGACTTACTTCCGTGTAGGTCGTAGTTAGAACACGTTATGCCAAGGGTATCAGCGTACTGTCAGCATCAAATCGATCCTGACTAGCAAAGTACTCGAAATGATCTCAATACTTACTAATGATGATAATACCAAACTGTTTACTGATTTAAATTGTATTATCGTCCAAACTACAGCTATGTACCAAATATCAGAACAATCAGTCAACAGGAAGGGGGAAATATCAAGTAACGAGTATTATGATCATTTTGAGTATTTTGTTTGTCAAGATTGATCTGATGCTGACTGTACTAAACTAAAGTCCTGGATTTTATGAATTGTAATTATTATTCATAAAAACTCAGGCCCAAATTAGGGAACCCTCTGAATTTTTATCCGATACCCTGAGTGATCCTGTATCTACTTAATTGACCCTTGAGTGTTAAACTGGAAAGTGAGCAATTTCGAAGAGGCTTAAAGATAGAAAGTGGATGCTGATAATTTTGACCTCGATGACATGATTATAAGCAGTCAATACAAACTGTATAAGTATACGTTCTCTGTGGATATATCGGATATTAATGCGAATTAACCTTTGAAATTAGCATAGTACTGTTGAAATCTAATGCTCTAGTAATGGCATTACGCTGATAAAATAAATGTAAGAGCAATTTACAGTGACAGCGGCACGCACTCGATCGTTAGAGGACTATTTAATTTTATACCGTAGGCTTACTGGATCTTTTTGAGGATCTTTTTTTTATAAAAGCACGTACCAAAATAATTAGAGAATCCAATGGCACTTTACCGGGTCGTGGGCGTAATAGTTCTATAAACTAAAGTCGAATACGGTCTCATAAAGGATTATAATTACGATAGACTCTTGCCATTCTATTCCATCATACTATCTCCAACCTTCAGGAAATATATCTTGCCACAATGAACGTAATACTATGCTAAATATCACACAGTCACACACCTGGTGCGGTGTAATATATGGACATTATTTCAACTAGGGTGAATTTCCACACGTTTAGACGTTTCTACCATACATATTATTGAAATCAAATGTAGCTCAGGTCTGAAAGTCTGGAGATCGTGATACCTTTTCTGTTGTGTGTTACTTACTTATTTGTTTTACTGAACCATGACAAACCTCAACTGCCACGGGATATAACTTAGATATAACACATAGACTCAGAACAAACTAACTAACAATTAGAAGGTTGAACTCGCGAGGTGAAACTGCGAGTCTTGCATAGGATTTTAATTCCTGATTTTGTTGCCTCAAAATTAGGAATCTGTCGCGCAATTAAATAGGCACACATTATTTATTACAAATTAAGTGCTATTCTAGGATAAGTTGAGCTTTGTCAGAGTTCATTCTTGCACTCCTTGTTCTGGTGACGTAAAAGTTTAAAAATGTCTGTTAAGTTGCTATACTTATATTTAGAAAGAATAACACTAAAAGTACCTGAAATTACCTATAGCCTTTTCATACTGAATCTTTGTCCCTATAAAAAACTGTGGTATTGTAGTTTGAATGGCATCACGACAGTAATGAAAATTAATTTTAGCTGGCACAACATATAAAATGTCGCATCAGTTTTTTGGGTAGGTATTTTTTCCTCGACAGGTCATTAACGGTCTTACTCAACAGGCAAACATTTATTTTGTGATACATGTATTGTTTTTAAATACAAAGTAGGCACCCTTTTTTGTGCAAAAATTCCTATGGATAGCAAGCGAAGACTGTTATATGGGACTCAAACTGACTAAAACCGCACACCCGCACGGGTCCCATATAAGGTGACCTAATAAGACATTTCCTTCGCACCCAGGCAGCCCCTTAGTCTTCTATTGCTTTGAGACGGCCCCCTCTGTGTCCCTATCTTGCCCCATATTACAAAGTACCTTTTACCCGATTTACTGACCATCAGCGAAAACCATAACCATTTATAATAGTTGTACAAACAGGAAAATTAGGGATCAAGAGTTTTATGCGATGTAACTACTGGCACAGTAAAATACGGTTTATAAAAAAACTTGTCTTGAAGAATGATGAGGGTCGAAGGATATGGATATTGGATATATGTACCTACTACATGTAAAATTAGATTTTATACATTTTGGTGAGAAATAGACAGCTGGCCTACACATTGGCCCCACTCCTACGTCCATTCTGAAAGGCTCGTATAATGGAGCTCATATTTAAATAACTTTTTATTTTGGAATTCAGAAATTATGGAAGGAATTCAGGAGTTTATTTTGCCGTTTCTTCTCCACCAACGCCTTGGAAACGGTGGTAAACTTAGCTTGGGTAGAATTGTTATTGACGTCAATAAAAAAATATTATTTTATGTTCCATATTGAAAATAATTGACTATGACTATGTAAATGTAAAAATACCTATATTAACCCCATAGATTACATTGTTAAGGCTTTTTAATTTTATACTCGTAAAAGTTCTCACCCATAGGTAGTAATTATTATTCAAACGTTTATGCGAGTCCCGGTCCCAGAAACTTCATCTGCTAGTTTGAATAATACACTTAGGAGTTAGTTAGGCTGAAAACTTATTTTAAGAAGGTTGGATTACCTCGAAGCTGGAAACTTACATAATCCTTGCCTAAGTTTAGCTACGCAAGTGTAAGTAAATGATAGATTCAATATTCTCTACCGTAACTTGGAATAGGCTGAAGGTAATATATTATTAGTATTTCATATTTCAAAGGCCCACCGATTACATACAATGTTTAACCAAGCACTAGAATGTCCACATATTAGTATTTTGTGTAGACAAATTGTATACATTGCATACACTTTGTAACTATTTTATTACATTTAAGCACTTTGTTCATGGTCATAAAAACTGAAGATAGAGAGGGAGTAGGTAGGACACGTCGGTATTTCCGTCCCAATATACTGAGGAAGTTCCTCCGCCCTACAGAATACCGTGGCTAAATAACCTTGTGTTGTGTTTCCAGCGGTGTATAGAGCCACAGCTCACTGGAGAGGTTTTATGCTGTCAGTGGGAAGACCAAAGGTTTGTCTTTCTGCGCTGATGGCACATAATCTCTCTGTTCTTACAGGGTCAGCTGAAAAAAAAAGATTCTACTAAGTGACAGTTTGCATGACAAAATATATAACTGTGATGTATATTTTGTAGATTTCCCTAATGTGAAGTCAAATAGTAATGCACCATAAAATGTTACTGCACTTGGGGCAGTAAAACTGTGTACCTAGTGTTACATTTTGTACTTTTTACAGGCGTGACCTGTAACTTTGCACTTAAATCCACCTCGCCACTACCTACAGTGAATTTAGCGTTGACAGTGAAAAGAAAACAATGTTGTTACAGCTGAGTATCGATATAATATTGTTACTTACCTCAATGGTCAATGAACGAATGAAACATTCATTCAGCTTAATTGAAGTGTCTTGAAACCTTTTTAGTTGGAGGTTTTTATTTAAAAGGTCGTGCACCAAACTCAATGGTGAATGTTCTGACGAGCTCTTCCAATTAATCCCACCCTCTTCTTTCCTATATAGGACAACACGTGCAGGACTTAGATGCCACCCGCATACGGTGCAGAATATTCCATCAAGAACCAAGTGGTTCGGCGACTCCATCTTCTGCCGCACCATTAAGACTTGAAATTTCTTACCAGTTCACGTGTTTCCCTCCTCCTACAGTCCCGGGTCCTTAAAGCGGGGCGTGAAAAAGCATCTGATGAGGCCGTCAAGCTGAGTGCCATCATTGTAACATGGTACGTGTCTGTAATGGTGACCTTCTTTTCAGAGACTTTGCCTTCAGCTTTGCTTTGACTTTGACTTTGATTAATCAAGAGTCTTACACATAAGTTTTATTAATAAGTAGTCGCAGACCGTTCACATTGCCGACGAGAACTATCTCTACGACACGTAACACGTCCGCTTGTTGCTCTTGCTTGCCAGAAGTTGCTCTCGCTTTTGTCGGCACCGCGTAGGCTGGAAATTGAATCTTGGTACACTTCCGTATTGGCTATCAGTGGCAGTGCGGTAACTAAGTTCTAGTTCTAACGTAGGTATATTATAATTATTACTCTCAATACCAGACTTTGGACAGATTATTTAGATTTGAAATTTTAAGTAAGTAGTTACTGCGAAAATGATCGCTACCGCAATAATCTTTTTTTTTATACCACTTAGGTGGCAGACAAGCACACGGCCCACCTTTTTATTTGAAAGTTTTTTACGGGTATGACCTTATCTTTTCATAATTACTTCGAGTTTTTAACATGACAAAACGTCCACTTCATCAAATCACCAACAAGTGGCCTGAATGAATGTCTGTAACTGACATATTTTTAATATTATGAACAGTGCTTATTCATTTTAGCTTCATTTAAATATTTTTAATATGGCCTCACAAATTCCAAGTTATATATTATGTAAATATAAACTTGTAATTTAAAATAAGATGTGTATATTCATAATCGACTTTTAGTTACTAAAAGTCGTAAAAATATTAGTCGTAGAAATACTAATTCCTACTCTTACCGAGCACCGATATCGAGTGTAATAAAATACAAGCTGTTAGTTTGAATTTTCGTTTTAATTACTTACATATTTCGTGTGTTATGGTTAAGATTTAGAGCTCTAAATCGCTGATATATTTTTCTTTATTTTAAATTTTTTCAATTTCAATTTCAATTTGAAAATAAAGAAAAATATATCAGCGTGATCAAATGTTTCTTCGTGTAATATTGAAATCAATTGTTTTTGTTTAATTTGTAGCTCGTTTACTAAATTATTTAGCTGTCTTAAGGGTTGATTATAATATAATTGAAATATAACAAAATATCTTGAAATACTACCTGTTTATATTTAATACCTACGTAAATCAAATAATCAAACCTTTTGTTAGATTAACACTCACTTAAAGCACAGTTATTCGTTTGTAAATCTAAGGTTATATATGACAATTGAACGATGAACACCATTTATATAAATGAAGCGAACCTTTTATAGAAACACTTAGAGGGCTTAATGGCTTTTAGACGAAAAACTGTCGGATGCGAATAATTCGTAGCAGAAAGGGTCAAAGGGTTCCTTCATTAATTTTCTCACGGACGTGGATAGACAGGTCACAGAACGTATGTGAAACTGCGTATATCAGACGTTTTTTGAATTCTGCTTGACCATTTTAGAGGAGACTTTAGAGACCATTTAGAGTTGTTTCAGTTAATGTTCTGCCGAGATGATTTAGATATACCTACCTGTTTGCGGCATTATGTCTTTTCATAAAGGACACACATTTATACAGAGAGTAAAGGGCATAGAGAAGAATTTTTTAAGTGGGTGGCTGTTAACCATTTCTGAACAGATATTTTTTGAGCGATGCACAGCACATATTTTTTAACGAATCATAGCTCAGTTCCTATAGGTACCTAACCCTAACCATTTACCCATTGGGAATAAATCTTTTCAAGACAGTGTAGAAGAAATCTCTTCAAGAATACTAGACTACAGAAGATTGATTTATTAAATGGAGCTCTCCAATGTCAGGTTAAGACAATCATATCACTGCTTCATAAATGCTTCAATTTATTCCTACTAAATGTACCACACCATACAATTTCACAGGTAGGTATATAAATCTAACTAAGCAACTAATTACTTATACAATATTCAGCTAATACGTCCTCAAGAAACCGAATTAAGTAATCAGTGGCTAAATAACTCCACTGCGCATCGTGACTCGAATCCAATTAAATTTCACTATTATTCGTTTATGACTTACATGATACTAATGAATGAACCTTCACTTGTATCGGTAGCTTCAAATTAACCTTTGAATCTCTTATTTTAAATTTAGGACTTAACATTATCTACAATTGAAGGAGGTTGTCATACGAACATCTATGGCAGTCGTTACGGGTAGTTGGAGCCCTAAAAAGTCCAACAATAACGGCCTAACTGCAATGCTTCGATATCGCCTAATGACACCATAGGGTTGTGGATGTGGAAATCAGATGGCAGCCGCTTCACGGAAAATATCGAGGTCCAGCCGAATCCGCAGTTAAGACTGGTAAAACGGACCCCAGACTCCTAGGTGAAAGCTTCGGATGTAACTGGGAATTGACGCTAAGATGAAGACGATGCAATTAAAGGAGGCCACGCCACAATAAATGTGGCCGCAAGATACATCATGACTGAAGAAGCGCCACTCTAGCCTCTGCTAGTCGATAAAGGTGCTCACCGGATATGGCTCTTCTTAGGTCTTTGTAATATTTTGGAAGTACATTGTCATGAAGGCCTGAAGACTGAAGCGAGCGAGCCTCTGATTCGACAATGTGGCCGATTTTGTTGTCGTCCGTATCTACGTGTGTGTATGTCAGTTCCGGTCTAGAAACCACATTTCTTAACCGATTTTCACCAAACTTGGCACACGTGTTCTTTGATTTAAATCACAATTTTAGTTGAGAGCCTTTTTGGCAGGTGGGGCTTTTGGGATTTCAGACTGAAACATCAGATTTTTTACTGAGGACATGATTCCTCACAGATTGTTGTGAAAACTGTCTACTGTTCATAGTAGGGCCTAGGGCCATAACATGACTCATAAATGCGCACAATAATAATAATAATGTTAAATAGATACTGACATCTATACATATTACGATGGAACTATTTATAGTATGACGTGACTTCGCTGGAATAGTTTAGAATTAACAAGCTCCGTTAACAGATGGCGTTGCTGTGAAGCAATGGCAATGTTAAGTTGTTGTGATGCAAATAGTGACAAGAGATGGCGCTGTTAAAATAAAATGTCACAATTAGATGTCGCTTTGGTTTTTAATTATTACAATTTATATAAAATACAAAAACGATTAAGTATGATTTGTATAAGCTATAGCTTCCAGAACGTGAAAAAATACATAGAGATAATATAAATATAATATTTGGGGTATAAGCTCAGATCAAACAGGGACAAACGTGTAGTTACAATCAATTTTTTTGTTACATTTAATAGAATTTGTGAACTCCAATATTAACTCTGTCGTATTATTATAGCAAATTATGTTAAATTAACGGGAGTGCACCCAAGCTTCATGGTAATTGCCATTCAACGTGACAGTCTACTGAGATTCCCCAGAGCACGGAGCTGGAAGTGCGGGCTAAATCCAACAGCAGACTTTGGAACGTAGACTAGACGGTATGGTATACCTATAGGTATATAAAAAGTAAATGATGTGAATAACAAAATGACAATGATAAAGATTGATTTCTGATAGGTTCCAATTCGAAAAATTGTTAGGCGTTTCGTAGAACCTTTTCTGGGATTGGAAAAAGCCACTAAGCTCGCGGCACCGTTCTTACCAACCGTTCTTATTGACAGATTCACATGTGATACCTCTGTATGTGCTTACCTAAGTACCTATCTACATAGGTATTGACCAAGTTTTTACCGGCGGCACTCCCTGAGTGCTTGTTTTTTTTTTTTCAGTAATATAAATTCGAATCTTTATCGTAAGATGGGAATGGTGACACTTGAGGCAACAAGGAAAAAACCTCTATAAAAATCATCCATAAGATGGTGTTTTTTAATGTTTTGAGAGAAGGGGAACCTATATTTAAAAAAATGGGGCCAGCAGTTGTGACCAAGACCGATCGGAGACTGATTAGTATTCCACATATCGCTCTGCAAGTAAAACACGTCTTGTGCGTTAACGCTTGCAAATATACATCTTCGGGAACGTGTCTACAGGCGTGGCTAGGCACCGACTTCCAACAGATCAGTAAATCTGTAAATTCAGTAGGTAAGGTATTTTTCACTTTTCAGTGTCTCGTTTTTGTTTCTCAAAGTCTGTTTGATTTAGATGTTAAAAAAATATTGAAATCCATTAAAACATGCTTAGTATAATTAAATAGATTGTTATATCCTAATTTTTAGATTTTTTATACTGCTTATGTCGCACAAGCACACTACTTATATCAGACAAGCACACAGCCCACCTGATGGAAAGTGGTTACCGATGCCTGCCTGAGGCTGACTTCCCTGGAAGAATAGAGAGATTCTGTGCCGTCAGCACAGAAGACAAGCGTGACTTCAATAGTTAAATAAAAACAAAGTTATATTTTTTACGTTATTTATTTCATTGTCAATTTCAAACTACACCTTCAAAATTACAGTTGATTATAACTACCGTAAGCTATAATTTTATCTAACTCCATACCAGAATCTACAATGTTCATGAAAAAAAATTTGACACGTTTTCAAAACCTTCAAATATAAGAATTTCATCCACTTTAGTCTACCATCCATTACGCGTTTACTACATAATCATACATTGCACATAGTACATGAGATGAATCTATAAGATTTTTCTGTTTTTTTTTACGAGAGTAGACGTTACGAATCCTCTCGACGACGATAATTCTGGACCCAAACATTTCATTCCTCTCATGTAATAAGTACAATTTCTTAAGAATTAAACGGTATATTAAATTCTATACTAAAATTAATTGCATGCTTGCAAAAGCTGCTCTGCGGTGGATAAGTAATTACATATACTTAATAGTCACATTAGTAACATACATTCGAAAAATTCGTTCATTCCCATACATATCTACGTTATTATTAGTCTAAGATCACTAAATCAATTAACAAAATAAATCTGTTAAAACTTAATTGTTTAAGTCTCGAACAATATTACTTTTCAAAAAATCAGGTACAAATCAATCAAAATTAACTCTAAGGTAACCGAACCATCCACAGGAAGTATATAATGAGATCTTGTTGTACATAACTATACACGTGTGAAAGTAAGCTTGAATACGCGTTATACAATAAATAAGAAATTAATACGTACCTAAATACACAACATTTTTTTGGCTTTTATTTAGACATTAAACACAAAATCACAGAAACAACTATTAAATATTATAGCTGCTACACCTTCCATTGGGTATATCACTTGCTGTGTACCAATTGTAAAAATACCAAGCGGTATAAAACTATGAATAGACTAAACTATATAGTCGTTGAGGACCCCATAAATTACCAATCCGTTATTTTACTTAACTTCTAATATAACAAAAAATATAAATAAGTCATCACGTGAAAGTTACATAACATGTGCCATTTTCATCTATGATCTTACATTAATATGTTATGTGCCATTATTATTATGATGCTTGGTTAGCTTACACTTGTAACTATGGTATGAAAGCTATATTAAAATTCATTTCTATTTATATAGTTACAAATTGGCCAATCTTTCGGCCTCAAATACATCTACCAATTAAATATCAACATTCCCCACCCACAAGAACGATTAAGAAATATTGTATTATGAAACAATATAACGGTAATGTTGTATTTGTGAGCAAATGTACTTGAGGTTCGATATAATGGTATTACTTCACATGGCTATTTGTTTTGCGCATTTGACATATTTGACAAACAACTACCACGTGTGGACAGTGTATTTGACAAAGCATTGGCCGTAATGCCTATTTGACAAATATGGCCAATACCAAATACGTACAATTGACAAATTAATAGTAGACACACTCTTTGAAGCGAATGCTTTTTTGTGAAGTAAAATGTATTTGTCTGTAATTGCATGTACCTACGTCAAAAATTGCCAAATACCTATAACAAACGTCCTAGCAAACACTAATAGCCATGTGAAATGCTACCATAAAAATAAACACTTATACCTACTATGTTTGACACGCAGTGTGACAATTTTCCAGTGGCTATTAAGTTTGCTTCACGTACAATTTTGTACCACATCGAAATTATTTTCGTGTCGTTCTGGCCCACGCGACGATGACTCATTCGTTACTTTTCTAAACAAACTAAACCTTGTTTTAATGCTGCTAAGGCTAGTCCGATACATAACTCTCGACGAGACAACTGTACCCACCTACTTCATGTTTGTAATATAAATAAATCCGCTATATTCAATATGATTTGTTTTCAACCTTGGTGAGTACAATTTATACTTTACGTCAGCAGTTTATGCGCGTTAAACATGTAAATGTAAATGTTTTTGTAATGAATCACTATTGTTAAAACATATTTTAAATTCAGACACGATTCGTTGCACCTGTATGTTTGCTTTTCTATGAATCAATGGGAAAATCGGTTTGAATGTACGCAACGAAGTATCGTTTAATGGGTAGACAATAATTTTAAACACCATCAACTGATTGTTGACTGGTAGAACTTAAACTTAATATCAGACTTGAATAATGTTGAAGATAAAACTCGCTTCAATTTCCAGTTAAAATAAGTGTTTTGTTTTTATTACTATACACATAAATAAATCTATTCATAAAAGTCAGTAATGTTAGTATCACTACTTGACCACGCTGTTACAAAATATCGAAAAGGTCATCGGAAAGATAACTACATACTGATGATTCATTGTAAGTTGTTTGTAAAATGCTTAATCATTCATTAATATAACTACTTGAATATCATTATTTGAATCAACGTCAAATAAATATACGATATACATAGTTAACACTGACTAATAAAAGATATACCGTATCTATCGTGGCATGTGTTTAATGATGAAGAGTATGAAGTAGCCCAACGTAAGTACTAATTCGTTACACAATATAGTTTAATTCAAAAATGATTACATGCGAATAAATAATATATTTATTATAAATACGTTGCTGCAATATGGGGACTAGTATGATTATTGATTACAGTACTACCTGAGCATATACAAAAAAATATAAGCCAGATTTATAGCAAAATATTAAAAATATCCTAACTCTTTGGTATCATTCACTGGATTCACCTAAAGCTATACAAATACGATAAACAACTCCCTTCTCTTGTGCTTCTGTCAGCGACTTCAACAAATATGAATCACATCTCTAACTTTCGAACGCTGCAGCCTGCTGTTAACAACATCTTTGAAGATTCGAAAGTTTTAGAACCGACCGATTCGGATACGGTTCTGTTTTCAAAATCGTATTCCATCTTTGAAGACGGTACGTTCAAAGTAACACGGCCGGTAGAGGCGTGGACAGCGCCATGTGCTCGGCGCCGCGCACTGGCAGGCGCTGTGCCGTCACGTAGTGCCGCAGCAGTGCTGGCACGCTGGGGAACGCCGTGGCCGCGCCACCAAGCGTGTATCCCTCCGTGCGCAGACAGATTCGCATGTGCATAAAGCCACGTGTTGATCTGAAACGAGTGAAAAATATTGTTATTATAATTGAACATTGTCTATTTATCGACCAATATTTATCAATTGGTAAATTATCATTAGGTACTGATCTAAAATAGGTTAAATGTCACGTATGAAATACTCACTTTAAACTGAGTGAATAGTCGTGCTTCGTTGATTCACTGTTTCTCACCAAGAAGGCGCCCTCATCCGCATCTCTGAGTAAACTCTCGGCTTCGACGCGAGATAAAGTCCCATGGTACCACCTGAAATAAAGAATAAATCAAAATCAAAAATACGGCTTATTAAAATTAATAAAATGACTACTTAAGTGAAAAAACAAAGTAATTAAATGAAAAAGAATAGTTGAAGAATGATAATATTTTTAACTTACCCTTGTCTATCAAGTGGAAGAGAGGCATCGACGAGATCTCGTGGTGGAGCGATAGGTCCCAGATTTAAATGCAACCCCTTCGAACTGCTAGAACCACCACTGCCGCCATCAAAATTCAAATTCAAATTTGGCTTGTGTTTATTTCCTGAAATTAAGAGGTAATACATAAATAAAAACATAAATAATACTGTACCTATGGAAAAATCTTGTTGTTTTTGAATTGATCTAAGATGTCTCTACTCATTGAACTCAAAGTGACAAGCCATTTTCTATGTTTGCTAACTCCTAACTCAACTGAACGGTTACAAATTGCCCCTAACATATAGCTGAAAAAGTTCTCTCAAAAAGCACTCAAGTAAATTAAATATTAGATGGGCGTCGGACCAGGAAAATTCTTGTGTACCAACCCGCAGTCATACGTCTTAATCGGCATAATGTGGCTGCGGTCGCTTTGAGTTAAAGGAATCGAACAATCTGAGCTGACAGACCCTTCGGGTTTACGTCTCTCCATGAAAATTGACTATACATCCCTCTGACATGACAAAATTGCTAAAAATTCCGTTATAAAACTGTCTAAAGCATTTATGCGCGTTTGTTAAATTGTATAATGACATATAGATGTTTTATAGCGTTTTTTGGAAAATTTACATATTGATTTGTAATAATACAAACCTTGGTTTAAATCTTGAACACTTTGACTGGAAGATGCATTCGAGATAGCTCCTCCGAAATCATTATTAAATTGCAAGGATTGCCCTCGTAATTTTCTGCGCAGTTTGGGCATATCAAATGGCAAGGATCGCAAGTCGGCTTCAGCTTCAGCACGTCGTCTTCGTAACTTGGGCATGTCAAAAGGAAGATCTGACAAATCTACATCTTCATCTTTTTGTTCCTCTTCGGTATTGCTGTTTTTGAAATTAATAAAAGCATTTCTAGAATCTACACCCTCTCTAGAATGTATTGATATTCCACTGTCGGAACCTTGAATTTCCGCATCACCGGTAGTTGAGTGTCTAAATGTTAAATTTAAAATATTTCTATTTTGTAAGGCTCGGCGTTTAGGTTTGGCAACAATTTCCACGGTTGTTTGTGTTATCGTGTTTCCAATTTCAGCGTCTTCAGGAGACACTTTTTGTGAATTATTGTTTTTATTGTTGTCTGATGTTTCTGACGCCGGTTCTTGTGATGATTTATCAGATATGGGACTTAAAATATGTAGTTTAGCGGGATGATGTCCAAACCCCGACAGTTGCATGTGATGTGATTTTGTGAAAGGTACATTGCCTGAATCAGAGCTATGCGAACTTAATGAAGATGAATGACGACTTTCAGAACTACTACTACTTCTATCGCCTTCACTATTACTACTTCGCAGTGACTCCATACTGCCTCCGCTGCTACTAGTGGCCATACTTTCCGTACTAGAATACTTCCGACGTGGACGTATTACGCTAGGCCTTCCTTTAAACTCCATTATAGGGCCGACCCCCTTTGGCCCCGTGTACCGATTCAATTCAGGTGTGTCAGAATCGGAAGTGGGTCGACCCTTAATCTCTAAAAAAATACCGTCCTTTGATTGTCCTCCTTCGTCATCGCCATCACGAGATTCGCGACTAGAATCTCTGAGTCTTTGACCGAGGGCCAGTTCAGTGGAACCCTTTACGTCAGCCATACTAGCTTCACTGCTTGTTGGCGTATCACGGGCACGCAATGATTTTACCGGTAGCCTTAGGTCTTTAAGGCGAGGATGTGCTGGTTGAGATTGAGGTAGGTTCGGAGCACTCTTAATGCTATTCATGGTAGAACCATCTTTTTGTTGGAATTTAGTTGGAAGGGGCGCCGTAGATGGTGGTGAAGGTGTGTAGCCACGAAACGGAAGCTGGGAAACCGAGGCTGTTCTTCCATCTCCTTCAATATGCACATTTTCCAATTCCTCTGACAAGGCACATGCATTGCTTTCATTTTCCCTTTTTTGACGAATGGTCGGAATTTTAGAACGTCTTACACTGTCAGTTTTCATAGTCACCTTACGGCGACCTTTATAATCTGGTTCACTATGCTCAACAGCATCGAATGCGGATGATGCAGATGATATAACTTTACGCCCCTCTGCTTGTAAAAGAGCTGGATGATTGCTGACTCGGTCGAAATCATCTAAATCGTCATCAGAGCGTGCGATTTTACAGTCAAAAGCTGTTTCATAAATCTGTCTAGTGGTCATCTCTTGCGGCCAGCGGGGCAACGGCGCCGGCACGTAAAAGACGCTACGAGAAGAGCGATGATCTTCTACATCTTCGGGCGCGGCGCACACGCAGCCGGCCGCGTCGCGCCCGCGGCGCCTCGGCGGCATCCACGCGCTCTCACCGGACGAAGATGATGATCGCTCTAGTTCACGAAAACCATCTTCAGCAACTGAGAATCTTTTAGGCAGATTCGGTCTAGGTGCCACGTGTGGGGCGTCTAAGCTAGCTGATTTTCTGTACCGTGGGCCACGAGATGATGATGTCGTAGAAATCGTGGGAGCGGATGGTGCCTGTGCCTGGACTGGAGTTTTAAATAGATCACCGTAGTAGTAAGGGCTAGGATTTCTGCGGGGTGCGTTAGCGTAACGTGGATCTGAACGCCCACTATCTGGTGAATGTAAAGATGGAGCAGTAGCGAAAGGATCAAATTCACCAAATTCTTCCTCTTCTTCTTCTGATGATGTTGATCTGTCGTCTGACGACGATTCTACAACAAAGAAAAAGTATTCGTGTATTTTATAGGCATGGACTTATTGAGAAGTAAATATTAAATAGGGGAGAAGAATAAGCGTTGGATGGTAACGAGCAAGTCTTGAATTTACTTTTATATTTGACGACGATGTCTAGTGTTGCTCAACTCGTCTCAAGTGGCATCGTTTAAACCGAGCTTACGTCTCGATGGTTATTCAACCAAGTGCGCAACTGATTGTTACAGACCAATAAATATGTTATTACATTATTACTGTGAATTTATTAAGGTATACCTATTGATATAAAACTATATTTAGAGTTTATTACTATAATATAATACTAGTATCCATTTCTATGAAGGGTCAGTCCAAAAGACACAATGTCCCTTTAAGACATGTTTAAAGTATTCATGCATGACTGTTTTGGGTTATCAAGCATTTATCTCTCATAATCAGCTTGTGGGCTCCACGGACTAACGCGATATCTATGAGTCAACCTTTATCGATCAATATTTTGCGATTATAAGAAACACTTTCATAGGCGACATACAACAGACAACCGCAACAATTCATTGAAAAGAACATGAATAAAATATTGTTCCATTCACGAATTTAATTCATTTATTATTATCATTTTAAATTGAATTAGGAATATAGTAATATCACTCATTTATTGTTATCATTTGAATTAAATCAAGAGTACTAAGTATATCTTAAAGTAATGAATACGATAAACTCCTCAAGTACGTGCCTTCACGTGAAGTTAATGTTATTCAAAGGCATGTAACAAAAGGCTCGTTCTGAATGGAATATGAGCATAAAAGTCTGGATGTTAAAAGCTGAGACGATAGGAAAACCGTAACGAATTGTAGGCTCACGTAGTACGCTATTTTATTATAAACTTTTTAATGTGCTCTCTACAACAAGGGCTTTTGTTTCAGCACCGTATTTTCTGTTGTCTCATTTAGATTACTCTGTAGACATTGTTTGTGGATTTTAAAAAGAGATTGTTATTTTATTCTTATATTTATGTTTAATTTCTATATTCACGGTCGGTTCGCAGTCATTTTATGTACGAAATTATTATATTATATTGTTATTTTAATAAATAGGTACTCGTACTAATATCGCTGAAGACGAATTTCATAGGAACACAAGTACTCCTCTCTGTTATTTTAATTTAAAAGAGTTTCTCTTATTGCATGCCATGTAAAATTGCTGTCATGAAAAATAAAAGGAGTTTGAAAGTCCACCATGTTGCGTCGATTGAACAAAACGGTGTTAAAACTATACAAATTGTCTATTAGCGGCGTGGAGAGTGCAGATGGGAGGGTAAGTGACGTCATTACGTGACGTAATTACTTTTCCGCGTGAATGTCCATGCCACACAACTCGAAATTTGTTAAATTGTTGCGATTAACGTGTTTAATGTCTTTCGTAAACGTGATGGCAGTGAAAGGTTAAAGGTAATAAAGGCGTATGTTTCGGGCGAACATTTGAACATTATTTGATTTTATTACGCAATATATCTACAGTGGTAAATCAGATATTTATTCAAATTGGTTTCATTAGTGTAACTCTTTAAGAAGAGAAAAGTAATACAAACCACAAGCTTTTGTGTCAACTCCATAGCTTACAGTAAAGGTTTCTATTAATATAAAATCCCGGACATTTTTCCAGTCTAGTCTAGACGAACGAACAAACGACAAAAGGGCTGATTAAAACTTGCTATTGTTACATCAATACGAGCTGGTATTAGTAAAAACTCTCTGAGTGAGGAAAAAATATTGCAGTTGGATAATTTTTCACTCAGTTGTAGTTATTGTGTGGCAGGATATGATGTACTTTCATTTTATTATGTCGATTCACAGTCCTTTGTAGACGTAAATTGAATTTCCTTTGCGTAATCGTTATCTAATCAACGATTTCACACACTTATCTAAGTAGGTACTATGTTTATCAAAAATATTTCAAAATTTGTTTGTAATGTGACGAAACCTGCTTATGTGAAAGTTTTATACTTTACATATTGGTATCGAAGATGTTTGCAGTCCTATCTATCTTTACGAGCCATCGAGATGGACTATGTCCTAACCAAATCTTAGTAGGTATATTTTGGGTTGGGTTTTGTTTTGTAGAAAAGTTGCCATGATTTAAAATAGCCACCGGACTGTTAGACAACAACATATTTATACTTTCACGAATAACACATACTTGGTCATTTCTAATGAAATTTGGAAAAAGCCCAATTTTAAGTGAAAACGTATTCCTTTTTACTAAAGGTAGACTCTCTAGCTAGCACAGTCATAACAGTAACAATAGTCTAACTAGGCTTTACTAAGATTGCTGCAATGGAAGAATAGACCTTTTGTTCCGACCGTCCTACGTAGGACGTTCTCGAAAACGTAAGAGCTGAACGTAAACCAAGAAAATGAAACGTGAAACATTGTTCAGTCCTGTAAAGTCATTCCAAACTCTAACTGCGATGTTTTTAGCAGAGGATTTCGTGATATAAAAAAATACTTAAGATTTTTTCTGTTGGTGAAAAATGTCGGTAAGCCAAACTCTTAGGACATAATTATAGATACAGTTCTGTTTTACCAGACACTAATTTAAGCATCTAACAATACATGGTCATTAATTCCATATTTTTACTTATGATTGTCAAGTAAGTATATGAAAGAACCTTACCAGATTCGTAGTACGGTTGAGCTCGATGTCTCGACTGCTTATCGTGTTTGAATGGCGCTGACGGTGCCGGTTCCGGTGGAGACTCGACAGAACCTTCAGGTGCACTCTCAGGACTTCTGAGTGAAACACTCGGAGTCGACAAATCAAAATCAGTCCTTCTAGCAGACTCGTAGTCGGCGCGTCTACGGGCTGACTCGGCGTCAAATTCGGCTCTCCTGCCAGAATCACCGTCAAATTCCCTTCCGTAGTGCTTTCGACTCTCGTATTCGTAAGGACGTCGATTAGAGTCAAAATCGTAGTTTGTACGGCGGGAGTCGTAACGCCATCTAGTGGCTTCGGGAGAACGGCGTGGCTCTCTGGACCGACGACTCCGTTGTGGGGAACGGCGAGCTGTATCACGCGGCGTACAATATGCTTCTATGAATTCAACCTAAAAGAAAGAAAAATCATATCAGGAGAAGTATTTCGTTGATTACTGTTAATGATTTTGGTTTTTGGAAGATCTTTTTAACAATTAAGGTCCTAAGAACCTACGTCATATAGTATGAAGGACAATACTAGCATACCAGTTGACCATTAGTCGAAGAGAAGCCCCTTCTCATGAAGGTCGATTATGTGGCAGAGTAAAGTGGTAATAAAATGCAGCGGTCACATATTCAGCGACCGTAACGGCCGGTTAGACGTCCTCTCTCCCCTCAACAGGGCATCATTACCACGACCCGTTTGTGTTTATGGGGATGGATATAAAGAATATTATGAAATATTGTGCCTGGATCGACGATACTATGAGGTGATAACATTTCGAGGGACGCTACCAAATTTTGCCAGTGTGAAGACAAATTTTTATAGCACATTTCTGGGATATTTGCTCATGTGTTTTGGTTTGACTATCAGTCTAAAAGGGTACGATAAAATTAATGAGGTTTATATCAATATACAAACATATTTTTGAACAAAATACGTTAAACAACCATTTTACTTTTATAGAGAAGTAAAAAAAAATCATATCATGTAAAAGGCTTGCAATTAAAAGTGTAAACCTTTAAAATTTTGTATTTTTTATTTCTGAAACGTCAAAATAATATGATGATATCTGTTTAACCCGGGGGTGGTTTCAGGCCATTAGAGACAGTGATGAGTTCCCGCTTCCGCGCCTCCGGTCACGAAGGGTCTCTTACCAAGAGTTCTCATTACGGGATAAATTAGTAACAGCGCGACATTCGCTGAGAGTTGTTTACGTAAACTGTTTGCAGTGTGCACCATTTTTATGTAAACCTTGCGTAATAAGTAAGTACCAGTTAATGGTGCGAATTTGAAATGTTTCGACAAGCGTTTATGATTTTATTGCCACAATACTTGTGACGTATGTACCTACTGAGAGTAGGTACGCGAAGAGAAACGCAATACAAATCGGCAGTTGTTTTGCATTCCAGTTGTAAGCTGCAAGCAATTTTGCCAAAAAGAACAAAAGAGGGATCCGTTTTCAGCCGAGAGCAATTCTCTTAAAACTTTTGCTATAGAAGGGTAGGCCAGTTCATCTGGCGCATTGTTTAACGATTCCTTGCTATGCATGAAAATTTATTTACATAATTAAACGCCAGGGCTGGGCCACCCTTTAGTTTTGATTTGTGATGTCTACACAGACTTTTGCTTTCTTTATTTGCATACTTTGATGCTTAATCATTATAAATTTACATAAGTATTTATGTCGTAAGTGCCAACCAATTCCGCGACGTCAGAAGGTTGAATTTTTTGCCAAGGCCAATTCTATTCCGCTGCTAAATATTATCATATCACATTATAATCTAATCTTTGGATGCCTTGCAATAAATATCAACGTTGTCAAGGTCATCTGTATAACTTAAAACTATTTTCTAAATAGTAACACGGTGAGACCATTTCCATTGCATGCGCTACTCTGTATGTTATTTGCAGATGGATTCAAATCAATACCGTCATTCAACCATAAGGGTTAACTCTGAAAGGGATCAAATTGAATTCTGCTCAAGCACACATGTTCGCGTCTGGCTATTCATGAATTGTATCGTATAATGGGGTAGAGTAGTCAACAGCTCACTTCCTGCTCTCGTATTGCTTATATAAATGTAGATACAATAGCGGAGCCGACGCGACGGCACAACTGATGCTGGTCATAAACTAATCGCAATTAGTTTCCTGTTACATGTTCTACATTGCACTTACACTCTCCTTTTTAATTCTATTCACTTTATTTTAATCACGCCGTTAATTTCCCAAAGAGATAGGTTAAGGCTGATAAACCCTTTTGCCGATTACACTTTGCCAAAATGATAAAAGAATAGAAATTAAAATTCCAATAGTGCAAAACATCTGTGTATAATCACAAATAACCCAAAGCGGATATTCTTAGCAAATGCTTAAATTGGACAAAATACAAAATTTAACTTGTTTAAACGTAATATAAATCCAAGAAAGAAATATAATAAATAATAGTCTTCATTAGAATCATTATGACTCAGATAAAGAAGACACTACGACTAATAGGTAATTTAATTCCAAACCACTAGATCTGTGACGATCATAAAACATTTATGACTTAACCAAAGAGGTGAATTCAGGAAATGATGGATCTTAAGTAAATACTAATAAAATTACAAAGCACGTGCTATATGACGTCCTTTGCAATGACTCATTGCGAATTTAAACTCAGTTAGACTATAGTTATGAGAAAATCTTCCACCAGATGTATTTACCGAAACTTTACAAAGAAAATAAAGATTTGATTAATGCTCAGTTTATAATTATCATTTATCTCGAACAATGGTAAATAATGATTATTGTAGATAGGTACTAAGGAAGTCGTCCATATAAACGATTCCGGGTTCACCCAGCATGAGTAATGCAAACAGTATGAAGGATGTGGGACAAGACGGAGCTTTCAGACGGCCAGATGAGTCACCGGCTCGACCGAGTATTAATACCGGAGACACGCCTCCTGGGATCCCGAACTAAAATAGCGCGGTGTCGCGTGACTTCGATATGGTAATGTACGTTCCTAGCTATAGATATTTTTATGATTATTTCCACTCCTATGGTATTATTTTTGGACGCTGATTCAGCCGTCCAAATAAAGAGATTCCAATGGAGCCTTATGAGACGGGTGTTTATTGGCAATATTATTGATATCATTTCAACAATTCGTGAACATTTAAGTATTGTAGTAAAAATGTAAGTAGCAAGAATAACTATAAACATTTTTTTTAATTAAAAGATGGTCATAGTAATATTGATAAATGTATTCTAAATGATGAACGTGTTTTGTTTCCTTTAGGAATGGAAAGATAAGTAAGCACCTAGTTACATATCTTCAACTGTTATTATTAAACTGTTAGCATCTGTTAAGAGAATGATAATATTATATGAGTCACAAACAGTATTGCTTGTTTTGTTTACAATAACAAGTGATGACAAACAGACAAAATGCTATCTGCAAAACATTCTTCTGCAACTTGTTTCAAAACATAATCTCCTTGTTATACATTAAACGTGCTGGCAGTTAAAGTAAAGGGGAACTAAGTCTGTTTTTTATTGTATGCAAACTAAAATACTATGGAGTGGAACTACAAGTGTAAATAAAAATAGGGGAATTCGTTAGATGCAATTGCATTTACCGGTCGACAATTGACACTGTCATAGGCCGCCAACTTGTGTCTGGTCACGTTCAGCAAACTAAGGACCGCAAACAGGATCCGCACAACTGAATTAAACAGATTGCATTTCATTCTTTTTGCTTTCACAAACTTCGAATTCTTTTAGTTTGAGGTTGACTCCGTCCACTGACAAGTCTGTGACTAGTCTAGCCAACGATTCATAATATTGATGTTTTTCGCCGACGAAAAAACAAAATATTTCAAGGAATGCCCAGATTTACCTAATTATCAAAGAAGTATTTCTAATCGATGCCAACCGTATTTTCGTATGTCTATACTGCAACTGTTGTGTGACTAATCTAACTGGGCACACAATTGTTACAAGAGACACGACTGCGAGGAAAATAAGCTTAATTACTAAGTTGCCAGTCCAAGTCGCCCGGAAGGTACAGGGGTCGTCTAAAGTAGACCCTTACAAATGTTTCAAAGAGAGCAATTATGGACGAAATTTTCAACACCTCCTTGAACGGGTCATCGGACTTTCGAGATTCTTTAATGAAAATAATAATAAAATACTCGTAGGTATATGTATTCTTGAAATGACATAATAATTTCATTACAATTTGAAGTTCCCACCCTTCCATTGTTTCGCAAGACTTGAATAGGCACAATGAACGTAACAAGATTTTTTTAAGCTTTAAGAAAATCTTGTCACACTTTAAAGAATAGACTTTTATGGACGTCATTGTGACTACAAAAAGGGACTCAAATCAAAATTCCTATTCAACATTGCTCATCTGCTGCTAGGTTTTTGTATGGCAACAAGATAGTATTGTATTTCTCACTATTGGTTAGACTTAAACCTTGTAACAAGTTAACACTTTATAATCAACAATATTTAAGTTGAAAACAATAGTGCACTCCTATAATGCCATTGCTATGAAAATTGGAATTCCGGTTCAATAATTGGAATTCCGGTGAATAGTTCAATAACATAATGTATTGTTCTTGCACTTTAGATCAGTCTTTCTCTAATTCGATCCAGGCTTAGTTCAAGTTCTATTTGATTATTATGATATTGTAGTTACCTACTCGAAATAAAATAAAAATTGCGCCTCGCATATCGAGCGACAAACTTTGCTCTCTGAACTTCTAACTGAGTTAAGTCAATCTTAAGAGTCCCTCAGGATCCTAATCAATATTTACCAACTGCGGGCTCAATCTAAGTTTATTTCTGGCTCATTGGTTTATTTCCGCTTGCATAGCCATCTCAGTCCTATTAAACTACGTTCTATACATTAGGTACTACATTGGCGTGTCATTAATTAAACTGTTACGTCAATTCTACTTCTGAATAAGTGAAACTATGAAATAAGTGAACTATCTAGTTTGAGTTTCCTATAATAATGTAGGTACTAAAGTAACTAACACAATCATGTATGAAATATATGAACTCACCACATGAACCACTAGAATCCATTGGGCAATCTGTCGCATTTTTGACATTAACTTTTTGTTTGACGGCATTGTTATATCATTAATCCAACTTCTAACAATCCAATCCAGAAGTATGTATGGAATCCACAAATAGCACAAAACGATCACCAACTTTATCGACCGTTTCACTGTCGACACGCACACACTCAAGTTATAAAACTAGACCTACTCGTTACACTTTCACACAAACTTGTTCTGGTCCAATATACACTAAATGTTTGTTATTACGGTAGCTTAACTTCTAGCTAATAATGCGCTAGTCTAGGCGTTTGGCAGTAAACCTGCGATATAAACACCTAGGACGATGCGGTTACTTGACGAGTCCAACTGTAGACTGACAACACTACTCAAACGCTATACGCGAATGTGTAAAACGGTGACTCATCGCCCCGCATACTGTTTACCGAGGCTTGAGTCATCGCGGTCAAAATAGCTCCGACAGCGTTAAAGCGCTGGCTTAAAACAAGCAAGATCAAGAATGGTACTGAACTCGATAAAATTGTAAAGCGCTGCAATGCTGGGTGGTAGATACAACACTCCATTAATACCTCCATTCCGCACGTGTCCCTGATTATAGAACGCTATTATGAACCTTAACCTCTCCAGTATAAAGCATAAACTGCTATAAAAATGGAGTAACCAAACGTAAACTTTCGCGTTTAGATTTTGGTGCGACTTGAGTTATGTTAGATTATTACGCTCGACTAGGTCGAATGCCGTTTTGAGGTCGTTTACGAGTTCTAAGCAACAATGAATTTGTATAGACATAATTCAGAACAACTATTGATTACAACTGTGCTGTATTAAGATTGAATTATAGTGAACAATGTTGTCTCCGGTATGTGGGGTTCTGAGTCCCAGTTAATAATTAAAATAGATTCGAACTAGATTACAAATAGTTGCAAACGCTTTCGAAACGAGTGTACTTCGATGCGGCTAATACAAACTAAACTAACAACGAGAAATAAGGTTCACTGACCAATGGTTCTTTAGTTAGGAACACTTACTGTCCATACAGTTTATAAAGATCGATGAATACTTAAATCAGAGAAGAAGTAGACTCAAGAACTCTCGGACCGAGTTAAACTATTTGGCACTTATAATAGTGACCTTTTATGGACAGCAGGTTTTTGCGTAACTTGCTGTAATGAAATCTATGTTCGGCAGACTATTTGCAGCTTTAGTTTTACAAAGCAATAGTAAAAACTTGCTTATTCTAAACTATTTATTTGAGAAAGTATTTTGTAATTTTGTTTACATCTTCTATGAAATTTGTTCTTGATTGGTGCTCGGATTGTCTTTTGAATGTTCACACCAATTTATACTATTTACTTTAGTATTTTCCTGTACAGTTTCCAACCAGAGTTTCCTGTTTATGGCAGTTGATATAAAGACATAAAGCACCTTACGTATATTAGGTAGGTATGCAATATATATCGCAAATTATATTTTGATGACAAAATAATGGAACATTTCACAAGATTATTTTTTTGTGAACAGGAAGGTAATGCTGTAAATAGGTAATCCTGAAATAACTTCAGTGTTAGTGAGAAATCGACAAATAAACTTGTGTGAAGTAAATTAAGAAAAATGGACGAGTTTTTACAGAAATCGATTAATGACTACTTTGGTATCTGGTGTTGAAAGAGGGGACAGGATTACTAATATCAACCAAAGTGATGCTGTGTAAATAGTAATGTAATAATGTTCTAAGTGACTGCATCTACGTGGATAAATTCATTTAGAACCATAAACCCACAAATTTTAAATCGAGAGTGCAAATGATGTATGTACCTACAACAAACTAATAGTTTGAAATATCTCAAATAAATTAAAAATTCATAATTTCTAAGTTATGTTACTTTAAGAAATAAGTTTATTTGTGATTTTTGTAGTTACATCTACTTTCAAGCTAAAATTATGAAATGCCATGCGACTTTTCATGAACTTTGTCACACAGGATTGCTACCTTTCATGAGGTCGCTTTTTTATTTATGTATGCTAGATACTCTATTAAAAGAATTTAAGCCGTTTATCAGTTACCAAATATATTCCACTCGGATCTTTTCACAGCTTTTCCAATCTATACATTTGTTTCTTGAATTATTTTTATTTGCCTATAGTTATGGTAGGTACTACTCAAATAATTACAAATGAATAAAAATTAAATAGTGGTGGTGACTAATATAGGTACTCACCATCAATAATATAAATGCAAACCTAAGGTCAGTAAATTAATGATGAATCAAAAACCATTTTCATTCATACAAAATTCTGCAACATAGGTAGGTACCTACGTAACACTGATATTAATTACTTACTCATTAAAACACCTTTTTGCTGCGTTATCATAATACAAATACACGAATATTATGGGTGCAATTACATTTTAGCACCTTAAACTGATGCCTGATATTTACTTCCGTCATTTATTACACGTTTTAGATAATATCATGCAGTGACAGACTTTGAAACATTTCAACGCTTTTAGCTAGCTTTTTCGCTACTATTCATAACCTTACCTATCTATGATTTTTTTTACTATTTTTATTTGTCCAGCTTAAAATATTTTTAAGTTGGACAACGGCAACTTTAACTTTAGCTTTGAACCCGATAGATTGCACTATTGTCGAGATGTAAAAACATACTTTTATATAGAAGGCCATATTTATTCTGTGTGTGTCGTTCAAAAATAATAGACGAGTCCATACCATATTTATTCTGTGTGTGTCGTTCAAAAATAATAGACGAGTCGGTATGGACTCGTCTATTATTTTTGAACGACACACACAGAATAAATATGGCCTATCCTAGGAGTTAGGACTAGTCTGATTCCAGTTAGTAACGACTACAGTCTACACTTATAATATAATGGGATCAATTAGATCTGCTGTTATACCTATCTACTATTCTATAATTCCTACTTTTTTTTATAAAAAGACGCAACGATACAGACCATTAACTAGTGAACCCTGTTGATCTAACCCAAAATAAGGTGAATGCACTCGTTATTCAACGGTTACCGGTCCCTTATCGATAATTTCACGTGAACTAACATGAAAATTTCATAACGGGTATTAAAATTAATGAAACGAAAATTTATGATGACATTCTTTGACCCTGTGTGCATAAATAGTTGTATGCAAATGAATTCGACAATGTTTCAAGGAGTCTAAATATGGTATTACACTTAATAGTTGGACTTTTGAATACGAGTCATAGTGAGTCAAAATATAGGATATCATTATTATTATTTACATTTTTTATTACATGAATCCTTGATAAAAGTGACAGGCTTGTACCTAACTAGTAAAGTGGTGTTAGTCCATTCAATGAAGTGTTTGTTGTTCTTTTACTTATATTATTCATTCAGTACAATGAACCAGCGTACTTGTAGTTCAGAGACAAAAGACATTATCTACCACTTATATCTCGTAATGAGAGTTCTTGCCTACACTTATGCCGTTATCAGATTATGACTCACTTTGTACAATGAAGAACAAAACACTGCATTTATAAAACCTAGGTAACGAATGAATGTAATATTGCTGAATTATTTTATTATCTGTCCCAGAATCACTCGCTTATTATAGGTAAGTATTTTTAGCAATTATATCTAATCTATTTAATTAACAGTACGCTTGCTTTAGAGATAATAATCTAGAATAAATTTATGATAGTACTTTAAGTACATAATTGGTGCACGCCAAACTGTATTTTGACTGTAGGTATATCAAATTCCCTCCTCTCTTCCTTTTTCTCTTAATAAAGACGACGGCAAACGGTCCACATAATTTCATTCTCTCTCAAGACTCAAGCAAGGTCTTGACATTAGCTGGCTCTATTTCAATTACTTTAGTAGGTATAGTAGACTAAATGCGATGGTACAGATTTTTACAATAACTTAGCTCGTAAGTAAAGCAACTAAAATATTACTAACAAGCATCATGTTATTTACATAAGACTTTAATTATTGTATTAGCGGGAGAATAAAATTTAAAAAAATTGTGAATAAGAGCTATCTATTTCCAAATTATAAAAATAATAATTCCGAATTATTATTTTGGTTTTAGTTTTTAATTTGTACTTTTATATAAATATATATTTTTAGTTTTATTGTTAATTTTGTACATATTTTAATTGTATTATAGTATTTTTTCCAAATTTATTGCGGTATATTAAAATGCAGCCTGCCTTAAAAATAGACGAAAAAGTCAAAAGTGTACCCAACAAAAACTTGATCGAACAGTTATCGCACCAATACCTAAGATAGGTACTATCGTCAAACTGATTGCCTCTTTCGGCAACCCTCTTTACGTGTCGATTACTCATCGTGGACTACATTGCAGTGTATTTACATCTGCTATCATGTTGAGTCATTTCACCGGTGGTTCCCAACCTTTCGTCGGTCACATATGGCCCGGTGGTAACTCACGTGAGACTAATGACTATGAGTCATTCTGCTGCAGGTGTTCTGTTGTAAGCACGCAGAATGAATGAAGAGCGAGGTTTATTGGTTAATACTAGATAGAAAATTAAAACAATTTTGAAGTGGGTATACTGATGATTTTTTTTTTCACAAAGTATTTCATTTTATTTACATAATGTACATAAGAATTATGTAAATAAAAATATAACAACAATTCAAATAATATATACAAACTTGCAGTTTCAGGTGTCAAAGAATTCCTCCCCATCGATGTCAACCAGCAGTGTGACCAGAAGATTAGCGGCATTGACACATTGAATGGCAATACCAATCCTTTGCGCAAGGATTATACCAGTCCTTTGGTCACGGGTCACGTCGTTTAGAAATGTGTATATAAATTGATCTAAGATATAAATGTTGTAATTATATGTACAGCAATATAACTACACCCTGTCAGGCGACCAACAATGATCAATGCTATGTTATAAAACACTCAGTTCGGTTCACGATAGATGTTTTACATGCTTCACACTAGTAAGTAGATGGAAACATGTGTTTTGGTAAATAATTTCAAACCTACAAGCTTGATATATATTGTTACGAATAGTAACTCAATGACTGCAAGTATGTCTTCCTTGCTTTCCTTAAACACACCTGCAGTCTGAAATTCTTATGTCAAACTGTTTGAACTTGCGTGTATGCACATTGCACAGTGTGAGAGTGAAATCTTTGAATGCAAACAAGATCAACGCTAAGATAATGATTAAAAGAGTATATGTATAGAATAAAACAAAATAAGATAATTTACCTACAACATAATCAGAAGAATTTATAACTTGATTTTCTGATCGTATCTGCCGTGTTATTTTTGTTGACATGAACACTAGAAAGAAACGTCGAAACAACAAGACAAACACAACAGTCATGAAACTTACACTTTGTTTCCAATAATTTTTGCCTTGAGCCATACTATGTGATAGGAGTACTGCGTTAGCTTATAGGGTATAGTGGCATTCGAGTAGAGGTGACGTATTGCGAATTCAGTCTAACATGGCACTTTTATAGACTTTTATAGATAAGGAAACTTAACAGTTTGTTCAATAAAGGCAAAATAAAAAATCAGTCCATACACTTACTGCGGGTTACGCACATTAGCACCAATTTTATTTCTTTTGGTTAAATGCCAACCACAACCACAATACATGATTCAATTCTTTAACATCATATCCTGAGGAACAAAGCGCTTGGAACAAAGTATTACATACCTATGTGTCTCACGCTTTTTTTTTTTTTTATACCACTTAAGTGGCAGACAAGCACACGGCCCACCTGATGGAAAGTGGTTACCGTGGCCTATGGACGTATGCAACACCAGGGGCGTCACACTCGTGCTGCCGACCCTGAAGAAACCTTCTAATGCCCTTCTTGAAGAACCCCATATTGTAGTCGCTTGGGAAAACCATCGCGGGGAGTTCATTCCACAGCTTGAGTGTGCGAGGGATTAAGTTCCTTTCATACCGCACAGTGCGCACCGTTTCCGGTCGCAATGTGTGAGGATGAACTCCCCGCCTATGACGAGAAGTGCGATGATAGAATGTAGCTGTGGGCATCATGTCAAACAATTCATCTGAGCACAAACCATTGTATAGGCGGTAAAACACACACAGTGAAGCAAAGTCTCTCCTGAGACTGAGTGGTTCCACATCGCCTGTGAGTATGGGATTGCCGACGAGCCTCAACGCCCGTCTTTGTACCGAGTCGAAAGGGTCAAGCTGGCACGCAGGCGCTCCGGCAAAAAGGTGACAGCAGTACTCCATGTGAGGCCGAACCTGTGCCTTATAAAGGAGGAGTCGTTGCCCCGCAGTGAAGTACTGCTTCCCCCTGTTGAGCACCCCAAGTTTCTTTGATGCCAACTTGACCTTGTCTTCCAGATGACTTCGGTATTGGACGTCGCTGGAGATATCGACACCAAGAATCCCGATACTTGTGGAGATGGTGAGCGGTGTGCCCAGGAATTGCGGCGCTACAACAAATGGAGCCTTCTTAGCGGTGAATACACATACTTGTGTCTTGGTAGGATTGAATTGGACTAAATTTAGTCGTCCCCAATCGGATACTCCAGACAGAGTAGTCTCAATTTCGGACACAAGTTGTTCGCGACTCTCCTCCACATCCGACCTAGGGATATTTGACGCTTTATTATTGCAATTCATCTTATTCCCCTTTTAAAATATTGGACATTGCGAAATACTCTTTAACAGGGTAGAGGACAAAGTATGACTGACAGTGAGTGTCCCAAGTTACCAGCAAATCACTTTCCGTGAAATTGCGTCACTTACTGGTAGGGACACTGGCGATGAGTAATAAAATGTTCCAACGTAAAAGGTCCTCTGCAATGAGTAATTAGTTTGTCTACAGTTGGTGACTATACTAATGAGAACTGGGTTACATCAGTTATATGGGCGGTTAATGTAGTTAACTACTGAATTATCAACATACATAGTACGATATTTTAAGCCACATATGGTGAGAAATCACAGGGTTGTGGTTGCTGTAATAATATGGCAGTTTTAACTGCTACTTCTTTCAGCGATCAATTTTAAAATGTATTCATCATCAACATAGCGATGATCTCCAAGCCAAACCCAGGGTCTGCTGATTCATTTTTCATTTGGCTAATTTTAGGCTATTTTATTTCAATTTAGCTGTTGCAGGAGCGACTATAGTCTGATCCTCATCCCCAAGAGTATGATCCGTTAATATACAATGTATTGTGTGCTAGCAACTATTAGAAACTATTATTTGGACCCCAAACAAACCTTCTATCTAAAGTGGTACTACTAGAATGGTTGTACAGAAAACTAATCTCTGTTAACATGTAGATATTTATTCCAGACTAGCTGTTGCCCGCGAGTTCGTCTGCGTTAAGTTTGGATTAGATCGAACCCATGTATTAAGCGTCACGCTTATAACATAACTGCAAGTAATAATATGACGACATGTATAACTTGACACGCATTGACCTAATATACATATATAAATATCAAAGTATACACGTAAGGAATATTATTTTATTGTCTATTCTTTTTAGAATAAATTAAAATAATTTTGAAAGTAGAAGCAGTGAAGGATAGTAAGATATCTCTGTTTACTCCAATGATTCAAGTTTAACTTAATACAGACGCTCAAATTGATTTATCAGGTTCGAATTATTCATAGCAATAGTCACTTCATTGGTCAATGGCATGTATTAGTCAAGCCAGATATCAGTGAACTCTGCATCATAGTCGAACTCATCAATATTTTTTATCATTAGTCATAAAGAAAACAGTACAAATAATATGCAAATTAGTCATTAAAACACTATTGTGGCATGGAATCCCCTTCATTCGCAGTCTCGCGTTAATAAATACTTGACGCGTTACGTCAAATCTTTTCAATATAAATCCCAACAGAAAATTATCTGACGTCAATGTACGTCATTGTGATGTCATGCGCATAAAAAAGCCTTTGAAAGCGCGTAGGTGTTCTCGTGCCATCCTTATATAAAAATAATATTTCAGGCATGTGTGTGAGGCATGCGCATGACGTGTTTGCATATTTTAGGGTTCTGTAAGTTTAGTAAGTTTTGAAAATTTTTTACTAGTACATTAAGATTATGAAAGTAAAATATTATTTATTAAATCATAAGACAGAAGACGTGAAAGAGTGTCTAGCAATCGAATCCATATTTGGTATATAGATTCGATTGCTAGACCATTTCACGTCCATATTTGTTTCCTTTCCTTTTTCCGAACCGTTGAACTTTTTTTCACGATCCTTTTTTTTTCACCTAAATTTTTCCTCCTTTTTTTCACCTAAATTTGAGCTATTTAGTGATATTACAGTCAAAATGGGTAGATAATATCGGCATTATAATGATTTATTTTTCTATAAAATGACACCTCAACGTTTAGTAACTATAAATCACGATGAACCGGCAAGATCAGATATTTATAAGGGTTTTACCCATTACCCGTTTAATGGCTACACAACATAAGATGTATCTCGATAAGTATAGCTCCACAGTTATACAATAATGTTTTCTTGGAATAAAAGATATTGGTAACATGGGTAATTTCAAAAATATCTACATCAATCATGCTTAAACTTTATACAACTTGTGCAAAGATACGAGTATATTATATACTCGTACTTTATTATTACATGAACTAAGGACAAGCCAATTTTTGAGTCATTGTTGATAATGTTCATGATTAGATATTCGTAATTATTATGGTATTAAACTACGAGTACCTATCATTTTGATATGAGACGGAGTCTATCAAGTATTGATTTTGTACCGAACTTTGACCCACCTGCTGACGGGTGCTGCTTGCCCAAGCACGTGTACTCCGGAGGAACTCATGAGTATCTCTGAGAACGCTATCGGAGTGGCTACATAGTACATACTGAGCAAACAAAATATGACACGATAAGCTGTCAACTCGACAGAAGAAAGACCGAACTTTTTTTTTTTCGTAAATACTCAATATACAGTTACACTGGTTTACCAAAATATTGTATATAGGTACCTATTATTGATTTTTCTTGTAATTTTAAAATAAACCAATGAATAATAATGATAAATGTTTTCATTATGACCTACCCAGAAATTGGGAATAACAATGCAATGAATGACATTTAATAATATCCTTATTTATACATACATTCATATAGAAACAGGTAAATAGGATATAATTTCTGAAATAGGTACTAATTAGTACATCATGATATGTGATGGGTAAATAATGGTGTCATATTAGTTTATATTAAGAATAGTCTGTTACCGCATTGTCACGCACAGCAGTCACAATAAATATGATAATTAAAGTAGGTAACAGCTTATATATAGTCATCTCTAGTACTAACACTATACTAAACATTCGTATTCGTTTCCTATAAAGGACAAATATTTATGTGACACGCAGATATACTTATCTACATTCGAAATTTTGAAAATCGTAATTAAATATTTCAGATTTTTCGGGTGTTCCTAGTTATTGTGGATGCAACTAATATAATAACCGTATTATCTTTGATATAGTGTACCTTGTTCATCCCCCAAGAGTAATAAACTCTTTTAAAAACTTTTAAAATTTAGCTGCACATTGCCCTAATTTCATAATGAGCCTAAAACCATTTTAATTACATTGATAAGTTACGAAAGTAATCTTATCCGTATTATGATAAACGTAAAACCGTATCGCAGTTAATTATTTTCATGGTATTTATTATTTTGACAGCCTCTGGGCACCGAAAATCATACCTGGCAAAATGTAGGTTCGGGGATTCACAGGCAAGTATATGTTTGTATGTAATTAAACTAATTTTAATATGATTTATATTTGTTTCTGCGATATATTTATAGGTAGGTATATAATAACTATAACATAATTAATGTATGCTGAAACCATTCACGGTCCATCTAACGTACTTATAATTAGTCATCGACCCAGACGTTTATAGAGAACTCCTATTGTTAAGAAATATCAATTAGCCATATTTATAATACAATAGTTGTTAGTCTAAACAATGACACACCCCTTACAATTGCATTACACATAATATGACGTGTCACATAGGGTTGTTAAAATTGTTTAATGGTTACCTGATCAATATGCAGGAAGAACAGTGAATCATTTATGTTAAGAATTTTAATCCGTGTGGTGATGGAGAAAGAATACAAGTATCACCACCACATATCGTCCGAAGGGTATCGTAAAGAGGCGACTAACGGAAAAAAACACAGACAATATTACTGTGAAAGAAGGAAAACTCGAAATAAAACCCTGTGCCAACCCGTCTGGTCAGCGTAGAAACAGTATGCCAAAGCCTCCCAACATTGGGAGAAATCTAATTCCACCAGTGGACTGCGATAGGCTAATTGTTTGATTTTAAATTAGGTGATAGAATTTACGATATCAGCTACAAAGTTAATGGAAACAATTGGTATAGAAAAGTAAAGTTATAAAAGTAAAGTAGGTAACAAAACTATTCTTGACTCTACACGCTCTCAAGCCAATAGACTAGCGAGTAGTAATACTAAAGTTTAGAACGCATAGTTTTTTAATTTTAAAGTAGAAAACGTACAAGATCAAAAACAAAAAGAACCTCATAAATTGAACTGCCTCCTAGACAAGTGGCAATTCGTTGACCAGAGCGTATAGGACTGTGAATGATGAATGTATGGAATTTGACGTATATGACACTTATTTTGATGTTTATGACAAAGTGCGTTGACGATTATATCATATAACTACGTCAAATCTCATACATTCATCATTCTATTCTACAATACGCCGGCCAACGAATTGCTAATTATCTAAGAGGGCTGAAAAAAAAACATTTAAAATTGATTATGAGTTAGCTTCTGTTCGTGCAGATACGTAAGTTTACTGTTGTTTATTTTGCAATAACTTCAACATCTTTTTATTGGTATACTGTGTTATTGCTGTACAGTGACTATGTCAAGGATCTAAGGACGTTAATGATTGAGTCACCAGGTACGTGTCCTGACTCATCAAGAAATCAGATCAGGAAATCAATAGAATTTTTAATTAATGATTACCGTGAATGATTCACCGCCGTCATTGACATGTAACTTGCAATTATCAATGGCTAATAGCTCAATCAGAATTATGTACGTATGAATAAGTTTATCATTCATAATCATGAATATGATATAAAAGGCAAGTTTAATGAAGGTAGAATTATGACAAAAATTTGGTACAAATGTAATGTTGATGTTTCAGGAAATAAAAAAAAGGTTTGTATTATTACAGTAGCAAATTGTATGCCTAATTAAGTACCTACTTAATCTTGCACCTTATGCAACCTAGGTATATCTTAGAGGCCTACTCATAAAAAGAAAAAAAAGTTTCTCAAAATAGTAAAATCTATTTTGAGGAGTGCTGTTTCCAGGTATATCCCACGGAATAATAAAATATTTCCATGAAAAGTAAACACATACCAGACTGTTCGCTAAAAGTTTATATTCATTTTGATTTATAACTCCAAATTGAATACCTACACAAGTTTCATTGATACACTCCAAACCTGTTTTATTACTTAAATAAACATTTTTCGACTATCTGTTGAGTCATGAACTTAAAAAGGATTTTTGGTTGAATATCTACAGTCTACACTGACCGACTGATACTTTGAATACTATATTCCTAAAAGAACAGCCATACAACTTTACTCGTAGTGACGAGTTCCATTGAACTTTTTGTTTTGAATTCCAGACAAGATTTTTCAAATGAAAAAAAAAATAGTAAGCAGTGGACTGTAAAGAACTAAAAATATTCGTATTTAGACTCTCAGGAGTAGATCGAATGTAGGAGAGTTGAATGACTGAGTGAGTCACCTTTTCGCAACGTGACGTTCTTGAAAAGGTCATCGCGAAGTTTGTTCATTGATTTTTTATTCTCAAGATCGTGTAGGTGTGTCATTTGTGGGTGAAACTTATTTAAAGCTCATGACTAATTCGGTACACTTTCGTATTAAAGTATTGGTTATTCTTTGCAAGAGGAGCGTCAGGAATGTGAGCAAGTGCATTGCAGGGTATCAAAGTTTATTTATAAATAGATTCCTACATTTTGTATTCGACTTTACTGAAGATATTCTATTTTAAACAGATATGTATTGTTTGGTAATACTATTGTTGAGATTGCCTTACATAGAATTATTGCTACCAATATGAAAATGCAAAAATCGGTATTTAATTTTACTAAAACAAAGAACTCACGCGATTACTTCCTTACACGCCGACTATTTCAATAATAATATAAATAAGTAAGTATCTTTTCAGTGATTATAGTAATGTTTTTTGTCTACTGAGTCCACCGAGTGTATCAAATCAATCCAAATAATTTACGTGCTTTAAACACGTGTTATACATACATAATATGTTTTATGTGCATGCACGATCGGTACAAAATATAGACAGAAAAACTATTAAACCTATTTTTTACTTAACTTTTTTATTCGCTATAACTTGAGCAGAACCGGGGATATGCCAAAAATTGCGATAACCGAGGTAAGAGGCAGAGAGGGGGTTAGAGAGTCGAGTAGAGATACAAGTAGAGTAACGAGTAGAGAGGCGAATAGTGAGTCGAGTAGAGTGGCGATTAGAGAAGCTAATGGAGAGGCGAGACAATGGAGTAAAGAATCAAGTAGAGAGTCCAGTACAGAGTTGAGTAAAGATTCGAGTAGAGAGCGGAATATAGAGTCGAATAGAGAAGCGAGTATAGAGTCAAGTAGAGAGTCGACTAGAGAGGCGAGTAGCAACTTAGCGCTCAACGCTCGACTCTGAAACTTTTACAAAAAATTACAACACTACGGGATAATCGACATCCACGGGAGCTGTGTCGCGGGCAATAGTTAGTTTACTTTTATAAATAAAAGATACGCTTCATTACCTTTTGTAAATGTTAAACTACACCATCGAGACACAGACACATCTATCTTCTAATTCCCTTTCCCTATCCTCAATTATTTAAAAACACAATAATTGATCTTATTGCTAAAATTGTACTCAAGATTCTCTTTTAAGCTTCTTTGAACATATTTGCCTAGTCTGTACCGTACCACTCATATACATTTCTGAAAGCGAGAGTTTTATAATGTTTTTATGGGCGCCATTAAAATTTTATAGGCTCATCCCACTTCAGATGAGATCATTTCGAGTGGGGTAGGGTTGATACCTTCGCATGAGATTGAAGTGAACGATTGCGCAATTCTGATACATGTTTTACGCATATTACCTACTTACACATATTAGTATATGCCATAGGATATATGGTATAACATTATGGTGAACTTTATAATTCTTTAAGGGTGATAACGATGAAATAGAATACCTAATATTTTCATAGGAAAATTAAAATGAGCATTTTGTACCAACAAGTTAAGAACATTAGAAAGCCCTTCTCCGTCTCTTCAGCTATGCTATTGTTTGTATTAGGAGTGGATTTACTTCGATAGTGTAATGGCCTGCCCCCTTAAACAAGTAACAATTCTTAGGGCAGCGTATTGTACTCGTAGAATAGAATGATGAATTTATGAGATTGACATGTATTTGACTGAAATTTTGAAGGATTTATTAGGCTATTCAAATCGATTTAGAAAGAGACCCCAAAAGACTGTTGTATAGAGGAATTTGGATCAGTTTCGTGCGGTCTTCGGTGGCTTAGTGGTCAGAGCATTCCCCCTGTAAGGGAAAGATCCTGGGTTCGAGTCCCACACGAAGTCGATTCTCTTTTCTCTTTCTAAATCGTTGAATTTTGACATTTATGGCAGTTTTAAACGTATGTCAATCCCGAAAATTGATCAATCTATTCCATTCTAGAAACTTATCGTCACTTGTCTAGAGGGACAAGTCTCTTCATCGTTAGGCTGACTCCTACCACTAATATAGATAACATACTATAGATGTTTACAGTGGTTTACACAATCATATCTTCTACTGTTACTAACTCAATTCTTATATGAGATACTACAATCTGTACAAGTAGGTATTGTTGTTAGTTCTGCTTCTGAGTATAATTAGTGTCCATCAATTGTATGTTTTAAAGTTCCTTACAACATGACACTGGGATTGCGGTAGATTTCTTTTATCAGAAACATACGAATGATAGTGTAGATTGATTTCACACGGCGAGATTACTTGTACTCTCAATCGCGATAGCATTATTATGGAAACAAACTTCTCAAATCATTTATTAATAACTAGCGGAATTGTATTTATGAAGTTATGTTTGAATTGTGACAATATTTTTACCCGTAAAGCCAATTATCTGTATTTAGATGCAATGAAAATCTTCATCAAAATTGAGGGAGTAAACTCGACAGAGTCCTCTTTAAATTTTTATTTATTTATTATAAACACCGATAGATACAGTTTCGTTAGCTTATGATGCTCAAGCTCAGACTAAAAAAATATTATTATATTATTCTTTTAGTCTGAATTTAAAAGAAACAAGAGCACCTTTTATTACATAAACAAGTGTTTAATTGCCCGTGCGGTGATTGTTGAAGCAGTGACCAATCTGAACGATTTTTTTTTATACCACTTAGTTGGCAGACAAGCACACGGCCCATCTGAATCAAAAGTTTGAGATTTAGTTTTGGGCGGCAGTTCAAAGGGAGAGAGATGGAGTTATACACGGATCTGTAGCTCTATCGCTTTCCCTCTGAACCACAGAATCAGAATCTAAATCGCAATTGAATTGCTTAAGCGCATAATGGTACCGGTGCGATGTGTCAATACAGTACTTACAATCAGACGTGCATCGGAACCAGTTTCTAATATAAATTTTAAATCGCAATTTTGATGAAGGTGCAATTCAGCCATTACTAGTAGGTAGTGATCTCTAAATGCGGAACCACTACTAGGTATCTAGTCAACATATTTATCACTGTTTTATCATTTTTAAGGACTTGTTGAAGATAATATTGACGCGTGTAATAGTGACGTGTGAAAGCTAATACATGCCGATAAGCTCGATATTAATCAAAATCATAACCCTACTTTGGCTTTGACTTAGTCGGCCAAAAAAATAATTGATTTGTACTGTGCCTGTGACTCATTATTTTATTATTTTGAACCCTAACGCCTTATAATCTGAAATAGTTGAGATATTGTTATTTTGAATGGAAATTGAATAGAAATCCTTATAATATAATGTAGTTTGTCAGGTATATGGAAAGCCATGAGTGAAGTTCGAAGTATAAATGCCACTGTTTTGCAAACTAAAAGTTATAATAGTAGTCAGTTAGATAACCTTGACAAAAAAAAAAGACATACTTTTAGAATAAATGAAATACATCAGTAATTGGAAAAAAATTTCAAGTCCTTGAAGCGGTAAAAAGTTGAGGAATCATTTAGTTCGAGATTAAATTATTTAAACAAATAAAAACTATTGTATGTTTTACGAGTAAATTACTCACTGGGATTCAAATATTATTATTTTTTTAAAGAGTAACTAGTCACTGAATTTACTTTCGTCGATAGTGTATTGGTCGAGGGATTGCTCTACAATGTACAGTCGACAGATACGGTCGCAGTTTTTCATATAAAGTTGTATGTAAAGGTGCAACCGTATCTCCTTTGTATACTGTACAATTCATTAAAGAACCACAAAGTATATGCAATACTTTGTGCCTTACGACTTGCGGTATGTTGCTTGTATAATCTTACTAAAGTAGGTGGATTAACTTACTTTCGGCGCTGAAACCTCGTGAAAGGAACTGGGTCGTGGGGCGGGGCCGGCTGCCACACAGTCCACAGGAACACTGTAGTCAGCGCACAGAGCAGCCTGCAATTGAATAAAATATAATGTTAGCCGAAATAGTGCCAATTTATGAAATTATTGAGGTAGATTCTAATATGAATTCTTGTCATACTAGCGTACATACATACATAGATACATTCAGTCACGCCTCTTTTCCAGTGAAGTAGGTATACTCATAATAAAGTAAAATACTTTATGGATGACCGGAAATCAAACTCGTGAGGTCTGATTTAGCAGTCGAAAACAGCCTCTGTTGCAGAAGTCGTCATTATAAGCAGCCCATCAGCCTGGCGTTGCACACGTTCATAGACCACGGTAACCACCTTCCATCTGGTGGGCGATGTGCTTGGCTGCCATCTAAGTGGTATAAAAAACTGAATGTTCTAAGATACAGCGCCATCTAGAGTCAAACTTAGCATAACAAAAAATCGTAAGTGCTGCTTTTTTATTCGTGTCTTCCTAAGTTTAAGATCGGTTAAATAAGAATTGCAGAGTTGGTACTTATTCATGTTTTTACGCTATCAATGCATAAAGTAAAAAAATGATAATGTACATTATCATTAAATGTTCCGTGTATTTATGACACATTGATTGCACTTAGTGATTCAGTTGATTTACAAGCCAAGGTCAACAGTATCTTTTTTGACGCCCGTTATCTAACTTGTATGTGTAGTATAACTTATGCAAAAAAAGATGATACGACAATATTTACAGTTATAAAAATTTCCACTTCGGAAATATTCTATTTGACGTAAGTAAGTATTGTTTTTTTCATAGGCCTTTCGTCTACAAGAAAGGTTATTTTATAATGAGCGTTAAGAAAAAATATCATCATCATCATCATCATCATCATTTCAGCCATAGGAAGTCCACTGCTGGACATAGGCCTCCCCTATAGATCTCCAATAGGACCGGTTGGAAGCGGCTCGCATCCAGCGCGTTCCCATTCAGAAAAATTTATTGATGTTTAACTATATAATATTATATTCGATAGAACAGTCTTTTTGTTTACTGAAAGTGGGTATTTAACTAAAAGACAAGGGATCTAGGTAAAACACTGGGGAGAAGGTGAGTATTAATGTAAGACAACAATCTTTTACTCTCTTTTCTGTACTTAAATATTTGTTAATGAAATAACTAAATTCATATCAATCTATTAAGAAGGAAAATCAGTAGATTCTATTTCAAAATCTTAGTAATACCTAATTTGTTTTAGGCTTTGAAAAGCCTGTTTTGAAATATTTGGTATTTTGGGTAGATAACAAGCATGAGTTTGAAGATGGAAAATAACAAATGTACTAGAACTTTCACCTCGATGATATAATAAATAATTACATGATTATCTCCATCAGTCACGTCATTCAGCAGTTAGATCATCTCTAGACACACCAAAAAAAAAACAAACAGATAAGTACCTAAACTAATTATGATAACCTACTATCAGTATGTAAGTCATAATACCTACACGTAATAACAGATATGGTTTTAAATCGGCTTCTTGCCAAATGCCCCTTTATATCATACAATTGCATAACACTCCTTGACCCCCATAAATTTTCTTTTCAGCAAAAGGACCATAAAATTTTAAGGAATCCCATTACACGTTCAAACATACCACGCATAATAGGACCCTTAAATTTAAAATGTCCATCAAGATTAATATCCACCGTAAAGGGGGGAAGACCGTCTAGTAAAATTCATTAAATGGAAGCAAGGAAACCTAAAACAAATAAATCGGCACCAACTAAATATCGCCTAGAATCAATAAAGGCGTAGAAAGGACATAAAAGGAGCCCACCCCCATTTGCAAAGAGTCGAAATTAATTGAGCGCAATTATCTTTTTGTTTTGCCCAAATTTGCCCCGTTTACCCCTGAAATGAAACCTTCTGTGGCTATTAATTATAATGTTGTGAAATTCTCCAGCCTTAACAGTTATTTCTTCAGAATATACATTCGCAAAGGTTTCGAGGTTTTGAAGTCTTATGAAATAAGAACAATTTAAAACTTTGAGTTTTATGTAAATAAAGTGTTATTTTATGAAAAAGATGAATTAATTGGCAATAACAGAACAGTAACAGAACAATAACAGTGCCCAGAAATTCAAAAAAAAAAACAATAAGATGATAAGTATAATCAAGTGTTTTTATTACTTAGTATTAGGTTTTGAGATCTATTGTTGAGCCTACAAAAATATTACCAAAATGTTAGTTGCCTTGTTTTGTTAATATTTAATATTACCTCAGTTGAGTTGAGTGACATGGTATGATGTAAGCCATGATTATGTAAAGTGTGAAAGTCTTGAATGAACTCATCAGGTAACTGATTTAAAAGCATCTATAAGAAAACATGCTAAACTTATACAATTCTAGACTAAGTCCCGAGACAAATTCTCCCAGAAAGTCTTCAATATAAAAATACTTTTCAAAATATTTGTTCATAATGACACGTCGTTAGTAATGTAGTCTGTACATTATTGAAAAGCTTGCATAGTTATGTTATTGAGTTATGCAGACAGGCAGCAGATGATACGGTGTGATGTGTCTGGCTATTTCGTTAATTTATACCTTGATTATGCATGTTCATGATTATACAAATACAACGTATATAGATCACATTTTATTTTAGGGGGGACGTTTGATTTAGCTATCCTCTCTACCTTTTTATACTTTAATTTAATACGATGGACTGTTAGTTGTATATCTTGAATGGTTTTATCAGGTTGCTACAAAATATCTAGAAACAAAACGCTCTTAACAATAACTCATTGTGCTGTTTCTATAGTCACTGATTTCTAGTAAACATTTTCTTGGAGGACGATCTTGCTAGTCTTTTCAGTTGTTTGGATGGGTGGATGAATTGATAGTTTTTTATTAAAGGAATCAAAACATTTGAACAAATTTGGATGAAATTTAACATACAGACAGATTTATGGATAATCTGGAATAGCGCGTTCAGCCAGTAACTTATCAATAAACAAATCAAAAACATACGTAAGATTCTATTTCAGTCTATATTTGATTTCAATAATCGATGACCGTTATCGAAATCTTTTGATGTAAGTGATATTAACATCAAACGATTCGAGCTTCTCTTACATCTTTATACCTAACAAGCCTGTGACTCCGCTCGCGTGGAATTCTGATACCGCTCATCGCTGATATATAGCCAATGTATTATTTTGATGTATAAGCTATATTATTGTAAAGTTTCATTAAAATCCATTACGTAGTTTTTACGTGAAAGAGTATCAAACATCCATCCATACTTACAAAATTTCGCGTTTATAATATTAGTAGGATAATAGGTACACACCGAGCACAGTATTGGCCAATACAATATAAAATATAACAAAAGTTTTCTTCTTATTTCAATAACAAAAAAAAACCCACAATACCACCACGTATCTTTCCTATAAAGATGCCCATAATAGCATAGTATTGTCTCGTTGAATTGCGATGCATCCTTTCCACTAAGAACAACAGCAACAGCTTTTGTATATGTTTATGTAATAATAATATATTGATAATAAGTCAGATTACTATCTTTTATCTATATAAGTACCTTGTCTGTTTATGTGGTATCTTGTCACTTCATTTGTCATCATAATGCGTATCTGTTGTTACTTTCAGGTGACTAATTGGGTGAATAGGTACCAATTCCAAATAATGATAATTTGATTGTAGGGCAATGTGTGTTTGTAGTGTAAGTATGTAATATTTGACCTAAATACACGAACTTTTAACTGTGCTGCCCCAGTGTAGTTCAAAATTATTGCTTAGATTTGATAAATAATTATAACCTAATCCAAATTCAATATCAATATAGGGGATAAAATTTTGAATTTAGGTATGTCATTCTATTCGCGATAGCTAATGAACTCCTAATAGAATTCATATTTTTTTTAAATATAATAGACATAAATATCTCATTTTAGCAAACATAGGTAACTCTTTTCATTGGATCATGATAATTATACATAACTAGCTGTCCCGGCGAACTTCGTACGGCCATATTATTTTCAGCCCACGTGAAGTTTTGATCGTATTTTCTCACCCTTTAAACTTCCCTGGACATCCACGAATATTTCAAGACTAAAATTAGCCAAATCGGTTCAGCCGTTCTTGAGTTATAAAATAACAACGAAAAGTGACATTGATTTTTATATATATAGATATTGTATAATGTATATACATAACCTATATGTAACTGAATTGGTATCTAACATCTCTCATCCTTTGCTTAGAACAAGTCACCATTATCCAAAAAAGTAATAAAACAGCAACATTCAATTCAAACTTCGAATAATAATCTACAAACGCGACAGTTCCTTCCTCCTAGTTGAGAGTTTTAGTTCAAGTTAAAAATCAGTTGGCAAGGGCCCCTCAAATCAGATTATTATGAGTCACAGTTCAGTAGAGCGGATAGATAAAATTATCAACGACAAAGGGAGTACTGCCCTCCCTAATAGCTAATTATTTTATCAACTGTCCACAGTTCCGTGACGCGTTCAATTGAAGAGAAGTAACTTTATGATTGAACTTAACTTTAGTAGAGAGTTCGTTCTTTCTAGCTTCTTCGGTAACTGATTTTGTACTAAGTAGTTGTTAGTGCTCTATACTTGGTGCTCTTTACTTCTACCATTAATTATAAGCTGAAAGGTTTGTAAAAGTAACGTGCCCATCTTTGGAAATATCTGTGGGATTTGGAAGATTTTTTGTACATTTGATAACCCAGTTGTTGGAGGTGGCCTTAACATTTAATCCTTAGTTGGTTAAAAAACTCAGAGTTAACTCAGATTATAGTAGAGAGATTGATATACTATCGGATGCGATATTACCTACTAATTACGAATATCACACGTATCCAAATTACAGATAGTCAGGCATCAGCAGTTAACCTATTATAACCCACTGCTGAACATAATATGATAAACATTTCTCTTTGCTACATGCATACGGAAGAGCACAACAAAGAAACGGATGTAGCAAAAAAAAGTTTCAAAATAAATAAGAGCCTATTCAGAACTAATTAAGTGTTAACCGCACTGCGGATGTTTGATCGGTTGGTCACAACGCAAAACAACTTCAAAGGATCTCGTTGTCAAATTATATAAAGCTATTCCGAATGCCCACTAACAGATGACCACGATATTGAATATTTAAGCATAATATTTAGTTATACTCGTACTTAATAGAATATTAACCGAAGAGAATATTCCAAATATTTTATTTATATCTGGCTGACCCGTCCCGTATTCGCACAGACAGACGAAATCCCAAATGAACTTATGAGAGGAACCATCGAATAAGTCGACTTAATCCTACCAATAGGATTGAATCTAGGAAATAAAAAGTCTCCCATCGAACAGAAGTGAAGGATAAAATGCAATGCATCATAAATACTATAAGTTATAGGTCTCATAGGCTTCAAAACCAAAATAAAAATAGTAAATGAATAGTGTAAGATTCACCAAGATATTTACCATGATTATTAATTGTTTTCGGCGCTGCCGCGCTGTTACAAATTGACATGAACACGGTGTACGCTTTGTTTTTTATTTTGTTTTTTAATTCTTTGATTTTTGTAACTTAAGTAATTGAGTCTCAAATCAAACATTACCGAGTATTTGTTTTGAAAAGTCTATAAAGAAATACTGACAGTGACAGAAAACACGCCTACTAAATTTTCCATTAGATTAAACTGTTCGAACAATAGCTGTACTAACTACCCTTCGACACGGTGCGTACCACTGCATCATAGAATTATAACCACATGATTTATTAACCTTCAGATTCGTAAGTTTAATGGCGCGAAATGAACGATAAAGATTAGCCTTCATGAATATTGAGGCTTTGGAGTTTCAGTTAGTTCAAAGAGCCTTGGACAATAGGGGTCATTGTATTAGCATGAAACTGTATGATTTAGATATTCTATGTATATGGATAGTGAGGATTGAAATGGCTGTAACTGAACAATATTTTACGGCACAATATTGCGCTATCTAGACCCAATGTAATGTAATAATGTATAAACATATTGTTCTTTAGTAAATCGTACATTTAATACGAAAAAATAAGTTTATAGCTATAACCCGACTACTGCAAAATCGTTTAATACTTTTTAGAGCGCAATTTTGCAGTAGTCGGGTTATAGTTTAAAACTTAATTTTTATTTATATTGTTTTGGGGCAAGTAACACTTAATAATTTATACATTATTTGAAATGCCCTTAAATTGATACCAAACACAGTCTATTTATCTGAAGTTTATTTTCCAACGCAGTACTTTATGACCGCTAGAGGGCGCCATATTAGAGTCAGTGATACGTCATATAGCCTGTAACCAGCGGACAATCAAGACGCTTCTAACGATACCTCAATTGTCCAGTTCTAATCAGTAATTGACGAGCTATGAAGTAACAAATGAACATACATACATTCATACGTACATAAACATAACATAACATAAACTCACGCCTATATCCCCGAAGGGGTAGGCAGAGGTACATAGCCTGTCCAAATCATAACCTTCCTTTGGCTTCGCCGTAGTCGGGTAATAAGGAAACAGATATTATATTTATACATAATAGTAGCCTAATTCTAAAAAAAAGTAGGTAGGTAACTACGTCATCGAGTAACACTCAGAAATTGTACAGGACAACTTTAATTGTCCTTTTTCAAATGGACTACTTTATTTGGTTAGGTTAGGTTAGGTTATGGGTATACACCGATGGGTGGATGGATGGATGGGTTTCCTTATTAGATAGATTACTGCGATGTCATAGAATGTATTTTCTATTAATTAATTATATTATTGTATTCATAGAGTTCTCGCCATTTTATGTACGAGTATAGTTTTTTTTTAGAATATAAGCAACCGAAATAACTAATATTCCCTCTAACCACTCCAGCTAAGCTAAATTGCTTGTATTAGGAGTGGGTTCACGTCGGTAGTGTAATGGCAAGGATTCGAACCTGAGACCTTTCGATCGTAAGGCCGACTCGTTAACCACTAAGCTACCGACGATTCAATGATGAATGAAGTTGATTTGAACTCAATTAGAAGAAAATGAAGTTTTAGGACATTCTGTAGAAATATTGTAGTTACGCTGCTTCAATATCTCTTTGCATGTTAGATTAGAACATTTATATTCTATCGTTTTATTAATTTGCGCGTTAAACTTTGACTTATTGGTCAGCTCGCCACTTGAAAACCCGCCACTCGGTGGCGAGTTGCCCCGAATTATTTAAATTTATTTTTCATTGGTCAACTCGGCACTGGCATAGAAGTACAGTCGATAGCAAAATGTTTAATACATTTTATAAGTTAAATAAAATCAGAAAATATATAGAATTTTTGTCCAATCGTGTATAAAGTTTTAATTACTTTAAGTTGATAAGATTTAATTACTTTTGAATATTCAAACGCCAGTTTTATAAATGAAGCTCTCTAATTACATACCTATTCATGGAATTCTATGCGTACTCGCAGTATGTTCGTATTTATGTACATTTTCCAGGCAGCTATGCCAAATTCGCCACAGACACTACAATAATCTCAAATATGTCATAAGTCATGCACCGGTTCTATCCGAAGGATATGTCACTATTACCAACTTGATTCATGAATTCAGATTAATGTACGTAGCTACATAGATATTATGTAGGTACGGAATTCGTGTGAGTGTCCTCATACCATATTTTATGATTTATCAATAGTTTAATTAATAAAGATACTTTAATTAAGTTTTTTTTTTGCTTACCTCTAATTTAACTTCTTTTTAGGCTGTTTTCTTTTACATGTTACTAGTAATTTAGCACACACACGGCCAATGGTACCCCCGCCGGGTCCAGGTAAAAGGGGTAGGCCAAAGAAGTCCTGGCTTGACGTCGTGGAGGGTGATATGCGTGCTAATGGTCTCACTACCATGGACGCCCAAGATCGTGCGAAGTGGAGAAGGAAAAGCCGCAAGGCGGACCCTGAGCTTCGAGGTCATCTTGGCCACGGATGCAATCAGGAGAATACGTCTATATGCAGATGATGATGATGATGATGACGGCCCTCCAGCTACGACTATCTTTGAACGCCTTCATACTTTGTCGCCAGCAGCAGTGAGGAAGAGAAACAGAGAAACTGTAGGTAGTTAAGTCATAATGGTAATTTTACAAATACACAACACATACCAACTTATTCTGATGATTCTAACCCAAAAAGCGGAAGGCATCGCCAGTCTAACCATCTGCGGGGCCATTTATGCTAAGAAAACCTGTGTCTATCAATTTCTTGCATTGTTATTATTATGTGTAAATGTTACCTGTGTGTGTATTATTTATTATAATAATATAGAATAGATCAATATTTAACTTAAATATCATAACAGTGTTTATGTTTTTTTTTATTAGTTCAAACTAATCTTCTGATGAGCATTATATACTCACTGTAAATAAATCGCTAATGACGTTTGGTCCTCGTAGTGTGAGTGAATGTAGTCGAATTGATCCGCTTTTGTTAGTTCATTCACTTTCCTTCTTTTCTAAAGGCAAAAACGGGTAGGTACCACAGAAACCACGGACAAAAACTAGATCAGACTGGACGTGCGTCCTCTACTACTCTCTCAATTAGGGTAGGTACTAATGTACTACGTGTTATGGCATTAGTTACGGAAAGAAACCAACTTGATTACAGAGAAAATCATCTTCGGCATCTGTGCCGTCGGTAGATTGGTATTGTTAAATATTTGCATACTATAGTAGGTATAATTACAATTGAATGATATGATTTGATTGTGTGTCCCAAAATTGACCCTGTGTCCCAAAATATAGGCGCAAGCCTAGTTGCTGAACCAGTAGCAGGTATATTTGTAACTCCCATTACAGCATAGATTAAGACAATCATGTTTGTAAATCCTTTTTAAGATCAACAAAACATAATATTATTCTTAATAAAAGTTACATTTGAATATTATTGTTTTTAAAGTAGGTATGTTTTTGTGCATGTTGATTGAAACTGTCCTTGAAGGCTACATATTATGTAAGATTTTAGTAGAACACTTCTGTTGTGAAGTGTATACTATACCTAAGTATACCTATGCAAAATTGAACGTCACGTGTACATGTGATCCTCTCGGACCTAGTTGAAACACTAGACGATCTAAAATTTAATTAACTAACCCCATAGTGAAACCCTTTAGCTCACTGATCCAATACCAGTTGTTAGATGAGGTGAGGACGGGATTATCTCGATAGCTGGGGTAGCAATTATTAAACTGTTATGGTCGTATAATATACGTTTATACTAAGCATAATTCCTTATATACTCTTACTTACGCATATTTGTGTAATAAATATTACTACATTAACAGCCATGGGAATATTCGAGATCTGTGCCAATATTCGAGAGAGTTAAAGAAAACAAGTACAATCATAATTTTTGTTTTATAAATATAATATAAATACTCACTAATAGAAATAAACCTACTAAAGAAATAAACCTACTAATATAAAAAAAAAACTAATTTAAATACCTACTCACAAAAGTTAATGATCAGCCTTTTTCACTTAGCACTTGAAGCGAACAAAGTGTCTCCGATTTGGAAGTAGCCGAATTTGCTTTGTTGTTTTTTTTTTTTTATTATTTTATTTACTGACGCCTTCAACACGAAGCTGAAGCCTATGCTCGCAATTGGCCATCTTAACTAAGGTAACTGTACCAATGCTCGACACTGTACCAATGCTAGACACTTTCGAACAAAACCCAGTATTTTGAGAAAATTATCCATTTGTTTTATAAGACTATTGACTTAAAAGATGCCTAATGGTATCTATAAGATATGTTCAAATATTCGCAACACCATCCGAAGTAAATTTAGAAAGACTGTTGACAGCAAATAATGTGACTCCGTGAACACGGTCGTGTTATTTCTTAAGATTTTTGCCAAGGGTACTGATTTTTATAGGTGTGATTTTTTTGTTTATAAGTTATGATTATTACTAATTTTAGTATAAACGTTATAAATATTGAAGTTATTGACATACTTGGACCATTGGGACAATGATGTCTAGCATTGGTGTTTTCGACCAAGTGCATAATAATTTAATTTAAAGTAAAAGTATGATAGATTTTAAAGATTTTATGGGCAAAAGTTAATGTCTAATTGTTGCTGTAACAGTTAAAAAAGAATGTAACGACCATGCTGTAATTAATTTGTTAAATTTTTTAGATTGAAATTTTATTTTTCCTTAAAGTGTCTACCATTGGTACAGTTACCTTAGTCTCCTTATTATAAAAGAAACCCTCACAGGGTTCTGTTTTCTTAACTAATTTATTTATTTCCTATTAATTTTGCTCTCGCTTTCATTCTGTCCTCTTTGTCATTCCAGTTCTCGCATTTATTCCTCTCGCACTTTCTTACTGTACCTTTCATACTTTGGGGATAACAAAAATGGGGGGAGGGGGATTTTTAGTTGTTTGCGTCCTTTTTTTATTTATATTATTCACAGATACAGGTATCTTATATTCTAATTTTAATGCTATATACATTTTCATTCTTAAATCTATTTTATGATCTAGTATACATGTACATGTTTGTTTTACGTTTGGTATAATTTGTTTTACAGTTTATTCTCTTGAATTTTTTACATTATGTTGTATCTCCCATTTGTTATTTATTTATAAATAGCAGTGCGAGATAATTTAATTGCTGTTCCTTCTTAAAACTATTTTTATTATTTTCTCCCAATATTCAAGGAAGTAGTTCCTGTATTCTTTGGACATGAGTACTGGCAAATTTTTTCCCACTATTTTTATACCTATTTGTTGTTCGATATCATTTCGTGCCCTTGCGTGGATGGGGCAGTCCACCAGGAGGTGGACGACCGTCTCATCCACTCCCGGCTCGCAGGCACATGATGGGTCCCCCTTGCACTTGAAGCGAGCCAAGTATTCGGAGAATCCACCATGCCCTGTAAGGAGCTGGGTAGTGGTGCCGGAGATCTCAATCTTCCGAACGATCCTATATCGACGGTTAAAAGGCGACTTGATTCAAGCGCCATTTTGAGAACTTTACAGGAGAGCATTTTAAAGTTTATTTTTTAAGAAAAAAAATCACTGTTCCTAAAGTGTACAATGAAAATGTACAAATCGCCCCAACTAAAAAGCGGTATATTTTATGCTAATTTATGATTATATTATAACAAATACAAGGTGTTTTTAAAGCAAGTTAGATGTAACTTGAGCCATTTTGCACAATTCTTTGATCAGGGCAGAAAGGTCTATGTACACGATAACGATTTATGTATTCAAAGCAAAATAGTTTATGTGTTCCTTGCTTCTTGAACAGATCAAGGATAAATGATTTAAATCACTTACCCATTTGTCAACTGTTCATGGATACATGATTTAAATCACTTACCTATTTGTTCATTGTTCATGGATAAATGAGTTAAACCGCTCACCTAGTTGTAACTGTTCAAGGAGAAATGACTCAAATTAGACAGTGTTATAATAACTATTTATAGCAAATTGCTTTAATCGCAAGATTTATTTGAATCTGAATTGAGGAAAATAGCTCAAAGGTAATAAAATAAATTTCACGATGTAGGGAAAGCGAATAAAATGACTCATCAATTTTAAGAAAAGTAACTTAAATAGGATAGAAGCGAAGGTTTATGAGGGCGATTTGAGAGGTGCCGTCCGCCTTGTGGTGTCGGACGATTCCTTCGCACAGCGGGATTCCGGTACACTTGCTGCCTAACAGGATAAGCATCCTGCTCCTTCGCGTCCGCTCAGTTTCCCACCAGATCCGGGCTTACCCCTTACAGCAGTGAATGTCGCCGTAGAGGACGTGAGTTCGGCACTAGGGTCATTTTACACGGGTTCGGCGGCGGGATTAGACGGGATCCGGCCCGGACACCTCAAAGAGTTGATATCTGTGTCGGCGGGGGAGAACGGTAGGCGTCTCTTGGCAAGTTTGACCTGTCTGGTAAACTTTTTACTCAGTGGTCAAGTAAATCTTCAAGTGTGTCCATATCCGTACGGCGCCACCCTCTTTGCATTGGCCAAAAAAGATGGAGGCTTGAGACCAATAGCAGTCGGTAGCGTTTTTCGCCGCTTGACTGCCAAAGTGGCTTGCCGTGCTGTCAAAGAGGAGATGGCCGAATACCTACAGCCACACCAACTGGGTTTCGGGACACGCCGTGGATGCGAGGCCGCAATCCACGCCACCCGAGCGTTCTTTATGGTTCTTTATCTTTTCTCTAAACTCATCCTCTCAAATGTGGGAGCCCAACAGGGAGATCCACTCGGTCCTCTGGTGTTTAGCCTGGCTATCCATAAGGCGATCCGTGACCTCAAATCCACCCTTAACATATGGTAATTGGATGATGGCACTATCGGGGCCATACCAGAAGACGTATTCCAGGACCTGGAGGCCTTAGTCCCCAGTTTTAGAAACCTGGGTTTGGAGGTCAACCCCTCGAAGTGCGAGTTCTTTCCCTGTGGCACCGAGGCTCGAACACACTTTTCACACTTTAATTCCCTTCTCCCCGGCCTCAAGGAACTTTCATTCTCTAACTTCAGCCTTTTGGGATATCCAATATTTCTCACTGCTGTACCTGACGCCATCACTACTCGGAAGCAACTTCTCCTAACTGCTGTCTGAAAGGCTTGTCCGCGCACGTCGCGATTGTTTTGTTACGGATGTGTTTCGCTCTCCCTAGGGTCACCTATTTAATGCGAACCGCCCCGACTTGGCTCTGCCCTGAGGAAGTTTCATCCTCGATGCTGCGCTGAGGTCGGTGGTAGAGTCAGTCCTCAATATCTCCCTGGATGAGACCCAGTGGATTCAGGCGGCTTTGCCAATCAGGTGTGGTGGTCTGGAGGTACGTCAGGCGCCAGGAAAGCCGGCTGGCCCACGCCTGCCGCCTTTCCTGGCGTCTGCTCATGGGGTTGAGAACCTCGTCACTACTTTATTCAATTCTAATGGTGACGGGGGGATCATGCCTTTTGTGTCGGGTGCTATGACCGCTTGATCGGCCATCAGCATGGGAGCATCGATCCCTGAAGCAATGCATCTTCAGCGGGCGTGGGATGATGTGGGGGTGAAGCGACTCCAGGGTAAACTATTAGGAGATGCTACGGGGGCCAATAAGTCCAGGCTGCGGGCGGTGTCGCAACCAGAATCCGGAGCGTGGTTGCAAGCGTTGCCTTCACCTCACCTGGGTACCCTACTCGATGACGACTCTCTGCGGGTGGCAGTTGCTTTTCGCCTGGGCTGTAAGGTGTGTGAACCCCATATATGCACCTGCGGCTCCACGGTGGAAGCAGATGGCCATCATGCTTTGAGTTGTCGGAGGTGCACTGGGAGGTTTCCGCGACACCACGCTCTGAACGATATCGTTCGCAGGGCCCTGATATCGGCGAACGTTCCCTGCGTGCTTGAGCCTCCGGGTCTTAGTAGGTCGGACGGGAAGAGGCCAGGCGGGCTGACTTTGGTGCCCTGGATGAACGGCAAGTGCCTAATTTGGGACGCAACCTGCGTCAGCACAGTAGCCGTCAGTCACCTTAGTCGCACCGTTAACGCCCCGTGTGCGGCCGCGGAAGAGGTTAGTTTAAGGAAGAGGCTTAAGTACGCCGACCTGGAGCCGCTTTACAACTTCATACCAGTGGCCGTGGAGACTCTGGGGAGTTGGGGCAAGGAGGCCTAAAGAAATTGGACAAAGACTGAATAATGCAACAGGAGACTATCGATCCGGGTCGTTCCTGGTGCAAAGACTGGCCATCGAACTCCAACGTGGAAACGTGGCGAGTGTGATGGGCACTTTTCCACCGGGAACGGCCAGGAACAGGCTATGTTATTAGACATCTAAATATATTATAATAATATATAACTCAAAGGTGACTGACTGACTGACATAGTGATCTATCAACGCACAGCCCAAACGACTGGACGAATCGGGCTGAAATTTGGCATGCACGTAGATGTTATGACGTAAATTTCCGCTAAGAAAGGATTTTAAATAATTCTACCCCCAAGGGGATAAAATAGGGGATGAAAGTTTGTATGAAACTTTGTCAATTTTAAACCGATCGGGCTGACACTTTGCATGCATAAAGCTACTATGACGTAGGCATCTGCTAAGAAAGGATTTTGATTAATTCTACCCCCAAGGATATAAAATAGGGGATGAAAGTTTGTATGAAACTTTGTTAATTTTAAACCGACCGGGCTGAGACTTTGCATGCATAAAGCTACTATGACGTAGGCATCCCCTAAGAAAGGATTTTGATTAATTCTACCCCAAGGGTATAAAATAGGGGATGAAAGTTTGTATGAAACTTTGTCAATTTTAAACCGATCGGGCTGAGACTTTGCATGCATAAAGCTACTATGACGTAGGCATCTGCTAAGAAAGGATTTTGATTAATTCTACCCCCAAGGGGATAAAATAGGGGATGAAAGTTTGTATGAAACTTTGTCAATTTTAAACCGATCGGGCTGAGACTTTGCATGCATAAAGCTACTATGACGTAGGCATTCGCTAAGAAAGGATTTTTATTAATTCTACCCCCAAGGGGATAAAATAGGGGATGAAAGTTTGTATGAAACTTTGTCAGTTTTAAAGCAATCGGGTTGAGACTTTATATGCATAAAGCTACTATGACGTAGGCATCCGCTAAGAAAGGATTTTGATTAATTCTACCCCCAAGGGATGAACAACAATCCGAACTTAACGCAGACGAAGTCACGGGCAACAGCTAGTATTATATATTTTAAATATATTCTTATATTGCATTATACAAAAAGTAAATTTCGGTCACATAAATAGATAAATTTGGCATCCGACTTATCTGGCATCGCGCAGTAGACTGAACCGACCTCGAATCCACGCGCGACACGCTTGTTGTGGGTCCAAGTACCTACCCGCGTTGGTTTGTGTTCTGTTGCTTGAGATAATAAATGCCATTTTTAATGCGAGGTGGAAGAAGTAAACTGATTTAAGTATGACATAAGTTTAATTATTAAATTAATATAAAGGAATCAAACGTGCAGATATTTATTTTATGCATAGGGAAAATTGATCTAAATGGCATAAACACTAAAAACTGGTCAAGGATAATTAGCACAAGTCATATACTTCCATTATACTTATTCAGGTAAGATTGATTCAAGCGACAGAGATAATGTTCAAATGTTCAAGGCAAAATGATTTAAGTTGCATACATTAATAAATTTGGTTGAAGCAAAATGAATTAACATCCATGTTAAATTATTTATGATCAAGTAAAAACAATTCATACGTCAAAACTATTTTATTTCATCCAGGGATTAATGGTTTAAAGTACAGATGGTAAGAAAAAACGTTTTTTTTGATGGGTTTATATACATGCTTTGAAAAAAACAACCAAAATTGCTACACTTGATACCTCGTAAATAGAAAAGATACCCAAATTCGTAATGGAGCCAAGCGCCAAAAAAGTGCTCAGATTAACCTCAAACCCGGCTCAAACGACGCAGAAAAATTCCACGATTCCAATGATGTATATAACTCAATATCGCCCAAGGTGGCGCTTGAATCAATTCGCCTTTTAACCGTCGATATGCATCCAGTGCGCAAGGGAAGAAAAGCTTGGTGACCGAAGCCGTAGCGCCCAGTCTGTACCTTTCGTCCCATTCGCGAAGCGAGACCTGACGCAGACCTCGCTTCACGAACGAGACGAGGCACAGACTGTAATGCGGCGCAATTTTCAACCGTAGAGCCGCCTCTTTGGCAAGCTGGTCTGCACGTTCATTTCCCTCCAGCCCAGCGTGGGCCTTGACCCAGAATAAGGACATTTCCTTACCCTGGGTCAATCCCCGCTTGATGGCGGACCTGGCCTCAATTGCCAGTGGGTGGAGGGCGTGACGGTTCGTGACCGACATGAGTGCGGCTCTACTGTCGCTAAAAATATGGCCAGGAGCTCTGCTTGGTAGACGGTGCAGTACGGGGAGAGAGCAAGTTTGAGGGTCTTGGTTTCGGCCCCATTATCCCACATGGATAACGCGGCGCCGACGCGACCCTCAATCTTGCTCCCATCCGTGAATATATGCGTTTGTATTTGCGCTCTGACGCGTGAGTAATGTTCTTCGTCTACCAGACTTACGAACTCCAGGTTCAATATGCTCCGCGGGGTGAGGTGCCTCAATAGCTGGGGCCATCCGCTCAATCTCTCTATCCCCCAACCATGACTGGAACACTCCTCTCTTGGCCTCGTATAACGAGGGAATTTGCTTTGTTGAAAACGTCGACTTCTGATAGAGGTTCTTCTTACTTCAGGCGTTCTCGCGTTAGAACCTATTTTTCAATGGTATCTTGATGTATACAGTACTTAAATGTTTAGAACGTTTAGTTATTATTAGCATTTATCGATTAGAGTAAGTATCTCAGCAAAAAGTAAAAAGTAAAATTCTGTTGTCATTTATAGTCTACACAGTATGATAAATTAACTATTATTTACTACTAGCGTATCCAAATTGCATATGCATGTCCTAATGTTATATAGATATAGTATAGTGACCACAAAACCGCCCCGTAACAAGAATGTTTCATTTATCCTATCTCACCGAACCGCCCGGATCATGACATGATTCAATAATGACACAAATGGATTATCCAGGTATAGTGGTTTGGTCCACGCGTATTAATAATGTAATTATCTGTCATCTCTGTTTGGTCACCAAATAATTGTTTGTAAAATTTGCCCATCATTAGAGAACGATGGGCAAATTTTACAAACAATTATTACAACAATTACACAGAGGTGTTGATACGGCAGTAATAAGTTCCAAATTTGGTTATAAATGTAATAGTGAATATATCATTATAGTAGCGCACAATATAGTAAGTATAGGACTTAGCTGGAAATATGAAGTTCAATACGAAAAGACATGTCATAGAAAAAAAAACAGTCACTATATCACTTAAATTGAGATTATAAGCTTTAAAAATAGTAAAAATTGATAAAAAAAAGATTAACAAAATTTATATCCGAAATATTTATATATTTATATACCGACATATATATATATATATATATATATATAGGATATATATAATACGAAAGAGAGTGTACTGGTGGTAGGACTTTGATGACACAAAATTGTCACTAAATCCGACCGGGTAGGTACCACCGTGCACTTTGCGAAAAGCCCTTAAATAGTAACCCAATTTCGGTTGGATTGCGTTCAGGGTTCAGCAGGTGCATAGCCGGGCTGAGGTGATCGTGGTCGCAGCATTAGTGTGACCAGTGGGTCTTGGCGGAGTCTAGTGGGGATGGCACGGGGCGACACGCCGGGCAGGGAGACCCGTAGAAACGGTGGTGCCGCTGGCCGCCCGCGGCATAGTACAGGGGCCCAACTGGGGCTAACCACCCCGGGAGGCTGCCTCACCAGGCCGCGCATAATCCCGATATGGCTCGTCGTGCCGGTTGGTGACCGGATACGGGAACCCGGCGACCATATTCGGGGGGGTACGGGGGCCCTTCCGTTCGGCGTGTCGGCTCTCGCCATGCCTCACGTTAATAGACGAAACCAAAATCCCGCGCTTTGTCACGCTGTGCTGCGACGACAATCACCTCTTCTTCACGCCCTCTCCTTTCCGTTCTCATTATGGCAGCGCAGAACAAAGAGCATAGACTCACAGCGGCTCTTCAATTTCCCGTAAGCTCGCTTTTTGAGGTGGAGTCCACTAACATCTGTGGGCTCCATACAAACCTCAACGCCGTCCACCAACACCTCGAGACGGCGAATCCAGCTATGCTTTTTCTGACGGAGACGCAAATACGCCGCCCTGACGACACGTCTTACTTGCTCTACCCCGGCTACGTTATGGAGGAAAATTTCCGTGCAAAGGCCGGGGTGTGTGTGTTTGTTAGGGCGGATGTTTGTTGTCGCCGTCTGCGCTGCCTAGAGGACCCATCCTTTTCAACCCTTTGGGTACACGTAGACCATGGCTCAACGAGTCAGATCTATGTGTGCCTCTACCGTTCCCATACAGGAGATACCGAGACAACTCGACTCTTCGATTATCTGAGTCAGGCAGCAGATGATGCGCAGGAGCGGTTTCCGAACGCTGAATTGGTTTTTTTGGGGGATTTTAACGCCCACCACGAGATCTGGTTGGGCTCCGCCAAAACAGACCATGCGGGAAGAGCCGCCCATGCATTTGCTCTGGCGCACGGCCTGACCCAACTGGTACACGAGGTCACCAGGATACCAAGAAGGTCGGGCCTAGCACCCTCTCTGCTGGACCTTCTGCTGACGAGTCAACCAGACCAGTACAGTGTTTCGGTGCGAGCCGCCTTAGGCAACTCCGACCATTGTCTGGTTTGTTCCAAGGTGCCAACTATAGCGCCCCCACGACCCGAACAGGGAAAGCGGCGTCTCTGGCACTACTCGTCAGCGGATTGGGATGGGATGCGTGAGTATTTTGCATCCATCCCGTGGGTTGCACGTTGCTTTGAAGGTAAGAACCCCTCGGATAGTGCTACTGCTGTCGCCGGTGAGATCAGCTTGGGTATGGAATACTATATCCCCTACACTGATGTCACCGGTGCCCGCAGAGCGCGCCCTTGGTTCGGCCGCGAGTGCGCGGAGGCTGTTAATCAAAAGCAGTCTGCGTACCGCGCCTGGGTAAGGGCGCGCGCCACGCGCGATCCTAACGTGGGTCACTTCAAGGCAGCGTACAACAAAGCCACAAAGGTCTGCAAGAGGGCTTGCGTTAGAGCGGATGCCCAGCGCATAGCGCGGCTTGGCCAAGAGCTTGCGGCGCATCCCACGGGTAGCCGTGGCTACTGGCGATTGGCCAAAGCCGTGCAAGCCAACTTTTGCCAGCCTTCGCTGCCCCCGTTGCGCAAACTTGATGGATCCCTGGCCCATGAGCCGCAGGAGAAAGCTAATTTGTTGGTTAATCTCTTTGCGGCCAACTCCCGGATCGATGATTGCGGTATGCAGCCACCGACACTGCCCTTTTGTGGCCATGCGATGCCTGATATCCGTATCAGGCAACGCGATGTCCGTGCTGTATTGCGGTCACTCGATGTCCGGAAAGCCAGCGGACCGGATGGTATTCCAGCGGTGGTTCTTCAAAAATGTGCAGCGGAGTTGTCTCCAATGCTGGCGCGGTTGTACCGGATGTCGTACATCTCGGGTACAGTGCCTTCGGCTTGGAGGGAGGCGAATGTACAGCCGATCCCCAAGAAGGGTGATCGCTCGGACCCTACCAACTTTAGGCCCATAGCCGTCACCTCAGTACTGTGCAAAGTACTTGAGCACATTATCAACAAACAGCTCATGCGTTACCTAGAGGATCACTCCTTAATCAACGACCGGCAATATGGTTTTAGACCGAAGCGGTCAACGGGTGATCTTCTAGCGTACGTTACCCATCTTTGGGGTGAGGCTATGGACAAGCATGGCGAGTCGCTGGCTATAAGTCTTGACATCGCCAAAGCGTTTGATAGGGTCTGGCACAAATCGCTTCTTTCCAAGTTACCAGCCTTTGGTCTGCCTCCTAGACTGTGCGACTGGGTGGCTAGCTTCCTGCAGGGGCGCCGTATTCGCGTCCTCTGTGATAGTCGAACTTCGGAGTTCTTGCAGGTAAATGCTGGCGTGCCGCAGGGGTCCGTCTTATCACCCACTCTCTTTCTTCTGCATATCAACGACATGCTGTCCACTGGCAGCATTCACTGCTATGCAGACGATAGCACCTTACACGGGAGTTATCACGGACATCCTGCGGCCAAGCAGTCTGATATCGCGGAAAGGAGGCAGCTTCTTGTTAGTGAACTTGACCAGACCCTGAACCTCGTTTCTCAATGGGGCTCTGAAAACCTGGTTGAGTTCAATGCCAAGAAGACGCAGGCATGCGCGTTTACAGCAAAGGTATCTTCTTTCCTTCCCCTTCCAACTCTTCAGAGCACGCCACTGCCACTACAGGACAATCTCAATATCCTAGGTATGGATGTTCGCTGCAAACTGAACAACAAAAACTACATCGAGAGTATCATCAAAACAGCATCGCGTAAACTCGGAGTCCTGAACAAAGTGAGACGTTTTTTCACGCCGGAGCAGCGGTGTCTTCTCTACAAGACACAAATTCGCTCTTGCGTGGAATACTGCTCGCATCTCTGGGATGGCTCCGCAAAGTACTTACTAGATGCTCTCGACAGGTTGCAGCGACGTGCGGTCCGCATTATTGGGAATCCTGAGATCACTTACACCCTTGAGCCTTTGCAGTTGCGTAGAGGGGAACACCCAACAATTCCGAAATACTTAATTCCGAATTTCAATATGCCGATTTTCAAAATTCCGAATATTATAATTCCTAAGAAACAAAACTCCGAGTATTCAAAAACACGATAGTTATTTATCCGAAAGTTATAAATACGAATGTTCATTCCTCCGAATTTCATTTTTACGAATAATTAAAAATCCGTAGTATTATTGGCCCGAAAAACGTTATTCCGAATTTCAAATTTCCGAAAATTCATTGCTCAAATTGAAAATTTGTATCAAAAATAGGTAAAAGTTAAAATTGATTTGACATGTTGCAAATTTGAGAGTTGATTTTTTATAATAATAAATTAATTTTCTCGCCAATTATTACGTATAAAAATTTAGCCAAACCCGACTTGCCGTGGTCCTACTGCCGTGGTACTTGTTTGCCCTACACTAGAGTGTTATTTAAAAACCGGAGGCGCGGAGGGAGGGCAGTCCTCGCCCGCAGTAACGAAGCTCAGGCGCCCGGGCGAGCTGGAGCGGCTGAGGCTGGTCGCCGGAGGCGACCAGCAAGCCGAAGCTGCAGAAGCGAGCATGGGTGCCCGAACTTTGTTACGCAAGGGCGAAAGGACTGCACATCCCGTAGCGCCGGAGAAGAGCAAAACTAATGCATGCCTGCATGCTTGCCTGCATGTATGCTTGCTTGGATGCTTGCCTGCATGCATGCTTGCCTGCATGCATGCTTGCCTGCATGCTTGCCTGCATGCATGCTTGCCTGCATGCTTGCCTGCATGCTTGCCTGCATGCATGCTTGTTACTGAAAGTTGTATGGCAACGTGTATTTTGTAATCATTAGCAATTAATTAAAATAATAGTTCAATAATTCTATTTCCTGTTTATCTCGTGTACCCCGAAAATAGCAACTATCCTACTTACCTAAAGCAGGTTTACAAGGCGCTTGATTGTCGGGTTTGTGTTGTTTCGGAGTTTTGATAATCGGAATTCGTATTTATGATATTTCGGATTATTAATAATTCGGAATTGTAATGGTTCGGTATCTTCAAATTCGGAATTTTAATATTCGCAGTTATAATCGTTAGGAATTTTGAAATTCGGGTTTTCAATAAATAGGATTTATGATACATCGGATATCTGACTTTCGGAATTTTGAATGATTCGGAATTATGAAATTCGGAATTTTGAAATTCGTGATTGTAACTTTCGGAATAAGGCTTTTCGTATTTATGTAGTGTACCCTGCGTAGAGATGTGGCATCTTTGGCGGTATTTTACCGTCTCTACCATGGTGAATGTTCTGATGAGCTCTTCCAAGTAATCCCACCCTCTCCTTTCCTATATAGGACAACACGTGCAGGACTTAGATGCCACCCGCATACGGTGCAGAATATTCCATCAAGAACCAAGCGATTCGGCGACTCCTTCTTCTGCCGCACTATTAAGACTTGGAATTCCTTACCAGCTCACGTGTTTCCCTCCTCCTATAGTCCCGGGTCCTTTAAGCGGGGCGTGAAAAAGCATCTGATGAGGCCGTCAAGCTGAGTGCCACCATTGTAACATGGTACATGTCTGTAATGGTGACCCTCTTTTCAGAGACTTTGCCTTTAGCTTACCATCAGGCGAGGCAAAGTCAAATTGACGTGTCTTATATAAAAAAAAAAAAAAAAAAAAAAGATATCAGTTCACTAATAATCTCAATATCAACATAAATAATACTTACGTATGCATGAATGCAAGGTTACCGATATTATGAAGAAATAAGATTAGTAAATGACTTAAAATTCCTTCCTGTTCTACGTTACCTTCCGTCATACTAATAGGAAAGTCCTTATTTGTTTGTTTCACTCGCTTCTAAGATTCCAGTTCTGTTAATTTTTTCTTCAGATAATCAGACAGAATCAGCTCTTCTCTCTCTTAAGTTAGCAGACTGTATAGTTCCAATGCTCCAGTGAATCAGCGACTGAATTGACTTGGGTTTGATTGAAACAAAATGCATTGGGTAGGAAAATAAAGCTGCTAGCTTTGTCGTGTTTGGTGTGTAATATGCTTCGTATGATAGTTTGCTACCGAAAGGATTAGATTAACGGCTTAACGTCAGAGCTGCGCCAAAAAAATCAGTACTAATATCATATTATGAACTATTGCACTTAAACTACAACCAATTACTTATCAACTGAAGTAAGCTTTTGTTACACGGGATACTACTATATAGCCCAGTGACTATCGCAATGCTGACCCTGCAAAAACGCGAAAAAGACGAATCACTCCTCTGGCAGTACCTAAAAATACATCCCCTCATTGAAGATTATCTTTGCCTTTATAGCTTATATAGTTATACACAAAAAGAAATAGTGACATTGACAAAAAATAGCATATTATTCATGTGCTCATACAAATATGGCAAAAGAGTCATGTCTAAAGGGTAACAAGTTGAAACAACTTTAATTTCCGGTAAATTAACATTTCGGCAGTGTTCGTTGGGACAGGAAACGAAACGTGCCCCTTGAATTAAACTGAATATTGTCACAAAATGTCACAATGGATTGTGTGATGGACTGATGAAACCTTTTTACTTGCCGATTTAGTAATGAAACCTTTTTTTACTTGCCAATTTAGTACTAATCAGACACATTTTCATCCTCACTATTACTGCGATTTATTCTGTGTTCACATCCTGATACAAGTAACTGAGGTCAGTGATGTGTTAGCGTAAAATGGGGAAAAGGTAGAAATAATTTACATACCCTTTCGACTCTCATTTTGTCCTTATATATAACTTATTTGAAAAAGAAATTATACTGCCTTAATTAAAAAGGAAGGAGAAATTTTAAGGATATTAGTTGTTTTACGTAAAATTATTACGAGCAAAAACTAGTACTATGTTAGTAAATAAATAATGAAACAACTGAACTAATTTGTTTAATTATTGTTTGAATCCCTAGAATGTTCTCGTTTCAAATTAGATAATTGTTAATGGATCAAAATATTCATTCTCAACCATTGTGTACTATCAATACTTGTCAGTCTTTTCATTACATACTAAAACACTAGCATAGCTAAACGGACCACAGCCAAGCATTCTGAACTGTGAATATCCAGCCCCCTTCGCCGCATTGACCACATTCAATCGCTCGGCCGCTGCACCCCTCGGCCTCAGACATCGAGAACCCTTCAGGGAATTCCAAACATCCAAGAATGGTTTTTTAATTCCGAGTCTATTGCAGATGCACAATGTAGTGAGTAGATAAGAATGAACTCTCTTGTTGCATTCTCTAGATACTGAAGCTGTTCTTATACAGAATGCCTATTGTGGAAGAAAAAGCAATCTGAAAATACGTGACAGTAGTTGTAGATGGTATGTAACTGACCGCTTAGCAAATGTGGACGTTATTGTAACATCAATTTCTTTACGAAAACTTCGCTGTCGGTTCTCCAGTAGAAAGGTCCAGCAAAGAAAATAGTATTGAAATAAACTATGTTACCAAAAGTTCGAAGCAATTTAATCAAATCGATAGGGGTCAAATAAAAAGTACCAAATAGAATATTTTATACATCACAGACTGTAGGTACCTTATTTCTAAGACCCTTGGCAAATCTAAGCTAATCCTAGACGAAAATGTTGAACTTTATCGGATATGGAATTCTGTTGATTCCCTGGAGAATCCCTCGAGATTGACCAGAGTATTAGAATGAATACTGAATTCTGAAGAAATATATTAGATAGTTTTGTTTATACTCTACAATATTTATATCGTGACGGAAATGAAAATATATTCTTATAGGTGGGTATATTATAAACATTAGACTAATTTAAGGTTATATATAGCTCCTATCAAAGTATGCTGATGCTGATAGTATTTCAATCTAGTGTATAATCTTTTTATTTACGATAAGATTGGGGGTATAAAATCAGATGAGATTGAAATGATGAATCATGACGCACCCTCACGTGCTTCTGGTAGCACTATAATGATTGTTATTGGTGTTAATGACAACCGGGTCATTAACACCAATAACAATCATTATAGTCACATTAATTACAGTAAAACTTATAAAACCATTGGTATTCATAATGGATGACTATAATATCGCCTTGAAGAATGAATATGTCAATGAGTGCATACCTGCACATGTCGTATATATGAGTACCTATGTTAGTTTATTTAATTGTCAGCGCAGCCAGCGTGATGGGCACTTTCGCAGTGGGTACAGGTCTGGGCGCTCCTTCTTAGGACTTCGTAGGACGAACATAGTACATTATGTAATTTATCCTTAATTGTAAAATTGTATTCAGAAGATTCTACAAAATAAACAAAATAAAAATTATTGCATTATTTAAAAAAATACGTATTTTCGTTTCGTTGTTTCTAGATCGTATGAATAATATAATCAAAATATTATAGATTTGTATAAGTTATTGTTGGCATTACTCACGCGATAACAATTATAATATTATCATCGGAAGTATAATATTAAACCGATAAACATCTGATGGACAAAGAGGCGATCACTTTTATTAAAATTATTTCGTCATATCGTAACATTTAGGACACGGATTACCTATGTTCTCGTTGAAAATCAGCACTAGGCTGTCTGGCATTATGCTGAATCAGATGTCATTTGGCACTTTTGGGAAATTACAATTTGTGCCCTCCATTGTTGTGTTATTTTTATTTACAATATTTTTTTATTTAATAAATATCTTGAAAGCTTCCGAATTATTTTATTTTATTTCTTCCTACGCCAGCAGTCAGAAAGAAAGTCCGTTCAACAGCAGGTGTGCAGGCTTGCATGTGACATTGTCTTGGGCTCCGGAGGGATACATTCTTTGAGCTTACTATATCCTGATATGCAATAATCCTAATTTCAGTATGACCACAGAAGGCTTTAAGAGTCAAGTATCCTTCTGTAGTTACACAGTCATATAGCTGATTCATTGCGAATATATGTATTGAAAATGCGGTGGCAACTTTCTTGAATGTGGACATATACAGTCATACAGGAAAGTTGCTACCAGGTACAAATGTGTCATGTGAATATTAAATAAATATTCTAGGACATAAATAAATAATATGAGTCAAACCGACTATAACTAGTAGGTAATATGAATTTAAGAATCATTCCAGTTCCCCTAGACAAGTGGTAATTCATTGACCAGCGTATAGTAGAATAGTATGATGATGATGAACCCTTTTGAGCGAATTACCTAAATTGCACGATGCCTATGAAGCAAATTGCCTAAAGTCAATGTCTAAAACGCAGGATGCCTATAAAGTTTAATGTCTATAAGGTTTTAATGCCTACGAAGCAAAACGCCTATGTTGTTTAATGTCTACAAAGTATAATGCCGGTGCTAGTCAATTGCCTACAAAGCATGAGTCCAATTTTATTACATCAAGAAATCTTTTTGCTAAAATATGACACCATATTCCGACTCTTTAGTCTTAATGTAATAATAGTCATACAATCACGCTTATATCCCCGCAGGGTTAGGCAGAGGTGAATTAACACCCACATTTTACCAATCAATGTATTAGGTCCCACGTAATAGAGGGTGAGCCTATTGCCGTATTCCATTTCAGACCCACGGTACCCCTGGCCATACCCATAAAAACATGACTTTAACTATAGATAGGTATGGATGGGTTCAATTCCCGCTCAGTGCAAATACTTGTATGCATGAATATCTATATTTGCATTGGCCTGGGTGTACCTATGTATCATATGTATGCATTTACAAAAAAAAGTTTCTAAGTATGTTTATCCACATTCTAGATACCATAACACAAGCTAGTTAAGCTATGCTTACATTGGGTCTAGATAGCGCTGTGTAAAATGTAGTGGAATAGTTATATTTAAGGAATATTTATAGGTAGGTATCAACTACTATATTTTTTATTATTCTAAAATTATAAAAATACATTTTGTATAACAAATAAAAGCACACCTTGGGACCTACGGTACTACCAGGGGCATGGCCAGGGGTACCGTGGGTCTGAAGAGGCCATTTTCCGGGCACTATTGTTGACTCGAGTCAAGTATCTAAAGCTGAGTCAGGGCTGTATATTTAACTGCCTGATGTTAAACAGCCCTGTCCCTTAGTCGCCTTGTACAATACCGCATGAGAGGAGATGCGGTGGCCCAAATTCTACACTGCCGGGAACCACGCGACGATATATTATGTGTATTATAGAAATTAATAATGATCCGAGACCTACCTACATAAGAAGTGTTGTCATAAGTGGTAAATCAATCTGACCGACCGTACCTGAATGCCCCGTACCTTGTATTGTGCTGGCAATCTTCATTTGGGTAATTTCACGATGCCAAATTTTTTGCTAATTTCGGTGGCAGTTTTCAATCATAGGTTTTCCGATGAATAAAATTTTCAATGTTCTTTTAGAAAACTATACACTACTAGATATTCTAAAAGAACTCCATTAAATTTTTTCATCGGAAAACCTATGATTGAAAACTGCCACCGAAATTAGCAAAAAATTTGGCATCGTGAAATTACCCATTTAAGACATTTCCATTCTTATGCATTAAACATTGTTGTCAAAGTACATTGTACACATTTCCATTCTTAGGCATTAAATATTGTTGTCAAAGTACATTGTAGGCAAATTAAGTTTTTAGGCATCGTGCAATTTAGGTACTTCGAGTTTCAGGTATTTCGCGTTTTAGGCAATTTGCTTCATACGCATCGTGAAATTTAGGTACTTCGCTCAAAAGGGGATCAATCCATTTTGGTCTATTCTACAAAATTATTGCCACTTATCTAGAGATCCCCGAAAATAAAACCAAAGTCGCAGCGTCGTTCGTCAGCTTGCTGCCAGCCGTACCGTCAATCAGCCTATGTCAACTTGCTGATGAGACTGGCATAGACTCTGAAGAATTACAGTTGAAAAAAAAAACAATTTGAATGATGTCTTAAATGTCTTGTTGAATCGATGTCTTAAAAACATAGGAAAGTGTGAAAAACGGGAACACCCAACAATTCCGAAATACTTAATTCCGAATTTCAATATTCCGATTTTCAAAATTCCGAATATTATAATTCCTAAGAAACAAAACTCCGAGTATTCAAAAACACGATAGTTATTTATCCGAAAGTTATAAATACGAATGTTCATTCTTCCGAATTTCATTTTTACGAATAATTAAAAATCCGTAGTATTATTGGCCCGAAAAACATTATTCCGAATTTCAAATTTCCGAAAATTCATTGCTCAAATTGAAAATTTGTATTAAAAATAGGTAAAAGTTAAAATTGATTTGACATACTGCGCATTTTAGAGTTGATTTTTTATAATAATAAATTAATTTTCTCGCCAATTATTATGTAAAAAAATTAAGCCAAACCCGACTTGCCGTGGTACTTGTTTGCCCTACACTAGAGTGTTATTTAAAAACCGGAGGCGCGGAGGGAGGGCAGTCCTCGCCCGCAGTAACGAAGCTCAGGCGCCCGGGCGAGTTGGAACGGCTGAGGCTGGTCGCCGGAGGCGACCAGCAAGCCGAAGCTGCGGAAGCGAGCATGGGTGCCCGAACTTTGTTACGCAAGGGCGGAAGGACTGCACATCCCGTAGCGCCGGAGAAGAGCGAAACTAATGCATGCCTGCATGCTTGCCTGCATGTATGCTTGCCTGCATGCTTGCCTGCATGCATGCTTGCCTGCATGCATGCTTGCCTGCATGCATGCTTGCCTGCATGCATGCTTGCCTTCATGCTTGCCTGCATGCTTGCCTGCATGCATGCTTGTTACTGAAAGTTGTATGGCAACGTGTATTTTGTAATCATTAGCAATAAATTAAAATAATAGTTCAATAATTCTATTTCCTGTTTATCTCGTGTACCCCGAAAATAGCAACTATCCTACTTACCTAATGCAGGTTTACAAGGCGCTTGATTGTCGGGTTTGTGTTGTTTCGGAGTTTTGATAATCGGAATTCGTATTTATGATATTTCGGATTATTAATAATTCGGAATTGTAATGGTTCGGTATCTTCAAATTCGGAACTTTAATATTCGCAGTTATAATCGTTAGGAATTTTGAAATTCGGGTTTTCAATAAATAGGATTTATGATACATCGAATATCTGACTTTCGGAATTTTGAATGATTCGGAATTATGAAATTCGGAATTTTGAAATTCGTGATTGTAACTTTCGGAATAAGGCTTTTCGTATTTATGTAGTGTACCCGTGAAAAACTCCACTTAAAACAATTACCCCAACACGAAAAACGACGGTAAAAAAATCTTGAGATAAAAGTGTTATAAATTATATCTCTGATCGCATCGAGATAAAGTATGGGGGTTTTATACTTCCCATAAAGGAACTTCTAAAATTATAAGAATTTTGAGTTATCGGAGTTTTGTTGTTATTTTTAGCTATTACCAACATTATTTATAGTCACTCTTAATCTATATTGAACCTTGTTGCAGAGTTCATTGTAGATAATTTATTACGAGCTCATTAAAACAATACCAGTTATGTACCCCAAAAGTGATTAAATTAATTTATCACCAGATATTTATGCCTAGGTATGCTAGGATCCTAGTAGTTTTAGTATTTACTAAGTTATTAAATAGCTTAAATGAAAGGATCATTAAGTTTTCATTCAGATCATTATGGATAAACTAGTAAAATAGCAATCGAACCCTGAAAAAAAAACCTTGTAGGTTTAATATGACATCGATAAAAACAAAGGAGTCATGTGTTAAGGGTATCAAGTTGGGAACAACTTTAATTTCCGGTAAATTAACATTTTAATTATATATACTGAGGCAGGACTATATTTGTTTTTGTAGTAATGTGAGTCATTTCATATTAAAATGTAAATGAAGTATGTATTTTAATTACCGATTCGGTATATTGCGTTGAATTAATAATTTTCAAATACATTGGTTAAATCCATTTCCCTTAGATTTCATTAAATGTTATTTGCGTAAAATAATTGTACACTACAATTATATGAAGAGCTATGACCAGCTGATAATTTCGGTACGTAGAATGAATGGGAATGAAATTACTTAGGTTATTTGGCGTATTCATTCCAAAAACTCGTAAGTTAGAAGACTGAAAAAACTGATTTCCTTCAACTTGGTTAGCAAAAAAAAACCAGTAGCACTATTTCTCGGGAATCGGGCGAGGTTTGAAATGTCAGTTGACACCTTTTATTATTTTTCCTTCCTTCCTTCTTACCTATAAGTTCACATAAAGAAATTCATTGAGCAAAATAAGGTAACGCAATTTCTTTCGCTAAAATTTCCATTCCAATCTTTGGTGAAGTCCATTTTTTGTCTCTTATAAAATCGATACCTATATATTTAACTAATAGAGTATCTGAGTTTCATTTTAAGACATACCGTTTAAGTAACAAGGCCTCGAATTTTATATGCTTCATGTCTTTGAAGCTATGTAAAGGTACATATCGGTTACAAAATACACAGTACCGAGAGCGGGTCTCGTTCAACGAACGAAAACACACGTTGACACAACATATCTTTATACAAGGATCTCAACTTCAATCGCCTCGCCATTTGCGAGTATCTAGTATACTTCGTTTGTATACTTATATTGTGAGCTTGGGTTTCTTCTGGTTCGTTTATTTTGCGTCTCGATATTATTTAATAGAAATATGCCCAGTATTACAAATCATTTTTGCCAACTCTGTGGATAAAGTTGATCAATCGGTAGTAGGTATATTTTAGAGGTTACATATACTGAATAAAAAGCCAATTTTATTAATGAACCTTAATAATATTTTTACAGAGCTCACAGTATTATCAGCACATGAGTTCGACGATTAAGCGGAATAAACAATAGTTACAATAGTACGTTTCTTGCAGAGCCAATGAGTTTATTTTCAACTATTCATCCCTGTCAGTCATTTCATTAACGAAACCAAAACACTAGCGTAGTTAATCTCGCCACATCCAAGCTTGAATGTCCAACCCGCTTCGCCGCATTGACCACATTCAATCGCACGGTCTCTACACCCTTCGACCTCAGACGTAGAGCACCCTTCAGGGTATTCCGAACATCCAAGGATGGTTTTTTAATTCTTTGTGTACAGCAAGTACGGGATGTGGTACCAATACGATGACCGTATTTACCTATAGGTACATAATGCCTATTGGAGAATAGACAGTGTTCTGGAAATACGTGCTGGTATTTTTAGATTTCTAGATAATGTAAATGCTTGGTAAAAGTGGGGGCGTTATTAGGAATAGTACGGTGAGTCGTTACGACAGTAAAGGAATAGATTTTGAAGCATTTTATTTCATAATGATCCAAGCACCAATCTCGCTTGCATCGAAAACTTACAATTTAGAGCCTGGGGTCCCTTCTCCTTCTCCTCTATAATTGATTTTTTCGCTTTTGCGGAGCAGCTGCCTGAACCCCTAACCACAGAAAATCCTGTTCAGCCACCAGTAAACATGCTATTGGTGGCTCTAGAACTACTCTACTAAACTACGAACTGGCTTGAAAGTGAGGTTCACTTGGACCAAAGATCTTTTAGAACCCAATACACATATTATTTATTTTCACACTAGTTTCATACCATATAATCCAATTGCAAGGGTCCACAGAAAATACCATAAATAACATAACAATCTTCGTTCCAATTCAGTCTATCTTACTTTCGAAATGAGACGGCAAATTGTTAGGTTAATCCCAGATGGAAATACCCAAGTTTATCGGACTCCGACTAGTTTGAATTCCGTAGGGGCCAGCCACGCGATTGAACGGCGAATCGGTATGAATACTGAACTATGAGTAGTTTAGATAGCTTTACTTACTTTCTAACAATGTAGTAAAATCAAAGTAGGAATAAAATTTATAATCACAATGGTAATTTAAATTATATAGATATTTTAGCTTGATACTATGTTTCGATCCCCGTTCAGTGCAAATATTTGTATGCTTGAATATGAATATTTGCATTGGTCTGGGTGTTTTCTATGTATAATATGTAGGTATGTATTTACAAAAAAAAATGTATCTATGTATGTTTATCCGCGTTCCAAAACCCATAACACAAGCTAGTTAAGCCATGCTTACTTTGTGTCTAGATAGCGTTGTGCAAAATGTCCTACAATATTTAATTATTATAATTATTTATTTATAACTCGGGACATATATCTTGGACCTAAAGTGTGCTCAAAATGTGCTCTATACGCGCAGTACACGTTTCTTGGATGTCTTTTGAGCATAGCACGGGGTGATACTGCGGTGGAAGAGCTAAAATTCACCAAGTACAGATTATTCCAGAATTTAGGGCCAAGATACGTGTCTACCTAGGGACACGTTAAAATCAAATGAAGTTTTAATATTTTGACATCTGCGTCAACAAATTCAAGTTAGGTTGATTTACTGTAAAACATCTCAAGGAGATATTTAATTACAATAGATGGAAAATACAGTAATGGTACCGTTCCGTGAATGACACTGAGAACTCGAAGAGAATGAAAACTGTCAATCAGGCTGTCATGATAACCAATGACAGGCAATATGCAGAACCAATCAAATGTAGGAAGGCAGACAGCTGCAACAAGAAAATGAGCATTCACAACGAACAGTGTTTGAAGGTTTTAAAATAATAATCAAATTAAATTCTGTTTCTATGAATGCATTTTAATAACCCTAGCCTCTGAGAAACAGTGATCAAACTTATAAATAAAATATAAAAATACAATAAACAATATCGAATCTTGATTGCCTGATGGCGTTTGCTTGATTGGTAACAAAAAAAGTGGTGGATCCTTGCTATGCCAGGAATGTTTTACACCGAAAATTAAGGCATAAAAATCACCACTTCTAAACCAAAACTTTCTATGGACACATAATCAAAATAATTGAAAATGAAAATAACAAGAGCAATCACAGTAAACGTGTAAAGCACGCACAATAGAAAGAAATATTTTGAAATTATAGTGACAAACACTTGTATGATTTTACTTTACTGTAAATAAAGGCGAGTAAGATAAAATATCTAACTCGCCTATAGAGCAGATCCCACAAAACCAGCAGGTTTTTAGCAGACAAAGTAACTATAACGATGAAGAAAATATATAAATGATAGAAAAGTGTAATTTATCACTTCCACTTACTAACATTTACCCTAACACTTAGTCGGGGGGGAAATCTTGGGATAAAACTGTGATAAATTATCTTCCTGATACCATCCAGCTAAAGTATGGTGGCTTTATATATCCCATGACTGTTGAAAGCTGTCTTATGGTAAATTCTGAGAACTATAAAACAGAAGTTAATTCATGATGCCATGATATGCTATATAACGGGCCAACTTTGTTTTTTCCTTGATTATATGTAAGCTATACAGCATTGAGGAACGGTAATAGTTTTATCAGATTTGTTAGAACTAGTACCATGAAATAAAACCAAGAAGTAAACAAGAGATTTCGGTGAAATGTCACTTTTGGAGTGAGTTCCTGTTAAATATTAAACCTACCAATGAACAGTTCATTTAACAGAAACTCACTTAATGAGAAAAAATATTAATAAAAATACTTTTACAACACACCTGCTCATAACAGTGATATTATTTTACCGCAATTAAGCACGAAATGACACCCATTATAAAACTGTGACTTTTTCATTACTATTATTCACAAAAGTGAGTTATAGATTCTTTTTTAAATTTTATAGGAAGTGTCTATAATTGTCTATGTTCTTAAAAAAGTTTTGATACAAAAAATAACTTGTTTAATAGTACGAATAAATTAATACGCCTATTGTATGGTGGTATGGGTAATGGACTGCTGAGACGAGGTCTCGGGTTCGATCCCAGGTATTACCATGGCACACACCAATGACTTTTCGATGCTTTTCGAAGTTATGTGTGTATTTATCGCAGGTTTATAAGTGCCCGGTTAATGGCAATAGGCTCGCCACCTATTACATTGGGACCTAAACATAAACGGCGAAATGTGTGTGCTAGCACCTCTGCCTACCCCTTCGGGGAATATAGGCGTGAGTTTATGTTATGTATGTTATGTTATGTTTAAATAAATAATTTAAACTTGTAATACTTGTGTAATAAACAAAATTTTCGCTCAAATTTAACTTTTTTTTTTCTCTAAGTACAGAAAAAAAAAACAGAGTAAAAAAAAAAAGTTCAAACCTCATTTTTTTTTAAATATGGTCGACCGCCATTGTTAAATGCGCGCGCATAGGAAAACGAATTAATTTGTAGTATTGTTTATTTAGTATTTGTAGTATTATTTTATTCGCAAGTGTGTTGTAAAACGTCGTATGGCACGTGTGAGCATGATGATTACCGTCCTCGGCTGTCTTAAGACCCTCGCCTGCCGGCTCGGGTCTCAATGGCGCCTCGGCGGTAATCACCAACGTTGCTCACTTGTACCATAATGTACTATTTTAAGAACTCGCTTGTATTAAAAAATCTAGTTGCACTAAAACGAAAAAATGTCATGGTACTGATGTCAAAAGCTTGTATTGCGCAAGTAATTTCCCTGACCTCTAGTTTCTCTTAGCTATTAATAGGAAACTATTTTATTTTAAATTTCGAACAATTTGTCTACCTCACGCATCGCTATCTCTTTCACCCCCGTCCATTGGTCGAAGCAAGGTCCGAAGGTTCTCATGTTGCGTGCATTTATCAATGTGATGAGCTTGCAGCTATCGTTGTATAGTCATTGATTTATTTCGGCGTCTGTAAAAGCATATCCTCCATTTGTGTAGTTATAAACACGGGTAGATGAATGGCCTGTTATGATGGAAGAGAACGTGTGGAATTAATAACGCTGGTTTGCAACCAAAAGTTTATTTATACCTACGTATCCTCTTAATTTTAGCGATATGTATATCTAGACAACGGCACTGTCTCTTTTAATGACGTTATAGCAGACATCATTTATAACATTGAGTTAGTGAGATTATGATGATGAAGACTAATAAATTTGAACTTATTATTGAAGTCAGTCTAAGTAAATGTACCTAGATTAAGAACACATAAAGATCACACAGACTTTTTTTTGCTGGAGTCTTCTCAAGCCATTGCGTTGCAATCCTGGTTGCACTGTGGCCAGTATTTTTATACCACTTAGGTGGCAAACAAGCCCACGGCCCGTCTGAGGTAAAGTGGTCACCGTGGCCTATGGACCTATGCAACACCAGGCAACATTTGGTTTTGACTTTTATAAAAAACAATTGCCAATATTCATACCCAAGAACATCGATATGTAGATATGCTTGTACTTAAAGCGTTCAAAGGGCAATACAAATAAGTAAAGAATAAAACTTCCCTTTCTCGCTTTCGACAACATCGCTGGCGTAGCGTCCGTTTCTTTTTTTATTAACCCTGTATGTGATGTACCTTTTACGTACACCCTCTATTATGCAGCAGACTGTTAACCCTTCGCAGTTTTGTCAGCAAACGAGAAACACATAGGTGCTTAAAATTAGGGATCATTCAGACGCTTTTATTTTGAACATGAAGTAAACATTTTTTCATTCACGTATCTGACTCTTTGAGAAAAATGATATGTGACAAATAGACACGAATTAAAAATAATACAAAAGCGTTTTGCATTCGAATTATTTTCTTTTTGATAGTTTGTTCGCGACGGACGCAAATACTACAGAACTGATTTTGATGCGGTTTTTTATTAGAAAATAATATCCTGGTCAGACTTCAATTATGTCGTATATTTGATTAGCGTTTGATTACGTGCCATCATAATACATATTTAATACTATTTCAGCTTACCATCAGGTGAGGCGAAGTCAAATTGACATATCCTATATTAAAAAAACGCATTTACCGTTACTAACAGATGGATTTTAAATTGATAAAACAATCACATACTTATATAGACAACAGGACCTATACAGCTAAGCTATTTATGTCCAACACATTTGTTTCTAGCTTGAAAATATTGAACAATGAACAGCCATACAAAATCACAAAACATACTTGAACAAACTGTCAACATTCGTCAAACTCCAGCAGTGGATCATCAGAAAACAAAGACATCTGCCAACAAAAGCACGTGAGTGGTTAAGACATCAAGAACACCATCTTGGAGTTTTGTGTCTACTGGAGATGAAATATATTCTTGACGACTTGTGATGAATAACCCTTGGAGTTTCTGTGCCAACTCGTTTCATATATATTTTTGAATCGTAAAGTGCCGTTGAAAAGTTGACCCGTTCTGAAATTTACTGGCAGAAGTGTTTTTATATAACTTGACACAAAGACTTTTATATAAAAGCCTGAATAAAACATGTATAAAGGGATTACAATTATTGTTTTTTATTCTGGAATTTTGAATAGAATGGAATCCATAATGTGCCTCGTTTGTGCTGAGATAATTGATATTTTCTAAAATATTTGATAATAATACCATTTTTACTTTATAAGTACAAAAATAAAAGTCAAAATAAAAGAACTACCTATTATTGTAGGTAACCATACAAACTAAAGTTAAAACGCGTTGTAGAATTCCTCCACATCGCATTTAAATAATCTAAATATCTATCATTATCTTAAATACTTATTCTTATTACTATATATTAAAGATTTATTATATTATTGTTTCATTAATCACATAATGACTGCAGATCTATTTATTAATTGTACTTTGTAGTAAGTAACAAAACAAAATACATCAAATATTGTATTCACATTTTATGTATATATAAAATGACTCAACTTGTATTATTTATGTATACAGATAATATAATAAATTGAGTCGCTGTTTGAATAAGTACCACTTATAGTGTAATATGAAGTAGTTAAATATAAATTACAAAATTAAGTGTAAGTACATAATAAAACGTTCCATTATATCACATTATTTATGTCTCAGTTTTATGTGATTTTTCTGAGTCAATCTTTGTCACAAGTCACAAGACAAAAACAATAAAGTGCGAGTCGGAATCACACACTTAGTTCCATACAAATCTGGATTGGCAGGCTTACATAGTTGTTGCAAAACTATATTTGCCAATAAATAGCTCATAGCATAATCAAGTAGATATCAAAATGGACTGACCACATCTGCAAATTCATAATATAGCTTGCTTAACCACTTTGTCAGCATGGATTCATCAGACGAGATAGATCCACGGTGTGAATGCGGAGCTACACCGCAGACTATAACCCACCTGCTAACGTGTGCTACCTGCCCACGTACGTGTACACCGGAGGAATTCATGAGTGCTTCTGAGAACGCTATCGGAGTCCAGTGTGCAGCCACACTGGACATGGACAAACAAAATATGACACGAGATGCCGCCGACTCGACAGAAGAAGAAGTGTGGATTACATGTCAAAGTTCAAATCAAAGAACGCAATCACTGCTCACCATATTTTTTTACCTAAAAGATCCTTTTATCAATGTTCATCACAATATAGTTAAAGCTAGCGCTACTCTGAGTTACATAATGCCCTAGTTCTAATAGAGCCTGTCTAGACACTACTCAACTGGTAATCGGATTACATCTGGTGGAATATATTTGCTTTGATTAATACAGTATAGCTTATTCTATAACAGCTCATCTTATAACAAAGATTCACGATTATTGTATTAGAGTCAAAGTCAGAATTAAACCATCCCGTATTTTTATACGTGAATTTAGGCGAATGTAATGTAATAACATGAGATCCGTATAGTCCTAATGATTTATTTGCCACCATCTAATCAATTCAGTTGTATAATAGATTTGGGTAAACTTTGTGAGCCAAAATATGTTTTATTTCACCTATCCTTTCATAAATTGGTCTGCGTTAACCATATGACCCAAACACTACGAAAACAACTGACCTAACAAGGGACGGTAATCACTAATCCTAATAGGGGATAAGCACAATGCTTACTAATAACGTAAAAGTAAATATTGTTTGTAACGAGCTTATTTCACCTTCAACATAATTATATGCTAGAATATTTTAAATTCCTTTTTTGATGTTATTCGTGTTTTAGAATACTATATAGAACTGAAGTTATAATCTCTCGATAATCATAAAAATAGTAACATTATACTAATTACAAGCATGAGCAATCATTTGGTAACGAATCCTGCCTGATATATGTTTTAATCAAATAAATGTATATACCTACACTTCTTATTTCAAAAAGTATATTCAAAAAGTATAGATTACATGATCGTTGTAATATTTACAAAAAAAAACTGAAAAAAAAAAACTTATTGTTTTAATCGATTTCAAAAAAGGAGGAGGTTTTCAATTCCATAAGATGTCGTTTTTGTTGGAAACAAGATCACAATGTGTTCAATTTACAAAACAAATTATATGTCACGTTAAAAAGAAACAAGTAAAGTCGTTTATTGCCCCAACTGTTCCAACAATACAAACTTAAGGCCAATGTCAGATACCATATTTATTTAACAAGAAATAAAATACTCCAGAGACCTGATCTATAGTTGTATTTCCAAGTAATCAGACGAGAATCAATTGTATGATCAAACATTGCTACACATGTACCTACTAAGAACCTACAGAATTGATCACAGCGAACAGTACAGGATTAGGCAGCAAAATTCCATTTTCAATTAACGCTAGCTTGTTACGTACGACGAACATAGAAAAGAATGAACAAAAATTGGCCAGCACACGGCGGCGACACGACTGCTAAATTGCTGGAAACTGTTTTCCCGAAAATATATTTTATTTTCGTGTTGTAATCCAGCCCCGGTCGTGTTAACTAGTGCAGACGCGACTTTTTGCTATACGGTCAATTTAGTTAGTTGTTTTAACTGTAGTCCAATAGAAATTAATAGGTATGTGCAAGTAATTTCTACGAGTATTACACCCGTATTCACAAACGATACTGTGAGGTCTCATAGTGTGCTCGAGCGCATAGGGCTGGTAAAATTTATTCACAAACATCACGGAGCAGTATCTAACGCAGTGCGTTCCCTCAACGAAGTATTACTTAAGTGTTATCAATGAATAAAAAGGCTTGCCAAAACGAATGCACTGAGAATTTGTCGTTCTTTGCACAGTTTTGGTGGTACGCATAGCGAAGTATTGTTTGTGATTACGGGTGCTAACACCCTAAACTAGAGTCTAAATTCTAGACATAAAATTTGCTCTAAATGTGCTATATTTATACGTGCAGTACACGTTTTTTGGGTGTCTTATAAGGATAGCACGGGGTGCTACTGCGGTGGACGATTTCAATTCAATTCACCAAGCATAGGTAAAACAATCCGAGCGGGCCTTGTTTGTGTTGCGATTTAGGTCCAAGATACGTGCTCCGAGATATAGTCAATATATTATATGCATATCTTTAAAAGGAAGTTTTTTTTTTCCAAAGGCAATCACTCACATACGTAGCCAAAAAAGGCAAATAGCCTTATCATCACGAATTGGTACTGGAAATAATTTTCCACGCTTCTTTTAGGGTTGCTACGCTTTTCGGCCACAGATTGAATCCCGAGAAAAAATATTAACTTAGTGGGAATAAGGCTCAATCAATCAGCTCGCCCGCGGCTCCGCCCGCGTGGATGTCGGTTATCGCGACCAAACATAGCCTATGTCCTTTCTCAAGGTCTAATCTACCTCTATACCAAATTTCATCAAAATCGGTTCAGCGGTTTAGTCGTAAAAGTGAGACAGACAGACAGACAGACAGACAGAGTTACTTTCGTATTTATAATATTAGCAGGGATTAGTATGGAAGTATGAATTTATCACTATATGCATTAGTTAGGTTCTGGAATATTGTAGAATATTGAAGTAAATAAGTTAATAGATGAATATTGCCTAAGTATTTCTCACCAATTAAGATACTCGTTATTTCACTAGAACTGTAAAGACTTATAATCTTAGTAAGTACCTACCTAAAGTTTTGATTTGACCTTTGATTGTTGTTATTCTTCTAAGTCAGGGAAATACCCGAAATTTATCACCGCTTTGTTCGACTAATTCAGAGATTCTTGACCAAAAGTTCGTTAGTCGCTCGTGACGTCAGAAATAGCGTTAAAGTTACTAATTCGTGTTCTAAGAATCCGAGTTATGGTCTCGTTAAAATGACTAGATCAACACATTTGCTAGTAAGTTTTCTAAGAAGAGCTTTGCTTATAATATGATGTAACTGAAAGTAATATTACTGAAACATATTGAATAATATACTTGTACTTATATTTTTTGAATTGTGTATACCAGCTTCAACATTTTTCCCAACATTTGAGGAATGTGTTGGTGTTATTGGTTTTTAACTATTTTGATGGTGTGATAATACTGATAATTGAAGTAAAATCAACTTAAAAAAACTTGCTATTTAATTTGCTGGCATTATTACATTTTGCAGTTTAATACCTAGTGAAAACTCCTTTCACTTAATAATAATATACGTAATTAAACTTGAAAATTTGAATTTGAACATTCTAAAATTTTAAATTTAATTGTAGATACATTCAAGATAGATGAATTGTTTCGTGACAATTTATTTCAAATTTCAATAGCTAAAGCTGCAGAACCGAACAACCCTAGCGGAAAGAATTGTGTAATCGTTTTCCTGCATACCACTTTTGTGCACCGTACCTTTTAATTATGGCTGCAACAGACGCAAAAAGTTTCAATTGCTTTAACGGCCACTTGCCTGTAATAGTCGCCGTAATGACACTACACTTACGGGAAGCTCGAACCTAATGCTTTCTTATTTTCATTATTTTAAAAGTTTTTGTAAATGTCTAGAGCCTCGGACGCAACCGCAATAAAAACTATGAAATAAAAATACTCAATCAAAAATAAAATAGGATCTTATGAAGTAGCCAAAAATAGCAGTAAAAATTACATTATTCTTATAATATTGTGTATATTAGTGTGTTTTATAACTTGGAGAAGGGACTTGAAGAAAATTCTAGTAGAGAATATTCTGCTTGAGAATATTGTCTTAATACTGGAATAAACAACCAGATGAACCGTCATAAATTGGGTCTAAAACTGTATAAGAACAACTTTTTAGACTTTGACTTTATCAAAAATCTGGAAGAAAATTGTACCACAAGGTTACTTCCAATATTTACCGTTAGCAAAGTAGTCATTAGGTCGCTTATTTCGCGATAAACTTACTCGACTTTCAACAGATTTGAGTTCGGTCCAATCTCTTAGTTGAAAAATAGGATGTCCCTTGAGAATGAAGCTCTTAAACGCTACGAGAGTGTACAAACGAGAGTTCTACACAATACTCTGCAAATTGTTTGTAATCCTCTCGATGGCGAGGGATAAACCATCCTCCTATTAACAGTAAGGCACAAAGTATTCTCATTTTAATTTTATGGCGGAACCCTAAAAGTAAATGATAATACAGCTGTACTCCGGCGATGTTGATAAGCTTTTTAAATCACAAGTATTTAAAACTTCCGTAGTTTTACTTGTTGAGTTTTGTATTTTGGGATAGTAGTACTGCCCCCTAGACAAGTGGCAATTCATTGCTCGGCGTATGATGGAATAGAATGACAAATGTATAGGATTTGACGTTTTTGACATTCGTTGACGCCTGTCATATACGTCAAATCCCATACATTTGGCATTCTATTCCATCATACGCCGAGCAACGAATTGCCACTTGTCTAGAGGGGCTGAACGTAGTAAATTATGTTACAGTCATAGTCTTTTTTTTTTTTCAGTATAGAATAACTCAATTATTTTCTATCGCCGTCGATATTAATTTAACTTAAGTTTGGTACCGCTTCCAAGGCGTTGGTGAAGAAGAAACGGCGCAACAAACTTCACTGTGGCATTTTTTCAAGACGCAATATTGGTCGTATTGTATAGGTAAACTTCTTCATTTCGTTCCAACAAATAAGTCACAATTATTTAAACGTGCATTCAATCAGACAAGAATTTAAAGTTTAAGTTAAGGTAGCTTCAATTAGATTAATATCATTAGTCGCTCTCCTACTTCTCTTAATTTTGTTTCTCTTACCTTTTACCATAACATAACCTTCAAACCCAAGAAGGAAGTTTGCGCCAGAAGCACGTTAGTTAATCTCGCAGAAACTAAAATAACGTGGTATAAAGTTTTCCCCTAATACTGAATACAAATCAGAGGTTTACTTAAATGTACACAAGTATTTGAACCACCAGGCAATATAACGCAATTTACCTTAATAAAATCAATCAACAAAAGAGAGTACCTACTTCTTTGAAAGTATACCGAATTCATTTACTTTGAAACCCCGCATAAGTAGGCCCTTCTATTACATCAAAAACCTCTAACAAAGATCTCCATAATAAACACATTAAGTCGTATTCAAAATGCGGGCTCACGAATTTCTTTCAAACAATACTTACATCTGTTTACTTACTTTGTTTAAACAAATATGAAAAAATACTAAATGGAAGAAAGCCCTCGAAATTCTTCGTCTTCTAAATCGGTTGTTATTTGTTTGATTCTCAAATATCTTATGCGAGTAAATCATATGCTACAATAATAATAGTTATGTATGCCTTCATATGATTATGTAAAAAGTATAAAATTGGATTTTTAAAAGTGTATCACAGAAAAATTGTATTGAAACACAATTAATTTGTTTTAGAATAAATGAGGAGGATGATTAATCTTGAGTTCTTCAATTTATCAAGGTCTGCAAAGCCTAAATTAATAAACCTGCGGATAGATAGATGAAGGCGGCATGAAGCTGACGCAGGCTTTCCTTTCGCGGTTAGAAGAGCCAGCCGACAATCACGCCAGTGAAAGCCAAGTTAACGCAATCAGGAGGAGAAACAGAGCAAGTCCCTCCAAAATGACAATGATAACCTAACAAGACACGCCATAATTATGTACAAGCAAATAACGGTAGTATTGTATATGAATTACAAATAAAGTGTCTTTATGATGAAGATAAAACTTAAGGTCAAAAACGTGAATATCAATGTGACTTCAATATTTTCTATATAAATATTTTATGTCAGAGTAGATAAATAAAGAAAAGCTCCTCTTTTGGCAAGATAATAAGAAAATTTTCTAGAAGCTTTGCCAAGGCTTTACTTAACAAATTGGTTTAGGTACTTTATCGAATCCAATCAATAGGAACAACATAAACATACTCATAACTGTGTCATCATGTAGGTTTACTTACGTACTCGTAGATATATAGCCCATTGGGTTAAGTGTCGTTGTTTGCATTGAAGTAACACCACGTATCCTTGGACGTCTTGTTTTACTTCCCTCAATACAGTTTGTTTACGCAGCTCTACTCGCGTGGAATTCTTAAACCGTTTTCACAAGCCTATTCCTGGTATAAAAAGCAACCTATGTTTTATTCCAGACTATAACCTGTACCTGTACCTTTCAGCCAGAGCGTAATGGAAAAACTTCCATAATAATCTTCAGGAACTTCCACACAACAAACCCACATCAGCAGCAATTTAAGAAGACTACTCATTTCGAACTTAGCAAAATATTTCTCGAATCTAAAATTGTACGAGTAAACAGTCGCAACAAAAAAAAAGAATTCAATAGTCACCTCGCTGCAGTGAAACTCAAAGAATTTCGTTTAATTTCTATTGAAAGAGTGCACGAAGAAATAAAACAGTTTTATTTTAAAAGAACATAAAGGCTTCCTCGGCTAAATATTTTCCACCATCCAGACGCACTCGGCAGAAAATTGATATAAACTTGTTGTGGGGTGCACATTTGCTCAGGTGACGACGACATTGACTTATTTATACTTGTTCGGACAAACGAAATTCATCCGAAGCTAAAAGAGACTAAAGTGCATATTGCATTGTGCTGATGAATAATAGAAGCCAGAAAAATGCAGGGTGCACCAGCTACGCATAAGTCTTGGGTATAAATGTTGTTCTCGAGAAAACAAGTAGTGTGAAATAGCTTGCGATGGAGGTACGCTTAGAGCTATTTTTAAACTATCGCGGTGTAAACTCATAGTTTTTATGTTTCGGGACGTCGGCACAAGTAAGTTCCAAATAATAATTAATCGCGATAAGTCCCGAAACATAAAAACTACGCTTAGAGCGTTAAATATTTGAGTATGTTATGCTTCGCGGATATTTATGCATAGGGACGTTACTGCAAACAATACCCTTTTGTATTATAAAGAGGATTTACACAGGTCTAGTGGAACGAAAATCAAACACGTGTAAAAAGAGGATACGTTTACTTTTTAATAGTTACAATTTTATTAGTTCTGCTGGTCAACGTTTTAATGCGAATTATTTATACGATAAAAGCCAAAACCAAAAACCGCGATAGCCTAGTGGTATGGGTAATGGACTACTGAGACGAAGTCTCGGGTTCGATCCCAGGTTTTACCATGTTACACACCAATGACTTTTCGATGCTTTTCGAAGTTATGTGTGTATTTATCGCAGGTTTATAAGTGCCCGGTTAATGGCAATAGACTCGCCACCTATTACATTGGGACCTAAACATAAACGGTGAAATGTGGGTGCTAGCACCTCTGCCTACCCCTTCGGGGATATAGGCGTGAGTTTATGTTATATGTATGTGATAAAAGCAAACTTTTCCGGTTTTTGCGAATAATATTATTAAACCTTTTAAACAACATTTTTTATCACTGTTTCGTCTTAATTGTGGTCACAAGTTAAGATCTATTGACTTTTGTCAATAGATAACTTGTGACCACAATTAAGACGAAATGATTGATTAGGTATATATTATTATCTCTCAAAATGTGCAATCGATTCAGAATAGTATAATTTGAATATTTATTATCCTTCTACTGAGTTATTCCATTACCTTGCATGATCAATAGGATCTTCCTAGCATAGCAAATTAATTATTTTTCACGCGATCACATCCTTGATTTACATCCTTTTTCCGCAATGTTAAAATCAATGACGCCACATCGACTCTTTGATAAAAAGATTCCAAATATGGAATTAAACGGTTTTACAAGCAGAGGTAGGACCAAAAAAAAAATGGACGGAATGGGTGAAAGATGATATGGAAAGAAAGAAATTGACTGAGAAGATGACATCTAACATGACAGGATTGTGTGGAGGAGACTGATATGTTGCGCCGACCGCAAATAAATTTGACACGGAAAGGCAAATGATAATGACGCCTATATCGACTCTTATATGTGTAAGAGATCAATACTCTTAAATATTTTAACAGGTACTACTACTAAAGAATTAGTTCTAACTTTTAAATAAATCGGCCAAATGCGAGTCGGACTCGCCCATGAAGGGTTCCGTAGTAGCAAATGCGAAAATTGAGGTTTATGACGTATTAAAAAAAACTACTGACTGGATCTCGTTCGAACCAATTTTTAGTGGAAGTTTGCATGGCAAATTACATCATATATTTTTTTTAGATTTATCACTCTCTTATTTTAGAAGTTAGAGGGGGGGGGACACATTTTTCCACTTTGGAAGTGTCTCTCGCGCAAACTATTCAGTTTAGAAAAAATATTAGAAACCTCAATAGCATTTTTAAAGACCTATCTATAGATACCCCACACGTATAGGTTTGAAGAAAAAAAAAATGAGTTTCAGTTCTTAGTATGGGGAAACCCAAAATCTAATGCTTTTTTATTTTAGTATGAAATTCTTAATGCGGTTCACAGAATACATCTTCTTACCAAGTTTCAACAGCATAGGCCTTATAGTTTCGGAGAAAAGTGACTGTGACATACGGACGGACAGACAGACAGACAGACGGACGGACAGACATGACAAATCTATAAGGGTTCCGTTTTTTGCCATTTGGCTACGGAACCCTAAAAAGTGTCCTTGCTTTGTGAAAATTTAACTTTATCTTCATTCATTGCTTCTACCCACTTTTTTAACAAATTGAATATAAAGATCAAAATTCCATTCGCAAGAATGAATATGTCGAAGTAACGAAGACAAATGTAAGCATTCAACCTGACGGTGACTGCACTTTCCAATGGACATAGACACCCTTACCCAAGACAGAAAGCCATTAATTCAATGTAGTGGTATTTATCTTGTTCCTGTCTACCTTGAAGCTCGGACACTTCGTTTAGAGAGTGTAAATATTAGGTCGTAAAAATGCAAAGGCAATGTTTTACTGGGAACCGGTGCTCTGATTTTTTTACCTTTTCACATGGATGGTACCTTAGTAGTCTTATAAAAAGACGAAGAGTGCTTTTGCCGAGAGAAAACTCAGTAAGGAAATAAGCTGGCTTTTGTTGTGTACAAAGCTCAGCTTATTTATCTATTCATACTTGAAAAACATCTTTAAGTAAAGAGTAAAATGAAATCACTATACCGCACAAATGGCTAAGTCTACTCTAACATGTAAAAGCATGGGCTTAAAAATCCTTATTTAAATTCACACGTAAGCACTAAGTATAAACGAACAAATCTCTCATGAATATGCATATTTAGGCAAATTCGTGCTTGCAATGTGAAAAATCTGTCAGAATTAAAAGAAAATATAAAGGCTGGTACTAAATTGAGTCGTGATTGTCCTGTAAATTTTCAAATCTAGACATCAATCATACTGAGTAATAACAAACCCAGAAATACTTTATAACAATTGGTACTTACTAAGGAAGTCAAAAACCTATCATGTCACTTTTTTGGTTATTGTTACGAACTTTAAACAAGAAGTAGGTATATGTTGTAGTTATAGTAATATCACATCTGCCTAAGTTATTTTGCTGAAGGTTACATTGGGAGCAATAAATACTTACTGGTTCTGAAGTATATGATCTGTAGTAGGTACTTACATAAAATACTGATATCATCTACTGATATTTTGTAAAAAATCGACGGCATTATCGTTTTACACCGGCGCGGCGCCGTCGACCTGAAGAGTACTTATGGGTGTACTGCAGAACATCATTTATTTTGAGCCATGCGTGTGCTACACTTGCGTGCCAGGGCTCACGACTCACGAGCGCCTTATACATGCAAATCGCTGCGGCTATTTATCGAAGTACCTATAAGTCATTTTTATGTACCAACAAATAGCAAGCTCTGCAAAAAATTGCGTTTGAATAATTCCTGAACTCCAAGCTCGTTTCTATAAACTTATTTTTTTATAGGTCACAAAACTGGACAGTACATATTACATAAATAATATGCCAAAAAGGAATGTAATATCCTTCTCTTCTCCAATTGTGATCACTACGTGTATTTTAAAAGATTGATTTGATCTCAAGTTCCAAACTGCAAACTATATTACGGTAGTAGAGGTCAAGTTCTATCAGGATAACAGTCACTAGTATTTAAAAATACTTATCTTAATGTTTCGTCACTATTAGTGCTAATAGGATACGCTAATGTGCGACATTGGACTGATATGCCTAAGGCTAACACAACTTATTGTACGGTGAAAAACCACATTATTGATCCATTAGATTAAACGCTGGCTTATACAACAATTTAGTACATGAGGCAAAAACCTTGTAAGCCTGAGTCATAATGAAAATATAGCTGAATTCTATTTTATCGCTACAAATGACCTGACCTATAAATAGTAAATACGCATCTATCAACCCGTTGTACAATCTCCAACGTCAAATATGACTCACCTAAGGTCAAGGTTCGAAACTAACGCTAAAAAGCGCTAAAGGTAGTAAAATTAGTATACATTCTAATATTAGTCAGGCATAATTACCCCACCTAGGTATTTATACAGGTACGTATGTGTGGAACAGAAATGCCCCAATTTGTGTACGGTATGAGTCACTCGGCGGCCTTCACAAGTTGTAACTGATGGCTTTGTGTTACATAAAATCGATCGTTCCAGGAAAACAGCTATTAATAAATTCCGAAGGTATTTTTATACGGTGATTGTTTTATCCTCAATGAGATGACAAAATCATGGTGGAGTTTTATAGAAATTCGTTTCATAGATCTGTTTGTATGTTGTAACAATTGCGCAAATATGATACTGAGAAACGAACACGTGTTTTGTAAGTTAGTTTTTTGCAATAAGAGACATAGAGTTTCCTTTAACCTTTTTTAATACTTGCTCATTGTTTAAAATTAAAATTTGCTACAATATCAATTTGCTAACATTTTGTATTTTGGGGGGCGCGTTAAATGAATTCATCTATATTATTATATTGTACTCTAACATTGTTAAATTTAGTTATTTCATAAGGACAAACCAATTTTATTCTAAACTAGGTTATAATATCGAGCCATCTTCTAAGTAAAATGTTCTGAAATAATATATGTTAAGGACTATGTTAAAAGTAACTGGGATAGCTTTGGGATTTATACGGGATATATTTTTACTTTGTGATTCAATCAATCAATCAATCAATTAGCCTATTGCAGTCCACTGCTGGACATAGGCCTCTCCCAATATGCGCCACGTTTGCTGATCCTCCGCCTTCCGCATCCAGTTCGTCCCAGCCACCCTTAGTAGGTCATCAGTCCACCTGGCTAGGGAGTCTTTGTGATTATTATTATAATGTAATTAAGTGCTCAAGACAAAGGACTTTGTACCTAACCCTAAATGTACTCGTATCTATTAACATGCTTCTATAATTTTGTGTTCGTTGGTTTATTGCTTTTCCAGAAATCGTAAGGGCCATATTTCTAGTGTTACTATGAGTAATCAAAGTCAATAGTTAAGTCCGTCATCGGTTCCCAGAAAAGTTTTCTCAGAAACCCTCTGAGTATCTTCAGCGAAAACCGTTTACAATAGAACTAGTACAGTCAGCAACATACACCAAATGTGCAAGAAACTGAGTGTCGCATATAACAAACGTTAACTTCACTATACTGACAACCATACTTACAGTATTCTTCAAGTACTATTTGATGTGTGGTCGTAGTTGTTACCTGTAACCAAATAAAATCAAATGATTTAACTATCAAGCAGTACGCAAATTTTTCGATAAAATAAACATTAAAAATGTTAAAATCAGCATCTTGGGAGGACTATCTAAATATATAAAAAGGAAGGTATGTACCTAATGAACTGTTTAGACAGAAAGCAGACCCTGAGTTGACAAAAATGTGCATTGGATGACGAGGTGAAAGTTGTTGTATGTTTTTTCTGTCATGGCACTTGTAGCATTGCCGAAATATCGGTTAATAGAAACAAACTAAAAACTGTTAAATATCCAGATGAATGTTATACTTTGAATGTTTTTATATCAATTTATCTCTATCTCAAAACTCGGTAAGTATTTTTAATAAATAAAGCAGCTTCCACAGTTAGTCTGACCGTACTGCGACACCATACCTTAACTTCCCTTCGAACAATTCACACGAGAGGTTATGAATCAAACAATTTACATATAACCAGAATCATTGCAGAAAAATCTGTGCCTATCCGTCAGAATGCGTCATTTCATAATTCCTGGTACAAATAATACTTTGAATGATCACAAAGCACGTGATTATATTTTTATAACTTAGTATGAGTAATTTTTATGACAGACCAGCTGTGGCCTGAGGCACTACCTTCGTGGAATATTGAACCCGTTACCATGACCTACAGGAAACTACTCCGCACATAAAAATAGTAGCCGACATATCGTATTCCAAACTATAATCTATCTCTATACCGAAATTCAGCCAGATGCGTTCAGGCGTTTTGTCTTGAGTACCTAACAAACATCTAAATAGCCATCTTCATAAACTTTCACTTTTATACTATGGATTACTAGGAAGTAGGATACGGTCAAGGTAAAACATGCATCGATATATTGAATGAGGTATGAATCACTCATATCGATGATTAATGGGCCCGGGGTAATTAGGGTAGTTATCATTCAACCAGTAGGTACACTAGATAGGATAATTTGTCCAATTCGTCACATGATCAACAACTCGACTCTTTGTTCTCGTCGAGTATCGGGTTATTTATTTATTTTATTTGAAAGACCAACAGCTAATATCTAACAAAATACACAAATTTAAAACTAGGTGATAAATAGCCAATTATAGGTTTCTACGAATAGAGGTAGTACAATATAAAATGTCAGTGAGCACAGTATGACAGCTGCATACTAACAGGATGTCCCACGGCAACGCCACATGGAGGGAAAGCACCTCAAATCCCTAAGTTGGCATCGTGTATGTATTAGGCACGAGCACGAGTATATTTGGTTGTAGTCATCTGGTTGACGCCCACTTCGTGCCAATTCTCCTTATGCAAGGTTGTGTAGGGTTGTAAATGGTTGTAGTCATCTGGTTGACGTCCACTTCGATTCGCATCGCAAACAGAAGTCAATCTACGACTCGCTGCCGGAACTGACTTAGTTTTTTTGCTAACCATATTAGGTTTATTTTATTTTTATTTTTATTATAACTTTTGTATAAGAGAAATAACTACTCACTGAGGCTCGAACTCAAATAACAGTACTGTGTTGCTGTGATGTAAGCTATCTTGTTAATTGATATTTTTAAGTGATGTGTCTACCTATAAGTGGTTGTTGCATTTGAAACTGTAACCTTTATAATATTTGCTTGCATGTATCAATGTAAATAACTGTTGATGGACCAATAAAATAAATAAATAAATATCACATACTAGGTTGGTGTGGTGGTATTATAAAATCAGATGTTGAAATATGTGTCGTTTATATCCTTTCCTTCGATTTTTGTAAACTTACTACTACAAAAATTTAACACTATCACAAAATTTTTAAATTAGATGGTTTATAAAAGTAAATTTTTAGCCAGGAAAATGTTAGTGGAGCTCCACACACATCGCTCTTAAAATACTACATACCTGAAATTAATTTCTTCTGAAACAACGAGCTAACAATAAGTTTTACCGTTTTTATTATTATGTTAAATATTAAATTTTGACCTAAAATACAATGATGTATTATTTTTATAGATACGTCATACACGAAGATGGCGGCTTTCAAAAATGGCGCAAACACAACATATTAGCTACTTCTAAAAATACGTCAATTTTATTAATTTATATGAATTATATTATTATTTATATTGATAATATTTAATTATTACGTATTTGTTATTAAAAACGTTTTTTTGGGTGGCGCACTGTCGCGATTCTGATTGGTGCATAAAATGATGACCAAAAGTCATCATTTTTTTGTCGCCATTTTAGAGTGTGGACAACATATCTATAGTTTATAATATATCATTGCTAAAATATCAGTAAATTAACAACTCAAACATGCGTGTTGCTTGTCTAGAGGCACCTACATCGATCGTCCGGCAACATTTTCGTTAACAACTACCTTCGACACCCCGTGGCCTGTCATCGTTTATTTTTTTTTCAGAGCTTTGTAATAAAAAAAAAAATAAGGGTGTTTCGACTTCAGGGTGTATGAAGACTTAAAAAAGTTGTATACGCAATGTTCCGTTGCGTTACAACTATGTAGTTGTACCGTAACGGAACATTTTTAAAATAAAAAATGTACATTCTCTGCCTCGTTAAAGGGTTAGTTAAAATCAATTATACATTTTATTAAAGCTTTTAACCCTCTGAACGTCTGTTAGTTTAGCTTGTTTGTCTATTGTCTATGCAGAGAACTAATTTGTCAATATAAATATCATTGCTGTACCTGATGGTAAAGTAGGAAGAAGAAGCGTCTTGATTTTTACTTGGCTGTAATGTATTCAGGGATTGAAAAACTGTACTTTATTTATTTATTTATAAATATTATGGTGTTGCACTCGTCCATAGGCCACGGTAACCACTTTCCATCACGTGGGCCGTGTGCTTGTCTACGACCTAAATAGTTAAAAAAAAATTAGATTAGTAGATACTGGTATTGTAAACTTAATTTGGTACAAGACTTAACTCTAACGTGCCTTTTATGTACTTTTGTAAGACGTTTCTTAAATCAACCTAATCGCAGTACCATTACGGCAATGTAAAAACCGACAACAAAAACGTTTTTGTTTCAACATTGTGCCTATTTTATATATTACCATACAGTATATTATGAGTTCCCTAGCGAATCCTGCAAGCGATATTTTTGCTAAAAATGTCCATTCATCACGCGTGCCGCGAGCTGATCTCTTGCACGGATCAACTAGATTTATGACGCGCTCGATCGAAGCAACAGGGACTGTTTGAGTTCATTTTTTGAATAAGATTTCTGGTATTTACGCTTCTTCGCAATATGTGTAACCGAAAAGAAGAAAGAATAAGACTTTTTGTTTTAAGATTACTAAAACGGAGTGAATAGATATCAATGGGTCAATAGAAATAAAATGGTCGTTAGATTTTTTTTTTAATAATTTCTTTTACAAAATTTTCGGTACCTTCTAACCAGATATTTGATTATTCTGTTCATTATTACATTAAACTAATCGATGTAAAAAATAACTACAGAATTTAGTTGACATTTTATTTCTATTCACCCATTGATCTCTATTCACACCGTTTTACCCAGTACTTTCATGAAGATATTTGGATACCACTGTATTATTAATAGTAAAATACCAATGATACAGAAATATTAATCATGGAAGAGGCGTCTCAATGACGCTGGGTTCTTAACTATAACCCTCAAGCACAACAATATTGATCTTACACTTAGAGTAAATGTATACTCTAAGATCTTACAACTGTATAAGGCTTCGTTGCAAATTGCATATTGTGTTTACACGTGATCTCATGAGTCTTGTATGGAATCTTACATACGTACCTACATCATGTATGTAGAGAACTTGCTCAAAACTTTTCAGTTATTCGGCTTCAATTGGTAACGATCTGACAATTTTAGGTGACATAAGCATATGCCAATTAAGTTTATGCGGAAATATAGGACTTGCAAATTCTATGGCATTTTATGTATAGTTTTGTCCATTCTGAAATTCAATATGCTTAAGACTCCACACATATACACACATATTTTTCCTATCAGGATTCCTTTGAAAAGAAGTAATAAGGGTTCAAAATACGTAATTTGTGATCTTTGTAAGGAAATTTATAGAAAAGGAATACAAATGATATATGTCCTTAAGGCTATTACAGGATAGGATTTTTTGGTAACTAATCATCGTAACCTTTGAAATCAGAGACATTTTTGTATGTAGGTAAAATTTTCAAGACATTTCCAAACAACAGTTCATCATGAATGCGAACAATAAAACATTTTATTAAGTAAATGACGTCAAGAATTACGTTTACAAAACTTCCTAACTTAATATTTAGTATTCACGTTATGCAAATCACGGACGTAAATTAATTCAACTGTGTATAACGTTTTCAGGTCAATAAACCCGAGTGATACGCGTTACTTTATCATTGGAGCTACCTACCAGGGTTTAAGTATAACCTGAAAAGGTTATATTTAAAGTTATCCACAGAGATATAGATTTAGAGATGAAATATGCGAAGCTGGAACGATATGCACATACTTAAATGCTAAGCTATGTAATGAATTGATACCATTTTATTTGTGTATTGTTAGAGCTAATATTATTTATGCCTTTTATAGGTATACATGCCTCTCAAACTCTATGAAAGCGTCTGAGAGTCATAGGCATGACTCTCCAACAATTGGAATAAGAAAAGTAATTTACTAGTACCTACTTCAATCATAGGCTCGCCACCTATTACATTGGGACCTAAACATAAACGGCGAAATGTGGGTGCTAGCACCTCTGCCTACCCCTTTGGGGATATAGGCGTGAGTTTATGTTATGTTACTTCAATCAATTTACCAGTACATTATTTTACTAGGCAAGATTAAAACGGAATCAGTAATCTTTCGGTATTTTAATAACACTTTATTTAATTCTTTTTTCGCAACCGGTTATGAAAAATTCCACGTTCGTAGCTGGTTATAAAATGTCAGTGACGAAAATGTAAGAACCCCAAGGCCGACCTACCCAACTACTATCAATTCTTTCGTTCAAACACTACAAACAACCAATTATCCCTTGACTACAGAGATAAACAACGCCTCTTCCGTGAAAAATATCACATATTGAACACCCTGTGTGTATTTTTCAGTACCCCAGGCTAATCCCTAAAACCTTTCACCTTAATGGCCCTCCCAACCCCGGATCAATCTGTTTCTACATAGATAGGCACGAGAGTTTGCGTGTTGGGAAGAAGCTAGCCCATCTGGGTAATGGCCCTAGAGACCAAAACGCAAGTAATTGCGAGCCATGTTAAGACCGTACTGGTTTTTCATTAACTGATTTGAATTTGGGATGTACTAAAATTGCGTGTATCACGGCATTACCTACGGGGAATTGTAGAGAACCGTATAATTGTCAAACATAACGTAAGAGAGTGTTACCACCACAGAATGAACGTGTGTGCATTCTGCGTTTAAGTCATTTTGTTAAAAGGACATTCAGCATAAAATTCGTTTTGAGAACACAGGTCGATTTGCTATGAGGTCTAATTGTTTTAGGCCTTTTTGATACGGAGAGGTACAAACCTATAGCAGTCGTATAAAGTGCTACTGTTCGTAACATCAATTTTATTTTAACAATATAATGATATCTATTTTTTAACTGACTGAACAAACTGTCTTTTTTTTTACAATAAATACATTCATTGTTCAAATATATTTATATTTATTTTACAGCGGCCATAATCATTGCTATCTAGCCTGTGAGCTCTTTAAAAATGGGAGAAATTCCAGTTTCCGTAACACCCACTGTGTTTCTTGTTTCCAATTTAATGCTTAGTACAAATTACCGTTCGAGTGAACACGCTTCCTATTTTGTAGAACACGATCCTTGTGCGAATATTGCTTACAAATAGTATATCTGTAAACTAATTACTATCTCCAATTAAAATGGCGTATACACGAGAACGTGGAATATTACACTCAAGAACATTTATGTTTGAAATCGTTTATGGCTGGAAAATTAAAAGGCGATTTGAATTTCGTATTCCAATGACGTGAGTCTCACTCGTAAATGCAAATGTGCTTATTTCCTAGACGACTCACAATCTACTCGTATTTTCAATTCAGAATAGAAACACCTGAGGACTAAATAATAGAGTAGACTGTTTATATAATACCTATTAAGTACAATAAGTTGGATTTTAATCGAGTTTGATTTGGGAACACGTTCATGTTAAGAACTTATTACTTACATAATACATACCTATAGTGAATTTGTGTCATTGTGAGAGAATGACATTAGAACTGTTATCTAGAATACAATCTGTTTTCAGATCGTCCTAGAATACGGGCCTTAGTCTGTTAGAGCAATTTCGATAACGCAATTTATTGGAAACTGCACCAACAAATCCATTTTCATATTTGACTCCTTACAAAGCAGACAATACACATATTTATAACTTCCAAACTTAACGGCCTGTAGATAAATAGTTCCACTCGAGTTATTACAAACAGTTTCGATTAAATTGAACCCAATGCACTCTCCGTTCCACACCAAAACAGTAATTTCCATGCGCAAACGTCAAGAGCTTTTTTGCGGTACATTACAGCCGGTTCAGATTACATCCAACGGCATGGAAATTGTCTACATCGTTAATTGGAAACCGAACACTTTTTATTCATTGGTACAGATAGAAGAAAAAGCTGGAAATGCCTAAGGGCTCATCCCTTCTGATTAATTTTTCGATCACCCCTGTTTGGCAGTAATACTTTCGTTAGAATTGGCAGTTAATTTCGATGGCAGCTGGTATTCATTGGTTTGAATTTTTGTACTTGTCTGTAGCTATCCAATATATTGTGAAGCGACTGAATGATAAAATCATAGAGGAGTGAATAAAAAGGAAACTGGGAACGTATTGTTAAACTTCTGAAACTTGTGACAATGCTTCAGCTTTGTATTTTCTTTTCAATGTTATCAGGTGTCCCGTTCTTGAATATTATCGTTATAAGGTATAGGTACATGTACATATAGGCGTTTTTCGTACGTCGAACCTCTGTCTCTGTAGAGTCGTGGTGTACCAGAATACCCCCTTTACAGCAGTTGCACTCTGTAGAGTGCAACTGCTGTAAAGGGGGTTCCTGTGTTTTTATGTAAATAATTTTTAATAACAGCGTGATGTCTGGACAAAATACTCATTTTATGGTATTCGAGGATATCCTTCCTTAAAGCGATATATCCTTTTTGACTTTCACTTGCAACATAAGTACTCCCAAATTTTCCATCTTTTACTTGTGATTTCACCTGGTTGACAGAGCAATAAGATCGGCATCTATGATGTGACACCAAAAATATAGGTAGTGATATTTTGGACCACGATTTATATGTAGTATAATATATGTATCTTTAGATGTAGAACATCCAGAAAAAACAATAGGTGCAATCTACCCTCCAAAAATGATTAAGCTCGACATCTTGAAAGCAATATCTTACCAAAACCGACACGGCACCTTTATTTATTTCCTGGAACAACTTACTTAAGGGTGGACCTAATGATGTATGGCGGTAATATATGGCGATTAACTTGCAGTTTCTGGACGGGCCCCTACAGTGCAAGTGCAAGGATACAGTGATAATGAATGCTGGGATAGCACGCGATCGTATTTTGTTTGTGATTAAGTGATTCGGTTGTTAAAGGATTTATGTTGTTGCAAGTGAATGGTACATTGATTTAAAAGGCAAATATATTTAATTTTTAGCCGTAAGATCAACTAACTATACCTACATATACACCGGGAACCGTCAAAGACAAGTTCATTAATTAGTTTAGACATGATAATATATTAATAATATATTGTAAACTTTAACTGTAAGTGACTGAATAAAATCAATTTAGTTTAAAAAACAATAGCTCTATCTTTACGCACAATAAAAATTAAGAATATAATGATTGTATTCCTTTCAATAACATTTCTTCTTTTTTTATTACAAGTTGATTTGACGTGACGTTTGACGGTATTGGTTGTGTAGCCCGGCGATATGACCAAAAGTTGCGATAACCGACATCCACGCAGACGGAGCCGCGGGTGGAAAGCTAGTATTATAATATAATTGTCTATTCTATTACCCCACTCGTCATCGTAGCCGGTGCAAAAGTAGCCATCACGCTGGCGGCATTGCCCCGCTGAATAGCAATGGCCAACCTTTGCCCCAGATTCGACTATGTATTATATTTATCCATAGTCTAGAACTCCTATTGTAATGTGGCGTCGTGTAGTAAATATACCGGAAATTATTATTATTTCTTTAGTTGTGTTCCCGCGTGGTTCCCGGCAGATTAGAATTTGGGCCACCCGATAACCTCCCATGCAGTGTCGTACAAGGCGACTAAGGGATAAATCTGTTTAACATCAGACAGATATATAGGTACAGCACAGACTCAGTCAACAATTAGTGCCCGGAATACAGTAATAGGCTCACCCCCTATTACGTTGGACCGAACACAAAGATTGGTGAAATGGGGGTGTTAATTCACCTCTGCCTAATCCCCCGGGCCTATAGGCATGATTACATGTATGTATGTAAATAAAGTTTAAAAAAATAATGTTTTATCATCCAATAATTACATACAGACGTACATAAATGACATTATGACCCTTACAAAACAAAGGGAACTGTGGAAACATACAGCGTTCATTCTATAATCACAAAAACATTCCTGTGTACGTTTTATGTTAATAAAATTCAAAGACGTAACTAAACAGATAATTCAATTATCGCATTATCACGTCTAGTGTCAATGTTTGAGTGCTGCAGTCACGTTGACGTCATGAGGTCGCCACGTGACTCGCTGAAGAGTTTTCCAGGCGAGGTGGCTGGTGAGTCACTATTTGTGGTACAAGTTAAAAACAACAAGCGTAATTTGTGAATAAATTAAGAATTACAAATTAAACATGTCAACTTAATACTAAATAAGTAATACTAGCCTTCCGCCCGCGGCTCCGCCCGCGTGCATCTCGGTTAACGCGACCTTTGCTCATATCTTCGGTTCTACTCAACCGATTGCGATCAAACAAACGTAAGATTTTAAGTCTGAGTAAGTCCTTTCTAACAAAAAAAAACCGCAACAAAATCCGTCCAGTAGTTTTTGCGTCCATCGCGGACAAACAGCCAAACAGACAAACAGACAGGAAATTCAAAAAAAATATTTTCGTGTTCAGTATCGTTAACATAACATAACCCAAGTATTTTTTTTTTAATATCTCCAATGTACAGACACGACCACTTTACAATTATATAATAGTATATAGAGTATAGATGATGTCAATAATATAATCAAATAACTCGCCTATGATCACACCTGGTGCAAAGGTGTCCATAACACTTGCCGCGTTTCCACGCTTTTGAGAATAATATATTATGTATTTGTCCCATGTTCACTTGACAATTTCTACAATTAACATTTGTTTTTCCTAAATAATGATGTAAGTTTTAATTATTTTTTATTAGAAACTAAGTTGTAAGATCGCTTTTAAGGGTAGGTACATGAGCCTACTCTATTCTATTAAAGCAGCCGTGAAAAGTAAATTCTTTGAATGGCGTTTTGTTTTAAAAAACAAAATAAAAACTATACAACGGTTTCATGTCTAGTAACAGTTGATGATAGATTACTATTTCTTTATTTTTTAAGAATAAAAATTACTAGGTACTTGAAATAGTATCTCCGCCCACATGGAATAGAGATCCCAAGCCCACGGCTCACAGGAAACCTCTGGGATATACAAATTACTCGTACTATAATCTTTTTCTGTCCAAATTTCTGTTCGGCCGTTTTCAATAAACGTTCGTCGTTCATGCATCCATCATCCATCCATTGATGAGCAAGTTTGGATGGAAACCTTCCATGCTCATCAATAATAGTAGTTAGATAAGGTTAACGTTTATCCGCTCTTTCTTATGAATTACGTACCAGACAGCCTTGAACTCGCGGCTGTATGGAAATTTTATACCTTGTTCGCACTACGTCGCACCTAAAGGCATTGTCGACGAAAATAGATATGGGACTACAATATGGCTTGTTTTACTTTAAAGTATTACGTATAGTTATTCGAAATATTTTATGCCAAAACCTTTATCAAAAATATTATTAAATAAGAGTACATATAATTGCTTTTTTTGACATAATGTATTATACATAAAACAGTAACAGGTACTAATTTGTATTTTTTTATATTGTCAACCGTGTAGGTATACGGCCGTTCCCAATAACATATCTACAGATAAAGGTAAAGGTAGAGATAGTTCCTTTGTCAAATCCTATTGTTATTTTGCTACTATGAATTGCGTTACCATAGAGATTGATGACGTTTTTATCCTTTCTAATGTCAAAACTGTACAATAGGTTATTGGGAACGGCCGATTGTCACCCGTTAGCAGCTTCAGCTATCGACTGGCGCGGTTCACTTCACAAAACGCCATGACGCGTTACCATGTCAACAAGTTGATATCTTTTTAGAGGGGTTAAAACCAATCTTATGGTTTAAGTATTTCATATAAACAAACAAGTTTAACTGCTCTGTAAAGATTTCAAATTGTCTGTCAGACGTACGATGCCGAATCTTAGCCGGCCTTGCGGTCCTCTTCTTAAGACATCTAAAACTTGGTACCTAAATACTTAAAACTTTAATCTTATATTAAACCTTATGCACCAGTATGCATCCACTTCTATGCATTTTCAATTAATTTTCCTATCTGTATCTCTGAGATGTATCAACCCTGCGATACAGACAGGATACACCTTTGATATCTATATGTTTTGTATAAAATATCATCATAACCATAAGGGCTTAAATCACCTTGGTACTAACACTTTTTTTATCGTGCGAAAAATCCCCACGGATACCTCCTCCGCCGGAGCCGGTGGAGGAGATTATGTCGGACTCGAACCGACTAAAACGCACGCCGTTTGTGGGCCGTCGGATGCTGAAGGTGAATACCTATCTTCCAAACTAAATAAGGGTTAACTAAGTGTAACCGTTATCTTATATTATTTTATTAAGCACATGAATTTTAATAGAAAACAAATCATACAGCCTTATATTTAACCACAAAACCTATTTCATTTTACATGAGTCATACATTACGCTATAGAAATCGAAGCTTTTTGATTACGTCAAAGATTCTCATACAAACCTTATTTTTGCAACAAGGACGCACGCGATGTACTAAATTTAAGCTTTCATTAACAACATAATAAAACGTTCCACTTGATTAGCCTTGAAGGTTGAGTCAGTACATATAAATACCTTGTTACACTATAGAACACGTAACAAAACCCACTTACTTTTCGCTCGCGTTAATTCCCGTTAACATTATTGTATAACAAAACCTCCAATGATGAATTACACTTTCTTTGATGTATCAATGTATGCTTGTAATAACAATTCATATATCAATGACCAGCGGGTCTGAAGAGGCTACATTAAGGGATTGAACCCCAAGCCATTCCGGATCCCGGTTCAAAAAGACAAAAACTAAAAACTTTCAGACCGCATAATCACCAATTCATATGATTCATAACTTAATTTAGGCTTCCTCTACGATTGTAATAATTTGCGTAAATATTGTTTCATTACTGGTTTTTTAAGTTTCAATCTAATGGTAAATATAATAGAGAAGATGATAGAGATCTATCATGATGATCTATCTAGATGATAGAAATCGTAATGATAGCAGCTACCTACCTACCTTATTGGGGATAAGGTAATCTTAATAACCAAGAATAAACAAAGGCATAACTGGCATGGCGTTCAGTTAGTTATGACCTACAAATTATTATTTATTTCAATTGTAGTACTGGTATTATTTAAAGAAATCCTAATATTACTAGTATTTCACCACAACAAAACACAATAAAGTCATACATCTTGACATCATAATTACAGCTGAATCTAACGAGCAATGACACTAATTTCTAACGTTACGTCATTTCCATTATTTATCTGAGGTTAATTTAATGCGGTGTAGTACAAAGATGCGAACTCATAAAAGGATGCAGACGAACATTTTAATCTATCCGGCACGCACAGCTCGTAATGTCTATATGTACTTAACTAAATTACTTGCATAAATCATATTTAAACGTGACGAACGACGGCGCCTGTGCTCCCCTAAAGCTTTTCACAAACAATTTATCAACCTTATCTGAAGACACTTAGGTTCAATTTTGGTAATAAGCGCCAAATTTCGCAGGAAATTTCGCAGTGTTGTTAAAAAATGTAGTTTATGACACTCGGTGCAAAGTTCAAAATTGAGTAGTGAGAGGAAGCGAAGAAAGCATTATCTCGTGGACTTTTTTACAAAATTATTTTGTTCTCGCGCTATTCGAATCGTCTAATTTTTCAGTATTTTGTTTGTTTTGTTTTTTGTTAAGCAGTTACTGAAATTGTATTGTGTAAGGCAAAATATTAAGGGTGAAATCACATAATGTTAACATCGGTTGACATTGTTCATGAACAGGTAAATCCTACATCATTTATTCACATACCTAAGGATTATTGTAATTATGTTCTATGAGGAAAGTCATTAAAATATTGTTCATTTTATCGTCTTATACATGATTGAAATTACTACATTCTTTGCATGTATTTGCATACATACAACTCTCAACTGTGCATTATTCTTAAATATAGACTTTTTAGTATTTTTGTTAAATCTTCATTATAATGGTATTATAGGTTAACTACTTTTGCCCGCGGCTCTGCCCGAGTGGATGTCGGTTATCGCGACCAAACATAACCTGTGTCCTATGTCCTTTCTCAAAGTCTAATCTACCCCTATACCTAATTTTATCAAAATACTCGTAGTTTCAGTGGTTTAAGTGTAACAGATAGATAGACAGAGTTATTTTCGCATTTATAATCAATCAATCAATCAATTAGCCTACTGCAGTCCACTGCTGGACATAGGTCTCTCCCAATGTGCGCCACGTTTGCCGATCCTCCGCCTTCCGCATCCAGTCCGTCCCAGCAACCTTTCGCAGGTCGTCGGTCCATCTGGCTAGGGGATGTCCCACCTTCCGTTTCCCTACGCGCGGTCTCCACTCTAGGACTCGTTTGCTCCAACGGCCATCGGTCCTTCGGCAGGTTCTTCGCATTTATAATATTGGTATGAATGAATGTATTATAATGATATATGAAATATTCTATAGTGACCATTGTAGCTTTGAATCATCATCGTAATCAATCAATGTATCCAATGTCAGGTAGGCATACGCAAATTGATGTCCTATTCAGCTGGTGACATCGGACCGAATTGTAAATGTGAATTTAATCTAACAGTTATCACAATACACGATAGTTGCTGTAACTGTAACTAACTAAAAGTACCCGTTTTCAATTACTCTACAAAGAAAACCTTTCTATTAAATTAAAATATACGTGTGGTGGAAAAGTGGAATAACAATTAAATATTTAAATAGATAAATTGAAAGTTAGCCTAGTTTATTTGTTTTAGATGTGTTTCTATAAAAAATCGCTACAACATTGTTTACCTGTAGTTAAGTACCTAACCGAATGGAGTATAGTTGTAACTTATATATAAGCTGACCCGGCGAACTTCGTACCGCCATATTTTCTGATCCCGCCCCGCTGCATATTTCTAAATTTATCAGTATTTCTCTACGATATCATGCATGTATCATACATATAAACCTTCCTCTTGAATCCCTCTATCTACTAAAAAAACCTCTTCAAAATCCGTTGCATAGTTTTGAAGATTTAAGCATACATAGGGACGGACAGACAGCGACAGTGACTTTGTTTTATAGTGACTACTACTATATCATAATATGATTAGAATCTTGATATTTTTTAATGATGACATCTTTAATTTAGATAGGTACTTTAATTATTAGCAGTAGGTAGACTAAAAATTAAATCGACCGCATGTGTACTAAGTATAGGTACATAGTAAATCTAGCAACTAAAACATATATTTAAACAATTATATTTCTCTAAAGTATTTCAAAGACTATTTTAAAAAGTCACGCCTTTTAAAAAATCCTTGCGAATAAGTTTAAAATTTTCACTTCAAGATAAAATACCGCTTTATTCTCGAAAACTTTACAATCTGTTCCTTCCCACAGGAAAGTTGGTGGAACATTCAGTCGATGATTTATTCCTACCCTTATCTGTAGTACATGTTCATACTCCATTACGATTAGGTATTCATGTTGTACACCTGATACCTTGAGTGGGTGTGGATGGGGCGAGATGTGAACGAAGTTCGTTGATAAGGTAAAACCGATTTACACTGAACTCTTAGTTACGAGTATACTAAATCCAAATGAAAGTTTTGAGATATAATTATAATACTGACTTATTTAAGTAAAGGTGCGTGAATTTTTTTTAAACGAATTTATAGCTGTACTTATCTTAGTATGTGTACATATGACACATGGGCTTACCTCGAATACAAAGACTTTGTTAGGAGGAATGAAACCGTCAATCTCGTCTTTTAGGCGTATATTCAAAGGCAAACTACTTTTTTATTTGTAGACGAATATGAAAACTGTAAATACTATGTTATTTGTTGGTTTCTTGTTTATGTTTCGAACGTTTGTTTTTATTATAAAGACTTTAATAAAGGACCAAATACGTCACGTTATCTGTTTAAATTTTTAGTGAATCATTTATAGTTTCTAAATAAAAATTTTACCACTGAAAAAACTCATTATTATCTTCCAAAAACAGTACATCGAAAAGTAATTTAAACTTACTCTCTCTCTAGACAATATAAATTTTAATTTGAAGTAGTAAAACGCGTAGTGAAATAATTGACACTGGTTCTACGACTTGTAGGTACTTTAAAGTTTCCTGAAGTTCGCGTAAGTCCGTAGGGGATGATTCTCAAGATGCGTATCGACAGGTGCCTTCGGCTGACTTAAGTGATATTACGTGTTTAATTGCATCTGAACTATTACATTTATTATTATTATCTTCTAGGTGTTGAAAGTTACAGTATTCACTAGGGAAGGGTGTTAATACCTATTATTTAATTACTATAGAACTCTTAATATGAACATAATTGAATGAAAGGTTGCCTGGAAGAGATTGCGTATAGCAATAAGGCCGCCCGTTTGTACTTATCCTGTCTTCTTAATGTCTGTATAAAAATATTGTAATTTGGCGTACAATAAAGTATAAAATAAATAAATAAATAAATAATTATTAATATTGGGAGCAAAAACATAGTTACTTATCTATTCTGGTTAATCCTACTATAATACAATTTAAATATGTACAATATTAATTAAGGGTGTTAATTAAGTTAAACGGTTTAATATCTATATCTATGCCGTTATAAAATTGTAATATTTTTTTTGTCTGTATATTGAAGATGTCGAAAAAATACTTGAGATATATATTTTTTTAATTCTTGTCTGTTTCTTTGTTCATCTTGGACTTCTTCGCGGTCTTGGTCCCAATTATATAGTTGAGTAGAACCGAAGATATTATAACCAAAAGTTGTGATAACTAACATCCTTCTGGGCAGAGCCGCGGTCATCAGCAGTATAGACACAGTAGAGAGCAGTATAACTTATTAATAGGTACCTACAGGTGGTTTGCTACAGTGATTGTAAGAAAATATTATATTTTGTGAACATCAAACAACATGTCAAAGTAACTGTATATACGATTTTATCAATAGTCCGTTATATTTCAGCGATATTCAATTTACTCACAGACGCGTGATATTAAAGGAATCAATTCCAATATTGTTATTGGAAACGACCCAACACTTTATTTTGGATTAACCGCAATACATAACTGAATTATATTGAATAGCTGTGACCTGCTTTTCCACCCGCATGGAATTATGGTCAGAACGGGATCATAACTCATGAAAATCGATAAAATAGACTCTATGTTATTCCAGGCTGTAATCTATCCCTGTAAAAAACTTCAGCCAAAGCCGTTCAGTCAACAAACATTCAAACGTCAAAATATCCAAACATCTTCGCGAACTTTCATTTTTATAATATTTGTAGGATATTAAGGTGACTACATACGCGAATGACTTTGACCATACAAATGCTCAAGGTCATTCGCTCGTTTTTCAGCCGTAAAAATCAGTTAAACTAATTTTAATAGATAATTTTATAGGGGACGATTACAAACTAAGAAGGTCACGTCATGCTTATACACTCATTTAACATATATGTGAAATTTTAGATTATTTGGATACATATTGTAGAAAATATTTGGTTTCATAAGAAAGAGTAGAGTGATGTTCAGAGCCTCTTTTCAACTATTTCCTCCTTTTTATTTAATTTATGAAAAGGTGAAGTTACTATGTATATCCTGTAGTATGCAGGGATGTAAATTCCAGATCTTTAGGTTTTATAGTTAAAAAGAAAAACGGTTTCAAAAATTACGATTCTTCGATGCCAATCTGATTCGGGGCCTTAAAAGGAAGTAGGATAGTAGAGAAAAGTAGGCTATTAGCCTTATTACCGTTATTATTCCTGTCATGTTTCTGCTCTGTCACAGGTAGAACAACTCTAGTGAGTCCTTTACCCATAACGATATTGCCTTTTGTTATGATTTTCCATGATCAATATACAATTTTCGTTGTCATATTATCAGCCGCATGCCCTAGGGTCTCGAAACCTGCAAGTATCAAGGAAACGAGTCCTTGACAGGCTTCCAGACTTAATAGTATTTTCTTTTCACTTTATAAAATGGCTTAATCACACTACTTCGAGTTTTGTAGTGCTGTCAATAATAACACCTAACTATCAAATCTGTTATTTTGTATGTAAATTATGAAGTGTAAGTACTACATAATATATCACCTCAGATCTTTGACTACCTCACATTAACTGTTTAATTAGGTATTTCATCTAGTACGAGCTTTATCAGTAAGTACTTATACCTACTTCCAAAAAAATAATATTTTAGAAACCTTTTATTGTATCCTGTGAGACTATTATTTTGTTCAAATACAGCTGTGGTGATATATAATAAATATAAGCACGGATTTTCTCTGCAATCAATACGGAGAATTGCAAAGTTTCTGCCTAACCTATTCGTTTCTAAGTTACGCCCCAAATAAGGGACAGTTCCTGCTCCCTTCGCGTGACATCTGTAAAGGGTTTCGATGTCGGCAAACTTGATCCTTTTAAGTTTCTTCCGAAGAATAAATAACTGGATACAGGAAAACTATATAGTAATATAAGATTATTTTATATTAAGCGCAATATAATCTTATACAATTTTTCTTTTAAAGTTTTCGTGTTGACGTTTGATAAATATATGGAAACGGGGCTTGTGTTTTTACAATTGAATTCTAGCAAGATGAATGGAATATAACCCATAATGCTGAAGTGAGCTGATGAAAAACTACTGCTGCTAAAAGAATAGGCACACCACCTAAAAACGCTTGGTTCTGGAAGATTTTACGAACACCTGAAAAATGTTTGTTTTTTAATTTATTTATTGACAAGACAAAATCTATAAAAATTAATATTTGTATAGATTAGTGAGGCCGATGTAACCTTATCAAGATGACCTTAATTGAAAAGTTTGATGAAGGTGCCAGAGTACAAGATACATTCAGAAGACACGGAGGAGAGAAATTACGCAATAAAATATTATTAACCTCTACCAAATAATAATAATATATTATCTTGCTATATCAGCACTCACGGGAAGATGTTTATATCCTCTCAGAAGACCTTGACCTAGTTATGTAAATAGACGTTATAAAGCTAATCGGACAAGGGAGTAGGGACAAACCCAAAATAATGGCGGTCAGTTATGGACCTAACGCAGCGTAATCCGAGAAATTATTTTTATGACATTATTTAGATAATAGATTTACGAGGAAGTTGTAGTATGACATATTCATAGTGATTGTCGAAATAAAAATCTATTTTTTTTCTACCTTGTTAATTCATTGCATTACAACTTGGCTATAATCTGCAAGAAAATAAAAGAATACATAATTAGTAATATATATTAGGGTCCCACCAAAATATTTGGGGTAAAAATCAACCTGAACTGCTAGACCTGACCTGTAAAATCAACCCACCTACTTATTATAATGAACGACGCTATGATACTATACTCTTGATGCTAGAAGTTCAGACTGCAGTCGCATGACGTAATGGAAAATTTTTGGAACCACATTAGTGAATGTGGTTCCACTAAATTTACAAAAAACTTAAGTAAGTTTTTGTAACTCGCAATACTGACGAAACCGCGCACCTAGGTCACTATTATAATCATTGTATTGTCAAGTAATTCATTGATAACAAGTGGAAAAAGATGCACTTCGAAGTGATTGCTCTGTCACTTTGTCTACGCTCTGCAGGCCTCTAATGGACCAAAGCCGGGCCCGTACAGTCAGAGAGAAATCTTTTGTTTCCACTAGAGTAGTCCTAGAACATCACAGTGTTTTAATCACGCTCTATTAGCTAGATGTTTTTGTGCTCGTCTACGCTCTTTGTACACCGATGCCTTTGTTTTTGCGTTTTAATTACTGATCACAAATGAAGCAATATTTTTATGAACTTGTTTAAAAACTGGAATTATTTAATTATACTAATTTGTCTTAGTTCTTCGATACTGCAAATTGGTCGTGGAGATCATATGGTCGCTTCACGGAAAATATCGAAATTTAGCTGCTTTATAGTTAGACCTCAACTGAGTTCATAATAAGCTCGGGGAATGAAGATGAATGAAGAGTATCTAGTTACTTTTACATACGGGATTTTTAAATGCATAAACGTATTCTAGAGAATATAGTTGCTAAACAATTTTAAACGTGCTAACTAATATAGCTGATTTATTTTTTCATTAGAGTTCACTAAATTTTTCAGTCCAATTCAACAGTTGGAACTAAATAAATAAAAATGTGTAGTATGCAATATTTTTCTAAGTTTCACGGAGACAGCGATTTTAATTTGGAATAACATAACTTACAATATTTAAACCATAAAATATCCAACAACAGCAACAGGGACTGTATCATCAGCACATCATATTTTATACCCTGTTGGTACTACGGTACGTGCTACAACCGCTACGAAGTTGTGGCTTGCGTGGCAATATGACGTCACGTTCTGATTTATAGCCTACGAATTCACGAAAGTTTATCGCCCACACGTTTTATAAAAGACTAGCGTGAAGCGTCCTATCACAGCTTCGCACTTGAAAATTTAGTTGTTTACCTCGTTAGAAAGAAAAATTGGTAAAATATATGGTAATGTAATTTTTTCAGTGATTTACAGTTAGTAGAAAAACCCCTATTTTTTGGAAAATTAATAAAATCGATGTTACGGGTGAGTTGTATTCACCCGTTTTCAATACTCTAAATATAAACTTTGAGCTGTTATCAGCGAAGCGATCTATGGTGTGATGATTATACCAATACTATAAACGGTTAGGGGATGTCCCCCTGTAATTTATAGCCGTTGAAGGGATACGTACGGTAGACAATTATAAGCTATTGTTTCTAGTGACATAATGCCTACCTCCTTTGGGTTACTGTTTGAAAGAGCGTAAGAATATTTCTTATTACATTATAAAAGCGAAAGTGTTTGAATTGATAAATTAATGTCTGATACACACTAATATCTGATTGAATCAAACCCATTCCATATACATAATACATATTTTGTAACATCAGACAGATAAATACAGCCCCGACTCGACTCTAGTCAACAATATTACCCGGAATACGACAATAGGCTCCCCCTATTACGTGAGACCTAATACAATGATTGGTGAAATGTGGGTGTTAATTCACCTCTGCCTAACCCGCCAGGGATAAAGGCGTGATTATGTGTATGTGTGTATATTTTGTACTTAGTAGTCTTCAGAGGAAAAAGAACAAAAGATTGAAAGGGTATGGATAGAAACGGTTGAAAGTCACATACGAACAAAAAAAATATTCCGCACATCCTAATGAGAGAATAGCGTGTTGTAGAATTACTAATGACATAATATATGTGCCCATATGCGTGAAAAATTATATATATTCATGAATTTATTAATAATATATATTCTTGCCATATAGATCCAATCTATTACCAATTTAAAGCGTCGGTGGCTTAGTGGTTCAAGAGTCGACCTTGCGATCGAAAGGTCTCGGGGTTCATTATACTACCAACATGAACGCACTCCTAACACAAGCAATTAAGCTTGATTGGAAGAATTAGAGTGAATATTAGCAACTAGCTGTTGCCCGCGGCTCCACCCGTGAAGATGTCGGTTATCGCGACCAAACATAGTCTTTCTTGCACAATTTGGTACAGAGATAGATTAAACCTTGGGAAAGGACATACCTTTCCCAAGGTCTAGTCTATATCTGTACCAAATTTCATCAAAATCCGTTCAGTGGTTTAAGCGTGAAAGTATAACAGACAAGCAGACAGATAGAGTAACTTTCGCATTTAAAATATTAGAATGAATTTTGGTTACTAATATTCTTTATAAAAAAAATATGATTTTTGGAAAATATTTTTTGTTGCAATGCATGCCGCATTGCAATAAAAAATATTTTTCAAAAATCTCAATACAGCCAACAATTTCCTACCTAATGCCTCAAACATAAACGCGAACACCCGATGACCAAATGGTTTCAAGTAGCATGTTTGCCCACGTCCATACATTACGCCCCCTACACTTGCAGGTGTTGTTTGTTGTATACCCGAGTCCACACTTTATGGACCAATATATATTAGTCATGTTAACACACAAGGTTCTATGGTTAACGCAGATACCTATGGGTAAACACCTTTCATTAGTACACGTGTAAAAAAAAATGAACTAAAATATACTTGAATAGGCATTATTAGGATAAGTTTTACCTATGAATACCTATAAATGTATCATGACTGTCGAAAGTTTACGCGGATATCACTCATTGAAATAAAACCATTTTTGGTAAAAAGTAAATCATGATAGAAATATAAAACTGAGAGATAATGTATGCGTTTAAGTCAATTTCAAATTCAATCGAAAAAAATCGGTTTACCTTAATAGATATTTTAGTGAAATCCAGTCTTAATTATACGGTAAACTAATATATTTAGTTTTATTTGAATATTTATAAATTACGCAATCATTTTGAAGATGTTTCTTTTTCAACATTTTTAAAAATTAAATTTATTTGCTTTTTATCTACCTTTTTACCTGACTTCCTAGAAGGGTTATGTTTTTGAAAGTAGTTTATTTGAAAAACAGTTTAGAATCAATTTTTCTTTCGTTTATTAATATTAATTGTGTTATCTAGAAATACGTGTTGTGATAAGTTAATTTAGTTCTAATCGATCTCTGTTCTTATCATCAGTTAAATCCGCTGTGTTTGCAAACATGTACTTATTACAAGATATCGCTTTTCATTTACAATGTCGTTTATCTCCTATTTGTAAAACAATGTTGCAAATATACAAAACAAGTTTAATGTTGCCATTCAACTCTGCAACTTGTTAATAAGTTCCGAGACAACCGTGCCACAACTTTATGTTTTATGAAGTAATTTAAATTTTAACAGGCAAGAGATATCTAATGAACTCTTGTACCAAGGTGTAAAGTTTCATTTATACCTTCAATTATATTCTTATTGCTTGAACTCAATTCCACTCTCTTTTTTTCATATGCAGAAGAACATAATATGCAGAAGTGAAGTGTCAAAAAGTGCAGGCGATTTCATCCAGGTTCAAAAATTTCGGTAGGTAATCTTTATTTTACCTCACCCCAAAAACTTGTTTTTTTTAACCAAAAAACCTGTTTCCTGTTCCTAAGTACCTTTGAAGATCTACGGACTAAAGACTTTACAAAATCCTATTCGAAATGTAGCCATTACTTTCCCACTATTTGTTTGTTCAAGTTGGTTAAGTTGCACACTCAAATTTCTGCCCTCAACTCTAAAACATTCCAAACAAAAACCATAAAATAGACAAAATTAAATCGCTAAACGTTGAGCATACCAAAAATCCTATTATGCTTCATAAATAACTTCACACATTTAACGGAACATCGTGATAGCCGTTATTACAACGTATAATAAATTTTATTTATGGCTTAACAACAGAATATTAGGGCTTCAATCCTGCGGAACGATAGTAGCAACGTTTTGGCACAATAACATTGTCCACGCCTACGCCCTGACCTCACGTGGTGCAATAAATATATCGTTACAGCCGTTTCACACGGCCTAACAAAAATGTATAACGTTTTTGTGTGAACGAACCGTGAAAGTTTTACAATCAAGTGTGAAAAAAATGAAAATCCGTAATTTAATTCTGAAGTTTCAGTATCATATATCAATTTTACACGATGTACGATGCGACGGTAAAAAAGGCGAGTAATGCTATCAGGGTTCATGTGTCTCTTTATTCTATCATAACTTTTAAATACCCTGAACAGTTTTTGTGAAAATAAGGGTATCGTTACGTTATCCCGAATGATACTGACTATAATTTAATTGTTGTTAGGACTGTGTCGTTTTTTTTTTAAGATTTTACTGAACTTACTTGAGGGCTGTCGAAAGTGCTGAGGGGCATCTTCTATTTACCAATTAGCGAAAGTAATTAGTTCATCGTATATTACTCGGTATTCAATAGGTACGTGCGTATATGCACTACAAGTTCCGGCTACATTGTGTTGACTACAATGTGGTTGACAGCATTATCTTGTTAAACCGTCTAGCTATGCACTAATGTGCGTAGCATTAGTACAATAACTAGATGGTAGAGTAAATAATTAATATTTACCATTTTACACTTTACACATATTTGTACAAATAGATATAGAGATACAATGCGTATCACTGTATCTCATTTTTGTAAATATGTATCATATTTTAACTGATAAATAAATTATAGGTACTCGATTAGTTCGTTCACTAAAAATAATTTAAAATAAAATCAATTAAAAATACCTGAATAGATAACTGAAAAAACAACAATAAACACATTATATCATAATAATACTGCTTTATTGTCCGTTAAAGTCTAGTAACTTAAAAAACCCTAAGAAAATCGGTCTTATAGAAAGCCGTTCATCTTAAGGTCGCATTAAACAAAGAATAGGGGGACCATAATGTGATTTAGGCCCGAGGACAGACAGGACGTTAATCTTTGCGTCCACTCCCTAGGGTGTCATTCTTGCCCACGGACACTGAGACGTGACTTCTGCACGTCTTAAAATATCGGTGAATTGATTTTTTTGTGAACATAAGACATGAAGTGTCTGCTGAGCTAATATCTATGAATGAATGAATGACTGAATGAAATTTTATTCCCACTACACTTATTGTACAAATCTATAAGTTGTTAGGGTTTACTTGGTATTTTTTACTGTCATATTATACCTTAATATCGCGGGAACCTTTCAATCTTCAATATCCGTAGATAAAATTAGATAAGATCATTCAATATATAATAATTCAATATAAAATCAGATAGTATGCGAATGGTGTGAGGACTACATTAGAAAAGTCTCCAATGACAATAAGTCTCTTATAAACTGAATTAAATATATTTTTTCTCAATATTCCTCTCATAAAAAGTTTCACCAAAAACCATTACCGTAAGCTCCATTGTACTCATTATTAAGATCCTTGAAAGCCTATGCCTACACTCTCGAAACTCTAATGTCCCATTTATAATTTAAACCGGTCCTTCCTAAATTAATGACAAGGACAAGACTTATTGAAACCTATCTATCCCTGTCGCACCCACTCGTATTACGAATTAAAATAGATATTTAATGAAATATCCGTCACGTAATGGGGTCACAGGTTAATAGGGTGTAAAGGTTTGGACAGGCCATAGTCTAGTTTATAGAATACGAGTATCCACGATATTTATATAAAATGTATTAGGTATAGCATTGTCAGAACAAATCGTGCTAGTGGTATGATTTTTCGAAATAGACAGGGTATATAAACTATGCCGTTACCTTTCAGAAAACCAAAGTTATTATAAACATTACTTAAAGTCATTATTGTATTTTGTGGTGTGGAGTATATATTCCATACTATAGAAGAAAAAACGAATTTATTTGTGGACACCTTGTCCGAATTTATACCGTCATTTGTTTTATATTTGTGACGCCCTAACTTTACTTAATGTATGAACACACTATCGGCTATTTTGTCAATGAGGCTGGTTGTTATCTTGCTGTAATGATATTGCCGAAACTTTGGAAGTATTCAACTCTCTAGATTAAGTTATAGTTTTTTATTCCTTGTTTAGGAGATCATGTGCTTAAAGATGATAGATGTAATCACCGTGATATATGACACTAATTAAAAAATCATCCAACTCACTATTGCAATGAAATCTTACGATCAAAATAGTACTAAAAGTTGACTAATTTTAATACGAGTAGATATTCTCACTAATTAGCAAACTAAAGATATAAAACGTCGTCTGGTGCTAAAAGATTCAATTAACAATTACAGAGCTTCTCAATATAAACTAAAAGAACTAATGAAACAACTTCTAACTAAATTTCTCCTGGTAGTTGTGCTAGAAAAAAAAGAATAATTACTCACCGCAGAGTAGGTACCAATTGAATACACCCACCTGAAAAGAACAGACGTTTTCATGAATATTCTGAAAAGCTCTTAGCGAAACTTTATTGAAAAGAAATGGGGAAGACATTAAAAGATTCTAAAGGCTTTGGTACACTTGTTTCTGTGAGAGATTTGAGAATAACTTCAAAGTTCATATTACTTGACACGAATGAAAATGCTGCGTAAAGTACAAAATATTTTTCTAAAGTGGGATTTTAATGTTTCAAATTTTTTTTTCATCAAAGTGTTCCGGTAAACTTTTTTTAAATACTGTCCAATACGTCCGAGGTTGAGGTGAACTTACCTCAGTATAGCACCTTTTCGTTTTAACTTCACAAAGAAATAGAACTCTTTCCCATTCACGAGTTTTACTACATAAAATGCTGCTTTATATGCTCTTAACTGCATAGGTGGTCTTCACTTTTAGATTTCAACATTCTATCAAAAGATATTGATTGGAAGAACCGGCAATGAAATAACATTTACAACTTATACTTAAATAAATGTCCCATGAACACCCTGTGTACACTGTGTACACAGTTCCTTATTTTAAAGAAGGTCTCACGTTCTTATTGGAAAATGTAAATCTTTAAAAGCGATCCTATTAAATAAATATAGGTATGTATGTAGGTAAGTATATGCTAATATAAGGAAAGTACTTTTATTGCCTCTTGAGTTGTAAATCGATTATGTGCCCTTAAGGTAAACCGTGAATATTCATTCGCTTGTAATGTCGGATTTTACATTACTTTTTCTTATCGGAGCGCCAATCCCGGTTGCAAACAAAAGTAACTATTTGTTTATCTTGATATTCATAAGAGTAACTGTCATTGGACCCCCAACTCAGAGAGTAAAGTATGCATCAGAGCTGGCACCGGACTGCATGTAAGGTTGACTTGACCCCGACCCAAGAAAACCAGTCTCCATTCTTATTTGGGTAAATATTATAAGAGACAAGTTTCTAACAAACAAGGTATAGTACAACCAGCAATTCAGTGAACTAAAGGAGACCTCCACAGTCCTTTCAATTTTGTGAAATCGTGCTAAATTATTTTATAATTTGCAATAATACAGTATGCATTTGACAGTGACAAGCATAGTTTTGATTTTCGAAAACGTTGGTTTAAAACGACGTGTTTTAATTTAACTAATAGCACAACGCAGCAATATGCAACGCAAAATAAGCAACGCTAATTCCCTTCATAGATTTTATTAATCTGTAACTAAAACTAAATGACAAAAGATTTTTTTTCCTCTCCAAGCTTTTATTTCTCGCAGCAGCCGGTTAAATGTCTCCCTCGTAGACGTGTATCCTTTAATATTAGAAACTGTCCAACTTTGTGTAACCTCATCACTTTGACCTAAAACATCACTTAACTTTTAAGGGCACTTTATCCTTTCTAAAAAAAGATATCCGCCACGGTCGTTATCCATTCTCCGCCATCAGATTGGAATTCTACATCATGAAAGGCTTAAAACGACAAAAATTGCTTAAGGCTCCGAATCAGGTCATCATCGAAAAATTTGTATTTTCGAAACCGTTTTTCTTATCAACTATAAAACCTACAGATCTGGAATTCACATGCCTGCATATTACAGGATATAGAGAATAACTTCTTCTTTTCATTAAGTAAATAAAAAAGGAGGAAATAGTTAAAAAGAGGTTCCGATTATTATTAGGGCATGGACACTATTTTTTAGGGCTCCGTACATAAAAAGTAAAATAGAACCCTATTACTAAGGCTCCGATGTCCGTCTATCTGTTTGTCTGTCTATCAACAAGCTGTATTCATGAACCGTGACAACTAGACAGTTGTTTTCACAGACGATGTATTTTTGTTGCCACTACAACAACAAATTTATGAGATCTCCTTGTTTCAAAAGTTTCTAAAATAAAATAAAATAAATGTTGAAGGGAGCTCCAGTTTAACAAACGTGTTTTTTGCTCGATATCTTCGATGGATGATATAACGGTACGAAAGCCTTCGTGTGAGAGTCCATTTCGCATTTGGCCGGTATTTATATGTCTACAGTGTGTTTCAATCAAAATCTATTTCCATCTAGTATGTTCCATGATTATCCACTTAAAAGTGCAATCAATTCCAGTCCCGTTTCCATAATAAGTACTACGTTAATCCATCTTCCGTACGAAAGGCACGATTCGTTAATTAATGTTCGCTGTAATGAGATTATCACTGATTGTATACATATAACAATAAGATAAGATTACGTAGGCACCTACAGCTAATGTCGTCCGCTTTATCTTTCCGTTTCACCACCCATCTGAACGCTTGTCCAATATTTGGGGTGTCTAATGACGTCATAATAGAATTTGGGCGATTAATTATTTTTGTACCCTATCATGACTTGCGAAGATATCAAGAATGTCAGCATTGAAGACAGATTTCTTATCCTTGAGATGAAGGTACAAAGTGGAATAGTTGATGTAACAACTGAAAGGGTCAAAGCAGGAATATTTAGAAAATTTCGTCGCATATGAGCGATAAGGGTGCTTATAGATGAGGTAAATTTGGTCTTGTCATTAATGTTAGTCAAATTACTTATGGGTGAAATTGATTACTTTGCCATGAAACAAAAGACATGATAATATAACGCCCGGTCATATTTTCGATGATGAAAAGCTTTAAAAGCTGAAAAGTAAAAGTTTCTATTCTAATTATTGTAAGTAGGTATAATACAGACGACCTAATAGTGACATATTCGAACCATTCAGACCCATCTTAATATAATCGCATCGGTCTTGTGTTTCTATGTTTAATATCTATGTATTTACATAAAAAAAATATCTAAGTCTGTTTATCCGCATTCTAAAATCAAGTTTAAGCTATAGGTACCTATATATTTTGGATCTAGACAACACTATAAAATTTTTTAGAATATTTATTATCTCCGTACTATTTTCGTGTGTGTATTATTTGGCTTCATATAAAGATGTATGCTTATATCCTTTGTTGACTGTACCTACCTTTACTCACAAATCTAGCGATATCTGCACTGCTTATGGCATTTTTACGGTCATGGTTGCATTGTTGATAGCAGGACTCCAAAAAGTGTTGAAATAAAATACTTACAGGAAAGTGGATGATAAGAATGACGTACGTAGTTAAAACGGTGTCAAGAAGATTCTTTATTACCACCTACATGACTATCTGACTACTAAAGGTAGCGAGGATAGTCAATAACAAATAACATCATACATAATTCTTCATAAAATGTAGAACACGAATTTACTTTACAAAAACATCGCAAATAATTTATTGTATTCACAGAAAGATATTACACATTCATGCCTCACTCAATATAGGAATTTCACCAAAAAGATGGTTGGGAAGCGATCATTCACATCTGTTCGGTTCTTCGTACAAATATGATACAAAGTAGTTTCTAATGTATCAGAATATTGATTCTTGTGGAAATTATAGGACAGACAGTCATGCTGACGTTATTGTCCTATTATCAACCGCATTTTTCATAAAGGAATCTAAACTACAATATAATATTTATAGGTGTGTATTTTTTTTAGGTACCTACTTGATATTTTTTTATTCCTTTTAGGTGGAACACGGCCCACCTGATGGAAAGTGGTTACCATGGCCTATATCATATTACTGTGTCCCTGTGAAATATTATTATGAAATAAACCGCTTATTTGTGTGTGAAATAAACAGCTTTCAGTCAACGCAATACATTTTTTAAAATATTGACGAACCAAATTTTAAATAAAAAGATTTGTATTTATTTATCTATATTTAAAACATCTAAATAAAATTAAAATTTATGTTCCCAAAAATTAATAACGAGAGCAGATAATTTCCAATAGTTGCCCCCACCATGAATGACTAATATCCTCTGCCCTCCATAACGAGTGGTGCCATCTGTCTGTAATTACGTAGATACGTGCTTTGAGAAAAAAATTACGCACGTAATTGTTTTTATAGCTATTCCACAGCCATAGGGGAGGCTATCAAACCCCAGCTTATGTTGAACGTCCAAGTAACGTGAATTTAATTGCTGGCTTCACACAACATAAATATATGTTCCAACCCAACCCTGGTCTTGTCACATTTACGTTATAATGTGACATTTTTAAGTGGTCAAAATGTGGGGTGCCATCTGTGGTATTTTTAACTTTATTGCATAATCGTTTACTTTTAAATATGTATAAATTGACAATCCAGTGTTACGATGTTCTTACGAATTTTATTCTCGAACAATTTAAAGCAAGGAAAAAGAGGATCATTGACTCGATAGAAGAAGAAGACGATGTTTAATAAATAATTGTTATGATTTTGTTTTATTTTACAAATATAAAAAAATACTAGTTTTATATAGGAAAAGGGTTGTAGGGAAGGGAGGATGCAGTAAAAGTAAAATTTCAATGAAAATAACGGTTTGTTTGAATTTAAAAAATTATCACTGCAAACAAATTCCTAACTTTTCAAATTAAACAGAACTAAAACACCAACTAAAGTATTCGAGTCAATAACGCGCAACATTCATATAAAAAATAGAGTAATCCTAGCTCACATTCACGCAACAATTTTATATCTTTGTTACGTGAACCACAAAAGATGATATTATGCTGGTAACAAAGAGCAAGATTTACCCAAAACTGTCCTTTTCTTTGCTATGATATGCGCATTTTTATAAGTATTATAGTTTTTGTGGTCGCATTAACAGCGGAAAGCGATAACATCGTGATCAGATTTACATTTATTTTCCGCCAATTTAGTTACTTGGCATGGGTATAAATAATATTGTTGAAGAAACAAAAATAATATTAACCTCTATAACCGTTGACCTGTAATAACCAAGGACTGAATATAATTAAGTTAATAACAAATACATATTGAATAAAGCACTTGTACTTTTTCACACTTATTGTGGATTGTATAAACATTAATTGTGGAAAAGTACAAGTTCTATTCAACATGTGTAGCAAATTTCCCCAAGCGCCATTAATCACCAGTATAAACAGTCTAATAACAAAAATACTATTTTTATGAAATAAGATAAAAAATATGGATTCTGATTTAATGTTGGGTCAATCAATCAGTTAATTAGCCTTACACTGTTCACTACTGGACATAGGCCTCTGCCAACGTTGGGAGGCTTTAGCCTACTGTTTCCACGTTTATTTTTCCATGTCCATGTCGATGTTAGTCGTCTCTTACGACAACCTTCGAATGCGTGATGATACTTGTATTCTTTCTCCGTTACCAAACGGTTGAAAAGGAATTAGGTCACAAAGTAGCAATTATCTAAACTACGAGTATGAGATATGAATGAAAAATATTTCAGTTGAGGTAACGTTAAACCAGATTAAATCGTACTGTACTGAATAAGGTTTGCTTCTGTTCATAAAAAAACAGCTCCACTTCGGGGCGAGATTGTACGTTATCCGCTATCACTGTTACCCCACCTTTTCAACATCGACCGGTAAAAACGGTTCCTCTAAATCCGGATTATATCCTCATTTCGACCGAAATGTATTCTATATTTATTGTCGCTGACCGGACGCTTTTAACAATGACCGCGGCATACCTTACATAGCCCGGGATCTTGGGTAAAAAATGTTTTCTTATAATGAGCTTAACCAAAGTAAAATTTTTCAGGCGTATTATAAAGATAAAATGAATAAAATTTTCTTCTGTAGTACATCGTAATGAGGTGGAATAGGTAAGATACCTTGTTACGGTTCATTTAGCTAAGTGTTTGAGATTCTTTTGTTTAAATAGGATCAAAAATTAAGCTTGCTTCTCCTAATAAGTATTTACTTTTTTCGACATTCATTGTAAGATCAACTTTTTAGCCTGTAAAATAATTTTAATAGATATCAACGTTACGTAGAATTTAAATATTTAGTGAGTAAATAATAGTCTAAAACTTTTCAAAGAATGATTTTTTATAATAGAGTTCTGTATGTAACCCCTTTGAGTATGTTATTGATGCAGACGGTAGATACACTGGCTAAGTAATTGACAAACGAATGAAACGAGAATGACACTTCTCCGAGCTGGGGTCAAGTCAAGTCCGAGAAGTTGAATTTTGGACATGTTATTATCTAAATGCTTTATTATTTTGTATACAACAAATAAATCAACAATATTGACAGTTTTCAAAACCTAAAATATCACCACTTGATATGCTTGTACTTAATGAGTGTTTACACACAAGTTTAGTTATTTATACAACTTTACTTAAGCTATTAATTCACGGCTATTATTTATCCAAGTCCTTTATAAACATGTCCAACAGACCCTCTAGATGTGAGTAAAACTAATTTTTATTGAGTCAACAGAATACTTTGATTACGAATTGAATAAACAATGGGGAGCAAACGAATCGGGCGTGGAGCGGAAACGCACAGCGCAAGCGGATGTGGCCACCGTTGCGCTATCAGGTGTCGTTTACGGAGCTTTATATTTCCGTTGGTATACCTACTGCCTTCGGAATATAGTGGTAGTAATTGCTTTACAGTACAGTATCAATAATAGTGGAAAGGTCAAGGTTTTCCTTTTTTGTAGGTAGGTACCATTTTTCTGTTACGATATTATGCGTTGTCGACTGTCATATACGTCAAATCCCCTACGTTCTCCATGCTATTCTACGTGTGCAAAACGAGGTACCTATTCTAATATATTGTCAACGTAGCAAGGAAATACTTTTAAACAGAATAGTACGTACACAACAACTAAAGTTTAACAGACTTATAGACAATATACGTCATACAAAATAACATTAGACCACACGAAACAGCGGGGAATATAATAAATAAAAAAATAATAAGAAAACTTTCCCCATCACAGCGTGCATTCATGTTGAGAGATGGCAATTCACCAATTTCATGCAACCTTTACTCACAATACATAATGCACCTTTACGATATAGTCTTAGAGTTCATTTTCGGTTATATTTATTCCTGAAACGTTTCTCGCGTAGGTAAATCATTGATGCATTAGTGATGTGCCCTGTTGAGTGTTCGATATTTGAATATATTACTCCAAAAAAAGCTTTGTATTGATGTGCTTGAGACTTGAGTGTATTTATAGAATCTGAGTGTTTTAATTAAGTATAGAAAAAATGGTATAACGGCGTGAGGGAGCTGCGATTACTATTACGCTAATAAGATGCCGTAAATACTTACATATATTATGTTTGTTGTCAATAGGAGTGTTCTATAAAACCCTGTTTGATTGATTCGGTTTGCAATTTTTTTTTCATGCGATTTTAATTTCGAAGCAAGTGGAATATCAATATGAAATTATTAAAAATAAAAATAAAAAATAAAAATACCCAGAAGTCATAGGATATTTCAAAACAATGCTTACCAACATAAGATATCATTATTATGTCTGGCAACAGTTTTAAAAAACGGTTTGTGGAGTATTCGTTATCGTTATTGCCAACAGTAGCGTATTAATCACACGGTCTTCTATTAGTTCTGCTCACATTTGGGGTAGATTTTATTGTTACGCAGCTGAATTTATGCTTAACAGCTGTTTGCATTCATTTAAATTGTTTTCTTTGAAAATAGGACACCACTGACTAAGACATTAAGTAGCAGTAATCGATAGTATCTGTCATTTCATACTCTTACTACTGTCTTTTACCTGGCCTTCTTTTAATTTTGCGGTAGTTCTCTTCTTCACCTACTTTCCACTTTGAAGATAGTAATATATGAGTGGCATCTTTAGTGTCACAATTGACTTTAAACCACAATAATCGCATATCATTAGATGCGTCGTGAGTCGTGAGCCTGTTTACCTTAGTAGTTTATAGAACCATATCTTCACTAACACCACTAATTTATAAAGAGCGCATACTTATCTTAATTTTTGAATTGCGTGCAAAGTAATCTAAGCAAAATAAACTTTAGTTAGTAATGAATTTTACCACAAGGTTCAATTTGGTGACCTATTTGACCTATTGTTAGAATGGTAAAATAATCGAGGAATACTGCTTTTTGCAACAAGCTTGGCCGTTATAAATTGGTTATCCAAAATGACTAACAATAAAATATTTAATTTTATCGATAGCCATCAACCGAATTTATACTACAAATATCGATAATTTCTTCAGTTATTATTGTTACTATTTGAAATAAGAACTCAACCACTTACGTGTCGCGTCACTAAAGCACATCCTTAAGATTCACTTTCAGCGAACATTGCCACAAGAGTTTAGGAACAGCAATCACTCAGTGCGTAATCTCTCAGGATTTTCTCGACACCCTTGCGATAGTGCGAGCTCTGCCCTTTTTGTTTTTTAAAAAGTCTGTGTCTAACAGATAAGTCGGCTCCCCTTGACGTCATTCGCATTAAAACCTATCAATTGGTGACGTAATATCCAAAACAAACTGTCGCCTATTGTATTATATATTTTGGTATGGGATCACTTTATTGAAATTGACAGATTTATCTGATTTTCAAATAGGTATACTCGTATAATATTATGTTTAGTATTGGAACATAACAAATAATAATATAAGATTCTTTTATTCTTTTTTAAGTTACCAAAATAATCTTTCTCACTAACCTTTTGAACAAAATATAGCTTTAGAAGCATATTGGTCATATTCTTTATTGTACGCGTCATACAACTTACAGAAGGATAATTTAGGAACAAAGGCGAGCTTAACTTAATGTTGAGTTTACTTCCAGGAAACCAAGAATATGTGTCCCGTGGGCAAAATTTCAAGGAATTGATACAATATTTCTTTACATGAAGTGAGGTAGTAAAATGTCCTATTACAAAGAGTTTTATTAATACAACAACAATATCAAACATATTTTTACCACCACTTATATGGACAGTATTATAGTTAAAGTGTGGTTCTCACTACACTATCCCAATATCAAACTGCGACTAAAAAAAACTGCGACTATCGCACCAAAAAGGGAAATCGTACTTTTGATCCGAATCCACATCAAAAGCGTTAACGGTTCGAAAGGCTGAGAGGAAACGCTGTTTACTCAACACTGCAACGTCAAGTACCGATGTTTACCTCGCAAGCCTTTCAAATATGTACTTCATACCCAACAAGGGTGCTGGTGTCAGACAAAGACTGAAGCACAACGCTAAATGGAGGAAAATTATTAAAAAAAATACTACAACAAACAACCATCTAAATAAAATGAACTCTGATTGCAATGGGGATGAAATGTCAAAACGGTTGCGGAAAACAAAGAAATTATAGTCTTCACGTCACCACTATCGACACCCCGTCAAAGTCATAACACTCCCCATTCTGAAGTGCAAGAAGGACGTGTTTTTCTCTCCCACTTCGACGGTTAGCATTTTGTTTTTGACACTTCACTTTAATCACTGTATGAAACACTAGCTGTTGCCCGCGGCTCCGCCCGCGTGGAATTCGGATTCCGTACAAACTTTTCTTTCGTGCTAAAATTGCCTCGGATACCATCCCCGTCAGCCATCAGGAGTGCCATGTGGAATTCGGACCCACTAAAAAGCATGCCGTCGCGGGTCTTCAGTTGCTGGAGTGTAAAATTGCCTAGGGCATTTTCCGCACCCCCCGGCTGACCCTGGGCCATCTACAATTTTAAGATGGCCCTCTCAGAAGTGGGAAGCACGATGTCCCATCGAATTCCGGAAAGGGAGGAGACGGGCGTGAAGGGATGACAGGAGGCCGGACCTATAATCCTCACGTCCGCGCTCGTTGACCAGCCCTTCCCTTTCCTGCTCTTTACTGGGCCTCCTCGTAGTCAGAGGGACATGTGGGAAGCCTTTGAGCAGCTCTCTATAGAGCTGCTCCCGTTGCTGTATGTATTTGCCGTAGGCGGTAGCGCCTCCCCTGGGTGAGGGGCGTTAATGCCTCCGTTACCCAGGATGCATCCCATGGAGGTTCCAATCCCGCATTCGGATCCCGTTACCGTTGCATCTTGTGTTCAGCTGTCTTCGCTCGTGAAATACTTCGAACACCCGTGGTTGCACCCTTTTAGCCCATGCCCGTAATAATAATTAGTTTTCAAATAATGTATGGTAATTTACCGGATTTATTGACATTATAATTTCGTAATATCTTTTGAATAGAACGTCCGATTTCAATAATTCAAAAAGTAATCAACAGGTATTGAAACAATCTTAAATACCAAACGATTTATTTAGATAAGAATTAATATAAAGGTATAGATTCCGTGGTCTGACTTTGATCGGCATTTCGGCTTGAATTTATATTGTCGCGCGTTACTTTCATACTGCAATAGATTCTAAAACATTCATTATAATTATACAGTGTAAAGGGCAATTTTGATCTACATTAAATTTACAATGTACCTAACGTATTTAGTCAGATAAGGCTTAACACTATATTGTTCAAAATAGCTTCGAAAATGACACATATTTTTTTTATAATTTGTAAAAGATAAAAATGGTTATTGTGAGCTACCCTTATTAGATAGACATATGCTGTCGCGGACTTTTATGTAGACCTTTTTAAGTTATACATTTCTACAGTACATTATTTTGTTCTATCTTCAATAGTTTTCGCAGCGTACGCGATGTAAGGAATTTTTAGGTAATTTTTTTTTACACCTTGGGTTACATTATTGAAGTTTTATCCAGGATCCCTATTTTTTTGAAAATTAATTGTAACCTATGTTAGTCAGTGATAGTGCAGCTTTCTAATGGTAAAAGAATTTTTGAAATCGGTTTAGTAGTTCTTGAGTTTACTCGAATACAAAAATACAAATCTAATATTAGTAAAGAATGTATGGAAATCTGCCCGATTTATTGACATTTATGCTCACTGCTCCGCTCCCTTTAGTATTAGCGTGATGTTATATAGCCTATGTTACTCCCAGATAGTGTAGCTTTCTATAGGTGAAAGAATTATTGAAATCGGTCCAGTAGTTTCGGAGCCTATTCGTTACAAACAAAAAAACAAACAAACAAACAAATCTTTCCTCTTTATAATATTAGTATAGATATAGATAAACAGTGGTTCTCATTTCGAAAAGAGCAGCGTTATCCAAGAGAAGTGCGTACGGAATATGCAAGCCTTTGTGTGTATGAATGGGGAAAATTGCTTTTCTTGCTTTTGAACGTCTTCTAGTATGGGTTTTTAAGATTAAAACAATGTGGCTACACAAAATATTCACAGGTACAAAAGAATGAAGAAAGTTTTCATTTTATGATGCAGTCATATTTTAAGTGATCCTATGTTTCCAAAAAAATGCAGCGTTTATTTTTATTTTTTTAAATATTCATAAATATCGAAACAATTTAAAGCCAATTTAAATTGGTATACCTACCTAGTTATACCAATCAATTTCAATGTTTATGGTGTAATTTGGAACCATATTTTTGACGTACTTATCCCTAATAAAAATGCATCCTCTCAATACGGCGAGATCAATATTTATTCAAATTCATTGGAGAACATAAAGGGTCGTTTTCACTTCCACGCACGTAAATCAACAAAATGACAAAGCAATGTCGATTTATTACCGATTTCCGAGTGTCAAGAGCGGGATGCATCCGATTATCAGTTTTCGAATGGGATAACCAAATAATCGATGTTGAAATTCAATAACGCAAATTTGAAATGAATACGTACGGTCGCCTTTGTTAGGTTCACGTAGTATGAGATTTTGTTATTTTACGATTTCCGAGCGCGACAACAGACCTGATTGCCGATTTAGCGTAGTGCATATATTTAACGGGTAACTGAGTTAAATTAGCTATGATTGAACAGAGGGAGTGAATCGACGTTCCCTTTTGAACTATACTACAATCGCTTAATTGAGTTTACTACAGCATTGCTAATTATAAGTGAATATTACGTATATAATCAGTATATATTCAAGAGACATATTCATATACTTCATGTGACATAATGCGCTGCAGTAGTTAATGAACGACAAAAAACCAACCTACTAAAAATCCATGAGAATTGTGTCGTAGAGTTCTTCCAAGTGAAGAACCATTTTTTATAAAAATGGAACAGAATTTCAAGCAGTTAACAAGTAACTACCGCGTATCAACTTCTGTAAAGTCATCTTATAATGTCCAAATTAATAATTCGAACACATCCTTCAGTGGGGCTCTTGCAAGGGATCTTTACAAGATAAACAGCCATTAGTTAATCCGAGGGCGGTCCCGCAGTAACTCAGCTGGGCAATATTGCTTATAGACCAACCGCTTTAATGAAATAAAATTTGCATATTATCAAGATTTATGTGAGCTGGAACCAGGAGGCCATTGGAAAACAATGATGTTACGAATATTTCAAATGGCAGTTGTTTGTTTCGCGCATAACTTATTAACAGCTTTCCTAAATGTTTTTAAACTTGTTTCATTACATTATGTAGCGTCAATAGAATTGTTATGCAAAAATTGTTACGTCGAAAGGCTGAACCTAAAAAAATCTAAAAGTGTTTATAATTTTCACTTACCTCATTTTACTTACCTAACAACAGGACACAACAAGTTTATAATATAATCAAAATTAAGATTTCGGTAGTTGAAGAAATTAGAATAGAGGCAATTATGTTAGCTGATCCGTTAATATAATTACTTACCTAAAATTTTCTTCTCAGACACTAAATATGAATATTAATGAGATATTTCAAATTTGCGGTAAACCTAAAATAACTTTGTGTAGCTAAAAGCGAAACTGTAATGAAGTATCGACAGTTTTAATCTAATTTAAGACGTTTCAAAGTCATTCATAATTTGGATACCTATTAAATTCTTTGCTTGACATTACTTATTAAATTGTTACAAAAATATTTATTTTATACACATTTCAAAATAATACTTTAAATCGGGTTAGGTGACATATCTTGCTGAACTATTAACTGAATTTGAACATTTTCAATATCGTATAGCCAATCTAAGGCTGTCGGCAAAAGGAAATTTAAAGCAATCTTAATCTAAGGGTTAGCTACTTTAAACAGTAGGGGGTGTGAGATCGGGGCTTAAGGCTAAAAGGCGGTAATTTCACATAAATGATAGGTAAAAGCTATAAATAAGTCACTAGACACAATGATTTTGTATGTTGAGTCGCGAGTATCTGCAAAGTTATAGATTTACAAGAAAGAAAGTTTTTTTAGTAAGGAAAAGTTAAATAGATAGTTGATGCAATCCTTGACTAGTAATGGAAGATGGCTTTATTATTTGCTCGTCAATTGACCCTTGTACAAATGTGTGACAGTAGTCATAAAAAATAATACTAGTCCAGGTTTTTTAGAAGACGACTAGTTTGTTATGATTTAAAAAATTTGTCATTATCATCATTCTCCTTGCGCTTTCTCGGTTACGTCCAAAGTTTACACCTTGGAACCCAAGGTTTGTTTATTATTTTCGCTTTGTTTATTGGTCTCTTTGAGAACGTATTCCGCTTGACTTCCCAACTTTGAAAGGAAATCCTGTACCAGAGCTTTGTCCATTGGTTATCATGTCTGTGAACCAACGGAGTTTGAATTGGGCCCCGAGGGTACTGTTAAGGCCCTATATTCCCAAATGTAAGAACTTTGTAACGCCTAAGAATTGAAGATTTTATTTTTATTATCGAATGGAACCCTAAACTTATCACCAAAACATACAATAATTATAAATTTTCAATTCACAAAACCAACTGCTTCTAAAAGCTGCCGATCTTGTTCAATTGTGCGGAAAATCGAAAATTATGACCGATTCCAACCAGGGATGTCGATTGCACGGCGACCATCGAATTTACGAGCATGTCGGATATGAATATGAATGATGGTTACATTAATATGTAGAATTGATAGCAATTTGAATAATTTTGTAACATTTAACTTTAATTTAGCGAATGAGCGATTTGGATTCCCGGATTTTCTGATCTATTTACTTATCTACCTCTATATCAAAGGAGGGTGCAAATATATGTATACCCACATTTCTTCAACAATATTTCTCTCTGACAAATGGACAGATCCGGATTTTTAGCAGTATTCGAGTAATAAAAAAGAGTAAAATAACATCATTAATAAACATCAATCTTAGTCTTAAATTCATAACATTACATTGTTATTCACCTGAAAGAATTTATTTTAAGAATGCGACCAAAGAAAACATTAGACAAGACAAATTTCACAGCTCCACATTCTCAGCTTAGACAGTGACGCCTTTGAACTCATACAAACACTTAATTGGACGATTACACTATTGTTCTTGGGACCCTCTCGTCTTCAAGGGGGTATAATTCATAGGAGATCCCCTTTATCTCACGGCGAGATCGGCTTTCATTGAGAATTTAATTTCATTTTCACCCTCCCCGAACCGGTCTTAAAGAAAAGAATGACCGACTGACTTAACTGTATAGTGGGGATGATGTGGTATTCAAGACGGATTTTGAAAGTCTTTTTGTGATTTTGAAAGTCTTTTTGTGATTTTTAAAGGTTTTTTGTCCTGTAATTAGAGATAATTTAAAACAATTTTACGCTATACAGTCCTTGGGTCGTTTAGAAGTCTTTTCCTTTTGTTATTTACAAAGGAAATTTTATTGAGGCCGTCACAAACATTTGGGTGAATTTCCCAAATGGCTTTTTTTTTTGTCTTCGGTGAAATTAGTATTTGAAAAAAGGAATATTGTTCTGAATTATATTTTTTAGTATTCAATAGGTTGTTAATGACTTGTGGCAAAAATATATTCAGGCTAGGACTATATATAAAGGTAGAAATAAATACATAAACCTCTATTTTCTTCAAATCGGTGCTGTCCCTCTACTTTTTTTACAAACAAAAAAACTTATACACTAATAAAAATAAGTAAATTAAGTATAATAAATTATTCTATTTCATAGAATATTAGTTTTATTATTAATTTAAGTCATATTTTATTATATAATTAACGAATATTATTACTGAGAGGCACAAACGTACTTGTCCTGCGAAATGTTCTCAAATCGGTGACCAAAAGTAATTTACACATAACTTTACATCGACGAGTCCGACAGTGTCCCCACCTCAATTTTATTTCTCTCGTTAGTGCCTGCTAGTGCGCAGTCAGGACGGAAGTATGTTAAATCACTGCATATTCCCGCCAATAATATAAGTACGCCATTTTAGTTGCTCCCGGACAATTATTTTATACTATCGGTGGTGGCATCTTTCTAGTGTAGTAAGCAGTTTTATTATTGTTTTTTGGTTCTAATAGAGGTAGAAAGTGAATTAGCTTCATTGGTTGTTATTGAATTTAACCTAGATATTATGCATTTTTTTCTAATATTCTAAAAAGTGTGAAATTTCTCACGTCGGTGTTCGCATATCGGTGTAATCGGTGGTCTTTATTACCACGGATATGATAATTTACACCGAAAATGATAAGAAAAGACGAATCGGTGTCTTACACCTAATATCGGTGTTTTGATTCATGATCAATGCACAGTTTTGTCACATCGGTGGATTGCTTTATCATATCGGTAGATATTTTTTCATCTCGGTAAGTCGTTTTATCATATCGGTTGATCCCGTGCGATTTCGTTAAGTATACAAAGGAAAAATGGAACATTCATATAATAACACAATAATGGAACATACATATAAACACATACATACATAGGGGGGACTTCAATGCCAAAGTGGGAATACAAGAACGCGACGAGAAGAAAATCGGATCATAAGGAGTGGTATGCAGAAATCGCAGGGGGCAAATGCTAGTCAGCTTCCTCGAGTCACAGGCATCTCTTCTTAATGAATAGTTTCTTTAAGAAAATACCCCACAAGCAGTGGACTATAATAAGGAACGATACAGACTTTTTTCATAATGGTACCTAAGCACATATTCAGAGATCAACAAGTGTGATCAACAAGTTTAATACCTACTGGAAGCGATTACCGACTTATCTGAGGCTCTCTAAATATCAAGATTCCGAATGATAAGATCAGCCCTCCCACCTACGCCACTCCAAGTAGCTCTAGGGTCGCAATACTGGAAACCTCTAGGGAGGCATTGACGGGAAGGCCGACTAGTGGTCAAGCCATTGCATTGTGGGGCTCCAATCCTGAAAGAGCTAGCAAGCCTCTTTAATTCCGTCATCCCGCAAGGGCTAACACCTAGGGCATGGAGCGGGAGTGCGGTGGTACTGTTCTTCAAAAAAGGTGACAAGACCTTGCTGAAGAACGCAGGCCATCTCACTCCTGAGTCATGTCTACAAGTTGTTCTCGAGAGTCGTCACAAAACGCCTCGCAGGTAAGCTCGACGAGTTCCAGCCACCTGAGCAAGTCAGGTTTTGAAAAGACCATATTATACTGTTTGGCAGATTGTAGAAAAGACTCAGGAGTACAACCAGCCGCTGTGTATGGCGTTTGTGGACTACGGAAAAGCCTTCGACTCTATCGAAATCTGGGCAGTGCTGGATGCGCTGCAGCGGTGCCGCCTCGATTGCACATCGAGGTGCTGAGATGCTTGTATTACACTGTCGAAGAAGAAGACAAAACCCATTAGCCTCCAACGTGGAGTGAGACTGGGAGATGTTATATCTCCCAAACTATTTACCAACGCATTGGAGGACTCTGGGCTGGACTGGGCGGGGTATCAACATCAACGGTGAGTACATCTCGCACCCTTGGTTCGAAGACGACATCATAATAGTTGCGGAGTCGCTGGAACAACTGGGCAAAATGATGCACAGCTTGAATGGAGCTTCTCGACAAGTCGGCCTCAGTGTAAACTTGGATAAAACCAAGATACATAATCTTGGTTTTATCCAAAACGAACATGTTGTACCGAGAGCAATTGCCATCGAAGGAACGACACTCGAAGTTGTTCAAAAATAGGTATATCTATCTGGGGCAGGTTATTCAGCTCGGTAAAAACAACTTCGAGAAAGAAGAAGCCAGAACAATCCAACTGGGGTGGGCAGCATTTGGCAAATTACGTCGGGTCTTCTCCTCCCCCTTGCCGCAATGCCTTAAAATAAAGGTTTTCCGACCAGTGCGTTCTGCCTGTTATGACTTACGGTGCCGAAACGTGGCCACTGAAGGTGGGGTTAGTCCGTGACCTAAAAATCGCACAGCGGGCTATGGGAGCAAGCTATGCTTGGAGTTTCTTTGATGGATAGAATTAGAAACGAGGTCATCCGACATTACAACCAAAGTTACCGACATAGCTCGCAGAATAAACAAGCTGAAGTGGCAGTGGGCTGGCCACATCTGCCGATGGACTGATTGCCGTTGGAACAGACGAGTCCTAGAGTGGAGACTGCGAGGAGTAAAACGGAAGGTGGGACACCCCCTGGCCAGGTGGACTGACGACCTACGAAAGGTGGCTGGGAAGGACTGGATGCGGAAGGCGGAGGATCAGCAAACGTGGTGCATATTGGGAGAGGCCTATGACCAGCAGTGGACTGCAATAGGCTAATTGATTGATTTGTGTTACCAGCTTATAAACGTTCTTTTTTAAATTAATTATATATTATAAAAAAAGAATAGAAGAAAGTAAATATAATAAAATAGGTACCTATATAATTTCAAAAAATATAATATTTTCATTGGATCTTCAAGAACTCTATTCTCGTCGGATATGATCTTCTTCAGGTCAGGCATTCAGTTTTAAGTCACTCTTGTAAAAATAAGGCACCTACTATTTCCTTTTTGATGTTCAAAGGTGGATAGATTATCATTTCGGTGAATATTTTATCATAATGGTGGATATGTATATAATTTCGGTGGATAAACTTATCAAATCGGTGTACAGAAAAAATAATCGGTGCGGGTTTGTCATGTCGGTGGAAACCAAAATTAAAACTGAATTTTCTCCATAATCTTAAATGATACGTTGATGATATTAAATTTGGGGATACATGATTATCACAAAGATTACATAAAACCTTAAAAATATACAAAAAACATATAAATGAAAAAGTTCACCGATATGATAAAAAAAATGGCATTTGTTGAAATTCACCCATTTATTTTATTTTATGAATGAATGAATTATGCATTTAAATTAAAGTTTATACTAAATTTTGATGGTACAAACAAAAATATTTTTAGCTTTGTGTCATAAAAGTTCACGCAGAGTTGTGTTGACCTACGAATATATTTAAATTATCTAACCGTGTCTTTTCATTTTCATCAAAAAATAAATAATTTTCTTACATGTCCCCGCGACGAAACATTGAGAACAAAACCACGAACAAAGGACAACGGATGCAATGTCACAAAAGAAATTAGGTAAGAACATTTTCACAAAGAGCTACCTACGCACCCTAATTAGGTTCTCTGAATGTGATTAAAATTGTTCGCTAAGCGTCCATCCTCACTTTAAGTACTGAAAATATTAAAATTAAAGAGCAGTACAATGTTGGTCTTCATGCTTTATGTATGGAAACACAGCCGGTCGAGGTAAATTGGACTCACTTCATACTATATTCATCTGGAATTCATACCTTTCGGGAGAATAATGCCATTACTGAAGTAAAATATTTTATTCTGAATGACATTGCTTTGTTTGTTTGTTATTATACCGACTAACCCCCTTACGGACGGTAGCTGTATTCGTTTATTTAGATAGGTACAGGGGCGGATCCAGCTTTCAGTTCAGGGGGAGGTCATGGTGTAGCCGAGACATAGTTTCGGGGGGGGGTGTCTAGTCTCCCAATAAAATGTCATTGAACAATACAATTAAAATAAATGTGTATGAAATTCATGACGAAATAATGGAGGAGGAATGAGGTGGAGGAGGAGACTGTTGTTAAATACGATCCAGAACCCGTTTAAGCTGCTGGCCCCCAAGTTGAAGGACGCAGCTGGCACTCTGGCTTGAGGGGGCTGGGGGACTCCTGCAGGAGACTCTATGGTGAAAAAAGATGTCAGAGCACCTTCGGTACTAAATCCGTATCAAAAGGCGAGAAATCGAGGCTACGAAGTCCCAGCTTTATCGGGACATGGTGGAGTTGAAACTACGACTTGGACAACCAAGCGCAGGGCACGCCGTGATAGTGGTGGTATTTCTTACCACCACTATCACGGTGAACTAGCTAGCCGCAGCTAACTATCACCCATCATGGAGAACTGGCTAGAAAGGCTTCAATGGGGAACTCTCGTAGCGGTTGACGCAGATGATCACCGGATATGGATGTTTCGGAAGTTAGCTGCGGCGAATTGAGAAGGAGCCAACGCCCGGGTGTCATCACTGTGATGCAAGCGAGGACACGGGGCTGCATACACGGACCGAATACCCGGCATGGGAAACGCCGAAGCGGGTCCTTGTGGCGGCCCTCGGGATGGGAGTTCTCTCGCTCAGCACTCTCTCTCGCTTGCTTTCAGTGATGGCGTAAAACCGTAAGCTTGCGGCTGCCACCGCCTCCATCTGAGAGCAAGTAATGCTCGAGAAGGAGGCGGGGGAACGGGTCTGGAGAAGATTCAGTTGTTTCCCATTCCGCATAATACACAATGCGCGAAGGACGCGGGCGACGGTCCCCATCAGCACGGGCCTGGAAATGACAGGGGGAACCGCCTGACACTCTAGAAGAAGCAGGCCGCGATGCGCGCCTCCCCTTTCATGATTATCGTTCATATTTTCCTGATTGCTTCCGAATCCGAGGTGACCTCGGAGCTCAGGGGCCGCCTTCCGTCACTTCCTCCTCCACTCCGCATGACGTTGGGCGTCCATGGTGGTGAGATGAGACCATTTGCACGCATGTCACCCTTCACGACTTCAAGCCAAGACTTCTTGGGCCTATCTTTTCCACCTGGTCCCGGTGGCTGTGCTACTGCCAGCCATTTGTTACCCACGTAGCCTGGCGGTTGCTGCAAGACGTGGCCACACCAGCGAAGGCGGCTCTCTTCCATTTTATGTGTGATGTCGCGGACATGAAGGCTGCCGCGGATCTGAGATGCGATCTTTACGTGTGACGCCGCACATCCACCGCAGCATTTTCATCTCCGTGACACGTAGCTCCTGCTTATGTCGCTCCAGCAGCGGCCACACCTACAGCCGTGTAAAAAGACAGGCCTAATGATCGTTTTATAGAAAGAGCCAACGTTCGAGTGCCAACACTGCGACGCGAGCGAGGACTCGGCGCTGCACACGCTCACCGAGTGTCCGGCGTGGGAGACGCCGAGACGGGAGCTGGTGGCGACCTTGGGAGTGAGAGTTCTAACGCTCGCCTCTTTGCTCGCAGTGATGGTTCGCTGCGCGGATGCGTGGGCCGCCGGCGCCTCCTTCTGCGAGCAAATAATGCTCGTGAAGTAGGCGGCGGACTGGGTGCGAAGGCGAATCGCAGACCTTGCGGCCCGCGAGGAGCGGAGGACAATCGCAAACCGCACGGCCCGCGACGAGCGGCGGCAACTGGGGCGTCGGATGTCGCAGAATGACCTCCGTCCCCCATGAGCGCGGACCTGGGGGTGACGGGTGGAGCCGCCTGTCACCCTAGCAGAACCAGGCCGCGGCGGCGCGCATTGCGTGCCTCCCCGTACCTGGGAGCGAGCTGCGGACTCTATGGTCCCTATACCGGAAGAGGACCAGATCGAGAGATATGGCCCTGGGTCGGCCGGGGTGCGAGGGATATGGCTACGACAATCTCACCTCCGGCAACTGACGGCCCACAGACGACGTACGTTTTAGTCGGTTCGAGTCCGACATAACCTCCTCCTCCGGCTCCGGCGGGGGAGGTATCCGCGGGGATTTTTCGCACGATAAAAAAAGAAGGACCAGGCATATGAGCCAGCTGCGTCATCCGCAGCAGAAGATGGCCACTGGCCACAACCGCTGGGCCCGCGGTAATAGCGGTAGTAAGGCCCATTCCATCCTATGGGGGAGTGGCTAGAGAGGCCACATGGCTGCCTCTCGTACCGGCTGACGCAGGTTATTACCGGGCACGGGTGCTTTGGTGACTACCTACGTCAGATCCAGAAAGGAAGGCTTCTTCCAAGTTCACAAAAAAGCCTTTGAAGCTGAGCCCAAGTCAAATTGTTGCCCGAATCGAAAAAGTACCTCATGCTGTCAGCTCCAGACCTTCGACCGGCCTGGTTAGTCATTCGCGCTTATTTCTTTAACATAGCGGACAGGGTGTCAGGTCCGAAAACTATTCGAGTCCATCGGTTGATCGGCTGCGCTGCACGATAAATTATAATACTATTAGGTACAAAGAGACAGTCTTCTTATGCGTGGTATTTTTTTAAATTTGTCAGTGACATTGGGATATTTTTTAGTAGGTGACCCGCCCAGGGGGGGGTCATGACCCCCACGACCCCCCCCCCCCCCTGGATCCGCCACTGGATAGGTATAATATGATTTATTATAAGTATGACTTCAGTGATGATGAATAGGTAAATCAGTAGTTCTGTAGTTGTTCATTATGCTTACGGATAAACCACAAAGTCTTACGTGATAAATTCTGTGATTGGTAGGTTACAACAAATGTCATCTCAAGATAATCTTACGTGGTAGTGGTACTAGTACTAGTACCGTAATATTTCAAACTTATAAAAATACACAAGTTCGCACATTTTTTAAGAACACTGCTCAATTCAAATATATTCCGCAACTCCTACCAAATGGCAAAAGATTTGAACTTTAAAAAGAGAAAATGACCGTTATTTAAATTTTATAGTCGAATACTCCATTTTTGCGGTTAAAATGAAAAGGGAAGGCAATGAAAGGCGGCCTTATTGAGCGAATGTGGTTCCTTTATTAAACATCTAAAGGTCTCTCCTTGAGCCAAGAATTCGGTGAATAAATAATGTGAAGAACATAGTTTATTGTTTAATTTCCCCACAATAGTTAAGTACATTATTAATTTATTTCAAGATTAAGTTTTCTAAAAATTGTCTGAAACCAGACAAACGCAAACCTACGCCAACACAGTGATTCTGAAGAATTTTGTTCAACTAATATTAAATTTGCGTAAATAAATTAATACTTACATCATGTACCTCTAATATGATACGTACGTTTGCTCCCTCTTTATCTGTTTTTTTGGGTAACTAAAATATTTAGAAAAGAAAAACCAGAAAGTTTCCTCATAAATAGCTATCTACTGGCTTTGTATGAAGTGGTGCACATTTTTACAAAATACGATGTCTCGATTGATTCAAACCTACCCCAAGAAACAAAAGTGAATGCACCAAGTTGGTCCCTAGTCCCTAATCCCCTGTATCAACTGAGTCTGAAAGTCAATTACTTAGCCGTAGTCCTAGGCAAATTCACCCGGTGCGTGACTTGCATCCCTGTGTTTATCCTTATTAGGTTTGGGATCTCCCTCACAAATGATCCCTGAGACTCCAACTTGCCATGTTTCACTCCTTTTATTTTACTTTTTTGGGACGCCTTATTTTGTAGTTTAGAGTTGCAAAATGGATGTGTAGTTTAAATTTGCTAACTCCGTGTGAAACTGTTTATTACCTATTGTCTATTCTGTGGTATTACTTGCAGTAGCTAATACTATTATTTTGTGTTGTTCATTATCGGTTGTGGCTTGACCAATCTAAAAAAATTCGTAAATTGAAATAAAACTGATTTTCAAAACTTTTCGTAGTCTTATTCTTATTTACACTATATTTTATACTAACAATTTTCATTTGGCCAACAAGGTTTCATCAGTTGCCCGACACATATCTTGAAGGCAAAAGTTGCACAAAACCTCTGTTTTATCGACACAAACCAACTGTACAAAACTATAAAAAAGACGTATAATGTAAGTCTTTTTTGTTGTAAATCAATAGACAGCTTTATGCGTTCAAACCCTGATTGATTCACACAGTTATCGACACAATATATTGAGAACATAAATCACTATCGACCGGAACAGATCCACAGTGTATCGTTGATTACATCCAAGTTCCAATACCCGACTGAGCTGCGACCAATCTTCACGATACTAATCCGATCGAACGAACAATGAGATCGTATTGCTTGGAGCCAACATCGCACGTTATTGCCTCTAAATCTTTCAGTCACCGGAATACATAGGGCCCGAGGATCCCTTAGTAGGGGACGAACCTACGGTTTCGACCGAACCTACAGTACCGAGACTTAATGTTCACTGCGGTCAAGGCCGAAAGTTAGATCTCGTCTCGTGAAGAAAGTAATCTGTTAATTTTTCATACTTAAGTGGGCAGGTTGTACTTTTGTTAAGGCTTTAATAAAATTGTTTCAATTAAAATAAGATTTTTCGTTGTTTTTATCCAAATATGCCCATGAAACTTTGGACCAGAAGTTCCAATTCCCACTCCTTCCTTCCACAATTTAGTTGATTAATGTTGATGATGATGCGAAATATCCTACGCAGTCAATCTGCACGTACAGGCTTCCAGATGAAGGTGAAACTCCGGAGCTCTTTGTGGTACCACATAAATACCTGTGTACATCAATAACATGAATAATGTAGAAGTTTTCACCAAAAATAAATTATTTCAAGTGTTTATACACTACCCATATTATGTTAAGCTATACTTACTTTAAGTCTAGATGGCGCTGTCTAATAGAATATTTACATGTCAGACGGACCTATTTCCGGCTACTGCAATTGTGAGCCGAAACTGTACATTCAGTTTCTTTTAGATGTGTCCATCTTCCGTAGCCCGCGGCTGTTGTACAAGTCCTTTAGTGTTACTTTTAGCAATTGCCTCCCCGGTTTTTTGGTACGCTTGTCGATCGCAAATATTGAATGATCGAACTCCTGCGGATACTCTTATTGCGGTGTTAACAAATAGAGGATTGTTGATTCTGTATATACGTGCCTTAATCGTGTTCGTTTATGTTCGCTACAGTAGCCATCAATATAGATATTATATAAAGCTTTTTACTCTTGACACGCTCTCTCTCTCTCTCGACCGCGTGTTTCCCGGCAGAGTAGGATTTGGGCCACCCCATCTCCTCCCATGCGGTGTCGTACAAGGCGACTAAGGGATAGGACTGTTTAACATCAGACAGATATACTTATATACAGTCCAGACTCAGCCTATACATGACTCGAGTCAACAATAGTGCCCGGAATACGGCAATAGGCTGGTGAGCCTATTGCCGTATTCCCACGTAATAGGGGGTGCCCTATTACGCGGGACCTAATACAATGATTAGTGAAATGTGGGTGTTAATTCACCGATTTGTATGTATTTATGCATGTATGTACTCTCGACATATTGATGCGTCCGTTTGAAAATTCTTGTGGTAGTATTTATCCTTTCAATAACATTTTCATGTAAGGAGACGGCAAGACGAGTTCATTGGTGCATACCCTGTAAAAAAATTATCAGTTCCGTAGCCTAACCCACTAAGCTCGTCATAGCGAATAGGGTTTTGTGTGAATTTTGGTCTTAAGATCTCTAAAAACTCTACGCCTTAATCAACAGGTCCTGAACTAATGAAACGGCCAAATCACACATTTTGACTAAGGTGTAGAGTTTGTTTGGCCGATCTAGGAAGGCATGCGGTTATGGTTGCATATAAAATCAATACAGAAAAGATTCCACTTAGTCAATACCCCTCTGGATTCCAACAGCCACATTACGACCAATAAAAAACGTTCTCTTCCAAAAAGAATTGCCATTTTATACACATGAAAACAGGAGAAAACGCAAATCATTACCATACGAAGCTTTTACAAGGAACCAGGACAATCACCTTCCATTGAAATGGTTGTACGCAGTTACAACTCACGATCGAACCATATATTTCGTATTCGTACAATACGCTGGTTTGAGAGAGTTAAAATTTATATCAAAAATTATATGATAGTTTAGTAAGTACAAGAAAAACAATATTAACCTAAAATCAATCACGATTAGATTCCTTTGAAATGTATTGAACATAATATTTATTTAGTCGTCGTAGATTTATATAGTGCTAATATACTGTGATTAATTTAAATCTATTAGAAATGATATCACATCGCACTATCGTTAACTACAATACCTACTTCTCATATGAAATGTCACTTGATATGTCAAGTAATTGGTAAATCTGTTTGTAGCTCAGTGTTTTAGTTTATATCGCCATATAAGACTTTTATCTTGTACAATTTATATTGCAATTTTGAAGTTGGGTATACTTGGTATTAATTCATTGTATGTATTTCCACATCCATTATAACATCCCTCTTTTTGTCGGGGGTTAAAAAAGTCTCGATAATAATTGTGTTTTTAAAACTAAATACAGCTTATCTTCATAAATCTTTTTATTCGCCAATAGCCGAAATATTGTAAGTTATATTTATACCATCCGTAAAGGAACGCTAATACTCGTATACCACCACTTAAATAATAAATTCCATGGTTTCATTACATAACACTACACTACGAATAATGCTTCGATAAATTAGTAACACTCAAGTCAAGCCCGTTGACTTACTATAAGTAGCACCCGTTAACGAGCATGATGCATTAGGGGGCGATTCGGACAACGGTACCTGAATAAGCAATGACGTCAGAGCATTTGCATCAGCATGGGTGCTCAGTTTCAAAGTAAATACATACTCGACTCAGATCAGCAGGGTTAACTACAAGACTGACTTGTTTAAGCCGTGTTCAAGAAATTAATTATGAATTAATGATACATGCCGTTATAATAAGTCGATCATTCCCATTATCTTTTCATTTCAAAGAGAGTAAAATGTCACCTAAACATCAAAATGTATTGGACGAAAAATGGTTTGATAACTCGATACGTTAAGTAAGTTTTATAATACACGATATAATGTATAAAATATATCATAAGTACTACAAAGTGTTACGAATATATTACGCTAGTTTGTATTAGAGGCACGTGGTAAGCCTACTCTTATACTTGATATATTCCAACACATTTAACATTACATGCTGAAAATGGAAAAAGCACGTCGAAGTCTATGTAAAAAATAAAAATATCGGGTTAATCTTTTTCTTATTTTGTAAATTTGAAGTTGATTGTAGACCCATTGCTAACTAAAATATGTACGAGTAATTCTATTCAGTAGTGTGTACAGGTATTTTTAAATCATTTAGTTTGGTAGACACACGGCCCTGGTTATAGGAAGCAAGTACTGTGGTGCCTATGAACGTGTCATGTTTAACACCACATTACATGCTGAAAAGCTCACGTGTTTCCCTCCTCCTATAGTCCCGGGTCCTTTAAGCGGGGCGTGAAAAAGCATCTGATGAGGCCGTCAAGCTGAGTGCCACCATTGTAACATGGTACATGTCTGTAATGGTGACCCTCTTTTCAGAGACATTGCCTTCAGCTTACCATCAGGCGAGGCGAAGTCAAATTGACGTGTCCTATATAAAAAAAAAAAAACACCAATGACGTCACAATCGTGCTGCCAACCTCGTAAGAACTATCATAATTTTCTTCTTATAGGCATGGCAATTTTTTTGTTTATCTGATAATCAATATTTACCTTGCAAGTCTTGCAACATAGAAGGTATCTTAGGTTCTGTAAAAGACCCTTTTTACCAACACAGTAACGTCATAGCCCCACATGTGACGTAATATGAAGTATGGAGATAAAAATAATTTGGTTTAAATTGAGCAATTTTACAAGTAATTTCTGAGCCACTGTTAAGAACACGTTTGATATATGAAATTACTAAATATCGTTCTAATTTTCTTGAAAAGTAATGAGAGCGTTATTCATTTGACCTACTTCTAAAGAGGCTGTTGTGAGATTAATTTCTTGTTCTACGCACAGTTTAATACATGAAACGTCGTGTTTAATTAAATTTTTATTTAATAATTTTACCACTTTTGGTGTATCATACACTAAATTATATTTCTAGGTTTACAAACTGTTCGTAAGAGTTATCTGACTGCTCAATTAAAACGTGCCTTTATATTTAGCTTCTTTTTTGATGCATTACCTCTCCACTATGTTTTTCTTCATTGCGACGAACATTTATAGTTTGTAGTTCCTAAGAGTAGGTTCTACTAGTACTCGTAACGCATGAGTTATATCCTTGGATTACAAATTTCATTGGCCATATTGATCGGCAAGCGCACCGTAGAACGTCCACCCACAAGGTAGACAGACGACCTTATCAAGGCCGCGGGAACGCGCTGGATGCGAGCCGCTCCCAACCGGTCTTATTGGAGATCTATAGGGGAGGCCTATGTCCAGCAGTGGACTTCCTATGGCTGAAATGATGATGATGATGATGATGATGATTGATCAGTTGCCTTGCATCAAGGTGTATATTTTTTGTACCACTTGAGTGGTAGACAGACATACATTTTGTATCTTTTTAACTACCTATATTCGGTTAGGTATTTAACTTTTTTTTTTTTTTAACTAAACCTAAACAATCTTGATGTGGCTATATAATGTGTTTTACTGAAAACTCAACAACTCAAAAGTCGGTACAAGATTCTTTACCTTTATTTATGTAGGTACTTCAACTAATGACGTAAGTATTGTAAAAGTAGGTTTAATTGTGATACAGATTTGTTAATAAGAAAAAGTGACTAAAGAGAACCAAGGTTGCCTGGAAGAAATTGCTTAAGATAAGGCCGCCCATTGGACATTAAACTATATACTCGTACTTGCTACCTACTTGACATACTGTAAATCTATTGGTGCACAATAAAGAATTATTTATCTATCTATCTAAAGAGTATAATTTATTATATTTGACGAGTCATAGCCATATCTATGCAGCAAACCTATAACTTTCAATTCGAATAGGTATACCCTACAAATATGAGCCCTCAAATTTCTTAAAATATATTCTTCAATTTTATAATTCTCATCAGAAAGTCATCGATTCGTCCAACCGTGGTAACGACCCAGGTGTCCCAGAATTCACCGCTACAGGACAATTCTCTACCCACACTCATTCCAATCACGTACTTCCGAATTTGTCATATTGGATTTTGTAGGCGGACTCCCATCATACGTCTCCCCTTGCTGTCACGACGCGAAAATGAAAACATGTATCATTTCTTTAACATCTCAACGAATTTGAACCTTACTACATTTTTCCTAGAGATTATATTGATTTGCTAAATAAATGGAAATAGAGGATTGTCAAAATTTTCTTTTTAAAAAATGTCTTATAATGAAATTTGTTTTGGTTACTACTTACAAATTTGAAATATACTTTTCAGAGATTTTGTATCAAATAAACATGATTTATTTAAGCAAAGACGCGTACGCGTCGCGGTACGCTTGATACTTTGACAAACAAAAATATAATTAAAATCCATACCATTAATTAATTTATTGTACGATAATTATAACGAACCTGCAAAAAATAATAGAATGACTACATTATTAATAATGATGATATCCACAGGAATATGGAAAATTAAAGGTCCTGAGGTTTGTGTCCACGTTGACTACGGTTAGAGTCTTCTGTTAGATAGGAAATGCTAAATAGCAACATGAAGTCAGAAAACGTGCTCGCTAGCCCGCAAATGCTCATGCTCAGCCCCTATTTCAAGTAATCAATAAATACAGCTAGAAAATGTACAGAATATACTCCTTTGAAATATTTATTAATGGTGTACAGCAGGCACATTTCAACATAATTTCATAAAATAACAAAACATGCGCTTCATTTATATCAAACAACCAAGCAGGAAAATAACATACATGGATGCTATTTTTAAAAAACCGTGTTATAGTTTTTGTTTTATACTGTTTACTTTTTAGTTAATTTTAAGCTATTGCATAGCTTCTATCGCGGGCCTTGAGCGTGGAGACCGAATCCAGAAATTCCGTAACGAAAAAAACCTAACACCCCGAAGCTCGCACGAATCGAGCCGAGCTGCTCCGAAGTAGCTCCGCTTAACGCAAGTAATTATAATTGCATAAGTTGATAAAAAATATGCAAAAGCTTTACCGCGGCAGTCCCCGAATGCCACACGTCTTTTTTTCTTTTTAATTATTGTAATAGTCTTTTATAACTGTGTAAAACTTTAAATTAATCTAATGTTTAGAAGCATTATAAAGTCAAATTCGAAGATTCCGTTACGTACATACAAACATACATACAGTTAATAAAAGCGTGTTAAAACGGTCCATGAATCCCTACCTATCTCAAACAGGACCATTTAAAAAGGGGAAACACTATCGTAACTATTTATACATCGTGTTGTCAAATTAAGCACGTGATACAACCCTAAAAGCTGACGTGGCACATGCTACAAGGCTGGAACGATGACACCAACAAATCCATCCTACATAAAACACCATATATCTTTTATTTTTCAATAGAAATTCGACCTTCAAAACTTTGAGTAGGTAGAGGATTTACTTTTTGTAGGCTTGAACGCGTCTGGTAATGGTTTTAATGAAAAACGATAGTTCTACCTGTGATTTTTTTTTTGAATAGATGCACCATTTATGATCAAAAGGTACACATATGGGTAAAATGAGAGAGTCATTGAACTACTTTTTCAATGCCCTATGTGTATTGTATGTAATAATGCCAAGGGTAATTCCTATATTGGTATAATACATAGAGTATGAATGTTTTTTTTTAATATTTTTTAATAATAAGATAGTCTGCAAAATTAGATAATAGCTTTTTCATAGTTACAAACAATTACACAACAAATAGTTCCAACAATTACAATTATCGTTTGTATATTTTCTTCGTTGTAAGATATTTAGAATGGTTCTGGACTAGACTCTGAAACCGGGAACACTGAAAATCTTCCTTTTTTATTCGATTAAAATGAGAATCTACATTAACAGGGAACTCATTTAATCACTGGGTCAAACAAATCTGTATGCCGTGCAAGGAAATAATCCTCGCATGAAATACAGATTTGTTTGTGCCCTTAAATTCAACACACTGGCATTGTAATTTTTAATAGATAATAATTGACCACTTTCATTTTATGATGTGTGTTAGTTAGTGCGAGCTATCTCGTCATAATTATTGGGCTCCGTTATTTGTTTTGTTTAACTGTGTACTACCTACCCCCTTTCAAGTATTTAATGTAAATTATCAATAAATAACCGTTGTTTTTTAAATATGACTTAACTTGTAGTATTAGCACAAACCTTAGTGGTTTTTAAATGCTACTAAGTATAATGTAATTATATCCGTTTATTTATGTATTTTGGTAAATAAATTAAAAAAAAAAATATGATACGGTTACAAATTTAATATACCTAATACTGATACAATACTGAATAACAATTTATTTGATTCCACGACAACGGCATTTATGTTTCAGTTTTTAATAAACACAGAAAGGAGCTTAACTTATACTGTTAGGTATCAGGACAAAGTCGCTACAATTCTGAAAAATATGTAACATCATGTTTGGTTACACGTCATAACCCACGCGTCACACATAATTTGTTATTCCTTTGTCGTCATCAACATATATGTTACTGAGGCGACCACCGTAAAAACGTGATTGCTTGTAAAATAAAATACGGGCTTTTTACCGCGTTGAAGACTTACATTTTGTGAAAGCCTTTTGTATAACAAAACGTGTGTGTGATGAATGTGACTGTATTGTTTGTTTTCTTATCTTTATAAGTATATACCGAAATAACCATAGTTTACAAGAGCTCAGTGTATTATAGTTAAACTTATTAAAATGCCAATACGGTTTATAAGTAAACATTAAGATTTTTGTTATCAACTAATATTTATGGAACCGCCAATATTTTTATCACACCCTTTGTACACTATCTTTAGCGTATAATTATGATCAGATGTACTTAAAAGGAAAGGTATTATGAATCGACTTATTGGTCAGCTCGCCACTTGAAAACCCGCCACTCGGTGGCGAGTTGCCCCGAATTATTTTAATTTATTTTTCATTGGTCAACTCGGCCCACAATGTAAGTACGTAGTATTTTTGTACAGTCGCGTACAAAAATATTGTTTGATAAATGTCATCACAGCTCTTCTACCGCTTGCTAAACCAACTTCTTCTTCTTTCGTGTCAATTTTTCACCGCTTTAAATTATTCGAGAGTAATATTCTGCCATCTCGACTGCGCTGTCAGTGGCTTTGTTTAGGTCTTCTTTAGTGCAGGAGGTAGGACATAGGGGACACGAAACCAAGTGCAGTCAGATGCGATTAAGCCCGGGTCTCGCATTCCCCACCTGCATAGATTTTGCTATGCCACCATCAGGGATGGGCACGGGCTGCCTATCGTTCTATACAAACTCTATCTACCCCGAGTATGGCAAGCCTTCTCTTCTCCCCATTCTACTACTCAATTACCTGCTAACAAAATGCAAACCTAACATAACCACATCACGCAGAATAAATTAACATAATTATCACATACGTACTGAATACATTAACATTAAATATGTTATAAATTTAATATAGTACAGGTAAGTGCCAATTACACTCAATAAATATGTTTGCTATTCAGATCATAGTTTGTAGGGATATTAATACCACAAAATTATCGTAACAAAATGGAAATAAAGGTCTGCGTCCCAAATAAACGGCAAAGTAAATGCATACGAAATTCATACTTATCATTATTAATAGAGGTCCATATATTCAAAAGGCAGAATAATCCAACATTTTGTTGTGGGCTTTATCAAAATAGCGGGAGAGCATTTTAAACCCAATCAACGGAAAATCAAAATGCGGAAAATGGGAGGGGACTTTAACGGAGGGTTAAATTCGCGTTATCGATTTGTTTTTATGACTTTTGCTGACATTTCGATTCTATCGAGAAGGCGATTCGATTTGTCCCACTTGGTACGTTTCGTTTATTTAGGTAAAGATGTGGAAACCTTTTACCATTACAAATATACATTTTGTCAATATTGGATTTTGGATTACATGTAAAAAAGTATTTGAAGGTCTATTTAGGTTACACCTAAAGGTAAAGTCGTTATGAAACTGAGGTTTATGATTTAATTTTTTTTGTATTAGTTTCTTGGCAGAATAGTTACCTACTGCTAAAAAAAGTCAGATCAAGTCAGTTAGTTGAAACACTATATTAACTGAGCCACCTGTAGTCACCCGGGAACTAGGGGATAGCTGATGGATCCTGAGAAACGAAGTGAGGTTCTCCGATACAAGTAGAGGCTCCATCGTCCAGGCTTAGTGACTACGTGATTTTATTTATATGTTTAAGTAAATATTCGGCATCGTATTATCTAAACAAAAAATCTTTCACGTTAGTCCAGTAAGTAAGTACCTACTCCTAACTACAAGGAGTTTCAAAGCAACTTAAGGAACAGTGTCCCCAATACTCATTATTACGACATTTTTTCGCATGCTCACCCTCAAATAAATTCTTAGTGAGAGGGGAGATACATAGGAGATAACAGGCGCATTATCGAAATACCGATGTCCTCGTATTAAAGCGGGAAAACTGAGAGTTAAATAGCGATTTATTGTCCTAAGGGTAGGAGTGAGGACGCAGGATCAGAATGTTGGAAAATTTCAATATATGTATTGTTACAAGGAAGGAATAGGGGATTAGATGCCTGACGGTACCCTGATTGACAGCCCAGCCAAGATTAAGTATAAATAATGCGACGGGTTCGGTATTTAAGGAAATACTTTGCAAGAACGCTAAAAACTTTAGATTAATAAGTGTGCTTTACTTTAACGAAAGGGTAATTTTGATTTGCTATCGATATGCTACCAATTGGTTGTGGATGAGATATCGAAGTTCAGCTGCATCACAGTTGGACTGAAAAATTGACCCTAACTGAGTTGGGAAATGAGTCAGAGAGCGTTTGTGATGATGCTACCATCTTGTCAATTTCTAGCTTCTCAGTAGCAATTCAGAGTAAAAAAAACATCTCATAAGACACGAGGACTGAAAACTGATGATTAAATGTGAATCATTAAAATCCATCTGCATATACCACTTCGAGATATACAGACCTACTCATTAGTGATATGACATAAGAAAGAAACTATGTTATACAATTACGTAACATACGATTAGGAATACATAACATATTGTTATTCCTATCACAACGGCATATAATCGCATCGGACACACGTCTCAGATTGAATCAGTAATGGTGCCCTGTGTTATCTTCAATCCGTCACTACATTATACTTGTTCAGTCCCCAACAGACGTAATCTCTACGCTCCGTTTGGTACAGACAATCGGATGTTATCTAAACACAGGTTAACACTGCTGTCCATTGAACTGGGGAAGCGGGCAGTTCTGTCATGTTGGATGGAAAATTGGCCAGCTAGCGTAAGAGACGAATAACTGGGTCTTTAGTTCTCCGCTGTCATCTGGCTGTGACTTTAATAGTCTTGGGTGTCGGTCGGTGACTGGAAACGTTCAAAATGGCCCACCGAATGGAAAACAGAGGGTGTACTATGACTATGACGTATTAAAGCGTATCTACAGGTTCCGGGTGAATTCTTCTTTCTTCGCACGGAACACAGACACTTTAACACATCGTAGTTACTTAGTTCTCAGAATGTCGTATTATTGAGCTCGTTGTAAAAGGGAAAAATGGACGAAAAAAGTAGAAGAAAGAAAAGAAATATATAAAAAAGAGAAAAAGTCTTAGGCAGAGAAGGACTTCCTAGGTCAAGCAAGCTAATTTATATCTTTCTCCAAGGAAGCTGAGATGTTTATGCTCAGAAAATAATAGTGATCTATAAATGTATTTATTTACTGCTATTTCTTAAGTATGCGGAATGTAAAAGTATAAAACTCCACAAATTAGCATCAAAGTCATAATCTTCGCACTTATAAAGTAGTTATCATTTATACTGTTCATTACATCATTATAACTTCATAATGATCAGAAAACTATTTAATCTCCCCGAGTGGCACTAACTCCTAAATCACGTAACTCATAAACTTATAATCACGTTGTCCAAACATTTTCGGAATTCCTCATAAAAGCTGGTATATTGGTTATTACTGTTTAGTTCCGTGGCACGGCCATTACGGAGGTACTATGGCAGTACTATACCCGCCCTTGCAACGATATTTCTTCGACCTTCTTTATTGAAATTCTGCAGGGTCGTGGCGGTTTCGATCAAACATGTGAACGAGTTACAAAAGTAGCAATTGACGTTTATGTGTACCGTATTTTCAATGGCATAAAGGTGATTTTGCATTAGCTTAGTGAAGATTTTAGGAAAGTTTTAGGTATAAAATTCTTGGCACTGTTTTTTCTTTACTTTATCTAATCATTAATCTTGTGGGTTTCATATATTGGCGTAATAGCGCTAACCTAAATTGTTACCTATTTTCTTACTTATTGCTTTTCTTCTCCGCAGTTCCGAAGAGCCTTGTTTATATCCGTTGTTAAATAAAATTACATAATGGTTGAACGTTGATCTGTATCAGACCTAGTAGGACTAATTTGAAATCCTCAAATAAATAGGTACATAGCAGTCAATTGATTCCAATCTTGCTACTATATTAAATGCAAAAGTATGGATGGATATATGTTACTCAGTCGGGTCGAAACGGCTGAACGGATTTGGATGGCTTTTAAAACCAAAATAGATTTTAGTTTGGCATAGGTTTAGTTTGGCTCTTTAACGCCAGAATGTTTTCCTGTAGACCGAAGGCAACAGCCACCTTGGGTGTATTTTTTAGACAATCGGTACATAATGTTCAACGAAGAAAGATTGGGTGAGTAAAATGGAGGTTAATAAACGTGTGTGAGAAAGCGATCGCGCTTTCTCACACACATTTATTAACCTCCATTTTACTCAACAACATGTTCATCCGATTATGTAATCGTTTCTGTTTTGGGGATTTGTTTGTACGTTATTTTTAATCCTCTAAAGGGATTAGGACGAACAAGCGGGATGAACACGTAATAAACCTATATGCAACCAAAAAACCAACACGAGTAATAATATATTAAGAAGATCTATTTATAACTTAAATAACAAACATGAAAGTACTTATGCCACTGTAGGAACTATTTCTAAAGGAAACGTGACAAATGACAGCACAATACAGTCGTCTAACTTCAAGGAACTCCCCAGAGGCAGTATGAGACACCCCGCTCCTTTATGAGGGCATATTGAAATTCTGTGGCGGCTTCTGACGTATATCGACGATCGGAAACACAATGTCCCTAAAAAGGGTATTTTTCCTTTGGATACCCTTTATATAGTTTCCGATTTTGTAGAGAGAGATTGCAAAAAACTTCAAGTATTTTCTTTTTGATGTTTTCCTTGTTAAAATATTAGCTTCTTAAAAACTACTATAAATTTTGAACACTGCACCAAATAATAGAACTTGCTTCTAATTTTCTAAGTATAAGATGCTAAATCTATAGTAATACCTAAATTCCTCCTCAACTTTATTAAATCAAATCCATCTTATAAATAAAGTTCCCCAAATTCAATAACGGCTGACAACTTATCACTCAAGTCTCAAAATAAATGTTCGTAAAAAAACTCACTTGCCATGAATATTGAAAGTTTGTGTCACAGCGAAGTCTGACGCAAAAATCTATATGGATAAAGTATGTCATTCAAAGATTGCCTTCCAACCCTAGTTATTTGTGACAGCTGAAGATGCTCAAGCGAAAGCAATCCTTATGGATATAACTTAAGAACTGTCGAATATCTGCGGGTGTTATTCTTAAGGTGAAAGTTCGACAGTAGACACAATTGGATGCTATTACTTACGCCTAGTGAAGTTTGATGTCTATTTGATGAGCTGGTGTGTCAACTTAAGATATAAACAAACAAACTTTTCTAGCTCCTGATATGGATTACATCAAGCGCAAATACGAACTTAGAAATCAGTTTGTACTTAGCTTGAGTTACGTCTTTACAACTGGTTCATGAATTTATGTATTATATAACGTTTATGTAGGTATATAACGTAGAAATAGTCAGATACTACAAAATCATTCCCCATGCATTCAGTATGATGTCTTCTGGTTTTAATTAACTGTGTCTAGACTACTTCCTTAAATTATACATAAAACAGGAACGTTCACAATATAATATCTTACAAACTCCAATATTATTCTATGCCAGACCAGGCTGTCCTAATTTGCTTAATTATAGCTATTTATTCAAAACTTCTATAACTAACCTTCTCCTTTTGACTAAGGTCAAACCATTTATCAATTTTCAGGCTTGTACCCCTAAGGGCTAGCATAAATATTGGCTTGATAATTGGAACTGAAAACTTTACGTGCTTTTCCAAACTGGAATAATCACGTTTCATTTACATTTATAGATTACCTGAGAACCTTAAATACGAGTACTTGAAAGTGATGATTTTTAATATGAATTTGCAAACAACTTAAATGTATTTCAAATAATATGTCAGACTTGAACGATCTAGGTAACGTAACTAGGTACAAGTCTTAACATACATAAATAGCGAAGACAAAACACATATATTCCGAAGTATATTGGGTTGTCTTCTAGTTGAACCAGATGTGTCCCACATCTAATCGACATTACCCAAGGATATAACCATAATCCATGATGACTCCTTCCAGTTTGTACTTAGGAGCTGTCTAAACTGAGGGTTTATGCTCTCACCGAGACAAAGAGGGTCGTAACTTATATACTTGGCCCGTAGGACTGTTTCTCTATCGCACTGACCTGAAAGCCGCTATTGAGTCATATGCCCTTTTAATACTAGCGATTATAAGCACATGAATTAACTATATCGTGTTTGTTAGCCGTGTTGGTTCCCGGTGGAGTAGAATAGGGCCACCCCATCTCTTCCTGTGGGTGTCGTAGAAGCTGACTAAGGGATAGGGCTGTTCTCCATTCGACAGCAAACATGGAGCCCATGACTAAGTACCCGCTTGACGGTAATAGGCTTGAACCGTATTACGTGGACCAAAAATCATAGTTCGCGAAATGTGGGTGTTAATGCTGTTAATACACCTCTGCCTACGGGGATTTACAGGCGTGAGTATATGTGTATGTATGTTTGTTAGTATTGGAGGGTTTAATGGAGATCACCTTATAATTAGGGATCCTACACTGCGAAGATGGACATTTTCTCAGCGGAAACAAAATGTTGCTATGCTTATTGTTATCTTAGTTTTTAAATTATGATAACATACAACTAAATGTATTTTACTAATGACCTACAAAAATTCAGCAATAAGAGAATTCGTTCAGTAATAAAAAATATATTCGCGCTTTGCCACAACTCTGATATTATCTGTAAAGTAAGGAAATCGTTTTAATCTCTATCCATTTTCGCAAATCGATCATGAATTACATCGAGTGAGGTCGTCGACTTCAACAGTACCTTTGAGGTGAAAAGGTGCGGTGCCGAAGTAGGCATTGTCAAGGGCCCGCCTAGACGTAGACTCAGGTGAGTGGACTTGAGAGCAGCCCGGCCGCGAGTCACACGATCAACTATGTCATTATTATGTTAAGTGCAGTTTGAATATTTTATCACGATATTGAGAAACTTGAGAATACTAAATATTTCCTGATTGTCGAAATAAAACTTCGGCAGCCATACAGAAGAGAAATTTTTCATTCATCTCAGCAGAGCAGGAAACATGCAGTCACCCCTGTCTGGCCATGTCATCTTTGGGACAATCCATACATGTAGATGTATGAATGTGACTGGTAAATGGTGAGACGAAGACCTAAGAGTAGTCTTATGTCTTCCTCTTTCCTTGTACCATTCAAATCTATGCCAAAAGCCTTGCTTTTGACAGTAGCTTCATCCATACGCATCACAAGTCCCTGGGTTCTTCAAGCGGGGCGTGAAAAAGCATCTATCAAGACCGACAAGTTAGGAGCCCCCATTTTTACCCGACTAAGGCAAAGCCAAAGGAGGGTTATAAACCAAATAGCATCAGAAATGGTGGTCTGTAACTTCTGGACTGCACCTCAGTTTTGTACCATCTAGCGGGGTATAAACAATTGACGGCACAAATTTAAAAAAATACTTGTCCGAATGCTGAGAAAATAAAGTATTTTATGTATTCTGTATCAATATCACAGTTTTTTTTTCTTTTATTACAGAGTATTAATTAATATATCATCTTCAAAATTATACATTGAGAGTCCAGTTATATCTTGCATAAAATCTATAAGGGGATGTGTTTGAAGCGTGAGAGACAGGGTTTTGTGTTACGTCAGATATCAAATTACATCTCACGGTACCCAGATGGGTTAGCTATTGTACTATACCCTTCGCTAGGTATCGTTAGTTTACGATAAAAGCTTGTGAACATAGGACTAGTCCACCATAAATATTGAACGAAATCTTTTGTTAAAAAAATGGACCAAGAAATTCAGACCGAGAACTTTCATTTAATACCTACATTACACGGTACATTAGTAAATGGTAGACTTACGTATAAATAATAATAGTCTAGTAGAGAATCATATACCAAGAGAATATTTTAGTTTATAAAAGTCTTTGTTACATTAGGTATAGCAATAACCAGAGACTTGAAGATTACCAATTATGAGTTTAGTAAAGGGTCTTATCGCTAAGAGCGATCCCTATCAGACAACCTTGGACTGAAAATCATCCTGGCCTGATTTCTAGCTGGCTTATGAAGGCATAAAATATACTTACTCAAAAGCGTGAAAGTAAAAGGCAAATATTGTGTTCAATTACAAGATAAAGATTTTTATGTCTATGATTCTCTTCTATGATTTTGTAAGTCCATAAATATACATATTTATTTTGTTTATTAATTCGGAAAATACACGGCACAACAAACTTATAATCAACGTTTTCTCATGAATATTAACGGTTAAATTTACGTGTGTTTATTTTAAGAAGAACAAAGACGTGAAATTGCTTGGATTTAGGTAACATTATAAACGCAAATTCCAATGAATTGTTTAACAGTTTGATATAAAACATACTCGTCGTACATAAGCATTCGTAATGACCCTTTTACGGCCTAAGTACTGTTATTGGTTTGTTTAAAAAAAAATTGTGTCTTTTTTTACACTTTTTGTACACCATTTAAAATACAAAATTAAAAACATAATAATTATAATCACTATGGAAATAGTATAAAGGCGGCCTTATTGCTTTAAGCGATTTCTGCCAGGCAAACTTCGCATTTCTCTTCTTCATTTTCATGTTGTAGAATAGACTGAAGAATGTATGGGATATGACGTACCTAGATATATGACAGTCGTCAACGTATGTCATATACGTCAAATTCCATACATTCGTCATTCTATTCTAAAATACGGGTCTAGTCTAGGGGGGCTGAACAGAAACTCATGCTAACTAAAGTTATTTCAACAAAAAAGTCAGAGTAGTAAGAAATTACATACCTAGTAACTTTAACAACTGATAACTATGTGGCAATTACGAGTAGAAAGGCCACTAGGTAATTACTTTGATAAGTAATTAGTTGCCTTTGTGTGTAGTAGTGTTTGTTTAAGACATCTAATTTGAAACTTCTAATACGTCTAATCTATTAACTTGAAAGATACTCGTAGCAAGCTCGTAGCTCGTTCACATTTGTAATAATAGTAGGATCTTTTTATATACCACTAAGGTCACAAACAAGCACACGGCCCACCATATCAATCAACAACCGTTTATGTAGAGAGTCGACCCATAATTATATGAATTTTTACCCGTCTCAAGTCCGAGAAATTGTATGAGTTTTATTTGCTACGGTAACTGACAAAGTTTTAACAGCTTTCAAATGGCGCAAAAGGGTCCTCCAATAAAGAGGTGCTAATGTTCCAAAAACCGTTTAAACAAAAAAGTATTATACAAAAGGTCAAGGGTGAGTTGGACTCATGGAGACAAGGTTACTAAATATGTTAGTTTCATAAAGTATCACAAAGGTAGATAGGATAAATACAATGATAAAACCTTCATATTATTAATGTTCATAAGTCATCATAAGTCATCATAATAACGAAAATTATAATATTTGAACACAAATCCAAACGATATAAATCGAATTCATTTATATTTAGAACCAAAGAGATTCCAAAAGTTCGTACTTTTTAATCTTTGACAGTAAATCTAGGGGCCGGAGAATAAATTTAACAAACTTTTGATTCCGAGTGTCCCAAATATTCATTAGGTATCGTTGTCAAGTTAAGTAATTAAACAGCTAAGAATTTCTCGTTACCTCGCCTTTCAAAGTTGGATTTCATTATAAAAGGGGAAGTTATTAATCCAACTTTTTTATCGCTAGCGTTGATATAAAATGAATCATGGAATTCGCTTCGAGCAACAGAATCACAAACAATGAGCATTCTATTTTCAGAACTTGACTTTTGGGATCTTGAATTGATCCCAAAAGTCTTTATATAAACTTTTTCGTAATGTAAATATTTATATGAATACTGAGTTATTGTTAAATGAAAGATGTACTTAAATCAATTGTTCGAAACTTAGTCAAGTAGAAAGTTAAATGAATTGAAGAGTATGTAGCTTTATTGAAGTCTAGACTGTCTACCGTTCAAGTGAATGAGTAATGTTATTTCACAATTGTGTATTGTTTTGTAAACCAAGCTATGCTTGAATAAATACGTAATTTATACGAAACTTACATAAGTACTAAAGCGACTAAGGGATAGGGCTGTTCTCGATCCGACAGTAAATATACAGTCCATGACTGAGTGACCGCTTGACGGCAATAGGCTCGTCCTGTATTACGTGGGACCTAAAATCATAGTCGGTGAAATGTGGGAGTTATTACACCTCTGCCTACCCCTTCGGTGATTTACAGGCGTGAGTATATGTATTTATGTATGAACGTAAGCACAAACCCTTTCGTAAGTGGTCACTCTCACTAGGTATGCCTCACACAGATATTACAAACGTAAAAGTAACTATCTATTACGTTTTCTCACCTAATCCAATGAACCGATCTTGATGAAATTAGGTACAAAGATGGTCTAGAGCTTGAGAAAGGACGTAGGCTATGTTTAACCGGCAGCCACACGGATGGAGCCCCGGGCAACAGCCTTATGTAATAAATAGGTGACGAAGCAATTATTATATATACATACACTATTATCATTGATTCAATACTAAGCATAGAATTCTCTATACATACCCAAATCAAGTCATTTAGAGTCGCACTTATAGGGCAAGCAGCCTCCCCAGTACCGACTTGCTAACCAGCGTGCCCGCTCAACGAAGTTTGCCGGGTCTTCTGAAATTTCCATTGAGCCTCCCCGACAAACTTTCTCGTCCGAGGCGTAACGAACCGAAGTTGACCGTTGTAATAAAACAACATGTAAAATCAAGTTTCGTATTTGCAATGTGAAACTTTGACTGATGTAGGTACACGCGTTGTATTAAAAGCGTATTTGTTTATAGACGTTCCGTCTTTTCATTTTCCTTTTTATTGTCAAGTTAGATAATTATAGAATTGTGCCCACTTATGTTGTCAGTATAAAATATACCTACCTACCTGTATCTATTCGAAACTTGTGGTAGATACCCATTCTCGGATGTCTTAAGAGTTATAATCCTGTTTAATCTATCCATAGTTTTAATAGGCTAACGCTTTTACCATTTAAATCTATTAGCATTTCTGGACTAGGGACTCGTCACGACTGTCACGAGTTCAAGTCCGTCTTGAGTAAGTACTTAATCTCTTTTTCGGTCTAAATCAATTTGAATAGTTAGCACACTAACTGCTTTAAATTTCATTAAATTTCGTTATGTTGTAAGTGCACCTCTGCCTAACCCTCCGGGGATAAAGGCGTGATTATATGTATGTATGTATGTTGTACACAACATATTATTATAAATAAATATAGGCACCTACATAATATACAATATTGGTGTAGGTATTAGGCATATTAAATGGCTAACTTTAGTACTTAGGTATTTTAAGTTTTACCAACTTATTAAGAGGTTTAAACCAACTTACCCTTAGATTTTACTTCTTGACAAGAAATAACAAAATACATTATTAATAAGCTATGTGCACAAGTTTCAGTTTAGTGTGCGGTCATTGAGTAAAATAAGTTCGTAAGTTATGAAGAAATTTGCAAGTCCAATTTGGAATATGTACCTACTTGAAATAAAGTACAGAATTATTGCTCTTTATTCAAATTTTAAAGAGGTATACTAGGGATATAAAATATTTTAACATATGCTAGGCATTATTATTTGAAAGTGACTTTTCTATGTAAAAAGTAGGTTTACTACATAAAAAAAGCATGGTACGTGTCTATAATGGTGACCCTCTTTCCAAGACTTTGCCCTCAGCTTACCATCAGACAAGGCGAAGTCAAATTGACGTGTCCTTTAAATATAAAAAAAAAAGTACTTACCTATATGAAATTTATTTCTTATTTGAGTTGAATGTTTTGAGGAAAATCAAAGCATCATACCTGAAACAAAAAAGTGTAATTATCAGATTATTTATTCATTATTAGATTGAATTATTTAGAAAACAATTCCTTGTTATCCATCCTTATCATCAGCGATCGATATAGGTAACTGCGTATGAAATGCCTTCTGGACTGTTAATCATTGTTATTTACATTTTTAGTCATTGTATTAAAAAAAATAATGTACAACACTTTTCTAGAATGAGATTATGTGAATAAAACCTAGGTTTTAAACAAATGGAAATAAAAGGGAGCGTTCGGTCAAAGGAACTTTAAACAAATAGATTTTAAAAGACGTTTGAAGACTAGTGACAGTACAAATTAGAACCCCTGTCCATGAAAATCCTTAAAATGCGATCCCGGATTGTGCCCCAGGGAAATTATGAACTTAACACCTGACAAGGTTCAAATTTTAATGTTAGCTCCCACAGCGCCTTGCAACCGCGAATAAATTAACGACTTTTGGCTGATTTGCCTTTTATTTTTTCGCAGGCGCTTTTAATGTACTAATATCGTTCTAAATAGACTAATAGTCCATCCCTCCTTCCCATCCCTTACGGCTACAAATAGTATGCACTATTACTTTTATCATACTTTTATCAGCGAATAACCTCATACTTCTAGATATAAAGTGAAGTACACAAAACCACACTTAGAATAGGTAGGTACGATATTCTGTTTCGTAATTTTCAACAAAATATTCAGCAACATTTGGCTACTGTATTAAAGGAGACAAGTTACCTGCGAAGTAGATAGCCTTGACATATACCTAGGTGACGACTAAGCCTTACAGAAGGAGCCCATAATGAGAGTCTTAGCTACCCACGCTCCAACTTAACCTCGGCGATTTTCTTAAGGAGTGAATATGGCAATATTAAAGTTTCACCGCAAACGGACCCTTATCTCGTCCGCCGGCGCCTAACGTTGTTGCAAATTACATTGGGACGTGTTGCTCAGACTATCTGAATTTGTTGTTTTGATTGTTAAATGTTTAGTACGAACATTTTGTACTTATTGTATACTAGCTGTTGCCCGCGGCTCCGCCCACGTGGAATTCTGATCCCGTTCATCATCAGCGATATAGCCTATATGTTAATCCAGGATATAACCTATATACATACCAAATTTCAACCAAATCGGTTCAGCCGTTTATGCGTGAAAGAGTAACAAACATCCACACAACCATTCTCACAAACTTTCACATTTATAATATTAGTAGGATTAGGATAAACGCAATAGGTAATGCTCTTCGCTTTAAAATAATTTTATAAAGGTAAAAGGTAAAAGATATCTATATAAATCTATATAGATTATCTTTTAGAACGTACCTATTACGGAGAGTTCTAAATCGATCTTAACGTAGAGTTTTAAATGAAACCCGTTGATGACTACATAATGACGTCTATATATGAATACTATCTTTTTACTGTGGCATACTCTTCATGCTTAGGTACCTAATGGTATATTATACAGTTGTTATGAACTATAATAGAAGGTCCTTGCTCCGTCCCGTAATGAGAAAGAAACTCTACTGATTTTTGGGTAGGTACTGACCGATAACTATGCAAATGTAGCAAACCGCACATTAAGACAGATACAATTTTCAATCAAATACATATTCAATAATGTACCTAAATATTCCAGCATCAAGCCTAGCAAAAAAATCTAATTTAGATAAGATAGCAATTGCATAAAAGTGTCGCGACTATTTTATTTCTATCGCAGGAAAAACTGCAATACAAGTAAAATATAGACGGATACCTATCTCTAAAACATGGCAAACGAAGTTTACTGAACATTTTCATACAAGCTGGCTAACGAGCATATGAGCTACATGGCGGTCTGGGTAAATATTCAGATAGTTTTCAACTCGTGTAGGACGTGACTTCTCCCGTTCATAAACTGCCTTCCGTCTGTGTCCATGCTAAAAAGTAATGCACCAAATTTACAGCTATACCTACCTACTTACATCTATGGAATTGTATGCCTTCATTACTCGTAATGATTATAATTATCAACGTAATCGCAAGTAATGTGATTTTCCAGGCATTAGGAAAATTTATAAATATCTAGGTCATCATTTTTTGGTTTTAAATCAATCAATCAATTATTAGCATAGGCCTCGTCCAATGTTGGTAGGCCTTGGCCTAGGTACTGTTTTCACCCTGGACAGACGGGTTGGTACAGGGTTTATTTCCAGTTTGCCTTCCATCGCAGTGAGATGCGTATTTTTCCTTTCGTCGCCTCTTAGGTACGACATGGTTGGTCGTTTTAAGTCGGTACTCAACATAAACTTTTTAACAACCTACGCCGTAATAATATTAAAGGAAGTGGTGGGTATAGTGCAGTGAACTATAGCCTGACTTAAATTTTTTACTTAAAGCTCAAGCTCAATAGGCACCTAATTTTTTGTAAACCAATTCATAGGTTAAATACCTACACCAATAGGTAGGTACGTCCATGTCCTGTCTTATTGCAATTAACTCAAGCAAATTAATTATGTGCTAAAGAAAGTAGTCTAGACAAAAGACTTTAAATCTCGTGTTAGTATGCTAAGCAGTACTCATTTGAGAAACACATTTAGGAGACAGAGCGCCTGTTGCAAGAAAATGCGAATGTGGGGCGTTATGAGAAATCCACTTTTATTGCGTCTCATAAGTGTGCAGGCGTTCTAGAACATTCGTTTTATGTTCTTCGCAAGAGAGATATTGTTGTAAAACAATTATAGCTTTAGTAACATCGCGTACACATTTCTTATGTTTTTTTAAGAATCAGACGGTTTTATTAAATTCCCAAATATATGAATATTTGAATAGGTATGTAGGTATGTACCCTACTTATATTTTCAGTAACGGTGGAAAACATTAGCTTTGCACAATTTAGCTTCGCTTTATTCAACCAAGAACAGCGGTAATTTATCAACGGTTTTATTAAAATTTAGATTTACTAACTACACCGTGTATCTAAATCACATATTATTAATACTAAGTAACGGATACATAATGTGCATACCTACATTATTTAAATGTTGATTATCAGGTGCAATAGAACTCTAAATCTTCCGCCGACTGTTCCTAACGGTGGATTACTAATTTTGTGTCTTCGAGTCGATATCCGCTAATAGAGTCCTTAATGAATGCAGCGTCAAACTTACAATTAAAGTGGTTGTGTGTTCGAACCTCATCCAGTTGACTACACATGGTGTGAACCCTCTCATAACTTAGGTAGGTACAATCTAATCTAATCAATTAATGAGTAGGTATACTAGTAACATGTACCTACCTAACTACGTTATTTGCAGTTTGTGTCGGTTTTATACAATTACTTCTATGTGCCTACATACTAGGTACTAGAATGGCTATAAGAAACAAAAAAAAATGGTATTGTGAAAGATCACAATCCGACCAATAATTTTCTGAAGCTGTCCTACAAATGATATAAGAAGAAAAAACTTACTAAACCATTTAAGAGTCCAAACTCATCAACTCATTCAATCAATCAATTAGCTTATCGCAGTCGCAGTCCATTGCTGGACTTAGGCCTCTCCCAATGTGCGGCATTGCTTCCGATACTCCCACCCAGGCCAAGTTCAAAGGAACAGGTATTGATTTAAATTTTGAATTCATTAATGAAAACATTAGTCAACTCGTCAACTACCACTGCGTTGTCTCGTAGCAAGTCTGCGTAGTCTTGAACATACACAACAACACAATAATTTTATACTTACATCAAGCAGTTGTGTGTGAGTCTTTGTATTGTCTCAAATATATTGTGAACGTTATATTAATGCCTTTGACAGAGATAAATCACTTCAGTTTATCAAAAACACAACCAAATGCGTTTGTGTTACGTAACATAGGTTATTTATACATCGATTTATTGTTTATTAAATAAAATATCTCATAACAACACCTAATCCAGCATATCAATGAAAATTACAACACTTTTTAATAAACCATTGATATATTGCCGACAAACAACGTTAACTAGAAAAAAGATTGAGTCGTTTTATATGTAAATTCGTATATTATCGCAACGTACGATAGATTAATGTGCACCGATTATTAAAATGGCGGTGCATATGTTAGTGTCATGTCATACAATCTCATTTATCAGTCCCATATTTTGATCACATGGTATTTTCTGGGACTATGAGGTTCTTCTTGTGAAATAACGGGCTTAGGTTATTATAGGATAGAGGTCTACCTACCATCAAGTCAGCTGTTTTTAGGTCTACCCCTTCTACCAGAACCCAACGGAGGCGCTATTGCCAGACTTTGTTAGCCACAGAACCTGGCAATTGCCGCAAAACGTGGCCGCACCAACGAAAATGACTCTCCTGCATTTTATCTGTGATTTCATGGACATGAAGGCTACGCGGATGCCGGAGATCCTCAGGAGATCTTTTCACGTGACTCTACAACCACCACCAAGTTTCCGTGACATGAAGTTCCTATATGTTTGGCTCCACGCTTCGCAGCTGTGTAAAAAGTACTATTGCAGCTTCATGATACCATAAGCATTTTTTTAAATTGTAACGATTAAAATATAATTTCTTAATCATCGAAGAACTTGCAATCATGGTCTTTGATATTGTTAGAAGTACCTATACGCCAACAGGTAGGTATTCATCGTCATCATTACCTGGTTACATTCGAGTCCCTCGCCTCGCAGCCAATTACATAGACGATTAAATTAATTACATTTCAAATTTGTCGTGGGGCACCATTTAATCATAAATATAATATAGCTAAGGGAGTTCAGGGCCCTGGCATCAAGTTTAAACTTTGGACGCGCCCAATATATCGCTAGGAAGATGGTGATGACAATATTAAGCATAAATACATATACTCACGCCCGTAAATCACGAAGGGGTAGGCAGAGGTGTGCTAACACCCACATTTCGCCAATTGTGATTTTCGGTCCCGCGTACCTAATAGAGGGCGAGCCTATTGCCGTCTAGTGGGCACTTTGTCATGGGCTGTATGTTCACTGTCGGATGGAGAACAGCCCTATTCCTTAGTCGCCTTCTACGACTTCCACAGGAGAGATGGGGTGGCCCTATTCTACACCACCGGGAACCAATACGGCATATAATAATATATGCCGCTGATGATAATATACTACACATATTTACTAGTAGATACTTAGTCATAATTATCTATTGACAGCGGACCAAATTGTCAACAGGATTCACATATTTCAAAGATCAAATGGGTGACTATTAGTTTCAAATACCATTCAAAATATCAACATAACGGCCAACTACTCCATTAGTTAGAAAACAAGCAGAATATAACAGTACATAAATCTTAATCTACCATCTAGTGATTGATACTAGTGTTTAGACGTTCTTGTGTAGACGATTAATCCATCGCTTTGCGGTTTTCTAAGGAAATATATTCATCAGAACTAAGATAATAAATTATATTTAATGTACACATTTTACTAATGACAATACAGGTCGGGATATTTTGTTGTGTTGGTGTTGTTGCCTCCTCAACTTCGGAAACTGGAGAGCCAAAGACGGCGTGCGTTTTAGGAGGTTCAAGATCGATATAAAGGTGGGAGGGGATATTTTTATTTTTATTTTATTTATTTATTTTTATTTGGGAGACCAACAGCTAATATCTAACAAAATACACATTTAAAATAGGTGACAAACAGCCAATTATAAGTCCTCACGAATAGAGGTAGTATAATATAAAATATCAGTGAGCACAGTATGTCAGCTGCATATATGAAAAAGTACAAGTTGAAATTCTGTATTACAGTAGGAATCCGTGGGGATTTCGCGCATGAGTCTTACATAAGCACGCCTTTCTTCCTGCAGAGTCGTCATCATCATCGAAACGAAGGGATGGCACAGAATCTCTCTGTTCTTACAGGGTTGACAGCACGAGTGTGACTCCCCTGTTGTTGCACTCGCCCATAGGCCACGGTAACCTCTTACCATCAGGAGTGCCGTGTGCTTGTCTGCGACATAAGTAGTATGAAAAAGAACCCGAGGCTTCATTTCAGTGTCCTGACTCCACGAACTCTTTTTTTACATTTGGAAACTCTTTTATAGGAGCGACAGACTACCGTCTCACCATCCTACCATGACAAGAAAAAAATGTAAAAAATTATACTTACTTACCTAAATAAAACCGTATTCGACAATCCCTAGTTAACCTAAAAATTAGCAAAACACTTCCAGCCGAGTGCCTAGACAATTAAGAGATAGTAAAGCTGAACAACTTTAATTTACGCTATTTCAGCTTAATTAATGAAGTAACCTTGTACCTAAAGCGAGCTGAGTAGTAGTTTACTTCAGTCATAAACTAGATACGACATAAGTAAGCACTTGATGTCAAGACTAAAAGGCTTCCATAATATAGAAATAATACTTGGAGTTGTTTCGTTTTAGTTTCGAGACAACCGCTCCAGCTGACTGAAAGACCTTTGAAATTGCAACAGGGTTTTTAACCAAGATGATTATTGAAAATAAACATCCATTCCATTATTTTAACTTGTCAACCATACTAAACATGGGCAATGACAAACGAGTTCAACTTTGTTTGAAATCTTTTGAATCTGTTAAACGCGATTACGGTATCATGTTGTGAGTCATGCACATAAACATGTCAACTTTATCTTTAAGAAAAGTGAGGTACATCATGCAAACTGTGTGTTTAAATACACAGCCTTAGCCCCTGTAGTTCCCCCTATAGTTAACCCACAAGAAGTGCTACAATAAATAGCCTGTTGATGTTATTTAACCACTATAATACTAAAAAGTTAAACTATTTTACTTAACAGTTCTTGAAGTGCTTAAACATTGTTATGTTAATGTGGAATTGAAATAGTTTGAGGTCATTCACTTCAAAGGTATAGTAACTTTTACACTTACGACCCAACAATTCTGAATTATATTAAAATACTATCACAACAGGTACATATTCTGAAAGTTTCACTAAAATTTTGTTTAGGAACTATCTCAAACCCCTACAAAGGAAAAACCGCAAAATATTTTAAGCTGCGGATAACATCATACCACATACAGTCAACCAACAAAAGCTTTACGAAAGTATGTTCACAAAGGGAAAAGGCATTTATGTGATATACTAGCAAGATTACTCAAAATACTCTAGATTTACATACAACTGTAATGAAAATGGCTAAACCTGGCTTTTGAATAAAGAAATAAAATAAAAAAAATTGCATTTATTTCCAAAACTATGAATCACCCAACTTTAGAGGGTAACGAATGCTTTTTTTGGTCTTAATAGTTTTTAGTGCTCTTGGTAAAAGTATCTTACAAAGGCTCAACATCATAGAAATCTATTACCGTCTTATTATGTTAGCTCCTTCAATTTGACTACACTCCATCTGATGGTAAACTACAGTTCAATATGTCGACGGGTGCAAAGTAAATAAAGTCAACTACAAATTCACAATTTTCTTTTTATTGCATTTTCGTACTAATCAAATAAGACTCCACAACCTGGCATATTTGGTTTTGAAGATTTCATCATATTTCAATAAATTTTCAAAAGTATAAAAAGCCATCTACACTCAATCTTGCAAATAGTACGAAGTTAATGCGACCAAGTAACGTTGGTCGTTTTTGCGCGGGGCGCGGGGCGGACTCCGAGCGTACACAAAATGTCATCTGCCAGTTGACTCTTTCTACTTCGCGTCATTGCTTCGCGGTCTGTAGATGTTATGATTTACATCGGTTAACTTTATACAAAATATTTATCACGTAGTAGGATTTTCTGTTTAATAAACGACTTTATAAAAAACAGGCTAAGAGTATTATAACTGCAATTATATTCGCATGATGATTTTGGGCTACTAAGCCAAATTACCAAAATTTGTTCGATTTTCGCTGTTTATCTCAGTAATTAAAAGCATATTCTAATAATGTTTTATTAATATTCTGTTAATTAGTTATACACGATATAAATACTATTTATACACGATATTTAAAGTCCCAAGCATATACGACCAACTGGTAGTTGGCTCAGTTAGCGTTTTATAAAGTTCGTTGTAAAAACGGCTATCTGCGAAATCTCGTAAATTATTAATAAATTAGCTTAATTAACTTAATATAAAAATAAATAAGAGCATAAATAAATTATGATAAAATTTTCAGAAATATTGGCCCACTCATTAAGAAAATAATACACTTTTTCGATCTTTTCGCTCTCCTGTAAAGTTGCTATTATGCAGATGTCTCTTTTTACTTTGCACCCGTCGATGTATTGGCCATAATTCCAGATACTGTCCCTAAAACGGTCCCTGTCTTACGAGTAATCGCCTCAACAAATACTTTTTCACACCTCGCTTAAAGAACCTGGAAACCTGCTTGTAAAAAGGGAACACGGGGTATGGATAGGTAAGATTTGGTATAGATAGGTAATCTAAGAAGGAAATTGCAATCGACCTAGACAATAATCACAAACTTATTCAATCTTTTTTTTATTCAACGCCCACAGTACTCTAATCAATTCATAAAAAAGGACGTTCATATTCTGCAAATATAAAATCAGCCCACGGATCGCAATCTGCAGTACAAACATGAATAAAATATATTGGCACGCGTCGTAGCTGCACTAGATTTGTATTATAAAGCCTGCTTCTCAACCAAGAAACAAAATGAATGTTCATAACGCGATGCAAGTAGGGCCGCGAAGGATGAAATCTGATTCGCAAACCAATTTGAATATATATGACATTTAAAATTATTCGTTTTTGAAGCGATGATCCGATATAAACTAGATGTTGTTTGTGTTGAGGCCGATGACATGTTGAATGTTTTATGTTATGATATTACGTTGTTAGCACTACTGATTTTTTGTAATAAATCATTTGTTTCGCCACTTATTCTTTCATCAGGTTATTCATTCTACTTATATTTCTGGTAGGCCTTATTTAAATAGGCTATTCAAATAGGCGGGATGAGTGGGACGAATCTTCTTTCCATAATACATACGGACGTAGGGCTCACGGTAGGTTAAGTGTGCTAGAAACCCCATAGAACGGCCACGGCTTCCATGTGTAACGACTTCTTTAGGCGAATGATATAAGTTTTTCGTACCCACCTGAAGCTTAAATGTTGTCATTTATTTGAAAGTTAGATTTTTCCGGATATAAAATCTATCAAAAAATTTAAGACTAAGTTTCTTGTACAATATGTCTTCATCACAGCATTAAAATTACATAGAGCGTTTCTGTTTTCTTTGATGCAACGGTAGCTTCGACCTCATAACCATAAGTCTGCAGATAGTGCCTAGTTAGTACCCTGGACTAGTATACTTGGTAGTTTCAGAGAGGTAGCCCTAATATTAAAACATTCTACCTTTCTGTAAACGTATATTTATTCATTATTTTTACATATATTGTCGCCCCCGGCTCGAAAAAGCGGTTATGCCGGAACGGAACCAACTAAACCAGATGCGCCGCGTCGTTTCGATCTGTTAATTAGGCAAAGCGGCGCCATGCTGACCAGCTCACGAACACCCAAGTAGCTCCCAGGATATTTTTTATAGAGGTTTTATTATTCGCATCCCTGAAAAACCACTGTCTTTGTCATTACCAATCATCGTTGCAGACTAATTGGGCGGTGGTCTATGACAGACCATATCTACTTAAGGTGTAGAGGGTTAATTAAGCAATGATATGACTATTACAGGTGTTGCTTAAATATCTCAGTAGGAACTCAGTAGCTTACTGGTTCATAGAGTCGTCTTGTAGTAGGTATAAGAAAAACATCAAAAAGGTTGTTGAACTTTTAAACGACACCGCAATATAAAGGATAATGTTACGCTATATTGCACGACTACATATGCTTTAAATTAAGGAAAACAAGCATAGTTAGTACATACTTTACTACATAATTATGTATCTACTCACTCCTTTCTGCTTCTAATCTAGGTAGAGATAACAGTCTTACGAGCTTCGTCTACTGTCAAAAAACGTCTCATACAGGCCCGCCGATTACAGGAATATTTTTTTTTGAGAGTATCACTAATTGTATTCTTCAAGGTTGACATCGACTAACTTGCTTTGCCTTATATATTTTATTCTCAATCATTCACTGTCTTTAATAGAACCAATCAACACCTAATAAGTTAAGAGATATCCGAAGAAAGAAATCAACATCTTAATTTATACTCCTACACTGACATTTATGTTATACTCGTACAAATGTTTAAGTAATATGATCTCGACAGCTAGTGATTGATCTAGTGTTACAAAGTAGATAGTTGGAATTCATTGTACGAAAAAAGGAAACCCTTTTGTTACTCGTTTTACCTGAAATGAAGATAAATATGCCAAATAATAAACAGCAAATACTTTCGTGAAATGGTTTTGGTATTGAATAGATTTTTACGTGATTCCCAACAAAAGGATTCAATATTTTCGTTTGCTGACAGAAACTGGACCCTGACGGACGAAAGCCACCGTTGAAAAAGGAAATCCTAATCTGCTGCAACAAACAATAGTCATAAATTACACCCTCAGGCCATAACAGAGAAGTACTAACGACCCATCCATCCCTCACCCGTTTCAGAGCTTAAACGGTCATAAAAAGTAAAGCATTGTCAGATGCCGAGTGTAATCCACTTAAAACGAGTACGTATTGTAGATAGAGAGCTATGTATGATGAACAGTGCAACGACTCTCGGGACAAACAAAGTGTACATGGAGGATGTGTAGGAAAATACAAGCAAGGACCGTTCATACTGAATAGTGATGAGGTGACGTCATCACACCGCTATGTTGCTAGTCGCAGATTGCGCTTTGAAGATTCATTTAGCTAACAGATACTAATAAGTCTTGTAGGGCGTGTACAAATCATTGTACTATGGTTGGCAATGTGTGAACAAAACTTGCTAAGTTTGCAATTATTTCTGTAGTGTGTAAGTTCTGAAGAGATTCTGTTGGTATTCACAATACGAACCTTTATATAATTATTATGCTTTTTTTTTAAATGTAGAGTGAAAATCTGAAATAAATTTAAAATAATTCATTATCCAGTTTATTTTCTCATTATCTCACCAAGATCGCCAATAAGTCTCTAAATCCTTTTCCACTGCTAATGGGATGGAAGGAAAGGAATCTTGGACTGAATAAAGTGTGAGCTAAAGACTGAGAGGCAATCTAATCAAGCAATTTAGTAAGATGCATTATAAAGTACTTCACAAATTTTCCGAATCTATGAATCAGTTGGTCAGCCAATTCTATTTTTTTTTTTTTTTCATATATAGCCCCAATGTGGGATGGGGTACTCGTTAATCCGAGCGGTGGACCTTAAAAATGTGCCATAAATGGAATATCCGTCTATCTACGGCAGATTTAAGAGCGCAGATGAAAAAAATATTAGTTGAACTACAAAAGTCACCCGGTCACTGGCTCTTAGACTATTCGTTTCACCTGTTAGTATGTTAAGGTCAAAACTTGCACCAGAAGTCTGAGAATAATTGATCTTGAAATATATGGTCTGAAATTCTTAGATTTGTGAACTAAATTGCGTGTTTTAAATTTAACCGGGTATTTAGTTAATTATTTACATATTTTATTATACAAAAATATAAAGATCAATGTAAAGGGAAAAATATTTAAAAATTAAAAAAGTGAAGTTTTAAACTTTAATCAATTTTAGCTCTGTAATCAATCAAATAACAATCTAATAAATAAATCAGGTTGTGATTAAATATTAAGTCAGGTATGCCTTGTCGGTACTAAGTATCTCACTACAATCGCAATGGCATTAGCCTTTTCTTGATCTCGATCTCGACCCAAGCAGTAACTAAGTTCACTTAGTAGAATCACGCTGCCAAATAGGTAGTATTGTACCCTATAATAGACTATAGTATGCTGTAGTACTCGTAGATACGTTAACTTACATAGCTGCTGCGGTTACAGGGCAAGAGACAACATTATTCTCCAGTATTAATATCTAAGTCAAGTACAAAAGAACAAATAAAAATCACTACATATGCTAATACAAAGTAATCAACAAAACAAAATGTAATTATTTCGTGTCCTACAGCTTGCTCAATCAATATTTAATCTGGCAGCGTTAAGTAGATACCCCACTAAATACTTGTGATGAATTTAGCGGTAGTGGAACCCACCCTAGCAGGGGTGCGACTGCATTCCTATTAATATTGCATGCGAGCTACGTGTTCTGTGTAAACTAGAGAGAACGAACGAACCACGAGGGGGCGTAACCCCGTTCGGATTTTAACTTAGGATGCTGTAAAATTATTTTACTCTGAATTCCGTAGAGTTGAATAGTTTTGTTTGAAGATTTTAATACCGATATTATTTATTTTTTTATATAGGACACGTCAATTTGACTTCACCCCGCTGGTAAGCTGAAGGCAAAGTCTCGAAAAAGAGGGTCACCATACAGATACGTAAGTACTATGTTACAGTAGTGGCACTCAGCTTTACAGCCTCATCAGATGCTTCTTCATGCCCCGCTTAAGGGATTGTTTAGTCAATAGGTGGATTGGGCAAACAAAAATCATCACTCGAAAATAAATGTAGACCCGGCAAAGCATGTTACTCGGCTCGTAGAGGGCAACATAAGTAATAATGCAGCGCCGTCCCTTCGGTGGGAAATACGCAGTCAAAATGCCACACACTCTCTGTAATACCTGCTTTGGTTTGTGTTGTTACATCACGTAATATGCACTACACACACTGATTAAATTACAAAAATAGACAATCAAAAAACTTGTTTCGTGGATAATATAGGTATCCTTTATAATAACATTTTAAAGCAATAGTTAACATCAACTATTCAAGTCGATTTAAAATCAAAAAATGAAGATCAAGTCCCGTGTAACCATTCACTCGTTTTAATATACTCGTAGATATTCCTATCCTGCAGAATTATACCAAAAAAGTGTAACTATTCGTTTGTAGTGATTTGACACATTAAACTGATAGTTGATGTGTAAAGTCAAATGATAAACACCAAAATGTTACTTTTGAATTGAAAATTAAATAGATACCATTAAACTGCACTACGAAAAATATGACAAAGTATATCCTGGCAGGGAGGTAGATAAGTTGTTGGTAAAGTTCGTTGGGAGTCATATCCTTCACCGTTTTACGCTTTCGGTAAGGGGTTCCCAACAATGAATTCATAAAACTGAATTTGTGTACAAAAATGGTGTTCTACTAAAAAAATTATTAATGAAAACGGTGCGTAAATGTATAGATTCATCGGCATTGTAGGCCGTTAAATAAAATTAGTGGAGATTAAAGACTTGCGTCAAAGTCAGCCAATGAAATATTTGACATTTTAATTGTAGTAAAAACATTCATAAAATTTTTATTAAATAAATGATTCAACATTTTAATTAAATATTTTATAGTCTACAAACAAAATTAGTTTGTGCTACTTAAACTATGTAATCTTACAAGTCTATAATATAAAAAAAGATTGTATAAGGATTTTTATAACGTTCTCCAGCTAGGTTTAGACTAATAAATTGTCAGATGCAAATATGTTACGTCTGAACATTTTATACCTATCACACGCATGTCTAGAAATGTTGAGAGACAATTTATAAATTTGTTTTTGGACTCACGCCTTTCTCTCTCCGGCAACATGCAGAGGCAACAACCCATTAGCATTTTGCACCAATATATAAGAAAAACGACTTCCTATTGTCTGACAGGGTAATTTCAAACATGTAATTAAACAATATGAGTATTTTTGTTGAGACTATGATTTATAATAGGCAGGAGATAGTTAAAATTGGTTTTTTTTTTCATATTTTGTTTGACTTGTTTTAGTTATTCCAGGAGCGACGGTTGTCTGACCCCCTACCCGTAGAAGAAAGATTGGATAAGGGCCTCGTCCAGCGAAAGTGTACATCCGCCATTCTAGATATTTTGAAATATTGCCAAAATAAGGTGACATAGATACATAATATCCCAAATTTATAGTAAAAATGTACATAAACCGTAGAAAAGGGACTAAATATATGCAAATACGTAAAATATGTAACATGAAAATCCGGTCTATGCTGATAAGGGTACCTTAGTGTGCCAAAACCAGGTAACAAAAATCGGTCAAGTATGAAGCTTACTAGGATGAAATTCAACGCTAGTAATAAGGTCACTGAATTATAATTTCTCCTTCTACGGTCGCCTAACTTTCCACTGTACAGTTAAACAGCAAAAGTATTACTTGGGACTACGTAGGGGAGGAATCAAGAGATTTTTTTTTTTTTTTTAATCAGTCAGAAAGGATCGCCATACATACTGATACTACATTCCATACTAGGCTAATACCTGTGTTATGGAATGCAGCAGTCAGACTTAGAGATATGTACAGTACGGAGTTTTAGCACAGTGTCGAAGTAACTCTCTGGTCATCCAACAAAAATGTCTTAATGTGATTGTCTTTTAATTTAGTTATTTTTCAAACTTTTCATTCCTCAGTTGCTTGTAAATTTATTTAAATTCATCTAATATCCACTCACAGTCTCCAAACCTTGTCTTTCCAAATACAAATGGACCGACCCGGTCGGAAAAGTTCCACTTTTTCACTCTTTGATCCATTGCTTAAAGTTAGGTACCCAGTCCTACCTACCTGCCACATTCACTCTAATAAACTTCTTTTAAATATATATTTTTTAATAATAATAATTTATAAGAAGTTTATTAGAGCTTTAATTAAAGCGCGGTGTCACAGGCTTTTACAAAATTATAAAAACGAAATATAAAAATTGAAAATGTACTAATATTCTGTGCTTAACTTTCAAATTATAAAAACTTGAAAACTCCGCTTATTAACATTGGCCGTCAATTTCAATTTCCTCACCTTTTCTCGGGCGGAACACTTTTGACGTCGACAAACGATACCTTGCATAGTCTGTAAAATTCCGCTACAGTAATTTTCTGTGCACAATTTCCTTTTAAGCAGCCAGTCAATATCAGCACTTTATAAGTCACTTGCTATCTTCATCTTTACAGAGTTGTTACTCCCAACCGTATGAGAACAGCTCCCCTGTAGTATTAGACTTCAGGTTTAGTGTATTTTGCCTTTGTAATCTAAAGAAATTGTACTTGAGCTTCTTCTTTAGATATCAATAACGATGAAATAAAAAAACATACATATATCACTCATTGAAATAAAAGTACTTTCAATAAATATATAATACTAGCTGACCCTGCGAACTTTGTACCGCTTATCAGTCGATTCTTTTTTTTTTCTCTCCGTAAGAATCATCCTCGTACTTGGAATATTCTAAAAAAAGAATTAGCGAAATCGGTTGAGCCGTTCTTGAGATTTGCGCTTAGCAACACATTTAGGGATTCATTTTTATATTGTAAAAGATATATTATATCGCAGTTGCTATTTCCTTTTAGCCCGGCGTTTTAGCTACTTTGCAGCAGCCAATATGGTCGCGGGTAGACTAGATATGGTAGTTGTCATATAATTGGAGTTCAGACAGTATCAAACATAAAACACTCTCAGTAAATGTGTACGAAAAAAATTACAATAATATGTTTGTAAAACAAGTGATAGGGAAGAAAAGTGTGAGTAGAGTACGCAGGGCAACTTGGCTCTGGTGCAGGCCCGGAAAAATCTAAATACCAATCAAAAATAATAAGTAAACCCATTTGCCCCAGAGTTAAAACACAGTAAAAAGCAAGTCAATCAATCATCAATTAGCTTATCGCAGTCCACTGCTGGACATAGGCCTCTCCCAGTGTTGGGAGGCTTTGGTCTACTATTCCACGATGGCCAGACGAGTTGGTACAGGGTTTTATTTCGAGTTACCGTTCTCTCCCAGTGATATTGTCTGCGTATTGCGTATACTATGTATAAGCAAGTAAATACTAAGATGTTATTAGATTAAGTAAAAATGCTTCTAGCCTCTCCCTGAATACTAACTGATAAACCAGGGCTACCTATATTTGATCTGTAGGGTACACACTGTGTTTATTTAATGCTACGTGCCGAACATTCGCAATTGTGTCTATAGATACATACTTTTATTTTTAGTTTGGCAAACTGGCCCGCCGGAAATCAAATCAAACAATTTTGTTTTGTTCTATGAACAATAAATTGAAGTGGCAGTAAAATAAAAAAGTGTTGTGGACGATAAAAAAATCATGTATGCTGATTTGTCGGTTGCGTGACGGAGTGGACATCATGGAATTAGGTACTCGAGAAGTTGCAGATTCGACATCCGCGTAGTACTACTATTTCCACCTATGTATCTCTCTATATTTGTTTGTGTGTACATAAATGAAGAAATAAATAAAAAAAATCTGTGATAAAAGGCTCAAACGTACTACTACTTACATCCAAATGTTAATACAATAGTAATTAATATAATTGATGAACTCTTCCCCATCTGATTGAATGTCTTCCCTAAATGACAAGTTCTTAATCTCTGAATTAATCAAAATGTAATTAGACTAATTAATCAGCCACTGTAATTATAACAAACGGTGAGGGTAGATGAAAGTGATGACGCTATACGTATATTAATCCTTTCTTAACAATTGTATGACTATAATGTTGTATACTGTATCACTATCGAAGTATCTAAAAATATGAAACGTTAACTTGCAGTAAAATATTTTAAGAACATTCACAATTACCCAACATCTATTTGTAAATAAAGTTTCACGACTATTGTAAATTGACGGGCAATGTGGTCAAAATATCAGGTAATTCAGTGCACAAGCACCAAAAATATTTAATTTCGTACGCTTCGGCCGTCTAGGAAACCGAAGTTTCGTAACCGGTTTCCTTGAAGGCGTTTTTAATACGTCTACGTAACAGCCCCCCTAGACAAGTGGCAATTCGTTGCTCGGCGTATGATGGAATAGAATGACAAATGTATAGAATTTGACGTTTTTGACATTCGTTGACGCCTGTCATATACGTCAAATCAAATGTATAGAATTTGACGTTTTTGACATTCGTTGACGCCTGTCATATACGTCAAATCAAATGTATAGAATTTGACGTTTTTGACATTCGTTGACGCCTGTCATATACGTCAAATCCCATACATTTGGCATTCTATTCCATCATACGCCGAGCAACGAATTGCCACTTGTCTACAGGGGCTGGTTTCCATAAAGTATTTTTTCATACTTCTACGTAACTGGTTTCGAAAACTCCGGTTTCCTAGACGGCCGAAGCGATTTCGTAACGTTGGCTGCCTGCCTACTGTGAACCTGTGTGCATATGTATGTGTAAACCTGGCCAATCGCAATGTTCCTTTCCCTCAATACGTTTACGTTACGCAAAAGTTTCAAAGTTAGATTAACAGAGTACTTAAAACACAAAGAGCAATAAACTGTTTTGTTAAAAATAAGCATTTTTCTACCAGAAGGATGCTTTTAATGATCATAATCAACAGGGACGAGGTCTCTTAGAGGTTCTTATAAATTATTAATGGCACTCAAATGTTCTTTTGTAAAATACAAAGTGTTTGAACCATTCTTAACACACGACCTCCTCATTAGAATGTCTGAGAGGTTCCCGTCCAAAAACGTTGCTCACCAACCCTCTTTGAGACCTTTTAATACATATAACATGTATCTTGGTCTCAAGAGGATGTACACATATGTTCAGTCTGTTGTGAATTTTGTTCTTCACAATAAAATAAGAATGCTTTCATAGAATTACACGTAAGTTAACTTTTTTAAGAAACATCTTCTACGTTAGGAATTGGTTCAACGGAATCTGCGCCTGTTTCTTTTTATAGTAAATTACTTAATTAATTTTCATTAATTTAATTCCATAGACGCTTTTCTATAAATGTTGTGGGATCAGGGGCAGTTGCTCCCATAAAAGCTAACATATTAAACAAAAGCAATAAGCGAGGATCGGGCACCTAAGTGTAAACTTTGGATCCATATTGAAATAATTGGTATGACCATTATAATTAATCAACTTCCTAATCATTTTAAACGTGTAGGCTAACAACGGTTCATACATACCTATTTTATTTATTATTATTCAACGAGAATATTATTCTTGAAAAACAATTCACCGTGATCCCTGAATTCCAAACACACCCCAGACCAACTAACAGATACATGTTCTGACGTAGCCTAATCTCTTACCGCGTCAAAAAGCACAGGTGTGTAAAGGGTGAACCGTGTTGCCACGTCCAACGGATAAAACACGTTTGAAAAAAAAAGAAGTAAACAAAACATTTGGTGATAAAACAGAAACTTATACTGATACCTCGATGTGTATTGCAAATAGAGTATTTTTGCAACTAAAAAAATTATAAAAAGGATTCGATAGACCATTTCCACTAGAAAAGGTACTGCCGCGGGTTTCCGTCCATTCATCAATCTATCCATCCATGGACTCTAAATTTCTGATAAAAAGATAAATAAAATATTTTATTATGACAGCATAACAAGACGAACTTTTGAAATATTTTCCTCTATTCAGACGATTCAGACCCTATAACAACCAACTTTGCTTGTCTACGTAGACAAAACTTTTTAAGGTTGATTTACATCAAACGAGGCATTCGTTTGATGTAAATCAACCTTAAAAAGTTCATTCTATCCCCTCTACGCTGAATTTTATTAGTGTAAAGTAAACAGTGACAGAACATTCGTTCGTTGTTCTTTCTTATGTAAACCCTGAAAATATACCCTCTTAGACAAGTGGAAATTCGTTGGGCGGCGTATTATTATTATTATTATTTATTTTTTATTTTTTTTATAAATATTGTTGGACATTCTACATAACGCTATCTAGACCCAAAGTAAGCATAGCTTAACTAGCTTGTGTTATGGGTTCTAGAATGCGGATAAACATACTTAGATACATTTTTTCGTAACTACATTCATATTATACATAGAAACACCCAGAACAATGCAAATATCCATATTCATGGATACAAATATTTCTAATCGAACCCGCGCCTCCTGCGTAGCGGCCGCGGTCACTAACGCTACGCCACAGAGGCAGTTAATTATAGAATAGAATGACGACTGTATGGGATTTGACGTAAATGACAGTTGTCAACGTATGTCATAAACGTCAAATCTCATATTATGTTTCATTTAGACTAAAATATTAAGAAAAAATGCTATTATTCTAGCTCTAACTCTACGTTCGTTTGGTCTAAATCCACCTAGACGTATGCTGATCCGGTACGCAAATAACATTTCAGGTGAAAGGGTGGCCAGTGTGATATAATAAAAGCAAGCCGTCACAGTATCGTTGTACTCTCATCCAACACTGCCCGAGACTTAATCCGATTCTAACCCCTATATTAGTACCAAACGTGATGAATCAGGGGCCGTCGCTGACGTCATGTAGACTGTATTATAGGTTGTTTAATTTTCTGAATTTGTAAAATGTTGTTTTATTTCTGAATGTTACTTGTGGGACGGTGGTTTACATTTAAATGAGTAATTTTGGAATAGGTAAGTGTTTACCGTACATGGTTTATTTCACCCTTAAATTCATTTAACTACAGTATTACTGTATACCTAATATATTTTATTCGAACTACCTATAGATATACGTACATTTATACATGTAGATTATTGTAGATAGATAAATAGAATAGATAATCCTTTATTGTACACCAAAATATTTACAGTATGACTAATAGGTAGCATGTATACAGTTCAATGTACAATGGGTGGCTTTATCGCTGGAAGCGATTTCTTCCAGGCAACTTTGGGATGTACAGTAATGTGATAAAAACATAATATATATTCCAGTTTAAAAACAGGTTTGTAAATATTTTAACGTTCAACTTATGTCATTGACTATACTTTATAAACAGAGTATTTCTTTTATACAACAACAGAACGCAGTATACAACAAAGCAATTTTACACATAGCAGGCTAGTAGAAGTAGAGACCGAACTATCAACTCCCAACCAACTTACATGAAATTATCTTCCAATAATTTTCGGTTCCATCAAGAATCAACCATGCATGACGTAGGCAGGCACTGTCTACCCCTGTCCCTTTATTACCCGGGGCGGATGAGGAGATATCAGGCCTTACAGGCACAATGTAGTTACGTAAGCTCGACAATTTTTCAATCGCATATCGCTCCGGGCGTAAATGCTCCGCTTAGTAAATTGTGGATGTTTAGTCATAATTTAGGAGCGATAAATTCGTGAGAGGTTCGTTGAGTGAGATACAGTGGTATACGGGCGGTTATTTTGACAATGAATGCGGGATAAAGGATGTCCCTTATGGCGTGTAACGTAAATTAATCTTTAAATAATTAGATAAATACGAGTACATTCCTAGTTTGATGATGTTATTATAGCGGTTCCTTATCCATTGTAATTTACATATGTCTAATATATTCTTGAAGTAAACTTCTGGGAGAGAGAAGGTTGGCCAAGGTATTTTGGTCCTTTACAAGTTGCCACAAACTGACAGTTGGTACATTAGGACAGCAATGTACCAAAGCATCCTCCGCTTTCGAAATGTAGTTTACTCAACTAATGGTAAAATATTATTTTGTAGACAAACTCAGAATTAAGTTCAATATTTAAAATGACTGACTAACCACATTTTAACATATATATGGCAAACTACGGGGATTAGAGTCATCTTTGAAACGTTTGGTAATGTTATGATACAAAAACTGTTACGATAACACAGTTTCCGTCATCATGCGGTATCACAAGTAAAGTGAGCTCGAACAAAAACACAAAAGAAACGCTTAGGATAATTTCCTTCAGCTTTCCAAAACGTGAGATTTACAAAAGACCTTACCCAAAAGCCAAACAAATTACTTTCACTACCAACACAATGAGAGCATTTTAGCACTTTTAATTTCATGAAATGCTCAGATTCTGCTACCTTAATTCATTACTTTAACGCCTCTTTATTTATAAACAAATAATAATTTACATAATGCCCGAGTCATTTTTCACAGTCTTAATTTCCCGCCCCAGTTACTGCTTGAGACAAAAGATTGATATATTCTCTCTTTTCATTAAGTTAAAAATGATTAATAACGGAACACCCCTACTTTTTTAAACGTACGCGTTTACGTTTGAAAAACTTTCAAGTCGAGGGTTCATTACGTGTCTCCCTTAGTTAGTGACTTCGGGTAAATATCATCATTAATTCGAGGCAGAAAAAATAATTATATTAGAAATAATAATTTTCCAAAACGAGGCTGTTTAGATATTGAATTAAAAACATGATAAAGTAAAAATAACGGATATGAGAACATAATATATGAAAAAGAAACTAGTTTTAAATTTAGTTTAGATTGCCTTCAGGTTTCTGTTCTTTTCAGAGTTCTATTAACCCCCTGAGACTATGCTGCAAACTTTTCCGTTTCAACTTAAGCTTACATTTTATTTACACATGCCGATATATCCCCGAAGGGTTCGGTTAATGTTTTCTCTCCATATAACCTGTAGCTCGCCAGCTGTATTTCTGATTCTCTGCCGACTGTCGGGCTCGTCTACAGATTCCTTTGGTAACACTTTGTCCAAGTCAGTAATCGATCAAGGAACCTCGGGAAGCAGGCAGGTATCACGTAAACATACTCGTACCTCCAACCTAACAATTACATTATCAGAGTTATGATTTCTTTAAGTTTCTATCTGAACCCAATCCCGGTAGCATCCTAACTTGAACTTTGGAAACAAGGGTTCGCTTTTCTTTTCCTCCTTTGCATATTATTATTATTGTTTAATCGTAGTATCCACTAGTCAAAAAACTGTTTTGTTTATTGCCACTGAAATAACCGGCAGTTACGGGAATAATTCTACAGATTTTGATGAAATTTGGAATACAGATAAAAATTTTTAGTAAACTTTAATAATAAAATCACGCCTATAACCAATACCTATATCCAATGTAATGTAAATTTTCCATACCACAGTTATTATAAGCCTATCCGTTTCACACATTTGTCGGTATTTATTGTTACAAATGATTGCATACGTTCCAAACGAGTCATAATTGCCACAATCAAGCGTTTGACAGGCGGACACACGCCACATCCCACTGTCCCCTATGTAAATATGGCATATTGTTACCATAGCAAAAGGGATACTACGCAATCAGATACAAAATTTATGGTGTGTGCCTTTGACGTGTTAATTAACGAATGGTTTATTAGAATGATATAGTTATCGACGAATATGTTTCAAATGACTACAAGACCAAGCGACTATAATATGGGGTTCTTCAAGAAGGGCATTAGAAGGTTTCTTCAGGGTCGGCAGCACGAGTGTGACGCCCCTGGTGTTACATACGTCCATAGGCCAAGGTAACCACTTTCCATCAGGTGAGCCGTGTGCTTGTCTGCCACCTAAGTGGTATAAAAAAATGTTCTTTGGTTCTGAATCGCGATCAGTAGTAGTGACTCACAAAATACACCGAGTAATGAGACTCAGGAAGTCCCAGAGTTTTTATTATAGTTGCTTATGGATAAACATGGCTACTTAGCCTAGCGGTAGTGAACGCGGCCGCTACGCAGGAGGCGCGGGTTCGATCCCCGCTCAGTGCAAATATTTGTATGCATGAATATGAATATTTTCATTGGTCTGGGTGTTTCTGTGTATAATATCTAAGTATGTTTATCCGCATTCTAGAACCCATAACACAAGCTAGTTGAGCTATGCTTACTTTGGGTCTAGATGGCGTTGTGTAGAATGTCCTACAATATTTATTTGATTTAATACAACCTCTGCAAGTACTCACGGTAATCAAAATGAAAACCGTCCTCTCCCGTTCTAATAAAAATTACACTCTGTATATACAGCTGCTAGAAATCAATTTAGTGTGGAAATTTAAACAACGGCTGTGTGTACTTTTTATATGTAGGTATATACTTTTTTAATAGTAAAATGTTATGTGACTGAGGGACTTTCTGAGTCAGTGATTTAATCGACTAATCTCAATTGTGCCATCCCTAAATATTCCCTAGATGTTCCAGTAGTTATTGTATGTATGCATAGTGTTTTGAACTGATAGTTACAGCCACAATATCATCATCTGCCGAGCACAAGCCCGGTTGCATATAAAGGTCACTATTTAGAACCCAGGGTCCGCTCTCTTACATCTCCTTTCCATATGCTTTATCCTAGTTTTTACGAGAGCGACCGATTGCCATCTGAGCACCTAGCCTCGAGAGAATAATCTGCGCCAGAGCCTAGTCTGTTTTGATACAAAATACTACTATACATACAAATACTACTACCAATGTCGATGTACCCTTGGGCTCCGAAGATTTACACCCGTATTCACAAACAATACTGTGAGGTCTCATAGTGTGCTCGAGCGCATAGGGCTGGTAAAATTAATTCACAAACATCACGGAGCAGTATTTAACGCAGTGCGTTCCCTCAACAAAGTATTACTTAAGTGTTATCAATGAATAAAAAGGCTTGCCAAAACGAACGCACTGAGAATTTGTCGTTCTTTGCACAGTTTTGGTGGTACGCATAGCGAAGTATTGTTTGTGAATACGGGTGTTAGTCTGTACCTTATACCTACACCACGTCCATTAAACAGTATTATTGACTAATGCGTAACAGTTACTTAACCTGCAAAGGTTCTTCGCCGTATATTTCCCATATATTCGATACGACAGTGATCGAATTAATGGTAGCGTAATGAACACAAAGTAAGCTTAGATAAGAACTGCTATATACACTCAACGGATATATATTCTTCACAACCAATACCAGTCAATTAAGCAAATCAGGGAAAGATAGCGATTCCCCTTTTTGTTAACACGGAAAACCACTTCCCATGTGTGCTTAGTGATGTTACTATGCTTAATTAGTTGACTATACTCGACTAGGTGGTAAATAAACACTCGACTAAAAAGGTAATACTAGTCTTCAAAAGTTGTATTTCTTTACAGGAAATGGTTTTGGTAAGGATAAACATTGTTACAATATATAACTTTGGTTCGGCACTAAAAATGGAATCTTTTGCCCGCACTTAGCCTCTTTTTGGGCTATTGTGCGTGGAGAGTGCTGTCTAGAGTAGCCAGTCTAGCTCCGTCCAGAAGCGCAGAAGCTTCACGGAGCGACCTCACTGTGCCGAGGATTTGAGAACGTTGGGGGGCCACTGCCTCGCATTCCAGTATTACGTGGGAGGACGTTTCCTCGGCGCCAAAACACCCCTTGCAAAGGGGTAGATTCGGCACTATATTTAAAATCCAGTGTGTGATACTAGTAATACTAAGATTCGAATATAGATTCAGCACTAAATTCGAATCCTAGTATCACACTGGATATTAAATGGTTCTCACTATTTTCATTGCGCCTTAGATATTGTATTACATAATACGCGCGCGCGATTAACCTAACTAAGTACGTAAATATACCGAGCAGATCATTAGACGTACTATATACGCCTTGGTAATGACAAAAATCTAATAGAAATATTAAACAGTTTCATTTATTTCATGTCTATTTTATTAATAAGACAAATGAAATTAAAGTTTTCACAAATAATGTTCAAATAATGTTGTACAGTACATGCTTGTTGTTCTACAATAAATTGGATGAGTTACTATTCTAGATTAGGACAACTAGGTCGCACAATTATGGATTTTCCAGTTAATTTCAAGGAGTTAACCCTTCCAGTGAAGCTTGGCGGTATCTTAATTGGCGCAACGCCTCAATTGGACCTTGTTTAATATTTAACGCAAATTACTTTAAAATTACATGTGTAAATGTAAATTCTCCTTTGGAAATTCTTACCTCAAGTCAAGAAACAGAATTATTTCGATACGTAGTGTGGGTCAACTATCAACTTTCGTTATGACAAAGGGATGAATTCCAGTTCCCTTTGTCGTAAATCTCAAGCAATGCTTAGATTGATGTTATCTCATCACAGGTGGAAACTACTACAAAGGATGAACCTACTACACAACATTTTGGAGAACTCCTAATATATCTTGATACGGACCTTAGTCACCTTTAGCTACAAATCAAAAGGTAGTACTTACCTACATATTTTATGAGTATGCTGGAGTTACCACTTATAGTTTAATGATACAAGATTTCAGCATTAAAAGAAGTTTCTTGCCCTTTTTAACATTATTAGCTTATAGAGCCGGTTCTTTATCTGACGTAATTAATAATAATTTCTTTACGCATTCGAGTAATCTTTCTTATCGTATACTTACCCAAATGTGACGGATTTTAAATGAAAATTGATGACTGAGATACTACTGACTGTTTTACCCAAGAATATTTTTACTAATTTAAGCACACAGACGAAAAAAATAACATAGACGACAATGTATAGAACTAGCGAGTGAACCCGCATAAAGTTATACTAAAGCAATACCGTTTTGCTCTCACTCGTACGTACACACAAAGAGTGCGAGCGAAATGACTACTTTGGTATTACTTTATGTTTATGTGGTTTTACTCACGTCGTTAGTCTGAGCTTAAGCACTTCTTAAAATATTTTGACATCTTCCAATCGTAATGTTATGTGAACACTTTACCATGGTCGCACTTGTAGGGTTTTTGACCAATTACTTTCGTTATGCTAATATAATACAGGCTCAACTCACAACTGTACCTTGTCTGTTTGTGTCTTGTGTCATCATCAATATCATAACTGCCATACGAGGTTCACTGATATCTTCACCGATGTCGTCTATTTCATCAAAACATAATAGCATTTCTTCCTTTTTGACAGTTTGCACATAAAATAGAACAACTTAATAGAGACAGACATGTCGTTTAAGTCGTAATTAAAGTTATATTGTGAATATAGTTAATTTTCGCGTGGGGGTTATAATAAAAACCTGTAACGGTTCACAATTTATGGTCAAATATATTCACTTTTAGTTTGATATATGGCTTTATGATATTTTTATTGACGACCAATGACGTGTTTAATATTTTGACCACAACCTAACAAAATTTTAATAAGAAACCTTTAAAAATAACGGTATATTAAACGGTACACGGTTTAGGTTATCTAAATTAGCCTTATATTATGTGAATTTACGATTCTTTAGGTGACAGAACACGTTATATAATGGGAATTAATTAGTTTGATATTGGTTTAATTGGTAGAATATCTATAACTCTGGGACTAGCGCGAAGTTGATGATGATGAATATCAATAAAAATGTCGAATTCATTCTACCTGACGGTTTTTTATTTACGGCGAAGTCAGATAAAATACTGATTTTAAACCTCTCCAGTGAGCTATGAAATAATATACCTTTACAACTGTGTAGAGATATATTTCGTAGCTCACTGTAGACGTTATGGGCTGTCAGTGGAAAGACCAAAGACTTGTCCTGCTTGTCTTGCTTGTCTTCTTGGCTGAGGGCACAGAATCTCTCTGTTCTTAAAGGGTCGGCAGCACAAGTGTGACTCCCGTGGTGTTGCACTCTTTCATAGGCCACAGTAACTACTTTGAATTTTACTCAAGCATTTAATATTGCCAGTAACAGGAGTGACCCCTAAACACCAAGCATAATTCACGCGAAATTCCAAGGAAAGTCCAATTCTTGGAAAGCACGCTGATATTAATCAAAAGTAAATTGGAGGAAATGAAAATATAATAATATCATGGTAGTAGTGGGTGTGGGCTTTATTTCTTTATAGGCGCGGCTCTCTTGAGTGTACCAAATTTGGCTGCTTTAATTTGAGTGGGGATTTCATTGGGTCTCAAAATAATTTTTAGCAACTCTCCTGGATTTTTTTATACCTGAGTAGGCGTCTACAATCTTTGCTAGAACTATTTTATCTGTCCCATCATTTAATACCTATTATTATGATTTGACTTACCTGACTGAGTGAACTACATAACCTCCAGTACCTACCTGTGAAAATTGGTAAGCACTGATGAAATCCAGACCTACAGCTCAAAAACTTTATGGACGCTTTAAAAATTGATTTGTAAAAATGTATATCAGAATACATTCCTTTTAAATACATCTTATGAAGCAATTCAAGGAATTGTTAGTCAGTAAAAGAGGCTCGTAGTAACAAAACTAACTGAAAGAACCGTAAATAGGCCAATCAATATACTAAATTTCCTTTGATGGTCTGTAAAACCCTACAAAGTTGGCGAGTAATAGAGTTTTCACGTCGTTGCCAGCTGCCGGAGTGCCAATCAAATTAGGACCGATTATCGACTGATGCCGATCAGGACTCGTTTGAACGATCGCTACTGAAGCTAATCTACGGATTAAATTCTTTTACTGAATCGCTACAGGGATTTTTAAAATCTCCCTCGTAATTTAAGTAAAAAAATCCTTTGAGATATTATCAGGAAATTGATTTTTTTCACGGATCGTTATGAGTTTTTTTATCATTGTAACATAAAGCTGTGCAGTTAATTAGTTTTATTATTCATCATCTTCATCTGAACTCCAATTTCTTTTTTTAATCTAGGCTTTTACCGGAGAGGCTGTCTTCTGACCCCCAATCCGAGAGGAAAGCCTGCGCCAGAGCTTTGTCCTTTAAACAATAGTTGCATTGACTTGCAGGTGATGATGGTTTGGGCCCCATACACCACTATATTATAATAATTACAATACATTATGTATTACCTCTTATTAATGACAAGTCATTCATATTAAAAACAATATAGGTATTTCACTACTTGGTTTTCCAAGTCACATAACAACATATCACTCCCCAAAACGCTTGTATGCTGTATCTCTTCTTAAAACTCACTTAGGAATAGTACCTGTGTTTGCAAATAATCCTTGGATGGAAATAGTTCTTGAACCACATAAACAGAGACGTAATTAGACCAATTATAAAACCAAATAGTAGTTTCCCGAGTGAGTGTGGCCATTACAAATAGAGGTTTAATTTTAGATTCACGTTCGCATTGTTGCCACAAAATGTAATAGCTTTCCTGGATCAGTGATTAGTTCCAATTATTGGCATTCAACGCACATGTGGCCAGCCAATTCTGTAATGGTTTCTATTCCTTCCATTCACCAACGGTTATGTCCTTTTTATATAACTAAAAGAAAGATTATCCTATACAATAGTGTGATAACAGTCAAATAACACGAGAACCGCTTAAAAATTATTCATTTTAATTTATTACGAGTTTTAAGATTTTTTTCTAACAGGAAGATAACACAGTTCATAGAGAAATAAATTTAAAAATGACAAAATGCAAGATTTTCAATAAATTATTTCTCCTTCGCACACCAACAACCTCACATTATTATTTTATTTATTGCTGATTGAGATTGCATAATTCCAGCGTGTGGAATCCCCACGGGTAGGTTCCGCCCACCGGAATTAACGGTAAAACGACTGTCGAAATCGAACAGACTAAATCTAGGTAGGTACACAGCGATGTGCATCTACCTTGATAAGGAAAATAGGATTTAAAAAAAAGAAATTCCTAGGAATTAAAGCAGACCTCGACCGCCAATCGTGGAGTACGTGATGTTGCATAGCCTCTCTCTCTGATCTGTGGAGGGCTATGCCCCCCTCCGTTTAGAGGTGCGTGTGGAACAAGTCGTGCCTACACCTTTTAAATCGGTTGGTTGGCCGGGCTCAGGGAGGCTGTAGTGTAGAAGATTGTCTGTATAAAATTAGTTATAGTGATAAAGCAATGTTCATATTTAATACAAATTATGTTTATTGGTTGATCACTTTGATCAGGAAGACATCAGCTCGTTGTTTAAAAATTTGATTTATAGAACGCAATAAATGTTGAAAATTGTGTCCTTTAGTCTCAGTAGTCCGGTTGCTAGTCCGGTCTATCGAACTACTGCAACTTTTCAGTAGCAGTAGGTAGTCCGGTTGTCAAACGGAATCGGACTATTGCTACTTTCGTGTAGCAGTAGTCCGACTTTAAAAACAAATTCTGCAAAACATTAATATTAAGACAAAGTTGTTAGATTTGTTTGTTGTTGTTATTGAACAATTATAGATGACTTGGCAAACATATTGCTGAATATTTCCATGTGCATAAAATACGTAATGTATTTTGGTATATAGGTACGTTGCAGTGTAATCACAAAAACAACAGTGCAATGAATCACCACAAAAGACTTGCAAGAAATAAAAATAGAAACAAACTGCTCCCATATTTATCTTACAATGAAGCTCGAGTCACCTACTAAATCACTAAGACGGAGAGCGGTACGAACAAACAAATCAAATTATAAATCACTTACTATGCCAGTGCCAAATAATAAGCAAAATGCGAATGGGTCATGGGCGAAGGTTTTAGTCCTTCAGAAAATAGGCCAAGAAATTGTGTCGATGATGGAAATTAAATGTCAAAAACTTCTTCTTCTTCTACTATCGAATCGACAGCACTTCCAATCTCAAATTCTGTTTTCCCAGTGTGTTGCTACCTGGATTGCGTTCTCGGAGGTGCTCATAAGGTCCTTTGGTGTACAAGTATATGGTCATGTTGCACAGGTTAGTAAGTGGATCATGCTCTGTGGAGCAAGTAGCAACTCCACACTCACAGGAAATGTCCTGGCACAGGTATGCTCACAGACTCTTTCAAAGACTTTGTAGATTACCCTGAGTTACTTTAGCAGGAATAAATAGATACCGACATTACGTGAAGAAATTAATAACAACGCTTTTTTTAACTTGCTATTAATGTTTGCGACTTCTTCATTCAAAAACGGCTGAACGAATCCAGATGAAAGACCTCTGTGTGAAAGGATTTATCCCCCGAAAATAGGTTCCTGTGGGGTGGCCGGAAACAATTAGTCTCTATATAAGTATAGATTTTACTTTATGTAACCTACGTTTACCAATAAAAGCGAAGTTGATCTAATAAAATTAGCATTTTCGTATTCGTGCTGTAAACTATGCGTCAATTTCTGATGCCTTATTCAATGATCCTCATTTCTTCAAGATTTCTTCACTAATTTATTTTGCTTAACTATCTACATTATGTAACAAAAACACGGCACATACAGTTTAAAACATATGTAAACAAAATTATGTACTGCTAAAAAATTCGGATTACCTAAAACCATCTCACAAAACCACTTTATACCCTAAATAAAAAACACCAAACGTTATCACTCTACATTTTCTCTTCCCTAATATTCAAATAGGATATGAAAGCCGGCAATGGTTGGTTAGATCAGAGATGGATCCATATTGGAGACGTTAATTTATGGAAAGTATTACATTACAGGATATCTACCCCGAGATATTGAATGTTCAAAACGTGACTGTTAATACAAATTGATACTGAGTGCGTAACTTGAGTATTTTAATGATCTTGTTATCAATGAAAATGCGGTACATAATTTTTCGCTCACCACCTTAGAAGATGACGAAAAAATTGCAGATGATTTAAATGCTAAGAAAGACTAAAACTATAAGAGATTTTGTTAGACTTTGTACACGAAAGAATCAAATCTTAGGATTAGTCAAACATTCTCTTGTAAACCAGGAAAAACATTAAGATAAAAAATTGTCAGAGATCGTTTTATATTCTAATAACATGTCTCTTGTCATCGATAGTCGAGAAATCGCTACTAATAGGTAACATTTGAGCATTTAATAAAGTGACTAGTTTAGTTTAAATCAGCATGATTTCAAAATTATTAGGAGCTGAGTCAACCATAAGGAAATGGTCTAAACATTTATTACATGTGAACAATGGTCAACAACCTCAGCTAGAATTCTCAAAATATGATAAAACACGTCTCACGAAATTATATACGAGCTAGCATCATTGAGAACACTGACATGAGCATAAACAACGTGAGATAGGTTTACCTTATTCAGTGAAGAGTCGGCTTTGGTTACACAACGAACGCCAAACCGCAGTTCTACACTTCAATGAATTCCACTTAGAACACAAACTATTGTCCGATATCACTGTCTGTATCAGTAAATTCAACGTTTGTTTTTGTGCCACCACTGGAGACACGAGGTTTCCCTAGCGCAACTCGGGGGTGACTGTTAGTGTCACTCAGACCTACGGGTTCACCCCGATGACGTCACCGTAAACCAATGGGGTGTGATTTTGTACGCCTGCGCGCTAGACCAGCCGCCGCGGCGCCTGTATTCCATCCCGAAACGATGTCACACACTACATCGCCGCGTACTGTATACATTGCCGTTCTGATTATTCCTGTTTGTAGCGTTCCTGCAATGTAGCCGGCAGTAGCGCGAGTTTTCGTAGACTTAGACGTTTACATTCATAGTGAAGTGTACTTCTGAGGGTGACAGCTTTGAGAGCACCCCCCGATGGGCTTTTCAAAGGACCAGCGCCACCATTCTTTTTGTGACTGCCTGTGGCATACACCGCGCGTTTGGAATAATTGAGATTTAATTTGCTCTTTCGCGGGGCCAAATGTTTTGCCTGCTACTGGGGAGTAATATTTTCCAAACATACATTCCGAGAAAGGGGTACAGCGTCGTCCCCTAACGTGTTTTTTACTTTAAATTGGGGTTACAATTAATATCCTACCTTATTATTTTTACCCCACTGCTGTCAAGAAGAGTTTCTTTTTTCAAAAAACTTTCCGCTAACAAAGCGCACAAATATTATACAAATTAGTGAAGTCTCTTTCAATTACTAATCTACCTTCAATTGATCACGTTACACCGCGAGTTAAGCTAATAGTATGTTCAATATTACGAACCTATCTATGCCTTCCCTACATAATTATTTAGTGATTCTCAGTGACGGGATACGAGATACACAATTACTCTGTGGCACCGCTATGGGATCCGATTACATCGGTAGATCCGACTGACAATAATGATATCATTTAACAGATAATTCAATGTTCAACGATAGTATAAACACCATTATACATCATTCTCTTCTTTCTTTACAATTTTATTATTCCTTACCTCATGAGGAAAAACCGGACACCCTTATAGGATCACTTCGTTGTCCGCCTGTCTCTCTGTCCGTCTGTCTCTCTGTCCGTCTGTCTGTCAAGACATTTTTCTTAGGAATGCGTGGAGGTAAACAGTTGAACTTCATACCACATACAGGTCTGTAACGTCTTGAAACTATGCAAAAATGAAAAGTCTAAGTCAACGCAATTAAAATCGGTATATAAGTATGTAGATAGGTATTATAAGTTCATCCCTAAATACAATTTTATACGGAACCGAGAGAGCGCGAGTCGGGCTCGTACTTGACCGACTTTTTTAAATTAGTTATAATAATTGGGTTGAGTACCCTCCTATGGGTGTCCCTACAACTATTTAGATAAATGTCTACATAGATAGATATCTTAATTATCATTCACTTGTCATCATAAATTAAGTGTTGATCCTAATTTCATCCGGTGCTTTCACCTCGATGCCTGGGGTCTGCTTACTCTTTCTTTTTATTTTTATTTTTTTACAGGTGACAGACAAGCACACGACCCACCTGATGGAAAGTATTTCGTGGCTTTGGTCCTGCAGTGGACTGCAAAAAGCTGACTGATTGATTGATTCTATACTTATGTATTATTATGAAATGACTAATTTAACATTGTAGGTATTAAGCAATAATACTGATATTGTGTATGAACGCACTATCATGCAAATCAATGCACTATCTCATCCTACTGCTGATGACACGTACAGGAATGTCGCTGATATATCTGAACCCTTACCAATTTATTGAAAACGCCCCAAATACACCTACACAAACATGTACCTACCTACCGTGACTTATGTTTAATTCGTCATGATTTATTCATTTAATGGTTGTACCTATTATAGACCTGTAAAATGTGATTAGTATTTATCCGTGTTTTATGAGAAGAAAAATAAGATCTATAAGATAATATTTATTGATTCTATCATAGTAATTCAAATTACATGTCTATGATTATTATGGATGGCAAAGGTAACCAGTGTCAAGCACTAGGTATTCAAATGCAACTCTGTGGTTAATATAAAATTTTGCCACAAACATTTTGCTACGCACATACGTCACAATAATTTGCCACACATAACCTTCAATTTCGTGTACCTTAGGGCGATTCGTTTTCTAATCGAATAACGTTTTCCTGATCAAAATCCGTTCATGTCATACGTTGATCGATATGTTACAATCGAAATGTAATCTGACAAGGTGCTTTCTCATAATCAATCTCGATCGTCCGATACTCCGGCTGACATACGGTCCGACAACGGCCGACGCCTAGTATTTAATTCACTATCCATCTTGCGAAGCAAATTTTTCTCCACGATTGTAATTTGTTAGAGTGAAAGATTATTGCGTAGATAACTTGGACTTATTGTATATTTTAAGACTGAATGAATAGAATGTTACATTTATATACGTAAAAAATAACGTGTTTAAATGTATTATTTATTGTCAAGTTTAAAAAAGGAATAGTTGACAATGGATAGATAGATAACCACGATGGTTACGGGTACCTACTATTTTAGACGTGAACTAAAACGATGTTTATTTAAATACAAAGTTAATTTAAACTTGATTTTAGACAAAAAAAAACAAATTTCACCATAAATGAATATTCGCTACTTAAACGGGAAAATCTTAATTCCTAGATTTATCACGCGATCGTAATAAAATTGCATAGATCATTAATTTCCTCAACGTAATCTTCAACAATCTACACAACGTTGGCAACAAAAAACACATAACAAGAAAATGATTAAAAATCACTTCTAGTTTCAACAACAAATTAACATTACTCACTAAATTAACATAATCACATTACTAATAAATAGTAACCGAAATTACTACTATTCCCGCAAATTGCTGAAGTTACGAATAGGTTCACGCCCGTCAGAATTCGAATCCAGAACCTGACGATTAGGTATAAGGTCGTCCTTACCCACTAAGTGAGGAATTAAACTGTGTTATCACGTTTCTCTCAATGAAATGATTGAATAAAATGCGATATCGTAGATCAGACTTTAATTAATCTTAGTTCGTGTCGTCAGTAAAATTCAATTTCGTTATTCAGATATTATTGAAACCCTATACTATTGTACCCATTATAAACTATTAAGAATACGCTATTGTCCGTGTCTCAGTAGCATGAAATTAATACTGAAGTCGTTCCAGTAACCCACAGGAAGTATATTTATATTCCCAGTACAATAATCTATTTTGTGCCAAATTACATCTAGATCAATTTTTTTTTGTCGTGAAAGAGTATCTATTAAATGTCCATTCATCTTCAAAAACCATAACATTTTTATTAATAGTGGTATTGTATACATAACTATCTACTTTTGAACTTTAAAATGTGAAAAGAATGTACTTATACTTGAGTCCTAGCTCAAGTTGCTCAAGAAAGTCGTTACGATAATGTTCGGGAGTCCTTGTGATTTATCGCGAGATAGCTGGCGACGTCATAACTCTTACAGAAAAGCGCTCGGCAAAAACTCGACGAGACGCCCGGCGCGGCGCTTTCCTAAGTGAGGTGTAATTGTTGTGACTCTAATATGTTTTGCGAAGCTACGTGCAGTTACCTTGGTATTAAATTAGTTTAGCGACGGTCATACGACCTGAAATTTTGTTTTATGTTGGATAGTTAAGGTTTTAACGAATATAATATTTAGGAACTAACCTTACCTGAAAGCGTCTGGCGCAAACCAGATAGTTTTTAGAAGAGTACTTTTCATCATAACACCGCTCTTCACAAGCAACTTATGCTCTTACGTTGAAGCCGGAAACGGTGCGCATTGTGAGGTATCTTACTTAATTTCTTTCTTAATATGTCGTGGAATATTAATTATTTATTTATTTTATTTTATTACCTAAAAATGTGTCCCTTGGGCTCCAATTTGCAAGCTTTTGATACAGCCAATACTAACGCAGCGGTGATGAATGTTGCCAACCCAAAGTTGATTGTATTTATAACAAAATTTAATAAATGTCTAACTTGTTGCAAAACGCAGATCAACATAGATTAAGTATATGGAAAAAACACCAGCATACAAAAATTATCCAAGAGATGGTGCAGGCGAATGACCTCGTTAATTTTTGTGTAACACGTGATTTTTTCAACTTTTTGTATCACTTTGTTCTTAGAGAATTGCAAAATAATTTTAATACAGGTTCATAGTACCTACGCACCTATTGAAACTTTGATGGAGGCAAATTCAAGCCTCGGTTATATTTTTACTTCAATAACATTGAAATACATACTTCAAGTATGTATTTCAATGTTATAACTATTCTTCCGAACGTCAATTTCGGTTGCATCTCAAGCTTGCACTGTGGAATCTGGAGACCACTTACCTGCTCTACTCCATAATTTGGTTTAGTAGAATTTTACGAGAGCAATTGCCCTCAACACTGATCTGTCTGGAAAGCACTTGCTTTAGAAAAAGGTTAAAGGTTACGTACTGCTACCTTACCAGCCAGATTATAACCAACTGGAGAGGACAGCAGCCCTACACAAAATTTTGAGCCTAGTCAATAATATTTCGGACATATTTATCTACAATACATTATCAACACAACAATACACTCAAATGTAATTTGTACAAATAATGAAGCCGTCATGCAAATAAAAACATTACAAACTAGGGGTGTCGATCGCACAGGCTTAATCCCCGACAGGTAAGCTCCTAATTTATCATCCCTAAACAATAGGGGTGAATACATGGTGTTTATGTAACGAAATAGAGGGAACAAAGCATAAATTATTGCAGAGAGACTATGGATTATTAAGTGTCGTTGTTTATCATGCAGGCATTTTATTAGATTAGGGTTGCCATACGTCCCCGTACGCCGGGACATGTCCCCGTTTGAGGCCTGGTGTCCCGGCGTCCCGGCCAATAAGCAAATTGTCCCGGTTAAACATTTTTAGTATTATATTAGAGAGCTGGACTGGGTTGGTAATCAGTAATATACCTACAATAAACGCGACTAAGTAGCTAGGCTATTAATACGTAGATAGAACGACGAAAGCGCTGATATTTTTCAATACATGAATATGTTAATGAGTAATAAAGACCCCGGGGCCAATGATTTTACGAGAAAAACGCGATGAAGGACAGATGGCGCTCATACTTCCAACGACATGCTGAATAAGCAGCAAGAGGTGCATCCACCAGACCTCTTTCCAACAAGGACAAGGACTAGTGCCACCGATAACGCCTGCAGAAGTACAGACTCGGCCTCGACGAAATCCCCATCGAGGCTTGGAAGGCAATGGGTGCATTGGGTGCTCGTGGTGTGAGCATTCTAACAAATCTGTATAACCGCGTACTTCTCACCGTGAGATCCTGAGCCAGTGGAGACTGAGCTTCATTACGCCAGTATTCAAAGGCAAGGGATCGGTGCAGGAGTGTGGTAGTAACCGCGGTATAAAGATAATGTCCCACACCATGAAGCTCTATGAGCAGATAATCGACTCCTGGATCCGACAGGAGAGTACACTCTCGGAGTGTCAGTATGGGTTTCGTCCCGGGCACGGGATCATTGATCCGGTGTTCTACCTAAGGATTGTGGTGGGGAAATACAGGGCGAAGAACACGCCCCTGCACTGCCTATTCTTAGACATGCAGAAGACCTTCGACTGTGTTCCTCGCGCGGTGATCTGGTGGGTACTGTGGGCTAAGGGAGTTCCAGAGACCTACATTGACACCATCCAAGATATGTATCATGACTCTGGTTCCGTGGTTCGGAGTGCTTTTGGTGACTCAAAAGCCTTCCCCATCACCATCGGAGTACACCAAGGATCCGTCCTTAGTCCTTACTTGTTCAGCTCGGTATTAGACGTCTTGTTGGACAGTATCAGAAAACCACATAAGCAGCCTCCGTGGTTGCTCATGTATGCTGATGATATTGCGCTGAAGGACGCGGACAGGAGCAGATTGGTGCAACACGTGAAAGTGTGGAAGGAAGCGCTTGAGAACGGTGGTATGAAGCTAAATGTAGCGATGACAGAAAGTTTAGCGTTAAACTCGACAGATTTCACACCGGTCCGCATAGGCGATGATTCGGTTTAAGTACCTGGGTATCATGTACTTCATGTGACCAGTGAAATCGACTACGACATCAGGGCACGCATTGCTTCCGCGTGGGCCAGGTGGTGAGAAATGACTGGCGTCACGGGTGATCCCAAAATGCCAGTCAGGTTGAAGGAGCAGGTCTATAAGACGATCATTAAGCCTGTCCTCTTACATGGTTGTGAGAGCAAGAGCGTAAGCACGTAAGAGCTGCATGTCACGGAGATATAAATGCTGCATGAGGAACTCTTGCAGCCGCGGCAGTCTTCATGTCCATGACATCGCAGATAAAAATAATGCTAGAGAGCCGCCTTCGCTGGTGCGGCCACGTCTTGCGGCAACCGCCAGTATACGTGGGTAGCAAATGCCTGACAATGGCGCCCCCACCGGGTCTAGGTAGAAGGGATAGGCCCAAGAAGTCCTGGCTTGACGTCATGGAGAGTGATATGCGTGCAAATGATCTCACTACCATGGACGCCCAAGATCGTGTCAAGTGGAGGAGGAAGAGCCGGAAGGCGGACCCTGAGCTCCGGGGTCATCTTGGCCAGGGATGCAATCGGGAGAAAGCGTCTACATGAAAATGATGTTTAACTTAATGTTGGTTTCGTCAAAATATTTTGTACAATTATCAGAAGTTAATTCTGATAATTTTTCGCCTTTCAGAAAACATAGGAAGCCCGGGTCGCTGCCCGCTTGTTTAACGCTTGTTTAATGGCAGTGTTAAAAGTTGTTGTAATAAAAGTTCCTATTTTTCTACCTTTACTAATTTTACATTTGAAATGTCCCCGTCTGGATCCCCACACTTATGGCAACCCTATATTAGATGCATGTGAACGACAGAAAAAAAACCGGCCAATTGTGAGTCGGACTCGTGCACGAAAGGTCACGTACCGTTATCTGTTTTAGTAGGTTTTATTGTTATAGCGGCAACAGAAATACTCGTACATCATTTGTGAAAATGTTAAATATCACTATCACTAGTGATGACACAAAGATGAGAGAGTGTTAGTAATACTACTTTTTGAGTACGCTACCCTAAAAACAAAGGAAGATTGAAAGTTTATGCAAAAAATCTAGTGCAGTTATGCAAAAATCACAATGGAAAATAAGGCAATTTTTGCAACACAATCGACTCTTTCTATAATACTTAAAAACCTTATTAATTTTATCTCATAATATGTACAACATAAGTATGTCGTATTATGTATGTAATAAATAATCAAATACTGTGTTCATTTCCATACAATGGATTTAAAACGCACGCAAAGCGTGACACACGTGAGCGATATATTTATATCCTATCAATCAATAGTTAAGTAGACAAATATACCTATTGACTACGTTCCCTCGTTTACGAACTGAACTACTAAGTTATGTTCAGCGATTTATTTTTAAGGAAAGACGCCTGTTCAGGCCTAGATAGAATATTATTTACCCTACGTACAGCTTTTTCCGTGTTCATTCCCAGTGGAGAAGAATAGGGCCATCCCATCTCTTCCTGTGGGTGTCGTAGAAGGCGACTAAGGGATAGGGCTGTTCTCCATTCGATAGTAATCATACAACCCATGAACAAGTGCCCGCTTGACGGCAATAAGCTCGCTCCCTATTACGTGGGACCGAAAATCATAGTTGGTGAAATGTGGGTGATAATACATCTCTGCTTACCCCTTCTGGGATTTACAGGCGTGAGTTTTTGCATGTATGTATATTATGTAGGGTAAAGTCGGGATAGATGCCCCAGTTGGATAGTTGCCCCAGTTTTAAATTCTATATGTTAGGGTCGTTAGTGACGTTAATACTTTACTATAAATGTAAGAGCCCCTCATGTAGACTGTAGTGTCATAAAAATTATCAGTGCAGATGTATACGTTTTTTCTGTGTGAGCGAAAATGTCCCGCGGCCATACCTCGATGGTCGAAACATTTATATTGCTAAGTCTTTTCTATTGAATATTTTTATAACTGATTGAGGAATCAGAAAAATTTTTGTTTCTTTGCATGCATTAGAGTTTATATTACACTATTTAATACGTTTTGTTCTCGAATAGTTTTTATTTATTTAGAAATTATAAAAGGCAACTATCCGTATCAAAAAGGATAGTTGCCCCAATTACTTTTGCGGATAGTTGCCCTTAGTGCGCTCTATGGGAAAGGCCAACTATCCCGCCGCATAAGTTGGACAACAGATTAAAAATAATTTAACACTTGCATTCATAGTACATAATGGAGAAAATACTTTATCAATGGGTAACTTACAGTTTGGAGGCCTTCATTTTTATATGTTTGTTTTTATGATTTAAAAGTAAACAATAAATTAATATTTTAGTTGATTACTTCTTAATAACAGTATTCTCGTTATTTATTCCCTTTTTACAGAACTCTATAAAGGTAAAATATGAAATGGTACTAAAATTTGGTGTTATTTTTCGTTTAAGCAATGTAAAGGGCATGTATCCTTCTTAGTATTTCCACGGTGGGGCAACTATCCATACAGTGAGGCATCTATCCTAAAAATTAAGAGTCTACAAAAAGCTAAATTTTTCAAAATCTGTAATTGATAGGTAAAAGAAAACAATTAATAATTCAAGAGGAATGATTGAACTAGTAAAATTCATAGAAATTAGTCACATACAATTAATAGTTTTAGAATTACGAGCCTTTTTCAAAAAGTGGGGCATCTATCCCGACTTTACCCTACAGCTTTTTATCAGTCTCACGTCGACAGCTTAGCATCGGACAACCCGGGATGGTTCGAATCCTGACCATTACAACACTGACGGGAACCCACAACTAACACCAGCATTTCAGCTTAGCTGAAGGGATTAACGGGAATACTAGTAATACCGATTGCTAGTAAAGTGCTTTTAAAAAATTAAGGAGCTGACTTCTTGGCATCAAGTAGGCTTTCGTTCATGTTTTCTGCCATATAGCGATAGCCCTATCCTTTAAACTACCTATGTAACAAACGCAAAAAGATGGGGTGGCCTGTATTCTACTTGATCTATAAACACGCAATGCTATAATTATATTTGTAGTATATTTTTATAATCATAGAATTACATTAAAAATAATTAATAGTATCGATAGATCAATATTCAATATTAATCATAATTATTCATATAAACTACCTATCAAATTCAATGATAACTTCATTATAGTAGTTAAATTATTGAGCTATTACTCATTTAATATTATTATAACAAATTAAAAAAATCCAAGCCTATTATAGGCTATTATAATAATTTATAGCATTTAATTGAAACGATTATTTATCTGAATAATAACTTGCTGTGTAGGGTGCCATTAAAACCATCAGGAGCCCAGATGAACACCAATCTATCTTAGGTAAGTTATTAAAAAGTATTAGTCTAACTTATACAAATTATACATAATATGTACACTGTAAATATACCAGAAATAAATAAACAAACCCATCGGTATGTACCATTTGTGTATTTTCGTATTCAACTAAAAAAAATACGCTTTAGATGAGATAAACTGTAACTCCATACTAACATTAATAACATAGGTACTAGTTAGTATTTAATACCCCAGTGATTATAAGATGCTATTGAGAAATTAGCAATTAATTCATCCATTCATTTACTGAAATGATTGTATAATAATTAATTCAAGATAGTTAATGCCAAAATAAAGAAGATAATTGCCTAGTTTTATTAAAATTAAATGTCAAAGTTATTTGCAAACAAATAACAATGTTGCTTATATAAGGCAAATCTTTTAAATTCATTATAATGGTCCCAAAACACTTCCTTGTAGTACTCCATAATAAATATTATTGTATGATGGTTAATTTGTTAGTGCCGAAATAAAAAAATAAAAAATGAAAAATATAACTATTAAGTCCTCAGAAGACGTGCCGTCTTCAAAATGTGAGAATTTACTTCTCAATTTACGTCGTAAGAAAACAACGAACACAAGGCAAGGAAATTACAGAGAAATTAGCTAATAGATGTACTTATAATGTCAACTAAGATAAGAAGAACTAAAATAAAACACTAGACACTTACTAAATGTACCGTTTTCTTTACATATAAAGAAAACGGTACATTTAGTGTCTGGAAAAATCAAGATAAAGTAATGCCGGATAAGGAACATTGACCTCGGGATCCAAACGGTAAGCTTTGGATGCAACCAGGATTGAACCTCGAATAATGAAACACGAACAAGAACTTAACTCTTGATTAAATAAGAATAATTGTGTGATTAAAACCCAAAGATACAATAATATATATGTTATTATTGTATATTACGAACTTAATAAAAAAACTCCTCAGTAATATAGCGAGATCTGCAAATGACTGCAGCGGCGCATTGTGCCAAAGCATTATAATCTCGGTGTTATCCTGGTTTAACCGAAAGCTTTCCCCAACAGCGACCGGTTTTAGCGTCCGGGAACAAGTATAGGTCAACGTTTCGGCAGTTCGGTTAAAAGCCATTGAAATTCCTGGAGCAACGTCGAATATTAGTTTTAATTTGGCACCATGAATTGTATAATTGATGTAATATCATTACAGTGTTTGGCTCCATAGTTTATAGTGAAGATATTGTTAGATAAATAGATTTACAATAAAATTGCTATTTTCATTGTAAAACTCAAGGCTGTTACGCAATTGGTTGATACCAACCTTGTATACTTCTGTTCATCTTTCTATTCTATTTATTTATATTCCTGAAAGAAAATTTTATCACAAGACTTTTGAAAAGGGTATGCTAAGGTTGTTCGGTCAAGTAAAATGAATGGGTACTAAGCGAAGGCACACACCAAATATGTAAGGCACGTGCAAGCGGGCAGGCAAGACGGTCTACATTTTGCCAACTACATTTCTCGTGTTCCCATACTCGTAATAACTACAGGTCCAGCAGCCTATAATTGTCGATTTTCAGGACTCGCTACCGAACATAATATTTGAACTAATGAAAAGCTTTTTTCCAGACATAGTAATAGAACCCATGACGTCACGTATTAGGTATTTAGGTATTATCTTTAAAAAAATCAGCCAATTTTTTTATTCTGAAATGGCGAGTTATATTTATAATTATTATAAGCACTGAAGCGTCGCACTCGATAAAATGCAACCTTATTCCCAATATCGCTTCTATGATCACGTCTAATAATTTCCGCTGAGAACTTCCGAAGTCATAAAGATAGATATTCATTATTTCAGTAGCAAATTATATGTACAGATGTACAAGGGTTATCTTTAGAGTTTATTTTTTTTTATTTATAATATTAAGTATGGAGTATGGATATCCATACTCCATACTTAATATTATAAATGCGAAAGTAAATCTTTCTGTCTGTCTGTCTGTTACGCTTTCACGCCTAAGCCACTGAACTGATTTTGATGAAATTTGGTATAGGGGTAGATTAGACCTTGAGAAAGGACATAGGCTATGTTTGGTCGCGATAACCGACATCCACGCGGGCGGAGCCGCGGGCGAAAGCTAGTTGCTTAGTAGTATGTCTCGCTAAAACTCGAGCACGGCTGGCTTAGTTTTGAAATGTTTAAAGCAGGAAAGGTTTGTACGGTGAGAAAATATGGAAAAATTGCAGGGAAGGATGGGAACAGGAACGGAACGCCATGCCGACGAAGCCGCAGGCATTAGATAATAAATACAAACATTGGTACATATGTCATTGAATGTATAGCTAAAAGGTATTTCAAAGTACAGTAAAGCTCTCATTTTCCGTTCTTGTCTCCAACATGGGGAATTCCACTCCGAACTCCGCGGGGTTTTATATTTTGTTTCTTATTTATAGCACAGAAATAATTGCGCTGGCGGAAGAGATGGGGCTTTTCCCTCGGACATTTTTACACGAGTTTAGCACATGTGATACATTTATGATTTCAATAGATAATTTTATTTGAAATTGAAATAAAACATGTATTTCGGTAATTTATGAAACAATTTAACAAACTATAATTATGTTTTTTTTTATCTACATATTTTATTTCTCGTTTCTATTTCTCGTTGCGTAAAAATTGTAAAATATTGATAAGACCGATGGGGGTCATCGGCCTTTCACATACGATATAATATAATTTCTCTGTATCTTGAGGACGTACGACGTTTTAAAACAAACTTTTATTCCACGTACCTACAATACCTACTTGTATGTAGGTATAGACATAACATGCAGTGGTTCAAATTCGAACGAAGTGGAATTTGAACCACTACATATCCCTATCTTTTGGACTTCAATTTTTCCTGTTCCATGTTAGTTCATTTCCAATGACTGTATTTAATCAACGTCAGTAGTCTTAATGACAACTATCTGTTTTAATCCCCTAAAACTTTGTAAAACATAACAGCTTATTCTAAGAGTTGACCGTTATATTAAAAGCCTTAAAGAGTGTTGACTAAGTACTCCAAGTCGATGCAACAGAAGTAAATCAAACAGTCAACAAAACGTAACGTGATACCCTTGAGGTTAAAGTTTAGACGCTTCACACTTGTCAACCAAACACCTTCGTCCCATGATATATGAGGTATCTAATTACAACATAGTATAGCAAATATTTTATACACTTTTATATACTTACATTTTGATAACCAGATAAATTACATCATCAAATACATGCAACAAGAACGCAGTCGGACATAACCACCCCTCGGCCAGCGGGGAAGTATTCGCATGAAAAAAAAACTTGTATTTAACTATCCACTTTACGAATTTCTGCCACCTAAGGGCCGGCGCCCACTGCCGGCATGGCACGGCATGGAATTTATTACTAATCAAGTTATTTTGAACCTTATGTCATGTTCATTTTACTTTACGTAAAATCGTTTGACGAATAAAGTAAAATGAATTATAAAGCATATGAGATAAGGTTCAAAATAACTTGATTGGTAATAAATTCCATGCCGTGCCATGCCGGCAGTGGGCGCCGGCCCTAAGTGGTATAAAAATATATACTAATTTTGTGAACCTTAAACTTACTAACTGAAGCAACTACCTGCTAACAGAGTACAGTGGCCCTCTGAAACTGCTGAATACAAAAAAAAACCATACGACAGATTTTTTTTATTATAAACTGATCTCTGTGGAAAAAATATTTGGATGTAATGTTAATATCCAATTTCCCTGAACTGAAAGATATTGGTTTACCTCCCACTCATTATTGGATTTCATAGAAAAGCTTGTAAACATTAATCTTATTCACCAGAGATTGAATTATTATTCCGACGAATTCCGAGTTTCCCAATAAAAACCTGAACAAATATTAGACTAAACTGATACGCTACTCCATATTAAGGTCAGAATACTCGTTTAAAATTGAAACACAATAAGGCGTGTCGTAGAAGGCGACTAAGGGATAGGGCTGTTCTCCATCCGACAGTAAACATACAGCCCATGACTAAGTGCCCGCTAGACGGCAATAGGCTCGTCTCCTATTAAGTGGGATTGAAAATCATAGTTGCCGAAATGTAGGTGTTAATATACCTTTGCCTACCCTTTCGAGGATTTACAGTCGTGAGTATATGTATGTATACTTTATTACGCTAAATACCACAATAACAAGAATTTGTCCTGCTATCACCATTTACCTACATCAGCTATGATTTATATTTGAGGAAATAGTGCTAGTTAGTCTAACTCATACTGTATTTTTTTTAACTTTTAACGACAACAAATATTTCAATGTTTTAAAGGAGTATCATATTACAAACTTACGGACGGACGTAAAGGCTGTTCACACTTTGCTATAGTAACTATTTTTAGTCAAGTGTAATTAATTTATTTTATACCTATTTCGTAAACTCGTAGGTATTTTTTTATTCCAGAAATATAACTCACATGAATTCACTTTAAAGAGGTTTTCTTTTCTTGATGCACTGAGATTTATTTAATGTTATGGAGATATTAATATAATTTAGTACTATAACAGATAAGTTATTTTAGTAAGTGTAATTACAATTTTCTTATCTACACGACCTTGGTATGTGGTGACTAAGCAGCAGTAGTAGGTAGGTAGGTACTCTATATATGAAGACAATATTATCGTCCCTGGAATAAAAATTACGACTGGATATTTAGTAGATCTGAGTCTTTGAACCTATAAAGTACCTTAATTTTTACCATATTATAGAACACACAAGTCTCCTATTATAAATTGCCTATCACCGAGTAGTTGCCCACATTTGTCTGAGGTTGTCTTTCTAAAACTTTAAATACATTCATTGACAGCCTCCGTGGCGTAGCGGTAGTGAACGCGGCCGCTACGCAGGAGGCGCGGGTTCGATCCCCGCTCAGTGCAAATATTTGTGTGAATGAATATAAATATTTGCATTGGTCTGGGTGTTTCTATGTATAATATGTATGTATTTATAAAAAAAAAAAAAGTATCTAAGTATGTATATCCGCATTCTAGATTCCATAACACAAGCTAATTAAGCTTACCATGGGTCTAGAAAGCGTTGTGTAGAATGTTGTGGAATATTTATTTATTTATTTATTATTATTATATTTAAGCTATAAAACAACATTTTCTTGACGTATTTAAGTCCTATCATTCATAAATAGATTAGACTCCTCCATTTTTATGTCTGTCACAAAATTAAGATTAATATCATATTATCATTTTTATAATAGCACTGATTCTACAAAAACAAAAACAATGAAAAATAATAAGAAGCTGCTTTGGATGATCGCAATCTGGTTCGAGACATAAATCCAATTATAATATATTTGATGGGAAGAATTGTACAAATAAAACGTAAGACCGAACAAGTGAGTGATAACGATCTATACAATCTACCACGTCATGCGAGTGTGAATAAAAAAACATTCCGTACAGACTCGCGAAAGTACCATACCAACGAAAACCTTCTACGGCATAATGTTATCTTTGGTTGAACGCCTTACAAGTAAGGAAAAAATAAGGTTGGAAATAAAATATGACACTAAAGATAAAAGTTGCCTTACATCCCCAAAATCACTTGTACAAATGCCACTATTCTGTAAGAATACTTTCAGAAACTCTAAACCAAAAATTGTTTCAAATAATACCGATCAAGTTTCCAATTAAAATTTCAATTTTGCGTAAATTTTGAGTTCTGTCCGCCAAAGAATTAGATTGCCGACTTCAAAAGCTCATAGGTCTAGCCGAAGTGAATGCAGATATCGATGATCAGAGCACGGTTCGTCGACAATGGCCCCACCATCATCATTACGACGCATTGTATTCATACAAGGTCAGACCTCTCGGAACTTGTGCACTTGATTTCTGTGATATAAGAGGAATCAAGATCTATATTGTAATAAAGCTATGAAAGAACTAAAAAGATTTTTTTATGGACAGTTTTAAATGAAGCGACAAAAATGAGCTTATTACCAGTGTTACTATTTCGTTACACTGTCTACAATTTATAAAAAAATCTTAAGGTAAAAATGGATGACTTTATTTTTTTAATACGACAATAGGCTCACCTCCTATTACGTGGGTTCTAATACATACAATGATTGGTGAAATGTAGGTGTTAATTCACCTCTTCTTAACCCTCCGCGGATAAAGGCGTGATTATACAATGTAGGTATGTATGTTATTATGTATTTCACGACAACACAACCCTCTTTCTCACTTGGAACACGAACACTTGTAGCACGATGTGGTAGGTCAACAGAAGAGTTTGTTAATAGTTATTTGTTATACAAGAGTGCAAAGTTGCTTTTTAACCGCGTGCTCAGTTTTGATGACCGAGCAAGCGAAAGATTCTAAATTTGAATCACGAGCGCAGCGAGTGATTCATAAATTAGAATCTTGAGCTTTAGCGAGGGAATCAAAAGAGCACAAGGTGAAAAATCTTTGCACTCGAGTGCAACACGTAACTTTTCATCCCACCTCAGCGAGGAAATAATGAAATGTTTCTTCTTCATCCTAGTGTTAATTCCTAGTCGCATCGAAAGCTTTCACCTTGGAGTTCGGGGTCCGCTTTACCAGTCTTAACTGCGGATTTAGCAGCTGGACCTCGATATTTTCCGTGAAGCGACTACCACCTGACCTCCACAGCCCAATGGTTACATTAGACGATATCGAAGCATTGCAGCTAGACCGTTGTTGTTGAACTTTTTAAGGCTCCAATTGCCCGTAACGACTGCCATAGAAGTACTTTCATTACCGCTACATCACGGAGGATGTATAATGTGTAATAATGAAATGCAAAAAATAAAAAAATCAACAACAATGTTCAACAATATAAAGCAAAAATAATATATGCGCGCAAAGCAAATTTAAAAAAAAGAAGTAGGTACACCAAGGAGGTTCCAAAACTGAGTTTTTCATAAATTAAAAAAAAGTTTTATGATAAATTCGGCACCATAGAGGTAGAAGTAAATAGGTTTAGTGATGTTTTGAATTCACAAACCTAGTGCATACGATGTTCTAAATTCAAATTTACTTTACCTCTCTAGAGGATAAAAACGACTTTTACACTCAGATATCGAAGAGAAAAAAGACGCTTTCCGAGATGGTGGGATGAAAATGGTATTCTGCGTGGCAATTAACCATTCCTAAAATATAATTTTAAAATCAAGCTTAGTGCTTCAATTTAAATTATAGACTTACAGACTTACAGACAGATCTCTAACTTTTTCTTCTTGTACATGTTCAAAGTTGACGACTTAAGTGACTTATTTAAGTGTGAAACTGTGGTGAGAACCCATTTTTTGCCCTTACTTGTAATATCATAACCACCTAAAGGAATTCCAGGAACGGGGTCATATTTTTAACAAACGGTGTAAAAAAATCGTCACATTTCGTAAATTGCTTCGCAACTGGTTTCTTGTGTTAGTGACCCCTGATGGTGAATCATAAGAATGTTTACCACAGCATGATAAAACATGGGGTTTATGTGCGGTCACTTTTGATTAATGTCTCAGAGATAATACCTATTTCATATTCTATGACAGATCACTGCTAATTAAATCAAATTCCTGTTAGGTTAGTTCTTTAAAGTTAGTCCGATAGTATAAAATTGTTATTCAATATAATGTTTCTACAATAAAGATACTGTATCAATAAATGTTATTGACTCGGTGCATCTCCGCATTGATTTCGAATAAAAAAATAAACTGCTTAAGGTGTCCGGTATATTTTGGGTCATAATGACGTCATCCCGGAATTCTTTTTTGATCTGCAGGAATTTGACCTGTGTGGGTGATTAACGCGGTAAGCAAAACTTGTCTAATATAGGGGTTACACCAACATCGTCCAAGCCTTGCCATTCACTAAATTAAAGACTAACAATATAGGATTCATAACATTTGATCATTTTCAAAATATCATCTTCGCAAAATTCAAACGATTTTACAAAATATTTCTTGTTCATGTTTGAGTTGATTCAAATGCGAAATTAATATTAGTTTTATCAAAAAGGTCCCAAATAGAGACAAATGCATGCAAATAGACGAATATAACATAGCTAACGTAAAGGAAGCTTTTAATAACATTTACATTATATGTGATAATGTAAAAGACACTAAAAGGAAAAGTATTAACATAATAAAAGGAAAGAAAGCTAACAAGCCTTTAATAAAAATCCGCCACCAAGGTCATATAAAGTCAATGAACTTAAGTTTGGTACAGACCGTGTGCTGGATAGAATTGTACAAATTGAAACTGCAGCTTCTCACTCTTTTTGTTACAGTTCTTTGCCCTTTTGTAATAAATGATGTTTAAGTATCTGTCATGTATAGTTCTAAGTGGTGGGATGATAACATCGTTGGAAACCACGCCTAGTTATAAGAGATTGAGTTAAATATTCAAATACGGCGACAAGTTTCCAATCATTGAAGCTGTGGGCGTATGCTTACTATTGTTTCCGTAGACAACTTTTAACAGTATTGGATATGACAAAGATATAATAAATGACAAAGAATCCATTGAAGTATACACATTACTTGTCACCAAGTTTTTTCAATTGATTATGTAACAATGATGCAACTGATCCGTGTGGTGACGGAGAAAGAACACAAGTATCACTACCCCATCTCATCCGAAGGGTGTCATAAGAGGCGACTAACGGAACAATACGCAGACGATATCACTGCGAGAGAAGGAAAACTCGAAATAAAACCCTGTACGTGGAAACTGTAGGCCAAATCCTCCCAACATTGGGAGAGGCTTACGTCCAGCAGTGGACTGTGATAGGCTAATGATTGGTTGATTGATGCAACTGTATAAAATGAAATCACCATAAGAGAAAAAAAAAATTACATGAGTATGCTCTGGAAAGACTGAAGTACATGTAAATGCTGTAGATGTATGGTCAACATCAAGAAGAGATACAGTTTCTATGACTTTAAGTCTTCCATTTGAGATTGATTTAACATTATTTCTATTGATATAGACGCCTCGATGACTCAGAAAATACCAATTAGCATCTTTATTTGATAATACCGAGTGTACAGGTTTTCATAAATCTTGAGTTTTTTAAAAAAAATATTTGTATGAGATTCAGCCTTATGTATGTTTTTGGGAAGATTCGTTTTTATTCCTTCTTTCGTAATATCAACCAAATTCAGAAAAATATATATGGCTTGTAGGTTCATTTCGTTTACAGGTGCTATGTTGTCATAGTTTGTGTTTTTTCATATAGGTATATTTTTAACCGTTGAAGTCGGACTTCTAATAAATCAGTAAGTCTGTAAATTAAGTTATTTTTCGCTTTTCAGCGCCTCTTTTTCGTTTCTTGAAGTCGGTTAAACTTTTTGTTAAAAATAATTTATTATACAAGAACTTAGGTACTATTAAACAAACTGGAACTTTATGACTAATATAAATTAAGTTTTACTAATCAATTCATTGATTAAATTCGATTAGTTATTGATTAGCGTTTTGTGATAAAATATTGATTACTTACAGTTTATATCTACTAAGTTTATATTTACGATTTTATTTTCTTTCTTAATGCACCTAGATTGACTGGTAGAGAATGCCTAGGGCATTAAGTCCGCCTGTGTACTTATGTGATTTAAATAAATAAATAAACAAATTATGTTTTATTATAGCATACAGTTTTTGTTGAAGCTTACATGTACAGTTACTCCAAAATGTTGTTTCGGTGAGTGTAGTCATAAAATTTGTAAAGATGTGCAAAAGTGTTTCTGGTAATAAAACAAAAAATATGTTTCTGGGTCTTGGGTTCACCCGTTCAGGATCGGGTCGGCTACAAAGCAAGTTGTATTATTATTATCATTATAACATAACAAGAAGGCTTGAGATTTTTAGTTGGCTAGGTAAGACAAGAAGTTTTAAGATCAAATTTACTTTATAAGTTGCTTATAGTTTTAGTTTTAGTTTAGTTTATTTATTTAGCAAGAAAATTAATTCACAATTATGTTCACTTAGATCTATATAGTAGTTGGTAACTGCGATAATACATGCGATGTACAGATGTTGTTGATTTACTATATACAGAAAAAAGAGAACTTTAGCTATCAACCCCACACTAGGTCTAGCCTGTCTCGTGGAGTTTCTATGGAGTACATAATTATATTGTTATAAAATTATTAATTTAAATTAATCTTTTTATTATTTTCATTACATAATTATACCAAATCTAGCCTTAAGCATTTAGCTTACGACGGATCTGGCCCAATCATTACATCGTTCACTACCGGGATAAAAACAAACGGGCAAATGGAGGAAAAATTAAAGGAGAAATTTATATGCATGCATAACATGTGTGAAAATGTGCGTGTGTTGTGTGTGTGTGTGTGTGTGTGTGTGTGTGTGTGTGTGTGTGTGTGTGTGTGTGTGTGTGTGTGTGTGATAGAAAGGATATATTTCTCAACAGCTTTTTCTATTTCAACAACAACTTTAAAGTATCTCTCATAAAGACGGAATAATCTTGAGAACGAATTTGGATTTCTTCAAACTACTTTTTCTATCTTACTTATAGAAAAAGTACTACTGCTTTAATTCTTTGGCCCATCGTAATTCAGGCTGTATAAAAACTTATTCAGTTAACTTTGTTACGTTTTATTTTACCGCTTCCAGCCCTGACAGCTTCCTGTAGTCTTGCATAAACAAAATGTAGGCCAGCGTTACAAAGGTTTTCAACCGTGAACGTCTTTGTACTTAGATGTTGCTTGATATAGATGCTAATAATTAATTGTAAAAAAAGAATAGTTAAGAAAATTAACTATTTCAACTAAATTCGTCGATATGCTATATAATATAACTATATTACAATATACTAAATAATATTCTCGGACGGTCGGATGGACTTGGCTGAATAACATAGGCTTTTCATCTTGGGATCCTATTTTGTTCGGCCGGGATGCGAGGGATATGTCTACGATAATCTCACCTCCGGCAACTGTCGGCTCACAGACGGCGGGCATTTTAGTCGGTTCGAGTCTGACATAACCACCTCCACCGGCTCCGGCGCGGGAGGTATCCATGGGGACTTTTCACACGATAAAAAAGTACCAATTCTGTTTATGTATTCTGTAATGTGGAAGGAACTATCTCCTGAGTTACAAGTTAACCACCTAGTTCGGGGGACAGAGACTGTATGTAACTGAATGATACAATTTTATTTTTATTTATTCCGTACAGCGAAATGTAAATTCATATTATTTTATTTAAATTCCGTTCCTGAATGATATTATGCTAATCACTACATATTATAAAACAAAGTCACTGTCGCTGTCTGTCCGTCCCTATGTATGCTTAAATCTATCAAAACTAACTGCTCAAAACTACGCAACGGATTTTGAAGCGGCTTTTTTTTAATAGATACAGTGATTCAAGAGGAAGGTTCATACGTATAGTGCATGCATAGTATTGTAGAGAAACACTGATAAATTTAGAGATAATAACACGCGGGCGGAAAATATGGCGGTACGAAGTTCGCCGGGTCAGCTAGTAATAAAATAAAACTAAGATGAACTCGATCTACAAAATTGTTCATCTTAATAAATCAAACACAATTTAACCCTCGAACTTTTTGAAATTTTTATCACATTAGCGAAAGTAATCACTATAACGGAATAAATTATGCATGTCCAAACTTGGACCCGAAATAGAGTTACATTCGGTCTGACATCCTAGGGGAGAAGTAACAACATAGATAGTTACTTTTTTCCTCAACTCAAGTTAAATAACAAAAGTATCAGCAAAGTGAAATCAAACACATACCTACATACTCGTATAAACCTATAAACGTATAAACACATACTACTAAAACATTATGTTTCATAGAAAAAGCTTCAATTTAAAAAAGTATTTTTTCTATAGAGTACTAAATACATTCATCGAAATAATTCCGTAGAAAAGTTGTAAACTGAAAATTTGACTTTGTTGAAATAAAATAAAATGCTTACTTTTAACGGCTACATTAAAATTAACATTCTCATAAAAGTTATTCATCACATCCATGACATTGAAAGCGATTCATCAACTATAAAACACCACATGATGAAAGCTTTATAAACCACATACCGCCTGTACCTATCGATTATGTAAATTACATTGATGGTGACACGAGTATAATCTCCGCTCTAATTATCGACTCGAAAGCGATTTATTTCGTGCCAGGATCATAATACGAGATTAAAACGTTTCATGCTGACGTGACAGGATTGTCATTGGTGGAAGCTATCTCATTTTCTTGATATTTCTAGACACGTATGAGTTCTAGATTATCATCGGTGTTATGTGCATGACTTATGACAAAACCTACATACGCGTGGGACGCTTCAGTAGTGATGCCCTTGCGGATTTGAAGCATTCCCACAATATAATCTACCTTTATTGTACGAACACGTAATGAATGTATGATATTGTCAACAACTTCAGTTGCTACAGTAGCATTTTGTGTTCGCCGTAGATGGCTAACGTAATCTCTCTGATCGTTATTTATACCAACATCATCTTATGCAGTACTTTATGGCAAAATTCTAGTTTTTGCTTGTCAAACCTACGTCATCCTATTGACGGCAAATTCACCACATTTAGCACTTGGCTCAACTGACTTCAACTCGTTTTAGTACTTCATAGTAAGGTTCTATCCTTGTTTCACACTCGGAACACAAACGCTTTTGACAAAGGAATATTCTTTAAGATTTAATAATCTTGAACCTTAACCTGTTTACCTTGAACCTGTTACAGATTAATTTCAAATCAATTATTTATTCAATTAGCCTATTTCAGTGAACTGCTGTACATAGGCCTTTCATAATGTACCTACGCCAGTTTATTTTTTATAGGACACGTCGCGTCACGTCGTTCGCCTCGCCTGATGGTAAGCTGAAGGCAAAGTCTTGGAAAAAGGGGTCACCATTATAGATACGTACAATGTTACAATGGTGACACTCAGCTTGACGACCTCATCAGATGCTTTTTCACGCCCCGCTTAAAGGACCCAGAACTGTAGGAGCCTGACATTCAGTATATCCACGCTATATTTGCAGCTTTTCAATCCATCTGGCTAGAGGGCGTCCTACCTTCCTTTGTACAAAAGACCAAATTACAATCGTCTGAAAATCTTTAAACATTAAAATAAAAACTATATGAGTATCAATTAAAAGTAAGTGTCGAAGTCCATATCACAAACGGATCCTTTAATAAAGCACAATTAAAAGAATTTATCTCGCAAATAAATCACGCAGTGATTCGGTCCCCATATTTCTGCAATCGTCAGTATGTGGTATGTGTGTGAAACTTAATTACGAAGTGATCCTTCGGGATTTCTAAGGTGCTGGTTCCTTCCACGCCTTAATAATGTCGAAAGAAATTGCAGATATTTCTGTAGCTGTTCGATTGGACCTATATCTACACTTTGTATTAGATATCTAATACAATTGTGTGGGTATTACACGGTTAGCAATCTAAATAAGTGCAATTTAACAGCAGACCTTTTTTATGTAGGTTCACTCTTTAAGTACACGCCAGTATCAAGTAATTAATTTATTTTAATTCCATTCAGCGTTTTATTAAGTCCGTCATAGTTGACTATGATGGAGTTTATTTTACTTTGATTGGAGGCGAAATCTTAGTCATACCCCAGTAAATTAGTGAAGACTGTACTAGAGGCTTGTATTGCGTTTTGGAACTAACACAAAAATTCACAATTCACAGCATTAGGTATGCCACTTTCATACTTGGAGGTGTTATTTAAAATGTTAATCTAAAATTTCTCCATTTTTAGACGTACAAATAAGAATTTACACCGATTTCAGAAAATGAAACAATGCCACAATGTGTCCTGCTCCCCGTTGGCGCCAACACTCCGGGAGACCTTAATATAGAGAATAGCTAATTAAACTTATCAACGTGAAAGAAAATTAAAGATTATTTGATGAGTAATTCGAATATTGATTAAATTTAAAAAGCATTCCTTATGACGATATCCTTAATTGATTGAGATTGGGACCGCAACAGTATGGCGACATGCGAAAATTATAAACTGTTACCTCGATTGCCTCGATATCTAAGTACATTCATCACTGAGTCGGAACGATATGGCTAATGAATGTTTCATTTATCATTCAAGAATTGAAAATAAGTTGCAAAAATAAAATTATTGAACAGCTGATATATCATACAAGTCACTCTTGGATGGCCCTTAAAACAATGCTGATCAATCAGGTCTACTAGTTGATGCACCCAAAATGTAGTAGGTATATTTTTGACTATCCAGGTCTGGGCAACCTGGATGGTCAAAATTTCATTGGAAGGTGGGTAAAGTTGAACTTTAATTAGGTACAATATACGCTATATAGTCCCTATTTACCGTTTCTGAATAGAAATAATACATTTTAGTTTTACAAAAACAAAATCAATAATAATTTATGTTCATAAACATGTTCACTATTTAAAATGACATATTGCTGCATTCTTTCAATATTTGGCCCCTAAAATCTAATCACACGTCCCTGATCGACTACCTTAATCTCATGGGGGTAGACATAGACACACGGAAAAAATGTACTGTCATGGCTAACGTGGCTCTGGTAGAATTTCTTGGGAAACTTTGGCGTCTCGCCATTAATAATTTTATAAACATTTACAATTTACTTGCAATGCGGCAATTCGCTGCAGAAACCATTAAGAAGAAGAACATCGAATTCTTTATTGTACACAGTAAAAAATACAGTAAGAAGTAATCCTAATAAATACATTTTGATGTACAAAAGCGAGCTTAACTCAGTAATCTTTCAAAATTTTCAGATGAATAATATGTACAATAAGTTATAATTAAGTGCATGTTATTACAGCATATATCCTGAGTTCCAACTTAATATTAATATCAAACTCGGAAGATTGGAACATTATTAAAATAAGATTTAAATTCATTGGTTTGGGGAGAACGCATAATGTACCACAATATATCAAAATCTTGCTCGACACTCTTATAAAAGTTATCTTCGCCTGACCACAACGTGGGTGCACTTTATTACATATCTGCAAATGAAAAGGATTGATTTTTATTGACTTAAACAATAATTTAGGCAGTGCAATCTAAAGGTAGGTGACGTCAGAAAAAAAATATCTGAAAATAACCAACATCCTGGCATCCAGAATGAACTTAATTTTTTATCTCGACAGAGCGTTAAGTCACCGAAGTTTCCCCTTTCGGTGTATCGAAGCACAATAAATACTGACATGTAGATTTCGAATGAATGAAACTAATTGACAGCATGGGATCTTATTCATTATAACAAGACTTCATTTGTAAAGATTATTCTGTACCCGTCACGTATCATAAGAAAAAAATTAATATTTTTTCTTTTCTTTAAAGTTATGTAGTTGTTCTTGCTTTAAAACCGACAAGTAATGACACTTGTGCGATAAATAATATGCAATCGAAATCATTATAAAAGTGTCTGATGTACTTTTTTATACAGGTAATATGCTATTGATATATCCGCGTAGACTGAAGTAAACAATGGCCATGAGGTAATTTTTCTAAGCTGACCCGGCGAACTTCGTGCCGCCATATTTTCTGATCCCGTTCCCGCTGCATCTCTAAATTTATCAGTGTTTCTCTACACTATAGTATTAAACATATAAACCTTCCTCTTGAATCACTCTATCTATCAAAAAAACCGCTTCAAAATCCGTTGCGTAGTTTTGAAGATTTAAGTACTATGTAGTGAAGGTACTTACACTTTGGTGGTACAAAAAGTTTAAATTATTTTTATATTTTTTTTAATTATTACTATTTTCATGTCAATTCATTACTACCCTATCACATAAAAACAAAAGTGCTGGGCTAACAAATCTCTTCGTGATATGAATATTTTTAATTTTTAGAACATTTTTTTCTATTGAAATAATTTTCTATTGATTTAAGGGCATTTTTTGTCACGGGTTTTTGACACGGGGAAAAACCATTGACCTCGCGACACACCGTTACCGATACCTCTTGTAACAAATTTTGACAATTCACCAATTGTGATAATTCACATGTGACACATTTGAATATCTACATAATTTCACGAAGTTTTCACTTTGGCACTCCCGAAGTGCCACTGTTTTTTATTTTGACCTTGTTGATTCAGTAAATCGCTATATTCTGATTTCCTCGGTGTGATTTTGATTACTACCACACGCAAACTAATGCTACGGGACAGCATCAGTTTGCGTGTGATGATGAGATTCTGAGTTTGATTCTTAAGTTGATCAAAGTTTAATTGCGTGTTTTGTTCGAAAACACTCAGGAGCAGCATAGTCATGAAACGTAGTTGACAAAAGGTAGGTAATATATTTTTTTTTCACATCTACATTTGTGGATCTTCTAAAATATAGTTGAAGAAATGTAAATTAACATAGGTACCTGTATATTTACATACTCCTTTGGAGATATATGGTTTAAGTGTGTAAAAAGTAACAAGATGCTTGTATTTAAGGTTCATACTTCATGTGATTTCAAAGGACGTACTTTTGTATTATCGTGGTTAAGTGGAACATTGAAAATACCGTTACTTCGATCCCTATATTAAAGATTTTCAAGTTCGACAGATGATGGCAGGCAAATCTTATTCAGGTTGGTAATTGAGTTTATTCTCAGTACACTGCATTACTTTTATAGTTCAAGTTTTGAGTTTTTTATACTACTTCACATGTAGATGTAGATAAATAATAAAATTATAGAACAGAAAATATTCTTTTGCATTTTTATAATTTATCTTCTCTATGTAACATCAGTGAGAATGGATAATAGAAGACAGAGGGAATAAGGAAAGAAAGGTAGCAGTATGTTATGGTCTCTCAAACAAGTCATACGAAGAGCAATATAGTAGTCCTAGAAATAAAACCACTTTTCAATTAATAGATTCTATCGCGATTCATTTGGCATTATTTACATTTAGCCCGATGTTTCGGCTATCTTTCAGCAGCCATGGTCGCAGATGAAAGATTTTAGTCACCCCGCGACCATAGCTATAAAATCCGAAATGAAATATAAAACAGAAAATGGTTCAATGAGTGATATTCGCCTAAACTTCCGACAGTATAATGTAGTACTCCTTATAATTAATATTAAGTGAGAGGGTTCCCCGGTTTTACCTGTTCCAGGATGAATGGGTCAGACCGAGAAAACGGTTCACTGAACTGCATTTTTATATTGCTTCATCCGTAAAACAATGATGTAACCAATTATAAGTCATCAGGCCTTGAGCGATAAAAATATTGATTCATGCAGTTTGGGCTAAATCACAAAACAAACACCACATAAATATAAGTTATATTGCATATTTTTGTTTTTATTTATGGGGTTTTGTTTTTGTGTGAATTAAATATAATTGCAAATATTTTAATAAAAAAAGCAGTTAGCATGTTAAATATTTCTGAAATCATAGGTAATTTACTCTGAAACATCTTGATGTAGTTATCTATAAATAATTTAGTGACATTTCCTTGTATAACCTGTTGTGTCGAGAAAAGGAATAGTTAATTTTTTTTTTTGTATCAAGCCACAAAATTTTGACTCATGTAAAACAAACCATATCTTGTATTTTTGATTATTTTTGTTTGAAAGTGTTAGTTGAATAATCTTCTATATAGGTAAATTCCTTTGTCTTAATATCGGCTTCTTCTTATAACCACTTTAGCTTTAATACATTTAAAACTTTTATTCACTAATATTCCAAATATCTTTTACAGACATTACTGATTGACGTTTACTTAACATTGTAATCAGTAACTAATCATATTGAGATTAACTTAATTGCTCTTATTCAATTTAACAGAAGAGAGTTCGAGCTCTCAGCTTAGAGTCAAATATATTGATGTATTCATTCACGAGCCCTTGTTTTATTGTCAAGATATAAATTCACTTAAAACAGGGTTATCAAAACCTCAGTTTTGTTTCAATGTACCAGCACTGGTGAATCCAAATTACCTAACAGATTATATTATTAAAGCTACTTTGTTGACTGCTATTAGGAATACGAAGAGTTAGATTATAATAAGGGTTACAAATTATCTCATCATCATCCTTGCGTTAGCCCCGGTCGCATCCGAGGCCTTGAAATCCGAGATTCACTTAAATATGATGTGACTTGGTTCTATCGGTTATACTAAGAAAGACTGTCGTCTCAAGAAAAATAATCAAGCTACACAGGGAATTGTAAATTTTCATAAAACACGTCTATATCCAAGTGGAGCTGTGGGCATAGGCTAATATATTACAAAAAATAGCACTCATTCTTCTTCATATGCATAAAAAATAACAAGAACACACATTCCAGACGCCTTTAGTGCACGTTATTGCACACAGAAATGCAAAATTTTCTAAAACCTCCACCATCCACTTTGCCCAGTAATAAGCAGTGGTCTTCTCTCCATCGCAATACACATTTACAACATTATTCTACAGTGTTATACAGAAGAATCAAGAACCTCTCAGGGCAGTGTTTTTTGTTAGTCACCTCTAATGCATTTTTAGAATATGAAAACCCTAAACATAAGGCACAAGATAAACCCACAATCGAATTATATGCTTCATTATGAGATGGCAACCAAGCAGACAGTTATGTTCGCCTTTGTCACTGTCATGACGATATTTTAGCAGCTTTTTAGTAACAAAGCCTACATTATTGATCACTGATCAATATTTTACGGATTTTTATTTTAATTTCATGATACGAATGGATTGTAGTAATAAACATTGATGTTTTGAACATGAAGTTTTTTTTAGTGCCAGAAATTAGAATTTAGAACAATAATAGTACATTATGGTACAAGTCAGCAAAGTTGGTGATTACCGCCGAGGCGCCATTGAGACCCGAGCCGCCAGGTGAGGGTCTTAAGAGAGCCGAGGTCGGTCATCATCATACTCACGCGTGCCATACGACGTTTTACAACACACTTGCGAATAAAATAATACTACAAATACTAAATAAACAATACTACAAATTAATTCGTTTTCCTATGTGCGCGCATCTAACAATGGCGGTCGGCCATATTTTAAAAAAAAATGAGGTTTGAATTTAACTTTTTTTTTATTGTTTTTTTTTCTGTACTTAGAGAAAAAAAAAGTTAAATTTGGGTGAAAATTTTGTTTATTAAACAAGTATTACAAGTTGAAATATTTATTTAAATACGAAAATGCATGAAATGAACATACAGTAGGCATATTAATTTATTCGTACTATTAAACACGTTCTTTTTTGTATCGAAACTTTTTAAAGAACATAGAAACTTAACCTATAAAATTTAAAAAAGAATCTATAACTCACTTGTGAATAATAGCAATGAAAAAGTCACAGTTTGATAATAGGTGTCATTACGTGCCTATTTGCGGTGAAGTAATAGCACTTTTATGAGCAGGTGTGTTGTAAATTTTGATGAATATTGAAAATTAATATGCATGGCTTCAAAGTAAAGAAAAAAATAAAAGTAAAATATTATCTATTGAAATCGGTGCAGTCGTTCTTAAGTTTCGCGTGATGCGTGAACGAGTCCTAGTTTTCCTGAACTAAGATTCGTTTTTATAAATAGTATATCATGTGTAAAATGAATTTTGTATAAAAGGTTTTTTACAAATATAATCTCACTTTTAGATGTAAAAATCCCGAATAATTCCGAATTATTCCATATTATTCGGAATTATTCCCAAATATTCTCAAATATTCCGGAATTATTCCCGCTGAACTCACCTACAAAAAATGAAATAACTGTGCTTCCACCTACCTACTAAGCGAAAACTTAAGTACAGACCTATGTAGGTATTGGTATATAGGTAGGTAGATACCGGAATATTATATATCTTGACCTCAGTGACGTCACAAAATGTACCTACTTATATGTATGTATATGCGCAGTACGAGTAACAGTACGCGTTTTTGGATGTCTTTTGTGGATTAGGTAGATTTGAGCTTCTCCGTCACCATGGTACACCCCGTGTACCATGGTGACGGAGAAGCTCAAATCCACCAATCGTAGACCATATCAAACCAATTCGAGCATCTCTCACGACTTGGGGTCAAGTCAAGATGTACGGTACCTACTTATTTTATTATAATATGTAGGTAATATGATATAATATGACTACAACTGCTACAACTTTCACACAGATACTAAAACAGCGACTGTAAGCGACTTTGGACCTTAATGACATTATCTTAATTACGTGTCTTTTTGCGCTAGTAGATGACACTGATTACGAATAATTATAAGAAAAAAAACTCGATTCTATGTCATGTCAATAAGGTCGAAAATTGCTTGCACTACGTTTTTTAAGGTTTTTTATCCCTAGCATCCATAACTAGTCTCTGCTATGTAGCAAATAGCCAAATCGGACCGATCTTATCGGATATTTATATGAAAACAACATAATAATATGGTGTCGGATATCGGATGTCGGCCATCGTCGTCTGATACGGATATTGGATGGTGTGAAAACACTCTTAGAGAGTTTAAAAGTGTATAAGTAGGTCCTCAGGAAAACATAAGTCTTAGACTGTATTTTCTTAATTATACCTATAGGTATATACACCAACTAGCTGTTGCCCGCGACTTCGTCCGCGTTAAGTTCGGAATGTTGTTCATCCCCTATTTTATCCCCTTATGGGTAGAATTAATCAAAATCCTTTCTTAGCGGATGCCTACGTCATAGTAGCTTAATGCATGCAAAGTCTCAGCCCGATCGGTTTAAAATTGACAAAGTTTCGTACAAACTTTCATCCCCTATTTTATCCCCTTGGGGGTAGAATTAATCAAAATCCTTTCTTAGCAGATGCCTAAGTCATAACATCTACCTGCATGCCAAAGAATGATGCCCACTTTCCATACATCCGTTGACCTGTCATTACATTTTTAAAATGCTATCGTATTACTGTACTGGTATCATTGATGAATAGATACTGCATCTTTAAAACCATAAAACGAATAATGGTTTAAATCTTTAGACAGAAAAATGTGTATTCAAGGTATTAAAACGTGTAGGTAAAGTATTTATTTATCTGTGCTTTGACTAATGAACTGTGTGACAGTGTCAAAAAACTTAAGGGGTCCATTACACGCTCATGCAAACGTCATGCATCATGCCGTCAATCATGAATATTATTGGTCAATCGGTTATTAGACGTTATGTTATTGGTCACTCACGGCGTGATTGATGGTTAAACCATGGCAAAACCTAGCGTGTAATGGACCCCTAACAACCAATGATCGTGTTCTGACATACGGGTGCGACCGGGTCTAACGCTAGGATGATGACGATTTCATATTTTTAAAAAGTTAATTCTTCACAGTCAAGATTAACAAGATATAGGTAATAATTTAGATTTATTTCATGTCATATGCTCATATTCAGTGATTAAATGAGCTTTCAACGTACAATTTACTGTTTGCAATTTTTGTCATCATCATCAGCCTTGCATTCATTCTGGTTACATCCACGGCCTTGCTTCAGAGTCCGGGGTCCACCTCTTCCAGTACTACCACGACGCGGCTGAACTTACATATTTTCGGTGAAGCAACTGCCATCTGACCTCCAGAACCCATTGGCGACAAGTATTGTGTAGACTAGTTGTTGGATTTATAGGGCTCTAACTACCCCTAACGACTGCCATTAGATGTTCGTATGATAACTGGTACTGACGGCTTAACGTGCTCTCCAAGGCACGGAGATACCATGACCCAGGTCAATGCAAGTAGACATATTCATGCATGCAAATATTTGCACTGAGCGGAAATCGAACCCGCGCCTCCTGCGTAGCATTCGAGTTCACTACCTACCGCCATACCACCGAGGCTGAGGGAATTTTTGCATTCAACAATAACTAAATAAAATACTTTTTAACTTTATTGCTATTACAGAAATGACAATATGAAAAGTCAAAAATGAATATTAATAATACAACCTTACAACATTTTATTCATTACAATTGGTATTTTTATTCGTCTATTTTTTTTTTTTTATAATGTATGTATGTGTTCTCTTATTATAATCATCGTCAAAATAATGTTGTGTTTTGAATTGAAGGCAGGAATCTTAGAGCCCAGGGTCTGTCTTCCGACTTTTCTAAAAGGTTAGGGCCAGTCCACACGGCGCGTTGCGTTGCGTCGACGCAGCACTGTGCCACTGCGTCGCGTCGTTTTACATACAAATAATCATAGTGTCCACACGGCGCGCTGCGTCGACGCAACGCACACACGACGGAGCTGCAGCCCCGGAGGCGAAGCGGGCGGGGGTGTACGCGTTGTGACTGTGACTGCATCGTAGTAACGCTGCGCTGCGGTGATGCAGCGCCCGTGTGGCCGGCTATGCGTCAAAATATTTGCGTTGCGTCGACGCAACGCATACAGCGCACCGTGTGGACTGGCCCTTAGGGTCTGTCTCCACTTTTCACTGTTTTGGGCATCACTGGTAATGAGATAATTGGCACGCATAACACATTCTACAACGATAGTTGAGCTAAGACTTCTTAGGTTTGCTCTGGTACCCGGCGGGGCGGTATTGCCAGACATTTTTATCATACACGTAGCCTGGGGGTTGCCGAAAAACTTGTCCAGCAATGAGGCTCTCCTGTATTTTATCTGCTATGTCATGGACAAGGATCCCACGGATGCGGACATTGCTCTCCTCTCAAATGTGGTGATATCAGAGTATCAAATTGAATTTGAACGCAACAGAAAGAGGAATTACACTACACATCAGCAATAAAACGAAACCATGAAACCAAATGAAGCTGTCACTGTCATGTCATAGTCGGTGTTTGTTTATAGCGTAGAGAGAGGACAAATACAATTATTATTTGTAATCGTAGCAGGTACCAGTAACACAATATAACAGTGGTATACCTACTAGGTATACCTAATACGATTATTTCATATTATTTTGATATCTTATTAGGTAATAGTCAAAATAATAGTGACAATGAGCGATATTATAATCTATGTGCGTGCGTTAATCCTAAGCCTGTTAAAGTATGAAGGAAAAGTTGGTCACTATTTCGTATTTATGTTATAGGCAATGTGTATAATCCGGCATTGTCACCTTAATAAATAAGTACTGCTAGCAAACAAAGTACCTAATAGATTAACAAAGCGTCATTTATTTACGATCCCTTAAGAAGCCCTCTATGGATTTGAAAAATGGATATTACTGCTGAAAGAAAAACTGTTCACTCCGACTTGGATAGATTAGGTTAGAAGTTAGGTTCGTGGTAATTTTTTTTTTTAACCATGCAGATCTCTATAGGCCACGGTAACAACTCTCTTTCCATCAGGTTAGGTGGCTGACAAGCACAGGGATGATGGTAAGAGAGTGGTTGCCGTGGCCTATAGAAATTCTGTATGGTAATAAAAAAAATAACCACAAAGGCTAATGCGGGAGCTCCGCTCCGCTCCCGCATTTACCTTCTAACCTAATCTATCCAAGTCGGAATGTGCAGCTTTGCTTTCATTGCTATGTGAGAAACATTCTACGCAAAAAACACGTAGGTACTTAGGCATACCTACCAATAGAACACAATACATGTGTTATCAGCACTTTCGCTGGTGGAGGTTGAAATTAGGATTAGCTCTCAAAAGATTAGTATCTATCTAACTAAATTAAAGAGTTATATGGAGGCGCTCTAAGGAGAGCCGTAATATAATTGCTTGTTCGATTGCTACATAAGTATTTTTTGATAAATTGTTATATTGTGTAAAAAAAAAAACAGTACAAAAAAATGTAAATTGGATGGGTTTGATATAGACAGTTTGGAAACAGTGTGTCTTCGACTTATATAATTTACATTTACACTAACGTCACTATTGTATTAGGTTTAATATGTGCCTGTAATGATAGTGTAAAAGTTATAAATAAATAAATAAAAAAAAAAATAAAAAAAATCATAGAGAAGAAAAATAGATTACATACATTACCTATGCTTCGACCGGCATTCTTAAACATTGAATATCATTTCATACATGCCTGAACGACCCCGGCATTCTATACATTTCCTAGGTATTGTATAGAATGCCTGCATTATACACATTGCCTATAACATTTACATTATATTGAATAACTGGACGTAGTCGTTTGATTGAAAAGTAGTGCAAGCAGCCACTATTATTTACTACTGCAATAGGCTCACCCCCTATAACGTGGGACCCAATACAATGATTTAGTGAAATGTGAGTGTTCATTCACCTCTGCCTAACCCTCCGGGGATAAAGGCGTGATTATGTGTGTATATGTGTGTGTGTGTGTGTGTGTGACTAATATTTGTCCTACTGGGTAACAGGAAGAATAACGTAATATCTGTCAAGTCATTTGTTCATTAATACGATTATTCTAAATAGTCCCGATTGTAACATCTCTAAAGAGAATATAATCACAACGTGACAGAGAGTAGAGAATATTTTTCCGTCTATGGTTTCTGCTTTAAGATGGTGAATTTCGTCTTACGCAGATTGATATATTGCTGATCATTTTGATTATCATTAAAAAACTGATATCATATTTTCTAGCCTAACACTTTCTTTCTAAGTTTTTTTGTCAAAAATAGAAAAAAATATGCTATTTTATGAGCTAATTATCTAGGCAATACGGGCAAATTGCTTATTCTGATCAGACAGGTGAAAAGTGGGCATTGTTCTTTCAGCCCGATCCGTCCAGTGGTTTAGGCTGTGCGTTATAGATCACTATGTCAGTCAGTCAGTCAGTCAGTCAGTCACCTTTGAGTTATATATATTTAGATATATCTATAACCGTATAAAACGCGAATCATAACTGCATTTCGAATCACAAGACTATCAACAAGAGTCAAGACTCTCAATACCTACTACATCTATCTACATAAATATCGACCGGAATAATTCCGAATTATTCCGGGTCATTTGGGAATTATTCGGGATTTTTCGTTTTATCCTCATCGGAATATTTGGAATTATTCCGGCCTTACATCTATAATCTCACTCTATCTGTACCCACATGCATATTTTTACATTTTATTTCTAAATGAAAATAGTAAACATAGAAATAAATTTAAAAACTAAATATAGATGTTGAATCGGTAGAGATCTGGTGTGTCAGATATGGGTTTATCATAAATCTACATGGACAGTAGTCGAAATAAATCAGACTCGACATGGTCACGATATAATTGAAATACCGTTCAGGCCAACAGTAAAAAAAACTATCGATTCCAAACTTAGAAATGTGTTATCAACACATGTTACCTCCCTTTTTTTTTCGTGCGAGAAGTGGAGGAAGTTATGTTGGACTTGAACCGACTAAAACGCACGACATCTGTGGGCCGTCAGTTGCCAGAGTTGAGGTAGTCGTAAACATTATCCCTTACACACATGTTACCTCCCTGAATTCATTAGTATGTTGAGTAAAGTAGTTAATCTAATGTAAACTGTAACCTATTTTAGCACTTCTATTTTACATACAGGTTAACCTTTACATTTGATATTTTGATCTAAAATCAGATCTTTTCACTTTTCAATAAACTAGACTTTTAAATTAAGGTTTTGGATGTAATCGGGATTAGCATTGTAAACCCAATTACATCCAAATCGTGCATTTTGAAACTTGGGGAGAACTTCTTAAGGATCAATACTAGTAAGTAGTAATCTTAAATCTTGGTGTGATTCTAACAATAAATAAATAATAAATAAATATTCTACAACATTCTACATAACGCTATCTAGACCCATGGTAAGCTTAATTAGCTTGTGATATGGAATCTAGAATGCGGATATACATACTTAGATACTCTTAGTTCTTAGGTATATAGATCTTAGTTAAGGAAAACTAGGATTCATTCACGCCTCCCGCGGAACTTAAGAACGACTGTACCGATTTCAATAATGTTTTAATTTTTATTTTTTTAAACACTCTAGAGAACCTTGCATATTAACTTTTATCATTATAAAACCGACGTAATTTCTGGCACTAAACAACAATACAAGTCAATTGTATCGCTTCCTGGAAAAAATCGAGGTCCAGCCAAATCCGCAGTTAAGACTGGTAAAGCGGACCCCAGACTCCGAGATGAAAGTTTCGGATACGACTAGGAATTAAAGCTAGGATGAAGAAGAAGAAGTCAGTTTCATAGCCATTATAGCTACCATTAAAAATGCAACGATTGTAGACTTAACTATATTTTCCATTCAAAATATTATTTTACAGATACTCAGTTTGACCTTCAAAGTTAAAACTACCCACACAATGCATTTGACACCCAAATCAGTGATGATAGCCATTTTGTTCCACTTAAATAGGAAATCGATTAACTTAGTAATCGATTTATACCTATTGCCCACTAAAATAAGCTTTTAAAAAAGGAATACTCCTTACAAGCGTTCAGTATCCCCACTACGCGCTTCACTGACTTTTTTTAATAAAATATTTCTCCTGACGCAGATATCTTATGAAAACAAATTTGTGATATTCATATATGACATCATAGGTATATTTTCGGCTTCATAACAGAACCTTTTATGTAATCTCTAGTTATTAGAGCTCCTTATTGAGGTGGTATATTATATCTTTGCTTTTTCCATTAATATATTTTATGGAAAAAGCTAGGAACATTTGGAATACAACTAAGCTTTTTTTAATAACGACTCTTTCTCCGCCCTAATAATCTTTTTAAAATATTGATTCTAGTTCAGCGTTTTCTTATAAACTCAATACTAACATCCACGTGTTTACGCTTAGGTAAGCGTCGGTCCTAGACGATATGAATGTGCACATTACATTCTTATCGTCTAGGACCGTTTAACACTTAGCAAGTACTCTATTTAGGAATGACTTTTATCCTTGATCCTATATTACTACACTAAGCTTCAGAACTATATTACATACATACATATAATCACGTCTCTATCCCCGGAGGGTTAGACAGAGGTAATTAACACCCACATTGCGGCTATTCTGGGCACTATTGTTGACTCGAGCCATACCTACATCTGAGGCTGAGTCTGGGTAGTATGCATAATTATCTGTCTGATATTAAATAGCCTTATCCCTTAGTCGCCTTGTACAGTCAGCGTCAGAGAAAACAGACCCCCTCAATACTTAAAGAATATGGCCGCCTGCGCCGCGCGCCGGCCGCGTCACATGACTCACGAATGACGTCACGCGATGCGATCGTCGCTGAGCTGCAAACAGCTTCATTTGCCTTTTATTTGCATGTTCATATTTGTAATTTTCTGATATTTTTCGTCTTTCGGCTCAATTGTATACCAAGATACAACATACTCACAAAAAGATGCCACATTAATTTATGTGCCGTTTGAGGATACGAACCCGCATCTCCAGCGCCAGCCGATTACTTAGACCGCGCCTTACTCCACTAGGCTACGGTTCACTTGATAATAATGGCGAAAATATGAATTACATTACCTATTCCTATTATCGAACAAAGTTGATTACGGTGTTATTTTGTAGACTTTAAGGTTCAAATTTCAACTACACCATATGTGATAATAATAACTGCTCAATTGACTAAAAGATAAGGTTGAAATTAGTATAGATTTCTCGTTTAGTTCAATAGATTACGCTTGATACAGCTTGTTGCACTACCGTCATTTTGTTTTTTACTTCAAAAACTTATCTGCTGTATGAGCTGCGGCTATAGTATTTTAATATCTGTGACAGCGCGCTAAGGTTGCAATTAGAATACTTCTTTGTCTTATTTACTAAACTGTGATTGAAGGTAACTTTATAATTCGTGGTAATTTGCATTGGTGTTAATCCTCCTCGTAATATTATTCAATTTATTAAGTTGTTGATCAGTTTTTTGAGTAAATTGAAAGTATGGTTCGAATAACAACATTTTTGAAAGCTAAAATTGTTATTCTCTGGAAGCAAGAATAGAGGCATAACGGTAAGAGTTACGATAAAAATATAGATATTATATACCTATTTAATGCTTAATCATGTTACATTTTCATTTACAAGTTAGATTTTTGGAGTTTCTTTTATTTATTATCATTTTCATTACAGAGAAATACAGTGCGTAGATGGATTCGAAGGTATCAAGCGACGGCTGATATAAAATGTGAACGCCAAGGACCTCGCCCAGTTGCTTACACTCATGAATCAGAACGGCACCATGATATTGTGGAAGTTCACTCAGTGGCACCCTTCAACCCTAAAAACGTATAAGACTTAAGAACAAGCGGGCGGTTAACATAAGGTAGGTAAGTAAATGATTATAATAATATTCTTTAAAATAAAATCACAAAAAAAAAACAGATTTGAAAAGGTTTATTATTTTAGGTTACTGGAAGGAGATGGATGTCATAAATGGGCCCAGGCGAGCTAGTGGAAATGAACAGTGAGCGATACCTTGAAGTGTTGAAAGACGTAATGCTGCGCATAATCAGTGCGGGTCGCATATCCAGAAGGACAAATTTACCTGGTTCAGGATAACCTTTTAGTGCATCCCGAATTGTGCAAGACTGGCTAAATGCACAAGAAGATATAACGGTGTTTGAGTGGCCGCCTAAAAGCCCGGATCTTAATCCTATAAAAAACTTGTGGGGTCAGATAATATTATATTATTATTAATACCTAATCCTATTACTCTTGTTTACAAGTTTAGTAATCTTCTAATGTGTTAACGATGCACCATCTGACCTCACATATTTTTCTAATGTTGTGTTAAAAGGGTTACTTATCAGAAAATGTGATCAAAGAGGAAGATGTATATTGCTATACAATACTGTCCCTTTTCTCTGAAGCTTACTGTACGACACTGCATGAGAAGAGATGGGGTGGCCCAGGCGGCTTTAGGTATTACAATAGCTCTAATAAGCTTTTATCGCAAACTGAAAGCCCATCACTAAATGCCTAACTCAATATTTGATTCCATTTGTTTTTGAGTCTCTTTACATAAACATTTATCGGATAATAAAGCTTTTAATTTCCTCTGTTTTTCACTTCACTGGGCACAATATACAAATATTATACAACCGTTATTAAAAGGTTTGTCGAGTCATCCTTCTTGGTATTAGCGGGACCCTCGCAATATGAGGTAAATTTTTAAAGTAGGTACAAAAAAAGATTTTCTTACGTATTTTGTGTCGACTTAAAGTAAAGGGCGCTGTGAGTTTTTATCTCATATATAAAACTCTTAGTCCTGACTGACTGACTGACTGACTCACTTAGAGACAACGCACAGCCTAAACCGCTGGTCCTAGAGACTTGAAATTTATAGAGAGTGTATGTTTTGATGCGTGGAGGTGTACTAAGAAACGAATTTTCGAAATTCAGACCCTAAGTGCCTAAAAAGTGCCAAAAACGTACTTTCTTATAACTCAAGAATGGCTGAACAGATTTTCATGATCTTTGGTTTATTGAATTTGGCTTTGTCGCCGAATAGCAATTATCACAATTAAAATGTGGCAAATTCACGAAATAATGTAATATTAAAGAAAATACGAAATATTATGGCGCTAATATCGCTAGCATAATTGTTACCATGACAACGGAACTAAAGTGATGGTGTCAACGCTAAGTCACATTTTGATCTGTCAAATGATAATATTTATAAAAATGTCACTCTCTGTCACGTATAATATGCAAGAATGTGAAAAATATTGTGTAAGAGTTATGTACTGCAGTTTCTTTATATAATTGATTGGAAATAGAAAAAAAACATATGATAGCAGCGATGATAGCTATCTAGAGCTATATAAAAGAATATACCTGTATATAAAAGAAAGCCTAAAAGTAATACAGCACATTATCATCCAGATCAATCCTCATTTACAAGCTCTCAAACAGTAAGGTATGTGAATTTAAATCTATTGACGCCGCCGATATAACACAAGGGGCGGCTTCATAGCTAGAAACAAAATAACAATTTATATCAATGGCTAGAAACGTTTCACCAAATAGACGAACGCCTGGCTTCTAGAAAACTTCACTTTCTTTCTTGATGAGAAGTATACTAAGGCAACAATAATAGAGATGGCAGAACACAATTCAATAACTTCCACTTATCAGCAGCTGTGGGCTCAATTACTCAAGCACAGAGCACTTCTGATTAAGATGACAAAGAATATAATACAAAATGTTTATTTTCTTAATATTATTTTTAGATAATTATAAAAAAATTAAACCACCACAAATTTCAAGTATGTTGTTTTATTTGCATTCATTTTTGACGTATCACATAGTAATTTATGTATCCTCAGCATTTACCAACGCATTGGAGGACGTCCTCAAGACGCTGGAGTAGTTACATCTCGCACCTTCGGTTCGCCGATGACATCATCATAGTTGCGGACTTGCGGAGTCGCTAGAACAACGGGGCGAAATGCTGCACAGCCTGAATGGAGCTTCTCGACAAGTCAGCCTCGGTGTAAACTTGGATAAAACCAAGATTATGTTCAACGAACATGTTGTACTGAGACCGATTGCCATCGAAGGAGCGACACTCGAAGTTGTTCAAAAATATTATCTACCTGGGGCAGGTTATCCAGCTCGGTAAAACCAACTTCGAGAAAGAAATAGCCAGAAGAATTCAACTGGGGTGGGCAGCATTTGGCAAACTACGTCGGGTCTTCTCCTCCCCCCTGCCGCAATGCCTCAAAACAAAGGTTTTCGACCAGTGCGTCCTGCCTGTTATGTTACCTATGACCTACGGTGACGAAACGTGGCCACTGAAGGTGGGGTAGTCCGTGACCTAAAAGTCGTGCAGCGGGCTATGTAGCGAGCTATGCTTGGAGTTTCTTTGAAGGATAGAATTCGAAACGAGGTCATCCGACATAGAACCAAAGTTACCGACATAGCTAACGAAGATCCAACTTTCTGTTTTGGAAATTAGTTTCGAAAACAGAATTATTATTCTTTCTTGGAAACCAGGTTCGTTAAAAGAAAAATAATTCTGCTATGGAAACCGGTTTCCAAACCTTCGTTTCCAATCTGGCCGTAGGGTTGCAGAATAAGCAAGCTAAAGTGGCAGTGGGCTGGCCACATCTGCCGAAGGACTGATGGCCGTTAGAGCAGACGAGTCCTAGAGTGGATACCGTGAGAAGGAATACGGAAGGTGGGACACCTCCTAGCCAGCTGGACCGACGATCTGCGAAAGGTGGCTGGGACGTACTGGATGCGGAAGGCGGAGGATCGGCAAACGTGGCGCATATTAGGAGAGGCCTATGTCCAGCAGTTGACTGCAATAGGCCAATTGATGATTTTTTGTATCCTTAGCATACAACAGCAACCTTCATAGTTATGGTATATTGATGATATCGCACTGGTTGACAGGGCTCTTAAAAGCAGGTGGAATCTCAGTTCTAAAAGAGCTTACGAACCTCTTTGATTCCGTCATCCAGCAGAACTTAACATGGAACTGTAGTGCGGTGGTACTGTTCTCCAAAAAAGGCTATAAGGTCTTGCTGAAGAATTATAAGACTTGAGAATCGTCTTGAATAGTTGTGAATTCCAGCCACTGGAGCAAGCCGGGTTTTAAAAGGGTTATAGTGTTGCAGCCAATACTGTTGAGCAGATTATACAAAAGACCTGAGAGTATAATCAGCCGCTATGTATGGCATTTGTAGATTACGAGAAGCCTTCTGACATCATCTAAACCTGGGCATTTCTGGATTGTCTACGACAGTGTCGTGCTGATACGATATTTTCATTGCTGAGATGGTAATTTTAGATTAGAAGACGAAACCCAGAAAGAGATATAGGTACGTCGAAGGGTCGACAAGGGTCAACATTGGTAAAATTCGTCGAGGTTTCTACTCCCCTGTTATGACTCATGGGGCCCAAATGTGCAAACTGACAGCATATGTCCCCAACATACGGTAGAGGATCGAGTGCTATGGCATACTTTGGGTGAGGCCTAAGTCCAACAGTGGACTGAAATAGGCTATTGATTGATTGATTGATAAGAACGAAATTGTTAGGCAATAGTATTTTTTTCTTACCAGTCTTTTTCTAGCCATTTACTAGCTATTGGTATAAAGATGAGATGCGATTCTCAGCACTCCAAGGATTCACCGTGCGGTCGCCGGGTCCATAGCGTGATACAGAGAGGAACACCGTGACGGCGACTGGGACTTGCGACCCAGATGTAGGTTTAGGGTGGTTTTTATTTTGTTGTAATATTCTAAAAATCTACCACTTTTTTGTAAGACAAGGCCGATGTTTCTTACAGTTTTCATTTAATATTTTGAAAAAAAAAACACTACTGAGAGAGCGAAATAAGGTGTCGAAAGTTTATACAACAATTACTATTAGAACTATCGGGATACTTATATTTATACAACAAGTCCGTCAGTTTAGAAAAAAATACTATTGGTGATGGTAGTCGACATCCACGCAGGCGGAGCTGCGGGCGAAAAGCTAGTCGACAATAAAGCCACTGGTTACGGTAAACTCAAGAACAAATTGAAAATCGAATACTTAAGGTTGGTCTAGACTGGTGCTCACTAACTTTATATTTTAGCTGATGAATTCACGGGTTCGTGTAGTATTCTGGTTCCGCTCTCGCAACCTATGGGAACCTTTTCAAGGAATAAAAAGTATTCTATGTGTTATTGTATATTATGTGACTCTAATCTGTCTCTGTAGCAATTTTCAGCGATTAGAGCGTCATTGAATAATAAACATCAAAACATCTTTACAAACTTTCACATTTATAATTTTAGTAGTGTCGGTATATGTTTGTTTTTCCAAACAGTATGACGTCTTACTTACCCATTTACTTACCTACCTTTGCCAAACCTTTCCGCCAGAAATTATTTACCTGCAAAAAGAAATTACTATTAGATCAAAATATTTAACATACTTTGGATGTACATTCGCATCTGTAGCGCAGGAAGCGTGGGTTCGATTCTCGCTCAGTGCAATTATTTTTATGCATGAATATGGATACTGATTACTTGCATTGGTCTGGTCGTGCCACGGAGAACACGTTAAGCCGTCAGTCCCGGTTGCCATACGAACATTTACGGTAGTGATTACGGGTAATTGGAGCCCTAAAAAGTTAACAACTGATCAGATGGCAGTCGCTTCACGGAAAATAGTTATTAAAGTTCAGTGAAACCCATCAGAGGAACCCAGACTCCGAGGTGAAAGCTTAGGATGCGACCAAGATTAACGCTGGGATGAAGATGTATATTCACGGGGACCGTTTAGTCGGTTCAACTTCAACTAAACTTCTTCATTGGACCAAAGTGATATCAACATACCCTAATATGTTACTTGTTATGGGCTTCTTACTTGAGAAAAATACTAGCCAGTGTAACTACACCTTTGCCAAATAAAATTCTGAAGAATGTGTGTGTGACATATATTATCATCGAATTAATATAGTTTACTTGTATGTATGTTGTCATATTTCCACACAATATACAAATATAAAGACACTCATTTACATACAAATTGACACACTATACCTACGCAGACCATGGATAGTGAGTACTTTTCTATATTGTTGTTGTTGATGCATCAACAATAATCAATATGCTGTAGAAATACTTATTAGAAATTCTTTTCTCCACTCGTGATTCTAAATTTTGGATCTCGAAAATGTTGTGTAGAATTTTGTAGAATTTCGTAGAATATTGTATTCAGATTTTCAAATTTCCTTTTTGCTTTCGTTTTTTTGGTGGTCCCGCCAAGATCCTTCCACCAACCTCACCTACAAACGAGTACTCCAGTTGATTGACAGATAACGTTCTGGCACAGGTATTTCTCTCTCCGTTGGGAGGTCAGCAGCAGTCGCTCATATACTTACAAGCCGACAGCCGTATAAGCTAAACAAGGGCGAGTACCAGTACAAAGCCACGGGGCAGTATCGAGAGAACGAATTGCCACTTGTCTAAAGGCTGATTAATTTCAGTTCATTATTACTATTATTCATATATCCACTCCATTTTAACTCTTTTATTTTTGTATTTATTTTGTTGGTACGAATTAGTAGTTGATTGCCAGCCTCCGTGGCGTAGTGGTAGTGAACGCGGCCGCTACGCAGGAGGCGCGGGTTCGATCCCCGCTCAGTGCAAGTATTTGTGTTCATGAAATATGGGTATTTGCATTGGTCTGGTCGTACCTCGGAGAGCACGTTAAGCCGTCGGTCCCGGTTGCCATAAGAACATCTATGGCAGTCGTTACGGGTAGTTGGAGCCCTAAAAAATCCAAAAACAACGGTCTAGCTGCAAAGCTTCGATATCGCCTAATGTTATCATTGGGCTGTGGAGGTCAGATGGCAATCGCTTCACGAAAAAATATCGAGGTCTAGCCAAATCTGTAGTTAAGACTGGTAAAGCGGACCCCAGACTCCGAGCTGAAAAAGCTTCGGATGCGACTGGGAATTAACGCTAGGATGAGAGAATTAGTAGTTGATTGCATGATCGTGCTATCCATACTTTATTGTCTTTTTGCGTTATGATGTGTTAAGAATGGACTGAGTACTCGGTATGGAATATGTATTTGGGATGATTTAAGAAAAGGATGAGTTTTAGGGGAATGGATACGTAACAACAGCTAATTAGATTGTAATAAATCAACATCCAAGAGAGATTAAAGATGATACTCTTCCGATTGAGCCAGCTGAATCACCCCGAATAGTAGAAAGTATCTAAATCTCTATGTAAATGAAATTTAGCACAATAAATGCTTCAAAAATTCATTCATTTATTTTTATTGTATCGCGGGGACTTCACAAACACCTATTATGCACAGATTTGCAGTAAGTTATTAAAGATGAATCACTCAATTAATTTAATACTCAACACTCTACACTTTGACTAACCAATTTAATTACAGCATAACCAATGGTAATGATTGCAAACAGGTAAGAAAAATTATTGCAATTTTTCATTTGCAGTTTCGTTGCATGTTATCAATACCTAGTTTTCAATGTATACGAAGATACATAAATATTAGATGTAAAATTTATCTCTTCATCTTAGCGTTAATCCCAGTCGCATCCGAAGCTATCCACCTCGGCGTCTGGGGTCCGCTTTACACTGGTAAAGCGGACCCCAGACTAGAATATTGAAGTCCAGCCAAATCCGCAGTTAGCAGTCTAACTGCGGATTTGGCTGGACTTCAATATTTTACGTGAAAGGACTGCCATCTAACCTCCACAACCCAATAGCGATATTGGGCGATATCGAAGCATTGCAGCTAGACCAGTTGTTAGACTTTTTAGGGCTCCAACTACCCGTAACGTCTGGTATAGATGTTCGTAATGGCAACCGGGACCGACGGCAATATATAATTAAGGTGCAGTTCGTAGACAGAAGTGACGATTTAATGTATTTTGTAGTAAAATGTGTGATTTTCCTGTAGATACTTGTGAATCAAACGACAGACTGTCCTATAAATTTTCTTGGTAAAAACCAATGTAGGCTATTTAATTAGATAAATAGGTTTCAAAAAATACTAAACCACAAAAGGAAAGACTAGAACGAAATCTAGAAATTAGCAGCAATAAAAAAATTATAGTCCTTCATTATCCTCAAACGTAGTGGTCGGAGTCTAGCTATACAAGATTCAAATGATTACGATAACATAACTCTTAATTTAAAACTCACTTTACAGATAATACAATAAAATACCTACTTCCGATGACTAAAATACAAGTTTTTCCTAAAATGTAGTTAATTGGTCATATACGTGTAATCGAAGTTTGAGGTCATTGTATCCGCGACTTATTCGCAAGTCAAGATGCGCGGACGCATGAGGACGCAGGATTTTGTGCTATAAAAATGTGGGGCGACCCCATATGACCACAGTATCGAACGGGGAACCGACTCGGAAGGACACAAACATGAAGCTGGTGAGTCCTTGGAACTTTGCAGTGCCTCGTGTGAAAAGAAAATCAGTGCCAAAAATTTGAATAAAAAAAATAAAAAGTTTCAATGGACTTTTTTGTACGGGAAAATAACTTATTTAAATACAAAAAAAAATTATCAATAATAACGTTTTCAGTTGAAAAAAATAATGCTGGTTATATTCTACGCCGAATATAACATTATCTCTTTGAATATTTGTGCAATGTGCAATTTGTGCATTTGTTTTCTTTAAATGTAAACAGCATACCTACTTACTATGTGATAAATAAAGAATTAATTAATTGAAGTTATAAGGTATAAAAAACGAATTAAAAAACCCTAAATAGAGTGGCCATCTGAATTCAATTACCGGTTTTAAATAAAGATTTAAGGTACCTACAATAAAATCGTTCTTTCATATTTGAAAATAACCACCACTAAGGTCTTCCATAACCGATATAAAAATTAAATTATACTTTAACTCGTTCCCTCTGTTCAAATCTTTCAGATGCTGAAAAACAACAGATCAGGTCTTGAAAATACCTCTTTACATTACAGCCGGTCCTGAGATTGCGTAACAAATAAATCTTTCAAAACTGTGATTTAGAAAAAAAAAGTTGTAATGAAATCTCAAAGATAATTTATATTACGTAGTCTGTCTACTACATGATATAAATTATCGTTATACCTACAAACATACAAAAAAAAAAAAAGAAATATGCTGATGAATTTAATACTTCCCACTATTTTTGAAGTTGATTAGTACTAATGTTGTAGCATTGAAATGCTGTTTTTATTATCCTATCAACTGACATCCTATAAATTAGAAAAGTAGGTATTATAAATGTCATGTCACTGTCGACTCGTTGACAAAAAACTATTAAAATGTAAAAAACAAAACTTTACAAATTAACAGCGGAAATGAATTTTGTCATAAACAATTCCATCCTTGTGTGCGAGAACGTCACATGCGATGTGCAAAAAATCGATTAAAACTGACATATTATATATACTCACGCCTCTCTCACTTCGGAGTAGGCAAAGACAACAGTCCACCAACTGATCTTGTCTTACATTCACTATTAACCATTATAAGTTTACAAAACACTGTGTTTTCTTCTTCTTAAATTTCATTAATATCTTTCCTAACTACTGTACTAAGATGTCTTACTCATTATTGAATGTTTTACCATCATCCACAGCTCTACGTAATCAGTGCCATATTGGCTTTAACTTTGGCTGAAGAAGAAAAGCGAGAAGTCAGAGAAGTAAACAATTTCGAAGATTCCGTAGCTCAAGCCACGAACGTAGAGCTGCAACAGGACAGATCATATAACATACATTTACCTCCAAGCCAGAATGAGCAAACTTGGCAAACCCAACACCCGATTCAGCCGGTGAACACTTGGGTGCAACCCACGCAACCCCCAGTGCAAAATGACTACTACTGGGGTTACACAACCCCAGCCCCGTACAAAAATGACATATACTGGGGTGACCATGGTGATTACAGATACGAGTAAGTAGATAAAACTGTATATGTAAAAGCATCGATAGCTTAGTGTTTAAGAAGTAGGTTTTACGATTGAGAGGGCACGGGTTAGATTCCCTTATTACTCGTAACAGCAATTTAGTCCCTACAAATTTTGGTTACTAAAACAATTATAAGTAACGCTGGCTTTAATTATGGGATATACAAGTAGTACACAAGACTTAAAAAACACTATATCTAGAATATAAATCAACCGATAGTGATCTCAAAGAGCTACCGCCTAACCACGCGAAAAACTTATTCGCAACTGCGCACAGTGCGCTTTGCGCATGATATTTCAAAATACAGTTCGAATACTAAGTTCCTACAAATATGTTGTCGCTCTTTATATAATTCCCGGCAGAGTAGAATTTGGGCCACCCCATCTCCTCCCATGTGGTGTCGTACAAGGCGACTCAGGGATAGGGCTGTTTAACATCAGACAGATATATACAGCCCAGTACATCGAAGTTCTGCAGTTAGACTAGTTGGACTTTTCTGGGCTCCAACTACCCGTAACGAATGCCCTGCTACTGTTCGTATGACAACTGGGACCGACGGCTTAACGTGCTCTCCTTTTCATAATATCTCCTGAAATAAATTACACGGCGATATCTGGCCCAAGCTAAGCATAGCTAGTAATATTGGTTCTAGAAGGCGGATAAACATGAATAGTGGATGTTGGTAGTAAATACATATAATAAACTTTAATGCTTGCTCTTCGCGTACAATATTAATTAACTCGTAACAGTTACCTTACTTAATGACTGCCCAAAACAGGAGTGTAATGCTATCACAGTGTATGTTTATGTATCTACGTTTCTTTATGCCACTATAACTTTTAAATGACTCAACAGTTTTGGTCGCATGAGCATCATTAGTATCCTGAGTAAGCACAGGTTTTTTGAGAAAACTAATTTTCGCTGAGCAGTCTTTGTTTTTTTTAATTTACTTCTTCATAACAGTTTAAAGTGCTTTGCATAATGCTCTCATAGTGACAAGTGCACGTACGTAACGAAATTATAGTTATGAATGATTTATATTTTGATATTTCGTTTTCAGATACAGAGCTCCAAACGGAGTTCACGTAGGCGAATCAGGCTGGTTCTCCGATCCTCAGAAAACTGACCACAGCCTTGTGAAGAAAGGCTGGTACTCTTACCTCGGGCCAGACGGCAAGACCTACACAGTCACCTACTGGGCGGACCATACTGGATACCACGCGTACGGTAGCCATCTGCCCTCAGCGAACCCGTAAGTTTGATAATTTTTTTTACTTAACTAGGTATATGAGTATGTTCCAAGTAAAAAACTATTATTGACAGAAACTCCCTGTTTCTTACAAGCTTATTAAAATCATGTCAACCTAAAAAAATACAGTACGCTCATTGGTAGAAAAAAGGATCTGTGAAATGACAGGCAACCAATAAGAGGTCAGTACGATATAGTGTATTAGAGCTAGATATCGGCATTTATCATATCATTTCATATACACCAATAACATGAGATAGCATTCTGCTCGTATAACACAACTGCAGGTCTAAAAGGTTTCTTGGAATCGTATTATCTATAATATTTTGTCATACGGCGATATTTACACAACATTGGAATTAGTAAATGATTTTTTCTGATTTTGCTCATATGAGTATAGAGGAATCTAATGAGATTTACTGGGAATTCATAAAGTTACTCGTTATCAGCGGTATCGCTCAATGTGGCCTTTTTAGACCCTCTGTTCTGCCTAACCCTGAAATCTAACGTGCCAATTGCACGCGGATCTAGGTTCAATCCAACAATTAAGTTTGTGATTCGCTGAGAGACCCAGCATAGGTATACTTGAACTATACAGGGCGTCCCACGGCGATGCCACATGGAGGGCAAGTACCTACCTTAAATCCTTAAGTTGGCGCATTTTACTTAAAGGAGACATCATTTTATTTTTAAAAAGAAACAAAACTGCATTCAAAGATTTTTAAAAATTCGCTTGCCACACCCGGTAATCGAACCGACTAAAATCCGAAAAAGTAACATTCTGTATTTTTATGGCATCAATCGATAGTGTCAATCAAAAGGATCAAATCTCTCTAAGAAACATGGTAAATTAAATGAAAGGAAGTCCTTGAAACCTAAACTTATAAATTCAATTTGGCAAAATAAAACACTTTAACTCAAAGTTCATCCTCCATCTGATACCATATTAACAATGAAATTCCATATTTAAATCACTTTTCTTTTTTTATCGCGTGGAGACCGCTGCTGGTCAGCAGTAGTATTTAGGTATGTCGAACTCAAACCGACTAAAACCGCACGCCGCACCGTCTCAATTGACAGGTTATAAGTTGATCCAATAGGGCAATTCACTCGCCATCTTCGTTGCCCAGGGTACACCGCGTGCAGGTTTCTAATCAAGCACCTAAAAATTACTACCTACCCTACCTACATAACCTCATGCAGTTACCCAATAAAGTTACATTCTAAACAGGTAACGAAGTTCATTCATTTAGTATGTACTTATTTTACTAAATAAATTTCATCAAAGATATCTCTAGTGTTGACCTTATAAGATACCTTATCTGATGGTTTCTGGAGTAAAAGTGCTGTGTCTGTTTGCATTGACTTATAAGTTAAGATTTTGTGAACTTCCTTTCATTTAATTTACCATGTTTTTTAGAGAGATTTGATCCCTTTGATTGACACTACCGATTGATGCAGCGGTCTCCACACGATAAAAAAAGAAAAGTGATTTAAATATGGAATTTCATTGTTAATATGGTATCAGATGGAGGATGAACTTTGAGTTAAAGTGTTTTATTTTGCCAAATTGAATTTATAAGTTTAGGTTTCAAGGACTTCCTTTCATTTAATTTACCATGTTTCTTAGAGAGATTAGATTCTTTTGATTGACACTATCGATTGATGCCATAAAAATACAGGATGTTACTTTTTCGGATTTTAGTCGGTTCGATTACCGGGTGTGGCAAGCGAATTTTTAAAAATCTTTGAATGCAGTTTTGTTTCTTTTTAAAAATAAAATGATGTCTCCTTTAAGTAAAATGCGCCAACTTAAGGATTTAAGGTACTTGCCCTCCATGTGGCATCGCCGTGGGACGCCCTGTATACAGTCATGCCCCTTTTCCAATGGAGTAGGCAAAAACCTTTCGAATATTTAAATAATATGAAAAGTCATAATGAATTATAAGATGTGTTTTTAAAAAAAAAGAAAAAAAAAATGAAAAGTCAAGTAAAGTGACAATTTATCAAAAATAGATGAAACACACGTTTGTTTTTTTTTTATATTTGTGGCCCTCGCGATAAAAAAAAAGGTTAAATATGCGTGTATAGAGGGCTCCATCATTTAGATAAGAACATAAATAAGTGAAAACGAATACAAAATGGTGTGTGTTGTAATTAATCACGACATAAGACTATTAGTCTTTTCTTGTTCTTGGTTAGACGGAGGTAAATAAACATTCCGAATTCGCTGTAGGTAATAGGCAGGTATTAGATAGTATACATGTCGCAGCCAACTAGCTTAATCAGTCATTCAATTAACTGCCTAGGCTGTTAACTAAACGGTGCCGTTCAATTAACGGCCTGAATGATATGCAGCCGTATCGTTTATTACAACATTTAAGGTGATTACATACGCGAATGACTTTGACCATACAAATGCTCAAAGTCATTCGCTCATATTTGAACCGTAAAAATCAGTAAAACTAATTTTAATAGATAACTTTATAAGCGACGGTTACTAACTAAGAAGGTCACGTCATTCTAATACACTTATTTAACATAAATGTGAAATTTTAGATTATTTGTAGAAAATATTTGGTTTCATAAGAAAGAGTAGAGTGATGTTCAGAGCCTCTTTTCAACTATTTCCCCCTTTTTTATTTAATTTATAAAAAGGTGAAGGTGAGTATGCAGGCATGTGAGTTGCAGATCTGTAGGTTTTATAGTTAAAAAGAAAAACGGTTTCGAAAATACTGATTTTTCGATGCTGATCTGATTCGGGGCCTTAACAAACGGGCTGACTATTGCTTGCTTAGGCCATTCGCATGATCAGGCACTACCCCAAAATAAGACACAAAATTAGTGATAGGTTTATTGAGATTATAGAGAGATTATAGATAGAGAGAGAAAGAGAGAGAGAGATTTAAAAAAGCTGCGCATTCCGACTTGGATAGATTAGGTTAGAAGGTGGTTATTTTTTTTTATAGCCATGCAGAAACAAGTCATTTGCCTAGCTGTTTCATTAAATGGTTAGGCAAGTAATTAAACGTCATCGATCCAAGCCATTTGCCTAGCCGTTTGATTAAATGGCTGAATATCATTTCTGTTGTAATTGAACGGCGTCGTTTAGTTAGCTGCAACACACCTATTCATATCGTAATCTTGGTGACCCTGTCAATATTTGTATCATTGATGTGTAGACTCTATTCATACCTATATTACTTCGATATCACGATTGCCATATTTACTGTCTAATAATAGTAGGGGCAAGCTTATAGCGAACAGGTAGGCACTTTTTCTGAATCTGAGCTGCTGAGAATAGCTAGTAGATAAACCAAATCTGCCCGACCTCACAGCCGCTGAGCCATCGAAGCAGTCTTTAAATCACTAGAGTGAAAAGGACTGCAATCAGTATTAATTCTTCCTCCAATAAGACAATTTCAATATAAAATTACCGATCTGAAATTTTAAAAATGTGTAGGGTAAGGTGCCCGAATTTAATGTTATCAATTCACATTTATAAATTCAGTATGTAAATAAAATTGACATAGTTTTTTATTTGAAACCCAATCTATACATATTCATTGGAAATCGAACCTGCGAGCTTTGACTTTGTAGTCGCACGCTCTGTTGCTACCGCCACGCCTGCATGTGACTTAAATTATTTTTTCATACATAAAAATCATTCATGTTTTATCATTGCCTAAATCTCTATCGTTTTATTGTTACAGCCCAAAGAACCCGTACCCAACTACGACTCAGCGTCCCATTTGGACACCGAAGCCCACTTACCCAGTTTACCCGCCCTATCCTACAAAACCGAATCCCACTTACCCCAAACCAACTTACCCAAATTACCAGAACCAGCAACCGATTTACAACCAGCCTCAACAACAAACCTACTACCCAAATTATAACGCTTAGAGCTAAATAAATAGTTTCGAACCGTATGTATAATATTGAGTAACGACCACACGAATTATTTATGTAATAACATTATGAAGAATTTAATAGTCTGCTGTCCATCGATTTAGGTTAATAAATCGATTTTCAGTGATCTTAGTCACGACGGTGTATTGTGAATTCGATCGCTGAAGGTGACACAATATTGTGACAAAATAATACGTACAAAAAACGAAAATGTATAAAAGTAATATAAATAAATACGTTTTATATAATTTGTTATTTGTTTTCTTCAACAATGTTATCTATTTAATGACTTTGATAATCCAAAACTTGTTTTTAATGCAACAACAACATACTGAAGTACAACAAATGTAACCCTGAATTAAACAATTTGAGATAATAAATACAGGGTGTATGCATACTGTGTACCCAACCAAAATCCTCGAGGCCCGAGCCAGCCTCACCTGCAAGTTGGCACACCTGCTAACTTACGGCCGAGGCGGCCTGACGACATCGCTTTTATAAAAGTCAATAAAAGTCAGTCCTCAAGGAAATAAGGATTTCCAAAGTGTAAACAACCGGGATTGGCGCTCGGATGATGATGATGATGATGATCCATACTAATATTATAAATGCGAAAGTAACTCTGTCTGTCTGTCTGTCTGTCTGTGTGTATGTCTGTCAGTCTGTTACGCTTTCACGCCTAAACCACTTAACCGATTTTGATGAAATTTGGTATAGGGGTAGATTAGACCTTGAGAAAGGACGTAGGCTATGTTTAGTCGCGATAACCGACATCCACGCGGGCGGAGCCGCGGGCAAAAGCTAGTATATAATATAATATAAATATAATTTGAAATAAAAGCAAAGTGGCACGCATAATTACTAACTAACGGAGTCGAATTTGCATACGTACATATAGTCACGCCTGTAAATCCCCGTAGGCAGAGATGTATTATCACCCACTTTTTGGCCAGCTATGATTTTCAGTCTCACGTAATAGGGGGCGAGCCTATTCCCGACAAGCGGGCACTTATTCATAAATTTATGTTTACTGTCAGATGGAGCCCTATCCCTTAGTCGCCTTCTACAACACCCACAGGAAGACCCCTAGGCCCTATTCTTCTCCACCGGGACCTAACACGGCATTTCTTTTGCTAAGACAATATTATTTCTTTTGCTACGACAATATTATTTCTTTTGCTACGACAATAATATTTCTTTTGCTAATTTGTATGTGTTCGCCACTGGCTCGTAGCTTTAACAGCTAAAGTTAGACTGGAAGCCGCCTTTCTAGTACTAGCGAGCCGACTGCTGCCTATGACACCAAACTCCGTGTTGCCACCAGAATCTTCTTACAGAAAAGTCCGATAATATCTGGATTTTAACCCGGAAACCGAATTCATGGTCAAACAATAAAACGGCCTTTTCACTAAAACTCAACATGTAATTAAAAGGGAAATAAATCCGAAAATACAAACCTAACTACTACTAACTAACTAATGGGATTGATAGAAAAAGATAGTTTAGACGACTTCTAATCATCAAAGACAAGAAGCTAAGAAACAAAACGTCCTTTAGTTTAGTTAATTGGGATTTCATAAACCTTGAATTAATTTCTTGTCAGTCACAAAAACATTACATCCTATTGCGACTTCTAGACTAAATTATGTTTAACTTGTACACATAATTTTAACAAGTATCAGTGTACCTACGTTTTATGTTAAAAATCAAATGGGTTCGATTCTTGACTAGGAATATAGATTTTTCTAAAATTCAATGATGATGTTTTAGTTTTTAACAAAATCGGACTTCTTTGTGTACTTTTCACGATACGTCATAGTTTCGGTTGCGTACTTTACCCTGTATAACATAACAGTTTTTTAATAACCACATGGCCAACTGGATATTGTTATACGTAATTCAGAATAATTATAACTATTTTTTGTTCGAAAATAACGTACACCCATACTAAGTGATGAATTATAATTGACCTTGACCACGAATGCGTGATATAAACTGTATGATGAATGTTGCGTGCCTTAATTGACCCACTGAGTAAACTTAGTGCATTAGTTAGGTCACGAGTTGTGCCATCGTAAAAATACTCGAATGTTTTAGAGAGTGCTCTCTCTCTCTCTCTCTCTACTCTCACTCTACTCTCTCTTATTCTCTGTCTCTACTACTCTAACTACTCAAATCAATTAAGAATGTAAAAATTTAATCGCTCAATTAAACTTGAACCCGCGACCGTCACCCCAAGACGGTTGTATAGGAGAACTTGGAACGCTTCAGGTGGGGCTTGATAGCCCAGACGATATTCATTCATATTAGCTACGAAAAATTAACATTATTAACTTAATTTGATTTACATGTTCTTATTTGAATCATTATCACATCTTAGTATTGTTTCTAATTATCTCCGAGGTTTATTCTTCGAGTCCGGGATCAACTTGGTGAGGACACAGAAATATCCTGATGTACAAATATGCGTAAATAACAAATAAAAGTAATTTCTCGATATTTATCTTTTGATGACAGGTCCTGGGGTTTAAATTAAGAAAACTTAGTAATTAATTATGTATTGTACTTCCTATTTCATTACATTGTTTAATAGCTATTTATACGTAGAATACAATTAACAATTAAAACAGATTGAATATTATATTATTATGCTTTAGAACTGAGTGCTGACAATAATTTTAAATTTTATTATAACTGTTTGGCATTTTAAAACGAGTGGTTGTACTCAAATATTCATCAAAAAGTGAGTTAATTCATATTCAACAAAAAGTGAGACATGCAGACATGCTCCAGTGGGGTTGCCTTGCTTCTCCTTCCTGACTGTATTAGTTAAACTTCTCTCGCAGAGTGTGAAGGTATCATCAAATTCAGACTGGATCAGGCCATTTAAGGAAATATTTAAAGATAAAAACTACATTTATTTGCAGCGCTCTGTGTTTTGTTTGTGTGAAGTGTCTCAACATGTTTTGTATAGAAGTCAAAATGGTAAGTTCTATGGAAACTTGGATGAAATAGACACCATACTTCATTATTGTCAAATGATTTACTATTAATTGAGTGATTAAAAATAAACACAAACCATATAAGACCATATTATTCTTGGTTTATTAAGAACAGTTATATTTTAACTACAGAAAAGTATAAGTGCTAGCTGTAATTGAGAGCCATGGATCATAATGAAGACCTTGCTGTACCTTCCCTATCCCTATAAATGAACAACTTCCCTATGAATAACAAATGAAAGAAAGCGGATCTAGCTAGATGTAGAAAGTAGTAGTGTCCAAAGAGTTTCATCAGCTTAGTTAGCTATTTCTGCCAGACTGCGTTCAATGACCAGAGACTGCATGGTACTACATGGTACTCCTGAATAAATTACAGTAGTATCATGAGCATAAAAGAAAACACAACTGTAACTACCTATAATATAGCATAATTAGTTTATGTAGATCAGGAACAGGGTTGGACCAAGCACGCTTCCCTGAGGAACGCCGTAGGTTACATTTTCTTCGTCACTACATAGGTTATTAATTTCAACTTGACGTCTTCGGTTATGCAAATATCTTTCAAAACGGGAGATAGCCGCACCCCTTATATTAATACTTTCAAATTGTTGTAAAGGGATGGAAACGGAAGCGGCGTCAAAAGCATTTTCTAATACTAATTTTCTAACATGGTTAAACATTTATTTTTGTTCGTCAATGGTGATTGCTTAATCAGTGAGATAATAGCATTATTTACAAGTTATGAACACTTCGTTGACGATAATTACTCATTCTTATGGGTATTCCATCTCATGACAATGATGAAAGTTATTTTAATATAATTATGTTATGATCTTTAACTATATCACAAACATCTATATAGAATTAAATTGGAGGAGTTGGAGCATTTCTTTGATGGCTAGTTATTTACACCATAACAGAGCAGTGCAGTAAATTCAACCTTAGCATTAATTATTTAATATTTTTTGACAAGGAAGATTACAAAAACAATATAGCCACCTAATTATTCTGAAGCCTAATAAGGCTATTTAGGTATTTAGTTAGACAGGATTCAAAAAATTCAAGATTAAAAAACAAATTATTTTCATACTGCATTTAAAATAATAACGTAACCGACTTCCAAATATGTACTTTACCTTAAACATTGTCTATTGAATGACTCAGTATTTAGAGTAATTAACATGTGATATAACCATATCCTCAAGTTATTCATAAACCGAGATACTGTGCTATAAAAATGTAGGACAACTTCCAAAGACCACAGTATTGAACTAAGACCCGATACAGAAAGAACCAAAATGGAACTGGTGAGTGCTCAAAATTTTGCATAAATGCGTCATGTGATAAAAGACAGTGCTAGAACACACAGTTAATTAAAATAAAAACAAAAACCCGACTGATACTAAAAAGATCGAAACAAGTTTGATAGCAGGCAGTACCCATTCATTTTCATCCGGTTTATGATTTGCAAATGGGTACCGCCTGCTATCAAACTTGTATCGATCTTTTTAGTATCAGTCGGGTTTTTGTTTTTATTTTAATAATTTATTTTATTTTATACTTTTTAGTTATGAGTTTATGACAAATTACATACATACATACAGTCACGCCTCTGTCCCAGTGAGGTAGGCAGAGACCACAGTTTTCCACTTGCTACAATCCTGGCATACATCTTTCGCTTCTTCTACTTTCATAATTGTTTTCATACATGCGCGCTGGTTTCGGGTACTCTTGACATGTTCTTTCTTTAAAATGTCTTCGATCTGACTGATATACGTATGTTTAGGTCGACCCCTACCGGGTTGCCCGTTCACCCTCGCTTCATAAATCTGTTTTGTCAGTCTTCTTTCGTCCATCCTCTCCACGTGTCCGAACCATCTAAGCATCCCTTTCTCTATTTTAGTCACTACATCTTCACCCACACCACAACGTTCTCTTATCACGCTGTTCCTCACTCGATCCGTCATCTTTACCCCAGCTATACTTCTCAGACTTCTCATTTCCACAGCATTCAATTTACTTTCATCCTTTTTCTTCATAACCCAACATTCACTACCATACATAAGTGTAGGGACGAGCACTCCTCTAGGTACAGCCAGGCGTGCCTCTCTGGATACGTTCTGGCTGCTCATAAAGTTGACAAATTAAAAATACATTTCTACTGTCTACAAACCTATATTATGTGAAAATGGTTGTTACGCAACTTTAAATCAATATAAATCCTGAACTAAAAATGATTTTTAAATACCTATTCAACGATACCCCACTTAACATAGTTTGTTGACTTTTATTTTTTTCATTTTCACAATATGGCGTCCAGTAGTCGCAATATTGAATTTTCACTAACTTCATGTCTTTAGTAATACTCGCCGGACTAAGAGGAATCGATTGACAGGTGAATCATAAAAATCGGTCCAGGCGTTTAGTCTGTGTAGTGCTTCAAAGGACATACAAACATACATACATATGCTGATAAACACATTACCATTCCTTTGCGTCGCGCAGTCGGGTAAAAAAGTGCTTTAATAAAATAAAAAGGTTAATAAAATTTAATAGGATACTATTGAATGCTATTTCCCACCATTAGAACCAAGGTTATGATATTAAACTTCATTATAAAGAGATTACATAAATACTGGTTTTTTTATGAAAACTAAACTAGTTTGTTTCTGGTTTTACAGCTTTACATTTTTACCACCATTCTGGCTTTAACACTAGCCGAAAATGAGAAGCAAGAAGTCAGAGGTGCCGAAAATAATGCAAAATCTGAAGTTCAAGCCACAACCACAGAGCAAATCCAAGAGTACATTAAAAAACGAAGCGCTTGGGACACTCTTGACCAGCCTTTGGATTATGAATATTCCTGGAGCAACCCTTACATTGGAAATAATGTAAACTGGGGTGAACATGGTGAATACAGATACGAGTAAGTCTTTTTCATTATTTCTGCATAAACAAACAGCACGGCAAATTACGATTACATTTTCAATTGATTCAATTGATTTTAAATTGATTTGCAATTTTCTAAGAGAACAAACACACTGCTTATTTTATAATCTGCTGAATGTATTCGGATTGTTAGCGAACCATGCAAATTTTTAATGTGCAGTTGCAGGCCCAAATCAGACACAATAGTTGTAAGATTCAGATCAGGGCGTAGACAAGACTTAGACGGAAGAGTCGCATCCTTTCGGTGTCTTTGCGTGCTAGGGCTTTCCGCGATCCTTGATTTTACAGACTGCGTCCGTGAAACTTCGCACTGTCGAAACTCGGCTTTAGGTATCTTTTCTGTTGTGTAGGTACCGTTTCTACGAAACATTATCAAATAAGATCGTAACATCTGTGCCTACCTAACTTGGAGCCATTCTAGATGAAAAAAAAAACTTTACAAATTAAAAATTAATATTGAATAAATTATTTTACATAGATACAAAACTCCAAGCGGTACTCATGTATTTGAAGAAGGCTGGTTCAACGACCCTAGACAAACTCCTGAGAGTATGGTGAAGAAGGGATGGTACTCTTACATCGGGTCCGACGGCAAAACCTACAGAGTCAATTACTGGGCTGACAAATCTGGGTTCCATTCATCTGGTAGCAATGACGACCATATGCCCGCTATGAACTTGTGAGTATAAATTAATTTTCTAAATAAATACCGTGTTGGTTCCCGGTGGAGTAGAATAGGGCCACTCCTTAGAGTATACATTGCTATAGAGCCCGGATTACAAGTATGAACTGCCATCACGGGTATGAACAGTACCGAGTCTCCTGGCTCAACCTCAATCAGTAGCAAACAATACCCATCAAAATGACTTCGCAAATAATATTTAATTCGATATGTTAAATCAAAATTTTACACAACATCGTATATTTGTAGTAATAATGACGCTAAAATACCGCGAAATGACGCCATTTTATTGTATTTTGGCTTTAATTTTATCCATCCATATCAAATCGAACTAAAAACTTCATAACAACAAACTACATTAATAAGTGCATCTATTGATAGTTTCGGAAATGCATGAAACGTCACTATAGGTGCGCTATACCATCGCAAAGTATCTGTTAACACTCGGCGCCAATGACCTGAATGATAGGCGCGCTCTATATTTATAATGTATACTCTAAGGGCCACTCCATCTCTGCCTATGGGTGTCGTAAAAAGCAACTAAGGGATAGGGCTGTTCTCCATCCGAAAGTAATACAGCCCATGACAAAGTGCCCGTTAGACGGCCATAGGCTCACCCCCGTGAGAGCGAAAATCATAGTTGGCGAGATATGAGTGTTAATACACCTCTGCCTACCCCTTCGAGGATTTACAGACGTGAATATATGTATGTATGTAAATAAATAGTGATGAGGTCGACTTGGGCCTGAATGGCCTTGGTTGGGCCACATACGCGCAGTTTATGGATATTGTGAGTATATTCAACCGCGAAGGACAAACCTCGTTTGAAATGATCAAACTGCGATATTTTCATATAAACGGCTACATTACAACTGCATTTCATTTCATTTACAACCTAATTTTACGCTAAGTAGGTAAGTACAAAGTAAAATTAGGTACTTTTTAGGGTTCCGTAGCCAAATGGCAAAAAACGGAACCCTCAAAACGGAATCATCAAACCCATACGTGGGGGTATCTATAGATAGGTCTTTAAAAATGCTATTGAGGTTTCTAACATATTTTTTTTTCTAAACTGAATAGTTTGCGCGAGAGACACTTCCAAAGTGGAAAAATGTGTGTGTGTCCTCCCCCCCTCTAACTTCTAAAATAAGAGAATGATAAATCTAAAAAAAATTTATGATGTAAATTACCATGCATGCTTCTACTAAAAATTGGTTCGAACGAGATCCAGTCAGTAGTTTTTTTTTAATACGTCATAAACCGCAATTTTCGCCTTTGCTACTACGGAACCCTTCATGGGCGAGTCTCGCACTTGGCCGATTTTATTTTATTATCAACTAGCGACTAGGCTTCGCCTGGAAATGTATTTGTAAAAAGTCCATTAACCCAAAAAAAGAAAAAGTAACTAAGAACCATTTGCGAAGAGAGTTGAATATGGTGTAAAGAAAATTGAGCCCAATCAATGCAGATCTTTTTGAATTTTCGAAGTATCTAACAATAAACAAATCACCAACATAACGTCTTTATATAGAATAGATAAGCCCATGTTTAACCACAGGCTCACCTGTTGGTAAGTGATAATATGTCGTACGTTATCATTAATAAAGATTCTGTTATTTTACTGTTGCAGCCTTAACAAGGACTCACCGCACCTGCTCAATTCAAGACCTCAGCAACCCAAACCAATTTTTACGCCTTTCCTGGGGTATCAATCGGACTCCTACTAGAGCAAACTGTCGAATTCTACAAATACAACAAATAATGCTTGAACCAATGACAACTATGTACAACTAGATTACCGACTACCATTGGCTTGTACAGACAGTTTTAAACTCTATTTGCATCCAAAGCTACATATGTAACCTGTGGTCCGTCTATTTCTCCTATTAATAATTTGGCTTTTATGAGCGTGACTACTGTTTAAACCCCCAACCCCGTGAGGAAAACCTGCCAGTGGCAAGGGGTCCATTTAATCAAATTCCAGCCGGCATGCTCTGCAAAGGGAAGCCATTGTAGACATATTTTTATATTGTAACTAGCTGACCCCGCGAACTTCGTATCGCTTAAATGAAGAACCGCTCGATCGATTTTGTACAAACTTCAAATAAACTACACACACATCTACTTTTTTTTTTTTTTTTTTATCGTGCGAAAAATCCCCTCGGATACCCACCCCGCCGGAGCCGGAGGAGGAGGTCATGTCGGACTCGAACCGACTAAAACGCACGCCGACTGTGGGCCGTCCGTTGCCGGAGGTGAGATTGTTGTAGCCATATCCCTCGCACCCCGGCCGACCCAGGGCCATATCTCTCGATCTGGCCCTCTCCCGATGTGGGGACCGTAGAGTCCCAACTCGCCCCCGGGTATGGGGAGGCACGCAATGCGCACCGCTGCCGTGGCCTGCTTCTGCTAGGGTGACATGCGGCTCCACCCGTCACCCCCGATAAACCATCTACTAAATAGTCTGAACCAAAACACGAAACATTTGTTTTAGATAGGTGAGCCCGTTCTTGAGTTATAAAATTACAACGAAAAGTGATATTGATTTTTATATATTAAGGATAAATCACTTCACTATCACTACATATTATAAAACAAAGTCGCTGTCGCTGTCTGTCCGTCCCTATGTATGCTTAAATCTTCAAAACTACGCAATGGATTTTGAAGCGGTTTTTTTTATAGATAGAGTGATTCAAGAGGAAGGTTTATATGTATAATACATGCATAATATTGTAGAGAAACAGTGATAAATTTAGAGATATAACGGAATTAGAAAATATGGCGGTACAAAGTTTGCCGGGTCAGCTAGTAATATATATAATTGCACTATCTAAAACTGAATGTATATGAAAGTGAGGGAATTCTGTACAAAATTGTAATAGTCGTTCTTTAACAGCTAAGATTTTTTTACACCGGCTTCCCGTCTAATAATTGTCAACTTTCGCCACTGAAGCCTACACTGTCCGTGGATGAGGCTCTGCTGCAGGTTTTCTCTACACACCAGCTTGCAACTTATGTTGACTTGAGCCCATTGAGGGGCCCATTTATAAACACCTATACGTAAAATATTTATACTATAAATGATGCAATAGTAAAGTACGAACAAAGAGATACAAACACACTATGATAAAATTAAATTGATGTATATCTAATCCGTTTTTTTTTACTTTATGATACACTGTGGTAGACAAAGACAGGTACTCGAATTACATTACCTCTGAATAAGGCGTTATTCCGAACTGTCAGTTATTATACCTAGTCACGATTATGAATTGTGAATTCGACCGCTGACGAAGGTGAGACAGTATTTGTTTGTTAAAGATATTATATTTGTATAATATAGAACATCCATCCATACTTAATATTATAAATGCGAAAGTAACTCTGTATGTCTGTCTGTTATGCTTTCACGCCTAAACCACTGAACCGATTTTGATGAAATTTGGTAGATGAGACCTTGGGAAAGGACATGGGCTATGTTTGGTCGCGATAACCGACATCCACGTGGGCGGAGCCGCGGGCAACCGCTAGTTTGTATATATAAAATACTCAATATCATAAATGCGAAAGTATCTGAATCTCTGTCTATCTGTCCGTTACGCTTTCACGCCCAAACCACTGAACCGATTTTGATGAAATTTGATACAGAAATGGATTAGACTTTGGGAAAGGACATAGGCTATGTTTGGTCACGATACTCGCCATTCATGTGGGTGGGCGACCTACCTTGTGATGACTAGTACCACCGGTACTCATCACACCACTTTCCTCAACAATATAATTGTATTGATTAAACTAAAGCACTTCTGTAAATCCATACTGTTTTAATATAATCCTATAACAAACACTTTGACTATTAGAAAGCTACATATTAAATCTCTCTATTATGCTGCCTTTTCATCAGAACTAAGCAAAAGCTAAGCTATGAAACTTTCCACTGTGCTACGTTATGTATCGTAGCGAGTAGGTATGATGGACTATGAAACTCGCTACAAATATTCAAAATTAGAATCTATTCTCCATCCATAGCACGCATCTTTCTTTATAAAAAGCCTAGCTTAGCTGAACACCTTTCCACCAGTGCTAGGCTATGTGGACCAATGAATATGATTGGTTGACATCAAACGCATTCTTAGCAACGTAGCAGAGCATAGCATATCTCTTGTGGAAAAGCAGCCTAAGCCTATGGAACGCTTTGCTTCCACCTTCGTCAAAAACTCTAATAAAAGGGGAATTCTTTGCCGAAATATGTGCTTCCTTATACCTACAACCCTATTGCAGTCCATTGCTGGACCAAGATCTTGGTCAACGTGTGCTTTACCACCCGATTCTCCATCTCCCGTATCATTCTATCCCAGCTCTTCAGTGAAACTAGGTATGTTTAATTCCTATCATATGCTAGGTATCTTCCACTTGACAGCCTATGTGGCGTGGTGGTAGTGAATGCGACCGCTATGCAGAAGGCGTGGGTTCGATCTCCACTCAGTGCAAACATTTGTATGCCTGAATACTTACTTCCTCTTAGCGTTAATTCCCAGTCGCATCCGAAGCTTCCAGCTCGGAGTCTGGGGTCCGCTTTTACTAGTCTTAACCACGGATTTGACTAGACCTCGATATTTTCCGTGAAGCGATTGTCATCTGACCTCCACAACCCAATGTTAACATTAGGCGATATCGAAGTTTAGCAGTTAGACCGTTGTTTTTGGATTTTTGAGGGCTCCAACTACCCGTAACGACTGCCATAGATGTTCTCATGGCAACCGGGACCGACGGCTTAACGTGCTCTCCGAGGCACGACCAGACCAATGCAAATACTCATATTTCATTCACACAAATATTTGCACTGAGCGGGGATCGAACCCGCGCCTCCTGCGTAGCGGCCGCGTTCACTACCGCTACGCCACGGAGGCTGTTTGTATGCCTGAATACATTTATTGGTAATGTCAGCAATCTGGTCGAGACGAACGCATAACTTGTTCTCGGCCGTCGGTCGGTCCCGGTTGTCATACGAACATCTATGGCAGTCGTTACGGGTAGTTGGAGAACTAAAATGTTCATCAACTGATCTAACTATAATGGTTCAATATCGCTAATGGGTTGTGGAGGTCAAATGGCAATCGCTTTACGAATTTAGACCTTTATTCGAAGTTCAGTTCCGGAATAAGCGGACTCCGAGCTGAAAGCTTCGGATGCGAATAGGATTAACGCTAGAACGAAGAAGACATGCTAGGTATCTTTCAGACAAATGTTAAAACATTAGGCGAGAGCCTAAAAGTATGATTCCGAAGTCGACCGCATACGACAACGACAGACGCATGCAGCAGATACAGCGTACCCATTACTTGTTAAACTCCGATACGGATAAAGGGGACCACTGAGAAACCGCAATGAATAACGCGCATCTGCTGCGTGCGTCGGAAGTTGTAGTATGCAGTCGGCTTGGGAATCAATAAGCTTCTGTTTAAATTAAAAAGGTAGGCATGTGTAATACCTTATCTTTTACAAGAAAATATCCGTTACATTCCTCATAATTCACCATTTAGCGATATTAGGCACTAAACATGGATATTTAAAGAATATTTTATTCATTTATTCATAAAATGACACTTTATGAATCATAAATTCATAACTTTTAAACTTTAACATAACTTTATGTATAGGTACTGTTAAGGCTACTTAGTTGTCATGTGCCACCGTCAAAAATATATTTACATACCTCTTTTTTTATATAGGACATGTCAACTTGACTTCGCCTTGCCTGATGGTAAGCTGAGGGCAAAATCTTGGAAAGAGGGTCACCATTATTGACACGTACCATGCTACAATACCTACATATTTACATGTATACTTGAACTCCGGCTCACGCCTATTTAACTCTGGGTCAGTGTAGGCAGAGACAACAACCCACCACGTATATGCTTATAACCCGCGCCACGTATCTTGGACCTAAATCGTAAGACATACGAGGCTCTGGCGCCCGCGGATTGCTTTGTAATAGTCTATGCTTGGTGAATTTGAGTTCGTCTACCGCAGTAGCATCCCGTGCTATCCTCAAAAGACACCCAAGAAATGTGTACTGCGCGTATAGAGCACGTTTTGAGCACATTTTAGGTCCAAGATACGTGGCGCGGGTTATACATACCTAACGAGGTTACTGTTATTAAATGTTTCATGCAAGTCCGCCTATATTATGATTTTTTTTATATAGGACACGTCACTTGACTTCGCCTCGCCTGATGGTAAGCTGAAGGCAAAGTCTCAGAAAAGAGGGTCACCATTATAGGCACGTACCTACCATGTTACAAATGGTGGCACTCAGCTTGACGGCCTCATTAGATGCTTTTTCACGCCCCGCTTAAAGGACCCGGGACTGTAGGAGGGGAGAAACACGTGAACCGGTAAGGAATTTCAGGTCTTAATGGTGCGGCAGAAGAAGGAGTCACCGAACCGCTTGGTTCTTGATGGAATATTCTGCACCGTATTATGTTAAATTGGAGCCCTACCAATCTTGGTATCTATTCGTATCTATTCGGGGTCAAATATAAAATAGGTCTACCTATTGCATTACGAATCTGGCTATAAAATTTCCAACAATTCTAATCGTTGGAAAAAGAATAAAACTCATGGTCACTATTTTATGTCAGTCATATTATTATCGTGTTTATGATAACATAATTATATATTGTAGTAGTAAGTAAGGTGTTACAACCACGTTACTATGAAGCACCCTACTACATATTACAAAAGAAGCAATTTAGTGCATTCTTTACCACATCTTTAAAGAAATAGAATGCTTTACCCGTACACTTTATACACATTATCCGTGTGGCGTTGGAAAAAGAATACAAGTATCATCCCCATCACCCGATCTCATCCGAAGGGTGTCCTAAGAGGCGACTAACGGAAAACTACGTAGATGATATCACTGCGAGAGAAGTCAAATTACTATGTTAAAACACAAGTCTATTGGCGTGATAGTTCCTCAGCAAAGTCTCCAAAAATACTCAGGTTGTGTGATAGTGTTAGGTTAGGTTAGGTGGAAAACAGTAAATAAATACATTATAATGTAGATGTTTTTCTACGTTACGGGTAGTTGGAGCTGGTAAAGCGGACCCCAGACTCCGAGGTGAAAGCTTCGAATGTGACTGAGAATTAACGCTTGGATGAAGAAGATACCTATAGATGTTTTTTATTTAAGAATTCCAAATGTTCGTCGGAAGCTCTGTCAAACCTATACATACATGATATGGTTGAATAAAAAATGATAATTAATATCATAACGATATAAAGGTGCTTCTAAACGGGCGATGTTTTCCTGCAATTAGTGGCTGCAACACTGTAGCCCGGCAACGTTGCAACTATTGCAAGCAATACCGGCCAGTATTGCAGTAATGTCCCGGCCATAATATAGCCAAACATGTTTTGTGTTGCTACATAATGGCCGATGTTGCCACGATGGGTTGCCGGACGATCGCTAGGCGGTCGATTTTACTACAATATTGCTCGGCCAGTTCTATTGTTGTTTCAGTCGCTCTCTTTGTTATAGCACAGTCTATCCTTTTCTACGCAAATTGTTAAATAATTTACTACCAAGGCTTATTCCTAGACTTAAATTATCTAAAGTTTCACGCCTATTTAAGTAAGGTCGAATCCACAATCTCTTATTTTTCTGTTTATTTTTTAATAAAACAATATAAGCTGCTGCAACAAGTGTGATTTCGTCAGCCATTGTTGCCGGTTTGTGTAGCCTGTTTATGAATCTGCATCAAGAGCCATACTATTGCAGTCATATTTGCAACACATTGCCCAGCCATTGATTGTTCGGCCATCGGTTGCAATGAAATATTTTTGAGATGGCCGGGCAATCAGTTGCCAATAGTGCAGCCACATATTGCAGAAAAACATGGCCCGTTTAGAAGGGCACTAAGATTTCAACGATACAATGCTACAAACAGCCATTTTAATAAGAACAACCAGAGACGATAGTCACTCCATTGGGTGACTATTGCCTACCGTGAACTATTGCCTATCTACTAAATATAAATACATACTACATTAAACACCCAAATCAACGTGAAGATACATATTCATGGCTACAAAATATTTGCACTTAGCGAGAATTGAGACAGCGACCATCGATTTAGCAGTCAATTCAACTGATAGAATACCTATCACTATACTCGTAGATAGCATTACTGGTAAACAGTTATATTGGCGACGCGACGCTTTATCCCAAAATATAGTAAAACTAGTTTCTAAAGAAATCTGAAAATCGTAAAAAAGTCCATTAGACAACTGGCTATAAAGCTGTTAAAAATTATGATTTTAGTTAACTGTACCTATTGAGTGAATAAAGCCTCTAGGATAGTAAAATTTTGCTTGACGGATATAAAAAATACCTAATTTCAGATTAATACTTAATAGAATATTATATTAATATTTTTTATAGTCCTCTTCGGCAACAAACTCGATCAATCTCAACGAATAAGTCCTGTCAGAGTCATAAAACTAAAAGAACACGATGTTCCCATGACCCATAGGAATATTTTTTTACCCAGATGAAAAGATTCAGATTATATTATATCTGTGTCACATATTTTCATCTAGATTTCAGCCCTTTTGGCGTGATTGGGTAACAATCATCCATCTATCCATTGTTACATCATCCAACTATTCATATTCTTATTCTTATACATAGTTATAAATTGTTTTCAGATATATTTTTCCTATAGTCCTCTAAGACTACAAGGTTAACCAATTTCAATAAATAGGTCACATCAAAGTCAATAAAACAACACGATGCCCTTGATGTGACCTGTTGCTCGAACTTGACGGAACATCGGTAGTGGCTTGAGAGACCTACCAGACCGCTCTTCCGCTCCACTAGCGCATGAGATACGAGTTCAACGGCGTTTCTGACCTCAAAGAATTATGGAGACCGAGCTCATTAGAAGAACATCATTCAACCATCACTATAAGTTTTGACTTCTTCATTATCTATAGTTTTTCTTTCTATAAGATCCTTCTGCAATCGAGTAGTGTAGTTTTGTCCCGTGTTCGAATCCTGTCATGCAAATCTCCCCTCCATATGCATTGTTAGGTTACCCAGCTTCATATTTTAAATTTTACATTACTTTGTTCCCAAAATGTTTGTTTATATAATTTTATAAATAACTTCTAGGTATAATGGTCAGTTAATGTTTTTCATATGTGTATATGCATATTATACACCTTTTTTCTATATACTCATATTTTTACATCCTCCTTGAACCGAGATTCCTATTTTGTTGCGAACATTGCTGTTTGTTCAACTGTTAGGTACTTTTTCTTATATAATTTTTCAGTAACCCCATTTGCACGATTTTAATTGAAAATATGACATCGCATTATTCATAGAAAATAAAGGCATTTCACAATATCAGTGAATCAGAAGACCGACTTCTGTATAAAATCCGTTAGTAATGACCTAAAATGAAAAATTAGGTCACCAAACTAGTTTAGTGGTGAAGGTGAGTGCTGATGCGTTACAAGGAGTCCCTAATTCTTAGCCCTACGTTTGAGTCACAAGTTCACAGGTCAATGTCACGATAACCCTATAACCCAACACATGCTCAGTTAATTCATAAGAATACCTAAAATCATAAGAAAGAGTTCTCTCCTTCTCTCACCCAATATACAATTGAGAAATGTCAGAGAAATGTCCAACAAAGAAAAATAAATTAGGGACGGCATCTAGTTACACGTGATGCATTTCAGTAAATAAACAGAGGATTATAAATCGCGAAAATATGTGCTAACACATATAATAAAAATGCCTTCTTATATCTAAATGTGACTTTACCCAAAAGCGTTATTTATTAATCATGGCTGAGTGAGGTCATTGTATCTCGCGGTATACGCGCCAGCCAAGATTCGCAGACGCATGAGGACGCAGGACATTTTGCTATAAAATGTGGGGCGACCCCATATGGTCACAGTATCGAACGGGGAACCGACTCGGAAGGACACAAACATGAAGCTGGTGAGTCCTTGGAAATTGGTGCAAGTGCCTAGTGTGAAAAGAAATAAGTGGAAAAAAATGTATACTCGTAGTAAAAAATCTAGTGTGCTAGTCTTTACTGGACCTTTTTAGTTTTTTTAAATATTAAGAATTTTGATATTTCTTATTTAATATATTTTATTGTTATTTTTCAAGTAATTTTTTTTATTATTTAAAATATTTTAATGGTAAAAAGACTTCAGGTTACATTCTCAATGACCATTTTAGTACAGATTGATTAATAATCGTAATTTAATTTATCAGTGGTAATTAAGAATAATCGTAAGTTAGCAGAAATTATATTATATTAATTCACTTTCATAACTAATAAAATCATTCGTTATTGGATTTTAATAACAGATCAATTTAAAAGTTTCACATCTGGGGTTGAATGAGAAAAGATATTATTAGATCCCTTAATATTAATAGACACTAGGTTTCTTTCATGTATTTTCAATGTAACCACCCAGTAGCCTTCCTTAAAGAGATAAATTTTGAAAAGACTTGTACACTAATTAATCAATGCATCTCAGATAATTTGGATTACTTAACGATAAATTATACTTAATGGTTTTTAATACTATTATAGTCAATAAATGTAATTAATCGAACCTCAGGTGGCATTCGATATTGATCATTAAACTATCGCATTTCATTAAAAATCTAATCAAAAGTCTACGTAAATAATAACCCGTTCGTAATTAGTAACGATTTCCGATGTTCTATTTATAGTTTAAATATTATTAAATGGTTTGACTCTTAGAGTATCTACAGGTAAGATAGATACTCTAAGGTTTGACTCGATTGGATTATAATTCCAATTGAATTCTCTTGAATTTCTCTATAATCTCCTACTATCGACTATCTTATACAACCATCTTTTTTACAGAGTAATCTTCTAATATATCCAATCAATGTCTGTTTATTTGTTCAATCGCATCACCGTACCTTTTATACGATTACTATAAAACTTTTTAAACTAATATCTAGCACGCACGCGCATGTTATAGGCCTAATAGATGACATTTCAATAAAGTTACAGCATGTTATAATAAAAATCGATATCAATAATAAACTTAACCTTTTTCCCACAGTTATACTTTTTCACCGCCTTACTGGCTTTGTCACTGGCTGAGGAAGAAAAGCAGGCAGTCAAAGAAATTGAAAATGTCGATGATTCGGCAGTTGAATCCACAAATATCGAACTATTGAAGAAGGTAGCAGATTTAACGCCGGCAGCTAGTCATTCATCCCAGGGTCAAAGGAAACGAAGGTGGCAATCCCAACGGTACAATCAACCCACAAACACTTGGGTCCAGCCTGCTGTGCAGAATGATTACTACACAAGCGCACCTGCACCATCAACCACTACTTCGGTGCCTGTCCTTAAGAACGAGATATACTATGGAGAAAACGGTGCTTACAGATACGAGTAAGTGCTTACTATTCATATAACTTTTACATTACGTCTACATACCAGGAGGTAGGACACGGCAATATTTTCGTCCCATTCGAGCAGTCTGACTGGGAAGTACCTCCGCCCCACAGAATACTGCGGCTATTAGAACATCGTATTGTGTTCTCGGCAATGAAGAGGGTAGCCAGAGCTCACTGGAAAGGTTTTGTGCTTTCAATGGGAAGACCAAAGTCTTGTCCTGCTTGTCTTCTGCGCTGACGACACAGAATCTCTCTGTTCTTACAGGGTCGGCAGCACGAGTGTGACTCCTCTGGTGTTGCACTCGTCCATAGGCCACGGTTATCACTTTCCATAAGGTGGGCCTGTGCTTGTCTGCGACCTAAGTAGTTTAAAAAAATACTATTCTGAATCAGTAACGAGATCAATTGGTATCTATTAATCGCACATTGTAGTTAAATATTTATACCTACTGATTGGCTATACACCACAACAATTGGTATTATCCAATCATACTAGGTGCTAGGCCAATGTCATGCCAACGAATGTCAATACATCCGAAGTAATACTTCATTGTATCATTTGTACCATTTTCAAGAGTGGTTTTCTTTTGAAAATATCTTTTCGAAGTTCTATAGTTAGATTAGTCAGACTTTTTAGGGGTCCAACTACTCGTAACGACAGACATAGATGTTCGTATCGCAAACATAATATTTTTAAATTGTTTATTTGAATCGAGCAACAAAGTCAAGATTCTCATCCATCCAACAACAAGACACCTGTTGCATTTGCCAAACTGTAGGGACCTACATAATAGCGAAGTAAAGCCCCTTAAGCTACATGATAAGCCTTACCTTGTTCATTCGGGTCTGTACTCTCTACATTTTGCCACAAAAAGTTTAATACCGTACCTTTAGAAATTAATTAAAAAATCACGTCAGAACAGAGTTGCTACTCTTGGTAACTAGGTAGTAACAATAACATAAGATAAAATATTCTAGGAATTTCTAGATCCAAAGTAAGCATAGTTTAACTGGCTTCTGTGATGAGTTTAAGAATAATTTGATAAACATGCCCATTGCCCAGCCCATATAGACCAAATGCATATTTGAATCGAGCAACAAAACCGGAAATTGAATGCGCTCAATGCAAATACTAATTAAGAACTAAATTTTCTGCCGCTACGTGGCGTAGCGGTAGAGCGTCATAGGTCATAATATAAAAAATAAACATTCATTTTTACGTCTGTCTGTATTTCACACGCTACCGTATCGTTTATCCATTTGCGTCAAAACCTGCACAGTTATAGTTTGGACCTGCTAGCTGGTACTGCAATCGAGGTACGGCTTTTTTTAATAAAATTCACGAACAAAACCGGCACGAACCAGTTAGTAACTTATAAAATATCAGTGAAAATAGAAAATAACATACACAACGTATTGTGTAGGTACAAGGTCAGTAAACATATCATTAAGCGCCCATGTGCTCAAAATGCAATACGTGTTCTGTTATAATCACAGCCTGTTTTTGGTATCGATCCCTAACGGTTCAACAACGGCATAAAACCAAGGGTATACCAGTTTACACTTTAACCGTTTAAATGGTACCTCGCAAAGGTTTCGTATAATTTAAGACTCTCATAATAACTGTTACCATAAGAAAAAAGCAGAATTTACGTAAAAATAAAATACATTTTAAGAATGAGATTTACCGTTAAAATATCAGGATTAAAATTTATTAGCGCATAATTCTCTGCTTAAATCGGAATCCAATTCAAATCACGTTTCTTAATAAGGAAAGAATGTATTCTATTTATTATACACAGAAGTTTTATAAATAAGTTGCTTTTGCGGCTTTTGCAGCGCGTCGTTATATATATGCAATAACATGTATTTACATTCCGACGTGGGTAATCCGTGACAAAATCCATCGTGTGCGCTGGACTTATACTAGTAACAAAAGCGCAGAAAAGGCATAATAGGGATTTAGCCAAGTTGGAAACCAATGAGTGTTACCTCATGTGCGACAAGCGTCAATGGGCTACGATGGTCGATTGCCATTAGGGAAACCGTTGTTTTCCTCCTTGATGGTGTGTTAGATTTACGATAAACTGATGTGAGATGTGGGATTCGACCCTTATACATTTACAGCAGACTTACAGTAGACGATAATCTACTCCCTAAAACTAGGCATTTAGCTAAAATTAATTAGATTCGATACTATTAGCGTTGAATAAAATTATTTTTTACAGATTTTATCGCAGTTTTTTATGTGTAAGACTTCCGCTCTGCTGGCGCCGCGACCCTTTCTCGCCAGCTTCACGCTAAAAAACGCTAGTACAGATCATGATATCAAATATTTGTATCTTCACGGTACTCCTGATTATCCGATCCGTAGTAGTAAATGCATATAAGACAAAATAAATCCGTTCTATGAATAACATTGGTGGAAACTGTTTACAATATCAAGAAGATAAGTCAACATAAGTCTTCCAAAAATAAATTACAATTTAGTGTGAACCACAAATGGCTGTTCCGTGTTATTAAGATAGACTTCGTTAGTTCAAAGTAAAGTTATTACATGACAGGAAGATGACTAAGTAGGTAGTGCCCGCGGTATGTTACAAACAAATGGTGTACAGTCAGCGTCAAATTGATCTTGACTGGCAGGGTGCTCAAAAAGATCTTAATACCATGTCATTAAGATCTTTTTGAGCACTCTGTCAGTCAAGATCAATTTGACGCTGACTGTACATAGGACGGACAAAAAACTATTAAGTGTCTTGAATGTGTGAGATGTAATCTTTATAGTGCGGCGGACCTTGGCAAAACGGGTACAAAGAAAAATACATAAAGTTTGTAAGTAAAACATCCAACAACAATCGTATAGGATTCTGAGTCAATTCTTTGTTTACGTAGTTAAGATTTTTAGGAGGATTTTAGTCAATTATTCATATAATTTAGTTAACTAACAAATATTTGCCGCTAGCTGCTAGTAAGTAGTCACTTGCAAAATCTGCCCATAAAACATTACAGACATTAATCGTTTTCTCAACATAAATTTGCATGTTTGTTATCGTTTTTTGTGATTTATTTAAAGCAATTAGCATTTCCTCTACACCTTTCGGTTTTAATTGAATTTATGGCTGGCTTTTATGTATGTATCATCTTAGCAGATAGAAATCTATTTACTGCTCAATGATAGATAGATAGTCAATGATTTAAGTATTCTCAATTATTTTATTTTTTAAATTAGTTTACTCAGTAGTTTTGGATTTGACCAGTTAAATCGTTCATTTAAACTGAGTTTTCGCTTTTTCACACCCATCGTAACGCAGGTTAGTTCGTCTTAACCGCGGTTCCTATCGTTGGTAAAAGCCAGCTCAGAGAAGACGTATTCTACTACTGTCTCTCTCATCTCTCTCATCCTAGCGTTAATTCCCAGTCGCATCCGAAGCTTTTCAGCTCGGAGTCTGGGGTCCGCTTTACCGTCTTAACTACAGATTTGGCTAGACCTCGATATTTTTTCGTGAAGCGATTGCCATCTGACCTCCACAGCCCAATGATAACATTAGGCGATATCGAAGCTTTGCAGCTAGACCGTTGTTTTTTGGATTTTTTTTGGGCTCCAACTACCCGTAACGACTGCCATAGATGTTCTTATGGCAACCGGGACCGACGGCTTAACGTGCTCTCCGAGGCACGACCAGACCAATGCAAATACCCATATTTCATGAACACAAATATTTGCACTGAGCGGGGATAGAACCCGCGCCTCCTGCGTAGCGGCCGCGTTCACTACCGCTACGCCACGGAGGCTGTCAACGTGTTCTACTACTGTATCCTGTAGGATGTTTCTATATAAATCAGCGCAATCCCACAAATAATTTAGTTATATAGATGATGGTGCTTATTGCCTTTTAAAAACTTGCTGTACCATACTTGTTAGACCGTTAGAACTGAGTAGGTATTAGGTAATGACGATATCACTGGTCCAACCAAAATTTTGCACTAAGTTGACAGCACTAGCTGCTATTCTAGAAAAGGATATACAGTGTGAGCTCACTCCAAGCGGCCTTATCTCCTAACTACTAGTAATATTTACATATTATACATATACTCACGTCTGTAAACCCCCGAAGGGGTAGGCAGAGTTATTTAAAAACCCGCATTTCGTGAACTATGATTTTCGGTCCCATGTGATAGGGGGCGAGCCTATTGCCGTTTAGCGGGCACTCTCATGGGCTATATGTTTACTGTCGGATGTAGAACAGCCTTATACCTTAGTCGCTTTTTACGACACCCACAGGAAGAGATGGAGTGGCCTTATTCAACACGGCGGATATTTACAAATAGATAATATAATATCGAATTCTTTTGCTCCAGATACAAAATTGCTGACGGAACATGGGTTTCCGAAGAAGGCTACTACACCGACCCCAAGCAAACGGAGGAGAGCCTTGTGAAGAAGGGCTGGTACTCCTACCTCGGTGCTGATGGCGTCCAGTATACTGTCAAATACTGGGCCGACCATACTGGCTACCATGCATACGGTACCCATCTTCCTTCTGCTGATCAAGCACCAGTGAGCCCGTTAGTATTATCATGATTTTAAATAACTTATGTAATAGAGTATAGTTTATTGTTTGTCCCACCATCTGTTTCCTTATGTACAGCATCCACATGATGCGCCACGCTAAGTCATCACCGCCGTTTCTTCTCCATTAGCGCCTACATAGGAAGCGGTGGTAAACTTAGTTTTAAGGAGAATTTGACGTCAAAAATCTGTAACAGTCTTGCACTATTTTGAAAATAAAGAAAAAAAAATGTTGTTAATTAGTAAACTCATATTTAAAAAATCTAAGATATAAAGAACAAAAATATAATCTTTAATAGTTACTATTAATTTCAGTTACTAATACTCTTTTAAAGTAAATTATTTGTGCGAATGGTACGAAATAGTTTTCTATTTAAATAACATTCTATAAATACCGTGCATAAATTCACGGATCCAAGTTACAAAATTTTATAACAGTTTTTTTATGACACGTTACCGTTATCACATCCATAAACGCGACACTTATATCCTGTCATATATACCGCATTTTAATAATACCATTCTACTTTTTCATTTGTCACATTTGACTTTTATACGAATCTTCATACGATGTCACAAAATATATTATTATAAATTCGATATTTTAATATAGGGTGCTAGGTCTTAAAGCCTTAAGCCAACCTAACCTACAAAGGCTACCTGCTGATTAACGAACGAGGCGCTGGCGTAGGTTAGGAGGTCAGACCGCAGTCGCTCTCGCAAGAGCTTAGTTAAATCAAGAGTGGGAGAGCGAAACCCAGGCTTTAAAGTACAAGATTTCGATATAACCAGAACTAAAACTGTGTTGGTATAATAATCATAAAATATTCTTATTTTTATTTGTTACAGGTCTCAAACTTATACTTCAACACAGCGTGCGACTTACAACCCACCCCAGCAGACATACAACCCACCCCAGCAGACATACAACCCACCCCAACAGACTTATAACCCACCCCAGCAGACTTACAACCCACCTCAGCAAACTTACAACCCACCCCAACAGACCTACAACCCACCTCAGCAGACTTACAACGATGAGCAACCCCAACAAACTTACTACCCAGCGCAATCAACCAACCAGCAAAATTACAATCATAATTATTATAACCAGCAGCAACAACAACAACAACAACAACAGACCTACTACCCAAATTACAAGGTTTAATGCTTGAATAATTAATTTAAAACGGTTGTCTATTAACATAGTAATGTATAGAAACGACTCTAAACCATTGACATTTTATTTTGTAATATAATTATGAAGTACTTATGTAAAGTTCTACTATCCATTGAAGCGTATCTGGGACATTCTATCGTAACTACGGTGCTAGAACAGCAATGCTGATGAAACACAAACATCAGATAATAAAAATCGGTCCTGTTTCTTTTTCTCTGTACCCTTTGATGGACAAAGACAGTATGTATATGAATTATGTTACCGATGAACGATTTTAGTGAAGTTCATAGAATCGTTTCGATAAATCGATTGTCAGCGATCTTAATCACGATTCCGAATTGTGAATTCGATCGCTGATGGAGATGTAAATGGCTTGTCATGGTATTATATGTTCAAATGAAGTGATATTTGTATTCTTAATAAATAAATAAGTTTTGTATATAATTGTGCTTTCTTTAATTAAACCAAATTACCTTTAAAACCACAGTCGAATGAACCTCCCCTTATTCCACAGTGATAAGACAGATTTGATAAAGAACAAGTGTCTGTAATGATCACTTACATAAAAATGCTCTTTATATAGCGTTCACGCAGTCATTTAATAATGTAACGTCAAATTTCAATTTCAATTATTGACGTCGTTCAATTTCATATAACGTCAAAATCTGATAATCTTTTGGTAGACCATTTGACTGCTAAGTCTAACGTCATCAGTTGGATTCCTGCTCAGTGCAAAATTAGTGCAAATAAAAAGAACACAGCATTCCTATTAGCAAGTGGGTACCATAGCCTATTGAATGCTTACAACACTAGACCAATCTGTGAGGTTAAGTTTAAGTGATACACTGATCAAATTGATGATTTATTGAAATAGACCAGATCAAAAACATTTAATAGCGGCGAGCTTGCAAGAAAATTTAAATGACAGCAGAGTAAGCTCGTAAAATGTATAAATTCAGAAGCAAATAGCTGGCTGTTGTCCAGCCTAGAGGGGCAAAGTCGTAGGTATATGTAAAAAAGGCAGATAAGACCTAAGGCTCAATCATCATTCGAAATGCAAATTACCTACTTCCTTAGGTTGATATCGACTGAAAAGGTGGTATCTTCTATTTTTGTTTGCCCATGCGTGACGTTACCATATAGGCGCCATCTAAACATCAGCACTATACAAATTATGATGTGCATCATTTATGCTAAGATTAAAACCTTATTTAGAGTTTAATCTTTAGTGAATACATCAAAAATATGTTAGTGATTCGTGTACCTGCACATCTGTTAACTCCTGATCTGATGGAGTAAGCAGAAGTGTAATTTACATTTACATTTTTACTACTAATTTATCCCACGTAATAGCGACGTCCGCTTAGCACTTTTTCTAGATACTTTACAACTACTGAAATTTTCCACAAAAATATCCAACATTACTTTGTACTGTTTGGGAACCATAAGGTCATATTCAATTCCCAGATTCTGTGAGCACAGCAGTGGGTGCAACCTTTACCGTTACCAAACACCAGTACTTTCATACACTACAAACATTACTTTAAGAATACAATAAGAAATATCCATTATTCAAACGGAAATTGGCAAAAAAAAAACCATAATACACAAATAAGTTCTTTCAATGTGGAAAGTCCCGTTCCAAAAGACACCTGACGATACTAACGAGAAAATAAAAAAAGAAAAGCATATTCCCACAAGACTGCTATAGCCACGGTTTGGTTTTGACCAAAAATTCTTCCAAACTGGTTTAAGGGCCATTGACTCGACTTTGCTCATTACAAAACTTGCATCACTTTATGATCGCGAATTTGGTATAACCGCATGTGAAACACCCGATACCCATTTATCTTGCAATTTATTACACAGCATTTCATTCGCCTCGGCCCTTTAATCATTCTAATTAATTAAACTTTTGTATTTCTTTTCTTGGCATTCCTTCTCGAATACTAATATACAATAATAACTGTCTACCTTTTCTCGTTCCACTTTTTTATACATTGTATAACAACATTTTCAAATGATTTCTGAGTAGGAAGTAAGAGTGCTACCTCTAGTATTGTAAATGTTTACAATTACAACTTATGTGTCATCAGGTGAGTACTGAGTAGTGTGTTTGATTGGCATCTCAGTAGTATAACAAATAATATAGACGAATTCATGGCGTAGTCAATCATTGAACTGAATCAAATGTAATGTAATGTTATTCAGTAATGATATTCTTTTCATTAATCTACAATTCACCCACCATTTGGATTCAGACACCCCATGACCCCATCTACCTGCGTGAGGGTCGTAGGAGACAACTAAGCGATAGTTCTTCATCTCCACAGCAAGAAAACAGCCCATGACAAAGTGACAAATGCCGCTTGACGGCAATAGGCTCACCCTCTATTACGAGGGACCGAAAATCATAATTGTCAAAATGTGGATGTTAATAAACCCCGCCTACTCCATCATGTAACTCTTTCATCGCTGGACATCAATAATTTTGCTCAGTATTCGTAATTATTACCAGATGGTTAAAACTACGAAGCATAAAGCGTGCATCAAATAAGAGAAACGTTGCAAATATCTTTCACGAATGCCTGGACACATCTCGCGTGCGTATAAATGTATGGGAATTCATTTTCATTACCAGTCTATTTACAACAAGTGCTATAGTGTGACGTGAAAATTGTTATAGACGTTTTCAGCTTCAGGAAAAATGAAGCTGGTAAGTGAAAAGTGTTTGTGCGTTTAAGTGATAGTGGATTTCTTCGGATTTCTTATAAAAAACTGTAAGTTGGTGCATAACTTGATATGGTGCATATATTTTTTCAGATACCACTAATAATTTTGACGATAAGTTTAGCAGTGGACGCTGAAGCTCATGAATCATTCACCTTTCCGCCACAATTCCATGGATCTCAGTCTGGCATGTTTTCGTCTGAGAAACAGTTCTACTTACCACCTGAAAGTCACACCGTTCAACCCTATTTCCCTATGAAGAATTTCAATAAACTTCCATACTCGTATCTACCTTCAATTGTTACAAAATCTCCCATTGGAACCTCTAGTATGTTTCCTATAGCGTTATCAACAACATTACTGCCGATGACTTCTGATGAGGATGACGATGATGATGAGGATAATTCACCTACTTCTCTACCACCATATATAAGAAATCAATTTAACCGAACTCAAAGAGGTCCAATACACAGACCAGATAGACGGGAAATAAGACCTATATCGAAGAACCACCAACACCCTGTAGATAGAATAGATACGAAGTTACCAATTCAATTCAATTCTGAACCTTCAACACAAGCTTCAGGCATGCAGACTATGTCACGGAGTATAATGATTTCGGATATACAAAGAGATCACAACTTAGACCAAATTAAGTCAGCTAGTTTTCTGGGAACACCACATATCTCCCAACCCGGTGTGTATACAACGGAGACAGCCATACCGATATTACGTCTATCAAATGAGATGGATTTAGATGGAAGCTTTAGCTATGAGTAAGTATAGATATTTCGAATTGCGTTCTCATTCTATTTGGTTCATAAATCAGTACAATCTTTTTCTTTAATTTTAGGGCTCTAGGTGCTGATCAGACTCATTACGTGCAACATAGCCGCATGGAGAATATAGGCGCTGATAAAGAAGAACAGGTAGTAGAAGGATCATACTCATATGTTGGTGATGATGGGAAAACTTATACGGTACATTATGTTGCTGACTCCAATGGTTTTAGAGCAACTGGTGACCATTTACCCGTACCACCACCCGTGCCCGAAATTATACAGAGGTTTGTTACATATTCATTATGTAGTGATATTGTGCAATAAAATAAAACTTATATGTAATAACATTACTTAAAACATTGTTTATGCATTTTATTTCAGAGCAGTCCAATACAACTTAGCAGAAGAACTTAAGAAACCACCACACCTAAAATCGTGGCATGAAGAAGAGAAAGAAAATGAATTGAGCCAAAGTGAAACACGACACCGTTACTCACCACCTCCTCTCAGTCATTTATTTACTGGAAAAACTCCGGAAGCATTTTCTCATAGTTCTTCACAAGGCTCTAACAAACAAAACGTGTTAGTAACCGCAGCTAGTTCCCAATCTCCTATTCAATTAGTTGATTTCACAGATCATATGCACAATAAACCGAATAGTGGAACAATTTCTCCACAAATAACTTTTGTAGCTTCACAAGGTGCCCATGTTCCATCTGCTAATCCTATCCATCCATCTCAGCAGCAGCAACAACAACAACAACATCAACAACAACAAATCATGAACAGCATATTTACAACTGAAAGGCCAGCAATGCCTCAGCTAATGAACTACGAGGCACACATGAAGGACGATCAGGATAGTAACACAGCATTGTGGAGGTGGCAATATGGCATGAATGCAAATTTAAATCATAATATAGACAAGAATCTTATTTCCAGATCATCTGGAGAAGATGATATAAGTATAAATTTCAGTGATATGACCGCAGATCAATACACAAAAATGTTACAGCAACAATTAGAACCAAATGGGATAAAAACTTCTGAAGTTTCACCTCTTCCTGAAAGGTCAATCTATCAAGGACAATATTACGACAATGTAAAGAGCTACACAAATGCAAAGGACACGAACCTATATAATAACTATAATACAATTAAGCCTGTCATTTCGGAAACCACTGAACCAGTCTCACCATCTACTCATTCTATGGAATTATATAAGCAACAAAATGATTATAACAGATTTATTGAAGAAAACGAGAAGGAAACAGATAATCAGGTTAGTCAAACTTCCCGACCTACGCTTATAACACAAGATCAATTCATTCCTCGTGACCAAACAGTAACACGAAGCTATAATTATGATGACACTAATTTTGAATCAAGGAGAATGATAATTCAAAGCAAAAACAATCCACATCAGGCGCACTTAAATGTTATACCTTTGAATTTCGAAAGAACTGTACCAAGTGATATAGCAGCAAAACCAGCTAAAAAAGCATATATTTTTGATACTCAAGAAACATCAACTGAAGACTCTATTAGTAAAATCAAATTTACAGATTTTATCGTACCTGAAGATAGTGAAAGTGATTTCCAACCTATTTTCTCAGAAACTGAATCACAGCCTAAAACAATTACAACCACAACTGAAATAAGCGTAGAAAATATACTAGAAGACAATATTTTCTTAAAGAATTTATTTAGGACTAACAAGAGTGATCAAGAAATTCGCAATAAAATAACAAATGGAAATAAAAATCTTGAAGTGAAACCTATTACAGACACAAAAACTGATCAACTTGCTAATTCGAAATACGCGCACTTCGATCCTAAACCGTATAATGAAATCAAGTCACTCAAAAAGAAGCCTATGGACATCACTGATGTTCTTAATTATTTATCCAGAAATCAATTCGAATCCGCTAGAGTGAAGACTAAACCGCAGCAAATTCACAGCAACATTGAACATTTCACTATTGAAGACCATAAAAAAATTACGGATGATAAAATAATACGGAATCTGCGTACACTACAACAGCAAGAAGAGCTCCAAGGATCTATAAAAAATTATAAAGTTTTACAAAGACATAATAATTTAGTAAATGCAGAATACAATGACGCCAATGGACTTAGAAAAGTAAATTTGAGGCCAACTCCTTCAAAAGTAGTTAACTTACCTCCTTTAGGCCGAGCAGGACCTACGATGAAGACCTATCTACCCCCAGTGTACGTATAATATTAGTAATTAAAATCCTGTGATAGTGAATAGATGATATTTTGTAAATATTTTTGATGCATTTATTAGAGTAAGTTTTTCAAATTAAAAATTACTGCGAACTTTCAATCTCTTACTTTTGGCCCCTGGGTTTCTTCCCACCGCGCACCGGAGCTAACCGCTACCGGATACGATAATTATGTCATTCTCAAACCGACTAATGGCACAATGTTGTATCACATCTGTCTATAATTCAGGAAACTAGGGACCAACCCTAAATGGGACTACGATCTACCCTGGCCGCCAACGTTACTTGGCAACTGCCAGGGCCCGAGGTGTTGCTTTTTTTTTTTAATTTATCTAGAACAACTTTTACATTGTGTTGAATCGGGTGCGAATCTTATTGAGATAGTATAAGTAATAATTTATTTAGAAAGGCTTAATAACCTCTTTTGTGCTCTCCTTTGTGCCATCTGCTAATCAAAGGTACGTGCAACACTCAACAGGGCCACTCCCACCTCGGTCAGAGTTGGTCACTATCTTACAGACTTTCGACCGGAGCACAAGTGTGACGCCCCTGGTATTGCTGACATCCATATGCCACGGTAACTACTTCCCATTAAATGGACCGTATGCTTCCTGCCACTCAAATGGTAAAAAATATAATCATACCTAGATAAATATTGTGCCGTACGTATCAAAATTCTTCTATTTAATAGTAAATAGTAATCATAACCAACTTGATCTTAATTTAATTATGAAAGAGAAAAGAAAATCGACCTCGGACGGGACTCGAACCCTTGATCTTTCCCTTACAAGGGGAATGCTCTGACCACTAAGCCACCGAGACACGTACGAAGTCGATCCAAATATTTTCTTTTCTCTTTCTTAATCGATTTGAACAGTTAGCATAATAAATGCTTCAAATTTTCAATCAATTGATCTTAATTTACACAAATTAATAAAAAAGCATAATATCATTATTAAAATAACAAAAATTCCATGGCGTCGAAAGTATAAGTAATGATCGCGTGCATGTAACAATTTACTCATATCATCTTGTTGTCCGTATTGAAAGCGGAACGCTAACGAACTTTCTAAGAATAATGCATACGATAATAGATGTTGATCATGTTGATAATATAACACTTATTATCAACACCATCAATTATTTAATAATCTGTCTCTGTGTAAATATATTTAGGGAAAGGCCAAGTAAAATAACTAGAGTAGGTACTAGCAATGCACGCCGCATGTATACTATAAAAACAATTATTTAAGTAGAAAAAACCACAGGCGTATCCCAGAATCGTTGCAAAAGGAAAAATGTGGCGTTTGCCATCCCAAAGGTAAAAAAGGTAAGCTGAACGCAAAGTCTCAGAAAAGAAGAGAAAAGAGCAAGAGGCACAAGAAAAAAAAGGAATACGCTATTGCTAAGATATAGTAGTAGGTACTAATAATAATAATAATAATTTAAAACTTTATTGTACACTAATAGAACAGTAGGTACATAATATATAAAAGCATTAACAAAAAGAAATGTACAAATGGCGGCCTTATCGCTACAAGCGATTTCTTCCAGGCAACCTTTAGGTACTAAAGAGTTGCCCCTTTCTAGAGTTATTTTCAGGCGCCCGTAAATACAGTAGACTTCATTAAATACACATAAAAAGTAGGTAGCATAATCGTTAAAGTAAAGGCCGTAATAAGTACAACATAACGGGGTCAGATGTCCATCTGCATTAACGACGAAAGCCCATCCATTTGGTGAAAAAATGAGGTTATTTTGCTCCGCCCGCCTACACGAATATAATACTCGATACAATCTGAGCCCTAGGTATGTAGGAACTTTTATAGGTACTGAAATGAAACCACTAAGTGTGGCACTAATCGATTTTAAAGAAAAGTAAAGCTGTAAAAATCACTCACTTTCCATTGTTGCCTGTAATCAAGTAAGTTAATCTTAATAATTCATCATGTAATAAAGGTTTCACGCACAATTTTGCTCGATCTGGCTCGTAAATATCAAAATACATCAGTTCATTTGACACGGCTTCATTCTTAAAGGTCTTTAAAATATACAACAAAATAGTCAAACTGTGTCAAAACAATTCCGTTGAACAGTTGTCTTAACAAACAGAAGAGTGGATCTTCACAGTATAAACAAAAGAGAATCCCTCAATGGAGCCCTTTAGATTTGAAATCTCCAGCGAGCATTCTTATTATTATTCAAATTACGCCGGTTGCTTTTATTTGAAAGTTAATTAAACAAAAATCCGCCTCCTCATTAAGCATTCGACGGTTATTTGTGTAAGTTTTATTTCGATAAGCAAATTTTAGGAATAATACACCTTATTAGGCACGTCCTATTGCTCATATTTGATATTCATAAAATGAGTTTTGTAAAATAATGAGGTAAACCTTCATTTATTTACAACAACTAATGTGAATGAACGTCTTTACTAATGTTTAAAATCTAAAATATTAATACAACACTCATGACGTATTAAAAAAACTTAAAAGGAAAACATCAAGTTGTAATTATGATGCCTAATTTGAATTAGTGCGAACCTTCGTCAGACATCACTTAACATGTACTCGTAGCTGTTTCATCAACAAAGGTTGATCTTAATAAATTTTCAACAAAATGAGTAGTAGTAGTTCTGACTTCAGTATGTTTTATCACAATATTTCAAAAAAAATATTCTCCATTTTACTATTTTCTTGAGTAAAGGTGTTTGTATTATCTCCACTTTCGACCCTTTCTTTGGTTTCTGTGTAGCAATAGGTATAACTTCAACCCGCCTTATTGATTGGCCTATGGCTATGAATGATGAGAAAATTGAAGAAATTTAGGTGCTAATTTATTTTGGTAAATGTGAAGTTTTCTTTACCTTTTATTTACCCATAGATATAAAATCATCCAATGAAGATAATACGTATCTTTAAGTTAAAGCTTCGCATTGCTAGAAAATTGTATTTAGAACTTTCTAGAAATATTGTAACAGAAGAATAATTTTATGGTCTTCACTAGTTCTTAAGCATAAGCAGCATCAGTCGGAAATATTACATAATTATATGCGACCCTCTTCTCTAAAGTAATAGTAGGAAAAGTAAGTATAGATACAAAGTACTTATACCCTATACATGCACTTGCACCCTGCCCCTACTAATTATACTGCACCCAGTTCCCCTCCTTATAATCGGCGCCCGGCAGTGCCGTGTGTATCTGCTCAAATTAACATGTCAGTGCATGTTACCTTAAGCACTTTTAGCGTCACTGGCTTTTAGGGAAATGATGCAGACGGACCTTTTAAGGATTATACTCGTATTATTATTGAACATCTATAGTAGGTTTTGCTTGTCAAAAATAAGAATAATGAGGGACTGTGGTTGGACATAATAGAGTATCAAAAATTGTCTAAAAGATTGTCTGGTAGAGATCGCATTTTTGCGATAAGATCGCCCATTGTGCTATATGAATTATGTTAAAATTTTATATGTATTCATTACTGGTATACAATAAAGTTTTGAATGAATCATTCATACCAGGTTTTACAACGAAATCATTATTAAGGCTGAGTTGAAAAGCTAATTTGAATAATTTAGGTAACCTTGGATGAGACCCGAGATCTTTCCATCGGTCCCTGGATACATCTATACAGAAATCTACTTAATGAACAACATAATTATCTTAAAGAATAAAAAACTTATTTCAGGATTTGAACTAAAAACGTATCGAGAAATCTTATCCCACAAACTCTCTGCAAACTTCAAGTTCCAAAACACTATGTATATATTTATATATTTGAATAACATTTTCAATTTTGCGTTAGTATGGATTCAAATTCTTAGTAAACTCTATGTAAAATTTCGCCAAATTCACGTGTTCAGTGCTAAGAAAACAGCTCAAAGGCAACACAATACGCGCGGCTGATTGCGCCGCGTCTGTAGACTACGCAAATTACATCGTATATTCGAGCAAAACCTCGTTTGGTTGACACTGCCGTCTAATCATAGCGCAGCCGTTGGTTATCTATGGAATTCAATATGTTTCAACTTATTCAGTACATGTTAAATAATGTTGAATAGAAGAAGAAATGTTTTCATTTCTTGCTTCAATATAAATATACCTATTCCAAATTCAAATCATAAACTATGATTAGAATTTGAAATATTTGGAATAAATGGATTCTAATAGCCGGTTCCCACGGTCTGCGATATCGCGGACGGACGCGGACCAGCTCGCACGGCACACCGTGGGAAGGGTCTCGTCCGTGGTAGCAGAGGACGTCCGTGGTGGTGCGCCGGTATCCGTCGCGAGGCGGTAACTTCAAAGGTGCGGTGCGGCGCGATCATTTTCCGAATCATAATCCCACCGCGCACCGGTAGGATCACAGGACAAGGAGTATTTTATGTCATTCGGTAATTTTCTACCGTGATTCCACTGCTATGGGTGACAAAACAATAAATAAATAAAATTAGATATAGGTATGTCTATGTACACTTACGTTAAACGACATTTTGTTGTATGCTGATATCCACCAGCGACGTGGTTTCTTTTTACTTTTACTAGATCGCATAATTTGGTAATTGTTAATTAATACCACAGCCGCGGCTGCAGCGACGACACGTTCTCTTTGCATTTTGAAATGAAGTTATCAAAAGATCTACACAGACCAACACGCACCGTTGGAAGAGCCCTGTCTGCGTGCGTTGCCGTCCGCGATCGTCGGCTGTGCGTGATGATCCGCAGAATCGCGGACGGTGGGAAGCGGCCTTTATTCAGATCATAAACTATAATTTGAATTTGTAATACATTAGTATAGAACGGAGAACTCTTCTTATAAACAAGTCCTTGAATATTATTTTTATTTGGAATTAATATTTGTATTCTTAATTAAAATCGAAGTTGGATCCATATAGGTCTGGCGTTCACGGGCTCTTAGTCCACTACAGGTATTATGAGGGACGCTTTTATATTTCAGTACCATTTGTGGTAAGTATCATGATATTATACAATAGGTAGGTATATTTTATCAATTCAAATCCTAAAAATACCCTCGAACCAGGACATCCTCCGACTACAGTAACGCAATGCAAATAATACGTACGAAAATATGCATGTATACCTACTAAAATAATAAACATGTACAATATAATCACGTACGAGATCATAAAAACGTACAACTGCAAATTCTGCCTAATAAAACACGAATCCACGTCCAAGATGTAATTTAATGTACAATTCTAACACATGTAAAGACAATACCTGCTTGTCAAATAGAAGTATTCACAAAAACAAAACAAAGCAACATAAAGCATTCTTTAAGAACATTTTATCAAGTCATCCCCGTTACGCGGTGAACACAAACCGCAACGGAGAGGACATCAAAGTGGTAATGCAAATAGACACACACACAAAATATGTAAATTCTAATGCCATGAGATCAAAGTGTACAGAAGCTGAATGATTTTCACCAAACATAGGATTTCCTTTACGGATTTTTTTTTATTTGAACAAAAAGGTTTTTATTAAATTTATAGGTGGAGCTTTTAGTTTTAACAATGTAGTGACCTCTTGTGATACATGTCTTTGAAGGTGAAATACATAGGTACATACACACTTTTAACTGTACAGCAATTAACTATCGGCATAATTAAAAGGCTTATGGCAATTCCAGTGAAAGATAATAATCTCATGGCAAATTCAATTGAAGGGAGCTAAATGACGTAGAATTTGAAGCTTTCGAGCTTGCAGTTAGGCCAACATTAGCATGGAAAAATTGCTGTAACTAGATAAGTTAGCAGTAGTAGTTTTACAAAAAATATTTATTAACTTCGATTAGAATGTCTAAACTTAAAGTATCTCTGTTATAATGTGCCTAATTTAAAAGACACTTCTTTATGTAGTATTTTACTACTTTGACTAATTCTAATGTGTCTATTGTCGTTTGCTTTAGAACTAACCTTTTTAAGTGCACCATACAAGTTTACGTGACCATATAAAATGTATTTAGTAATGCTTTTTGACCGCAACTTTGTTCTCACTAGAACTTTATTTAAGTATCATCTTTATGTTATCTTTAGCGTATTAAATGTACGAACAACAAAACATGAACGCTCTTTTATGACTTCGTTTTGACTGACACGCGTTTTGATATGTTCAACGAGTATGTAAATAAATTGTATTCTAAAGAATACAATATTAATCTTTTGACGTAGGTACTCTGACAAAATCGAAAACGTGTTAACGAAGGGCCATGTCATGAGTAGGTACCGCAAACACTGAGCATTTATGATAACACTTATGAAAGTACATACATACACCCACGCCTGTAAATCCCCGAAGGGGTAGGCAGAGGTGTATTAACACCCACATTTCGCCAACTATAATATTCGGTCCCACGTAATAGGGGTCGAGCCTATTGCCGTCTAACGGGCACCTTTTCATGGGCTGTATGTTCACTGTCGGATGGAGAGCAAACCTACCCTTAGTCACCCTTTACGACACCCACAGGAAGAGATAGGGTGGCATTATTCTACTCCACCGGTAACTAACGCGGCAATTAAGAAAGTTGAAGAACCGAAATATGTATAAAAGGATCATAGTACCTAAGTGGAAAGATGTAGTATCTGCTTACTTCAATGTGGAAGAAGCAGAAGAGATTTTATTTAGTTCCAAGTACATTTTGTACTAACCTGTTCATTTAAATTCAATTAAAAATAGGTATACATTGATATTATACCTGTGTAATGTAGTGTTCTACATCATATAGGTATAATATCAATATGTTTCCTATTTAATGTCAATCTGTTTTCTGTAAGAGTTATTTTCCCAGTAGACAGAATCAAATTCGAATGGGAAATTTCATCACGCTGTGCCTTTAGATGACTCCTATTAACCCTCATAACCCTAAAAAACCTATTAGCAGCATACAATAACAAACTAAAAACTAATACGCAGTAGCAGAACATATCCCTACTTAGGTAAACAAAACATAATAGTTTTATGAATCATTACCGGTTATAACAGCTCCTATCCTCCTTTATTGACTGTTAATCATTGAACCCGTTAGGGTCCTCAAACGATCAAAGTTTGCCTATAACGGTTATGGCCAACAAAGGTTGTTACGTAATGTGGTTTTGTCGTGTCGAGGGTTATTTTGATGAGTTGAGCACATAACTCCGCTTTTTCATCTTGTGGAACGACGTAAACAAACATTCTTTGAAAGGTTTCAAATTACTTTGTGTTGTGGATAGGGTTTAATATTCTTATAGTAATAAGGCTGCGGAAATGACTAAAGTCATCATTATCTTAGCGTTATATCTCGATTGCATTCGATCAAGCATTAACTTAACTAGCTTGAGTTATGGGTTCTAGAATGCTGATAAACATACCTAGACATTTTTTTAAAATTGCATTTACACAATTAAACTTTGGATCCGGGGGGTCACGTCGTATCTACGTCCCAAAAATGTAATGTATATGAGCATATAAATTGAAAATGAATAAATGAATTAATTAGATATGCCTTAAATCTTTCAGTTATTAGGATTATACATTTGGTAGATTTTTCGACATAACATAACTAGAATTTGTCGTTGAGCGATTCGTGTCCGCATTTGCGATGTAGGTAGTACCTACGTGACAAATAAAAATAGAGCCGAATAAATCAAGACCTCATTCATCTCATACAAGTGAAGCTAATGGTGATAACTCTGACGTATATTGCAAGATTCTACCTAATGATTACGATGATTTATTGTTTGCGACAAATGCCTACTGTCTAAGGGGGTAATCATAATTGTATCATATCTTGACTAACAACTTTAATCTGTCTACTATGTCAAAATATATATTGTGTACTTCTATTAATAATCTAAGATTATGTACTTATTTTTTGTTCAAGCAATGTTTTTGAAGTAGCTGACCTCTGTGGCGTATCGGATTCTAAAGGGGTCCGAACCGAACACAGAATTAAAACAGAGTTCTCTGAATCTAGTTAATATTTTTATACAATGTCTGTTTGCATTACTCTGGCTGTTTTATGCACAATAAGTATGTATTTATAAAATAGAATAAAAGGTAATCAAGTAGCTTTATCCGCAGTGTAGAACTCATATTGCAGGCTAATTTAGACAATACATCGATCTAGATAGTGAAGTAAGTAACAATAATATTAACGGGAATAAAATTAACGCGATTATGGTATATACATACCTACCTATACCATGATCGCGTTAATTCCCGTTAATATCATTAAATAAATGATATATTTTATTTGCTTCAATCTGAATCAGCAAAAAAGTAAGCATTTGAAGTTGTTGCGCCTATTACTTTTCAAGCCCTCCAAATTCAAAACAAATTCACAAACACCTGAACATAAAGCGGGGTATGTAGTGACATTTTGCCTTTATCCAGTTTCAGCCCGGGATTTACGGCAACAAACTTTAGCAATATCGGAGGAATCAATTCACACGCCCTGTTTAAACAAATGCCAGACCAAACTACTCTCTTTGTGACTTGATGAAGGATATTGTTGTACAGGATACAGGTACCTTCCACGAGAAATATTGGATAGACAATGAAATAAAATACGTACAAGTACAAGAAATAACCACTGTAAGAAGTTTATTTTATATCATACCTTAACTTACTACTCGTATTTAGCACTTCTTGCAATATGAAAATGTTGCAAAACCTGAAAACCTTAAGTCAACCTTACGATCGAGGTTCCGGGTTTGACTCCTGGCCATTACACTACCGACGTGAACCCTCTCCTAACACAAGCAATTTAACTTAGTTGGAGGGGTTAGAGAAATAATGGAAAAAAAATCGGTTACTAATATTCCTTGCAGAATATTATGAGCACATAATAACGAAGCATCTTATAGCTGAGGTCACATAACCGCTCCTTGAGAACAAAACAAATACTTACAAAAATGTTTTCAATCTAGATATAGAGATTACTGAGAAATCTTTATATAACAGATTATTCAGGCATTTAAGGTACTGTGAAAATAAAACCAATGTTAGAAATATGTTCAGAATAGCATTAGTATTGTACAAATGCTACTCATGTTTTATTTTTCCATATTTCCTCAACTCTTTTAGGAACAAACTTGCATACAAATGGGCTTTAATTCGTGAGAAGATTTGTTACTGATAGATAACAAGGCAACTAAAACCCAAGTATCTATACAGGTGGTTTAGTTTCAATGAGCCCCTAATCGAAATGTGAGACACTTTCGTCCTGAGACTGAAACTTTTTGTTAGAATCTTTATTTTTACAAACTAAATTCTCAGTAACTGTTAGAGCTATCGGGATATTTACCATATATTGTTTTGGGTTTCCGATATTTCGGCACTGTTGCAAGTACCATGATCATGGAGGAACTGGAGTACTGGCGGTGCGGTTATCGGTGAAAAAATTTAGGAGTAACTATATCGGAAACTCAAAACATAACAAATATCCCGACAGCTGTAATAGTTATGTGAACGACCATGATAGTTAAAATACCTAAATTCTCAATTTTCAATTCCCAATTTGCCTTTTTTTGCAGGTTCGTCTAACAAACCCTTCTAAATAAAACTCCTAACTTTATCGACAGTTTACCATTGGTTAATCTTACTTCCTTTTCATCTTTCCGTTTTCATCTATTCCCTCTTCTTTGCCTCTGTTTCTGCAGGTTACTTACACATCTGATGTTGCAAATGTTCTTAGGTCATAGTCACCACTTACAAAGTGATTCCCTATAGGTATGTACGCTTAGTTGTACAAAAATACCATAAGAATCTAGCCAATCAACATAAAGCCACAATAAATTTTTAATTAATTTCTCAGATCTAAAACCGAAAGTACCTAAGTAACATATTGGAACGAATGGCTGATTCTCGTTAATTATTATAATAGTAATTTAAATGACCATATCAATCTCTAATCAAGATGGCGTCTACTCATCGATTTCTAGTAGTGATCATCCTATATTAGGTAAGTTTTAGGTAACCAAAACTGGCTACCTGGCAAAATGAAGATTAAATCTGTGGGTTCTGAACCATCATTAACACGAAGTGAATGATTACCTATCTTATAATGCTCATGAACTTTAATAGGGTTCGTGTGAAAACTCGTGTTTTTGTGGAGCTAATATAGTGTATGTACTACCTACTCATGAATATTTATTTATGAAAACGGATGTGCCAAAACGGTAAAATCTTAACTTTAAGGATTTTTGAATGAACTGGTTAAATTTATTAATTTGAACACTCACATCGTTATTGTCAGTTCATGTATTGTGTCAATAGCAATATTCAAATGTAGGTCTTTGAAGATCTGATCATAATCACTATAATTTAACATTACGAGCGCCACTGGTGGAAGAGAGTCAAGTAAAAAATGGAAGAAAAAACTGCGCAACTCAATCATTTGTGTTTTATCAAAAATCCTTTATCTAAATCACAAAAAAGTTTCGCGAACTGTACTAAGTATGGATAGTGTGATTTAGTTTAGTATTAAAAAGTTAAGTGGCTAAATCAATCCTATCTAGCTATAAAATTCCAAAACAGTTGAACACTAATACATTTTAGTGCTCGACAAATTTGCATGTAATAATATAATTATTATGTTCGTCGCTGATTGCACAAAGATAAGACGCGGGTTTATTTGAATTTAATTCATTGTTGAGCATAATAATGATATGATATGACTAAACAACACGGTGACAACGACAGGAAAAGATAACATCGCCACTTGTAAATAAACAATAATAAACTACTTTCTGGGTTTTCTTATGTACAATATGATGCATATTTTTCTTATGGTTATATATAATAGAGCAATATGTAGTACATAGACGTGCTTAAGACAAGTCATATTTGAATAAATATCTAATATAATTATTACCTTCTTCAATGTTATTGTTTGTTTGTATGTTATGCTGATGAACAGCACAGCAGATCATTTGGTTACGTTAAACTTTGTCAACACATTGCTTAGGTACTCTTGCGTGAAGGTTCTAGACATAGTTTCCACTCTGCAAGTTGTGCTACAGACTAGAATACAATAATAGAATAAATGACAGAATAGAATAATACTAAAATAAATGACTACAGAATTTGTAACAATGGTTTTGATTCAATTATCGATTTGCGCAGAAGATACCTATAGTATTAGATTCGATAACGCTAACCAGAACCGAACCAGGATTTTGACCTTGCAGCATAGCCAATTCGTGTTCTCCAATTAAAGAAGCGACTAATGATATATCCGGTAATCTGATCAGCACGAGTTAGTGTTACTGGCTATAACACTAATATAGGTAGACATAGTACAATTATTAAAGAATGCTGCTGTACAACTACTTTTTAATAAAATTGATATAAAGGACAAGAGCATGTAGACGCGCAGCCCTACGAACCTTACCTAAGCACATAGGCAACAATGCGTACGGCACAGGGGTAGCTTGCAATGTCATCACAGCGATTAATTAGTGGAAAATGAACATCCCAGCGACTCGACAATTTCAATTACTACGTATCCGAAACTGAAGTTGATTACAGCAGGCCCGAAGGGAATAGTCGAGCTGGTTTAATACGCATTTTGCAATCCAGTTAAAAACTAGCGAGTCGAATTATGAATTTAACTGGTATTTAGCAAATTATTTTCACCGGGTAATGGCTGTTAAATAATATAATTTGTCGTCAATCTGTGGTCCTGATTATGTTGAAATAATAATCGTCGGTATTAGTATCGGGGAATTGTGTCGTGTATTTGGAAGGTGTCGATTCCTAACCATTCATTACAAATATTACGATTGTGTGTAACTAATATAAAATCACGCCTCTATCCCATTTTGGTACGATAAAGAACATTTGATGAACCTGGGAATAAAAAGTGGAAAACTAAGCATTTTAGATAATGTAGCTAAATTAAAATCTTTCAATTTCGCTCTTAGTTACCTCAGGGTAGTGTTCTCGGCCCTATACTCTTTCTCATGTATCTGTGTAAACGGTCTATGCAAAAACAGTATAAAAATATATTGGGTAAAGTAAGTTTGATTAAGGACGATTAATAACGAACGAGAGGTCCCGGGTTCGAATCCATGTTATGTTATGTTATATTCGTTATAAAAATAAATAGATAAATAGAAAATAGAATAGAAAATGATAGGTATGCCGTCGATATGACAGAAAAAGCAGTACAAAACTGCAAAATACTATCTTGAGTGGAGATGATAGCATTGCTACTGTAGAGAATATTTGCAGCGAGACCAATCTAATGTGGAAAATGATTGATGGCAAAAATTAAACAACTACATCATCTCTCCCTCTCTCTCTCTCTCTCTATCTCTCTATCTCTTTCTTTTTTATTTTATATTTTTCTTCTCTTATTACATTACACTATCTCATATCTCTCATTTTCTGTTCTAACAATAAATCGTTAAACTTTCCCGTACTCTGTTTGAAAATACTCGTACATTCTAACAACACACCTCAAGTTAACGAAATTTTTATTTGATAGATTGGATTTTCTGTTTTTTTAGTGTCTCTGGTACAGATTGGTACAGTCTATCGGAAGTCTGTACCGTACATGGTAACAAAAACGTTCAAATTGTACTCTGATTTATTATAGTGTCGAGGGTAGTCTGATTTATTGTTTAAAAAACTGTGATCTATGATATTTTCATTCCTCTGAGAATAAAAATTTCAAGGCACAAACGTACTATGCACATGTGCAGATTCGAAACAGGTGCTCCTTTTAATATAAATGTACTCACATTTTACCGAATTGGTATAATAATTCAAACATAAACACACAAAAAAATAAAATAAAAAAAGCATTCTGTATTATACAAACTACTTTTGTACCAGGTACCATCGTGGTGCAGTGTCGCATTGAAATATTTATTTGACTACTGTTATAGACAGAGTCAAGTGCGCACCACGCCTTATTATACTTTTTCTTCTTCTATTGCCGAACCGTTTCACCGAATCCAGAATGTGCTCATATAGGATTTTGAAAGTGATCAAACGGCGTCGTCGCAGATCTCCTGATTGATCAATTTCGTTTAACTCTTTTGTAATAAACAGAAAAGCAGTTAATTCCAACTTTTTTTTTCTCTTGTTTACCACTTATAATTCATGTATGGTCATTATTTATCGTCTGTAGGTACCTAATATTTTTGACACCAACATTTTTTTATATTAATTTGTTTGATATTTTTCGTAACAAAGTCAAAGGTCACAAGGAAATTTTTACGGTCATTAACATTTAAATGGTAAACTAACCAAAATGTGCAAATTCTTCTATTTAATAATCATAATAAGTTTATCTTTAATTATTTTTTAATGTTATTGATACAAACCTGTCATTTTTACGGTTGTCTTCTATTCAAATATTATGGTCTAACTGTAACTTTCATCTACCATATGTATTAATTAATTATAAATAACATGCGTTTAAGATTCCAGTTTTTTAATACAAACTTGAGGGCCGGTTATACCTATTTCCGATCTTATTCAAATTACCCATTCAGAGCCATCAATTTATTTGAGTACTAGCTTTTGCCCGCGGCTCCGCCCGCGTGGCCTATGTCCTTTCCCAAGGTCTAATCTACCTCTATACCAAATTTCATCAAAATCGGTTCAGCGGTTTAGTCGTAAAAGTGAGACAGACAGACAGACAGAGTTACTTTCGCATTTATAATATTAGTAGGGATAGTAGGGATTAGCTATTCGACCGCGGCTCCGCTCGTGTGGATGTCGATTTTCGCCATCAAAAGTATTTCTAGATAACGTATTACGACGAGACCCTGAACCTGGGAACAGGACCCTATTACTAAGACTCCACTGTCCGTCAGTCTGTTTGTCTGTCTGTCTATCACCAGGTTGTATCTCATGAACCGTGATAGCTAGACTGTTAAAATTTAGGTAAGAGAGCTGTTCATGCGATGAGTTGCACTTGTGATTGCATGTGATCACACCCTGGGTTCGATTCACGGATTGGGTAACGTGTTTTAGATGGATTTTTCGAGTTAGACCAGATTCATCCAGACCGTCCAGGCAACCAGAACATGCATCGCCCCAAGACGGATATATAGGAAAAAATTGGATAAGCTTCAGGCGTGACTTAGTGGTCAGAGCAATTCCCCTGTAAGGGAGGTACGAAGGCTCTTCGAGGTACGAAGGGTTCTCAAGTCGATTTCCAACTTTTGTGTATATTAATATCTTAAACGTTAACTAATGACAAACTAACAGATTTTGATAGGATCACCCGACCACCCAAATAGCAGAAAGTTCATTGACACCAACCAGCTATAGTTCAATAATTAACACGTAGGGGGCTACTTGATAAGCAAATTCTAAGTCACTACGGTCGGGTTTCACCGATAAAATTCAACTAATTAAATTAATAAATTATCGATTAGATCTAAATTAATTTCACGTTTATTTCTTCGGTAAAACTAAAACATTATCATGTAAAGGAAGCTCGTGATGTATATAAGGACAACCTCAGGCAGGTCTCTGCCTTCCCAGGAGGGAGAAAGGTGTGAGAAAAAGTTTATTTACGTTTGCATAACGTGGCAATAATAAAACAAAACCAAATTGCATTAGAATAACCCCAAAAGTTTTAGTTCAAAGAATAACCCCAGTTTAAATTTATTTGATCGCAACTACTTTTATTCGCGAATTTCACCTTTTGTACAAGTATAAGTACACCCTACAGTCAAACTCTCAACATTACCACCTCAAAAACATAACTTAGAAGAACAATTTCTGAAAAGGAAACTATGAAACTTTCACATGAATGCCGTGCTAAACTACGGAACGGAATACTTTAATATGTACACTATGTACAGTCAACCTTGTAAAAGCTTTCATAACATAATACTTAAATATTTAATTAAATTTGTGAAAGTGTGTGAGGATGAATATTTCACTCTTTCATACAAAAACGTCTGAACTAATCTGGATATATTGGCACAGAGATACTTAGGTACAAGTAGAGATTATAGTTTTATTTTTCTCGTGCGTAAGAATCCCACTGCCGGTAACATCGCTTGTTTATTTTCCAAGGCCTCCAATGAAGGATGAAAGGATGGAGGATGGTCCGACCAACTTTTCTCATAACGAAAGTGGCAAGCATGTTTTAAGCTCACAGTCACCTCTAGTTTTCGTAGACTTTTGCTTTGTACTTGAGCTTGTGGATATGTACGGTACATACAGTACAGTACATACATACATCCGGGGTAAGCACAGATACTAGACGGCCATCTGCTTCCATCCTTACCCTTACACACTTTACGATCTTCCTCTATTACATGCAAGCCCACTGGTTTCGGGTACTTTTTTTTTTTTTTTTTTTTTATACCACTTAGGTGGCAGACAAGCACACGGCCCACCTGATGGAAAGTGGTTACCGTGGCCTATGGACGTATGCAACACCAGGGGCGTCACACTCGTGCTGCCGACCCTGAAGAAACCTTCTAATGCCCTTCTTGAAGAACCCCATATTGTAGTCGCTTGGGAAAACCATCGCGGGGAGTTCATTCCACAGCTTGAGTGTGCGAGGTACTTTTGATCTGCCTTTTATAACATACTTTTTATTAACTACTAGGTACTCCAGCTGTTTTGTATTCAACCTGTACAAGTGGCCGAAGTTATTAATAATAATAATAAGTCCTAGTATAGATGGAAGCCGAGTCTTGAGTTCTAGACCGTGGTGAGCGTATTTCAAAGCTATATTATGGCCCTACTCTAAGAATACCTTTGCTGTTGTTATTCTCAAATAAGCCTTTTTGATCGGTTTGATTGATTTGATTTTTTAATTAACTGGATATATTTGCTTACACACTTACTGTTTTATTGCCTAAGAAATAGATAAGTACCTACTACCCACAAAGCCATCAGAAAAGTAACGTTCATGAATCTATTTTCCAACTCTTACAAAGTACGAAGTCTGACAGACTTTTATAAGTCTGGCGGGCACATCTGGCGTGTTCGCATTAGTATGTTGATGAGGCAATCGCGATCACGACGGGGATAACGTGATTTATATAGCCATCAGGGTTGTGCCAAAGGTACATGTGGGAAGAACGCAATTTTGGGAGGTTTTTTTGCGAGAAAAAAGATGGAATTGATTACGTCGAGCGCTCATTAGGATACGTTACTTACAGTATAAGGGAAACATATTGTGTACTTACATAGTACATTGACAGTCGAGTACTTTATCTACGAGTTGTAAATGACTAATAAGGCAGAATTTAACCAGTGAAAATCGTTTTAACTCAACTCAGTTAGATTCGTTCGATGTAGTTAGTTGAGATCGACTTTATGGCATCGTCGTCATCCCCCTTCGACCTCTGAGGTGTAGCTGCTAAGCTCCGACTCAGCACTCGAATGCAATGTAGCGAAAGACGCTACGCGGGCTACGCCGCTACTGCCGCTACGCAGCCACACACGTGTTCGATTCCCGGTCAGCGCAAATTATTATGTTCATTAATACATTTTCTGCATTGATCTGGGTATTCAATTATGTAAGTTTTTCTAAAAAAAAAACAATTTATCCACATTTTAGTACCCATGATACAAACTAGTTAAACTCTACTTACTTTGGGTCTAGATAGCGTTGTGTAGACTGTCCTACAATATGCATTTTTTTAATTTTTTTTTTATTTCTATGTAGCGCAAGAATTTATGAAATCGATCCAGCAGATTTTGATATTATTTGTTACCTACATACAAAAATATAAATCTTTCCTCTCTAAAATACTAGTATAGATAGGTCTTATTTAATTTACAGTTCCCGAGTAGTAAGTTATTATAGAGACAGCCCTACTGAAATATTCTAGGGTCGTACTCGTGTCAAATTTTTCACGTATTTTCTTCCTATATGCTGTCGTCGGTGACCGCCAGTGTAATTGATAGGACAGATGATATTAATGTCCCCTACGCAACGTGTGCACCCAATTTATGTTTCAATACCGCAGAAACTACGGGCACCCCGTGTTCCGGAATATTTGATATGAATTTCAGTACAAAACATAGTTAAATTAACAGTTTGATTTTAGGAAACACCTGGTTGCCGTTTTATCGGAGAGATATCGCTTTTTATCTGACAAAATTAAAAACAAAATATAATGTACAATAGATAGCTCTTTCTAGAATGGCGGCGATAGCATTATAATGACTTGACGACACATGTCATATCTTCTATCTCTTGTTTTAATACCTGATTACCCGCCTTATCTTGCAGAATGATAGGGTTATGGGACATGCCTTCTTTTCGGCTTTGCGGGTCATGCAGTGGTCGCACTGGTCGCCCGTAAGAGCTGAGATACATTAACCTATAAGGAAAGGACGGATGAGCTACGGTAACCGTTTGCCTCGTGAATCCCCATAATCTTGTTTGCCATTTAAATTAGTGGTAAGTAGCGGGCTGTTTTATAATAAGTACGTACAAAATAGATGGCGCCATCTGTGACATCTGTTGGAACTTGGTAGTACAAGAAAGTTTTCAGCGCCATCTACAGATTTTTATATGTATCAGCTTATTTCATCAGTTTCTTGTCTTAGGCGATTCTCACACTGCTCCGCGTCACGCGGCGGAGCGCGGGGAAGCGTAGTCTCGCGTCCATGGGGCACTTTTATATAGTAGGTACCTATAGAAAACACGGGGTCCAACATACTGAAAACGTGATCACGCGCGTAAAAGCAGAGAAAACGCGTCCCCGCTCGTGATGGTGGGGAAAAATACGAGATATGGCACATTCAAATCTGCCATCACGCGCTTGATTTTGGCGGGATTTTAGACCGAGAGCTATTAGACATTTCTACGTAGGTGTTTTAGATAGGTATTGCTGCATGCTGCATGCCTGATGCTTGCTGCATGCTGCATGCCTACGGCATGCTACATGTTTATTGCCCTTTTTCTATAAAATACTATTTCTTCCATATTTTGTATGCCAATGCATCCTTTGGCATTCTAACTGTAAATTTTCTGCCTTTGAAAATTATGTAGGTATGTGAAAATGTACGCCAAATGACGATTCTTCGTGGAATTTTTTTACGACATGATGGTTCTACTTTTTGATTACTATACTTTGAAAGTTATGCCAAAAGATGATTCTGACTTACAAAATTATGCGTTATCTCGAAATATATATATTTAAACCACCGACCGCGCGTGATAGCAGACAAATCAGTACGCGGAACGCGCGTGGCCTTATTTTTCCGCGCCCCGCTGCGGGGCGCGGGGCAGTGTGTCAATCGCCTTACTGCCTCGATGTACCATACTTACCTTCACTAGATGGCGCTACAAGGAAACTTTTGATGTTCAAAATTATAAACAGCCAACTAACTGATGCGCGCGGTTCCGCCCACGAGGACTTCGGTTTTGGGGTGGGCTATCATTATAACTTTGGAATATAGCTAATACATTATATATAGTTTACGACCTATTCTCAGACTGAATTCTCGAATTCTCTAGAATTCTACGGTTGAATTTGGTCGGTTAGCTTTACGCTATTTAATAGATAGCGTTCATCTATGCTGTGACTTTAGGTCATAGCTCCGATTCTTCTCAACCATGTGGCATATTTTAAGTATTCTATTTAAAAAACCACATAATAATTCATTTGGTTGTGCTTTAGCAGAATCGAGGCCCAGTAGTCTTTGCGTCCATCGCGAACTAGCAAACATAATCTTTGTGGGTTTAAAATCGTTAATTTAACATAACCCCTATTTGTAGCTTAGTTCGATCGTTATGTTTTTACATGTTCACTAAAAATGGTGCATAGAACACCTACCTATAATAAAATAATAAGGTTCTTTCCAAAAAAATAAACAAAACTAGGATAAAAATCATTTTCATATAATAGAAAGTTTATTTTAATTTAAGAAATCACAGCTCCATGATAACATCGCAGATCGCTAACACAATTTTGTCCGAACGCGCCGCCGTCTGTATTGTGACGGCTCAAGTTCAATAGAAGGCTCTTTATAGAAAAGCTTTCTGGCAGACTTTGTAAAGTGGACCCTTTGTGGGTAAGATAGCTCATCTAGATAAGTGGGTAACGCTTTCATGGTGAGAACGTTGGCCGGATATCACACAGCATAGCCTCACAGAGGCGACACTCGACCGTTCCTTTGCTTTTCTAAGGACTCGATTATACAACGATAGGATGGAAGTTCGTGAATATAATATAATATTTATATTGTTTTTCTTACTTTCACTATTTCCAAGATAAAATATCCTGCTAATTATATAAGATGATGCCAGCGTGGATGGCTTCACCCGCCTGAATGTCGGCTATAGCGACTTATGATTATTTTCCCGACTTTACTCGACCGATTGAGTTAGAGAAAAGACCTTTCTAATAAAAAAATAAAACCACGTGAAAATCCGTTTAATATAGTATCTGTGTTCATCGCCAACATGCAGAAAAATGGACAAGAATTCCAAAAAAAAAATACTTTCGTATTTTTTCAAAATCAAAATCAAAATAATTTATTACTGACCAAAGGTATTACAAAGGTATTCAGGATCAGTCATTTAAAGCTGGTTTAAAATGGGTTATATCCTAGTCATGTCCCTGACTACGAGTATGTTAAAATGCTACCAAAATAACCCTGACTTGCTCCCAGAGCTCTACAGGTTCCTTATACAAATTGTGGTGGATATTTTTATTTCTATGCCTCACAGGGCTAGCCACTCATTAATGCCTCTGCGGCCCTGGTGTTGCAAGCCTCTATAGGCTATCTACTTCCTATCAAGCAGACAGATACCTATGTGTCATCTTTGTTACAAAATTAAAAATAAACATGTCTATAAATTGATCTCAGGGAAAAGATAACATTAGTTTAGGTTCAACATCACAATGTATTGAATTGATTACAACCATAGATAAGGATATAGACTAATGTATTACAGCCCTGTCTGCTGCAAGACGGTCTTATCTAATGACGATCTCTTTGTCCTTTAGGGTCGTCACCCATTGAGAATTTTTTTTACAGCGATGCAATCGCAACACAATTTTTGCGATTCTGTCGCGACTGTGCACTTGTATCCATCATCATCTACATTCCCCGAACGATTTCGAAAACACTTCGTTTTGACTTGTTTGTGACTTTTATAAATGTGTCTTGTGACTCCTGGGTTGATAAATCGATTTGAATAGTCAGCAAAATAAATGCTTCAAAATTTCATTCAACTCCTGGGTTTGATAAAACCCCGAGAGGAAGCCTGCGCCGCCGGATTTTTCGAGCACCTATACCTACGGGTTATTGGACGATTCGCACGAATTGAACTCGCACGAAACGTGCGAATCTTGAGATAATAGGCGGTGGCGAATGGTGAACATTTTTAATAAGCCAGTGGCAAAATAAACTTACCTCAATCCAAAAAGAAAGAGAAAATCAGAAAAAAAACAAGAATCCGGTAAGAATCGGTTTAAAGGGACCCCTCGCTACTGATATCTAATTCTGTTGTTATCGTAATGTATATCTTATCGTCAGGTATATATCTTGCTATCGACTGACCTGTGAGCCAGAAGCAAACTCTTCAGCCGGGGGATCCCTCGTGAACCTCTCGAACTTGAAGCTGTTGGAGCGGTAGAGCTCGTTGTCCTCTCGAGAACGACGACCACGGCAGAAGCGACGCGTTATCGACGTATGTCTGAAATCATACGAAAGCTTTAGATATTATAACCACTATGAATGTATTTAACTATTAGTCAATGTGCGCCATAGCATCCAATACTCCGCCTTTCGTATTCACTCTATTCGAGCTACCTAAATTCATCCGTCTTTCAGGTATTTTTTTGTAAACGGGTAGAGTATGACCGGAAATAAGACAGGTAAATTTTTGACCCGGGAATAGGGTTCTCGATGTCGCTTTTGACGCAGATGGAAGATGAGTGAGTCTACATAAGATCGGGTTGGTTTTATTGAATGTTCTCTTTGTCATACATAGTTGTTGTACTTTTATGGAGTAAGTACGAGTGGGAGACAAATAAGACTGGTTCTAAAGGCCTTCCTTTCGGGGTTGAGGGGTCAGACGGGTGCCACTACCATAAAAGCTTATAGAAAATAGGAGTAGGTATTATAGTAGAGGGAATTCTTTGCTTAAAGTATGAGGACCATTATTTCCCCCCTGGTGAAATCCAACCGCAATCGATACTACAAACCAGTGGTCGGCAACCTGCGGCCCGCCACCACAGATTACCTAATAGTTGCCGCCACCCTTCTCCGTGCAGCCCGCGACTATTTTTTTATACCACTTCTTGGATGGCAGATAAACACACGGCCCACTTGATGGGAAGTGATAACCGTGGCATCGCCAGGGCCGTCGCACTCGTTCTGCCGACCCTGTAAAAACCTTCTTATGCCGTTACTATAGACGCTTGAAAAGACCACAGCAAGGAGATCATTCCGCAGTGGGCGAGGAATGTCGTGCGGTATTTCACAGGGATCCAATATCCGAGTGCCATTACTGTGATGCGAGCAAGGACTCGAGGCTGCACACTTAGTGGAAGTTCTCGTACACCGCCTTCCTTACGGCGAAGGTGCGATATGCGAGCGCGTGGGCTGCCGCCACCTTCTGCGAACAAGTAATGCTCGAGAAGGAGACCTCGGAGCGGGTTCGGAGGAGACTCTCTAACTACACATCTCACGACAAGCGGAGCTCGCACAACGAGCATCGGAGGTCGCTTAAAGCCCTCCATGAGCGCGGGTCTGGGCATGACGGATTAAGCCGTCTGACATCAGTGACATCCTAGCGGACGCAGGTCGAGACGGTGGCATATCCGGGCGCAAGATGGCGACACCGTTGAGATATGTATAGGGGGGTGTATCCGTGGGTTATTGTATAGTGCCGCCTGCCTATATTTTATTTTATCACTATACGGCTCTTGCCTGCGAAAAAGTTGCCGACCGCTGCTATAAACCATTGATATTATTGTTGAGTACTCTATAAACAGAACCGAAGACTATGTAACTAAAATCTTTACTAGCAGGATACTTTCCCTGAGGGCCTAATCTAGGTTTATACGACAATTTTCCGTCTCTCTTATTACGTAACATATGTTGCTAAGCCGCGCAAAGAATTTGACCGCTATTCGCACGGACTGGTGCATTCACCTGCGCTAGCGCACATACACACACACAACAAACAACAGAGTTGATAAGCAATTATTCTACGATGAATGAACTGTATTTCTTTTTCATTTCCAGTATGTATAAAGATAGTCTATAGTTGTATTGTAAGTGAATGCATCGCTAACATCTGTCTATAGTAGGTATTAAACTAAAATACCTATATCATGCAGTTGAATGAACCTCTTCGGAGGTATCAAGGTTCAGAGTCGTTCAGACATCGTTAAAGAAAACATAAACAGTGTTGAGGTATTGAACATTCTGTTTAAAGATAATGAAAGGGAAAAAAAAGAAAACAGATGTGTCTATCAAGTTGGAGCCACCCGCTGTTAGATGGTAGGGGCAACGGACCACTCAAGTAACTTAGGCTAAGGTTTGACCGGATATTGGTCTGTGATGAACCAAATCCACTATTGCGAAAAAATATAGAGACGGTGAATCCATCTACTACTCTGTCTCTCCACTCCTCAGAGAGTCACGCGACGAAACCGAGCACCCCGTAATATGGATTACTCCTGGCAGAGCATAAAAGACGAAGCCTTGCTAGAAGGTTTTCTAAATACACCAGCACCTTAGTGTAGCTTTCTTTAGGCTGTACAGACTATTTTGTGCAAGGTTCTGAACACCAGGAACCGAGGCAATACTTACATCTGAGATGATCACACTCTAGCTGGAGTGTTGGATGGATCAGTATAAATAATATTGTTGTATATTCAATCAATTCATTTTCTGTATTTATTTGAGCTCAATTATTCATAGTATTACAAAGGTATAGGATATTAATAATCATGATAACATACGATAGTGGTAAACACTTATTGTCACGTGCGCCATGTCACCACTAACACTCTCAATAAAATAAATTAAAAATTGTTCGATAAATTTCTTCCTCTAAGAAGGGTTTTTTGTGTGAAAAACTCGAGTGCACCTTTGTATAGTTATAGTAGGTACTTAGTTGCCTGTATTTTGCACCGTGTCTGTGGTATCTTTATTCAAACAGTAATACTTTAGGTACCTATATCATTTAAGAGTATACCTTTCAACGGCTCTGCTTGGCAGAGGAATAAATTCATAAGAATTATAAGCATATTCCGACTTACTTACTTTTATTTCTAACCAGAAACATACCTATATGAAATTTCATAATAGGCTATTTGACAACATGAAAAATATACTACAAATTATGGTCATCCTATTAGAAAATAACGTTAAAAGACCTACGAGACTACAATTTACTCTCAAATATGTGTATTTTATGAGAATTTCAATTATAAAAATGTTTTATTTTATTGATTTATTGTCTATGGCAAAAACGCTCGTGATTGGTCAGAGCTCTGGGTGGCGTCATTGCTACAAAATATCTCCAGTTGTATCAGCTATTATTGTTTGTTTCGGTGTTATTATTTGCTTTTTCCTTGATTATCGCGAGTTTTATGGACATATTTTGTGATTAAGTTCGAAATGGATACAAATTTTGTGCGAGCTGATGATAACAGCAACTTACAGTGACGTCAATACTCACACGCATCGCCATTTTGATTAAATATAGCGTTTTTCGCGCACTCTAGAAAATTTAAACTTTATCATTGATTTTTTAACATAATGCGTTGTTTTTTTTACAGAAATATTAATGTGATATGTTTATACTGTAATAAGCAATCATTTAAAGTGATTTTTGAACATTAGTCAAATAGCCTATTCTTACTACAATTTATCAACTTTAAAGTAAGAATTGATAGTAGTCTATCAGACTTTCATACAACTGTTTTAGCAATCCCACTGTGTGAGACTCTACATTGAGGTATATTATATATATATTATATATATAGGTGTAGAAAGATTATTTTGTCAGTAAAGTAATAAGTAATAACACAGTCTAACTAAATATACTGTGGTAATAATATATTTAAGCAGGTAAAAAACCGAAAGGGCCAAACCTCGAACTCCGAGGTGAGAGCTCTCGCATGCGACCGGGACTAATGCGATGATGATGATGATGTTGTTATTTAATTAGGGAAAGCTATCTAGTAAACATTCAAATTATTACGTCAGTAGGTACTAGGAACTGTTATCTATTATGTGCTGATGTAGATATATTGTACTTATCTTTTTCAAATTTATTGCACGAGATTATTGTATGAGGAAATCGTCAATCGATAAGTACAATTTCCGTAGTGTTGATGAAATATTTACCTACTTAGCGCCACTAATGGGTAATTTTATAAATAGTCTTATTATTTTTCTGTCTAATTCAAATAAACGCCTGGTTTAAGTGCACAAATGTGAGAAGCGCAAACTCTAAAAAACTAAATGATAGTCTCACTCAAAATAGGTACTAGAAAGTAAAATGTAACATAACAATGCAGTTTGTATGACTTGATCGTTTGGTGAAATATGCTCTTTGACTGGAGAGGATAGTTCACCAATAATAAATATTAATACTTACAACTTACTATTGATAGAAATTAAACTGCGTCAACTCATTTACTCAATGAATGACAGCCGGAACCTGGATTTCACTTATGCAATTAAGGCGAATTAAACTGTGTTATCACAATTCACTCAATAAATTGCATTGTGTAAACATGGCAATTCAGTTTACTTTTTAATATTTTTGTATCATGGATTAACCGAATTAGGAAACCGGTTTCAAACCAAACGATTTCACTTTGATTAGCAGTATCGACAAAACCGCCATTTTTAACCAATTCTATGCAGACAGAGGTTTTTTATTTCCTAGTATGTATTATTAGCTCTGTATAGTGTAGGTATTATTAATCGACGGAAAAAGAATATAAGTATTTACAACACACCTGCTCATAAAAGTGATATTATTTTACCGCAATTAAGCACGAAATGACACCTATTATAAAACTGTGACTTTTTCATTGCTATTATTCACAAAAGTGAGTTATAGATTCTTTTTTAAATTTTATAGGAAGTGTCTATAATTGTCTATGTTCTTAAAAAAGTTTTGATACAAAAAATAACGTGTTTAATAGTACGAATAAATTAATACGCCTATTGTATGGTCATTTGATGCATTTTCGTATTTAAATAAACAATTTCAACTTGTAATACTTGTGTAATAAACAAAATTTTCACTCAAATTTAACATTTTTTTCTCTAAGTACAGAAAAAAAAACAGAGTAAAAAAAAGTTAAGTTCAAACCTCATTTTTTTTTAAATATGGTCGACCGCCATTGTTAAATGCGCGCGCATAGGAAAACGAATTAATTTGTAGTATTGTTTATTTAGTATTTGTAGTATTATTTTATTCGCAAGTGTGTTGTAAAACGTCGTATGACACGTGTGAGCATGATGATTACTTGTACCATAATGTACTATTACCTATCACCACCCCATCTCTTCCGAAGGGTGTCGTAAGAGGCGACTGACGGAAAAATACGCAGTCACTGTGAGAGAAGGCAAACTTGATATAAAACCCTGTACCTACCAAGTACCAACCCGTCTGGCCAGCGTGGAAACACTAGGCCAAATTTTCCCATTATTGGGCGAGGCCTATGTCCAGCAGTGGACAAACGAACACTACCTATTCGAACGCCAATTCCGGTGATATCCAAAGTGTGTACCTTTGAGCCCGTGGGCCCTCACTTAGGTACTCTCTATTCCGTGATCAAGAAATTAGGCTTTTAGGAGAGTGACTGCAGTCTGACACTCCCAAGAAAGGTAAGCTTACGAAGATCTTTGTGGAACTTTTCACACCACCAATCTGGACTCACTCTCTCGTTATACTCCAAATGTATTGTACGCAGTCACCCGGTAGAGGAGATAGGTAATGTATACAACTTTAGTATATAGGTACCTAGTAGGTATAATACTTAAACGAGGGAGATAGAGTTAGGGCTCAATTGGCACTGATCGATGTTCTCTACATAGGTCCTCCCTACATTGTTCTTCACTCAGAAACGTAATAAGTACATAGTAGGTATGAGTAAAGAACACTGGATCCTATACCCATTTATCAATCAATCCCGGATTAGTCTCATGTGAGTTGCAGTCGTGACGACAATGTGTGACTGAATATGTATCTACTTGGAGCCCAATTCAGTTAGGTACACCGCGTTTTCAAAACGCGTGATTTCGATACGATTATAAGTAACGTAAAAACCTTTGGCATTCTCTATGATCTGTCAGCATCGGTCACAAGATAGATACCTAGAAATATACTGAGGCATTATAGTCCTTTATGCCAGGAATAGTAGGTTCCTCTGGGACTCGGGAGTAAGGATGGGCGAGTGCCAAAGTGCTGGCAACAACTAGTTTTTTTACATTACTTACTAAGTTTTGCAACAGGTTGTTGATCTTAACCCCAAACGTACCTAAGGGTTGTTTCCTGTTTACCCATGGGACATTGACCGGTGTGGGTAAAAATAACATGATTGCATTTAATGAAACCTTATAGTAAATACATTGCACATTGAACTTTAGAATCCACAACACAGCTGTGTTGTGTTGTTGGTTGACTTGTAAAGTTAACAAAGCAGCTAGTTAGCTGCAGCCTACGGATCCGACCGCGTTAAATAGGTACTAATATATAGTATTAATAAACTAAGACTGATTTGCAAATAAGTAGGTAAAACACACACATCGTAAGTAACTTTTTTTGTTTTGATCGTGCGAAAAATTCCCACGGATACCTCCCCCACCGGAGCCGGTTGCCGGTGGGGGAGGTTATGTGGGACTCGAACCGACTAAAACGCACGCCGTTGTCGTCTGTGGGCCGATGACGTTTGACGTTGCCGGAGGTGAAATTATATATGTAAATATGTATGACATATCCCTCGCATCCCGGCCGGGCCAGCCCTGGCTCGGCCCCATCTCTCTAGATCTGGCCCTCTTCGGGAGTGGGGACGACGGAGTCCCCAACTCGCCCCCGGGTATGGGGAGGCGCGCAATGCGCGCCGGTGCCGCTGATACCTAGGCATGTAGACACTTACCTGTAAGCAACGGACTATCGATTACTTACTTGTCTTATCAGTCATTGTACTCATAATACAAGCATAGCCGAACGAATCCTCGTTAAACTGTGGTAATTCGTCAGAGTGAGGTCGCGTCTATTTCAATAGTATACAATTTATAAAACCCAATACCTCATTGATATAAATATTAACTTACAGCAATACCCGCTTAAAAAATATTTTTTGGGCATTTTTTTCTATAGGGGAGGCCTATGTCCAGCAGTGGACTTCCTATGACTGAAATGATGATGATGATTTTAATAACACAGACAACACAATTTTTTTTAGCAATTTCAAAAAGTTATTTATTTTCAACCAAATATTCATGAACTAAACGTAATGCGACCGTCACGAAATAAATTATACAGGCGGTTTCAGTATTTGCCTATATGTCGTATCCAATCTGTATACACACACACATCATGGTGTCCCGAGGAAGCAAGCAGATCCCTGAGGGTAAATGTTTGTTACTAAATCACACCGAACGGCTGAACGGACCTAGGTACATGAAAATTGGTACAAAGTTAGATTATAATATTATTGTCCTGGAAATAAGTTTTACCTATGTCAATAGCAATGTTAATGCCAATTTGGATCCAAGGCGGTGTGATTGTATTAAAAGATCATAATATCCAAAAAAACATTCGCGTTTATAAGTATAGTACTTAACAAGATAAGATTTGAAATTATCTACGTCGTATGAACGCGTCATGCCGTTAGAAAATTTGCCGTCACGATTCAGCTTACCCCCAAAGAAGCACCAATAAGTGATAGGCACATAATTATCTAAAATTAAGCATGATGAAAGTAATTATTATTTATTTTAAACAAATTCAAGTAGGTAAACCAAACAGCAGTGATAACACGTGTTTACACGATGTCAACAGTGATAAGAACGTAATAAACGTCAAAAGTAAAAACAAAACATGTCATGTCAAAGATTTTCAAGCTTGTTATTTTCATTTGTTAGTTCACCTTTTGTCTTCTATGGCCATTACATCATTCAGTTCTCAGTTTCATTTGGTTAGAAAAGTAGGCTTATTATGATTATGTATTTATATTTGCCAATTTGTTTGGAGTATATTTTGCGTGCGTAAATTAGCGTAGGTCCTTCCATTCGTATTTACTTGCCTAAATTATCTTAGCATAACTTTTCATTCTCTTTGCTATTTACATCGTCTTTACAACCACAAAGCTTTGGAAAAATTCTGTGTTAAATGTATAGTGGGTAGTTAATAAGTGTGCATGGTAAAACCATAAAAGTAGAGTTGACTCTACTTTGATGTCAACGTAGTGGAGATAAGACCACTTACAAATGAAATCAAATCTGAATCTATAAGATAATCTAAATGAATCGTACGTTCAATTACATAACATATCAATTTAGGTACCTCTCACACCGATGATAAGTACCTGAGTACTTACTTACTTGTTTTAATTGCAATTTTTTTTTTTTTTTTACTTTGCCTCGCCTGATGGTAAGCTTAAGGCAAAGTCTCTGAAAAGAGGGTCACCATTACAGACATGTACCATGTTACAATGGTGGCACTCAGCTTGACGGCCTCATCAGATGCTTTTTCACGCCCCGCTTAAAGGACCCGGGACTATAGGAGGAGGGAAACACGTGAGCTGGTAAGGATGTCTTTAAGTCGTTAATTAACAGTTAAATATTGATTTATTTTGATTCTTATTAACACTTACCTAAGTAGAATTTAATTGAATCCGTTAGGACGGAGAAAATACCTATTATATATCTCACAGAGATCGGTGAAGTAAGAAAACAGTAAAATACTAACACGGAAATATGGTTTCATGAAGAGTTATTCACTACGCGTTCATGCAAGGAAACAGTTTACTTATTATTTCTTACACTTCACACAGAATAGATACGACATAAATATGATATTATGATACAATATACATACGGTCTCGAGGCTAACTTGGCAACAGAGTAGGTTAACATTACAAAGTTAAGCAATACTAACCAGATCAGTCAGGTCAGTCTTAGGATGGGTAACCATTCCTGGCGCGTTAAGACGAGGTCTTTCATGGGAGAGCTAAGTCATTAGTCTCAGTTGCTATAAGAACATCTGTGGCAGTCACAGACAAAATAATATTCATTTCTAAGGCGACAGTCCTTACAGTTGGAACTTTGAACCCTAAAACGTCTGTAAACTGGTCTAACTTCGATCTATCTACTATCTCGAGTATAATCGAGAGTTACGGAGGTAAGATATTATTGATATCACGAGAAATATCGAATGCTGCTTCGTAGATAGACTGAAAAGCCGACCCAAATAGAATCGGTTAAATCCTGGCATCATGATAGTGATGATGAGTGAAACGGAGAATGGAGGAATTGATTTGAATATGACTTTCTTTTAAAAAGCCATACCTTGAATTTTGTATCTAAAATCATTAATGAGACCAAAAGAGTGGATGTGGGGCCTCATAGCAGTTTCATTTTACACCTGATGGAAGGTATAGATAGGATAGTCATGTTAATTTAGCGAGAAAACTACGTCAGGAACAATAGAAATAACTCATGCATGACTCATGTAAACACCCAGCATGACATTAGACTATATTCTTCTTTCTTCCTCTCTTTTGTGCATAGGTACAAAACAAATTACCTAATATTATATACCTAGGCTTTATAATCTTGACGTATGATGTAGGTATAGCACCAATAATAGCATCCAAAATCGCACGTAAGTATGTGATTATAATAAAATTTATGCATGCCAGCTAAAGAAATTATGATGGTAATATCAAAATTGAAACTGTTCAGTCTGCATGCACAAGCTGAACAATGCGTAAGAAACCAAGTTCCACATCAGTGGCAAATATAATTTTACAACTACTCAATACGGCTCATAATACATTTTAGCACAAACAAATTACCCCCCAGGCGTAAACAACTACATCACAAATTTACATAAGTTAAACTACTTAGTCATGTTGTGCAACGTACCGTATTGCAGTATAATGAACTTAGCTGATAAAGTGACTGACTGACATATTTTCAATGTAAATAAGTTAACATTTACCTAGAATCACTGGAGTGTAAGGGCCATTGGATACCGAATATCTTCAACCTGGCTGGTGGACGCCGCTTTTGCTCTGCACGAGGCTCCTCAACAGGAGGTGTGTGATGTCTACTCCCGGAAGATGCTCTTGTACCACTTCTACGACGTCGCCGGCGCCTCCTTTCAACCAGAATAAAATTATCCCCGTTTCGTATGATATATGAAGAACGTAGAGTCGATTTCTCGTCTCCTTGCCTTTGTCTTATCAGGTCAGCTGTTCTCAAGGTGTGTATGTTCTGATACTCAGCCTCCTGGGGAGTGGACGACGGCACTTCTCTTGTCGTGCTAGTCCCGCTTCCATCCCTCTTCTTACGGGAGGAATGGAGACCAACCCGACGCCAGACCTTTTCCATCTGTATTTGATGTCATCCCATTATAATTCTCACTAAGCGTCACAATTCAACGGCGAAGACTCACTTGTATAACTGAACGCACATATATTTCCTTGATCAAATATTCTGATTTATGCCCATTTAATTCCTAGATTTTACATAAAATATGTCCGAGGTTCCCACGTAAATATTAACACAAATGATTCACTGGCAAATCAGCCGTTCCCTGTCATTGTCCGAACTGATAAATATTTCATAAGCGTTCAGATAATCTAAATCACTCGGTCAAGGATAACGTAACAGCGTCCGATTCGCAGAAATCAGCGTGTGATATTAATTTCTCTTATTTAAACGTACTAGGTTAGTAGAATTAGGGGAGAGAATAACGTGTTTTTTGACACAGCACAGCACGGTCCCGGCCCTAACAGGGTGCGGGTGCAAGCTCTGCGCATGCCCGATTCCCCTCACCCGTAGCCCTCGTATGGCCGAAGCTCCAAAATGGCGGTCCTCCGACCCCTTCCTTTTATCGAATATCTAATTTTACCGGTATTCATTTAGTATCGGATACGATGCACGAGTAGTCCTAACTTTATTATTCTGCCAACCTGATGAATCTGACCCAAATAATCAAATTGCAGTTGCATGTATAGTGCTAAAAGCTTTTAGAGCCTATTTTTGCATGACATGCGACTGCTCTATTCCTATTATCAGTGTGTTGATTTCGCACGTTGTATCCAACCGTATAGGATAAGGGCAGTAAAGTTATTAATTGATACTTTTCAATTTATGCAATGTTTCACCATTTTCTACATACTGTACATTTAATGAAGATATTTTTCTACCATACATTATACAACAAGATTGATCAAACGCGCCTAAATATACAAGGCCATGAATAGACCTTAGATTTGGTCATTGGCATAATACGCCGTAATATTAAATGATTGTATCATCATCCGAGTGCCAACATTATTCCCGTTTCTTTATAAGATTCGTAGAAGGTAGTACTCCGTAGGCGTAGGCGTAGACACCGTAGGGCGACGTAGGAGTCATCGGAAGACGAAAATATATAATAAGTACCGCTGTGTATACCAGGAACTTAATATTCTATAGTGTTATTTTGGCCACTATCTACTGTGCGCTAGTGTGATTCACCAGTCGGGCATAATTATGTGACTTGGGTATTGATTCAGCTGTGCTCTATTTCTCTGATTGTCTGAATTCAACTGTACGTCCATTTACATACATTTACGCCTCTTTCCCATTGGGGTATGTAGAGACAACACTTTACCCTAACTACGTTCAATCTACTTTAATTAAAACGTAACAGATGGTTGTATTTAGCTGTTAAAAATATGTGTTAGCTGTTAAAATATAATATGTGTTAAATATATGTGCTACGCTAATAGAACACAGTATATTTCACAAGTGTAAATATCATAACGATAATAAGTATTCTACTACACTCTACACAGCGCTCTTCTTCATCCGAAGCTTTCACCTCGGAGTCTGGGGTCGTCCGGCTTAACATTGGGCCCAACAACGGCGCCCATCGGGACCGACCGGCTTAACGTGCTCTCCGTGGCACGACCGGGGTCGGCAGTCTGTTCTTTAGATAGCAAACGAATTCGTATGTTAGCTAGGTAGCGACCAAAATTCCCAAGTCTCTATCGAACATTATTAACAATTTTTCGGTATTTGTAACGAATGTCGTCGCAAACTTTACTGAATTTTCGTAACCACCCCTCATTAAATATTGCTCGGTATGTCAATTGGTCCAGACTTGGGTTCGACGCAAACATACCGATAGCCGCCGCTACCTTTGCTTACAATTTCGTTAGTAAAGATAGCGACGGCAAGTAGAGACTGCCGGCCCATGGGTATATGGCCATATGGGCATTTGCCGACCAATGCAAATACCCATATTCATGCATACAAATATTTGCACTGAGCGGGGATCGAACCCGCGCCTCCTGCCTAGCGGCCGCGTTCACTAACGCTACGCCACGGAGGTTGTCTACACAGCGCTATCTAGATCCAAAGTATAGCTTGAATTATGAGTTCTAGAATACCGTTAATAGGTACATGCATGCTTTACATACATGCTTTACATACATGCTTTACATACATGCTTTACATACATGCTTTACATACATGTTTTACATACATAAAATATTTGCACTGAACGGAAATCGACCTCTGACTTATAGCAGTTCGACTGCTAAGCCAGAGGTCGCGGTTTCTAGCTCTACGTACGTCACAGAGGTCGTCATATTGTTGGACAGTATTCTGTTGCTCTTCTTTTCCTTCGCCTCCTCATAAAACAAAAAATACCAATATATAATTTTCCTTTTGATACAGTGGAAGATGGGGAAGGGTGCTTTGGGGTCCACCAAGATCTTCGGGACTCAAACCAACCTTACCTGCAAGCCGGTGCACCTGCTGAATAGCGGTTGAGGCTCTGGGCGCTGGCTTTCCTCATGTGGTTGGCGGATCGGACGGTAGTTGCCCCCGAAAAGGCCAAAACAATGCCAAATCAAACATGAAAGGAGAGAATGGAAGATATTTTTCAGAGGACGTAGAGTGATTTTGGACTAGACTTTGGGCATTAGACCTTCCGTTACGGTCCTAGTTTAAAGCTAGCTAATACCTTGGGAAGTGACGTTTGATTCCATCATTGCAGTGATATCCTGCGTGACCTATGCACGTACCTAATTGGAGCTGAATTTAGCACAGACATATTAGACGCAGCAGAGTTAACCTGACTGATTTCAAGGTGAAGCTGGTATAACCACGTAGGTACATACGTAATGTAGCTCGGGCAGGGCCGAACTAAGACCGACAACCACCAGGAACAACGGTCAGTTGTTCGGTTGGGGTATCAGGGATATCCAGTGTGACAGCTTTTTGTGTTTTCTGTTTAAAAATATTTTGATCCGAATACTCATACTCATTGTATTTCACTTTATATCTTTGTACGAATTGCACATTCTTTTTTTTTTATACTACATAGGTCGCAGACAAGCACACGGCCCTTCTAATGGTAAAAGGTTATCGTAGCCTATGGGCCAATGCAACACCAGGGGAGTAACACTCGTGCTGTCGACTCTATAACAGAGAGATTATGTGCCGTCAGCACAAAAGATAAGTAGGTCAAAGCCTTTAGTTTTCCCACTGACAGCACAAAATCTTTCATGTGAGCTCTGGCTACCCTACTCAACCGTCAGAAACACAACACAAGGTTATTGAGCCGCGGTCTTCTGTAGGGCGGAGGTACTTCCCCAGTCGGACTGCTCGATTGGGACGGATATACCGTCGTTTGTCGTGTCGTGTACCTCCTACAAATATATACTCGTATATTCTGCAGATATAATAGTGAAAATGGGAAAATATGGAACTAAAAGTATTTTTTATACCACTTAGTTGGCAGATAAGCACAGGGCCTACCTGATGGAAAGTGGTTACCGTGGCCTATGGACGTATGCAACATCAGGGGCGTTACACTCGTGCTGCCGACTCTGAATAAACCTTCTAATGTAGTAGGTATTGTGTAGTTTTTTATTTATTTTTAAACCATACTATTTTTAAAGCAATAAATTAATCAACGTACCTATATCATTTATCCTTAATCCACATGTTTTTACACTGATATGAAATTCGCATCGTCGTTAATATACAAATGTATTAACATAGAAACACTTAGACCGATACAAATATGCATATTCATTCATGCAAAATAATATTTGCATTAAGTGGCAATCGAACCCGCGACCTCTGACTTAGCAGTCCAACGCTCTACCGATGCGCCGCGCGCCTCAAAGGTCATCGGCCAATAAATATATTTGGTCACATGACTTTAAATTACCTATTCCAATTTCAAATAAAAATTATAGTAAGTACTTTTGAAATTGTTTCTTTTACAAACTTTCGAGTACCTTATTTCAAGACTTTCGTAGCCACCCTCACACCTTACTTACATCCTTTACTCTCTCTCGCTTTACTCGCAGAAGGCGACCCTTAGTCGTCTTCTACGAGACTTACGAGAAAAGATGAGGTGACCGTATTCTACTCCACCGGCATCAGGCACCAACATGACCTAATGATAAAGTATGATTTTGTATGGATGTTCATTCAATCATAAATCTTTTGCGAATACCTTACAACAATACCTATGCATTAGGTGCCCTCTTAATTCATGGGCCAGACTTAGGCAATAGGATAGGATATACATACATACATACAGTCACGCCTTTATCCCCGGAGGGTTAGGCAGAAGTGAATTAACACCCACATTTCACCAATCATTGTATTAGGTCCCACGTAATAGGGGGTGAATCTATTGCCGTATTCCGGGCACTGTTGTTGACTCGAGCCATGCATCCGAGGCTGAGTCTAGGCTGTATTATATCTGTAGAATAGGATATAATATGAACCAAAGAGTTATACATTGATATTGATATGAACACTGAAAACATCGACGTCTAGCCAAATCCGTAGTTAAGACTGGTAAAGCGGACCCCAGACTCCGAGCTGAAAAGCTTCGGATGCGACTGGGAATTAACGCTAGGATGAAAAAGATTGATAAGATAACACTGAACTCTTTTTATGAAATGTCGTATAACGCCATCTTGCGGCCTGTGGTAACGCGCATGAAAGAATAATAGATGGCGCTAGATGTATCATACCGCGTTACTCTCATTCAGTGAGAGGAATAGAATTATAAAAATAAACAATAAATAGGTAGAGGAGGCTTAGATGATAACATAAAAAACATTAACAGGATTAAAAATATATTTCTGTGTGAGAATCTTGCTGCTGTTGGCGAACTGAAAAGCGAGACAATTGAAATGTGTATAAAAATAAATAAATATCATATTAATGCTAAGCAGATATTTTTCTGGAAATCAGTCGCATTGAAGTGCTAATTACTTAATAGGAGCATTCTTCATAGATTTAGTTGTCACAGGATTTCCGTTTACTTTACTAATAAGTTTATTATCCTGCCAAACTGCAAAAAGGTCATTATTAGTTTTCAAATCTACTTGCAATTTTTCCCAAACTTTTTTCTTAGGATTTAAAACATCATCTGGTTCACCTTCATAACCTTCTACTATTACTCTGTCTCCTGGCTTACTACCTTCTGGAGCAAGCAAAGGTTCTACCTGTTTAGGTTCATCAATAGAAGCACATAAAACCATTCCCTTTGATTCAACACCTCGCATTTTAGCTGGTTTTAAATTACATAACACAACTACATCCCTGTTCTGCATTTCTTCAATAGGTACAAAATTTACTAACCCAGAAACTATAGTTCTGGGCTCATCTTCACCAAGATCTATCTTTTCCACATAAAGAGCATCTGCATCAGGGTGTCTAGATACTTCCACTATGCGTCCAACTCTTATATCCAGTTTAGCTGGTGTATCAGCACCAGCTGATACTGCATTAGCTTTAACCTTTGAGGGAGGTGGGTAAGCTTTTTTGGCCAGTTCTTGTAGCTTGGGATCTTTGAAAATTTCTTGAATAGGACTTAAAAGCCTGTTAATAGCAGCTTCAACACTAGCCTTTAGGTCACCTGGATGTATCTCTTGTTTAGCAAATGCATTTTCAATATCTTCATAAGTCGAGAACCCAACGTCACCACCATGCTCTTCTGGTCTATGAATCATGAAGCTTTCACCATTTTTCATTAGTGGAAATACTACATACTTTATAAATGATAAGATCCCATTATCAGTGATGTTACCAGGTTCACAGAAAGCTTTCTTAAGTTTCTTCTTAACATTTGCAGGATTATCTAAAAGATCAATCTTACTGTCTTCTTCAGATGCTGACATTTTACCTCCAGTGAGTCCTGGAACCATGGGGTTCATCAGATGTACCCTTTTAGCATACCCTAGTTGTGGTAAATACTTTTCAGCCATAGTGAATATTTTTCTTTGATCCACACCACCAAATTGAGCATCTACTTTTAAATATTCTTCATCTAAGGCTTGAAGTCCAGGGTACAAAAGACCACTTAGTAATGGGTGATCAACTTGTTTCACAACCTCAGCACCTGCTTTTTTAGCATCATGCTCTGTAATTACAGAAGTCATACGGTAGACATCAAGTGTGTATTCTTTGTTAAGCTGGTATTCTGTTCCTCTCACAAACTTTAGCTTTTCAAGTGGTACACCAATGGATTGTAACATAGCTTTTATGGCAGCTTCATAGTATTGAGTGCGAAGAGCTAATAATTCCCAAGGTGCTTTCATATTATCTAAATAAGCATGTAAATCTGCAAATAATATTGTTACCTCACAACCAGCCTTCAGGAAGTCTGCTATTTTAGACATAGGCACAAAATAGGCTACATGAGGCCGACCAGTTGTTGCTGTACCCCAGTAGATTTTAAGATCTTTCTGCTTTAAGATTTCTGTAAGTCTATCTTCACCTAAAACTTCTTGCAAATTACGAGTTATTAACTGCTTTTTCTCTTCCCACGTAGCCATGGTTGAAACACTGGAAACAATATGATGCAAATATGAAAATTGGTTACGTTTCCATGCTTTTGCTAGCTCATTAAAAATAAATGTATTTACTCCAATTGAAAAGTTTTATTACATTGAGACTCACCTGTTAGTCGGTTTTTAAATACTTAATCGAAGTGATTGGATTACAAACATAAATTAATACATAAAACTACGGCAATATGATACGAGAAATCTTAACACGTATATGAAATTGTGAAGTGTTCAAGTATTCAAGTGTCAAAACCAAAAGTGGATTACGAAATAAATGAAACATAACCTCTTAAATTATTACAGGTTAGAAAGTCACAAAAACAATAGCCTAATGCATCAATTACTGTGTAAACTAATGTAATAACGAATATTATAAGATACTAATTCATTTAATTGCAGATTGTCATTTGTTTTATCGCCAAAAATAATGAAAATATTGTAATTTTGACATATCTGAAGTTAGCAACAAATCAAAATACTTGTTGCCAACTGCGAATTGGCGCTAGTGTCGCAGTGAATGCTCGCGTTTCCTGTCAAAAGCGCCATTGCGCATGACAGTCAGTGCGGCCTTGCAGACTGAGAGCGCTGCCAACAAAGGCCGAGTCGATGGGGTTACAAAAAGATTGTTAATTTGGACTTATAAAACCCTTTTGTTGTTGTAATTATAATTTTATATAGGTTGTGAATTTGTGATTACGGTTAAGAAAATGTGTGAATGATATGAATCGTGACGGCTAGCAAAGGAGTCAGCTGGTCTACAGTGCGAATAGTGAATAAGAAATGGCGGCCTTGCCAGCAGGTGTTCAGTATGGGTTATCATCGGAGTCTAGTTATAAAGAAAATAAGGAACTAGTGTTTGTGAAGTTAACGGATTCAGCACTTAAAGCTATTGAAGACTTCCTTAGGAATAATAGGGTAAGTACATACGCCATATTGTTATACCAAAATAAAGATAGGTAAGCCAACAATGTCAGGCGCCATACTTATATTACAGTAATTGAAATGAAACTGCAAATTATTTTGTTTCATTGCCATAAATCAGTTTTATAATTATCATGAGTAGCGTGAAAACAAGTTTATGTAGGTAGCATTGCGATAAATACTCCTCACCAATGTCACGCCACGTCAACATGTAGAAAATTTGCTGTGTTATTTTCACAGATTTACATTTCAATTCATATGGCTATAATTAGAGAATTCGGACTTATTGTTGCGGAATTCGACGTACACCGTGGGGTAATGTTACAAACCGCAAATTTTTCGTCCTCGACTATTTCTCTTTGAACGATATGCCCTTGTTTGAGATATTAATCCAATTCTGTATAAAAACATTCAAGACCAACATCTTACTTATCTGGTTTACGTACTGGAAAAACACCACGTTATTACCACATAATTGAATCTGACAGTGCAATTTAGTAAGGAAACTGTATAGGCATCAGGAAAGTTTTGTCAATTTTGTATATTGTAATATGATTACAAAAGTATTAGGTATTTCATAAGAATTCATGTATCACAAATACCTAGTTGATTTTAGAAAGTTGATACATTCAATAAATATTTAGTAACTATACATTCTTATATTTCTTTAGGTAGGCCACCATCTAAATTTTTCTGGTTTTATTTTGGGGTCAGAAACAGAAAGAAATATTGCATAGAAAAGTTAGTTTTAATTAATTTGCTTTGAATATGACAAATTGACAAAAATCAAAGGTTGTTAGTTGTTATAATACACAAAGTTATAGTTGATTGATTGTGAAATTTCATAAGTCATCCAGCCTTGCCTAATATTATTACATAAATAATTAAAAGTTATTAGTTTTGCCAGGGGCATTATTTGATGGAGAACTTAGCTATCCCTGGATTCACTCATGCCGATGCCAGATTGAACACTCTGACTTGCATATTGCAAAACATGTGTTAAAATTTAAATAATCTTGACTTGATTTGTAAAAAATTATGAATTGTAAAGAAAGCCAAAATTCATTCTTTGGTGACAACTATCAGAACTTAAAAAATAATTTGCTGCTTGATCTAACCCCGGGACAAATCATGACCCCCCTTGAATTGCCACTTGGAAGACTTGAAATTGGCAAACAATCTTTCAACTTTATCAACAACACGAGTATAGTGTTACATTACAATAAGAGATGGCGCTACATGCTTCTTACTGATAATAATTACAATTTAATAGTTTCAATGATAATTATGTATACTCGTTTATGAACAAATCAGTGTCCAAATGCATAATACAATAACATTGCAACATCTCGGAACCCGGACTTCGCTGTCTTCTTAGATCCATTTTTGTTAAGCAAATTTCAAATTCATTTATTTGAAACAATCCATTTTTAGCTACTATGGGATTATTTGTTGAACTAAAATGAATTTTCAAGATTTTACTCAATGAAAACCATTGCATAATGTGTCCACTCAGTTTTAATTAAATTAAATCCAGCCGTAGTAATCACTAGCTACATAAAATAATATTCAGTTCCCATTGTAAAGATTCAAATTTATTTCAAGACAAACAAAACTTTTACATATTCATTAGATCGTGAACAACTTTTCACTAAGTAGGACTTGAAAATTTTAAATTTCTACAACTTCAATCTTCACCCCACTCATTATGAAGGTATCCATCTTCAGCATTAGAAGGAGACAGTATGAGCTGATGCAAGTAATTATTATATTACAACAGCCTCTATTTTTTAAGAGCTTAACTTACCGGAGGTACAATAAGTATCACAATAAATAGAGATAACATCTCTGTAATCATAATACATTGTTTAGTTTTGCAATAATAATATTATGCAATATATTATCGTGCAAACGTCAAGTTAAATTAGAGGTGGAATTTAACACATTAATTTTTAAATATTAAACCCTCTTTAGTTAAAAGTTCATTGTATTTACAACAACTTTAAATTTGTTGTGGGTTCACCATTATTTTCAGCCTTCCTCAAACTTAATGGTATCAGGCTTAGTGTAAAATGGCTCAAGGGACATCAGTCATCTGGAAGACAAGGTCAAGTTGGCATCAAAGAAACTTGGGGTGCTCAACAGGGCGAAGCAGTACTTCACTGCGGGGCAACGACTCCTCCTTTATAAGGCACAGGTTCGGCCTCACATGGAGTACTGCTGTCACCTTTTTGCCGGAGCGCCTGCGTGCCAGCTTGACCCTTTCGACTCGGTACAAAGACGGGCGTTGAGGCTCGTCGGCAATCCCATACTAACAGGCGATGTGGAACCACTCAGTCTCAGGAGAGACTTTGCTTCACTGTGTGTGTTTTACCGCCTATACAATGGTTTGTGCTCGGATGAATTGTTTGACATGATGCCCACAGCTACATTCTATCATCGCACTTCTCGTCATAGGCGGGGAGTTCATCCTCACACATTGCGACCGGAAACGGTGCGCACTGTGCGGTATGAAAGGAACTTCATCCCTCGCACACTCAAGCTGTGGAATGAACTCCCCGCGATGGTTTTCCCAAGCGACTACAATATGGGGTTCTTCAAGAAGGGCATTAGAAGGTTTCTTCAGGGTCGGCAGCACGAGTGTGACGCCCCTGGTGTTGCATACGTCCATAGGCCACGGTAACCACTTTCCATCAGGTGGGCCGTGTGCTTGTCTGCCACCTAAGTGGTATAAAAAAAATAAAAAATAAAAGTATCTGAGACACAGGCCAAAACAGGCTGTAAGGTGATCCTTGAGAATTAAATTGTCTTTAGGATGACTGCAAGTAGGAGAGAAATGGAATTATGGATTATTGAAATAAATAAATAACCAGGTCAACTACAATGCAAGAGATAGTAACCTGAAATATTTAAAGGTCAAGATTACATCCAAGGTAATATGAGGGGGTGTGTATAGGACCCAACACATCTTCACTTGCAAGGATCTATTCAGCTTATCAAGAAAAAAAAATACTAATCTAATTATTTAGAATAGTAAAAGTTAATATTTTTATTTTCTTTTATGCAGTTACCTTAACAGTAATTGTATAAAAGAAAACTATTATGGGTGACTTGCTGTTACTGTTTAGTACAAACGTGCAATAAAAGTAAAATCTGGCAGCCTTTTCTCAGTCATAAAAAACAGGGTCACAGAAGTACCTAATTGTTTTGGTAATTGCTTGAGTAACATAATTCAACTCTATCTAGGTCATTAAATTACAATGTCTACTAAAGTGACCCAATGATAGGTACTACTAATAAAAACCAGGTCTTGTTCTAATAACTCATTGTAAAAGTATTGTCCTTAAGTATTTTTCTTCTTCAAAGGGATTATGCAAAAATAAGTATTCTATTTCAATTTTGATCTGCGTCACTTGAAAAGTCGTATCTGATGTTTTTACTTCCATCCCAAGGTCCGCTTTCCCATTTGACCTCCTCCACTTCGCACGGTCTTGCGAATCCCAGACAATTAGACCATTTCCGCGCATGTATCTTCTACAACGCCAAACCAGCATGTCTTGGGTCTACCCCTCCTAGCAGAGGCGGCATGGCTAGATATATCAACCACGTATTCTGGCGGTCACCGCAAAACGCGGCCGCACCAGCGAAAGCGACTCTCCTTCATTTTATCTACGACTAGCCTTCCGCCCGCGGCTCCGCCCGCGTGCATCTCGGTTAACGCGACCTTTGCTCATATCTTCGGTTCTACTCAACCGATTGTGATCAAACAAACGTAAGATTTTAAGTCTGAGCAAGCCCTTTCTAACAAAAAAAACCGCATCAAAATCCGTCCAGTAGTTTTTGCGTCCATCGCGGACAAACAGACAAACAGACAAACAGACAGGAAATTCAAAAAAAATATTTTCGTGTTCAGTATCGTTAACATAACATAACCCAAGTATTTTTTTTGAAATATCTCCAATGTACAGACACGACCACTTTACAATTATATAATAGTATAGATGTCATGGACATGAAGGCTTCTGCAGATACGGGAGTTTCTCATGCGATCTTTTCGCGTGACTCCGCACATCCACCGCAGGATTTTCATCTCTATGATACGTAGCTTTCCTTGTGATACTCCAGCAGCGGCCACGCTTTGCAGACGTGTAAGAGGCCTAATGATGGTTTTGTAGACCTGTCCCTTCAACCTAACGGGCACTTTGGCGTCAAAAATGACACCAAGTACGTCGCGCCACTAGGCCCATGCGTGTCTTGACTTCGCAATCAATGTCACCAGTCGCGTGAGCTATTGAACGAGGTAAAAACGCTAGACCAAGTTGTAAACTTTGCGTAGGGTTGCAGGATCTGTTAATACAACGCCAATTGGGCCTTGCGACATTAAGACCATTGTTCTCAAACGCTTCTTGCTACATCTTCACACGTCTTCCCAATATGCCCCCCATTATTTGCATACATGAGCAGCCATGAATCCTGCTCAAGTGAGTTTCTGATGCTGTCTGACAGAGATTCCAATATAATACCACGCTGAAAGTTGTTTACGAAATAAATTAACACGTGTTTTGTTAATCTATTCATTTCTCATACAGTTTTTTCTTGGTCCTGTAAATCTGTAGCAATAGATAGGACCGATTGCCCATTCGCAGCTTACAGCAAATTCCGTTTGCTTCTCAACATTTAGCACTGAGTTGGATGTTTGGTGTGACAAAAATGGATAAGTGTGAAGATGCACCAACCTCCAGAAGATAATGATAGCGATAAAAATTACGAAACTTAATACATAACTTTGCTAAAAACATTCCTGATTTAACAAAATCGTAAAGTAGGCACTTAATTTTCCTTAATGATTAAACTATAAGTAATTGAAACAAATTAAACAACAAATTGAGTGTCTACTGAACATGCAAATATTATTATAATGTGCCACTGTGTGCAAGAAGCCAGAATATTTATTATAATTTTGCAATATATAAAAATTGAAGTGTTAAAGGTACCTAACTGCTTACATAGAATTAGCAGCTTAGGTCTTATCCATATAAGAAAAATAAAAAAAATTGAAATCCTTTTCTTCGTCACGGGACTCAGGGGCTCATTTAGCATTTGCAAATTTTTTATTAGTCACTAGCGACACTCCGTGTAACGCCTGTTCCCGTTGGCATATCAGGATGAAAAGTAGGATATGTTAAGTACTTCTGAAAAAAAAATAGCTTTCTAATGGTGAAAGAATTATTAAAATCTGTTTAGTAACGCCTACATTCGTCATTCTCCGATATCAAAATCTTAGGCAGATCGCGACTGTCTAGACGTTTAGGTCCACCCAGTTTTGCAACTCTATTATTAGGTAAGCGAATCGGGCCCATAACCGCAATGACAATGCTGGGGCGGAACCTGAGCAGGTGAAAGTACCATTTACTATGTTAATCTAACAAGCGAAAATATGTTACATTGAAAACATTAATTCTTGGGCCTGGTTTCCACTGAGAGGACTCCTTACGGACTCCGCGTAAAGTAAAATGATAAATTAGTTAAACTCTTTGAAAGGTTAATGGCGCATTAAGTGAGTCCATCGAAATGGAAACCCAGATTTACTCATAGCTAGTTGAATTGAAATTCATGTCAAAACATGGCAAACTGCAAAAAATACCTCCTATCTCTGCATAACTTCGGGATAGAACTCCTTGTGTAACTTACGTAGTAGGTATTCATACCATAAAACGATTTTCAACGTTATTATTATTTCCTAACTTTTTACTATAAATGCAATAGTCAGCAGTAAACATAGTCTAGTTTTCCCTACACTGTGACCTCCATTATGTGATTAACGACACCTCATCAACTAACATCATACAGAACATTATTATCAAAATGGCTGTGATTAGTGAAATGAGGATATACAGTTGTGGAATGAGTATTTTAAATTATTATAAGGTCACACTTACCATAAAGTCATTGATAAAATGTATAAGTCATTAAATAGTTGTTCGAGGCCAGAGCATATTAATGACGTAAATTTTTATTTAATTTGTGAAGTTAGTAGTACATTATATATTATATGCACTTACCGAAAACATTATTAAGTGTTCTGTATAATGTACTTACTTTTATGTTATGTTATTTTGTGTATAACTGTTTTATTATTCTATTTATAGTTGTATTATTGTTATTTGTTATGTATTATGTTACTAGAATTTTCCATTTATGATAACGACTTGTGAAAAGTGGTTAAGTCGTTATGATTTCCATTAGCTAAGATAGTATAATTGCGGCATTATAACTCCTCAGCAGTTTCACGTTCCAAATCATTAACATCTGTTATTAATGATCGCAATAACTTCACGAATGAAGTATAAACGTTCGGAGTTCATTGCTGTTACTCGTTAATATGTGATAACGTTCCTATCACGTTACATAATATTGTTTACACAAAATTGATTATAGAAAACTACAAATCGTTATTTTTATGAGCATACGATGCCGAGTCATATTCGTTCAGCTCTTTTCGTGGCGCAGTAAACGACATGGATTATTTTTTACCTGAGGTTCTCCTTTTGTACTTTTACTAAGAAGTAATTGGGGGCCACATTTTTTAAATATTATATTTTGCTTTAGAACTGTGTAGAAAGGGTCTGTTCACTTACCTCAGGTACATATTTTAATAACTGTTTCTTAACTGCGGGTATAGTTTTAAACAGTATTCTAAGAACACATTAAGACTAAGAGAAAAGTGTTAACATTTTTGTAAAATATCCACAAGCACATTTCATTTGAGCCTGTCTCATACATCATGCTGTCGATCGTCCATTCAGCTTAATCAAGCCAAAAGAATTTAATTGTTCTGTCAAGTATAACTGTCCAATTCACGCCCACACACGGCTACATGCAATCGGTAGCGTCATGCCGATTGGATGATAGGCAGCACGGTGCATAGCCACCATTACTAAAAGTATCCGAGCATAAAGTTTTTTTATAAATCTTTGTATCAGGTAGTTGTTCCTTTGAGACAGATAAGTCTGTTTTCTGCTAGTCCCAATACAAGAGAAAAAAAATTGCACCTGGCAATTTCTAATATTAATTTTAAACTGTTGTAAAATACCACTTACCTACTAACTTAAAAAAATAGAAATCTATGATTATTCATTGTCATTAATAAACTTAACATCGACTGCAATATTATTCTCACTAATTGCTTAGCAAGCATATTTTGAAGTTTAGTTTCACTAAAACGTAATAATATTCTCCAAGATTCGTAACACAAATTAAATTTATAGAGAGTGACGCGTTTCAGAGAAATACTATAAAAATACCACAAATTTACTTTATTAAATACTTTCATCCTGTTTAAATATCTAACGAAATGTTGCTGCCCTCAAATAGAATTCCAATATTGAGTATTTCAGGGCACAGTAACGTCACTATTTGCCATTATCGGCTCTCTGTGGGTGAATGGAAGATAACAGTTAGATTATCGCAAGCAGATGTTACTTACCGACCTTCCTAAAATATGTAAATGCTTAGTCACGATGAATATCTACAGGATGTGCTTCATAACGATTGAAAATCCCACCAGGACAGGCCTCGTAAATTCTTAACCAATAAAATGGCTCGTTTTTTACTTTTTTTCCATACATACCTGTTAATTCAAGTTAATTTTGATCATTAGATATTCCTGGCAAGTAACAAGGTTATCATGTTTATGCCTACGGTTTTGTTAGCCGTGCAGAAGTCATCATCATAGTTCTAATTCCGGTTGCATCCACAATTTGTACTTAGCGTAATATATATTTTTTTTAGGAATAAATTATAACTACGACAAAGAATGAGGTAAATGGTAAAGCAAATATTTATGAAACAAATCAAAACACGGTATTAAACCTTACTATGTTTGATTGTTACATACATACCAAAGTATCAAATTTCCATTTACTAATACCTACATAGTTTCTTACTCAAAACCATAATAAACTATTCACGTTAAGTACCTACCTAGTCATGTCGATTGTAAGTCATATTTGCACAATTAAAGTGCGTACCTGATGTAAAAACCAAATTTAATGAAAAACAAATTTGTTTACGATCGTTGGCGAGATCATGGTTATAGGTAAATGTAGACATACTTTTGAACTGCTCAACATTGCTACTTTGCAACCAGGTCACTAGAAATGATAGTGCTAAACGTTAAATCGCCTCAACATTATTTGTACAGCATCGAACGTAAAAGTTCAAAACTTATGAAACAAGAAACAGCCCCGAACTACACTTAAGTTCGTACCGGTCGCCCACGGGCCCACCTGATTATAATTCCCTGCGCCCTGCACGTGTTTAAGAACGCTACAAATGTTTTGTGTTGGCCTAAGATCACAGCACCTATTATACTCTCTGCTAAACAATTATCAACGCTCTCTTCATGATGGCAAAACCTAAATTCCCTCAAACTTCTCAATAGGGCAGGTACGGTGGCCGTTTTTTTGTTTGCCGCTTTGTAAGCGTGCCACCTGGTCTTTTTTTTCTATGCATTGAACGTCATGAATCACTTTTGTAACGCTGCCGAATGAGTGTCCAGCGTGTCATTTTAGAAGAATACGGCCCAGCTAAGCTTTATTGAATGAATCATATATGTAAAGAGAATTGCTCTGTTCAAATTGCAGTTTATTAGAATTAATGGCGAATAGACACACACAAGTAGTAATGACACGTGCGCTGTTGAAATGTAGGTATCTATACCGGATATCCATGCTGCACAAAAGTATGTCAGTATTTGCACCTAAGTATGGAATTCGTATAATAATTAGGATTCTTGAAAATTTGTTAATAAAGATTTTAACGCTCTGTATAAAACTTTTTTGTCGATTCTGTATTAAAACTGATCTTTGAAAAAAAGTACAGGTTATTTGTAGCATACCAATTGCCAACACAAAACGTACAAGATAATAATATTATCATCCCAGTTTGACATCAGGGTCAACTCAGTACTAAAATTTCGCCTAGTAACCATGCAATACAGTACAATGTTGTAATCTTTCGATTTTCACAAAAGTAATCAAAATCTTGACAATAGTTTCTTTGCCAATATTCTGTTCAAGATTAATGAATCTCACAATTTTGATCTTTAAATTCACTGTGGGAGAGTAAGTGTTGGCATGTGATGTGACGTCTGCGTGACGGTGAACACGGACGATAGGGCCCGAGGTCGTCGCACCCTACGTCCCCCGAACCTAAGCACCTGGTTGTTCCTAAGCAGTTACTTGCGAACAGATGTTTGACTCGAGTATCAACCGCCCCTTCACTATTTTTATCCCGGCTTTGACTTGAATGTGATATTGGAAGCATTCATATTATCGCTAATTACTAAGCACATAGTACCAAATACTTTATCAGTTCCTCATTTGTCGTTTATTATTCTTCATTTACTATATTGTCCTAAAACTTAACGTCCATCCAGAAACGAGTTACTTGTAACTGATAATTATCGTCACCATTGTCATGTTATCATATTTTAAACATTGTTGTGTAGTCACAAATGACGATATTTTTTCAAACTGGTTCTTTGACGGAGACCCGATAATAATTCCATGAGACAAATAAATTACCAGTTCTTAGTAGTATAGTTTTCGTAAAAACTACTCTTTATATCAAAACTATAGTGAAACTATTAAAAATGAACTCCAAACTATCAAACTTTTCTTGGACCTCTCTATAAACTGCCGGATCTGTGGGTGCTGTTCTTTTGGGAACAGGTGCCCGGAAACAAATATGTTATTTAGATTTCTTGTTGAACCCATACAAAAAATGTAATTTGACTAATATTGTAACTGTTGTAACTACTAGCTAGTAAATAAATGAACTAAAATGTGTGTACAGTACATTATACGGAAATGTAAGACTATATTGGTGTTCTGCCCGATGTTGCGAATTTTAAGAATTCATTCAGATATGACGTTATCGACGTCTAAACATGGACTGATAAACAAAAAATAACTATAATTTATCAATAATTGTCTGAAATAATATTAGATCAAGAGATAATTTATATTTTTGTGTCTGACATAAACTGAAATGTGCATTTTGAGATATTTTAATAAGTAGCACACGCACTTGATGTAAATTAAGGGAATACCTTAGCACTGTTTAGGAACGTAATTTGCGTACGTCAAAACAGCAGTGATGCAATAAGTTATTATGTACGTAAATTGTGAGATAACAACTTTATACAAAGTTTGTGCTCGGAAATAAGCGCCAAACATTTTAAATTTTATTGAAAACAAAAATGGATAAAGTTAACAATTGAATGAAATGTTAAAACATTTAGTATGCTGACTATTCAAATCGATTAAGAAATCGCTAATACAGCTCAGGCGGGACACTAACCCGCGATATTTCCCTTACAGGGGGAAAACTTAGCAAATTTTATTTTACTTATGATGTTTTGAAAATAAATATGACAGCTATAGAGCCTACTTCGTGTTTCTTTTCTGTCAGGAATTTTTTATCCTATTCCTTCTTTCTCTGTATTTCTAGATCCTAATAGTCTATAACATATTGAATCAAAATAGCTTTATAGCATGTGAAAATACTTAGAATAAATAGCTTAAAAATATCAGTGTAATAGCAGAAATATAAATTATAACGAATGATTAATTCTTTAGCACTGCACCTGACGATATGCATGTAACTTTATTATTACTTATCACGTCAAACTGTTTGCATGCATTATAAACGCCTACGCTAACTAACTTACCGAAACGAAGCCCGGATGCTATATTTTTTCTTTTTATAGATTGGTATGATTGGTGCTAGCACTGCTAGCTATAGAAAAAATAAAATTACCATAAAAACTGGAAGCTAAATTAATTTTAGCGCCTATAGATAGCTCACGTTTAGATAAATGGTTTTTAATGCTCTAATAATGAACAATTAATTATTGTTATCTTGATTTCTATCAATTTCATTTATATTTATTTTTATATTCATTAAATTATCTTATCATATTTCTCACAAACTGCTAGTATTCTACATTACCTAACCTAAGCAAAACTGACCTAATTTTGTTTACTTATTATATTTTTTGTTGATAATGATGACAATATAATAAGTAAAATTATATTTTCTTTGGGTATATACATTCATACCCTCTATATAATGGCCTAAATGGTAAACAGACAGAATTTACATGCATATTTCACTAAACTATTGTCATCTACCGAGCACCTTCTAAAATTCGCAAACTTGCAAAAACTGAACTTTTAATTGTACGAGCTAGTGTTAAAGGAATGCATTGCTCATAAAAACATAAAACGGCAATAAACTTAAGAAATGTATAATACAAAAGATAGTACAAACCATAAGATGTTTTTATGAGGGTTGCCATAGTTAACGGCCGATAGGGATACCTGCTCTCTAAATGTGCCTGTGTCTTCAGTGTTCTGGAAAAGAATAGATAATTTGAAAAGGGGTGGTAAAAGATATTTTAATGATGTTAATGTTTGTTATTCACCCAAAATTGGTACATTAACGAAGTAAGGAACGTTCGAGGTCTTTGATAAGACGCTGGAACAGCTTATTAGTAAGTCAGAACCCCCTAGAAAATGTGGCTATGAATGATTGTGAAAGTCCGAAGCTTTTATTCATGCTTAGATAGAAGAACAATGGTGACTTATCTTGAACTAGTTTGAATTTCATAATTTTATTAAGATCTGTATCACAGAAACTAGCATCACAAATGCATTACTTTTCTGTAACAAATCAACCAGCATTATAATTGCTAATCTATTTTATTCTGCTGTCCGTACATAATTTTAGAGCACAGTAATAAAGGTTTTAAAAACGTGAATGCGTTTTACCATAAATTATATTATGTATGTTAATTACTTTAAAATTGCTGAATAATATAAATTAAACAAATGCATCTAAAATGTCATTTGTTACGCAGCAGTGCTCTCAAGCTAAAAAGTAGTATACTTAAATATTTATAAATTTGCGTAGGTTGTATATTTTAATAACTTACACCTATCTCTATATGTATTACAATTTGTGCCTGTGAAAGGTTCGTTGTTCATTTACACACGTTTTTTATTCTATTAAATCTCTGTAGCTCCTTCAACTTGTATAAATAGTTAACATCCAACATTGTTGTCTTCGTTATTTATTAACACGTGTAGAAAATTCTATCATACTCTAAATAAAAATGTTTTACGTATTTACTTAACTTTATATTATAATAACAAGCTGATGACCCAGCTCCGCCCAATAGGGCAAGACTGCATAAACTCAAAATCCTAAATATCACGAGTATTCGTTAAACAATGTAATTTCATTCGTTATTATTTTCTTCTTATTCATTTAGTTGGTTTCCGGCAGATTAGAAGAAGGACTCGTTTATTTCTTTCTGTGGGTGCCCGGTACAGACTCAGCCGCGTCAGTATAAAAAAAGTGCTCGTAAACGACAATAGGCTCAATATAATGGGGGACCGAATACAGAGATTTGTGAAATGTGTTCTTTGCCGGTGCTAGCTCTTCTCAGATAACAGGCATAAACTGTATGACTTCATTACGGTTTTCAGATCAAATTTCGACGAAACTGATTTATATCACATCCCTGTATGTCTCGTAAGGGATTAGCAGACTGCTGAGGTGTGCACAGCACAGCGCACCTATATTTGCTAATTATGGTTGTGGCTCAGAATATCAACTTCCCAAAATGCCCCCTGGTACCAAAATGTCAACCTCCCTATAATGTCCCTTTCCTAAAAATGGACACTGTCCACCCCGACTCGGATAGTTTAGGTTAGAAGGCTAAGGCGGGAGCGTAAATAAACATGATTTAACGAGGGACATTATGGGAAGTTGACATTTTGGTACCAGGGGACATTTTGGGAAGTTGACATTCTGAGCCACAACGCTAATTATGTTTTCGGTCTTATGTAATAGGCAGGCCTGTTACCGTTAACCGGACTAATTTTCTTGCTTTTGCTATCCCTAGTCGTCTTGTACAACAACCCCCAGAAAAGATTGGGTAAACATTGTAGGCTATTTACTGGAAGGTAGCAAAGAGGTTCATGTTATTAATAAGTGTGTTAAGCTAATAACACAGAGCTTAAATTAACTATAAATTTTTAATTTTTTTGGATTGATCTAAATGTTTTCAAAATCCTAGTAACTTTCATGAAATTAATTAATTATTATGGATATTCAATCCTACGAATTAATAAATATGTATATAAAGTATCTACTTCGGATTTCACTCTTCCAAAATCAACTTTGTAAAACCATTATCTGTTTTATTTGCTAAAAGGTCATCGGTATATTCCGTTAAGGTCACTTAGTGCAGGTATTTTATTGCCTCACACCGCACAACGCAGCAATTCAACACAAGGCCAAAATTGCTTTTATATTTTTTACTCTGCCAAATAATACTTATTACTATGTATAGTTGAGGTATAGTTATATTTTATCTACTGCAAATTGTCTACTTAGCATAATTTAGTGAAACCCAATCCAAAAAACGTTCTTGATACCAGAAAATGCAAGCCGATAATTGTTTTGTTATTAACCGCACTATCTCGACGTATTTTGTGACATAGATATGCAATCAATGATTGTGAGTAATATTAAAATTCCCCGGCTTATATGTTATGTTTTCTAATTAACTATCAGATTATCAGACTACGTCAACACCTAACATAAACAAAATTCTTGTCGTCGTAATGTTGTCGCGCGATGCTAAGTGAATCAAAGTAATTAATTTATCATTTGAGTCTAATGTTTCAATATTATTTTAATGTCCTAAGTTAGTTAGAAATAAAATTAATACTCGTATCTGTAATTTTATTACTGTGACCTTGCCTATTAAGACTGGTTTGCCATTCGCGAACGATTTGAATATTAAAGTTGACGACTCCCTTATCGCGGATTTATAACATTCACGAAGTTTTAAATGCATTGTTTAACTAAAAACCATAACAGGAAATCATAACCGATTGAGTCTTATGTTATTATTTGTCTATTCTTTTATCCGTATTGGCATAGTAATCGCTTGAACTGAACCTCAAGGTACCGCGAGTCACGGCCATGGATGCTAACCATTGCTAGTTCCGGGTCATCCCTTCCCACTCCGAGTCTAGACGGCAATGCAACTACTTGAATTTCACATTGAGTTTCGCGGTTAAGTAAGTAACTAAAGCAATTTTTAAGTTTACATCATCAGCGCTGCCGCCCAGCCTAGTTATGTTTCTCGCGTTCGACCATCGTCGCTTGTGCAACGCCACGACTTGCCGACACTTGCTTATTGTGGCCGTCCCAACTCGTTGCCCAACAAGTTTGACTTCTTGTCGCCTAATTACGAAGTTTCATTAGGATATACCGTAGTAATTATGTCAAACTTTAGTCTATTTATCCGCAGAGTCTCATGCTTTGCTAATGACTTCGTAGATTACACATATTAAACAAATACATATCACAGAACAAACCATTGAGATTTGAACGTTTTATATAATTTACTTTTTCAATGAATTCGTGATATTTTTTTACTTATTTCTTCAGTAATTTTTTAGGTTTTCTAGACTTAAAAAGATATCTAGAAAATCGAGGTCCTGCCTTTAAATAACCAACGTCAAAAATACATATTTTACCTTGATGCTCCGATTGACTTCTTTGTTCTGATATGGACAAAGTGGCAAAAAACCTTTGGATAAAGGCAGACAAGATCGCTTGTTGTTGTTGAGGTCATTAGAAGAAGCATAATTATGTTCAGTAGTGGACGTTATACTTATGATACATATGGCTAAAATTATTATGAAAATGAAATCTTAAAATGATAAAAAGCAATCAAGGTTTCTTTTGTAGCCCCAAGCCTTCTTCTTGCGGAAGGCATAAAAGGTAACTATAGAATAGGGCTGTTACCTTAAGCTGTAACCTTAAGCTATGAAAAAGTATCCGATCAACTGCAATAGGCTCGCCTCCTATTACGTGCGACCAACAAACCGAATTAAAAATATAATTATTATCTTGTACCAAGGTTAAATAGTATTTTTTGATTTCATTTAGATTGTTTTAAAAAACAATGAAGAGCTTGCATTATGCAAATCTGCAATAAGAAAAACAAAGCGGTTTAGTCTAATTTAGAACGTAAGTCGAGGGGTTTGTTGGAATGTAAAGTGAGTAAGTAGACCATAAAGATAGCAAACATGCCTGGTTGTCTGCTTAATTATAAACGTTTACTGGGGCCCTTGAATATTTGCGGCACCAGAGGCAACTTGTCAGTCCTATACGGCTTGCAACTGGCACCGCGACACTTGGTTTGAAAAATTACCTGATAAACAGTCATTCACCTGTTATTCATTTATTTATTCAATAGAGCTAAAGAAGTATAGAGCTTTTGGAAGATTTGAAATGCTTACTGGCAAAAAATAGCCAGGGCCGAAATCGGTCGAAGAGTATAAATCACTAATTGTCTAGGTTAGACCTTACCAGTGGTTAAGGTCTAACCTAGACAGTGACTATAATATAATGTCATTGTTCCACACTACCTTCATAAAAAACAATAACAACACAGACTGAACAATTTGGAATATTTTATCAGTAAAAAATCAAAACAAATATCTGGATAAAAACTTCAGGCGTTTATTGCATTTACAATAATTTACACTATCGAATAAATGAATAAAAATTGAATAAAGCAAATGACCGTTTAAGGTCATTTATCCATAGCACGCGGCGGTCGCACGTCACAAGCTGACAATGAGTCAGCTGCTGGCTAACTTTCAGTGTTACAAAATGGTCAGGAACAAAAGTCGTGAAGTTCGTTCGTCATTGTCGTTCCTATAGTCATTACACCCAAATGAAATTTACAAGGAAAAATCATCTTTTTTGGGGAAATACCCTGTTCAGTCGAGATTTTATGAAGATTTGAAATATTCTAATTAATGAATTAAGCTGCTCAATTTACTGCTGGACATAAGCGTCTTCTAATGTCCCTATAACACCCTATCCTTGGACAACTCGCAAAACCTGGATCACACAAAAATATTTGGGACTTTACTCAGACCTCAGGAGCCAACCTCACCAGAAAGTGGCACACCTGTTGATTGACGAACGATGCTCTAGCGCAGGTTTTTATCTCGGCTTGGTAGGTCAGACAGCTGTCACTCCCATAACAGTTGTATAAGCCAAATAAAAAGTCGAAGGAGTAAGCGGACGCCGCCGGGATCCAAGATGAAAGCCTCTGATGCAATCGGGAATAACGCAAAAAGGATGATGACGCAAATAAAACGCTTTGTCATGTTTGATATAATAAAACCAGCCAAGTGCGAGTCAGACTCGCGCACGAAGGATTATCTAATCGCGTTTTTTGTATGGAAGCCCCCCTTAAATATTGATTTATTTGTTGTTAGTTAAAGCGACAACAGAAATACACCATTTGTGAAAATTTCAACTGTCCAGCTATCATGGTTCATGAGATACAGACAGACGGACAGTGGAGTCTTAGTAATAGGGTTCTTTTTTTCCCTTTGGGTATCGATACGGTATCCTATAACCAACCATAAAAATCGTAATGTTAATGTTTATTCCTCTAATGTAGAATTTAATAACTGTTGTAATTCAGCTGTTTCATAAACCTCGTCAAGGATACATCACGTTTGTATTTTTCCTGTATATCTACGTAACTAATTAACGTCAAAGACTATGAGAATTATTAATTAATGCGTTGTAATAAGTAGCTGCTTAGATAAAGGTATTTAACAAATAATTTATTTATATATACTTATTCTATGCAAACAAAATAAGTTTGTTATTTCCAACAAACAGGAACATTATATTAACGCCTAATATTCGAGGACTTCCATAATTACTAAAATTTTAGGTGTAGAATTGGAACTGCGATCGAGGCCAACATTATTTATCATCGAGTAAAACTTGAGAAATCAGTTTAGCTGAAGGGATTTTCACTGGTTAAATCAAGCCTTAGATAACTGAGGTGATAAACAAGACTACATGCTGCTTTACAACATTGTGTCATTGTATATTATAGTTTAAAACGTATTATTTACTAGCCGTACCCTGTCGTTTCGCCTGCGATACTCAATTCTATTAGACGGCCGCCCACCGTGTCTCGCCCCATCGCCCGCCCGCCCTTGTATCTTTACCCTTTTTAATTTTTCTTGGTTTTAACATTATTATTTGATCACGTTATAGCTTAGTTAATAATATTGTAAGTAAATTTCGTATAAATTGTAGATGACAATGCCATTGATTTGGTAGTAAAGGTGACAACAGAAGTGGTACCTATTATACCAAAAACTACAGTCTAAATATTTGTAGTAAAACTTAAAACTAGCATCACAACAGAGGTTGGGCTCCTCGCTCAAGCGTGACTAAACACCCAATCAGGGAAGTACCTTCAGACCAATAAAATCGCAATAAATAACTCATCTGTCAATTTTATTCTTTTGTGTTTTGTTCTTATAATAAGTAGATCTTTCAGAGCTCGTTAATCTAAGCTATTTTTGTTCGTAAGTCAGATAAGGCTATTTATACAGTAGGACTTAAATTTGTGATACTCGCTAGGTGGCGCTGTAATTCCGTTAGGTATAGCATTTTTTTTTTCAGTAAATTTTGTTACTGTGTAGTTGTTTACAAATCGCATAACATAATATAGTTTACAGAAGTGTGTATTTGTAATGCTTCTTATGTATATTTACTACTGCAGATTCAATTATGACAAAAATCCTATATTTTTAGATTTTACATTGGTCATATATACAAGCTAGGTACTGAATTTAGTGGTAAACAGTACATTACTTATTGCGCTTCATAGTCATTATAATTTTATTAATATACCACTTATATTCACAAAAACATTGTACGGAGCGCTCGAATGCGCAAGATAACAACAATAATATTATTTTGAAATATAGAACGCAAACAAACACCTCAGCATTTTGCTGCCATTTTCCTTGAATTAGATAACAAAGTTTGTGTCTTTGCAACAGAGCCGATATCAATGGTGTTGAACTCATTCCAAATTGAGGGGCCACACACTAATGCAGCAAGCACACAGCAAATTGCCCTTTATTACACAGCAAATTTAGTGCTTCTTGGCATATCTTGTCAAGAAGCAGTTTTTCCTGCAATTTGCTGTGTGCTTGGGTGTGTGGCCCCCTTATACCTTGTAACTTGTGACAGGATCTGAAAGAAAAAAAATTGAAGTTTCCACGATTATTTTCTACTTTTGGAATCGTTTGTTTGTTCTCTCAAATCGTTAAAATGTCTCTACTAGACACAATGACGTCACGTTTGATGTACAATTGTTTAGCAGTTAGCACCTAAATTGACGTTCGGCAATTGAAGTTAAGTCTACAAGATCAGAATTGTAGGTACTGTAGATTCACGAGATTTAAGGAAAAAATTAGGAAAATATCTTATAATCGGTACACCAACATTGTTTTCTTCGTTATGTTTGGTTATGGTTACTGGTATCCTTGTATTTACTAGATTACCTCAATGCGATAAGCAGGTAATTTTAGTATGTTTATTTGTAAATATATTTAATTTAAATTCATTTGCTAGCGATAATACAAGTTGTTACATTGCATTGGCGTGAAGTAAACTGCCTTGCTGATTTCATACGCTACTGACCCCATCCTACTGAAATGTAAATGGATAGTTAACCTTATGTAACCCTTTCTATTATATCGTATCTATCTTCTAAAAATAAATGTTAAAAAGTTTGAAATGTTTTTAGAATCAAAACTTAACTAGTTCCTTTTTCTATTTCAGGACAGATTGGCAAAACCTAAAATACAGTTCCTATCCGGAAATGACGGGGTAAGTTTTACCATTTTTACATAATACAGAATATATGCGAGTTGGGTTGTTTAGATACAGCTTTGTGTAACTAACACCGATGCCGATTTAGATAAATTACTGTAACTACTAACATAGTATAAATTTCATGTTTTGGTAGATTAATTCTATGTTGAGTTGATTTTAGGTTTACTTAAAAGCCACAATTTTGTTAACCTGTGTCTCAGTAACGAAATAATAATGTGAAAACACGCAGCTTATTGTTTGACAAGTAGTCCGAATATTCGAAAAGTCTCAACGATTGTTGCAAAATACTTTGCATCCTTGTGATTGTTTTAAAACATTCTGCTTCAAAATCTCAACATCATTCAGAAGTTTTGTTTTGCTACCTATAAGTAGTTGTTACTTATCATATTCATGTTATATTTACATCGCCGTATCTCTGATTTATTTCAATATATTCTTTGGATGTAATTTACATTCTATTTTGCTCTTAGATTTCCCAAGATGTGATATAACAATTGTCTACATTGCACATACTTCTCTGTACATTTTATATAATTCAATGACCTTATCACTAATGACGTTTAATATTAAATGAACGTTAAGAAACATTTTCTAAATTAAATCGTCCGTTTGAAGCTTTACCAGTCAAATGCAAATAATGATACAATTACAATGGACCAAACGAAGTCAAAAGTGGACAAGACTGCTGGAACAAAAGATTTTCAACTGCAATTGGCCATCAAAGTCTTTTCAAACTCTCAGGCTTATTCTAGACACTAATATTCCGGACAGCTGTAAAATCGAAAAAGGCCAGGTAGTAGGTAGTGGAAAATAAATATAAAGTGCGCACAAAGAAACAGTACAGCATCGTCAGGATCTTGGCTTCATCGTCATACAGGCCTTGACTCGCCGCAAGCGTACCAGTTAACGCTTGCGGCACTCGATACGCTTGCGAAATTATATGATGACCCACTTTGACACGATTTCGATTTGCTGCTTGACGCTGCGGTTGGAAGTCTATTAAAATTTTTACCCTAAATTATTTAGATGAACAAAATCGTGGATCACACGTTTTACCGTGCACCAGCAAACAAATCATTTTCAGTTTCTAAGATTGTTAACGATAGCTTCGTATACCTTCAGTATCTTTGTCCACTGGTACGTTTTATAGTACTACCAAAAGCGTATGAAAGCGCAGTTGATTACTGCGTCTTCGAACATTTTCCTTCAAAACTCACACAGGCCTTATTGTCTTAATACGGCGTTGACTAAACAGCTAAAACGCATACCGTATAACAGTATGTAGAGCTAAATTAATTTAAAAGCTTATGTAACACAAGAATTACATTTCCTAAAGCCAGGTATGTTTAGTTATGCAACAGTTTATGAAATCAACATCTAATTTACCTACAGTCCTAGTCAATTTACTCGTTGCAAAAAACGTGGCTAATGCAATTTTGTTTACACTGTTAATCCTCGGTCGATCCCCGTGCCCGACGACCGGCGCCTTCGACCGGTTTACTTGTTGCCACCGCACAGCGCGTTGCCGGTTTGACGTGATCTCTTCTCTTGTGGCTCGTCGAGAGTCACTTGCTTGTATCGTATGTAAACGACCCCGACAACCTTATTCAAAATCTAAAGTGTCATGCTTTAATTTTTTCCTGTATTATAAAGGTTGTATGATACACGTTGCATTTCATTCTCTGCAAATAATTCCGTTGTGTTAAATTTATCCACATATATGTTAAGTTTCATGGCTGTGTGTTTTTGTACGTAAGAACAAATTTGAGATAAATACTGTTTTCTGAAAACTCTTCGGCATCGTTCTTCGAATATCTCTGTATCGGTGTGTTAGGTCCGAGACTCGCTGGCACATATCCAACTTGCACATAATAACCACAATTCAATGAGTCGCAGACCAGAATAGTAAATAAGATAGAGTGGACGTGTAAAAATAGCAACCGTTCCAGTCGCTAGTGGGCACAAGTAGAGTGCACCTCACAGGTGCGACGGCCGTTGTCCTCTATGCGATTATGTTTTTTCTTCTTACCAGATGAATATTTTATAGGTTGTGTTGTGCTACTATGCTCATTAATTTACTGAATCACACAAATAATACAACGTAGCCCCTACTATCGATATATCTTTACATCTAATGACTCATCCACTACTATGTACATTGAACCCAATGTTCTGCATTATAAAATTGAATATTCCTCACATTGTTAGTTGGATTGGAATACGTCTTGACTCGGTCAGGTCGTTGTCCTCCCGACACTTATACCTTCACCAAACGGTTTACGAAATATTATTGTAGTCCTTGAAAATAGGATTCGATTTTATTCGAAACGAAAAAATATATTAGGTCAACGTTAACTCTTATGTGTCCGATATAATAAAAGTAGCTTCGTTTTAAACACAATGTGTTTTAAATTGGACTTGTCAGAGATTGCAAAATGTACCGTTATTTAACAGTTATATGGTTTAGACCCGACTAAGGCCAATTACCTCAAGTACATAGGTACATACATTTATATATTAAATAGTACCACGACGACTATTGCGAGCAATCATTGTTGACTAGCACTGACTTAGCTGCTAAGTACGTTACATTCTCTACTGCACAAATCACTCATTAACCTTCGCCTAGGTTTAATTTTCCGGTCACATTATACTCATCTTGTAATACTTGATTGATCACTGAAGGCTGCCTGACGATTTCTCCGTAGCACTTATTATAGTCGTAGATTTGTACTTTTAACCCGCCCTAGAACCTTGTTCCACTTGAATCGAAACATTAGCTGCTTATATTTACATACCTATTAAACATGTATAAAAATATTTAAATTTCACTATTCAATTTGCATATTCAGCACAAACATATTTTTTTAAATAATTGTAAACCTTCGTAGCTGAGTCTATCTTGTTTCTTTAGATATACACATTTATTACATAACTTTTGAGATACCTCTATCTTGCTTTAAAGACCATGCATATCATTCGGAGAGAAGGCGCATGATTTGCAGGTAGAATTAAATTAGTAAGTTGAGAAAATGTTATGTGGCACACATAAGAAGCTAATTCTGTACTGCATAATATTCTAGGACACAGGTCATATATTTAATAGCTTTCTAGACTCCACAGATTTATAGATCTGCCGAAATAGAATGTTCTCGAATGGTTCATTGAAAATAATGCAAATTCAGAGAAATAAACGTCTCTATGGCAGACATTGTTACCGAAGTAACTATAGAACAAAGGTGTGTTGGCGTGAACCCCTTTATCAGATCATAATGGGTGCAGCCACGTGATCAAACAATAGTGTTTACACTCGCCACAAGGACGACCTGTTGTAGCTACCAGTTCAAAAAGATCTCGAATACAGGCCTATTGTTTTTAACGTCCATGTCCCGCGATAAACTTGGCCTAGTCTATGAAGGCCTTGTCCGAGAAAAAATATGCTAAAATGCAAAAACAATAATTTTCAATAGATACCTGAATACAAAATGTACAATTTAGTTTTCATTTGTTGTGCTTGAACCATCTGTGCAAACTCATGCGAATTTTCACAACTTTTCAGTAGGTATATCTATATCTGCTCAGTGCATTGCTTCAGCTAGCGTATCATAAGATTAACTAACTCCCACAATGAAGACATTTCTGCATTTGCGGAAGCATTAGAATACAATAAACTTATAGAAGTTGCCTTACAAGGCTCCGTCAATGTGTTAATGGATTATTTTTATTACATTAGTAAATGCCCAGTAGATGACAATAGACTCTTTTCTATTACGTGAGATCCGAAATATACCAATGAGACAACTGATTTCATCAGGACATCTGTTTTCCCATAATTGCTAGTGTATTATATTCGAAATTGCTGACATTCATATCTTTGGTATTATAGTAGTAGTGGAGATGTCTATGTCCAGCAGTGGACTGTGATAGTCTAATTAATATATCTCAAGACATAACAACCTAATTTCGACTACCACCTTTCCTAATCAATATTACCGATCGGACAATGGATCGGATTTGCGTGTGGAACCCGTTACACCAATTTACCATTAACATAATAATGTACATTCCGTAAATAAACGGTGACCATAAGCAATAAGTATAATAACAGTAGGAAAAGTTGTTTGGATTAATTGGTCTAAATTACACTGAAATAAACTAACATTCTTGAATAGCCAATTCTGTAGCATGAATCTGATGTTTGCTTGGCACGTTTGTCATCAATAGAAACGAAATAATTAACAGAAGCAAAACAAGGCACTGTGTATTTATGTATACGGTAAAATATGCCTTTACGCATATCTTCAGTCAGGTGTGATGTATGATGTTTGGTTACAACATTCTAGTTAGCTTTTTGCAAATACATCGTATGTAATACAATACTTAGTAGTGTTATGTAATATACTGCTTCCTGCGCAAAATTTTGATTGAGTTTTCAATTAATGCACATTGGGTAGCCAGTTGTGATATTTAGCATAACTCTCCCATTTTCACATTAAATTTTATAACGAAATTGACGCCATTTGACTCCACTATTCACCTTATTTAATGTACACGTAAATTCAATCTTATTACTTTCAATTTTCTCTTATATATTATGTACATGTAAGGCATAATGCAATTAATTATTTCATAAATAGCGAAACAATTTCACAATGGACCTTGTAGGGCTTTAAGAATTTTATGGCATCTATCGCTCCTATTCAAATTAAGGGATTTTTCATTCAATCTACACAACATTCGGGACATTGATTTTGAACATAGCTTGCAATGTTTTGCTTGGTATTGATGTGAAGGACCATTCAGGGCAAATTCTTCGATCACTGTTTAGTGTGAAATTCACCAATAGCAATGAAACCGCTAGACAGTCAATATTGAACAATATTTCTACGTGACGTTCAAATCTACACGATCTACAGCAAACCGGAACTAATGTAGAACCAATAACTGAGGCCAGTGAGTTATATGAGGTCGCTTTAACTTCGGGGTCAGGGTTGCTAGCACGTTTAGTAAATATCCCCTCAGCAGGGGACGGTCTGCAGCTGAGTCAACCTCCTCGCTCCTAGATTACAAGATCTGTTTAATTTCACGCTTATAAAAAAATACGTTAATATTTTGCCTTTAGTTTGCACTAAACGTGTTAAATATTGACTCGCTTAATCGTGCATGCTGATGCAATTAAATTACTTGTTTGCTGCAGAAAATCGATATATTTAAAGTGTTTCTACACTTCCATTGGATTTGTATTCAGACGATGTGTTTGATGGGCGTCAAATAGCGTTCTCCGAGTCAGGGCTCTGGGAGTGTCTTGGCGGAACGGTGCTGATTTCCTCGTGGTAATTGCTGAAGTATGCGGACGGCGGCGGTGTCGTCTTATTGGGGCTCCGGGCCAGCCGTACGTGCGCACTATTCACTTTCACTTCACAGCGCGTGCTTTTGCTATTGGATCGAAGCGTACGACGACGTAAATTTGGACGTATCTTGGATTGTAATTGGTGTCAGCGTACCCTAGATATAGTAGGTACTCCACGAGAAAAGTAAAAATTACAACTGTTTTATGTCCATCATCGGGAAAATCCTGTACGTAAACAATCGCATCATACCAACAATAAAACATCAGGCACCTACTGCACATAACGTCATCATGCAATATATAGAAGCACGCAAATTTAATCGGTAATGTTGCAATAGTTTTTAGATGAAGTGAAATATACAATATATACCGGTATCATCATTACATAGTACAAAGATTTTCCCAATGTTTTTCCGCTAACTTATTAAACCATACAAAGAATTTTGATACAGCTGGGAAAACCATGTCATTTGATGTGAAATTTATCTTAATGAGACTTCTCTAGAACAAGAAATCAAATCGCCATCGTCAATTCGGGTGTACAATTTCAAAACCAAGTTACTTTATTGAGAAATCAGAATTTCTGCAAGAGGACTCACAAATTAACAATCATTGTTCAGGACAGGACATACTAATTAGACAAAATGCTTTCATTACGAATATTCCAGAAATTGTTCATGTGATCCAATATCGGATCCCCCATTTTCCTATATCAACTATTGTTTTGCACTAATTAAAATTCGTTTAAATACTATTACGCATGAAATTTAATATTTTAATGTATGTTATGCGTGTGTAGTCATAAATCATCAACGTTACATTGCAGACGGCTGGGCAGGATATTTTGTAAATAGTTTAAGCACCTAATTGCCTTACCCAAAATCATTTGTATCTATGTAACCATTTATTATTAATACGCAATTAGGTTAATGAGGTCCCATTATGTATTTACTTCTTGTACTTTATACATTATGTAGGTTAGATACCCGTCTCTCATCACACTTAGTTACAATACTTTAAATCCTGTTGCATGCCATTAGAAATGAAGCAGCGAGCATTTTGTACGATATCAATCTAGAACCACTGTCAAAAATGTACGAAGTGCACTTGTTAAGTTTTGATTTTTCACAGCCGAATTATCGAATATTCATAAACTTTCACTTTTTACCTTCAATCACATGGTTCGACCGTCATCGCAGTTGTTAATGATTACTATCTCATCTGACCTACGCTAACTTTATATTTTTAAAAGTATAGAGCCGTCTGGTCAAAACACCTCCACGCTACTTAAAGAATAGGGACGTTGTAATATTATTATGTTAAGTCAACATATACACATATTTTGAATATATTAGTTTTACTTACATACTGCCTACATGTTGAAACAAAGTGATGTCGTAAAAATAATTGCCAGACGGGAATCACATCAGTGCTGTGGCAATTATTCAAATAGGTGTATAATAAAAGACAACTCCGCATGTTGTCATCTCTCTTCAATCATGCTTATTATTGAATACAAACACATTTATGACATTATCCGTCGGGCTCTTGTCACCGCCGGCGTTCCAGCCGTACTAGAACCTACTGGTTTGGCGCGCGACGATGGCAAGAGGCCGGATGGAATGTCGTTGGTGCCTTGGAAGATGGGAAGGCATTTGGTGTGGGATGCAACATGTGCTGACACCCTTGCGCCTTCACATCTTCCAGGGACTGCGGACTGCGCCTGCGCTGCCGCTGCTTCGGCAGAGACCCTTAAACGGCGCAAATATAGTAATTTAACAGGTAATTACATATTTGAGACGCTGGGATTACATGGGTGAGACGCTGGGATCATGGGGTCCAAGTCCAAGTGTTCGTCTTTTATTTAAAGAAATTTCAAAACGGCTTATAGACGCTACCCGTGACCAAAGGGGTGGTTCATTCCTTGCACAAAGGATTGGCATTGCCATTCAACGTGGCAATGCCGCCAGCCTTCTGGCCACCCTCCCAGTTGACGTCGATGGGGAGGAATTTTTTGACGCCTATACCTGCAGCTTTGTATATAGGTATACAGATATTGTTTTTATACTAGTAATTAATGTATGTAAATAATTGTACTTAATGTTGCAGATAGATTAAATATACCTTAAACACATTTATACTTTAATGAATATTAACCGAACCAAATACTTGGATTAACCTTGTCTTTTTATACAAAGGTTGTCAATACCTTGACTAAGTGGCGCAGACGATATTCCACACGCTATGTACCGTGCCTCTCAAGATCTACCCGTAAGGTTGCTGTTTTAATGTTGTTTTTCCATTAAAGTAGGGAAAGTTGTTGAGTGCGCTGACGCCGCGTATCCATCATACATAGCTAATACCGCTTTCGATGCCCAACGAGGAAGTGTACCTACGTAAACTAAACTCTTTTAATGTGTCAAAGTCAACAAATGCTTAAAATACATGAAAATCAACTTACGGCCTGCGTTACCGGAAACTGACCTGAAAATTGAATTTTCTCGCATCTTACTAACATATATTATATTTTCGAGTTTATGGCCCAGTGAAAAGACTATCATTGGCTCATAAACCACCCAGTTTTGTTAATGCACGTCAGATAATAGTTACACATTTATTCTGAATATCGTTAACCGAGATAATAATAATGTACTGCCTCGCATCGTACATTGGACACTGAGGACGTCCACATGTCGTCGTGTTTATGGTTACTAAGCATAGGTGGCGCCTCTCGCCATGCATCCAATGCTTATTATACGCGTCGGCAATTTCTCCTTAGAAATGCCGTTTCCTCGAGATATTTTCTGTCAACTACCTACTTGTAGGTGATGAATACAGTTTAGGGAGTAAAAAGACAATACATTTTTCCTTGTGGTATCGTTGTATAGTATAATATATAGTAATATATACATATAATGTATTTTGTTCTCATTAAAGTGTGCTACTGAAAGTGTAAATAATAATATTATGCAGTACGACCGACTACCTACTTTAATTAAAATACATTAATTATCTTACTTCCGAGGTTGGCGCGAAAAGATAACAAATAAAATAAAAAATGCAATGTCGAGCCACACGCCTAAAACATTTTTTTTTTTGAAATATTAACGTTTACCTTACATACATGTAGCATCTAATGTATAATGTATCTATGCTAGATTACTAAATCTCAAGTTTGCCAATGACCGCCTGTAACCACGGTGAATGTGAGAATCCAATTAATATGTTAAAATGTCAAAATAAATATGCATATAATATAAAAAATAAAAATATAAAGTTAAATAAAACATTAAGGTAAAATATTCATGTATAAAAAAAATCAAGATTGTGGTGAATTTTAGTATCAAAACCGATTGCTGCAACTTTACTAAGTTTGGAAGAGAATGAGATCATTGTATGCAATGATGCATGGAATTTCACATTGCAACTGTTGAATACAATAATTTCAACTTTCTCTTATTTCCTATTATATAAAGAAGATTAAAATCCCAGGTGATGACTGTCCTACTTTCAATATTTGCTAGAAAAAAAGTACCTATTAAATAGAAAAGTAAAACTTTATAGAATTGTTTAGGTACTATGTTTTACCATACGGAATTGTCGCAAGTTAGTAATACGTTTAGTTTTACAATTGTAAAACCGATAGGTTAAAGATCAAGCATACATTTGTAAGTGTTCAACGCTTACCGGTTGCCTATTGCTACTAACTTCGCTTTTATATATTCACATTTGTTTACTCAATTCTTGGTATTAGATACGTTTATGTACCAAACATCAATCAAGAAATAATAGCTCAAATAAACGCTGGTTATTCAAGGCATAGCTGAGGGATTTTAATGGCATCAGGTATATTATTAATTTTTATAGTAATCAATATATATATCTATGCTTATTGAGTACATAACATCTGTCTACACAACTATCAAAGCAATTTGTTGTGGTGGTTCTATTCATGCGGGTTAATAACGTTGTTTATTCGTCATCGCAATGAAGCACAAGTATGCGAAGTAGACTAAATCTACTTTGCATACCGAACTCAGTCTAAAATGTATGATTTAGTTAGAATAATAAAAAGTTATGAATTAGAATGACACAATAAAGAATCTGGGACATATTTAAAAATACCATTACATTAGCGGCAGTTTTCACTTGTCAATTCCAGGCAATAGAAACTGTTTTAACCGACATAATGTAAAATATGTATATTCCATTTCATCAACTCTAATTTAGTGATAATGTATTAATTTCACCTAAATTTATTTATTTACATATTAAAAATGGTCGATCTCGTTTATGTCTAATGTTTCAGTGCGAAATGGCACCTACATGTAAAGTAAAAAAAAACCTTAAATTCAGTATTTTTTATTAAATTATCACCTTTTTATTGTTTTTAAATTATTTAAAAATAAAATTCTAAACATTATTTTACAAAAAGGACTAACTTTGCCATTTTCCACGTAACAAATAATCCAATTTCTACTTATTGCTATTTAATTTCACTCGTATGAACATGGAACGTTTCAATTGTACCAGCTGATATTTACCACTCAATATTGACTTCATATCTTTTGAATAATGTCGACCATGTGTTAAATTAAACAGTCGTTTTCAATCGTTTTTATGAAGGTAGGTATTAAGTACCAAGTAAATAATCGTGTGTACGGAAAGAGGACAATTTAGCTGATAGATATAAAATGTATAAGCAGTGCGCTAGCTTATGTTACGAAAGCTTGCATTGGAGCCGATAATAAATTGTACCTGGCACCATTACGTAAGCAGGTAAAAGTTACCGCTCGCTTCAAGCACTATTCTGAACTTCACGAGTAGGCGGCACTCGGACAATAGAATACTTTTCGGCAACATTTGCGATCATTGAATCTGTTTTATAAAGTGGCATAGAGTACACTTATCATAATAATATAACAAACTATATCAAACAACAATAATAACAAGTAGTCTGTTTTTTAAGTAGTATAATAATACTGAAAGTTGCATAAAGTAATTGTTTCTTACAGAATTACGCCGTGTGGCCTGAAAAACAGTGTTAGTAAGAGTCGTGTAGCCTTCACCTCAAAGCCTATTTTTGATTGAATTGTGCCACAATTAACAATGCAACTAAACTGTTTTTAATGTTTTATGTAATTGGTCTATTCATCATCATGAACGTATCTGTTTCACTAAACTGTACCAACTGTAGATTATTATGTTTTTCATGACATAGGTCTCCCATCGGTTAAGCAGTAGCTATGTTTTAGTAGTCAGTTCATATTCCATGCAAGAAGCATCTAGTTTCTGTTTTAAAAAATGATGATAATCATGAAGATACCGGCGAGATGAGAGCAATTAAATTCTAATTCTATTTCTTCCTATTATTTCATTAGATTTTTCTAAACAATTATCTTTCTTCTTATAAAACTTCTGTCTATTGCAAAATTTAAGTATTTTTTGTCTTAATCTAATTTGATAAATTATGTACCTACTTAAATAAATACTAGGATAGATTACGGTCACCTGAATGACTACATTTTGGACTTCTTTTAAAAGGGCTTAATATTATTTATTAATTGGTTCAAAGTTCAAACTCGCGTGTGACACCCCTGGTTTGGCAAATGTCCAATGCACAGGCTACGGTGTGTAATGCAGCAGCCGTGTAATAATCATAGAGAATGATGATTATAATATTCATTCCTCTATCGACATAAAACGACGAGGCACGCAGTACGAGATAGTAGACGAATACGTTATCGAATTCTCGTAGCATGTGTTTCCCATCACTAAATTGATGTCTTGACGTTATGTTAAAACATTTTGGTTTAAATAAAGTTAAGCACAAGCTACTACATTTAGGTCTCGAAAATGCAATAGACACAAAATCAACATGTTTACCACTTCTTAAAAAAATTCTAGGTTAGTCGTATTTAAAAGTATAAATACTTTTTTTTTGGCAATGAATAATAATAACAAGTTATTTTATTTTTTATAAGAATTCAATTTCTTTGTGATCACAGCCAAGTAAAAGTTGTTCCAGACGTATTATTACAGTAGTATTATTACTTATTTGACATATTTGATGGAATAAAATGTAGCCTTCCATTTGACAGAATGAATATACCAATATTCGGTCATGCGAATGAGCCCTAAAGTTAGTTTAGTAGTACTTGTTCGGTTATTCTCTTCCCCCTGTAATAAGCTCGTAGCTACGATAATAAAATAGCAAACGTAATAAAGCCGTAATCGGGAGGCGTGGCGAGGCGAGCGTCATGTCGCGTCGGCGCCACGTCTGTACTGTAACCATGGCTATAGATGCTACTGGATTGTTCTAGATTGAGTAAAACAATGCTCATTTAAATTAGTCTTTTTTTTTCACTGAAGCATCTTTCCGTTTGTGTTGAATATCAGCCAGCTCGTGGAGGTGTATCTTACTAAGATCTTCGGGCCCTAGGCTTATCACCCCTGCTGATTGACAGACGCGGCTTTGAGAGCCTTGCTGTCAATCAGGGTTAGGTCAGGCATAATTCGCTCCTATAATAGACCAAATAAATCAAATTATGGAGCTATACCCGTCTCTGGCTCCATAATACAACCGGGATTTGCGCTCGGATGATGATGATTATCAACATCCATCTTATTATTTTAAAACTATTTCATTGTTTTATAATTGTTTCATAACCATAACTGTTGCAATTTCACATATCGCTCATTTAGACTCCTAGATTTATCAAGCACGTGTCTCGATAAGGAATCCTAATACATGTGTAAGTATGTAGAGTTTATCAATATTATGCTAGCTCTTGATAAGATTATTTTAAACTTGTTAATAGCAGTATCCTATTCATGACATGACCCTCTACTCCTAATCAGGATTCTTCATGTCGCAATCTTAGTATTTCATTCTTTGTAAGTGTTGATAATTACAATTTGTTTAATACATTATATATATATTTATGTACTTACGCTTATACATGAAAGGAGAGTTAGAGGTGTATTAACATCCATATTTGACAATTTATTGATCCTACGTAATATAGAAAGACTTTGTTCACACAATGGTTGAGTAGTAAGTTCCTGTGAGGTAATTCTCAGACAATTGCCTCACAGGAAAATCCAATAACTCTACTTTTCCTGAGCTACTTCTAAGAATTCTCTTACCGGAAAATCCAATAACACTTTACCCAATCAGAGAATCGAACCCACGACGCCACAGCTGTCCCATTCCCTACGCATCTGAGCTAGTTATCTTTGTCTGTGGATATCTAAAAGTAAACAATGTTTTCTAAAACTGTATTCCGCTTTGATTTCATAACGAATAGAGCGTGATCTTCAACAAAAATTCCTCGGATCCGATCTCGACTCTCGAACGCGTGTTTCGCACCTTGATCTAAATACTTGCGACATTATCTGGTCTCGTCGTTATATTGTGCGTCAGATATTGCATCGACAGTTTCGAGTACCTTGAACTACCGTAAATATATTTAATATGCTCAATTAGCAGGTAATTGCATAATTTGGAGCTCATTAAAGCGCCTTGCCTTGCCTGCTTCTTGCTTGCTTGCTTTGCGATTCAAATTCAAAAGACAAAAATATTATCGGGTTTCGGATATTCTCCGCGGTAACACAGACTCTAGAAACATGACCAGTAAACGGCAAGAGGCTCACACAGTTATAACGTAGGACTAAAAATATAACTGATAAATGTCGGTGTAACAAACCCCTATCTATCCGGGGATTTACATAAGGAGAATCTGTTCCTTTTTACTATAAGTCTTTACTCTATTAACTACTTTATCAGTTCCCGCTTGACGGCAAAACGCCAATTATGTGGGACCGAAAGTTAGCTAAATGTGAGTGTTAATACACATCTGCCTACCAATTCGGGGATTAACAGGCGTGAATATAAGAACGCTTATCAGTTATCAGGAAAAAAAATCGCATAACCGTTATTCTTTAGCGTCCTGAGGGAAATAACCTCGGTCAATCCCCTTTCGTGTCAGTATGCAACATTTTGAAATGTTGTTGTATTCATGAAATCTGCTTTCCTGTTTTTTTTTTATATTTATGCATCATTCATACTCTTGAAAACTTGTCTTTGTTTTTGTGTCACTGAATAAAATCATGAAACGTTACGTCACCTGTAATACTTAACTACGCTAGCTTTGTTTATATTCTTTGTTAGTTTGAAACTCCTGCATAATGTGTTACCTTTTATCATTTCTGTAACATTTACTTTTTAGAAATTTACTTTTAAATAAGAACATCTAAATTGAAAATAACTAATATTTCTGATATATGTAGTGTCTGATGATGTAAGCGGTTTTCTCAATGTCAGACGTGCTCCTTTCTCCTGTAAAAATGTGATGTCACAAGATAAATTGTCGACTACTGAATTGTGATATAGAACACAAACAATTTCATAGTTCTAAGGAATGCTGTGTTCTTATTGTTTGTTTTTAATTGAAATTATGCATTGATGAAGCATTTTATATTTTATCTTCTGCTTGTAGATAGGTACTTGATAGTACCTATCAAGTTAGTAATGAAGTTAAGTGATGATATGAGATATAGAAGCAAACGGTGAACTCTGGTTGCCATCTACCGTTTTGGAAGAGGCGTGAATGTTTGTGTTTTCATATGTAACTTTTGTTACAATATCCCTTACATGTTGTGTTGTAAGCAATCAGCAAGTACTGGACTGTTATTGACTTATGTCGGTTAATGTGTTTGTGTATAATGAAACAATAAGTTATTATTTTGTCTGATTGTCAGTAAAAGTAAGTCTGCTCCATACAATAGCTTCGTCTTGTTTGTGTAGTGGGAACATCCACTCGCCTTTTACTTGCCATTGTTTTTGGTGAAACGTTCTCTCGCATCAGTTTCATTCGTACCAGTTCACTGTCGTCAATCAAAATACTGTTTGAAATGTTCCCAATTAAAAGTGCTGATAAAACTAAGGTGAATTGTCATTGTTAGTGATAAAATTATGTTATCTTTACAATATTGATGCGCAAGAAACAAAGACTACGATAATGTCATTCTGTTTTCACAACCCTGGTAATAGTTTCACCATTATTATGTGTCTCAATAATGAAAGATTTCTATGTATTTCACGTTGTATCAAAAGGTGTGCCGGCAATAATTCGTTACGCAAGGCAATCACGTGATCTGTTAGTGGTGTGTACGGCGAGGCAAGTATGTATGTATCGACGGAACTATCGGGCGTTGAGTAACCGCGGCTGGCAAGAGCTTCGTTACGTAGAGGTTTCGATACAGCCTCGCGACGTAAGGCCGTGGTTGCAGTCACGTCGCCGGTGAGAGGTGCCCCTCCTCTGGCGGAAGGTCGCGAGCGGCCGCCGCGAAGGAGAACGGCACCAGAATGAATCCTTGCAAAGACCCGCCCGTCAACAGCAACGCTCGTAATATTTGCAATTCAACTGACATATTAAATACCTGCATGTCCTCGTGCACTACATTCTATCAATACCTACCTACCTACCTACCTACCTACCTACCTATGATATTTTGGCTACTTTACAAAGGGCAAAATCAAAAGCATTTGACGTAACTCCGTATCTATAAATATAGGAAGCCGCGATAACAAAATACACATACAAGTGGTTCGAGTACAGTAATCTAATCATTTACCGCGCGCAAATAATTAACATAGTTCATTCACCGGAAAAGGAAACTTGATGTAAAATAAGAATTTAGTTGACAAGGCATTCAATTATGCAGCTATTGTAAAATTTTCGCAACCGTGTCAATACTGATTTGCAAAGAAATTGAAAATTTAATGCTTGTAATTATTTATTTCAGAAGAGCGAATATTGCAAAGTAAAATAATTCAGTTGGCTAAATTGTTATCGATTGTACAAGAACGTGAAGGCAAGGTATTCTAGTTTTCGAGCGCAGCTTTTCAATAAGGCTCGAGCTGACCAATGAGCGTGCGCCGATTGAGCGAAAAAACCCAAGTTAGACAGGCGCGCGCGCACACACAAGTTGCTGTTCAATGGCAACAATGCGCGAGACTCGAATACTGTTTTTTTTTTCAACATAAGTATATAATTAAATGAATCGGTGTTACCTCACCGCTGCCGACGATTGCGACAAGAGCGGCCGCATCGTCCATTAGAAAGTCGGCGAATATGCAAATAGTATCGTAGAAACCTCACGAATAACTGGCCACTCACTTCGCCTTTAAATGTGTCTGCAGCGATGAAAGTGACTATTACCGTTAGTAAATTGTGTTAGAACAATTTCTTCCGCGGACGCATTGCCAAATTCTCTGCTCTCCATATTGTTGATTTAAGATTGTCTGTTTCAACTTTCCTGTCTTGTTATAACATTATAGGAAAACTTCGTGTTCAACTGATCATTGTTTATCAATATGTCAGCTGCATGAGCGTTAACATTCGTTTGTTTATTTAGAGATAGCCCAACTACTTCTCACGATTCGATATTTTATGGAAAAATTTTAAACGTCGACACACCTTCGCGTCGGCCTTATTCAATGTACTAAATCCATAAAAGATTTAACTATCTTTATGAAATGATTAACGTCTAAAGTTGTAGTCAACACGTCATATATTTTAAACGCAACAGGTCACCTTCTATTGCTCCTCTTGTACTGTAACTATTGTTTTAGACTTCAAGGTTGAATTGCAAACATCAAATTTTCTTAATTTGTTATATGTTTTGTATATAAATAGTATGAAATTTGTTTTACATAACATAAAGAGGAGGCGTGCTAATAATAATACAGATATTTTGTTGGAATTGCGCGTGAGAAAATAGAAAATTGACAGATGATTACTATGATAGGACTTGTAAATATTTGAACGACCAAAACCGCAAAAGCCTAACATGTTCGACTACCCGGACCTCTGTTCTGGTTGAATTATAAACAAGTTTGCAATAATCGTTACCAATACTCGTTATCATATATATCATGAAGTAAAGAAAATAACAAGTCGACAAGCAATTAACAGAGTGGCGATCACAAGCCAGTTGCGTGAATTTCCCGCTACAATTCGTGTTGAAGTGAACCATTTATTATTGTACACCACTGACGTAGGCTTCGATCAAAGCGAACAATAATGTACCAACATGGTCTACATTTAAAGCTCAATTTACATCGAATCGCCTGTGCCACCTCCGCGGTGTTACGTCAATAAGATACAACACGTTAACTCGAAGCCGAGGCACACGACCGCTGGTTTTGCGTCCGGGTTTGTCCCGTGGAATTATAAAATACATTCCGCATTTTGTGTTTTACCAAGTACCGGAGACGGTTGCCTGGAAACCACCGTGATTATGACATATATTTATGTTTGTTCTTATGTTAGGCGTGAACATTAAACCAATCCGAAGCCGAGTACGCTATCTACGACGTAGTGTGTACTGTGTATATCTATTGGTCGAGCTAACCGAACGGACCGGTTGCGACGGCCTCTCACTTCGTAAGTCTGTTTACCGCTCGCCGCTAGCTGAGAAATTAGGTAACCAACAAAAGGCTCAGCCGTTGCGCACGACGGGCAATACACAATGAAGAAATCTCCTGCACAATCGAAAAATTAAAAAAATCTGAGTGAAAACAGTTGTTTACGCATTTGGAATTACGTAACCGTAAGATTTACTACCGCAGCTGTCATAATTATGAAGTCTAAAATGGCATACACAAATTAATCGACCAAGCGGCATTTCAATAATGCCTTGAAAAACGGACGGCGGATTTCCTCGTGTACACCTATTTTCCGGTCTAAACGATGTTGCCCGACCTTCATGAGAAGACACAATGAAACCAGCGACCTTGACATGATACCATTTGCAGATGGTTAGACTATTTACCTATAAATAACTGTCTAGATATTCATGTATGTTATTGTATTAGTGACAATCGCAAAAATCGGTCAATAAAAGCAACAAAGCAGAACTATTTAGAATCCATGGAAGGAACGCGATGCGGGCGAGACGGCTGTTGACCGAATGCCGAAGTGTTCCATCGCGAGGCGCTCTTTATATCGGTCGGCAGTGGCGTAGAGAAAGCCGCCCCCGCACTCCCCGCAGTGTCTGCTGCTCGTTCGTAGCGGGTTTTTTCCTCATTAACTCCATAATTCCATATTATGCTCTATGCCTTTACCTTGTATTTATCAGACTTGAATCGCGTGATGGACGTTGCTTTGTGCATTATTGACTTAGTTTTTATACGTAGAACACTGGCAATATTTAACTTTACATTTCACAGAAAACGACAAATACGCTCTACAAATGAAATTTTGCATACTATATACTAACATTGAAAAATCAAAAAATTTGGTTCTATTTGCCTGGGGAAACATCGAGATTCTTTGAGTGATCTGTGCATCGGTTAACACATTAGCGACTGGACTTGTCAGGTTATTGCTCCATCGGTGTCCGCTTCGCGGCGCACTCTTTAATAGGTTAATTGCGTGGCATTGTGATGCTGGCACACATCGTCAGCTGCGACCTTAGAGCAGCTCGCGGCCACGCATGTAGGTGCGTGCGATACCAAATGAGATACGCCTGGACACAAACAATAATTCTGCTGTTTACAATGTAATAAAATACCACCGCCTACAATTTCTTAGTGCCAGTGATTTCCTATACTGTAAATTATCATCACCTATCTAAACTAACGTGTCCCATTTTTGTAGTATCTGTGAAAGGGAAGTGGAAAGTCTTGACAAAATAAATTGAGTTCATTTTTCCTGGCACTGTGTGGCGAACCATGAAGAAGTTGTAGCGACCTCAATAAGCGAATTCCGAAAGTTTCGCGTCGTTTTGATTATAATTGTTGCATTTTAAAGTAAGTATTAATAACACTACATACGTTGTTTTAATTTAGAAAATGATGCTTATTTACTGAATGATGAAACGGTGCGCTACGCTCATCGATTGTGTAGACGCGAAGTTGCCATACCACACGATGAAAGTCATTACTTCATGAGTTATACACACTACTGTGTGTGTATGTAAGTAGGTGCAATTGCATTAGGTCTAGTTGCCCAGGTTAGCCTTATTTGGACATGTAATAAGAACTGCCGTAGATTTCTCATGTGATTATTATACTCTTTTATCTCAGTCGTAATCGTGTGACAGGTGGAGAAATGTATGTAACACAATATATTTCAGTGGTATGTCGTTATGCATTTTTTACAGTCGAAATGCCCCATAGTAATTTGCCCGTTTTATATTCCTATGTGATTCACACGAGATCTTGTGCCAGATTTCCCACGACTAAACTCTTAACTCACAGGCACGCGATTAAACATAGTCTATTAAAACATTATGTATCATCATATCACCTTGTAAAATAGTTAACATCGATAAAATTACGTTATTAATTAAGTTACACAAAAATAGTTAATTGATATATAGTTAACGTCGTCTTCATGTTTATGACATATTGTGACATTTGACATATTATGCTGCATGGTAGAGTAATATATTAGTGATACTGTGATAGAGTCATCTTCAAAAGACAAACTAGCATTATGGAACAGCATTACAGCAAATTGGTATTTGTGCCATCTATTGTTGAGTAGAAGAAAATAACTAACCAGAACTCTACACAATTATATTACGTAGAGTTCTGGTGAATTATGTGTACTCTATCTGTCTATGAAACTCGAATGTTCTACGAATAGCATTGAATGAATCTAGAAAGCACTGGTTCAGATAGGCGTAAATACACCTATGTATACAAACTGTCATATATATACAAAAACAACCAATCACACCGGAGTTCGATGCGAAGCGAAGTGACGAACAATAAAACTGGAAAGGAAAAATCAGTTACTTGGAACCTTTATTGTCCTAATAATAAAAGTGTTCTCAAGTGGACATTTACTGAAGACATTTTATTTATATTAAACCCCAAATACGTAACTATACGAACATTGTGAATTGTAATCTTCTTGCAAAATCAGGAGTGATCATCATAGGCATGTGCGTGAATCCCGGTCAGCGCCTGAATCGTAATGCCGGTGCACGAGGTCTTCACGTCAGTGCCGGGATGCGCTTTTATCCTATCTTCAGCATCCCTGATAGTGACACCATCAAGGCAGCGTTTCTTAGGCCTTCCGCTTTTAACAGAACCCCGTGGAAATAACATGACAATTATTACTTTGATTTCACCCTGACTTTGTAGCCTGTCTTATGTTTTGCCTCAAAAGATGGCCGCGCCAGCAAAGGCGACACTCTTTCATTTTTGCTGCGACATACATAAGCAGGAGCTGCGTGTCCCGGATATGAACATTGCCACGGATGCGGGAGTTCCTCACGCGATCTTTACGCGTAACTCCTTCCACCGCAGCGTATCCATATCCGTGACACGCAGCTCCTGCATATGTCGTTCTAGCAACTGCTACGCTTCGTAGCCTTGTAAAATGACAGGCCTTTTGTGTTGAGTTTTCTGGTTCTATAAAAATAGAAAATTCAAAAAGACTAATTATTAACAGCATTCCCGGCATAAAGCTATTATAAATAATAACCTGGCCTGTTCATTACGCTAACTGGTACGTCGGAATAATTTAGTTCATGAAATTTGTTTAAAGAAATTCAAGGTCCATTTTTATTGGTACAGTGGTTCTACTTACTTAGTATTGAATTCAAATATGTTTGCTGTAATTTTTATTCTTCATAAAGATGTCACGTGCGTAAACGGAATGACACTATTTATATTTGTACAGTTGATAAGGGCAAGCAGAACACTTGCCGAGCTGTCCACATTAATGTATAGAATGGAAACCTTTATATCATCATAACGTTCATGTCACACAAAATATATGACTTACAAAGTTTCATCGCAATCAGATGACGGACAAACAAAGAAACATTCATTTCTATATAAACATACAATCGTTATATTATACCGACTAGAATTACTTCTGCCTGATATGTTACCGTTCCAGTTCTTTCCAAATACTTGAGGTTCCCATTATAAGAATTCTCAATTCTGCCATTTTCACTCTAGAAACTCATTTAACCTCAGTTTAGCTATTCTCATTAAATTGTACTAAACTAACATTATGCTTTTGCGACAGATTAATAGATCTATGTTTTAAGAATTGTAGCGAAGTTATAGTTAGAAATACTATAAGTATTGTATACCGTATACGGATATTTCTCTAGTTCTTTCAACCATTCATATTTGTGTATTTACTTCAACTCGCTAATATTCAGTTCATCACACACAGCAAATTGTATTACTAATATCAATACTACTATTTATTTCAGAAAATCTCCATTCCGGCGCCTGCCAGCGGCAATGGGCAGTCGGGCGAGGCTACGTTTCTCTTCAGCATTAACAGTAATGCAGAGATGGAGGGTCCACAGGTAAATAACTTTGTGTACTTTCATTGACCTGTTATAGTATATTAAAAAAAACATATTCGAACCTTACCGAATTAGGTAATTTATGTTCAAAACCTTATGAATTAAACTTTTGCCAGATGGAATGGTTCGGTTCAAGAAATCCCGAGTTCTTGTCGTCATTCTCTCTAGATATAGTTATCGACTTAACCCATTATGGTAAGTTAATGAGAATGACATGTCACTGTGTTCACACTGTTTTGTTAGGGAAGGGCGGTATCCCTTCCTTTCTTAGTTCCCTCTTCCTTCCCTTAATGCTGGTGGTAACGCTCGAGTGACTCTGGTCAAACGCCCACGGTGACTAGGAGGAACCATCTGGTGAGCAATTGGCTGATTTTGCTGCCCTAAATAATATGTACTTGAAAACGAAACACATATTTAACTTCGCTACGAATGGAAATTAGAGATACCTATAACAAATTTACATATCGAAAGAAACCGGGGGCAATATAAGAATTTACTGTTAAGAGATGTCATAATGTTTACAGTTAGATATTGTGGAAAATAGTTAGGGTAGACTGTATGGGGTCCCAAGTACGGTCATTGGGGTTCAAGCCAAAAACCTCATCTGCCAGCAGTAAGCCGATACACCTGTGTAAAAGAACGAGCCTCTGGCGCAGGCTTTCCTCTTGGTTTTGGGACCTTAAACAGCAATCGCTCTAGTATAGGCCCAATAAAAAGTAAGGGAAAGAGTAGGTGGTCCCCCGGGCTCCCAGAGGAAATCATCAAATGCAACCGAGAATTCACGTAAGATGATGAACATAGTTAGGGTGTAGAAAATTTCAATTGTATTTGTATTAGAAATAAACGAAAATTGATTTACACAATTTCAGTAAATCTACCCTAATATCGCTAGTAATACTGGTACCACCAATTTGTGTAACCGGCTGATTTCCTAATACATCTCATTCTATAAACGGGTCTGTTTCCTTAACACGTTTCAAACAGTATTAGACAAGTCGAGGAAACTGACCAGTTATTAGTGTTTTAAATACTCGTACATAACAAACTAGTCCACTATTGCAGGGTGTGTATTATATACACTTCGCAGACATTAACCAGTTTGTTAATCATAGATTTCTAGAATTAGCCTGTCCAACAAAAATGCGAATATTTGTAGCACTTTAAAGAAACTGACGTCTATTAAATGTAGACTAAAATTCTAACAAATCGTAACGTTATTGAGCACACATCCCAGTTCACCTTGATTATAAACCGGTGTTTACGTCATGCGGGTATTATCTAACCATACACACTTGGTACATATTTTACTTACTTTTTTATCACAATATACTGATGTACCGATCATTGTAAATAGTGGCATAATATCTTAAAGTTAAAATATCCAAAATAACCCGCTTATGTATTTTATTTGACGAAAATACCAGTTATAAATGTATACCTAACTGTTTATTTATAATCCGTGAACATCCTGTTCACGACCTGGCTTTGCCATCACAAAGGATTCGCTTCTCTCATCATAACACATTCGAGTATACTGCATACAAACATATCCTCACTGCGTATTCCTGTAGAGGTAGGCAGATACATAGAGCGCCACTTTATATGATCCTTACATACATCCCTTGTCCTCCATTTTCGTGCCTTTTATCCTTTCGCACTCTGATTTTTCCGAGACGTGCCTATTTGGTCCGTAAACGTTCTTAGTCGGCTCACTTTAGTTACACGTCTTTCTACTTTGTGTATCGTACAACCACTTTGTGTAACATGACACATTATAGTAAGCGTTACATTCATTAGGAGGCTTTATTTATGCTAAAATTATAATTGAAAATTCTGATCTTGAATACGCTATCTATATTAGGATACCTTGTGTTGATAGCGATCATAGATCTCCATTTTATGACCACAACGCGAGGTGTCAGTGCGTTTCTTTTTTATATAGTTCTGTACTCTTGTTCTTGTCTGTATCTAGGTCTTCTAAACTACGCAACAGATTTTCATATGGTTTTCACTGTCATTTAAATAGTTTATTACGGAAGTTTATATGCGTACCTAATACATGACTGAAAAAAGACGGGTCATCAAGTTGCACGTGAAATCGGAGCGAGTCCCTAGTATAGAAATTAAAATGGGTATGAGCCAAACTTGTTTCTGATAGACTGGTATCGTATAACAGTAGACTGTGTGGAATAGAAGATTAGGAAAACCTTTACAAAACACGAATCCTATTACGCTTGGCGCTCATTTACAGTAATCTCCTTTTCTTGTTGTATTATTACAAGCATTAACTAGTCGACCAACGACCAAACGCGCATGAAAACGTGTTACTAGGTAGGTATATTATGAGGGATTTACATACACAAAAAAAGATATTAAAGCAAACACTTAGTACTGCACTTATACTTGTAGATTCTCAGCAATTCGTTTTATACACAGTTTAAATAATATATTTTTTGCTGCAAATTACAGTATCTTGAGTTGTTGAATATCAAGGTTGAAGGTTGAGTATGCATAACTTGATTTTGTTTCGTTTTTAATACCTACCTTACCTTGTCTTTCATATTGATAGCATTATTAGATATACTTTACTAGTATTTATGTTATTCTGAAGAAAATAATAATTTTATTATCGGGATTTGACTTTCATCCAATGTTAACTGTATACCTAATTGTTATAAATATTGCAGTTTTATTATAAGATACCTACCACCGTTATCACACTTGACATACATATATCATTAAGAAATGTAATGCCAGTATGCACTCTTGAAGTAATTACTTGCTATTCTTAATCAATGTATCGTTAAAGTGAACAATTATGGGTTAGCATTGGTACATAGGTGACATATAAGTCAATCATAATATGTGTACAATGTGTAGATATTATGATTATATATTATAACCTAGATATATAATAAATTAACATCTAGAACCATTGCCTCCGAGATATTTTCTGTATTATATTTGAATTAATTACCTCAACTGGGTATTTCAGTATTCCCAGTTTCTTTACGAAGTTAAATTATACTTTTATAAGTGATGTTTTTATATAAAAGTACAACTTCGAAAATAAAACTAGTAGCTTCCTATATTCTTTTGATTGTGACTGTTGACTTTTGAACAAAAACTGTTGAATTACTAATCATTTATTTGATCTTCATCCACGTGAACTAATAGACTGCAAACACTTGTAAGTCGTTTCATCAAATTCAAATATCCTACACTCCCATACAGTGACGCATTCGATTTGTGGGTCGTGGAACAGTTGCAGAATAATTATACATTGCGTGGCGGACAAATTCGTAACTTTCCTGTGGCGCCTAGCCCGCCTAAGCCCTGAATATTTTTACATTACCTACTTAATCTTTTGATAATTAAATAAGAAAGTTAAACTGGTAATAAAACTGTTAATACTATTGTATAAGAGTTGTAATAGCTTAAGCGATAACTCTTATAGTCGATAACCATTAAAGTAAAGCAATTCAGAACTGAAATTATACCTGAAGTTTATATAATCGTTTTCTTAACACAACTTAGCGTGTGGATTTATGTGTCTAATAACCACTGTAATAAAGTTACTGGACACGGCAATGAATAATAAAGTGTACTAGTTTTGACTTCTTCGCCACAAAATTCGACATGTAGACATTTTAAAAGGTTGCCTCGTATTACAAAGGTATTCAACCACATCTTCATTGATGTGAATAAATGTGCTGACATTCCTCAATGGCTAAATCAGTCAATTCTTAATATATTTCTAGTTGTTGCAAGTGAATCCTTCAAATTATTTTAGAGTTAGTCTTTTTGTAGCCTCGATCTTTTCAGCTTAATTCTCTCAGAATAACTGAGGTGTTCCTTCACACAAAAGAGTTTCTCACTCATATTATGTTATTCAGCTATGGTCAGTCAGTATTAACAAAATAATGGAAAATAACTTGGATGGGAATGCAGCAGCGACGCGGGTCGCTAAGAACGTTACCCAACACCCGTTAGAAAGTGCGAATTCAGTCGCTCGGAGCATACATTGCAGCACAAAGCCTAAAGTCATACTTTTTGTATCAAAATATATCTGGACAAGTTTGTAATAACTATTGATTCAACGTAATCTATAAAAAGATTTGCGTGGGCGTTTCTTCCCACGTTACGTAGCAGGGCGTCGCTTTCCACAAAGTTTAAAGGTTGTTTATTATTCTCCCTCGTAACGGGGATGAAAAGGATGACGTAAATAACGTTGCCAACGTAACACAACATTTGCTGTTCATTTTGTAGTATTGTGATCAAATTCGAATAAGTCTGCGTTATATGTAAATTACTAAATAGACTGTAGGCGTTTTATCAATAAACCCTGGCCATTGTAATTTACTGGGTACTACTATTGTACTGGCTTCGATTCGGACTTGGAACCACATCCTTTTGTGGTTTCGTTTGTTTGATTAACATTATTACATATATTGTTTTATCTACCTTAATAATAAAGCTATATTTATGTACTTCAGGGTTCATTCGAATGTGTGCGGAGTGGCGGCGCCCGCCGTTTGGAATCGTGTGGGCCACTGCCGCGCAGAATGCGCGTACAGGCCAACGATGATTCGTATGAGGCAACCAAGGACCGTATGGCGAGAACAGTCGCTGCGGAGCAGAGCAAATGGTAACTAACAGCTAGCACGTATAAAAAAAAATGTTATTACTTAGTTACTGTTTGAAATTTGATGTAAAATACCGTGAAACCAGAAACGTAAAATCAGCAGCCCTTGAACCAATTCATAATTTTGCTAACTGCTAAGTTTACTAAAACTGAACTGAGTGATGTTTCATTACCATTTCTGTTTACTTTTCTTTTGAGGACATCATAAAGGCCAAGATGTTTGTTGACTGTACATTTTGACTGAAATGAGGTTTAATAAAAGTTAATTACTTTATAGAACTTTAGATATGTTAAGCCTTTTAAATAGACTGTATTTAAACAAAAAATTAAGATAAAACTACACTATACTCACCATCTGTATTACCTTCAAATGATGAACTCAGTTAATGTTACAATATCACGTTGTAATTAAGTAAAACTTAGCAATTTCTTAGTTTTGCATGATTCATTTCACTTCCCCAACTCACAGTATTGATCGTATTCCAGCACCCGCGTGATTAAACCTAATCAAAATGACATTGGACGTCGTGTCAAAGTATCGAGTCGGTCTTCACACCCGTACTCGGGGGCGACGCAGCTGGCAGAGCGAGCGGAACGGCTCGAGCGGGCGGAACGGCCCGACAGGCCGGAGAGACCAGAGCGACCGGAGAGGATCGAGCGGTCCGACAGACCGGAGAGACCTGAACGGGTGGACCGCCCAGACCGAGTCGAACGGCCCACTCCACCTGTGCCCCGCCCGGCCCCACAACCGGCACCGCCGCCTCACCAACAATATCCGCAACACCCGCACACCAATCCGCACCAGCCGCAACGGCCACCCCCTAATCCGGATCTCACTAGGCGATCCTTAAAGTAAGTCACTCATTTGTATACCTTTTAAACTTTAACCTCGGTCATCAAACTTAATATTTACGTAACTACTAGACACATTAAGAGCACACCCTCTTAGGTATATTCTTGTCCTATTATTGTTTAAAAAGATCCATTCTAAGGAATTTCCCTGCGACGTGAGCATTCAAAATTTCCAATCAATCAATCTAGAGTACGCCTTGACCTGTACAAAACGTAGATTTTTCTAATGCCTGCAAAAGTCTGGAGCACAAACAAAACATCACTCTTGTGTAGATATGGCTGCACAAACTGAATCTCAAAATATCACCAGTATTACTGAGAATGATGACAAAATCTGGTCATTCTAACTAGGGCTTGGGTTAATGAAACTTCTAAAGACACTACGGTACCTATATAGATTGACGATATAAACATTAATCTTGAAATCTGCAATAAACATTTTTTGCTGAGAAACAGGTGTGGCAAATGTGACGCGATGAGCGATCAACCAATCAAATTGCACTTCGTCAAACGCTGCACGCCCGCGGTTTATTTTTGGGTTTTTTGTTAGTGTTGTGACGGTAATATGTGTGACGATACTCGATAATTACTAGATAAAATAATCTAATACGAAACAAAATCTAAAGTGTGTAAGCCTGTTTTACATACCTACTTATTTCAGTAATTTGTGTGAATTACCGATCCACTATTAAAGTAACGGTGGAGAGTGCTTTGGATGGGGTAGGAGAAGAAGAGTGCATTGATATGAACTCCTTGAGAACGATATTTGATATATAAATACGCGTAGTAATGAATATACACCTACGTAGTAATTATCAACTTTGAGGATATACTAGCCCCCTATGAATGAATCCCTATAACATTTCACTATAAAAAGACATTTGATATAATGTTCTGTTCAGATATGCTTGCATATTGCACGCCATATTGCATAGCATATCAGAACATTGGTGGTCGGTAATGTCGATAAACGATAACCCGGCAACGTGTGCTGGCCTATTAATTATACCATCAAATTTTGATGACGACAACAATTTTGAAAAACATGGAAACATTAGCTGTTTTACATGTCTTTAATGTTTGGTTGGATAATATCGAAAAACGTGCGTGTTATAGTTTTTGTTTATAAAATAAATGAATCTTCTTAAATTCACCGGTGATGCCTTTCGAATTTTCCTTTTCAGCTGTAGAAAATTTGAGTAACAACAATGAATTCCAATAGTTCTGTTCATTCACTCCTGTTTATTAAAGCATTTAATGGCTAGCGATTGCTACAGATAGATGCACTTTACTGTCAAATTAGAAAGATTCTTGCTAAGGGATGAGATTCGTTAATATAATCGTGATACCTTTAGTAGTTTGGTAAAATAACCTGCCACATAATTAAATTATTCCATTAGTGCCATTAGCTCAACGGTCGGGCAAACAACGGCTGTCTCTGGTTTGATTCTCGGGTACCAGTGCTGTACGTAAATTGACAGCAGCAGCAGACTCGTGTCTGTAAAAAATTAGACTGAATTAACAGTTTCAAAATGTGAGTTTTAATACCTCCTCTGCATACCTCTTCAGTGTTAGACAAGCGTGAGCTTATATAAACATCATTATTGTATCAGTTAACTGCTAATATTAATGTAGGTATAATAATTGCTCACGATGACCGAGAAATGGCAGAATGCTGGGATTCACAATTACGTGTCGTGGTTTTCACGCTGCGTGTTTTATGGTCAAGTAGAAAAGTATATTTTCCTCTACACGTTGTCTACGGCGATTATGGGATAAGGCTATTCTTCAACCTTGACCTCTTTCATGAGTTGTACCGGGCAGTTTTTCATGAGATGTACGTACGTACAGCTCATGAAAAACTGGTTGAAGACAATAGGCTAGTCTCTCGGAGTAATGAAATTACAGGAATGAGTCATATAAGTATTAGTCATGGTACTTCTCGTTTTCCGTCTTCAGCAATTACACCACTGACTGAATTCTGAAGAAATGATTACGACATTATCTAATATTTATTTCATTTAACATACAATATTTTTTTAAACAATTGATCCAAATTAAAAATAATAAAAGAAATTATAAATTTACATAAACAAATTATATTGCATGGCAATAAATTGGCTTACGTAAGGTTTTATTTCAGCAGAATTGCGGCCGACAGAACACTTTGATAATACGTTTGTCATATCGTTATCACAATAAAACCAATCTGATAATTTGCGGCTGATGTACAAAAGACCAGTGGTTTTATGTACTCATAATAATTACAAACAATATGCACTCCTCACACAATATTGTAAAAATTAATAGACACGTCGATTGTGACGAAACGTGGCCTTGTTTAGTTATGATGTTGCCTAATTGTTCGGCTCATAATTCTAATGTTGAGCAGTAGATATTAATACGTTGTTATAGACGTGTCAAGAACACCATTTTTCATCATTGATTTATTACGTTTTAAATATTGTTTCACTGAACAATATTAGGGTTTTCATTGTGACACTGGATACACAATACTACAACTACATACTGTTAATAATTGTTTCCTAGAAATTGAACAAATAGATGAAAACATACTAATGAAATAGAATCAAGGACATAACGTCATTGTTATTTTGCAATGACCATATAGTTCAATTAACGTGATTTCGATATCTCTATAAAAGGGACGATAAATTTGTTTACCCTTCCTCATCATGCCGCACAAAGGCGGAAAGTTCATCAACCTTAGCCAATTACAGTCCACTGCTGGACATAGGCCTCTCCCAATATGCGCCATATCATTTGATCCTTTGTCCCTGATCCTCAAGTCTATGTCAACTACCTTTATCAGATCGGCCTCCTATACTATGCCTCTTATTTTACCAAGTTCTATACTTATGTACCCAATTTTCTTATAATATAAAAGAAACGAAATAATTGCCTCCCAAATTCTATTTATGAAAATCTTGCTTACGAGTGTAAATTAATTAGTTAATTTTTCTGTTTCAGAGAAAGACTTATTCAGTTATTAGCATTGAAACCCTTCAAAAAACCTGAATTGTATACCAGGTTACATAGTGGTAAGTCAAGGTTTCGACAGTTTAATTATATTTATGCACACACATAACGTAATTAACGCTCGGCCTAACAATTGCAGAGGGTATCAAAGATAAGGAGCGCAGCATGCTCAACAAGATTCTCCCCCAAGTCAGTTCCCTCAAGGATAACTGTTACCATTTACGTAGAAGCATGTGGAATGACGTCAACGAGGATTGGCCTTTTTATACCGAGGAGGAGAAACGTATACTCAAGAGGTTTGTATTGATTTCATTGGTTATTTTGTACTTGAGCCATAGTAATTTAGTATTACACAGTTATGTGCCTGTGAAACACAGGCAGCTAACTACAAGTTTCTTGTACCATCCATGGAATGGAAAGGGGATTCTTTTTTCCGCACTTAGCCTCCTTTTTGGGCCATTGTGCGTGGAGAGTGCTGGCTATAGTAGCCAGCCTAACTCCGCCCATGTATCATCCATACCATCCATACTTCCATACCTCCATACCAATATTATAAATGCGAAAGTAACTCTGTCTGTCTGTTACGCTTTCACGCCTAAACAACTGGACCGATTCTAATGAAATTTGGCACAGAGATAGATGAAACCTTGGGAAAGGACATAGGCTACGTTCGATCGCTGACATTCACGCTGGCATAGCCGCGGGCGATAGCTAGTGTTATATAATATATATGAAACTTAGTTTATTGTTCATCATATCCTTAACAGTTTATTTTACTTACAGGCGGAAACCTCAAAACCTAACGCCGCCACTGAGCAGCGATTCAGCCAACTCCCTGTCTCCGCGCGCGTCGCCCGGTGCCGTCAAGCGGCCCGGCGCGCCCGCGCCCACCGCGCCCGGCCTCGCGCCTCTGCCGCCCCTGCCACCCATGCCGCCTAACAGGTGAGACCGAAAGACCATGAGACCAAAAGACCGTGAGACCAAAAGTCCGTTAGACCAAAAGACAGTGAGACCAAAAGACCGTGAGACCAAAAGACCGTTAGACCAAAAGACAGTGAGACCAAAAGACCGTTAGACCAAAAGACAGTGAGACCAAAAGACCGTTAGACCAAAAGACAGTGAGACCAAAAGACCATGCAGAAAAACTTATCGGTGAGGGACGCACTAAATGTTTAGACACATGGCTCACCCAATATAATAGAACCATTTTACAACATATTACATTGTCTACACGACTACGATACGTCGCAACGAATTTTCTTCTTTAGAATTTACCAAACTTAAGGGTTCTGATTTTAACTCGATTCTCGGTCGTTTTTCCGATGTGCCAAATCAAATGTCGATACTGTATTTTTTTGTGTGTTAACATAAATACCTTTTCTGTGATAGTTTATTCGCGATTGAAAACATAGATATTGTTTTTTTGTAGTTATCACCGTGACTTTGCAATTAGCTGGCTACAAAAAAAAACTGCCAAAATACTGACCATTTTTTCTTGAAGTTGAACGTAAAGGAAATTAATTGTATCAACAAATATGTTTTTCTCAATTCACACTTAAAATGGCACTAACAACTAGAAAATTCATGTTGATCATGTTCATCATGTTGTTCAAATTAATCAAAAAAATCTCTGAAAAATAAAATCTATATGTGTGTCCGATAGATAACCTATGGACCAATATAAAAGCGAAATACCACTTACTGATTATTCACGAAATCTCAAACTATATACACCTACAAACTTGAAATTTACCTATTATAAATAAGCGCCATCAATCTCTAGTATATAGACATTATGTAATACGTCCCACTGTCGCCCCAAGACGGATATATAGTATAGAGGAATTTGGATCAGCTTCGTGCGGGCCTCGGGGGCTTATTGGTCAAAGCATTCCTCCTGTAAGGGAAAGATCGCGGCTTCGAGTCCCGCCCGTGGTCGATTCTCTTTTTTCTTTCTTTCTTCTTCATCCTAGCGTTAATTCCCAGTCGCATCCGAAGCTTTCAGCTCAGAGTCTGGGGTCCGCTTTACCATCCTTAACTACAGATTTGGCTAGACCTCGATATTTTCCGTGAAGCGATTGCCATCTGACCTCCACAACCCAATGGTAACATTAGGCGATATCGAAGCTTTGCAGCTGGACCGTTGTTTTTGAACTTTTTAGGGTTCCAACTACCCGTAACGACTGCCATAGATGTTATTATGGCAACCGGGACCGACGGCTTAACGTATTCTCTTAGGCACGACCAGATCAATGCAAATACCCATATTTTATGCATGCAAATACATATTTGCACCGAGCGGGGATCGAACCCACGCCACCTGCGTAGCGACCGCGTTCACTACCGCTACGCCACGGAGGCTTTTTTTTCTACGTTATATTCTTACATCTGCCTTACAGCTATTATCAGATTAGATGATCATCCTTTGGCATTTTGAGTTTGTTCACATCCTGTGTTGTGTCATCTCATCTCATACATATTTTTTTTTAATACTTTTAAATTCTTGCTATCGGAGACTGTCTGTCTCTTTTCTCTTTGTTAATCGATATGTAACACAGTTCGTCCCCCCGCAGTGCGGCGGTTGGCGGCGTACCGGATGCGGAGCCGCCCGCCGCCAAGAAGCAGCGCATCTCGCACTACCGCCGGCCCTCGCCGCCCTCCTCCGGGTACGCCACCACCTCCTCCGGCGAGCGCCAGGCCTCCGACAACGAGGACGAGCGGACCAACGGTGAGTTCACACACACACACACACACACACACACACACACACACACACACACACCCACACCCACGCACACACATACGCACGCACTGGACACGGTACCCCTAGCACGAACAACTATCGTAAACTTAACATAATTGTAAGCATCTGAAAAAATGGTCTCGCGGCCTTAATAAGGCCGCGGGAACGCGCTGGATGCGAGCCGCTTCCAACCGGTCTTATTGGAGATCTATAGGGGAGGCCTATGTCCAGCAGTAGACTTCCTATGACTGAAATGATGATGATGAAGTAAGCATCTGATGAGGGCGTCATTCTTTACAATAGTGGCACTCAGGCCACTATTGTAACATGGTACGTGTCTATAATGGTGACCCTCCTTTTCCAAGTATTCGCCTTCAGCTTACTATCAGGCGAGGCGAAGTCAAATTGACGTGTCCTATATAAAAAAAACGTAACGAGAGCACGGAGTATTGCGATTGGCAGGCTTCACCCGTGCACGCGCTCACAGTAGCCAGGCGGCCAAAATCGCATGCTCCGTGCTCTCGTTACGTTTACGATACGAATTACGATAGTTGTTCGTGCTCACCCCACTGTTCACACTGTCAGATATGACAGGAATTTCATCCCCGCGCACTTTAATTGTGGAATGAACTCCCTGCCGTGGTTTTTCCAAGCGAATACAGAATGGGATTCTTTAAGATAGGCATTAGAAGGTTCTTTCGGGGTCGGCAGCGCGAATGTGACGTCCCTGGTGTTGCATACGTCCACGGTAACCACTTTCCACCAGGTGGGTCGTGTTCTTGTCTGCCATCTAAGTAGTATAAAAAAACACTTGCACGCACTGACACACGGTACCACATACTTACTCATATTTGAATGTAATTTTAAAGCAATTAGTCACCCCAAGACGGTTGCAGATGAGACTCGGTAGCTCAGTGGTTCGAACATTCTCCTGTAAGGGACTGGTCACGGGTTCAAATCCCGCCTGAGTCATTCACTTCTTCTATTATTAGTCGATTTAAATAGCTACACATGTTTTAAATTATGCAGTTGTCACAAGTTCCTCCGTAGAATTCCGGTCCCGTTTCCACAATCTATGGAAACTATTGTTGTTACTATGTTGCAGACAGATACATGTACTAAATTTCAGTCAAATCCGTTGAGTTGTTTGAGCGTGAGTTGGCTTGTGGTACCTAATATTGTATAGAAGTAAACAATTGTATTACAACTGAATGTATAACACGCGAAAACTCAAGATGAATATGGAACAGGTATTCAGTTTAAACAACGGTTTCTATTAACTGCCAATTAAACGGTAACTTATCAAAATTGATACGTAAATTACAATCAACAATTGATGCAAAGAAACTATCGGAAAGGAAATGGATTTCAGAAACTTATAACCGGTGGGAAATGTTCATAGTTCAATGTAAAAACCTGTTGTCTTTTTAGAACTTAACAGCAGAAATGCCATAGTTGTTCAGTTCTATTCAGAATGTTGGTCCGTATATCATACCATGCAAGTACAATTATCGTCCCAGAACCTCCTTATTACATCACGAATCCTTCCAATTGCCACAAGTCTAAGCAGTCAGATAAGGTCCATGCTCAAATGTATCAACTTGAAAACATTTTTAATATTATTATTTTCTTTTATTTACAGTTAAAAAAGACAATGGTTACACCCTCAATTATACTACTGTCAAGGATCTCTGCCCCAGTCCTGTGAAGGCGAACGGTTTTAGAAGTAGTCCCCCAGTAGAGCAAACTAATATTACAGGTATGTATTCACTATTCTTATAATACACACGGCAAAGTATAGAAATACACCTTTATATATGAAAAGCTGTATACTTATCTCCTTTGCAACCTTTTTACTATGAATCATCAATGTTACGCTATGTATAAACTTGATAAAATTTGCAATAGTATTAAGCTTCACTAAGCAATCGGGCAAGAAATTGACATGCTTAAACGATATTTAATCTTTTCTGAAGATTGCGAAAGTTAGTTGCAAAAAAAGAACATTGAGACACAAGTTACAAAGAAAACAACTGTATAATTGTGTTTAGTACACAATTAAGTATGACTTGAAGCTACACCAGAATTTTAATGGATACTAAAATATATCTATACTCCATACTTAATTAAAAGTAAACATTATTGGTGTATATAATATCTTTAATTTAGAAAGTCAGTTATTAAATATTTTTTTGTTTCGAATTTATTTTGAAGACTAAAAATCGAAATCAAACCACTAATTAGTCAGTTAGTTAGCCTAGTTTATTTTTGTATAATATGTGTTTTAATAAAAAATCGCTACGAGATTGTTTACCTTTAGTTATGTACCCAACCAATGGAGTATAAAATGTTACTTAATCATAACTTGATCGAAAATGAAAAACGTGATAAGATGATAATGGTATTATGATTGCATTACACATCAGCGGTTGGTTGATGAATGGCCACATTTCTCAATGCTGGCAACTTAGGCCAGCCCCCCTAGATAAGTGGCAATTGGTTGACCGGCGTATTGTAGAATAGAATGACGAATGTATGGGATTTGATGTTTATAACATACGTTGACGACTGTGATATTTTTCAAATCCTATACATTCGTCATTCTACAACGCCGGTCTATTCTACAATACGCCGGTCTATTTTACAATACGCTGGTCTATTCTACAATACGCCGGTCTATTCTACGATACGCCGATCTATTCTACAATACGCCGGTCTATTCTACAATACGCCGGTTAACGAATTGCCACTTCTCTAGGGGGGCAGTACAGAATGCGATTACAACCAACAACCATCGTGATTGGTGTAATACACGTTACATTATACTCTAATGGTGTACTACCTACCTTAACGGTCCATTTTATGTAATTAATTTAACACGGCTTAGAGCGTTACAGACACGTTACCTTGATTGATTAACGCATTCAACATGTCTCTTACATACTTTACGTTGTTTATAAACAGATTATTTTCCTCTTGTTGCATTAGTATTATCATTTATGATGCAATTCGTTTTACTAGATCATATTAATTATGCTGTTTTAATCAGTAATTGCTACACATTACACAATTTTTTTATTAGGTTAATAACTTTTAGAATCAGGTTTTGTTGCTGATATTACACTAATAGTTAATTATTTTGTTTGTACTAATGTCATTACGTTTATTTGTTTCTAGATAAAGACATCACAAATAATGAACCCGTAGAAAATACAGAAATAGTGCCTGTCCCTGATGAGAATATGACTGAAACTTTGGAAGATATTGAGAGGTAAATATGTTCAACCATACTTTTCCCGCATGTCTGGGTCGACTTAACCAAGGATGTATGTGCCTCTCTGCTTATGGCGACAGAAAGTGCTAATTTACTGCGTTTTATATGTCACTTTGAGCGTATTGGAGGCCTGGCCATCATTATTTCTTCCATTCGCGTGTTCCACTTGCTCCTCAGCTCCTCAACCTTAGACAAAATTTTACTTAAGCGTAATGTAAGTCTCCAATAGTATTGATTTCTGATACTCTATTTACATTTTACGAGAGCTCTCAAGCGGAAGCTTACAACTAAGGAATATCAATCAGTTTCTACATTGTTTATAAATACGGTCCCAGCTCCACAAGTGAGTTCAACACTCCATAAAATTTAAATAACCAACTACTTATGTGAGAAAAACGGACAATATTCGCAGCTGTAATATTATTCTAATACAATTCTATATCGATTTAGCATAACTTAAGTCTTCGTACTACTTAATGATGCATTTCTGAGAATGAAAAGGTGCTTTGCTTATTATGTAACATTAGAAAACATGTATGTTAACGCAAGTAGGTAGCGACCAGTGAAAGGATGCAAGTGGTTTACATTCATAGAAACGAACAAATATGCGCGACTAGATTACAACTGTACTCATATAGAAGATTTAGCATCTAAATTTTTCAAGGAAACTGACCTTCTTTTGTATTACAGTATTAGATTTTCAGGCTCAATAGTCGAGTAAATAATATTACATAATTAAATCAGAAAGTAAGAATTATTATGAGCAGGTGTATAGGTTGTGTAGGGTCAGGTTTTTGGGGCCGAGCCGACTTCATCTGCTGATTAATGGAGAAGGCTCTGGTGTAGGCTTTCCTCTCGGGGTTGGAAGGTCAGGGAAGTCGCACCTCTAAAAGATTCTAACCGAAAGGATGAGGAGTAAGCGGACTATCGACGCGGATTCAACTCTAAGAAAACGAGAGTTCACTTAACAGATTATTAGGTATAGAGCACTACAGATTGCTCTCTGAATACAGATTTAGGTCATCTTGCATCTACTTCATCCAAGCGCTAATCCCAGTCGCATTCGAAGCTTTCACATCAGAATCTGGGGTCCGCTTTACCAGTCTTAACTACGGATTTGGCTAGACCTCGATATTTTCCGTGAAGCGATTGCCATCTGACCTCCACAATCCAATGGTAACATTAGGCGACATCGAAGCTTTGCAGCTAGACCGTTGTTTTCGGACTTACGGCTCCAACTACCCGTAACGACTGCCATAGATGTTCTTATGGCAACCGGGACCGACGGCTTAACGTGCTTTCCGAGGCACGACCAGACCAATGTAAATACCCATATTTCATGAACACAAATGTTAACACTGAGCGGGGATCGAACCCGCGCCTCCTGCGTTCACTATCACTACGCCACGGAGGCCGTCATCTGTGTTAACCTGGATGTAATATTTGCAGGCAATACCCGGCGATCACGAGTTCGAACGTCCGGAGAGCGTACAAGAACGAGTTCGCGGAGTTGTACACGGAGTACCGCTCGCTGTACGGGCGCATCGCGCAGGTGGCGGCGCTGTTCACGCGCCTCGAGCAGGAGCTCAAGCGCGCCCAGCCGCTCTCGCCGCACCATCAGGTAACCCACGTACGACAACCTCTCAGTCTCAGGAGAGACTTTGCTTCACTGTGTGTGTTTTACCGCCTATACAATGGTTTGTGCTCAGATGAATTGTTTGACATGATGCCCACAGCTACATTCTATCATCGCACTTCTCGTCATAGGCGGGGAGTTCATCCTCACACATTGCGACCGGAAATGGTGCGCACTGTGCGGTATGAAAGGAACTTCATCCCTCGCACACTCAAGCTGTGGAATGAACTCCCCGCGATGGTTTTCCCAAGCGACTACAATATGGGGTTCTTCAAGAAGGGCATTAGAAGGTTTCTTCAGGGTCGGCAGCACGAGTGTGACGCCCTTGGTGTTGCATACGTCCATAGGCCACGGTAACCACTTTCCATCAGGTGGGCCGTGTGCTTGTCTGCCACCTAAGTGGTATAAAAAAAAAAAAAAAACAACCAGCTCGCGAGTTGTTGTGTTGTCAGACCGCACTGGGCGACGCTTCACGGAAGCGGAGCGACGCGACACTATTAGATAAACCGCAGTGCCGCGACAGTTTGCGACAAATTTTGTCCGTCAGTCGTTTGACAATTTCTGAAGAAGATAGACGAAACTACGGGACGCGACACGGCGCGACAGATTTGATGAATTGGTCAACTTTGATGTGCAGTGTCGCGTCGCGGAGTTACACTGCCGCGTAGTGCGTTATGCCTCATACGATTTCTACCAAAGAATATTTTGTCGTTACATGTCGCGTCGCTCCGCTGCCGTGAAGCATCGCCCAGTACGGTCCAGCCTAAACGTAGACGAGCGCGAGTTGTTTTGTGATAATCTATGGTGAAATTGAACTAGTTTACCGCAGTAACCACCCGTGTTATCCTCAAAAGATACCCAAGAAACGTGTATTGCGCGTATAGAGCACATTTAAGGTTCAAGATATAATGTCCTGAGCAATACCGCTCGCTGTACAGTCGAATCTCACTAGTGGCGGCTACTAGAAATGTCGGTGCTCGCAACGAGTCTTAATGACTGTTACATCATGGCATATTGCCATACATGCACCCTTCGCAGGCTAGGATAGAGGTAATGACCTCTACGAATAGTTAAAAACCTATAAGAGTTATATATGTGCATGTGATTGCGGTGCTATCTGTATATGTGTAGTACTCACCGCACCCAACGTCAATCGTATTCACTGAACTACACCACCGATAAAATAATATTTGAAACGCAGAAACCTACATTACTATGAATTAATTTTCCTGAAACTTGTTTTGGTTTAAATGTTTGCCGATTTTATGCAGAATGCCTACTGTTATAACATTTCATGTTTCAAGTTTCATGATTCGAAAATATGAATGAATTAATCTAAAATATTTCTGGAACTTTCTCAGGATTCTCGTAACTACCACTGTAAACCAGTGCCAACATTTTTGTTTGTAGTTGTAGGTACTTATAATCGGCATTTGTTAAAACTAACATTATTTAAAGTTGCCAAAAGGTTATACATATCTTGAGGAAGAACAATTTTATCGACTTAATAATATTGTCGGCGGAGCGCGACCTCGTTTTTAGATTTGAGAAAGTGAGCCTTGTGTGATCAGATATACCTATCTAACGTTATAATAGTAGGTATTTCGTAGAAAGTCTGTATTCAGTTACTACACCTTTATTTTACCTACAAGCGTAAATTTATTTATCTTCGCCATACTATTCACCACAGAATTATTTATGTAAGTATCACATGCATCGGCATATACGTTAGCAACGTACTTATGATGTCCCTAATACTGCATGCATTCACAAGTTGTACGATGCAACCGTACACTGTCTGTCGGCTGAGCATTTTTACTTTAGTTGGCAGTAATCTATGAACATCAAATTAGTAGATACTCGATTAACGGCCATCGGCACTCGCTCCTTTCTCATAATTATTTGTTCCGAAGAATAAATAGATGAATAAATTTGTATAATTTGCCGTGATTGATTTATAACTGTAGAAATATTTGTTGACAGAGTATAGAGCAACGCATTGTGGACGAGTACCGCCGCGTGAACAACGACCCCGCGTACAAACAAGAAAGGCGGCGAGTCAACTATCTACATCGCAAACTTAATCACATCAAGCGTATGGTCAATCAGTATGATCAGTTGGTGAGTTACTATATTTCTTATTACTAATTACTATTCTGCATAATATGTTATGTGTCAATATGCAGTCTCTTCGCGGAATGACTGTTTTCCTTAGGTTTCACCAACGCTTTGTGGCTAACCCCAAAATAAATTTCAATTTCTGCCTTTGACTGAAGTATTTTTAGTCAAACCTAAAACTTTCTGACTTTTCAGTCAAACGTCGAAAGTAAAATAATCTGTTTCGGGCTTTGCCTTGTGGATCCTAGAAGAGATTGACTATAACATATATAATTGTTGGATTTGTCAACTAACGCAAACAAGAGCTACAATAATAAATAAAGTTAAACTATTGTAATAAACATATTTAAATCCTATATGTTAATATTGGCAGATTATGCGCAATATGTTTTCATTATGTAAATTTGTCTACTCACATATTACGATTACATTGTTTTTTTTTGCTGTCAATGACGTCCTCGTATACGAGTAATAAGTTCTGACTATTGCTCGATTTAACTTTTGATAGCTAAATATATTCTTAATTGCCTTACTTTAAGGTTCAAAATGCCTGTAACAGATATCGTCCTTATATTCTGGAGGACAAGGTTTTTTGCTGTCATGTCGAATATGACCTTGTAATATAGTAATTAGAATATTGAAGTATGTGAATTTAAAGCGAACATAATTTAGTCATGCTATATTATGTGACGCACATGCGCGATACTCCCCGGTATGTTTACATACGTCAATAGAGTTTCATAATAACAACTGTTAAACGAAAACAATGTAATTGCATTTCTAAACATGTTTTATGACGTATTTTAGAATTACTCTATGACGTAAATGTAAAATTTAACTTACAATTTGAATTTAAATTCTTAAGAAAATTTTACAAAATTGTTACAGACTGTCATGTTATTCTTACTTTTTTCTAAAGACATAGTGTCTTGTATATTCGTATTGTACGCGTATACGTATTGTATTCTTCGAATATAAAAATCATTGAAAGTCACAAAATTGTCTACTCGGTCAAATAGCGATATCAGTCATTCCACTCTTTACCTGAAAAGATATGAACGAGACGACAATTAAACATATTCAACTCAGTGCAGTTTTTGCTTATCTTAGAACTTATCTAGTTCAATTTGATTGTTTTTTCTTTTCAAGTCTGTGACGACTCATTTAAAGGACTATGGAAACGTGCCCGTAAGTGTGTATGAATATAAGAACAACGTGAATTTGTTGTTTCGTGTGCATGGCGATATTAATTAGAATTAAAAAGAATGGCCTTGGTTAAGTATTGCAATAGATTACTGGTAGCAAAAAGGCCGATGTATATTTTATGGATATCTCTGCGGAGACTTCTATCCAAAATGTTCAGGAAAAACCTAATACCACCAATCACATTATGTATTTTGTATTCCGTAATATTTTCCCATGTGGAACATACGTAAATGAAGACGCATAGAATACCTAATATGTGTTATTGCTATCCTGCAAACCACACATCACTAGTACTCTTTCAAATAACACTATTCATTTTATATGAATAAATGTGCCTTATATGATCAGATACTAGATACTTGTTAATTAAATATCAATGCATGACCGGCGCGCCGGTACGTAGCTATATCAAATGAGTAGGTAACGCTGTTTATCACTACTTTTTATGAAGAATATAAATTGTCATCTAGATATGTTATTTATGCGGACTTGATCCATTTTTGTTCTTGAATGGATATATTCCGATGATAAGACTGATTGATTGTCTCAAACAGCGGCATGACCGCCGCGTGTAGTGACAATCGCCTACAGCACATACTCCTCTCTTGAAAATTTGATCTGAGACATAGCTCGAACCGCTTCCCTGTAATCGGTTAACTACCCTATCTACTCATCGCAAAGTGTGTATACCTATAACACGTTTCCCACCGATATCTCTTTTAAATACTTTGATCTGAGCGCTTAGAGATTAGTATAACTGTATAGTATATACCAGGTATTTGTTAGCTCTTCTGTGACTACATTAGGGCCCATCATGATTTCAAAACGACTAATTGACGTTACTCAGTGACAGCCTGTATATCTAACATACACAATGCTCTTTGCCACTTTTCCCGTCTACATTGTTTCTGTTATCATAGCGAATGGTATATGAAAGCCCTTAGAGCCATTGACCTTGTTAGAATGAGGCGACCACTATCGTGTATTGAACTATTGATAAGTTATTAATATTATTTTTTTGTTTACAGCGAAACCTGAAACCGGATCGTGTTTCCACAGCAAGCACTACGCAAGCGTACTGACATCTGAGATATTCGCCGCCCGCCCGTTGCCTTTAGTACTGATATAACGCTACACAAGAGCATCTCAACATTCATACTGGACATTTGTAATATAAGATCTATAGTTTTTATACGAGCCAGTGTCTCCCGCATAGTGACAGAGTTTAAGCTTTTTATATTATATTGTAAACGTTAGGCTGTATGTACTCAATGGCCTTGTTAAGCCGCGCTGACTGTAATACGTTTTATCACAAGGATTTAGAAGTATCGTGACATAATCGTATAATAATTCGGTTGTATCGACGATAATATATTCCCATGATTGATTTTTAGATACCAAGTTCTTTGAGTTTTGTATAAGATATCCATAAGATATATACGCTAGAACATTCAGTTCTTTATTTCTTCCTACGTTTTGAAGACGAAATCCCCTGAAAGGGTGTACTGGCTTTCGTCTGAAGTAACATAACATATCACAGTTTTGAATGCGATGTCTTTGGCAGGTTTCACGCGTAAGTGTTTTATTATTTATTTCTTTGTGATATTTATTTAAAAAAGTACTTCTATAACTCGCATAAAAGTAGGAGGACATATAAGATGTTCGTTATTTAAATAATGGACTTCCAATTAAGGTTATATATATATTGTACGAAAAACAGTCCTCGTATTTTTGTCCCTTTTAGAAGTTTTCAAAATGTTGGTTAAATTATGAACGTTTTATTATTCATCAACAGCTTACAAGGAAAATCAGTAATATATCATGATTCATGCATTTGTAGTATGATCCTTCAATTATACTTATGCGAACAATTGACCTCTAAGCAAGGACGAAAATGAAAGTCCGATATTGTTCGTGAACTTGAGTTTGGCATTAGAAATATTCATACCGGACGCCTGCCAAGTTGGAAAGACAATCTCTAGTTGTGACTGTGACCATATGGTTGAGGTAATTTCTGTTCTGTTTTAGTCATTTTCATTGTAGTTAATAAATACAAATATTAAGTTACATAGTAGTATATTAAGTTTCATTGTTCTTCCATTAATCTTAACAGAGCGATACCTTAACCATTCACAGAGTGACCACTCACTCTGACTAATTTGAACTCCTGTAATTATTTGAATACTTTACTTTTATTTGTAATCTAATGCAACATGTTCGTACTTTTTCTAACTAGCACTCGTTCCTTATGGTCGCCATCAACGTAAGAAGTAACGTAATTTAATATATCTGTCATTGTTTGTTGTAGTATATTACGTATTGACCATCGTAACTTCTTACTCGACATTCGCGTCGGTATTGACGAAATGTATATCTCGAACACTTATCTGATTGAGTTTAATATTGTAAATATTATATTATGTATATTAAAAAGATAAATTATCAAGTATATAATAGTCCAGTACTAGATATATGTTCGTCCACATTTAATTCCAGTTGAAAATTATTGCCGTCTAATGTTATTGTTGTCCAAATGAATTTTGCTTATAGTAACTGATTACAGAATCATTTTTACATCTCTTTAGTAAACGGTCAAGGAGTGAATAGTTAATAGTTGCTGAATAGCGGATCAATAAGGCAGCTCTGAACTTCGACAATGTTATGAAGTCAATTTAAATCAACGATTGGCCTACAGAAGCAATTATACACAACACCCTTTCGTCTAATATTTGTACTATTTTTACTTAAATGATCGTCCTTTTCGCTTCTAAACAATCCATCCATATTTTAATGTTGGACGTTCATTTTCTTTATTTATCTTGCCCAACTTGCATGTTGTAAATAGTAGTAACTAATAAAGAAACTTTATCAAGTTCTTGTTAAATTTTGTTATACTAGTGTAATTATTCAGTTTTTTTTTTTTTTTTTTTTCAATAATATGTCGTATTTATTAATATTTGGCTGTGTCGTGTTATTGCCGTGTATATAATATAAATGATACAAAGAAACTCATCGAATGTCACAAAGTAAGCTCTTCCAGAGCTCGAGAGCTCATGTTATAGTGTTAGAAACTTTTCGGTGATCACACGACAGAGTACCAAATTCGGTAATGTTTGCCAAAATTACAGAGCAAATGTTAATTTTCCTTCGCTATATGTAATGTATTAAATAATAGCAACAACCGGCCAGTGTTGAACATCCACTAGAAGTAAGGGACTTCTCTGGTCCTTTTGGAAATACCCTCCATATCACAATAAAATTCTTAGTAAATTTAGTACATATTCGGATCAGACGACAGGCCTCGCCCACGCGTATACAAAGACGCGATCGTTCGTATTCCCTGGTCCAATGTGTGGAAAGCCGTCTTGCGTATATTATGTCCTGAAAGTAACGTCCATATTTGAAATGATTTAGCGTTAGGTAATTCTGATTTTTATCTTTGAGCCAAACAATTTGTGCGAGTCCATTGCGTATTTCCAAATGCAATTTGTTGAAGTCAACTTACAACGGCATAAGCGTCCTTAAATTTGATAATTGTCATTGTAATGTTAATTTTCGCCTAATGTATACTTTGTTGTTATATGCGTATATTATAATATATAACTCGAACACTTCGTAGAGTTACGAAATATTGTTAAAGGATAACGTTACTTCTGTTAGTTTTTTGTCAATTAATGTGTCAAAACGGCATTAGTATTTCATTTTTCATTATGATCGTCAATTGTTTTATGTATATACAGAAATTGTAGATTTTTCATTAGTGATGTGAAGTTATTTGGTCAATTCAAACATAAGTGCCCTTTTGTTGCTCATGATAACATGTTTGTGGATTTATCATTACTTTTTTTACTCATTATAATGCTCAATATTATGGCCATGATATTAGATAATTAAATTTCTCTTTGGATTTTTATTTATTTTGGTTATTTATTTATTTCGAATCACTTCTTACGTTTTAAAAAAGTCAGTCGCTACAACACATTTTGTTTTAAAACTTTATTATTGCAATGAGTTAACCTTCCGTGTAAATAGCATTTATATTTCAGTTGTTTCTCTATTTAGTGTTATATGTATCAATGACCAATTGCTAATAGAAATAGCTTACAAATTTTATATACATACATTGTTGTTATAATAACAGTTTTAACAAAAAACCTATGTGGCTGTTTTACGCGGGAATTTGCTTGTTCGAGTTATCGTTTGCTTGGGACCCACTTAAAATAACTACGTACTTGGAACTATTACACGAATGCCCGCGAATTCCCGTAACAAATTGTTTAGACAATCTCCGCTTTCGTTTACACGCATCACGTTGTGTGAAACGATTTTTTTAGATGAATATAGAATATTGAAAGAACTCAATTGGAATCGACAAGAACAATCAATTAAAATGTTATTGTTACCACTAGTTTAAGAACTATGAATTGTTTTATTATACTTCGTAACTATTGCATATAACGCGCACTATACTAATGGAATCATTCTATCATTACTTAAGGGAATTTCTTCTGTTAATATATTGGGGAGTTAGTTGATTTATTGAAGTGGTCATTTTCAAAAATGCATTCCATTTGTCAAAACCGTTGTTTAGCACTGTTCATTGACGCACCTAGTACACGAATAGCGTTGAAGATATGAAAATATATTTTTACAGGCAGTGAAAATGCATACAAACATTCGGCCTTATTAAAAGTTCTAAATAATGTGACACTACCCTACAATTAACATAATATATGCTTACTTCATAGTGTCATATTAACATCTATGGAAGGTAGACTAGATTCATATTTACAATGCCGAAATTACTTAAAATAAGATATCCCTTTACTACGTAATATGATATAATATCTAATTATACTGTCACAAAGGGAGTGAAAAAATGTCAAATGTTGCTCGATTGTTACCGATTAAGTTATTATAAAGTTGGACGAAAATATTTGTATTTTGTCATGTTTATACAAAGGAAAAAATATCTCAATAAAATATCATAATCCATTGTACAGAGTAGAAGATATTTAGAATCTAGTGATGTCATCTTCTTAAATCCTAGTTAGTGATATATTAGGAGTACTAATTTCCAGATTAAAACTATAAATTTTTGCCGCATGACAAATGCGCCACAGTAACTATACTTAATTTTGTCACCTTGTATTTAATTATTGTATGATTTGTATGTATGTATGTAAATTATCAAATCTGGTTGTGTTAACCCCATATTTTAACAGTAACAATGAACATGGCCTATTTTATTTAACTCAATATTGTTATGCATATTATAGAGTGGCATTTTTGTCATGTGCAAACTTGTTAAACGACTTAACATAACTGATATTATAGCGGCTTAAGGCGGGCGTTACATACACGATGATCCTTACGTTACTTTAATTTTTAGATATAGATCTTTGAGTTTGCGTATTCTGATCAAATGTTATTGTAAATTTGCTGTACATTAATGAGGTAGGCCGTCGCCGCGAGCCCGGGCTCGACATCGATCTCGCAAGACTGTCCTTACACCGAACAATTTGAATATTATGTATTATGTCAAATGTAAATAGAGTACGAATTAGACATTTAGACATGTTAAGGGAAGTAATGTTAGTGTTTATTTTTTATTAATTGCTATGAAATGTATATGACCGGGTATATACGAGACGGTGGTGTCGGTGCGGTCCGGCGTCGGCGGCGGCGGCCGGGCGAGAGCGCCGAGAAACAATGCTGCGATATTCCTTGTGCCCTCGAGATATCAGTGCATTATATATGAGTCAAGATGTATAGACGCGGTAGACTTAATTGTATAGATACGTTACACGAGCCCGGCCCGGACACACCCGGCCCGGGCGAACGACGACTAGCTATGAATCCTGACATCGGCTCACGTTAATTAGCTTATAAATATTTCATCAAAATATAAAATACACAAAAAAAAATGGATATAAATTTCTCGACCAAGTACTGGTTGTTTTTAAATTATTAAAATGTAAAAAAAAATTAGAGTATAAACAAAGTATAGGTACAATTTATGAATTATACTTTTCTTTTCGGCATTTCATGTAACAGTGGAAGAGATTTAAGGCTTTTTTGCTACACCGAAATGTTTGTGTAAGTTTGCAACCTCTTAAGTTCAATCGGAGCACCAAAGCACACTTACTCGAACAACCTTACACAGTGTCGAATGTTTCTATATATTTTGTGATTTCATTTGCTCATTATCCTCTTCCATTGCTTTTTTTTGTTTGTCAACTGTCTAAGTGTATAATATGATTTTGTTAAGGCAGGGTAATGCAGAAATGTGAAGAGGTACTTTTTAATTTGAATTGATTGATGATTTGTTTGAATGTTTTAAAATTGAGTTACTTTTATCCATGCAATGGAATTTGTATTGTTATGAAAGGAGCCAGAGTTTGTTGTTTTTTAATTAAGTCAATTTGAATTTCGATATAATGAGGCAGCAGATTAGTTTATTATAACTGTCAAGTTACCACAGAAACAATAGTCAGATGTAGGCTCTCTTTGGCGTTGCCCTTTGTAGTTTTGAAAACTTTGGCAGTGCATGGACGCTAGCCGTCTGCAGTGATTACGTGGAAATAAAATAAGTAGTCAGTATTAGATCATGCAATACATGAGCTGAAGAGAGGTTGTGAAGAGTATCGTTATAAAAGGTACCTATTCAAAATCTGGACAAACAGACTAACTTATCTTGTACGACAGATAGTGTTGCTGCAATGTGCATTTATGCCATCTTCACTTTTATTTGAATAATGGGATCAGTGCCAAACTTTCTCCTTCTTGTTTAGCTCAAAACGATGCAATTGTTAGCATGCTTGATGAAACAGCTAAGTAATTGTTTAGTTAGTCTGCCATTTTGTGAATATTTTGTTTTGATAGTAATATGTAAATCTTTTATAATATATTTGTTTACAATAAATAAATGACAACATTATAAATAAATGAAATTGTATTTTCCATTTAAACTGATGAAAAAAAAATATAAAAAGAATAATATGCAATGATATCTGATGTTTTATTTTAGTCCACAGTGAGGCTAATTTGAAGAAGAAAAAAATACTTCTTGCAGTCTTGTTTGTATGTACTTCACGACTTGTGTAAATAACACAGACATTGCGGCTCATTTTGAAATGACTGCCATCACGAAATCCTGAAATGTTACTCGGTGCTTCAATGAAATGATATATAATGTAGGTTCATATTCATCCCAAACAATAAATAGTATAGTGTGATCTTTATTAGACAAATTGTTATATGTGCAAAATCTACTAATTATTGAGCAGAAAAAACCTTAAAAGATTAATGTCTAAAATGATTTCTTCTGTATAGACCATTAAAACGGCGCTTACAAAACGTCAAAATTAAAAAAAAAAACAAGATTAGTTCAGCAAATGGGTCAGCTGTTCGAAACGTGGCTGCGGCCTAAGAGAGCCTTCTTAGGCCGCGGCCACATTCACGGCAAGAAACTCAGCAGGCTTTTTTTGTGATTGAGATGATATCTAAGGCGTGTTACAACCTAAACGACCCACTGTTCAACTGGTTGAGCAGTAGGGAAGAAACCAGTTAGCAATTGACCCAGGCGCGGTCGCAGCTTGAAGTTTGGGGGGGGGGGGGGCCACTTCGGAAACTCCTTAAGAAATTTAACCCGCCCTCCCCTCGTACTGGGACTTTTCAATATGACGTGCATGGTTTTGGGGGGATCATGTCCCCTGTGACCCCCCCCCCCCCCCTCGGACTGCGCCTGAATTGTCCATTTAAATACAACAATCGCAGTGCTTAAGTACCTACCAATCCACACTCAACGAAGTAATAGATCAACCAACAATAGGTACGTAGTTTCAGAAAAACTACTTGAGCTTTGTTCTATAGGTTTATTAACAGTGCGACGGCGACGTGTGCATATAAGTGATGAAAAGGAAACGACTCCAATGTACTCACATGTGTAAGTATTTTTTTTTAATATTTAAATGACACGCTCATCATGCAAGTAGATCATCTTAGGGTAGGACTCGTGACTTCATGCTCTTTGTGAAAGAAACAACCACGAACAATTTACCAGTCCAGCTGGTGGAGATGGTGTAGCACTTACCGTAGAAAAGTCCTTTTCTACTCTCAAAAAAACTCAAAAGGGGAAAAACTAAGTACTATATCTTACTCTACGTTTACAAAAGCATACCTACATACCCATATGGGGTTCTTCAAGAAGAGCATTAGAAGGTTTCTTCATGGTCGGTTACGCGAATGTGACGCCCCTGATGTTGCATACGTCCATAGGCCACGGTCCACGGTAACCACTTCCCATCAGGTGGGCCGTGTGCTTGTCTGCCACCTAAGCGGTAGGTATATAATAAAAAAATAGTCTCAACCTGTAACTATGCCTACTGACTGAAACAAGTTTGGTGGCCGTCCACATCATCGAACTTGGTTCGGAGTATTCGGACGGAGCGGACCAAATTCAGTGAGCCGGTACGGTTAAACCGATAATAATAACGACTGCCTCTGTGGCGTAGCGGTAGTGAACGCGGCTGCTACGCAGGAGGCGCGGGTTCGATCCCCGCTCAGTGCAAATATTTGTATGCATGAATATAAATATTTGCATTGGTCTGGATGTTTATATGTATAATTATGTATGTATTTACAAAAAAAAAAGTATCTAAGTATGTATATCCGCATTCTAGATTCCATAACACAAGCTAAATTAAGCTTACCATGGGTCTAGATAGCGTTGTGTAGAATGTTGTAAAAAAAAATTAAAAAAAAAAAAAAAAAAAATATCTGGCGGACTACTGTCCAGTGTCCACACTCCACACGATCGGATTTGGGTCAAACCTGGTCAAACATACCAAATTCGGTCGTTCTCTCCGAATCAAATTCGGTGGTTCTTTCCGATTCACACCGGTGCATCTGTTCTGTGCCGGTGCAGAGTGGTCTGTTAGGAATTTAAAGCCTCGTCCATAGCTCATGTTTTCTTAGCTAATGAGCAGTTTTTCAGTAGGTATTTATAGCGTTCCTAAAAACAAGCTAGATGGCGCAGCCGGCACTTTTGGTAAGTGGAGTGTGGTCTCACATCTAGTGTTCCCTAATTTATGGAAAAAATGTTCTTCGGTTTTGTAATGATTTACTTTACATAAATGTTTTGACATTTTTTTTTTGATAAAATTATTTTAAATATAATATTATTTTAAATTACAGACAGTGACGCGAAAAGAATTAAGCGTTTTATCATATTTTATCTATTGTAATATGGGTAAATGAAATTAAACTTTGACAACATCGCGCAAATAAACCACAGAGTACATTAAAATTACCAAAAGCTATGCTAGCGCCATCTCTTGATGATTTAAAAACCAACTGATTATTATACCTACTGGAAAACTGCAAATTTTTATGATATTTGGCACTATAGTTGCTCTACATTTGAGCAATGCTGCCATGTCATGTTTGAAAGCGGATAAACATAGTTATTATTTTATAAGGACTTTTATATTTCTTCGTTAATAACATTGTTAATAACATAATATTATAATAGCATTTGGCTTTGACATCCAATGTCAAAGTTAAATGCTACTACAACTTGGATTTTTGACAGCACAATAGATATTTCGATACATTTCTATATCAAACTGCTGTGGAACGAATGTTATATGTAATAATTTATGATAGCTCTACTACGGGACATTGGCAGAATTGTTGCTAAAAGCACAGAGCCATTCATTAAGAATTGAATTGAACTAAAAATGTATGATATGGTGCTAATTCTGTTGTGTCACAAACTAACTAAAATAAGCTGAAAATTGCTAAAATTCACTTTAATCCTGTCAAATGTCGTTTTTAAGCGATTGACATAATGGTTTTCTGTTGTTATGTCCAACTAAATTTAGTAGATACTAAATTTTACAGCACTAAATTTTGATATGAAATCGCTAAAATATGAAAGTGTTGCCGCTATTAAAAAAAGAATATGAATGATAAAGCAACTTTTCATAAAATCTCTTCATTTTCAAACTCCACTCTGATACTCCAACTTAAAATGGACTCCACTTCGACTTCCTCCGACTCCAACTTCAAACGGACTTTACTCGAACTCTAAATCGACTCAACTCCGACTGTAAACTGACACTTCCATAGCAACTACACTCCGACTCCAAACCGACTCCCTCCAAGTCCAAACCGACTCCACTCTGGCTGTAAACCGACTCTACTCTGGTTCCAAAGCAACTGCACTCCAACTCCAAACCGACTCCACTCTGGCTGTAAACGGACTCCTGTAAAACGCTGCCGTCTCCGTTGCCCAGGGCGCACCCCTTGGTGGTTTTGGACCAAGTACGACAAGTAACTACACCTACCACTAACTTAGTCGGCAGTAATACAGATTCACTAAAATCTCTAAAATTAGACGGCATCTAAATAGATGCCGTCTAATTTTAGTGAATCTTTGACATTTAAAACATACAACAGAATACCAATTCTCTAAAAAAGTACTAAGTTCAGTAACTTAGCTACTTTTGGTCGTGTTAAACTGATTTTAGGTTGGTCGTGTTTTTTCACTAAAATAGGAAAATTTTAGAGAAATTTAAGTTTAGAGATGGTAACAACAGAATTAGCATCAATGTCAATATGTGGTACTTTTTTAATGACATGTTGCGAAAAATTGAGAGTTATGGACGAGGCTTAACTGGCTTAACAAACTCCAGATAGTGTGGCCGAGTTGCCAACATACTAATAAAGAATATGCTAAATGTTCGTTAAATTCTGCCAAATACTTCAGAAAAATATAATACTTATTAAAATAAAGAATATGAATTTAAAATTAAATCATCCACAGCTTTTTATTTGAATTTTGAATTTTAATATTGAAATAAACTACTTTATAACGGACTTTATCGCGATATATTTGTTATTATTTACTTTTTATTTTTTATTTATTTACTTTTAGACCAACGTTTCGGCTACTTTTCAGCAGCCATGGTCGTGTGGTGCCTGAAGATGGTAGTTGTCACATAATTTGAAGTATTGTATAAGAGTTATCTCAAAGTACCTGAATCACGATAAATTGTTGGTGTCACTATTTACGCAGAATGAGCTCACTGTCGTTGAGTTTTGCGGTTTACTGGGTGAGATTAAGTTGATGACTGGGAGACTGGGTCCCATGCTGGTAGGACGCTCCAACCATCTTTTCTATTAAAATTTAAGTGTTCCCATTTCCTGTGACCAACACACAGTAACCTATTTTCGGGATAAAAATAATTTACGACCGATTCTCATTGACCTACCAAATAGGCAAAGATAACTTTATAAGAATCGGTGTAGCCTTTTCGGAGCAGTTTGCAGACAAACACTGTGAAACGAAGAGGATTTTATCACAGGGGGGCCCCGTTCAACATATAGAAATTCTAGTTATACAAATATGAGGCAAACATGAATTGAACCTTGATTATATCACTTTGTCTCTCTTTTTCCAATATACAGTTGTGTCTGCTAAAAAGAGACAAAAAATTTAAGTTATTGCTCACTTGGGAAAATGAGTATGAGAATTTGACAGCGTGCCGACGGTGCCAACATTTATGAATGATTTGCGCCAACATTATGAATGATTTGCGCCAACATTATGAATGATTTGCGACAGCTATTGTTGAATTTTTCTAGACCATACTACTATAAGCATAATAGTGATGTACTCCAATAAATGATTTGACGACGAAACTATTCTTCTTTACAAAAATGTAGGTACTCTTTTGAAGAAATACGAATTGACAAAATTGTAATGTCTTCTGTTTTTCCGTATTAGAACTAGGCAATTGTGGTATTGTTAGAAACGTCTTGATCATCCGCTCGTTATAGGCAATATGACGTATGAATGACTATCTGAAACTCTGACTATAATGGAAAAAAACTTGAGATATATAAAACGTGTTTGGTATGAAAAAGGGCTCTATTAGCACATTAAAAACATGTATACATTATTGGGTGTTGCTTGCACCAAAACAATACAAATAAAAATCAAGTCTAAAACTAAAATCCGACTACTACAAATCACGCCCTAAGAAGTATTAAGCAAGAAAATATCAAGAATAACCGTGGTCACATACCATTTACTCTAACAAAACAATACATTCTAGCGATTCGTGATTCTGCAGTAGTCGGGTTTTAGTTTTATAGTTGCGCCACGTATCTTGAACCTAAATCATAAGACATACGAGGATCTGGCTGGCGCCCGCGGAATGCTTTGTAATATTCTATTCTGGGTGAATTTGAGTTCGTCTACCGCAGTAGCATTCCGTGCTATCCTCAATAGACACCCAAGAAATGTGTACTGCGCGTATAGGGCACGTTTTGAGCACATTTTAGGTCCAAGATACGTGGCGCGGGTTATAGTATAAATAAATATCGACAAATATTACGATAGTAGAAGGTGCATCCCTAGCATAGTAACCGTCGTCAAACGTTCATTCATAAAAATGGAACATAGGTATACACGTCAATTCTGTAGGTATACCCTGTCTATAGTATCTAAGTCTATGGATTTTATGTATTCGATTGGCATAATTTTAACTCATATTAGCATGTTCTTTATTGGTCTTGTTGGCAACACTGAAAAATTGGCTCTCTGTTCATGTTGATATCTGTGGAGCCGTGTAAAATTTTATTTTAACTTTATAAAAAGTAATAATTTACGTGCAATTTACTGTAGGTAATGAGTTAAAGATGATACATTTCAAAGACAACAAAAATAAATCCGCCCTTAGTACAAGATGGGCTCAAATGTCGAAGCAAGAACAAATAATCGAGCGAAAGAAAATGGAGATACAGGCTAAGTTAGATGCCCAAAAGCAAGCTGCCGCACTTGCCGCACAGGCCAAATTATCGAAGTATGCTCATTATGTTGATATTTTACTAGATTCATATCTCGTAGTTTATATTTAACAACCATATGTCGTGTTAAGGCTATGTAAATTTTTCAGTCAACAGTTTTCACAAGTCTAGGCATAGGCACCCCCACAAAAGTAAAAAGAAATATTCTTAGTCCTAACAAGTATATTGTGCTATGGAATGCAAAGCTCATGAGGCAAAATCATATCTTCAATCTATGACTATGACATACTAGAGTAGACAGAAGCTTACCATGATAGCATAGCACACCCATGTCTGAATTCAATTATGTACAGCTAATTATTAGAACTTATTTTCATCCAAAAATATTATTTCCTTATGTTATTATCTATAATTGTATGTAAAGTCTAAATTATTTGTGTAATTTTAAGAGTTGACTAGAAAAGTTCCGCTTCATTAGTTACTTTACTAAAGGTGAACAATCTTGATTTGTCTTAATATTTCATATGTATAATCTCTGTTTATTAATCTTTTTTGTCCTAAAAGTCAGTTTAAAAGTAAAACGTGTCTAAAATCACCAGTTTAAGCTGTAGTTTATCGGTTTGCAATAACACTTCAAGATTATTTACTGTTAGTTAAGTACCCACAGAGTATAAGTCGCACAACAGTATCATGGACATAAAAAAACCAGTTTTTTTCCCATAAATTGCTTTGTTTACAGTGATATAATCTTTGGGCTTGTATTATAATAATTTTAGGTAATAAGTTACATGTTTTTGATGTTATTGTTGTGGGATTCGTGAATAAAAAGTATTTTGTTCTTTCTTCTTTCTTCCTGATAATCTGCAATCATTTTTATATAAACAATTTATATCTCACAGGAAAAGAAGTACATTATGTTTTCTGTTTCTGTTTAATTTTTTTCAATGACTATTGACTAGGTACAAATTGATACTTCCAAAATAAAATAAAATATTATCTATTACAGCCCCACACAATCTGATGAGAAAGGGTCGGTTAACATATTTTCTAATGATGGCAGCTTCATGAACCAATTTAAAGCATTGCTAGAGAAACAGAAGCAAGATACTAAAGAAAAGGAAGAAATTGAAAAGCAAATTGAAGAAGATATAATCCAAGAAGCCCCTGAGGAGGGTCCACCAGATGATGAATATGAAAGAGAATATTCTGGTCATAAGGGTGAAGAACGAAGGAAGTCAGGCGATAGGGGCCAAAGGTATTTTGTTAAGCATCATGACTGGAGTATATGTTAATGCCTGTTTCTTGTAGTATATGATTTATTAACTAGTATACATATAATTAACTAGCCGACCCGCCCCGGCTTCGCCTGCGCCACATTTCTAAGTCCCGTTACCCGTATCACCCCTTTCAGTCATCTATAGGCCCGCAAAGTATGAAAATCTGCCGGATTTGTTGACATTTATGATTACTGCTCCGCTCCCTTAAGTAGTAGCGTAATTTTTCTCTGTGTATGAACCATCCTCGTACCTCAAGGAATATTCTAAAAAAAGAATTATCGAAATTGGTCCAGCCGTTTTCATGCTATGTCGTGACAACGGAAAACGGGTTTCATTTTTATATATGTAATATAGATAGGTAATTCTGTACAAACATTACATGGTATCTCATGCATCTTACTACAGAAAGATAGTTCTGTAGTAGTTGCTCCCATAAGAGTAATTAGCCAGTAACACATTAAATATAACTTAACTTCTGCTGTTCTGTTGATACAAAGTCAACCAAATATGATACTGAGTCAAACCACATCATAAATGATTATTGTTTAAGTAAGTTTGATTTTGTACAAAATAACAATAAAACTAAAAATAAATATTAAAGAACTCATTAAAAACTAAAATCAAAAGGCGTCCTGGAATGCCTCCGCATCGCACATGTCTTGTGGTAATGTTCCCAGAAGACTGGCAGCATTACCACGTTGTACGGCAATTCTTATTCTCTGAACTAAAAAGAGACTTAAATATTTACAAAACAGTGGTTTTGGGCAGGTAGACATATACTACTTTGGCATGTCAATTGTAAGGTAAGCTCAAGCATTTAATATGTATATAAGGACTAATCTTTTTAAAAATTTATTTACAGAGAAAAACATCGTAGATGGAATGATAGAGGTCGCAACCGTCCTCATAGCCCCGCTACCCCAATATTGGAAGATAGAAAGAAATTTGTGGATACCAAAGGCAGCACTCATAATATCCCTGCTCTAATGCAAATTCCTATAATGGCTCCTCCCCATCAGGCTTCAGATCCCGATCATAAGCCCTGGATGTTGTCACCTAATTCAGATGATGATGGTGATTCCAATGAACCACCAAGTAATATGGGACCTGCTCCAATGGGGCCTCCACCTATGCCCCCTGGCCTTATGGCTCCAAGTCTAATGGGTCCAATGCCCGGCATGGGTCCTGGTATGAACATGGGTCCTGGTCCAAATATGGGGCCTGGTCCAAATATGGGACCTGGGCCAAACATGGGGCCTGGGCCAAATATGGGCAGTTCCGGGCCAGGCCCAAATAATATTGGACCTAATATGGGTCCAAGAATGGGGCTAGGAATGCCAGGACCAAACATGGGCCCCGGACCAAACATGGGTCCTGGTCCAAACATGGGCCCAAGGTCTAACATGGGTCCAGGGCCCAACATGGGTCCTGGACCCAATGTAGGTCCAGGGCCCAACATGGGTTCAGGCCCTATGGGTCCTGGACCTAATATGGGACCAGGCCCTAATATGGGACCTGGACCTATGATGGGTCCAAGAGGGCCAATGCCTCCAATGCCTCCTGGTGGTCCTATGCCACCATTTATGGGCGGACCTCCCGGTCCACCTAATTTCCCAATGCCTCCAAATTTTATGGGCCCAAATGGTCCTTGTGGTCCAATGCCACCTATGTGTGGCCCCAACATGCAAGGGCCTGGACCTAATGGTCCTATGCCTCCATTCTTTGGACCACCATTTCCCAATCCTATGATGGGGCCAAATGGTCCTCCAAATTCTATGAATAACGGTAATATGCCTTTCATGGGGCCACGTCCGCCATTCCCGCCTAATGGCCCACCGAATTTCGGCAACGGCAATGGCCCTCCTATGCCATTCATGCCTCCGAATCCCCCTTTGCCGCCAAGCACTATGCCTAACCACATGCCAAATTCAAAATCGTTTGATAAGTCTGCTAAAAATCTGGCAAACTCATCGCAAATGAATGTCAAACCAATGTCAAAGAATGACCAGGATAGCAAGCCAGGACCATTTAATACATCTCAAGGTAAAGATTGTCGGACTATAGAATTATATAACCGCCATTGTATTGTTATGGTTATTCACTTTAATAACGCAAAGGCGATAAAATTTTAACAATTGATATTTTCAGAGCTTTCTGATATTTAAAAATGTAGCACATTTTATTAAACGCAAAATTAAAGAAATATCTGTTGCTTAAAGTAAAAATTGAAACATTTTTTATTCATTAAGAGTGAATTATCATTGAATAATTATCAGGAAGCCTGTACATGTAAATTCAGTAGATACAACTAAAATAATTTGGTTGTATAATGGCATGAATCAACCCTAACGATGCAGTTGAGTCCAATATCATTAAGTTAACTTATCGATTATGTACAGATATTTTCTATTAACATTAATTACATCATTATTACTAGGCCAAGATTATTCAATTTGTCTTGCCACTACTGTTAATAAATATGTACTATACTTATAATTTGTAATAATTCTATAAAGTATATCTATTACCATTATAAAATCAACAAATTAGCATTATTCTAAATCAATATTCCCACAATAATGTATCTATTAGGGTTGATCTGTGTCCGTACGTAGGTTAGTGTCCGTGGTTCGACAGCAGACATATTTTGACTCGTGGTGTGTAGTTCTCGCAGATTCGTTGCCGCCGGCTGTCCATCGCGCCGCCTCCGAAGTCGCGTGCAACGGTGACCATTGGGAAAATGTGCTGAAAGCAATACACACACAAGATCAGTCCTTGTGGTAAAAATATTTTGATCCCGACAGGAGGATACGTGCTGTATTCTTTTTTATATTTACAATTTTTTTGTCGCAATTATCGTGGAACTGTGTGGTAAATTTGTTATTGGATACATATTACATCACATACTCTTACACTAATAAAAAAATCATACTACCCCCACTACCTATATAATTTTATCTAAATTATATCGCGGGTGGTTATTTTAAACCAAGTTTAAAGTAATGCAAATAATATTCTAAAAATATTGTAAAATTCATGTAGTTACAACTTTTTGTAATGTTTACGGCACGGTTCCACCAGGCTATTTGCAGGATAAATAAGCCTTGAACAAAATCATCCTTTGTTGTTGTTTACACACTACACATTATAACTGCACATAGCAAATTATTGCAGGTTTCTCCACAACACTAACTCGAACGAGTACAAGGCGTTCAGGGACTTAATTAAGAAGTACAGAAGTGAACAGGTGGATAGAAAACCTGAGGTGAAACCGGAAGATAAATATGAGCCTGAGTTTAGCTTGGAGGATGACGATAGTAATGATGATAAACCCTTTTTCAAAGAAGATAGAGACAGGTATAAATATTCTCACTGCTTAACTTAGAAACCCATAACTTTCAAAACTGGATGTTGTATGTGAGATAATCTTTTTTGATTTTTGTAAATTTTAACGCGACTTTAGGATAAAGCCTCAACCACACAGACGCGTTATTGCGATATCTATATCAGATTTATTATTTTTATTTATTACTTTGTATCGTAAATTGGTATACAGGTATGAACATTTTGTCATGTAACTAAATCTAAAATTGTAAATAAGTTGTTCACAAAGCATTATTTTTCTAGTTACCCACATCACCATTCTCAATTCTCATACAAACGTGAGCAGACTAGCTCTCAGAGTGATGAAGAATCTGACAGCAAAAAAGAGAGGCGTAAGAAAAAGAAATCTAGGTGGAGTGATGATCCTCCACCAGCTGATATTAAACCACCTGGTATCATGGCATCACTGCCGCCTAATGTTGGACCAGGTTCCGGGCCAGGTACGTTATATTACCAATATCATCTTCATATTCTTCATAGTTCATACTTTATACTTTGCCCACGGCTACGCTTGCGTGGTTGTGGGCAGGGCAGGACAGGCGTTTAATAACTAAATTGATTTTATTATCACCGGTGTTATTTTGTTAAACGAGATAGACCTATGTTAAAGTACCTATGTAACTTATACAATCGATGGCAGAATATGAATGATCTTTATTGTATTGAAACACCTTTTTTACCTACCATATTCTTGCACATAATCAATCAATCAATTAGCCTACTGCAGTCCACTGCTGGACATAGGCCTCCCCCAATGTGCGCCACGTTTGCCGATCCTCCGCCTTCCACATCCAGTCCGTCCCAGCCACCTTTCGCAGGTCGTCGGTGTAGTGTTTGTGTCTATGAAATAGATACATACGCTGCACAGTGGATCGTTTCATACAAGCTAGACGTCGGAAATTCTAATTATATTTTAAGTATTTTTATTTATTTATTTCCTACGTATTTACGTAAAATATAACAATAAAAGTGATCTTCAATACGTATTGATAATATACTCGTTCGCACTAACTTTGCCGCTATCGTAGAGAAGGAGGACGGGACGCGGCTTACAAACTTAGCGCGAACGGGTAGTTATTTAGTCCATTGGGCTTACCTATTAACTTATCATTGGACAATCATGAGAATGATGATGAATGATGAGAATTTCAAGTAGTCAAATAATGGTTAGTCACCTTTCTTTGCGAGATCCTGCGAGATCCCGTCAACTTCCATATTCGTGATAATATGATGCAAACTCGTGCGAAGTCAAACAATGACTGATTTTTAATTTAGAAGGTTGGAGCTTTAAAATAAGCTAGGTACTGTAGGGACACCAAGGTATACTCATATTTAGATTCTCTGTTAAAGTTAAGAATTGGGATTTTTTTAAGGTATAAAATAGGTTCAATTCAATATTTTTTTCTACGAGAACTAAGTGGATTAATAATGTAAAAATCCATAAATAGAAAGTACATACCTTCATTAATATCCTCAATTTTTTGTTTCACGTTCACACACTCACAACTTATAAAAATCAGTCACAACAAAGAGACACAAAAATTGCAAAATAATTATTTTTTCAAGTAACTTACTTTATAAACTTTTCTACCGTCATGCTTAATAACGGCGTGAGGGTAGATCATTAGTAATATTGTTTTTGAGGTCCCTGATTATCTGTAAATCATTAAAACTATAAGAAAAAGCTTAATTAAGTAATGAATTTCCGACGTCTAGCTTGTATGAAACGATCCACTGTGCGCTGTCTCACGTACACTTATAGTGGGGATAGCTGTCGTTGAGTCAGTCTACGATTGACAGTACACGCGTGCGGACGTGTTCCATACCTATATACCCGTACTATTAAGTGTAGTGGTGAGCCAGTGTCTACGTATTACACTACATTACGGGGACGGAGTATTCTACAGTCGGTCCATCTGGCTAAGGGATGTCCTACCCTCCGTTTTCCTACGCGCGGTCTCCACTCTAGGACTCGTTTGCTCCAACGGCCATCAGTCCTTCGGCAGATGTGGCCAGCCCACTGCCACTTCAGCTTGCTTATTCTGCGAGCTATGTCGGTAACTTTGGTTCTTTGTCGGATAACCTCGTTACGAATTCTATCCTTCAAAGAAACTCCAAACATAGCTCGCTCCATAGCCCGCTGCGCGACTTTTAGGTCACGGACTAACCCCACCGTCAGTGGCCTTCGGTGCCTTGCACATAAATCTCATTTGAATTTGACAAAGGATATACGGTTGCACCTTTACATACAACTTTACATGTAAACGTGCAAGCATATCTCTTTTGTCGACTGTACAATTTCAGAAACAAAGCAGCCGCAATTTTATTGATCTTTGACTTTACGCGATTTTAAATTACAAATCCACAGCCTTCGTTTATTTTAAAAATCGTGGTTTTGTTTTTATCACTTTAAGAAATAGCTAAGTATTACATAGAATGTTCACTTAGCTGTAAAATTAAGGTGCACAGCATTGATCACACTACTTAAGCGTGACGATTGCAACGCATTATCAATGGTATTTTATCGTGTCGTTAACTTGCGACATTATTCATACTATTCGATACAGTATTTTACGTAAACAGGCATTGTTAAAGGTAAATACATACAATAGCAAACACCTGACTACTCTATACTATAGTAATGATAATAAAATCAATGAAGGTGACCTTGTCTGTGACATCCGCATAAAACAAATGTTTTACTAGATTCTATTGTTGCTATCCATTTCATAAATGGATGAAAATTTACAAAGACTGCTGTGATTCGGCAGAGTACGTAAACACACGTGTGTTTACGTCCCCAGTCAAGTCACCGGTCAAACCGGGTTACGGTATGAACGCATGTGTTGATGCTTTATACCACTAAACCGGATCCTACATTTTGTAGTACGGCCGGATCACTGATGTAGCTATGGGTAGGCAAGACGGTGACGTGCACCGGGGCCCCCAAGCTTAGGGCGGCCCCCCCAAGCTCAGTGGCCCTTCGGGTAAATCTCATATTGAACTAGCAAAATAATAATAAATAATAATATCTTAGTTTCGGAATGCGAAAATGGGTTACAACACAACTCTAATCAGTGCAACTCATTTGAAAAAACTTGTAGGGAATTTTGTGCAGTATGAGGGATACGTTTACATTCATTCACTAATAGTGAATGTCCTATATAATTAAGCTCATAATATGATTTTTAGGTTTATCAACAATTGATGAAGAGGGTGCGAGATTGACAGCCATGCATCGCAGCAACCAAGCATTGATGCAATACGCAATGACTAACTACGGCACCACTAACTTAAGCGGAGAGGATTGGAAGAAGTGTGAAGACAACTTCAAGCTGAATCTGCTTTATCAGGTTGGTTTCTGTTCCACTTTCAAGGCTAAACCAATGAATTGATTTTGATAAATTTGGTAGAAAGATAGAGTAGAACTTAGGACATCCATGCGGACAACATCTTGTTTTTTATACATAAATACATGTTAAAAGGTAAATGTAACTCCCCAGGACATGTTGAAGAAGAGGCAGGAAGTGGAACGTTTGGCTGCGGCCGGCAAGTACAAGTATGAGTACGACAGTGATGAAGATACCGCAGAGGGCACATGGGAGCACAAGTAAGTCAAGTCATGTTACAAAAACACTAACAGACTGCGGTTATCGTTACCGGCATATATCTTGACCCCAGGCGTTTTGGGGCCTTTTGTGCATAGCACGGGGTAATACGGCGGCGGAAGAACTCAAATCCGCCAATAATAGATTATATTAAACAAATATGCGCGATAGGCAGTTTCTCTCGGGACTTTGAGCCGTGACTTGGATATATGCCGGGAACTATTATGTACTTAAATTTCGCGTACATTCGTTACGATGTCCACTTACACGGGCATAATTTTATTATGATTTAGTGCGTTTCGATATTAATTACTGTAAGTATAAGTACCGCATTCTTGGCACACAATATGAAGCGTAGTGAATTTTAAAGGAACAGGTGGCGCTGTTTATTTAAATGTTAGTGAATGGATAGAACGATGGATGATTAAAATGGGCCCTAGACTGGAGATCGCGATAAAGCAAACGAAAGGTGTCCTACACCCCTCAGCCAGATTTCATCAGCCACCTTTTTGAGATCATTCGTGCATCGAATGATCTGAAAAAGGTGGCTGGGATGGACTGGATGCAGAAAGCGCACGATGTCCAGCTGTGGACATTTTTGTTGTCCAAATTTTTATCATCTCAAAAATCTCCAAAAGCCTAATGGGGGTCCATTACGCGCTTATGCAAGCGTCATGTTATCATGCCGTCAAGCATGAATGTTATTGGTCAATCGGCTATTATACGATATGTTATTGGTCAATCGCGGCGTGATTGATGGTTAAACTGACAGCAAAACGAGCTTTTTGAGTTGATTAAAAATGTATAAATAAAGATGAAATCGAACGAAATTATTATCGTTCTGTTACAGCCCTATTTGTTTACCTGAGTTTAACAATTGAGTATTCTTCTCTTTGCCACAGGTTACGAGCTAAAGAAATGAATGCAACTGAGAAATGGGCGACAGAGTTGACTAAGCAGGCAGCTGGTAAACATCACATTGGAGATTTCTTACCTCCCGAGGAGCTTAAGAAGTGAGTATGATATTATCAAAACGACTTTTTCTCTTTTCTTCTGTTCATCACAATTTCTTTCTCCACTCCGCACAGGCTTAAGCATAACTGGCAGCGATACCATTGCATACAAGGACTATTCCACTTCTGGTTTATTCCACCATGTGCACTTATGTGCAAAGTGGAATTTTAAAGTCCCTTTAGTTTACCTCAGAACTTTTCCTTCCGTGACATCAACATAATTATTGTTAGCGCCAGTAGCTTAGCGATTAAGTAGTCGATCTTACGATTGAGATGTCCCGGGTTCAAATCATTATACTGCCAGCGTGAACCCACTCCTAACACAAACAATTTAACTTAGCTGGAGGGCTAAGCCCAAGGGAATATTAGTAATTTCGGTTATTAATTTTATTTTTAAAAAATGATGGCAGTTCTGCACTTTGCAATGGGATCGGGTCACCTAGGTACCACTTTTATGGTGACTCAAGTTGAAGAGACGCTGCTGAGAAGTAGTCGAAACATCCGGCTAATACAAAAAAAAAATCGCCATAGAATTCGTTTTAAAGTGGTTTAATTTCAATAAGTGGTATTCACGTAAACTCCAGACAGTATTACTATATCTCATTAATAGTATAAAAAGAAAGTTACTATTGTACAAAATATAATTTCAGATTTATGGAGAAATATTCGGCAGTGAAAAGTGGCAAGGAGCCAGACTTGAGCGATTACAAAGAGTTCAAACTGAAAGAGGACAATCTCGGTGAGTGCGCCTAAGTATGCCGATGAGTGTTTTTTGGCATAATTCACTGTCATAGTAATTTGTTACTGTCATAATGTTTGCGGTATGCCAACCAGTCATGTAATGGGGGCAAAGTTCAAATTGTCAACTAATTAGTATGATCTTCAAAAATTGGCATTGAGCTAGATTTGCGCAAGCGCATACTGGGGAGTACCGTTGTTTTTCGGATAAATCTTCTGCTAACTGAATTGATTAATTAGATCTTGTGTAAAGATTTTAGCTAAGTATTCTTGTTATCAAAAAGGCAATACGACTGATAAAAAAAAACACAAAATAGACATACTCGTACTTAGATCTCTATTCCAGAACAATGCTCAATTGTGATCGACTCTCAAAGAAAGAAGAATCAGTCTCAAAGAAATAGAGGGGACTGTCCAACTCTACCCTTGTCTATGATGATCATGTATTGCCATATTTATGTAATGAAATCATCACAAATTAATACGTCGAATGGAATGTGCCGTGATGTTCCGAATACCATAGTTCAATACTTGGATGCAGTCCAACAGTACACAAAGTAGTAATTCAATGCACCCTTTGAATATCTTTCGTCAACATGAATACAATTTGTTGACTACTATGTATAACGTTACAATTTGTAAATACAGCATGTTTTAAAAAAAGAATCACGGAAATCCTAAATCGGTGTTCATACATAAAAAAAAAAATACTCATCTGAATCAGAACCTCCTCCTTTTTGAAGTCGGTTAAAAATTAGAAACCAAACATAAATAGAATTCAACTATTTGTTACATAAAATTTACTACATATTTATTAACAATCTAGTCACCCCGCGAACATGGCTGCTGAAAACTAGACGGAACGTCGGAATAAAAGTAAATAATAACTCGCGATAGAATCCGTTAAAAATTAGTTTTATTTCAATGAGTGATATTCGCGTAAACTTTAGAAAATTTGATAATTTTGTGATTTCGTATCGAATTTACTTCAAAGAAACATTAGATAGATAGATGAAAATTCTTTATTATACACCAATAGATTTACAGTAGAAACAAGTAGGTAGTATAGTATAGTTTAATGTACAATTGGCGCATTATGTTTTTAGGGTTCAAAATGCTGCAGAAGTTGGGTTGGAGTGAAGGACAGGGTCTTGGCGCAGAAGGTTCAGGAATAGTGGAACCTATAAATAAGTGAGTATTATGCTTTCACTGTTTACATACATACATATACTCACGCATCACGGATGTATAGAGGAATTTGGATCGGCTTCGTGCGGGCCTCGGTGGCTTAGTAGTCAGAGTTCCCCCTGTAAGAGATCGTGGGTTCGAGTCCCGCCCGAGGTCGATTGTCTCTTCTCTTTCTTAATCGTTTTGAATAGTTAGCATAATAAATGCTTCAAAATTTCATTCAAAAGATAATTTTGAGCAAATTTGTTACAAAATGAGACTGTCGGCCTTGCCCGGCGGGTTGAAGCGGCCTTGGTGTGTAAACGGCCTAAAACTAAGCTTTTACGATACTTCCTGTTGACGGTACTTTAACCGCCGTTCCCAATAACATATCTACAGATAAAAGCAAAGGTAGAGATAGTTCCTTTGTCAAATCCTATTGTTATTTTGCTACTACGAATAGGCTTGTGTCCTATTTTTTTATTATTATCGTAATCTGTACATTCTTCAATAATATATTTAACTGCTAAAGTGAAATATTCTTACGACAAATAGTTTTAAAAATATTTGATTTTGAAAATACAATTTCTCGAGTTGTCCGAAAACGCTCCATACAAAATCGTCGCACGTGGTGACGTCACCGCGTGTTATGCGTAGTGCAAAATGTATGGAGTGCAAGAGAATATCGCATTTATCTCGGTCCACATTGCGTTTACACGTGTACAATGCATAATAAGATCGATTTGAAATTTAATAAGGAATCTAAAAAGTTATAAATTGTGACTTAATTCGATTGTTTATATTTTGACCTATTTTGGAAATTGAAAATAATGAAAAGTCATAGTTTCAGTTTAATTGGGCAATATCTTAGTTTACTATGCGTATTTTTTGAGAAAAAACTAAGATACTAAGCAGTATTGGTAAGGATCTGATGACCCAGGACACTACCCAATTGCGTTACCGTAGAGTTGGATTACATTTTTATCTTTTCTAATGTCAAAACTGGCGATGGATTTAGGTTATTGGGAACGGCCGTAAGCGTAAAAGTTCCGTAAACTGGGGTTACTTTTGGACAATATAAAATTTGTAATTTTTTTTTATTTTTTCAAGAGCCTGCGGCAAACATAAGAAACAGACCACTTCTGAAGAAAGCGATGATAGTAATTGACTATTTATAATTTATATTATTATTTATTAGTGGGGCAGTCCCAAAGTCACAAAGTATCCCCATTTACGGTATTATTTAAAGTGCTGATCGTGTTGCAGAGCAAACCAACCCGTGGCCAACCTCGGTTTGGGCGCCAACACGTCCGACGTAGTGTCTCCGGAGGACGACGAGTTCGACGCTTATCGCAAGCGGATGATGCTTGCTTACCGCTTTAGGCCAAATCCTTTGGTAAGTTATTGTAACGTATTGTATTAATCTACATGTTAAGGCCGTCCGCTGCTTTGAACGGAACACGGTGCAGTCGCCTCTAGCGGGTTACGCGGCTAACTACTTTATTTATTTGCACGAAACAGTATTGCCGCGTGCGCACGCTCTACGCAGCGGACGACCTTATCCACTTAGTTTAATGACTATAAAACTGAACGGCTGGATGGATCTGAATGAAATGAGGCATGAGGTACAGAGAGATTCGCCCACGTTGCACCTATTATATTTTGAAGTATCGAAAACATATTTCGGTATACGCGAGTGCTGCCTACCTCTTCCGAGAGACTGGCGTGAGCATTAAAAAATAGTGTTCTTTAGTTATAGAATGCCGTGATTTCACTGTTGACAAATGTCAATAACATAATAATCACACAAATGTTCGAAGTCCTACACGAACTTTCATCAAACGAATTCTACCAAACTATTATTCTATTTGTATCCCGTTGAGAATGGGCTATTGTCTTGTAGTTTCTCGTTGTTGTTTTGAACTTGTACTTCATCACTTAATCTTGGTTTAACGATTGGAATAAGGTCATTGCCTAAGTTCAATGACCAACCTTGAAAGAACAAGCCAATTTATTACTTAGAAATAAGACAACTTTTACGGGTTCTATCGCTAGTTTAATTTGTTCTTTTCTTATTTACTTTGATCCCGACGTTTCGGTTGCTTTTCAGCAGCCATGTTGCCTTAAATTTAATACTTTAGACATTTTGATAATATGGACATTATGATACTTTAGACTTTGTGAACCTAAAGGATTACAACAACATATAACTTCAATTTTTTTTATACCACTTAGGTGGCAGACAAGCACACGGCCCACCCGATGGAAAGTGGTTACCGTGGCCTATGGACGTATGCAACACCAGGGGCGTCACGTTCGCGCTGCCGACCCTGAAGAAACCTTCTAATGCCCTTCTTGAAGAACCCCATATTGTAGTCGCTTAGGAAAACCACCGCAGGGAGTTCATTCCACAACTTGAGTGTGCGAGGGATGAAGTTCCTTTAATACCGCACAGTGCGCACCGTTTCCGGTCGCAATGTTTGAAGATGAATTCCCCACCTATGGCGAGAAGTGCGATGATAGAATGTAGCAGTGGGCAATGTCATGTCAAACAATTCATTTTCCGCGAAGTGATCGCCATTTGACATCCACAACCAATTGTCAATATCGAATACTGTAGGTAGTTAGACTTGTCGGACTTTTGACTTACAACTTCCTACAATATCACTCATTAATCACAAGTATTAATCTTTTCTTTTTTGTTACAGAATAACCCGCGACGGCCTTACTATTAAGAGGACTGTTTTACACTAAAATTATGTAGCTAGGTTAAATACTTCCACGTAGTTCGTAGCAACTACGCAGAATTTGTAAACCCGTTTAGAATTTATTAATTTGTTCCCAACGATGTACCCTTATTGTATTACCAAGTCGACTGCCAAATAATGTGATTGCTGAATTTTTAAATATTCTATATCATACATAATAAATGGTATTCAAGTACAAGTAACGGGACATGTATTAATGAAGTATCTAAAGCGCAAAACATATATAATATAGTGCAGGGGGTTTCTTGGACCTAAAATGTGCTCAAAACGAGCAGTACACGTTTCTCGGGTGTCTTTTGAAGATAGCACGGGTTGTTACTGCGGTGGACGAGCTCAAATTCACCAAGCATAGATTATTACAAAACAATCTGCATGCGAAGGGGTCTATTTTGTCTCGCGATTTAGGTACAAGATATGTGTTCCGAGGTATACGACGGGTCTAGTTGCATGTAGTTCTATGAACCCGGGTCGCGAGCGTGTCAATGAGTTTTTGTGAATATTTACAAAAAAAAAGAACATTTTCGTTATGGATCTCAACGAAAAATTTATTGAATGTGTTCGTAAAAATGTCTGCTTGTTTCTAATTCTCTACAAAAGTCATAACATTCTCCGTATTCTAGTCTTTTTTATTGATTTCGTGAATCCACGCCCTTTGTGGTGCTCTTATTTTAAAATAAGTATAAACAGTTCATCATCTGTGTCCAATCCCCCGACATTTTTCAACCACGAAAGACCTCAAACCCCCACTATGCTATGTTTGTTTTGCGCTTTAATGTCGATTTCTGTGTCAGAAATCATGTGGTTTATATACTTGGTATTAGTATGAAGGTTATAACAAGCATCTTCCATTTTGATTGTACTATATAATAGCAGCGTACGGTAATTTTAAAATAAACTTTTAACATTTCACTTTGGTGTTTCCTTTTCGTTATGCCCACCGAACCTGGTTTATTTCTTACAATATTTCATTTCAGATACTCAAAACTTACTACTACAGTAACTGTCTGTTGCACCTTCTCGCCTGAACCGCTGAACCGATTTTGATGAAATGTGGTACATAGAAAGATTTGGCTTGGTCGCGGTAACCTAAGTAGGTATACGCGGATGAAGCCAGTTTAACAAAATTAAGCATCTTGAATATAATGGGCATTTTAACAACCCTGTGTAGCTAACCAAGTCAAGATTACACAAGTGTAACTAATGTCCTGATTTAATTTAAATAATATCTTTTTATATTTAAGCGAGTGCAAAAACCGACAGCGATGTCCAGTTACAATAGTCATTTCATACAATCTTATATAGTTCAAGAACACTGTGAATTTCAAAGCAACTTTGATCTATGCCAAGAATCTGTTCGCGGCGTTACAAATCAAATGTTTGAACATGAATCTAGGAATTGTAAACATCATTTGAACATTTTCAACTGATCTAAATGATCTAATTAACGATGAGTCAAATCGGTTCACAGCGCTATTCTGTCGGAGCGAGCGCCACTAGTCTACACTGTTTAAATTTAGAATATGAATGACAAAATTCTCTTCTGATAGACAACATACTTAGTACTCTAACAGATTTCAAAGTGTACGTTGTGGATTTAGTGTTTTTGAGTCACAGTCAGCTAAGAAAATGACTATACACAAGAGTGCTAGCTATCAAGTGTATCGTCACTTGCATTCGAGCAGTAGTGACACGTCAAGTTCAAGTTCGTCTACGGTGAGCTCTGATACTCCACTTAAGAGGTAAGGCATCTATATTTTTTTTGACTTTAGGTACATCATTATCATACAAATGCCACTTAGGCGGCGGCTATTTCCTTCTCTTTCTCCTCTTACTTGGTTTATCTTTACTTTTACGCGAGCGACTGCCGTTTAAGCCCTAGAGGAAGCCTGCACCAGAGCCCCGTTCGTCATTCAGCAGGTGGATCGGTTTGCTGGTTTGCCGAAGATTTTAGTGGGCCCCATAAAATCAGAATTGTAACGAAACGTTAATACTTACCTAAAGATGTCATTAACACGAGTTTAGCTATTTCAGTGATGAATATCAAGGAAACCTAGGTATAAACCAGTAATTTACTGTAATCGAATACCTACCTATATAGGCGATTAAAAATATTGAATTATTTTTTCTCTTCTTTATAGTAATAGGTGGGAATAAGGTGGGAAACAAATATCCGGCTCAACTTGATAGTTACACCATACACGCACGTGCACGTGACGTATGTACCTAATATGCAACATCGGTGTTATACGCATGTTACTTCTTCCAGAGGGCTAGTGGTACAATAGGGACGAAGTGCCTGCATGGCCACACTTGACGGATCCAGGTGCGGTCGCAGCCTAAAATTTGGGGGAGGAGGAAGGGGGCACGTGCGGAAAATATCTTTTCACCATTGACACTCGAAAAAGGGCCCGTGATTCATCAAAAACAGTGAATAAAACGCTCTTTGTTTCACCGAGTGAATAAAAAAAATTGAATTTGGAACATGCGCGAATGTACGGATTCTAGTGAAACATGCAAAGAGATTGCACACTCTCACTATAAAAACGTCACTTAAATGTAATAACTGGCTGGATGGAAAGTGGCTCAGTTTAAATTAAGAAAAAAAAAATGCCGCCATTTTCTGTGTAATTTTCCTTGTAAAAGTTTCTGTTTGTCTCATAATCACAAAATGACTTCATCTAATGAAACTCATATTCTCGAACGCGAAAAGACGCCTGATTCTTTTCGCGCTAAAGCGGTAGCTATTACTGATAATTTGCTGCTTCTTTTGTGTACTATCCATAACAAAATGTAATTACCTAATAATCACAGAGTAATCGTTTTCTCGTAGTCAATGGTGAAAAGTTGAGTACCTAACACGTGAAAAAAGAATTCATCTCGGCTCGGCTCTTGTATCCCTCGATCCACTCAGGTTTCTATCTAGAACCCCTCGCTACGCTCGGGATTCTACCGGAGAAACCTTCACTCCTCTCGGGATACAACTTGGTGCCTCGAAAAGAATTCACCTTTTTTTTCAATTGTTGGGTAATCTACTATTTTGGATGCCTTTTCAATTAGATGTGCACGATTTGGAGGGTGGGGTCATGTTCCCTGTGACCCGTCCCCCTCGGACCGCGCATGGACCGTGGACGGATCTTTCGTTGTGGAACCTTCGCGCCGGAACGCCACTCGGCAACGGTTGCAACATCACCATTACCGTCGTTATTGACTGTATTATGATCGTTGAATACTTACAAGCAAACGTTACTGTTCTACAAATGTAACGGCACTTTAAACATGTTTCATTTATGAGTGTTTTCACAACCCATTTTGAGCACTTAGGTACATTGTAATTCGTATTGCATTATAGAAAGACATGTGGACCGGCGTAACATCTGCGAATCTGTACGATGTAAACAATCTATATTCAGAGTAGCAAGGATTTCCCAGTAGCGAATTATTAGTTTTGTGAAGGATTTTCGCGCCATTTAGGTATATTGATATTAATGTGAGTCATATAAAATGTGTCTTGCTATTTACGCGTTTGCGTTTGTTCGCCTTCGTTCGGTTAGTCGGCCCCTGGCATTAGAAGACAGGGCTTTGGTAAGTAGAGGTATGTTATATAAAAGGATGTAAGAGCCTCTTCATCTTAGCGTTAATCTCAGTCGCATTCGAAGTTTTAACCTCGGAGTTTACGCTGCGGATTTGGCTGCACTTCGATATTTTCTGTGAAGGTACTGGTCTTGCTGCAATGCTTCGATATCGCCCAATATTGCCATCTGACCTCCACAACCCAATGGCGATATTGGGCGATATCGAAGCATTGCAGTGAGACCAGTACCTAGTTGAAATATTTATGGCTCCAACTACCCGTAACGACTGCCATAGATGTTCGTATGGCAAACAACGGCTTAACGTGCTCTTCGACGCACAACCAGATCACTGAAAATACCCATGATCATGCATACAAATATTTGCACTGAGCGGGGATCGATCCCGCGCCTCCTGCGTATCGACCGCGTTCACTACATACCTACCACCTAACCACAGAGGCTGTCCGAGACGAGGTATAGCCCGCGCCACGTATCTTGGACCTAAAATGTGCTCAAAATGTGCCCTATACGCGCAGTACACATTTCTTGGGTGTCTTTTGAGGATAGCACGGGATGCTACTGTGGTAGGCGAACTCAAATTCACCAATCATAGACTATTACAAAGCATTCCGCGGTCGCCAGAGCCTCGTATGTCTTACGATTTAGGTCCAAGATACGTGGCGCGGGTTATATCTACTACAGTCCTAGCGCAGGCATACCTTTCAGGTTTGTGGGGTCAGACGGCAGTCGCTCTCGCAGAAAACAATCAAAAACAAAGACTCGGGTTCAAGATTACAAAATTTTGTGGCAAATCGTTTCGAGGATTCGCCTAACTCATCAGCAGTTACATTTTCATTGTCTTTGTTTTTCTTCAAAATAGCGTTATTTAATATTTTAAGAATCAATATTCCTAGCCAGAAATCGTATCTGCTTGCTCCTCTAAGCACGCCATATAATATTATTATTCCGCCTGAGTGCGTGCGTGAGTTTTGCACGGGACATACCTACCTATCTCGGACCAAAAATGTGCTCTATAGGTACGTGCAATATACGTTTCTTGGGTGTCTTTTGAGGATAGCACGGGGTGCCACTGCGGTAGACGAGCTCAAATTCACCAAGCATAGATTATTACAAAGGAATCCGCGGGCGCCAGGACCTCGTTTGTCTCGTGATTTGGGTCCAAGATACGTGGCCCGAGGTATAATTTATAATGTGTGTAGGTTCAATCGCCTGCTGCGTGTGTCAGTGGCGCGCAACTGGACCTTCTTCAGGAGAAGCAGACCGGGACTCAGGCTGAGGGATCGATCGGTCTCCGACACCGGACTGTGTGGCATAGTCGATAATGGTTAGTATGTACAAATATATAGGTAAGTACTTATTTTACCTGACACCAGATCTAAGTTATGCTAAAGCAGCTAAATCCCTGTTCAACTTGTTTAAAGACCTTGAATATCCAAAGCGGCATTGATAGGATCTTACCAAATTTGGATAAGGTTGGGAGGGGGGAGGGGCGGGGGACACCGCTACTGACGGTGGAGGTGAGCGCTGACGCGTTACAAGGTGGCCACCCTAAACCTACATCTGGGTCGCAAGTCCCAGTCGCCGTCACGGTGTTCCTCTCTGTATCACACCTACACCATGGACCCGGCCAGTGTTCTGTGGACCCGGTGACCGCACGGTGAATCCATGGAGTGCTGAGAATCGGATCTCCTTGCGATATTGAAATATCACTGCGGATTTAGCTTTCGATTTCGTTCGATCGTTCGAAATGTTCTTACAGCATGGCATGTGCCTACAGGTTACCTACATTATTATTACCTACAACCAAACAACTGATTTCATTATTAAAAGTATCTAGTTACGACAAACTTTCTATATTTTATATTATAAGTAACATACCTACCTACCTATTATTATCTAAGTATAACCCGCGCCACGTATCTTGGACCTAAATAGTAAGACATACGAGGCTCTGGCGCCCGTGGATTGCTTTATAATAGGCTATGCTTGGTGAATTTGAGTTCGTCTACCGCGGTAGCATCCCGTGCTATCCTCAAAAGACACCCAAGAAATGTATACTGCGCATATAGGGCACATTTTGAGCACATTTTAGGTCCAAGATACGTGGCGCGGGTTATATTCCATTTGTGACTATTGCTCGAATGCTCGTTAATTGCACTATAAACTGAACACAGTAGGTGAGTTATTAATTATACTTACCCCGCTTATGCTAAGAATATAATATTACGTTTTATGATCTAATACATACTTAGTTATTTAATTGCTTTTCTCTATGTACTTATTCTTTCTAATAATAAAAATTGTGATGAAAGTGGCTGCATTCTGCAATATACCTAACGTAGTTTCTACAAGCTTATAAGTCATCAACTTACCTTCTATCATTATGTAGGTAGGTATGTCTGTCGTCGACGCCGCGCCGCCGCGCCGTGTGGTTCCCTGCAGTCTGCAGGTGGAGCCCAAATTCTACTCTGCAGGCTGCAGAGTAGAATTTGGGCCACCCCATATCATCCCATGCTGTGTATAGCACAAGGCGACTAAGGGAAAGACAGATATTATGTACATAAATATAATATAGCCCAGACTCAGCCTCAGATGCATGGCTCTAGTCAACAACAGTACCCGGAATACGGCAATATGCTCACCTCCTATTACGTGGGACCGAATACCTACAATAATTGGTGAAAAGTCGGTGTTAATTCATCTCTGCCTAACCCTCCGGGGATAAGACATGATTATAATTCTATCGTTTACTTGTCTTGACTATCTTCCTCTTTGTAAAGAATAGCGTCGGACCCTTTGAATCCACCATATCCATACTAACATAATTCTTTCTGAAAGCATTAAAGAACACCTAATTTGCCTACTTACTTAATTCAAAATATTCGAACATCTGCTTACGTAACCCAGATGGGAGAAAGGTGTCGGTAAATCCAATATTGAAGGAAATGAGGGTCTGGAAGTAATAAAAATAATAAAATTAAATTTATTACACTGGCTGCGTAGGCACGAGTGGATATTATTCAGGGTGACATTGAATACCTACATGAAATACTTCTTCTTGCATTCTTATGCTGCTAATATTTTTTTACATTTGGTGATCTACGATTATTTAATACTAGCCTTCCGCCCGCGGCTCCGCCCGCGTGCATCTCGGTTAACGCGACCTTTGCTCATATCTTCGGTTCTACTCAACCGATTGCGATTAAACAAACGTAAGATTTTAAGTCTGAGTAAGCCCTTTCTAACAAAAAAAACCGCATCAAAATCCGTCCAGTAGTTTTTGCGTCCATCGCGGACAAACAGACAAACAGACAAACAGACAAACAGACAAACAGACAAACAGACAGGAAATTCAAAAAAAATATTTTCGTGTTCAGTATCGTTAAAATAACATAACCCAATAATTTTTTTTTAAATATCTCCAATGTACAGACACGACCACTTTACAATTATATAATAGTATAGATAGACTAGTAAAGTAGGAAACAAACGCGCGCAATGTGTCCGTATTCATTCTTAATCTTAATAGTTTTTGTCGAATGAGTGTAAGCGGTTTGTCCAAATACATCGCCAAAGCTAATTTTGTCTCATTTAATCTCAACACGTGGTACCATTTGTCTGTCAACAGACCCGGAGCGGGCGTACCTGGACACACCAGCGGAGCCCCTGCGTCGCTCGCTGCAAGCGTTTGGCAAGGATTCAACTGAAGTGCCCAGACTATATGTCACGTGAGTGCCTGGAGTTTGACCGATTCTATTGTTGACGCTTGTTTGCAGATACGTTTGTTTTTATGTGTTTTAATAATATCTAACGATACCTCTTGACAATAACAACAACTCTGTGGCGTAGCGGCAGTGAACGCCGCCGCTACGCAGGAGGCGTGGGTTCGATCCCCGCTCAATGCAAATATTTGTATGCATGAATATGGTCTTTATCTCTAAATGTCACCATTGGGTTGTGGAGGTCATATGGCAGTCGCTTCACGGAAAATATCGAGGTCCAGCCAAATCCGCAGTTAAGACTGGTAAAGCAGACCCCAGACTGCGAGGTGAAAGCTTCGGATGTGACTGGGAATTAACGCTAGGATGATGAAGAGGAACTATCTATGGAGTACCGCTATAGATGTTGAAAGAACTTGAGATAATAAGATGTAAGGGACGTTATTATAGCAGTTTTTGTCAACTGTTATTCTTACACAGCGATGGAATTGCTACAATGTACAAACCTCCAATCGATCCAGTATGAAACTTTGTCACCGCGAGAAAACCTCTATAAAATAACTAAACGGGGCATTCGTCCACGCAGTTTGATACATACCACCTTCTGACCAAATCCTAGCTATGTAGAGAAAACTTCTACAATAAATGATCCTGTCGGAGATTTTCCTCCTGTAAACTTGTGTTGGTACCGACTACCGACTTGTGGGTGAGATTGGTTTGACCTCAAAGGTATTAGCCTAAAATATCTTGAATAAGACCGGGTTATATTTTGTTTAAGTTAACTAAGTACTTAATCAAAATATAACCCGGTCTTATCTGTAATCTACTTAAAATTGTAGTTCATATGAAACCATTACTGCGTACGCGTACTATGTTATCCACATAGTAATGTTAATTTACAGGCATTTTAAATCTTTTATTCATGAGTGATGTAAGAACAAGTGTTTATTCGTAAGTAATCAAGATTACAGAGTGATGGATAGTTTGTTTATCACGGAAATGCTGGCTCGTTGCCGGCGCGCCATTTGTACATAAGTTTGATTTTCTTCGATTGAATGGTTTTCTTTTTTAAAGTAGTATCTAATCTAGTCTATGGAATGAATGTAATGCGGGCGATACATATGCCTTATGATCGAGAGGTGCTGGGTTCGAATCCTGGCCATTACACTACCGACGTGAACCCACTCCTAACACAAGCAATTTAGCTTAGCTGGAGGGGTTAACGGGAATATTAGTAATTTCGGTTGCTAATATTCTTTAAAAAAATGTAGCATCTATATTTAGGCAGGGCTTTGTTTTTTGTCTAAGTACCTATTAATAACTGAAATGGGACTAGTCACGCCACACATCTCTGGTGGAAAGGCAGCCTAATGGTTAGGATTCGATTCCGAGAAGTCTCGATGGCTGACTCCTTAATTAACCTGACTAACCGCTAAGCTACCGCCGGTTTTACTTAGACTAGGTAAGTAGGTATCTCGATTCAATATCGTGATAGAAACTAATAATTCATCATTACTCATAATTTGATTACACAAAACTTCTATAGGTATTACTGCGTAACAGGAAGTAACCTAGGCAACCCTAGGTAACCTAAATAGGTTATAATTAGGGAGGTCTATCACGTAAAAGCTCGTGTCCCTGCTGAATAATTTTCAGTAATTTCTCTGACACACATAGGTACTCACGGAGGTAAATAGTTAACGTATTAAGAATAACACTAGGTTATTAGGTGAACTTAAACCTTATTAGGTACAGCTATTAAAAACATAAATTATTCGCTTTTTTCTGTTTGTTCTTTTTGATCAATTTTCATTTTTTGGGTAATAAACAAAAACCGTTTGAACAAAAAATAAAACAAACAAACAAGTTTGTACAAGGATTTTATTTCTACGATTTAAGGAGATACGATTCTTTACATACACCTTTATATTATGGGTGCGCATTTTCTTACATAACTTTTTAACTCCTATCATCGGATTTCCGAAAATTTTTCTCATACCATTTAAAGTCATAATGATCATTCTTCATAAAAATTTTACAAATAAATATTGAAATATATAATCATTGAAATTCATAATATCACTTATCATAAATTTGTTGTTACTAATATTTGTTTTCATATATTTGTTTATACTAATAATCGAAACTCATAATCATTTCAATAAATAACTTTTTTTTTTTATACCACTTAGGTGGCAGACAAGCACACGGCCCGCCTGATGGAAAGTGGTTACCGTGGCCTATGGACGTATGCAACACCAGGGGCGTCACACTCGTGCTGCCGACCCTGAAGAAACCTTCTAATGCCCTTCTTGAAGAACCCCATATTGTAGTCGCTTGGGAAAACCACCGCGGGGAGTTCATTCCACAGTTCATAAAGGTGTTTTATTCTAATATTCGTTTTAATATTTCTTAATCATAAGTGTTGTTATCCGTATTTTCCGTATCCGACTTGGATAGATTAGGTTAGAAGGCTAATGCGGGAGCGGAGCGGAGCGAAGCTCCCGCATTAGCCTTCGTGGTTATTTTTTTTTATAATCATGCAGAACTATATTTAACCCAAAAACAAATTTAAAACAAAATTTGTCACTCTAGAAAAATGATAATATGAGTTAAAATATTTTCTTGGTAATACCCTTTATTAATACAAAAATTATGATAATTGAATGTTATGAAGAAAAAAGTTATGAATAAAAAAAATATGATCACTAACGGTTATGAACTCCGTTGTTAGGAATAGAAATGTATGAATAAAAAATATATGAAAAAGAAAATTATGAAGAATGATTATTATGAGCACAAATCGGTAGTAAGACAAAGAATAGGATTTAAAAGTTTATGTAAGCCAATATGGACCCCCTTCATATGATGTATAGCTACAGCCAGCATCAGTTCGATCATGACTGGCAGGGTTCTCCAAAAGATCTCAATACCCTGGTCTGAGACTAAAAGAATCTCGTGCGTGCACACAAAGAATGCGAGTGGTACACTTTAGTATTATCATGGATCAGATAATGGTATTACTTTACGCGGATTCACACGCTAGTTCTTAACGTTCCGTCTATGTTATTATTTTAGTCTGAGACCATGGTACTTATTAAGATCTTTTTGAGTAATTTGCTCGTCAAGATCGACTGTACTTGTCTCCTTTGCCATCTGCTCATAACCCTAAAAACATCAATGTACACAGCACACACATAAGCGCATGCAAATGTACAGAACGCACACATGGTGACTTTTTATCGAATTGTATACAGTTTCGCCTGTATTCTAAACATTAATCTAACTCTAAATTATACAATATTAAGTAGGTAAGTAGTAAGTGTGTATAATTATAGAAAGTAATTAATTGTAATTGTTCTGATAACGCCAACGGTCTCTAAGTTCGTAAAAAATAGTGACCTATTGCTTATTATAGCAGTGATTTACAGTCTGTAATTGTATTGTACCCTAACTATAAGTTTAATGCTGTTAACATGGTTTATTTTGGTTTGTAGTTTATTAGTATACACCCCTCTTTATCGCTGTTATTACTTCGTAAGCTACAAATCGAAGGTAAAATTATTGTCGCCCTCCGCAATACGCGTGCTCCCGTAGCCGTAGCTCGTAGCCCGTAGCACGTAGACTTGGGTCTTTTTTTTGGTGTTCTATCATTTGACAAAAAACAAATGAGAAATTTTCATTTGACAAACAACGTTTGACAAAATTCTACTTGATTAATGTATCATTTGACAATTAAATAAAATCAAATAAAACATCATTTCACAAATTGATTATTTCAAAAACATGTTAGTTGATAAACAGACAGTTATTGATAGATTATTGAGAAAGCTGCTCATTCCGACTTGGATAGATTAGGAATGCCTTCGTGGTTATTATTTTTATAACCATGCAGAACTTACTTAGTCAAATGAACATTTTTAAAATAAAATTTTACCAATCGAAATGTTTTCTAAGTAATACATTTGCGAAACGTGTATTATGTCAAATGATTATTTTTAAAGTAATATGTTTGCGAAATGAAAGTTTGCCAAATGATTAGTTTTTCAAACGTTGTTTCTCAAATGATGTTTTGTCATTACGTTTTTTGTCAAAAAAGGGTGAACCATTTTTTTTCTATAGGACACGAGTCAATTTGACTTTTGAACTCGCCTGATGAAAGCTGAAGGTAAAGTTTCAGAAAAAGTCTTACACCTGTATTCACAAACAATACTTCGCTATGCGTACTACAAAAACTGTGCAAAGAACGACAAATTCTCAGTGCGTTCGTTTTGGCAAGCCTTTTTATTCATAGACAACACTTAAGTAATACTTCGTTGAGGGAACGCACTGCGTTAGATACTGCTCCGTGATGTTTATGAATTAATTTTACCAGCCCTATGCGCTCGAGCACACTATGAGACCTCACAGTGTTGTTTGTGAATACGGGTGTTAGTTTTTTAACCAATAAATGTATCATTTTAGTCGCACACCAAGACGATTTGCTGTTTTTATATACATATATGTACCTACGTAAAAAGTCGAATTTCAGTTTGGATGTTGAAAGTTGCTTTCGTGTTTTCTTAGTATTCTATCAGGGAACATTGTCTGAGGCATTTCAAAGTGTACCTTCTATACCTATGTTAAAAACTACCTAATTGTGTTCAAATGCTTAAACTTAGTAGATACAGAATAAAAGAAAAAAAAGCGATGCAATCAATACATTGAATTTAATCACACAAATTATGTTTTCCTATAAGGGGTATATCGCACAGGGGTATCTAATACACAACCCTCGCTATAAAAACTGTTACCCAGGTGACCATCTGTTTGTTGTGTAGCTTCCACTATTTAATTAATTAGAAAAGCTTTAATTATAGTGTCAGCACACACAGATCTTCATTTGCATCGACTTTATATATAGTTTTACTAATTGGAATTTATTGTAAAAGTACTTTTATGGTTAAATTTTATACTGATTTTTTTTTATGCGACTAGCTGTTGCCCGCGGCTTCCCCGCGTGAATTTTTGATCCCGTTCTCGCAACCTATGGGAATCAATTCCCGGGATATAAAGTATCTATGTGTTATTCTAAACTGTTACCTATCCCTGGACCAAATTGCAGCCAGATCTGTTCAGCTGTTAAAGCGTGATTAAGTAACAAACATCATCACTCTCTGAGCCTTTTTCCAAATCAGTTTGGGTCGGCTTTCCAGTCTAACTGTGAAGCGGCTGAACTTCGGTATTTTCCGTGAAGCGACTGCAATCTGACCTCCACAACCAACTGGCGATATTAAGTAACAAGCCTGCAAGCATACAATCATTTCACAAACTTTCATATTTATAATATTAGTAGGATAGAATGAGACAAGTTATATACAGTCCATTTGAGCTTATCATGCCACGATCAACATTACGCGTGCTAAGCGTGTGGAATGAAATAGCAATGGGGTGAACTGAATATGAACAATATTTATGTCCATAATACAAAGCAAATCTGCTTTAGGCTTTAATAATCTATGCTAATATAACGCAGATCAATGATCATGCAGTAAGATCTGATAGTCAAGGTTAGTTACCGCATTATAAAAACATAATATTACCAATGGAAATCAAATTTTCCGCCATATTTTGTAACATACCTACATATGATTGCAATCAATATTCTGCGCAATGTACCACTGCGCATGTTTCACTAGCACCAGTAGCTTTACCTTTATTATAAACATTAAATTTATAGGCACAAGGTTGAAAATCCTTTATTTATATTGTTATACCCCAGATGACAGCTCTCCGGTATTGTAAATGGACAGTGTGGACTAGGTTTATCCAAAGAATGGACTTAATACGTATTATTAACTAAAAGTGATAATAAAAAGCGGCATTATTACAAAATATTGCAATTTATATCAATGGAATTTGTGTCTTAGTGATTGCGTTTAGTGACTTTGCGTGGTAAAAATTTAAAATAATCATTGTATTGGAATGTGTGGTAAAATAAATAGTGTTTATTATTAGTTTTGACGTCTATAAAAACAGTTTTAATAATTAATTTATGTTAGTTTGACGGCAATTGATTAATATTGTGGATTTAATTTGTTAAGTGTATTAATTAATATACTATCACCTCTCTAGAATCTCGGTAGCTTTCCATGCTTTTCAGAGGGGTAAAACATATAGGGCTAAAATTACTGGTTAACATACGGGTTGGTCAATAAAATTGGCCGTATTATTATAGAGATAAAAATGTAGCTCGTAAAATGTGTTTGTAATTTCAATATTGTCTTATCTACTTACGCGAACCTTATCTACTTCCACATGGTAACCTGCTAACATAAATGACAAACCATATTGCGAAAGATAATACAAAAAAATATTAATAAATCTCTGATAGTAACCATTTTTATAAATTTTTGCTATATTTTTGTTTTCTGATAAATAATCTATATTGTTTTTATAATGTTAACTGGATAAAACTACGCGATATGTATAAATGTAGGGAACATATTCGATGGTTAAGTTAGATAACCTCTCCATCATCATCTGCATATAGACGTATTCTCCTGATTGCATCCGTGGCCAAGACGACCTCGGAGCTCAGGGTCCGCCTTCCGGCTCTTCCTTCTCCACTTCGCACGATCTTGGGCGTCCATGGTAGTGAGACCATTAGCACGCATATCACCCTCCACGACGTCAAGCCAGGACTTCTTTGGCCTACTAAGTTAGATAACCTCTATTTGATTAAAATGACTAAACATGAAACATGTACGTAAAATACGTCGATATTATCAATCAAATAGGTACCTACTTTATACGAATGCGATAGAACTGAAATATAATTTTATTATATTAGAAGTTATTAGATACAATAATTATTATTCTTGTTATCTATAAAGTATGGATATGGTGACCATGACCGCTAAAAATCAACCTAAATGTCGGGAAACTATAAAACGCGATGGAAATTCATCCGAATTAGTTTTATTTTAATTTGTAAAGCGCAACTCTCAACAATAATTTATAAAACTTAAGAAAAATTTAATCAATTGTTGAGAAAAGTTAAATTTTTAATAACTCCCAAAAAGTCTTGATCATGTTAAATAACTATTACTTACATGACGTGATTGTGTGGTATTAAAATGAAAGTTAAATTGTACGTGATGTGTCATAGTATTATATGTAATCCAATGAAATTGTAAGTCATCGCATCGCAGACTGTAACCGTAGATAGCAACTTACTATTCTTGATACTTGTATCTTCCGTCATCGATGGTTATTAAAATTAATATAATACTTACCAAGCACGACTGGTAGCTATTTAGCTTTATTGGAAGCCATGAACATAATTTTTATTCGTAACCCGTTGTTACAATGCAATCTAAGTTAAGGTAGAGTTTAACAACGGAAAATAAACTTACTTTTTTAGAAAGACTATCGTAGCACTTGGAAATCATCGTAAAGCTACGGAAAGTTTACAGACATGCAATGGACGGCTTCATGCAGGCCGCTATGCGTCCGGACTCATGCAGCCTACTGATTGATGGACCAGACACTGGCGCAGACTTTTCTCCCAGAATTGGGCATCACACGGCAGTCACACACACATCTGTATAGGTGGTAAACTACGATTGATACTTCTAATATTCGAAGAGTTCACCGCGCTTACCAAAATCTGTGAAATATACCTATTTTGTATTCAGTAACATGCAAACTAATGACTAAGAGTTACTTATAACAGCAGACGACGTAACATGATCAGGATATAGAACAGATGTTAAAATAAATCAGGTCATGTTCACAATGTTCGGATGACAGATGTTGAGGTCGTGTTTTGCTATTCACAAACGTTCAAGGCGTCGATTTAAATAGCTCGTTAACATATGGGCTACTTGAACAATTTTAGCAAATATTTCTTTAATCATGACGCGTGCTCTACCTATATCTGTCGTGCGAACTCACCTTTTGTGGATCACAATTTTATCGATTGCAGTAACAGCAATGTTTTTTATAAATGTTCCAGATAATAGCGGGATTAGACTAGCAACTGTTTTGGTCAAGTAGAGTCTATTACTAAGTTTGTGACTGCCCAGATAGCGCTAGATCTAAATGGTCACATCGTCAACTGCTGCTTTATTACCTTTTCTGGGATTATGGTTTGATACCCCACATAAGACGATTATACCATATTATTTACGTGACACACAGATGTTACGTTCCAAGCTTTATTTCAATATTATGTTTGTAAAGTCCCTCCGCAAAACAACGATAATTTCGTACTTTATCTTTCATATAATGTTATAGACTGCAACGCGTGCAATTAATAACACGATAAAAAAAGTTAAAACTTCTACGAATTAATACTAATGATAAAATGCTATCTTATCATATAAATAGATAATACATTAAACCACAAGATATCATTCAATACAATGATTATAGTACGTCAAAACCTATCTGAAAGTTGCAATAAATCAATTCAGAATGTAGGTAAACTCCATAAGTGACAGAGTGTTCCGATTTTAATTGCTAAGAAATTTCAGTTATCATCCATTAGAAATAAAACTTCTGTTATCATAATTTTAAATGTATTTGTTGAAAATGAGAGTGTTCTAAAGTATGCGCGAGTGTGATTTGGCGACGCTGTAATTAAAATCGTGTACCAAACGTGTATATAAAATACCAAGTCATTAGTCGCCTGAAGAGAATATTTCGGTAAGTTTGAGATTATTATATCAATTAAAATGTACTTGAGAACTTGACGCTCACTGCATATTTACCGAAACCATGCCAAAACCTAAGCTATTCTCAATGTAATTCTCTAAGCATGTACCTATACTAGGCTGTAGCCTACATAGGACAGCATATGCAGAACCTAGATGCCACCCGCATACGGTGCAGAATATTCCATCAAGAACCAATATGTCTCCTTCTTTTGCTGCACCGTTAAGACCTAGAATTTCTTACCAGCTCACGTGTTTCCCTCTTCCTACAATCCCGGGTCCTTTAAGCGGGGCGTGAAAAAGCATCTGATGAGGCCGTTAAGCTTAGTGCCATCATTGTAACATGGTACGTGTCTGTAATGGTGTCCCTCTTTTTTGAAAATTTGCCATCAGCCTACTATCAGCCGAGGTGAAGTCAAATTGACGTGTCCTATATAAAAAAGAGCGTCGAGCTCTACGACGAACTTGATGTAGAGCACAGCTTAGAACTGACGATTAGTGGATTGCACTGCAGTTCTAGGTTGTGCTCTAGGTCGAGGTTATCGTAGAGCTCACCGCTTTATGCTTAGAAAATTACATTCCTGAAAGTAAGGTTAGAATTAAGTCCTAACAAAAGGTGCAAGGGGGGTATTTTGAGCAAAGGTGTGCTGGGAATACTCAATACTGAGTTAAAGTCACCTCCTTTGTCAAATTAATGAATACAACATACTTATGAATACTTCTCAATGAGCTTACCTACCTCTTGTGTACGTGAAAGAATTGATTAAAATTCTTTCAGTAGGTCAATTATGGTAAATTTTTCACATTACCTACTAATAATAGTGATAATAGACCCACATGTTACTAAAGGTCATTGAGTAATCGCCTACACTCCTTAATTTAAGAGGATTCTTGCCACCATACTCGCTTCAAACTCACACAAGAATGCTTCAACCCCACTTCAGAATGCTTTCGTAGAACTTTTGGAAATGCTTCTGGTAAATCCTTAGAATACTTAACTTTTTTAGGCCCACCTGGGAACACTTTAACGCAACTCTAGAATTATATTTTACTTTGAGGAAACTCTTGAAATGACCCCAGAAATGATAATAAAAAGTAAAACGCCATCTATGAAGTGTTTTTGGACAATATTTTAGCTCATAGTAATAACCTGTAATTTAGCAACGTAGTAGGGAAGTAATTAGTTAGTTGCTTCTAATTAAAAGGCTTGCCTAGTTTATTTATACAAGGATGACATCAGTCATCCATCACACGCCTTTATTCTCTTGAAGGGGATGTGCAGAGGTGTACATTCATATCATTTGAACTCATATAACGTTCACGAGGAGCGTATCGCATCGATCCAATGATCAGAGTACATAGTTATGTGGTAAATCTGAGCCATCACAGCTCAATGATCGTTGCTGGAGGCTCCACGTGAGAGTAATCACACCGTGGAGATGCTAAAGTTGGCCATTGTCTTCTGAGTAAGGCAAGGAACCCTTCCGTACTTTTAGTGAGACCCATTGGCCATTTACTTGCGGAATATGACTGTTTCAGCAAGTATCTGCACTCGGTTGCCTTCGTTGTTCCGATTCTGTGTAAGAAGTCCGCTTTCGTATGCGGTATCTACCCAGTTTATAGACAAACGCTATCATCTACGAGACATATCCAGTAAATAACTTTCTCAAGCCAAATTTCCTCGACTTTTTATCTCATTAATATCAACTGTAGAGTTATTTTTCGGTCCCGGTTGCCCTAAAAAGTCCAACAACTGGTCTAGCTACCATTGTAGCTAGATATAGATATCACCCAATATCGCTATTGGGTTGTGGAGGTCAGTGACAAACGCTTCATGAAAAATATCGGAATCCAGTCAAAACCGCAGTTAGACCGGTAAAGCGGACCCCAGACGCCGAGGTGAAAGCTTCGGATGCGACTGGGATTAACGCTAGGATGAAGAAGTTCTTTCTCACGAAGCAACAACATATTTTGGCAAACACCATATTTTATAACGCCTGAATGAGGTTCCGTATATCGTAATAACTTACAGGTATTGCTTACCAGTGGCGATTGGTGAACATTTTTTAAAAGGGAATCCGGTGGAAGATTTACCTTAGTACGAACATAGCATGAATGGAATTTAGGCGTTCTGCTCTAAGTACCAAGTCTTTGGCAATTGGTTTACCTCTCACCACTGATGCTTACCCAGTCAGTGGGCCTTTAGTTCACCAAGTATATTTATTAGTAGTAGTCTTATGCCAATCATGCCCTTATTTTCTAGGTACAGCATGGAGTGCGACAAGTTTAATCCTTACCGTATAGACAAGATATAGCCTGCTTGCAGCTTTTTGAGAGCTTATAATGCCAAGGTACTAAATTATTTGCATGTGCATGTTTTAGTTTAGTATTATACGTGTTTTGTTAGGGCTACCATGAAAGCTACATCCGAAATTTCGTATCCACATGAACGAAAGACGTAACATTTTTTTATGTATACTATATACAGTCGCTTTCAGAAGTTGCTGGAAAAAAACAACTTACAAACGATCTTCATAAGATTGTAATTTGATAAACACAATATTAACGCGTCTCGTTGTTTCAATTACTCGTCCGTAACTTCGGATGTATGTTTCATGGTAAGCCTATTTTGTTTTTTGGCCCCTTTTGTTGTTTTTGTAAACAAAGTCATTAGGTTAGATAAAATAAAGTTAAAACTAAAACGTAAAAGAGTAAGTATAATATTGTTAATATTAGTTCTCTAAAATAGCTTAAAATTCAAGCCGTTTAGTAATGAGTCACGATTTGAAAGGCACAGGATAACATTATAAAATAACGCGTTATTAATAGATTTTAGTTTCCGTTGACTTTGTTACGCTATGCGTAAGTAAGAGCAATTTTTATCACGCCCACAGCATTACCGTTTTTCATGACATAATTACTAGTTTTTTTTACAAAAAAATAGGTATTTAACTAGAATTTTATAGAGGGGTAGATGTTTTTCAGCAGCAGTTGATCGGCACTGCTGCTGAAAAATAATTTGTATCTACTTCGGGAATAGTGTGAATATAGTACAAATAAGACGGGACAGCGTCTATTAAAATAATAGTTTTATTTCAAGTTCTTCATACTTTTCTGTAAATTTTCAGAAATATCATAGTAAGAAATAAGAAGTATTAGATACATTATTACAAAGGTTAAAAAAAGGTTGGAAACTAGTGAGAATCTATTGCGTACACATATATTCAAACTTTACTGCGTAAAAAATATATTTATGAGGAAACACATAACCTACACGGATCAATAATATTATCTTTATCATATTCATAGTAAGAAAACAAACCATCATAACATCGCCGTATATATAACACAGTAACCTTATTTTTTCAATTGATGAAACGCTAGTTCTGGTTTACTTTAGGTGATGTTATTTACGTAAAAGAAAATATAACTAGAATGAGTTTAATTGTTTCTTTAGTAATAAAACTACAGTAATATACGAGTGAAGTTTCGTACTATAACACTATTTATTTAATTTTTTGTATGATTCGTGAGCGTGCTCATAACATCCGTTATTATTTTGCCGTACCTACTCTGTGGTTTGGTGTCTATAACGAAGAACAGTAATGGTTTGATACGATTTATAATTATAGAAGGTAAACACAAATAATATCTGAGAAAGGAAGGAGAGATATATTCTTTACTACGCGTAAAGATCGCCTGAGGAACTACCGCATCCGCTGCGGTCTGGTCAAGCCGTTTCGGCGGTCATGAACTTAGTAGGTTATACATGTGGTCTCACCACAGAACACTAAATAGTTTCACTATTGGGGATGCTGAAATTCGTGTGAAGTGGAAAACATGAGCAGACCTCTGGGTTCCGGGGTGGAACATTGAAAATAGATTAATACAATCACTAGAAGGATGACCACAGACATGTTGCATTAGTCAGTCAGTCACAACCGATGAGAGATGATCTGAAACTCAAAATCCCTACTAATATTATAAATGCGAAAGTAACTCTGTCTGTCTGCCTGTCTGTCTGTCTGTCTCGCTTTTACGACTAAACCGCTGAACCGATTTTGATGAAATTTAATATAGGGGTAGATTAGACCTTGAGAAAGGACATAGGCTATGTTTGGTCGCGATAACCGACATCCACGCGGGCGGAGCCGCGGGTAAAAGCTAGTAATACATAAAATATCTCGATATCTCTTATAGTTAAGATATATGGCATACCTACTTCATCGAATTTCAAAGATATTGGTGCTCATAGTTACACAGCAACTTTATTCTGCTCTTTTTTTAGTAGTTAAGTGTATGGGGGTTTCTCTAGCTTCATAATGCGTCACAATCTCAGGGATTATGTTGTAATGTAGGTAAAATAATCTGCTTTATATTCTAAAGAAGTAAAACCTATCTACTTATGCAGTTTTAAGTGATTGTGATATTTTTAGGAAACGTTGACGTTTATCATATCTCGTAGGTACTTATAGAAAACTTAGAATTCCATTAATAACTCTTACGGAAGCAAATAATGCTCGACTAAATATATTTAGTTACCTATAAACTTTTAGAAATGAACTCAAATTTCCAAAAGGTGATCTTTGCTTGGAGCTCTGTATATTAAATTAACTTACAACTAAGAAATTATAACACCACAGATTGAAAAAACATTAACTTCGGAGGAAATTCGGGCCCTCTACAGCAAATTTTTAATGCTACTTTTCTTAAATAATTTTCCTATCAGTATTTTAAAGGTCACACGTCGTCTCTACACACTTTTCAATAAGTTCTCTACTTCTTACTCTCTCCTCTCTCCGCTCGCAGGTCTGCTGGAAGAGATTTCTAATAGAAATAAGCAAAGCCTTTGTACTACTATGTTCACCTATGTATCTCTATATTTGTTCGTGTGTGTACATACTCATAAATATAGGTAAAATCTATAATATAAAAATTAATCCCTAAATGTGTTGCTAAGTGCAAATCTAGAGAACGGCTGAACCGATTTCGCTAATTCTTTTCAATATATTCCTTGAAGTACGAGGATGGTTCTTACGGAGAGAAAAAAAAAAAAAAAATTTACTATAGGCTGTACGAAATTCGCGGGGTCAGCTAGTAAGTAAATAAATAAAGATAAAAAAGTAGAAATGATTAATTTATTAGAAGCACGCGTAGCTAACTTTAGTAGTAGGTGATACATTGTTAAGCTAGTTCTCTAGATGTATTGTAGACCATAATTATATCCATACTTGACCCGCACCCTGTAGTTATAGGCTACGAGTACCTACTATTATAATAGGTAATTATGCGCAGCGCAAACACATTGTAATCAAAGAAATACAATCTTTAGTTGCTTAGATTACCTTAACTAATTTATTTGCAAAACACGGTTTTTTTCTGTGCAGCTGCTTTAGTTATCTTACCGTTCCTTTTTATAAAACAATTGTGCATTTTACCTAAGCAAATCGCATTAGGTACCTTATAATAGTGCAGTAGGTACCTACCTGACGGTAACGTATATACCTACCTATGTTACCGTCAGGTTTTATTTAAGTATTTATAGACATTTTTACACTAATATTAATAAGTTGTACAAAGGCGGACTTTATATAATTTGTGGATATTATATTTTTAAGACATCAATTTTTAAAAGTTGCAGAGACTGGCCACATTTTATCACTCTCTTTTTTTTAATTTCTACAAAGAAGACATCTTTGAATTAATTACTCACTGTTTGCTACACAAAACCTTTCTTTATACCTTGAACTGTAAAGGATGTGGTTATTAATAGGTTTTTTACATGTGTGTAGGTCCGCGGGAGGGTCGAGCAGCGTCGGAGCAGAGGAGGCCAGTGACGGTAGCGACGCGGAGCGCCCGCGCAAGGGGCGTCACCTTCGCGTTCCCACACCGGCTTTCCCGGGACAGTAAGTACTATGACGATTTTTATACCACTAACCCCGCGTTTACATACTGCCGCTCGCATTGCTCATCGTGTTGCCGGAAATATTTGCGCGATTAATGCCCTAGCGTTCACACACTCCCATCATCGCGTTGGTCCGCATTACAGTATTCGCCCTGCAACGGAGACGGACGTAAACGTATGGAGGACAACGCTGTAGCAGTGTACGCATTATGCTTTTACAGCATAGCGAATTAATTAAATAGATTATTAATAAAAACGATTATTTTCAACTACTATACACTTTCCGTAGATCAATATAAATATTTTTAAAAGTAAATATTCGAGGAGCAATAACGAAAGCCGTGTTTACTGATTAGCGCCATCTAGCGGTCTCGTACAGTTCATCGCGCTAGTATTGCCGGTCCTTTGACTCGCGCCGCCAAGCCGACATTCGCAGCAACATACGCGGCAGTACTCGCGGTCGGTATGACGAATATACCATTCACACCACGTCTCTGCCCACTTCTCTCGTCACTTCCCTCGCTCTGCCGCGAGTATGTAACGCAGCTTTAGATGGCACATGGATGATAAGTACAGACAGGCTCCACCTGGGTAGTGGTTCCCGTGGCATATGACGTGTGCAACACCAGCGGAGTCACACTCGTGCTGTGGATCCTGTAAGAAAAGTTTTATACTCTGCTCAAGTGTGTAATGTTCTGTAATCTTCCATTTTCTGCGTGTCATCCTTACAGATTTTGCAGAGTTAGAATCGCTTCGATAGCTTTGTGTTTTTATGGAATCCACCTACTTAACTATTCTGACTTTCCTGATACGAGTAACATTTGCAATCTGAATATTCCAGTATAGGTATAATCCACATTATTAGAAATGCGAATGTAACTCTACTTATCTCTCTCTCAGTTTAGTTCTGTCGTCTAAACTGCCACATCGATTTCGTTGAGATTGGCCCCTCCAGGTAAGTTACACTGCTTGTAATGGACATAATTCGAACTTATTGCTTACAATAAGTTTGTATGTGTGTGTAAAAAAATTAGTGGATTATACCTGTAATATTCAGATTTGCATATGTAACTCGTATCAGGAAAGTCAGAATAGCTAAGTAACTAGTATGTGATTTATAGATACGAGTTTTGGTGTTAATTTTAAGGACTGGTGCTAACTTCACAGAACGATATTAACATTTAGTGAGAGACTGTTACATTATTCAGTTAAAGAGATGAAAGACCAAAATGTGTACCAACGACTTGAATACAGAATGATCCCTTGTGGAATTAAATTGTAAGAACTCTTCGAAACGTTTTTACGGTTCCTTTACCATGTTAGACGATGGGTAAATTCGGCAAAGTTGGTAAAGTTTCATCAAGGACGCAACTCGGTTACGAACTCTACTTACCCGAGAAGATTTCGATATGATAATAATTCATTTAGTTAGCAGTGGGGTGAGCACGAACAACTATCGTAATCGTATCGTAAACGTAACGAGAGAGAGAGAGTACGGAGCATTGCCATTGGCCGCCTGCCTGGAACCTGCCAATCACAATGCTCCGTGCTATCGTTACGTTTACGATACGATTATGATAGTTATTCGTGCTCACCCCACAGGGGTGTCGCGTATTTTGACGTCATATGAAAACTATTTCTCTGGTGATTTTACTTTTCGGCATTTTTATCCAATATCAGGATAAATAGCGTCCAGAAGTTTCTTCGATGTCTCTTAGATGATGTTGGGCCTACGGATAGAGAGCTCTCATTATCTATTAGACTTAGTGCTGTTTTGTTCTTAAGACTTCACCTTGTAGAGCCAGTCGGTGTATTGTTTAATTGCAATTACTTTTATTGTAAATTGTAATAAACAGATATTTCAACACATCCGTTCTATGTAGATACCTAATTGTAAACAGTGGCATTGTCGAAAAATAACCTGTTTTCAAAAATAAAATAATTGTATAGTATGTATTATTCTGAATTTTTATATATTATATTGAATAACCGTGTTGCACGCTTCAGTGTGATGTGAACATGAACACAATTACGTGTTTATGCGTTACAACATATTATGATATCTTAAAATGTAAATATGAACAGATTCTCTGTAGATAACAGTTATAACATTTAGTTTGCTTTTATCGTATTTGCTGCTAGGCAAACTGGGATAAATATTACCTGAAAGATGTCTGTAAATGTGTTTTAAATATGCAGTGAATTAAGTGTTAGTTCAAATGGAAAGGAAAGATAGTGAGCATGGGACAAGGACAGTGCGGTGGTCTTTGAGACGGGACAGTCTGCCTCTAGCTACCATACGACGAGCTCTGGTAAACACAAGTCGGAGTATATCGCCTGATAACTTACTTTGGCGGCGTCGGTAAGTGAGCCGATTCATAATCTCTTGAACAGTTGTTTTTTCTTCTTTTTTGCCAGAATCTTGAACTATGAACTGTTGTGATACCCAAATGAAATGATACCCTTTGACAGAACTTCTATCAAAGGGACTAATGTAAATATCTATACTAAATGATTATTTTGTTGTAATGTGAGACCGCAGCGTTTAGGTGTGATCACGTGAACCATCTGGTTTTGCGTCGCGCAAAAACAGATAGTAGCTTGTTTGATTACTTAAACGACCTGTTGTTTTTGCTTAAATTACTTTTTGACATGCTCGAATAGGTACCTCAGTATATTATATATGCTAACCAGTTTGAGGATATAGTTAAATTTAGCGGGACTGAGGATACATTGCGATGCGATATAGAGTGAAAATTTTCAAAGTAGTATAACTATATATTTTTTTATACCACTTAGGTGGCAGAGAAGCATACGACCCTCCTGATTGAAAGTGGTTACCGTGGCCTATGGACGTATGCAACACCAAGGTTACTCTTGTACTGCCGATCCTGTAAGAAAGGTATTAAGTAATATAAAGAGTGTAATGTTCTGTACCATTTTCTGCATATCGTCCTTGCAGACCTTGCATAGTTAAAAGAAGAGGCTCCACGTACCCGCTTCAGTAGCCTAATGCCCTTTTTGAAGAACTCCATAATGCAGTCGCTTCGGAAAACCACAGCAGAGAGTTCATTACGCAGCTTGAGTGTGCGTGGGATAAAGTTCCTTTCATGCCGCATTAATACGTAAAATCTAGCACTGTCGTCATTACATTATTAGATATATTTTGCCACGATTCTGGCTTGCATACATCTTTCGCTTCTTCTACCTACTTGCTTAAGTACCTATGATGATGATGATGATGATGACCTCCGACCGATTTCGGCCATGGCGACCACTTATAAGTCCTCCTGATTAATACGTCGCTGGTGCGCCCGTAAATGGCTAGTATAGCCAATCTTGGCGGTGAACGTACGTGAACATAAAGCGCACGTAAGCACCCCACCCGTGTAATTGTAGGCAATGGCAGCAGGCTGTCGGGCCTTCAGCTCGTCGCGCTTGGTGTCGAGGTCCGCCTTCCGCTGCTCCTCGAACTCGCCCACTTGCACTTAGACAAGCCTGCGCCATTCAGGGCGTTGTGCTGCCAACCCCTCCCACCTCGAAGGTTCGATGTTGCATCTTTTCATGTGGCGCTTCTGAACATCTTTATAACGGAGGAGTTGTCCGCCTTGTTTCCGCTTACCCTCCTCTAATTCAGAATAAAAGATGCGCTTCGCTACTCCACTTCCTGCTAAGTACCTATAGATAGTAGGTAGTCGGCGTATTGTAGAATAGAAGGACAAATGTATGGCATTTGACGTATGTATGTCAAATGCCATACATTTGTCCTATGTCCCTGTCATATGACAGGCGTCAACGTAGGACTTGTCTAATTAATGCTGACTGGATTGCTTTAATTTGTTGATCATGTATGCACATAACCGTTGCGGTGATTTTGATAGCGTAAACTTACATAACATAACACAAACTCACGCCTATATCCCCGAAGGGGTAGGCAGAGGTGCTAGCACCCACCCACATTTCGCCGTTTATGTTTAGGTCCCAATGTAATAGGTGGCGAGCCTATTGCCATTAACCGGGCACTTATAAACCTGCGATAAATACACAAATAACTTCGAAAAGCATCAAAAAGTCGGTGTGTGCCATGGTAAAAGTGTAAACTTTCCTCTTTATAATATAGTACAAAAAGTACTTGTAATATATGTACCTATATAATTCATTAGGTTAGATATAACTTACGTTCTTCCCATTGCATGCACTACTCAAAGTTCGCCATAGATAATGTGTGGATAGTGCAGCAATCAACCGTTTATTACCATTTAACAGCTTCCTTATCCCAAGTCCGTCGTGCACTAATGTAGCCTCAGCCTTATCTAGCACAAATGTCTGTGTCTGTGTGAATTCAGATTGGCATACGGGAAGTAGGTACCTATTAGAATTTATAATTTTCTCTGCACTCTTTTATTTCAGAATTACATTTTTCAGCCTTACAATCCTCCACTATCTTTTTTCCCTGCGATTTATTAATATGGGATATATTATTTATCGCATGCGTTGAATAATAAAAGATCATAAAATGGATATTTAAATTTTAAGATAGATTTGATTGATTGATGCCATTTATGTGGCTAAGGTGACAACGACACGCCCCATCCGATAGAAACTGGTTACCGTGGAAGATAAAAGAAAAAGCTCTACATCCTACAATAAACATAAATACAACAACCCATTATAAGTGCCCGCTTGTAGGCAATATTTATAGGCACTTTTTAAAGAATAGTGGTTGATTCAGTTGATTGCTCCAAATACTTAGCGCCCGCAATCTCTTCAGAGAGATTGCGAAGTATACGTTTCTCGTGACCAGAAGGCTGGCCTCTTTTTAGGTCAGAGAATAAGCATTGCCATACAACGTGGCAATGCTGCCAGTCTTCTGGGAACGTTACCACAAGAGATGCAATGCGGAAGAATGCCACGATGCGTTTTAATTTTTAGTTATAATTTGTATATTATTAGTTTTAGTTTTTGTTTTAATTTTATTATTATGTTAATTCTCAAACACTAAAAGTTTCCTATAGTTGAATGATTAAAAATAAAATACATTTTTCCCAACTGGTAGTTTCAACACATGCCCTAATATAGCGGACCGAGGGTGGTAACGAAACAAGAAATTCCGATGAGATGTCTCCAATTTCCAAAAGGAGAATGGCTATTAAAAAGTGACATCATTGCAGCTTCTTTTGATCCAGATTGTTATTTATAATAGCTAGATACGAACTACGAGACCTATGTAGATAAGGTCTACTAACCATTTGACGGACTAAAAGATCACCACTAGGTCCTAGGTAGTTGAGCATGTCGTTAAAAATGTAGCTACAAACGTTATCAATGTATTAAATAAGTAGATTATGCCCGATAGCATATTATTAACCCGTAGAAAGTGTTACTATATCAGCATCTCGGTCAATTTACTTTTCAGATCGTAAAACCGATAACCTGACCCCGAGTGCATTGATCTGAGCATTCCAGCTCATTCATCATTTTGTGCACGAGGGCATCATTATGTTAAGAACTACTGATCCACACAAGTACATTGATTTATCATGAGGAGATGAGAAATGCAATCACGTGTCATTAGCACACGAACAGAAATACAGTTCATTAAACTAAATCTTTGTAACAACTACATAATTATTAATATATGTACTTACATCTACTTATTAGATAAAGTGATCCTACTATTAGTACCTACCTATTATAAATTCTTTTAGTTAAGTAAGATTTTTGTATGTTTGTCATTTAATTTATGCTCTAACGGCTGAACGAATCTGGCTGAAATTTGTTACAAAGATATAAAGACTATAGGTAATCCAGACTATTCTATTTCCAGATTATAATCTTATAGTCTGGAATAGCACATAGACACATTCCGGGAGTAAGGTCATTGGCGGAACTGTGTGTAACAACTAGTTAGTAATTAATAGATCTTCATTTGCTTAACTTCACAAATTAAAATTTATTATTAAAAATATTCTAATTATGTACAACTTGCGAAGTAAAGTTTCTTTTAGGTAAGTACCTACTTATAGGCCTCCTCCAGTTCTCCACGTGTCTTTCAATCCTCTGCGTTACCATTCCAGTTATTTTCAACGAATTTTTATATCGTCGAGTTGAGAAAACCACTGATCCGTTCATCGTGCCTAAAATGTCTTATCTCTAATATATAAAAATCAATGCCACTTTTTGTTGTTAGTTCAAGAACGGCTCAAAAAAAAGAACGGCTGAACCGATTTGGCAAATTTTAGTCTTGAAATATTCGTGGGTGTCCAGGGAAGGTTCAAAGGATGAGAAAACGGGCGGGAGAAAGCGGGAACGGGAAAAATATGGCGGTACGAAGTTCGCCGGGACAGCTAGTTTTTTATAATTCTAAGTGACGCATGGTGTGGTGCCATACCTAATAGAATGGGTATTCTAAGCCCGTGAAATATGGTTCACTTAATTTGTAATTGCACCAATTTTCTGTAAATATAATATTGCTTAACCTGTTTAATTTAATTAAACCCACTGTAACCATTTTCATTTTCTATTAAAGCACCGACCTGACCTTTTGGCTAAGAGCCTGGTTTGTATCAATCTAGTTAATTTGTTTCTATATAATCTTCAAACAAGGAGTCGATCAAGAGACTCAGGAAATAAGACTGCCTAGATAAGAATCTAGATGCTCTCATTTTTCTATGTAAAATATTTTTGCGCAAGTTGTGAGTACATATTTATTTGATGTTTCAAAATCAGTGCGTAGATTATAGTTAACACTCAATTATGTCTACAAATAGTAATTCTAAATTATAAGCAGCCTAGGTTCCCTTTCTTCTCCATACTTTGGAGTGGTTTATCTCGACTTTAACGGGAGCGAGATCCCTTTACCTATAATATTTTAGGACGGTCATGACTCATGATGACTCATGCCCCACTTGAAACATCTTTCGGTGCCATCATAATGCGGGTAATATAAATACCTATTTGTTACGATAAGATGACCCAGCTTCGAATGAGGTTACATTTCCTGGAAGTGTGCATTAAAGGGATATTGAAGTTCGCACCAGTAGAGCGTATCAGTCAGGATATAAATCTTGGACCGAAAATGTGGTCTATACGCGCAGTACCTATGTAGCTACACGTTTTTTGGGTGTCTTTTGGGGATAACACGGGCTGTTACGACGGTGGACGAGCTCAAATTCTCCAAGAACAGATAATTACAATCCTTCTTTTGCCGCACCATTAAGTCTTGGAATTCCTTAGCAGTTCACGTGTTTCCCTCCTCCTACAGTCCCGGGTCCTTTAAGCGGGGCGTGAAAAAGCATCTGATGAGGCCGTCAAGCTGAGTGCCACCATTGTAACATGATACGTGTCTGTAATGGTGACGCTCTTTTCAGAGACTTTGCCTTCAGCTTACCATCAGGCGAGGCGAAGTCAAATTGACGTGTCCTATATAAAAAAAAAAATCCGCGCGCGCCATGGTCTCGTTTGTCTAGCTGACGACTTAGGTTCAAAATAATGTGCCCTGAGGTATACCTACGAAGTGAAAGAATTTTATATAAGGTGAAAATTGGAGTGTACCGTGTAGGAATTCTCTTCATATTTGATTGTAGGAATGTTTAAGAATGTAAAACGAAGGATGCCGAAGGGTCGAGGTCAAGTACAAAGCCTGTAAGCTTCGCAGCAGTTGTGCTATATAGCGTATTTATTTTAAGGATCTGTTTCGTATTACATGATATTTCGAGATTACATTTTTGCAATCTTGATTGTTAATCATCTCTTCCGTTTTCAAATCAAATTCTTTATAACATTTAGCAGTTGGTTTATTTGTCTCAGTCGTTTAGAAATTTTGAATCACCATTCTCACCACATGCAGAAATATTTGAATAGACCTCACAAGCGGATCCGGGTGCCAAGGTGACAGGTGTCACCCAGATGAGCTTGCTTGCACCTTTTCCTGTTTTTGGTTTGGCTTATGCAATTTTTATGGGAACGATTTCCATCTGACCTTCCAACCTCGAGAGGAAATCCTGCGCCAGAGCCTCGTCAATGCATCCATACTAATATTATAAATGCGAATGTAACTTTGTCTGTCGATCCATCTGTCTATCCATCTGTCTGTTACGTTTTCTTTTCACACCTAAACCAACGAACCGATTTTGATGAAATTTGGTACAGAGATACATTAGACCTTGGGAAAGGCCATAGGCTATGTTTAGTGGCGATTACCGACTTCCACGCGGGCGGAGACGCGGGCAACAGCTAGTATTTTATAACTCATGAATCTTATAGAGCTAGTAACGCATATTTTACAATAATAAAGTTACCAATTACCTACCTACTTACCTACATTAAAACATGATACCCAAGGTCCCGTGTTCAAATTACTTCTCCATTAACTTAAGTGTCTAATTGACACTGGTTTGACCTTTTTCTCTCAGACTCAATAAAACCCAGCCAATTCAGAATAACCTTTTGTATGTCATATGAACTTGCATGTAATAAATAGGTTGGTATGAAGTCCAGGGGCCTTAAACAAAGTGACTTTCTATTGGCGAAAACGCCAGTGGAATCGCTAATTGTAGTATGAAATTGACATAAATCATTAATATAACAACATTTTTTTTTATAAAATATGAGTCTTTGTAACTCGAAATATATTATTTAACTTATCATTATTACTATAACCACCGCAATGTTCCGAAATCCATTGTTAAAACCTTAAAAATGGTTCGCTTCAGCGCGATTCCATCAATAGAATGTCACTTTGTCTAGGGCCCCTGTTTATTTGAATGTGAACATATAGAATAGAATTATAAACTTAACTAAAACTACACAACACGTAGGCCACTTTTGAAACTCTTCGCTGCTAATAAAATTCCACAATCACATATACCTACCTAGTTTGATTGGGTTTTCAATATAGATATATACATACATATACGCCTGTAAATTCCCGAAGGAGTAGGCAGTGTATTAACCCACGTTTCGCCAAATATGATTTTTGGTCCACGTAATAAGGGGCGAGCCTATTGCAGTCTGGCGGGCACTTTGTCATGAACTGTATATTTACTATCGGATGGAGAATAGTTCCATCCCTTAGTCGTCTTTTACGACACCCACAGGAATAGATGGGGTGGCCTATTCTACTCCACCGGGAACCAACACGGCACGGATTTTGTGATTTTCTAAGTTTTCGAAAGTTTTAGAATTACACGCAAGGAATTGAAGCAGTCTAGAACAGCAGGTGGCAGTCACACTAACCATACAAAAACCTTTTTTTTTCTTTTTTATCGTGCGAAAAATCCCCACGGATACCTCCCTCGCCGGGGTCGGAGGAGGAGGTTATGTCGGACTCGAACCGACTAAAACGCACGCCTTCTGTGGGTCGTGAGTTGCCGGAGGTGAGATTGTCATAGCCATATCCCTCGCACCCCGGCCGACCCAGGGCCATATCTCTTGATCTGGCCCTCTTCCGGATTAGATCTGAGATGGAACACTTATGAGTTAATGAGGTGTCCCATCCGCGGTTGAGTCGACCTTCCGACTTATTTGCGGAATGCATGACTCTTCTTCTTATCTTATCTTAGAGTATTCCAGTACCTACCACGTAACGTTCTACACACCTACATTCTAGGTATGGAAAACAACATGTGGTTCAATAAATACTTCCAACTGATCACCTGTCACTTCTCACCAAGGCCACTAACCTGTTTTATCATGCATCAAGGAAATTCCAATTTCAAAAGTGTTGACTCTGTGGGCGTATGACGCGATTTACCCACCGATGTTTATGCCAAGCATGACGTTCGGCGACACTCCCTCGTGTTTTTACCAAAATATTGCCGACGTGACGTCACACACGGATTAATTTTGCTGCGGAACGAATAATATGAAAGGCGCCGCGCCGCTAAACATTCTAAAACACTGACACGTCATTCAATTGCTTTTTTATATTGACCGTTGCCGTTGTTGCGTATAGTCTGGTGTATGTTATGTAGATGTGTACGGATTTTATGAGTATACATTATACGGTCATTTGGCATGTATGGAAAAAATTAAAAACCTAAATGGTAGGTCTGTATGAAGTGTAGACGTTTGAGAAAACTTATGAGGTAGGCACATACCTACCTGTACAATCTGTACATACCATATGCTCACGCCTATTTCTCTACAGGGCTAGGCAGGTAGGTAGACATATAAGGAGGTGCTGTCTTTTTATCTTAGATGCTTAAGTATACCTACTCTACAGGTACGAAGGTACCTTGTCATTAGCGTTTGTGGAAAAGTTTGAAGCCTCGATAATCCGATTGTTAGAGGTACTGGCTGTACCTAATCTGTTATCGATTCGATCGAAGTGACTAATATTTGAGATAAACATTTATTAAAACTTTGGTGTGTACCTAATTCAAAAATTCACTGCCATTTAAATGTTGTGAGGCTGTTATGAGGCTGACAAAAACATGACTCTACCTCTACCATAAATCCTAATAATAATTAATATTTAACTACATTTACTTTGACTCTACATTAAACCACAGTTCCTTTACGATACTTTTTTTTTATTTTTTATATAGGACACGTCAATTTGACTTCGCCTCGCCTGATGGTAAGCTGAAGGCAAAGTCTCTGAAAACTTTACAGTGGTTGATACGTTTACAGATTGGTAGAGAAAGGTCATACTCTTTTTCTAGTGTTCCAAATAATGACTATATACCTACCTACCTACAAAAATGTTAGTGTGTTACAAAGATGCCGTTTCTTCCAGTGAATTTTAAGGACAGGCTACGCGAAACAGCGCTCGAACCCGAAGGAAATCATGACAGAAAATGTATGATATTAGCGATGAACTGGAGTCGGTTTGAAAGTCAAAGAGTTCTTGAAGGGGCCGAAATAACTTATTTGATGATAAATTTAGAAATTAATCCAAAAAAAGACTCCAAAGTTATTGAAAAACGCGTAAAACTGTGTCATTTGCCTGGCACAGTTTTCGTGTGAAGTTATAATTTTCTTAAGAAATAAATATGTATATAAGTAGATAAAGAGCTATACTTGCCGCTGAATACATTTTATTAATTGTAAATAACTGTTATGATGTCGCATATCAATAAAAATAACTATGTGTGCAAATTTCCCATACAATTTTGCAGCGATCTGTGTAGATTCCTTCGTACGTCAGTCGCCCACGGGCTTTCGGAGAGAGAGCACGTCTCTTTGATGCGTGATGACAGTTCACACATACACAATAGGCATACCAACAAAAATGTGAAGTCAAAAGTGGCGACACTGTCTTCTCAGTGTTGTCAAATTTATTTAGATGTTCAATAAAATAGTATGCATTTGACAGTGACAAACGTAGTTCCGATTTTGGCCGTTTCACGAATTCGTTGGTACATTTATAACATAGTGGTTCGATTTAGTCTCTAACCACAAGCGCCTAAAATGTCAAACTAAAAAGTTGGGGATATACTAATCCAAAATATTTTTTTAAAGACAATATTTTTGGGTACTGTTGTAAGGAAATTATCTTCTTTTTTATTTATTTATTTATTTAAACTTCTTGCACAAATAAAAAAAATGTACAAAGGCGGACTTAATGCCACAGGCATTCTCTACCAGTCAACCTTAGGGCAATGCAGAGAGAGTCAAGGTAGGTGCTTGATGTTTAGTTGTGAAAGTTAAATCAAACAGTAAACGTACAACCAATACACATATTGATATACTTACTTAAATAAAATAGCAAATAATATAGGTACTTAAAATATAATATAGTTATACATAAATATTCTATACACATACATAAATATTCTATACTGCTTACACATACAAATCCATACATAAATACATTTATATATAATATAGGTACATAAAATACATATATATAATATATATATATACATATATAAATACTGCCTATGGTTCCTTGTATAGCAGACGTACTCGGTTTCTGAATGTAGAACGATTTGGAGACATTCTGACTTCTAGAGGAAGCGCATTCCAGAGGAGAATAGATTGAACAGAGAAAGAAGAGTGGACAAGGCTTGAAGTGTGAGTGGGACAGTGAAGGAGAAGATTGTTTGAAGAGCGTAGATTTTTATTATGGTTCGAACCAAGTAGGTGGAGATGGGATTTTAAGTAGGCTGGGGCGTTTGGAGAATTTAAAAGTGTGTAGACCAACGTGACAGCTCGTAGACTTCGTCGCCGTCGTATAGGTAGCCAACCCAACTCTGCACGATAAGCCGAAACTTCTTCCTCCTAGTGTTAATTCTCAGTCGCATCCGAAGCTTTTTCAGCTCGGACTCTGGGGTCCGCTTTACCAGTTTTAGCTACGGAATTGGCTAGACCTCGATATTTTCTGTGAAGCGATTGCCATCTGACCTCCACATCCCAATGGTATCATTAGGCGATATTGAAGCTTTGCAGCTAGACTGTTGTTTTTTTGGATTTTTTAGGGCGCCAACTACCCGTAACGACTGCACTAGATGTTCTTATGGCAACCGGGACCGACGGCTTAACGTGCTCTCCGAGGCACGACCAGACCAATGCAAATACCCATATTTCATGAACACAAATATTTGCACTGAGCGGGGATCGAACCCGCGCCTCCTGCGCAGCGGCCGCGTTCACTACCGCTACGCCACGGAGGCTGTCAGTTGTTGTAAGGAAATTATATTAGACAATAAGTTCTTAGTCATACATGTATACATGTATTTTATAAACATAAGTTCCTAAAATACATGTATCATGAAGTAGCTGGTTCCGTACATTTTAGAAATTAATAAAGAAAACTTAAGTAAGTACTTGGGTTATATTGTGCGTATTCGTCGTAAGTTCGTGGTCTATATATTATGTTACACATACCGGCTCAATATGATTTCTCAAAAAGGTTGCTCAAAAAGGTTGGACCAAACAGTTTGGTATATACCTAGCTAAAATACGTTTTGTGGATACTTTCTTTGTATTCTTGTTATATCTTTTTTTTTTCTTTTTTCACGACTACTAACGGGCCATGGCTGCTTTAGGCAACGCTTACACCAGCTAAGCTTGCGAGTCTGCAGCATGCCCATGTAGAGAATTCGACCAGGAAAGCCGTGATTACGCACTCTGGGACTGTAAGTTGTACTACACTGACAAGGAAGTAGGTCCTGCCCCCCTAGACAAGTGGCAATTCGTTGCTCTGCGTATGATGGAATAGGTATGATGGAAGGAGAATGACAAATGTATAGGATTTGACGTTTTTGACTTTCGTTGACGCCTGTCATATACGTCAAATCCCATACATTTGGCATTCTATTCCATCATACGCCGAGCAACGAATTTCTACTTGTCTAGAGGGGCTGGACGCAATACATGCGATCGAGCGGAATGTAGAGGGCCCGCTATGGCATAGTGACTTGGTAAATTGTAGGGATGCCTTTTTACCCGACTGCGTCAGCGAGGGTAATGTATTTATGTATGTAGTTTTCTTTGTTTGCCAATCATAAACCGAAAGAAAAATGTAATGGGTACCGTACCGCCTGCTATTAAGCTTGTTTCGATCTTTTGGACAGCAGTCAGGTTTTTTATTTTTTAATAATCAATTTTATTTTAACCTTTTTAGTTAAGATATGATATCTATATACTTTTGTAATCTCCTTTTTCTCTTCATTTTGATACCCTACTCGATAAATTTGAATAAAAATGTTTTCTGTCAACACATAATATATTTTACAACACACCTGCTCATAAAAGTGCTATTATTTTACCGCAATTAGGCAAGTAAGTTATAGACATACAAGTGAGTTATAAATTCTTTTTTAAATTTTATAGGAAGTGTCTATGTTCTTAAAAGAGTTTTGATACAAAAAACATAACATAAACTCACGCCTATATCCCCAAAGGGGTAGGCAGAGGTGCTAGCACCCACATTTCGCCGTTTATGTTTAGGTCCTAATGTAATAGGTGGCGAGCCTATTGCCATTAACCGGGCACTTATAAACCTGCGATAAATACACACATAACTTCGAAAAGCATCGAAAAGTCATTGGTGTGTGCCATGGTAAACCTGGGATCGAACCCGAGACCTCGTCTCAGCAGTCCATTACCCATACCACTAGGCTACCGCGGCTAATAAAATGATACAAAAAAGAACGTGTTTAATAGTACGAATAAATTAATACGCCTATTGTATGGTCATTTGATGCATTATCGTATTTAAATAAATAATTTCAACTTGTAATACTTGTATATTAAACAAAATTTTCACTCAAACTTAACTTTTTTTTTCTCTAAGTATAGAAAAAAAAAACAGAGTAAAAAAAGTTAAATTCAAACCTCATTTTTTTTTAAATATGGCCGACCACCATTGTTAAATGCGCGCGCATAGGAAAACGAATTAATTTGTAGTATTGTTTATTTAGTATTTGTAGTATTATTTTATTCGCAAGTGTGTTGTAAAACGTCGTATGGCACGCGTGAGCATGATGATTACCGTTCTCGGCACTCTTAAGACCCTCGCCTACAGCTCGGGTCTCAATAGCGCCTCGGCGGTAATCACCAACTTTGCTCACTTGTACCATAATGTACTATTAGCATCAAAAATCTACCGTATAGTTTTGATGGAATTTTATGTAGGTACCCTATAACACTCGGGAGATGAATACCTTTCATTTGAGACCCCATTCATTGAAATCCGTCTAGGGATTAGGCCTGTAAAGGGGAACAAAGAAAACTACATACATACATATATACGCACGAAACACATTACCCTCGCTGGCGCAGTCGGGTAAAAACTAATACCCGACTACTGAAAAATTACGCTAATATTAAACAAGAAAATATCTAAGTAGTAGTAGTCTTTAGGGATACTTCGAGCCCTAAAAAGTCCAACAACTGGTTTAGTTGCAATGCTTCTATATCGCCCAATATCGCTATTGGGTTGTGGAGGTCAGATGACAATCGCTTCGCGAAAGTTTTGGATTACGCTAATTAAGAAGGAGAAGAACACAACCCTAAAAGAAAAACAGGTTTTTACGGGACTTTGTTTCCGTTCTTGTCACTGAATTCAACAAAAAAAAACTTACTCCTATATTTAATTTTGTCTTCTGAAATAAATCTGTTCATTAAATCAGTTTAATTTTCGTTTTTTTAAGCCTGGTTTTATTTTTTTAATATACCTACTATGAATTGTAAAATATTGTAAGATAATACATAAGATATAAAATATAAGTTGTATGTTTTAATTGACCCCAACATACCCTATATCTCAACTTTGATTGAAAAACTCTTGGCTTTATCAGTTGGAGTAAAGTCTATAACCTAAAGCCTAAATCTGCCTTTTATTATTACATATAATAATTGAAACATTAGCTTTCTTTGATTGACATTAGAAACTTTGACTGACTCCTACCTGAGCACATGTTGCTGAATTAGTGGAACATAACAGTAGAACGAACAGTCCGAAATCGAAGTGAAGACGTCTGATAGGAATGTTTGTTTGTTTGTTGAACGACTCTATAGTTCGGGAACATTACGCGACAAGTGCGATGTTTCCAGTTAAAGAAAACAAAGTCTCGCGTTGATAATTGTCGTTGTTGGGCAACATTATGCAACAGTTTTGCACAATATCGCCATAAAATGATCACATTTGATGATGACCACTCCGAGACATCAGTCTCGGAGTGGCTTAAAAATACCTTCATGGCAATAGCTGTTTATGGCAATGTTTTGCTCATGATAAAAGAGTATAAAAGTAAGGTAGGACAATTTAGTTCTTTAAGAAACTATTTATTTAGAGTATGAGATATTCATCATCTCTCTACTATGATAATTATAGTCTTTCTACGCGGTGGGCATTTTAATTTTACGAACATTTTTAATATTTATATCAATATTTAGGTGTAGGTATGTTACCAACCTTATTTTGTTCAATATCTCAAATCTTTGTAAAAAATTCAAACAACGTCATGTCATGATGCCAAAACAAAAGACATGCCAATGACGTCATGCACGAAATGAAAGGGATGAATATACAAGCAAGAAAAGGAAAAGAAATATAATTTGACAGACGAAATTCGTCTCAATAAATCGTATTACTGAAAATGCACTCTAATCATAAGTAATAAAATAGCTTTTTCAGTATTCGTAAGACAATTTTCTACATTATGTTGACTTGCAAAAAGCATCTTGCAGCCCACTGTGCACCTCGGCGATGTGTGCGTGCACGTTTGCGTCTTATTTTGACAGATTTTGAGTCGTGCGCTCGGCGTAGCCGGCCCTTAAGAGTCTAAACAAATTGTCTCTTGGGTTAAACGAGCAAAGACGCAAGTGCTTAATAATCATAACCATTGCTATATATTCTGTGCCATGGCATATGCATCGTTTTTTGATTAAAATCCGACGAAATAGTTGTAAAATATTGTAATAAGTATTTGTCATAAGTATAGCCTTTTGACAAATAGTATGTCACGGTGTGCCGGATACCATGACGCATATTGTAAGAGGCTTATATCTAGCTTCTCTTTTTAATGTGCGCAAAATCCCCACGGATACACATATCGCGGGCTGTGAGTTTCCTCCATAGCGGCGGTTCACACCGTCCCCTTCTCGAGCATAGCATACCTTGCTTGCAGAAGGAGAAAGAGCGCGCGACGTACCAACCCTCGCCGTGTATGTCCAGCAATAAACTGACAAATCGTTTTACAATAATCGAATGTCAGGTAATTACGTTACGCGTAACTAAGTATATTATTGTGAGTTGACTAAATGAATAAAAACATTAGCAGGTAATCTAAATCTAAGCAGGTGCGGTCGCAGCCGGAAAATATTGTCATGTGCGGAAATTCGTTCAGAAAATACCTTTTTCGAAAAATTTTCAACTAAACGTGCACGATTTCAATTTTTGTGACCCCTCCTCTCGGACCGCGCATGAATCTAAGTAGTTAGACACTATAAGTATCTGTTTTCCTTAAAGCACATATATGTTACTATTAAAGTATTAAAATATTTAGGGAAACGGGCGAATGGAAAACACCTGAGTCACGATTATTTCTAAATCTATGTTAGTTACAATAAATAAACAAAGATCGTACAGTTTCCGTCAACAATTCCTATCATAGGATAAAATTATCGATGATCATTGATCCTGTTTTCAGCGAAGCGATCATAAAAAGAGATTGCTTACGACATTATGCAGGTGTCCTAAATATAGACCGATAGCATAGTATAAATAGGATATGTATGGTGCCGATAGATAGACGCGATGTTGATATGATCTAGAAGCATTCAGGTGGAGATGGTTTTAATCAACGGTGTTTGAATTTTCGCACGTCAGTGGTTCCACAGTGTTGCCATTTATGCGAAGGAATATTCACAACATGCCTAAAGATTGGCACATGTTTATTGAGAACGAATGTCAGTGCCTAACTATACAAATTATTTAGTTACTAGCTTTTGCCCGCGGCTCCGCCCGCGTGGATGTCGGTTATCGCTACCAAACATAGCCTATGTCATTTCTCAAGGTCTAACCTACCTCTATACCAAATTTCATCAAAATCGGTTCAGCGGTTTAGTCGTAAAAGTGAGACAGACAGACAGACAGAGTTACTTTCGCATTTTTTTTTTTTTTTTATTTATTTATTTTAGCAGAATACATAGTTACAATTAAAGCTTAGCTTAGAGTATCGCTAAGGCTACCGGAGCCTGTGCGCGATACACGTGATTCCCACTTCAGTACACAGACATTACAATTTTATAAATACATAGATATTAGTAGGGATAATCACGCTTGTAATATCTCGAAGGGGGGCCGATACAAACTGATCAAATAACTTTATTAGGTAGGTACTATTTTTAACCGACTTCAAAAAAGGAGGTTCTCAATTCGTACCCAATTTTTTTTTATTTTTTTTATTTTTTTGTATGTTTGTTACGCGATTGTGAAGCCAATTCTAGACGGATTTTGAAAATTCTTCTTGTGTTCGTAAGTAGATTATTCCGAAGTGGTCCCATTTTAATTTCGTAAAGATCTGATGATGGGTTTCCGAGATTAGACCAAGGAACTCTTCAAAAAGTACCAGGAAATCAGCCGCGATTGCTGCAATGGCATATTATTGCAATGTTTCTGCCATTACACATCATAACATCACGCCTGAGTCCTTTGAAGGGGTACGCAGAAGTGTTTAGAATATTCAGCTATATTTCCGGTGTATATGCATTGATTTTAAAAATTCTTTTTGAATAATGATTTTTTTTTTTTTTGTGGCGAGGCCGGTTCGATCTGTATTGCAGCGTCAGCAGCGCATGTACAGTCAGGTCACTATACATGCGATGTACAGTCGTGAGACTGTACAAACTCACTAAAAAGAGAAAAATAAATTCATTTTTAACAAAAAAGTTTAACCGACTTCAAGAAACGAAAAAGAGGCACTGAAAAGCGAAAAATAACTTAATTTACAGACTTACTGATTTATTAGAAGTCGGTGCCAGCCAACTTTGTTTGTTGTGTCTGAACTACTATGATGCAATCAATTGAAATATGGCCTCTCTTGGGCTAGGTACCGACTTCTAATAAATCAGTAAGTCTGTAAATTAAGTTATTTTTCGCTTTTCAGTGCCTCTTTTTCGTTTCTTGAAGTCGGTTAAACATTTTTGTTAAAAATGAATTTATGATTAATTGTAATGAAATACCTATGACCAGAAAACAGATAGGTACCATAAGAACATTGGAAACCTATTATAATAACCGTTCTTGGCAGTCGGGTAAAAGGATGCACCCACCGGCGTCACCCACTACTGGTGGGTGCACAGTTGTATGTTGGTGTGATACACATAACATAACTACCTAAGTAGGTATATCATCAAGAAAAATATGCATTGTTTGCACACTTTAGTCAGACATTATTTATTTTCATTAGTCATGCATGGTTTTTATGCTACGGTTTTTCATGCCACTTTAATTGTGTAGACGTTATACAAATAAATGTTATTTTCACCTTGAAATACTTTGTACCTAAGTATGCATAACACTTCATTAAAATAATTTACTGTAAGTTCAACATTACACGGTCACTTTTCTTTCTCATCCGTGGAAATCCTCGCATATCTCGAATTGCAGTTTGAGAACTTCTTAATGCCCTTCGATTAGCCTATTGTATGCAGTCCACTGCTGGACATAGGTCTCTACTTATGACTGACTACCTACTTCTGGTATAAAATAAATGTACACCATATATAAGGTGTCTTAGGGGTGAAATCATGATCGAAAGTTTGTATGGAAAGTCAGATATTTTCAAAGTAAGAAATGTAGGTAAACGAAGTTATTATAATAGATACATACATTACATACATACAATCACGCCTTTATCCCCGGAGGGTTAGGCAGAGGTGAATTAACACCGACATTTCACCAATGATTGTATTAGGGTCCCACATAATAGCCAACTGACATATAATTAGTTTTAAGTAATAACCTTTCCTAGTTTGTAATGAAAACTCTTCATTGTTCGTTACCAATTCAGGAATTCCAAGTACCTACCTACTTCCAATATCCTCCTGCCTACCCACATATTGCTTTAGTTTGCTTCCCGGTAACCTTGGTAATCCCGTTTTTTGTGTTGTGACTGCAACTGGCTACTATCGATTGAAGTGAATAGGTTTGTACAGGTTTGTATTCCTACTGTTTATTAAAACCTTCAACTCAACCTACTTGTAATGTACCTATAGTTTAAAAAACTAGATAATATCGTCACCACCGGAAATGACAGAGCTTTATACAAGTAGGTAGTAGGTAGGTGTAATTTTTTATTAGTAAATACCTAAGGGCCTAAATATAGAATGTTCTGTGAGCTATAGTAGGTAAATTACTGATTGTAAAGTAGTCTTGTCTTTGATCCTCAAACTTCGAAACTAAATTATGTACCTAATTGCAATGTCATCACTTTTTTTCGTGCGGAAATCGTCTTGGATACCATCCGACCACAGAGGTATCCCTTCGACCTTCGACCGAGCGATTACGTCAAAGTCGAACCCAGGGGCGGATCCAGCTTTCGATTCAGGGGGGGGGTCATGGTGTAGCCGAGATATAGTTTCGGGGGGGGGGAGGGTCTAGTCTCCCAATAAAATGTCATTGAACAATACAATGAAAATAAATGTGTATGAAATTCATGACGAAATAATGGAGGAGGAATGAGGTGAGAGGAGAAAAGTAAGATACCTTGAACGACTGTTGTTAAATACGATCCAGAACCCGGTTAAGCTGCTGGCCCCCAAGTTGAAGGACGCAGCTGGCACTCTGGCTTGAGGGGGCTGGAGGACTCCTGCAGGAGACTCTATGGCGAAAAAAGATGTCAGAGCACTTTCGGTACTAAATCCGTATCAAAAGCCGAGAAATCGAGGCTACGAAGTCCCAGCTTTATCGGGACATGGTGGAGTTGAAACTACGACTTGGACAACCAAGCGCAGGGCACGCCGTGATAGTGGTGGTATTTCTTACCACCACTATCACGGTGAACTAGCTAGCCGCAGCTAACTATCACCCATCATGGAGACCTGGCTAGAAAGGCTTCAATGAGGAACTCTCGTAGCGGTTGACGCAGATGATCACCGGATATGGATGTTTCGGAAGTTAGCTGCGGCGAATTCAGAAGGAGCCAACGCCCGGGTGTCATCACTGTGATGCAAGCGAGGACACGGGGCTGCATACGTGGACCGAATACCCGGCATGGGAAACGCCGAAGCGGGTCTTTGTGGCGGCCCTCGGGATGGGAGTTCTCTCACTCAGCACTCTCTCTCGCTTGCTTACAGTGATGGCGTAAAACCGTAAGCTCGCGGCTGCCACCGCCTCCATCTGAGAGCAAGTAGTTAATGCTCGAGAAGGAGGCGGGGGAACGGGTCTGGAGAAGATTTAGTTGTTTCCCATTCCGCATAATACACAATGCGCGAAGGACTCGGGCGACGTAGGTCACTCAACATCTCCATTATCGTATCAATATCTCCATATCGGTCCCCATTAGCACGGGCCTGGAAATGACAGGGGGAACCGCCTGACACTTTCGAAAAAGCAGGCCGCGTTGGCGGCGCGACGCGCGCCTCCCCCTTTCATGATTATCGTACATATTTTCCTGATTGCTTCCGAATCCGAGGTGACCTCGGAGCTCAGGGGCCGCCTTCCGTCACTTCCTCCTCGACTTCGCACGACGTTGGGCGTCCATGGTGGTGAGATGAGACCATTTGCACGCATGTCACCCTTCACGACTTCAAGCCAAGACTTCTTGGGCCTATCCTTTCCACCTGGTCCCGGTGGCTGTGCTACTGCCAGCCATTTGTTACCCACGTAGCCTGGCGGTTGATGCAAGACGTGGCCACACCAGCGAAGGTGCCTCTCTTGCATTTTATGTGTGATGTCGCGGATCTGAGAGTTCCTCATGCGATCTTTACGTGTGACGCCGCACATCCACCGCAGCATTATGGTACACTACATGTCATCTCCGTGACACGTAGCTCCTGCTTATGTCGCTCCAGCAGCGGCCACGCCTTACAGCCGTGTAAAAAGACAGGCCTAATGATTGTTTTATAGACCTACCCCGTCAACCAGACTGGCATTTTAGGTTCAAATGTGACACCAATCATTTCCCGCCCCTTGGCCCACATGGCGGCAATTCGTGCCTTGATGTCGCGGTCGATGTGACCAGTCACGTGAAGTACAGATCCCAGGTACTTTTTTTTTACCGGCGCCTCCTTCTGCGAGCAAATAATGCTCGTGAAGTAGGCGGTGGAGCGGGAGCGAAGGAGAATCGCAGACCTTGCGGCCCGCGAGGAGCGAAGGAGAATCGCACACCGCGCGGCCCGCGACGAGCGGCGGCAACTAGGGCGTCGAAGGTCGCAGAATGACCTCCGTCCCCCATGAGCGCGGACCTGGGGGTGACGGGTGGAGCCGCCTGTCACCCTAGCAGAAGCAGGCCGCGTAGGCGCGCATTGCGTGCCTCCCCGTACCTGGGAGCGAGCTGGGGACTCTATGGTCCCTACACCGGAAGAGGACCAGATCGAGAGATATGGCCCTGGGTCGGCCGGGGTGCGAGGGATATGGCTACGACAATCTCACCTCCGGCAACTGACGGCCCACAGACGGCGTACGTTTTAGTCGGTTCGAGTCCGACATAACCTCCTCCTCCGGCTCCGGCGGGGGAGGTATCCGCGGGGATTTTTGGCACGTCAAAAAAAAAGGACCAGGCATATGAGCCAGCTGCGTCATCCGCAGCAGAAGATGGCCACTGGCCACAACCGCTGGGCCCGCGGTAATAGCGGTAGTAAGGCCCATCCCATCCTATGGGGGAGTGGCTAGAGAGGCCACATGGCTGCCTCTCGTACCGGCTGACGCAGGTTATTACCGGGCATGGGTGCTTTGGTGACTACCTACGTCGGATCCAGAAAGGAAGGCTTCTTCCAAGTTCACAAAAAGTTTTTGTAAGCAAACAGTAACATAAATACGGGGCCTTTGAAGCTGAGCCCAAGTCAAATTGTTGCCCAAATCGAAAAAGGACCTCATGGCTGTCAGCTCCAGACCTTCGACTGACTGCCGGCCTGGTTAGTCATTCGCGCTTATTTCTTTAACATAGCGGACAGGGTGTCAGGTCCGAAAACTATTCGAGTCCAGCGGTTGATCGGCTGCGTTGCACGATAAATTGAAATTTTCAATCGTGCGAATAATATTCATACTGATGTTTGGTGCCTCATAAAATTATAATACTATTAGGTACAAAGAGACAGTCTTCTTATGCGTGGTATTTTTTTAAATTTATCAGTGACATTGGGATATTTTTTTAGTAGGTGACCCGCCCAGGGGGGGGTCATGACCCCCACGACCCCCCCCCTGGATCCGCCACTTCGAACCGACTAAAACTGCAAGCCATCTTGGGTCTTCAGATACCAAGGTTGTCTCAAACATATTCCTCACACCCCGGCCCACATCACATTCTTCATTCATTGCGCCACACACGCGACGTCACATTCTTCATTCATTGCGCCGCGCAGTTGTGACTGGCATGGTGTGGCGTGGCAGGCTGAGTGGGGGCGGCTAAACCGGTGTCAGTTCGCAAACAGCCGACGCTGTGTCAAATTGTGTTTTCGAACGTAACACGAGTTACGGGCGGTCACCGAACGTACAAGAGAAATGTCATTGTATCCCGATAATTTTCGGCGCCCTACATAATATTTACGAAATTAGATGAACTCTTGTGAAATAATTATATTTTAAAACCGCTGAGCGATCATTTGATTGTTGTCTAGTTACGTGGTGTGGTTCAAGTGATTCGTTTCATAAATATACTGACGTTTTGTGTATCATAATTTAACCCCAATTGGTCAAAATAAGTTTTTAAATAAACTTTGGAGAGGTCTATTCAGTTTTCGCGTTTGAAAATGTCTACTGACTCACTATTGTAGCTAATCAAAACATCGTAACGAATCGCTCTCCGTAGTGACCTTATTGGAGTGGTGTCTATTTGGTTCGTCGGATATAAGGTATGACCTTCTAGATGAAGGAGTCCTATCCTGATGAAATTATGCTGTGTTTCGTTCAGGGCTTTGGAGACTCAGAACATGTATATAGCAAAAACCGTGAGATTAATGGGAATGTGTTAGATTCTAATTTGAAATATACCAAGAACGGTGAAGGAGTGCCTGAAGAGGCTGATTGTAAAGAAGCTGAAGACCAGGTTGTAAAGCTTCGTCGAGTGCCGCAAGCTCTTGTCTCTGGGAAGTCGAGGCTGTCATCAGGAAGCCGGTTCACTGAGGTGAAGAGAAGCTTTAGTGACCGCTTCTCTGTTATTGCTGATGCAGGCGGCAAGAGGCCCGCGAGGAATCTTTTGACCATTAGGAAAACTTGGTAAATACCATATTTAATTCATTTATGAGTAAATTGTGTATGTACATTTACTATTAATTTTATAATAAAAAAATACAGTGAAAGTTTTTCAGGTAAAGCGCTAAATTATGAATCCTTTATTCTTATATTGATATCCTAACTCAACATGAGTCATATTACAAAATGTTTATTTAGTTGATATACATCACTTATTATGTGTAGGTATGTATGTGAAGAAGGTGATATTGTAGGGATTTCTTTTGATTGAGAAAGATGAAAAGATGTCTCATAGCCTTTCATAACTATTTTGGAGGTTCCTTCCTATGAAGCTTCATAAAAAAGATATTACTATAAACAATTGATAATGAATACATGCTGAATGCATGCATAGGTATAATATGTCCATTTGCAGTGAGCAGGAATCAAACCCACAACCTCTGATTTAGGAGCAGTTGAATTCTCCACCGCTACAGTTATTTAAGATTTCATTACTGAATGCTTACAAGTTATTGTAATGTTAATTATTTAATATAATTGGCCACATTAAACCATGAACTTCAAATCACACAAATTCCGTGGGTTCCTTGGTATTTCAAAAGCTGTGCTACACTACAGCTGTGTAACAAATACTTTTAAGTTATTTATAAGTAGAAAAATGTTGCTATTAATAACTAGCTGCCCTGGTGAACTTGATTTCACCTTAGAATCAATGATGTAGCGTTTACCTTAATTTTTTAATTATATTGAGAACAGAAAGCATTACAATACAATACAATATTCTTTTAAATACAAAAAAAAAAAAACAATAATACATAGAACAGGTATTTCAATTATTTGACATTGACATTAGGGTAAACACAAATTTTTCCATGGTTTGCATTTTTGTATTGGGTTCATTCCGGGAGGGAATTGGGGATTGAAACATATTGGAGTACACCACTCACTGATTAATCACGAAATCTCAGATACTATAACACCTACGAACTTGAAATTGGGCAGGTAGGACCATCCACTAAGAATGGATTTTACTATACTTCCCCTCTAAGGGGTAAAACAAACTCCGCACATACATAGTCATGAGCGGCCACTAGTAAGAAATACAGAGAACACCTAGATGTGTTATTTCAACCATTGAACATGGTTTCAATGATTGACATCACGTCTGCAGTCGTCTCTTGATCCTATTACTGATAGTCATAGGCCCAGTCAAGAGATGTCTGAAAACTTGTAACTTTAAATAATAAAAAGGTTTACATCACTATTCCGGTCTGCAAGCTGACTCATCTCCGCTGATATCATTGCTATGACAGTCATCACTTTTGCAAGATATTAGTAATAGCTTCATTTGTACAATACATATATTATGATGTAGATATACGATATGGATACGACATATGTGCAAATACTGAAACCGCGAAGCATCCTGGTCCGTAGGAATAGAACCAAATTAAATTTAAACTTAAATTCCCTGATTTATAAAATCCGAAATTTTCTAACAAAATAATTATTAAAATAAATGTAGAAAATGCAACCACTTGTATAAGTCATTAAATAGTTTCATCCATTGCTTTAAAGTCATTGACTTTGTCATAAGTCATTAATAAATACGCACACACCTTCACACACACACACAACAACTTCACACACACACACAACAATAGGCATAGTAGGTAACTTACTTGAACAGCTAAGCGGCAACATGCGATTCTACAGAGTGCTCAAAGTTGTTCAAATTCTATAAAATTAAAACTCTAGTTTCTGCCCTTAATACTGGACCAATTTTGTTCAAACTTTTCCTGCTTGAAGCTTAGGGGGTACCAATTATATGGTTTCAATTATTGCCTATATGTCGTATCCATATTGTATAAGCTAGAAACTTGGCCCCTTGATATAAATAGGTATGAATCATTATTTTAAGTAGGTAATTCAACCATAATGCCACCAAAAATTTTTATTCTAATCTTTGAGAAGCTAGATAGATGATGAGAAGGCAAAGATTAGCCATATTCATATCCATATCCATATCCATATCCATATCCATATCCATATCCATATCCATATCCATATCCATATCCATATCCATATCCATATCCATATCCATATCCATATCCATATCCATATCCATATCCATATCCATATCCATATCCATATCCATATCCATACTTATCCATATCCATATCCATATCCATATCCATATCCATATCCATATCCATATCCATATCCATATCCATATCCATATCCATACTTCCATACTCCATACTTACTTACTAATATTATAAATGCGAAAGTAACTCTGTCTGTCTGTCTGCCTGTCTGTCTGTCTGTCTGTTACGCTTTCACAACTAAACCACTAAACCGATTTTGATGAAATTTGGTATAGGGGTAGATTAGACCTTGAGAAAGGACATAGGCTATGTTTGGTCGCTATAACCGACATCCATAATCTTGCCTTTGCCCTCCAGGGTAGAATTGGGCAACAGCCCACGGTAAATATCTCCTGTTTTATTTAAATTCAAATTCAAATTCAAATTCAAATTAATTTTATTCGCAAGAATATGGTAGGTACAATAGGTGTTACAATTCATTAGTTCATTCATATTCTGCCAAATGATGGCATGCAAAATACATTTTGTCAATTTCAATTTACATTTACATTTATAATCAAAATCATAATCAGTTACATTTATAATCGTTAAGTTATTAACATCTTTGTTTTAATTTTATTTAATTGTCATTCTATACATTTGTCATTTAAGTATTCATACACGTTATAATATTTTTTATTTAATAATATTGTAGTCAATGTCTTTTTAAATAATCGTAAAGGTAAATCAACAATGTCATTTGGTAAATGATTATATATTTTTACACACATGCAATACACATTTCTCTTATGTAACTCCAGCCTTATCCTAGGTAGACATAACTTATTTTTATGCCGAGTGCGACTGTGTTCTCTATCACTGAACTTCTCAAATAGTTCTATATGTTTTTTAACAAAGACACAAACATCTAATATATAGAGACATGGTAGAGGTAGTATTTTAAGTCTTTCAAACAGTGGCTTACAACTATCGAGAAAATCGGCTCCACACATTGCACGGATACATTTTTTTTGTGCTTTAAAGACTCGATGGACATCCACGGAATTACCCCAAATTATGAGACCATATCTTATTATGGAAGATATGTATGCGTGATAGGCTGTCATAGCTGCCTCAAGATTAACCGTTTGTCTGATTTTTTTCAAGACAAAGACGAAGCGGTCTATTTTGTGTAATATTTTCTCTACATGTGGTTTCCAGCTACAGAACTGATCCAAGGTTATGCCTAGAAATACACACTCATTCGTATTGGATAGCTTACAGTTGTCGAAACATATTCTGAGGTTGGGAGGGTTAGAGTTTACTGTTTGGAATTGAACTATATTTGTTTTGGCCATATTTATTTTTAAGTTATTTTGCTTCAACCAATTTGTAATGTCATCGAGAGCAGTGTATATCTCACTCTCTAAATTAGTGTTATTATCACCCTTAATTATCAGTGTTGTATCGTCTGCAAATAATATACACTTTTTGTTAGTGGCATCAGGGAGGTCATTAATGTAAGTTAAAAAGAGCAATGGTGCTAGTATACTCCCTTGGGGGGTGCCATAATTATTTTGTTTATATTCAGATCTAAAGACTACCTGATCAAATTTACAAATTCTTATAGTTTCAACGCTTTGTACTCGCTCCGTTAGGTAGCTTCTGATCCATTCATTTGCGATTCCACGAATACCGTAGCAAGAAAGTTTGTTTAATAGGGTCTCATGACAGACAAAATCAAAAGCCCTTGACATGTCTAGGAAAAGACCTACTATTTTAGACTTTTCGTTAAGGCTTTCCATTACCTGTTTGATTAGTGAGAAGCACGCCAATGTTGTAGAGCTAGCTTTTCTGAAGCCAAATTGTTCTTTCTTTAGAATGTCACATGATGTTAGGAAATTTTCTAATTTATTGTACATAACCCTTTCAAAAACTTTTGACAATATTGGAATCAGCGTTATTGGTCGGTAGTTACCCATGTCAGTTTTTGGTCCCCGTTTATAAAGAGGCTTAATGATTGATTTTTTGAGGCGTTCTGGGAACACTCCTTCTGTTAAAGATAAGTTAATAATGAATGTCAAAGGTTCTGTTAAGCTACTTGCACATTGTTTTAATACTTTTGTGCTGATTTCGTCGTACCCGGTTGAGTTTGAATTTTTTAAGGATTTTATTATTTTGTAAATGTCAATTTCATCCATGGGTGTAAGGAAAATACTTTTAGGGTTTTGAGGTATTGTAGTTGTAGAGGTTTGTGTATGTGTCACTGTGTCTTTAGTCGTGTTGGTCAAGGATATATAATAGTCATTAAATAGGTCAGATATTTGTTTTCCGTCATTGTAAAGTTTGTTTTGAAATGTTATAGTGTCAATTTCAGAGTGTAATGTCCCGTTATTAACCTTCTCTTTAATGAGTTCCCATGCTGCTCTGCTCTTATTTTTTGTGTTATTTATGTATTTCAGGCTACTTATTTGTTGAGCTTTGTGAATACATTTTTTTAAAAGTCGGGCGTAATTGTCATAAACTATTTTATTTCGCACCTTGTTATGTTTACATAATTGATATTTAAGGTACAGAGCTCTCTTTTTAATACAGCATCTCCTTATACCCTTCGTTAGATATCTATTTTTTATTGTTTTGTAGGTAGTCTTTACCTTGATTAAGGGAAAGCACAGATCATAAAACAATATAATTGTGTCGTGGAAAGTACAAAATGCTTCATTGGTTGATTTTGCTTCGTAGACCTCAGAAAAAGTCAAACTTGACATACAGTCTTCAAATCTTTTTATATTTTCAGCACTAAGATCCCTTATGCTTCTGAACCAGAAACTTGGAGTGTCTTTAATCATTTGATTTATTCTTAATTTAAATTGAATGGATTGTGCTGATGCATGGTCTGAGAGTCCAAGGCAATGCTGATTTGCCTTAACCTCTTGTATATTACTAACTATAAGATCCAAGCATGATTGCTGTCGTGTAGGTAGTAGAATGTGACTTTTTAGATTATTATTACTTAGTATTGATTTTAATTCGTTCGATGTTATATTAGTTTCAAGGGTATTTATATTCCAGTCACCACACATAATTATTTTTTTATTATTTTTCCTACTTAAATTATCAGCTAACAGGTTTAGGTTATGTAAGAAAATGTCTTTGTTTGATGAAGGTGTTCTATAGATACATACTATTACGAGGTTATATTTACTAATTTCCACACCACAGCACTCAAAATGAAAAGGGATAGATGGGTTTAAATTAGTGAGCTCTTTGAACTGTAAGTTGTTTTTTACTAAGATACAAGAGCCTCCTCGGCGTTTATCTGTTCGAGAGAAGGATGAGACAAGTCTATGGTTTTTTAGCCGTAAGTTTGATTCTGTTCCGCGCTTTATAAATGTTTCAGTTAGACATATTATATCCACTATACCTAATGTTTCCTGAAGCTCAAGCAAGGCCAACTCAAATGGTTCTTGTTTATTTAATATGCCAGCAATATTCTGATGTAATAATGTAATAGTATCACTCATTGTGGGTTTCATTTCATTCACGAAAAAACGTCTTTTCGTATGGGTTTGTGGTTTTGTTTATTTTTTTAAAGTAGGCAGGAATTTTAGTTTGTAGTGTTTTGTCTTTCATTGATCTTAGGTCAGCTTTTAGGTTTGTGTTCATGTATTTATGTTTCTGATTGCGTATGAACTCCTTATAGTTGATTATGGTGTTCAAACTAAGGCATAAACTTGATAGGTAACTATTGTGAAATTTGGTAGAGTAAACGGTCTTATTGTTATGGTAACCTGTTACATTACTATGTATTCTCAAATAATCACAATTTTTGTAATTCCTGACAATCGATACTATCGAGTTATTAATCATATTCTCATTTAAGTATGGATTGTGTTGCACATTTGTTATATAAACAGTTAAGAATCGTAATTTATACAATATATTACATAGCTCTGACATGAATATATAAGGCTTTTTGTCGTTGGATCCTATTACTAGTACTATAATGTCATTCACAGATAGTGTATTTATAAATTCGTCGTTGAAGTCTTGCAGGATCTGTGAAGTAGATGCGTTGGGCTTAATGATGCTTGTGATTGTGTAGTTGTCCTTACATTGATGTAGTCTTGATTTTATCATTTCTTTTGATAACCCACGGGCCTGCTGATCTCCGAATATTATTATTCTGTGCTTCTTTTCTACTTTTTTTACTAAAGATATGTCTTGCCTGGTAGTAAAGTTAAAGTCTGAATGTGAAGTAATTTCCTCCTGTATAGTTTTCTGTTGTGATGTGAGAGTGACGGTGGTGACATCTGTTCTTTGCTCATTGATACTAGGAGTTAAGGTATGTTCTATGTTATCTGAATAGGGAATAACTTTCCTAAGCAACGACTTTTTCCTTTGATTAGGATGTTTCTTTTTTTGTGATGAATTCGGTGTGCCGTAGTAGACGTCTTTAAATTTTTTAATTTTTTGTTGTTGTTCGATTGACTCATGTTTAAGTTCAGTGTTTTCGGACAGTAGGTTTTCTATCTCTTTGTGTGCGGTTAGTAACTCCTCTTTTAGTTTTTTTATTTCTTCCTGTAGTAGTTCAACGTCATGCGTGTCGTCAATAGTTGGTAGGCTCCTATGATGTATGCCCGGTGACAGTGATGTGTATGATAGGTCTATAGAATCGGTGGATGTATTAATTCGTTGTTTGCGAAGAGTGATATTGCTTAAACCTACGTATTCCTCATAATGTTCCATTTTGTGGCCTCAGTTAGAATTGGAACAATTTATAAATCACAAAAAGACTTAGAACCGACCAGGTTTTGAACCAGCGACAGCGTCACGTTTAACACGGTGTGTTCTAGTCGCACCGTTATCCACCACGCCACGGTGTTACTTATTGCTGTTATTGAAATTGTTGACTACATTTGTCGCATGTAAGTTAGGTGATTCATGTTTCAGGAATTTTTTTCTCACATTCCTAAATTGTTGAGGTATGCCGAATCACTTGTTTGTGATATTATTCCACTTTTCACACTTTTGCACTACACTGGAGCTTAGTTATTAGTTATGTTCACACTTTCACGGGGTTTTGTCATTATTTTAGTATTCACACAGTTTTTAACGATTTTATAAAGGAATATTTATTTTACAGTAAATTCCAATGTTACTATAGTATTATGTTGGGATAACACTTTCGCTGTTGTATTTCATGTTTATGCACTGATTCAAAGCTATTACACTTTCTATAGTTGCTTTTATTGTCTTAAAATAATTAAATATTGCGGAGCACTTTTTGGGGTGTATGTGCTAGACAGCGCCATCTAGCGAACCTAGTTTAACATATTTGTTGTCAAAATAATTGATTAAATTTCGTTTCTTATGAGCATAACATGGTAGTAAACGACCATGCAACCTATCTACGCTCGACATAACTTACGTAAGGCACAAATTCCAACCACACTCCTGACTCAGTTTTGTCAGTATACCCCTGGGTATACTGACGAAACTGAGTCTATAATCAATAGTACCTAGGGAGTCTGGAAAAATTAAATTGCATTACACCCCAAATCAAAATTCTGTTAATTCTAGTGTTAATCCCGGTTGCGTCCGAAGCATTCACCTCGGAGTCTGGGGTCCGCTTTTTCCGATCAAACTGCTGGTTTTTCTGATTAGAAATTAATCAGTAGTAAATTGGAGAGTCGGAAATATAATAAACTGACGTCCGCATCTCTATTCCTGCGACCTATGGAAACCTTTCAGACTATAATTTATCACTGCCTTTCATCTATGTGTTCACAGCCGTTTTTGCGAGAAAAAGTAACAAACATCCATCAACTATCTATCCATTCTCACAATCTTTCATATTTACAATAGTAGTAGTAAAGATTAATAGCGCTCATTCCTCTCTAGAGAAAAATAAATGAACTATGTACCGCGAACTTCAACCAAAGTACTTTGGTCGAAGACTGCGAACGCAAACATATTTTCAATCTTTAAATTTATTGCCGGACCAGAGACAGTGTCTCTTGCGTCTGTAATATCTGCTTTGTTTGCTTTGATAATAAATATATGTATTGCAAGATACTCCCAGGTTCTTGCAAGTGTCTGTAATGGTGAACTTCAGTCCTGAGACTTTACCTTCAGCTTGAGGTGTCCTATGTAAAAAAAACTACCATCTATGGAGAATGACTAGAAAATGATGCAGAGCCGGTTCATGTCGAAGTAATGATTTCAATCTGGATGCGCCTTTTCTCTTACTAAAATTAACTTGTATGAATCAGCATTATTCTACCACACTACCAATGCAGGACTAACTTAGTATGTTAGGTAAAATAATTTTAGCTGGAAACTGAACAATAAAAGTTCCTCGAGAGCGTTATCAAAATAGCCGCACGTAAACTCGACGTCCTAAACAAAGGGTTCCTGGTTCTTACGTGGAATACTATTCTAATCTCGGTTATTACTTACTAGAGTACTTCTTATAGTATGAGAGGCGACTACACTAAACCTAGTCGGATCAGATTACCAGATGTATATCATTAGACGCGTCTTTAATTGGAGGACACGAAATGCTGGAAGGCTGAAATCCTGTCAGAATACCAAAAATCAATATTGAATTAAAAAAAAACGGTATCCTAATGATAAGATTACCTACTAGAAAAAACCAGGTTCATCTAAAATTTGAGTACAAATTCTATGTATTGAAAAACCAGCTAGGGCTGCAATTCCTATCACAGACAGATAGATGTCGAGCTGTGTCTACAATGATATAATTGCTAATACATTACCAACAGGCACTTTCTGCGACCTAGACTTTATGTACTGTTGTCTTATCCCGAAAGGATAGGCCTGGGATAGGCAAATATGTATTAGGAGATCCTTGAATACAATCTAACGCTAACCGAGATTGGATTATTATTGCATTGGACCTGCCCTTGTGTTGTGCCTTCAAAAATCATTTGTAAGAGTGTTATTGAAATAGTATAGGGTAGATCGGTTCCTTAGCAAGGACAAACTTGAAGTAATAATATCTGCGTCCTACGTCATCAAGCTATATTAAGGTTTCGGATGACGTAGATTCTTTTGAACATATAAACCCGTATTTTCTAAAGAATGTGCTGAAGGTCGAGAATTTGAAATATTGGAAGGGGGATATGTTTACTCGTTACTTAATTATTTACCCACCCCCCAGACCCATAACATAAAATTATTGCTGTTATATGTGTTGCCAAATTTGGGTGAAGGCGCCTCGAGTCTTCCTCCCCAAGTCGTAACCTTGAGCTTAACCCTATAGCGGTCATATTTAATTGAGTTGCTTTACATGAACATGACTGTTAACATTTACACCCCATACGTTCTGACGTGTTTAGTACAAAACTAATTTCTTGTTATGGAATTTTTACGAACTATGGAAGTAATATCGATTATCGTGTTTATTAGAATTGGTATTTTGCTTTTATGAGGGAAATGCGATACTGATATTACTTAAAATTTTGTACACTAATGAACACTTAGGATATTGGAAAATTTATGTCGGTTATTAATCAAACTAGTGAAAGAAGGTGAAGAATTCAAAATAGGAAGAGGGATGCACCAAGGCTAGCCCATGTTCCATAATTTTTTTAAGCATGTCCTTGAGGAGGCCGTCCATCACTTAATTGGAGAGGAAGGTAGATTAGCAGATAATCTTTAGGGAATATCGCACTGATAAGAAGACATGTATTACTAATATTAATACCAGAGCGCTTCATATAGAATACAATTCACTCTTATTTTAGTCAATAAGTAATTACAGTTAAATAATCTTGTATGAAAATGCATGATATTACTGGTATCTAAGTCTGTTTAATGATGATCGAAAGCTTGTATAATGTTAAAATAAGATAAAGGCTCAACAATAAAAATATTCTTTCAAAACAATCCAAAGCGATAAAATAATTTCGATAATATCATAAGGATTGAACCATAAAGAAATATGTAGTAATAAAATTCATATTATTTCAATAACAATTCCAAATCTCACACCATCTCACACATAGCGCGGGATAACCCGCGAGCCAATAGAGATAGCAATAAGTCCTGTAATTACACCTAAAGATCGCGATTTAAGTATCAGTATCATCATTGACGAATTACTTAGGTATTCAATTACGTTTACCACAATTAAATTACTAATTCTTGCGTTATTCAAAAGATTTCAGACAATACTAGACCTGTCTCTTTAGGCATTTTCCTTTGAAAATGCTGAAAATTAAAGTCATGCAAATATATTAGTATTGTTTTGTTGTTTTTGTGACTAATAAGATGCATTTGTGACCACAGAATATTTAATAGTTAATATAAAATGAGCTGCATCTAGACTATAAAACTGTATTCGATACTGCATTGATACTCTGAGAAACAAATTGCGCTGCTGAACACTTTGCGAATTGCCGTCATAGCATAGCGACATAGTCAAAGAGGAAAGGAAGAGATAGTCAATGTCGCCATGATGAGGCTGATGAAAAAGACGAGTATAATATTAATAATTTTGTAAGCGTTTATAAACCATATTAATTTGTACGAGAAGGATATCTTAATGACAAGAGAACTAATCTTGTACAAACCCAAATCACGAAGTTCAGAGCGGTCGTTAAGTTAAGACGTCTACTATTGTAGTGTCAATTAGCAAAAAACGTGAACACGATGAAGACTCGGCCTGTCTAGTTCTAGTTTATACAAGACAAGTAATTAATCAATGACTTAACGGTAGGCTCTAAACAGTAATTAGCGATGAATGGGTACAAAAATCTTATTTTTTTTGTTTTCTTTTTCATTTTCAATTATATGCGTTAACGAACTTAATAGATGTAGCTTGTGATGCGATGACATTCATATAATATAGCACTGAAAGGTAAAAAGGTATGAAATATTGTTACAGTTTATTATTTTTGCATTTAGCTTTTGCTACGAATCCGGTTTAAAATTGTCGCCTCTGAAATATTGACTTTAAACACACTAGCGTATTTAAAGAAGACTACCTAGTAATTGAAACGAAGGTTTCTGTAAAATACATCCTAATACTTTATTTAATATTATTAATTATTTTTATAACATAAAGCTTTAAGATATTTCGATTTTCCCTATGTTCTCCGCGGAAATATAACAGCGCCCCCATAATGTAATCCACGCGATGGTAAATACCCCTGGACTTTGCTGATCTATTTATAGAAAATTTTTGCGTTTCTTCTAAACCCTACAAAGAAAACATAAAAGTTTCAAACATAAGAGTGCACTACAAGAAAACAAAATACTATTTTCAAGAATAATATAAGAAATGGCTAGGTAAAAAGGTCAATTATTTTTTTAATCATCGTTGGTTTTTCCTACTCGGTCATAAAACCACAGTATAAGAAATAAAACGTCGAAGGTCAGGTTATTCCGTAAAGAGTAATATTTGCAAAATTCGCACGGTTTAAATGCCTAATTATAAAATATTTTGATGCAAGTAGAAATAAAAAAAATGGTCTGTATCAAGTACCTGTACAATAAACGTGCTTTGCCTGCACTTCTGTTCTGTGACAGGCGCGCTGCAATAGATCTGCTGCATATTTCTATCATAACTTGATACCTACCTATAATTAAATTACAAAAGCAACCAAATATTTTCGTGGATAAAATATATCGACCAAAATTTTAACACCGATATCGTATTTAAAATCTAGCAATCAAATTGCTTAGTCCATAGTTTAATTTAGTTCGTAGAACTATTCAACCTTTTTTCTGCATCGCGGTACGCTTGAATAACTTCTTCAATTTACATTCTTGTTGTAGCATGTTGTATTTTAGTCTATAAAAGGAGCGTATGTTGGTGAAGCGGCACCGGTCTAATCGACGCACACCGCTGGTGTCGCAACTTTATGATAGATTCTCACCATGTGTTGGCGACCTACATAACACTGAACGCCCGGTACTAAAATAACCAGTACGTTAAGGCCAGGCCAGGATAAATTGTTTTATAAATGATCGCTTAATGAATTAAATGACGCAGTTCAGTATAATATTGTAACTTCAAAGAAAAACCTGATATATTATCCTTTTAATATTTTTTATATTATTTCATAAATTGTTAATCTAATTTCTTGAGTTACTCCTGTTAGCCAGTACTAGTTCTTAAATAACTCGACTAGCCCGCTTGAGAGGTTCGAAAGGGCCGAGCGGTCGCAAGAGAGCAAGAAAAGAAAATGTATAGAACGCAGGTTACTTTGCTATACATAATACATTTTTCTTCATAGTGATACACACACACATGATACACTAAATACATAACTGACTGTAGTGACCGAGTTACTTCTAACGATGTTACACATTTAATCAGACTTGTGAGCGTCTGTTTCCTAGCGTACGTTTGATTTAGTCACGATCCAATTAACTTTTGCCTCTTATCTTTCGCCTCTTGATACTCTGCTCTGAGCAACAACTCCTGTCGGAAATGTTATTTGTTTAATATTCAGGTGTCGTGCAAATGATGTCACACTTTGTAAAAATAAAGGATGCCCTCTGATTTGTATTGGGTGGCCTCTTAGACTATCGACCATTAACACTGCGATTGCGATTTGCTATCGTATTTGTAACCTTGGCCACCATTTCCGTCTATTTGAAGAGAAGGAAGTTTCTCTTCACTGCCCAGCCCGCCTTGGTATTGAAATGATTGTTTGAATATATGGAGCTTTCTTTTCTCGCAGCACTAAATTTCCACCCTTTACCGGCCAAGGTTAGGTACTGCTTGACGATCAACTCAATGATCACCGTCCGATCGTTGTCAGATTCAGTTGTCTTTGCACCATTCGGTCTGGCACCAGATACCGTTTCAACCGGTTCCGAGAATGGATAAATGGTTAATCTCTTCCATCTTTCTCCACTATGCCCTCTGCTCTTCAGAAAGACATGCGAAGAAACCGATTGGACCAAAACATGTGACACTTCTGCCTTGGCAAAAAAATTACTGAAAGCAAGAACTGCTTTGCAAAGGGCGGACTACAAGGAGGTTAGCTCAACACCCTAATCCAGATGAATTTATCATTCATAACTTAGTTTTAAATAAATTATTATGATACTATTTCGTCGCTAGTTTTATGCTTATAGTGTTCTTTAGGCGTAGGTTATCAACTTAAAATGAAGGGACTTTCTAAAATAAGAATAATCTTGGATTAAATCCATAGGGTTTCACTTCAACCTTGTGTAAATTACGGACGGGTAAAAGCGCTTCCTAAAAATTGGATTGCTTAGTGAAGACCTTCGTAATGCTTAGGTTAAAGGATTAGGTTAGCCGTTATTTATAGCTTTGTGTGGTAATATGATACAAGCACATACTTACATTCGATCGCAATAAATGAGTAGCAGAGTTTAAATACATTTAGAATGAACATCAACATAATAGAGAATACTTGCAGAGATTCGTAAACCAATTCCTGTTTTTTTCTTTATACCACTTGGGTGGCAGACAAGCACACGACCCACATTTATCGTTGCATACGTCCATGACCTATGAATTTATGCAACACTACATTTTGCCGAATCGAAGAAGCCTTGGGAAAAGCACAACAGGGAGTTCTTTCCACAGCTTATTCCTTATCCTGTACAGAATATTAAACCTCAAGGAATGGTAGTCATGATGCTTGTCCAAGGAGCAGTGTGTAAGGTCCATTGATACGTAATGTAATTTGGGTCAAACAAGTGAGGCGAGTACGCAATAAACCTTATTATCAGATGGGGTGTGTGCTGCTGTGTGTACGCTGGTGTCTGCTACATATCTGTTTTTATAGGTACTAGACGTACTTCTGATAAAAACAAGTAAGCTGATGTTGGTGGAGATGAGACCCCACAATTATATTGGTCTCTTCATTTAGTTTTTGTTTGGTTATCAATGGTCATTAATATATTTTCAGTAGATATTTTTATTGATACATGACCCGTTTGAAACTTTTTAAATAAACATGGTTATGAAATCAACCCTAATATGCGCTGATTTTTAAACTTAACTAAGCGTTATTTTAACATAAGTACATACCTTTTTAATAGGTAACTGTTAACAGATCGGTTATACGTATTTTGTAATCGTAACATATACCGAACACATCCCTACTATAACACGATTTTCCATTTGATTATACCGACCACCGTCAGATCTTTCTCTCCACAAGCATCACATAAACAACATCAATACCTACCTGCCTTATAAACACTCCCAAATTCATTCCCTATTTCCTTGTGATTTGTTGGAATAGTTTACCCAAAATAAAAATATTCACCCCTTCCGATAAAAATCGCCGATATATTGTAGGCATTAACCTGTATAATAAGTACGGTACTTAATTTTATTGTATTGAAATAAATATATTTTAGGCAAACTGTCAATTTTGATCTTGTTCTCTCTGTTCAATATCCTTCAGTCAAAATTACATCAATTAAGATGTGTTGAAAGACTGGTGTAACCTGGTTTCAATAATATTCCACAGTTTGGTATCCTCCATAAAATTAAATACTTCTTTTTCGGTTGTATAGATATTGTAAATTACACACTGTTCTTACGTAGGTACTTCGTTATCATCGTCAAAATAATGTCTTGACTCCTGTCATGTTCGGTTAACAGACGCGGGATGGGTGACGGTTGATCATTCATTTGTTGGTAACGTGTCACGACAACATCTACTCAACAAATTTTATCGTACGTGCCTATTTTCTTAAAGAATACGAAGCCAGTGCCAAGGCCATCAGACTTATGTGACTAAGCAACCGTTGAATTAACAATTAATATGCCGCGCTGTTTCTCTTTGATGATTCTACTTCTCAAACCTAACTGGTACTACAATATTAGGCAGAACTTCTCTTACAGTTTATCTACTTCGAGTATGGAAGTTGGCAAGTAGCCAACGGTTGGTCTCGCGATCGATTCTTAAGATAAGTGCGCCACGTGCTTAGAAAGTCGCTCATCTATTCGATTTATTTATTTTCTGGACATGCTGAAGAAGTAAATATACCTGACCGTGTTGTTGTACCTGCTGCATTGCTTTAATGTTTCCTACATTTAAAAATACTAAACTAAAAACATTGATTTCTTCCCGAGTGGCTAAAAATGTTGACTCATAGTATTCAAACCTGTTTAGTGTTTCAGAAATCGTGTTGATAGCTGTTTGAACTCTGATTCAATAGATTTTATGATCTCGTCAGTGGCTATTTTACCGCGTAATAAACTACCGAGTTCATAAACTAAGATTTACCAGCCAACGCTGTTGAAACTTCGAAACATTTAATAGTATCTTTTTAATTTTTAAAAACCATTTTCACTTAAATGAATTTTGGTCAAGTCTATCTGTATTATGATCTACCTACGATATCGACAATTTTGAATAGTACATTATTATCTAGTTAAACAGCATTTTGCATGCAAAGCGACTCAAGGTTGGTCGAAGAGTTCTTTAAAAAAGTTTACTCATTTGATTGTAGGTAGGTATTAAGTTATATTATGAGTTATGCCTTTTTTATCTTTGTAACCGATTCGAGTTGTAACAGTTCAAAGGTGTTATTTCATTTAAGTTAAACGTAATGAAACCAGTAAATTACAATGCTATGGAATTATGAAATGATGAATAATTACAATATACAACATTTATATAAGAAAATATTGTTGCCAGTTTTCCATACTCTGACCCCGCGTTTACATACTGCCGCTCGCATTGCTCATCGTGTTGCCAGAAATATTCGCGCGATTAATGCCCTAGCATTCACACACTCCCATCATCGCGTTGGTCCGCATTACAGTATTCGCCCTGCAACGGAGACGGACGTAAACGTATGGAGGACAACGCTGTAGCAGTGTACGCAATAAGCTTTTACAGCATAGCGAATTAATTAAATAGATTATGAATAAAAACTATCACTTTCAACTACTATACACTTTCCGTAGATCGATATAAATATTTTTAAAAGTAAATATTCGAGGAGCAATAACGAAAGTCGTGTTTTATTTAGCTTAGCGCCATCTAGCGGTCTCGTATAGTTCATCGCGCTGGTATTTGCGCAACATACGCGGCAGTACTCGCGCTATGACGAATATACCATTCACACCACGTCTCTGCCCACTTCTCTCGCCACTTCCCTCGCTCTGCCGCGAGTATGTAAACGTAGCATGAAACATTACAGCGCGCATACCCACACTCCTAGTCTCCTAACAGAAGCAATTTTGGAGGATTAACGTAGGTAATTCTAGTATAATGTGTAGCTGACCCAATTACATGTTAGGGCCCGTTCACACGATGTCACACGATGTCACGTCACATATCACATAGCAAGAAAGACGTGCTCCTCAATACGGAATACTCACGAACTGTCGTAAAATTTTACATCGCACCGCAAGTAATTTATTAAGGCCCTTACTACTCTTTTTCATTCGATTTCACCTAGGCATTTAGGATATTTCGTACACATTTAACACATTCATTATTTGTTGCCTCCAACATAATCCATAGTAATATCTTCGATGATATTCATAATTGCGTAATTCTGCAATATCGAATCTCTGCTTTGCGTAGTTGGAACAAAAATTTCCTTCAACAACGTTGTGAATTGTGATACATACTTAGAGTATTATATTTTTGTTTATAACCTCACTAATTTTCGCGTTGCTCCTGGTTGCAGCCTAGGCTTTCACACATCAGAGCTGGAGGTTTGTCCTCTTGAAAATTGCAGTCCCCTGACCTGACCCTGGCTGTAAGACCATTGACCCGCATGTCATCTTTTGCGACGTCAAACCAATTGTTAATATTTTATAGAATATTTTAATATTACTTTAAATTCTCCTTTCGTCCTTCTTCTCCGTTCACTTTAACTGTAACCTTGGTGACTTAGTTATTTTCCATAACATCATGATACAATTCATTTCATTCCACACTTACAAACCTGTTATAATAACAAATATTTACAATGTAAATAAATACTTAGTTAATACTGGTTGGCTACTGATGTAGGTATCTTATTATACAGACAACTTTGTTTACAATGTGTGTATCATTTATCATTTTACGGTATTAATATTGTCCGAAACTCTGAGGTTAATATTCTGTCTGAATATTATCCATGGAAATTAAACAATTTTTTACGGATTCTATCGATCATCAAAACAACGCGAAAACGTAAATGTTGTCGACTGTCTATGTACTATGGATGTACATATTTAGAAATAGTAGTTTCAAACTGTCCGCGTCATTGTAAACCCTTGAGAATACCGTGATGCGAAACTGATCAGGTCAAAAAAAAGGTACTGTGTAAAATTACAAGTGTCTTATTCAATATGTTCTGTCTACATGGAATAGTCATAGATAGGTACACAATGCGAAAAGTAAATGACTCATACAGGAACTTATAGATAACGGAAAACGGTTGCTGATGTATCATCGCCTTCTAAATATATACGTTAATATACTTACATATATATTTAAAGATATGATATTCGAATAGCAACAGAACACAAAACATATGTTGCTAAAACCTATAAAACAGGTTTCATTTCCATTTGAATTGAAACCGGTTTATACGTGTAAGTTTATACAGCGCGCAAGAAATAATACGATTTGATTAGAGCTACCGCTGTGGCAACTACGTCATTCAACATTTAATTGCAAAAATTAACCAAATTAGTGTTAACAATGATGTGTAAACAGCCACGGACAGTTCAGACAGGCAGACAGACGACATATTCAGTTTGCCCACTTCATTTTAAAAGTAAATTTGCTCGTAATTCAAATGAAAGGAAATATATGAATTTACTTGAGGCACTCCTCATAAGTAAACACGGCTAATGATACATAGATCCATCGTCGGATACGGTCTGATACCTTTAAGGTTTTACTAGGTCAGCAACATTCTTATTATACGTCTAGTATAAGCACATTCTGCAGCAATGCGATAAATCAATTCAATTAGACATGAGCTTAGACTATTTAGTTCACAAATAACTGGAACATGTATTGTATTGTCGAAGTTAAACATATAACCTGAAAAAATATCAAGATAAAAACAAGATTAAGAATAATGAACTCGATAAAAATATAGGCAAAGATGATTGCTTGATAGGCCTCCTATTAACTTGGAGATACTGTGTGAATTTAGAGTAGTTTTGTCATGTAGTCATTTCAGGCAGCTCCAGGATAATTTGTGGAACTAGTCTAATTTGCTATTCAAATTAGTGCGTAAAACGAAATGCACCATTTTACCGGCAAAACCATTTGGTCGTGCTCATGCGCACGTGCAGGATCTATTCAAAAACTGCATACAAAGAAATAATTAGTAAGCATAGCTTGGTAAAATCTACTTGCATTCATTTTCCTACAAGAATATGGGCCATGTTTGATTCAAGATTGGTACCACTTAATGTAGAGGCTTCCTTCTAACGATACAAAACGATAATATTCTGTTAAAATGCTACATCTTATATGTATGGCTTTGACCATGGCATAGGGTTATAATCATTAAGCATAATATAGGTACCTCTGAGCCAGTTTATCCCACTGCTTGGTAAAAAGCACCCCTAAATCTTTTAATTTCCCTTTCCTCCCATCAATCTCTGTTGAGATAATCTGTTGTGTACATTATAGTGACAATGAAGCCCCGTTCTTACCACACTTCACAAGAGTTATTATGGAAAAATACCAGCATATGGCCTGTCTGCATGTGTGCTTTTCCGCAATACCTATCAGTTTATCGGGTTCAGATAATGTCACACGACTGAACAACAGACCTAAATAATCGAAATATGTTTATGTATATGAAGATAAAGTATCAATAATGTTTCAATATCAATCATCTACGTTTCCATTATTGTAAAATTACAAATAACTCAAAGTCATGGTGCAGCTGTCATCATCATGGTGGTATAGTCATGAAGCAGTGTAAATTTTTACTACATCTGCCTCCTTAGACAAGTGGCAATTCGTCTGCCTCCGTATTGTAGAATATAATGATTAATGTATGGGATCACGTCAAATCCCATACATTCGTCATTCTATTCTACGATACGCCGCGCGCCGGTCAAAGAATTGCCACTTGTCTAAGGGGGCTGGAAAGTTCTTCCAATGGCTATCTCACCTCCAGCAATCATTTGCCGTAGTATTATTATCAGTACGGCGTAACCGACGTACTGGTTTAAGTTGGTGCGTGTCCGACATAACCGCTTTCGTCAGCTCCTTTATCCTAGGGGATTTCTACACTATAAAAAACAGGTGTACAGGGTCCTACCAATATCCTTGAACCCCAGTTGGTGCACCTGCTAATTGTTCAGCAGGTGCACCGACTTGCTTGGGGTTGGCTCTGGCGCAAGCTTTTCTTTCAGTGTGAATTATCGCCTTACCACACTGTCCTAACTCTAATCTAAAGCCTATTATTGACTTAATAGGAGAAGGTAACAACAAATTTATCAGTGCCCGGCATTTTTAACAGTTCATATAAGTGTCGAAGGCGAAGGAACAAATGGGTAACACGAAAGGGTAAGAGGTAAGGACCTCTTACCCTTTCGTGTTACCCATTTTTTACTTAGCTTCACCTCGCAAGCAGTGTTCTTTCGGATTGGGTTAATAACAGAAATATTTCTGTTATTAACCCAATCAAATATGTGTTAACCGTATGCAGAATATACAGAATAATTATGTTAACAGAATTAATAGGTTAACAGAAACAACATGTTAACCGTTTCGCATGCGGTAACCGTAACCGAAATGATAAAGGTTATTTTGCTTGTTGCACTGTAGGACTCGTAGGTAGATCGTACTCGACGGCGCGGCGCGGCCGGCAGCGGCCAGCGGGCGGCGTCTTCTTTGATCTTTGCTCACGATAGCGATCTCTTTCACGCACGCATAAAATAGAAAAATACAAATATATTATACGATACACTATTGTTTATTTATGTTTACCTGTGTCACGTGTTACTGACATCGAATCTAATCCTACTAATATAGGGTTGCCATAAGTGTGGGGACCCAGACGGGGACATTTGAAGAAAAATTAGTAAAGGTAGAAAAATAGGAACTTTTATTACAACAACTTTTAACACTGCCATTAAACAAGCGTTAAACAAGCGGGCAGCGACCCGGGCTTCCTATATTTTCTGAAAGGCGAAAAATTATCAGAATTAACTTCTGATAATTGTAAAAAATATTTTGACGAAATTTATTTATTTATTTATTTTATTTTACAATTTTAGGGAAACTTACAGCTAAAAAAGGTACAATATTATATAATTAATATGATGAAGGCCAATTATCGGTTTCCACATTTAGGTAATTATAACATCTTTAAATGCTAATGCTCAAAAAACTCTCAAGGCAAATTTTAAACATTAAGTTAAACATCATCTTCATGTAGACGCTTTCTCCCGATTGCATCCCTGGCCAAGATGACCCCGGAGCTCAGGGTCCGCCTTCCGGCTCTTCCTCCTCCACTTAACACGATCTTGGGCGTCCATGGTAGTGAGATCATTTGCACGCATATCACTCTCCATTACGTCAAGCCAGTACTTCTTGGGCCTATCCCTTCTACCTGGACCCGGTGGGGCGCCATTGTCAGGCATTTGCTACCCACGTATCCTCGCGGTTGCCGCAAGACGTGGCCGCACCAGCGAAGGCGGCTCTCTAGCATTATTTTTATCTGCGATGTCATGGACATGAAGGCTGCCGCAGCTGCAAGAGTTCCTCACGCAGCATTTTTATCTCCGTGACATGCAGCTCTTACGTGCTTACGCTCTTGCTCTCACAACCATGTAAGAGGACAGGCTTAATGATCGTCTTATAGACCTGCTCCTTCAACCTGACTGGCATTTTGGGATCACCCGTGACGCCAGTCATTTCTCACCACCTGGCCCACGCGGAAGCAATGCGTGCCCTGATGTCGTAGTCGATTTCACTGGTCACATGAAGTACATGATACCCAGGTACTTAAACCGAATCATCGCCTATGCGGACCGGTGTGAAATCTGTCGAGTTTAACGCTAAACTTTCTGTCATCGCTACATTTAGCTTCATACCACCGTTCTCAAGCGCTTCCTTCCACACTTTCACGTGTTGCACCAATCTGCTCCTGTCCGCGTCCTTCAGCGCAATATCATCAGCATACATGAGCAACCACGGAGGCTGCTTATGTGGTTTTCTGATACTGTCCAACAAGACGTCTAATACCGAGCTGAACAAGTAAGGACTAAGGACAGATCCTTGGTGTACTCCGATGGTGATGGGGAAGGCTTTTGAGTCACCAAAAGCACTCCGAACCACGGAACCAGAATCATGATACATATCTTGGATGGTGTCAATGTAGGTCTCTGGAACTCCCTTAGCCCACAGTACCCACCAGATCACCGCGCGAGGAACACAGTCGAAGGCCTTCTGCATGTCTAAGAATAGGCAGTGCATGGGCGTGTTCTTCGCCCTGTATTTCCACACCACGATCCTTAGGTAGAACACCGGATCAATGATCCCGTGCCCGGGACGAAACCCATACTGACACTCCGAGAGTGTACTCTCCTGTCGGATCCAGGAGTCGATTATCTGCTCATAGAGCTTCATGGTGTGGGACATTATCTTTATACCGCGGTTACTACCACACTCCTGCACCGATCCCTTGCCTTTGAATACTGGCGTAATGAAGCTCAGTCTCCACTGGCTCAGGATCTCACGGTGAGAAGTACGCAGTTATACAGATTTGTTAGAATGCTCACACCACGAGCACCCAATGCACCCATTGCCTTCCAAGCCTCGATGAGGATTTCGTCGAGGCCGAGTCTGTACTTCTGCAGGCGTTATCGGTGGCACTAGTCCTTGTCCTTGTTGGAAAGAGGTCTGATGGATGCACCTCTTGCTGCTTATTCAGCATGTCGTTGGAAGTATGAGCGCCATCTGTCCTTCATCGCGTTTTTCTCGTAAAATCATTGGCCCCGGGGTCTTTATTACTCATTAACATATTCATATATGGTAAAATATCAGCGCTTTCGTCGTTCTATCTACGTATTAATAGCCTAGCTACTTAGTCGCGTTTATTGTAGGTATATTACTGATTACCAATCAAGTCCAGCTCTCTAATATAATACTAAAAATGTTTAACCGGGACAATTTGCTTATTGGCCGGGACGCCGGGACACCAGGCCTCAAACGGGGACATGTCCCGGCGTACGGGGACGTATGGCAACCCTATACTAATATTATAAATGTGAAAGTTTGTGAGAATGGATGTGTGGATGTGTGGATGTTTGTTACTCTTTCACGCATAAACGGCTGGACCGATTTGGTTGAAATTTGGTATGTATATAGGTTATACCCTGGATTAACATATAGGCTACTTATGAACGGGATCAGAATTCCACGCGGGCGGAGCCGCGGGCAACAGCTAGTCTAATATATAAAAATCAATGCCACTTTTCGTTGTTAGCTTATAATACCTAACTCAAGAACGACTGAACTGATTTGGCTAATTTTAGTCTTGAAATGTTTGTGGATGTCCAGGGAAGGTTTAAACGGTGATAAAATAGGTGCAGCGGGAACGGAAAGAATATGGCGGTACGAAGTTCGCCGGGACAGCTAGTATGCCATATTATCTTGTGCAATAAATTATTATCCTGGGAAATTTATGCGTGACGTGAAGTGTGAAATTTTTAGCTTTGTAGTCGGTTTAGAGTTAGAATTGTAGTGGAGTTGGAAAGAGACGGTGTGGAGTGGAAGGAAGTACTAGTGGAGTCGGTTTAGAGTTGGAATGAAGTCGTTTTGGAGTCGGAGTAAAGTCGCTTTGGCACCGGAGTGGAGTCGGTTTACAGCCGGAGTGAAGTCGGTACGGAGATGATGGGAGTTACAGTGGAGTCGGTTGGAGTTGGTTTAGAGTTGGAGTGGAGTGGGAGTTGAGTCGGTTGGAGTGGAGTGGGAGTTGAGTCGGTTAGAGTGGAGTGGGAGTTGAGTCGGTTGGAGTTGGTTTAGAAATAGAATGGAGTAGGTTCGGGGTCGGTTCAGAGGCAGAGTGGAGTCGGTTTGGAGTTGAAGTGAAGTCGGTTTGAAGTTGGAGTGCGAGTCAGCTTTTTTTTTATGCCACTTAGTTGGCAGACAAGCACACGGCCCACCTGATGGGAAGCGGTCACCGTGGCCTGTGGACGTATGCAACGTTTAAAGTTGGATTAGAGTTGGTTTGAAGTCGGTATGGGGTCGATGAAAAGTAACTATGTAGTCGGAGTGGAGTCAGACTGGATTGGGAGTGGAGTCGTTTTAGAGTTGGAGTGGTGTAGGTTCAAGGTCGGTTTGGAATCAGAGTGCAGTCGGTTTTAGAGCCAGAGTGAAGTCGGTTTGGAGTTGAAGTGCGAGTCGGTTTAAAGTTGGAGTAGTTGGTTTGAAGTCAGTATGGGGTCGATGAAAAGTTACCATGAAGTCGGTTCGAGTCGGTTTAGAGTTGGGAGTGGTGTCAGTAGGTTCAGGGTCGGTTTGGAATCAGAGTGGAGTTGGTTAAGAAAAAGAGTGGAGTCGGTTTGAATTTTAAGTGAAGTCGGTTCGAGTCGGTTTGGAATTAGTGGTGTAGGTTCGGAGTTGGTTTGGAATCAGAGTAGAGTTGGTTTAGAGTAAGAGTGGAGTCGGTTTGGAGTTAAAGTGCGAGTCGGTTTAAAGTTGGAGTAGAGTTGGTTTGAAGTCAGTATGGGGTCGAAGAAAAGTTACCATAGTGGAGTGGGAGTGGAGTCGGTTCGAGTCGGTTTAGAGTTGGGAGTGGTGTAAGTTCAGGGTCGGTTTGGAAACAGAATCGAATGGTTTAGAGTAAGAGTGGAGTCGGTTTGGGTTTTAAGTGAAGTGGGTTTAAAGTAGCAGTGCGAGTCAGTTTAAAGTTGGAGTGGAGTTAGTTTGAAGTCGGTATGCGGTCGATGAAAAGTGGCTATGTAGTCGGAGTGGAGTCAGAGTGGAGTCGGTTCGAGTCGGTTTAGAGTTGGAGTGCTGTAGGTTCGGGGTCGGTTTGGAATCAGAGTGGAGTTGGTTTAGAGTAAGAGTGGTGTCGGTTTAGAGTTGAAGTAAAGTCGGTTTGAAGTTAGAGTGCGAGTCAGTTTAAAGTTGGAGTAGAGTTAGTTTGAAGTCGGTTTGGGGTCGATGAAAAGTTACTATAAAGTCGGAGTGGAGTCAGACTGGCGTGGGAGTGGAGTCGGTTTAGAGTTGGAGTGGTATAGGTTCGGAGTCAGTTTGGAATCAGAGTGGAGTTGGTTTCGAGAAAAAGTATAATCGGTTTTGAGTTGAAGTGAAGTCGGTTTGAAGTTGTAGTGTGAGTCAGTATAAAGTTGGAGTATAGTTGGTTTGAAGTCGGTATGGGGTCGATGAAAAGTTACTATATAGTCGGAGTGGGGTCAGACTAGAGTAGGAGTGGAGTCGGTTCGAGTCGGTTTAGAGTTGGAGTGGTGTAGGTGTAGGAGTCGGTTTGCAATCAGAGTGGAGTTGGTTCAGAGTCACAGTGGAGTCGGTTTGGAGTTTAAGTGAAGTCGGTTTGAAGTTAGAGTAAGAGTCAGTTTAAAGTTGGAGTAGAGTTAGTTTGAAGTCGGTATGGGGTCGATGAAAAGTTGCTATGAAGTTCGGAGTGAAATCAGAGAGAAGAAAAGACTCTAGTCTTTTATATTTGTCGCGCAACATGTGACGCTCAAAAAGTTTGGCAACGTTGCGCAGCACGTTCCATATTGGCATTGGTAGCTTATGCGCAATATGACGCGCGGCTTTTCAATTCTTCAACTTATATCGAGTACAGACAAGCAACATTCTATTTCTTTAACTCCCTCTGTTTAACTCTTGCTATTCAATAATCCGTATGGTAACTAAAAACACAGGTTAACATTTTATATGTGTTAACAGTTTCAATAGAATAACCGTTTGAAAGGGTTAACCGTTTCAAAGTGTTAATAGTATCAATAGGTAACCGTTTTAAAGGGTTACCGATTCAATCTGTAACCGTTTATTTCGGTTAACCTTTTAAATGGGTTTTCCGTTCACTGCTCGCAAGAACCTCGGTGAACTGCGCGAGTGGTTGATTTTATATCAGAAATATTAATGAAGAATACCAAGTACTGAAACACCAGTGCGGTAGTGAAAGTAGTGTATGTTCGCTGATCATTATTGATTTGGTTATCATACCAAATAACATCTACATTCAAAAATTTTGCATTTGGTATTATTTAGACTGCGCTGCGTCCATTACTACCAGTACTATGAATGCACAAATGCAAGCTGTCGATGTCGTGTAAAATTAACTATAACATTGTTATTTTTTGTATATCTTGACTGCTTCTTATCTCAAATACGATAAGATTAGTAGAAATACAAAAGTTATTGTAGATATTGCAAATCCAAGGTTAAATTTAGTCTTCCCTCAACGTTACATGCTTATTTTTAGTTCTATTTATAATGTAGAAACACTCATTGTTTATACATTGAAGATTTGTTTTTTATTGCGAGATATTCAGTGTTAGAATTAAATTAGCAAGCATTGCCATATAAAAAATTATATCAAGTATTTTCCTTCATATTAAATAAAAAATAAATAAATAAAAAGTGTATACTGAAGTTTAATTGTGTGTATCGCCTCCATTTAACGGCTCGCTACCAGTTTGATCAGGTTCTCAGCTTATCCAGTGGAGGTTCTTCAGAAGTATGTAAGTCATTATCTGATACTGTATTATATTTATAGCACCATCGTTTTGTGGCTTGTGGTATTGGTAGACATTAACTTAAACCTGTTTTGTACCTATAACAACTATAGAGAGAGACGATGCCAAATATATAAATTAGATTCATCACTACTACTTCTCGATACTGTGGTGGTATGGTTTGGGACCTGGCCTACCTCCAGGGGTATTGCCGGTGGTATGGTGGGTCCGCAGGGTCAATATCCTTGTCAATATATAAATAACAGCCAAATCAGATGCTTCTGATTTTCAGAAAGAATAGCAAGTCCGGCTAAGAACGCCTTACTTCAGTTTTGTAGACCGTTCTTCGTATATAGCACAGTCAAAGCCTAAAGCTCAGTTTATACTATGTAGATAGTCAGCCAGATATATCTTTTGGAGGGGTTTTACACACGAACGGTTTTATTAGGTACTCTATTAAACTATGAAACTGCCAATGCGTTTTGCCAATTATGCGATAAACCATGACATTGAATTAACGCCACTTGGCGGCAAACTTTGTGAAACATATTTGCTCGTACAGATACCGTTAACTTGTCTCCGGTGAATGTGAGAAAACCTCCGACTCAGATCAGCGTGAGTTATCCCTTGCCATATCGCATAAAACACGAAAATGAAATAATACGTGTTTTATAATTCATAGGTACCTATTCCGTTCACAAGTGTTATTTATTGCTATGTTAGTCTATGGAACTTAACAGCTGTTCATACCAGGCACGTTTTCCACCTACACTCGAAAACTCGAAATGTACATGTTTGTGTACATTTTCATAGAACTTCAGGGCTATTATACAAGTACCTACCTTTGTAATTTGCTTATTCAAGTGAAACGTGTTGCGAGAACTTGCGAAATGTTTTCTTCGATGAAGCCTTCTGTTTTCCATCAATTGTTAGCTTTATTAATCGAGATACTACTGCTGATCTATCTAGCTATTTACAAGGCTGTTACAACTTACAACAAGGTGATGAATTCTGAAGCAAATTCACACTTATTTAATTTCTTAATTCTTATTTTAATAAATACATCAATACGATTCATATCGGGACGGGCCGCTCTGCAGCTTAGTAAGACAAAATTTACTCAATACATGCTCTAATGCTGCTGAGCGTGCCCGTTTATTGGCGGTTGGTGAGTGGGAATCGGGTCTTTGGCTACAAGCTCTTCCGTCATCTAACGTAGGGACTATGTTAGATGACACTACCTTCCGCATCGCAACGTGCCTCCGATTAGGCGCGCCGTGTGTTTCTCCGCATCGATGCCGTTGTGGAGAAGCAGTTGACCGACTCGGACACCATGGCCTGTCGTGCTGCAGGAGCGCTGGGCGAATTCCACGACACGCCAGCCTAAACGACATTATCCGCCGTGCTCTTGTCACCGCCGCCGGTGTGCCAGCCGTGCTTGAACCAAACGGTTTGGCGCGCGACGATGGCAAGAGACCGGATGGTATGTCGTTAATGCCATGGAAAATGGGTAGGACTCTGGTGTGGGACGCAACATGCGTCGACACCATTGCCCCTACCCATATTCCTGGCACGGCTGGCTGTGCCGGTGCTGCTGCTGCTTCTGCAGAGGCTCTCAAGCGGCGCAAATACTCCAATCTCATTGGAGATTATGAATTTGTGCCGTTTGGAGTCGAAACGTTGGGACCATGGGGTCCGAGCGCGCGCAATCTCTTCAGGGAGATTGCGAAGCGTATGGTCGACGCTTCTCGTGACCAGAGGGCTGGCCTCTTTTTAGGTCAGAGAATAAGCATTGCCATACAACGTGGCAATGCTGCCAGTCTTCTGGGAACGTTACCACAAGAGGCATGCGATGCGGAGGAATTCCACGACGCGTTCGGTTTTAGTTTTTAATTTGTCCTTTTATATATATATTTTTAGTTTTATTGTTAATATTGTACATATTTAAATTGTATTATAGTAGGATTAACCAGAATAAATTTTATCGTAGGTATCTAGATGGTCTGTAGCCAGGTAGAACATGTCCAAGTGACTATGCAATTGTATACCCGTATTAGGATCTTATTGGAGATCTATAGGGGAGGCCTATGTCCAGCAGTGGACTTCCTATGGCTGAAATGATGATGATGATGATTAGGGTAGGTAACCATGTTTAGGATCGGTATAGAAAATGCTTTGCGTGCAGATTATTTATTTGCTTAGTTTCCTAAACGACGTAATCTAGGTGCTTGGTTTTATTACAAGATACTTTGATAAACACTAATCGAATAAGGGACTTCATGTTTGGTCCAAAATATTTTAATAACTATAGGTGCACTTTAAGTATAACTTTGCAAATATAAGTTAGTTAATTTTATAGTCTATTTATAGATAGAATCTACATTATAAATAGGCAGAAAGATATTTTAAAATACTAATAGCAACTAGTCAAATAATGTCAAGGTAAATGGAATTCTCTCTTAAAAGTGATCCTAAAATGTATGGGGGATTGGAGGAACTTCTTTATAGTACCTGAAACGTAATAGTCGATGTTAAACAATATAATAAAGGAAATAAATATAACGTAGGTAAATATATCACAGCCGGTAAAACGTCTACATTACCTCACAAAGCCGCCAAGGGGTGAAAACGCTTTGTCGTTCAATGGCACAAGGATGGGCGACTCTCGAATACCTTGTGGTAATTTGATGAAATACTTCACACTGCTTGGAATTAAAACTCCTACAAAACCAGAACAAACAGACCGTAGTGAATTACACGATAAGAAAAAAAAAATGAAAACAGTTTATATTAGCTCACCTTTTGAGTCGTATCGATATCTGCGTAGCAAAGATTGCATCGATGGGTTCTGCACGTTGGACAACACTACAATTGCACATGGCTGAAAATGAAGTCAGTTTCACTACACGTTCACACATTGGGTACCTCACTTACAGACGGTCAAGTCTTGAATTGTTACCTTTTTTGTTGCTAGTTCTTCTTCTTCATCGTACATTTTTGAACCCATAAATTTTTCGTGCTCGATACTATCCAAAGACTCTGAATCCGAATTAATTGGAGGCTTGACTTCAGTCGGATTCCCTGTCATATAACTATAAAGCAGCATTCTCTAGAAATAGTAATGAACACTAAACTTTTTAGACAAGTAAACGAATGTAAGACATGTCTAAAGTACCTACATTTTCGATTTGATATATATTGTACAGTACTAGAAGAGTAATGCTAATAAACTTCATGATGAATGCACGTGCGTCTTAGCAATGAAGTGATCAGCAAACCAGGAATTGGCTTTACTATATTTTATAAACAAAGTTACTAGTTTCGTTAAATTCGAGTAGGGTTCTTCAAATATCACTTTTTGTTTTGAAAATATGTTCTTAATGAATATGTTATAACATTTACCTTGAGTGAAAAATGTGTTCGTAGTTGAATTAGCAAAGACTGCGGGGCAAGTGATAGAGTTCTTGCTATGGCAGATAATTGCGACGTAAGTTTTCATCCAAACTATACTTTATTGCTTAGCTTCGAATGTGACGTGAATACGTTAGAACACAATATGTTAGTTCCCACAATAATGATGATAGTGATTTGTGAAGGTCGAGGCCTTCGAAGTCCTCGTAGATTACTATTTTAGTTCATTATTTATTTGTATTAGAGATTGTTCAGCTCCTATCGATGGGAGTAGAATATCGGTGAAGTGTTTTCGATAACTATTTCATCAACTGACTTTTTCACTCCCTCCATGAGAATTTAAATGAATAAAAGAGTAAGAAATATACCGAGAAAAAGAAAAAAAGTAGTATGTATTAGGAAAAAACTGTAATCTTGCAATGTAATCTAACCTATTTCTGTTAGTTCTACCAATGTTTTAAATTGAATTCCTGTTGTTTGAAATAGGAATTCTACTCTCTTAAATATCAAGAGCACATAAGGGGCTCTTGATATTTCAGACAGTAGGTAGGACGATAATTTAAAAACGTACTCAAAAATTTCGATCTGGTGTAGTTGATACTTGAAGAGTTCCCTTATCTGCAGCTAGTCCTGGATATCCATAAAAATGCAGTATCGTCGAAACTGAACCAGAATAGTGTCAATACAACTCTGTAGGATAAGAGGAAGTGAATCTTATTCGACTTGCAAGATTTAACCATTACAAAGTAATATTACAAAAATTACAAGTGAAATAGTTCCTTGTTAAAATGGTGATGATTACTGATGAAACCATTATCATCATCATCTTTGCGCTGGTCCCAGGCGCATCTGAGCCCTTCCCCTCGAGTAGGTACGAGGTCCGATTTCCGGCGTTAGCTGATGATATGATTGACTGAAGTTTGATTGAAGACGCACTTTTTCTAAAGAAAATTCATTTACAATTTGCACTCACTATTTATGGGTACTTACTACAACTTACATAAACGCTCATATACTTATGTACACTACAGAGAATTCATGACGACTGATAAATTACGTTTAGTATTAATGTTTTCCATGAGATTAGCTATTGTTATCCGCTACTCATATTTTCCAATAACTGATGTGAGAAAAAAAGCAAATGCTAAGTAAATCAGTATGAAACATGTTCCACGGAATACTGATGGACTTAGGAAAATTACTGGATCCATTATAATTTCTTACCAGGTAATCGTAAATAACATAGAAGTTTACACGTGGAACAACATCGACAGACAGACGGGCGCCTGTAACTTTCATAGTTTATTTTTGTTCAGCATTGGCTTGATACGTTTTTACTATCACATTCATGTACTATTTAAAGCTACTTTTTATCTGACGATCAGAATGTGTTTTTTTTTTCAATTTAGTCCAGCAATCGCAATTTCAAATTAAATTTTAGAATATGCAGATACATTTTTTCGAAATATCATGTCGTCTAACCCTAATCTGGAATATTTTAATGTACACATTTACACCCTAATAGAAACTGCAAGAATTTTGATAGATGCCTTTCGTGGGCCATAATGTTAACAAGATTTGCCAGTAAGTAAGATCCTGCTTGGAGGATTGATGATGAATTGTATATGAAATTAGATAGTACGAGTACCATTATATTCTTTACTATTGAGGTAAAAGCAAGATTATTTAGCAAAAGAGGACAAGGGCAGTACTCGATCAAATTGTGGCGTAATAAATCCATTGTTTTTGTGAGACAATGATCTCGAAGTATCCGTTCCTAGCAATTTAACATAAAAAGTGATAAATTACAAATTAAAGTCTGACAACTATATGTAATGACCGCAGCGCAGGCGCAGTAGCTAAGAAATAGTGGAGTAAAAGAAGATACGTGTATAAAAAATAATAAAATCGACATAAATTTCTTTAGAAGTAATATATGTATTTTGTAGGTCATTACCTAAAATTCTAAAATACAGGTTGAAGATGCAGTCGAAAGTTCCTTAAGCGCTTCAATATTGAGGATTTTTTGTGGATTTAAATAGCATATTGTTATGATTACTTTAGTTGGGTTTTATACTTCAATCGTAATATCTAGGTATAGTATCACCGTTATCAATTTTATCAGTTTTATTATAGCCACAAGCCACAACCACAATACCAAACTTAATGAAGGACATGTTAGCCTTTATTGGTTAGGTACTTGAACGTAGTATCTTTCATGTTCCAAAACAATCCTACTAATATTACTATTAAATGTGAAAGTTTGTGAGGATGGATGGATAAATGTTTGCTACTTTTATTAATAAAAACGGCTGAATGTATCTGGATAAAATTGGCACAGAGATAGATTATAGTCTGGCACATAGTATACACACTTTGTATACTGGGAATAGATTTATATGGGTCACGGCAACGGGATCAGTATTACACACGTCCGTAACCACAGGCAACAGCTAGTATTTTATATACTTACACTTACTGAAAAAAATACAAACAGAATGTGTATCTACTAACTAATACTGTAAAAAAATAAATCGAAATAAAAAACGAATCTTTCCCTTATAGACGTCCTTTTATAGTGAGAAATAAATTTTCCCTTACATTTTCCTTATGAAGCGTGATTGTTTCTGCTTAGTTAAATCAGATTGACACGTCAATATTGAGTTTGGTAAAGCCAGATATTAAATAATCCAAGTAACACCAAAATTACTACAAGCCTCTTACTTGAAGAATATGCTGTTGAGGAATATGTCCTTGAATATAATACCCCAGATAATATTCGCAGAAATTTTGCCTACCCCAATTCCTTTAGGATGTTTCACGAGACAATCATCGTAACGATGTCAAGGAGAGCCATCGTTTAAGTTTGTGGCCTTGCTTCGGCAACTGCGTAATCTTCCAGGGTTTTATTGGGCCCTGTTGTTTATGTTTATTCAGTTTTAATAGGAAGGATAATCATATTTATTACTGGCAGTTAAAATAATATTGACCCTGTTTCAGTAAACCACAGGGACCATTTTCCTGGGATAAAAACTAAACTATTCCTGACTGCAATCTATCTCAGTGCCAAATTTTATCCAGACCAGTTCAGCTATTCTAGCGTGTTTGACTAACAATCATCCATTTATCCATGCGTTTATAACTTACCTAGTAGTAATATACGATCTCAAAATAAATTAACCATCTTGTGGAGTAAGGATTCGTACCTCTGTCCTTTTACAAGAAAGGACAAGGCAAGTTTTGGACCTGCCAATAATGACACATCAGACTTATTTCAAATACTTTAAAAATCCTATATTTTACTTGATTACTCCAATTACTCTATCTAATTAGTCTTTTAAAAGAGTATTTTGCCATAAAATAACTTAAAACTTAATCTATACCTACCACAAATATTTATCAGTGTGAAAAATTTCTAATTTTCACTATGTTTGTATGGGACTCGATTTTCTTCTTTAATACGGAACTAATTTGGTTAGTTATTACGCGTCCATGACAGGCATCGTGACGGATGTTTTCATTACAATAATTAATTCGTCCTTGAATTAATTAGTGATCTTTAGTACATCATAATTAATCCTGAACTATGGGATGAAATTTGCTTGTGCCTGCTTGTTATAAATACTGTTTTCATTACAGTAATTAAGTCGTCCTTGAATTAATTAATGACCATTAATCCGTCATAATTAATCTTGAATTATGGAATGAAATCTGCTTGTCAGTCAGAAGTCATTGTATGGATCTTAATATTATATTTTTATATCGTTATACATTTTTTTTGCTTTCATTAGTTCAGTTATTTCTGACCTCTTATCATCATTTTACATTATTTAATAGTTTGTAATTACAGTAGTAGTACGGAGGTAACGTACCATTGTAATGTAATGTGTATAATCAGCGGATACTGGTTTTTATTGCAAGAAATGATTGTTGTCCACAAAATAGTTTCGTACGTCATCATTATTCAAACAAATGCGTTCGTATTGTACATTATAATACAGACGGTAAGGTCGTGTCGAATAGATCATGTTTCTACTCATACTGTGAAAGTATTTCATGACTACATTTTCTGTAGTTAGATTATATACATTTCATTGTGAAGCCTGTTGTGATGAAGACTTATTTTTATGTTTATGAGCCTCAGTTTACAAAATATCTTGTACGAATTTAGTGTTATTTTGTAGTAGGTGTGAAGTGATATTGTGTGTAATATGACGAAAGGAAGAGTTCCGAACAAATACAGAGGACGCCCTTGTTTTGTAACTCAATCTAACTTTATAAGGCGAAGAAGTTACAGGCCTGTAAGGTTTGTTCGTTTTAGTGTCTAATAATAAGTTTCGTTTTTAAAGTAATATCATTCCGTTCGACTTAATACATATTAAAAGTAGGTAACTCACTCTATAAAGAGATACTCACTATTGTATATGTCCGAAAAGGTAGTCTATTACCGTTAAATTAGTATTTTTTCATGACCTGTATCTGCTGGATGGAAGATAGACCTATTTGTTAGTTGCTATGTACGATTATCTATGGTATGAAATGGGGTGGCCTTTGTAATTTAATTCATTCTCGTGCATAATTTCGCGCATAAAATACATACAATTTTCACGAAGCAGTACGAACTCGCAGTGCGAGCACCCGTAATGCGCACGCATACGCACGCATGAGACAGCGGATACATTGTTATACCTTTCGGTCTCCAGCAAATTTTCAACTTTCGCAACGAAGGTTGAAAGTTTTCAAAAAGAAGCCGGTGGAAAAGAACTTACCTCGTTTGCCATGCAGCTTACGACCCTTTGGAAAACCGGCTTGAATTCGATTATAAGGCCCTTCGTCTCTGGTCTCCGCTAGCCTCCATCATGATAGACGTAACTCCAGAAGGCAGCAGAAGGTTAACGTTCTCCTTGCTTGTTTCAGGTCAACCGGCAATTTCGCAGCAGGCGCGGCGGGTGGCGGGGTCGGGGCCCCGCGCTCCGCCCCCGCCACCCCGCTGCAACAAGAGCCTCATCCACCTCGCACCAGTAAACATGATAAGTAAGTTTCAATTTCTTATTATTTCTTAGATATTATACTACTAATAAATCAGGTGGGCAGAGGTGTATTAACACCCACATTTCGCCAACTGTGATTTTCGATCCCGCGTAATAGAGGGCGAGCCTATTGCCGTCAAGCGGGCACTTAGTCATGGGCTGTATGTTTACTGTCGGATAGAGAACAGCCCCCCTAGACAAGAGTCAATTCGTTGCTCGGCGTATGATGGAATAGAATGACAAATGTAAAGGATTTGACGTTTTTGACATTCGTTGACGCCTGTCATATATGTCAAATCCCATACATTTGGCATTCTATTCTATCATACGCCGAGCAACGAATTGCCACTTGTCTAGAGGGGCTGGAGAACAGAATGAACAGAAATTCTAAGTTAGCGTCAAAAATAGATGATAATAATGATTATAAAAATATATTTTAATGAAGCCATTAACTGGATAAACATCGAGATTTTTCATCATATCTCCGGTTCTATTCTACCAATTGCAATCAAACATAAAACAGTTTTTAAGTCTGACCAAGACATTTTCCGCATCAAAATCCGTTCTGCTTTTGCGTTCATTGTGAACAAGCATAACAAAAAATATAACAATTTAATATAGATACATACTTAACCCAAATATTTTTTTTAATATATTCAATGTACAATTGTTATGTACCTACTTACGTATACATGGATGATAAATTAATTTAATTATAACCCACTCGACTCTTTTCGAATTTCATAAATTCAAGTAAGAATAGAAAAACAATTTCAGAGAATAATGGATACTGAGATTCTTATGAACGTGGGTAGTTATTATTGTCTTATCTTTAACAAGACTAGTGCTTAAATTCAGAAATCACGTGTAATGTGAAAATAGAGTTCATCCACCTTAACAAGAACAAGTGAATCTTTGGTTCTATGAAGGTTCTATGACTAAAAGTAAGTTGAGTTAAGTTTAATTTGCAATAACAATAACTGCTTCTACAACTTCTCTGTGCGACACATAGTTTGCCGGATATAGCGAAAAACTATTCACACCCCCTTTTCAAGATGTCAGCTGCCGCGGGACCAGGGTTGTTCCAGTCTTGGATTTAACTTTACTTCAGAAACATCCAAAAATAAAATAACGTTGTCTGACACTTGGTCGCTAAGCCTAAAAATGACGCGTTTCAATGAAATACAAAGAAAATCAATCAATCAAACATTAAATTGACAATCAAAAGTTCAAAAACTTTTGAACATTTTTTTTTCTTTCAGTTTATTTTAGTTTTTGTATTTTTCATATGGTGTACAATAAAGAATATTGTTAATACAATATTCTTTGTTGAACACCATATGAAAAATACAAACAAAAAATTTTGTTTACAATACAATTTTTTTAAATGTTTTTATTGTCTTTATTAAATAGGTGTCGATATATGTATGAGGTTTCTTCAGGGTCGGCAGCACGAGTGTGGCGCGGTGGCGCTAGGGTTGCCAACCGTACTTTATAATAAAGTATTGTACTTTATTTCCGGTAGTTGTACTTTATATTTTATGAGAACAATAAAGTACGCGAAAATACTTTATTTCGCATGATTTAATTTTTTTGGTACATATTTTGAAAAGTTTACTCTAGAAGCATTTTTTCGTTAAACGGAATTTATCGATATATCTACTGTACTTAGCACTCACTTTCTGAACGCATTCTAACCTCCAATGTCAACGGTGTCAATTTGTATTGTCAGACTAGCCTTCCACTCGCGGCTCCGCCCGCGTGCATCTCGGTTAACGCGACCTTTGCACATATCTCCGGTTCTTCTAACCGATTGCGATCAAACAAACGTAAGATTTTAAGTCTGACCAAGCCCTTTCTTAAAAAAAAAACCGCATCAAAATCCGTTCAGTAGTTTTTGCGTCTATCGCGAACAAACAGACAAACAGACAGGAAATTAAAAATACATAGATACCTAATAGATGTCAGGTGCCTTGTCACAATTTCTTGTATTGTGCGAAGCGGGAATATGATATACGTACATAAATAGCTTTTTAAAATTTGATGTAAAAAAATTTAAAAAAATTAAAAACCCCCGACCCACAAAGGACATAATAAATAAAAAGTAAAATAATAACTATTACATTATGACCTACCCTAAGTATTAACCCCTTTGGCATTTGTCTCTTCGGGGGACCGCCGTCTGACCGTCGGGCGGAATAGGGCATACCAAGGTTCTTTGCGATACCTTAGGGGTTTTTTAAATTTTCAATTTTCTTTTATTGCATTCTTTTTATAGGTAATCGCTTAACCGATCTCAATAACACCTGCTGTATCACTATACAGCAGGTGTCGAAGCATCTCAATCACTATGTATAAATTATGACCTTTCATTTGATACCCAACACGGGTATATTTGTAAATATTAGATTTTGCATTGCCACTTTCACTCCTCATATCTTTCAAATGGCTGAACCGATTTTTATGAAACATAGCTAAGAACGCTCTCGACTAAACCATCTTTCAAACAAAAGAAACAGAATCGATATCGGTTCAGCCGTTTAGGAGCTACTATACCACAGACAAACTGACACACACACACACATACATACACACTTCAAACTTAAACACCCGTCTTTTTTGTCGGGGATTAAAAATAAAAAAAAATGTTTTGAGGATTTTATTTAATAAAAAAAATATATACTGGGCATATTTTGTATGTTCCCGCCACTTTTGTATTCGTAGAGAGTGTTTTCAATCATGAATGTGAAGTGGCAGGAAGAAAGTGACTCAAAGTGAGCTCGATCTACTTAAATTTAGTATGGACTCACAATTATTTTTATAATAATTAAAATGTCTTGTGTGCCGTCAAAGGTACTAAAAATTACAATTTTTACTACTGTAAATAAAATGTACTCTTTTTTGTAAGTCTGTACTTTATTTTTACCCCTTTTGAAATCAGAAATACTCTATTTCTTCTAAAAAAAGTTGGCAACCCTAGGTGGCGCCCCTAGTGTTGCATACGTCCATAGGCCACGTAGTGGGCCGTGTAATTCTCTGCCACCTAAGTGGTATTAGTGGGCCGTGTAATTCTCTGCCACCTAAGTGGTATAAAAAAAAAGTGTACTTAGCAGCTTTTAGTAACATAAAAACAAGCTTATTATGAACAGTGTAATAACATTAACATAACAACACGTGCGACGTGCGAAATACAAGTTTAATGATATCTTGTATCGTTATCTAGGTAATTTGTGCGATAGTGATCGCGCAATAATTACAACATGTCGGAACTTTTCAGCGCATAATCAGTGGTGTTTTCGTCTTTTGTCGAATCGACCGTTTATACAAACGATTATCTAATGAACTATAAAATACTATTTCTAAAAAGTAAATGTAAATTGCATAAATTTGCAGCTTGGTATACCTAGCAATGGGATAATTTATCCATTTGTGATTATTGTTTGGAAGCAATGGAGTCTTTAATTCAAGAGACTGAGCTATATGTTGGACGAGCCGTTAGGACGTTGACAACCTTTGCTTTTGGAAGATTCAGGTATTTCATAATATTTTTTCGTAGCTTTTACAAAATAAAATATTTACGTTGTAATCTAGGTAATGTAGTTAGAGAGACCGTGAAAATAAAAAAAAAAGAACACAAATTCTCAGTTTACAGATTTCTCGATGCGATCCTCAGATTACGAGATGCCACTCTGATCTATACCTTTTTAACCGACTTCGAGGAGGTTCTCAATTCGATGTTGTTGTTGTTGTTGGTCCTTTGGAAAATATACCTTAGTTTCATAATGTATGTATTTTTTTCATGCACAACACAATATCAATGCAGATTACCAACAACAATTTAGCAAAGCGATTGGCACAAAGTACACAAATAATTGCTTATCTATTTGATAACATCTATGTACAAATAAGCGACAAGCGCAATAAAAATACTGAGAGATTATCATTTTTCTTATGCAGAGTTTATCTGATATCTGATTGAGAGAACTAAGACGGATTAGTACCTATTAGTTATTGCGGACAAAAACCTCTGGATACGTTTTAGCGTTGTTCTAATTTAAATATTTCTTAACGGGACTTATCTCTCGATATCTTTGGTATCTACGTTTTGTAAAGGTCAAAGACATTATACTTAATAGGTCTATTGATGTGAAATGAAATGAATGAACGTTGTAGGTAGGTATTTCGTCCAGAATTTAGATAAAAAGAAGAAATATCCAGATCGGAAATATAGTAGACAGTAAGCGTGGCAGAACCTAGGAAAAAATCCCAATCTTTCTATTATTAATGACTACTTCAAGGAACCCCTTAATAATTTTTTTCACAAGTAATAAATTCCATTTGAAATTGTCATAACATAGAGATTTGTGCTCATAATGTTTGACATTTAACGATAGACCTCACTAGAAATGTCAATCGTCACCGCAGCTATGCTACGTGAAAAGAGTTAAGTGTGCGTCGAGTGGGACTTGCGTTAAAAATATGACAGTCGTCCTTCTGAAGTTAATTATATTCAGCCACTCAACTGCTGATATGGGTGAAATCTATTATAACAACTCCCACAAGTTCATTGTTATCTGAGAGAAATACATATTCTAAGTACCTACTTGAATGAAGGGCGTAAATACGCATACCTAATTGATGTAGGTGTGTACTTCTGAATGTGGCCTATTCTGACTCACCGTCCATGGGTTTTACGCCGAATTGTTTGTTTCATTAAACAGAAGAAATTCTCAGAATTTTTTTTAGGTATGAGACACAATTTTGTCCCATTTATCCAAAATGTTTTTAGCATCATATTAAACACGTTCAGAAATAGATAGCTACTCCTGTGGTGTTTGTTGTCGTTGGCTCCGAAAAACTGGAGAAAATGCCGTGTAGAATGTGAAATCTACTTTATGCTCTTCTTCATCAGTCCCTCTAGACAAGTGGCAATTCGTTGGGCGGCGTATTGTAGAATAGAATGATGAATGTATGGGATTTGGCGTATAAGACACGTAATGACATACGTTGACGACTGTCATAAACGTCAAATCCCATACATTCATCATTGTATTTATGCCGGCCAACGAATTACCACTTTTCTAGGAGGGCTGATCGCTAATCTAAAGCTAATAAATAATTTTTGTTGACAATCATTTGTTATTACAATCCTTAAGGTTGGTAGCTCGCCTGTGTCAAGTCAACTGGCTGGTGTTGCAAACATACATATGGGGTGCGGTTGTCACCTTAACAGTACCTACTGTAAATGAGCTATGTCCATACATTAAATTGTTTGCATAGAAATGGGCAAATAAAGGTATTGTGTTATTGTCATCTGTAGTACTCGTCAATCAATCAATCAATTAGCCTACTGCAGTCCACTGCTGGACATAGGCCTCTCCCAATACGCGCCACGTTTGCCGATCCTCCGCCTTCCGCATCCAGTCCGTCCCAGCAACCTTTCGCAAGTCATCAGTCCACCTAGCTAGGGGGTGTCCCACCTTCAGTTTACCTTCGCGCGGTCTCCACTCTAGGACTCGTTTGCTCCAACAGCCATCAGTCCTTCGGCAGATGTGGCCAGCCCACTGCCACTTCAGCTTGCTTATTCTGCGAGCTATGTCGGTAACTTTGGTTCTTTGTCGGATAACCTCGTTGCGAATTCTAGTAGCCTCCCGTAGCCCGGAGATTCTTAGCACCCCCCACCCCGCCGTTACCCGAACCGCTACCATGGCTGGGAAAAGCGGGACTACCGGGAACTGGGGGCCTTTTATTTTGGCGTCTGTGCATTTTTGGAGGGTGTTTAGCCTACTATTGCCACGCTGGCCAGACGGGTTGGCAAAGGGTTTTTGTCGAGTTTTCCTTCTCTCAGGAAAACTTTCCTTCACTCAGTTACTCGTACGTGCATCTAATTTCCAAATGTAAATGTAACGCATTTAACATCTCCTCGTCTTAGCATGAAAACAACAAAGTTCGCTTTGACTCATTTTAACTGCGCATCTCACGTACCTACATAATATGGAATGAGCAAGAGGCCAATGACTGCTGAGTGCTAACGCCACAAAAGATTGATCCATTTTTAGGTACATTATTGACACACTTTTAAAGTAAGCAAAGGATACAACACAAGTTTTTGGAATGGCCTGGGTATTTTCGTAACCAGTTACTGAAAAGATTTTTCCGGTTACAATCTGCATAATGTGCGATACAGTCGAACTGAAGATGCGTTCCCATAAATATGGAGTCTAACTAGTTTCAGTGTTTTTGTATATTTGTTCTGTGTGCCTATCCATTGGTTTGTCTATGCAGAAGGGATGTCGATACTCGTATGGGCTCTTTATCATTAAGTTCGCAACGTTTTATTTCTCTTACTACATATATTATGTAGGTATTATGTGGGTAACGAGAGTTAGGTATTCATTGGGAAAGTTTCTCCGGTTTTATTAAACTGTAAGAAAAACACACTACCGGAAAGTTTAGCCCTCTATTTGAACTTCTTCTGGTCTTGGGAAAACTCATCAAACTTTGAACACAGTATAGCTATGTACGTATTTTTATAAACTCTCTTTTTGTTGGTTAGTAAAAAAACATATTAGTTCATTCAAACTACACTTATCTATTGCCTGAAACTTGACCTATCATGTGCCTTTAAAAACTGTATCGGATTGATGTTTTACGCCCAGTTTCCGAAAGGCTGATCAACGTCAAATTAACTAATCAGCTGCTAAATCTCTTGTCAAGTAACAAATGGATTGCTAGAATCATGGTTAAATAGTTTAATTTGATCATCATGTCGGTTAAAATAGCTGGTTACCAACACGATGATCAAAATATACTATTTAACCATGCTTCTAGCAACCCAATTGCTACTTGACAAAAAAATTAACAGCCGATTAGTTAATTTGACGTTGATCAGCTTTTCGGAAACTGGGCGTAAGTCTGTTGTATTTTCAACGGTGCTTTCCATTTTTTAAACATGTACCTACATAGAATTTTGATTTGCCACATCGAGTAAGAAGAGTGTGAGTGCGGCTTAGATAGTGTCACCGTGGCTAAGGTCGGTAGAGCGTTCGTTTATTAGCGATGTTTAAGACTAGATAGGTATCTGTTAAGAGTAGCTAACACTCGAATCTATAGTTTTAATATATTATAAACTTAATTGGTTTTAACTACTCCATATATTTCCTTAGAGAGAACGCTCTACAAAACTGAAGCAGCTGTCGGACTCTCCCTCTTCCCCCCGGACGTGCCAAATTAAAAGCCGGGAACTTTACCCAAGTTTTGTTACACAAATATTATGTATCTGCTCGTATGTAAAATTATGAATAATATCTACCTGTGTGTATGTTTGTTATATTCATTTATTTTTCTGACGTTTGTTAGCTTTACGTCATTCATGTTTTCGGACAGTTATTTGTACCTGTCAAGGCGAGCCCCGTTATAATCGTTCGTTTCAGTTCAAGAGATTTAGCCCCGAGAAGAAACAGGCGGATGAGAATTTAAAAGCGTGCAAAAATAACCTTAAGAGTTTAAGGAGAAGTCTTTATTGCGTTATCGAGAACAGTCCAATTTATTTTATACTCATGTACTCCGCTCACATGAAATAGGTACGTTTCGCAAATCTTAGAAAACATTTCGATTGCTAAAATTTTATTTTGAAAATTATTGCGATCCACAGGAACCTATTTCTTGGACGAAAGTAACCTGTGCACTATTCCAGATTATCTTTTTGCAATTTTTATCCAGATGCGTTCGGACGTTTTTGCATGATTGAGTATCTCCAAACATCCTTGCTATAAGGTGATAAATTAATTTCAGATAATCTATAAGTACCATGTTGGTATTGGTACCCACAGGACAGGCATGCCTAGTGTGGGGCCAACGGATAACTTCAATTGTTTTGCTTTTGGTAATAAATGATTTTTATTTATTTATTATTTATATATTGATTGAATAATTTATTAATGATGTATTGAAGCGCTCCTGACCAGGTACTGAGCGTACCTGGTCAGGAGGTTCAATACCTTGTAATACAACAGTGAGTTAAGCTACATAGGCGCGGTTGCCGTTTAGATGGATGACCGCTTACTGGTATTTTATCTGAGCGCTTCCGTGTTTTGGAGGGCACATTAAAAGTTGGGCTCAACTGGCTATTGAAGCCTTTATATCAAGACGGAGACCTGTATGGCCTGAAACAAGTCTATACACACAGTAGACGCTCCTAATATAGCCGAAGAGACCAAGCCTGTTTTAAGCGAACCCCGGACGGAGTAGCGACCGGAACTAAATCAAGGGTGATGATGATGATGTATTGTATGTAGAGGACGTCGTCAACGCATTTATGACCGTCTATCTCAGATAAACATATCTTGATTAATTTTAACTTGTACCTACTTTAAATTACAACGGGCAAGAGCTTATAAGCAGCAAGATATTTAATATCGAAAATTAATCACAGGTGTTTGATAGTAAGCCAATTTCACACGACTAAAATATAACAGTTCGTTCCCACCTGGCAGATAACAGATGTGATACCACACAAGCAGATTGTTCACTCGTTTAGATAACTATAGAGAAATAGAACATCCCGACTTAGATGTATCGTTAGAACAGCTCGGGAGTGACTCATTCGGACCATGACCAAAATAACTTAGAAATTATACAGTTTGGTGTCTGTTTTTTAATATTAGATGGAAAATAAACATACGGAAAGAGCTTACAGCTGACAAATAAACCTTACAGCTGGCAAATAAACAAACAGGCGCAAGTTGTAAGCGATTGACATGACCTAGACGTCAATGTCCATAGGTTGTGACAGCAAAAACCGATCAAGTACGAGTCGGACTTGCACATTGAGGGATACAGAACTGGATTGAGGGACATAGAAGTATTTTTGGTCCTGTATTTTTCCTTTTGAGCCTAAAGGACAATGGATATGACTTCCTATAGGTGGTATATTTTTTAATAATCTTTTTCTGCATTCCATACCTAATTGGAATTTACAAGTTTAATGCCTCTACGGGGGGTTATGATCGGGCCCTAGGAAGGATTCATTAGGGACCCTGGTTTACCCTGGGAACTTCCATCCATTCCTCCTTCTGTCGTGTAGCAGCCAGTCATTCGAGGCCTTGTTCCTATTCAGTTTGAAGATGCGCATGCGGAACATGTCCTATCAAACGCCGTTTCGGGATTGCTTCGGCTAGAGTATAGTGTGCTGTTCTGCGGCTTGCACTTGTGGAGACTAGGAGGTGAGGTTCGGGTATTTTGCAGAATGGAAGAGAACTATTTCGGTAAACAAGGTAGCGGACGATACAGCAATCTTAATATAAGGTTATTTTGGGTGTGTCAAGTTTATCTGATGTCTGCGTATCTTGGAAATTATAGCGACATCGTGTGATTGATCACCAAATCACTAAACTGTATAATATTATGTCATATTCATAAAATTGTGTACTCTGTGCCCACTTCTGATGTTGTCGAGTTTCTGTACGTTGTAAAGTCAACAAATAACGATATAGTTGTTTGCTAATTAATATCATTTGACATATTTTTCGAAAGTTCAACAAGTCTGATATAATAACCTTATTAAATTATTCCAAAATTTACTCACATAACACACAAATGGGTCCATCGTTTGTGGTAAGTTTTATAGATAGAATATAGATACATATTATAATATTGTATTTAGTATGTAGTTATGGGCTTCCCGCTAAGATCTTTAGGACCCAAGTCAACGTCACCTATTTCTAGACTTGGATATGGATTCATGGGATATAAAATACTCTATGCTCAATAGGATGCCTAAGAAATTTTCTCACAAGTATAGTACGACTTCCAGTCGTGTGACTTTCTCTACTTATGTGAAAATTTCAGCCAAATCCATTCCCCGTTTTTGCGTAAGTAATTACACAAAACGTATTAAATATACAAAGAATTAGGATTGAACAGTATAATTTTAAAAAAATATAGCATTAAATGCTTTTTTATCACGTGTAGGTAAAATGGTACAACTATTGAGCCTATTTGTCCAATCAACGGAGATAATGTTGATGTTTCCCGTGCGCACGCGCACGCGTAGGCATTAGATGTACCTACACTATGTACAGACGACACAAATATTGATTGCTAAGCTATATGAAAAAGAACAACTGGATAGGTCAGGCACTTTTCAAAACCTGACTGGCTAGTTATAAATAAAAAACGACCTTTTTTGGCAATCGGGTAATAAGAAGACGAGGATGTTGATATTAAATTTGATAGCGTCAATACGAAATTATGAAAGAATACCACTTTTTGTGTACAAAGAGATTCTATTTATCTTTAAGATTGAGACATATCGTTGCTGAAACAGACAGTAGATAGTCTTTGTCTCCTCTATTATTAATATTATTATACTACGAGTACTTTATTTTTATCTTTGGTAGGAAATCTGGTTCTCGTCCTCCATACTTATTTTTTTATTGAATGAGACCGTTAACATGTTGAACTGAAGAAAAGCGACATTCATTTCTTAGTGGAAATTGTCGAATATCCTTGTAGAGTATTTTGGACAGCAGTGTATACAGTACTGTAGTTTAGGTGTACTAGCTAGAAGAATATTCTCAATTTATCCTATTTGAAGTCCTTTTACAGCATAAATTTATACCGTAAAAGTCTTTATACAGTGTCTATCAATGCCTATTATTGAATATATTTCACCATTTCTTAAGCTGGGCAATTATCAAAATAGAACATATTCTGATGAATAATATTATAATCTTCTACAATGGAAGCGCGTTTGTTTTGTGTCAGATCCGAGAATTTTATAGAAATTCTTTATTTTTATAATTCCATTGTCTTCTTACCGTACATTGGTTGTTTATAAACATTGCCACTTTACTTGCTGCCTAACACTGTTTCCACTCAGTGTACTTTCGCGTTGCAATGAAACTGTACCGTTCCGGTGTTCGGGAGAGCGGATAGGGGGCTCACTCGGTCAGGTGATTCGTGTCTTCCGTCGTCGATCACACGATTCTACATACCCTTTCTCTCCGTTCTTATCGATGTCAATGGCACTTGATCTCTGTGTGAGCTGACCGGAATCTACGTATTTCTACGTAATGAATCACAAGGTCGTTGTACAACATCATTTAATGTACACTTTATCCTTAAGCATTATATTATAAAATAATTATGTTAGTTGTTCTATGAAAATCACGCGGAATTTGTTTCAAAGGTTGTGCTATTTGTGGAAAGTATCCTACGAGCGTTTAATTTGTTCTGGTTCGCCCGTGACTTACTATCTTATCGTAGCGATAAATTAGTTGGACTCGATACACAATCGATATTATAACTAGATACATTTATGTACAACTGTTTTCAACAGTTATTCTCGTGAGCGCAGACGGACCGCTACATTCACTGTCTTGTTACGCGGTATATTATTCATAATTATTCGATGAACGTTGGCAAAAACTCGTGCCTCATATTCTCTTTCTGTGTAGAGGAGGAAAAAGTGCGTGTAAAATGTCTATAGATTTGTGCCTGTCTTTCATATTATCAGTGAAGTGTATGAAAATGTGCTAGCAATATTACGTTCCATAAAAGTCGTGATTTCAATGTCATTTGCTTGTGTATGCCGCTTTTGTTTATACAGCTTTTAAACTGGATCGTGGGCATATATCGCGTCTAGTGAATATATCGTACTTAGAGTAATATTTCATGGACCGGTTTTAAACGTCCTCTTTTGCTCAAGTGAACAATTTCCACTGACCCCGCACTACATGGTGTCGTGATCATTTATGTCATCGTGCTGCTAGAACATACAGCGATTTTTTCTTTTTTTCTTTCACTGTTTATCATTATTAAGCACTGTAATCCTGATAATTATGTGCTTTAAATCTTTGTTATCATTATGATATTGCTTGCTTATCTAATCTTATGATAAGTTTGATATAAAAACTTGTTTACTTCTCGTAGCTTAGTTTCCCAATTATTTTTATTTAAAAACTCTTTCTAATTAGCTTTTTTATAACTTTGAGAAATGTAGTAAAGTTTGTAAGGGTTATTGTTATTGTTACAGTTGTCTTATCTACATGACCTTTACGAAACATTTTGACAGTAGGTACTCATAAAGCTATAGAACAAATGAAACAGGTGTAGTTTAATTGTTCTTTTGATTAAACGATCTGAAGCAGGTGCGGCCGCAGCCTGAAATTTGACCTCCCCCCCTCCCCAAATTTCATTTTCACTTTTTTAAACGGGGTTATTCCTTCAGAAAATACCTTTTTAGAAGACTTCATTTAGACGTGCATGATTTGGGGGAGGGCGTTCATGTCTCCTGTGATCCCCCACCCCTCACGACGATGCGCGGGATCTGAAGGTAGTTAATTGGCATTTAATTTCAGTGTTAACATTTTTATAATATGTTCGTGAGTTTGGTACAATCGTGTGGTCCAGTCACTTTAAAGCTTGTAATCGCTATCTAATCTGTGTCAAGACATTACCCCATTTCATGATTCATGGCTGACTTCTTTAATCATTGTGATTTATTCATTCATATCTATCTGAGTCTTGATTGCAAGCGCAATTTATTAGTCGTATTTTAAGGTCCGACTGGTTCAGCAACAATAAAGTGTCGATAGATTTAATAATTTTGATTTATTTTCCTAGGCGTTCAACTCGCTTTAAAGATGTAAAATGACCAAATTTTATTATGTAACGAACTGTGCCTATAATTTGAACTGGACTGTGAGTGAATTATAATTTTGGAAAAATGGTGGATAACGCCTCATTTGAATATTCGGAGGAATCTAGCGGTGAGAGCGGATATACTAATGGACGTCTCAACGGGTGAGGCTTTGATTTTTATACCTATACCTTTTCTTATTTTCTGTGATGTAATATAACTTTTACCTGATTACTGGGATACAAATAGTCATTGATTTATAATGTATAATATTGGGACTGGGTCCCAGTAATCAGGACTGTGGAAATGGATCCGGCACACGTACAGTGACACCATAGGAAGCTAAAAAGAGACTTTTCTGATATACTTACGTAAAAGTAAAGTTAAATAAAATATATTTAAGTACTCCTATCATAATTATTAAGTAGTAAGCAGGTTAATTGGCGTTTGAGAGAAGAGAGCGATTCAAACGCCCATTGGCTCGAACGTTTGTTGGAAGTTTGAAACGAGCTGTACCTAGTACCTACTCCATAAGTTTAATAACCATTCATAATGCATTCATAATGCGTTATGTATCTATCGTAAGTACCGTAACATTATGCAACCATTGAATGTTACATTACTTTACACCAGTCTTCTTCACAAGTTTTTATTTTAGAGAATTAAAATAGTCATTAGAATATATTAGGTTAATGAACTAGCTAGACAATACTGAGTATAATTTCGACCCTGTCCTCCTTATTATAATCGTCTACAACAAGAACTAGGTAAGTTTAACTATTACTTTTCATTGTTTTGGAAAGATTTAAACCTGATTTTTTTTTTGGTCCACATAATGTAAGCAGGGGGAATATGTTAACGATATGAATTCATTTTCTAAGACTAGCATTTAGATGAGTTTATTTCGCTTAAGGTGAAGCCCGCTCTGCGTAATCTCGGCGTGCGATTACTAAGTACACAAGGAAGGAAATTGTATGAAATTACACGCCCTAATTCCGCAACTAAATCTATATTTAGCTACAGGATTCACATCGTCGCACCGCGTTTTATATTTGCGCGACAGTTTTGTGACCTATGGACCTATACTTTTGACTGTGAAACTGTCAAAAATCGCGATAACTTACGTGCAAATTAAAATTACTACTACATATATTGCAAGTGACTACAATATGGGGTTCTTCAAGAAGGGCATTAGAATACTTCTTCAGGGTCGGCAGCACGAGTGTAACGTCCCTGGTGTAGCATACGTCCATAGGCCACGGTAACCACTTCCCATCAGGTGGGCCGTGTGCTTGTCTGCCACCTAAGTGGTATAAATAAAAATCAATGCGCGAATTACAAATCACCAGAAATAATCACCCGATCAGATTTCTCAGTACTTGCTTGGCCGAAGAGAACATACTCGTTTTTATGAGATCACTATTTTATCCCTATTAAATCAAAAATCATCAATATACAGGTCAAGATTTATCTCATCTTAGAATGCAACACGTTACGAAAGAAGTGTGTTATACTTATTGATAATTCAAGAACGATTGCAACGGTCCCGACCACACGCTCTGAATAACAAACATCCTATCTGTTCCCTGTTATCCGTATTTATTAAAATTCAATTACTTGCGTAGATATTTGCGTCATATGATGTTTTATGTATTTAGCACAAAAAGACCCCCAAGAGCTTATCGCTTTAGTAATAAGGTAGATTTTGGTATGGCTGAGATTTTTTAAGATGGGATCCTAAATCCCGTATGGATGCATTATAAACCTGGGACAAACTCAGTTCGCGGTCAGTTACAAGTGGCTCCTTCGTTCGGTGTTCTCGTTCTTATTTTCGCCTGTTCCAAAATGGTTGTGTTCTTCCTGAAGTAAGTCTATTTCTTTTTTTAGTTGTTTTTGTATTATACATATATCATTTTCTTTATTCATTTTATAAACATATTAGGTTAAATTTGTAAAAATTCTTAAAAAAAAGTACATTTAAAAATATAAAATATAGTGCTCCACCGACATCGGGTATGGGGACCAAGCTACGGGTGGTTAGAACTCCAGAGAGGAATTGCCTCAGTTCTCACTATGCGTACCGTGCCTAACAGAACTGCCTTCTGCATCAAGCCTTTGAGCCAGCTATCTAAAATATCATTATTATTATTACTTCGATTTTTTACACAATTGTGTGCGTTATGTGAAATTTGTACCTATGTTTAGTTCTGATTGTTCCATCACGGAAAATATGCGCTATAAATAGCGCTCTATTAGATTAGAGGCCAGGCCTGTGCCATTTCTTAAAAAAAAATTGTTTCCATTTCCAGCGATAAAACTTATTTTTCACATTTTATTCTACCTCAAAGAAATAATATTTCTCCATTTTTATCACAAGTATTGGTAAAATATGTAAAGGAAGTGTAGGTAGGTTATTGCTATTGCATATTTTAGTCTAATTTTAAATTTATTTCCAAGCGATGCAATATTAATCTAAAGTATCAAAGAATCAGTGGAATTTTATTTTAATTTATTAGTGCAATAAGTGATTAAGTTATATCATTTCATAAATGTTAAGTAAATAAAAAGATATAATATAGTAAGGAGTATTTATAAGCTAAGCAGCTTATAATTTTCGGTACCTTGCGCTCCAGTGAGCATTTATCTCCTCGCTACAGTTGCTACATAAGTTTAGAAGACACGTTTTGCTGAATTCTAAAGTGTAAACTTTAAGTACATTGAGGTAGGTGTCTAACTTTAACGCAAACTAACGCGTGGTTGTGTTTCTATGTACACTGACTCATATCATATCGTTTTATGCGTTAATTAAAATTATAATCGTAGAATGAGGCTTTTAAAGTTGAATGTGTGAAAGTGAATGCAAGCATGATGAAAGTTATAGTTTGTGAGATGAATGAAGAAGCTACTGTATGTAATAATAGTTTTATTGAAAATGATGAGTTTATAGAGATACCATTTACGCAGTAAAAAATTGTCATGGGTTGACCGGGGTGCGAGAGATATGCCTCTGACAATCTCACCTCCGGCAACCAACCACCCACAGACGGCGTGCGTTTAAGTCAGTTCATGTCCGCGTGGTTCCCGGCAGAGTAGAATTTGGGCCACCGCGTCTCCTCCCATGCGGTGTCGTACTTACAAGGCGACTAAGGGATAGGGCTGTTTAACGTCAGACAGATATATACAGTGCAGACTCAGCCTATACATGGCTCGAGCCAACAATAGTGCCCGAAAAACGGCAATAGGCTCACTCCCTATTACGTGGGACCTGCCTGATGCAGTGATTGGTGAGGTGTGGGTGTTAATTCGCCTCTGCCTAACCCTCCGGGGATAAAGGCGTGATTGTATGTATGTATGTCCGACTCGGTTGGGGGGTTGTCCATGGGGATTTTGCGCACGGTAAAAAAAAGTCATAGTACAAACTACCAAGAGTCTGTTATAAAGAGACAGAAGAAATAAATTGTGAAATCGTGTAAATGGTTCGCTATGTACCTGTATAAACAGTAAATGCTGAAATAAACATGACTGGTGGTTCAAAATGGTGTGCTGATCCTTAATTTAAAGAGAGCAAGAATATAGGGAAGAAAAATTAGGGAAAACCGAATTAACCTACGAAAACCGACGTTCAGATGAATACAAAAATTCGGTTCCAGCAGCCGAAATTCGGTTACACCGAATATGGAACGAACTTCGACTCATCTCTACAAATTATGTATCATCCAAATTTAAGTAGGCAGGTCAGTCTGGGTCAACGTCGAAAAACATACACCGATCAATTGATCGTGTTTTGAAGGAATCAGGTCATTTTTACCTGATACCTTGATGAAGAGCCTTTCACCGTTCATACAAGCACATAAAAGGTTAAAGAAGGTAGAGTAGCATAATATATTATGTCGAATAGCCACAATGTAGCGATTTCATTACAATTTTAAGTTTAATTTTACCTTAAATTCATTGAATTCTTTATAGTAAGTGAAACTGTGAGGACAAAAAACTTGACGGCCCAGGTGTCTGATGTAGCAGATAGGCGGGTAATTTCGTATTATGGACTCTCGCTAAAACCACGAATTACTTGGCTAGTAGATAACTAAGCTCTTTCCTAATTTTGAGCCAATATTTGCCAAAATAAATCATTAAATGTGATCGAGTACATTGAAAACTTGCCTGACAGTTCAATGATAGCCGTTTCCGTTTTCATAACAATGTTTAACATTAATCGATCATTGTGTTCATTTGTTACTAGCAGAGCGTGTTGAACTGTAAACAGAACATTTAGTTTCCTTTACTTGTGTCATATATGATATCTTTATGGCTATAACACTAGCCGATATATGCTTGTTTGTAGGTACTTGGTTCGTGTGTTGTAATGTTTGATTTATGTAAGGTTACGGTAATGATTTATAGATCCTTTTAAGTAACGTGTTGTTCATTAATTGTTGTTTGGATATGTACGGTATACCTCCACCAATCGTGGATATGCAATTAATTACTGTTTGACACTTGAACTTTGAAGCGAAAGATGACCTATTTATAATAAAGGAGGGGTTTCATAAGCTTCTATTGCAGGTCTGTGCTTTTTTCGAGTTGCTAGTTCTATTAAAACTAGCAACTCGAAAAAAGCACAACCCTGCTTTTCTACGCGGTATGCATTACCAAAACCTCAGGCTGTTTTCAAACAAACAGCACAAATAAGCATTTGACGTACTCATAAAATATGAATGCAATGATATATTTGTTCATACGACTGAACCCGCCAGTCACTAGGTTAACGACGACAAACATCTTCACGTTGTAGTCCGTTCCAAATCAGTTATTGTACGAGCAATTAAACTGTAGCACAATGCCAGCTTATGGAAAACATCGCAAAGATTAGGTAGTAACAGAGTGCTCACGGTGTATAAATTAAATATCATTGAGGTGTTGGAAGAGCTCAATATTTTTTTTCCTCCGTTAATCACCAGAAGAGGTTTAGACTAAAGACCAAAAGGGTCTTTAGTCTAAACCTCTTCTGGTGATTAACGGACGATGCTCTCAAGTAGACATGCTCTCGATGTTGGAGGGTCAAGCGACGATATTTGCACTCCAAAAAAACAAATAATGGAGTTGTAGAGTGGACCTCAGGCTCCTAAGTGCAAATTCATGCATCCTGGATTGGCGCTCGGATGTAAAAGACAAACATGTTAATATTGAGCTCTAACAGTATCTACCTACTCTATTGTTTTGTTCTGCAGCGTGTTGTTTGTAAAGTAGCCAAATATATTGACGGATGTGAACAACCTGGGTGACTGTTTGGTTTCCGTTCTCGAATGAATTGTTTTGTACTTAGTTTTACTTTTACGATGCTAGATTTGAAATCTTTGTTCTCAAGCACTATAGTTACGTGTTGATAAATTTTTTTTTGATTCCCACCAGTAGCGAAAGGTAAAAATTTTCAAGAGGCAAGCCGGTGGAAAATGTCCTGCTTCTTCTGAAACGCTCATACTAATTATCTCTACCACGGCTTCCCTTTGCAGAGCAAGCCGGCAGGAGTCCGTTTATAGGGACCCGTCACTGGTACCTACCCACTTACATAGTTTTTTTATTTGATACATATATCATGCGATGAGTGTCACATACAAAAGCAGTACCTACCTAGTAATTAAGTGTACCTATGTCACGAGGTTCTATAATTACTGGGTTGGGCAATGGCGTCATTTGTACTGCGATCAGAGAATTATGCAAATTGCTCTTATTCACAGGAACTTCGTTCTCCTTTACTATTAGTACATTCGTAAATACACACATAATAAACACAGAAATTTCCAGACCAATGCAAATAGACATATTCATGCATAAAAATATTTGCACTGATCGGCATCGAACCCGCAGCCTCCAACGTAGTGCATGCTTTACCGCTATGCCACAGGTCGTCATTAGCTATTAGTAATTTAATACTTTCTTTTTGGAATCATCTCGCATTGTGGCTGGGAATTGTGCCGGTATAGCGTCGTAAAAATGGTGTTATGAAAGCACTTACACGGCGATTTATCCGTACCGTACACTACTTTGAGAGTACTTAGACTTGGTTTTTAACTTGAATCAATTGCATGGCATTGTTAAGAGTAGGTACATACACATAATTGACATTTTATGAGTTAATATGAAACTGAAGTCTAATGTACAGTTCTTTTACACGACATTTAAAAAAAAAAATATACAAATTCTGGAACATTCAAACAATTTAGCCAATTGAAGGCAGGGTAGTCTACAAAATTATTCTTCGTCTTTTACTTACCGTGACTGTACCTATATACTATAAGACCTATACATCTATCCTCTCAATGTTAAGTCAAACCAGTAAATTGAGTCATACATTACTCTACTTGCCGGCATCCAAGCATGTTGAATACGGCAGTGTCTTCTCAGAATCGTGGTTGAGTTGAAGTACCTACATTGTGTAATTGGATTGACAGTTACGCGCTACTTAGTTTGACGATCGTACGCACCGTTTCAGACGCGGCTGTAATAAAACACAAATGTACAATTACTATGCAACAACCGCAGTAGGTTATTCATAAAACACGCTCAATATTTATTAAATATTGGCAGACTTTCTGTACGTTCAAACGTTACAAAATATTATACTCGTACTAAAGGCCAATTGATCTGTTTCAATATTATAGTTTCGATAACCTACGCACGTACTTTGAACTGATTTTTTTTCCTAAAATTAAAGTAGCCAAAGTTACGGCTTGTGATATTAGTTTTTTCCGGTAAAAATTCTGTCAAAATAGGCCCAGCTACTTCGGAGATTTCCTGGAGCAAACAAACGAAAATGACAAGCAGACAAGAGAAAAGTCCGCACTATAGACTTGTTCGTTAATCAGTTGGTGTTTCGGCTAGCAGGAAGGTTAGCTTGGAGCCTGAAGACTGGTGGAATTCCATATACACCCAAAGATTCAAAAGATCTAAGGAACTATGATATTTAATATAATAATATGATCATATTTACCAATGCAAAAAGAATTCTTTGAGCAGACGATGCCAATTGCCAATATCATCATCATAATTATTTACAGCCATAGGAAGTCCACTGCTGGACATAAGCCTCCCCGATAGATCTCCAATAAGACCGGTTGGAAGCGGCTCGCATCCAGCGCCAATATAACATTACGTAATTACGTTACATCTATTTTATCTACAGTTTATTACTTTTGCTATGGCTTCTATAAGTGTATGGTACTTAGGAATAAATTTTATTGCATAATAAAATAAGGTATTATGTGAGGTTATCAACATTGGCCTAATTCCTTCTCGTCATAGATACCTACTATGTTTGAACTAATATTTCAAAACAGAGGTGCTTTTTAGTCCTGAAGTTATAATTCTACAAATAATTGCTTGTCTTGCAATAATTTGTCAAATTATCATGTTCAATTAATTATCAGGTTTTTCCTTCGCGACATTATCCAGAAAGTTATGTCATAAAAATAAATAAAAATACTAATCAGATTAATATTTTATTATGTTAGTATAGGTACTTAATTCTTTTCTACCAATTCTTATTAGTGTGCTTAATTCGATTGCTATACTCGTAGGCACACAATAAATATCGTGCTTCCATCATATTGGACAATATTAAAAATGACATGAACGTACGTAGCTGCGTAGTATGGACAAAAAATCAGTATGCCTGTATCTTGGCTCTTCTCCAAACCGCGCGGCACTTAGTGCTTGTGAAGCACTAGACAAAGTGCTCACAAGATGGAGCGCTTAGCGCTCTTAGCGATGGCCATATAGTACCGTAATATTCTGCTAAGCTGGATTTCATCAGCAAAAATTCGTTCAACTGACAATATTGTCTCCAAATCAAATGTCACAAGTTTAGTATTACTTGAATATCTCGTCTTTATTGAAATCCACTCTAAGGCTCGATTTCACGAACTAGAAGAACAGCAATTAAGGCGAACCTTCGGGTTCCATAGTGCAATCTTTGGATGGCTCTCGGCTTATGATGACTATGTGCAGACATCATTGAGTGAGGGCCTTATAACATCTTTGAAGCACCTGCTAAACAACGGAGATGGATGAGGTTCTGGCGGAGGCGTTCCTCTACGGGTGGAAGGCCAGACAGCAGTCGCTCCGTCAGAGTAATACCGAAGCCAAAAATATCTCCAAAGTGAAATGTTTAGAGGCTTTGCTCTGTAGTGATCTGCTGAAAACATTAAAGTATTTGAATCTATTAAAACTAACATCCTATTTATCTATTGTTCACAGGCAGACAAAGCCTCTCTCAGGGTCAGCACCTTCAGTCCGAACGGCAGCGCAAAATGCACCAGGAGCCGTCGACGCGACAGAGACCAAAGATGGGAAGCAGCCCAGCAAGTCGCGTCAAAAGAAGTTCCAAAGGCACTTCCCACAGGTTGGGCCGGAAGAGAAAGTGCTCAATTGTAAGTACACCTTAATTATTTTTCGTAAGGATATTAGTATGATACATTATCTTACAACATTTCCGTCGTAATATTACTAGCGCGTTTCAGAATAGAACAGCACCATCTACCGAGCTGTGTTACAAATGAATATCGTCATACCTATACAACACCCGATCCTTTGCCTTGCGCGTTCAGTCTATCCCAGCTAACTTTTGGATATAGCTTGTCTATTATAATAAGTAATAATAACTCACAAACTTTTATTGTGCTTCCGATATCTTGTTCAATTTGAAGACACCTACTTTACGTGGTTAACTTAGTCATAAATTATAATATACAATAATAACAATCTAGGACGTAGGCATTGATTGTATCGATTATTGTAGAACACGGATTAACATAATTAGGACAGGTGTTTTGTAAATAGACATAGGTTGGAATATTTATAGACCGAGGGTATGGTGCCCTTGATCTTGATGTAGCATTAGAACTTTTTACAAAATCTTCCTGATACCATGTTTTTTCATACCACTTAGGTGGTAGACAAGCACACGGCTCACCTGATGGAAAGTGGTTACCGTGGCCCATGGACGAGTGTAACACCAGGGGAGTCACATGGTTCTCTATTTTTATTCCTACAATTTTATGTCATAATTTAACATTGCATAATGTTACTTGTCCTAACATTATTTACGCATAATACTCATTTGCCATAACTTTTTAATCATAATTTTTTTAATCCTATTTACTATAAGCATAATATTTCATAAGCATACTGTCCCAAAGCATAAGTTTACTTAAGCATAACGACGCGTAACCATAACTATTTTAAGCATACAAATTATATTGACTAAATAAAGTTCTACATGGTTATAAAAAATAAATTCATTTTTAACAAAAAGTTTAACCGACTTCAAGAAACGAAAAAGAGGCACTGAAAAGCGAAAAATAACTTAATTTACAGTGATTTATTAGAAGTCGGTACCTAGCCCAAGAGAGGCCATATTTCAATTGATTGCATCATAGTAGTTCAGACACAATAAACAAAGTTGGCTGGCACCGACTTCTAATAAATCAGTAACGCGGTGTCCTGCGTGAGCGACGAATACGACGCGACGCGACGCTGCGAACTAGGGATGCACGTTACGATGCGATTTTTGTGAAGATCGATTCAAGGGAATACGATCTAGCGATTTTTTGAATCGATTCACTTCAATGCGATCTTCATTCGAATCGATTCAAAAGTATAGTGAATCGAATCCTTTGGATCGTATTACCGACAATGTATTACTGTGAAGATTTATTATTTTTAATAAACAAAGTTCGATTACAAAGTAATGCCGACAGGCCGACACTTTAAATTTATTTATGTTTCGCCATTCGTTTGTAATCTATCTTAATCATCTTAGTCTGCAATGTTTATTTTATGACGGCAAATCGATAGGCAAAATAATGAAATATGATGAAGGTAGTTCAGAAAAGTCATCGTTGATTTTATTTTGCTTTGGTCATGGTCATGGTCACTAATTACCACGTATCACCGTATTATTGACCACAACAAGCCATTAAGTGATACCTAATGGCTTGTTGTGGTCACAATTCCAACCTAACCTAACCTAACCCAGTACTGTTATCATTGTCAAAAAAAATATTAGAGATTTAGTTGTAAAATTGTACAAATTGGGTGTGCCAGTTAGTATTTTTGATAAGAAATTCATATTTTTGTTTTATAAATCATAAATACGGCGTATGAATCGCATTTTTGGTGTGAATTCGATAAAAAAGGTCTTCTCATTTTGTGTGATTTTGTAGTTTTTTTTGGGATGGGACATGTTTAGTTAATCAGTTAGTTTTTTTGCACAACATTTATTTTTCTGTTATGCATTCAGTTAATTAGAGGAATTACCTAGCGCGCTGAAAAAATATTCATATTAAGTGCATTTAAATAGGTATATAGGGGGAAGTCCCCTAGCGCCGAACGGCAGGTAGTACCGAACGAAAGCTGTAACCGTACTAATAAACGAACAAGGACGACGCCTTGGCGTGCAATAGAAAGAGACGCAACTAGAAGGACTGCGGGTGGCGCGGGAGCGGCCCGTGGCGCACGCAACGCGAGCAAGAACGGTCGTTGTGGATTTTACGCGGGAAATTATCGTCGCCTACAAACTTCACGTATTAATTGTGGATTGAATATAAGTGTGGGTTCATTTTGATACACATCTAAATTATAATTGGTAAGTACTTTTTACGTTTTGCTATCTAAAATATAAATTAAATTTATTGTTTTTATTTTATACGATGATTATTTCTCTCCAGTGAGTCCCTAGTACCGAACAGTATTTTTTCCCCTATGGCCGAACAAAAATGTTTCGGCGATCACACTGTTATTTTATGCGGTGCATGTTTTCAATTTATTGAATTCTTTCAGGAACAAACGTATCTTACGGCATGGAAAAAATCAAGAAAGGTCTTTGGCAATCAGAAAACTTAAAGATCGCCATTGAAAAAGTAAGCTCGAAAAAAATGTCTCTTAGAGAAGCAGCTTCAAGATATATGGCATTCCTACTACCACTTTGTACGATAAGTTGAAACTGATTTAAGACTGTTAGGAGGTGGAGTTAAAACCATTAGCACAAAAATATTATCTTCGCACCAAACCAAGGACACTACGTGTGTGGTTTGTCTAGAAGATCATGACGAAGACTGGATTCAGTGCAATTCATGCAAAGAATGGGCACACGAGACATGTGCTGATATACCAGAGTGCTCAGAATTATATATTTGGGATCGATGTCATCTTTTTCAGGAATGTTCGGCCATATGTGCCAATTAATATCAATGTTCGGTACTAGGTGCCACAATATAATTTACCAAAAATTGTTACCAATGATGAACCTAGGTTAAAACATTTGTAATGTTTATTTTTTATTGTTCTGTTTATGCATATGAATGTCTATGATTGTTAAGTTACTGAGAACTTCATTAAAATGTTTAATAAAGAATCCGTTTTTTTTTAACTGTCACCTAGGCTTAGGTGTTCGGTACTGTGGGACTCTCCCCTACCTTATTCTATCTTTAAAAAAGTAAATTTTTTCTTTTTTTTTCTTTTTTAGACTTCATTAAAGTTTAAATTTGTGTAAAATAATGTTTTATTTGTTAATATTAATGCAAATTTTGATTCGATTTTTGAATCGATTTTCATGAAATCGATTCAAGACAATACGATCCGATCCACGAATCGATTCAAGGGCTTACGATCCATTACGATCCAAAAAATCGATTCAAAGAGAAAAATCGTGCATCCCTACTGCGAACAGTGCGAACGCGACGAACGCGATCAAATCAACGGCTTACCCTACTTGCGACCTATGTGACACTCTGCGACGAGACGCGACGTAACGCGTACTTGTTTTGAGCGCGACCAGACGCGACACTGCGAACTCGAGCAATATTGTACTGTACTTCTTCATGATTCGCGAAGTTATGACCAAAATCACGTAGGACATTTGTCGCGTGTAGCATCGCGTCGCATTACGTCGCATCGTGTAGCGTCGCGTCGCGTCGTATTCGTCGCTCACGCAGGACACCGCGTAAGTCTGTAAATCAAGTTATTTTTCGCTTTTCAGTGCCTCTTTTTCGTTTCTTGAAGTCGGTTAAACTTTTTTGTTAAAAATGAATTTATTTTTCTCTTTTTAGTGAGTTTGTACAGTCTCGCGACTGTACATCGCATGTATAGTGACCTGACTGTACATGTGCTGCTGACGCTGCAATACAGATCGAACCGGCCACGCTACAAAATAAAATATTAAATCATTATTCAAAAAGATTTTTTAAAATCAATGCATATACACCGGAAATATAGCATATAGCATTACCTCCCATGGATATTGATAGGTTTATAAAGCACTAGCAGACCCGCCCCGACTTCGCCCGTGGCACTCCTAAGTATTAACCAAGCCATTATGTCCCCAAATTATTAATTTTCAAATAACATATGAGAATCTGCCTGATTTTTTGAGATTTGTGGTTACTGCTTCGCTTCCTTGAGTAGTAGCGTGATGATACATAGCCTTCTATCTACATATCTATATAGACTATCTATCTATTTATACCTATAGAAAAACGGAGTATTTAAAACAAATTATTTTTTCAATTCGAACCAAGTAGTTCCTGAGATTAGCGCGTTAAACCAAACAAACTCTTCAGCTATATAATATTGGTATAGATGAATATTACAAACAGACATTAACAACTACATAATTACTTAATTGACTCTTGTCTTTGGCGGGAGCCACTGCCGCCTCACCTCCCAATCCCAACTCAAGAGAGGAGAGGAAAGCCAACAAGAAAATCTGCAGGTATAGGCTTGTAAGTGATGTTAACCATATGATCTTGGTGATTACTATACATCTAGGACAGCAAATAAGTATCCACTTTAATTATATTACCCGACTACGGCTAAGCCAAACGAGGGTTATGATTTTGTGTATGTTCATCTGTTCCAGTGCTCTTCAGTTACTTATTTGAACTGGACAAAATAAGCGTCTTGATCTGTCGCTGTATCTAATGTGGCGCCCTTTAACGGTCATAAAGTACTTACTATGTTAAAAAATAAATTTGAGATAAATATACCGTCTGATTTTGTAATTTTTCAGTAGTCGGATTTTATTACGTTCTGTAAGCCAGGAACAATAATGATCTAAATGATTCTGTAACATATCTGTCAATGTAATGTAGCTAACCCACATTTACTCGCAGGTTAAAGACCTTCTTCGAATATGACTATCTTTATTTATACACAACGTATTAAGAAATATGAAAACACTTCGAGGTGACTGACTGACTGCTGTCAATAGAGAGATAATGTATTCATATATTAGGTTATGCTAAAAACTTGTTTCTTATTTCTGTTGCCTCGGGCAACACATAGTGTGAATATAAAAAAACTAGTGTAGAAATAGTCTGCATAAGTGATGTACATGTTACCGGCAGTGTGTATAATCCGATATTCTATACATATACCTAGGAAATGGCTGTTGGCAATATAAAAACCTCCGCTCCCGCCTTAGCCTTCTAACCTATATCTGTCCTGCCCCTCTAGACAAGTGGCAATTCGCCTGCCGGCGTATTGTACAATAGGATGCCAAATGTATGGGATTTGACGTATATGAATGGTACATGCCAGTCGTCAACGAATGTCAAAAACGTTAAATCCTATACATTCGTCATTCTATTCCACGATACACCGGGCAACGAACTGCCACTTGTCTAGGGGGGCAGGTCGGGGAGCGCACTGCCCACACCGCGCAATTTAACTTGGATAGATTAGGTTAGAAAATTATATAAAAAATTATAATTATTATTTTTTTATAACCATCCGACAACCATTGTAACCAACAAGAAATAGAAGTTCCTTAAATCCATCCGCAAATATAGACCAAGATCCACTTATTTCACACATTGCCGATGGTGCAGCAGGCATTCTATATTATGTAATACGCACCATACATTGCCTAGGCATTGTTTAGTATACCTGAAATATACAGATTGCCGTAACATATATCTACTGATATTGGTCTACTTCTGGTCTCAAAAGGAAATCAGTGAACTTATATACCAACCGCCCTCTAGCGACAGCAACCTGAAATACTTAAAACTACGTTTCTGTATCGCGCAATTGAATTTATTTATTTTAGTTATGACTTCTTTTTACTAAACGTCAAACTAGCAAGAAGTATGTAATACAGAAATATGATGTCATACTTCAGTATCGTTAAATAATTTATTATTACTGGTTTAGTGGTTATTAAAAACAATAAAATAAGTAAGTACGGATGTAAATTATTACAGCTCTTTTATAAAAATAAATAATAACCTTAGTTAAATATAATATACATAAAACACACACAATCACGTATCTCTTTCCCAATGGAGACCTCATTTTTCCACTTGCTACGATCCAAGCTAAGACGATTCGCAGTTTTTGTTTCTTCTATAAAATAATGTACTTACTTGAATACTTTATAAGAAAGTACCTAACGATAGTGTTTATCACAATTTACGTCGGTCTCGGTATACACTACCGGTACTCGTAGGTAGGTTACAAGTATCAGGGTAGGTAAAGTTTACACTGTATACATAATTGTTTACAATTGGTGGAGATATAAAAATTAGGTTAGTAAATATGACCTATTATTTGATAAATGCTTTGTTGCCGCTAATTAACAAAGCAATAACAAGGTAGGAACTAAAAAAATAAATATTAGGTAGGTATAAACAAAATTACAATAGTTTAATACGTAACCATTAAGTATTATTTTCTATTAATTATATTTTAAATCATATTTTGCAAGTACTGCAAAATTCTAGGGTACAATATCGATTACTACAAGACAATTAATTAAAAGTATCCATGAGTAACATTAATATCAATATCTTCGGTATCAAGATACTACTAGAGTTCTTTCCACCGTGTTGCTTCCCCCGTAGGAAGATAAGTTTTTCAAAGAACATTTTGGTGGTGTGAAAAAGTTCGCGCTTGTTTCGTCCGACACCACCGGAAGACCACACTGTACCACCGGAAGACCACACCGTATCAATTGGTCTTTGTTAATCCTTTTGTCTCAGGGGAGCTACTGGGGAGGACATGACCCCGTCGCCGACTATTTGATCTACTAAAAAGAAATATGGTGGTATTTTCCAACTATGAAGGTTATGTACCTGGAGAATATTATATCAGCGGATTGACAAGTTATAAACTATAATCTATGCTGTAATTCGTAATGTCTATATTCAATGTCACAAAGTAATTAGTTGCCTTGAAGCCATGAATACTATATAATTATTTTCTGAGGTATTAGCGAATATATGTACTATTACATTACATTCAAAGATCGAGGATTAATTTGACAATATTATTACGAGTAGGTACGTACGAGCTGCCTATGTATTTTAGTGTCACCTCATAACCTCAAAACTTGCTACTGATAAGTAATCAGGTGTACCTATCCGTGTATTATGATTATGAGACAATTCTGGATAGCATTGTTAGTTAGGATGAAGCTAATTCTTGATCGTAATTAGGTCAGGATATACGCTTGGTGAATTAATTTGAGCTCGGTCACTACCGTAGCACCCCATCCTATCCTCAAAAGACACCTAAGAACCGCGTACTGTGCGTATATAGCACATTTTAATCATGCGTCATGGAAACCTCGCATCATGTAAAGCCGGTGTAAGAATGGTATTTACTGTATTTTTAAATTGACTTTCTCTACTGTTGCAGATTACTCGTGTGCATTGGTAGGTGATCTCCTACTTCAAGGTCACCTGTACATCACGAAGAACTACTTCGCTTTCTACTCAAATGTGTTCGGTTACGTGACCAAGGTGAGCAACCTTAACTGGGTCAGTCTCACCCACTTGAGACAATGATTCAACTTTGACTTGGCAATTTTTGTAATGTGTAGTGCGATTTACTTAATGTGTTTGTTGATAAATTGTTTAGTAGGGTATATTTATAAAATGAATTATTGGTGTTCAGGAGTTACGTATGTATAATTTAGAAATTGAAGTGTTTCTTAAATTTATCTTACGACAAGATTCGAGAGATTACATCGACATCGATATTACTCACGTCATTCATTAGATGACCGCATACGACAACTTCATACGCTTGCAGCAGATACAGCGTACTCATTACTTGTTAAACTCCCATACGGATAAAGGGGACCATTGAACCGCAATGAATTACGCGTAGGTATGTGCTGCGTGCGTCGGCAGTTGTCGTATGCGGTCGGCTTCTGAATCATACTTTTAGAGGCACAGCGGCCAGCCGAAGCCTTCCGCAAGGGCATTATGCTAGATAGATCCGGCTTTCCGCATGTCTATTCTTTGCGATTCATTGCGGTTTTATCTTTCTTATTGAGACAACTGGATGGCTATCCGCTAGTGTGTAGTGAACCTTAAAGAGAACGCTCTAGAAGACTTCCAATCATTAGTCGAAATATGGCGCTTCTTCCCGACATGGCAAATCATAATTTGTGTAAAGTTTATAAAGTTCCTAAATTACACTACTAGCTACTTATTTGTGTTGAAAATCATACAGCACATAACAGATTCTTGTTGTGTTACTTTCAGCTGCTAATACCAACAACATCAGTCCTGCGGATCACGAAGGAGAAAGTCGCGCGAATCATTCCCAATGCCGTAGGAGTTTGCACGCGTGATGAGAGACATGTGTTCGGCTCCCTGCTATCCAGGGATTCTACCTATAAGCTCATGACGCATGTATGGAAGGCGGCTAGAGCACCTGAACAGGCGGCGCCTAAACCACAAGTAAGTCCTCGTTACCCTTTCGTTGTTCTGGATTCCTCTATAGCTTGTATTGAGGCACGAAGTTCGTTTTTTACTTTGAAGCTCGGGGTTCTCTCTTCTTCTATTTGTATTGAGTTGATTTGGCTTTTGCGGGAGGGACGGCTGTCTGACACCCCAAGCTCTGAGACGAAAACCTGCGCCCGTCTTGTTATATATTATAAAATGTGTATGTAACCATTTTATATGTATTATAAAATGGTTTTAGTAGAGAGGGTGGATATTATTCAGAATTTGCCAGACGGCAATAGGCTTGCCCCCTATTACGTGAGAGCGAAAATTATAGTTGGCGAAATGTGGGTGTTAATTCTTAATACACCTCTGCCTACCCCTTCAGGGATTTACAGGCGTAAGTATATGTATGTATGTTATTTGATCCTGTAATAATACGATTACCTAACAGCGAATTTGCAAAAACTTATCCTACCTACCAAATATTTACAAACAAATGTTCTATGAAACGGAAATTGTATGTTGACATTAACTCGACGACTCATTTTCCATATTCGATGCGGAAATTTGACTCTAGACTTTGTTTCCTGTCACGCAAACATATTGGTGGGAACGTGTATTGAAGTCTTATGAAACCTATGAAATTAACCATTAATCTTTACTGAAGTATAACATAATATGCATACCCTCATCGCTATTTTTCTGTGAGGTAAGCAGAGAAAAAACCTCGCCACATGTTTATACCCTTACATACTTCACGAGCTTTCTCTACTGTCAATTTTATCAATAAGTTTCTCTTTTACAGGATCTTCCGGTGTCAGAGGTGGAATTAGAAGTGTCGGAATATTCCCCAGAAGACGACAGTAGTTCGGCCGGCGGAGACCACCACGACGGAGCCACGCAGCCTGTCAGGCGAGAATCTGAGGCCCTTATTGCTGCCAGTAAGTATCGCATACATAATGTTTTCTTCATAGAGATTATGTGGTCTGATAATAATTTACAACCTATTATGCACTGTATTTAGACTAAGTACACATGTTTACGAATAGACCGCCGAGTTTTTGTTAAAAATCTTAAATTGTGTTAGTTACATCATTTCTAACTAGGGAACTGTTGGACCGATTTTGATGATTTTTATTATTTTGGATATGTTTTTACCTGGGTCCACAGAATAATAAAATGAAATAAAATTCAATGATTAAAAAAGAATGCTATTTGTTAGCGTAAAAGCCAATATGAACCATGATAGTAGGTGTGGGAGTTTTTTTTAAATTAAGGTCGACAAATTGATTGCACCACATAATAGTATTAACGCCATTGTTGGTGTATAAAGCCTTTAAGCGTATGAACGCCATAGTTTTATGGTCGTATGGGTTCCATGGGTACATGTGCCCCTTTGACTTTAGGCTCCATAGGGTTATGGGCTCTGGTGACGTATGGGCCCCGCTGACGTATGGGCCCCACAGGTGTGAGGTATATGGTGACGTATGGGCCTCATAGGTATATTTGCCCTTTGGTTATATGGGTCCCATGGGTATTTGGGCCCCAGTGACTTATTGGTGTCGGGGGCTCCGTGGGTGTGAAGTTTGCCGATTCAGCAAGTACCGAATAAATGATTTCTTACCTTGGCTACAGCGTCAGGCGCGGCAGTAATCCAACCAGCGCTTCTGACGGGGGGTGCGAGTGCTTCGGCCGCAGCAGGCTCTACCCGCGACTCGCCGCGCTACTGTCGCGCCCTGCTCGCCGCTGCGGCGCTTCTGACGCTCTCCGCAGCGCTTCTTGCCTACAGGCTGTACCAGGCCACGCACGACGCACAGGTCCGTTACCTTTACAGCTTCCTGCCGTCTGTTAGGATGGGACCGCTTGACATTCCCAATGGGTACTGCGAGACTACACATTGCGGTTCTGATCACATCTTAGTACCGCATGACCTTATCTAATGACTACTAAACCGGACCTGGCTCTCGATTCTGCTAAAGTAAAACCACTGCAAAAATCGGCATTAAATTTTAGACTTTATCGCTACAGACTTACAGTCCAAAATTCGATGACTTTTTGTAGAGAGAATGAAATAGTGTAATGAAAGTAAATTCTTTTTCTGGTCAGGTACCTTATAGGGGGACTTCTAAGGTATCTGACCCCCTCTAGACAAGTGGCAATTCGTTGCTTGGCGCATGATGGAATAGAATGCCAAATGTATGGGATTTGACGTATATGACAGGCGTCAACGAATGTCAAAAACGTCAAATCCTATACATTTGTCATTCTATTCCATCATACGCCGAGCAACGAATTGCCACTTGTCTAGGGGGGCAGGTCCGGTATATACAGCCGTACTCCTCCACTGGATCTAACAGGCCAGATTAAATTAAATTCTTATCACTCCCCACTTAGGTCTCGCTACCGTCATTCTATTCCCCTAGAAACAATATTTGTTGTAAATAAAATTGAATAATTTTTGATATTCCACGCTTTGAATATGAAAGGAGCGTATGACGCACGACCTTGACGTGTGTTGACCAGATCTTACATCCATAATCTGAATAGCCGTGACAAATAGGAAATGTTTTCCTCATCGCTGTTAGACACGCATGGTTATTTCTTATCACGTGTGACTTGCATGAAACACTGCAAAAGTTATTTTAAATAACTTCGAAGATATAAAAATGTTAATCTAATCTCATACCACAATACATACTTACACACAAAAAAAAAATGTCATAATGAAATGTCAACATTAAAAAATTAAAAACAAAACTTTAATGACGGTCTTTACGCACAGAATATCAAAATAAATTTATAATATTACGTTATGATACAGCTCTTTTATGGGTAACTGTATCATAATGTAACTTTTTTCCATTACGATACAATTTTTTTACGTCTGTGGACGCGGTGCAACACGCATGCGCGATCATTTTGGCGCCCAACGTTTCTGTCATTTTACGCAAATTATATTAATTATTTCATGGGATTAGATAAAGCTGTGTATGAAACTGTACATAATTTGGTCTTAAAACTGTCATGTGATACAATAAAAATAAAATTCGCATTCGTGTTTTTAGAACTCGTAGTTGTTTATTGCAACAGTTTCATAAACTACTATTTGCGAAATTGAAATCTCACCACGGATTCAGTTGTCGAGTTCGTTCGATCGTTCGAAATGTTCTAACATCCGACACTGTTCCACGTCGGAACAGTGTCGAATTTACCAGCAGGCTGAGCTCAAATCTACCAAGTATAGATTATTAAAAACGATCCCCGCGCGTCAGGGCCTCGTTTGTCTCGCGATTTAGGTCCACGATACGTGTCCCGAGGTATATATTTTAGGTCCTAGTCCTGAGGTGTCCTAGTAATGGGTGTGTTACGGTTGGCAGGCGGACCCGGCGCGGCTGTCGGGCTCGGAGCTGTACTCGGAGCTGGTGCGCTGGCGCTCGCGCCTGCACGGACGCGCCGCCGACGAGCTGCACGCCTACCTGTCCACCAACCTGCTGCTGCTGGCCAAGGTACGCGCACACACCACACGGGCACGGGGCCCGCGGGCCGGCCCACCTGTCGGCCGACGGGCTGCACGCCTACCTGTCCACCAACCTGCTGCTGCTGGCCAAGGTACGCGCACACACCACACGGGCACGGGGCCCGCGGGCCGGCCCACCTGTCGGCCGACGGGCTGCACGCCTACCTGTCCACCAACCTGCTGCTGCTGGCCAAGGTACGCGCACACACCACACGGGCACGGGGCCCGCGGGCCGGCCCACCTGTCGGCCGACGAGCTGCACGCCTACCTGTCCACCAACCTGCTGCTGCTGGCCAAGGTACGCGCACACACCACACGGGCACGGGGCCCGCGGGCCGGCCCACCTGTCGGCCGACGGGCTGCACGCCTACCTGTCCACCAACCTGCTGCTGCTGGCCAAGGTACGCGCACACACCACACGGGCACGGGGCCCGCGGGCCGGCCCACCTGTCGGCCGACGGGCTGCACGCCTACCTGTCCACCAACCTGCTGCTGCTGGCCAAGGTACGCGCACACACCACACGGGCACGGGGCCCGCGGGCCGGCCCACCTGTCGGCCGACGGGCTGCACGCCTACCTGTCCACCAACCTGCTGCTGCTGGCCAAGGTACGCGCACACACCACACGGGCACGGGGCCCGCGGGCCGGCCCACCTGTCGGCCGACGGGCTGCACGCGGCAGGTGTTACCTTGGACCTCGGAAGACACGTTACGTATCACAAGTTACACGTCAGTTACATTTTTCACGTCACATGTTTCACGTCACATGTTATATGTTACATGTCACCATGTTACATGTGACAGGTGACCTTTTTATATTATCTTATCTTATAAAACTTTCCACATATAGTTTGAAAGGAGATATTGTCACGTAATATAGATGAATGAATAACATAATATTGCTGCCGTATTAAGTCATTATGACTTAATTAATTCGAAAACCCATCTAACATACAATTTCATATTAACTAACACATTCACTAATGCATATTTTGTATTTCCAGGTGCGACAATCCTTAGAAGCACTATCGGGTGTGATACTAACCGACATCGCTCAAGCCGGCGCGGCCGATATCAACATCGACGTGCCCAACGAAACTGTCTTCAGTTAACCCGAACCTTGAGAGAAAACAAACTGAACGATAGTTGGTATAAAGCTTAATTAACGGCTGGCTACACACTGACATTGCTACAATATAAGCATCCAAAGTTATAATTTAAAAATCACGAATGAAATGTCTTCGTTTTACATAAGTGTGGAGCCAGCTTTAGTCGTCGACGTCAGACATACAGAACGCATTTAGTCGTGTAAGTCAACGAGACGAAGTGATACTAGAATTACATACTACATATTTATTTCTACGGTTTATGTTTTGATGAACTGTTGTTATGGTTTTGTGACCAAATCAGTGAAGCGATCTGTTTATTTAAAACCTATTGTTTGTTAATTTTTATCTTCGACTCTTCGAAAAACTCTATTCAAATTCACACATGAAATTTGAATTCAATATCTTGTTATATCAAAGTTATTCATTCAACGAAATTGTCTTCTAAAACATTTATTCATCGCTATCCTTGAATAATTTAATCTATTTCAATACTAAAATTTTGTACAAAATTTGTAACAAAATATAAAAAAAGGAATTATGCGTATTTCAGTATCACGTATTTGTATAGAAATGTCGAGAAGATCCATGTGATGTCTATAAGGCATAGCTATCCTATATTAATTGGTGTCAAACACAAAGTTGTAATGTAGGTAGGACGTGTATCGGTCGAGGTGAACACATGTTGATTGTGTTAAAACCATAAAAGTGAATGTCTAAAACATTAATTCATAATTCGAAGGTTTTATTCTATAGATCGTTTTAACTGAATCGCATTTGTTCGTCTCGATATTTAATTATAGATATTTTCATAATCACAATTATATAACTTCAGCAATTTATTCGTATTGTGTAACATTACAAAATGTTAAGATTAGTTTTTATTCATTGAAATCATGAGCTTATGTCAGCTACACGATACGATGAATCGTTACAATTCAATGAAAACAGATTACCTTTCCTTCTCAATAGAAAATGTTGCCAATTTCGGGTGGTATTCAAACTACATTTAAAATTTCACTTCAATAGTTCAATATTGCCTTTGTTACTGTTTATTTTTTTGTTTTACTTTCTTGACTAGTCAATTCTAGGTGACCGTCTTTATCATAAATGGGCTATCAAACTTTTAACTATCTGTACAAATGAACGCGTGAATCCATACAGATGAACGCGTGAATCCGTACAGATGATCAACTGTAGCCTTCACAGTTTGCAACTGAACTTATTATGCCTCGAAAGGTGGAGACTACTTACTTAGTGACCTGCTATTCGTATATCTAACCTCCAGTTAACGAAAAAAAATCCAGTTAAGATCGATAAATTGTAAATCCCTACGATTTGTCGTACTGTGTAGCTACGACTAAATAACGCCATCCTCAATCGTGTATAAACATACGCTATCTCGGTGACAAATTCACGATTGGCGTATAAATTCATATTTGCGTACTTTTTCTCAATTCTATTCGTATTATATTCCTATAGTAGTAGTTGAAACTGGACACTTGTCCGAATATGAAGTTATTATAAGTATTTCACATAATTATGGTGATATGATTGCAGTTATTGTGAGAATTGTCAAAGCGGGTTATTGAAGAGTATACAATTGTGAATGTGATAGTGTCGGGAGGCAGCGGTGCTAGTATATAAATAAGAATTAATTGTAACCAACATTCCTTTTGAGCAAGTATCCCCCGAATATTGAGTCCGCTAGGCCAAATGTTCGCTTGTTCGATCGTTTGCCAAAGTTCGTAATATTTCTTGCCAATATGTGTTAATCTTAATCGTAGACAGCACAAATATTTTTGTACCTAACATTCCTGTGTCGTTCGTATAAGTTCTTTTTTATAGTATTTCGCGTAATCATGATGAAAAGTTCTTAAAACAGTATGCTGCTATATCGACAATAATATTATTAGTATGAGCAATAGATTGAATTCCTTGTAATAAAAGCAACGATACAGGAATGTTTAGGTGCAAGAGTTAAGGTATATGCACACCGAGCGCATTTTTAGTATAAATATGTTAGAAGGGCAATGATTTCTTAAAAATAATCCTTTGTGCTCATACAACGGACACTTTAAAAATGAAATTTCTTAGTCCAGTCTGCGTTAATGATTTTTCTTTTTAGATACTAGTGTTAGCAAGTTTATACAACATATTTACACTTAATCATGAGAACTAATTTCGTTCTTGCCATTTGCGTATATTTAGTCTTAATAATGCTACAGTTGTGTAACGTAGGCAGTCTTGTGATCACAGCATATCGAGGATTGAAGACCTAAAGTATGTAAGTAGCAATGACAGTTCTCAAGAAAATCGCTTTTCAGTAAATTGTTTATGACGTCGTTTAGGATCATTTTCCTTTGAACATTTGTTGTCGCATACATCCTTATTTTGTTCAACCGTTGATTCGTAAGCTCCTCTTTTTGCCATATATCGTAGAATCCTTAGCGTTCGGCGTGCATAAGTCTGATTAGCACCATTCAATGGTAATACCTAGTGAGGCTAAATAAAATAGAACCGAAAGTTCAGTTTTAAGACAATTTTGAAATGTTTTTCATAGTGTTGTTTAGATAAATAATTATGTACGTACTTGTAAAGATTGTAATTAATGTTTTATTATTCTAGTCTTTGGTAAAGCTCAAGGATTTGTTATTTGGTTCTATGGGGTTAGTACTTAGGATATGATTTTAGATTTCGTAAGTTGGGTATAGTATATGCAATGGAAAATTGTTACAAAGAATATGAGTTTCATTCTTTTAATATTCGCCGTAGGTTCATATACCTTTGATGCTATTTTGTAAAGAGAAGTTCTTTTGAATAATTAGGTTAATATTTTGTACATTACAAGGAAATATATAGACGTGCTAGATAATTATTTAAATGGAACGATTTATGTACAAAATTTGTTAAATATAAACACATACGTTTATTGGCTATTGTTAATATTTCAATTATTGTGCTAAGGGCCTAATTGCTATAGGTTACCATCCGTGCCAAAGTCGGCCAACGCTGTATTCCAAACTAAAAATTAGGCCTTTGTATTTTATCCTTTTACGGCCAACACAATAAACTATCTAATACAAAATCTCCTGATTGAACAATATCATTATTGACATACCAACAATACAAGTCAGGTTATGCAAAGTTATCTGCTACAGTTTTCGATTGATTTCACAAGCAGTTTGTATTTATTTTTGCAAGCAGTTTGTATTTATTCTTGCAAGCAGTTTGTATTTATTATTGCAAGCGGTTTGTATTTATATTTGCAAACAGTTTGTATTTATATTTGCAAACAGTCTGTATTTATTTATGCATTATATCGTAAAATTACTTTAGTTTGGAAATTTTGCATTAGATGAATACTTGCGTTTAGCCGTTAGCCGTGTAAACTACGAGTAGTCGATAATCGATACAAATAGTTGGATAGTCGTGCTCAGTTAGTCGTCGTCATGGCAACACTATTTATATTTCGTACTATGTAAGGCTGTTCATGTCCTGTACGAGTCATTTATCGGGAATAATTAATATTGCCAAAGACAAAAACATTAGATTAATTAAAATATCAAAAATAGAAATACATATTAAGGTTTGTACAATAGTTAGTTTTAGGTCCGAGCAATTATCATTTAGTTGTTGTCATTGTAAATATGATGGTTTTACGTAAAGTTAATGTTTGGGTGCAAAGCCGGAGAAACGTATATTTTCTATATTATTTATACGATCTTATGTATTTAAATCATGTTTTAATTTTGTTATTTTATAGTGATCATGCTTTTACAATGACATTCGAATGTTTTAATGATGTATTCATATGCAATTTTAAAGAGAACAAGTGACTAGTAAAATGTGCCTTGGGTCATACTGGCCATGGTTGAACTTAAGAGGTCTTCATTGCTATGATAGTTTTCTGTCGGCAGCGATTTCAACCACCCATGGTCGGTTTTACCCCAAAGCACCTTAGAAAATTTTGACTTTGACCGCGCACTTGGTCTACGGTCGTTGGGAGTAATCAATGCATTTTTTATTTTATTCATTTATTTTAAACTAATGTTGTCAGCATGGGCGTGCCCAGCTTTCTATGGGGCAAAAGTGAAATTGTTCTTAACTTCGGGCAGAGCAAAAGCAGTAGCCTGTGGGCAAGCAACCCACTTGCTCTCTCCTCTGGTTCGCCCATGGTTGTCAGTAATTATTTAAAACTCATTTCTATTAAGTGTTGGTTATTTACAATATAAGGTTCGAAATATTTTTATATTATACATACATAATACAAAATATAATATATAAAGGAAGGGCAAAATAAAGATACTTTTACTTTAACACACTTCGTTTTCGCAGTTTATTAAAATACAGGCAAGTACTCAATTTTGTGTCGAATAATCTCGACCCGGCTGTAGTGCGCGAGTTTAGTTAAAATGAAATAAAACACGATACTATTGTTTATGGGTGATAGAACTGATTATTTGGTATTATTGTTTATGGCTACCACGTAAGAATTGTTAATGGACGTATGCATGATTTTCCGTTTGTTTGTATATTTTGTTTCAAGTTGTGATTCGTTTGTTGATTTTTTGTAAATATTAGATACATGAGTTAACTAAATATAAAGTTGTTTTATTTTAAACATTACCTACCACGGTGAAACGAATGATGTCAACTCAACAACGGCATTCACCGACCGAAACCGACTGGCCGAGTAAAACGGGGTGAATAGAGATCAATTGGGTGGTGTAAAGAAAAGAGCTACAGAATTTAGCTGACAAATGGTTTTCTTTTCGAGGGAAAAAAATGGACTATCCAATATCCAGTTAGATCGTACTTAAAATTTTGTAAAATAAATTATTTAAAAAATGTAACGACCATTTTATTTCTATTCACCCGTTGATCTCACCACATTTTACGACAGTATAAAAATGAAATTCCGAAGGCCACCCAACGAAGCTTTGATAAAATGTTGATTAGGCCATAGCTGCGTTCTCAAGCTCAGTTTATGCATTGGTTTTAAAACAGGGGGTCCAAATTGCAATACAAAAATGTTTTGCGACTACTGTAGAATCATTTTAATATGCCCCTTTTGAAGTTTCATCAAAATTTGACAACGTAACCTTGTAACGGAGGAACAAAATATTGTATAGCTCAAAATGCATATTTATTGCATTAGGGACCAAATTAGGCAATTTTACGGTTCAGTCGTGATAATTTCAACAGAGTCAAACATGAAGTAAGTAGACTTCAATAAAAACCCATTTCAATACACGAAAAATATTTTCAAGGAACAGCCTTGAAAATATTTTGCGAGTATTGAAATGGGAAAGCTATATTTGACTGAAGCCATACGAAATGGCTAAACGCGCGAGCCCATACGTAGATCCAAACATCTAAAGACGTATGATCTTCAGATTAATCTTCAAAGTACTCCACCCAACGAAGATGAAATAAACTGTTAAATTAAAAAGAAAACTTCCAAATCTGCCCAGACCCCAACGGCATTCCTTACAAAGTACCTATATAAAAAGTGTCCGACAGTTCGTAAACAATTGAGATAATTTTAAAGCAATAAGTTTGCTAAACTAAACAAATTAAAATAAATTGGAAAAAGCGAAATCAATTCTCGGGCGGGACTCGAACCCGCCCGAGAATTGATTTCGCTTTTTCCAATTTATTATAGTTCGTAAACAGTAGAGTTTGGGCCACCCCATCTCTTCCCATGGGGTGTAGTACAAGGCGACTAAGAGATAGAACTGTTTAACACCAGACAGCTCAAACTCAGCCTCAGATGGCTCGAGTGTATACGTAGTGCCCAGTATACGGTAATAGGCTCACCCCCTATTACGTGGGACCGAATACAATTACTAGTGGCAATGTGGGTGTTGATTCACCTCTGCCTCCCCGGGGATAAAGCCTTAAGAGGATGGAGAGAGGAAATAGGAGAAGAAAATAGGGAAAGAAAATGAAAATAAAACTACTTTTTAACGGATTCTATCGCGATTTATTTGTTATCAGTTACTTTTAGTCCGACAACTAACAAATAAATCGCGATAGCATCCATTAAAAAGTATAACCCGCGCTACGTATCTTGGACCTAAATCGTAAGACACGAGGCTCTGGCGCCCGCGGGTTGCTTTGGTGAAGATTGGTGGTCTATGCTTGGTGAATTTGAGTTCATCTACCGCAGTACCATCCCGTGTTATCCTCAAAAGACACCCAAGCAATGTGTACTGCGCGTATAGAGCACATTTTAGGTCCAAGTTACATGGCGCGGGTTATAGTTTTATTTCAATGAGTGATATTCGCGTAAACTATAGAAAATATCGTATATTTATTCCTCATGTCGCACAGTCGTCATTACAAGGTTACGTTAGTGCACCTTTTTTCTTCATTGACACTAGGGATGATACCCAGAACCGGTTTTTTTATACATAAAAACCTTTCTTCTATAAATCTATGATCAAAACTAAGAATTTATAAAATTTGTATGTAATACAAATTATGCAAATACATTAAAAGATTGATGAACGGTTAATTTAAATTAAATGCTATGATTACTTGCGAAGGAATGTTTAACCTAATTCAGGGATGAAGTTATCCATGATAATCTATACTTAATAAAAATTTAAGGATCATACAATTATCTATAGGGCGGCGGCGTCCTACCTAGGGCATACGAAACCCGAGCCAATTTTGAAAACCCGGGTTTTCGGGTTTTATCCTAATCAAAACCCGGGTTACCCGGGTTTTTTTCGAGCTTTTTCATCCTCTTTATTTTTTTTATTTGAATTACAAAGAAGCTATAAGCTATGCCCCTGACGGGTTAAGTTCTTTTTAAGGGTACCAGATTTGACTAAGGTACCTTTTTTTTTTTTTTTTATCGTGCGAAAAATCCCCACGGATACCTCCCCCGCCGGAGTCGGAGGAGGAGGTTATGTCGGACTCGAACCGACTAAAACGCACGCCTTCTGTGGGCCGTCAGTTGCCGGAGGTGAGATTGTCATAGCCATATCTCTCGCACCCCGGCCGACCCAGGGCCATATCTCTCGATATGGCCCTCTTCCGGTGTGGGGACCACAGAGTCCCCAACTCGCCCCCGGGTATGGGGGGGCACGCAATGCGTGCCACCGCCGTGGCCTGCTTCTGCTAGGGTGACAGGCGACCCCACCCGTCACCCCCAGGCCCGCGCTCATGGGGGGCGGAGGTCATTCTGCGACCTCCGACGCCCGAGTTGCCGCCGCTCGTCGCGGGCCGCGCGGTCTGCGATTCTCCTTCGCTCCTCGCGGGCCGCAAGGGCTGCGATTCTCCTTCGCTCGCGCTCTGCCGCCCACTTCACGAGCATCACTTGCTCGCAGAAGGAGGCGCCGGCGGCCCACGCATCCGCGCAGCGAACCATCGCTGCGAGCAAGGTGGCGAGCGTGAGAGCTCTCACTCCCAGGGTCGCCACCAGCTCCCGTCTCGGCGTCTCCCACGCCGGACACTCAGTGAGCGTGTGCAGCGCCGAGTCCTCGCTCGCGTCGCAGTGATGGCACTCGGACGTTGGCTCTTTCTTCGCGGTCCGATGCAGATACCGTCCGAAGCATCCATGATCGGTGATGATCTGCGTCAGCCAGAACGAGAGGCCGCCGTGTGGCCTCTCTAGCCACTCCCCCATGATGGGTCTTACCGCCGCTACTACGGCGCGCCCTGATTTGACTAAGGTACCAGAAAAATGTGGCAAAGGCTGCTCGCGAGGTCTACTGTTCACAGAACTAACCAAAAAAAACGGTACGTTCTTATTTTAAACATCTTGGATGTTTCACCAAAAAGTAATGACGATCCGAGCTTTAAAAAAGCGCTATAGTAAACGGGGGGAACCCCCTATAACGTTACGACGCATTATTTTTTTTCACAACAGCTTATGTGCAATCATGTCCTTGAAGTTTCAGCTAAAAATCATCAAGTATCTTTCATAACGTGACAGCAAACTTCCCCCTTTTCTCCCCCTTTTTCCCTCCTATCAAAAAAAACTCTTGACAAAAGTTGTGTTTTAAATCAAAGAACATGTGTGCCAAATTTGGTGAAAATCGGTTAAGAAATGCGCCCTCCAGATCGGAACTAACATAACCACAGACATTCTTCTTCTGTCGAGTCGATGGCATATCTTGTCATATTTTGTTTGCCCAGTATGTAGCCACTCCGATAGCGTTGTCAGAGGCACTCATAAGTTCCTCCGGAGTGCACGTGCTTGGGCAGGCAGCACAAGTTAACAGGTGGGTCATAGTCTGTGGAGTAGCTCCGCATTCACACCGTGGATCCATCTCGTCTGAATGACCTCACCTAATACGGTTTTCCTTACTTAGACCGACCTACGTCCGAAGTCTATTTTATTTATTAGTCGACTTCCAAGTGGTCCAGGCAAGGTCCCGTCCGGGGGGAAGATTCTCTGATAGCGGGACGAAGATGATAGGTGGCCTCTGTGCTCCCCATAGATCAACTTTGGCTGAAGAGGGTTCGCAGATAATAGGAGCAACGTACGCGATTAAGCTCTTGCGGCTTTTCAGCCTCTGTGTCACACCAGAATGATTATGCATGGGGTGTCGCTGACCACAAACATTAACACCGATAAAAGCAAAATCGGTCATCTTGTCGAAACGGAGACTCGCTCGCTCGGACAATTAAACAGTGCTTCCCAATTCACAAAAACAGTTTTAATATTTAAAGTCACTTCTAATGTGCTCGAAAGAAATCTCTCAATCTCCAGGACGCTATCTCTATCTATTACAATCACCACATCATCCACGTCCATTATACGTGCACCATTCCACCGTCTAGTTGGTTTCGCCAATTGAACCCTGGGCGCATCAGGACTCCGTAGAGCCTCTGCATTCCACGACCGCTATGTGGTCGTGGAATGCAGAGGCCTTACCTTCCTGTCGCTTAGGAAGCCTTGTAATAACTCGTCTGAAATTTGTGGGGCACTTTTCCTCCACCAGTCTCAGGCCCGGTTTCCACCAAAGCGGAGAGGAGAGAAAGGAGCTGCGAAACTGACAGGTGATTTTCACCAAAGCGGAAAGGAGATGCGTAGCGGAGACGACATGTGAGCTGTGTCTTACATAGGCCACCAATCAAATGACGCCTTCTGGTGACCGAGGCGCGGGGAATAGGGATTGCGAGCGGGGCAAAGCCAACCGCCACAGGCCGCCCGGCTACACACTTCTCCACTCTTCCGCGTCGCTGTAAAATTAGACATCTGCTTTCCTTTCAGCTTGATCCGTTTTCTCCGATCGAGAGAAGTGGAAATAACTTTATCTGGCGAGGGCTAGTTTTCAACAGCGGATAAAGTTGAGACGAGCCACCAGCATCTTCTCGTACACCTACTCCAAGACGAACGATAGACCATCGACCATGGAGACGGTGTACAAATCCTTACCTGGCTACTCAGTGCCACCACTACAGCTTTCTCCTACATCTTAGAAAAGTAGCCGTGGTGAAGGTCCAGCAGCTTCACGAAGAGCAAGCGGTTGGCCTCAATGGTGCAGATATGTGCAGTGAGGCCAAGAGTTCGCTCGAGTAAGGATGCGTAATTATCTTGATAGGAGTCATTATGATAATGACCCACCCTTTACTACAAGCGAACTCTTTGATGCCCTTCAAAACCTCCCTTCCTCCCTTGCTCATCCGACCTTTTGAGCTTTTCTCTTCTTTCGCGATGCCCCCGTCGTCTTCTCCTACCCAATCTTGTAGGTAAAAAGCAACTCGGCCGAACCCTTTGCGTCCTATACTCATAATTACTTATCAAATAATGAAAAGAAAAAAACCCGAAAAAACCCGGGTTTTGATTAAAAAACCCGGGTTTTTTTTTCGCACCGAAAACCCGGAAAACCCGGGTTTTTTCGAGTCGAGTAAACCCGGGCTCGATGCCCTAGTCCTACCCTTCCCATGTTCCAATAATATAGCCATTAATTTTCTGATGTGGTGTTTTTGGCCTTTCCGAGGGCGACTGCCATCCGACCCCCCTACCCCGAAAGGAAAGCCAGCGCCAGAGTCACGTTTGTTGTTCAGCGGGTGCACCGGCTTGCAGGTGAGGTTGGCTTGGTGCCCGAAGATCTTGGTGGACCCCAAAGCACCACTGGTCATGTGTCAATTAATGTCAATAATTTGACAAAATAAGTATTTATTCTGATGAACACTATCAGTGTCATAATCATTGTCATCCAGGGTCGGACTGGGCCGAAAGGGCCCGGGCGGCTAACGACAAGCCGGGGCCCGAGACTAGATTTATATAGGGGAGGTGTAGTCAAATTGACGTGCCTCATTTTAACTTCACCTCGCCTGATGGTAAGCTAACGGTAAAGTCTCTGAAAAGAGGGTCACAAAGTCACAATGAGCAGTTTTCCAGTAGGTATAATAATCAGTTGGTTTTTAAATCATAAAGAGATGGCGCTAGCATAGCTTTTGGTAATTTTAATGTACTCTGTGGTTTGTTTGTGCGATGTTGCCAAAGTTTAATTTCATTTACCCATATTACAATAGATAAAATATGATAAAACGCTTAATTCATTTCGCGTCACTGTCTGTAATTTAACATAATATTATATTTATAATAATATTATCAAAAAAAAATGTCAAAACATTTATGTAAAGTAAATTATTACAAAACCGAAGAACATTTTTTCCATAAATTAGGGAACACTAGATGTGAGACCACACTCTTCTTACCAAAAGTGCCGGCTGCGCCATCTAGCTTGTCCTTAGGAACCCTATAAATACCTACTGGAAAACTGCTCATTATGATACATACCAAGTTACAATGCTGGCACTTAGCTTGACGGTCTAATCCGATGCTTTTTAGGCCCCGCTTAAAGGACCCGGGGCTGTAAGAAGAGGGAAACACGTGAGCTGGTAAGAGATTCCAGGTCTTATTGGTGCGGCAGAAGGAGTTTCCGAGCGAATATTATTAGATGGAATATTCTGCATCGTATGCGGGTGACTTCTAAGAAGACTTAGAAGTGACCCGCATACGATGCAGAGCAGTGCAAGAGCACGTACGTGAACATCTCTACGCATCTGCAAAGACTCGAGGATATTTAGTGACCTCAGGATTCCCAATATAGGGACCGCACGTCGCTGCAATCTGTCGAGAGCATCTAGTTAGTACTTTGCGGAGCCATCCTAAAGATGTGAGCAGTATTCCACGCAGGAGCGAATTTGTATCTTGTATAGAAGACACCGCTGCTCCAGCGTGAAAAAACGTTTCACTTTGCTCAGAATCCGAGTTTACACGAGGCTGTTTTGATGATACTCTCAATGCAGTTTTTAGTAGATAATCAGTTTGCAGCGAACATCCATACCGAGGAAATTGAGATTGTCCTGTGGTTGCAAGAAGAAGCCTCCCCACGGCGCAACTGGAAGCAGCTAGACCCGGTAACGCAGGGTCTAGGCTTACCAATCCTATCACCACAATGGCTCGATCATTTCCTGGCAATGGTCATCTCCCCACTACAGCAATACGTCCCAACGGCCCTTTTCAGGGCCAACACAAGATGCTCTACGATTCTAATACCCTACAGATGACCTTTATAGAGCAACTGAGGACGCTATTGCTGTGGCCAAGTACTGGGCCGACAAAATTTAAAAAATCTAGATCTAGCCATTGACTCGAAGAAGAAGAAGAAGAAGTGGCATGATCTAACTAAAGAGTGGGAAGGGGAAGGAAAGAAGATACTGAACCTTTGCAGGCTGTAAACACACATGCCTGCGTCTTCTTGATATTGAACTCGAGCAGGTTTCAGTTTCAGTGGCCGTGGGGTACCGGCAGAGTAGAATAGTACCCCCCTCTAGTACCAGGTGTCGTAGGAGCCGACTGAGGTACAGCGGAACCGACCAATGGCGGTATAACCATTTCAAATCGGCGTAGCTAAAATGGCACAGGGCGAGGATGGGCAGCAGCATCCTCGTCGCGAAGCTACGTCCTGCGATTGCCAACACGCCTGCCCAGCGTGGCGATTATGGGCAAACTCCCCCAATGATAGGCACAAATAGGACCAGGCCCCTAGTCCCCGGCAGCTCCGCTAGCCCTGGCTCCGGTAGCGGCCAGGGTAACGGCGGAGCAGGGGGTGCTAAGAATCCCCGGCAGAGATCCGGCTACCACCCCAAACGACGACTGGCCCTGGTAACACACAACGTACGCACGATGAGGACTGACGAGAGGATTGCTGAGCTGGAAGAAGAATTGAGTAGGTTGCACTGGGATATTGTGGGGTTGTCTGAAGTCCGTAGAGAGGGTGAGGACACGATAACCCTAGGATCCGGCAACCTGCTCTACTACCGGGAAGGCGACCAGCAGTCGCAAGGTGGTGTCGGCTTTCTCGTTCACAGATCCCTCATTAACAACATCATTACCATCGAAAGTGTGTCGAGCAGGGTTGTATACCTAATACTCAGAATATCCAAGAGGTATTCGCTGAAGGTCATTCAGGTATACGCACCGACCTCGGCACGCCCAGATGATGAAGTGGAGACTATGTATGAGGACGTAAGTAGGGCCATACATACGTCTAAGACCCACTTCACAGTTGTTATGGGGGACTTCAACGCAAAGTTGGGTAAGAAAAGCGATGATGAGTTGAGAGTGGGGCAATTTGGACATGGACAACGGAATCCGCGGGGACAGAGGCTGGCTGACTTTCTGGAGAAAGAAAGACTCTTTATGATGAACTCTTTCTTTCAGAAGCCGCCGCACAGGAAATGGACCTGGATGAGCCCTGATGGTTCCACGAGGAATGAGATAGACTTCATCATGACCAACGAGAAACGAATATTCAGTGATGTCTCCGTGATCCACAGGGTGAAAACCGGTAGTGATCACAGAATCGTAAGAGGCACATTGGGTATTAACGTTAAACTCGAAAGGTCCCGCCTGATGAAGTCTACACTCCGACCTACTCGTGTCCAAATCCAAAACCCCGAGAACTTTCAACTTGAGCTTTCGAATCGCTTTGATTGCCTAGAAAACTTTGCGTCGGTGGACGAGATCAACAACAGGCTCGTAGAAACTGTCCAAACGGTGGGCTCTAAGCACTTCAGACCCCGCCGTTCAAATAGACCTCAGAAACTCTCCGATCACACCCAAAAACTCATGGCTAAACGACGCTCACTTCGACTGCAGTCTTCCGATGATGCAGAGTCATATAGGCAGCTCAACAGACAGATTTCCAAATCTCTGCGACACGACATACGTCTCTTTAATACTGAACATATTAAAGAGACAATCGAGCGGAACAAAGGCTCCAAAGTGTTCGCAAGAAACCTGTCTGTTGGGCAAAGCCAGTTGACTAAGCTGAAGAGAGAAGATGGCAGTATAGCGTCGACCAAGGCTGAGGTTTTGGAGGAGATCGAAAGGTTCTATGGACAGCTATACGCTTCGGTCGCTAATCCTGCTGGCAACATGGCGACCGACCCAAGAGCCAAGTTGACCCGACACTTCACCGAGGATATCCCGGACATCAGCCTGTACGAGATTAGAATGGCCCTGAATCAGCTTAAGAACAACAAGGCACCGGGTGACGACGGAATCACTTCAGAGCTTCTGAAAGCGGGTGGAACACCGGTACTTAAAGTCCTTCAGAGGATTTTTAACACCGTCGTCCTCGAGGGCATAACGCCAGAAGCGTGGAACAGAGGCGTGGTGGTGCTGTTCTTTAAGAAAGGTGACAATACCTTACTGAAGAATTACAGACCCATCTCGCTTCTGAGCCATGTTTACAAGCTGTTTTCAAGGGTCATTACGAACCGTCTCGAGCGCAGGCTTGATGACTTCCAGCCTTCCGAACAAGCCGGTTTCCGAAGAGGCTACAGTACCATAGACCACATCCATACGCTGCGGCAAGTTATACAAAAGACCGAAGAGTATAATTTGCCACTTTGCTTAGCGTTTGTGGACTATGAGAAAGCCTTTGATTCGGTCGAGACATGGGCTGTGCTTGAGTCTCTCCAGCGGTGCCGTATTGACTATCGGTACATCGAAGTGTTGAAGTGTTTGTATAATAACGCCACCATGTCGGTTCGAGTACAGGAACAGAGTTCGAGGGCGATCCCTTTGAAAAGAGGCGTAAGACAGGGAGACGTGATATCTCCGAAACTGTTTACGGCCACTTTGGAGAATACCTTCAAGCTCCTGGAATGGAAAGGATTCGGCATCAATATTAATGGCGAATACATCACTCACCTCCGGTTTGCCGACGATATTGTAGTCATGGCAGAATCGATGGAAGATCTCAACACGATGCTCGAAGGCCTCAACCGAGTTTCTCAACAGGTGGGTCTTAAAATGAACATGGACAAGACAAAGGTGATGTGCAATGCCCATGTTGTACCTACCCCAATATCTGTTGAGAGCTCGGTTCTTGAAGTTGTTGACTCGTACGTCTACCTAGGACAAGTAGTCCAGTTAGGTAGGTCCGACTTCAAGAAAGAGGTCAATCGCCGAATCCAACTCGGCTGGGCAGCGTTCGGAAAATTGCGCAATGTCTTCTCGTCCGACATACCTCAGTGTCTCAAGTCGAAGGTTTTCGACCAGTGTGTGTTACCAGTGATGACTTATGGCACTGAAACGTGGTCCCTCACTATGGGCCTTATGAGTAAGCTCAAAGTAGCCCAACGAGCTATGGAGAGGGCTATGCTCGGAGTCTCTCTGCGAGATCGAATCAGAAATGAGGAGATCCGTAGAAGAACCAAGGTTACCGACATAGCCCAGCGGATTAGCAAGTTGAAATGGCAGTGGGCAGGGCACATAGCACGGAGGACTGATGACCGATGGGGTCGAAAAGTCCTCGAGTGGAGGCCACGTATCGGCAAGCGCAGCGTAGGACGTCCACCCACAAGGTGGACAGACGACCTCATTAAGGCCGCGGGAACGCGCTGGATGCGAGCCGCTTCCAACCGGTCCTATTGGAGATCTATAGGGGAGGCCTATGTCCAGCAGTGGACTTCCTATGGCTGAAATGATGATGATGATGAGGTTTCAGTTTCCCATTGAGAAATGTGGTTCAGGATCCAGTCAAGCCCAGTGAAGAGAAGCTGCCTTTTTTTCCGATATCAGACTACTTGGTCGCAGGATGTCAGTGATAACTCTCGTGTAAGGTGCTATCGTTTGCATAGCAATGAATGCTGCCAGTGGACAGCATGTCGTTGAAATGCAGACGAAAGACAGTGGGTGATAAGACAAACCCTTGTGACACGCCAGTATTTACCTGCAAATGGCTGAATTTCAACAGGTCCATTAAAATCTTCATTCCGTGGATTTTTTTTACCTTAAGTTTTGTAGTTAAAATAAATCGCGTTTATTATAGGTTTTGATACTATATGTATTCTTGCTTAATATCTAGCAGATAAATAAAAAAGCTAACGAGATATACAAGATCAAAAATTACGCGCCACGGCGATGACACATGCGTGCGCGGCAATGAAACAAGCATCCACGGGCATGAAATAAATATACCAAGGGAATGAAAAAATCAACCATGGAAATGAAAACACATAATATAAAACATAATATTTTATGTACCTACTTACATGAGAAATTATACTTACATGCAATAAAAATACAAAGGGGATTAGGCAATTGTGTATGGACATTGGCGTTATTTATTTTTTCAGTGGCACTGTGTTAAACACGCGTATGAGTGTCGTTATTTTTATTGTAAGTAATATCGGAGCTGCGATATACAGGGTGGAACATTTCGACTTTACCTGGAGGGAAAGTACCCTCATACTAGAGATAGCGAATTTTACTTAAATTAAATATAGCCTTATTTTTAAAGGGAAACAAACCTGCATTCAATGATTTCTAAAAATAACACACCCTGATGATCAAACCGCCTAAAATCTTCCCATACCTTCTCTTTTATGGTTTCCTTTTACTTATTTTACCAAGTTTGTTAGAGATATTTGATCCCTAAGATTGACCCTATCGATTGATGCAATTAAAATATAGCTTCATCCGGATTTTATTCGGTTCGATTACCGGGTGTGGCAAGCGATTTTTTTGGAAATCCTTAAGGCGAGGTTCTAGTGAGACGAGTAGGTATTTTACGTCACTTCAAACCCTGCAGCACATGCGCAATCGACGCAACATGTCACGCCAATGTATAGAAAAATCAGTAGATACATTCTTAAAATAAGATTCAAAAACGTATTATAAAAATTACAAACTATGTATTTTTTTTTTTCATTTTTCGTTTTCACTCAAAATTACATATCTCATTAAGTCATTATCAAAGTAACGATAAATGCCGATTGAACTACCTAACAAATGACAAGATCTAACCGTGTTGAATTGGATCGGTTCAATTTTGGCATGTGGTGTCTTTCACTCTCGCTCCCATTGAACGCGCAATGAAAGGTCTGAACACTGATTGAACATTAATTCGGGTTCGGTTATTTTGTCTCGTATGCTGCAGGCTGCAGCCCACGAATATAAAACTATCATGTTCATAACATTGCTTTTGAATCTTGTAAAACTACTGTGTTTAATAAAGAATAATTCGGAACGGACTAAGATTCGGACTAGGCGCCATACTAGAGCTGTTTTACATAAAATAAAACAGTTATTATGGCCGAAAGAAAGACGGTATTAGTTTGAAGAAGCTGTCTGTGATTTTTCCCTTTTTTAAGCGTTAACATTGTTAAAATCTTACCTCTAGTCCTCTTTCGACTATAGTTACCCGTTTAAATCACCGCTAGGGGCGCCACTGTTTCCAGTCGCACACCTTTATGTCAATCATAGATCATAGTGTCTTCTCGCCAGCAAGGACCTTGCTCTAATACCGTCTTTCTTTCGGCCATAATAACTGTTTTATTTTATGTAAAACAGCTCTATTATGACCTCCGAAAGACGGTATTAGTTTGAAGACCTGTTTGGTTTCTGCTGGTGATGGTAACTATAACAACGCTATTTGATAATATAGAAAACAGTATTATTTAGCATATGAATTAAAATAATGCATTATTATAATTATTAATCATAATAGAATGTTTATACAAAACATGCAACCAAGATGTATATCATATTCATAACATCAAACATTAATTAAAATTTATTACCAAATTGAGACTTCCAATTTCCTCAACATAAAACCTATGCCATGGGCATAATTACAAGTCAACCTTTGAAGGCAACTGCGGATCTGAAGCTACCTTGAGCCGCATCAATATGTACTGCATAAAAATAGATCTTATCCATTCTCCTAGGAGTGTCGTGGTAGCTGCTCTAATTGAGATAAATCAACTAAAGGTTGAGTGTACTGAAGTACACAACTAGGCATTTTGGTGTTTGACAATTAGCACCGATTGCCTATGCTAGCTACAATCAGTTTTAGAATATTATAATGTATTCTGGCTTTCACTTAATTTTATCTTCGACTTATAAATGCACAATGGGCGGCCTTATCGCTAACAGCGATCTCTTCCAGGCAACCTTTGGATGGATAGAAGCAAAAGAGATGATAGGGTAGCGTACAATTTTTCAATGAGATAAAACAATGAAGCTGCGATACTGCGAAATTTATCTAATACGTGAAGTCATGTACTCACCTGTCTGAAGCTAGAGACAGAATAATGGCAACTCTTCTAGAAATGTCTAAAATAAACTGTTATATGGTACTGAAAATAGTCAGTTAGATATTATTTGGGTATCCCATCACTTCTCGTGGTATGGGTTACCAAGGAATAGGGCTATTCCCCATCCGACAGTAGACATTAGTGATTAGTCATGACTCATGACAAAGCGTTTATCTGACTGCAATAGGTCTGGCCCCCGTCATGTGAACTCATAACTATCTGGCCATATGTGGGTGTCAAATATTACACCTCTGCCCCATGGAGGGGTTCACAGGCGTGAATGTATGTATCCTATTCAGGATAATTAATGGCCTGGGCTTTCCGTAGAAAAACTGTCTACATTTGTAGCACAGTACGGAAACAATGCAGATCCTATAGATCTGCAGACCCTGCAGATGTTAATTATTAAATCAATTAAAATGTAAGCTCAAAATAAAATTATGTTTAAAATGGGGATATGCAAAATACATTCCTGCCGTATGACATAAAAGATTGCCATTGAATATGCAATATGTAACCCTTAGTTGTATGGGTAGGTATCCCGTACACTTAGACTGTACACAATCTATACAGACCCAGTAAATGGCCATTACCGTCACGACGTAAATAATAGCTACTACTTTGGAACAAGTTTGAGATATACTATAATCTCATAATATGCAAATTTGACATGCAACTGATACTTTGTCAATACAGTGTATAGTCAAAGCATTGATCAAGAGTGGTTGTCCGCTAACTACAACTTGATAACTCCAGTTTTTATTTCTCACCCCCCCCCCCCCCTTTTTTTAAGGAGGATAGCAACTCTCTGCTGAGGGGTCAATTAGGATCTCCCGGAGATCTTTTATCGGCAAGGGGTCGATTAGGGCTCTTAATCAGCCCAAAGTACTGATCCCACTATGGGGCTATATTTAGAATTTGTGTTCCCTTGGCATTGTATAGAAGGGTCAGCCACTGAAGTATTTAAATAGGTGGGAGAAAACATCCATCCCAATTCCCAACTGATTTATTAGGATCTTCCGCAGATCCTTCATTTGTCAGGGGCCGTTAGGGCTGTCAATCTAAGATTAATCAGCCCAAAGTACTGATCCCACTATGTGGCTATATTTAGAATTATTAAAATAGGTGGGGGAAAAAACCTCCATCCTAACTGATCTATTAGGATCTTCCGCAGATCCTTTATTAGTCAGGGCCGTTAGGGCTGTCAATCTGAGATCAATCAGCCTAAAGTACTGACAGGTATGATGTAGTTCCAGTTTAACTGAAAGCCTTACATGTGGTCACTGAACCACCTTTGAGTCCCGCGTCATGCACTGGGGAACGACAGGTGAGTCCCTTTGATGTGAAAGGGTTGATATTGCATATGTCCTGATCTTTGATCGAGGCCATTGCGACTCCTAGCAGAAGTTCACATTTATGAACGAATCAGCCTCTTGAGACGAGGTCAAAGAATCCGTTTAACTTCTCAGGGAGATAACCGTCAGTATTATATTGAACTGCTCGGTTGATTGGTCAGCTCTAGAGGGGTTAAGGGGCAAGTGCGCCCATCATTTCAGTTGGCTGTCCGACTGAACCAGTAGTGCATTTTGTACATAAGCAATAATGCTGCATGCACTGCAAACAACTCCCTCATATAGAAATGCCGTTTTTTGTAGGCTCTAACTCCATTTGCTTGACAACATAAAGTTGTTCAACTTCAGTCCCCAGCCCGCGTCCGCCGCGTTCTGTAGTGAGAAAGTGAGTCACATTTTGCCTGTGTATCACTTGTGCACTGTGGTTCCCATTCCTGAGCCGCCACTGTAATTTGCACCTCACTAGGGGATGCAGAGCCCATCTTTCTCTTAGTCTACCTTGTTTGAAGCAAGCAAAAATAAAATTGCATCCTGAGACAATGAAATTGATCATCCTAGTCGTCAGGTTAACTTCAAGTGTCTTGCAACTATAGTACAGTCAACGACAAAAGTAGATTAATTAGTAGTACTATGTAGTTACTTTGTTTTCTAAATATTATACAACTACTTATACATCAACTTAATTGACACATTATTAAGCAATGTAATGCAGTTTAAAAAAAAAATGTTTTTATGGACTTTTGATGTTGACTGTATCGCTTGGAGGCAAGTCATAGTTTTGCAAATTTTTGGTAAATATACCATTTAAGTAGCTATTTTAGTTACTTTATGGGCAAAGGCATCAAGTTGAAATCTGTGTTTCAAGTGACTCTAGGTGAATTGATTGGAATTTACCTACCGATCCAACTTTAACAATGTGACTATATGTTATACTTTAGATATATTATGTTCACGGATAAAAACATTATTATGGCATCGTTAAGTGGTTATTAACCAAAGCCCCAAAACAAAAATTATGAAGGAATTGTTTAGCAAATGAACCATGACCATGACTTGTTTCCAAAGGATTTCCGCAATCCAATTAGTCGCAGTTACAATGGTATAAGGTGAAGATGAGACTGAAAGAGTGGGCTCTTAGGGAGACAATTTCTTTTCCATATTAGGTGTTAATCGCAAGAGCCTCCTGTGAAATTACTTTATGCATAGATGAAGAAATGCCTGGTGCAAGTCTTGTCATCCAATCTACCTGTTGTAAGAACTAAATCCCAAATAATTGGAATTTCAACTGACATGATAAGTTCAAACATGTTAATTTAGGCTTTTAAGTTTAAAAAGGGGGATAATGTCCCATCTGACCTTTTATTAAAGACGTTTATGAACAAGAAGGAGCTGTTCCTCAACATTTAATTTAATTATTTTTTAACTATTTATGTAGGTATGTGTAAATTAGTAGTTATAAAAAAATGTTAAATTCTTTGCATCCTAAGATGACATGCATTTATGCCTACTACCTTCTTACAGTATAGACTTAATTACCCTGGGTGAATAAGCCAAAGTGAATTAAGTCTATGGACCCGATTAGTATTTTTATAGATATTCTTGTTTTAACGTATGAATATCACGCCAACTAGGACACCCTCAAGAATTCAACTTGGAATAAGACTTAGAATGTTATAATATTGCTATTTTGTAAGCCAGTTTTTAGAAGTTCCTGACCCAGCAATACAATGTATATAAGTACGCCATCGACCGTTCAGTGCTGGCAACATAATCATACCTTTTATTAAGGTGATACATCATTTTATAACTTATTTATTTTTATTGGGCCGGTAAATCCAAGTGACACTACACTCATTATAATAGTCCATAAATCAAGTACCTCTCCAGGTTTCCAAGGAACGATCTTATTGTTTTCGTAACAAATATAATAATTTTATATTTTCCAATAAAAAAATTAAAGTACCTACATCAGTAACTAACGAATGTAAATGATTATTAATATAATTTTATCAGGTTGATTTTTGTAAAAACCTTAACATATTGCGGAATGAGTTCCGAGCGTGAGACCGAAGTCTCAAACACATTTCGAAATGACTGGGTTAAACCGCTTATTTATTTGAGGATGGCGAGGCAAAGTCGTTCTAATCTTCCGAAGATGAGAACTATTTTTGGACTTATTAGTGCTTCGCTCTTCGCTCTCCCTCGGGAGCAACGATTCCTCAGCGGTATTCATTAATTAGTATGGTACAATCTACTTACCGAAGCTCACGGAAAGAAACTTCACTAAATAAGATACCTTGTGCTTATTTATGTTGCACTGTACACATACATACGGTAAAAACAATGTAATTACTATTTAATTAGTTATTTAATAACTTTTTTCTTGACTTGAAAATTTTTTCACCTTTACGCGGTAAAATCACAAAACGCTATGATCTATGATTGACATAAAGGTGTGCGACTGGAAACAGTGGCGCCCCTAGCGGTGATTTAAACGGGTAACTATAGTCGAAAGAGGACTAGAGGTAAGATTTTAACAATGTTAACGCTTAAAAAAGGGAAAAATCACAGACAGCTTCTTCAAACTAATACCGTCTTTCGGAGGTCATAATAGTAACTTATATTCAGCTCAAAAATACCTATCCAGCGATGTGACACACAGCTATTGGAGGTAGGATCAGGTTTCATACAAAAACTGGCATTGTCCAAACATACAAATAAATATTGTTATTCCCATGCATGTGGGAGATTTAAATTAATGAGGAGAACTTCTTTACTAAATTTAAACAAATATATGGGATATACTTTAGACAATAACAATATGTATGTCGGCGCGAAGATTCCATTCGCTTGAAGAAGTACCTAGTAGTTGATTACTACTAGTTTATAGTTAGGTAATATTAGTTGATTACGATAAGTAATAGTATTAAGAATAATCCTAATACGAATTGTCATGAGTGTCTGATGATTATTAGATGTATTCCTCTATGAAAACATTATTTGAGTAACTATTTTGGTTTCAATCCTGCTAGCCGGATATACAGTAGGTATAAATGTAAACATTATAATTACCAAAGTTCATATTTAAAGTATGTATTACTAGTACAATTGAGTTTATAATTTATTAATTTGTATTTATTAATTAAAGAATTCTCCCATAACAACAAACACAAGATTTAGTGTTTTAAGAAATACGTCCTTGAGGATAAAAGTTTGTGATCTTTGTCGTTACTTGTGAATATACAATTCTTATGAGACAAATTATAAAATGTGTGTAATATTGTAATATTCCTTATTAATTATTTAAAGATTTATCACATCATTGGATGTGGCAAGTATTATGCTTTACATATTAAGTCATTGAAGGTTAAAATTATAGGTACCTAGTGAAGTTGATCATAAACTTGTAAAACATACAATTACTAAGAGATAACTTATAAAATATGTGTAATATTGTAATATTCCCAGTTAATTATTTAAATATTAATAATGTCCTGTAATGAATCTAATTATTTTGTAAAGCTTCTACAAAACCAACAACGTCTGTATAAATAGTATTGAAAAGTTACGCGCGCTTGATGACTTCCGTTGGTTTTGTAGGGCGCTAAAAGCGGTAAAATTACGAGACACTTTTGCTCCAGCCTGGGATCGAGGAACAACGCTGCTAGATACATACAGCTAAGTGTATAGGGTCTTTCTTTTAAAACTTCTTATAAAACTAAATACGTGTAGTAATAACGTGTAGTTATATTATAATAAGATTATCACATTGTTAATTGTTAATATACCTACTGGATATAATAGAGTTTGGAATTTCATTTACTCATGAGTACCTACTGACCAAGTGAGCCATGGCGTCAGTGATACTGACGCCGAGGCACAACCGACTGATGCCGCGGTTTCCCCGCCGTTATCAGAAGCGGGACGCCTACCCACTTCTGCTAGACATCCTGATAACTCCCAACAATAATTTAACAGTAGATTTTTTTATGCAAATGATGCAAACCATGCAAAGTATGTCTAACCGTTTATCTACACAGCAAAGTGAAAAAATTAAAATAAGTGATAAATTTTTGCCCTCGTTTGATCCGGATTGTAATATTAGTGTTCGGGAATGGTGCGAACATGTAGATAAAGCTGTCGATATTTATAGCTTAAAAGACTATGAGGTTCGCATGAAAGTAGGAAGCCTCTTGAAGGGTCGTGCAAAATTATGGGTAGATAGCTGGTTAGTTACAACAGGCTCATGGCGGGAATTGCGTGATAGGTAATCTTATTATGACTTTTGAACCTGAAAACAGATACTCTCGTGATGTATTAAAATTTCGTGAACACTCTTATGACCAAACCAAAGACATCGCGGAGTTCCTATCGCGGGCTTGGGTCTTATGGAGGCGTATAACAAAAGATAAGCTTGGCAATGATGAAGCCGTCGAGGCTGTCATTGGCTGTGTTAACGACGATCGTCTTAGAATAGAACTTATGAATGCGCACGCAACATCGGTACCAGAGTTAATATCGGTTGCATCGTCGATAAGAACTAAGCGTTCTCATGTTAATTTGCATTCTTCGCAAAATCCTCATAAGCGCACTCGATTTAATGATTCTCAAGTACCAGCCCAGTGCTTAATATGTAAGAAAAATAACCATATTACTCGCGATTGTCGTTTTAAACCCACTGAAAATAATGCATCAGTTAGTAAAGATTCTACTACTACGATCTCGGTTCAAAACAAGCCGTCTTGCACTTTTTGTATGAAAATTGGCCATACGTACGACAAGTGTTTTAAACGTGAAAAAGCTATGGTTTCTAATGTTAATGTCTAAAAATCTGTGTTATTTCTGATGTCTGTAAATTGTTCGGCATGGATTTTCACTAAGCGCCTTAGTCATGTTAAAAAGCACGAAACTAATTTAACATCAATGAATACCTACTACTTACATGTTAGATCAAACAGTGCTTTATTTGATACCTACAATTGATTGTGATCTTCAAAACGATTTTGAGATCAAACATTTACGTGTGCTAATTTTGATAAGTGAAAATCAGATGTAGAAAGGATATTTATAGCCTTACAAGAGGCAGGCTTTTCTATTATTGTACAGAAGTCATCGTTATTCAAACAATCCATAGAATTGGGTAGGTAACATTACTTCCGACGGCAAGGTCAGAACCTGAGCTCAAAGTAGAAGTTCTTAAGTCCCCCTGTTCCAACGGCCTTAGACAAGTACGTACGTTAAAGCTCGTAATAATATTATTGAACAATTGACCTCTTCTCCTGTCCTTACCCTGTTTCAGGAAAACGCACCTACCGAGCTGTACACTGACGCCACCAGCGTGGCCGGTGCTGTGCTGATGCAAGTGATCGAGTCACGCCGTGTCCTACATGAACATGCAGAGTTGCAGAGGCTGTACACGGAAAGCCGCTACCATTCTTACGAACTTGACATGCTGACCGTGGTGAGAGCTATCAAACACTTTAAGCAATAGTTATATGAGCGAAAATTTAAGGTCGTATATAACTGACTGCAACGCTGGCAACGCTCATAAAGCTTCCAAACATGAGAAGAAACGACTTCCCAGAGTATATCGCTGGTGGGCCTTAAAAGTAAAACAACATCGATATAAGTTAATCCGCTCCAATAGCAATGATCTATAATGTGGTAAGTGGATGAATGTGTTAGAAAGGAATACTCTCATGAAGTTACACTCCGACTCTAATTTTAGTCAACAAAAGACAATCGTTGTACCTAAAGCTTTTCAGTAGAGCCTGATTAACACATACCACAGCAAGTCGAGTTTTTGGGTGAGTTTAAACAATATTGTGACCATATATAGGCATTCATGCAATCTCGTCAGGAGTCAGCCGAGCTAATGGACAAGTTGAAAGAGTAGTAGGCACACTTAAGAACGCCTTAGTTATGATTAATAACTACGAGACAGAACACTGGCATACAGCTCTCGACAGTCTGCAATTGAATCTTAACTGTACTCTACATAAAACGACAGGCTGTGCACCACTCACATTGCTCACACGACGCAAACACTGCGTTCCACCCGAACTCGCTAATTTATTCAATATCGATGCCGTAACACTTGATATACTTGCAATTAGATCGATTTGTTACTCAAGAGATGTTGATAGCCAGTGAAAAAGAAAAACATCGTATTGACAAAACTGATGTGCATATAATTTCTTTTCAACGAGGTGAATATGTTTTGATAAAAATAATTCCCAGAACCAAACATGAAGTCTAGGCCTCAAATTCAGCGAACCTTATCAAGTGTGCAGGGTTTTGGACAGTGACCAGTACTTAATGAAGAAAGTAGTTGGCCGAAAGCGACCTCTCAAGGTTGCTCATGACCAGCTTCGTGCAGGTCCAAAGCTCGGTCAGCAACAGCCCGTGTCGGCGGGTTCATCATGATCACCTACCTTCACCGAACATCAACCTTCGGGTTCCCAATCGTATGCAGATGTGGACGCATCACCTACGTTCACTGAACACCTATCTTCCCCTGGGGATGCGGATGCTGCACTTGCTGAGCCACTGCCTTCCACTTGCTGAGCCTCTGCCTTCCACTTCCCGAGCCCACCAGAGAGACCTCTACTCGCTTGAGTAGCACCACCACATAGGTGAGCAATATTTGAGTTGTCACTGTTATCACACACACAACTGTACACATAACATTCTTTTCAGAGCCTCTGTGTACCACGGTCATAGACCTAGAACACAGCATCGACCTTCCTCTCAATCCTATATCCTGTGTGTACCACGGCGTACGAGACCGCCCTGAACACACCATCAACCCTTTATAAAACAATAAAATTACTGAACACAACATATAATTAACATTACACAAGAAATTTCTTTTCAGAGCCTCTGTGTACCACGGTCATAGACCTAGAACACAGCATCGACCTTCCCCTCAATCCTATATCCTGTGTGTACCACGGCGTACGAGACCGTCCTGAACACACCATCAACCCTTTATAAAACAATAAAATTACTGTACACAACATATAAATAACATTACACAAGAAATTTCTTTTCAGAGCCTCTGTGTACCACGGTCATAGACCTAGAACACAGCATCGACCTTCCTCTCAATCCTATATCCTGTGTGTACCACAGCGTACGAGACCGCCCTGAACACACCATCAATCCTTTATATAACAATAAAATGCCTAGAGCACATAAATGTTTATAAGACAATAAAATTTGATACTGGCTTGTTGAAGTCAGTACCTAAATAAATATGCACAAACTATAACTACTGTGTACCACGGCGTACGAGACCGCCCAGAACACAGCATCATCCTTATATAAATACATAAGTTATACAAATACAAATGTCACACACATAATAAAATTGTCAATACACAATTTGTACCTACTATGCTATGTACCACGGCGTTCGAGACCGCCCAAAGTACAATATCAATACATTATCATTATTATATGCGTATAGTGATAACACACCTCCCATTTTAGAAAGAGGTGGCATCATTCTGGTTGGTGATTGTTAAAATAATAGATTGTTGGCTTTAGAATCAACAATTTTCATAAAAATGGGACACGGTGCCACGGCATACAACGCTTAGAGCACAGCGTTGTACCTACCTATATTCCCTCTTAAAATAACAAATGAACTTTTATAACACCAATTATTCATAATGTGAAATAAGTCTGTTATTTCACCTCATATACCAAGTTAGGCTTCGATGGCAGATGCCTAGCTCAAAACAAAAATTTTCATTGTTTCAGAATAAAGGCTAGTGCAGAGCACGCACTGCCTATCAGTATGGCCGTGTCGGCGCGAAGATTCCATTCGCTTGAAGAAGTACCTAGTAGTTGATTACTACTAGTTTATAGTTAGGTAATATTAGTTGATTACGATAAGTAATAGTATTAAGAATAATCCTAATACGAATTGTCATGAGTGTCTGATGATTATTAGATGTATTCCTCTATGAAAACATTATTTGAGTAACTATTTTGGTTTCAATCCTGCTAGCCGGATATACAGTAGGTATAAATGTAAACATTATAATTACCAAAGTTCATATTTAAAGTATGTATTACTAGTACAATTGAGTTTATAATTTATTAATTTGTATTTATTAATTAAAGAATTCTCCCATAACAACAAACACAAGATTTAGTGTTTTAAGAAATACGTCCTTGAGGATAAAAGTTTGTGATCTTTGTCGTTACTTGTGAATATACAATTCTTATGAGACAAATTATAAAATGTGTGTAATATTGTAATATTCCTTATTAATTATTTAAAGATTTATCACATCATTGGATGTGGCAAGTATTATGCTTTACATATTAAGTCATTGAAGGTTAAAATTATAGGTACCTAGTGAAGTTGATCATAAACTTGTAAAACATACAATTACTAAGAGATAACTTATAAAATATGTGTAATATTGTAATATTCCCAGTTAATTATTTAAATATTAATAATGTCCTGTAATGAATCTAATTATTTTGTAAAGCTTCTACAAAACCAACAACGTCTGTATAAATAGTATTGAAAAGTTACGCGCGCTTGATGACTTCCGTTGGTTTTGTAGGGCGCTAAAAGCGGTAAAATTACGAGACACTTTTGCTCCAGCCTGGGATCGAGGAACAACGCTGCTAGATACATACAGCTAAGTGTATAGGGTCTTTCTTTTAAAACTTCTTATAAAACTAAATACGTGTAGTAATAACGTGTAGTTATATTATAATAAGATTATCACATTGTTAATTGTTAATATACCTACTGGATATAATAGAGTTTGGAATTTCATTTACTCATGAGTACCTACTGACCAAGTGAGCCATGGCGTCAGTGATACTGACGCCGAGGCACAACCGACTGATGCCGCGGTTTCCCCGCCGTTATGTATAATTTAAATAACGGGCCTGTCCAGATCGAATGGCAAGAGGCCGGACGGCTTAACTCTCGTGCCGTGGAGGGGGGTAAATGCTTGGTTTGGGACGCGACCTGCGTCAGTACTGCGGCTGCGAGTCACCTGGGCCGCACGGCTTTTTCCCCTGCGGCTGCGGCCGAAGATGCAGCTAGCAAAAAGCACCAGAAGTATGCAGCCTTAGAACCGCAATATATTGTGGTACCAGTCGCGGTCGAGACCATGGGCAGTTGGGGCATAGAAGCCAAAAAAATTGTTGTAGATAAAGGCCGAAGAATTAGGGAGAAAACTGGTGACTCTCGCTCTGGCTCGTACCTGGTGCAAAGGTTGACTATTGCGATCCAGCGTGGAAACGCGGCCAGTGTTCTGGGCTCCTTTACACCAGATACGACCCGGGCGTGTCCCTTCGCCCAGCATACTCACCATGGAATCTTGATATTTCATGAATGCCAAAAAATAGTTCTGAAATAGTTTTAAATAGTTGCGAAAGGAAAAAAATAGTTCTCTTATACTTACGAAATTACAGCCATAGTTCTATGAGTATGCTGGGCGAAGGTTTCGTCCAGCATACTCACCTCCGTTTGGGGAATATGCGTACGCTTCAAACATAATTCATACTTCAAAAAATAGTTCATAAATAGTTCATAATGGTGTCCAAAAAGAAAAAATAGTGCTCTAATAACTCCGGAGTTATAGGCTTTGTTCACTGAGTATGCTGGGCGTAGGTTCTACGCCCAGCATACTCACCTCACTGCGCAAATACCGAACGAGCTATAGGTACAATTTATGTCTCAAAAAATAGTTCTTGAAATAGTTGTCAATATCAGTCTAATTTTCGCTTGAATTTTGACCTAGAAAACCATTAAATTTGGTTGTAAACTTCTACATACATTCGATTTTAGTACAGTCGGATACAAAACATTTTTAATATCTTAGGTACATTTTGTACTAGGTATAACAATTTTTTAACCCCCGATGCAAAAACGGACGGAAGTTTGACGTGTCTGTGTGTATGTCTGTGTACATCGTAGCTCCCGAACCGATTTTTTTTTTTGTTTGTAAGGCGAATTAGTTGGGAGTGTTCTTAGCTATATTTGATGAAAATTGGTTCAGTTGTTTAACCACGGTGTATATTATACGACAATCTACACAACGCTATCCAGACCCAAAGTAAGTATAGCTTAACTAGCTTGTGTTATGGGTTCTAGAAAGCCTATAAACATACTTGATACAATTTTTTTTTGTAAATATTATATACTTACATATTATACAGCAGCTGTTGCCCGCGGCTCCGCCCGCGTGAAATTCTGATCCCGTTCATCACTTAATATAGCCAATACGTTATTCTGATGTACAAGCTATATTATCGTAAAGTTTCATCAACATCCATTCAGTAGTTTTTACGTGAAAGAGTAACAAACATCCTCACATACTTACAAACTTTCACGTTTATAATATTAGTAGAATAGAAACCAGACCAATGCAAATATTCATATTCATGCATACAAAAATATTTGCACTGAGCAGGAATCGAACCCGCGCCTCCAGCTTAGCGGCCGCCTTCACTACCGACAAAGAGGCAGTCAAACGGAATGTGGCACGTCGCGGCCTGCCGCGGCATCGTTTGACGAAATAAAGTAAAATGAATTCTAAAGTTACTGAAATAAGATTCAAAATAACTTGATTAGTAATAAAATCCTTTGCCATGCCGTGCCATGCCGGCAGTGGGCGCCGGCCCTTACGACCCCCTCAAGCATGTAAGGGGAGGCGACAATGTATTCTTAGGCCGTCGCCTTCTCGGCAGGCTGCAATAGACTTTAGTGTCCAGACAATTTCTTTGGCAAATAGTTCACCCTACAAGCAATGAAGTAATAGGATTTATTTACGCTTACAGTTTCATTTATTTTATTATTATTAAAAAATATATACTTACTAGCTAAATGCTAATATTTTTTTTTCGACTGTTTTTGAATGTGAGATAATACCACAATATTATTCCCAATCACAACGCCCACCATTAGAATGTTTAATATTTTTATATTATAAAAACATGTGTGGACGACTGTACCTCATTTAACGTTAGTATGTAGAAGTTTACAACCAAATTTAATGGTTTTCTAGGTCAAAATTCAAGCGAAAATTAGACTGATATTGACAACTATTTCAAGAACTATTTTTTGAGACATAAATTGTACCTATAGCTCGTTCGGTATTTGCACAGTGAGGTGAGTATGCTGGGCGTAGAACCTACGCCCAGCATACTCAGTGAACAAAGCCTATAACTCCGGAGTTATTAGAGCACTATTTTTTTTTTTTGGACACCATTATGAACTATTTATGAACTATTTTTTGAAGTATGAATTATGTTTGAAGCGTACGCAGATTCCCCAAACGGAGGTGAGTATGCTGGACGAAACCTTCGCCCAGCATACTCATAGAACTATGGCTGTAATTTCGTAAGTATAAGAGAACTATTTTTTTCCTTTCGCAACTATTTAAAACTATTTCAGAACTATTTTTTGGCATTCATGAAATATCAAGATTCCATGGTGAGTATGCTGGGCGAAGGGACACACCCGGGCGGGTTATTAGGCTAACAATGGTTCTGTTAGCTGGTTGACAATTTTAAATTTGTGTAGTTAATATATCAATTAGCCTATTGCAGTCCACTGCTGTACATAGGCCTCTCCCAACATGCGCCACGTCTGCCGATCCTCCGCCTTCCGCATCTAGTCCGTCCCAGCCACCCTTCGCAGATCGTCAGTCCACCTGGCCTGGGGGTGTCCCACCTTTCGCTTTCCTTCTCCACTCCACTCTAGGACCCGTCTGCTCCAGCGGCCATCAGTCCTTCGACAGATGTGGCCAGCCTACTGCCATTTCAGCCTGCTGATTCTGCGAGCTATGTCGGTAACCTTAGTTCTATGTCGGATGATCTCGTTGCGAATTTTATCCTTCAAAGAAACTCCAAGCATAGCTCGCTCCATAGCCCGCTGCGCAACCTTCAGGTCGTGGACTAACCCCACCTTCAGTGGCTACATTTCGGCACTGTAAGTCATATAATAACAGGTAGGATGCACTGGTCGAAAACCTTTGTTTTGAGGCATTGCGGTAGGGGTGCGGAGAAAACCCGACGTAGTTAATATAATATAATTTCAAATTTTATAAAACGCTAATTAATTGTGCATAAATAGTTTGAAATCTGGAAAAGACAGTGAGTCCTGAAATACTGGCTGTAAATATCTATTATAGGTCCAAAAATAATTTAAATAATACTATTTATTTTCGGTATCTGAATATTCAAGACGCGCAGTGGCGTGCACTTTTAATCAGTTCGAGTATATAAGCGGTAGGTTTATGTCCATTCATGGGTATCCGCGAGGATTCCCGCACGATAAAGAAAGAACAGATTTATACTTTGGATGAAATATAGGCTACATTTTATCCCTGTATAGGTTCCTCTAGCTAGTTTTTGTAATGATTATCGCATAGGGATTAAACAGACCGATGGCAAGCTACTTTCGACCTTAATGGCATTGCTTAATAAATACGTTTTTTAACATCTATAAATGACGCTGATCAACAATATGAAAAAAAAAACTGGATTCTAGTTGCCGTCAATAAGGTCGAAAAGGGCTTGCACATATTTTTGGAGGCTCTGGGTTATGGTCAATGTAAAAAATAGGCGCAAGCCATTTTCGACCTTATCGACGGCAACTAGTACCCAACTTTTTTTTTCATATTCGTGATCAGCGGCATCTATAGTTTTTAAAAAACATATTTTTTAAGAAATGTCGTTAAGATCGGAAGTAGCTTGCATTTGGTTTTATTAATCTCTTTGCGATAATAATTATAAAAACTAGTAAAAGGACCCTTTTAATTGGTAGACGAGCACATGGTCCATACGATGGGAAGTGGTTACCGAGGCCTATGGATGTATGTAACGCCCTCTTAGTTTGAAATAGTACATTCATTTAGGTATCCCGAAATAGATTCTTGGGGTAGCGGGAACAGGATCTCTATTATTTCATTATAGTGGAGCCATGGCCAATGTCTAGTTATAATATTTATTAGTTATAATATATAATATTTACATAAAAATAGAAATAATAGTAAAATCCGTTACAATTCGTTTGTCTAAGTAATTTAAGTTCAAATTGTAATTTATTTTTTATTCTTATTCACATTATGTGGTATAGCTTCATTTTCTTTTTTACATCTAGGTTTTTATTTTATCAGAAAAAGAATTAATCGTGATAGATTATGTATTTCAGATGTAATTTATTATTCATTATCGTATAGGGGAAATTTTATGTGGTAGGTATGCCACACTGAATTTTTCTCTGAAATATTAATATTATCAAACCATTTAGGTATGTCAAACTGGGACATCATTCGTGAAACTCGCGACTAGTGTGAAACTTGTGAAAGGGATAAATATATTATTAAGTTTAAGTTTACGGGATAAATAAATTAATAGTTTAGAATTTTTACGTTCTTTCATGCTTCGTCGTCTACTCGTTGAGTCGTTTCTAAGGTTTCCAGTTTTTTTGTATCAACTATTTATGTTTTTTGATAACATTTCATACATTGTATAGAATACCGGCCGAAGTTAACCTACTTCTATTTTTTATACTATGATCGATATTGTATGTAGGTTCTCTATTTTTATTCCTAAAATTTTATGTCATAATTTAACATTGCATAATGTTACTTGTCCTAACATTATTTACGCATAATACTCATTTGCCATAACTTTTTAATCATAATTTTTTTAATCCTATTTACTATAAGCATAATATTTTATAAGCATACTGTCCCAAAGCATAAGTTTACTTAAGCATAACGACGCGTAACCATAACTATTTTAAGCCAGAATGTTCATTTGACTAAATAAAGTTCTACATGGTTATAAAAAAAAATAACCACGAATTAGCCTTCTAACCTAATCTATCCAAGTCGGAATCAGGGGCTTTCTCAATAAATCTGCCAAATAACTATTAGATAAATAAACAATATGCTTTACAACTTTATGCATATCAAAGTTATGAATAAAAACATTAGGATATACAATATTTATGCTTAATAACATAGTATGCTAAAAACCAATTATGACACACTATTATTATGACAAAGAAAATTATGCCTAACTTGTTATGACAATTTAAATTAGGACAAAAACCATTATGACAAAAAATGGAATCCCTTGTATGTATACGTAATGACGTGCGGGGTGCGGCGCGAGGGGGGTTCGCCGAAAAAACCAGCACACGTCCAACCTCGAACGCGCCTCAGCGGCGACTGATTGATGGCCGCGACAGCTCGAATACAGCAATTTTGATGATTTTTGCGGTTTATAGAAAAAAATAATACCTGCTTGATAAAATATAATTTTATCATTCGCTAGATATTTTTATGCTCTATTTTTTAATACAAACTTCGGCATGATTTGATAATGGTGTCTTAGTGAGAAACGTCTTTGAAATAGAGATTTGGAGCGTTTTAGACCCATGTTTGACGCTAATTTCTATCGAGCCAATTATCATGAATCGTGTTTCTATTTTTATAATAAACTTGAGGGTTTAGTCTATTTTATAAATATGCTTTTTATTTGACGCAATTTGCTATATTACTTGATATCCAGACGTTTAAAAATGTTAAAAACTACTGCAACCCGGCCTTAAACGCAGTGTATTTTTAAGATTAAGAGAGTGTTTCCTTTGCTGCTGCCCAACCTAGGTGGATCCTGGCTAGTTTTTTCTAGGAGTTGTTTTACCAAGCTGGATAACTTATCCCAGGCAGATTTTTTCTTGAACAACTTCGAGTGTAACCCCATCGATGGCTGTCTGTCTGTCCCTGTGTATGCTTAAATCTTCAAAATTACGCAACGGATTTAGAATCGGTTTTTTAATAGATAGAGTAATTCAAGAGGAAGATTTATATGCATAATACATGCATAATATTGTAGAGAAATATTGATAAATTTAGAGATATGCAGCGGGAATGGGATCAGAAAATATGGCGGTACGAAGTTCGCTGGGTCAGCTAGTATTAGATAAACGATACCGCGTTTGCATTGGAGATGTGGAGGGAAAGTACTCTAAATTCTGGAGATAGCTAATTTCATTCAGAAGAAACATTTCCTCATTTTTAAAAAGAAAAAAAAACTACGTTTAACGAATGCTGAAAAATCGCTTGCCACATCCTGTAATTGAACCGACTAAAATCGGAAAAAATAACAGCCAGTATTTTTATTGCTTTAATCGATAGGATTAATTATAAGACTCGAATCTCTCTAAGAAACCTGGTAAACTGCAGGTACTTTCATATTATACCATTTTCATTCATGGCTGCTCAATTCCAAAACGACGCCAATTCTTTTACACGAAAAAGAAATGGGAAATTAACAAATTAATATGATATACTTTTGTCAATATGCTATGGCGATGAGAACATAAGTTACGGAAATGAAACATCTGGTCATGGCAATGAGACTAAATTGTTTTACAAGACATGGCAATGATTTTTTTTTCATTGCCGCGTTTTTTTCTTCATTACCATAGCAAATTTTGACCACGGAAACCATGGAAATGAAAGCACGGTGGTGAAAAACGAGCCAAAAATATAATATAAGAAAAAATCTATTAATTATTCGAAGTAATAAACACTTCACTAAAATAAACAAGATAAATTTCGTTCTATTGAATGTATAATCAAGAGGATAAACTTATTGGAATAGATAGTTGTACCTATCCACAGTAATGAAAGAAAAAATGTCCAGTAACATAAAAATGATATACTTTTATTTATGGTGCCAAAACGCAGGTACGTGTGTACGTCCTTCCATGTCGAGCACTTAGGCGGCACCAATATGCAACGTTTAGCGGATATGAGGGAGGATACAAGTCGTTAAATAAAACGATATTCTAAAATATGTTTAGAACATGGCGATTAAAGGTATCTCTAGGACAAATGAACTCTTATTAACCATTCGCTGTATTGTCTAAATATTTGAATAAATGTATTTCGTAACAATACTTTAACTATTCACGTATCAAATAAAACTAGGTTTTAATTTAAAAAAACCAATAGATTTTTATCAATGAGGTATCACAACACAATAGGTGATGTGTGGACAAACACGGCAATGAAAAATTTCGAGGTTTAAATTTTTTTTTTGGTGAATCTATAATCCTATTTAATAAAATATTTAGTGCTCCACATAGATCACTATATCGCCTAACCAGAAAAAAATGTTAGAGTATTGTAAAAATGATTTTTAGTACCGATTTCATCGATGCCACGCAATTTTTGGCCCCGGGAAATTCACCCAAATACTCCGAAGTTCAACCATTATAAAATATGCGAATACGGCGCTCCTACAGGAAGTCATCCAGTCGCACAGTCTAGGAGGCAGACCAAAGCTTGGTAGCTTGGAAAGAAGCTATTTTTGCCAGACTCTGTTCAAAGCTTTAGCAATGTCAAGACGAATTGCTCGTGACTCACCGTGCTTGTCCATAGCCTCACCCCAAAGATGGGTAACGTGCGCCAGAAAATCACCCGTACACCGCTTCGAGCGAAAACTATATTGCCGATCATTGATTAAGGAGTGATCATATAGGTGACGCATGAGCTGTTGATGTGTTGATGATGTGCTCGAATACCTTACACAGCACTGAGGTGACGGCTATGGGCCGACAGTTGGCTGGGTCTGAGCGATCCCCCTCTTTGGGGATCGGGTGTACATTCACATCTTTTCAAAGCCGATGGCGTTGTACCCGAGATGTTAGATAATTGGTACAGCCGCGTAAGCTTTGGAGACAACTCCGCTGCACATTTTTGAAGAACCACCGCTGGAATGCTATCTGGTCCGCTGGCTTGCCGGACATCGAGTGATTGCAGTACAGCACGGACATTGCGTTGTTTGATATGGATATCAGGCATTGCGTGGTCACTGATGGGCAGTGTCGGTGGCTGCATACCACAATCATCGATTCGGGAGTTGGCCGCAAAGAGATTAACCAGCAAATTTGCTTTATCTTGGCTCATGGGCCAGAGAGCGGCCCGACAGCGACTGCCCGTGGGATGCACCACTAGCTCTTGACCAAACTACGCTATACGCTGAGCATCCGCTCTGATGTAAGCCCTCTCGCAGACCTTTGTGACTCTGTTGTACACCGCCTTGAAGTGACCCATGTTGGATCCGCGCGTGGCGCGCGCCCATACCCAAGCGCAGTACACAGACTGTTTTTGGTCAACAGCCTATAAGCACTCGCGCGCGAACCAACGGCGCGCTCTGCTGACACTGGTGAAATCAGTGTATGAGATATAGTATTTCATATCCAGACTGATCTCACCGGCGGCAGCAGTGAGGCTGTCCCATGGGTTCTTATCTTCAAAGCAACGTGCAACCCACGGAATGGACGTAAAATACTCACGCAGTGCATCCCAATCTGCTGACGAGTAGTCCAGAGATGCCGCTTCCTCTGCTCAGGTCGGGGGGCACTATAATTGGCACCTGATGGCAGATGACAGCAGATGGGATACTATCGGAAAATACTGAAATAGAATAAGTGCCGGAGACTACATGCGACTCCTTTTTTCGGAATTAAGGAACTCACAGAAAAAGCCTGGTAGCATCCTCCATGTCTGGAGGAAAGTCGAAGTCATTGCAATTCCGAAACTAGCGTGGTTTCTACCAGACACCCACTGACGACCCCGGGTACTTCCCTTTAGACCAATTTTCCTCTTGTGCCATTTTATTGTGAAACTTCTTAATCTTCTACCACTTCTCAAACTTCTTCTCAATCGACTACCCGTAGACTTCAGGCTGTTGAATTTTCTATTTCATTTCTCTCTCATTTCATGAACGAATATGTGATCTTGTTTTACATTTATGTTCACAAGAGCTGAATCCTAGCCTATGCGGGCCAAGTATCATCAGTATCAAGTCCTATCCTACGTTTGCCGTAAGTCCTACAAACCAGGCCCAGGGGGGCCCGCGCAGGCTGGGGCCCGTGCGGCAAATGCCACATTGAATGTATGGCCAGTCCGACCCTGTTGTCATCACTGCTATCCGCCCTCAAACATAAATGATTAAATCATTTTCAATAGTATTGCCTATGCTTATATCACATTGAAAGTCGTTCAATATAATGTTTTTCGTTTTCTCGACGAATTTTCTGAAGTCCTATACAATAACATCTGCACACGCAGTTTCTAGCAGTTTCAGCACCTTTCCAGTGCTGAAGGGTGGCTCAGTATTGTTGCGCGCTGCATTTCCTTTTATTTGTGCCCAAATTAGCTTAATAGCGTTATATTGGCAGTGGTAGGGAGGCAAACTTATGACTTTGTGCCCATATTCTAAAGCTAGTTCATGAATTACATAGCGTGGATTGGACGACTTAGTTGCATTTACCAAGTGCAATAAGTCCACTTTCAGTAAGATTGGACTTGACTGGCCACCCCACTATGTCTTGTTTTTTGTTTGTTTGAGTTGGTAGTTTGTCAACTTACAGGGAAAAGAACGTGGCATTATCCTTGAAAAAATCAGTAATTCTCTTCAAACTCTCTTCAAAATAATATAGTAGCATTTCAGTAGGATTTACCGCTTGTCAGATTGTTTGTATCTAAAGCCAATTGATTTCAAAACCATTGGCAGAGATAACTGACAACCAGAAAATAACCTGCTTCATTTAAGGAACCCGATAGCTTTTCCGTGTAGGATATTCTTGTTTAGCCATGGGGTCCATATTTTTCTTTTAGAATTTCGCACACAGTCTTGTCCCCTGTTCTTAATGCTATGGATACTGGCCTGTCACTGGTGTCCTAGGTAAAAGTGATTTGATGAATTGTGATTTCAGGTGGGTATGAATTATTATAACCTTGGATTGTGTAAATTTACCGGATAAAATGTACGTGTCTTATTGTTTCCTAAATTTATAACACGATAGAAAAAAAATAAAAGACGGATTTGTATCAATTTTTAATTTGAATTTCAATGTTCAGTTAAAATTATAGTACATACCTAATCTATAAATATTTTTAGGAATAAATTTCAGTTTATTCGATTCAGAGATGTTTGAAATTCTTATCGATTTATCCAACAGAATTGGGTTTTCAAACATGTCACCTCACTATGAAGCTTATGTCAAATGTGGCTTTTTAAAATGATTCTATAATAGGTGAGTTTTTCTAACGGTAGGTGTTGATAAAACAGGTGGGTGGTCGGACCATAGAGTAAACACAGAGAAGAGGCGGTCCTAGTAACTACTATAGTAAAACCAACGAACGAAGGGAATGCTCTTTCAGTTCACGGGAATGTTGGTTTTACTATATGCACTGTGATACTCAACCTCAACTGGCACTAAATACAAACCTACATAAGAGAACTTAAATATGTAATTAGAAACTTTGTTCAACATAAAAGTACTTGTACATGGTTCACCAAGTCACCTACCTATGTGCCTACTTGATTCCGACAAGATGAGCGTGGGCTTTACTGTATACAGTGTTGTGCACAGCTCTTAACTTCAATGTCACCGACAAAACTTCTTCGTTTATTCCTCTAACCACGGTATCCCGGTAATCGGGGTTCGCCAAATTTCATGAAAAAAAAACTCGCCTCCAAATATAATTCTACTCGTTGCTAGATGGCGACACCTTATATCTGATTACATCCGTTATGTGTAGTGACATCTAGGGTGATATAGTTAAACTACGTAGTAACGTAGACATTGAAAATGAAGCGAGTAGTTCTGCTATTGACCAGTAGAAGGAAAAGTTCTGATTGGAGCTCCATAATCAAAGCACCTCGCCTCGTAAGCAGCACTGCCAATGAAGTAAACTTGAAAATAATATCAAAAATTAAAAGACGTTTATCAATTTACTTCAATATTTTTATTAAAAATAAGAAAAAATATCAAATACATTGTTATACAACCTCGTTTTATCAATAAATATTTATAATTAATTTAATAACATCTGCATTCGTACCGCTTTATACAAAATGTTAAAAATAGAACATGCAATAACAAGTTAAAATGCTAATCTAGTTGTCTTCTACTTGCTATCCTAAAAATATTAACACGAAGATACATCACGCATAACTTAACATTTTCTACCTTTTCGGTATTTAAAACTGACTGACGGAGAAACTGACGTGAATGTTGGTGACAATGAGTACACATTATATATTTTTTTGTCAAGCTGCAATAGGTTCTGGAAATATTTATTTCTCAGCGTACAATCAGCATCAGATCGATTTAGACTAGCAAACTATGCAAAATGATCTTAATACCCGGGGGTACCTATAAGACAATTTTCAGTAGGAGTACTTTAAATCTTTGCATTGATCTGATGCACTGATGCTGACTTTATATGCACAGTGGTGTTGTACTAGTCAAGATCGAACTGATACCGACTGTACCTACATTTTGCTAAAAAGTCTGTTGTGAGAAAATCAAATTCTGGAAATTTTCAAGTCTTCTAGGCAAACATGTTTCATGTCGACTACTTCATTTAAGTACCTGGACATAGTCAAACGCGGGACTATTTATCATTAATGCTAGAAAGAATTTATTGCCTGGGGTCTTTGGAGGTAATTGGTTGAAGATTGAACTTGGATACGGCGTGCAATTTACTAACGATATCCGAATACCTCCTATGAGATACTCTACAAAGCTTATTAGGGCGACATGGCATGGACGTAAGTCGCGAGACAAACACGGAGGCGCGTGGATTGTTTCGTAATAATCTATGCTTGGTGAATTATTGGAGCTCGTTCACCGCAGTGCTATCTTCAAAAGACACCCAAGAAACGTGTACACATTTTGACATTTTAGGTCCAATGTATGTCCCGACGTGTACCTATACGTACTGAGCAATTGCAAATATTTGCTTGTATAACCCGCGGCACGTATGTATCTCGGACCTAATTCGTAAGATATACGAGGCTCTGGATGGCGCTCGCGGATTGCTTTGTAATAGTCTATGCTTGGTGAATTTGAGTTCGTCCACCGCAGTAGCACCCCGTGTTATCCTCAAAAGACACCCAAGAAATGTGTACTGCGCGTACCTACAGGGCACATTTTGAGCACATTTTAGGTCCAAGATACGTTGCGCGGGTTATACCTATGTGTGTATTGGGTTGTCATCTTAAGTTTAATTAAATGCATCAACAAATTAAAACGTTCGCGTATTGCTTATTGGCTAAGAACTGACATGACAGATTGCGGGTTTTGTTCCAAATTCCTTATCTTTTCTGAAAGGATATTTTTTTCGTGCGGACATCTTTACTGGTACGTCCCCGCCGCCGCCGCCAGAAAGGGTACCTACCACTTCGCCAGGAGTACGAGGTAAGACGAAGCGGTAATGACAGTGTCGTTTCGCAATCGCTACCTATCTAGTTAAGAACATAAAGAACCTAATACAGTCAGCTACTTTTGCTGTTGACTGTACATAAGTAAGTAAGCGCAGTATGTCGATTAATATTGCTTGCTTGCAGGTAAATCTTCCAATTATGTTTTGCTATGCAAAGATGCTTGTACATAAATCGACATAGGTAATAGGTACTGCGATATAAAAAGAACTATCGGTTGGCGATAGTTCTTATATTCATCATCATCATTCATTATTTCAGCCATAGGAAGTCCACTGCTGGACATAGGCCTCCCCTATAGATCTCCAATAAGACCGGTTGGAAGATAAAAGTTCTTATATTAATATCATCAATTTAAAAAAAAGAGCAAATTGGTTTTGGTAGTACATACATTGTTGACCTCTTTCGAGGGATCGTCTTTCCATAAACGTAACAGCAGAATAATTTAATGGTGTCTAATAAATATAAGTAGAAAATGGCTATTTTGGCCACTAATGGATTTAAAATAACATTTAATGCTTCCTATCATAATTTAATATTATTTCTTTTTATATCACAAGACATTACAAATCAATAGTTAACAGGCACGCTGGATCGCGAATGCAAAATATTACGATTAGACATTGGATGGAGGGAAAAATGTTGAAGAGCATCATCATATTGCCGGAATTTAAAATATTGTAAAACCAGGTGAATTAAAATCCAGGGGTTAATAATAAAAGATAATTTAGAGAGAGCCAGAGTAAGGGAGAAAGAGATTTAGTTAAAATAATATAACTGCAAATATTTATCTGATCATTTAAAGTCTCTTTTCCCATGCGGTGTCATACAAGACGACTAAAAGATAGGGCTGTTTAACTTCAGAAAGATAATTTAAATAGCCTAGACTCAGCCTCAAATGCATGACTCGAGTCCACAATAGTGTCCGGAATACGGAAATAGGCTCACCCCCTATTACGCGGTACCGAATACAATGATTGGTGTAATGTGGGTACCACTTCACCTCTGCCTAATCCTCCGGGGATAAAGGCGCGGTATTACAGATACATTGATTACTTTTCTAATTTGGCAGTTATTTTAATTCATATTTATAATTTCCTTAGTTCACTTCAGAATAATTTCAGAATATTTTCGGTGAAATTATTCGGCATAATTTACTTTGGAATTAAACTCTATTTAAGTTTGGAACTGGTTAAAGTGTAATTAACTGTGTATGTTGTTAATTAATCGCTTGAAATGTCTGCTATAAAGATTGTGCTAAATGCTACCGAAGAGGCGAGGTAGTTACCTACATCAGTATTATTTGTTCTTCGATAGCGTCCTTTGTTTCTCGGCGTGTTGTACTAGGTGCTTGTCGGTGGCCAGTCCCTTCCTGGCTCGTACGGAGTCCATATATGCCTTGGCACGGTTCACACCGTCCCATTTCTCGCCCCAATGCAGATATTCTTCTTCGGTGCGTGGCTTCCAGAATGGATCGATGTCTATGACCTGGAAAATAGTTGACAAATTTTCTCATTACGGTTTCCGGTGGGATGAATTGGAGAGATTTGAGAGATTTTTCAATACAGAATATTATGCAGCGCGGTTTAAGCCTTGTAACTATGGCTTGTAACATGGGTTCAACTAAATATGCGTACCTACATATTTGCGGTCAAACGTAGTTACTCAGGTATACCTATAATTTTTAAATTTTTGCTATGAACTTAGCTATTGAATGAAATTTTAAAGCATTTATTATGCTAACTATTCAAGACGATTCATTTCAAAACGATTAAGAAAGAGAAAAGAGAATCGACCTCGGGCGGGACTCGAACGCGCGGTCTTTCCCTTACTAGGGAAATGGCCCGCAAGAAGTCAACGACGAATTTGGATTGATCTTTCTTAATCAAGTTGAATACTTAGCTAGTTGATTAATGATTTTAATACAAACCTCCCAATGACTGAACAACATCTGCGGTGCGGCCAGCCCCGAGGTGTTTGTTCTGAGTTCGAGCGCGAACTTGAAGCTCTCTGCGACCGGCATGAGCGCCTGCACACGGAACGACGCCGAGCCGGTCTGCATGTCACTGCCGACCACGCGTCCACCACGACGACCTAGCGCTGCGTATAGTTTACCTGGAAAACAAAAAAATAACGCTGTTTATTGTTGTTTTATCAGTTACTAGCTTTTGCCCGCGCTCCGCCCGCGTGGATGTCAGTTATCGCGATCAAACATAGTCTGTGTCCTTTCTCAAGGTCTAAAGTACCTACCCCTATACCAAATTTCATCATAATAGGTTCAGTGGTTTAGGCGTGAAAGCGTAACAGACAGACAGAGTTACTTTCGCATTTATAATATTAGTATGGAAGTATGGATGGTGGCTAGGGATCCTGGGAAAATGTTAGTGTTGGAAGCAAAAGGGATTGGTACTCGTATAAAGAAATGGAGTGGGTAAAAAAGTGCCTATATAGCTTGCAAGCAGGCCTTTCTCAAAGAGGTAGGCTTTCCTATAGGTCAAATATGCAGATAATGTGTTATATTTCCGTATAAGGTAAGGTACTTAAGTAGGTACATAAGTATATTTGCAATTAAACATTAATATGTTTAACTGTATTAATTGTCAAGTTAATACAACAAGTTCATAATCAATGTCTTTGCAATTACTCCTTATTATTAATTTCTTTATACTCGTAACTATACAAATTTGAGAAAAGTACCAAGTAGGTACAAGTACCAATTAAGATACTTTAAAAAAATAGTAAGTAACGCGTCAGTGGCAGCGCGCCAAGCAACAAAAAACCGCAACTCTGCAGGAAGCCTAAAAAGTTGTAACAGTCAAAAAAAGTTCGCCTCGTGATATCACCGGGTTCGTTTGACAAATATTCAGTGGTCAGCGGCCTAGAAAAATTCCTTGCTTCTTACAGATTCGACGCGGCCATTTTGAGATGAAAGGGGGACTTCCGGTTATGGGCGTGCATCCGGTTCAATTGGTCACGTCCGCAAGACGTCTAGAGAGCACTACGCTCGTATTTGTCCAATAAATAAGGGAGCTTTTTGTAGACACAGAAATTTGAGCCCGCACCAAGAATGTTAACGAAAAAATAATAACATATTGGTAACGGAAAACACACACTACAATAATTGGCGGAACAGTCGCATCGGAATTTGTGCGCGGTCAAGACTCGATATAAAAACAAACGATTTTTGAACTCGCGAGTATGCGGCGGCTGATCGGAATGTTAGGCTGGTGCCACATTGATATATTGCTTGCTGGTTTTATATGTAAATATAAGACACGTCAATTTGATTTCAACACGCCTGATGGTAAACTGAAGGCAAAGTCTCAGAGAAGAGGGTCACCATTATAGACACGCACCATGTTATAATAGTGGCTCTCAGCTTGACGGCCTCATCAAATGCGTTTTCAAGTCCCGCTTAAAGGACCCGAGACGGTAGGAAGAGGGAAACACGTGTACTGGTAATTAATTCCAGGTCTTAATGGTGCGGTAAAAGAAGGAGTCGTCGAACCGCTTGGTTCTTGATGGAATATTCTGCACCGTATGCGGGTGACATCTAAGTCCTGCACATGTTGTCCTGTATAGGAAAGGAGAGGATGGGACTAATGGGAGCTCAACAGAACATTCACCATAGAGGAGACGGTAAAATACTACCAAGGACGCAACCTGTCTAGGTCAACTTCTAAATAATCTAAATTACAATATACAAGCGGCCCGGGTCTCGGTTTTACCCGGGAATAAATTCGTAAAAAATTCTATAACCCAATTGCAGTGCAATCTACCGATGCGAATAAACAAGTTTCGGGATAAATATGTTGCATTGAACAGATTGCCTGAAACTTGACTCCGCGGATATTTCCTGGTAGACCTACTATATCTTAGAAGAGATCTCAACTACATTCCTAGATAAGCTCTGGAATGGAATCCACAAGCTAAGAGTAGGTAAACGTTGCGGTCAGAAGGAGGCGGTTAGAGGCAACGGAATTGAATTGGGTCTAGATAGCTATGTGCAGAATGTCTTAGTGAATTTGATTAATATTAAAATTTGCAAATACTGTTAGAGACTGTAATACTGTCTACAATCAGTTTACAACAGTCAAATCAGTTGCATGTTCTATATAGGTACACATATACACTTTTAATAGGTTAGATTATCTTACTTAAATTATCAGTGAATTTCTGAATTCTCATTATTTTAAGTTGAAATAATATAACATTACTTCTCTTAAGTATCTTTGTGATGTAACAGTAAATCGTGTATTGTAATTTGTATATGTAGAACATCCAAAAATAGTTTCTTCTTCGGAATGACTAATAGTAAGTGAGTGACCAGTACAAACATTGCTCTATATCCTCAAACATCCGAATGCTTCCTGTAAAATGTTTACACATCTTTTCCGAGGTTTTATTTTTATATCGAACGAACACGTATTGCAGGTCCATTACTATAAACAGTCGCTCAATGGTAGGCAGTGGTGATCGGTGACGTAATCAAATGTGGTTGCAATTCGACTCGGCCCAGAGGAGCCCATTTCCTGTGGTTTTCATTCAGTAAATAATAATTATTCTTTATGAATGGTCCGACGTAGTTCGACTATGAGAAAGTTATTTCTTTGAGCTATGGGCTATTGATTGAGATAATGGCGAATTTCACGTGGTAAATCGATTTTAGGGATAATTATGTTCAGACCACATAGTTTGTGAAGATATTTCTGTGGAATGTACAAGTGTTCTGGTGATTGAGTGCTTGGTAATTTAGGTGGTTATGAGTACAAGTCGGTTGGTGTGGAGGTTGAGGTTAACTGTGTTACCAGATTTTCAGTTGTTCGTTTGTACCACTTAGTTACCTACTATATTTTGAACAGTAGGTGATTGCCAGGTATACGTAGCCGCTGGACACCCTTAATTGTTAGTCCAACGGTTATAACGGTTATTTATACTACTTCTATCACTAAGAACAACCTAATAATCTCAGGACGTTATCTTACGCTAGACGGCCGATAATCAGTCTCCATCGGATCCTTCAACGTTATTCTCTTTCTTATGTCACCAGAATAATAAACTCGTACCGTAAATAGGTACTATTTCGAAGTGACGATTTCGGAAAACTATGCTGTTGAGACCGGATGCACACTGCACAGGGCTCTACCAACATATACTTAATGATGGCCGATGCTCTGGCGCAGGCTTTACTTTTGGGTTTGGCAGGTCAGACGGCAATTGCTCTCGGAAAATCCGATATACCAATAAAAACGACAGTACTCTTCGTCTCCAAAATGCAAACCTTGGATGCAATTGGGAAATTGTGATGAGGACCATGATTTTGGGTGAATCTATTCCAAACGTGTAACATAAGTATTTGGGTTAAAACAACAGTAAGTGCGTTCAAAAGCTGCACCTAAAGCTTTACTTAACACTGCCACTTACAATGCTGCTCACCCACTTATGTAACATGCACACGTTCGACTGCAATTTAAGCCAATTTACACACGACGTGGCCTTGTGATTTCCGGTTAGAATAGAATCACATCGCTTCCTGTGGGGGACTTACGACGCGGGTAATTTGAGCATTCCCCGCATAATCAGCTAGTTATTATTGTAACAATATTTACGTTTTTATAACACCGTTGTCCGGTTTAAATTAAAGTTTCTATGCAATAATATAATTTTATGATTATTGTTCCGCTCTTGAATAATTATATTATAATTATTATAACTAGCTGTGCCCGCGACTCCTTCTGCGTGGACTTAGGTCCGAGTTATTATAATTTTGCGAAGAATCCTAATGTTTTATTTTTAAAACAAAATAGCTTTTTCTTTACCCCGTTTAAACGCCCCCGGCGTTTATGTTGGACCCGACCAAAACCTCATGTCGTCTTGGGTCTTCAGATGCTGGGGTGTAAGGTTGCCTATAAAGCACTTCTCTCCCACATCGGCTGACCCAAGGCCAACCACTTCTGATATAAATTGCTTTATTGATACCACTGTCTTGCATACAGTCATACTGTATTTATTTATTAAAATGTTGTTATTTTTATATTAGAAAGATACACTTTAATCTCAAGCCACGTTGGTTCCCGGTGGAGTACAACAGGGCCACCCCATCGTTTCCTGTGGGTGTAGAAGGAGACTAAGGGATAGGGCTGTTCTCCATCCGACAGTAAACATACAGCCTATTACAAAGTGCCTGCTAAACGGCAAAAGGCTCTCCCTCTATTACGTGGGCCAGAAAATCATAGTTGGCGACACCCCTCCGGGAATTTACGGGCTTGAGTATACGTATGTACTTTTCTCATTAAGTCCCGTTCATGGTAGCGACATCAAAGTACGAATAAAATAAATAACTAATATCCCATCCCTGACAGTTCCGTAAGGCTTTTTTACTCGCCATATAAGCCGACTGTACGTGGGCATCTGTCTGACGGATGTCCTGCCCTTAGCACGCGGATGGGGAAATAGGGCACAACGGTCCGAGCAAGAACCTACCTAACTACGTGTACATACCTGTTATTGTTTAACATAACTGTGAATTAACTTGCTGAGGGATAAGTCGCTCGTATTCCCACTTGTTCCACAACTATGAGGTGAGGGGCAGTTTTACTTACTTGATTACTTATACACCGTTATGATTGGTTGTAGGTAGGGATATAGTATATTTTACTTTGTTTTTTTATATACGACTTATGTGGCAGACAAGAGCTCACCTGTTGTAAAGTGGTTACCGTAGCCTATGGATGTGTAACTTCTGGGGCGATACACTCGCGCAACCGACCCCTGTTAGTTGTATCTATTAAAATATGTGCGATATGAAAGTATGTGCGATACCTATGTCAGATAAACTATTTAAAAAATGTTTATCTGTATATACCTATTTATTCGGGTCGATTTTGACGGGCTTTTTACTACAGATGTTATAAAGCATAACAATGATTCTCAATAAATATAACAGATATAAAATCCACGCAGACACAGATAATTATAGAATGCAATGATTACCATAAAGTTTTAGCATCTCTAAATAGTTACATAAAGTATCCATTAAAGTGTATTTCAATAGTTTACCACGAAGGCGTAATATTTTTAAAATGCACGTAGGTATACTGTTCACTTAATCAATTACTTAACGGTTCACTCACAACAACACAAAGTTTCGCAACATTCGGCTTCATAAGTTTTTTCAACAACCTCACGACAGTAGGTATTTTATTTATAATCAATATTACCTGTTGATAAAATAAGTGTCCTTAAATAGTTTAATAGCATTAAAAATGTAAAAGCTTGTGAAAATGTTTGGATATATAAATTACGCAGAAACGACTGAACGGGTCTAGGTGAATTTGGTACAACGAACGATAGATAGGCTAGAATAAATGATAGACTATTTTTTCTCCCTGAAATAGATTTCCATGGATTGCAGAAAACGCATAAAAATTCCACGAGGATAGAGCCACGGGCAACAGCAAAAATATTCTAATACTGTAAGTATTGACCTGGAATTCATAACGCATACACTTCAATGCAAATAATGAAATACGTATTTCATTATTCTACACGGAATTCACATAAGACTATTCTGCATGGAAGCAAACTGAGGGCAGACCTATAGTTTGTATTCAGAATTTCTTATGTCACTCCATAATTATGGCCTATAGAAAGAATGGACAATAGTTTTTCTTAAGATATTCTGAAGTATTTGAAGGTATCATCATCACGATTACAAGTTTCACACGATGGGTGAAAGATACTATTCTTAGGCGTGAATCGAGAACACGGATATGTAAATGACTGTCTGTAAGCAAGTAACATTAATATGCTGATGGTACACTAGCCGTGATGCAGACGCGTCGTAACTCCTACTCCTAACTCGTACGCACATGATTTACTATTTTCCCACGACTGTGGTAGCGTTAGCAAAACAATTGCCGTGACGAATTAATCAAATATGTCGGTGTGTTTATCTGGGGATGATCGGTTATGAGCACAGTAATAATGTACAAAACAAAGTAATGAAAAAAATCAAGTGCGTGTCTGTCATACCGCTAGAGATTTTTTTTTTGGAATTTTTGTTGAATGGTTAATCACAACCTTGAATTTGGTGAGAAATTGCATTTTATAAATATTGTTTCTGTTATTATGGCTACTGATTTTCTCACACGACGCCAACCTTGTCTTGTTTGATGTAAAAAATGTATTTGTTCACAGCGGTAATTTGTCGACTTGATACTTTAAAAGAGCCTTCTACTGTCCATCATAAGAGAATTTTGTTTATGTTGCATCTTAGACATCCGTTACGTACTTAAATTCAATTTTAAAGTAGGTACATTTTTGGTATTTTTGCTTTGTTGTTATTTAGTAGAAATAACTTATAGTTTTATACTTATATGTACCTAAAATATAATTGAAAACTAATCAAACTATGAGTAATTTTGAAGTTTTAAGTAATAACTAGACGAAAACGTAGGTAGGCTTATTTGACATACGAAATACCAAAGCTTTTTTGCTTTTTAGTTTTACGTTTTTCTTTTCAATCGAATTGAAATCACTCGTTTTCAAAAACGTGACGTAACTGAATCGGTCTCCAGGAATGAAGCGACCGTGGGTGGATTGGAGATCATCTGTTCATCGCAGGAACTTACGGCCTTGTCAATGTTTATTTGTTATGTTAATAAGATTTAGGCCACAAGTAGAACGGAAGCACCATCTGTTTTCTAACACGTACGCTAATGATTAAGTATCTGTGTACACACACAGTTAGTGGGATCAAAACAATATGTTAGTTTAATTTCGTGATAAACCAAAAAAAAAAATTTGTACGAGACACTTCCTGATTATTAAAAAAAATACTACACATAATAAGTTAGATTTTGTTACTACTTTGTTTTAAATACGATAAACAAGTGACGGTCGACTGTCATATATTCACATTTATCACTGATGTCATTTGTGACCCCGAAATGGGGTCTAAGTTGCAAGGGCAGGTCTATAAATCATTAGGCTTGCCCTTCCTTATACACAGCTGCAAAACGTGGGCGCCACTAGAGTGACACAAACATGAGCTGCGTGCCACGGAGATGAACATGCTTCAGTGGATGTGTGGAGTGACATGTAAGGATCGCGTGAGGAACGCTCGCATCCGCGGCTGCCTGCATGTCCGCAACATCGCAGATAAAATGCAGGACAGCCTTGTTCGTTAGTTCAATCCTTTTATTTTCTATTTTTTAATTTTTGGTATTAGGCAATGATGTTGCCCGTGGAAATACATGACAGGAAGACTATTCTAGTACACGACTTTACCTGCGTCCACGATAACCGATATTTGAACGGACGAACTCTCGTTTAACCACTAGTGACCTACAGTGATCTTCCACGCTCATGTTAAACGCGGTTACTATTGCAAGGATCAATATAGATCTTGATGGATGCCTGCTTTTATTGTCGTACGTATTCACGCCCCCACATAATGTCTGTGTAACGTGTCGATTCTTCCTTCAGTCACCTTATTTCCCCAACCGTGACGTGAAATTAAGTTAACCTGCACAAGTTTTACGTCAGTTCTTTTTTGTAACTCATGTTACGACTGAATAGAACTCGTTGTCAAGCGGAATAGTATCTAGGAAGCTTCAAGGTGCTGGCATCATAGTATACGCTAGTATATAAGACGTGTTGGATAGCACTTGTGTTTGGCAAATCTTTGATTACTAACCCGTCTGGCATGTGGGACACTATTTTCATAGGTTCATAAGTGCAAGCGTTACAGTCAAGTTTAATATGGAAAGACGTATTGAATGACAGTTATTAGTCAGCTAAGGTATGTAGTAGAAGATGATTGATATGCTATTAATAACTCAATACATTCACGCAATTTTCTAGCCTTTTATCAACCTCAACAATAGGCTCAAGTTATATTTTTAGACCAAATCGCGTGTCAACCATTGAACTGCTTTGTTCATAATGTGACCCACAGCCATTAGGGACTAACAAGTTCATAGTGTTTATTTTTAGGCTTATGACGAACTTCTGTGCCATAAAATTTGACTCATCACGCCATTATTGGAGCTATTTTTAGGAACACCTTTTGTGCGTAAGTATCGTTCCTTCAACCTAATCAGATTGCGATCAACCGAATATTTCCAACGAACGGCTCCTATTTCATAAATTGGAAGAGGAGAGTGGGGACAAAAGAATGAAAGGAGGAAAGATCGCTAAGATTATTTTAATATAGAACACGTAAATCTATCTTCACCCCGCCTGTGGTAAGCTGCAGGCAAAGTTTCAGGAAAGAGGGTCACCATTAAAAACATCAATAATGTTACAATGGTGGTCCACAGTTTGACGGGCTCGTCAGATGCTTTTTCACGGCCGCTTAAAAGACTGTAGGAAGGAGACACGTATGATAGTATAGATTACCACGACTTTATGGTGCAGCAGAGAAAAGAGAAGAGCAAGGGAAAATCCGTTTAATAATATTAATAGTTCACGTTTTGAAATTCATCACTTAAAAGGTGTACAGCTAGGCACAGCTTTTTCATTAATTGAGGCTTGTTATTCGGCACGAATTATTTGGTATTGTATTTACGCACAAAACACTTGGAATCACAGTATTTCTTGCAAATCGTGGAAAATTCAATCAAATCAGAAACTCAGATCGCTGAAACGTAATTTGTCACCGAGCGAGTGACCAAGGTTCCCAAACCGAGACTCACATAGTAGGATAGTGGAAACATGCGTTTCTTGTTGTGAAATTCCACTTCTGTCAAAATAATACTGGTTATTCATGTTTATAGCAAATGATTATACATAGGTAATTATTCCTAGATTGGGAGAGGCCTATGTCCAGGAGAGGACTGCTATAGGCTAATTGATTAATTCCATAATCTACTGCACACACAATACCTATTTACTGAGTTCTCTATTTTGCTAGGCAGATACCCGGTCGTTAAGCAAGGTTAGTTTGGGGTTTTTTAATTTTATATGTATATCAACAACGGACGAGGTGCTGGTATAGGCTTTCCTCTCGGAATGATGATTATTTACTGGTAAAATGAAAGTTATCAAGCATAATTAAACTCTAGTTGACTGTGCTTCACAGATATTACCTATTTACGAATTATTCAGAAATCATTAATACTTATGTAGGTGCTCGATTTCATTATCTCACCTAATTAAGTTTAAAATACCTCATTTATAATTTTTAATTAAATGATTTGATGACATGCGAAAAATACACGAAACTTGAACTTTATAACGACTATAATACAATATCGAAAGATTATGGATTAGATGAGAGTTAATACCGTCGTTATAAAATAATCGCTAAAGGTTTTGAATGGCTGTTGAACATGTAAAATTAACTGAGATTACAAGGGAAATTTAATGTTAAATGAAAATTATATTTGCGGAGTGGGCCTTCCCACTCCCCAGATAAAATTCCTAGCTTCCCCTCCCCCCTCAAATAAAATTCATCTCGCTCGAGAGGCAGCCCTGTCAGAGTAAAGTAAAAAGCCTATCCATGTTGGCTTGCCATTACTCGGCCGACATAACATTTTTACTCGCTTCCTGTCGACGGTTTCCCGTCACGATAACGCATAACATAAGAACAAATTAAATCCGATCAGTGGGAGGATATTCGATAATGACACAAGTCTGCCCTTTCCGTTGAAAAGTAAGAGTTAGAAGTAAGCCGCGGATGAGCGACCGTCGGCAGCGCCTGCTAGAAAACAGCTGTAATTAGTTTTTAGAAAACTAACGCATGTCTGTCTGCTGCATATAAAACAGGACGCTAGTAAAATGTATGTAGCGAATGGTTGCTTATATGCTAAAGAAAAAGAAAATTTGAATCCATTGGTCGTATAGTCTAGATAAAATCAGCGTCATAGGCATAGGCAATATAACTGGCTGCTAATCGGCAAGTTTGAGGTTTACCTATGTCTAAACTGAGTTTGTTCGTGTATCGAGGGCTTATTAACGTGCTGAAAGCACCTTGTGCATATAGAGTGCTAAGTTGAGGTAGGTATGTAGAAATCGACCCTACTAAAAATGCGGTTTTCCTTCATGCGTCCTGTGTTGCCGAGTAATCAGATGTTCCTTAGTAAGGATATACCCTTAGAGGGCTATGAAAAATATATTATTTCTTACTCTTATTTTAAAAACTTACATCGGCTAACTGCCAACCCTATTCATGACCCTCTATAGTGAGGCTGCAAATTGCATAACTTTTACCTCAAGAAGTATAATAAATGTTATCTCAGTTATTCTTATTTATTATATGACTAGCTGACCCCGCGAACTTCGTACCGCCTAACAGTCAATTCTTTTTTTTTTAATCTCCGTAATTTTCCGTAAATTTTCTCTCCGTAAGAACCATCCCCGTACTTTAAGAAATGTTCTAAAAAAGAATTAGCGAAATCGGTCCAGCCGTTCACGCGTGATGGCGTGACCAAGGGAAATAGGGATTCATTTTTATGTAAAGAGATAAATAATTTATCTATACATCACACACAGCACAACTCATCAAGAAAACATCTATAGGTAAACTGAAAAAGAGGGTCATCAATCGGCGATACAATTTTCAAGTGGCTAGACAGGATAGATAGGCATTATTAATGTCCTGCGCGTGTTTCTACAATGGGCTGAATTGAGTAGTAGTTCAGCTAATCTTGTAACGGTCCCCCTTGCGTCTGCGAACATTATTTAATCTACACTAGTTGCTATCAATCAATATTCTAGTTCCCTATCATGATAAAGTGCTCTCCACGTCTACCTAGCGATCTATCAAAACTATAGATTTTAAAACCCAATTCGAATCTCAAAATTATATCTTACTTTTTTTATATTGTGCGAAAAATCCCCACGGATACTTCCTCCGCCGGAGAATACGTCGGACACGAACCGACTAAAACGCACGCACTCTATGGGGATTGCTGAAGGTGAGATTATCTTAGACACATCCCTTGCACCGCCGAAATATATCATATTAGCTGACCCGGTGAAATTCGTACCGCTATTTTTTTCCGCAGGCGTGGAATTCAGTTCCCGTGCTCGCTGCACCTTCTATTCTATTTAGAAGCTGACTATATATCCCCTGAGCTATTATTTGACGATGAAGAGTGAAGCTAAGCCGAATTGCTTGTTGAAACTAACTCCATGTTTACATCAGTAACATAGTGCCCAGGATTCGATCCCGTGACCCTTCGATCGTAAAGCCGACTCTTTAACTACTGAACTATTATGTGACAATGAGGAAGTATGACGTCATATTGTCTATTTCACACAAGTTTCCACAGAACTGCATTGAAAGAAGCTGAATTGACGTTAGTTACAATTTCGTTAAGCTCAGATCCTAGATATATATTATAATTTGCGCAATACGTCGAAAACGGATATCACAACATCCTGTATCTTCATTCATGTATATACCGATTAAGCATTTACATATATTGTTTCCAATATCATTACGTTAGTACCTATATCCGTATAAGCACTAATATCAGCTTAATTGATGTGTGTATAGAATATATTACACAACAAGTATGCATGAAATGGGTACGTGTATTACACATACTATCAATGGCACATTGCACTACACTGTAGATACTATATTAACGTAGGTAAGTGTACTAAAGTGTCTGTTTGTAATGTGTGTAAAATTACAGTTTGATTTATAATACTTGATACAGTAATTTTTGTCTGTTTGTATGTCTTTCCGTCTGTCACGGCTAATGTACGAAGTGGCTGGACCGATTTTGACGAAATTTTCAATTTCAGAAATGATGGAAACTTGGAGTATACATAGCTATAGAGCGCGCCTTATAAGTATGAACTGCTATCACGGGTATGAACAGTACCGAGGCTCCTGGCTCATCCTCAATCAGTAGCAAAACAATACCTGTCAAATTGACTTCGCAAATAATATTTGATTCGATATGTTAAATCAAAATTCTAAACAACATCGTATATTTATAGTAATAATGACGCAAATATACCGCAAAATGACGCCATTTTTTTGTATTTTGGCTTTAATTTTATCCATACATATCAAATCGAACAAAAAACTTCATAACAACAAACTACATTAATAAGTGCATCCATTGATATTTTCGGTAATGCATGAAACGCCACTATAGGTGCGCTATACCATCGCAAAGTATCTGCTAACACTCGGCGCCAAAGACCTGAGTGATAGGCGCGCTCTATATTTATAATGTATACTCTAAGGATGGAAAGTGGTTACCGTAGCTTATGGACGCGTGCAGCACCAGGATCGTCACACTATTTGGCAGCAATACCTTGTAAGAACAGAAAATTGCTGTGCCGTCAGCACAGAAGACAAAGCAGGTAACCCGTCTTTCCACTGACAGCACAAAAGTTCTGGCTACCCTACTTCTTGCTGGGAATACAACACGAGGTTATCCACGAGGTACTTCCCCAGTTAGACTGTTCAATTGGGACGGGAATACCTCCGTCAATTCCAGCGGGGAAAAGTCGCGGGTAGTACCTAGTATATTCATAAGTTCATGATTGATGATAACTAATTAGCAGTTACTACCTCTGTGGCGTAGCGGTAGTGAACGCGGCTGCTACGCAGGAGGTGCGGGTTCGATCCCCGCTCAGTGCAAATATTTGTATGTATGAATATAAATATTTGCATTGGGCTGGTTGTTTCTATGTATAATATGTAGGTATGTATTTACAAAAAAAAAAAAAGTATCTAAGTATGTATATCCGCATTCTAGGTTCCATAACACAAGCTACCATGGGTCTAGATAGCGTTGTGTAGAATGTTGTAGAATAAATATTCTATAACATTCTACACAACGCTATCTAGTAAATAATTATTTATTAGTTATAGACATGAGATCTAGAAATGTCGTCGGTATGTTTCTGTATGAAGTTCAATTTATGTAATCACTGTATGTTCTTACGAACTCATAAGAAAAGTTGAATGGATTCTATCAATGAGTACAGTACATACAAGTAACAATGGTGTTACGTAATTTTTACGTGATTGACATTATGAAATAACGGAAACTGTGTATTGAAAATTATGTATTGTACATACAGCAATAGCTTATAAGTTATGAGGGAGTTAAAAGTGGCTCCAATTGGTCACTGTAATATTTTAAAAGGTGACGCTCACCTTCTGTCATACGTTCCCACGTATCTAAATATAAAAAGCTTCACTAGCTTAGTGCTCTTACGATTAGTCGATCTTACGATCATCTCAAAGCTCATCAAGACCCAAGGCAACCTCACCTGATAGCCAGTACATCTATTGATTGAAGGAGGAAGCCCTAGCGCAGGCTTTTTCTCGAGTTTGGGGGTCAGAGGACAGTCGCTGCCGTAAAGCCACATTATAGGAAGTAGTAGGAGAGCATGATTGGCACTCAGACGAAGATATTTGATTGAATCATAATTTTACTTTTTTTATAATTACCAACTATCAAAAATATATAACCGGTTTACTATAAGCCATGGGGTTATGGGTCACAATCCAGAGGGAAAGGGATGGTGCTATATAGGGTGCATAGCTGCATCTCTTTCCTTCTGGATCGCGGCGGTTCACAGTTCGCATTACCAAAGTACAGGTTGATTTAATTACTCATCAGATTTACATAACCGTTTAATCGCGCGCGCGTATCTCTGATGTAATGTCAAACGCGTAGTACAAAATTTATAGGTATAACGATTTGTTTGAAATCGAGTGTGGCTCTGGGAATCGAATATATTGATGAATCGATTATGATGATGTTTATTCAACTCTGCCTAACCCTCCCGGGATAAAGGCGTTATTATATGTATGTATGTGTATTATGATGGTATATTTTATGTTCCTAGTATAGTATGCATGCTAACCTAGATTATATGTATATTTCTAGCATGGCTATGTATACCCATGGTTAATATATCAATAAATAAATAAATAAATAAAAATAAATATTGTAGGACATTCTATACAACGCTATCTAGACCCAAAGTAAGCATAGCTTAACTAGCTTGTGTTATGGGTTCTAGAGTGCAGATAAACATACTTAAATACATTTTTTTTTCGTAAATACATACATATTATACATAGAAACACCCAGACCAATGCCAATATTCATATTAATGTAATGCACACAAATATTTGCACTGAGCGGGGATCGAACCCGCGCCTCCTGCGTAGCGGCCGCGTTCACTACTATCAATGGGAATATATTCCAGGAATTAAAAGTACCAGCTAAGTTAGTTCAGCCATTTCAGCATGATTGAGTTACAAACACACACGTTCATAAATTATAGCAGGAATATTACGATTACACTACGATGAAATAGTAATAACAAAAAAAAGTTGCTTATAAAAGCTAAGCCTCATTCCACCAAGATTCAAATGGAGTCTGACGTATGTTACTTTTTTTTACTATCAGAGATTAAACACATGCGGCTCTAAATCACAAATGGTGTTCTCCAAAAAAGTAATCATTTCCGCTCTACCGACTGTGTTGTAAACAGGTGGTCACACTATAATCGTGTAGCGTGTACTACGTAAGGCCTGAGTCAGCCTACATCTGGTCAAATATGTCTCGTGTACGATATGTTTTAATCGTTTGTGCCTTTTATGAACACCCTCTATATATAGAAAATCAGAGCAGTGTAACGAGTGGGTGGTGATGCTTGTTATGTTCAGTCAGATTAGTTGATTGAAGCTTTTGTTGCTATTTTTGGAATGTACAAGATAGTGGGACATTAAATGTTTGTTACAACTTGTAACAACAGCAAAATTTATATAATTCAATATTTTATGGCTAGTATTGGAAAGTACCTATATGGAAATGTGTTTGTTTATGGACATTGAACATATCACATTCTTTCTTGCTGAAATGACGCAAGGTGTAGTTAGTACTTGTTCATGTTATTTCGTAGGTGAAGCCAACCACTTGATTTAGTGAAATCGAAGTAAATTCAGTCGTATATGATATGACAGTCGTCAATGCACTTGATAAACGTCAAATCTTATTCATTCATCATTAGGTATTGTTAGATATATGATAATTTCCGAACTGATTGTTACCTTTTTTTAAATGTCTATGCGAGATGTCAGATTCGGGCGGGCTCGGAAGAGCTGTCAGTTAAGTCAGTTTGAAAAAGGAGAACTAAAAAACTGTTTGTAGACTGATTTGTTTTAAAAACTTTGTTGTTTAACTGCGAATAAATGCTGTGTAAATTAAACATCGCGTTTTCTTAAACTGATCTTATATCAGAAGTGGAAACAGTGCAAAGAAAATGGGACGTAAACGGAGTAAAAAATCGAAAAAGCGAAATAGAGATGAATCAAGTTCCGATTTTTCTACGACGTCGTCGGTATCGTCGAATGATAAACACGCTCACAAGAGGTCTCGGAAACGCCATCGTCATCGTAATAGATCGTCGAGTCGCGTTCGCGTAGCACGAACGCCACCGCCGCTATTGCCGCTGCCTCCACTGCTGTCACCGGGGGTCTCAGAGCAGAGAACGATGCTTCCTGAAGTTAGTGACGGACGAGCTGGGGCAGAACAAAGGATACCAGTTTTGATAAGTGATAGCGACCGTCGTAGTGATAATACATCAACTACAACACCACAGGTACATCCGGAGCTGTACACATCAGGTCAGACAAACATTTTACCTCCTAATGTGTTGATAAACTTGAAGGACATTTCTCAATTGCTGCAAGGACTGGTTGTACCCAATTCACCATCAACTTTTAACAGCAACATAAATATGATACCAGAATTTAACCCTGCATTAAAAAATAATCGTATTGATTTGTGGATTTCAAAAGTGAATGAATGTGCTAAAATATATAATTGGGATGAAGCTCACATTATCCACAATGCTCTCCCAAAACTTGTTGGCAGCGCTAAAGACTGGTATCAAGGACAGGCATCTGTCTTACATACTTGGCCGGAGTGGCAGGTGCTTTTGAAAAAAGCTTTTCCTACAGAAACAAACTATGGAGTTCTTTTAACTGAGATGTTGCAAAGGCGTCTAAAATATGGTGAAAATTTAGATAATTATTTTTATGAGAAAATGATGCTTTTAAACTCTTGTGACATCTCGGGAAAAAGGGCAGTGGATTGTACTATACTTGGAATTGACGATCGCACTGTTAGGGCAGGTGCTTCGTCTGCTCGATTCACAGAGCCAGAGGATTTATTAAAATATCTAAAAGATGTTTGTAGGGAAAATACTGATATAGATAGAACTAGGAATGGATTGGGGAATATAGTTTGTAATAAATGTAATGAACCTGGTCATAAAGCAATCCAATGTATTAACAACCCGTCTCAAACCAGCCATAATGCAACAACAGCTACTTGTTTCAATTGTAATGAAAAGGGGCATCGATTACAGAACTGCCCTAAGCCAATAGTCAAGTGTAATTCATGCAGACGTTTCGGTCACACAGATGAAAACTGCCATTTTAAGAAAACTTTTTAATAACAGTGAAAAACGTGTTCTTTCGATTGACAGCACCATCACCAACAATGCAAAATACTATAAACAAGCACAGATTAATAAAGTACATACATTGGAGTGTTTTATTGATCTAGGGAGTGATTGTTCATTGATAGCGCAAGGGACAGTTGTAAAGTTGAATTTGCCTAAAATACAGGGTGACTTACCAGTAGTGCGGGGTATTGCTGGAACTAGCATACCATTATTAGGAACAACTACCTTCACCCTACAAATTGACTCTGTAGAGACAAATATTTGTGCTTATATCATTGAGGATACATATCTGCATAGGCCACTACTAATTGGCCAAAACTTTACTGAGCAACCACATATAGTGATCATTAAGACAGAGAATAGGTTGAATATTATGAATAGAGTAAATGAGTGTGATATGGATATGCCAAAATTTGATCCAGAAGTGGAAATTAATATAAAGTGTGAATTGTATGTAAATAATGATTCAGAAATTGATGACATTGGTCTGTTAGAGTGTTATAGTAATGATGAAACAAATACTGACATATATGTGAAAAGAACGCTACAGATGATGAGTCTGGGTCGGCAGATGAGTAGCGGGAAAATATGTTTCTCTTGTCTTTTATAATGGTATAATGTTTTATTGCTCTTTGAAATGTCACATCTTTTTAGTTTAAACTTAATTAAAGAAAAGACTAATAATGGGAACAATTCATAGAATATAATGAATATTCGAACTAATGTTTACATATACGACATTGTTATTGTTACTATTGTTACGTTGTATGTTTTTACGTAATTAATATAGTAATAAGAACATGAATATATAGATTATATTAATGTTGATGAGAGTAGAGTTGAGACTGAGTGGGAAGTTTCACGCGGCCACAATGGAGACTGGTGTGGTGAGGAGTGAAATGCCACATTAGATTATATAAATGTTGATGAGAGTAGAGTTGAGACTGAGTGGGAAGTTTCACGCGGCCACAATGGAGACTGGTGTGGTGAGGAGTGAAATGCCACATTAGATTATATAAATGTTGATGAGAGTAGAGTTGAGACTGAGTGGGAAGTTTCACGCGGCCACAATGGAGACTGGTGTGGTGAGGAGTGAAATGCCACATTTGGAGATGAGATGATGGAGTGGGAAGGTTCACTCGACTGCATTAGAGACTGATGTAGTGAGGAGTGAAATGCCACACTAGTGAGACATAATTGTATAGCTGGCAAGTTTCACACGGCCATGTTGAGGTGAGGGGTGAAATGCCAGTACCTGGTTGTATGATCATCTAGTTTGTGGACAAACTAGTGTGTCAGGTTGGCCGAATGTTAGATATATGATAATTTCCGAACTGATTGTTACCTTTTTTTAAATGTCTATGCGAGATGTCAGATTCGGGCGGGCTCGGAAGAGCTGTCAGTTAAGTCAGTTTGAAAAAGGAGAACTAAAAAACTGTTTGTAGACTGATTTGTTTTAAAAACTTTGTTGTTTAACTGCGAATAAATGCTGTGTAAATTAAACATCGCGTTTTCTTAAACTGATCTTATAGTATATTCTACAATATGCCATTAAATTGCCACTTGTCTAGAGGGGCTGAAGTTCACTCTTTTACTCTTCTCTTAATTTGGGTTATCGCCTTTAAGGGTGAAATCTAACCCTCCAACGGGGAGTTAGGCTGTCTAGGGGGCAGGTCCAATAATTTTTCTTTATACTGCTGATAACTTAGAGAACTAATCGTACACGCTGTTAAATCTGAATCTCGGAATAATCAATAGAACTTATAACATATTCAAGTTTCACTTGGATGTATGTAAGTACAAGACCATCGGGGCCCGAGCCATCCTCACCTGTAAGTCGCGATACATTTATTTATAGTCAGATGAGCTTCACTTCTGACTGCGTTCTCCATCATGAGACAAGCGATAATAAGTATAAAACAAAATAAGGGTATGAGAGTGGACTTCATGCGCCTTAGACAAGTGGCAATTCGTTGCTCGGCGTATGATGGAATAGAATGACAAATGTTTTTGACATTCGTTGACGCCTGTCATATACGTCAAATCCCATACATTCGTCATTGTTTTCTACAATACGACGGCCAAAGAATTGCCACTTGTCTAGGGAGCCAGGCTCTAAAATGCAAGCTTTAGATATAACCGAGACTAACGTTATGGAGATGATGACACAAGTTTCACCTCGGAACAACGCTTAAACAAATAAAATAGTAATCTATTCGAAAATTAGTACTTATTCGCCACGCGCTGTCAATTATGTACCGTATCACTGGCAAGATCTTTTACTTCGCACGCTTCACAATATCTGAATCGATCGATCAACACAAGGTTATCAACTATAGATGGAAACGGTTAAATACGTTGCAGTTTGATAGAATTTTGACTCGAAATTGAAGTCATATTTTTTATTTGCCGTGCGGATGCCCCATATGGCTTCGCCTCATTCAGCCTCATTGGCCTTCAGTGTCCCTGTCAGCGTGGTTATCGGGGCCGCAAATCTGGTGGGGTCTAGAGAACATATCCTAGAGACTCCGGTCGGTATTGGCGAAGAAAAATTGGCAACCAGTGGCGATAACTGGAACCAGTAAAATCACTTTTAACTTGAAGTCGCATGCTAAAATTAGTGAATCCATACCAATGTAAATGCGAAAGTTGCTGTCTGTTATGCTTTCACACATTAACCATAGACCCCATTATGAAGAAATTTGGTAGACTAGAGCTGGAAATTGACTGTGTTTGGTAGTAATAACCAAAATCTACGTGGACGAAGCCTCGGGCAAAAGCTAGCAATAAATAAGCATTTTAAAAATGTCGCCACATACAATAAACGATCAAACTCATTGTACAAACATATTCCAAGGTAAGTATACCACAAGTATGCAAGTCGCCATATTAGTGCGCCGTGGAAGGCAACTGTGGGCTTCACCGAGTGGGCTACGAACCCACTACCCTACGCTGTGGGTAGGTGTAAACAAATTACATAACATCGTTGCGACAACTGACGCAGGTTGTCTACTACGTGTTGTAATGTTTATTATAAGACTGGTTATGTGCTTTGAGGAAACTGTCGTTAGATCTATGATTGATTTAAGGATTAATATAAATATACTAATACTAGCTGTTGACCGCGGCTCCGCCCGCGTGGAATTCTGTTCCTGGTTATCCAGTGCCGGATCAAGTCAGCGCGGGGCCTGTAGCAAATTCGGCCAAGGGGCCCTTTGTATGCTTCAGGTTTTTTTTATATATGTTTATAGGACACGTCAATTTGACTTCGCCTCGCCTGATGGTAAGCTGAAGGCAAAGTCTCGGAAAAGAGGGTCACCATTATAGACACGTACGCATACCATGTTTCAATGGTGGCACTCAGCTTGACGGCCTCATCAGATACTTTTTCACGACTCGCTTAAAGGACGCGGAACTGCTGGAAGAGGGAAACACGTAAACTGGTAAGGAATTCCAGGTCTTAATGGTGTGGCAGAAGAAGGAGTTGCCGAACCGCTTGGTTATTGATGGAATATACTGCACTGTATGCGGATGGCATCTAAGTCCTGCACGTGTTGTCCTATATAGGATAGGAGAGGGTGAGAATAATTGGAAGAGCTCATCAGAACATTCACCATGGTAGAGACGGTAAAATACCGCCAAGGATTCTACATCTCTACGCATCTACAAAGGCTCGAGGGTGTTGGTGAACTCAGGATTGCCAATATTGCTGTCCACGTCGCTGCAACCTGTCGAAAACATCTAGCTAGTACTTTGCGGAGCCATCCCAGAGATACGAGCAGTATTCTTATATACATATTATATTGTGTCTTGTATAGAAGGCATCGCTGACAAAGTCAAAGTCACTTTGTTCAGAACTCCGAGTTTGCACGAGGCTGTTTTGATGATACAATGTAGGTTTTGTTATTCAGTTTGCAGCGAACATCCATACAGAGGATATTGAGATTATCCTGTAGTGGCAGTGGCGTGCTCTGAAGAGTTGGAAGGGGAAGGACAGAAGATGCCGTAACTACGTCTTCTTGGCATTGAATGATCTCGATCAGTATTTCAGAGCCCCATTGAGAAATGTGGTTCGGATCCTGTCTAGTCAAGTTCACTGACGAGAAGCAGCCTTTTTCCGCGATATCAGACTGCTTGGCCGCAGGATATCCGAGATAACTCCACCTATTGAAATATCGAATTTCTGTTACCCGAATCTTAAAACCCCGAAAACGGTTGGTAGAACTTTTAAAAGACAGATGTAATGAATGACAACTTTCTATAATTCCGTTTTTCATTTCCCAGATAAATCAATTACCAGGTGCACTAAAACCAAATTTTCAAATAGCTTTTTTTTGTTTCCCATATTGTCATAATCCAAATATAGCTATACCAGATTCTCAAAATATTTTTTTTTGTTTCCCATCGTACCATTTACCAAATTTTCATAATCGTTTTATTTGGTTCCCATACAATCGTATTCCAGCTAAACTATATACAAGTATAGTAAAATTCAGTTTTATATGATTCATTTATTAGGTACAGTAAGTAATTTAGAAATTAAGGTACATTAATTTAGAAATTTCAATGTCGAAATTATTAAAATTATCGTTAACACCCCGACTCAGTGCAATCCGATTCGGATAGGTTAGGTTTTTATTTTTATTTTTTATTTATCTCTGTACGGAATTTTATACGGAAAAATTAACAGTTTAACCCTTAAATTATTGGTTTGAAAAGTCAAAAATTGCCACAAAAAAGTTAGTGAAAGAAATGAATTGCCGCAAATCCGACTTCACGTAGTCTTGTTTGCCCTACCCCTAGAGTGTTATTTAAGCCCGCGTAGGCGCGGAGGGGCGAGGCGGCCAGCAAGCCGAAGCTGCGGTGGTGGGCGTTACAACCATCTGCGACGATAAGCTCGTGTGGGGCCGCTGGAGCCCCGCAGCGCCGGAGCTGTGACAGAAACGATGCTTGCTGCATGCTGCATGCCTGATACTTGCTGCATGGTAAATGCCTGATGTTTGCTGCATGCTAAATGCCTGATGCTTGCTGCATGCTAAATGCCTGATGCTTGTTGCATGGTAAATGCCTGATGCTTGCTGCATGCTGCATGCATTATGCATGCTGCATGCCTGATGCATGCTGCATGCTAAATGCTTGATGCTTGCTGCATGTTGCATGCCTGATGCTTGCTGCATGCTAAATTCCTGATGCTTGCTGCATGCTGCATGCCTGATGCTAGCTGATTTAAAAAATTTGGATATTGTTTGTCTGGTTATCAATTAAATGCATTTCAAAAAATTGTGTTTTAAAATTTGGGCATTCATGCATATGGATTACGGTCATCTGGATTTTGTGCATTTAGATTTCGGGTGTCTGGAACTCGTTCGTCTGGATTATAAAACGTCGTACAAATGAATAATTGGGCAAATGAAATTCGGAGTTGCGATTATATGGCAAATAAAACTTCGGAATTTGAAAAAACGGGATTATGAAAAAATGGCCAAACGTTTTCGGGATTATGATATTCGGAATATTAAAATTCGGGATTAAGATAGGTAACCCTCCCGTGTAAGGTGCTATTGTCTGCATAGCAATGAACGCTGCCAGTGGACAATATGTCGTTGATATGTAGAAGAAAGAGAGTGGGTGATAAGACGGACCACTGCGGCACGCCAGCATTCACCTGCAGGAACTCCGAAGTTCGACCATCACAAAGGATGTGAATACGGCGGTCCTAGCAGGAAGCTAGCCACCCAGTCGCACAGTCTAGGAGGCAGACCAAAGACTGGTAACTTGGACAGAAGAGACTTGTGCCAGACTCTATCGGAAGCTTTGGTGATGTCAAGACTAATTTGCAGTGACTCGCCATGCTTGTCTATAGCTGCTCAAAGATGGGTGTTGTTTGGGCTCTTTTTCCTTGTAGTTTATGCACCGGTCCGAAAGGGATAAGAGTAGTTTTGTGTAATAGTTTAAGTCACTAGGTAAGATTCTATTGTTTGTGGCCGAAGGAAGGGTCTATTGTATTAACAGATGTGGCCAACGCCAGCGCACCGTAATTAAGTAAGGGGCCCGCGCGCGGTGCGACGGGGGTTGTGCTGGTGTTGACCTGCGACTCGCTCCTCGGCAGTCTTGTAAAAAGTCTCAAAGTTACAATATCTAATTTTGTTACCGCCAGGTAGGCCTCGGTGCGCGGGGCCTCCCAATACGCGGGGCCCTTAGCATTTGCTACTCTTGCTACGTGGCTAATCCGGCACTGTGGTTATCGCTGACAGTAGGGTGATTATATAACCTATGGTACCTGTACCTGATAATGTAGCTTTCTAATGGCGAAAGAATTTGGTCCTGTAGTTTTGAGTTTATTCGTTACATACAAAAATACTAATATTTCCTATTTATAATATTAGTATTGATTAATATTATAAAGCTGAAGCGTTTGTTTGTTTGATTGAACGCGTTAATCTCAGAAACTACTGGTTCGAAGTTTTTTTTCATTGAATACTTAGTCCATTTATCAAGGAAGGTTATAGACTATATACCATCACGCTACTGGACAAGGGAGCGGAGCAGTAATCATAAATGTTAACAAATCCGGCAGATTCCCATACGTTATTAGAAAATTAATGACTTAAGGGCATATGTGGTTTGAAGGGGTCATATTATGGGGCTTTGAACTATGCCACGGGCGAAGCCATGCCGGGTCGGCTAGTTATATTATAACATAGGTTTATAATAACAATTAGATACTCTTTTTCACGAAATATATGACAATAGGTACACACCATGGAATAAAAAGGAAGCAAATCCTCTTGTTGCTTCCTTTTTATTCTGTAGTATGTAAATTAGTAAAAGCCGATTAACTGTTCGCAACACGATTCCCGTAGGCGGTTGTAATTCAATACCCGTCACATCTCCGACTTTTCCGTGACCGTAGTCCGTCTGTCTGTCGATACATTCATTACCAAAAAGCTGCTACATATTTTAACTTCACAGACACCTCAATTTTATTTACTGAATTAAAATTCTAATCGTTCGAGATAACCACCATTTCTCTTTAGCTACCTACATTGGTAAGTTACAGAATCGAGTCCGGAAATCGAGTGGGACGGTCCGTGCGGCGCGTGCGGCACAGTAGGTATCGGCACCTATTGGTGACCACGTTGTCTACCGGCTCGTACCGGCTTTATCGTCGGAAATAAAAGTAGTTGATACATTTATTTCTTAATTAACCAATGGAATAGTTGTACGGTCAGGAAAAACCATACTTGATCAGATTGTAGATCGAAATTAACTTTGTGCTAATGCTAACTGTGATTGACTTCATCTTTTTTTCCCTATGAACTCAAAATTAAGCTAATTAACATTAAGGATACCGAGTAACTATCCGAAGAATATGTTGTGTTTCTTGGCTTGGATAGGTTTGCCCATTTCGATCACAAGGATGCCTTACTTATTAAGTAAGTGCTTTCAAATAATAACGTTTTTAGGTTAGATAGTTAACCATCGGATAATTTCTCAACATTGTACCTAATGCTTGCACCATGTTCTAACAATATTGTAATTAGGCAATTGGAAAAGAGTGGCCGTGAGATTTTCTTGCCTCAACCTGTTTTCACAACAGTTAAATGAAAATTGTGATGCAAGTAACAAATGGAATTCTCATCTAAATTAATTTTACGAACACTACAATCACATTAAAAACGAAGACATGTTAAACGGATTCTCACTGCTGAAAATCTATTTAAAAGATAACGAAATTTAAAATAGAGTTTTGAGAAAATCAAATATGTTTATAAGGTACTTCGTTGTAACTAGTGAAGTTAATTGAAATAATTAGTTTAGTTGGATGAATTTTTGCCGATTAAATCGAGTCGACTCATGTTAATAAAGATAGGAAGGAATGAAGATCTAAAAATACTCCTAATAAGAAAAGTTCAATTATGTAGGTACCTACTTTGGATTAAGCAACTTGCAATCCTACGATTTTACCCACAAAAGGAATCTTGATCATTGAGCCAGTCTGGCCAGCGTGGAAACAGTGGGCCAAAGCCTTCCAACATTAGGAGAGGCCTATGTCCAGCCCCCCTAGACAAGTGGCAATACGTTTCTCGGCGTATGATGAAATAGAATGACAAATGTATAGGATTTGACGTTTTTGACATTCGTTGACGCCTGTCATATATGACAAATCCCATACATTTGGCATTCTATTCCATCATACGCCGAGCAACGAATTGCCACTTGTCTAGAGGGTCAGGAGTGGACTACAATAGGCTAATTGATTGGCATTGTAAGCCTAAAGAAATAAGTACCGAAGTTGTTAAAACGATAAGGAGACTTAATAATAACGTAGGCATAGAAAACTTAAGTAAAAGCCTGCAATACGTACAAATTGGGCCCCGGCTATAAAGATTCAATTAGATTAGAGAAATGAACACGATTATGGTAAAGAAAGTCGCACAATGTTAATATCCTAACATTCCTTTGTGTATATACTTATATGTAGGTACAGAAGTTATACATCTATCTTCTCTATATTAATAAAAATGAATTGCAATTCTGTTAGTTTCGCAAAAACTCGAGAACCGCTGAACCGATTTGGCTAATTTTAGTCTTGAAATATTCGTGGATGTCCAGGGAAGGTTTAAACGGTGAGAAAATATGGAAAAAGGATCTGAATTCCATGGGGCGGAAAAAATATGGCGGTACAAAGTTCGCCGGGTCAGCGAGAATGACCCTAGGTATATCCTTACTATATTAAAATGCATAACCTAATCATTAATAATGTTCTTGAATTAAATTATAAAGCATTTAGTTTGCTATCTATCCAAATCGATTAAGATAAAAAAAGTGAATCAGCTCAGGCGGGACTCGAACCCAGGACCTTTCTCTTACTTACCTACTTTACTTAATCGATTTGAATAATGTTCTTGTTGACCTTTCTAATTAAAGGTTCAGGTCAGTACGCACCATGTTAAGCAGTGACAGCTGTTGAGTAGTTCCATCCTTCTACGTAACACTCAGTGACTGTAGTCACTGTCTTGCGTAGGCGGACATCTTTTATGGTAAACGGTAGAATTCGTATTCATCTGCATTTGTGATGCATTAACCAACATAATTATCATCATACTTGCGTTAATCCCGGTCGCATATGATGCCTTCATATGGTTTTCGAAGTGACTTCCGTCTGACCTCTCAGCCTGAGTTATGGATAGTGGCCAACCACTGACAAAGGTGGTCAGGTCACCAATATAAGCGTCTTTCTTGATCTACAATTATTGACAGCTGTGACCGGCGTTAGACAACATACTACGAGTATCTACACTAGTATTATAAAGCTGAAGAGTTTGTTTGTTTAGTTGAAAGAGTTAATCTCAGGCGCTACTGTTTCGAATTGAAAACGTCTTTTTGTGTTGAATAGCCCCTTTATCGAGGAAGGTTATAAGCTAAATATCAGCACGCTACTACTAAAGGGAGCGGAGCAGTAAAAATAAATGTCAACAAATCTGGCAAATTCCTTAATTTGAAAATGGATAAATTGCGCGTTTATAATATATTTAAAGGGGTAATACGGGTTTTATATACCTACCATAGGCGAAGCTGGGGCGGGGCAACTAGCGAGATCCGATTCTCAGCACTCTATGGATTCACCGTGCGGTCGCCGGGTCCATAGCGTGATACAGAGAGGAACACCGTGACGGCGACTGGGACTTGCGACCCAGATGTAGATTTAGGGTGGCCACCTTGTGATGCATCAGCGCTCACCTCCACCGGCAGTGGTGTTCCCCTCCCCCCCCCCCTACCTTTCCAAATTTGGTAAGATTCTATCAATGGATTTTCGATTTAGTAAAGAGCTTACTGAAGCTCTTGGTAATCTAAGGTCTTTAAGTAAGTTGTACAGTGATTTAGCTGGATTTAAATAAATATTAAATACGTACATACATACATATAATCACACTTAATTATGTTAATTTTTACTAGCAGTAAACTTTTTTATTATCCTTAGGTAGTACAAAGTTAGACTGTACTAATAATGTTAGCATATTGTTCCGAATAGCGTGTTTTCAACTGTGATAATTATTTAAAGTTTTAACGACCGACTACATTGCAGAGAGTTGGCAGCTTGGTTTTTACAAATGAGCTAAGTTTTCGTTTGTAATTCTAATTAAGCCAGGAAGGGCGGATGCTATCACTTTCGTGTTCCTAATATCGTGTTGCTTTCCATCAAGATACGTATGACAGGCCAAAGTTAATATTTCTGATCACGAATGTTCCGTGATAAAGATTACTTAATAGTTCTGGTAGTGATCTAGGGTTTACTTGACATAAGTACAAGTTGGTGGGTAGGTAGAAGTAAGTGGTATCAACCAATGATGTATTATTATTCATAGATACGTCATACAAGAAGATGGCGGCTTTCAAAAATGGCACAAATACTTTAGTATGAAAAAAATATAGCTACTTACTAAAAATCTGTCAATGTTATTAATTTATATGAATTAAATTATTTTTTATATTAATAATAATTTATTATTACGACTTTATTATTAAAATCGTTTTTTTTTTTGGTGGAGCACTGACGCGATTCTGATTGGTGCATAAAATGATGACCAAAAGTCATTATTTTTTTGTCGCCATTTTTGAATGTGGACAACATATCTATAGTTTATAATATATCATTGGTATCAACTATATAATCTGTAGTATTTCAGTTTAAAGGTTTAATGGCCTGAGAGGTCCGATAAGGTTTTTTAATTCACACATTATTACAACAAAATCCCTATCAGTAAGAACACGAATTCAGATTTACCTTATTGATAGCAGTTAGTACTTTTCACTGTTAACCTTTTCATGCTCATTTTAGGTGATTACCCTAAACATTAAGTCTTGCCCTTATCTGCCTTCCAAAGTAAATGTCTCAATGAGCGTTGTTATCACAATAAAACTAAATAATTTGTACATTTTATATCACGTTTTCTGTAATTCTATAAATATTATAAACTAGCTTTTGCCCGCGGCTCCGCTTGTGTGGATGTCGGTCATCATGACTAAACATAGCCTTTGTCCTTCCCCAAGGTCTAATCTATCTCTGTACCAAATTTCATCAAAATCGGTTCAGTGGTTTAGGCGTGAAAGCATAACAGACAGACAGACAAAATTACTTTTGCATTTATAATATTAGTATGGATGTAAAATTTCGTAAAGATGTTTGTTACTCAATCACGTTCTAATGGCTGAACAGATCGGACTGAAAATTGGTAGGTACAGCGATAAATAATAGTCTGAAATAACACGTAGGCTACATTTGAGGATGAAAGGGTTCCTGTGAGTTGCGGGAATGCGATCAGAATTCGACGCGGGCGAAATCGCGGGTCACAAATAGTATATAAATAATAATATAAAGTTTATTTCAAGTATTTTGATGCTCGCTTTAGTCTAAATACGTGACGTAATATATTTTTTCAGTCTCTTACTTATTCATAATCCACAAAAAGGTACACATTTAAATGACTTGACAAAAGTAACAGCGGATTTAGAGAAAAAAAAAGAGAACTTAATTGGGTTTCGCACTCCTAAGTCCATACTTATAGAAAAAAATATTTCTGATATTCAGGAACAAATAGTCATAGGGTTGGTGCATTTTTAAATGTACATCCTGCATATATTATGAATGAAAATATGTGAAAGATTGTGAGGATGGACAGATGTATGTAAGTGGATGTAACAAGAACACATTAAAAGGGCTGAACAGATCTGGATGACGTTTAGCACAGAGATAGATTATAGTTTGGAAAAGCACGATTACTATTTATCCAAGGAATAGTTTCCTGTAGGTCACGGGCAACGGTTAAAAATTATATTTATATGATGCTATTTATGCTACACAATTTTCATTACCTGTGCCCCCCGAGCATCCATACTAATATTATAAATGCAAAAGTAACTCTGTCTGTCTGTCTGTCTGTCTGTCTGTCACGCTTTCACGCCTAAACCACTGAACCGATTTTGATGCAATTTGGTATAGGGGTAGATTAGACTTCGAGAAAGGACATAATCTATGTTTGGGCGCGATAACCAACATCCACGCGGGTGGAGCCGCGGGCAAAAGCTAGTGAAAAATATTCCAGTTCGTAACATAAAGGTATCGAGAGAACGGAGCCTTGCGATTGGTCGCCTGCATCCTGTGAACCTGTGAGTTTGTGAAGCCCACCAATCGCAATGTTTCGTTCCTACGATACGTTTACGTTACGAATTCCAATATTTTTCGTGCTCAAGGCACTGATGTTTAGAAATAAACAAACAAACGAATTAAACCATTTATAAGGCACACGGTTATTTACATACGCACCAATTAATTATAAATAACATTCTTTGCCTTAAGTGTAATATCAGTACTAAAAGTTTATTAATTTATTATGTACATTCTTTGATAAAAAAATAAGTTTTTCTTTTGCCACTTTCATATAACACTTAATTACTCGTAGATAAAGAAATGAAGAAAGCACGACAAATTAATGTGCAGACGCATGTTACTACGTAACTTGCATGGTTATATATATAACATTCTAGATGGTACTATTCCAATAATTTTATAGGTATAAGAGAAATAAACGATGAAATATCGCGAATAAGTAAGACATATGCCTTAGCTTTGATGGATAACTTAAGCGTATAATCTTTTCTTTTTTGTTTGGAAGAAATTCACTTTTTTGTTTTAGTGAAAATCAGGGCAGAATTCATATAGCTTAATCTCACAGATTGCTATTAAATAATACGACCGTTTAATAATATATTTTTAAACAATTTAGCTTAACTAAAGTTAAAGATATATGAAACATGAAATAAAAAAAAAAATCTTTTTTTTTTTCTTATTATGTTATTGATAAGTATTTTTACTAGTAATCACTCGCTCAGCGGAGACAATATAAATCTTCTAAAATACAAAGTATTGAAAGTGTACCTTATGAAAAAATATGAATCAAAGTTTAGAATTGTGGTAATTTCTTTACATTTAACTTACAAAGAAATGTTTTTGACAACCCTTTTTGATGGTGCGCGTGCCGATGCCCGTACCGTAGCGGGAAGGTGCCAAGAGCGCTGCAAAAAACGCTGACCACTCGTAGTCAAGTACCTCTTTAGGCATCTTTGTCTAGTTTCCTTTACACAAAAGCTCGAGTGCTCTTCTGTTACCCACGTTTATGACGACTTTTAGAAACGTGATCATACTGGCTTTTTTTAAAATGGAGTTTGGTTTTAGAACAAAAAATATGGTACGGCAAAGGTATTTATTGCCAGTAATACTTTATGGTTTGGTTTTATTTTTGATTTCGTGGTTATCTATAAAATTTGAAAACAAAGATGTTATTTCAAAGGTATGCTTGCGTTTGGATCTTTTGAAAACCAATGTTTGTTCGAATTTTATGTGTCGCTGAGCAGTTCTTCTGATTTTTGTGACAAAGTGTAAAAATTGGACCCGATTGATTGGTCCTAAGGCTGTAATCGGTTAACAGATGTCTTTTTCAGCTCTGTAATAACTGTAAAAAATTAAGCTGCTATAAAAATATTACAAATATTTTACAATAGACATTTGTTGTAGTCGTAGCCACGTGGTTCCTGGGAGAGTAGTATTTGGGCCACCCCATCTCTTCCCATGCGATGTCGTACGAGGCGACTACGGGATAGGGCTGTTCAACATCAGATAGATATATACAGCCTAGGCTCAGCCTCAGATGCATGGCTCGAGTCAACAATAGTGCCCGGGATACGGCAGTAGGCTCACCCCTTATTATGTGGGACTGAATACATACAATGATTGGTGAAATGTGGGTGTTACTGAATTAAATTTTGAAGCATTTATTATGCTGATTGTTCAAATCGATTTACAAAGAGAAAAGAGAATTTGACTTCAGGCAGGATTCGCTTAGGAGGAACCGCTTCATTCCCCCTATAAGGGAAAGGTCGCGGATTCGAATCCTGTCCGAAGTCAAATTCTTTTTCTCTTTGTAAATGATGTGGGTGTGGGTGTTAGTTTACCTCTGCCCAACCCTCTGGGGATAAATACGTGATTGATTATATTTATCTATGTATATTTGTCGTATGCTATAGTAGCTAGTTTATATTCATCGGTGGAAGCCAGCCCTTAGTTTATAATATAGTTAGAAATGGATAGCATTCCATAGAGTTGTTTAAAAATGATTAGTATAATCGCGTAATAATTTATTACAGAAAATATTCATTAATCATTGTAACAACGGCAAGGGCACGGAAAGGTCGTATGAAACTTACTTATATCGGTACCTACTGTTTACATGTTTGTTATGTATAAAGAATTTTATTACTGCTTTCATTAAATAGTATCACTAAATAGTTTTATTGTAATCTTTATGTATGAACCATAGATTAGTACAACTAGGTGCATTGAACCATTAAATTGTTTATGCAATGTTAAAGCTGAAAGGTCAAGGATGCTTAAAAGTAACAAAAGAAAACTGATCTAGCGACCACATTGCTGATCATAGATGTTGGTGTACAAATATTTACTTCCTTACTCTTGACAATCGAATTGTTTTATGTAATTTATCTACCAATATGAATTTCAATACTGTTCAAAGTATGCTCAGTGTGTACTTATTATATCGCCAGCATGTACCAATTTTATCACCAGAATTTAGTGAACGGCGAATCACTAGCATGATTAGTACAATAAAATATTCAAGAAATCAATATGTTTGAAAATAATATTCTCTATTTCTCAAATTCATAGAAATTCCTTATCCCATATCCGCAACAGACTGAAATACAACCCGTGACAAACCTGCTCGACGGCAATAGGACCGCCTCTTACTACGTGGGATCGAAAATTACAGTTGGCGAAATGTGGGTATATAATATATCTCTGCCTACCCTTCGGCGATTATAGGCATGATAATATGTATGTATAGAATTTTCACCACTATCATAAAAAATATCGAAAGTATATATTCTTTCCGAAGTGTAGGTCCGAGGTATTTAAAAAAAAAAGCTTCTAACGGGATCATTGAGTGCACCTATCATAGAATTGAATGCATCTGGATTGATATCTTTGGGCTCCTCTGATAGGAGAGCTTGACCCAAGATGAAATGGCTTGGCGTCGTGAAATATGACATGTGCGTCAACAGTCTCAGCCAAGGATGTCCAAGACCCAGAGACGAGAACAAGCCGGAAAGCGGATCTCGGGCTATGAAGTGAAAGCCTCGGATACGACTGAGGGACTGAGCTTTACGATCGTCACTGGCCACCAAGCTCTATACACATTTAGTATAAAAATAATACAATATAATAATAGAAATATTTATTTAGGAATTCACCTTCTACGTAAGTATTATTGTTGAAGGTTTGATTGTAGCCTTTCGTGACGCTGGCTGAATCGTTACTCATTTTTATTTAAGGCGGTGGGCAATAAGGGAATGTATGGCGAGTAATGAGCCGTAGAATAAACATAACTGCCAACATAACCGTGATCTTGCGAACTATGGGATATAGTTCGGTGTTCTAGAAAGAGATCAGGGGGTTTGAGAGTTAGAAATGAGAAAGTTTGTATAGATGGAAGGATTTCATCCTGAATTGTTCAGGCGTATTGTAACAAAATGTAACGACAACGCATGAAAGGCATCAGAAAGTTGTTAGTTTTTTCACAAAAGATATAGGGCTTTCTAGGGTCAACAATTCACAAGTGTTGTGCGTGACTACACTGGTGAATTGTTTGCTATTTAAGTTGTATAAAAAAAAGTTGAAGCTCATTATTTCAAAAATATTTTTTTGATTTTAAAGAATGATCATGTACAGGTAGTAAATACATAAGCATTTACAGAGTTTGCAAAAATACAAACTGCAAAATGTATATAAAATAATGAACATCCAAAGTCCACGCTCTTCGCAAAACCCGCTTTATTTGAAAAGCAACGTTCGCCTCTCCGAACATTTATTACGTATACAGAATAAAAAGACGATTGACCACGTGCCATAGGTCCCAGCAGCTATGCATATACATACTGTGTTCCCCGCCACTCATATAACCCGATATAAACAACACATATACCCACAACTGCAGGCAGGTACGTATAGTACTATAGCGACTGTGTCCATTCATAAGAAGCGGTTCATTCATGCGGCCGCGAGGTGAATGGGAGCGAGCGAGACAGCTGATATAAGGTCGCGTTACATTAACAATGGATTCTTTTCGAATTCACATCAATGAGTTGAAATCCTGTTCTACGAATACATGAATGGTATTGTTTTGTGTATAAAACAATTGTATATGTTCCTACGATGGACGGTGGTGGCGCTTTTGTTGTTCAAGTGACTTACGAGAAACAACACTTACTTTTACAGGAATTCTCGCTTTTTGTTCTCTTTTTTTCTCAAAGCACTCGAATGAAGTGCGGATTATGCTGCGTTTAAGTTTAATCCGAGGGTCTTTAAGACCGAAATAGTAGCTCTAGTAAGTTAGTAAGTGCAATGAACTGTGTTTATTTTTTGATCAACAGGTTATGCCTATTTACTATAATTGAATTGACTGTAGATAAATTGTTATGGATATCTATTATCTTAGTTTAACACCCACATAGTGGTAAAGGTGTTAACTTTACAACGGATACCGAACATAATCGTAAAACAATATTAAAATTAACCCTATTAATGTTTATTTTATACACCGCGCAATATCTGTGGACGCGCCTTTGCAACAGAGCAACAAGATTGTGTAAAAAAACATCGTCGGTAGGAAGTCAACCCGTCGCAACCAAACAGTCTTGATCCGCGGAGAAAAACATATTTCATGACGTCATACATCGACTTTGTAATTCGATACTTGCAGTAATATTCCATAATAGTCTAATTAAAAAGTTTTAATGATGAGATAAACAACAGTTTTATTCCTAATTTAGATTTATGTATTAGATAACTAATGAGAATGTTTATAAGTTTAACGAAATAGAGAATACGTATTTAATTATACTAATATTACTTTATATTTACACTTAATATAATTATGTTTTCTAGAAATTTTAACAGATCTATCTACAAAAGCAATAAAAAATATATTTGTAAATACCTTGAAAAAACAATTGGTGAATATACTCAAGATGTTTTAAATACCCTTTCTTCAATTTTCAATAAATTTAATCTCTGATCAAAGAAATGCTCACGCGCCAAATTGACAGGAAAGCTTCGAAAGAATCAAGTCATACTGGTCGCAGTCGAAGGTGGTTATACCGGGCGCGTAGGCTAGGTCGTACCTGCCTCGGCGCGCTGCTGCCAGTCCGAGCTTGCCCGACCTCATGACGCGACACACCGCACGCGACCCGAACACGCACGAACGCCGAATATCGAACACCGTTCACAATTTTTAAACAAATCGAACGTTAAATTCGTATCTGAATGAACGATTATTGATTTATTTATTAGTGTTTAATAGTGCAAGTAAACATGCAAGTGTTAGCCCCTTTGATATTGGCGTGGGCACTTTGCGGGGTTCGAGCTGTGATAAGAACACCGTTGGAGGCGTTCAGGCCTTCAGCTGAGCTGCACCTCAGGAGACCTGAAAAGCTGTCGTTTCTACCACATAAGAAACTGTCATCAGCGCAAAAGGGAGACCTGAAGATTTTATATCAGACCGGGGTAAGTTAAAGAGCTTTTTTTCCTTTTCATACGTGTGTGTGCAAATGTTTTTATTAACGACTGATGAAAGTAAGGCACCTACTTACTGTTTTGTTAATATGTTGGCATTGAGGCTGGAAGTCAACCTTCAAATAATCAAGTTTGTCGCACTAACAAATGTAACGAATGTATGTTAAATTGCAGTAATTACCGGTACGCTGTGCCGGAATGAATTGGCGCTAAATTAAGATAACAAAACAAAATAATTGGTAATAAATTATAAATTATGAACCCTATTGGAACATTGTTGTATAATTTATTAGTTTTGAAAGTAGAAGTCGTGACGGCTATCACGAGTTGGGTTTCAAAGGAAACCATTACCTGTTTCTGAAATACAGCCGTGCAGTTTATCAATTTTTTTCGAAACAGACTAAAAAACTATGCTACGATTATTTATTTTTGAGACTTTTATTTTTTACTACGATGTACTGAAGATCTAAAAGAATTTAGTGATTTTGTACACAATAATTTTCGGAAGGTGTTTGCAGCTTTTGGCAATCAAACAACTGAAGAAAGATACGAGCTGTAAGGAACTCCAAATTGAGAATTTTTTTTAGATATTTGCTACTGCCAAATAATATTCTAAGATGCTGAGCGACAAATATATTACCTGTGCTTGCTTCAATCAATACAGATTATTATATTCCTAATCACTTTTAAAGGGAAGTCAACAACTAAATAAACTTCAAACAATTGAGAGGTTCAGTTCGTTTGGGAATGAATACACGTATTATTTCTGAACTTTTAAATTAGACACGAGAAGCAAAATATTTGGCGTCAATAAAATTCATGTTAAGTACAACATTAATGACGCATCATCTGTAGGTCTTCCCGAAGATAATTAGTGAGGTTCCACGAAGGGATCCACCCATCAATTTAACCAATTAAAACACATAAATAGTGCGAGAACGGCGGCCACATTATATTTCATACACAGAAAGGAACTTGTGACTAATCTCTACCGAGAAACCGAATATGAAAAAAATATGCAGAGAAATAACAACATTCCTAAGAATCTCGACAGCGGATATCACTTTACAAGTCTCTTGGCAAATCTAACAAGAAATTAGCTAATAACACAATAAACAAGCTCTTGCAGCAATAAAAATAATAGTAGTTCCGGATGTCAAGTTTCGTCAGTTACAATTTTAAAAACAACGGCAATCACTTCCACGCTTAATTTTAAAGTCGATAAGAATAATCGCTCTAACCTAGGTTCCCAATTACGTTTGCTTGATAATAGTTTTAAAATATCACTTTGTGCATTCAAAAATGGACACTAAAGCAAGGTTGCATAGGATACAAATCTTAAATGATCAAGATTTCTACGAAATTGTATTACAAAATGGAAGCGTTGCGCGGGAGCGTAGGCGCGCGCGTAACACCAGTGGCGGCAGGTGTTCATTCACTCATTCTTATCTTGACAGCTTCGATGACTTACGGGCCGAGTCTCGCTCCCGGCCCGTGTGTGCTATTTGGTATATAAAAAAACGATTTTTTATGTCATTGCCTTTAAGCCCATTCGTAACGGTAACCGTCTTTCGATCGATCGTCTCTTTAAGCATTGGAATTTAAAGTTATCTTGTAGTTTATTCATATTTCGTTTTATGGGTAGGGTAAATCTTGACAGATATACGAGTATCAACCGACATTTTTTGAGCTTCGTTATTCATGACAAAAAACGCAATTGTGCCATTGTGCAGGTTTAAAAGACGGCAATGTTCGCAGTTATCAAGTATTCAGTCACACAGCGGGTGTTGGAGTGCCAACTGCTAAATAATAGGCGAGTTTAGTGCTCTCAAGATTTGAATAACAAAACCAGTAGAGGGTGTTTGTGATCTGCCCGCGCGACAGTGCGACACACCTCTCAAGTCCTGTCGGGCTCTTTGAAATAGTCAATGATATCGTCCTGAATAGATTCGTCACATATATTGTGTTATATCATTAAAGTTTTACACGTATTTTCAAAAATACCTCAGAGAATGTTGCGCTAAAGTCCGAGACTGCGAATAGTATTATTTGAATTATTTACGTATATGAAGACATGAATTCTGATGAGATGAAATTACTTTCGGATATAAATCATCACCCGTATTTGTCACGATTGAATCTTGATGCATTTTATGTGTTAAAGGATGCTGCCTTTCACAAGAGGGATATAATCAACCTCCGTGACAACCTCAGTCTGCTCAAGCCGGCGATATTGAATAGGATAATAGCGTCACAATTGGGCCACAATTGTCTCCTTCGGCGAATCAATTGTTATTCTGTATTGGATTGAGACTCGCAATTTATTTTAAGTGTGAATAGTGTCTACGTGTCTACTTCTCTTCAATAAATAAAATCATACATATTAAAGTGACATAAGTATTCAATAAAGTATTCTATGGGTACTTATATAAGTTCGTTCAGTGAATTAATTCAGAATTGTAATGTTTTAAATTTGTACCTGTCTATGATATTGTGGTGGAATGGTAGCTATAGTGTGGTGCTATTTATTTAGGTATACACCACAATAAAATAGGGTAGGTTTCAGAAATGGCTTGAATGATGACAGTGTTGATCTTAAACCTATAAGTACGACAAAAAGAATAATATCACTCTCACAAAATTATTGCACTATTCTGGTCAACACAACATGTTAACAAAAGATAGAATGAATAGAAAATACATATTCCCAAATTGTGTGCCATGTGTAACACATTAATTTATGTGGCAAACACATTAGATAGCCACAAAGTCCCTCCGTCATCGCGTAGAACAGGATTTGGTCAGTTCAGTCTATTTGCAGATCATCAATCATTATTAAAACTTTATTAGACGTTGACCTCGGGCGACTCGCCCTGTTTTTGTGTAATACGCCAATTTTCCATTATACAATGGATAGTTCCGTGTTTTGTAGGCAGGTGTGAAGTAAGATGTTTGTAAAAGGTAAGGAAATTACCTTTTAAGCACCTATAACCAAATGAATAGGTATCTGTAGGTAAAGAAAAGGCTTTTCAGAGGACAGGCTTAGTGTAGAAAGATTTTGACAAAACCGGACTTGTTCCTGTCCAATATTGTTGTGTACGCTCCCGGTAAAACTTGTAAGTAGTATTTATAAGCAGTTTTGTAATGGTAAATAAATTTTACTTTGAGTAAAGTATTTGCGTTTAACGATCAGAAGTTTTAAACCAAACATAATGGATATAGAACTTATAATGAGAAGAGAACTCGTAAATATTTTAAACTGTTGTAATGACGTAAACGAAGGCGCCAAATCCTATTTAAAGAATATTAATTCCCTCATTAAAGCAGAACCCAGTACGATGATAAGGTAACAGTTCAGGGATAATAAACATTTTTATTCCAAAGTCACATTTTATTAGACCCATAAAATGCATTATTAAATACCGCAAATAGCGTTGCGATGCAATTTTTGGCGATAACAAAAAGTAAGAAAGGTATGCCGATGCGGACGTAGGTACGAGTTGCATAATTCAACTAAAACCATACATTTAAAAGTCGTAAAAACGCTGATTATGCAAAAAAAACTTAAGTCAGCTGAACATAATGTGTTTTACGAGAAGTTTTTCATTTTGCATTCAAAGTCTGGCGCCATTTAATTGATCTATTATAATATATTTAACATTTAAATATTTCGATAATAACATATTCATAATGAACGCGTGATAAATCACTGCACAAATTGAAACTGGATTTCTCGTAAATATGTTGTATCATGTCGTGTATGAGACGTGATTTTTAAATTATCAGGGAGTAGGAATTCCTTTAGCCTTACGTATCATCTTTCATAAGATAGAAATAGATAAAATCAACATATACCAAACGTGTTGAGACCGCAAATGGTTCAACATAATGTGTGATGTGATGATATCGATATCGCAGAAATATTAAGCAGCATATTAATGAAGAAATGAACGCGTGAAGAAGTGTTAATCGACTACGGTTATGTTAATCAACAGATTAATTCGGTATAATTAAGCGATGATTCTGCTTGACGCATGTCTTACTGTGTAGGTACAAAGTTCTTGGATAAATGAAAAATTATTCAAATCTGTAATAAACGCTCAAATCCATATCACAATAATAGTTGATAATAGTCTGTCATAGATTATTATCATACGAGTAGATTTTGGATTTAGATTATGTAATGGCCGGTAGCACAGATAAAAGAGGGATATCTGGGGAATGTTTTCGTAGAAAATTTGGAAGGTTGTATATTATACAATATTGTTAAAAAACTGTTTTGTTTTATGTGCTACAGTTATTCAGTATAAACGCATTTACTTATTTCTGTTCTTTCAAATATACGAATTAGATTTTGTAATCATTTTCGAAAGACATTTTTGCCAAGCACATTTCTATAAAACTAAATTATCTTTGTTTTTTTTTAACATCATAATTTAACAATTTCTCAAAAATTTTTCCCTCATTTCGTTTGTTGTCATCTCACTCTATGCTAATTTTCCAGTGTATCAAGTTAAAATTTTATGGTTTTTAATATGAACTTAATGTTTCTTAAGTCAAGTGCTTGATTAACCGGTATTATGTACACTTTCTGTTATAAGGGAGCAATAAAATATAGCTGGCGAAATAAGGGCATAGTAGATACGCTACTATGTACATCATAGAGGATATAATGGCGTGATGTATGAAATAATAAATCTATTTGCATGTGATATTAAGCAGAAAATTGAGTATAAAATAAGATTACAATAGGTATGCATATATAATTTACAATTTAAATCTGTATCGCGGTCTGTGTGTTATTATTATGTATAACAATGTCTGACAACTCTGACCTTGATCAATAAAGAATGATCTTTCCAACAGACAGACATAAGGTATTCTAGTACACAGTTACGTAACATACATTTATGAATTATGAAGTTATTCTCGTCTTTCTCCCTCCGAGAGAGGCAGAGGTAATAACCCACCATTGCTTCCGTATTACACCTTTCGCACAAGCTTCCTTTCCTTCCTCTAAATTCGTCATGGAAGTCCACAGCCTTCGAGCGATTTTGACCTGTCTGTTATCAATAAATTATTAATTTAATCAGTGTATATTCTGTGAGCTCGACTGCGGTTCACTTATTCTACTCTTACTAATATTTTTGTTTGACTTACTGGTTAGAGGAAAGTCTAGAGACTCGTCCGTAGTTCAGATCACAAGGGCCCCATATACCAATTCCGATTAAAATTTATTTAAATAAATAAAATTAGAGTGTCAGATCAAAAGTCCACGCGGACGAAGTAACACAGCTGGTAAACAAAATATGACTAAAAAACGTAGAATCAACTGAAAAATAAAATCAATGGGAGGAGATAATTTCCGCTTCGCTACGGATGGTGCAGGCAATAACCGTGACACCGGGACACGCGTCAAGAAAACATTACAAAAAGTGCTGACTTCGAACCGAACGAAGGGTCCGTGAGGCTGGGGTAATTTGTCGTTTCTGTTCATTTTCACTGCACTAATCTAAAGTTTCTAACAAAATTTTCGATTTTGGGTCTGTAATTAGGTTTTTATTCATTTATAGTTAAAATACTTCTTCATCCTAGCGTTAATCGCAGTCGCATTCTACTATAAAGACAACAAGAGACTAAATTAAACTAAAATATTCAAACAAAATACAATACAGTTGTTGTTTTGTTTGAAAATTAATGAAAGCTATCAGATGCAAGCTGTAATGATGTTGATTAGTTTTGAAAAGTTTTCTCGTCTCATCTCATCTTGCTGGTGAAACATAAATTAAAATTTACAGATTTTTAGTTTAGTACTTTAGTTGGTATTGTTGAGGTCTACAATTATGAATTGTTTCATTAATGGAAAATTTTATTAACATAAAAGCGTGGGTAACTTAGCGGTTCACGACGTTCGACCTTATGATCGAAAGGTCCCGGGTTCGAATCCTCCCTGGGTCAGCCGAGGTGCGAGGGATATGGCTATGACAATCTCACCTCTGGCAACTGACGGCCCACAGAAGGCGTGCGTTTTAGTCGGTTCGAGTCCGACATAACCTCCTCCTCCGGCCCCGGCGGGGGAGGTATCCGAGGGGATTTTTCGCACGATAAAAAAAGAAGGGTCGAACCCTTTTTTTTTTCTTACAATAACACTAAAAATGTAAACCTACTCCTAACACAAGCACTTTATCTTAGCTGGAAGAGTTAACGGGAATATTACTACTTTCTGTTACTACCAATCTTTTAAAAAAAAAGGCATAATCCTCACGCAGATTTTTTTCTATTATGAAATCAGTACAATCATCATCTACTTACGAGGCTGACGGTACGTTCCGTGCTGATAAACTCAAGTAGGATTACCGTGGAAGTCGGACAGGGCCGGCTTCCGTCTCAAGGGGAGGCCACGTGCGTCTTCAATGGACCGCTCCGGATGCCCTGTGCCACAATAGGGACGACTGTACACTCAGACATGCTAAGCAATAGAGTAAAAGGACGTAAGTGTATGTTCGTGTACGGGCGCTTAGGGCGTTTTACTAATGCGTGAATGCGTCCTGTGTACTTGTAATATGAGGAAGTGCGTCTTAGAGTCGAGATTTTTAAGTTCTTTATGTGAAGTGTTTGAATGTTGATTCGATGGTATTGAGGTTGTCTGTTTGTTTAGAAATCTTCTTTACAAAATAATGCTATCTAATGTTTTTTTTTAAGTACAGGGCTTTGAAAATATTTCTGAAAGTATTTTTTTTATTTCTGAGAAAATAGAATAAAATATCGAGGTCTAGTCAAATCCGTAGTTAGGACTGGTAAAGTGAACCCCAGACTCCGAGCTGAAAGCTTCGGATGCGACTGGGAATTAAGGCTAGGATGAAGAAAGATAAAATTATTGTTGGTCATTGTGTTGCGCTTGCGGCCTAAGGATCAGACAGAGACAATAGTCATGAATTTTATCAATAATTCATCATTCAAGTGCTTTTTTAAATACAGCAAAATGCATTTGCTGCAGCACAGATGTATCAAAATCCACATATCACTACTTATGTACCCAATCCCACATAACAAGACCACCTACTAAATTACTCAAGAAAGTTAAAGATTACTCAAGAGCATAATGGCATAATGTTTTGAAATGAAAAATGTTACCCGGCCCGGGAATCGAACCCAGAAGAACTACAATTATCCTCTCAACCACTACACCACTGAACTAATTCAAATGTCGTATAAACCCCAAACAAGTTTCAATTTAGCGTACAACACGTTCTTACCAAAATGTTTACATCCACGTACGTATAATAGCACACGTACATTATACAAGGTGTTTCATAACTGCCGGTGTCATTGGACACATATGTATGACATATACGACAAAGTACGACAATGTATTTGTACACACATGAGACGATTACGACGCGTGGCCATTCATTCAATAGGAACAAACCGAAACACGACGCGTTGATGTCTTTTAAACGCGAGATCGTAACACATTATGATACGCCAACGTATTCTTAATTACCCGTTTGCGTGATTTATAGAGTGTAGTAAAATTAGAATAGAATTAAATTTAAATATTTTGATTATAGTTGTGCGTTGGGTTAAATGTCTACGAGTTATTATAGCCATCATAAAATGAATTCAGCCATTTATGTAATTAATTTTATACGGCTCTTGTTTATGATGTTAGCTTTTTTTATTTATTTATGACGGCTCACTGGTCGTAGAGTCTGACGGTTATGGAAAATGTGGGTTCGAATCCCGCCAAGTGCAAATATTATGCATGAATTTGTCTATTTGCATTGGTCTAGGTGTATGGTCCCCACTGAAATCTTCAAACATCTGGTGAATGGACGAGGTTTTGTTGCAGGCTTCCTTTTCGCGAATGGGGTCAGACGATAGTCACTCTCGTAAAAGTCAAGATAAGCTAAATTCAGAAGACTCTATAGTAGAAGCCTTGTGCGTAATTAATGTTATACGCCTATCGTTTATGAGAGTTTTTTTTTTAATTTACACTTTTTTTAACATTTTACTAAATAAAATTCATTGAGGAAAACGTGTTAACGCAGTTTGAATTGATCTTGGTTCCCATCATTCGTGATATCCGCTCTAAAAAAAATGTCCAGATGAGCGGATGAGGTGGTGGGAAGGATATCGCGTTGTCCAATTTAATGGGTTAGGTCTGCGTTTCTCAAATTTTATTACGCCCTTGCCCAAACTTTTTTGGCATTTAGTACACCAGCCCCTCTAGACAAGTGGCAATTCGTTGCTCGGCGTATGATGGAATAGAATGCCAAATGTATGGGATTTGACGTATATGACAGGCGTCAACGAATGTCAAAAACGTCAAATCCTATACATTTGTCATTCTATTCCATGATACGCCGAGCAACGAATTGCCACTTGTCTAGGGGGGCTGTTCTTGAAGACCTAAGGATGAAGTCGTGTTCTTATATTTAGGTATTTAGACTTTCATGGTCACTGAAGTTAGGCGACTCTAAAGATATTGGGATATTTATCATTCATACCATGATCATGGCGCTTGCAACAGTGGCGAAATATCAGAAGGTCAAAACAATAAATAATAAATATCTAGATATGTTATATAGCCTATAGGCTAAGTAGCTACAACTCTTTATCTACTCTACTAGCAGTACCCCGCGGTTTTATCCGCCATATTCATTTCTATGCTACCGCGTCACATTGTCCGCATTTTGTTTCTTATTGCTCAGTTCCTAAGGACTGTAGCCTAATGTTATATAGCCTAGAGGCTATATATCATCAGCTCAGGTGGGCGGACACCATGTCGCGATTGCATAGAACCAAGTAAGGCGGATAAAACCGCGGAGCACAGCTAGTACGTTAAATAAAGGGGCGTATTTGTGTCAACAAAAATGATACAAAGCGACAGCTTAGTGGTAAGCGAGTTGGCCTTACGATCAAACGATCCCGGGATCGAATCCTGGCCATTACACTACCGACATAAACCCACTCCTAACACAAGCAATTTAGCTTAGCTGGAGGGGTTAGATAGAATATTAGTAATTTCGGTTACTAACATAAAGAAAAAAAAACTTTGTACTTTAAAAAAACATTCACATCCTCAAATGTAGTGTGTATCAGGCGGCTGTAGCCGGAGGCTGCGTCTAATTGCTCTCGTAATAACATGTGACCGAAGGCTATGGGGGTAATTACTGGATTAGTAATTTGTTCTCGGCCACCAGCTACCTGTGTTCCCGGAATGGTGCAGAGCATCCGGCGTCCGTCGCCCCCGGCTAACAATCTTTATACATAATTTATTGTACCGTTCATTATATAGTGGATTGTATGAAGTAAGAATGTTTAATTTGATGTGTGTAAAACTTAATGACTTACATATTTATATACACTATATACCATTATATACATGTATACATTATGCCCTCGCTAATACAAGACAATATTATATATTAGCTGTTGCCCGCGGCTCCGTCCACGTGGATGTCGGTTATCGTGACCGAATATAGCCTATGTCCTTTTCCAAGGCCTAATCTATATCTGTATCAAATTTCATCAAAATCGGTTCAGTGATTTAGGTGTGAAAGCGTAACAGACAGACAGACTTTCGCATTTATAATAAGCATTTTTTGTAAATAGACCAAAAAAAAAAAAAAAGCCCGCTGAGTTTCTTGCCGGAGTCTTCTCAGGCCGGGGCCGCGTTTCGAACCGGTGGTCCATTTGCTAAGCTAGTCTTTAGTACATATATGTATATTATTGACGTTTTGTAAGTGCCGTTTTGATGGTCTATACAGAATAAATGATTTTTGACTTTGACTTTTTTGACGTTGACACTAGCTTTTACCCGCAGCTCCGCCCGCGTGGATGTCTGTTATCGCGACCAAACATAGCCTATGTCCTTTCTCAAGGTCTAATCTACCCCTATACCAAATGTCATCAAAATCGGTTCCGTGGTTTAGACGTGAAAGCGTTACAGACAGACAGACAGACAGAGTTACTTTCGCATTTATAATATTAGTATGGATTGATATGAACCTGCTAACTAAACTATAACATTGGTAGTGAAATTACGTAAAAATGACTTAGATGAAATTTGCCATAGCCGACTATTTTATTACTTGAAGGCTGATCTTATCCCCCGGGAATTACACATATCTACCTAAAATTCGCGGGAGCGGCACCTCACGTGGAGGTCGTGCACATCTCATGCATGCATGCATACATAGCTATAGTATAAAGAAACTTCTCTATAGACTATGATGACAAGAAAACAACGCCTTGCGTGATCGGACGGGACGGGACTTGACACCCAACAATATTATAAAACAAAATACTATCTTTTTATGCAATAATACACTTAATGAAGTCACGCATCAGTTCCTTTTGATGAAATGAATAATTTCAAAGCTATTATTTATTTAATAGCATCCCTTTGGCTGCTAAAACTTAGGCAGGTAATATGAACCGTTATCAAGTCGTTTACATTAATTTATTTCATACAAATTAGCATAATACTTGAGGTAGTTTTTGCGGATATTAAACTTTTGCTGAGAAGAGGGTTCCTCCGACTTGGTTAGCCAAAGCTACTAAAAAGTAACGGAAACGTTGAGAAAATTGGATAAACATATAAAATTAAATGGTCTCACTACCATGGACGCCCAAGATCGTGCGAAGTGGAGGAGGAAGAGCCGGAAGGCGGACCCTGAGCTCCGAGGTCATCTTGGCCACGGATGCAATCAGGATAATGAGTCTATATGAAGATGATGATATAAAATGAAATATATAATTTATTTGTATGTACTTGTTCACAAGTTATAAATTGAGATATATTGTAATGCAATTTCATTACAAATTTATCCATCTACCTATACTAACAATAAAGTTGAAGAGTTTGTTTATTCGAATGCGCTTATCTCTGGAACCGTTTGTGTGATTTGAAAAAAATATTTACATGTAATAGCCCAGTTCTTAGGGAAGGTATAAGACTTAATAACTATTTTAAAATCGTTCTTACGCACCGAATTTAATTCCTCAAGAAAATTTCACTACACAGTTTAATCTGAATCAAAGACGTTTATATTCATCGCTGAAATCCAATCTTAATTTTGGTCCCACACACTTTTTTCAGCGATAATCTCAAATTTGCAAGCTGAAACGTTAAACGCAATAGCAATATATACCACCTACACGTTAGACTGAGACAGTAGGCGTATGGAGAAGGTTGTGGAAGGTCGGTGCGGCTAACAAATTATTTCATTAGAGTGGGCGCGGCGCTGGCGGCGCGCGCGCCACCTGTTCGACGACCGGATGCCGCGCCCCCCGCCCCGCACACCCCTACGACACCCGACAAGGGCCTGAGCCTGAGATTACAGTACCAGTGAGGAGCAATAGCGAGCATTTCGTACTATTATTTTACTTAATCTCAGGTAGGCAGAGGTGTATGAACACCCACATTTCGCCAACTGATTTTCAGTCATAAGGGGCGAGCCTATTGCTGTCAAGCGGGCACTTAGTCAAGGGCTGTATGTTTACTGTCAGATGTAGATCAGCCCTATCCCTTAGTCGCCTTCCACGACACCCACAGGAAGAGATAGGGTGGCCCTATTCTGCTTCACCGGGACCAACGCGGCTCTTTATTACTCCTAGTCAAAGATCGTTTGATTCTCACCCGGTGAAAATATTATACATGCCATCATACATGGGTCTTACAACTTAGGTGGCAGACGAGAACATGCCCATCTGATGGACAGTGGTTACCGCGGCCTATGGCCGTGTGCAACACCTAGGGGTTACACTCGTGCTATTTGTCAGTGTGAGTCAACCCTGTAAGAACAGAGAGTTTCTGGGCCGTCAGTGCAGAAGGTTCGGTCTGTTCAGTCTGGAGACAGGGTTTTGCTCTGAGATCGCGTCGATACGTACCTACAATTTCGATTATGCCTCTGATTTCCTTGCTTATGCCTAACAACTTTTGCCTTATACCTTTTTCTGTAGAATTCGCACAACAGACAGACATTGAGAAACTACATTGCCAAATTTTTATCAGCGAATTTCATTGAGTAAAATTTACTAGTTAGGACCTTACCAAAAAAAATTGTTTGTCTCTCGCTCAAATTAAGGAGTGCCAATCGAACTAATATATCAAAAGTCCGCGCCATTCAGATATATAAAGCTAAACAATTTTAATTTATCATTGTCGATATCTCGATAACGATCTTGAACGGCGAGTATTAGCGACTGGCGGTATCACTCATATCCGCACTCGTTAATGCTGTTCTCAGGAACAAAATTAAATAACAGTACTAACAATTTTATGGTGGTGATTACATCAGGGGGAATTATCTATTAGCTATCAGAACTTTGGGTCTAAATAGCGCTGTGTAGAATGTCCTAGATTATATATATTTGAAAATAAAGTTTAGATCTAAAATATATCATTTACTAGTTGCTTGCGACTTCGTACGCATGAAGTTCGTTTTCTTTTTTACCCCTTAAGGGTGGAGTTTCGTAAAATTCGTTCTTAGCGGATGTCTACACCTTATAAAGAAATTTGGCAGGTAGGTTACCAATCATTTTTTTAGTTTTAGTTATTGTTTTTAAGATAGCGAAAAACTAAAAAAATATGGCGAAGAACTGTTCAGAAAAAGGGCTAAAAAATAGTCTATTGTGTTAGGAGGGGATAGCAGTTTCTCATTCAACTGGTTGTTGTTGTTTTTCAAAACATATTTATTTATATTTGTGTTTTCTGAGAAAACTTTAGATAGTTGCATCATAGTGCTTTTCGTATAATAAATTAAGTCAAGCATAATTTCCATACAATAAATTCATATATTATTGTATAAGGATAGATTTCAGATTCAAATGATAGAATATAAAGTATCGCTTACCGCTCATCGCATAATCCTTGGGATCTCTCCAAGACCATCCATTTACATTCTATTTTATACTCTAATTGCAGGAAGAGAAGGTCGGTTTTTATATTTTCTCCGATGGTTGCTAATTTCGACTCGAGAAAAGAACAAAAGCGAAACGTCCTTTAGTACTGTCGCCCCCAGCGTTTCGTGTCTCAGATATCGTTTTCGAAAAATCTTTTGCCCGCATTCGATTTCTCCGCAGGCATTAAAAACAGCCAGTCGTTTGTATAATAAGCGATCGTATTCATTATTAAATTAACGACACGATAGCGCACAACAGTAATCGTTGTCATAAACATGTGCAAAACATCCTTTTCCATATTCACCGGACCGAGATCGATGATAAAACTGTTAAATACAAACAGCGTAGTACTATTGTTGTTTTGTTCACCTTATTAAGGATTCAAAAGAGTCCGAATTGTAATTTTCTTACGGCCGGCATTAGCATTCAGGTCGTCGCCGAGACTCCGTTAAAAGAAGGCAAACTCTTGACGAAGTAAGTCAACAACCCATACAATGTATGTGGTATGGCTTTTTGTTTGTTACACAAAAGGGCTGTATCCGGTGTTTGGAAGATTCCAACTGAGGCCGTTTCCGCGAAATCTATCGCAATTCACAAGAAACGGGAAGCATATCCGGAACAACGAAAAAAAAACTTTTTTACGCCTATTTATGTGTTAAACAGGGCTGTCGAAGTGTGACTTGAATGCTAATATAATAACATTAGTTTTACAATGATTTTTTTATGTAGGTATATTGATAGGTTCCTTACAAAATCGTCATAAGATTCTACGAGTATTACAATGAACAAGAGAGTATTCTTATATAAGAATACTATACGATATTATTGTTTCTTTCCTGTTATAAAACATTATATTATGTGGGTCGTATATAAATGTAATAAAAGTAATGTTGGTTCGTCATTGTAATATTTTATTGTCACGCAGTGTGTAAACCAATATTATAGAGTTTATATTTATTCATATTGTTATAGTCTATTCTATAGGTTCTCATTAGAAATGTGAAGACTAGATCAGTAATGCCTAGATTGTAGTAAATAATTTTATATCCATATTTGAGACTCAATATTATAATTCTTAAGACGATTAGGTCGGTTTTCAGAAGTATCTATCCATTCATATATTTAGAACCAATTTCATATACATAACATATTCTTAATTTAAAATAGCGATTTAAAGAATGTTGATTGAAACAAAAAAGTTATAATGTGTGACACAAATTAAAACTAGTACAGTCGTAAACAAGCGGCACAAAAAATATTCATCGGATGTTGATCGTTTCCAATTAAATACAACAATTTATAAGGCAGTAATAACTAAATTACAGCCGGCGTAAGCGCAGTAGCCCTGCAAGTTGTGCGCAGAAAAAAATCTTCCCACAGCTAACAGGTTGCCGAATGGCACGTCTTCCGGTCGGAAGTACGACCGATGGTCCTATTCGACACAAAAAAATAATAATGAATGCATTCAGAGCGCACATGTTCATATTGTGATTCGTTTTTGGAACGTTATGATTAACATCGATTTAAAGTCGTGTCTCATAATAATCTCTTTCATTACGTATCCTGGGATGGCAGGTGTCTTCGGAACACCTTCCTTTTTTCCCACGCCGACTTCTTTTGTGGTAATGATTAATTCTTTTCCTGACTTAGTATTCTTAAGTCAAACTGTCTTGGTGAATATATCGATGGCGACGCAAGCTGAATGATAAACAATTACATGCGAAATTTGATGGATTCTTTGCATAGTAATCATACAATCGCACGTTGTTGGTCACATCTTTGAAGTAAATCGTAGGAATTTGATGTCGTATTTCTAAGTTTGTATTATGTTCATTGTTGCGTGTTATAATTTGTCAAAGAAAAATAAACGTCGTAATAAAAGTGAATATACGTTCTATAAACAGCACTAAACATTTATGTTCCTATTAGTTTTATATTATGGTCATGAGCTTCGGCCTTCGAGTCCTTGCCGGTGCGAAGGTCATTAATAGTATACTGATAAGAATTTTTTGCTTTTTTCAGGGTTCAGAGGAGGACCTTCCAGACTGCAGGCCGAGGCAGGTGTGCAGTAAAGTGGACCTGTATGACACAACGCAACCTTGGATAGAGAGGAAGTGTCGCTGTTTGGGGCATAGGCCATGTTCTAGGTCAGTATATTTCTATTCATTTTTTATTCATTACGATAATAGGAAAAGGGGGATGTCTATTTGCCGGTAGTTACTTTTGGTATTGTAGAATTTGTAGATTATTGTTCTAAACTTAACTTTTTCTAAATCATTTGTATGGATGTTCGCAAAGCCAGTATCAGCGTTCATGAGGTAAAACTGGAGGTTGGGGTAGGGGGTTGAATAAAATCTCACGACATCTCACCATGGGAGGGAGGGACAGAAAAGTTAAAAAAACACCTCACGTAATTTATGGACGCCCCCTTTCCAGGTCTATGTCGGAAGTGATGAAATGCTAACTTTCACGTTTATAACATTGCTATGGTAAATAATTATGATCATTGCAATAGTTTAATCAGAATTGCCTCGCATTTAAGATAAGATTAATTTAAACTGCTTCATATTCGTGTCTACACTTTGATATAGGTACTTAAATTTAATGACATAGAATGTTTGATTTGTCGTTTTTGGTTATTTGCGGAACCAAGATATTTTTTTATACTAAAATTATATATTTGAAATAAGGTCAACAATATTCAACATCCATATTTCATTGACTGTATGTTTCTGACGCTAAGTAGATATTAGGGATGAGCCCATAGTCATCTTTGAATGTACTTGTATATACCGTAAAAGCTTATAAGTGGTCATCTTCGTTTCATGGTGCCAGGTTCGACACCTGCACAAGACAATTAAGTGTGATCAATATCAGCACCTTGAAATAAGTCTTAGAGCCTGGTACAGTAGTTTAAACCTCTCACGCTAAGCATGGGCTAGTCATGTTTTGGAGAAGTGTTTCATCAATGAACTGCGTAGCTTCTAAATACCAAATTAAAGTGAATGGAAGCTATTCGAGGCCACCGAAGCCTCTTGCGCTTACGCTGTGTTTAATATAAATTTATTATGACTCGCTTAGGGCTTTCGTCAAATTATGTGTTGATATGGGTCGCATAAGTCGCATTAGATTAAATTATGAAACAGGCCCATATTAGAATCATTCTTCAACCGAAAGTATTTTTAATAAATCAGTTTTCGAGTAATATGATCAATTCTATAGGTTTGCAAAAAACTTATGAGGTAATTCTTTTTATGTGCTTTTCTATATTTGATCAAGAACTAAGCGGTTCGGTGAATCCTTCTTTTGCCGCACCATTAAGATCTGGAATACCTTATCAGTACACGTTCTTCCCTCTTCCTATAACGGTGACCTTATCTTTCGAGACTTTACCTTCAGCTTACATCAGGCGAGGTGAAATCAGATAGACGTGTCCTATATACGAAAAAAAAAACATTCGTGCCTACTCCATATGTTTATATCATCATTGTTGTAATTTATATCACTCTTTGAAATCATCAATACAATTTCTGTTATATCATTTCAGTGATCTAACTGCGGACGACAACCATACCCTAGCGGATAAGACCACCCTGTACAAAACCTGCGAACCTGTGAAACGTCTTCCAAAATGCCGATACTTCAAAGACGCCGCCTGGATCATCTATTCATTCCCAGACAGCAATGCAACCCAGCAGATCGTCAACTGTCATTGCCCTAAGTTCTCAGTCACTTATCTATTGAAGAAGTTACCGTATACGACACCTAGCGGTGAACAGGGGAACCAGTATCAGTTCGCGTGCTCGCCGCAAAGCGTAAGTACTTTTACTATTGTCGTGTTTTGGTTGTGTGACGGTAGATGGAACTAGTAGAGCCAGTTAATTAATAATAATTATAGAGTGTATGATGGTCGTTTAACGGACGAGACTCTGGCGCAGGATTTTCTCTAGGATTTGGGGGTTTGCTCCTGTTAAAGGAATAAAACTATGGGGAGGAGGATCAGGAGAGTAAGCCCCCGGTGTGAATAGTGCAAGCTTTGAAATGCAAACGGGATTGTTACTTGAATGATGATGTATCTAAGATTTTTATTTAGATAACTTCGTAATCCATACTAATATTATAAATGCGGAAGTAACTCTGTCTGTCTGTCTGTTACGCTTTCACGCCTAAACCACTGAATCGATTTTGATGAAATTTGGTATAGGGGTAGATTAGACCTTGAGAAAGGACATAGGCTATATTTGGTCGTGATAACCGACATCCACGCGGGCGGAGCCGCGGGCAAAAGCTAGTTATTAATATTTTTAAGAAATTCTCAGAGAATATCATAAGGTATTAATTTTTCTTCTTTTCATTTTTACAGAGGCTTCGCTGTTCGAGAAAGGAACCTTGCAAGTTGTTCAGTGCGAGGCGACGACACGAACAAATCGATGAAGTCAACGCGAACACCATCTGCCAATGTCCTAGAGGCCACACTTGCCCAAAGCACCATACGGAGACGGGTGTCCTCACCGGTATCACTTACGCTTCAGAAGACATCCGCACCTACCATGGGTACTGCATGCCCGAGCCTCCACCAGACGCCTACAGATTCGTGGGAGATAAAGATTGAATGCAAAAAGTGACTACCAATTACCACTCCTCATATGTGTGATATCTAAATCAAAATGCACTATACCGTGCATTTTATGAAGTGAATACACAACGATGTTGGCTTTGCTCATTACCTGTTTAGTACAAAAAGTGTTGGCATGTTTGGTTTTAAAAAGAACGACTAATTTGTTAAATGATTTATGCGATAGTGATGTCTATAACTACGGTTTTGGAAACCGATACTTCGGGTATCAATCGGACGCTAGTCTCATGTGACGCGATCAAAATACGTAAGAACAAAAATTTACCTAACTCGGAAAATGTAAAACGAGGTTCAAAAGTGATACAGATACTGTAAATAATGTAGGTACTTTGTATTACGCACTGTTTCTGTTATAATCGTGTAAATATTTCTAGTATAAGCCGAATCATTCCAAACGTTTAGTTTAAATTATTATTTTTCATATTTTTAATTATATACTTGCCATACTCACGTAGATTGTTGCGTTTGTTCCAAGTCTTCCATTCCAGTCAAGAAGACGAAGTTATGTCCATTGTTTTGTTTATGTTAACAAATTGTATGATAATAATGTTTGTTATACGAAACGCGTTATTGGATAGCGATATTTATAAGGTTGTAAGTATTTTTATTTAATTTGATGCAGCATATACCAGAATTGCTGAAATCTATAACATCAGATTATAGATTTAAAAAGTGACATAATAATTGTGAACACTAATGTCAATTGAAATTGTTTAAACAAGCAAATAGTTTTAACATCGACTAAATATAACACAACGAATAAAAATATATTGTTTGTTTAGGGGGCGATTTATTGAAAACTTTCATAACGCTGTATTTATGTAAATATATGATAGAATGTTGGTTTTTGCGTAATGATACCCAAGAAATGGTATGTCTTCCTTTATTTGTTTTATTATGTATAGGTATTAATAAGTTAAATTATTGACAGAAAAATAAATGTTTCGATATCAATTTCTGTTGATTTTTCTTGATTTCCCTTTCATTTATAACTATACAGCGATACAGTGGTGTTACCAAATCGGGATAAATACTACTGAACTGTCGTAGACTAAGAAGGGCATTGGAATGTTAAGCTAAATCCGTTGCTTTCTATTTGACGACCAAGTGACATTATTTCGTGAAAGGACTGTTGATAGGAGATTTTTGCTTGAACAATGTTTACGAGAGATATTATTGTGCCTATTGGAAATGTAGGGAAATAATTTTCCATGACGAATTTTCTCTTTAGACCATCTAATTTTTATATTAACTTTATAGGCGTAATAGAACTCGATCTGTAACTTTTCAATTATACGCAGTAAGTCAATGAGCGTTGGAACCTAAAGGTTTAAGAAGTTATGTGTTATAATTTTTGTGTGATGTGCTATTTTAATATAAGCATTTTGCAGGCAGTATCACTTTCTGTAAACATACCTACAAAAGAAGCAACAAAATAAACATAGGATCAAACAATTATAGGTACTTCTTGTAAACAATCTTAAATGATCAAACCGATCAGAAAATCCCCGATCACGAACACACGTACGGTCGGTTATGTATAATTAAGAAACGCAACATTACTACAGAAAGGTGCAGCGCAGAAATATGCTAAGCCTGTAAAATGCATTTAATTGATGTCTCACACGCGTGCCATGTGTGTAATCACTTACTCACCGACACTTGTTCTGTGATCGTTCCGATACGGGTTCATTGACATGCGCTAGTAATGGACGCCATTCGCGAGATTTTCATCATCATTATACATCCATTTACGAACAATTACTGGCGCGGTAACCCGTAAATACAACGCGCCCTACAACTGTTGTTCTATATAAAGATAGGGGCACGCAATTCTGAGACGTTTAATAACATAATTATGGGAAATTTATTATGTTTCAAAGCGGTGATCTTTTAATATGCGTGTGGAATACTAGCCTAGTGTAGCAGTAGATTTGTATATAATACTCAAGAATACAAAGTGCTAGAAGTATTTTTATGGGATTCAGGACAGTCAATTATCCAGCCATTTGAGATTGAGTAACAAACAAGCTAAAAAACCTTTCACATTTCTATCATATTATTATGGTCGGGGTCGGGGTTCCACTTGAATGGAACAAGGATTCCTGTTTCGAGACAGAAATGTATATATTCCTGGAATAAAAAGTATAGGTCCTATTTCCTGTAACGGTTAAACAGCATACCTAGTCATAAGCTGGTCTATAAATTGGTGTCCAGTAATAAAAAGTTACGGGTCTATCTCGAACGGTTGACTCGTGAAGCCGTTAGTCCCGGGTTGGTCCTGCTTAAACATTAGACAGTAAAAAGTATGTAGATATATTTATTTATAAGGACCAGCTTCTGCCCTGCATGCAACTTCTCTCGTCTCTGCACAGTACGAGTATATTGAAGCCTTTAGACACTTGTAATTTATTTCTCACAATGAATTTATGTGTTCATACTGGGTTCTATTCTACCGTAATATTTTTACGTATGGGATGAGATGGTCCTTCGACCAGGATAGGTGGTCATGGTAGATTATGGTCCAAAGGTTGTTTTTGGGCAATTGTCTGGCAATCAGCCTGACAACTTTCATATCGTAATGTAGTACCGAAGTAGTTCAGCTTGTTTCCGTTAGATGGCGTAGACTAGTATTAACATACAAGAAACGTTTATTTCGAGTTTTTCCTTCTCAACTGCTGTTATAAATAAACCTTATAATTAATACGCAGGTGTTGCAGCGAACCCAGAGGGCAACATGAGGGTGTGAAGAGAATAAAAGTTGGTGCTTATTCGTGCCTAGGGCTACGTTTAAATATCATCATGATGTAGTGAAGTGTCACAATGTTTCACAATGTGTCAGTCTCAGAATACAGTGTATTCTGAGGTGTCAGTATAAAAAAGTCAATTTTAAGTTCGAGAACATGTTATCAGCCAGCAAAAGAATGTTTATCGAGTTCGCGGTTCTGATCACTACAATATTATATTTTAATAAGCAATAATGGTAAGCTATAAGTATAAGTTGGTTAAATAAATAAAAATATTTAAATAAAAATAAATAAATATATGCTCGTATTTGGCTGAAGTCATTTTAGGGCATCAATCAGTCGGTACAAGTATTTTTTTACTTATAGATAGACATCATATAACTGTAGAAGTGCAAAATGAAGAATATTTTTTCTAAATAAATATAAAAAATAACATGACAGAAAGTTTATTCCACAATTTCAGTGTCTTGGGGAGGAAATTCCTTTCATATTTAACTCTGCTTGTAGTAAAGTAATTGGTATAAAAGCATTAAGCGTTATGATTTATGCGAGCCAAGGGTATATCAGTCATGACACAAGATCAAGATGGTACAAGGATGACAGCGCAACGTTCCCTTAAGGGGCTTACTCGCTAAGAACAAAACAAAATTATTAAAGCGCTGGGCTTCTGCACATGAGAAACGTCTCTATAGTCAGGCTAATCTCCATAATTATTAAGGGGACATGAGCCCTACTTCATATATACGTGCAAAAGGCCCATCACGTTGGTTGCATTGCCTCTTTGACTGGCAATGGTCAGCCTTTGCATCAGGTATCGGTGCGGGAGTCACCTAACTTCTCCTTGATTCTACATCTAATGACAGATTGATCAGGTTTAATATAAGAGAGAATATAATAACAGAGAAAATATGCTTAGGTTAGGTAGGAAGCGAAATTACATGCAAAGTTTCTTAACTTAGAGATTTTAATATACCCATAGCTGCTTGAATTTCAAACGTTGAGTTGTGCTTTGTCTAGATGTGCCTCGGTTTGGTGATTAAATCTTAAAAATTATATATAATGGCGGATTGCACATATTATAGCATAAATAAGAGCACCGCGTCTATTAAGGATGAATACAATAGTCGTCATAATTAGCATTGTTCATTTCGAGGTTCTTTACTGCAATAACGGAATTAATTTTATTCATTAAAATTTGAGCACACAAAAACACCATCAACATAAAATGGAAAGGGTACCTAGCATAACGGCACTGGTCATTTCTTAAAATGTCTTCTAGTAGATCAGCGAAAAAACATTGCGGGAAAGAATAAAGTCTTATCGTGTGTTACAATTCCAGGAAGGATTTGGAGGATAATTATTACATGAAAGGTTATTAATGACCATGGGTTTTTGAGTGATTTACGAAAATATAGGAGGTATTCGATAGATTGGGCTGAGAGTTATGAGCGATCAACTGAACGTTCTTTCGTTGTCTACTTCGTAAACTTTCATGTATAGTTACAGCAATCACGGATACAGTAATAACCAAGCCATTCAAAACTTTTGAACTTCTGCGACAAAGGTTAACAAGTATTGTTTTATAGAAAACGTCAGCCTCGCGACGTGTCTCATCCACGATGAAATCAGTTGTAACCACCGAGTTCCCAGCCAATTACGCAACCCAAGGTCAGAAAATTTCTCTTTATGGAAGAATTCTAGCTTACTGAACCCTTCTCCATCAAAGGCAGAACAGCGGACCATTTGCTTATCCTGTTATTGCGAATTTCTCGCTTTCGTAATTACACTTCTCAGACAAGTGCGCTAATTTCACGTATCTATTCTTATGACGAAACGTCACTAATTTGTACGATGTTAGAGCTTTTATGTTCCTGCAGGTCAATCCCGAACAACTCGACTGCTTTTTCATGTATTTAATTCTATTTGTTTGCTAAGTGAGCATTCTTTCTACATGCGGCAAGCACTTCAGCATATTTTTTTCAGATTCCGTCAACACATCCTCTTATACTTCACTCTCATTTATTGCATGTTCATAAAATAAACACTACAAAAGTGAAATTTCTATATACTTTTTTGTCAAGTAGATGACCGAGTTAGCTATTGCTTTTCAGATTCATAAGGAATAGTAGATTGCTGCCCGCATTGAAACAGAGCTCAACAAGGAATGTTGAGCTGTTCTTGTTGATGTTGATTTTCCTGTTGGTAAATAGGAAATTGGAAAGGGGACTCTTTTGTCCGCACTTAGCCTCCTTTATGGGCCATTGTGCGTGGTTGGTAAACAGGGGCGCTGAATCTTTTGAAGTCATAGTACTTATGGTCGGTATAGCGCGAGTAAAACCTTCGGTGGCTTCGGTGTTGCTCGCTGTCAATCGGCTCATCAGTTTGTTTGATAAATTTAATTGAGAAATCATTAGAAGCATTAAAAGTCTTATAGTCAGTACTACAAGTAATTATAAAATACCTAGTCATTTAGAAATAAAGCATCGTGAGTATATAATAGTCATAAGGTAAAAGTCCATAATTATACAGTTTTATAGAGGTACAAAAACATCAAAAGTGAAATAGAAAAAAAAAATCATAGTCATGCCTGTCTTGTGAATTTGAATTTCTGCCATCTCACTTCATTCTATAAAGATTTGAAGGGGGCTTCATGAGAATATTCATGTTAAGTAATTGTTAGGTAATACTAAATATTTATGTAACACTTTCGAAGTTATTTCAATCAATAACTTTTATATTGGCATGTCTATAGAACAAAAATACCATCTCTCTAGTTTCTTATTCCTACACTTTTATTTTGAAATTCTTAAGTATTAAGAGACGTATCTAGTTTCTCACTTATTTTATTTAAAAACAATTAAATTCTAAATATAAGCACATACGTACATACATACATTGTTGAGCAATTTAACAGCTTTTCTATAATTACGCTATTTCTACCTATGGCAAAAAATCAAAACATGCCGCCGTCATTCCAGCCTGAGCTTAGTTAATAGGGCTCAGTCCTTCCTTCCTACTAATACTTTAATAGTTTAAGGTTCTTAAAAAATCTCTTTGGTTATATCTGCCTGTGGCCTAAGTGAATCTGAATTGTCTCTGAATTGTAATTCTTCATTTAAAAATTCGCAAGATGGAATACTTCTTCTAATCAGGAAATGCGATGCGTCGGCAGCAGCGGCTCAACACAAAGAACCGGTTACACTTTTACGTGCAAGAATTACTGTTTGTCATTTCTATTATTGTTATCATTTCGCTATCAGAAACGTGACTATGACAGATTGCTTGGTTTACGCAAAACGAAACCACGTACTCGTATTTTTCATAGAATTATGAATTAATCGTCATAGGAATCGGCATGGTTTCGCAAATAAAGATCAAATCATAGTTTTACGACGCTAAGTGTTCAGTCACGATATGCGTTTATTTCTTACCTAAGTGGCCAAAGAAATGATTTAATGGTACGGGTAATATTTCCAACATTTATATCAAAAAGCTTATGAAGACTGAAGTAATCAAGTCCCTTAAACCTCAATAACTGGTAGCAAATTAGTACATGATGTTATGTAAAGCTTGAAGGAAGGATTAATACCATTGAATGCCCGTTAAAAAATAACAGGGAGTGGTAAATAAATGAGTACTGAAAATCCTAAAAGCGGCTTTCATCAATGCAAATAATTGCGATGAAATTAGTTTAAAGGGATTTTAATTAGGGCTGCAGTTCAACATGAAGATAGGGCGATTTTTAATGTTTATGCACTCAGTAGCGTCAAACTCGCACTTAGTAAATGGTCACTGCCTACAAAAAGAGCTTAACATCAACAGATAAGTCATAAAAGCAAACCACATTTTGCATGGTTTAATATAGTATTCCACTTAAACCCACAAAACGAATTCACAATTTCCACAAATAACCATAAAAATTTTCCATAAACTACCACATTCCTTTTAAAACGTCAGTCACACCATCTTCATGTACAGTTAACTTTTTAGAATAATAAAGACAAGTGTACTCGCCGATAGGAGGCAGAATAAGCCAGTTTCATATAGTGAATCTAATCTGAGATTGCGATATAATAACGTAACAAATGGCTCCGGAAAACGCCCGCAAGGTTCCGCTAATTCGCACAATAAATCAGCTTTTCTTACGAGCGTAAAAACGCCCTTCATTGAGCTTTAACCTGTGTGGATCGCAATAATTGTTAATTGTTTGTGAATGCACGACAGTGGAATTAAAACAATGGTTTCCTTTCATCGTACTACGGATTAATGAATGTCTGTGATCGAAATAAAGATTCTCCGTTTTGTTTGTTAGTGACTACTTCGGTGGTACAGAAGTAGTGATGCGATTACTCCGAAGAAGAGTTTCAATACTCGTATGTAGAATGGACGAAGTACATATTATTAGGTTTGTTTTGTTATGAAATTCTCAGTAATAGACTGTGGAAAAACTTGCATATAAGAGTCGCTCCATCTTTTACTGTAACCGTGGGTATCGTACAAGGTAATTAGGACATTGGGCTATTCTCCATCTGACATATAATGAAATATGGAAATTTTCAGAAGCCGTAGAATAAAATGCAATTATTGCTATTCTAGAAACAGACAGACACAGAATACAGACTACATCTAGAAACGTTAATCTAGATTTGCTAGTATTGCTTCAGAAGACGAAATATTTAACCGCCTGCTTATAAATGGTACACGAACAACACGGTATCTGGCCAGTAAAAGGCGATAAGGAAGTCGTAAGACGGGTCCGTCGGCTCGTAATAAGGTCAACCGTAAACTGAAGACCTGGTAAGTTGATCACATAAACGGTTTAAATTATATATACAGTAAAGGTTGCTGTTAGATTCATGAAGGATTGTTATATACAACATGTTATATAGAAATATTCACGACTATATTGGCCGGTTGCCTGTGGAGCAGAAAAGGGGTGTGGGTGTCGTATAAGGTGACTAAGGAATAGGGCTGTTCTCCATCCGATAGTAAACATACAGCACATGTCCAATAAGTAATAAGTGCCCGCTTGACGGCAATAGGGTCACCCCCTATTACGTGGGACCGAAAATCATAGTTGGCGAAATGGGGGTGATAATACACTTCTGCCTACCCCTTCGGGGATTTACAGTACAGATTTACTTGCATGAGTATACATGTAGGTATATTATGTATACGCTCGTAAAACATTTTTCTCGCTGGCACATTCAGGTAAAAATATAATTTCTTAAAAACAAAGATTACATTTTGCTACTTTGTATGTTACGAAGATTGGCAATTTTCATGTACATGTACATAATCACGTACTTAGTACAGTTCTTGCAGAAGTTGTTGAATAATAGATAATGGGCACTTTTGCGCAGCGCAAGGGTCCGCCGAAGCCTACTAATCAGTCCTAATTATATAAACCTCACGCCCGTAAGTGTATATTAATATATACATTTCACTAACTATATTTTTCAATTCCACTTAACAGAGACATTCCTAAGTAAGCAATCCAGTCGATGATTATTGTCGAATGGAGAACTCTAGAGAATAGAATCTTGTAGGACGGCCGAACGGAAAGAAGAAAGAAAAATACTGAAAATGAGGTATTGCAATACTTTTAATTACATGTTTTGACACTTACAAATGGCATTAGATTTGAGAAGGGTTAATCTCGTAAAAAAACTATACATTTTATTTTTTTAGAATTCATAAGTATGGTGTATTAAAACGTCCGATTGGTAGTCGATCTTGGTTCCAATCTCATGTAATACCAGCCCACAGCACAAGTATTTTACTTAGGTACTCACAGAAAGGTATTCAAGTACTTCTCAAAAAAAGTAACATCACATTATTTGTCTGTAGTTGCTAAAGAAAAAGGGTACAATGGGATGCCTGTAACGCATTAAGCGCTACGTAGAAAAGGCTCATTATTTTACAAATAGGAAGAGTAATTGAATTTCCTCTCGCACAATAAGTTTTATTACGTTAATGTCACGACTGGACTTTTTGCCGAAAGTGAAATTGCGTAGGTTGCGGTTATTTTCGTGGGATTTCATCATTTTGATATAGATGTTGAGTAAGATTATCCTTTATGAGAACTGTGAAAGTACTCTGTGTTAATGTTTCTCACATATATCACGTTTGCAGCTAGAGGAGGATATACATTTATGCGAAGATGCACCGGACATCACAGACGATTACTGTAGAAAAACTGAAAGCAAAGAAAAAGAAATGGCCATCACGAGATGCCTAGCATAGTAATCTAGCTAGAATTTATGTAGTTAGATTATTCTATTTGAAAAAAAAAAAAGCTAAATTGTTAATATTTTTCGCCCGCTTGACGGCAATAGGCTTGCCGAAAATCATGTAACATGGGACCGTAAATTATAGTTGGTAAAATGTGGGTGATAAGATAATACACCTCTGCCTACCCGCTCGGGAATTTACAGGCGTGACTATATGTATGTATGTATATTATACTAGCTGTCCCGGCGAACTTCGTATCGCCATATTCTTTTCAACCCGCGTGAATTTTGGATCCCGCTCCCGCTGCACCTATTTTCTCATCTTTAAACCTTTCCTGGACATCCACGAATATTTCAAGACTAAAATTAGCCAAATCGGTTCAGCCGTTCTTGACTTATAAACTAACAACGAAAAGTGGCATTGATTTTTATATATATAGATTTAATTAATAGGTAGGACAGTAATTATGAAGGCGTAACAACCCCAAAAATATTCCATTTTTTCTTTTTAAGTATCGTGGCTAGAATAATTATGTAACACTCATTAGTGTCATGGCGAATATTTTTTCCCCTTGACACTACCAATAGTGCCATTGGGTAGTGCCACGGGGCAATCACCATTAGAAGTTGAAGTGATAGTGACAACAGGGGGGAAAGGATTTCGTCTCGATGTTAGAGAAGGCAGGTTGCGAACTTGTTTATGTGCCGTGACTTGACGTTCGCGATATCTTCCTTGACATCTTCAGCTATTGTTCGTTGTTCTGTTATATGAATTATCATCTGTCTAACCCTAGGTATACGCTAGTACTACTAAGTTTATGGGTATACTAGCCTTCCGCCCGCGGCGCCGCCCGCATGCATCTCGGGTAACGCGACCTTTGCTCATATCTTCGGTTCTACTCAATCGATTGCGATCAAACAAACGTAAGATTTTAAGTCTGATCAAGCCCTTTCTAACAAAAAAAAACCGCATCAAAATCCGTCCAGTAGTTTTTGCGTCCATCGCGGACAAACAGACAAACAGACAGGAAATTAAAAAAAAAAATTTTCGTGTTTAGTATCGTTAACATAACATAACCCACGTATTTTTTTTTAAATATCTCCAATGTACAGACACGCCCACTTTACAATTATTTAATAGTATAGATATGCCAGCTGTTTCAAGAGACATGAAATTCGGAGAACACAGGTCGTGACGAAACAGTTTTGTACGTCTTTCTCTTTCTACTTATCTCCTTGTAAGTATCTAAGTATGTATTAGTCTCAAGTCATCAAAACTTTTAATGTACATACATACATACACTCACGCCTGTAAATCCCCGAAGGGGTAGGCAGGGGTGTATTATCACCCACATATCGCCAACTATGATTTTCAGTCCCACGTAATAGGGGGCGAGCTTATTGCCGTCAAGCGGGCACTTATTCATGGGCTGTATGTTTGCTGTCGGATGGAAAACAGCCCTATCCCTTATTCGCCTTTTACGACACCCACAGGAAGATATGGGGTGGCCCTATTCTACCCCGCCGGAAACCAACACGGCCAAATTGACTTTTATCCAAATTGCATTAGATGCACTACTTACACCATCGACCACCTTGAGACAAATAGTAGACTCAAACGTTTTTAATTGTACCGCCTAACCTTTGAAGCACTCGAATTCGTGCAGAATCAATTTGTCAAAATACAAATTAATAAAAGAAAGTCACACAAACACAATTCAATGCGATCTAGACAAATTTCATTCTAAATGGAATACTTATGAATTGTTACAATTCTGAATAAGGTTTCAATACAATCTCATAACAATTGACACAGTTAGAGTTCTTCTATAAATTAAAGTGCCCGTCATTACGATGATAATTCGTGCTCACTGTGTCAATTCACAAAAAGTTTACCGATAATCTGTCGAGATTTAACCAAAATGGTATTTAATATTTGTATGATGAAGTTGCAAATTAAATGAAGCTTCTGTAAAATTGTTTATCACTACAGGTATCGTAGTTATAGTTTATGTAAGTCAATGATTGTAGGCATTATAGGAAGCTTTTTGAAATAGCTGGCTTCTAAAGGCAAAAGTTGTCGTGTGTAATGCCAACTTAAGAACTGCATACAATTGTGACGTTAAGTATTTAACATGTAACTCCAAATTATCATATTTATATAGGTACTAAATATATTTCATTGATATGTAGTTTCACTTGAAGTGTGAACATATTAAATTAAATAGCTTAATCTTTATCAAGACCTGGGCTATAAAATAGCAAAGAATTTTTTCATCCCACCATCTCGGAAAGACTATTTTTGCTCTTCGATAACTGAGCGTAAAAGTCGTTTTTATCCTCTAGAGAGGTAAAGTAAATTTGAATTTAGAACATCGTGTGTACTAGGTTTGTGGACTCAAAACATCATTAAACCTATTTACTTCTACCTCTATGGTGCCGAATTTATCATACAACTTTTTTTTAATTCATGAAAAACTCAGACTCGTAACCTCCTTGGTGTACTTTTTTTTAATTTGCTTTGCGCGCATCAATTTTTTTCACGTCATATTGTTGACATTGTTGTTGAATTTTTATTTTGTTGTATTTCATTACTAGTATTAATACACATATTATACAGCCTCCATGGCGTAGTGGTATTGAACGCGGCCGCTACGCAGGAGGCACGGGTTCGATCCCCGCTCAGTGCAAATATTTTTTATGCATGAAAATGGGTATTTGCATTGGTCTGGTCGTGCCTTGGAGAGCACGTTAAGCCGTCGGTCACGGATGCCATACGAACATCTATGGCAGTCGTTACGGGTAGTTGGAGCCCTAAAAAGTTCAACAACAACGGTCTGGCTGCAATGCTTCGATATCGCCTAATGTCATCATTGGGTTGTGGAGGTCAGATGGCAGTCGCTTCACGGCAAATATCGAGGTCCAGCCAAATTCGCAGTTAAGACTGGTAAAGCGGACCCCGGACTCCGAGGTGAAAGCTTCGGATGCTGACTGGGAATTAACGCTAGGAAGGAGAAGCATTTCATTATTTCCTCGCTGAGGTGGGATGAAAAGTTACGTGTTGCACTCGAGTGCAAAGATTTTTCACCTTGTGCTCTTTTGATTCCCTCGCTAACGCTCAAGATTCTAATTTGTGAATCACTCGCTACGCTCGTGATTCAAATTTAGAATCTTTCGCTTGCTCGGTCATCAAAAATGAGCACGCGGTTAAAAAGCAACTTTGCACTCTTGTATAACAAATAACTATTAAATAGCACTGGTAGTTTCAAATATTTACATGTTCAAGAAAGCTCTTCAGCAACTATGTACAGTCAGCGTCAGAGAAAACAGACCCCCTCATGCTTTCATATCATTAACAAGGGGGGTCCCTTTTCTCTGAAGCTTACTGTACTATTGAGGCTATTGTCGAGCCTGTGTTGTTGTCAACGTGTAGCTTTAAACGCTTATTTTTGTTGCTAATAATAATAATGAAAAAACAAACAATACTGTATTTGATCCGTAAACCAAATCTGGGACGTTAACACAGCTTACAATCTTACTACCACTGTACCATTGATGTATCTAGCTAGATAAAGAAATCAGGATTCGATTTCACAAACATATACGAGTATAAAACGGACGGAGAAAGTACACTTACCTTACATCTACAGAGATTACTCAGCCTCAAACAAACCTCACATACATCTTAAAGGGTCAGGAAAGGAATTCCGTTTCGACGACCACATAAGATGCGATCTAATTATAAGCTTAGAAATTATGCTAGTTGAATATTATTATCTTTGTAGGACACGCCCTTAATTTCTACACAGCATATTCTGTCCATGTCTTATTGCCGAGTGTAATTGAATAGTGAATAGCTTCACTCGTGACTGAAGTACCGTCAGTTGAATAAATAGATGACCCAAAGTCGTGAAACTAGTGTAGGTAAAAGATTCACGACCTTAGTTTATAGTAGCTATAGCGAAAATGAGGAAACGAAATTGAGATAGTTGTCTGCGATTGTATTAAGGATCTTGTTGAAACCTGGACGGTATGCCACAATATTTTACATACATACATACATACAATCACAGCTTGATTTTATCGGAGCTTAATAGACAGGAAGAAATCCACATTACAACACAAAGTGGCTAGTCTTTAAGGTAAATACCTGTCTGGTAGAATGTACTGTAATTCCAAATACAGTTTAGAAGCTATAGTGCCAATTGGATGTTCAAGTATATGCCTCCACGTCTTCAATAGGGCGTATCCGCTGTTCCCCAAGCCCTTCATTTATGAAGCTGACTGTACATCTCAGGCAAGGTCTGGCAATCATTAGGGGCGACCACCCGTGAACCTATTTCGTTTTGTAGCAGCATCCAGACGCAGGAACTGAAGTTTTTCTAACTGGTATGTACGTATCTATCTAATGGGATGATGGCACGAGGGTGGTAAGTTGATTGCTAAATCAGAATGACTGTTTGTTGGAGTAAGTAAGTGATTGAAGTGTTAGTAGTAGTAAGTAATGTAATAGGATATTGATATTGAAATATTTTGGGGGCATAATAGCAATAGAAAAGAACACTTGCGTAGGTTTTACTCTTTAAAATATATTATGTAGAATAACAGTATTGCAACGTTCAGGTAACTTCTCAAGGAAAGAGTTATTAAGTACAGTTATGTTTTGTGGTGCAGTAGTCACATTTTCACAAGGATTGTTTAAAAAAATCCTAAAATGACAAGAGCGATTGTATTTTTCAATGATTTCACCTCGCCTGATGGTGAGCTCTCAGTAAAATCTTGAAGAGTGAAGGCCGATAACTCGTGAATCACCATCTCCAGTTTGACAGTCTTAACAGATCTATCGAGACCGTCGACATGGAGATTATTATCTCGCTTAGGATCAGAGATTTTTAGTAAAACGGAAATACATGCATTTTCTTCTTGGGTCGTCAAATTGATTGCACTCTGCCTGATAGTAAGCGGGAGGAACTATTATTGTAGAAATCGAAATGTTTATGATGCGGGAAAGACAAGATGTGCTGAACCGCTCCGTTCGAGATGATTATACCATCAGTAGTATTTCATCTCTCGTAGCACTGGCAGAGTTAAGTGTGCAGTGAAAAGAGTCAAGCATGGGGCAAACGTAAAAGTAAGTTTGAATGTCAATGCCGAACTCGAGGAAAGTACGAATGTGTTGTCTGTTATGAAAGTACAATACACTTTATTGTTTTAATATCTACGCATCTTTCACAAAAGTTTGAGCACAACTGAATACAGCATCATTTCTGAGAAAAAATATAATAAATATTGTTTTCTCGCAGTTCTGTCCAACCACGTAGGTAAAATCGTTAAATTATTGTTCCCTTTTAGAGAGTTCCACGGTGTCTTTCTAAGGTTCTTAAAATCACCGATAATGTAGAACGAGAAATTTTATTCGAGTGTATTTTAGTACTGAAATAAATATATAATTTATAGACTATAAAACTATACGTGTACCTGCATGTAAAACCTTTATTAAGTACCTAAACAAGTAACTTCTATAGGTACATTGCACGAACTTTTCTTCACTTTCTTGCGTTCAGAATAGCGCTCAAAGCGTTTATAATCTCCCAGCTTCATAAACAGTAGCTATCGTAACTCCAATCAACTGTATTCATGTTGTACAATGTTGACGCTAGACACAATTTGTGTTAAGAGGCCGTATAGGTCCCACGGGGCAGCCTGTCACGCCGAGAGTGTGGCCCCGTTTCACTACTTAATTATACCCCTTATAAAACAATATTAACAAAGAAGCATGTAAATATCCATATTTTCATATTTATTGTGTAGTTTCTGTCTGTAGCTCCGCCTTTGTAACGGAAAATCACGATGTTCCGAATTTTTTTTCAGGTAGTCTAGGTATGAAAAGACATACAGTTATCTTCGTGTATTTACCAGATATATTCGTAATGTTATTATGAATATATCAGGTTAATCAATTTTCACTTTAAATTGAGTAAAATGGAGTTAGAAAGGTTTTCATTATCACTGACGATGAACTTGTCTTTGGTGAGAATAAAAACTGTTGGTTTTTTAACACAAAAGGAAATAATTATTATGGTAGTCCATCGTCTACCACTACAATTATGTAACTTTTCTTTTTAAAGATTTGCATAAAACCAGTTTCATTCTTCAATCAACAAAGATTATGCATGAGCGGGTTATAGCAGAAATTGCCTGCTGTAGTTTTTATTCATTTGGCAATGGAGCAGGTTTTCATTTCAACTGCATCAATCGGCATTGAATACATATTTAGTGGTAACTGGTGAGGCAGACGATGTACCTAAATATTGATCATCAAAAGCAGAAGCACAAATGAATCTAGGACCAAGAAAAACTTAAAAACAATATTTATATCGGCGATATACTGGGTGGGGTAGGGTTCGACCAATGCAATCTTGATTGCAAGTTCGATGCGTTAGATGAATCGAATCAAAATGAATGATCAAAATATGGTATTTGAAAATATTTTATTAATCGAAATGAAAAAACAAGTAGTTTGACTAATCAGGTTCTAATAATGCTTGAAACGCAATTGAGTTGGAAGTTTGACATAAATACTGATAACACAAGATTATAAAATTTGAACTAAATTGATGGTCAACTTCAGTTACGCGGTTTTACGGCAGTTTAGTTAGCGACCATTAGCGAAACTGCTCCGCCGAGTGTCTCTGAAACATTTACATGTTTGAACCCACTTAAGATGTCTACGTGACGAATTTTAAACCACTGATCGCGAGAAGTAAAATTCGTTGTTGTTTCATAATATTACTACCAGTTAGTAATTAACTTACGCAATTGGAAAGTTCCTAAGTTTATTTTCACATCAGTTTACGCGAACAATCCAGCTTCAATCATAACACTGTTTCATCGTCAGTCGCAGATATAAAAATAATCATTAAACAGTAATTACGGACAGCTCCTTTATAACAACTTCAATAACAAACAGGTACGGATTGGAAACTTGTTTTGTATCTAAAAAATTGAAAGAAAGCATAAAAAAAAGAAACTGCACGAATACAAAGGGTTTAGAGTAGGTACCTAATTGATTGATTGTGGGTCCTGTTTAACGACTACGCTCAGGAATAGCCTTAATTTATTCTATATGAAACATACAATAGGCAATGCAATGTTTATTTAATAAGTAGGTACTAATTGACATTCCGAATTGAACATGCTAACATATTTTTTATTGCGAGTTTGGATATTGTTGTGCAAATATTTTGAAAAAAAACAGTGGCGCTCCGGTAGTTCCGAAAGAAGTCAACTCAACTTGGTCATTATGGTATGTAGGTACCTACTTAAAGAGGTTTCACATAATAAGTGAATTGTCACAAACTATCAGAAGAGGTGTCGGTAACAGTATCGCGAGTTCAATGGTTAATTCCTATTTCAAAAAAGTGTTCTACAAAAAATGCGTCTAAATAACTTGACTTCAAAAACTCTTATAAAATTGGTAAACATCAATTAAGTCCCCGGGTATCTAACCACTCACCTAGTCAATGTATATGACTTCAATAATGACTAATTAATAATTGACATATTGTAACAATTTTGAGTATAAATTATTATTTTAACAATTTTGAGTATAAATTAGGTTATTGTAACAATTTTAAGTAGATTCGGTTTCTTAGTCGGAACATCTCATACTGAAAACATTAAAACTGTATGAAAATGGTTCCTCTTCAGCTCAAAAAAACCAAAGAATTCAATCAGTAAGTATTACCTACTGATTGAATTCTTTGGTTTTATAGATTAACAATGAAGAAGAAGAAAGTAAAGAAAAACTCTCGAATGTTTTAAGGAGGTCCTTTGGGTCCCTTGAGTAACTGAGATAAATACACGATCTTTATTACCTACATCACAAAGTAGGATATAAATAACATGGGCAGTCTTATCGCAACCTACAAGGTCTTATAGACAACCACTTAGTAGAACAACCACAACCGTGCTTAGTAGTTCCGGAATTATCGAACACCATATGAGACAATTTGTAAGTTTTGTTTGTCCATATTGGATCTGTTAAAGACAGATACAGAATATTTATTTATTATTATTTTAATAGTAATTATGCGTTGCAAATCTGACAGTAGATGTATACAGTTATTTGGGACTCAAAATTAATGAAACACGTACCTACCGAGTTTGTCCTTTATACAAAAATGGGTCAGCATTACATAAATAAAAAATAAATAAACATCCGAATTGAGAACCTCCTCCTTTTTTGAAGTCGGTTAATTACACACGAATTTACCGTTCAAATTAATAAAATCTGAAAACCAATATCATTAAATTATATGCATATATAGTGTTTGTAAAGTCATTCAGTTTTAGTGGTTAATTCTCTGAAAAATCACACAAACATAAGACGTAATTAATTTCAAATGTCGTAATTAAATCTGTATATTAAAAAAATTGACCGTTATAAGCTCTTTTAAAATCAATAAACCAAGAAGGAAACGAGCCAGCGTCGATTTGTTCGAGTTTCCGTTGTTTTCAACGGATATTCAAAGACTGGTATTTACAGTAACTCGGTTTATTGTTAACGTAATTTGATGATCTAAAGAAGACCACGACCTCGGCACTCGAAAAGTGCTACTCGTGTCTGCGCCACTTCTCACTAACATTTCTTTGCAGCATTTACAGGTTTATTTAAATACATTTAGTTGGTCACGTATAGTAAAACATGCCTGTGTTTTTAGACGTTTTATAACAGATATTGAAACCGCGACATAAATGTGTTTTATAATGTTACGAGTGCGAAATCCGGTACTGAGTTAGAATAAAATAAGTGTTCTATACGTGTTCGCACCATTATCCCAGCCGTGGTTCAAGACTTGCGGTCATTATGTTCTGTTACTCCTTACTGAGACCACATTGATTATTATGAGAATGGGCCCGTGTGTGCTTTAAAACTAAGCACAGAAAGATTCCAGTTTCCATACAGCTTATCATGAAGTGAAAATTTGCATTGTGTATTGAGATTTAATAAGCGCATTCAACTGAAGATAATGTAATATCTGATGAAAAGTAATGCACGTAAGTTGCTTAGCTGTTTTCAAACCGCACATTACTGGTGTAAAATCATCTAACTTTATGTTTCTGCTAATATTTTGATGTAAGTACTGTGGCCTGGTGATGTAAGTATTCACTTTCGAAATCAAAAGTTTGTAGTTGTACTTTTGGCTATTAGAAAATAACTGTATCAATAGTTTGTGTATAGGCAGTTTTCTAACTGCACGTGTCCGTCTGTGCCTCATAAGCTTTTAGTGAATGTTAAGACCATATTTTGACTGAATGAATGCAATTTCCAAGGTTCGATATGTCCAGGTTGAAAGTATTTTTTTTTAAAAGTGCAGTTCAAATCGACGGGCTTACATGGAAGGTGATAGAGAAAGCTCGTGAAAAGTGTAAGGATAGAGGCCGTTGTTATCGCTGCCTAACCCAGATAAAAAAGGCGTGAGCTTTACCAACACAGTGTTTCCATCTTCCTACGATAGCGGGTCTTTTAAGTGGGACGTGAAAAATCATCTGATGAGGTCGTGAAACCATTGTAGCATAATTTGTATTTGTAATAGTGACCTTCATTCCTGAGACTTCCTCTTTAGTTTACCATAACGTGAGGTGAAGTGATATTGAAGTAAAAAAAATATGACGGAGTTTTTTTTTTTTTTTTTTCTTCTTGTGTGCATAAATTATGAATATTTGCATTGGTCTGGGTGTTTCTATGTATAATATGTATGTATTTACAAAAAAAAAATGTATCTAAGTATGTTTATCAGCATTCTAGAGTCCATAACACAAGCTAGTTAAGCTATGCTTACTTTGGGTCTAGATAGCGTTGTGTAAAAAAATGTCCTACAATATTTATTTATTTTAACTAAAAGGAACTAATCCAATTATTGCAAGTAGAATTTAAAGCCGCGTGGTTCCCGTCAGAGTAGAATTTGGGCCACCCCATCTCTTCCCATGCGGTGTCGTACAAGGTGACTAAAGGATAGGGTTGTTTAACATCAGATGGATATATACAGCTCAGACTTAGCCTCAGATGCATGGCTCGAGTCCACAATAGTGCCCGGAATACGGCAATAGGCTCACCCCCTATAACGAGGGACCCTATTGGTGAAATGTGGGTGTTAATTCACCTCTGTCTAACCCTCTGGGGCTAAAGGCGTGATTATATGTATGTATATGTAGAAACTACAGGCGTCTATTGCTGCAGAGTCCTGATTCTGATACCATATGATTATGTTATTAAAAATCTACACACGTCTACATAACTAAAACACGTTTTTATATCTCTCATTGCAATGAACCATCGTCTATAATTTTATGTAATGAGGTAATGAGAGTCACGTCTTGTTTGTAATTTGTAATCTGAACGCTTATCATTCAATCTACATTGATTGATCTGACCATTATGTATTGTGTGTAAGTGTATGTTTTCACGTAAGGCACATTAATTAACTTAAATACTAAGACGGAAAAGCTCGAAAGAAAAAAGTATTTAACGTAATGTTGGAGGTTATTACCAAGATTGAGTAATGGCAAAATTTAGGCTAAGAATTGCTGTGGTTCAAGCCTACATCACCTGCAAATCACCTGCTGCTGAGTAGTGAATGAAACTTTAGCGCAGGATTTGCTCTCAGGCGTGGAAGGTAAAACAGCCGACCGACGGTCTTGGTATGGTATGGTATGGTATCGCGGGCTGGTTTCCGCAACTCCACGTCAAGGCGCGGTTTTTGCGTGAGGGTGGGCAGTTATTCGATCCACCCCAGATCGGCAAAGAACGCCAGCAGACTGTTTACGCTGCTGGTGATCTTCCGGAGCGTACCTGTATCGTTGAAGTACTTAGCCCTGTATGTGGCGGTTGCAGGGCAGTGTAGGAGGACGTGTGCCGCCGTTTCCTCCTCTCTCATGCATGCTCTGCAGAGAGGGCTGTCAGTGATTCCTAAAATAAAGAGGTGTTTATTGAAAGAGCCATGCCCTGTGATGGCAGCAGTGGCCGTGCGTAGCTGCTGTTTGGTCAGTTGTCTGAGACGCCTGGTTATTTTATTATCCAGCATCGGTAGTGCTTCCCTGGCTTGTCTACATTCCTCCAGGTTTGTCCAGTAACTGTTGTGTTGTTCCCTCGTTCGTTTTACGACTAAGGTTCGTAGGTATGCGAAGGGGATTGGTATTATGGGTTCAGGTCCCATCGCAACCGTGTCTGATCCTCTTCTGGCGAGCTCGTCTGCCGCGTCATTGCCTCGCGAGCCGCTGTGGCCCTTGATCCATTGCAAGGTTATGTTGTTTTTGTGGCCTATTTCGTTTAGTCTGAGGTGGCATTCCAGTATTATTCCTGAGTTTATGGTGTGGCTGTTCAGGGCTAGCAGCGCGGCCCTGCTGTCCGAGAGTATGCGTATCGAGTGACCTTCCACTCTCCTCGCCATTACCGCTGAGGCGGCCAAGGTGATTCCCACACATTCAGCTTGAAATACTGTGTTGTGAGCCCCCAGCGGTGTTGAGATGGATATATTGAGGTCCTCTGAGAAAACGCCGGCCCCGGTGCCAGTGTCTGTTTTGGATCCATCAGTGAAGATACGCATTTCTGTTAGGCATAGAGCCTCACATCGGTGGTCTTCATGGAGCTGAATTTTGTACTTTTTGTCGACCGACGCGACGGTCTTATAAGAACCAGTGGCAACCAGTCGCGTATCGTTAATAATGACCCATTTTTTGTTTATATCTTCAATGTACAGACCGACCTCTTTACAATTTTATTATAATAATGCAATTGTACGTTAGTAAATATGCCTAAATAAGAGACAAGTAGTTCCACTTTTCATATTATTCGTTTTTAGGGTTCCGTACCTCAATAGGAAAAGTAAACGGAACCCTTCGTTATCCGTCTGCCTGTCTGTCCGACTTTTGACTGTCCGTCAACACCATTTTCTCAGGAATGCGTGGAGGTATACTCAGGTCTCAAACGGTCATAAAATGTGCAAAAATCAGACATACGAGTATAAGACAAAGCAATTAAAATATATTGCGGTTTATGTAGCAGATGCGGAAGGCGGAGGATCGGCAAACGTGGCGCATATTGGGAGAGGCCTATGTCCAGCAGTGGACTGCAATAGGCTAATTGATTGATTGATTTTGTACGGAATCCTCGGTGCGTGAGTCCGACACGCAATTGACCGGCTTTTTACTACACACACAGTTAATACGATTTATCTAATTAAATAAAATTTAATCATGGGAACATCACACACTAGACGTACAAAGCAAACTCCCACAAATATTTCAAATCATGGCATATAATACATAGAGCAAACAATAAAAGCGCATGTGATACATTCAAATCAGCGAGAATACTAGAGAGATTATTATTATTAGAATACTCACGGGCATTCTAATAGTAATAATAATAATAATAATAATAATAATCTTTATTGACATTTAAAACTGTTGTACAAGTTATTAAGGATTCGCTGACTCCTGCGCTAGTTGAAACTGTGTTGCAGGAGACAGAGTCTTCCCCTCAAATTGATTGATCACAATTACAATTTTTACGTCAGTGAAGAGACAAAAAAAAAGAAAAGAAAAAGAAGCATTAAACTTGGGACTATTTTATCAGTACATGCATATGGATGTGTGTGTGTGTGTGTGTGTGTGTGTGTGTGTGTGTGTGTGTGTGTGTGTGTGTGTGTGCGTGTGTGTGTATGTGTGTGTGTGTGTGTGTGTGTGTGTGTGTGTGTGTGTGTGTTTGTGTGTGTGTGTGTGTGTGAGAGAGAGAAAATGCTTGAGCGTGCGTGTAGAAAAGAGGGGGAAGGGTATTATTGATGTGAACATGGTTATATATTTATATATTAATGTTAGAAGGTGTCACATGTACGAAATTTTTACGAGGTCCTCTGTAGCGTCATAATCAAATTCTTTTATCCATGTAGTTACAGCTTTTTTCATTGCATTATTATTTAGTTTCATTATTTTCTTAATTTTAGTACTCTGAAACCATGCGAAAGGTGCTATTAGCACTTCTATATAATAATCCACACCTTAGAGTTTGGTGAGAAGTTCTATCTCTGCCACTCTCATTATACTGTTACTAGGCAAGTGTACAGGTACACATTTCTACAAACGTCCAAAATATATTTTTTGATTATAATGAATCACTATCACTACATATTATAAAACAAAGTCGCTGTCGCTGTCTGTCCGTCCCTATGTATGCTTAAATCTTTAAAACTTTTAATAGATAGAGTGATGGTTTATATGTTTATATGTATAATACATGCATAATATTGTAGAGAAACACTGATAAATCGGGATCAGAATACCACGCGGGCGGAAAATATGGCGGTACGAAGTTCGCCGGGTCAGCTAGTAAGAAATAAAATAAACTTAAAAAAGCAAGTGGTAAAGTTAATAAAAGCAAGCTATAGATTTATCTCTGTCTCTTTTAAGTTACAAATTCTTCTACAGGTATTTACACTTAATAGAAAAGTTCCAAAAGATATATGATAGAAGATGATATTAAAACTGATATTAAAGATAAGATGAGATAAGATAAGATGATATTATTATCGGCAAACGTGGCGCATATTGGGAGAGGCCTATGTCGAGCAGTGCAAGTCGAGACTGCAATAGGCTAATTGATTGATTTATTGATATTAAAAAACTAGGAAAAGGCAGTTCAAATATGTCAAATTAATCAAAAAATATCAATATCTTATCCAATTGTGAAATGAATATCATGTAGACCTAGACATTGTTCAAACCGCTATAAGCTCGTTCTAGCAGCAACTCGTATAACAAGCTGCAATATTGCGAACCATTACAGTTTTACCCACTAACACAAAAACGCATTTTTGAATAGTGATAATTGATTGAGTCAGAGCAAATCACGACTTATGGTAGCAACTGACCCAGCTTTCAAGACCATTGTCTACCAAATCACTTCCTCATTTTCCATTTTGTGCATTAACCGTGAAAATACCCCACATTTAACTGTTAATGGTACCATTTCTATTGAATATTTGTTTTCAACTTTCAATATTGATAGATATTGTAAAATACGGTTGGGTTCTCACTTGACAAATAGTTTGTGGCAAATATTTTGTCATGATTGACAAATGGATTAATAGAGAATGTAATACACGCCGATGAATAAATAATGGTTGATAATTTTGTGCATTATTATTACTGACCTCACTAATGTGGAGCCTGATGGCTTCATTTTTCCTAAGGGACAATTTTATTTGTGTTATTACGAATATTTCATCTGAATCTGGATTTACTTAGACTCCCAAAAATAGAGATAATATTCTTGAGTGGTATACTACTACTACTTTAAACTTATTTGTAAGCTGATGTACTCGTATTCTAAATACACAAATATCAAAGCAAAGTTTTCAAAGAGCATTATGCTCTTGAGCACAAAGCTGCATTTTTGCATTATGCGCTGTTGTTCCTGTTTAAAGTAGGCAGGGACAACCGCCCGTAATCTGCTTCCATCCTTACATACTTCACGAGTTTTACTCGAAATGTTAATTCCATGAATTAGTTTATCCAGCATGTGTCCTAGTTAAGTATCAGTTGCAGTTTCTGAAAATTAAACTCAAGCCTTAATTCATAGCGACACTTGGCAAATAGTCTGCTGGCAGCGGACATTCATTAATCATTATCGATATCTGAAAGTCGGTTAAGGCACACCGTTGCGATAGTTTTAATCCACCTAGTAATCGAAAGCACTTTCCGGGCATGGAAAGCTCTCGATTGCCTTTTTATCTTCGTAAGATTTATCAATAAGAAGGTGTATTATAAACGACAAAAATATAGGTAATTGAACATTTAACTGACTACTGTAGATAGAGTAAGACTGTTGGCAACTTGCTGGTCTTTTAGAAAGGTAAATGCTGATGATGCCTATGTCATTGTTGACTTCTTCAGTTACTTTCTATCGTTTGTTTGCCGTGGTACCATTAGGCAGTACCATTAATGGTACTGCGGCAATTTTTATTTGCCGTGGTACCATTAGTGGTACTACGAAAATTTTTATTTGCCGTGGTACCATGGAAAGTTTTATTCAACCCTGTAACGGTTATTGCCCTTTTCTTTTAAGTAGCTCCGTTCAGCTGTTTGAGCCTGATTAAGTGCACATATTTTAAGACATTAGTATGTGTGTATTGTATAACCAATCCACCTGCACTAAGCACATTATTAACAATCTATAAATCTGTATATGAAAATCGTTTCTTTTCACTCTTAGTTGAAGTACCGACACACAAACCTTATTCGTAAAGGAAATGATCAACGAAGTAGTATGTCTGAAACTGATCTAAAGGTATTATGCATGCTCGTCACACTGTCGATTCGGCATTACGAGCTTGATTGGAATTTCAATATACCTTACCGAGATCTAACAATGCCAACTAAAATATTCAATTAAATATAATTCTTATTGTTTACAGCACAATGTATAAAATTGTGTGGCTAAAAGTGAGTGCCTTACTAACGCACATGGCTTTGGCAAGCTTATAAACAAGTAAATAAATGGCGTCTGTTTATACATTTTCACGCGGATTTAGTCTTGTTCCGGATTTGGATGAGGGCCGGTTGTCTGGTGAAACTGTCGAATTCCGTTATCTGTATAAGTGGAGCGGGTGCAACGAATAAGGTACACTATGAAATCGCTGCAAGACTTTATTATGCGATCCTAAAAGATACATTGTTCTCTCTTCTCATTTAGGTATATAATTTATACTCCACTATCGAATCGAGTATGGTAAAACTACGGAGCGGGAAGCATTGTCGTTCTATTTTCAGGGTTTTAATATTCATCTTGTTTTGTATGTTTTTTTTTTTTCACATTATTTAGCGAAGAAAAAACTGTGAATAAACTTATTTAGTTTATTCACATGTGAAAGTTTGTGTGGATCGATGGATGTCTGTCGTTTCCCTGAAAAGGTAGCATATTATGTATTTATTTCCGGGAATAAGTTTCTGTGGATCCCGGAGACAGGATCAGTATTTCGTCACATCACATCAGTTACATACATTTGTCTTTCAACCGTCGCTTTTAAGGTCAAACATGACGATCCATACAATACAGCAAGGCTGATCATGGCCATATCAATTTCTCCTAAAGAATAATCAGCAGAAGGTGTCAATACATATTAGGTATCTTCTAATATATAAAAATCAATGCCACTTTTCGTTGTTATTTTATAACTCAAGAACGGCTGAACCGATTTGGCTAATTTTAGACTTGAAATATTCCTGGGTGTCCAGGGAAGGTTTAAAGGATGAGAAAATAGGTGCAGCGGGAACGGGAAAAATATGACGGTACGAAGTTTGCCGGGACAGCTAGTATCTTATAAAATATTCGCTATTGATTTAGATTCAATAGTTTTAAATATTCTGTATAGGCTTAGGTCTCGCAGCTCTCGGCAGGACCGTATACATTTCTAAGACGTGATGAGTCCTATTATAGCTTTAAATATTTGTGCTTTCTAACCTGACCCAAAGAAGTAGTGTTTAAATTGTGGAGTCATGTAGGAGTGTTTACGTATTTGTTATTCTCTCCAGTCATTTGGTGAATAAAAGGTAATATAATTCAATAGAGAACAATGGTCATTGTGGTGTTAGGCGATGGGACCAGCATACTACCTAGGCCTCATTATCGCTGTCTTTAATACAGCACCTACTTACTTGTACTATTCAATAGTTCATGATAAAGTTGGACACGGATATAGCTTATAGTTCCAAATAAAATACAGATTATCCTACATTGATGTGAAAGTCTGCGAAGATGTTACGATGTCTGGCAGAAAGGATTTGGCTGAAATTTAGTACAAGGATAGATTATAGGGTCGTACAACACAAAGGCTGCTTACTTTTTGTACATGGAATGTAGAAAAAGTTAACAGGGATGCAGTTAATACCTAGTATCTTTATATATCTACACACTAGCTGATGCCCGCGTGGATGTTGATTATCGCGACATATCATCATCATATTTCAGGGCCTTTCTAACAAAAAGAGATCCATGATTCATAGAAATATTTGCAATGAGCGCGAGACGACCTTTGACTTAGCAGTCGACTGCGTTGGAACCCCTTGAGTGGTGTGAATTATTTTTTTAATATTTGATAGCCCTGGGAAGGTTAAAAGCTATAAATATAACACCAACCTTAGGAGTCGACCAACAAGTAAAAAGGTGAAAAATGCGTGTGTCAGATCAGAACAGAATACGGTAGGTGAAATAATGGGGCACAAGGGAGTAGGACCTAATTGATTGAGCGAGTGAAGTGAGCGAGTCTCCGTTTCGGTAAGGTGGCCGATTTTGCTTTCGTCCGTATGCCTGTGTGTTTGTCAGTTTCAGTCGGAAGGGCGCATTTCAGTTTTTACAAACGGAATTTGATTAAGGGAACCAGAAAACTGAAAAGCGAAGGGTGCGCAGAACTATTTGTAAAAAAAAATAACACGGTAAACGTGAACTTATGCGGTTTGAACACAAGTTATGGTAGTTACATGATTATTTACCAACTGTATGATTTTCAAATAACCGCTTTGTGTCACCCCAAACCTTAGTTTGAATGTTCTAAGTATTCGCATATGTGACAAGTAGAACGTGCGATTTCTAGACAAAAATACGTTCATGAAAGTGTGTGAAAAGCTTATTTCAATAATAAGTTAGCAATAACGGTCAAGACAGCGCAGCGTACTGTATGCCTGCAACGTGTTGATGAAACTTCGTTAGAAGGATCTTTATAGCACACTCGCGATTGACTGCCCTCGTCTGCTTGTACTGTTTGATGGATCCGAATAAATTATTGGACCTCGTAAATACATTAATGCAATAAGTTCAGATTAATTGGAGTAAATTATACTACTTGCAATCATTAATCTAGAATATTATTACAACAATATATCATCAGGTATAAGCAGATTACATTAGACAAATGTACACATTATTATTTTTGGTACAGAAGTTGAGTATGAGTGAATTACGTCAAATTTTACTGTTTAAATTGCCTGTAATGGATAAGTAAGTACCGAGCAGCACTAGTAAAGGAAAAAGTAGGTGTAGGCACACATCCACATACCTATTTCAAATTATTTCGTCACTAGGTGCTAAATAAAGGTGTTCAGAGTGTGATCGGAGTCTTCAGGTCGGGACTGCGTTACGAATCGGTGCCAGTGGACCATTTACTGCACAAGTCTATATTACTTTTTATTTTGACGTTTAATGGTCTATACAGAATAAACGATTTTTGACTTAACTCCATTACACCTATTTTGCTAGTTGATCACATGTGGTGTGATGAATAGTGTACTGATAGGCATATTTTTCTATTTACGGCCGCCACTTAGAGGTGAGCTTAATGCCGTGTAATAGGCACTTTTACCAGATTCTGGGCTGCTAATAAGTTTTTCCAGACAGAAAAACTTTACTTTGTACAACAAGACTGAAGCCACTTGTACAGCTAACTACAGCAGCGCTATTGCTTATAGCGCGCAGCAATACAATCCGTTAAAAAGTAATTTTAATTCAATGAGTGAGATTCGCGTAAACTTCAGACAGTATCATACAGCAGCGCTACCGACGAAGCAGTGCGAGGTCACTCATTTTGGTTTTTGTAAGTCAAAATGACCCGCTAAATAACCCCGCGTCACTGCTTCAGCGCTGGCTGGCTGCAGGTGAGTTGGGAGACAATGATTGGAAACTAAATGGAGCGTAGAGAGCAAGCTTACCCGTGCAGCCGCCGCGGCTACGGTCTGTGGTTGCGCATCTCAATTTCGATATTGTTACAAATTTAGAAAGACGTGCATTACTCCTCTACGCAAATTTCAACGGTATGATTGAATAACTGTATTTTACGAAGCACAGAAGAAACCACAGGTCAAATAGTGTAGGTGAACATTTCATAGGTAAGATTCATTTGGTTGTCTGTCACGTATATAGAGCACGTTGTATTTAATTATGTATTTAGTCTACAATTAATTAGAAAGGATTCATTGGCGTAAGTAAATAGTAGGCTACATGCTGTAGCACATTTTATTAGCACTTACAAGTAGCTGTAATTTCCTTTGCTGTAAATTCAGTGTGTACCTACATGTTTAGTTAATTTTTTGAATTGATACTATTGGCGGGGGAAATAAATAACGTATTATACAAGAACTTTATAACGATCTTACAGGCACCATCATTTTTATCTTGCATCCTGTAACCTTGGCATGCTTTTTTTGTAATTTGATTTTTTTTAACATCTCTACTGATGTAACCACCATCTGCCTGACATGACATCCAATGAAAAAACATAACCTGAAAGTAAAAATATGAATCAGAATACTAATTGATTACCTAAAATATTATTAATTGAGCGAAGATACGTATAACGCGATCATGCTATAGTAAAGGGGTATGTCATAGGTACTACCTATAAGTTTAAGTTAACCCTTTCATCTAGGTTGCACTGTGTACTGACCGTGGGCACAGGCTGTTAATTTCCGTCAAAATTCTTGTATAGCACGATAGTTTGGAAGTTAATTGATAAATGATTAAATATTTTGAAAAACATAATTATTTTAATTCGAAAGATCGTTTCATTTTGTCCATTGGTAAGCCGAAAGGTTGGCCAAAAGAAATCGTATCTAGCTTATGATATACAATAAAGAATATTGTTTTGTATTGCATTGTAAGATTAATAAATTAATCGGTGATCGTATTGTAGTCATCATTGGAATCATACGCCAGCTGTCCACGTTCAATTACCAATCGGCTCTCGGCGCCGCACCTTTGACTTTTTAGAAATTAAGGGCCGGCTACGCCGAGCGCACGACTCAAAATCTGTCAAAATAAGACGCAAACGTGCACGCACACATCGCCGAGGTGCACAGTGGGCTGCAAGATGCTTTTTGCAAGTCAAAATAATGTAGAAAATTGTCTTACGAATACTGAAAAAGCTATTTTATTACTTATGATTAGAGTGCATTTTCAGTAATACGATTTATTGAGACGAATTTCGTCTGTCAAATTATATTTTCTTTTCCTTTTCTTGCTTGTATATTCATCCCTTTCATTTCGTGCATGACGTCATTGGCATGTCTTTTGTTTTGGCATCATGACATGACGTTGTTTGAATTTTTTACAAAGATTTGAGATATTGAACAAAATAAGGTTGGTAACATACCTACACCTAAATATTGATATAAATATTAAAAATGTTCGTAAAATTAAAATGCCCACCGCGTAGAAAGACTATAATTATCATAGTAGAGAGATGATGAATATCTCATACTCTAAATAAATAGTTTCTTAAAGAACTAAATTGTCCTACCTTACTTTTATACTCTTTTATCATGAGCAAAACATTGCCATAAACAGCTATTGCCATGAAGGTATTTTTGAGCCACTCCGAGACATCACATTTTATGGCGATATTGTGCAAAACTATTGCATAATGTTGCCCAACAACGACAATTATCAACGCGAGACTTTGTTTTCTTTGAACTGGAAACATCGCACTTGTCGCGTAATGTTCCCGAACTATAGAGTCGTTCAACAAACAAACAAACATTCCTATCAGACGTCTTCACTTCGATTTCGGACTGTTCGTTCCACACTGTTATGTTCCACTAATTCAGCAACATGTGCTCAGGTAGGAGTCAGTCAAAGTTTCTAATGTCAATCAAAGAAAGCTAATGTTTCAATTATTATATGTAATAATAAAAGGCAGATTTAGGCTTTAGGTTATAGACTTTACTCCAACTGATAAAGCCAAGAGTTTTTCAATCAAAGTTGAGATATAGGGTATGTTGGGGTCAATTAAAACATACAACTTATATTTTATATTTTATGTATTATCTTACAATATTTTACAATTCATAGTAGGTATATTAAAAAAATAAAACCAGGCTTAAAAAAACGAAAATTAAACTGATTTAATGAACAGATTTTCAGAAGACAAAATTAAATATAGGAGTACTTAAGTTTTTTTTTGTTGAATTCTGTGACAAGAACGGAAACAAAGTCCCGTAAAAACCTGTTTTTCTTTTAGGGTTGTGTTCTTCTCCTTCTTAATTAGCGTAATCCAAAACTTTCGCGAAGCGATTGTCATCTGACCTCCACAACCCAATAGCGATATTGGGCGATATAGAAGCATTGCAACTAAACCAGTTGTTGCACTTTTTAGGGCTCGAAGTATCCCTAAAGACTACTACTACTTAGATATTTTCTTGTTTAATATTAGCGTAATTTTTCAGTAGTCGGGTATTAGTTTTTACCCGACTGCGCCAGCGAGGGTAATGTGTTTCGCGCGTATATATGTATGTATGTAGTTTTCTTTGTTCCCCTTTACAGGCCTAATCCCTAGACGGATTTCAATGAATGGGGTCTCAAATGAAAGGTATTCATCTCCCGAGTGTTACCTACATAAAATTTCATCAAAACTATACGGTAGATTTTTGATGCTAATAGTACATTATGGTACAAGTGAGCAAAGTTGGTGATTACCGCCGAGGCGCTGTTGAGACCCGAGCTGTAGGCGAGGGTCTTAAGAGTGCCGAGAACGGTAATCATCATGCTCACGCGTGCCATACGACTTTTACAACACACTTGCGAATAAAATAATACTACAAATACTAAATAAACAATACTACAAATTAATTCGTTTTCCTATGCGCGCGCATTTAACAATGGTGGTCGGCCATATTTAAAAAAAAAAGAGGTTTGAATTTAGCTTTTTTTACTCTGTTTTTTTTTACAAGTATTACAAGTTGAAATTATTTATTTAAATACGATAATGCATCAAATGACCATACAATAGGCGTATTAATTTATTCGTACTATTAAACACGTTCTTTTTTGTATCAAAACTCTTTTAAGAACATAGACACTTCCTATAAAATTTAAAAAAGAATTTATAACTCACTTGTATGTCTATAACTTACTTGCCTAATTGCGGTAAAATAATAGCACTTTTACGAGCAGGTGTGTTGTAAAATATATTATGTGTTGACAGAAAACATGTTTATTCAAATTTATCGAGTAGGGTATCAAAATGAAGAGAAAAAGGAGATTACAAAAGTATATAGATGTCATATCTTAACTAAAAAGGTTAAATAAAATTGATTATTAAAAAATAAAAAACCTGACTGCTGTCCAAAAGATCGAAACAAGCTTAATAGCAGGCGGTACGGTACCCATTACATTTCTTTCGGTTTATGATTGGCAAACAAAGAAAACTACATACATAAATACATTACCCTCGCTGACGCAGTCGGGTAAAAAGGCATCCCTACAATTTACCAAGTCACTATGCCATAGCGGGCCCTCTACATTCCGCTCGATCGCATGTATTGCGTCCAGCCCCTCTAGACAAGTAGAAATTCGTTGCTCGGCGTATGATGGAATAGAATGCCAAATGTATGGGATTTGACGTATATGACAGGCGTCAACGAAAGTCAAAAACGTCAAATCCTATACATTTGTCATTCTCCTTCCATCATACCTATTCCATCATACGCAGAGCAACGAATTGCCACTTGTCTAGGGGGGCAGGACCTACTTCCTTGTCAGTGTAGTAAAACTTACAGTCCCAGAGTGCGTAATCACGGCTTTCCTGGTCGAATTCCCTACATGGGCATGCTGCAGACTCGCAAGCTTAGCTGGTGTAAGCGTTGCCTAAAGCAGCCATGGCCCGTTAGTAGTCGTGAAAAAAGAAAAAAAAAAGATATAACAAGAATAAAAAGAAAGTTTCCACAAAACGTATTTTAGCTAGGTATAAACCAAACTGTTTGGTCCAACCTTTTTGAGCAACCTTTTTGAGAAATCATATTGAGCCGGTATGTGTAACATAATAATAGACCACGAACTTACGACGAATACGCACAATATAACCCAAGTACTTACTTAAGTTTTCTTTATTAATTTCTAAAATGTACGGAAACAGCTACTTCATGATACATGTATTTTAGGAACTTATGTTTATAAAATACATGTAACATACATGTATGACTACGAACTTATTGTCTAATATAATTTCCTTACAACAACTGACAGCCTCCGTGGCGTAGCGGTAGTGAACGCGGCCGCTGCGCAGGAGGCGCGGGTTCGATCCCCGCTCAGTGCAAATATTTGTGTTCATGAAATATGGGTATTTGCATTGGTCTGGTCGTGCTTCGGAGAGCACGTTAAGCCGTCGGTCCCGGTTGCCATAAGAACATCTAGTGCAGTCGTTACGGGTAGTTGGCGCCCTAAAAAATCCAAAAAAACAACAGTCTAGCTGCAAAGCTTCAATATCGCCTAATGTTACCATTGGGATGTGGAGGTCAGATGGCAATCGCTTCACAGAAAATATCGAGGTCTAGCCAAATCCGTAGCTAAAACTGGTAAAGCGGACCCCAGACTCCGAGCTGAAAAAGCTTCGGATGCGACTGAGAATTAACGCTAGGAGGAAGAAGATAATTTCCTTACAACAGGAACCAAAAATATTGTCTTTAAAATAAATATTTTGGATTAGTATATCCCCAACTTTTTAGTTTGACATTTTAGGCGCTTGTGGTTAGATACTAAATCGAACCACTATGTTATAAATGTACCAACGAATTCGTGAAACGGCCAAAATCGGAACTACGTTTGTCACTGTCAAATGCATACTATTTTATTGAACATCTAAATAAATTTGACAACACTGAGAAGACAGTGTCGCCACTTTTGACTTCATATTTTTGTTGGTATGCCTATTGTGTATGTGTGAACTGTCATCACGCATCAAAGAGACGTGCTCTCTCTCCAAAAGCCCGTGGGCGACTGACGTACGAAGGAATCTACACAGATCGCTGCAAAATTGTATGGGAAATTTGCACACATAGTTATTTTTATTGATATGCGACATTATAACAGTTATTTACAATTAATAAAATGTATTCAGCGGCAAGTATAGCTCTTTATCTACTTATATACATATTTATTTCTTAAGAAAATTATAACTTCACACGAAAACTGTGCCAGGCAAATGACACAGTTTTACGCGTTTTTCAATAACTTTGGAGTCTTTTTTTGGATTAATTTCTAAATTTATCATCAAATAAGTTATTTCGGCCCCTTCAAGAACTCTTTGACTTTCAAACCGACTCCACTTCATCGCTAATATCATACATTTTCTGTCATGATTTCCTTCGGGTTCGAGCGCTGTTTCGCGTAGCCTGTCCTTAAGCATCACTTGCTGTAACGGTGGTGAGAAACAACGTGAAGGCATGTGTATTCTCGAGTATCCTTCATAATATTGTAGAAAGTTTGGGCAGGCTTTCAATTTAATCTAGGTTAGAAGTGCACTGTAGTTTAATCTTGGAACGGAGTAAGGCTTAATAGTGTAGCAGTTTATAAATAGTAGATAGGTACTAGTGGTGTTTTACAAATTTGGAATTTTTCACTTACACGTATTTCCCTTGGAAAAGGCATCTCTGGAGAAATGAATCGAATGGGCTTCTTTATTTTTAGAATTACTCTTACAACTGTCCAATAAAAATTATGCAGTAAAGAGCTAAAAAAATAAACTAAGGTTACATTTCTTAGTATGGTTTAATTATGAAAGACGTGACTACGTTTTGTTTGCATTTTTAGGAATTATCATTATATTATGTCTCGCTACATTTTGCTTGGCATTATGTATATAAACAAAAAAGCTTCAGCCTGTGTAGTCAGTGTGAATAAATAAATAATTTCGAGATAGCTTACCGTTAATATAACACAACTAATCCATTTTTTTATTAAGTAATTAGTTTCGCACAAAAGAAGAGACGCTTATAGGTTCTAAAAAAAGAAAATTAAACAGGAACTACAGCGGCTGCATCTGCAGCGGTGTCCGTAGGGCGGAATGAACTGGGTGATCGGTGGCGGCTTCTCTTCAGCGGTGGCGCTCGCGCAGTCCCGCTTGCAACGTCGTCGCGGCCGCACGCGCACGCCGCGCCATGAACCGTCCGTTGATTGCACTCTGCGCGCTCGCCGCCCTCTTTACCATCGCCGCTGCCGATGACCCGCCGCGACCCCGACTTATTGACTTTAACCCTTGGGCATGGCTACCCTCTAACCGAAATCGATCTCCATCCATTATGGATTACTTCTTCCCACCATCCCGAACACCTAAACAATCCAATCTAGAGCCTCCCGCTGACAGAAAACCACCCCCAACTACCACGATAGAAAATACCCCCGCACCGACAACCCTAGAGGAGCGTTCCACTACGTATGCGAAAAAAATATCCACCAAAACGAAGTCGACAGCACCCGCGACAAACCCAACCGCTACGTCTCCACCAAAAACGAAAAAGTCCACCCGCAAACCAACCACGACAACTGAGGTAAAAACTACGCAAACGAAAATCGATTACTCTACGCAAACTATGAGAGATTCGTCCGCGACTACATACCGGCCGCCGACAAAGCATTATACGATCCGTCCGATTGTTCGCACTACGGAGACGCCTACGGTTCAGGATACGGAAACCACTTTAAATAGCGATAGCACCGAAACAGTTTCTGGCATTGATACTATGGGAACTACGGCCGACGGGCCTAAGGAGACGGGTCCTACGCTGAGTACAGCCGACGACGTACGTTCTACGGATCCTGGTACCGCGAGTACCGCAACAGTGGAGTCTAGTACCCAGACGGATAGCACTGTGGAGCCAGCCGACAGTCGTGAAGGATACCTGCCGCTCCGCGACAAGCCTCAGCAAACCCACGTCAAGATCAACGAGCAGACCAAGAAAGAGGTCAGTGATTTAATACTATTTTCTTTTTTATCTTAATTGTTCACAGTCTAATAGCTGCAACTTTCCTAGCATCTATTACCTTGTTTTCACCAAGAGATTGATCGTAATTTTTTTACTAAAGCTGAATCTAATCGATAAATAAATACAGAGAGCGTTTTGTAGATGTAAACTACGTTAATACCAGAGTAGTTTCCTATGTAAGTAGTATGTTAGGCGGCGGAAGAGCTAAAGAACATAAATTCAACTTAATGAGTCCCAAGAGATAGGTTCCTGAGCGTACACGAGTATAACTATGTTCTCACATTAGCCGTGCAAATTGCAACGAATTATTTATTTCTTTGAAGCTCGATGAAGTGCATTACGACCGTGAAAAAGTCGTATAAAAACGTATTGTGTTCCGCCCTATGCCCATATGTAAAGTCGATTATTACACATTGTTAGTAGTTAGACAGTTTCTATTGCATTGTAATGGTTAATAATTAACGTTTAAAACATTCTCACTAATCATTAATCAAAATATAGGAAAAAAAAACTACGAGTTGGAAGGAAAGTGGTTTGGTTTTATTTGATGATTATACGTTTTTAATTGCAGACCGTACCTATAGAAGTAAAATTACACAAACGTCAGTTACAATTAATGAGTGAATAATTGTAAAACATATACTTTTTTCTGAATGACCTTCTCATTCAGAAAAAAGTTTTAGATACGGATTATAAAGATAACTCATGTTAACATGATATACAAATATTTGTTAATTCTTCATTTGGTTTTAGTTGCTCCAAAAAAATCAATGTAATCCTAATTTTAAATGAACTTGAAAATTTTATATTAACTTAATGTTTCAAAACAAAAAAAGCAGTTATTCAGTTAATACACCTATATTCGGTCGTTAGGCCATTTGCAATCTCACGACAGTATGTAAAAAATGTCCTAGAGACGCCATTAGAATTATGTTCTTACATTAACGGAGCCGATGACAAATTATGTGGTGATATTTTTAATATTCTAGTAATTTTCTTACAGCTTTGTTTATACATAATTAAGTTTAACAAAGCATAATATTACCTCTTCGAAGAGAATAATGCGATCTCAATAATCATGGGTCTGGGGGTGAAATAACAGTTCGATTTGATACTGTCTGATGTTTACGCGAATCTCACTCATTGAAATAAAACTACTTTTAAACAGATTCTATCGTGATATATTTGCCATTATTTACTTTTATCCCGACGTTTCAGCTACTTTTCAGCATGGTTCCGGGGTAACCTCGCGATAGAATTGGTTAAAAGTATTTTTATTTCAACCGTTAGATTCATCATCATCATTATCATCATTTCAGCCATAGGAAGTCTACTACTGGACATAGGCCTCCCCTATAGAACCGTTAGATTAATTTATCATAATACAAAAATATGTCAGCGACACGTGAAAAAACCCAATAACTTTTTTGATTACATTTTAGATACTCAATTTATCAGAAAAAGACTTAAACTTCAATAGAGAAAGTATTAAGATTAGGAAACTATGAAAATCGTAGACAATGCAAACGTTCAAAAATCATATTGTGACGGTACTTTCCTGTCATTAGCGACTTTGTGGTTGATGTAACTGTGATGGATGCCGCAAATTTTCGGGTGGAAACAAATTTAGCGGAGACACTATACAATGTGAACTTTCACTGCTACACGGTTAATGAATGGGCAATTTTAAAGACACAATGTCCGTTTGGTGATTTACAGAATTTCCTTTTAATCACTTTCCTGTACGTATTAACAAAATTGGCTTTCCTGGATTCCACGACACAGGGAATCCTACTGTGGGATTCAGGGAGCAATCTAATGCACATTTGTTTAAGTGACAATAATATTACATATTAAGATACTTTTGTCATAATATGACTAAAGTATCATAACCAACTTGTTAAATATTTATTCTGGAAAAAAAATAAGTTTGTCGTTATAAGTCAACAGTCACTCATGTTGTTTTTAAGAAAGCAACAACATTCAAAAACGACATTTTAAAGTTTTATTCACAAACGACATTTTAAAAGAATTGACAGAATGCGTGCGTAACCTTTCATAAATAAAGTAAACAAAATTAATTGTCGTCAGAAACGCACAACTTTCTTTTAATGGAAAACAGCTACAACCGTACCCGTACCTTCTTTGACAGAGATTTGCCTAGCCGCTTTTCGTGGAACCAGCTATCTATAATATACAGCCCCTTAGACAAGTGGCAATTCGTGGGCAATTTGACGTATATGACACGTATTTTGAGGTGTGACGGGTGGAGCCGCCTGTCACCCTAGCAGAAGCAGGCCGCGGCGGCAGCGCGCATTGCGTGCCTCCCCACACCCGGGGGCGAATTGGGGACTCTATGATCCCCACACCGGAAGAGGGCCAGATCGAGAGATATGGCCCTGGGTCGGCCGGGTTGCGAGGGATATGGCTACGACAATCTCACCTACGGCAACTGACGGCCCACAGACGGCGTGCGTTTTAGTCGGTTCGAGTCTATGTCGGACTCGAAAGTCTCTCCTCTTCCGGTTCCGGCGGGGGAGGTATCCGTGGGGATGTTTCGCACGATAAAAAAAAAACACGTATTTTGACGTTTATGACATACATTGAGGACTGTCATATACGTCAAATCCCATTAATTCCTCATTCTATTCTACAATACGTCGGGCAACGAATTGTCACTTGTCTAGGAAGGCAGTACATAGACTGATAAAACGCTTCTTTTAATATTAACATAACAAGATGGAGAGGCATTCTCACAATATTAACGTTTTGATGGCAGCGTACTTAACAGACGTTATTCCATGAAGTTGATTAGTGCTGTAGGTACCAGGACCGTTGGTTAGAAGACGCCATCGGGTGAATCTAACGGGTTTGCAGATGCGATGCGGTGCCCGTCAACGATGAAATATTTGCATTTTGGCCGTTTATTTCATAATAAACGTGACTGCCACCGTTATTTACTGCGCCATCAACGACGGTGATATTGAAATATTTATGGAAGTTTTCACTTTGTAAAAGCAAATATTAGTAAACCATTAAGAAGATAGTGGTAATCAATCACGAGCAGATGAATAGAGTTGACTTCGACTGTTTTTTTTATAAGGTTTATACTTAAACATAATACTTCAAAACGTGTAAACCTTGATATCTTTTAAAAAAACATTCGTTTTACAGCAGGCTGTATCAATAAATCTACACAAAAGTACTTTTTTATACTACTTAGGTCGCAGACAAGCACACGGCCCTCCTGACGTGAAGAGGTTACCGTGGCCTATGGGCGAGTGCAACACCAGGGGAGTCACACTCGTGCTGTCGACCCTGTAAGAACAGAGATTCTGTGACATCAGCGCAAAAGATAAGTAGGTCAAAGCCTTTGGTTTTCCCACTGACAGCACAAAATCTCTCCAGTGAGCTCTGGCTACCCTACTCACCGTCGGAAACAAAACACGAGGTAATTAAGCCGCGGTCTTCTGGAGGTACTTAGTTACGTATTATAAAGTTATCCCTACTAATATTATAAATGCGAAAGTAACTCTGTCTGTCTGTCTCACTTTTACGACTAAACCGCTCAACCGATTTTGATGAAATTTGGTATAGAGGTAGGTTAGACCTTGAGAAAGGACATAGGCTATGTTTGGTCGCGATAACCGACATCCACGCGGGCGGAGCCGCGGGCAAAAGCTAGTATGCCTATAACGATTCATTCGAATATTCCTAAACTAAAACCATTATTACCTATATCCATTTAGTCACTCCTTTTTAAGTTAGAAAAGTGCTAACGGACTAATTAATATCGAGATACTGTTATATGAGTTTGGCGAGTAATGTCATTAATAAGTAGAAATGTAATGAGAATGACAGAGAAATGTAAAAAACCAAAACAACCATTCCAAACAATACCCTATCAGTAAGTTGTACAAACAAACGTAACAATCACCAGTGAAACTAAAATACCCACCAGTGATCACACTCAACAAGATATTTCCACCATTATCAACTAAACAGCGATTTCTACAGTAGTAGTAATTAAATACTTTGTAAACCATAATCTCATTGCGTAGGAGTCATTGTTACATGCTATAATGAATGGAATGATGTTGAGAAAGGTCTTGACTGTTTATATTCTAAGTAACGAGATTTAAAACTTTTATTACTCACGTTTGTAAGATTATCGGATAAGATATGAATGTTTTCATAGAAGTCTATAAAGAGACAGGGAGAAAGATGTTCATATACGTATGATCAGATTTATACAATACAGTTTTAATACAAATTCTAGGTTAGACTAATATAATATAACAATCTAGGAATTTCACAGTATAATTAAGACTAGACAAACTGAGCATCGAATATCGATACCAGAAAGCGGATTGCAAATACATACAATAGACAAAAACACTCAGCACAATGTAAACAGATATATTCATGCATACAAATATTTGCACTAAGCGTGAATCGAGGTTGCGCCCCCTAACGTAGTAGTCACATGTATTATTAGCACACCACATTGGTCATCTCTACTGTACTGCTTGTGCCTAAGTTTTTGTCATTACAATGCTATGTCCATATTCCACGCCAACCACTCTCCATTCAGAAAGCCGTAGGCTAGTTTGTACCAAAATCGGTACTTAAACTTTAAAAAACTACTACTAGAATAACCAAGGCTCTGGAGATCTCGAGCTGAATCAGGCATGCGAGTAGGGACGACGTTGTTTTTATCAAATCTCTTTTTTTTTTTTTAAATGTTATGTGAGACTATACTATTAAACCATCCTATGCCTTTCTTCATCTAGAACCAATAATATATTTTCAGCTATCGCCTTTGTGAACGATAATAATGTTTCTTTTCCTTATTTTCCGATTACATTTCATAATGACAATATTATACCCTTTCACAATTTAGCGCAAAAAAACCGATTATTGCGAGGCAATGTATCTCTGGGGCATTCGTTGTTTGTTATTTATAAAATGATTTACTATACAGAAAGTTGTGATGACAAAAGGCAAAACACTAACAACAAAAAGTGAAGGAGAAACATTGAAATAATTAATTTGCTATCGATTTTTAAACGAACAAAATGAAATCACATAAATCTCATTTTGGCAAAGTGACATGCCGATATCTATCTGGAGCGTTTATTTTATTTATACAAAGAGCCATTATAAATAGCTGCACGACAAAAGACACACTAACAATAAACAAAATTGAAATAGTCACATCAGAACAATTATTTTTTAATGAAACCAAACAAATCTCATTTTGGCAAGTAAAGTGAATCATTCAAAGGTATCAGTCATTGCTAATCGAATCTAATTAATCAGTACGCATTACTGGTAGAAAGTATCAGAAGAGAAAGGGGCCATGGTACCTAAGAAACAGTGGCTAAGGAACTAACTGGGTTGATACAAACAACGGCTGTACAGCTCATTAAAAACGTATTGTTAAATATAGTAACCGATACGAAGCCGTAAAAGTATCAGATTCATGCATTACAGCGTACTTTTTATAGAAATGTAGTAAGTTTTGAGCATGTTGCATAATACATTTATGAAGCTAAATAAATTGTATTGTATTCACAGGCATTTTTGGGCCACGTGTTTATATTATGTGCCCATTGGTATTAGTGCGATGTACTTGATATGCATCATTTGGTAGAATATCATCAAAATAATGCTTATGGCAATATAAATAGTGTACACACATTCTACACAAGCAATTTTTCAATGTCAGTTTTGTTTGAAAATATAATCACTATACTACACTATGCTGCATCTGTACTCAGTGAGTGTGAAAGACAATAAATACATTTTAGTTCCAAAAATATCTCATTATTCACGTTTATTATTATTTCTGATAGTCTGCTATTGTCATCCAAATTTATTTCTACAACCTTAAACGGTTCAATAGTTCGAGTAAAATAAACAAATTTACTTTCGCATTTCAAATATTGAAGTATCGCTAACAGGTAATGGATGTTTCATTTAGAATTATTAACCGCTTGATGGATTACAAAAATATTCTTTTGAGCATGACTCGCGACAGTGTCTTCGTTTGTGTTACTGTTGCGCGTAAGACGAAGTAATTTTCGGCTTTACAGTCAAATTTTACGCTTTTCATTTACCTACGTAAGCTTAACACTTTTACGTAAGACGGCGCGCGTTCAACTTTTGTTTTCTTATTTGTAACCGATTATAACGAACGTTATCTGTGCACTTTCATTCATTTATTCAATTTCGTTCCATTCTATTAAGATTCAAATAATATAATATATTGCGCAACGCAAGATCGAAGTGATCCCGAGTTGTAATTGTAAATTCAATTTGTGTAATAGAAATAAGACAATCGTCTGCTAACAATTGCATTCACGGTAAGAAATACATACCATCTGAAATCAATTTAAGTGAAATGGTAGTGAAGCACGCTCGGCTCTGGCGAGTGTTGATCTTATCGCTCCACAATTAATTGATATACTAAGAAAATTTTCCTTTTAGGGTTCCGTTTATTGATATAAAACATTAAAACCTACATTTGTCAGGTTTGCCATTTTAAAATTATAAAAATTACCTATTATAATACATGATCGAATTGGCATATCCTTACATTATGCACTTGCATAGTCAATACCTTTTATTATAGAAAAATATACTTAGTAACAAATGAGTCGGTAATACCAGCGATAATCATGACTATATTTATTATGCGCCGTAAATTCGTATAAAAAGTCATAATTATACGATTGAAGAGAAGCGTTCGATGTAGGTAGGTACTTCATTACTAAATAGTAGGTATACATAACGATGAATGAACTACATCAATCTATTTTGATTACCAATATCATTATGGATCACTATATTATATCGGCGAGCTGCATATACTCGTAGCTAATGATATCCTTTCTCAGTTTTTATACATCATTATTTTGTGGAAGATTGAAGCGTGCACATAAATATGCAAAGCGTGTATCGGTAGAACTAGTCACGACATCGAAAGGGTTGTTTAGATCTTAGTGCTAGTGAAAGGTGAGACGGCAGAATAAACGTTAAATTCTCGTTAAGCTGACGACCGGCAGAGAAAATTGTATTATGGTCAATAAATCAAGCTTTTTTATGGAATTGGATTCATTGAGTATTTCTTAAAGTGCAAATATTTCACATACCTATTAATATGTCTTGACAAAAGGAGTGGACTCTGCATAAATGTTGATAGTGCACAATAAAATCGTAGGTATCACTGATCCATATTCTGCATGCAAGAATTGTACCACTAGTCAGTTATTTGAAGGATATATAATACCTACATAATATATAGTTATATACATCGCTCATATTTTTCAAAAATATGTGATCTCATTTGATAGAAATATGCCCAGAGCCTCTTAAGTTAATAATATCTCGGAGTAAGAGATAAGTCGTAAAAAACCTCGTGTTAAGTGTACTTCTTAGTAGTGACATACCTACCTTGTTTTTAAATTAAAGCTGAAGTTGTGAAAGCTAACCACGAAACGTGTACAATTTTACTGCCAATATTGCAACGAAAAGAGTTAAAATATGCAAATGTACACACATATAGGTATAATTTACAATGACAGTTTAATAAAGAGTATTTTTAATGGTGGAGTAGGTAAAGACGCGTTCACAAGTGTATGTAGTAAAGACTGGTTTCCGTATGTCGTAATTTGCGCTTGTGTGACCGGCATTGACTCCGATTATTCGTTCAAGGCCACCTATTACTGCGCAAAGTATTTCACGTAACTGTGTACACGCGAAGAAATGCATAGGGTCATTTCTAATCCGATTCAAGGTATCATTCATTGATGATAGGTAATTTAATATCTCGTTAACGTTGTTTTTTCAATACTACTAGTAAGAAGCAACCACAGTGAGCCTAACATGACATAGTGTTTTAGACCACGATAGAATTCGAGTCAATCGGTCATATTATGGTCCACATTATGTCCTTCGTTCCTGATCCCGTAGTGGAACTATTATTCCACTACAGGAACGAGAACCGCGGAATTGATGCTGAAAGCACAGAGCCATTCATCGAAAAAAAAAGAATGATTAGTAATGGAATGATATAGTTATACACCTTTTATAGCTCATTCTGGATCGTAGCCCAAAATAAAATGGTTTATAATACAATTAGATGATACTTTTGTAAGATAGAAAGCAGTTACCGTGGACCATGGCTTATGAATGTTTTAAAGAACAGAGACGTCAAATGCTAGTTGCCAAGCCTGTAAAAAGTTTTATTTCTATGATGAAGACAATCATACTGTAGTCTTAGATAATTAAACTAAGTACCAGTATGAGCGTTAACCCGGTGACCGTGTACCGGTGGCAAGTGATGTTATGGTTTCTTTATGCTAATAAAGTAATAATAATATTGTTTGAAATTAGTTATAAAATACCCATAACCACACTGAAGCTTAAGTTTGTAAACTCATGCCTATTTATACATATAACGAAAAGTAAAATGTTACCGTGGCTAGTAAATGCTTTGTAATATTAGGAATTTCAGTTGGTTCAATGCAAAAGCTGTTACCAGCAAAAGGAAAAAGAAAAAGAATGGGGCAACAAAAAGAAGGGAGAGGAGCCTCCAGTTCTACCATAAATACATATAATCACATTCCCATATCATACTAAGCAGGTCATGTCGAACCACTTGTTAAGATGTGCTGGCATGCGTCGTTCGCTCCTACCTGCATGAGTGTTTGTATACATGCTCGCGCGAGTACTCTTGACTTGGCCCTTCGTTAAAGCGTTTTCGATCTGGTGAAAGTGAAGCACTCTCATAAGTTAAAAATAAACTGTAAGCTTTTATTCAACTTGCAATATCTATGATGATTGTGAAGGTTAAATCTTGTAAGCAAAATTAGAACCACATATATATATATATATTTTTAATTTAACCACATAGTTTTAAACGATCAATTACTTAGGCCTCTCCTAATGTTGGGAGGCCTACAGTTTTCACGCTGGCTGGATTTTGAATTCAGAATTCAGTATAATATATTTTTATATTAGATGTCGGTTTTATATTACAACTATTACCGGTTCATTCAAGTAGTTTGTTCCATGCGGTTGAACCCGCAGTAGTCTGTGCCCTAGTTATGGCTGCGTGAATCCTAGTCGCCTCACTTTTCTCCTGGGAATTATATGCAACTGAACTTTAGCTACTGAATATTTGACGAAGTAATAAAGTTTGTACGCTATGTCAGAAACTATTTTCCAATGTCACAATTTTTTTTGGAATTATTATGGGAGTAAAAAGGCGTAAAAGTTATCTGTGGGGCCCATGGGAGCGGCGTCGTGGGATCCTAGTGTCCGGAGGCGTAATTTCAGATTAGTAAATTGAACTACTAGCAAAGAAATTAAAATAACAGTAGAAATAAAAAAAGTAGATACATATTAAGTTTAAAAAAAATCGATAGCACAGTCTTCTATTCATAAGCGTGCTCGACTTTTTAGCTGTCAACTGATTGGAAGGCCCTTAAAAGTGCTTGTTTAACACATAAAACAGCAGATACCACTAAACCAGTTCAAAACCACTACTCACCAATTGAAGTGTTTACCAATTATACCTTTTCCTAAGGAGCTCCAGTGACTACCCACTAACAGAATCTGATGCTATTTTCTGTAGAGTACCTTATCGAATGGCGTCAACTTTAAACGGGATTTCCCGTTGTACTCTACCTCTTAGGATGTAAATGGAAATTTTGTAATATTGTGTTATAATGGTACAGTGCAAAGTGTTAAACCTCATGAATTTATGATAGAAAGCAGTGAGTACCAACGTGCAACCACAAGAATGTTATAAAATTATCGGTTGTCCGGGATTTGAAGCATTGTTTTAGAATATCCGTGAGGCTTGCCGGTTTTAGTGATATTATGTAGGATAAGTTGTGCAGAAAGTACACAGAATGAGGTAATGGCTCACGAATATCACATTTTAAATAGAGAACTCTGTCTGTGGATATTTGAATTACCAAAACAGAATTTTATAAAAAAGTTACATTCACTATTATGTCGTGAATAATTTCAATATGTAAATACATAAATCAGTAATATTTTTAATCTTGCGTAAAAAAGAAATAAGTAAGTAGTATTATTTTTAATTGTTTTTGCCTCATAGGCTAACCGACATTTAAAGTCAATTTATTTTTGCTGTCTGTGAACCTTATCACAATTCAAAAGTAAATAAAAAAAAACATCGATCTGGTACGAACTATAAATATAAACATAAACATAATATACCTAATTTAAAAATCAGTGAGTCTACCAATAGCAAAAAAATTGGTGCGTTTAGTTGTAGGTAACGCGATTTGATGAATGTACCTAATAAGGTATATACCTTAACGTCAATATCAAATCAAACCAAATTCAATGTTTTTTGAAGCCTCCACTTACAATTATTTTCTTGCAAGTTTAAATAATTGGAAAACGTCAACTCAACATGCAGGACAGATCTATCATCGAAGTTACATTCAAACTCGATCGCTTCATGTCAAAGGAGCTCGCACGAATATTTTTTGTTATTATAAATACAGAGTTCACCGAATAAATGTGATTCTAATTGAATGGTCATTTAACCTAAATCCAAACAGCATAGTAACTTTCACAGATCAACCGAGGGAAGAAGAATAGCACGGAATTATGAGCATTTGGCACATATATTTTTACACTACATTGGCATGAAACCAATAACTCTTGTATATTACATATTTGCGAATGAATTACATGCGAACCGAAATGATATGACAGTCATTACGTCTGTTGAAGTTGACTTATGATTATACTGAATGAATTTCAAATCGTTTATTCACAGTTGAAAACTTAATTAATGCTTATTATTTATCTTATAATTTATCATCATCATTAGCGTATACTATCTTATAAGATAATGTTTGGAGGTCAGTAGGTAAAAATTTAAATATTTTTTAAGTAGCTCTCTGACTCAGCTAAAACAATGACCATACGGTGGAATTTCCATTGATATTTTTTGTAAAGTGTAATTTTTTAATTAAATAAATATTCTAGGACATTCTGAGACAAAGAAATATAACGGGTCACCAACGCAAGTTTTCGGGGTCGTTCGGGGTCTACATGATCTTCTTTCCAGGGTACATCAAGTTCCCTGTACCACATGGCTATTGCGGTTTTATTTGGTTCATATCCAAATTACCCCACATCAGCGTTAGATCCGGTGAGATTAAGATCGAGGGTAAGTCCCTCGGTACGTAAAAAAAAATGCCTGGCTGTTGTGGCATATTACGTTCGTATAAAACGAAAAGTGTACCTACTGACAAAAATCAGTTATGTAAAAGATTGCAGAGCGTTCAACTCTTTTGTGCAAAACCGAGGAAACTGAGTAGTTACAAGCATTTCGCCTTGAGGATTCACCACTGCATCGAATATGACATAACCGATTAATCGCCAATTACAAGTGGCGTCACGTTTGACTGCGTGAAACGCGTTTATCCGGTACGCTTGACACGCGAATTCCACACGCGAAACCTGTCCAAGATCACGTTACCGTTTGCGATTAGGTGGTTTATCTCGTTACAGTTGCTTACCAAAACGCGTTACGTCCGTGTCCGTTGCAGTAACCGTACACTAGGGACCAGAGCGCGACGCACACCATATGTGCGATGTCGAATAATAATGAATGTTTTTGCAGCATCGATGTCATTATAAGTCTACTTGACTTTGATGAGATACATAAATAAATAAATATTGTAAGAGACTCTGCACAACGGTACCTATCTAGTAACTATCCAAAGTAAGCGTAGCTGAATGAGCCTGTGTTGTGAGTTCTGGATTGTTGAGATACACATATTTCGAAAAGATTACATACATACATACATACATACATATAATCACGCCTTTATCACCAGATAAGGCAGAGGTTAGGCAGAGGTAAATTAAGAGTAATACCCACATTTCACCAATCATTGTATTCGGTCCCACGTAATAATGTAATTATATTAAAATATTAAAAGATTATACACATATGATTATTGTACAATAAAATATTATATATCTACTAAAATACCCAGATCGATGCAAATATATAAGTTCAAGCATACAAATCTGAATCAAACCTGCAACCTGCAACGTAGCAGTAGAACGCTCTACCGCTACGCCACGGCGCGGCGGTCTTGAATAAAAAATGATTTTATTGTTATAAGAATTTATCTTTAACAGTTAAGTAACATCTTTCATTAAATGTGACCAGACTTTACAGACTACCAAAAAATAATAAATTCGCAAAATTTGTATTAGGTATAAAAACTAAACTAAATTCAATAAGCATACGATGATTCTTTGTAGAAAGTCTATTAGTAGGTAACAATACCATAGACCTATGTTAAAAAGAAGTCGGAATATAGACCAGAATATAAGAAGAGCTTCCGAACATTTTATCACGAAACGGTACAACTTAAATGTTATTGTTACTTACCGATAGCGTTTTTTTGTTCAAGAAATAACCGTATACCCATTACAAAGGAATCAGTTTTTATCATCAAACCTATAAAAATCAATTATACTTACCGTATTTTTAAGTCAAATCAGGAAACTCTGGGCAAACCTTCTAAGTGACCGTGACTACGTTAATATCAAAATTATACGGATGACGTATTTATGACCGCCGCATGGTTTCCGGCAGAGTTGAATTTGGACCACTCCATATCCTACCATGCGGTGTCGTACAAGGCGACTAAGGGATACCTAGGGCTGTTCAACATCAGACAGCTCAGCAGCCCAGACTCAGCCTCAGATACATGGCTCTAGTCAATAGTGCGCGGGAAACGGCAATAGGCTTACCCCCTATTACGTGGGACTTAATATAATGATTGGTGAAAATGTGGGTGTTAATTCACCTCTGCCTAACCCTCCAGGGATAAAGGCGTCATTTTATGTATGTATGTATGTATGACTATTCATTTTTATTTGAAACTAGCTGTCGCACGGGGAATCCTATAACCTTTTACTTTAGTGCAAGCTATAAGTTGACAAAGTTTTATCGCAATTGGATAAACGGCACTGCATTAAATATGAAGATATTATGTGCACTACAATCAGATCGGTAGCAATGACGACGTGGCCATTTGAACTACAGGAGAACGTATCAATATAATTATTCAAGTGCTAGTGTGAGAACAGTTCTTAGCGTGTCGACGCGTCGCCATCCCGACAGTAAAGCCTATAAATGTTCCGTTCAAATGATCCCGTGTTCGTACCTCTGCTCTTCCCTACTCCACTGCGTACCCACTCGGCTCGGTCTTAATATTTCTTTTTTTATATATTGCCATATGCATTCATTTACAACATCCTTCATGCATATTCTCTATTTAAAATAGCTTCGATGTGCGAAGAATACCCGCGACAGACCACGATTGTTTAGCTTTTTTTATTTTTCAACCCGCTTAAGGGCCCAGTTCCTCCAATCCACTGATGTTGTGTTATGTATATGTTACTAAAAGCTCCAACGAATCACACAACATTACTCTGATGAACTACATTGCGATACAATATTTATTCTCTATAGCCCTTGTGTCACTACTCTCACCAGAACTAAACGCTTAGTTAAGTTGATGCATATAATATGCATAAACATAATGATAATAATATGGAAATTGATGGTAAAAAGATTAGTAATCATAAAAGTTATTTTCTATTATACAAAGTGTCCATTTAAATATGCACTACTGACAGTCATGAATTTTAACAATCACTAACTAATTTCTATAAAAAAAAGTTAACAAAGTATAATGCACACAAGTCAAGATGTCTATAGAATCGACATGAAAATGTATTATTTCATTAGCATTACTTACCGAAACATCCGCTGCGTCATCAAGTTATAAAATAAATAGTTGGCACTAAGAAAGCGAAACTAACAAGTAAATAATCGTAGAAAGTGTACAAAATTGTTTTCTTGTATGTGCTCGAGTCGATACAACAATTTGATTGTAAGCATTACCATATTGTGACGAACACATTTTGTTTGCCACTGTAAATATTACGTATTAAATTTTGCAAATAAATATTGCATACGCCTGTATTCCGCGTTTGGGTAGGCAAGCGTACGCATTTCGCACGGTATATTTCACGGTATAGATTCCCTGTAATAAGAGGTGGGTCTTTTGAAGTTAACTGTACTTTTACACAGGCTGTGTGTTTACTGTCCGATGAAGAAATAGCCCTATCTTTTAATTATCTTGCACGGCAACTCCAGGAAGAGATAGGTTGGGTTTGGAATTGTACCTCGCCAGAGACCATTCGAGAAAATTTGCATATTATTATGATTATTATTCAGTAGGAAATTTTGCATGGTAAAATAGAATATCTGAACAACTATGTGTTTTAGCCATTTAGGTTACAATTGTAAAACATAAAATTATGACAATTTTCAGCTAAGTTTACGTATTATCAGAGTTCAGCAGATACTCCAATAGCTCAGCGAGAAAAGAACCGGGAAATCTTTGACTATTTCGGGAAATAAAATCACAAATTAATATTACATATGGTATTAAATTTTCTAATGTAAAATTATTTATGGCTGTTGTATGTACAGTACCCATAATATGGACAAATAGAAGTAATTGTCTCAATATTTTTTTTTGTGTGAAATAAATGCGAATCGCTAAACTATATACTCGTAATGAACATTCGCATGTTTACGTTTTAGACATGATTACGTAAACGTACGTTATGGCGACTGTAAATTGGATAATGAGCGACCTATTACGAACGATGAAACACTGGTATACAACCACTGAATCTTTTAGATAACTAAACGTTTACATACAAAAACTTATGGCCATTCAATAAAGGAACGTGTGATCGCATTTTCACGGCTGTTTGTGCACAAAAACTATTCTATCAATGATCTTTTAGTATTGGACTCTTGAAAAGATATTGATTTCTTTTCACCATTCAGATGCCCCGTAGTTGTTTTCTTTTCATTGCTGTGCTGAAGATCACTACCTAACTAAATTGGTCAGTTAGAGCTATTCGAGCATACCAATGATTGACAGGTGATTAAAATTAGTGTTTAAATTTTCTCGACGAAAACGCTGCCATGTATATTCTGTAGAAGAAAATCAAGCGAGAGAAAATACTATAAACAGATCGAATCGCAATTCGATCGAGAAAATAACAATAAATTTTCCCAGAGGTCAGATACCATTATTATTCATTGCTTTTAACACTAGAGAAAGTCTGAGAGTAGTGTGATAAATGGATAGTCCATGTTGGTGGGCATTATTTTCACTCTCGGCAAGCCGCGAATAATTATCATACATTCAGAGTAGCAAGCGAATTGTCACAAAGGCATGAAGGATAAACAAAGTGCTAAGTAAATGAGAAAACGTTTGTTTAATAGCAACACGTAACTTGTTTGCTTTCTAGTAAAGCAACATGAGGGCGACATTCCGAATTAGAAGTTTAATTGTATGTGCACTTTAGATTGTTTTTACAGAGAATATTGTCACTAATGTATCATTTGTACTACCTACCAGTTGAACTAATCAGTAGTACTACTGATCCGAGGTTGTCACTAGTAATACTGGTAGTACTAGAGAAACAATACTACCGGTTGAAATACTCAGTAGTATCGATAGTTACTCAGAGATCCAGGCACAAGGCCAACATCTTCGAAGCCCAGTTCAGTAAGGCTCTGTCATAGAGGCCAGCCACTGACAGCAAGCGATAGCCAGAGGCCTATCCTCTCAGGATTAGGAGGTCAGCGATAGTCAATATCATAAAAGTTAACAAACCAATCAAAAATAATATAGCGGACCCCGGGTTAAAAAGTTCAAAGTTAGGACATTGCTAGGATTATGATGATGATAATGATTTGTCATTCTAGTAAGAGTTGTAATTTCCTTTCATATAATAGGTTGTTGGATTTCTGTATACATACACTTTCTAGAGGTTAAATATAGTTCCAATACAAAGGAGTTATCTGTGGCTGTAGTTACTTACTTTACCGACACGAAGTACATTCAGACATGGTATAACTATCAGGGATTCGCAAGATTTTCTTCTATGCAGATATTGAAGCTGGATTACGTTATACAAACACCCGAAGTAAGAAGGCAGTATGGCGATCGGTACAGCAATTTTAATTAAGTCAGTTTTACTTTATCTACGTACTCCATTACAGATGTCTTCTGTCTATTAGATCATCATCAATTATAAACTTATGATTAGTAGCAGATCAGAAACATAATTATGCACTGATGTCAATTGTTCATCGGTTACAATTACCGAACATCAATTGCCAGTTAAACTTTCTATAAATATATAGCCCAAGGTCCAGTCTCCCACTCCATTTTTTCTTATAAATTGGTTTATCTGACTTTCTGGAGCGAAGAAAAGCTGGGTTAAAGCCTCGTCCGTCAATCAAGAGTTACAGTTTGTTTAGTAGATGTGATTGGATTGGGTCCTGAAGATTTTGCTAGGATCTCATAAACGCTACACTATATTGCACAATCATGGACTTACTAAGAGAATAGAAAAATATGAATGTATCTTATAGAGGTAGATAGGTTGCTAGGTATGTGAAGAAAGTCCTATTGGATAGAATACAATAACATTTTCAGTGAAAGCATCGGGTTAAATCGATTCGAGAGCTATAATAGTGATTCCAATGTTCCGTATTTGACCTTAGAATCTATTTTTTCTATTCATGGGAAGTAAGAGTCTATTGTGAAGCGAGAGCGTAGACGTAAATCACCATAAAACGGTCTTAATAATAGTGATTTGCAAGAATGAAGTCGGTTATATGCATTCGTGAATAAGAATGTAAAGATATCATTCGAGTGAGATATGATTAGAAAATGAAATGTTTCGTATATTTGTTAGAAAGTTAACGTTGGAAAGTACAATTGATATTGTTGGCATAGGCGTTAAACTGACAAACCTTAATGGCCGACTCTATTTGAAATTGGGTGTCCATTGTCATTCACGTAACACTGTAATACTTAGAAAAACAAAATAGACTGTACGTAAGACGAACGAAGACGTACAAAATCAATCAAGCAATAATTAAAGAGAGATTTGGTTATCCATCTATTCTAATTGGTTCACTTTATGGCTTGGCTTATAAAATCTTCTAAAGAGGTATCTTCCAAGAAAATACTGGTATTTTTGTCATTATAATGAATGCAGCGGTTTTCTAGCTTAACGCATAACAAAAACAAGAAAAGAAGTCTATTGAAAAGATATTGACTGCAAATACGTTAACATTGTTATTCTTACACAAAAGAATGTAATAAATTAACCTATAACTATGTAAGTAACTGAATTTAAGAATATGAAATAGCGTTATCTGAGTGTAACACACGTATGCTCTTTATTTTATAACGTGCGGATATCCACACGGATACCCCCCGCTGGAACCAGCGGGGTGGTTATGTCGGGGGTGAGCCTCTGGCATATCCCTCGTGCATCCCTATTGACCAAGGGCCATAGAAGGCCCTATCAAGTGTAGCACATACTCAGCATCAATAAGGAGCATAATGATATTAATGACATACGTGTTGAAAGTCATTCAATGTTCCAGAGTCTTTTAATAAAACTTTCCTTAAACTTCATCTTAGAAGTTGAAAAAACACAACATCTGTTAGATGCCAATGGCAAATAATGTGACCTGTTCAGTGAATTTAAGAAGAATTTATTGAACAACCGGAATTTCCCCAAATGACGAACTATTCGGTAAGATGTACTATGGTAAAACGTACTGAGCTCCATTTTGAAACCAGATGCTGCTCAAATCAAGAGATAACACACCATACGTTTCATCTAAGCGCGATCAGCCTTTCGTCTTTTACTTAAGATGTGATCTACAGCACAAGACAATTATAACGATAATTAACTAGTCATTATAGCTATTTCAAATTATCAGATTATAACGCCATATTCATTAGTGAGAACAAACCTTGCGTTGCTTTCGCTTTTACCTTTAGTTGATTAATTTAAGGCCAATGAAAGAATTAATTACGTACCTATAGATTTTCATGACGGACAAATTGGATTCCAAATTTACTGAAATTCTCAAACCTGGCAACTTAATACCGTATGGCTGATTTAACATTTTGCGTTTTTGATATCAATCATTTCAACCACAAGTCTACAAACTAGAAATATAGTTACTATTGTCTTAAGTACGTGATTGTGATCATTCAATCTTTACGATGCTATTTCACTCTCATTATAAATCTCCTTTGAATGGTAGGGTTAAATCAGAACTTAATCGTCTCGACCGGGACTAATTACAGTTCAACCGTATCCAACCGATCTGTGTGATCCGATCGAAACCTCAGCGCTTTGGTTGCAAACTATCGGTAAGCGAAGTTATAAATTCAACCACGTCTTTCGCGTGGCTTATAAATTACCTTTTAAAGCATCGGAAACGCTGCGATTCTCTAGAGTTTTAGAGTTCATTGTTGTCTATGTGACGGTGTTTTTTAGACCTGGTAGATAAAATATGGTATACGATCCTATTAGCTGTATTCGGATATCGAAATTCAAAACCGATTGACACCTTGGATAGAATATTTTGATTATCTACACACAGATATTAAATTATAACACTCATCTTTTCAAACAGGGTCTTTTAAAATGCGCGAATGGCTCTTGAAACAGATTTACTAAGTTAGATGCAGTGTTTGACAACTTTCTCATTACTAAACGGATAGATAAGTCAATATGATTTGTCTGCTAATATAGATTACCATCCGTTATAGCTCTATCCTATGGTTATACAACATGGTTAATTTAGTTGCAATCGTTTCATGATGGCAATTCTAGCCTTCTCTGAATAACACATGTGAGGTGACAACATGCAGCCTATATATCCCAGCAAAAGCCCACTGACTCGTAGGTGCTCTTCGTGCACCTGCCAAAAATTTTGACAGGGCCCTTCATGAACTCGCCTAGGTGCCATTCGCGCAGGTGCCATAAGGATTACCATCATAAAGTTTCCACAGACGTACTAAATTCGGGCTGTCACGCAGTTATTCAACAACTAACTAACGAGATGTTAAACTTACGTTAAAAAGAAGATCTCTATACTCGTACATACCTGTAACAAAAAAGAGTTATGAATAAAAAGTAACACAGTGATGTCATAACATGACGAATTCTAACACACATAATAGAGCACTATTATATTAGATGCCTCGAGCGAAAGTGCGGTACTACTGACCTCTCTATTCATTAAAAGATAATCGAAAGTGAAATTAATTCGACAACTGATATTAGTATGACAGATCTCTGACACACGGCTTACAGGTGTTTAAGGTTAAATAAGATATCGACGCTTTTATGAGCTTTGATTTGTAAGCATTTATTGAGAGGTTTATCATGAATTTTATGTTTTATTTAACTCTGAGATGGCAAATAGGCATACGATCTGGCTATTACTGGAGTGGTCACCAATGTCTATAGATATAAAAGGTGATATACAGATACTTATGGCATCAAAATATAAAGTGTAATTACCGCTTTAGCTGGAATAGACTCTTTTAATATTGTTGTATAAATTATAAGTGTAGTTGGACTCTTTAATTTTAGCACAAGTATTTTAGTTATCTACTAACTAACAGTGAACAAGTTAGAATATTTATAGTACACAATGTGCCGAGTGTTTCAATACTTATTGAACTGGTTCAAAATAACACGGTCTCAGATATCACTGTAAGTACAGACTTTAGTTTCCATCCCACGCTCTTGACATGTTCAACGTAGAACACAAGACGATTAACTTAAATCAATCAATGACAATTGCTCTTTAAGCTAGTAGAAGATTGAATTAAATGGTAAATTTATAAGGTGAGAGTTCAAATATTTCTGTAACTATATTGTCATCTATGCCGTTAAAGCAATTATGTTGACTTTCGTGATTCGATATCGTAAAAAACCCTTTTATTTTAATAAAACTTATTAAGTCATAAACGAATTGGTGTTAAATAAAATAATTACTGTTTTATTTTCTTTTAAAAATTAGAATACAACAAATAATTTATTTTTAATAACATTCATAAGATTGAGATGTAACTCAACTCAACTTGGGGGTTTCAGGAAAAGCCAATAACTTTCCAGTGAAAGCTTAAAATAAGAATAAGGATATATAAAAAGAATAAGTATCTTTCCAGCGAAATGATACATTCTGAAGTTTACGCGAATATCATTCATTGAAATAAAACCACTTTGTAACAGTCACTGAAAAGAGCCGAAACGTCGCGTCGGGCTAAAAGTAAATAATAATAAATAAATCGCGATAGCACCCGTTAAAAAGTGGTCTTATTTCAATTTCCAGTGAAAGTTATTGGTTTTCCTAATAGGAAAAATCTTAACAGCAAGTACTATAAATGTACCGTATGGATCGGAAAGCTGGCTCGTTAAGGCGACGGATGAAGGACGGCTGTATGCAGCCGTGATGCGCATGTTGAGATGGATGTGTGGTGTGACAAGAATAGATAAGATTATGCATGAGTACATTAGAGGAAGTTTGGAAGTGGTGCCAATCACAGAGAAATTACGAGGAAATCGCTTGTCGCATTGCTTATTGCAGTCATACCTATGATGCACCGAGCCCAGAAAATGCGGCAACTTTATCAGCTCGGGGTCAGGGGTTCGCATTTCCCAGTTTAGCCGCAAGTTTGGCTGAACTACGATATTTTGCTTGAATCGTGACTTCTGACTTTTACTACCCATTGGCGATATCGAAGCATTGCAGTTAGTCTATTTGTTGAACTTTTTAGGACTACATAACCGTAACCGTTACGTCGTCCGTAACGACAAATATAGATGCTCGTAGTGCAACCGAAACCGACGGCTTAACATGCTCTCCGATGCACGTCCAGACCAATGCTAATATCCATATTCATGCATACAAATATTTGCACTGAGCACGAATCGAAGCCCCGCCTCCTGCGTAGCAGTCGTGACAGTACGACTGCTACGCAAAACGCGGCAAAATGCGGCAAAAATAAAAAATGCGGCACGATGATGATTTTATTAAAAAGTAAACCGAAATTAATATACCCCTTTTACAACTATACAGGCTCGCTCGCCTTTGTACAGGAACAAAGATTGGTACAAGCTAATCCTTCAAAATCCATTTCAAAATGATTACACAAGGTTGTTATAATACTAGGCCAGGGGTGGCGAACCTTTATGCATCAACGTGCCATAATTCTAAAAAAAAGTTCAATGAAGTACTAGACGTGCCGAGGGGAGGGGAGAGGGGGGGGGGGTTTAGCTGAAGTTGCTTTGCTCTGTCTGTTTGCTACGATATCACGCCTAAATTACTGGACAGATTGATCTTCGATTATTTCACATTTGATTTGGCCGACCATTTTTTTAAATAAATGTATCCCAAGATTATTTGGGGATGGGAGAAAATAAATTTCTGATAATATGGCATAGTCCGCCTCTAATATTATATCATGCTTTCTGAAAAAATGGCCGTATGTTCGTTCATTTTCTAACGCATATGGTAGGTTCTTCCATAACACAAGCTAATTAAGCTTACCATGGGTCTAGAAAGCGTTGTGTAGAATGTTGTGGAATATTGTGGAATATCTTACTTTGAAGAAAGACAGATTACCGAATGCCCACCTACTAACCCAGGTGGCATTGGTGGCGTGCCCAAAAAATTGTGCCGCGTGCCATCTCTGGCACGCGTGCCAATGGTTCGCCATCCCTGTACTAGGCATTATCCATTAAATTAAAATTGATCTCCTAAGTTATGACACTTGAGTTTAGAACAGCAAACGATCTGCTCATTATTGGCAGCAAAGTTTTACGAGGTAATATTGAGGCGTAATATCTGCATAATAAGCGGTGTCGATTTTATATGCCCACTAAATATCTCCGCAACAGGGAATATGCAGTATGAACTGTCTTTATACTTATTTTATTAGATTCTGATGGTGGTGTAGAAAAGCAATTTAGCTTTGCTTGAGGAGTTTACGATAATATTGGTAATAGGATATAATGATATAATATTCTAGGATATATTAGCGTTCCAGACATAACCTAAGCATATAGCTTGACTTTCCAATATTTTATGTTAGGAATAATGAAGACACGTATACAAAAACTTATGATAGGTTTATTGCTAGTAGTTCAATGGTGTGGGAATGTGTAGAAGACAAAGAAAAATTATTATGCATTTATGTAGGTATATAGAATAACTAAATATGCCAACAATGGTGCTACAAAAACCTCTCTCATTACGCGGATTTTTATATGGGATAGACATGCATAGATATCTTAAGAACTAAAAACGTTGGCTGTATGAGTGTATACCTATTGTCTACAATAGTTAAAGCAATGTGGCGAATTGCCCGTGGGTGTTATACAAGGTAACTTAGGAATATAGTTGCTTTTCACGCAACATGAAAATGAAAATACATATAACCGTTTGATGCAATAGGTTTGCTCCTTATTATGCAGGATCGGTGCGCACTGAGCGGTTTGAAAGGCAATTTATCCCACGCATACTCAAGCTGTGGAATGAACTCCCTGCGGTGGTTTTCCCAAGCGACTACAATATGGGGTTCTTCAAGAAGGGCATTAGAAGGTTTTTTCAGGGTCGGCAGCACGAGTGTGACGCCCCTGGTGTTGCATACGTCCATAGGCCACGGTAACCACTTTCCATCAGGTGGGCCGTGTGCTTGTCTGCCACCTAAGTGGTATAAAATTTTTTTTTAAAAAAACCGCTGCCTACCCCTTCGGGGATTTACTGGCGTGAGTATATATGTATGTATCTAATGTACTTTTGCCTACTCCTATAGGGATATAATTATATTATGAGTATGTTATGCCAAGGTATGATATATGAAATGTAAATAAAGTAATGTTCTTACGGTGCGTTTTGTACTTTCTACACATTTCATTAACCCACAAGTAATCTCACAACAATTTAAAAAGTTCTTACAAAACCAAATTCCGCTATCCAACGGAATTTTGTGAGAACTCAATACTTTAGTTATACGATTTCATATGGGTTTTAACGAGAAATATGTTACCAGTACCAGTACAAATATACAGTTTATTATATCCATGTCGAACATGAATGGTGAACGTTATTGCTGAAGTTTTTATTACGGTGTATTTACTATAGCTTTTAATACCGTTATTGTTTAACACGCTTATGGATTACATAACATACAGTGATTTAATAGGCTATTTTTCACTCTAAAATCTTCATTTAAAAAAATCGGATATATTAATTTCTGAAGCCAGTGCACCGAAATTCATGAGAATTTGTGAATGTGTAAGGTTGACTGTCGTGGCAATTCTTTCACCGACATATTGCAGAATAGAATGACGAATGTGTGGGATTTGATTTATATGACAGTCGTCAAAGTATGTCATAAATGTCAAATATATATCATATCCCATACATCTGTCATTCTATTATACAATTCGCCGCGCCAGCCAACGAATTTCCACTTATCTAGGGTTGTTCCGTATTGATCCCACGAAAGTTGTCCCGAATTCGAAAATTCTTAATTGATCCCACTTTTACTTCCTAATTGATCCCACGGCACTTTATTTAAATCATATAGGGGGCTGATAAGAGTAACATGACAGAGTGTAAAATTGTTAAGAAGGTACAAAGTATGTCTGCAGAAGGTTTCAGAAGATCTAAGAAAAGATGGAAGGATAGCGTGAAAGAGGTCAAGGCAAAGTATTTCATTTGTACCATACAATGACATTCTGCATCAAATCGATCTTGACTGGTGTACTTTGTTGGTCAAGATAAATCTGATGCTGACTGTACTAATTAATCATATAGATAGCTTTAGATGCATTGTTTCTTTTTATACCACAAGGTGACAGACAAGTACACGGCCCACCTAAAGTAAAGTGGTTACCATGGCCTATAGACATATGCAACACCAGGGGTGTTACACTCGTGATGCCGACCCTGAAGAAACTTTCTAATGCTCTTCTTGAAAACCCCATATTGTAGTCGCTTGGAGAAACCACAGCAGGGAGTTAATATTATTATTTCTATCAATTGGATCAAGCCAGGTCTGGTAAACTAAACAGGTTATGTCAAAAATTGGTTGAGAACCAATAACGTTTGTAACAAACACTTTTTATTTTTACAATTCATTATTTATGCCTTAAACCTGTAACATATTATGTTTAATTTCCATAAAGCTGTTGATATCGTCTAGGCTTCAATGCAGGTATTCGTCCGCTTAAAGTTCAGTTTATTCTTAAGTAGATTTATCTGTTTTATACTTTATTGTAAACCAAGAGAAAAGCAACACAACCTAATGACTATGGAAGCAGTACATTGGGTGCTCGTATCGCTTAGATCAATTTCTACCAGGCAACCTTTGGATGAGTAGACTTGATAGGATTGAGTGGTAGTTGTTTAGCGTACACTGATTTTGTACTTACATGAATACACAGTACAAGCATAATTTGTATTCATAGTTTTATTTTTTCCCATTCTACTTAAAGCTACTGTCCTGTCAGTCTATAGATTTAAATACTAGCACGTAACTATGGGACATTAAAGATAATAGGTAAGTAATTCTAGACTCAAAATTAGTATTTCTCAATCACATAACGGATTATCACAAGTGAAAATCAAAGACACAGTACTTAAGTGAATGATTGTGAAATGACCTCTTATATCACTGCTCCATAATCCTATAAAAAGGTCATAATTTAATTTAAGGTCAAAATACTTCTATTCGTAGTAGGTAGGTAAGCGAATTTACTGATACTCTCGTTAACACCTTCAGTTAAACGAAATTGCTTGTGTTAGGAGTAGGTTTCCGTCAGTAGTGTAATGGCCGGGTGGAAACCCACGACCTATTGATTGCAAATCGGATACCTTAGTAAATAGGCTACCGTGGCTTCTAATTACTTACCTGATAACACTATAGCGTGCCAAAAAAAAAAGGAAATACGTTTTTTTTTTTCGAAAAACAAATTGTTTGAAAGCTGTTTTATAATATACCTACATTTACATACTTACAATCACTCCTTTATCCCCAGAGGGTTAGGCAGAGGTTAATTATCACCCACATTTCACCAGTTCCGTTTTATAATATACATTCAGAAATACAACAGTAAGTGGTCACTACCACCCATGTCGATTTAACATTTATGTGCGAAAATCTGGAATCTATACACCACCTATTACGGAGGTCTTCAAGTGAAAGGCCTTTTGTATAAGGAATTGTCATTATAATGGCGATGAATATATCACTTGCTAACTTGGCTTTGGCCATTGTTGTTTTCAAAGACCATTCGGAGGGTTAATGACTTGCCGATGGTGTCATAAACAGCGAAAGCTACTTCGAAAGCCGATGGTTATATGGGTAAAGCTGGATTAGGAAGTATATGTCAATTAAATCAACTTTTATGTATCTGGAAGTTATTAATATGAATGACAATCTACATAGGCACACCTTTGTAGTCTAAGCAACCATATATGTGAATAAATAATAGTTATAATACAATTAAGTGCAATTAAACTTGTATGGCACTGAATGGTTATTAAAAATATATACTGAGTAGGACAAAATTTCTACTTAATTCAATTTTAAGAGTCATACAATAAAATCTAGATGAAGACCTTTCAAACAGGATTTTACTAGTAAAAATAGATTAACTAAACTGTGGTTTTACGTTTTAGATTCGATTTCATATCACATTTTGAAAAAAATAATAAAATAAAATGATTTTTATTCGACTTCATATTTTAATTCTTCAATTAATCTATTTGAGTACCTACAACATGAAAACTCAATCAGTCTTATTACAAAAAACAGAACAAAGTCTGGTTTAGACCCGAACTACAGAGTCCAGGCTTAATCTCAAGACCATGGTTTATACCTCTCCTTATTACAAAAGCTGAATAATCCGGAGACTACTTAGTACCTGGTTTAGACCTTGGCCTAAATAACAACCACAGATAACTCCAACTATTGTTCGTTCATTATGATATCATTCGGTCGCAACGTTTCGTTTCTAAAATTTCTGAAATCACTAATAAATAATATTTACTAAAAATGCTGAAAAAAATATTTAATCATAAATATTTTCATTAAATTCAATTGCATGAATATTAGTTATACTTTATTTTATAATATAATATCATTATTATGCTATTATTTAGCAATCATTGTTATAATATTGTTATCATTGTTATAAGACGTTAAATGGAACGAAACGTAGTTTGCCGGAGTTCGCGCGTTCTGTTCTAAAATTTTTCCAATTTTTATACCCACTTTTAAATTTAATTTAGTATACATAATATACCTATTTGCAAGTTATTTTACGAGTTGGAACGAGAAAAGAGAAAGAGAGCCGAAAATTGGACTTCCAAAAAAAAAGTACCTATGCCAAAATATGACGTATGTCAAGTCTGATGTATTATTATTGTGACATTAGGTACTTAGACCAACCTTAAACTAGGGGGCACGCAGGTTTATCTTTAGACCAGAGATAGTCCTTGGTTTAGTACTAAAACGCTTTTTGTAATAACATTTTTCTTAGACCATGGTCTAAAGGCGATTTAGACCTGGGTTTAGAGTTAGTCCGTGTTTTGTAATAAGGCTGAATGCCATCAATACCAAACTTGTAATAAAACAAGTCTCGCAACTCAGTTGTGCTACCGTAAAAAGTTGTGAGATGCATGTAATACCAAGTCAGTTAATTAATTCAGTCCCTACTTCAGGGACCTTCTGTCTTAAGCTATTCCGTAATTAGCTAACCTAACAACATCTTGTAGTGACCATATCAATTTTAATTTTTTTTTTAAATACACAAGTAATACAATATTAATGGTGAAGTACAGCCTTACCCAATGAATTGAATTAAAGATATTTGTATTCATCGGTGGAGTTCAACCTTATAAAGAAAACCAACAAAATAGAAAGAAATATTTTCTATTGCGATACAGCAGCTAGCTTTTACACAAATCCTTCGCTGTTATTTTTACATGTATTAGCTTCACCCGTATGCATTTTGAACAATAGAGAGATGTTTTCCTATCAACTGTCACGAAGTAGAGGTCAGAATCCCAGCCCTCACGAGCTGTGTTCATGTGCGAGTAGTAGAAATCTATAGTATTAGGTACTAGCGGACCGGACAGACGTTGTCCTGCATGATATTTTTTGTCACTCAACTCCTCCTAAACGGCTGGACCGATTTGAATATATTTTTTATATATTTTTTGTGAATCTAAACCATCCAGGGTAAACCATCCAAACGCATACAAAAAATTCATTCAAATCGGTCCAGCCGTTTAGGAGGAGTTGAGTGATATACACACACATGTACAGTTAGATCTCTTTGTCCCTTTGGTTCACTACCATCCAGATAGTAAATAGATTCGACACACCCACTTGTGGGATAAAACTGTGTGCGCCATTTATGTCATTTGCCGCGATGACAGCGTTTCACTTATTTAAAACGCAGAATGCTGTAACACGGCAGGTTATTTTTATCGACGATCGATATGCGGATAAAATAAATTTATTCTTGTTTATAACAAGCATATTATCGTATATGTAGCCAGAAGCCTGGCACAAAGGACGTAAGAATAGGACAGGTGTAGGCAAGGCGCCGATAGTAGAGTCGTATCAACAACAATCGTACGATAGTCGTGTCTTTCCTTTAAATTTTGTAGGACAGATCATTAAATGGACGTGTTCACGGTGTGTCGGAGTCCTACGTCGGCGTCGCTTGTATTTGACTTGGAGTGCTAGCCAAATACATAGAAAAGCGTTTATAGGCTAGGATAGGGTAAGCGTTTATAGGCTGGTTAAAGCACCCGTTCTTTCTGTGTGTTGACTGTTGTGTGTTTTCTATACATTTTGTTTGAAAGATTACTAAGTAGATGTCGCATTTATAACGTGTTCGAGTCCTAAGTCCGCTGTGTTTGAGCGTCTTCATGCATACAACCGACTTAGGTGCTAGACATAGCAAAATTCGTTGGAAATTCTATTGTTTGTTTTCACAAGAGACCAAGTGACAAAAACTTTTCTATGTAGAAAGAGAAAGTATAATTCAAATCCTACTTTTGTCTATTACATTTTACAAGTAGGTAACAACGAAAACCGCAAGGCTGGAACAGTTACTAATAGGTAGGTACTGTTACAACTTTGCAGTAATAATCCAAAAAACTATTAGGTTACTTACCCTACTTCATCAACTAGTTTTGAAACGCATTAAGTTAAATTCGCGAATATTTGCACGTAGCGGTTGTTAAAGGAACAGCAGATTTCACAGTTATCTATATGTTAGATCACACAAATGATGTAGACATGCTACTTAGTGGTTTGTCACACAGTAGACAAATATACCTGCTCATTATAAATGAGGAATTGGTGTTACTGGGCTAACGCTGGGCTTTTCCTGCTATTTTGGAGGGTTAATTGGGGTCATTAGATTTATCTAGGAGTTTTATACAGGTGTACAGTACAATATGTTCAAATTACTTTTAAATTGAATTATACGTCCTCATTACAAAATAATGCTGATTGTTGCCTGAGGCTCCACCTGCGTGGTTAATAGAACCCGTTCTTGTGATCCACTACAGATACCAATTCCCGGGATAAAAGTCGCCAATGCAATTGCCAATGCATAAACATTTTTTTCTAGTGTGCAGAATATGTTAAGATTTACAATAATGTAAACGGGAATTAACCCGATCATACTATAGGTACATCATACATGGAACACAAGAGTTTAAAAGTTAGTTATGTTAGGATTACTTAGGATAAGTGGCCCACACGTAAAAGTGTTGGTAAATAATTTCTAAGCCTTAATGTGCTGTATCTTTTTTCCCCCGCGCGCAAGCGAGCGGAAAAGCTAAAGATTTACAATAATGTAAACGGGAATTAACCCGATCATAGGTACTATAGGTACATCATACATGGAACGCAAGAGTTTAAAAGTTAGTTATGTTAGGATTACTTAGTATAAGTGGCCCACACGTAAACGTGTTGGTAAATAATTTCTAAGCCTTAATGTGCTGTATCTTTTTTCCCCCGCGCGCAAGCGAGCGGAAAAGCTAAAGATTTACAATAATGTAAACGGGAATTAACCCGATCATAGGTACTATAGGTACATCATACATGGAACGCAAGAGTTTAAAAGTTAGTTATGTTAGGATTACTTAGTATAAGTGGCCCACACGTAAACGTGTTGGTAAATAATTTCTAAGCCTTAATGTGCTGTATCTTTTTTCCCCCGCGCGCAAGCGAGCGGAAAAGCTAAAGAATTCAAATGTTTTATTCAACTGCGTAAATTTACATGAAGTGATTCCACCTGTATACGCATCGTAGCCAATTATTGCCAAGCGCGTTATAATCTGCAACTCAATGTGTCGTAGTCGTACGTTAAACAGGAACATTTATCGATCATGTGCTCGTTTGAACTGTACAAGCGGTTATTCCCGAGTTAAGCGTGTTAACTAAAGCTTGCTAAACGAACTGAGAATATATTTATGTAAATCAGTTACCTACTGACTAGTAAATAATTGCAATGCGATAGTTTGTTATCCTCAAGTGTTTTTCGGGCTTCGTGACGGGGGCCTAATTATTTCTGGTGTTTTTTTTTCGTAAATTTAAATAGAAATGTATTCGTGACCAATTACCACCTAGCGTTTTACATTCGCGTATATTAGTTTCTAAAATTTCTATCAATTGGACTAAGTAAGTAGAAAACCTCTTTAGGTGCCTTACATAATTAGCTAACATTAACTTTCTTTGAAAGGCTCGTATATTATTTAGCATTCTAAGAGTTAAATATATTTCTAAGTAAGTAGGTACTTATTCTTAATAGAAATCTATAATTTTTTTACTGATTTTCTAAAACAATCAGTCTTCTCTAGAACATTTTTATTTTAAGTATTCAATTCATGATTATCCTACTAATATTATAAATGTGAAAGTTTGTGAGAATGGATGTGTGGATGTTTGTTACTCTTTCACGCATAAACGGCTGGACCGATTTGGTTGAAATTTGGTATGTATATAGGTTATACCCTGGATTAACATATAGGCTATATATCAGCGATGAACGGGATCAGAATTCCACGCGGGCGGAGCCGCGGGCAACAGCTAGTACTACTTAATTCAAACTGTGCGAACTTTGAACACTTATGTTTTTGAGTTAAAAAGAAAGAAAGTACGTGATAGATGTGGTTGAGTGCATTCAAAATGTTAACATGTAAACAAACAGCCCATCACTAACTATTTGGGTCACACACTTGCTCTACTGCGAGCAAGTCACCATGACTGATGTCAATGTCATCACTTGAAGATAAACGAATTTTTTGAAAATACAAATATGTTCTACATTTATTATTTTAAAGAGTAAAGTTGAATTCGAAGAAAATTTCCAGAATTATTCGTATTATGTAAGTATAATGTATTATATATTACTTATAAGTATGTATAATGAATGGTATAGGTTTATAAATATTAGGTAAATTATTTGACAGTTTGAAAAATATGACAACTTTAGAAGATCGAGAACGAAATATTTTTGTTTATTACATGCTACAATGTTTGTCGCTGCGATGTCATTCGCCCTGGTGGAATTCGCTTCAATGACTTTTCGCTCCAGCGTACCACGCTGAAAGTTTTTCGCCACAACGACCTATCGCTACAACGTCATTCGAAACTACGTACGGGACCCGTGATAGTTTGTGAGTCTAGGATTAGCAAACAACCATCTGCCTGTTTCCTAACCCCTAGCTGTTACTGAGAAAATCTTACAGGAACCCGATAATTTATTTCCTGGACATGGCAATTGTATATTCTTTACCACTGCACCATTTACGAACTCTGTATGATAAACGTTGCTGTAATAAAAGTATTACCTAGGATAGATAAACAGATTACGTTCCCTTGCAAACGGAAGATATTATAAATCTTCCATTATAGGATATGTATAGTAAAACTCTACAGCTCAGTTTTGAATTCACCACAATCCATATTTAATATTATAAATGCGAAAGTATCTCTGTCTTTCTGTCTGTTATGCTTTCACGCCTAAACCACTGAACCGATTTTGATGAAATTTGGTATAGGCGTAGATTTGACCTTGGGAAAGGACATAGGCTACGTTTGGTCGCAATTACCGATATCCACGGCGGAGCCGCTGGCAACAGCTAGTAGGATATTTAGCTAGTATTACCTAATAGAATCTAATATATAAAATTCTGGTGTTTGTCTGCAAACTCCTACGAAACGGCTTGACCGATTCTTATGATGTTTGTTGTGCATAATTGGTAGGTTTGAGAATCGGTTGTTCCTTTGCAATTTTTTTTTATTGTACCTATTGTGTTTGGCATTTAAAAATATGTACAACGCGAAATTTTCTCGTACACAGCAAGTGTTATCGCAAAAGGCTATTACCCAGACAAAGTGGTAGATCATGCAATTGTCTACCAAAATAATCTGTACCTCTTCCACTACCAACCCCCACTTTTTTAAAAGCGACAAAACAACGTTTGCCATGTCAGCTAGTACTATCTATAAATTCTATTCTGGTAAATTTCACACACGGGGCAAAGATCAGCAGTTGGAATACAAACTACAAAATAAATTTCTTACAAAGCGAACTGTTCGTTGTGTGCATAAAGGTACATATAGGTACCTTCTTATCTATGTATTTGAAGCTATGCCAGACACGCCTAAGTCATGTATTCAGGATAGTTTGTAATAAAATTTACATTTCCTTAGTTATGATATGGAGTGAATAAATAATTTTATGGGTTTCCTTGAATATGCAATGATCATTGGATTGAATCAAGAAAAACAGAGTGCCCGGTCAGGTATCTGCACATTCATGAAATCAGTCAAATTAATAATTCAAATTAACAGATTTAAGTACTCACTACTGCTATTACGAGTAAAAAGTCGTAAATTAGTTGGGTGAAAAAATTAAAGTATTTTTTAAATATGTACCTACATGTATTGTGTGTTAAATTAACGGTTTTAAAGTCTTTTTTTTTTTAATTCTTGTCTGTTTGGCTCTTTGCTCGTGATGGATGCAAAAAACGAATGAATGGGTTTAAATCATTTGATGCGTTTCACATAAGAAAGGATATTGTCAGCCTTTAAAGGAGACGGATACTCTTCCATACATTCGTGGGCCTGATTGACAGAAAATGGAGCTGTCAGCTGTCACAGCTTAAAAATACAGTTGATAAACACAAGAAATAATTAATCGATTAACGGAAATCGATTCAGAATTTATTTTTATTACACTAAGCCTTTGCCCGCGGCTCCGCCCGCGTGGATGTTGGTTATCGCGATAAATTAAAATTGCGACTATAATTTGAGATTTAAACTATCCTATCTCTCAAGTTGGATCGAACTGTACATGGTGTGCGAATTTTATTATAATCGGTTAAGTGGTTTAGGAGTCCATTGAGGACAAACATTGTGACACGAGATTTATATATATTAAGATTATTTGGTATTTAAAATGGTTATTATTATTATTATGATTAAGTTTTGTTCACTCTGATTGATTTAATATCAAATTGTGATGCAAGTGTTTTAATACGCAATATTGTTTAAATAATTTTAAGTAATCGATATTTTATTTTGCTAGTGAAATAAATTTAGTTTTAAGATTTCTCGTCTTCAAGATTTTCAATTGAGCTGGTTTTTTAATATTTTGAAATAGAAAAAAATACCGCTTTTTTTAAAGTCATATCTCAACTCATTACAATTTTGGCCCAGAAGTCCCCGTCTCCTTTGCCGAATTCTTGATTGCAATTGGTCTAGTACCTAATACCGATAATATGATCAAAAATATATTCATCTGATCGCTATTATAACCGACATGCACACGGGCAAAGCCGTGGGCATCAGCTAGTTAATAATATAACGGTAACCCAAAGGTGCCTACGCACGATCGTCTTTAATATATTGGAGGCCTTGGGCACTTAGATAAACGGTTCCCTATGACAAAGCATGATATAACAGGACTGTTTTATTAAAGCAACCAAAGTTACCTGCATTCGTTAGGCCTTATTTACATACAAGTTAGAATAAATGTATTAGTTGCATTCTGTAAGCGATAATTTTGATAAAACCTTTTTTTTACGGATTCTATTGTGATTTGTTTATTATTATTTACTTTTAGCCCGACGTTTCGGGTACTTTTCAGCAGCTATAGTCGCAGGGTGACGATATAGGTAATCCGTTAAAAAGTGGTTTTATTTCAAAGAGTTATATTCGCGCGAACTTCAGAAAGTATCATGAAAAACAAATTATTTTTATCGATAGCTTTATGGGATAGTGATCGGGAAGGGAGGTTCGAAGGATCTCGGTAGGGCAGAAATTGGTCATAGGCCACAGCGCGCAATTTGATACAGGATCCTATGCATATTTCATTATACGAATACTACATGTGTGTCGTAAATGTTTTGCACCTATTGATGGTGCACAAATGGTAGTTAACCTTTATTTTCTATCGCAAAATGCACGTAATGACGTTTAAATATGAGTAAACACGTTATGCAAACACAAGTACCTGTCTGAGTACTTCAAGTCGCATAGAAATTACAATGTTGTTTGCTGCGTCATCTCGAGAGGTCTGTAGTGTTTTATGAATATTGGACACACATGTACAATGTACATCAATTATAATGTAAATAAATAATATTTCTTTATAGGCAGTTGTGAATACTTTCAATGTGTCAATTGAGTGTTTTCATAGTAGTAATATACCGTGACAATTATGAGTATGATCCTAAAGTGATAAGCATAGACGTAACTAATCTTTGATTATAACGGTTTCTAGGCTTCTACAAGGTAGGCAAGTAGTAGGAAGCCTTGTCATAGATGTTAAAGCTTAACTTTGAAGGTAACTTTGACTTTTAGGTACATACAAAGTAGGAAGGTATTTTGTAAGGGAATTGAAAATCGAAGAACAATTTAATATGATATAAGCACAAGTATAGAGCGAAGAAATTATGTAAATTACAAAATAAAATAATTTTTCCCTAAATTAATACTTCCAGACGATTTTGCCATCGCAACTGTGGTCAAATCTTTAGCTTCGAAATGACTATAAAATCATGGCGACTCGTTATTTCAGTCTAGAGAATATAATCGGTGTAATTTACGGTCTGTAAATAAAACCAGCTAATGATGACAACCTGGTCATTAAAGAGTTACTATCGTCATATTCTCAGTCCACATCGCCATCGTCTATAAACCGAACTGAATAGACCATAGAATGCGTTTTTGCGGTCAGTACTTATGCACTTGAGGCTCAGCGCATTTGAGTCAACCGCACCTGTATATGTTTATATGAAACCGCATCGTTCGTTAGTAAAGGTTAAAAGGTGTAAAAAAGTCAATTAAGTTGGCTGATAGTATAGGTAATACACCCTAGTAGGTGTCTAATATAGGAGTGAGAGTTCTCACGCTCGCCACTTTGCTCGCAGCGATGGTTCGCTGCGCAGATTCGTGGGCCGCCGGCGACTCCCTTCTGCGAGCAAGTAATGCTCGTGAAGGAGGCGGCGGAGCGGGAGCGCGAGGAGCGAAGGAGAATCGCAAACCGCGCGGCCCGCAACGAGCAGCGGCAACTCGGGCGTCGGAGGTCGCAGAATGACCTCCGTCCCCCATGAGCGCGGGCCTGGGGGTGACGGGTAGAGCCGCCTGTCACCCTAGCAGAAGCAGGCCGCGGCGGCGGCACGCATTGCGTGCCTCCCCATACCCGGGGGCGGGTTGGGGACTTTGTGGTCCCCTCACCGGAAGAGGGCCAGATCGAGAGATATGGTCCTGGGTCGGCCGGGGTGCGAGGGATAAGGCTACGACAATCTCACCTCCGGCAACTGACGGCCCACAGACGGCGTGCGTTTTAGTCGGTTCGTGTCCGACATAACCTCCTCCTCCGGCTACGGTGGGGGAGGTATCCGTGGGGATTTTGCGCACAATAAAAAAAAAAAAAAAAAAAAAAAAAAGCAGTAGGTGTCTAATATTGTCAGAATATTATACTGAATATGCCGATACTACATTGAGAGTAAAGGGCCCTGCTAACACCTGTGAGGCCAGACCCAAGCCAATCTCATCAAGTCAATCTCGGCACATTTGCTAAACAATGAACGAGGTTCTGGTCAGGCTTTTTATTTAGGACTGGAAGGTCCAATGGCAATCGTTTCCAGAAAAGTCAGCACACCAATCAAAACAAGCGAAATCCGAAAAGCTGCAAAGTATAAACTTTGAATGCGAAATCGTAAATGACGATGATGATATTGGATAAATACTGGAACTACAGGAAGTTATACCGCAATCATTGATACGTAGATGTAATAGTATGATTGAAGTATTCATAATTAGCAATGAATTAGAGCTCTGGTTTAATCTGAGTGCTCTGATCATTAACATGATGGCTCGTGTTTCAGTACTAAAGGAAGTGCTAGTGAAGTTAATGATCAATTTTGTTATAAAGGTTCTCCAACGGCAACTGTGGTTGCGTTGATAGATATAAATAGCGTTCTTGTTATTTGCACAAGAATTAAAAAAAGTAGCTTGTGTCATTAAGAAATAGAATACTTGGAACTAAATGAGGACCGCATAAGTCTATTTTATACATCAGATTAAAATGAATGAAATAAAGACTCTTTGAAGTTAATGCATGGATATCAGAGTTTTAATGATGTTATAATAAAAATCAGTCTACAGTAAGGTTGTGATCTTAGATAGCAGTACTCTTACAGTACTGGCACGAGACTGCTGCGGGTTCTAGATCCATTATAAACACTGAAGTAATTCCCAAACAACATCTAAAAATGAAGGCTACATATTGATCTTCTATAAAGAAATACGACTTTATTTTCAGTTTTGCCTGGCATAAATATAAGCTAATATATTGATTGCATGTCCCAACAATCTCAAATCCGTTGAACATGTTCCCCAGTTTCAGTAAGTAGTCTTCAATTATGTAAACTGTACCGATAAGAGCCGCTCGTTCGTCGTCGTCTCCCGTCGCAGCATCTACGAGTACATGAGCCTACCGTTGCGTCCAACGGAATTCTCTTCAATAAAGCACTGTGTCATCTAGCGGTATGGACTTCTTTTTTTCCTGTTCAATCAACCTTGATTTCAGCATTCGACAAGCTCACCTTACCCAAATTAAACGTTTTCGTGTTTAAAAATCTGTTATCTTTGTAAGTGGTCTATTAAATTACTGTTCTTTAGCATCATTCAATAAGACTTTGTAAGTCTTCACAAAAAAGGTACAATAGTTTTATACGGAATTAGAAATTTAGTCAAATATTCGTGCCTCACCTCAGGCACATTATTATGATGTATAATTCCTCATGCATAACAGTGAAGGTATTCTAAAAGATAAGGCGACAGAGCGAAAATTGTTTCTTGAAAAGTATAGCGAGCGTGAATATGTGCATAAATCAAGAATTAAGAAATGAATATCTTTATTCATAAGGTCACAAAGCAATGTCAAGGTTAATGCTTCTACATTTATATTTACAGCCAGATTCGCAAGTAATGGGGTAGCCACTATGGCAATAAAGCCTCTCGACTACACGTTTTTAATGGCTAATAATGACAATGACTGTTTAAATGTTGTATGGCCAAGTAAGATGCTGCAACTACCTATTACACGAACCATAAAGGAAACATGACAGTATACTTATGTATTGGAGAAAATGGTACCATTATGCACGTCCCTGTCGCTAATACAGTAGAATTATCCATTTTTTGTAGAAAAAGATAGCTTGACTAAATTGTGGACGTGGGGTAGTGTGTGAGAAAGTTGTATGACCCTGAGCAGTGATTACAAGTTCAGTTCAGCCTTACTTTACCAGACCAAAAAGTGTCATTGAGTTTTGGACTTTGGAGACGTGCTCAATTGATGGAAACGCTAGCTAGCTCTATGAACTCCTTGCCACAACAAAAAACAGTTCGTACAAAACCGTTGAGTAAAAGGTTCACTTTACGTTTCGAATGCACATCACTGATGAATAGCAAGATCAACAAGTAAAAACTGGATAGTGGATACAATGTACTTAAACGTAAGCCTCTCACAAGCGTCAGTAACTGTAACTTGTAATCTTCTATGGCGATATCACTTCTGATAGAATGACTTGGAACTGTTATACGGACCGGCTGCATTCGCAAATACATTACAGCAGCAGGCATGCATTTTGATTCTCGATTTACGATTATTTATGAGGGAGAAGGACTTAATGAACACTAGTGTGATTGATCGAGTGTAAGAGAAATTACTAACAGTATTTGGAGCATGCGGACGTGGGAAGTCATTCGATAGTCTTAGCAGCTGAGGTGAGTGCGAACTCAGAATAAATTATTAATTATACATTGACTTGGACTGTATTGTGATCCGTATTCTTGTACGGATCAGTGTAAATGATCGGTCAGTCATAAACATCGGTTACGATCTCGGAAACGTGACCAGTGCTCTTGTTTGGACTGCGGTTGAAATGGCTGCAAGCCGACGAAAGTTTCAACCTACATTTAGCTATCATATCAGTGGACGGAATACCCATGCTCTGACGTAGTTCATACTTTATTCGTGCTAGTGTGTTGCACCGCGGAATGAATGCAAAGGTTGTTCGCAAATCACCTCCTTTACTTAACTGTTCAGTATGTCTTACACGTTCGTAAGCGAAATTCTCTTACCATTGGCTCGTGCCGCAACGTGACTTGAACTACTAATCCGTATGTTTACTGAAAACTAGGTCAAGTTTACGAGTATCTTGTTGATATTGAGAATGAACTCACTCTCTTTCGTTTATCTAGTAGGCCCCGCGTGTTTACTTAGCAATTCTATTCCTGAAAGTGTTCTCTCATCTGCATGAAATTGTCGATAATGACTTGATTTCTTCCTTCGATATCACATGGATGGAATGGTTAATCTCATATTGTGATGTATTGATCTTGGATAGCTGTGTGACAGGGTTACTATATGCATTTCTCTGTGTCGGTTGAGCGGAGAAATTGGCTGCTTCTCGATTAATCTAATCTGACTTTAATAACTGATTTTAGAAATGCATTATCTGTATACGATCACATTATACGCGCTGATGTTACTTCTAGGGCTGCTAAAGCTCAATACGTTTTGGATATTTCAGTATTTATATTATTGAGTTTAAACGCAAAACTGATTTATTATAGTATACCTATACGAATGTATCATATATTATAAGTTACTGCATTTAATAAATTGTTCCCGAGGCATAGTAGGTTCTTATATAAAAAATAATTTGCATGTAAAAAATAATTAAGTAAAGACATTATTGATAGTTATATATACGTAATTATAAAATAACTTAAGAAAATATAATTATAGTTTTTTTATCTCAGTACATATAAAAAAATAATAATAACCACGACTACTGAGTACTTACAATAAATACAACTGTTCAAAGAATATACTTATACTATTAGTTCTTTAATATTCAAATAAGACAACCCTAGTGCCGTGATTAAAGATGCGTGTAGAAAATCGTTTTAGCGGAACAGTTTGTGGCGTTTTACATACGCCGATAGGATGCATCCAATTGCTTTCTGTCTCAATCGTTTATGTTATAAGGCTGTTTTGCAAATACAAATACATTGGATCATTATCATATATCGAATATAAGGTTAACGATAGGATGGGTGCGAGGGATATGGCTACGACAATCTCACCTCCGGCAACCGACGGCCCACAGACGGCGTGCGTTTTAGTCGGTTCGAGTCCGACATAACCTCCTCCTCCGGCTCCGACGCGACGGGGGAGGTATCCGTGGGGACATTTCGCACGATAAAAAAAAGCATAACAGATTTATAGGACAAACTGTTATTGATTCCAGATTTTAATATTGTCTTGATACTAAAACCCTACTTCCCCATTTAACACTTTTTTAAATACGTAGTCAGAAATTGGTAGTATTGATTTCTGATGACATTAATCACCTGCAGCTATTAACTTCACAGGTTGCAATTCAGTCTCATCTATATATTTATAGGTATTCTATTGTAATATCTATTAACAATGAACTTATACGGACGTTGTCTGCTTTCATGTCTTGTTGAAACTAATGGATCCCTTATAAGGTACTATCGCAGAATGAGGTCAGCCGCCCACCGGAGCAACGGTAATGATCGTGAGATTGAAATGCAGTAGGTACCTACTTGGCATAAAATAAATATAATGGATCAAAAATTTGACATTGAATAAATGTTCGCGACTTGGGACTAATTTTGTAGAGCGTGGGTAACTATTTCGTTAAGGGCAATACATCAAATGCAATTAATACATTAATACTATGTATGTTCTATAATTAGTGAAAACTTCGGGAACCTCATCAATTAAAGTGTTTTTTCTCTATCTACCTGCACTTAGCTTATTTTCATAAATGATTATGACCGAATTTCATCAGATGACTAGTACTAACTAGAACTATTACATAATAAACAATACTTAACTTATAAACAATATGTGATATCGAATATTGATTGGACATATTTTAATGAGTTACAGGCAGTTTCCGAAAGGCCTGTCAAATCATTGATCAACTAATACCGCTGTTAATTTAAAATGGATGTCAAATCAATTTGAGTTTTTGAAAGGTTGATCAGGGTCAAAATGTACTATGATTTGTTGGTAATTGTGGCCACACTGCTCATTTTTGTTCTTTAGTTCATTCTTATCAGTCAAAACTGCCAATAGGCCGGTTCCAAAATGGATGAAATAATATTCATTGTTGACAAAACATTCGGAGAATTTCAAATTTCATGAAATGACATTAGACAGCTATATTAACTGACACGCTATTTAAATTAAACTATTCAACCATGCTTCTAGCAACCCAATCGCTACTTGACAAGAGATTTAACAGCCGATTAGTTTATTTGACGTTGATCAGCCTTTCGGAAACTGGGCGTAGACTCTTAGTTTTGTTTTAGAACTAGATTTGAGTGATTCACGATTTGGATAGTTTCACTGGAAACTACAAACAAACTTCGATCACCACAGTGAAATTCAGTAAATTCCATAAGAGCAAGGAAAGCACCAAACCATGACTGATACTAGTCGTATTATGAAGCGCACATTACAGAAAAAATTGCATTGAATAGGTTTATCCGCAACATCATCGAGAAAGGCTCCATTAATGCTGATGTAATGTGACGGATGACTTGCCTCGGGGTATTTATAGCCGTCACAAAATCATACAAAATGACAATATTCGCGATGGAGAATTTAGAACTTATTAATTTAGCTTATTACTTTAAAACAGACGGTGTAATTGGTACTTCAGAACCATGCTGACCTGAATCTGTTTGAACCACTTTTTTCCGATACCGAATATATATCGGTAAAAATTAAAAAAGTAAAAATGTTAAAAGTTACTTTGCTTTACTTTTGTAATTCTTGAGCTGTTACTTTTATATTTAATACTGTCGCTAGCTCAAAGAGACTTAGCACCACTACTCGCATAAGAATGTTAACAAGAACGCTTGCGTGGAATGTAGCACCATCTTTGTAAGTGGGGGAAATTTGTAGAGACATCTATTCTGAAGATGAATTACATACGAATATTTTAATGTGATTAAGTAAGTAGAACTCGAGAGAGAAGAAAATGTGCACGTGCTTAGTGTTTACAAATTTGACAAAGTTCAAGTTCAAGTTTATCTAAAAATGCATAATGTAGTCTATTAGTATCAAGAGTTGGCCAAGCATTAAGAATTGTTAAATTATATTATTCATGCAAGTGGTATATAATTCTGAATTTCCGTTTAGTTACTGAGTAAAATTGAGTAAGTAGATAAGGTGATTTTCTAAAGGATATCTTTAGAAAATCATCTTGGAACCAGAGTATTGTGTTTGAGTTTAACGTTTCGATTTAGAAGTATAGGTAAATACAGTTTTTAATACCTACTACGAGTATTTATATATTTATGTGAAAAATAATGCACACTACAGTACCTAATATATTTTTACAAACTTTTATTTTTCTTGTGACATTATTTTTATGGCATGATATGTGGCAAGACATGAATATATGGATGAGTCCATTCACATGTTTACCATTTTGATTATTTTGGTCAGAGACTGAAACTACCGCGTGTGATATCACAAATAACCGCAATTAACCCCGAATTCAAGCCTTGGCTAGTGGCCATCGAAGTGTTATTAAATCCTTACAAGGGGGAGAAAGGAACCTCTAACGGGTGAACACTTCACTCCTGTTACGGATGAGAAACGATATTTATTCCAATTAGTACTCTGATGACGTAACAAGATGTCGATATTTTTCGACGAAGTAAAACGCACACAAAAGAATACGTAATAGGTGAAAGCACATCTGAAGGCCTCATCATCCGGTCTGATAACCTTACACACTATTGTACCGACCAAGTTCTAACCGAACAACAATAAGGGAGAGTCGAGCTCATTGAAACGGGCTTTTCATTTTCCTAAATGAGTTGCTAGTTGTAAAGTTACAGACGGATTATTAGGCGTCACCGGTAGCATTGTGTAAGTCATCGATGTGGCCAGCCACAATGGTGGCTTTCACGTGGCCCTTTGTGTTCGCTTTTGAGCTGTCAATAAAGATATTCTCCAAACGCAGTAATGACTGCACTGACGGGACGTTAATTATCGTTGACGATTCGAAGAGCATTATGATTTCGAGAGTGCAATCTGTTTGCTTGTAATACTGACCGAATAAATTTCTTTGTTGCAGGTACTTACGATTTACCATACTGATAAAATGGACATTGTATTGAAGTAGGTATACTTTAAGCTTGTAAGTATTGGTGCGTACATGAGGTTTGAAGCTATTCTATGCAATTTATGTCAATCACGTACCGTAAACCTTTAGACGAGTGACATATTTGATGCTTAGCAGAACCTATGGAACTAAATACAGCTATAATTGGTCTGCTTTTTAGAAAGAGACGAAGTAGTAAAATACTTGTATACTGCAAATCCTTCTAGGTATGGCTACATAACATTTTATGACTTCGAAAGTAATTCGCCTTGGGTGGCTCAAAGAATGAAGTATATCGATATATAAGAGCGCACTCGATCCATAAATCGACAGCATAGCGAAATGCATCTCACGCACATTTGTGGTGTAGTGAAGTGCAAGATATTTCCCGTTAGCTACAAATTCCACGGAGGTCGCACAATAGCGCAGCGAACAACTGCTCTGATGGATAATTTGGGTCCATATTCTTTTATATTCCCCGAGACTTACGAATAGAGCAGTCATCGGACCGGAAACACGTCGTCAATTTAATTGTAACTTAACTAAAAAACATAAGACACAGAAATTACAGCCGTTCCCTTTGATACGGTGAAATAAAAGCGCGTCATGACTCAAAATAGTAGTTTGTCCTAATTTAATATCGGGTGTACCGTTAATTGGACAGTTCACACCTTCGTGGTTGTTTTCTCAAAGTTTTATAATGATGGGTTTCGCTGTATGTTACGCGGTTACAATCAATATTACTCACCTCACAAATTGTACTGTAGATTTCACATGGTAGATATCACTTGCTCTTTTAAATGTTCTTCAATAGCTATTTGCCATATCACAAAGATAAAATATGTAATTGAAATGGTCATAATTCACTATGTCTGTATTGTGTTCGGTAAGTCGTGAACAGTTACGATTATAACGTTCGTACAAAAGCTAGGCTTTCTGTAGCTTGTTTTCATTTATCTTTAGTTTAGAAACTGAAGGCACGACTGCTTTGAGGCATTTATATGTGTAGAAATGTAGCTATCTTTAATTTTGTCTGTATAATAAACATATTTATTTTGGCTATGATACATTGATACATTTGACAATTTTTACAAAAAGGAATATCAAACTTATTTACTAAACGAAAAAACATGGTTAAAATATTTATTTTACTAGTTGTAATGAATAATTGAAAAAGAGAAATTCTGCGAAACGGACAATATTCCCAGAGAATATCCATTAAGTTTACTGCCAAATGAAGTGGTGCTTATTAATAGTTTATAGATATAATTAATAAAGTTTTATCTCTCTTTACGTGCCTCCTCATTCCTGAAGGTTGGCCGCTAGCTTCCTGTATTACTCTCTGTCAGCCGTAAACCGCCGATATATTTACAGCAGTAAAATGTTAAGTACCTAGTGACGCAAAGATATAAATTCCTAGGTGATATAAAACCTTAACTTCTTGAAATTGATTTAATTCTAAGAAAAAAACCCTATGTGTTGGCCTTAACTCTCTTCATTCCAATTTGCAGAAATTTTGAAATTGCCTACATAAATATTTGTATATAATACGAAGATTTTAGGCAGATATATGCGCTTCACCAGATAGATACTCGTAATAAACAATATTTTGTAATATGGGTTACAGAATGCGAATTTCCTTTACACAAAAATACTTATTTGCACTGAGCACGAATCGATCCTGACTTATTAGAACGCTCTTCCAAAGCTCTTAAAGGCAACTGTACTGATAATATTGAAGGTGAAAAACGTTGGAAATAAGATAATCAATTTGATTCTTCTAGTTATCCTAGTACAAACTACCAATCGTCATCATAAAACAACCTAGAAACCGCGTCTGTGGCGTGAGAAATACCTGGGGTCAGCATTGTGCTAATATGTTGGTCATGAAGGGTCAATGTATGACTCTTAACGACTGTTGATAGGCATCGGAAAAGCTCGGGTAATTAGCATAGATTTTTATCACAGCGAGCTTATGCTGGTATTATTACTGTCACTTTTCTTTATTTTAAAGGATCTCTGACGAACAACATGTGATAAAAAATGATGATTTGATGAGATTATGTTTATAATGTGCTTTTATATACCGTGCTACAACATGATAAAAGGGTATTAACGCTGGTGTTCCACATACAAAACGAAGAGCACTCATATTGATCAAAAGTGCCACCTAAGTGGTATAAAAGAAAAAAGTAAAAATATATTTTTGGACTACTTAAAGATACTAATGTAAAGATTTATTTATGGTTTCAGTTTGTAGTTTGTTGTTAACAAATAGGCTGATGAGGCCATCAAGCTGAGTGCCACCATGGTAACATGGTATGTGTCTATAATGGTGACCTTCTTTCCAAAACTTTGCCTTGAGTTTACCATCAGGCGAGGTGAAGTCAAATTGACGTGTCCTATATAAACTCTCTCGGCGTTTAGTAACCGAAAACCCATTTCAAAATATCATGCTGTTACACACAACTATGACCATTTTGAAAACCGATAGTACTTCCCGCAAGATATTAACCTATACTACCTACCGATATCCTTTACGATATTAATGCTTTTGACACTTTACAGAGGTAGGCACCTTTCGTTGTAGAAAACGGCGATTTAAACTTTAACATAAACTATAATTATGGTGATAAAAATAACGCGATATCCTGTTATACATTAAAAACGGCTACAACATCATGAAAAGCTATTGTACACGAGTATCGGTTAACGTATAATGCCAATAAAACGCAGTTATTGGAGAAACGTGTTAAATAAATCGATGTACACATGGATATTACCTTAACAGATAACGGCTCATGAGCTCGTTTCGTATCAGATGTAAATAAACTGCCTGATGGTACGACCGTTGCACCGGTAATGGTGATATAGAATTGCGGAGAAGATTACTAACACTATCGGCTTTAACAACGGAAATATTCAACGCTTTTCCATAGTAGTTCATTGGAGACACGACGACAAGTAATGTTTTTAGGGTTCCGTAGCCAAATGGCAAAAAAACGGAACCCTTATAGATTCGTCATGTCTGTCCGACCGTCTGTCTGTCTGTCTGTCTGTCTGTCTGTCCGTCCGTATGTCACAGCCACTTTTCTCCGAAACTATAAGGCCTATGCTGTTGAAACTTGGTAAGTAGATGTATTCTGTGAACCGCATTAAGAATTTCATACAAAAATAGAAAAAAAGCATAAAATTTTGGGGGTCCCCATACTTAGAACTGAAACTCAAAATTTTTTTTTTCATCCCACCCATACGTGTGGTGTATTTATAGATAGGTCTTCAAAAATGCTATTGAGGTTTCTAACATATTTTTTTTCTAAACTGTATAGTTTGCGCGAGAGAAACTTCCAAAGTGGAAAAATGTGTGTCCCCCCCCCCCCTCTAACTTCTAAAATAAGAGAATGATGAATCTACAAAAAATATTATGAAAGAAAAAAGAAAGATGAGAAAGAAAGAAAATATTTTTTATTCAACCTAGCAATACACAGTTCAACAAGATGTGATGTAAATTGCCATGCAAACTACCACTAAAAATTGGTTCGAACGAGATCCAGTCAGTAGTTTTTTTTTAATACGTCATAAACCGCATTTTTCGCCTTTGCTACTACGGAACCTTCATGGGCGAGTCCGACTCGCACTTGGCCGAATTTTTTTTTGTATCCATGAATAACACCTGGCAAAAATGTTGATATGTGTCCTTCGTAGACTAAGCTAGGTGCTATTCGCGTAGGTATTAATGCATTGATACAGTGGCGAGACAGCGCATTCAGCTGAGTATAGGGTACGTGTGAAGTACTTGTATCTTCACTCCACTAAGTGCGTATGATTAATGTGATTACGTACGCGAATGACTTTGACCATACAAATGCTCAAGGTCATTCGCTCATATTTGAACCGAAAAAATCAGTAAAACCCAATTTTAATGGATAACTTTATAGGCGACGATCACCTACTAAGGTCACGTCATGCTAATGCACTTACTTAACATATAATATGTGAAATTTTAGATTATTTGGATAGAATAGAAATAAACTTTATTGTACACCAAACAAAAAGAAAAGTATACATAAAATAAATGGCAAACATAATTAGGTAATGTATAAATGGCGGCCTTATCGCTAAAAGCAATATCTTACAGGCAACCTTGGATACATATTGTAGAAAATATTTGGTTTCATAAGAAAGAGTAGAGTGATGTTCAGAGCCTCTTTTCAACTATTTCCTCCTTTTTTAAAAAGGAGAAGTTATTCTGTATATCCTGTAGTATACAGGCATGTAAATTCCAGTTCTGTAGGTTTCATAGTTAATAAGAAAAACGGTTTCGAAAATACCGATTTTTCGATGCTGACCTGATTCGGGGCCTTAAGGCATAAGGTTGTCTAAGTGGACCACATCTTTTTTGTACAGTAATTCCCACAGATACCTCCTCGAACCGACTAAAAGGCCATTTAGGGTTTTAATAACCGGAACCGGTATTATGTATCTTTCGACTCTCATATTTATTGCCAACAGATTAAACAGTATTAACAACGTAGTATTTATCGATATCATTTGGCGAAACATTAAATGATATTTGCGTTTTAATTAACGCAGTGACACACATATGTACATAATGAATATTTGTCGGTCAATGCAATAAGTTATTGCGTTTTATACATAAACTTTATTATACGAGCAACGGTTAACTGACTATAATAGATAGGTTTATTAATGACTTCATTATTTATGATCGATACTGAAATGCTTGAAGTAAGTTTCTTATTAGTGCTCTAATGTACATAATAACATGTTTAAGCTATATTAATCGCTTGGAGTATGAAGTGTCGTTCTAAGAGAAAATATATCGGGTGTAAGGTTTTTACTAGGAAGAAAATTATGCACATCAGTAGCAATAGGGTCATGATCATTTTGAACTGTAATTTTAAAAGTACGCAAAGCGGGTAATCGATATTGGTCTGTATTTAAGTAACAAATTAAATAAAAGCATTGACTAATAAATATTCAAATCTTAGCCGGTAGTAATTTTCTTATATGGACTCTTTACCACAGTTCTACAGTAACTACCTAACTACTGTGCCAAATCATCACAAATCGATTATAACTATACAAAGAATGAGGAACGTGAGTTAAATTCTGGATGAAAACTAACTTTAGTGCGAAAAGAAACAACAATAATTTAGAATTAGGCGGATCTGTACCTGTCGACTGTATACAAAAATAGACTTAAATATCTTGTAATCACAGTTTATCATCAGGCGGGGAGAAGTTAATTTGAGGAGCTTAATAAATAAAAAAGGGAAATAAATAAATCAAGGCTCTACAATTTTTAGAGATTCTTTACCAGTTGGTAAAATACGATTTTCAAATTTGTTTACATACTATCCGTATTCACAAACAATACTTCGCTATGCGTACCACCAAAACTGTACAAAGAACGATAAATTCTCAGTGCGTTCGTTTTGGCAAGCCTTTTTATTCATTGATAACACTTAAGTGATACTTCGTTGAGGGAACGCACTGCGTTAGATACTGCTCCGTGATGTTTGTGAATTAATTTTACCAGCCCTATGCGCTCGAGCACACTATGAGACCTCACAGTATTGTTTGTGAATACGGGTGTAAGTTACTAGTAAAGCTAGTAAAAGCAACTAATCGCTATCAAGGGAGTCAAAGGTATAAATCTCAGAAATTACATTTCTAAGGTTACCCACCTGCCCATGAAGCTACTTAACCTTCTAACCCCAACGGTATGAACCGTAGGAGACAGATAGTTCACGATTTCATAGCACCTATTTATAACATTTGATAGAACCAATATCTATTCAATTGCCTATTTTCAAAGGGTCAAAATAAGACCTCAGGCAGGCAACATAGCCTCTCTAAAATCAATCTGGTGAGGTATCCAAGGTAACTATGTCATGGGGTTATAGTAATCCGAGTTTCCAAGATAGCGCAATCCGTTATCCGAGGTTCGCGCGGCACCGTGAAATTATACAAACCGATCATCAAGACGGGTGACTTTTCATCTCGACCTTTAGGAAAATGATAAAGTTAGGATGATAAACGTAATTTAAGAAATTATATTCATTACTTGTATGTATATTTGTACTTATGTAATTACTTATTCTGTTTGACCGAGTCATCAATGTGGAGCCTAAACCGTAGGAGGTATAAACATGGACGTTTGACGCTTGAGGCCTTTTATGTTGTAACCATCTAGGTACTAAGAGAGGTTTTTGTTGGTATTTTATTCGATAAGGAGTAAAATAAGGGAAGGGTATTCTAGTTACAAATTAATGAAAAGTTAGTATGATGTACTACCCCTGAAAGTTTGAATTAAGGTTCGAAAGTTTCCCTTCATGGTCAACTGAGCCCACATCCCATTGAGCCCGCGGGCTCAGTTGACCACGTTTAGGTATATGATCAGTTTACAATTATTCCAGTCTGTCAGGCAGAGATTTTTTTTCACAACACCTGATATGAGTATCAAATGGGCAGCTATAAACAACTTTATAAACGTCTAATACGGATAATCTTATTGGCCGTAAACTCATGATATATGTAACAGAGCACGTAATATTACGTGAAAGAGGTAGTTTTCATAACATGCACTTCCTTTTCATAATTATCATTCAATTCACATTAATGTGATTTTATGATGTACTTAACTATACGAGAGACATAAAATAAACTGAATAGGCTTGATAATCCCTACCTTCTTAAGTACCTAACGTAACGTTTTGGTAGTAAATATTGATACTAAATATAAATAATAATACCTAATCGTCATAATACTGTTGTGTAAAGTTATTCGCTAGCCTTAGATGTAACCGGGATAAATGCCGGCATGATGATGATGGATTGTGAGCCTGCAACGGCATGCGACCATGACAGGGGAATGTCATCACCTATAATAGTCGCATGCTATTGCAGGCATAATCCGTGGCGGAAACTCAAAGTTACAACAAAGACTAGACTTCACTCACCGCGTTGCGGTTTCCAGTAAAGGTGGAAAGAGTAACTATGTGCTCATTTCCACTTTGGATCAAAGCTAACCACAGGCACTTCGTGTTATAGCCGGCGACATCGCAACACCGGGACGTACCAACTAAAGTATACATTCTCTGGTCTAAAAAGCTCGAAGAAAACATTTTATGATACCGGTCTATATTTTTCTTGTGTTTATGGGCGCAAATATAACGATAAATTGGAATTTACTACTATACCAAATGAAAAATGTGTATTAATCCAATTGTAATTAGATTTTTTTGATGCGTATCTTGGTTAATCGGCGCTGCATAAAACATATTTGCGTTAGAATAAGTGGGCCTCGAGCAACAAGCATCACGAAAGACGATGAAAAAAAGGTACGCTTCCGAGTCGAGTATCGCACGGTATAATATCTGTTTCAATAGAGCTGTTGTTTCTAACAATACAACTTGGTGAGATGCATGACAAAAACTTTATAAACACAATAACTCCACGGTTCCCGACCTTGCATTTCACCTCAGAACTGGGCTGTGGTCGTGCCCGGAGATCCCACTCCGGTGAATGTTTCAATTGCATCGTCAAATGTAATACCGTTTTGAGTACCGCTTAATCTTGCGACGTAACTATTGTTATGACTGAAAATGGAATACAACAAAGTGGAATCTATTATACCGGGAGTTATGGAATAAGCTGTGACACCCTTTTTGATGCGATAATGAATTATTCGGAAAAGGCACAGAATAATAATAAATTGAGTTATATTTGTTTTTGTGTAGCTTGACACATTTTGCTGTATTAAAGTAAGGAAACTTCTTCAGTAGTTTCCTTACTTAAAACTGCTTGGTGACCTAAAATGTAAAATACATTTAGGCCCTTAATAACGTAATGTGTTTACCCTGTGTATTTTTTTATTATTTAGGGCCATGTAATTCTTACTTTGTAAAACTTGTCAACCAGCATACATTTCCGCCGCTATTTCAATAAATTTTGATAGCATATCATGCATAACTAAACTGTCAGCTGGGCTATCTGCATGTTTCCTACCTTGGTAAAGTAAAAAAACAATAAGTAAATTAGGTACATAAATTATCGGTACTAAACTAGAAACTATAAATACAATAAACTAAAATAACAATAACAAATTATATTTACTATAAGTACAAAACCATTACCGTAAAAGTGTAGAAATTAATTTACAATAATTAAAAAGTACTTATTTTCTCTTAGCATGAGCAAATTATTCAGAAGCACGTGAAAACTTGACTAGAGAACACATTACACATGTTATTTAAGAACACAATCTTGATAAAAATAGTAATGACCATAAAAAAGAAAGGTTACCACCATTAAGTATTATGAACAAAATTTGAATAATTATAACTGATGTAAGACTACAGCCGTAAATTCATTCATATCTCTCGAGGTGAGTAGTCAATAGTCCGTGGGAAAACAATATAAAACAAACAGGACTTACAAATGAAAATTTCTGAAAAGAATTTGTAAACAATGGACTGTGCCGTAACACGCAATTAGCGGTAATTATTGCTGTATATTTTGCAAAAATTTCACACCTCCCTGGTTATGTATTTGTGTACAATAAACTACTTACCAACTTTATAATAACAATGAGGATTTATTAGAAAGTGATTTATAAGACTTGTATATGTATAAGATACAGGCAAGAAATCGATAGCCTTTCCCATGGAAGAAGAAAATCTGAGTCGAAACCTGGGGTTACTCGACGGATGCTCTGCCGCATATAGACCGTATCGGCAAGAGCAACCGACAAAACGGTGGCGTCACGCCCAACTAAGCCATGCAACTTTAAGAGCACGAGAAGAAATTGCGAAATGATGTGCGAAATTTGTTCACCAACGCTGTTTACATAGTAACAATGAATACAGATGTTGATGGAAACACTTTCATTTGCCTGCATTAACATAAATTTACAAACAACACCGTGCATTATGCATCACAAGTTCAGCACGATAAAGGTGAACTTATTTCAATAGTAAACGATATTCTTACTCGTTAGTTAAGATGATATAAAGAACTAAAAGATGTTTTGTCTAAAGCTAGATCAGACTTGAACATAAAAGGGATTTATCGATAATCTCATATATCACAGTAAAACATAATAACGTATATTTATGTGGAACGCTACAAATTATATTATTTTGAGACACTGGAATAACTGGCACTGGCCTGAGTCCGAATGATATAATTATTGCAAAAAATTGTCTAATGCTATGAATAATATAAACTGAGAAAGCACTATGATTAACTATTTTACAACATGTCTCAAACCAACGAAAACAAATTGATGAAATCCATAGTGTATCTTTTTACGATAGAAAACGACTGCTACATAAGGTTAACTACGCTGAAATAATTGCATGCGATAAATATCTTTACAACGATCAGATAAGTACCGTACAAGAAGAAAGTAAATCGATCTTTTCAGAGCAAATTGAACTGCGTTGCGAGTCAATGATTCGTAATGTGGTAAATGAGAAAACAATACGTTTAGATATGTATCGAAACTACACCGACTCAGTGACTAGACAATAATAGTTCAATGCACGTAAGCAATAAATCGCTTTTGGCATTCCACTACTCAGTGTTTTTGGAAGACAGTAGTATATCCGTACACCGACGAACCCTGATAATTACAAGCTTTCCTTTTATTGTTTTCTTCGATTGGACTAGATATGTCTGTGAACGGAAACGTACAATTGGATTTGGTTCAGATACTTTTATCATTTACATTGTTTCGTTAATCGCTTGGGCTACCACTCGATTAACGAAACAATGTGAATCAAGATACATATTTTTGTAAAAACTAAGGTTATCAATATATTAAACACTATTTTTTTTTTCTGTACTACAATTTGCAATATTAAAAGTTAATCTCCCACAGATAAACTTTTGAAACAACTAAGTGGTTGAATATGAAATGAAAATAGCAAATATGTATGTTGTATGTAACATGAAGATAAGGCAATATACTCTATGAACTTTGAGTACCTAGTTCATTAAAGAAAATTCATAGAAAGTTTTGTCTCCCCCATTTTGTTGTTCTAGGAATTCAACTTAATGCCAACCTTAGTGGCACACTTATGCTCGCCGGTTTTCTTTTACTTAATCTATGTTATTGTAATTATTATGAATAATGACTCTATTTAAATAAATTAGTCACTACTGTTAAAGTGGAGAAGACTAAGAATTACATTAATTAACATTCATTATATTTTATACAGATATTTCTTGAGTAGGCATCCGCTAAGAAAGGATTTTGATTAATTCTACCCCCAAGGGGATAAAATAGGGGTTGAAAGTTTGTATGAAACTTTGTCAATTTTAAACCGATCGGGCTGAGACTCTGCATGCACAAAGCTACTATGACGTAGGCATCCCCTAAGAAAGGATTTTGATTAATTCTACCCCCATGGGGATAAAATAGGGGATGAACAACATTCCGAACTTAACGCGGACGAAGTCGCGGGCAACAGCTAGTAATTATTTGTAATATATAAGCGATAAATAGCTGAAGTTGTTTAAGAATATTACTGTGAAGTATTCCGTATTCCTCCGTATTAGTTTGATGCTACTATGTAGTTTGATGATACTAAGTGCCCAACTGTAAGAATTGAAATAGCGGTAGTAAAAGTTAAAGCGTAGTATTAAAGTTCAATAATTTAATTGTTATTTACAACATAACTAGCTGTCCCGGCGAACTTCATACCGCCATATTTTTCCCGTTCCCGCTGCACCTATTTTCTCACCGTTTAAACCTTCCCTGGACATCCACGAACATTTCAAGACTAAAATTAGCCAAATCGGTTCAGCCGTTCTTGAGTTATAAACTAACAACGAAAAGTGGCATTGATTTTTATATATTAGAAGATATATGTAATGTATGTCTTTGAAGACATTTGATTACCTATAGTTTGTACATAGTTCCTAGGGCTATGCATGCTACATAGAACGTTAGAATATTTTTTCTGTGTGTGCATGAATATTAAATAAATAAATAAATAAATAAACAATATGATGTATAGTACATTAGTACAATAAGATAGAAATTGCATTTGCAAACAATACCAAAGTAGTTAAGCAAGGGGTTAATAAATATCTCGAATCTGCATATGACAACCGCAGGAAAGCGCAGCGAGTGCAAGTCGGTGTTCCATTGACCTACAATGTACTGCAGCCTACATACTGTGTTCGAAACAAGCAACCAACGATTAACCCGTGAATATGATACATACCACGTACAAAATTACCGGGTAACTACCAATATATGAGAATCAATGCTTATTTGATGACAGGATAATTTTCCTACTATAACATTTTCTGAGTAATAAGCGGTCTGCTTAGCTTAGTCATTAATGTGTGACTGATATATGAAGGAACAAAGACTGCGGCAATTTGAATCGAGAGGGCTAAGGCACTTACGAATTCTGTTTATCTTCGCCAATTACGCAAAATTTATTGCAGACCACTGTGGAGCCATTAAAATAGAATCCCAGTTTGTAATATTTATTGCTTAGTATTTTTTATTTCTATAATTTATTTATAATGAATTATTGTCTCGCTTTTCATATTATGCTAACGTTGTATAGATAGGGTTTCAACAAAAGTTGTCAAGATTATTAGAAATGGCAGGCCTTGGTATCCAATTTTTTTACGTGCTTGCGCACCGTGCAAAGCGATCAGAAAAAAAGAAACTCAGATTTAAAATGCGACAATGACTATAAATAAAATAAGAAAGTTTGCAAAAAGTGTTTGTGGTATTGAAGAAGCCACATTGTTTAAGTGGACAGTTTTGCTCACAATAAATGTATAGATTAGCCGTCGATACAATGTGATTTTCTAGGCCACCTAAACTGCATTTTTTAGATCAAATTGTAGGTCTACTTATCAGTTTTTCTTCTTTAAAATTATGTAATCGCAACATTTTGGGAAAGAATATAGATTTTGTGTTTTTATCAAGTTTTTTTCAATGATAGACCTGTGTTTGCTCATCTTAGTTTTGAATTTAATTGATGCAGTAGTTACATACATATACATATGGATGATAATCTTATCTTATTACGTTTCTAGTGTTTCTACTTAACAAGACTGACATCTTAAAATACTGAAAGTAAACGTGACATAATTAACTACACAAACACAATTAAATGAACGGTAACCTAGAGATAATCACCGATTGGGTAACCGAAGCTAATACAGCGATAAATTGGTTTGAGTCATTTGTATGAACACCCTTTTTACTCGATACATAAAAAAGTACAATTATTTGGATGGGGATCATTGAAATGATGAAGTAGGTGTGGTAAATCAAATACTACTAGTAAATATTTTACAAATTGATGGTCAATTAATAATATTTTTGTATGATAACGCATATTTCATATTAAGTGTAGAATATCTAATAGCCACCGTTTAGCAATGGTCAGAGAGTTTTATATGAAGCAATTAAAAATATGTTGAAAACTAGCTGTTGCCCGCGGCTCCGCCCGCGTGGAATTCTGATCCCGTTCATCGCTGATATATAGCCTATATGTTAATCCAGGGTATAACCTATATACATACCAAATTTCAACCAAATCGGTCCAGCCGTTTATGCGTGTAAGAGTAACAAACATCCACACATCCACACATCCATTCTCACAAACTTTCACATTTATAATATTAGTATGATAGTGTTGTAATAATAAGTCTGTTTGGAAGTTTTTCTTTAATTGTCAAGAGTTAAATTTAAACAAAAACAAGTATAATGAATCGATAGTGTCAATGAACATGTAACACAAGAAATTCAGTTTCTTTCACTGACATTTGTAATACTACAGTATTTTTTAATTACGGCCAGCAAAAGTTTACAAAATATTTAAATAAAAAAAAATTCCTATCAGATGTACCGAATGTATTTATAAGAACTTCAGTTCATTACTTTAGATGTTGGTTGCAGATTGTTGTCTGAAACAGTGGTCTTATTGTTTGAGCCAATCTTACAGTTAAGAAGCGAATATTGCAAAGTCTATTGTACCACAAGCATCTGTCAAAACATTGAAGCAGTTGTAAGTGATCTTATCTCTTGACCAATGTTTGTGCTAGTAAATTGTATATCTATATCAAAATATTTTATAGTGAGAATTGACATGCCTTTCACATGTCTGGCAATTTTATTAACCTTTATTTCAAACAGTTATAGCTCCAGTATCGCAAACGTGAAATGATTATTTTAAACTCAATAGATATTTTGAGAATGTTAACTAGAAATTAAGAAGAATGCAAGACATTCATTATTGAATAACATTTAGAATTGCTAATGGATCATTGGATATACCGTCGGTATACTTCGTATAGTAAAATTAATAAAGATAAAAAGTGGTCACACAAGACCTGTGCAGAAAAACGGGTGCAGAGGTTCAGTGCACGGGGTGTACACGGTCCTAACGAGTTCCCACAACCTCCACTGATATATTTAGTTATAGCTCGTCTCACAACAAGAGTACGACATTCTGTTTTAGACACAATAAATAACTTTCGATTATTAAATTTTATATTCAATTCATCTGTTTTTAGATTTCTACATTGGATGTAGAAGTCAAGTTTTATTTTTGACAATTCATACACATTCAAATATGATTATTTTATTACACACTTAGTTTTAAGTGACACAGCTTTCTAATATTCTCCAGAAAAGCCGTAATCCCATAACGTAATTGGTGAAATTGAGTGATAAGTAGATACTATTATAGAAAAACATCTTTTATGAAATGTATAATTTTTGTATCAGCTAACGAGTTGTAAATTACGAAAGTGATATTCAATACCTAATGAGTGTTATTACTACCGAATGTTACAGAACAGATGTGTCGACAGTAAATACATACTATAAATGAAAAGTCTCAGTTGAAATCCGGAAGCGTCCCAATTATACTCTTTCAAAGTATTTATACGCACGCTTAGTAGTAAAATACTTTCTAACTAAGAGTTTCAAATATAATCCATTACCACTTGTCTTGATAGATATAATATTCATTGCTACTGAAAAAACATCTAATGAACAATGCTTGTAGTGGAATAAAATTAATGGTACTGATATAATTATCATTCATTACGCTCGTTTATCTGCGATCTCTAATTTGGTTAATAGCTTTATCACATATAATCTTATCTAACCTGAACGGTTAACAAGTTTACAGGTTGCTAGCGATACATTTCTCAATGAGTGAGTATAAAAAACTTGAAACCGCACAAATCAACCTAAAACGATCAATTAGCTGTCATTATAAAGCAATTTGTCAGATGCTGTCCGAACGTGCGAAAGAAAGTTCGGCGTCGCGTGCGCACTTCTGTTCTCAAAACGTATACGAGGTTAGATAACACATGCTTTTTGAATGGTGTGTGAAATTGAAATGGCTTGTGCGTTATATGAGAGCTTAATTCACCACCTATAGTTTCCACTATATTAGTGTAAGACTACCTATAACCTAATGATGAAGAGTTATATTTCATGATCCATTCTCGTTAGAGGGGACGTCCCCTCTAAAGAGAATGGATTATGGACATTTATGCGTCTACTGAAACGTTTCAGTAGACGCATAAATGTCCATAAAATTTTATTTCAACTGATTTTCATGGCTTGACGAGCTTGTGTTTTCAATTCGAGATTTCACAATTGTTATGATGTCCATTTGGTTTATACCGCGTTGTTCATTTGGGTAATATCACTCGCATGAAATTTATAGTTTCTTGCATGTTTCTTGTTTTTCATCACTGAACCATTTCACCTAAAGAATTAAACTACCCAGAACAGATGTTAGTTTTAGTGTTTTCCCTCTTAAACAACTATTAATTCTCTTGAATTTACATTTGTAAAGTATATTACACAAAAGGAAATGTATAAATTGGTCTATAAAATCGAAACGATATTGCGAATGGTAAAAAAATGCTCTTGAACCTAATACCGATTCGAGACTATAATTTAGATTTCAAATTATAGGTGAAAATGTACGAATGCCCAGATTACGGCCACAATCTGTAATGTACTGCGGTAATATAAAAAACTATTAAACCTTTTTGTTTGGCCCTTTCTCTGTGAGGCTTTCTATTTTTTATGTTTTGTGGCTACGCATGCGTTCATATTGTTTATTTATTACGGTGATTGAAAAGCCTTGTTACTTTTAATTGCGTGATCGATTTGGGCCTATTGGTAAATTTAATTTGCAAATTGGCGGTGAGTGACTGGATTTTCTCGTTACAACTTTTTTAAACCCGAGTACCTATGGCTTATATTTTACTGTTAAGTATCAGTCACCTTCAGTTTTTGTTTACCTGAACTGGGTGAAACGTTTTTTGTTGGTAAACAAGATATACTGTTATAATCTTTGAAAGTAGTTTTTCGCAGAATTATTTGTCTAAGTTAAATGACTTGAGGTCATTAACGTTAGATTCTGTTTAATTAGCTTTTAAACCACCTTTAATGATCATATTTTTTATACACACATCCCTTTATTAATGCTCCACACCTAGGGATATACACGCGTGCATACGTGTATTAACAGGAGCAAAGGTATATGAAATACCTAAATTTCGGCAAACATTGTTTCGGGTCCCGCATGATTGCGGGCAAGCTTGGTGAGATATCTCAGATTACAAAATAGATACAGCTCAAGGAGTTCAAAAAGCAAAATATTTGTTGAATAATTTATTCAACATTCTTCAACATCATTCAATATTATAATGATTTATTCAACAAATATTTTGCTTTATCACAACCAGTCAGAACGAGCAATCTAAAAATTATACGAGTACATCTGCAAATATGTTATTATCGTAAACGTACCCATTATTATCTTTTCATACTGACGCAGTATCTTGAAGCTCATTTTAACTATCCAGTTTATGTTTAGAATCTATTCAAATGTGTCCTTAAGAGACCCTTATAGTAAAATAAAATGATGTAATTACTAGATCAGTCTGTACTCTTGAATTAAAATCATGTTTTTTCAGTCGTAGATGTTAACATCACATCACTATTAGTTGGTGGTACCGTTTAACTTTAAAAGACCCACGGTACCACCAGGGGTATGACCAGGGGTACCGTGGGTCTGAAGCGTGTCGTCGCTAAGCATTTTGTTAACAGGTTTCCACGCTATGTCATCGTAAATTTTCTTTTATCACCTTCGCTTCTTAGCCAATATTCCCAATCTCCATTTTATATTTATCTATTTAAACCTCGTCTTTTGAGAATAATATTATAGGTAGGCACTTTGAATACCTATAGAAATAAATCTATTTTTAACGGTCACGTAGGTATTGATGTATACGGATGAGGTACCTGGTACGTGCGACCTCATCATACGAACATTTTTGTGCGAGGGTCTAAACTTAGACGTCGTACCAACACGTAGACTTTCAAAACACCTAAGATTATTTGTGAATTTGTTAGCACCATTTGCCGTTGATTGTAGAAGTGATATTTTTTATTGAACAATATCATATCACTCATACACGTCACGGACTTACACTTCTGTCGATTATCTTTATGAAGAGTTCGCTGGCTTTGAATGCACGCACGCGCACCTCCCATGTCACTTTCAATTTCGGTGCAAACGCTCATTGTAACTTGTAACACGGTCTTTGTTGTTGCACTGGCCATACAAAATGAAGGCACAAATTTCGTCTACACGATTAGTAAGGAACTTCTTGATATACCTGTTGATTCTAGAACATTCTTTACCTCATCATGAAGGCTTGGCCTTAGAGTATACATTATGACTTGGTATTCTTTACCAGCACACATGTTTCCTTTGTCCTACAATCCTCGGCCCTAAAGGGCTAAGGCTTGAAAAAACATATGTTGAGGGTGACAAGCTTATTAAGTAATCTACGAGCACAGTATGTCAAAATTTGATTTGATATGAGTCCTATAGCGTTGGCGTGTAGTATATAAGAACACGTTGATTGGCTGTAGATATTATAAAATAAATCTTACTAATATTATTATAAATGCGAGAGTTTGTACAGATGAATGGATGGATGGAGAATATTTGTTACTCACTCATATTAGAGCGAATGTATGGATCTGGATGAAATTCGGCATGAAGGTAGTTTAATATGTACTACATAGGCTATTCCGAAAATAGGTCGCGGAAATAGTGTCAGTAGGTATTACACGCGAGTGGGGCCACGGGCAGACTAATATAATAAGAAAGGAGCAAAAAAAATTGTAAACTAATGTAACATTTATTACCTACACACTAAAAAAAATAACTAACGCATATACAGTTTGAAATCAAAATCAATTTTGTTAAACAAAATTTGATAGTCACGACACTGCCGGCCACCGTGTCTCAACCGATTACTTTTTTATGGTTGGCATTCGAGACATGAACAGTTTTTCAAGAATTTCTTATCAAAGGAGACAGTGAAGGCCGATTATTCAAATGTAGTTCAAGATACCGAAGCGTCACGAAAACGGTTGTCAAGTAGGTTGAATGAAGTCACAAAACTCTTTTTAACGCTAAAACTTGTGGGAGTAAGTGCTCTCGTTACGTGCAAATGTATTTAAAGTGGACAAAATGGAAAGCAGCGTTAAGGGAACACATGGTCGCTAGAACTTTCTATTTGCTTATGCAAATCGTTTTAATTAAGGTGTAATTGATACACCTGCAAATAAATTCTTTGTAATGGACGCTAATAGAATAAAAACTTAGGGATGTCTCGCATATAAATAAACGATGAGTTTAAACTAGGACAAAATGTGGAACGTCCATTATCTGCTCCGAGCACGTTTCTAAGATACTATAGACACGCAACAAGTAAAAACATGACAAAGATCTTGACAGCACTGCGTTCCCAGAGAAGTAAAATATGTAATTAAAACTACTGTAGGTATCTAGGCATATTATAACCACTTCTTAATATAGAAACGACAAGTATGCGTAAAACAAGCTAAGGTGACAGCTTAATGGCAAATGAATTGATCTTTAATTTAATAGTTGTGGGAGCAAATCACCGTCCAATATACTACCAAAGTGTTTCACTTCTCAAACTAGGTAATAGTATGTGTTGAGATAGTCTTTTTGCAATAAAACCACTGCGTTATACACTTTTGCGCCTACTATTTATAAGATAAATCACTGAAGGCTTATTAGCGACATAGCTTCAAAGAAAAATAGTAGCAAGCGCAGATTCAGTAGGTAAGTAGGCAGAGACGCGGTTGCATAGCTCGTTAATGACAGTTATGGGACGGTACAGAACTATCAATTTTCTGAAAATAAATATTTCTCTTAGCCACGCGGAAGCCACCGCTGTGTTATTCCAACAGGCGGTGCCGCATTAGCCAGCCGCAATCATTGCTGGCGAAAGAGCAATTTCCTAGACTTTGTTAACTTTAAGCACGAGATGCCCAGACATTGTAAGGAAAGGCTCCGTAACTCCTTTCTCGTGGTATACGGAAACGATGGAATAATAAATCACAATAATGACGGTAATATGATAGGATTTATTGTGCGTCGGTCCTTCTTATAATGTTTTACAAGAAACAACACCAAATATAAACAACAAAACATCAGAATAACTTATGGCGTTATTTGGTAGAGCAACTTTCCTATTATCCCATGAGTATGGAGTAAATAAATAATGTTTTAAGGTCACGTTTTCTGAAGTCTTTCAAAGGTGAGTTTGATTAATGGAATGGGATCTCATTAATGTATCAATGATCATTTTTGTTTGTGAAGTATGTAGTCAAATGCATGCGGCCATGTTTAACGAGCTTATTATACAATGAGAATATAAACCAAATGAACCACGAACTAGGTATCCCATTCATTAATTTCATTCATGATAGCTAAGCGAATATAATCACATAATAGTGAAATCGAGTTACTATGCACTTTGGAGAGCCCAAATTACCACATTGCAAATATAAGACAAACAAAATATTCTAATATAGCCAAGAAATGGGTTACCTTGTTAATAATATAATTATACTCATTAGTATCGTTGAACTCATGGTATAAAAAATTTGTAAGTATTATGAAGCATACTGTATATTCATAGTGTACTTGTATGCTTTTGCAATTTTTTTAGAAGTCACTTCTAGACGGGCGGTATCATCATGCCGAAGGGGACGGCCATCTCATTATAATGTCTACCACTATTTACAAGAAGTCAAATTCTTTCATATAGTGTAAAATCAAATCGCCATCGTTAGAGATATTGGTGAAACTATCAATGTTGGCATTGCTTATCGTAAGTCAGAATCTGAAAATAATGTAAACTCACTTATAACATGAACAATTTACTTGGTTATCCACGCTACAAAATATCTTTAAAAATCTCTAGATATTCAAACAGGTGCTAAAATCCATAAAAAAATTAGATCTGAAATGGGAATGATTGATTACGTAGCAACAAAACCCGTCTAAAATATCTCACCTCATTAGATGGTAAGAAATTGTTGCTAAAGTCTAAGATGCCAATAATGGTCAATGCTAAAATGGCGATCCTCAGCTTGATGGCCTCAATAGATCACGCCCCACTTAAAGGACTCGGGGTTGTAGGCAGGCGGAAACACGTTGGTAAAGAATTTCAAGTCTTTATAGTGCTGTAATAAAACGAGATGCCGAACCTTTTAGTTCTCCAATGTGTGGTGAAGTCATATTGAAGTGTTATTATTAAAAAAAAACTTCGTTAAGCTGCAGGTTTTGTGTAGTTCGGCTTCTCAAAGAGGCATTAATCAATAATGCAGTACCTACTACCTATTAGCGTTTGACAACATCTGGATTGGTCACTCTCTCAACTCGTCACTAGATCAGGAAACTTGATGAAGAAGATAGCCATTGAATGCCTCGAGCAATATTTACCACGCAAAACCTGTCTAGTCTACAAGGTTAAGTACTATACTTTATTAATAGCAAACACTATCTCACATGAAATCAGCAGTACATAATCTGCTACCGGTCACTCACTCCAGTCAGACAATTCTTCCAGGGCATGTTAGGGATATTACTAGCAACCAGCGTGATTGGTTCTACGCATAAGTAATGTTCTATTATCAAGGCATACCTTTAATTTGATAAGGTAGGTAATTCGTTAGCGCACACAAACCGTGGTCTTACGATATAATACATTTAAGGCCTCATTTGACGTATGAATTGGATTCCTTAAGTTCATTTGTTACTCTCAACATAACAACTTTTAGAAACGCAAATAACTCGAGGACACTTCAGACAAGCCTGCATTTTTCAGCAGCAAAACTGTGCGATGGTTATAGGACTAGGGATTTGCTAAAAAATTTTGCAAATAAGCATTCCTCATAGACATTTTGTCAGCTTTAGTTGTGCTTTTACAATTGTACCCTAATTGGACTAGTTATCACTACAATTTACGTCATTCTTTAATGACAACAGAATGATATTACTACATTAAGCATATCGATCCCCACTCAGTGCACATATTTGTATGCATGAATATGTCTATTTGCATCAGAGAGCACGTTTAGCTGTTGGTCCCGGTTGCCATACGACTATCTATGGCAGTAGTTACAGGTAGTTGGGGTCCCAAAAAGTCCGACTAGTTTAACTACAGAACTTTGATATCGCCAATTAGAAAGAGAGAGATGAGAAAAGCGACTGCCGCTTCATGGAAAATATTGAAGTTCAGTCGCATCACAGTAAGGTTAGAAAGTCGACCCCAACTGAATGGGGTAAAAGGCTCAGAGAATGATAACTACACTATGGTGAAGCAGCAATTTAATCAATTAATAAAATGGGAATAGCCCTGGCTATCACGACTGATATTAAAGTCCATTTCTAACAGAGAGGGATTGGCTTCTGCAGGCCTAATCGTGATCTGAGCGCTTCGCCAATTTAATATATTGACAGTGTTGAACTTTCTACGGATAGCATCGTGGAAAACAAAACAAACCATCAATAATAATATACGATAGGCATCTTTCTGTTGCGTAATTCTAATATTTACATAATGAACGTTTCTGTTTTAGATGATTCATCATCTTATCTCGCTCGATATATGAAACAGATTTGCTAATGCAATTCTCGTTCAAATGGTATCGTACGGTTTAATCTTACAACTTTATAGAAAGGCTTGGTATCTTTGTAGATTGTAATTTACGACTCATGCGCGTACAGAGGTCCCGATACGCACGATCGCCCATTACGCATGTGTAGAACACGTTTCGCACCATCGCGGTGCGGAAGAGCTAGCTAATGACCGTTGTTGGCAACATTGTACCAACAACTGACAACTGTGATCCTTACAAGAGCCATAAAATAATGTAATTTATTATAGAGTGATACCACACTAAACTTGTATCATTTGGTAGAAACCTAGAGTTAAACTAGAACTGACAAAGAAAGAGAAAGAGAAAGGGTAAGATTTAAAATGTAACGCTATTTTATTACAACTGTTTCCGATAATAGCGCAATTATGTTGGAAAGCCTTAAACGTCAAGCTTGTATAGCATATAAATAATGTAAGCATCGTTAGGCTGTTTGCTTGAAATACTTTCTAACTATAGGTGAGCTAAGATGTTACCCGTACATCTTAGCTCACACAGCTCGGATGCAAACTTTCAGTTGCAATATGTACAAATAGACTCATCGAGAAAACAAAACAAATGGTCCAGTAGACCTGCGGTTACTGAGATAAAGGGGAACAAAAAATATTGAAACACGAGTCATGATACCGACAAAATACGAAAACAACTGCGGTAATTCACTTTACGATCGTCAAGTATAACAACTGTTAGAGCTTGGCGCCACTGAAACCAATTTCCCGTGTTTAACAGGTAACATGAATTCAATTACAATGTTGAAACGAAGCGTTGTCACACTTTAGATTGCACAACGTTCACCGTTAATGTGTCACACAAATAACGCGTCATAATCGATAAGTTTGAATACAATAGATTCTACAGAAAAACAAAGATTAATTGAGTAGACTGATGCCGCCAGCGATTACCGTAAGTTCTGTTAGAACGGGACCAGCTTTTGTGGCTCTCCCGGCTCGAGCTACAAGTACATGTCATGGACAGCTAGATTAGATTATCACAAAAAATACGTACACCAATCTAGCCTTGTTTATGGACTTAATACACTTCTTGCAGTCGCATCGTATTTGGTTTTTGTTAATCTGAAGTTAACCAGAAGCTATAAAAACTATTAGATGCAAAAGCGAACGGTGTTTCCTGAGGTATCTAATAATCCAACAGATATTTCAGCAGAATCGTGAGCATTATTTTATATGCAGCGCCGGAATTCATGCCGGGCGTTCAGTAGCGTGCATGCGCATTTATTCGCTAAGGCAAATAGGGCCGTTTACGGGTACTAGCGGCGTTGCGCTAGCCAATTACGTGTCTGCAAAGTATTCATTACATAGGGAGAAGCTGAGTAAAATGCATAGGCGCTAGGTGCGCCAACAGCCCGGATAAGCGTAACGTACGATCGGTACAACCTTATCGGGATATCGGTTCCCTGCAGTCGCGCGTGCCTTTGAATACATAGATGCGGCCGCGTCGATACCCGATATCGCATAGTATATTGTCGTGTATTCGCGCTCGTCCTGGAAGCTGCTGAGAACTCGCACACAATGAAGATCGCTGCGGACCGTTCAGATGTAAATCTTTACCCACTCGATTTCAATGCTTTGCATTGTTCTATTTAACGTTACAATTCAAGACAATTTCTCCAACTTTCGTGAGCGTTTATAAGGAAAGTACGCGCCTGTAATGTCAATCTTGGCAATTTTATTGTGTTAGATATACATATCTAAACAAGTTACCTTTAAAAGTAATATATGCATCGGATGACATATATAGATAGATATGTTCTGTTGCTAGGTTCATCTAATATAGAGAATAGGTACAAGGAAGTACGAAGCCCTTCTCGATTTAACTCATTGTAAGCCGATATATTACCAAGTCAATGTAAGTCGTGCGTAAGTAATACAGCTAACGCTCTACAGAAAATCTATGTGCTTTAAGCGAAACCTATAATTCAGAAAATATGAGTAGTGGCCGATGTATGAACTGCGAAACTAATAGATTATTTAATGCGAGATAAATTCAATTTATCTCACCTATTAGAAGAAAATTATCTTGGTGTACTGAGACAGGGTAGTGTCACAGGGTAGCGTGGGCCCGTATCGAACAAGTCAAATCTCTTACTACGCCCAACAGGATCGCTCTTACTTATCTCGCATCCTACGCGAGAAGTTGTAAACGTTTCTCTCTAGACGTTTATAAGGACAACATATTCGCCACTAAATTGAGCTAAAAGTAGCACAGAGAAAGGATAGTGTAGTATCCGTTTTCCTCTATTGATTTATTTGGAAATGAAATTGGTGCCATAATGTCATCTTGGTTATTTGAATTAGCTCACTGCACATTTTACAACTTCCATTATACATAATTCAGACTAGTATTAGACTAAAGATAGCGAAGAAAGAAGACTAGTATTAGATAAATGTATCAAGTATCTAGTTAACGAGAAACAAGGGCATTAATTTACCATTCGGCGGATACACTTCGAAAATGTTATTTATTTTCGTTTTCACGCCTTGTTTGGTTCTTGTTAAAGAGGTCCAGCTACTTGGAACATACCGTAACAAATTCCCTGCCAGACAGCTACACGACAATCTGTAACCCGATCTGTGAGACGTTCCTCAGTATTTCACTGAATTGTTTATCTGACTAGTTTCTTCAACGTCACGACATTGTATCGATGTTTGACCACGACATTGGACGCCCGATACAGCATTCGCTTTAGTTACGAGATCGAAGCAGTTCGAAGGTTATGTCAAAATATTTCTCGATTTTCCGATTCTAAGGTACGTATTCCAGAGCAACGCTCAGTTGTGACTCCATTCAATGATATTAGAACTATCATTTAGAATACAATCTGTCTTCAGATTTAGTTATCACTGAACCGATTTAGATAAATTTTGGTACAGAGACAGATTAGACCTTGGGGAAGGACATAGGATAATGTTTGGTCGCAATAACCGACATCCATGCGGGCGGAGCAGCGGGCAACAGCTAGTACCTAATTAGTTTTGGAATGGCAATAAAACAACTCTATGACATTGTGTGCCACTTTAACGTTTGCTCTTCTGAACTAGATATATTTAATAAGGGTTAACCAGAAGAATAAAACTATTTATTCAATTAATGCGAATCGATTATGCATGTATTTTTATCTAAAAGTCTGCATGCATACAAAGCTTGTTAGTCCTTTTTCATAGTCGGCATTAGTGAGCCCATTGTATTCAATACACTTACCTACGGCTGAATAGAAAAACTTGTTGAGTTATGGGTACCTTTAGGAGATAAATCGTGAATAGACAGTGCATGGACTGAATACAACACACTTTAAATTACAAATGAGTTTTCATGTTTCTATAGAAACTTTTCTAAGAAATTGAAATCAAAATATGAAATTACTAAACAGTCGAAATAACTGTTTTGGTCCTACATGGACTATTCAATAATCACTATTGTTCGCCTGCTATGGAGAGCGCGAATCCCACAGTTTGTCAAATAGATGTGCTATAAAACGTTGCAAACCAAACTAAGTGCACTAAAATTAAGTCCTGCCAAATTCATTAGGTTTTTGTAACAACATAATCGGCACCGTCATCAAATTTATTAAGAGTACAGTTGTCAAAAACGCAACTGAAAAAACATGTTGAGTTCAAAATTTTGTACTTACCACGTTTGTCTTCTAGACCATCAATGTATGTAATAGTACCTTGTGCCTCATTTTGAGAACGATTTGTTCACACAAGTATACACACTTATCACTTAACTAAACTAACACATGTAATAAACGCTTTATGTGCCTATAATTATTTTACTGATTTAATCTTACAATCTTAACATGCCAAGAACATGATTTTTACGAACATATTAAACGGTAGGTGGGCTAGTGACGCTTTAATTTGATCTTATCACATTTTTTTACACGCATGTATTACGACTCTTTACAAGAACCTAATCTACTTTAGTGCTTTTTTTTGGTAATTTGTTGTTGACAGGTGAGGAAGCTCGTGAAGTACCTATGTAAGGCTGGAGTCAAATGGCGGGCTGTTGTCCCTGTCTACTCCGGGGTAATAGGCGTGAGCGTATATATGTATGACTAGCTTTTGCCCGCGGCTCCGCCCGCGTGGATGTCGGTCAGTCTAATCTACCTCTATACCAAATTTCATCAAAATCGGTTCAGTGGTTTTGACGTGAAAGCGTAACAGACAGACAGACAGACAGAGTTACTTTCGCATTTATAATATTAGTATGGATAAGTATGGATGTTTTTGGAGTTAGTATAAATTTAACGATGTACGAGACCCATCAAGATATTTAGAACCTAAGCTTGCAGGCTGTTGTGTAGGCTTTCTTAATGGAGTTTGGTGGTCGGACGGCAGTCGCTCCTGTAAAAGTAATAAACCAAATATGGAAAAGAGAAGAACGAAAGTGATCTGGGCTCCAAAGCACAAACTTAGATGCACCAAGATTATGGCACTCGGATGAAGAAGAATACTCTGATTAGGGTAGCCTAGATTTCCCTCGTGCGTGATATTCTAAATATCTATAAGTATATTCTAAATCGAGTACCTACTTTAGAAAGACGACACGACCTGAACCCACTCTACACCACACCAACACAACCAAAATTAGCTTAGTTGACTTAGCTTGTTTTTAACGAAAATATGTACCAATAATTTTGGTTACCGATAACCTCCCTACTTAGTTAACTGTACTAACCGAAAGAAGGTTGGACTTAGTAAAAAAAATTATACGTAAACCAATATTTGGTGCGATGATCGAGTTCTGCAAACTAGAGCAATCGCAAAATGAAAAAACGCAAAATGAAATAATTCCAGATAGGTATTTCAAATAGTCGTGACCTCTCGGTTATTGCAAATGTACACAGCCTTTAATGTCCCCTCGGGTGGCCACAGTATGAAATAGAATTCGCTCACAGATAAAATTAAGAATTGTATTTTTATTGAAGAAAATACAACGTGACTGTTAACATAGGCTTTTTAAGAAAAAGGTTATTTTTATTAAATTGTAGATACTCGTACAAGTACTCGTAGCATTATAGATTTTTTTATGATGGTGAAAATTAAAACGAAGGTTATCTTGTTATTATAGGACGTGGACTAACAAATCTGAATTTTTATTCTTTTCCTTCCCAGCCATCCCAGTCGCATCCATAGCTTTTACCTCGGGAGTCTGGCTCCGCTTTACCAGTCTAACTGTGGATTTGGCTGAACATTAATATTTTCTGTGAAACGACTGCCATCTGACCTTCAGAACCCAATGGGGTTTTTGGGCGAAATCGAAGCATTGCACCTTGGAATTTTTTGGGCTCCTACTACACGTAGCGACTGCCATAGATGTTTGTATGGCAACTGAGACCTATAGCTTAATGTGCTCTCCGAGGCACGTCCAGATAAATGTAAATATCCATATTCATGCATACAAATATTTGCACTGAGCGGAGATCGAACCCGCGCCTCCTGAATATTGGTCTCTGTTATTAACCTGGTATTTTAGTAATATTAAATTTATAATATAAAGCATTTTAATTGACGTATTTGACTGCATTGGGTAGCACTTAATTTTTTTTAAAGTAGGTATGTACTGGGATCTTCATGAATTACAACTTTCTTCAAGGTTTATTAGTCGTAAACGAGAGTTTACGGTTGAAATTTTTTATTGATTTTAGCTGCAATGCATGCACGGTGCTGCAAGTGACAGCATCATGAAATGACTCGACACGTCGTCGTAGTGTTGTCGGAATCGTCTCGTGTAGATGACGGCGTCGTAACGGAACCGTATCGTAATATTGTGGTCGCTAATTGACTTCGAAATTTATCCGCTACGTATAAAAAGTAGAAAGGTTAAATAACTTTATTATTTCATCTAAATAATCCAGGTAGGATTATTTAGATAAAATACTAAAATATCGAGAGTACCTATAGTATTTCTATCCGGACCAATGAAACATACACATATCTAAGTAATGAGAGAAAATGTTTTGTACGTTTCCACTTTAATTTTATTATTCTCGTTATTTGTTTAACCTATCCATCGCTTGGAGCCTAATAACGATGAGGAGGAACCGGGGAAAGTTCTATTGCGGTATGAATAGGCTATAAGGAGAAAGCGGTTTTGTGCTATTTGTATTAGAGGTATTAATATAACCAGCCCCTCTAGACAAGTGGCAGTGGCAATACGTTTGCAGAATAGAATAGATTGATGTATGTATGGAATTTACATATGGACTGTCATAAACGTCAAAATACGTGTAAATCACATACATTCGTCATTATATTCTACAATGCGTCGGTTAATGAATTGCCACTTGTCTAGGCGAACAGCACAGGTTATTGGATGAATTTGTACTTTTTCAGTTAAGTCGGAAGCATGCGAAACGTCAGGGGAATCCAGATGAATTTCAACGAACGGCTCGTTAAAGAAATATATTATTGTCTTTGGGTCATTAACTCATTATAAATAACAAAAATATTTTACTAACTTGTAAAACTTATAGGTACAAAAGCACTTATTTCCTAGAACATCTCATAAGAAATTTCTTGACAATACACCGACTAGGAAGTAATGTAAGGAAGACATCCAGCATGAACATCTAGTATACGTGTAATACGCGCTGCAATAACTATAAGGAATGATACATGATGCAAATTGCGTCTAGTAATTATTAAAAAATGCGAAATAGGTTGTTTATCAACGATGTGATGCTCATCTTTATGATATTAAGCTAATTAAGCCTTTGCACGCTGTAATGATTATGTCATAACTTGCGCAAAGGTGCAGAAGTCGATAAATTAAATAAACGGTTGGACAGACTTATTCAGAAGACAGCCTTATAAAGTAAAGATTTTTTTTCTTTTAATTACAAAATTGAATTGATGGTATATTTATTGATGGAATGACAGGAACGAAGTAGTATTTGAATCTAAAATAATAAAATTCTCGTGTCACCACTTCGAATCGGCTTCACCGATTGTTATGTAAATTTTTGTGCATATTTAATAGGTCTTAGAATCGGTCTTTAACAATTTTTTAATAAGGGAAATATTTTAAGGGAAATTTTTCTTACTTTTATTTTATTATGATTTGGTATTGAAAAATACATACAACATTAAATTTTCGCCCTTCTACTACCAACCCCCATATATTAACAATGGCAAAACAACGTTTGCCGGGTCAGCTAGTATTATTATAAAACTAATAATGAAAGCTCAGAAACCGTAACTATAACCTGCGGTTGGAGCCGTTCACACTTCAGTGTTGATTGCACACATTCATTTCCGGTAAAAAAATGGTGACGTGATATCGTATTAAAATATTTGCGGAACATTTTTACTATTGGCAAAATTTGTACCGTTTTAGTTTTTTTCTCCAATAATTGACTACTTCCGTTTGAGTTACGGCCAGCTGATAATGACCCAAAAAGATATCGAGAACGATCAAACCGTCTGGACTCAATAACTTGCAACAAAAAATACAAAATAAAAATGCCTCTTTGACGAAATGCTATAGTTTTAGTAGATTTGATTGTGATTCGTACTTTCCAATGAAGGGATGTACACAGGACAGTTTATATACCTACCTATTACCCGCTGAATAACCAAGGGATTCTCCCCTATTACGTGGGATCGAAAAACATAGATAAAATCTTGATAAGTGAATCCCTGCCCTCGTATCCTATCTGGATATGGTTCTAAACCAAATGTCTTAAATTTTCTATAAGTAACCTTAGTATCGTACAAAATCATTCATATTTAAACAAATAATATAATCATACAAAACATTTTTTTATGCTTTTGAAGTAATCTCAATTATGAGATTCATTATGCAAACGTATCTGCGGGCGACGCCACAGGCGACAGACCTGCGGTTTGGACCGTGACATACATATTGTAACGATCTGCTAAACGAATACAAGAACGTAACATGCATTTCCTTGCGAGCAAAAAATAATAGGCATATCATCATAATTGGTGAATGTGATTGACGATTGGTGAATGTGTTTTTAATCGCGTTATTTACGATAGGATGTTACAATTGGATTGCTTATACAAGATTCTCATTACCGCTATAATTACCGTGCATTCATAGCGAATTTAAATAACTTATTACTGTTTAACTTTACTTTAGCTATATCCGTAGGTTCTTCAGTTCAGTTGCTAAATGCCCATAAACCTAATTTACGAGTTCCGATTCCTATAATAGGCATTTAGGATATTGTTTTAAATATTTGGTTTATCAATTGACTGCGCCCTAGTCACTATTTATTAATCTGTGGTCCCGCTAAGTAAAAAGCTGAGTTGCAGTCCAGAAGATACGGATCTTTCAGACCGGATATTTCAGATACTATTGACTAATATGGTATAGCGTCCCTAACTTGGCGGCCTTGATAAGATTTCACGCTCCACTTGAAAAACTCAGGATGTATGTTAACTGCAGCCTACCGAAGATGCTGGCTGGAAGGTGGTAGAATGAAATTCCTTGGAAATTCCATAAAACATATAACTTCTCTTAGTGTCCTTTTTATCGAAATTACAATAAAGATTCTTTAAAAGTTGCAGTCTATTACACCACGCCTATTAAGGCGTAACACGCAAGCAATTCACCTATTGAACAAATAACTATCTACCATACTGCCATACAATTTTAATGTGCAAACTATAATCCAATCGAGCTCACACTGTTGCCTTCTTCGCATAACTGTAAGAACAATAAAGGTACAAAGTACATAATGGACAACTGCAGAGATAAATCAGTGATTAATAATGGGCCAAGACCATAGGTCACAGGCCAATCTGTCCTACGATCCAAGCGCCTTTAAAGTGTCTGCGATAAGAAAGCATTTGAGTAAAACATGAAATTGTTCGTTAAATTTATGGAGAATTAACCTGTTGACAAGGCGTGCTTGGGTTCACAACGGAAAGTCATTGCAATGATTGCGAATTAACCTTTATAGTTTCGAGATAACATGGTACGTCGATCTTGAATAACGACAATAGGAACTACTTTTAGTTGTATTGACATCCACACATTTATTAATAAAACAAGTAACTAAGCATTGTTCTTCGCACCTCAGGTAGAGGATGATTCCTCAGTCATTAAACCTTTTATGTAACCTTTTATACATCCCGACCTGCTATTTTTTCGTTATAATCAATTTGATTTCTGTTTACTCTGGGAGGTCAATTCACTTCCCAGTTCAACTACCCTTGGTTGTACCTAGGTATATTTAGATTTATAGAGTTAATTATAATGTTGTCAGCTAGTACCGTACATACGCGTTCAGTTCATAATGAGCACTTGTACATACTGGATATTTTACAATAATTGTATAAGATCCAGGATGTACATTTCTGTTTTATACTAGTTAGAGATGGTAGAAAACATGTATTAACACAAGAGTTAATTAGTATGTTCATTAGTAGGTATGGCCCTTTTTCTTCTTCTTCAACGAGTCAATGGTTATAGACATTCTAGCTTCTTGTTGTAATTACTAAAATTATTTGTTGTTTGAATGTTGGAAACAAAATTATAATCATCATCTATTGGGTGCTTCGTGTGTCATAGTATTTCGTAAGTATAAATTCATAGCTTTGTTTATTTTGTGTATTTGACGTTTGGTAAACATTTTATATTTCATACGTTTCGTAGTTATACGTGCTTTTCGTGGCATTCAAGCGTTGAAATGAAGTAAAATTACGCTACGTAATACATAGAATCTAAAAATGCACAAAGGCCAGTTTGTTCAGGTATTTTATACTTAACAATTACGAAACTATATGTTGTCCAAACGGGATGTTGGCTTTAATTTTACTAACGCAGGCCCAATACTAGTTAATTGCTGGAAATGTATCCTACATAGCCAATAGATAATGGTAGTTACATTTATGAAGATAATTACATTAACCTCGTGGAAGCTCTAACAGCCTACAGTTAAATTGCAACTGTATATTTTAGAGCAATATCTAGATATTTTCGCACTGTTATCGGTGCAACCTACGCACTCAGTAATTATAGGCTAAGCAAAACAACATAGACTTGTGGCTGCATATAAATTGATAAAATGTGGAATTGTAACTACGCTCGACAATATCAGTAATATTCTAATTACATCATACATACAATCACGCCTCCATCCTCGGATGGTTAGGCAAAGGCGAATTAACACCCACATTTCACCAATTATTGTATTAGGTCCCGCATTCTAATTAACAAATACAATACTATAAAGAATTATACTATCTAACTTGGTTCAGTCGTTGGGAAGTCACACGCGTACATACATTTTGGCGATTAGTTCTCATATATTAGAAAGAGGTGCTTTGATAAATTCTGCAGTTCTTACTAACTTATGTTAGTGCGCTATTTCCGTCATCATCAGCCTTCCTGCAATCCCGGTTGCATTCAAAGCTAGCACGCAAGGTTCGTTCTCCTGTTCTACATTTACATAAGTATTTGGTTTATCTTCGCTTTTACCTTAAAGCCTGAGCCAGAACCCCGTTCTTCAATCAGCAGAAGTACCTACTACAGTTTTTGCGATATAAATATTACTTGAATTAATAACGCGTAATATACCAAATGAGCTATTTAATTATAAATACGAATAATAAAATTCAACACTCGTAGAAAACTGGAAGAAAAGTGAGTGTGTGAACCATTAAGTATAATAAGTGTCAATTTTATTATCACGCAATAAATGTATATTAATAATGCAATAATGTATAATTTAAGTGTATTGTGGGATTATTCATGTAATAATTTTGAGAAAAGAACCGTAGTAGGTACTCACTGAATACTGAGAAGCTTTCTCGGTATGCAGTAAGTAAGGAAAGTGTACCTAAAGCACAGAACAGATAATATACCTAAAGGGAACAAATCATAAATAATACGAGTATATAGTAAGGTGACAAGTTGCCAGTCATAGATAAATTATTGATGACTCAAGATGGCGTGCGGTTTTAGTCAGTTCGAGTTCGACTTAACCACTCCCACCGGCTCCGGTGAGGTGGTATCCGAGGGGATTTCCACACTACAAAAAGTCGTAGTTATATTAAATGTATGTTGTCATAATAATAAGGTATAATAAAATAATGTTCTTAGTACTCAGTTCGTAGTTTAAGACCGCAATTAAACATTTAAGTACACCGTAAATAATCTGTTATGGGAAAATATTACTGATAAACGTTTAATACGTATATTAACCTTTATTGAAAGATTGAAAGTAGCAGTAACGGTTATAATAATCCTTAAACATCGTAATATCAATGATCAATGATCATCTGTCCTTTGCTATTACACCAATAACTACCCAATATACAAACTAGTTTATTTATTATTCATATCCATCCAAAGGTTGCCTGTAAGATATTGCTTTTAGCGATAAGGCCGCCATTTGTACATTACCTAATTATGTTTGCCATTTATTTTATGTATACTTTCCTTTTTGTTTGGTGTACAATAAAGTTTATTTCTATTCTATTCTTTTAAAGCTATATTAACTCAATCAAACTTTAGTTTTCATAGTGAGATTCGGACTCGTACCACTCGTACCGTCAGGATATTAATGTTCTATTGGGCCTACCATACGTACAAGCTTCACCACACTATTGCCTGCGGTGGTCAGTTTGTATATGGAACACAGTGGGTAATTGTATGAGTTTTACTAACTACACGCCTCGTGTTCCGTTCCGCACAAACCAGCCTGCGCAAGCAAGACTGGTAAAGCTTGTGCGTGTGGTAGGTCTTGTGAATCTAACAAAATAATTATATCCGCTACAACCAATATATAGTAAGAGATACTGTTTGATATATAGTCAATCAGTATCTCTTACTATATACTAGTATTCTGATGGAGGCTGACGGTCTAACCCACCCTATCAAAGTCTCAAAGATTGAAATAATATTGTTAGAGATGATGTCAGTCGCTCAGAACAAGGTTTTCGAATTAGTCCGGAACGAGTATTGAATAACTAAAACCGTTATCGCAGACCCTTTAAGCGTAAGAGTGGGCGCCACAACTGTACATAATAATGTGAAAATAGAAGCTAATGGAGATGGATTGTAAAGCTTGATGAATGAGATGATGAAGTGATGAGTACAGGCAATTTATCTTCGAGTAAGTAAACGTCTCCATAACCGCTATGAGGCAAATCTATAAAAGTCTAGCTACTGACTATTAGGTAATATACGCAATTGCTACTGATATACCACTGGCAAATATGTATTTTGTTGAATAGGGTACAAAACTAATTGGAATTTTTTAATAGGCGGTGGTAAAGATATGTTTGTCGTTTAAAAATATTACCAGCGTGCTGGAAAAATATCGACACTATCATTTTGCGGCATAGATTAGTTCATTTCCCAGTTACCGAAAACTGTAGGGGAAAACAGTGTCAGCATGAAACAGGATCTAGCGGGTAATATCTGCAGAATGCTATAAATCGGCTCATTTGGTTACATTCTGAAAGTCAGAAGTTGGAAGGCAACATCGACTCCTTTGATGATTTCAGTGGGGTAAAAAAGGAAAGAGTAAGTGTCACGATTTTGTGGAGATCTTTGTCCAGCAGCAAACAAAGCAGCAGGATAAAATGTACATACCAGAAAAACAACAACAATCAAGTCATTTTCCATCTTCTAAAAGTGATGAAAGAAATATGCAATTGTGTGAAACAGCGTAATCTGTATGCAAATAAATCGGGATTCAGTCGGAAGTAATTATGTTACGTAACACAACTCTGAACTTGTATTGAGGCTGGTCGCGGCCAACGAACGGAGATTGCGTGCGAATAAACTGCGACTGTGTAGGCTTGATCGTTTTTAGCGACAACCGGCTGGTATACGTTGCAAAGCCTCTATTTTATTTTTATTTAGTAGCGTATTTTCTCATTCATACAATATCAACTTAATGAAGTATCTAACTTAAATATAAATTTGGCAGTGATTTGTTCTGATTACAATAATTTGTGCTATGCATGTTACACAACACAAATATCATCTAATTTAAATACATTACAAAACAAAATTAACACTTAATTCGTACTATTCACCTACTATGCTTAAATTTAACACAAAATTTTTCGGGCCTATAATCCACAAGATTCCCCAAATCTATAATGATTTAAGTAAAAGAAGTTGAAAGACTACGATGTGAACAATATGTGAATATGATAGCTATTCGAACAAAATATAATTAAATCGATTTAGTAACTGAAAAGAGAATCGACTTCGGGCGAGACTCGAACCCGCGATCTTTCCCTTACAGCGGGAATTTCTAAATCGATTTGAATAGTCATAATAAATGCTTCAAAATTTCATTAAGAATATAGTTTGTATTTTCATCGGATACGAACAAAATAAAATTTTAGACTAAATGCGCTAATGGTTAATATGCAAATTATTGTTAATAGTTCGCAATTATACCAACATTTAATGTAAATGGTTTCTCGTTCGGTAGCTCGTTAGATGGTGTGGGAGTGAACACAAGCGCTTCTATTTTATCGACCTATAAACCAATTATAAAGTGGTATCTTCAATGCACACACAAAATTAAGCTTTATCTGTGAATACGACAGATAAAGCTTAATTTTGTGTGCAAATTTGACAACACGAGCAGTGTTCTAATTATTTGTAGTTATAAAACTTATTTCATTTTAGAGCGGGTCCCTTCCATATGTAGGTATAATTTTAATAAGTATTTTTTATTTTATTTTACTGCTGCGCTGAGGAATTGCAAACTTATCAAATATATCATGCGTTATCAGTGGTTTAGAAAAAAATAGATTGATATAGTAACTAGATAATTATTTATGAGCGATGAAGGATTATTTCAAAGAAGAATTTTACAAAATAAACGAAATGTCCAAGTAAACAGGTTTCAACACCAATTGCCAATTTTTTTATATTTTTCCTTCACTAACGTACTTTTTTCAAGTATCAAGTTATCTTGATTGCTGTATAGATTCATATTAGATACTTGATCTGCTATTGGAGTTGGTCATTCAACGTTGTGAATTAATTATATTCACACTGGCATGAAAAGACTATTCAAGATGCCCTAGACACATTTCTATGCAGCGTTTTAGCGGAATTCTGCGTTTAATTGCTTTCAAGCTTTAACCTGTCAGAGCGGCTATTGCATGGACGATTGTAAAACTGTGAATAAGGATATGGTTGGGTCATTAAACACTTTATTACCTATAATTAGTCGTCGGTCGTCCAAAGACGGTTATACATCAAGGTATGCAATGTATTCCGTATCTAAAAATATTTAGTATCGTGTTTCAGTATTTAAAATCTGTTTAATATCTTGCCAAATGCGATTGTTTTTGCATTTTTTGCAAAGAAAGATTTTCTTCACATTTATAAAGACTACTAAAATTTTCTAAATTAATATTGCTACACATAAATAAAAATCAGAGAATGAAATTGTGTCACTGTAACACTGTACACACATATTGACTTTATGATGAATATGGCTGTATTTAATAATGTATTTAAATCGATTCAGCTGTTTAGTTGGGAACATATACATACACACAGGTCAAACACCGTGTTAGGCTTCACCGCAGTCATATAAAATATACAGACGAAAGTACGAACATCTCTAAACAAAGTTGCACATCAATCGATAGTGCTGCTACTAATTTTAGATTCCATACTTTTCGGTTGAAGAACTTATCACTAAATACCGGTGAAATACGTAACCAGCGTTTATAAGTGACGCTGTCAGAAGCTCGGTAATCGATTAAGCCCCTATTTTCATTTTACGTCATTCCCGTGACGAAAAAAAAATAAAACCAATATGAAAATAAAGAAATATACCCCCTCTAACAAAAAAATGTAGAATATAACCAAAGAACATGTTTTATTTATGAGTCGTGCATAAAATACAAATAGCGAATAGTGTAAAGGTCCTCGTGCACTACGCAGCTTCAGCAGCCACTAAACACTCTTTGCAAGACGGACTGCCATTTCGATGACCCATAATTCCCGAGAGTAAAGGTTGCGGCAAAGCATCCCCTTCGATAGTTATCCCCTTTGATATGTTATCCTCTTTGATAAGTTATCCCCTTTGATAAGTTAAATTAATGCACGTCATCAAACATCATCACAGCCCTATATCCCGATTGCATACGACACCGGTCAGCCTTCCAGCTTTTCTTCCACTTCTAACGATCTTCGGTATAAGGATAACCAAGACCGTGGGCTATGGCAATTGCACCAAATGGCACACATGTCATCTTCTACGATGACAATGACAAACCAGCACTTCTTGGGTCTACCCCTCCTATCGGAATCCGATCAGCCATTTTGTTTATCATGTAGTCTGATGGCTACGGTAGAATGCGACTGCAACAACGTAGGCAATTTTCCTGCATTTTATCCGCGATTCCACGGACACGAAGGCTGCCGCGGCAGCGGGAGTTCCTCACGCGATCTTTATGCGTGACTCCGCACATACTTATAAGTACACGTGCCAGAAGTAAATTCATGCCGTTAATATACTGAGAAAGTTTTGAGCCCATAATCTATTAATTGTAAGTTAATATACCTTTTTTTTTTTTTTATCGTGCGCAAAATCCCCGCGGATACCTCCCCCACCGTAGCCGGAGGAGGAGGTTATGTCGGACTCGAACCGACTAAAACGCACGCCGTCTGTGGGCCGTCAGTTGCCTGAGGTGAGATTGTCGTAGCCATATCCCTCGCACCCCGGCCGACCCAGGACCATATCTCTCGATCTGGCCCTCTTCCGGTGAGGGGACCACAGAGTCCCCAACCCGCCCCCGGGTATACCTACTGCTTCTAAATTAATGCTTATTAACTTTAGAATAATAAGGAAGATATAAAGAGAATACCAATTATAAATTTTACCCTCGTACTCTATACGTAGAGTATAAAGGCGTAGAAGAAATATTTGAAATGAAGGCTCTTGAATGCCAATGAATAAATTGTTACCCATGGCATGTCTATAAAATCGATCGGTGTAGATAGTAAAATAAGATGGTACATGACGTGAAATATTAGCCATTATTGGTAGTTGCTACGCCGAAGCTATAACGAACGAGCAAAGTGCACAGTTCATTTGCAATCAAAGTTAAGTAATCTTGGTAGCAATCTCACAGTATGCAAGTGTTCTATACAAACACCGCAAACAAAGAGCTTAACAAGTTGAAGTTTATCGCGATAGGTTACATCACGAAGTTGGGAGTCCTGTCAAGATCGCGAACCAGAGATTTGTGTCTATGGTAAACATGTCTGTCTTATGTTGCCCTAGCATTGACCTCCTGGTCCTACATAACGGATTGTGGTATTATACAACTGTTTGTTGAGCTCAGTTCTTGACCCGGAATTTACTTAGGCACATGCTTATTGATTAAAACAGTTCGACTGTACAGAATAAATCAGTTGTGTTTATCTATACTAGAGGCGACGCGCGATGTGAATTGAGATAATTTGAAATATGAATAACGCAATTTTAATTCCAAATAACACAGTGATAAGGCATTGGCAACTACTACTGCATTAGATGAATCTAGATGTTTATTTTTTAAATAGTTCTTTTGATAACTTTACTTTCTCTTCCTACTCTGTTTTTTAAACTCATTAAGTGTACTTTTTGTGACTATAGAACTTTTTAGTTCGGTAGCCTAGTAAAATTATTTTTTTCATTTAAAGAAAACAGTCTTCACTTGTCTGATATAATTCGGCAATCATTCATGGTATCCCTACCATAGAGGCATTTAATATTCTACTAAAAATTCCTCCACAAAACCAGAATTCTACTGCGTCTATGACAGAACTATTCATACAAAAAACGTTATAGGCTCAAAATAAATAACTGCATCAGGAGACATTCGGAGAAAAAACCGACAGCACGTGACGAATGATGCTTATCCTAAAACCGCTGGATAATTTAGATCGTTCAACTTGAACGTGACGTCCGGTGATGTTTACGTAGAAAATGCCAATCCGAGGATCTAGCCTGGCTCGCCTCCTGAGTCATCACACCGCTGTACCTTCTTATCGACAACAGAATCAGTACGGTACTGACAGTCAAAAAGAGCAGTAACTTTGTAAACGATAATATTCGGCGCCGTAATGACATTCAGATACAATAGAGTTCTTAGCGAACTATTGTGCTTATTCATGGTGAGCATCAATTTCATATATTCAAGTTTTACTTCAATGGAACTCAAAGTGAAATCAAATTCGAGAAAAAGTGAATTCTTAGTAAAGCGTTCGAAATTTTTGTTTGGAAAATAATTTCAATCGGCAAGAGTTTTGCCCCACGTCCGCCAAATTTACAGTGAAAGTTTATTACGAGAAAACATAAAAACAAAAATTGTAAATCAGATTAGAAATAAAGCATTTCTACCATAAGTGTGAAGTGAGCTCGAAATACAGACGCGGCCTTATATAAAAAAAAATGTGGTTTTTATAACATTATACACATATGTTTGTAAGACTTAAAGGCGTCACACGCGCTCTACTCGCTGAAGAGGGGAAGGTAAGAGGGTAAAAGAGGGGAAAACTTTGCTAGACCAGGTCATTCGTGTTGAGTAAAAAAGGCTACAATGTTAATTCATAAAACAGAAAGTATTTACAGAAAAATATCAGCATTTTTGTGATAAACTACAGTTACGTCTCTAGCAATGTTAACTGCTATACAGACTTAAGCAGTTAATTCATTAATTATTATAAATAATGATATGCCTATTAAAAAAAATGCAATTATCTTCGTCCGGATCTAATCGATGTATTCGCGTGCCTTCAAGCAAATTAGAAATGCGGTATTAGAAAAGCTATAAGTAAGTACTATCAGTACTATTCTTCCATTGATAAATACATTATATGATAATCGGCGATGTGATGCCGCGTGTATTGTCTTAGTAGATACATTGCTAAGTGTTTACAACAAGATGTGTCAAAGACGGCATTTATTAGGTATTTATATTTGTGTTTCTTCTACAAAATGCAATTATAACCAATTTTATGTTGTTGTTTTTGTTGTTGATTTCTATGAAAACATCATTCTTTTGAATCTACTTCATCCAAGCGTTAATAACCAGTCGCATCTGATGGTCAACCTCGGAGTCTGGGGTACGCTTGACCAGTCTTTTGAGTCCCATTAGAAAATAATAAATTAGGACTACAAAATTCGGTAACAGATATTAAAGAATCTGTTACGAGTTAAGCATTATATGGGTCACTAGAGTAGATCAACGAATATACGTATATACGATACAAAATAACATTATCATCAAAAACCATTTTTGGTGGTGTACCTATAATTAAATAATGATAATGATGTCAATGATAGTATCTTCTTTAAAGGGAAGTAGTTAACAATATTACTGTACAGAATAATGAAAAATAAACGTTACAAACAGAAATCCAGAACAGAATTTTTCATAAAATCATTCCATGCTTAACAGGTTTACGTTTAAAATTAAATTAAAGCGACAAAAAGTAAAACGAAATGTTCAGAAAAAATAAACTACAAAGGATAATCGTCATTTGACAGGTTTATTAACCTGATCCAGCAACAAACGTGACGAAGTAATCGGCAGATCGCAGGGTACATGACCGTGAAGCATTGTAACGAGTAAGAACGAACGCGCACGAATCAATCCTCCCTATTCCAATACCAACTCCTAAATGATCTAACACTTGATAGTACTGATGAAGTTCTTTCCTAACGTCTAACCCTAATCGAGTTCTAACTTGATGAGCAATTAATAACACAACCTACGCAAGAACATTGACATAGAAACCTGTCGGCAAGACAAACGGGATGCATGAGATTGTGGTTCGCGATCCGAGACCAGCCTCGAACGATTTCCCATCATTGTTACGATAAGTAATGACAACTCGGTTAAGCTGACGCGCTTTCAAGACAAATTGTTCTACGTACCTTTAACAAGAATTCATCTTACTTACTTCACTTCTGTTTCATTAGCAAATGTCATTCCATTTAAATTAGTTCCGTTTTTATTCAAGAGATTCATAAATCAATGTTCTTTTTTTTTCAGACGGTGCCCCTACCAGCCGGGTCGACTTCAGTTCTAGCGAAGCCGACAAAGTACCACTACTATCCACATAATCAACACATCTATTTGTTACCTGAATGCGCTATTCAACAGGTAATTAACACTTTTTCTTATGCGAGATCACGATACACGAACACAAATGAAATGTCTACAAACATTGTAGTCAGATGGTACATTATCTTTCGTTTTATTAGGTCTTGAAAGGTTAACTGGCTTAGCCGACTATGTTTTGCTCTTGGAAACGTGTATTAGCTTTTGTTCTAGATAAAGTGCAATGCCACAAGTTTTTGGAAAAAGGCAACGAGCGGCATGACATCGTGAGTCACATTAGTTCCAAATTGTAGGAACGATGCACCGAATCCGATTAAAAAGTGATAAAAACTCACGGATCCAACAGTTTTTACTAAGACATTTACTGGTAACGATGTTAATTTATTTCTGTAATCACTTTACAGGTTTGCAACGCAGTTTACGTGCGCCTAAACTACACACAGCCTCTTTGCACATGCCCGGCCAGGTATCGAGACCCGTGCTCTGCCAGTCTTAACGCTGATGACTTGCATACAACGCGGCTCACCACCGACTCTAAGAAGAAGGTATGCTATAATTTGTCAACTCTAGTCACACACAGGTACAGCACCGCGTGGTTCCTGGCACAGTAGAATTTGGGCCATCTTCTCGTGTGATGTCGCACAAGGCGACTAAGGGATAGGGCTGTTTAACATCAGACAGATATATACAGCCTAGACTCAGCCTCAGATGCATGGCTCGAGTCCACAATAGTGCCCGGCAATAGGATCACCCCCTATTACGTGGGACCGAATACAATGATTGGTGAAAAGTGGGTGTTAATTCACCTCTGCCTAACTCTCCATGGACAATGGCGTGATTATATGTAGTTACATCTAGACGTTTGTCGACATATATGGGGATAATATTCCCGTGTCCTTTAAGCGGGGCGTGAAAAAGCATTTGATGAGGCCGTCAAAATGGGGGTAACTATTGTAAATTGTTGGTGTTTGCAATTATGACCCTCTTTTCTGAGACTTTGCCGTAAGCTTACCATCACGTGGGGATGATCTCTGTAATATTATTGGGCTAAGTTTGCAAGTCAGGTACTATCACACAGTAAAGCTTCAGTATTTTCAATCTAAAAAATACTTCCGTTTTGTTTCGAAATCTGTATCTATTTTTAATCAGTGGTGAAACCCAAACGATATGAGATGGGAACTTTAGGTTACTGACACTCAAAATGGAAACCCGTATGGTATGCAGAGTAATAGTGAAGGCAAATGGGGTTTTTAATTACAGCCATTGAACAGACATTATTGAATTTACATACGCACGGATCACATTTTAAAGACATTGTAAGTTTTTGTCGTTGGAATCAATTTCGTAGTGTTCATAGAATTAGATTTAAGTTGGAGTCAATTATTGGGCACGATCCGGTCTGTTCTCATGAGTTAATGATGTTTGTATGATGATTTGCTGAATTCCAGATCATTATGGTATCTATTTGATTTGTTGAAGTGACGCAAAGATGAAATAGGTTCATCTCTTTACTCTAGTTCAGAAGTACCTAATTAATCTCCGATTATTTGAATTATCGATATTTTATATGTTACTTTACAGTTTGCCAGTAAGGCAGTGACATTAGTGAAGACATGCGAGGCGGTCTCAGAGATGCGCGAATGCCGAGCACCACGAGACTGGTCACTCTTAGCGTTGCAGAACATAAGGACTGGCAAGTCACACTACCTGGTCATATGCAGATGTCCAGAAGATCACATACTAGGTAAATAATTGTGTAAATTTATCCAAAAATGAAAGACTGGACGAAATATCAACTTCTCATTCAGAATCCTTACTATTTAAAGTACTTTTCTTTTTACATCAAATTAAAAGATGGTAAGATTTTGTGGAACCGATAACGGTGATTAGTTTCTCGCCTGTATTTTGGGGTCTTTGACACATGTTGTAAGTGAATACGTATGTCCAACTGTACAAAAAATTTACCAAGCTTTCTAAATTTGAAATATGTCCTGTCTATTAAACGCTTCGCACCTCCCAGCAGAATGTATCCTAAAAGAAACAATTCGTGTTTAGACCAATTTTCTATCAGGGAATGTAGGGATTTGACAGTCGTCAACGTATGTCATAAACGTCAAATCCCATACATGTGTCTTTGCCAACGAATTGCAACTTGTCTAGGGGGGCTGGAAACATAGAATACTAAAATTTACATAACTGAAGAACTGTGAGAACTTAATCTAAATAAAGATCGACTGTAAGTTCGTCTGTTTACTTTCGTAACGAGAGGAGATATAAAACATTTTTTTTTTCAATGTTACAGAAGGGCCAATGTCGCACGACCAGCCAACCTATGCTTCGGTGCCTGGCATCAGGGTCTTCGGCATGATGTGCGTGAGACCGACTACAGCTTACCATTCACGTAAGTTACTTTTAGCACATATTTAGCAAAAGTAGACACCGAAAATGGGTTGTTCAATTTATCTGACAACCTTGAGAAGATATTTTGGGAATACCTTACACTTAATTCAGATTTGGTTTGATCGGAGAATAGGAGTTTATCTTGTTCTCGCCTTTCCACTCACTGGCTGAAAGAAAAACCAAATAATCCGTTTGGTGACGGAGAAACAATACAAGTACCTATCACCACCCCATCTCATCCGACGGAAGAAGTAAGGAGACAAGGAAACCTCGAAATAAAACCCTTAACATTGGGCCAAAGCCACTTAACATTGAGGCCATGTTCAGCAGAGGACTGCGATATGCTAATTGACTGACGGGAAATTAATCTGAAACATGGTTCAGTATCTATGCATTATCTCAAAATTACCTACCTTGGACTCAAGATAGAAATTACATAATTATTAATTATAGTTTATCTATTCCAGCATACAAGAATCGGTTTACCTCCGGTTTAAGCGTTCAGAGCACTACAGGAGCCTACAAAGTGGACTACTCTCAAGTGCACCCCTATGCGGACAAACAACCAGTGTACAACAGATACCATTCCCACAGCTACACTGACCCTTTCTACAACAGGAGATCTCGGGTCGCGAGAGTTAGGCGATCTACTTCAGATGATCCTCCCTTCCCATGGTACAAAGTTATGGAACTAGCGCGATCGTTACACTGGATCGATTAGAATACATTCTCTTTTTAAATTTAGTGAATAGAAAAAAAAGTTTGTTGGCTTCATAGAGGCTTTATATTAATCGATTCCGCCTCTTTGGATTCAACTTATACTTGCGAGTGTATTTAATTTCAGAATGCTTTTATCGCTAGCATATTCCGAACTTTGGTCAAAGTTGTTTATTTATTAACTTTCCCACTCTAAACGTTATTGTTTAGTGCGGCGAAATTTATTCGGATGCCAACGAAATATTCAGTACAACCTGCATTTACTAGAATAGTGCGTTAAAATAATTACTTTAATTTGTTGAAGTATAAGAGCATTCCGTCTATGTGGGGTGAATATCCGATTGCTATTTGTAAATGAGTGTATTTCTCGGGGCTAATATTCGCAGTGCTTCTGTCTGTACAGTCGACAAAGGAGATAGGTACGCACGGTTGCACTTTTTCATATAATGTTGTATGTATAAGTGCCACCGTGTCTCCTTTGTCGACTGTACGTTGAACGAGGACGGATCCAGGGGAGAGTCATGGGTTAATGTCCCTCCCCCCACTTCCCAGGGCTGTTATTATAAGTAATCCAAATAAAGTGTATCGTTACTAGGCTTGAACTATATGAGCCCTCCCCCTGACTTGAAAGCTGGATCTGTCCCTAACGCTAAGCTGCGAATATAGCGCCTAGGAATAGCTCCCTACTTCATCTGTAACCACATTTTTGTAACACATTAAATGGTGGGCCGTGTGCTCGTCTGCCACCTATGTGGTATAAATGTAATTTTAAAATTCATCATGAAAAATTAGGCATGGGTAGCAATTAGTCGTTTCACCCAAAGTAATTGCGAGTGTGTGTCCTGAGAAGTATTGTTATTTATTTTATTAGAGAAATGTAGGTAAATTAATGCTCAGTATGATTTTAAAACAACATTGCCAGAAATAGATATAATCGTGACAACTAGATATTAAGATTGGGTCGAAAACTACGAGGGAATCCCCCACCAACGGTGAATAATTTAAAAAGAGAACATTTTTATTGTACACAAAAGATATGTGATAAGAAACAATCCAGTGGTTAATTTTGTGTTACTTTCAAGTGCATTTATATGTAGTAATTGACGTAATTATTTATTTAAGAAACATATTTATACTTAGAATAACAAATTGTAAATAGTAGTGATAGAAATTACAATATTTGTAATTATGAGGAATAAATTTAACTGATCTTTTATTTTTAGTTATTATTTTGTTACACCTATTTCAGCAGGTAATAGACAGCAATACCAAACATCTGATATTAGATCTTTACCCTACTTTACCTATGAAATTTTAGATTTTTACGAAAAAAAAAACACTGTTGACATAAATTAGACTTGTATAGTACATATACATAATATAATACGTATTGTACACAATATATTATATTTCAGGTGCATAAAACCAAAGTCTAAAAAAATATTTATATTTTAAGGTGTAAAGTATTAAAATGTCCACAGACGACGTCCGTTAGTACTAATCACATGAATATAAGTATCATAGATAAGTTGCAAGATTAAAGAATTGCAGGAAAAGTTCCAGTTCAGACAAAATGTAATGTTTACTACACATGATGATAAAAGACTTACCTAATACTTTCTGATCGACGCTTATATCGCAGGAGTACATGGCAGCCATTAGGCGTTGGGGTTGCGCTTGGAATGCCTTTCTACAGCCGTCCTTCACTGCTGACATTATTTGACCTGTACAAAAAAAAAATTGTTAAGGGACCTAAAATTGAACCTTGTGGCACGCCCATAGCTCCTTATTATAATTATCTAATCTGTGGCTACAGATGCTGCGGGTCTAAATGTTTAGAAATACATATTCGAAATCGCCACTTCGGTTAGCAATGAAATAACTATGACTGTCGTCTGACCCCCCATCTAAAGAAAAAGCATGCATCATAGCCTTGTACCAGCTTGGCCGATGAAGGTCTTGGTGGAGCCTCAAACATTTTTTGCAATTATTAAGACGTGGCAATTAACTGGGCTAACTTGTGTGGCTCAACACAACTGACGCGTGTGTCCAGTTTAACCCTGTGTTGGACTATGTATACACATACAACACATTCGCTACTAAACTAAAGGTATGATTCCGAAAGTGACAGTATGATAACTGCAGAAGCACGCAGCAAATACGCGTAAGGCAGCAAGGATGGCTTCTCAATGGTCCCCTTTATTCGTATCGGAGTTTAACAAGTAATGGGTACGCTGTATCTGCGGCATGCAGCTGCAGTTTTCGTATGCGGTCGGCTTCAGAATCATACCTTTACATATCGTCACAAGCTAAACAGAATAAATACAATAAACCAGTGCTAAAGTTACTAAAGCATATAGAAAAATATTACCTGACATTGGTCCAAACGTATGCGTTACGTCATCTCCACTCTCTTTTTCCAGCTTCCATTCTTCCACACAGAAGGCCACTCCCATCATTGGTTCATCACACAGAGGCCCCGCCAACGATGCCAATTGGAAACCATTCACAAAACTACTCTCATATTCAAACCTCGGATCTTCTTTCAAATCTTTGTCATGATGCAAATACTTCGTCACATAATCACTAGTCTGGTTGAGAAGCAAATTTGGACCGCAATTTCTAGGCCCTACAGACCAAATTTGATCAACAATATCTTTCCATTCTGGGAACTTAGTGCATATGCTTGAAAGTTCGTCTTTGAAAGCTTGTATAAGTTTTAGCATGCGGTCAGAGAGTCTATGTTTTGTACCGTTTATTTGTAAATCGGCTAACTTACTTTCTATGGGGTTATTATTAGCAAGGCCTTGTTGAGTTTTGATATGCTGTGAAATTACTTTGAGTAATTCTGTTGATTTGTCTAACAAGTTAGTTATTTCACTAGGTATTGGTTTCGCTCTAATTTGTATCCTACTCAGTTTGTTATTCGTATAAACAACTATGACTGGATCAATGTCTTTACTGATTTCTTTGTCTATAACGTTTTGTGAATCTATTTCTTCGTTAGCCATGTCAATTTTAGGTGGTTCGACTATGGTTTCTCTGAAGGGTACTATAGGTTCTGATACGGTTATAGGGATCTTGGCGTATTGGTTCCTGAAAAATTTATAAGAAATTAGGTAATATTATAAACTTATTTAGGGGTTTTTCAGGGATGCATGGAGGAGTATTTCATGTTGCGCTGCCACAAAATAATTAGGACAAGGACAGGTACCTAGATGATGATGATTATGAAATTATTTGTCATTCAATCATAAATTAGCCTACCGCAGTCCACTACTGGACATAAGCCTTTCCCAATATGCCCCTGGCGGTTTACTCAACAGGAAATAGTAGGTATATCAATACGAGTGTCATTTCATTGGACGATTTTTCATTCTCATTATGTTTTAATAATATACGTAATAGTAAAATCAAGTGATTTAACTTACTTTAAATCTTCAAGACATCTCTCCAAATGTACTTCCCCAGCTGTTACCAGCACATGTTCTCCAGTTTCCTGCAGCAACACTTGTACGCATGAATCCGCTTGATTAAGTAATTTCAAACCTGAAATACAGAGAAATAAAGTCTATTATTAATAGATATCACAATAAGAGCATATTTTTATTGAAACAATATATCACATTATATGTTCATGATTTCTTTCAAGGCTAAGAGGCCTATACTTCTATACTAATGTCATGCCATGCCATCTATACTTCTATACTAATAATAATAAAATAACAGATTTGTACTTTTGTATATGACTAATAAACTCAAGAACTAAGTACAGGACCGATTTTAAAAATTCTTTCACTGTTAAAAAGCTATATTGTCAGGTACTAATAGGCTGTATATCATCACGCTACTATCAGCGAAGATCGGGATCAGAATTCCACGCGGGCGGAGCCGCGAGCAACAGCCAGTCCTTTATAAATACATCTAACTCTCCCGTTTTGTCTTCATTAAAATATTTTCTATGAAACACACATAACTGTCTACTAATCACACTTGAAATCAGTACCTAGGATTAGATAAAGAAGTCAATTTGTTTATCATTACAATCCTTTACAAAACAAGAATTAAGGCATGATTCCGAAGCCGACTGCATACAGAGTTACAGCACGCCCATTACTTGTTAAACTCCGATACGGATGTGTTGTAAAACGTCGTATGCCACGCGTGAGCATGATGATTACCGTCCTCGGCTAAAGGGGACCATTGAGAAGCCGCAATGAATGATGCGCATCTGCTGCTTGCGTCGGCAGTTATCATATGCGGTCAGCTACGGATTTATACCTTTATAGTTATAAGCAATAACAGGTATTTAAAATACCTACTACGAGGAATGCAGCTTTATCACTACCAAAAGGTATACATTTTCAAAAACAAATAGGTACCTTTAACTAACTGCGGCAATTGTGACGGATATGTAGGCTCCAACGCTACTCTCAATATAGGCACTACAGAATATTGCATCTCACTGAATGCTGGGCAGGCTATAGTGCTGCTCAAGGTAGCTGTTCTTAGCACATGGTCCTCTAGACCGCCAATACCTGTAATTTTTTAATGCGTAGGGTTAATATTACATTTAATAGCAAATAGCCTTTGATAAATTACTGCTATAATCGAGTTTATTCGACTGTAGAAATAAGTATCTACATAATATTCCAAGACTTTAGGACTACAAGGTGAAAGCTTCGGATGCGACTGGGAATTAACGCTAGGATGAAGAAGATAATAAGAAAAAAAATCTGAAAATAAGTTTTTTTTTTCAATGGCTTGTCTTTTGAATATTTTAACCTTCCGTGGTATGTTATCTATCTTTTTATAGGCGGTTATGTCGGACTAGAACTGACTAAAACCGAACGCCGACTAGGGTCTCCTAGGCGGGGATGTGACGCATCCCGGCGGTACCCCGAGTACCTACTGACAGTTTATCCAAACAAACTAAATCATATTGTATCTCAGGTGGAGTACCATTAAATTACTCTATTTCTCTTGTTAACCATCATTAACTTATTCAGAAATTTGGTAAAGATTCCAAATTGGGAGCCCCTTGTTTCGCAGACAGAAATTTCATAGAATTTCGTTCCCCAGAAAATGTTTCACATAATATTTGGTACTTATATTTTTATTTCGAATATTATTGTTTCAAAGACAACTTACCAAAATGAAACATATTATTTCACAGAAAAACAATTTAATGAATTTTTATTTACATTTTTTTGTTTAATAAACTTATCAAACAGTAGAATTATTTTTTAAGGAATATTAAACCACCTATTATGGTAATCGAAAATAATTCGGTCTAACGGTCAATAATTTAGAACACGTCATTATAGTTTACACCCCGACTCAGAGTACCCCGACTTGACTTGACTTTTTTTAAACCCACCCAGAAAGACGGGGCTCCGTCGAATTATCTTAGCGCAAATAAGTTTTTTAATGTATGTTATGATAATAAAGAATATTTGATTTGTTATTCTATGATATGATAATTCTAACATTAAACTTTATGTGAAACAAAAATCAATGATTTAAAAATCTTCAAAGTAAGTATTCTGTGTATTGATTATTCTATGAAACAAAAATATGAGAAAAATTTTATGTGAAACGAAATTTTATATAACAAATTAGCTATCAAACAACGCACACCCTTCTAAATTTGGTACATATTGCCTTTGAAAAATCCAGTTGTGGTCAACAAGAGTCAAAAGTGACAAAAAGAGTTATTAAGTATCTTCCAAATATTGAACATGATTATACTGACCAATAATATTTCCAGCTATGGCTTCATCAATTGTTTCTAATTCTCTTCCCATTAAAATATATAAAGACTTAATTCTGTAATTAAAAAACACCATTGAATTTAATATTGTAAATAATAATCAAGAATTTGAACAAGTCTATTGTGAAAATACTTAAATTCAAATTTGAATTTGAATTTGGCCTAAGGGCCTAAGGGCCAAAGTTTGAATTTGAATTTGAAAATACTTACTCTGCACAAGTTATATGCTGATCACTCATTAAATCTTTTAGTTTCTTATTGGTATCTACTTCGAAGTTCACATTAAGTACTTTGGACGGATCATGCTTGGGACCTAAAACATAAACTTTGTCACCTCTCCTCACTCTGCCACTAAAAATTCTCGCAAAAGCAATAAAAACTGGTTGATCTTTATCCTCTTCTTCAACTTTTTCTTTCTCTTGCTCATCTTTTTTGTCTTCAGTGACTACCGCTTCAGTACTATTCTCATTGTTCTGTTTCATTTCTTCACGCAATAGTCGCGCTTTCTCTCTTCTTGCAGCCATTTCTTCCACAGTCAAAGCTTTAGGCTTGTTCTCAGGCAACATACTCTTATCAATACTAAACATTTTCGATACAAAAATAATAATAGGTTTATCATTACTACTATCACAGGCTAAAAAGTCTTCTCTCAGTTTCTGAGTTTCAGGACTAAAAGAACTGAAATCTCTTATTCTTGAGCACATTAATTTCTCGACCTTCTCGGGTAGGATTTCCTTAGGTGAAGGTAATTTTCTGCATACCATATTTAGTACTGTGTGTGACAACGGAAGCCACTGAACCATTAGTGACTGCAGTTGGATTCTGGCATCTGTGTGTCGAAGATCTCTAGTTGTTAGCTTTATACCGAGTTTTTCACATATAACAGGTACTTTTTCTTTCTCGTTCCTCATAGCTATTGTTTCATATACGTTCCATAAGTTGTCTAGTATTACTTGGACGAAGAGAGGCTTCTTTGCTTTTTCTTGGGCACCTTTCATAAAACGTTTCGTTTTGGTGTTCAGATAGAAATCTCCCCATAGTACTTTCCGCAAGATTTCGTCTTTTACCCCTGAAAATAAGAAAAAAAAAATACAAAGTTAAACCAAGATAACTAAGTCTTTTCTCATCGGAATATCCCACAGTCTACTGTAAAAGGTCTCCAGTGTACTGGAAAGGAATAGTAGGCCAACGATGCTGATATTCTAGAGAATTCTATTCCTTTCCAGTTTAAAAAAAAAATAAGCAAATAAATACATACCAAGTTTTTCTGAGAACAACTTTGCAAATGTATGAATAGTGAATCCCCATCCGTCCGCAGCACTTGCAAACACGACATTGCCTTGTTCAGGTGAGAAGTATAGGTTGGAGTCATCAGAGTCTTCTAGAGCTGAAGTCCAGTCATAGAAATTGTTATCTTCTTTTTTTAGACTCTCTTTCTTTTCCTGTGGAAATTTACAGTAATATTTGTTTGAACAGTGTATATCACAGAAGAATCAAATGATGGAGAAGAACAATGACCAGGAGATGATTATTTATGTTTTTAATAGGTAGCAAGAAACTATAGTAACTATACTAACAGACCACTTTTTCAAATACATCTTAGTATACCGCCTGCTTTAGCACTATGCATGCAAAAGCAGGAGGAATACTAAGATTAGTGTTAATAGATTTGATAGGTTTACATAAATATCTATACTATTTATAAGACAGAGCAAAGTAAAAAAAAACTGCTGAGAAGCCATTTGTATGATCAATTAGTAGGTTCAATGTACAGTCAGAGTTCATAAGTGCATTAGCCCAACAAGGCTCAAAATGGTGTGGCGTGCGGCCGCGCGCCGGCCCGGTTTTGTGTTTACATATGTGTGTGTGTGTCATTAGATACTAATACAGTAATTTACCAACTTAGTAAATTAACTGATAGCTAAGTGGGTTAAGCAAGATACTATTGATTCACAATGATAAGAGGTTCCAGGTTCGATTCCAGCTTATAACGATTTTTTATATTTAAGACAAAAATATAATTTTAAATATTGATAAAGTAATTTTGCATGAAGTTGGCATTCTTTTTACATTTTATGTTGATATTTGCTAAAATTTAACAAATAATACAATGATATTAATTTATAAATGAAACACAAAAAGTGTTATTGCAAGATCGTAGGATTTGAACCATCAACCTTTGCATTTCCACAAACCTCATGCTTTAACCACTCGGCCACGGGTTGCTTACGTAGTGACAACGAAATTATCGATAATATTCCTACGGAAGAACAATTTATGTGTGTGTGTAAATTGTCTTAAAAGAAAAACGTCACAAGTAGCGCTAGAATGTTGACGCTATAGTTGCGTAGGATTGCTACTGCACCTTTGAATTCGACTGTACAGTAATACAGCCAACCATTGAGATATGGTTGCACTTTTTCAAATAAAGTTGTATGTAAATCTGCTACCTTATCTCCTTTGTAGACTGTACCAAGTAAGTTTCAATTCATCTCATCATGAATGATTAAGAATTGGCAAATTAAACCACAGCATACCTGTTTATCAATACTGATTTCTTCATTTTCCAAAATTTCAGTTGCGAAAAGTTCTCCCATAACGGCATTTACTTGTTCCAACACTTGTGTTAAATGGACATAAGCATCTAATGGTGTTAGCTGCATTTCCAAAATGAGACGATCAATTTTGTTCAGTACTAGTACAGCTTTGATGTTCTCCGAGTATGCCTGTTTCAGTACTAATCTAGTTTGTGGGCATACTCCTTCAACCACATCCACCTGACAACAAAAATTATCTTATTAGATTTTTTTTTTCATATATTGCAGATCATCATCATCCTCCTACCCATATCCCAAGTTTATTTGGGGTCGGCACAACATTTCCATTCATCTCTATTTGCAGTCATCTCAACATTCACTCCTTTCTTAACCATATCAACTTTCACACAGTCCATCCACCTCCTTTAAGTCTTCCTCTCCCCTGGTAGCCATTTATTTCCATAGTTAATGCCTTCCATATATTGCAGATGTATTATGTTATTAATAGAAGTTAACAGTGTACTTGTGCCAGACTTAGAGTTCTTCCTAACTACTATACTTAACAGCAAAAGTTTTTCTATTAGGAAATTAGAAAATATTATATAAGAACTAAGTTATGATTAGAAAATTAAATGCATTATAGTCTACAATATTTAACATTTATTTACTTATCCATTATTTACAAACAAAAACTTATTGAAAGTATATTCTAAGTGGTTAAGCCACTAGTACTGTTTTACTAAATAAAAATAACTAATTGAGCCTTTCCATTGATCATTTAGATGGTGTAGTAATTATATTGTAGTTACATTGACTTTTTTAACTAATTGCAAACTCATATAAGGTTGAATTGCTTTAATGCGAGATAGTTTTATCAGTATTTTTAAATGAAATAATTCTTCAATTTGGAATTATTCTTCGGGAAATTGCTAGTTACTTAACTATTATTTATTAAAGCAATTATATGTTAGCTATAAGGAATTTATTAATAGCTATAAGGATGAAAACAGTTACAATACTCACCACAACAATAGCCCCATCACAAAGTCTCACCGCTGTAGAAACCTCACTTGAAAAATCGATGTGTCCAGGCGAGTCTATCAAGTTTACCAAGTACTCCTGCTGATCTACAGAGTGGTACAAGGATATACTGCTACTCTTCATAGTTATTCCTCTCTCTTGTTCATCAGGCCTGCTGTCCAGATACCGAAGCTTCCCCGACATTCTTTGCGATATAATACCATTACTAGATATCAAGGAGTCTGCCAAAGTAGTCTTCCCATGGTCCACGTGCGCCACGATGCAGATATTCCGAATATTTGCAGGTTTGTTTTGAAGTTCATAAAGTTTTGATGAGTCTACGAGCCGCATTTTGGCAGTTTGCAAGAATACAGGTGTGCGTAACCGTAGAGTTATAGATGCTTACTGAAATGATAATCTTGAATTTGAATTGATCACCAATATTGTGAAACTATATGCAAGATAAATTGCACAACATGAATAAATCCTACTGCGACAATATCACCGAGTGACTTTGACACTGACAGTAATTTATCAGTTCAAAAACAGAAGATTTAGACTTTAATTAAAACGTGGTCTTTTACTTGTTTAATTAATTACTTAATTTCATAAATAAATATAAATACGAAGAAATACAAACCAGAAATACTTTATTGATTTTATAATGCGATGTTATTTGCTGGTTTCTATGATTTCATTTCATTGTTATAAATTTATGAACATAACATATCATGTCACTTTGACGGTGATGAGTTTACAAAGATAGTTATGATTTTATGAATACATTTGAAAAAAATTGTCATTGAAAACTGGACACTTTATGAAAAATGCACGTATTTAGCACATGCTCCCCTTTCCGAGGATAATCTGGGGACACGGTGGTTCTCACACCCGAGAGGGCCAATTTGAAATCGGTGATGGCCTTATGTCAGTCGGATGCGAGGGATATTATATTATTTATGTTTTAGGCAATCTTACATTGAGTTCGATACATGATACATGTGACTCCGCCGGGGGGTGTCCGATACATGTGACTCCGCCCGGGGGTATCCAAGGGGATTTCCGTACAAGAACAATAGGTACGTAATACCAGGTCGGTAATACCTACCTATACGAATATATTTGAGTAAGTATGTACCTACGTAAGTAAGGATATTTTTCCTATTTTAACCACAGTAGTAATACTAGGTACCTACTACGAAGCACTCCTAAGGAACATGGCCGGATCTACCATATGGCCAAATGGGCTTAAGCCAAGGGCCCCCGGGTTCTGGGGGCCCCCAACTGAGGCAATTAAAGACAAAAATATAGAATAAAGCGATTTTTTTTAAATTTATTATCAATATAAAACATTACAATTTGTAATTTGCTTTAATTTATATATTTATTTCAAAATAAAGATCCGAAAAATATATATTCAGTTTCGATAAAGAACTACAAAGAACAAAACAGATCCTTCTCAGATAGGTATTTCATTAAGAAAATGAAAAATGGTCAATTACTGGAAAGATCTTGGTTATGTTATTCGCCAAGGGTTGGTGCTGTATTCTGTTTGACATGCAAACTTTTTTGTAAAACAACTTCTCCATTCACAACTGGATTTTCTGATTGGAAACACATAGTAACTTATTTGGAAAATCACGAAAATTCTAAAGAGCATATAAATTCGATGTTGGTGTGGTTGACGCGAAAAGAAAATACATCTGCTTTAGACAAGCAACTAAACTTAATTAATGAAAGAAACCGAATATTATCACAATGTCTTAAAACGGGTCATTTCAGTTGTAAAATTTTTAAGTATATGGGGCTTGGCATTTAGAGGTACCGAGGAAGTATTTGGTTCTGTACATAATGGTAATTTTATGGGTGCTCTGGAATTAGTGGCAGAGTTTGACCCATTCTTGCAAGAACATTATAGAGCACCGAGAACTGCGACCAAAGTCTGAAATATCATATTTATCGAAAACAGTGACAAAACTCGAAACTGCAATTCTGATTATTTTTTGGGAAGAAATTTTGGAAAGATTTAATTCATTTAATACAAAAATACAGACCCCTGGCTTAGATATCTGTGAAGGACTTAAATTAATTGTGTCTTTAAAAGAGTTTATTAGCAGCATAAGGCAACAATCAGATCAAAAATTAAGGGATTATGAAGAAAAAGCGAATAAATTAAGTACAAAAGTTAAAACGAACTACAGTGATTTATCTAAGAGACAAATTACATCTAAGTATTCCGATAGCTTTACTGAGAAAGTCGCATTACGAGGAGCAGAAAAATTTAAAATAGACACACTAAACGTTGCACTGGATAAACTGAATATGGATTTGACGCAAAGAAGTCAAGTAGGTATATGAGACATGTAGCAAAAAATTTAAATTTTTAATGGATTTGCAAGATAAAAACATGCAACACATTGATTTAGAAAGCGCACGTAAAGTTATTGACTATTATCCCGACGATGTGGATGAATATTTACTCAATGAATGCATCCAATTAAAATCTTATTTGCTTCAGTCGACAGAGTCTTGCTCATCTTGCATGGACATTCTTACGATTATTTATGAAAAGAAGCTTATTAACGTATTCCCGAACTGCTATACACTCTTAAAAATATATTTAACCTTACCAATCACAAGCTGTGAAGCCGAGCGCTTCTTTTCCAGGATGGCATATTATATAGAAAATAAATACAGAACGACAATGTCATCGTCACGACTTAACCATTTATCGATTTTATCCATAAATGTGGATTTAACCAAGAGTCTAGACTGTGAGAGCAGATTCAAGAATTTGCTAAAGGAAAGTGCAGAAAGGTTGCTTTATAATTTGTCAATTTATTCACGGTTATATTTAACAAATACTAAGGCATAATATATCATAACTAAATCAAATATTATATTGTTTTATTTTTACCAGACTACAGCGAAGCCAAAGGAGGGTTATGATTTTTGACAGGCTATGTATGTATGTATGTTTGTATGTTCGTTTGTTCCCTCAAAGCTCTTCAACTACTTATTGGAACTGGACAATTGAGGTATCGTCTTGATCGTCCGCTGGTTATAGGCTATATGACATGTCACTAAATCGAATGTGGCGCCCTCTAGCGGTCATAAAGTACTGCATTAAAAAATAAACTTGAGATAAATAGACCGTGATTGGTATCAAATTAAAGGGCTCAATTAGCACATTTCAAATATCTATAAATTATTGGGTGTTTCTTGCCCCAAAATAATATAAATAAAAATTAAGTTTAAAACTAAAACCCGACTGATAATTTCTTGTTTAATAGGTACTTTTTAGAGCGTGATTTTGCTGTAGTCGGGTTTTAGTTTTAAACTTAATTTTTCTTCCTATAATTTCAGCAATTAGGAGGGCCCCTAAGTACTACTAGCCCAAGGCCCCCTAAAGTCACGGTCCGGCCCTGCTAAGGAACTGCCTTTCTTCACGATACTTACGTACTGATTGCGATTCTCCGCAGGTAGGTATTGTAAAACTGAATCATCGATTTCTCGCTCGTAAACCCAGGCATCGAGATTTACGATTATAGGCACCAAGCTATTTATAGGTAAATCGACCGCAGCAACCCTCTAATCTGTGAATTTGAAAGTAGGTAGGTACATACGAATCTGAAGCACTGACTGTTTTCAGATTATTTTTAAAATTATAGATACCTAACGCAAAAGGGATGGGAGACATTCCATATCTGGTCTTCGGCCGTCTTCGGCTATCGCCCCGTTAGCTGGAGATGTAAAAAAAGTAAAAAAAAGAGCCTCTCTGCCTCACCCGCCAATCGAGGGCAGTACCCCAGTATTATAGTTACAAACTGCTGGTGAGACCGGCTTTGTTTTGCCATACAGCACCATGAAGAGTAGGTACTTAACGTCATTTTCTAAATAAATATTGCTTGAATACTGAGACAATACAATATATTATAGGCAAAGATGAAATATATCATAGATATGTCATATGCTTACAAATCAACGTAGAAAATTGTGCCGAACACACACAGACACTTTTTTAATTCATCTACATTTCCCTTAGAGTAATTGTTCGTGCAGTGTCTATAAACATACGATAGCATTTTCGTTATTTTTTTATGTCACTGATTCTTCCGCTCAACGTCCGACCGGCGCCGCTCGGCACGCGATACTAAGTACAAGGCAAACGTTCCAATTGACTCGTTTTCGGATCTTCACGATTTTCGCGCAATAACGCATCTACTTCATTTTATATAAGATCATTGATTATAGGTATTTTTATGATTTAAGATAGGTAGGTAAAAGTATACGCGTTTATCAACGACTAACTTTCAATTTTATTACTGCGATCCACAGGAATTTATTTTCCGAAATAAAACGTAGGCTATAATACCTAAACTATTTCCTATTCCTCATATTATTATTAATTTTCAAAAGATAAGCCGGTGGAAAATTGTTATTTATTAGAGTTTAAATTTAAACATATCTACCACGGCCTTCGGAGAGCAAGCCGGCAGGAATCGGATTATAAGGACCCCTCGCCATCGAGGGTATCAATTATGTATCAAGTGGGTCCTACCAATTCATTGTTAGGTCATGTAGAGGCTGCAGCCAATATACTTTCAAATATTTGTTATTATCTTGACTTCTACGGGAGCGTCTACCATGTAACCTTCGCAACCTTAAGAGGAAAGTCTGCAGCAGAGTCGCAGAGCCAGAGCAGAGATCAGCAGCCCGGGATATCAGTATGCAGCTATGGTGCTGCTTATCATCAAGTGTATGCCAGTGCCTATGTCTATGATTTATCATTGTAAAAAGAACAAACTTTGTATTTTATATCTCGTATCTAGTTTATTTGATAACTACACCAGTATCTTTTGTTTTTATCTCTACTGTCCATCCCAAGGTTGCCTAGAAGAAATCGCTTCCAGCGATAAGGCCGCCCATTGTACATTAAACTATAATACATGCTACCTACCTTTGTAAATCTATTGGTGTACAATAAAGAATTATCTATCTATCTATCTTTATGTTTGTGATTTCATTTAGGTTAATAATATTGCATTTCATTGGAATTCTTTTATAAGGAACATCAATCGGTTTTAGGGTGTCCAATTCTAATATGGCAAGGTTGTCAGGTGGTAGGTATTCATAGAGAATTCCGAATAAAAATATTTTTATATTCTTCTAGGTATAACTAAAGTATTCAGCTTTGAAGATTTATGAAATCATAGTTCAAATGAATACTAAAATTGCTCCCGTAGCGCGGACTGAGCGCGACTTAAACGCGCCACTTAAAAAGACAGATGGACGCCCATTATGCCAACTTGCAAGTCTTGCGAATGCATACAGCAACTACTTTAGCTCGTAAATGACTTTAGAATGATTTAAACCTGGACTTCTTTTGAAATGATATTTGTAACTAGGTTCTAGGTAAATACAAAACACACCAGCAAAAGTTAGCACATCATTTTGGTGTAAGTATAATTTTCTTCTTTGCACCTCATAATACGGTATTAAAGTACCAGGTAGGTACCCGGTATTTACCCAGAAATTCCAATAGAATCGTGTAGGTATCTTTTATGCGGTGCGGTGGTTCCATGGCGGTGGTCCAGCAGATGATTGGGTTGTTGCAGCTAATGTAGGTATAAGTAATAAAGTAAAATTAAGACTTCGTACAGGTCATGTGGCAGTCTCCTACAAGAGACGCCTGGCGACTTTAAATTAGGAAATAACTACTAAAACCTAAGCACTAATCTAAAAGTTCAAAAAATTAAAGGGTTATTAAGTAAGATTTCGAAATTAATCACTAAATTTGTCGAATATGAATTCTGAATAATTCGTCGAACTATACAAATAGGTAAATGTACCTACTTGATAACAACCACATAAACAAGAGATTTTCAGGTTTATGCTAGATAACTCCTTCAATACTAAATCTGGGCTAGTGGAATATTATATTTGGAAATATGAATACAATATTTTTCTACTTATACCTAGATGTAACAGCTTAGCAGTAGTTTATTTTTTAAATTCCCAAATCATTAAAAACATCCTCTTCATATAGAAATTCTTGACTAAATACATTTTCTTTGCCGTTTTCAGAACCATCACAGACTTTATTTGATATCACGCCTGCGATATATACTAAAAGCAAACATATTTTTGTCATATATCTTTTCGCAATAACTTCAAGAGGTTGAGAAAAATAACAAGTTCATAACAAAAATGTTATGTTATGTTATTGTTGTTCGAAGAATAGCAAAAGATACTCGCTTACTTGCCAACAATAGAAGTAATAAAGATACAATAAACGCGAAGGTATTGATGATGTTTTAAAGAATAGATATTGAGTCAGCACATTCTTTTGAAGTTGAGTTTAATGGATAAAGTGGAATGTTTAGGTGCAAAGAAAGTTACATAAGGAATTTTCGACTATTGCTACTGGCATTGCTACTGGTTTAGAGTTTATATTTTAAAAGATTAGATTAGAGTGAGAGAGCATCAGATTTAGTAAACAAATATATAAAAAGAAAACCCATAAAACCATTTCTTGACAATCCTCGCTGCCTCCATTTATGTTCATTAAAAAATCTTATTAGCGCACATAAATGTTTGGTCAGAAAGAATATAATAATACTTCATTCAATTACCTATATTATTTGCAAATTGTTAATATATTTATGACAATATTATTTCTTAGGAATGAAAAACAATCTGGCAAAATAATTACAACATTTCAAAACAATAAATCACGACAATTTACATAACTCCTAACGTCCTACTTATTCCTGTTTCCCACTCCCGAGGTTGTTAAGTGTCGACCTAAGTGCCAACTATGAATCCCGACTTCCGAAACCCAGATAGGCACGTCGGCAAGATTGTTATTTGATAGGTACGTCAAATTGTCTGAAAGCTTGCGCAAATAAAGGACTTCAAACCATGTAGCTATGTATATGAATGAGGTGATCAATAAAGCTTTCCACTGCCATTGAAAAACTGATACCTTCTATGCCTCTCTATATCTAAAACAAAGAAGGGCTTTTTATCGTTCTTAAACGGCTCCTTGGACACTTGGCTGTAAAGGTTTCTAACATGAAGCCAAATACTAGATTAATTTGACTGTTTTACTATTGCATGTTTGACATTATGACAATTGACTATAACAAATTAATTTGTTTGCCCAAGTGGCAAAATATATTGAGCCTACCACCATTTAAAGATCTCTGTGTACCTACCCATGTTACTGTAAAATAAATGAGATTTGATTTGATTTGATGATAGAAGTGTAGACTGGCTTGGCGTCGTGACATGCCTATGGGTGCCCAAGACAATTGTTAGGTGGTGCAGACAAAACTAGTCTTTATAAAAAACTGTGTTTATTTGAATTATAGAAATAGTACAATTATAACTAGACTTATACTAGATTTAGTAACTAAGAGATATAGATACAGCGAATGTAGGAAATAGAATGTGTCGGGAGAGCCAGGATTTGGGTACTTAAAGGAATCGAATCAGAGTGGGGACGTGTTGGGGATGTTTACATTTGTGTTAGTGGGTCAAAGGACTCAAAGGTATGGGACAAAAAAAAGGTAGCCAGATAAAGCGTGTTAAAATATTGCCAATGGATACAAGTGGTGAGATAAAGTAACTTAAGTTATAATAAAGTAAGTTAAAATATTGCTTACAGAAATGGTAACAAGTTGTGAGAAAATCATGATAAAATATAATTAGCTAAACTAAAGAATTCAAGTGGTAGATAAAGTATGTTAAGTTATTATACAATGAATAATATAATTATGGATATGTAACATTAATATAATTTAGTAGTATGTACATGTATGCTTATAGATATGTAACACCTCCCCCCTTAGAACAAAGATTGGGCCGTGTTGCCCGATTTTTGAGAGCTTGTAGTTGGGCGGGCGATGTCTTCGTCCTCTTCGACTTCACTGCCGCAGGGTGTATTCGTGTGACTATTCGACAGCACCATGAGTATTTGAAGTTGACGTCGTTGCGATCGTTCAAAGCAGTTGTTAAATATTTGAATGCATCCGTCGCTGTGATGTGCAGTTGGTGTTCTTTGGAAACATTTCTTATAAGGGTTTTTGTTGATAGACTGTTTATACTGGAGATTGATGGCACTTGGTGGAACTTGCTACACATATTGAATAAAATATGTTTTTGTTGATCTTCGAGGCATGGGGTCATCATCAGTATTGAGGCCTTGAGTTGACGTAGTAGACGATGATTGAGTTGACGTTGTAGACGATGAATTTTGCAGATTGAGTTGACGTTGTAGACGATGAATTTTGCAGATTGAGTTGACGTTGTAGACGATGAATTTTGCAGATTGAGTTGACGTAGTAGACGATGAATTTTGCAGATTGAGTTGACGTTGTAGACGATGAATTTTGCAGATTGAGTTGACGTTGTAGACGATGAATTTTGCAGATTGAGTTGACGTTGTAGACGATGAATTTTGCAGATTGAGTTGACGTAGTAGACGATGAATTTTGCAGATTGAGTTGACGTTGTAGACGATGAATTTTGCAGATTGAGTTGACGTTGTAGACGATGAATTTTGCAGATTGAGTTGACGTAGTAGACGATGAATTTTGCAGATTGAGTTGACGTTGTAGACGATGAATTTTGCAGATTGAGTTGACGTTGTAGACGATGAATTTTGCAGATTGAGTTGACGTTGTAGACGATGAATTTTGCAGATTGAGTTGACGTAGTAGACGATGAATTTGCAGACTGCGATGTTGGGTGCGAACGTCTTGCAGCTGTCCAGTGCGTTCGTCGCGATGTATTGCTGTCTGCTAGAAGTAGTGGCAAGATATGTTTGCTCCGAAAGGATGGTAGAGTCAGGATGAGGTATTGGGATGGAATATAAATAATATAAAGTGAAAATATCGTGTCTGACTGGAGGAAATTCTAGTACATAAATAAGCTTATTCATATAGATAGATTTATGAGGATGGATGCGCATTCTAAGATGTGATAGATATTATTTACAGTTATTGGAGCAACGAGGCGTCTATTAGACCAATTATTAATTTTTAATGATGTTCTGGTTTATCTGATGTTCATCGTATGGGATTTATAAAGTAGATGTAGGCTTTGTATAGAATTATGTAAAATATTAATTTAATGAAAGCAAATAATGACATTAACATAAGGGTTGTTTATGAAGGTTGTAAAGTGATTGTTTGATATAGTAATATCGCGAATTGGGGTAGGATGGGCCATAGATCTGGTCATCCTGAAAATGAATTAAAACAGGGGTTTTGTTCTACGAGAAACAGAGACTTATTTTTAAACTAACCTAGATGAGAACTTAAGAGGGAGAGTCATGTACCGGTCGTAGGCGATTGGCATGCACTAATTGGTTTTTTGTTGAGATTAATATATCGGTGTCATAAAGTGCATGTTGCTTGTCGAGATATGGGTCTACTTGAGAACATTTCGCGACTGCTTCGTTGAAGAGGTCGTTCTTATCAGAGAGTTCGCACGAGATAGGGATGAAAATATTTTTATGACGGTCGTCTAAGAGGTAATCAGGTGAGATTTGTAAGTTTGGAGTGTCGAAGCTATATTGGGCATTTTCTGAGAAATGTTGATAATTATGTTGTAGATAGTTATCGGACAAGTCAGAGTTTGAGCTAGTGATTTCGTTATCGCCTGTGAGATTGACAATATTTGTGTTACAGATTGGAGGTCGTGAGAGTGCATCAGCATTTGTGTTATTTTTACCAGCTTTATAGATGACTTCGTATTCAAACTCTTCGAGTTTTAAACGCCATCGAACTAAACGACTACCTGGATCTTTTATAGAGAATAACCATGTGAGGGGTTTGTGATCTGTAACTATTTTAAACTTTCGTCCGAATAAGTAAGGTCGAAAGTGTTTTACAGCCCAGACTATGGCGAGTAATTCGCGTTCTATAGTTGAATAATTTGATTCGGCTTTATTTAATGTTCTAGATGCGTAAGCGATGGGTAGATCTTTGCCTATTTCTCCTTGAGATAAAACAGCGCCTATAGCGTGTATTGAGGCGTCGTCGGTTGTTAGAATGAATTCCCTAGTGAAATCGGGATATTGTAAAATAGGAGGATTAGTAAGAAGGTGTTTGCATTCATCAAACGCTTTTTGTTGTGATTGGCCCCATACGAAGTTAAGATTGTGTTGTCGGAGTCGTGAAAACACTTCATGAAGTTTCTGATCGTGTTCTTGAAGGCTTGAAGCAAAAATGACTATGTCATCTAGGTATACGAAACATCTTTCACCTTGAAGTCCACACAGAATAGAATCCATGGCACGTTGAAATGAAGCGGGCGCGCATTTTAATCCGTACGGAACCCTTTTATATTCGTAATGACCGTAAATAGTGCTGAAAGCAGTTTTAGGTATATCCTTAGGGTCAACCTCGAGTTGATGAAACCCAGATGCAAGATCCAGTGTTGTAAAATATTGTGAATGACCTAATTTATCTAGAATATCGGTGATATTCGGAAGAGGATAGCTGTCACCTATAGTGATTTCATTTAGCTTACGATAGTCAACCACCAGACGCCATTTGCGTTGGCCCGAGGCGTCAAGTTTTTTTGGTACAACCCAGTTGGACTACTCCATGGGGAAGAGCTTGGTCTAATTATATCTTGATCTAGCATTTTTTGAACCTGAGTTTTGACTTCGTTTTCGTGAACTTGTGGGAGTCGATATGTCTTTGTATGAATAGGAGTATCGGTTGTGGTATTTATTTTATGTTTCGTATGACTACTAAACGTTAACGCGTCACCTTCAAGAAAAAATATATCGGAATATTCGGAAATGATTTTATCTAATGATGTTGATTCTTCGGAGTTCAAATGTTCTCGTCTTATTGAAGAAAGGACTTTGTTTTGCCTATCTGTTTCAGATGTACTATTGAAGTTATTTATCTGATGCTCGTTAAAGATATCTATTTGTTCATTAGGATCGAAGGGGCTAAGACTAAGACTTGGAATATTGATGATTTTGTCTGAATTATTCGTGTTTATACAAGTGGTTAAAAAGTAATTATTTTCGACGTTTACTAATGCGTGGGGGACAACAATACCATTGGCTAATGATTGTTTTTCAATTAATGCTGTGCCAGAATCAATATTGTTTGCATGGCATCTGATTACTGTTTCAGAGCGACTGTTAAGTATTTGTTCGTCTAGATTTGAACTTTGCTTAGGACTTTCGTTAAGAAACTGTAGATTGTAGGTTTTGTTACGTAGTCTCATTGTTTTTGACTGGACATAAAGTTGACAATTAAATTTAGACATAAAGTCGTTACCTAATATGCCATCTGCTTTAATGTTTAGGTCGGCAACATGGAATTCGTACTTGGGTAAATCGTCTAAGGATAATTCGGTAGTACCTGAAGTGAGAGTGGATGATTGTGTGCTAGATATTCCTAAAATAGACATGACTTTAGATTTGTTCAAAGGAGAAGATCCTATCTTGTTTGTTTTGATAACGGAAATTCCTGCACCGGTATCGATTAACAGAGTCACGGGTTTTCCATCAATGTGGAAAATGCAGTGTAAAAGGTTTTCACATGGAACATCGTTCAAGGATGAGATTGTAAATGATTCTATGTCAGATTTTGATTCATTAGGTTTAGGCTTCGATTCAGAGTACTTAGTGTTTGATTTATTAAATTTTGAATTCGATTTATTAGGTTTAGACTTTGATTTAGAGTACTTAATGTTTGATTGAGTAGACTTAGAAATTGATTTATTATTTGATTTAGTAGACTTAGATTCTGATATAGTAGATTTAGTAGAGTTTGAATTATAAGATTTAGTAACATTTGATGAAGCAGAACCAAGGGTTTGGGGCTGGCTACCCTGTTCGTATGATTCGCTTACCATCGATTCGGTGGAGATAGAAAGAGTTTGTATGGATGCGTCTTTAAACTGTTTTTTGTGAACGATACTGTCTGTATAGGGTGATTTGTTCAAAGTTGAAGGTTGTCCAGGTCTTCGGTCAATGTTTGTGAAGGTGAGCAATGAATGGGGGCGATCTCCAACGGGCTGCTCATTTCGTTGGTCGCCCTGGAGTTTAAATTATGTACGCGTGTACCTGCTGGAGGTACTGGAAGAGCTAATCGAAAATTTCTATTATTATTATACGCCCGTTTTCGACATTCCGTTATCGAATGACCTGGATTTTTGCAATAATTACAAATTTTTAAATGATTACTAGCTACAATAGGAGGGGGTCGACTAGGTTGTGGATTAGATGGGGGAAATTTGTTTACTGTTTGAAAATTACACCGTGATGGAGCGATTCTTATTGGACTGGAATTAGTATTGATGGGCCGTTGGGTTGTCAATCTAAACATGGATTGCCGCGCGTTGTTCATAGCGCGTATTTTATCCTCTTGTGAAGCGAATCGCCCAGCCTCGTTTAAGGTGGCGAATCCCTTCGTACGGAGCATAACTCCTATGTCAGAACTGAGCCCGTTTACGAAAACGTTCAACGCTGTTTCTTCGGTTGTTGCGATACGACCTGCTAAAGTTTTATCGGTGATGTCCGCATTTAATTTTTCTATAATTTGACTTCTACATAAATCAACACGATGGAGATATTCAGTGATGCCTTCGTTTGGCTTTTGAAATAATGATTGTAATTCTAAGTTAAGATGAGAGATAGTTTTGCTGTTGGAAAACCTATCAATTAGAAATCCCCGTAGATTTTCCCAGGAAGAGTACTGTTTACAATGGACATCAGATGCACCAGAACCCGTTATGTTGTTCAATGCAAATATGAGTAGCACAGATTTTTGGTCCGCGGTGGCTAAGGTAAAGGCCGAATCACAGGATCGCACAAATCTATATATTTGACCATTGTTGTCCGTGTCGAAAGATGGTACAAGTTTTAAGAGAGTTGCAATGTCTAGAGTCATGTTAGAGTTAGAATAATAAGACTTTGCGAAAAACGAGGACAGATTAGAGTAAAGCTGTTGGGAGGTCTCGTTATTGATATCTTTTTGCATTTAGAAAAATATAGAGAATAAAATAGGTGTAAAATAGAAATATGAACAGGATATCAGAGCAGACAAGTTATGCCACTTACCACACAAACAGCAAATACTGGACTCGCGTTCTAGTTCGGCGAAGTTCTTCAAAAGCCTGCAGCTACCACGTCGTAATCCTTCGTTCTCTGGGCGATGCTTGTCCCGACGATGAGTTTCCGACGCGTTTCACTTCGTCTTATTAGCGTGTTTATAGCGAGATCCTACCGACTGCGCCAAATTTGTTAGGTGGTGCAGACAAAACTAGACTTTATAAAAAACTGTGTTTATTTGAATTATAGAAATAGTACAATTATAACTAGACTTATACTAGATTTAGTAACTAAGAGATATAGATACAGCGAATGTAGGAAATAGAATGTGTCGGGAGAGCCAGGATTTGGGTACTTAAAGGAATCGAATCAGAGTGGGGACGTGTTGGGGATGTTTACATTTGTGTTAGTGGGTCAAAGGACTCAAAGGTATGGGACAAAAAAAAGGTAGCCAGATAAAGCGTGTTAAAATATTGCCAATGGATACAAGTGGTGAGATAAAGTAACTTAAGTTATAATAAAGTAAGTTAAAATATTGCTTACAGAAATGGTAACAAGTTGTGAGAAAATCATGATAAAATATAATTAGCTAAACTAAAGAATTCAAGTGGTAGATAAAGTATGTTAAGTTATTATACAATGAATAATATAATTATGGATATGTAACATTAATATAATTTAGTAGTATGTACATGTATGCTTATAGATATGTAACACAATGGGAAGTGGAGGAGAAAAAGCCGAAAGGCTGACCCTGAGCTCCGATGTTAATCGGGATACAACCTCACAATAATAATGAGTAAACAATGAAAACAATCAATAATAAAATAATAATAATTGCCTGGTTGCCTGGAAGAAATTGCGTAAAGTGATAAGACCGCGCTTTGTAGTGCTCTTGTCTTCTTAATTTATGTGTCATGAATATTTTAATTAGCGTACAATAAAGTATGTATATAACAAATAAATAAAAAATAAAAATATTATAATATTATTTATCATCGTTCAAAATTTGTAATAGCTAGGCATTTACCATAAATCTAGGGTTCCGGTAAAGTCGTTATGGAAATGTCACGTAGATCCACTTTGCTATAAATACCGACCATCAAGTTTATGCCAGGCTAGGATGCGACTTTCGCCAGCATTACGGCACTTACAAACCACTGCTATTTTAGATCAGTAAATCGCACATTAAGGTAAGACATGTCTAATAGGACATTGTCTTAACTTAAAATATTTGTTCCAAGTTAAAATCTCTCTATAATTTGCAATGCAGCATTCGTACCACCGTTGGACGCAAACGTTTTTTTATCACCTTTGAGTATATTTTCAAAGACTTGTATTACTATTTATTTGAATGCCAGGGTTCCTGATAGTAGTATATTGTTTTAGTAGTATATTCAGGGGTTCTCTTTACATCTCATTTAGAGAAAGAAATTGACACACCTGAGGAAGTTAAGAATCTTGAATGATACCTTCAACTTCTCGTAGCTTTCGTTAAGATTGCTGGATATTGAATGCTTATCAAAACTTATTTAAAAGTTTACTCATCCGATTGAGTAAAAAAAACGTTCAAGTCATATTATTGAGTAATAGCAACTCAAAGTATGCTAAACCAATCCACATAAAACTTATATTATTGTAACAAGAATACTTTTGCATTCTATGGCGCCCAACGTGGTGCCAGACGCACAGTTTCAATGCTATGAAATTATATTGCTCTATTTCGAAAAACTACCCAAACAAACACAGTGCCAAATAATAATTTGCATGAAGTTGAATCCTCACCACATACCTATTTCATTATTTAACATAAATACGTAAATATAATTACACCTTTATCCCCGGAGGGTTCGGCAGAGGTGAATTAAAACCCACATTTCACCAAGCATTGCATAGTCGGTCCCACGTAATAGGGGGTGAGCCTATTACCAATACGGGCATTATTGTTGACTCAAGCCATGCATCTGAGACTGAGGCTGGGCTGTATATTATATCTGTCTGATATTAAACAGCCCAATCCCTTAAGACGCCTTGTAAGAGATGGGGTGGCCCAAATTCTACTCTGCTTGGAACTACGCGGTTATGTATTTAAATTCAATTTAAAAAAATGGCATAACTCTGTACATACCACGGAGGGTAGAATATGAGTGTACATACAGTCATATTAGGTATATGTGGGTGGAATAATGTCCTTATAATTCTAAATTTTGAAAAAATATTGTTTAGTAAACGGGTTTACCCGTTCAAAGTACCTGAAAGATGAAATGTCGTGTTACAGGCCTTGCGTTAGAGTAGCATTAGTGTAAAATTTAATATAAGTCAAGCCACAGTGTATGTATATCTACGAATGTCCTCTGCACGTGCCCTCTAAATAAAGGTTCGCAGAGTATCAGTCATATTTGAGTTCAGTGTACAAATAACTGCTCGACGGCATGGCTATACCTATACGCATATTTAGCGAAACAACAATACATAACAAGAGCGCCTAAAATTTGACTAAACGCTATTTAATGGGTATAACCGCTGAAGATCCTATTTGGGTTTCAGATATAGGGCGACGAAATCAATAATAGCCTGACGTCTTTGTTCTCATATTGGATATTTTATAAGATTCTGACGACATTTTTATTCATTATGTTGTCTACATTAATAGGGATAGAGCAATACCTAAGGGCTTAATTGTGTACCTATGAAGCGTTCTAAGTCTAGAATAATGCCTTTTTACGTTTTTTTTGGTCCACTAGACGGACCAAAAAAATAAGTAACGATACAAGTACTAAATGCGATTAAAAAATCCTCTTAATTTTGAAAATGGAATTATAACAACTACATTATTCACATTAAAACAGAGTTTACATTCATTGCAGATCCGTGACCATATTGTGAGTAAATATGGCAATGCGAAATATCAATACTTCAATATTGATGACATATCCTTGAGAACTGAATCGGATACCGATTATGACCAAACGAGCAACCGATTATTGGATTTCGATTATTATCAAACTATGCGAAATCGTAGCGCGTTTGTATTTCACCACCTTCAACAAACTCTTTCATATAAAGGGACTCAGGTTTGTTCTCAAGGAGGCCAGCCCAATGACATAGCATATATTCCGGTAGACACTTATATTCATAAAGTTCAAGTTCAAATTATACCTCTATCATAATATATTTTACAACACACCTGCTCATAAAAGTGATATTATTTTACCGCAATTAAGCAAGGAATGACACCTATTATAAAACTGTGACTTTTTCATTCCTATTATTCACAAAAGTGAGTTATAGATTCTTTTTTAAATTTTATAGGAAGTGTCTATAATTGTCTATGTTCTTAAAAAAGTTTTGATACAAAAAATAACGTGTTTAATAGTACGAATAAATTAATACGCCTATTGTATGGTCATTTGATGCATTTTCGTATTTAAATAAATAATTTCAACTTGTAATACTTGTGAAATAAACAAAATTTTCACTCAAATTTAACTTTTTTTTTCTCTAAGTACAGAAAAAAAACAGAGTAAAAAAAGTTAAGTTCAAACCTCATTTTTTTTTTAAATATGGTCGACCGCCATTGTTAAATCCGCGCACATAGGAAAACGAATTAATTTGTAGTATTGTTTATTTAGTATTTGTAGTATTATTTTATTCGCAAGTGTGTTGTAAAACGTCGTATGGCACGTGTGAGCATGATGATTACCGTCCTCGGCTGTCTTAAGACCCTCGCCTGGCGGCTCGGGTCTCAATGGCGCCTCGGCGGTAATCACCAACGTTGCTCACTTGTACCATAATGTACTATTTTTTTATTTAAGGGACAAAAGATGTGTATTATTATACTTTTGTCAGTTCACACAATAACTGTAACAGCAAAGTGAGACCGTGAACGGATTACAATAGAAAGAAATACTTACCAAACAAAATCTCTAAGTGAAAAGCTTGCATTATCTGCCTAGCGCTACTCTGGATCGAATTACTTCTATAAAGAGCATTTTCTAGTTTGGAAAGTACTCTTCATAATATATATACCTAGGTACGACAAATATTATCATGCCGGTCACGTCGCCATAAGCGCGACCAGTTCAAGATCTCAAAACATAAGGACCTAAGAAGTTCCTACCATTCAGTGAATATTGCCCTGAGACAAATATTCCAGATATCGATACAGCTTTTATTTAAAAGGGTAGAAGTATTTTGCTACCTAAGAGAACAAGGTAAGAATATTATACGCGTGATATATCACTAGTGGACCATTTAGGGTCAAACTGACAAATGTGACGATTACACATACCGGATATTTTTGTCGTACAATACCTTTGGGAAAGTAACATACTATTCTACATTTATCAAAGATTACATTACCTACATAGATTTTATACTTTAGGAAGTATTACGGTAGAATTGTAGGGGTCAAATTCTGGGTACCTAAGTGGTTTGCATATTCTATTTTTATGATCTGCATTTACATATTTGCATAGTACCATAATAAATAATATAGTGGTAAAATAACTAAACGAAATCACTTTACGACTCACACAAAGGAAAACTATTTCTATGGTAACATGGCCGTAGGTGAAACCGCAGAGCACGCAGTTAGTTCCACAATATAATAAATATGACATCTCAACTAAATAGAACTTGTGGCAGCCAGAAATTCATATTTTCTATTTCACAGAAGGTTTCGGGAAGTTTTCCACGTCTTACAATAAAACTTGGAGTGAAATATTTTCACGGATTTTGCCTTACAAAACGACAAAAGGAACCGTCTTTTTTACTTGAAAAACTTTGCACCTTGTGAGGTGTGCACGAAGCTGTCGAAATTGCGCTGTTGCAGCCGTTGCAATTGCGTTTCTCTTTGTAATGTTGGTGACGGCTTACGAATTACGATCAGGCGGACCCTCAATAGTTGATTTTAAAATAAAGATGTACTGTACCTACACATATTAAATTTAGAATTTTATGTTTTCTCGTAAGACTCTCTCGAAAATTACTATCGAATTAGAGGGCTGAGTGATGCTAAAATCTACTGAAGGTTAGAATTCTCTCGTGTACACGTTGTTACACCATGTATTAATTGAATATCAAATTAACATACGAGATCGTCATTTTATCACCGTTCGTAACGCCTTACGGGTTTTCAGCTCCCTAATTCTCTTATCAAATTATTCGTCAAATACAGTGTATCAAAACTAATTTGCGTTCGAAGCGAGTGTTTTAAATAAAGTAGGTAATATCACGCTTGTACAAGTTCGTTGTAAATTTCACCACGAAACTGTAAAGAAGTTAACCGAAGGTTGAACCTAGAAAACTGTCTCTAATTTATGCTGCTTTTGTTCTACAAAATTACTGTTTAGTGCTATTAAAATCTAGTCACATTTTGCGAAGTAACAAAATTATTTTGTCTTGATATTGTTTACGTATTTATAATGCCTTGACTGCCTCAATGACGAAGCGATAACAAGGGTAGCTTTTGTGTATAAGCATCTCGGGTTTGAATCTCCGGCTAGGAATAATGTATACCTAGATCTTTTGTGTTAGAAAGTTTTCAATAGCACTACGAATTCAGGAAAAAAGCTCGTATAACATCAACAAGTTAGTCAGGACTGTTATAACAAAAAAGTAAAATTTTAAGCCTGAATATAAAATTACCTATATCCTAGTATACTTTTCTGTTCTAATAGCCTTAATCTACTTTCATTGGCCACTAATTAAATGCAACAATAAACAAGACCTGCATCTCCCAGTCCTAATTAGTTTTAATGTTAAATATTTCGTGATGTGTAGTGAAATGGAGCTTTGTGAAGAATATTGTAGGATGACCTAAGAAAAAGCACTTCTTTCTTGTCGTCAGTTCAAATCAAATCAAGTCAATTCATCCGAGTCTTGGGGCTGTATATGAGAGAGGTATCGAGTTGAAGACTATATAATATTGAACTAACTATAAGCGTGTCTTGCTAGTACACCGGTTTCTTTTCTATAATTTTCCACTTAAAAATAAACAGGCAAGGAAGCTAGCAAGCAATATCTCATGAAGTACACCATTATTCTTCGCACGTCCGGTTCGCAATTAGCCGAGCGCAGTTCGTTTTATGTTACCACAATAACTGCGGCTCCCGAGTCTCTCTCCAGCTTAATGCAGGAGGCGTGTCTGACTCTACATGGAGTGTTTATTTAAGGTTGCGGCCTTGATATGCTACCCCTTTGTAGATAAAACTGAAGCCAAAAGACATAAAGAAAGGAGAAAAAGTGTAACTTTGTTGGCAGTTACCAGTTTACGCAATCGATTAACAGTGAAACAATGTTCAATTGTTCAATAATTATAACATAGATTGTCACGAGATTTACAATCTATGTAATATTATCAAATACTTGAACATTGGAAACAGACCCACTGTCCAAGTTAAAGTAGGTAATATCCGTATAAGTGATACTGAATAGTCATGCAAATTATTAGTACTTAATTAACCCTTGTCTGCTGCTACTCTTCTTAATTCTGATCTCCTAAGTTCCTGCAAAATATTGGTTCTGTAAACTAATAAAACAAAAATAAAACTGCTAAAAATTCTGCGCGCCAATTTAAACTGCAGATAGACTCACAGAAGTTACAGATTGGACTACGATAAAACCCGTGGCAGCATTTTCAATCGTAATTAGTACCATAGTTTGAACCGCAGCTCAGTTCGTATCGCGCGTAATATCTATCCAGTATCCACAGTTTGGAATACAAACGCAAATGCGCGGTTCAAACTTCACGTATGAAGGCCGCTTAAAAGTTGCGCGATGTAACTCTTTTTTAGCCTTTTTCCGTGATTGAATATTGAAATGAAGTTCTGGCTTGACGTCGTGGAGGGTGACATGCGTGTAAATAGTCTCACGCCCATGGACACCCAAGATCGTGTGAAGTGGCTGAGCTCCGAGGTCAACTTGGCCTCGGATGCAATCAGGAAAATGCGTATCCACGAAGATGATGATGAATATTGTAATATTAGATTAGAGTAACAATCAGAAGACCGCTCGTTTCTTGTCCATCTCTTTTTCAACCAACCAACAGAAAAAAAACCCAAATCTTTACATAATCTTTTTCCATTGACATATTATAATAATTCTCAGTTAAATCTGTTTCTTTATTTTCATTTTGAAACGTTGAATAATAAGATTGTCGTCTAGTCTCCGCAAATTATGATTGAGATGATATCCAATTCGAAATAGGGTATGTACCTAGCTGATTTTTGATGAAAGCTTAAACACTCCTACAAAAATCAAAGACTGCTTAGCATATCTCTCTAAAACGAATAGATTCTCAAAGAATTTTCTTGAGTGTATCAAAGGGTGTCAACAGTTATAAGAATAGAACTGGTTTCACAAAGGAATACGCGTATATTTGCCACCTGTCACGAATCAAAACAAAGTACCTAATATTGTGTATATTAGGTACTTTAGGAAAATGTGTATATATATTTTTTTTTTTATGTGTATATATTTGTATATTTATTTATGTATGGTCTGTGGTTATATGTATATGTGTATGTTGTTTGTCTTCAATCAAAGTATGTATTATTATTTTCATCATACAATTTATTATTTGTACCAATAAATAGTCCAAACACTCTTAACATTATTTCGTGCACCTACCTTGGATAATGAATATCTCTGCATCACCCTAAGGTTGACTGGCAGAAAATGCCTTTGGCATTAAGTCCGCCTTTGTACAATGATTTTGTATTTGTGCAAAAAGCTTAAATAAATAAATTAGGTACTAAAGGATTCGTTTGTACAGCAAATAAGGTAAATTTAGTAACGCTTCTTAGGTATACTTTAAAATGTTTTATTTAATGTTAAAGCCTAACGTTTATATCGAGAGCGAAGAGTGATTGAGGCAGAGCTTTTGACTGCTACATTGGCGGTCGTGGGTTCGATTACCACTCAGTGCAAATATTAGTAGGTATGCATGATAATGTCTATATGAGTTCATATGGATGTTTCTATGTAGGTATAATATGTATGTATGTATTTATAATAAAAGTGTATCTAAGACTGTATTTGGCTGTATATTTTGACTGTATTATATTGTTATTTATATGGGTATAGGCTACATGAATTTGACTTTTCCTCGCCTGATGGTAAGCTGAAGGCATAGCCTCAGGAAAAAGGGCTGTTTGATGGCCTGATCTGATGTTTTTTACGCCTCGCTTAACGCGGGTCCGTTTGTAGGAAGAAGGAAACACGTGGGCTGGTAAGGAATTCAGGTCTTAATGGTGCGGCAAAAGAAAGGGTCGCCGAACCGCTTGGTTCTTGATTTGATTTTTTCTTGGTTCTAATGTATCTTAGGTATGTATGTTTATCCGCATTCTAGAACCCATAACACAAGCTAGTTAAGCTATGCTTACTTTGGGTCTAGATAGCGTTGTGTAGATTGTTGTTCAATATTTATTTATTTATTTATAGGAGCGACTGTCGTCTGCCCCCAACTCTAAAACAAAAAGCCGATGCCAAAGGCTCGTCCAACAATCACCAAGAGCACCGGCTTGTGAGTGTGGTTAGTGCCGCTAAAAGATCGTGATGGGACTCTGAATTACTAGGTACACCACAATCAGCAAGAGCACCGGCTTGTGAGTGTGGTTGGTGCCGTCCAAAGATCGTGATGGGACTCCGTACACCCCTTAAAAATACTTTCTTTAACGTACACAAAGCAAATGACTCTCTATTCTTTTCTTTTAGCCATAAAAACTATTAGTGGCTACAAATTCGCACGGTCGGCGCCTCTGCCAAATATAATATTTTACAGGGAGGCGTGTAGCTCTGTGCCGTTCAGCTCCGAAGGCGTCCTTAATGGTCCAGTACTCGCTTAGTTGGCTTCCTCAGTAGATTTTATAACTTTGCACAGCGGAACCACCGACTGCTGAATATTTTGTAGAAACATTCAAGTTTCACGTTACGAAATTCACAGAGAAAACATTCATGATCTCATAGTGGTTCAAATTGCACTTCGAGTCAACTTTGTTTTTAAATGCAATCAATAACGTGACTTTGAAGACTTGAACTAGATGGAATCGGTTAGCCAGTTAGCCTATTGCAGACTATGGATGGATATAGGTCCGATATAATGGAATAAAAGCATAGATACATAGATATCAGTGGTAAGACCTAAGTCTAAGACCTAAGACTATTAGTAGTATATTACATAGATAACAAATGAAATCTATAAGTATATGTATACATGCGTGATTCTTTCCTAATGGTGAAGACAGATACCACATGATTCCACCTCCTACAACCCTGGTATACAGATAATTATATTTTTTAAAGTTGTCTTGATTAAATATAAAACGAATGAGCCAACTATGAAATTAGTTATGCGTTTAATTAGGTTTCATCTCTATGAGGTAAGGCTTCAAAAGGGCTTCAATTACCTTACATGGATGTAGAAAATGTACATTATGATCGTTATGCAGATATAGCTACTTGGCATATCTATAAAAAATAGTATTCACAAATCCTTGGCACAAACGCAAAAAACGTAAATATTCAAGATTAGATCATATTATGTAAAAGGTTCCGTACATGCCATTGCCTCAAGAATTACGAAAAGGTTCAAATCTATTTACGGGATATATTGTGGGGTGTCGCTAAATAGAACTACTTACCTTAGCAGGACACAAATAGATTGTAGAGGAAACCCTCGAGACGCGTCAATAGACTGATGATTCAAATAAGAAAATCTGTGCAATTATTGGTTTCATTTTTTATCTATAGGTATTAAACGATCCACGAGACTTGAACCACGAATTTCCTTATAGGATGAAGACTCCTATCTATTCAATGTGGAGAAGTAATCAAAGTACCAAGTTTAAGTTTGATATAACATCCATTGTTTTCGTAGTTCTTAAGAACTTCAATACAAATCAAATTCTACGTCACCTAAGATTGTACAACATCCGAAAACCGAACCCAAATAACCGAAAATTTTAGATACCCAGGGTCAATCCTAGTAGCAGTTGGCAGAGTTTTCCTCTTAAAAAGTAGCTGTCCCGCGTTTAGGTCCCTTTTGGATATTGAATTCTCTATTTAAAAGTTTCTTAAAAACATGACATAGATTCACAGTTCTACCAGTTTATTCCATACAAAAGTTCTAACGTGAGAATAAACACAAAACAAAATGTTACCTTTAACTACTTTATTTCACACGTTCACTTCCATGACTGTTTCTAGTTTACGTGAACGTTTGAAAAGTTTCCGTGCCTCCGTGCTGAGGTAACGATAAATCAAATACATCACAAGTAGGTAACACCTCGATTCGTTCCATAGCCCATTTTATGACTAATTGGAGTTAAAGTTGTTCAAAGTTCGCTACAAAACCGCATCGTTGGCTGCTTTACGAGTTGAGTTAACCTCAACGCGCTGGGAATTTATTCACTACACAGTCTTACTCGCAACGATGATAGAAAGCGGTTCATTTTGCCCGCAGCTACTTGAATAACTTTGACGTATTAATTTTATAGTGGGAACGAATATGACGTGGTTTAGGCGACGGCTTCGTAGCGGTTGAGTGTATGACTGCTAAGAGGTTTGGTTCGATTCCCGCTCAGTGCAAATATTTGTATGCATTAATACATATTCTAAGCTGTTGCCCGCGGCTCCACCCGCATGGATGTTGGTTATCGCGACCAATCACAGTCTATATCCTTTCCCAAGGTCTAAGCTATTTCTGTATTAAATTTCATCAAAATCTTTTTAGTGGTTAAGGCGTGAAAGCGCAACAGACAGACATACATAAAGACAGAATACATAAAGATAGACATAGTTACTTTCGCATTTAAAAAAAAAGTGTAGTATAGAGTATAAATAAAATAGATGATTGTTCGTACAATCATCATGATATACCTGCCTTTGCTTCAACTATGACAAAATAACTGATATAGGTACAGTAATAAAAAGAAAAAGATACCTATTTCCTATTCCAGCTATACTCTAAGTGTGTTCCGCGGAACCCTAGGGTTCCGTGATACCTCTGTCGGGGTTCCGCAAGAATTTAGAAATAAAAAAATCAAAACACCTCTCTGGTCGCTCCGCGGCTGTGCGGACTCCGCGGCCGCGCGGAGACAAAACGCTATGAATGTTATTTATTTATTTATTTGTATTTGTATAAGCTTGTGTTACATTAGCTGGTACAATATCTCATAAGTTTGGTCTCAACAATTTTATACTTGTACAACGCGTTCGCTCTAAGTTTGCCGGTCTGTGGAATGCGCGTACCCTCCCCCACGTGACAACAAAACTTATAATGTGTCATAGTTTTACCCAAATATCTAACGTACACAATTTTTATTGTTACAATTAAATAAAAAATTTCGAACGTCATACACTCATACCTATCGCCAGCGGCAAACTTAAAACGAGCGGGTAGTATACTTGTAAGCGCTCAGTCATCATCATCATCATCTGCATATAGACGTATTCTCCCGATTGCATCCGTGGCCAAGATGACCCCGGAGCTCAGGGTCCGCCTTCCGGCTCCTCCTTCTCCACTTCGCACGATCTTGGGCGTCCATGGTAGTGAGACCATTTGCACGCATATCACCCTCCACGACGTCAAGCCAGGACTTCTTTGGCCTACCCCTTTTACCTGGACCCGGCGGGGGTACCATTGCCAGGCATTTGTTCCCCACGTAGCCTGGCGGTTGCCGCAAGACGTGGCCGCACCAGCGAAGGCGGCTCTCTTGCATTTTATCCGCGATGTCACGGACATGGAGGCTGCCGCGGATGCGAGAGTTCCGTACGCGATCTTTACGCGTAACGCCGCACATCCACCGCAACATTTTCATCTCCGTGACACGCAGCTCTTGCTTGTGTCGCTCGAGCAGCGGCCACGCCTCACAACCATACAAGAGAACAGGCCTAATGATCGTCTTATAGACCTGCCCCTTCAACCTGACTGGCATTTTAGGATCACAGGTCACGCCAGTCATTTCTCGCCACTTGGCCCACGCGGCAGCAATGCGTGCCTTGACGTCGTGGTCGATCTCACCGGTCACATGAAGTACAGATCCTAGGTACTTAACCTGGTCCGTGCGCTCGACCAAATCATCGCCTATGCGGACGGGTGTGGGATCTGTGGAGTTTAACGCTAAGTATTCTGTCTTCGCTACATTTAGCTGCAGACCGCCGTTCTCAAGCGCTTCTTTCCATCCTTTCACGCGTCGCACCAATCTGCTCCTGTCCGCGTCCATGAGCGCAATATCATCAGCATACATGAGCAACCACGGAGGCTGCTCATGTGAGTTTCTAATGCTGTCCGACAAAACATCTAATACCACGCTGAACAGGTAAGGACTAAGGACGGATCCTTGGTGTACCCCGACGGTGATGGGGAAGGCTTTCGAGTCGCCAACAGCAGTCCGAACCACGGAACCGGAATCGTAGTACATGTCTCGGATGGTGTCAATGTAAGTCTCTGGGACACCCTTGGCCCGCAGTGCCCACCAGATCACCTCGCGAGGAACACAGTCGAAGGCCTTCTGCATGTCTAAGAATAGGCAGTGCAGGGGCGTGTTCTTCGCCCTGTATTTCCCCGCCACAACCCTTAGGGCGAACACTGGGTCCATGATCCCGTGCCCGGGACGGAACCCGTACTGGCACTCCGAGAGTGTACTTTCCTGTCGGATCCGGGAGTCGATTATCCGCTCATAGAGCTTCATGGTGTGGGACATTATCTTTATACCGCGGTAACTACCACACTCCTGCACCGATCCCTTGCCTTTGAAGACTGGCGTGATGATGCTCAGCCTCCACTGGTTCGGGATCTCGCCGGTGAGGAGTACGCGGTTATAAAGATTTGCTAGAATGCCCACACCACGGGCGCCCATTGCCTTCCAAGCCTCGATGGGGACTTCGTCGGGTCCGACAGCTTTCCGGTTCTTCATGCGGCGAATGGCAGTCTGGACTTCCGCAGGCGTTATCGGTGGCACTAGTCCTTGATTCGGAGGGAGGTCTGGTGGCTGCACCTCTTTATGCTGCTTATTCAGCAGCTCGTGGAAGTATGAGCGCCATCTCTCCTTCACCGCGACTTTCTCGTACAACAAATTGCCCCCAGGGTCTTTAATGCAGCGGCACTTGGATAGACCCTGCGCCGCTTTGGCCCTGGAACGCGCCAACTTATATATGAGCTTTTGCCCCTCAGACGATTCCAACTTGGTATATAGAGGTTGCAAGTGGTCTCGTTTGGCCCTGGCTACGGCTCTCCTGGTGGCGCGTTTTGCATCTTTGTACGCATCGCGGTCATCGGAAGATTTGGACGCTTGCCACTTTTTAAAGAGGGCTTTCTTCACCCTGATCTCTCTCTGGACTGTGTCGTTCCACCACCAGGTGTCCTTGTCACACTTGCGTCCACCCTTAGACATGCCGAGCACCACCCTCCCCGCCTCAAGAATAGCTGCCCGAATCCTGTCCCAAGAAACCTGTACTGGTTCGTCTACAGCATCGGCGCACTTGTCACCGATGGCTGAGACGAAACTTTGGGACTTAGCTTCATCAAGCAGCCACCACCTGATTTTGCGTTGGGCACGCTCGGCACGTTTGTCTTTGGGTTTCACGCGGAGGTCCATGACAAGGAGACGGTGTTGGCTAGTGAGACTCTCCCCGGGTATAACCTTGCAGTTGGCCACCCTGCTGATGCTGTGCCTCCTAGTGAGCAGGAAATCAACCTGGGTTAAGCGCCCCCCGCTCTTGTAGGTGACAAGATGTTCGGATTTCTTTTTGAAGTACGTGTTCACGATGGCCAGGTCGGCAGTCGCACACGTTCTAAGGATGTGCTCACCCTCTGGGTTGCGACTACCGTATCCAAAACCGCCGTGGACACGCCCAAACTCCTCACATCCGTCACCCACGTGACCGTTCAGGTCACCGCCCAGGACAATCTCCTGCGACAGCGGGACGTCACGAAGCACTCCCCCGAGTTGGTCCCAGAACAAGATCTTTTCGGCTTCGCCACGCCCAGCCTGTGGAGCGTAAGCACTTATCAGGTGGGTTATAATCCCATCGATAAGCACCCTCACAACCATAAGTCGGGCGCTATAGCTCTTCACCTCCAAGATGTCATCCTGCAACGCCCGGGAGAGCACCACGCCCACCCCGGCCTGCCCGTCAGGTGCACCTGTGTACATCAGCTGGTAGCCCTCCCCAATGTGCATGGTGCTATCGCCACCCCACCGAGTCTCCTGCAGGAACGCCACGGCCACTCTCAAAGTCGATATTGTTTACAACGCTATTTTTAAATTTCTGTTTTTATTTTTGCTTTTTGTTTATCAAAGGTGCCGACTCGAGTATTTTCGAGAATATTTGAGATCGAGTCTAGGACTAAGTATAAAAGCGGCGATCGCGCGTTGGCGTCGTCAGTTGATGATTAGCGTTCGGAGCGATAAGTTACTACCTACTTACACACTCGCTAGCGAGAAACTAGTGTTCATTGTTTTACTGCCTGCTGTATTCTGTTGTCTCAGTTTTATACATTTCTTCCCTGTAGGTTCTAAATTTAGTCTCTTATACGCAGTAACGATTGTGCATTATTTAAACCCCACTATCCTGACTTGTAACATTATAAATAAAGAAGAATGGAACGTTGGCTTAAAGGTGTTAAACGTGTTCCAACAACATCTTCTAATGACGCTGAATGTTCAAAAGCAATGCGCGCGGAGAATTTAGCAATCACCGATCCAGAAGATGATGCCACGAGTGCCACGACGTCAAGCTCGACGGTTTCAAAGACGAAAAAAAGGAAGTATGATGAATCTTATATCAGTTTCGGATTTGTTGATTCCAACGGCTCACCTCTCTGCATGCTCTGTAGTAAACTGCTTCCTAATAGTTCCATGGCACCTGCCAAATTGCGTCGACATTTAGAAACCGTACACCCCGAGACTAAAGACAAGAATAAAGAATTTTTTGTTCGCAAAAAAGATCAGTTATTAGAAAGTCAAAAAAATATGATGCATGTAACACAAACTACCAACGAAAAGGCCACGGAGGCATCATATTTAGTTAGCTATCGCATTGCACAAGCAGGTGAAGCGCACACTATCGCTGAGAAATTAATAAAACCATGTGTATTAGACATAACAAAATGTATGCTTGATGAAAAATCTGCAAAGCATCTTTCTACTGTTCCGCTATCAAACGATACTGTTTCACGACGAATCCATGATCTGGCAAGCTACGTCAAACAAGAACTAGTTACACGTCTACAAAATACACGATTCGCTTTGCAAATGGACGAGTCGACTGATGTCGCTGGTTTGGCTATCCTGCTGGTTATTGTGAGATATCCATATAAAAGTTCTTTTGAAGAAGACATGCTTATGTGTTCATCGCTGCTTACAAACACTACCGGGGAAGAAATTTTTAATAAAATAAATATATTTTTTGAAGAACATAATCTCAGTTGGAACAATTGCATTGACATTTGTACAGATGGGGCCAAGGCGATGACAGGTAAAACAGCAGGAGCAGTGTCACGAATGAAAAATAAAGCGCCTAATTGTAGTTCCAGTCATTGTATTCTGCATAGACAAGCACTTGCGATGAAGCAAATGCCGTCTAATCTAAAATTAGTTATGGATGAAGCGGTAAAAATAATTAATTTTATCAAATCACGACCACTACAATCCCGATTGTTCTCATTATTGTGTGAAGATTATGGCAGCAAACATAAAACACTGCTGCTCCATACAGAAGCGCGATGGCTGTCTCGGGGAAAAACTTTAACAAGGCTATTTGAACTTAGAGCCGAGTTACAAATGTTTCTTTCAGCAGATACTTCTTTTAATTTGAAGGACCGTTTGTATGATAAAACTTGGTTGTTCCGATTGTCTTTTATGGCGGATATCTTTCAAAAACTTAACGAATTAAATTTATCGTTGCAAGGTAAACAGACAACAGTGTTTCAGGCCTATAATAAAATAACTGCTTTTAAAAGAAAATTAGATTTTTGGATCATTTGCATTGGTAAGAAAGAAATAGAAAGTTTTACATTACTCAGTGAGTTTGTTAGCGAAAACGACTCAGAAATGTTTGAAGATAATGTGTTTGAAGAATTGGTCCAATATCTCAGTTCGATGCGCGCATCTTTTGAAAAGTATTTTCCCGAAGAACACAATACAAAAATTAAAGTGAACTCCTGGATTCATAATCCTTTTTTACCCAACTTGGAAAAGCCTGAAAACATGTCAAATGAGATATATGAATCTCTTTTAGAAATGTCATCAGACACAAGTATGGGGTCATTGTTCAAAACGACGCCTCTTAATGATTTTTGGTGCAGAATCCAAGATGAATATGCAATGCTTGGCCAAATGGCTCTGGATATTCTTCTCCCGTTCCCAACTACATATTTGTGCGAAACAGGATTCTCTACCTACGCAGCCACGAAAACAAAATATCGCAATAGACTGGACGCCGAAGCTGATATGAGACTCCAACTTTCTTCCATCAAACCTGATATCAAGCAATTGATGAAAAATAAAAAACAGTTTCATACCTCCCACTAGTTAGATTTTTTCTTTTTTAATGTTTTCTATTATTGTCCTTACCAAGTGGTGAAGTAAATAATAATTAGTAACTGATACATTGTACTTTTATTATGCTGATTAATAAAGAATACACTTATAAAAATAATTGTTTTATTGTAGGGTTCCATCAAGTATTTTGCTTCCCAAAAGGGTTCCGTCATTTAAAAAGTTTGAGAACCACTGTCCTATTCTATTCTACAACATTCTACACAACGCTATCTAGACCCATGGTAAGCTTAATAAGCTTGTGTTATGGAATCTAGAATGCGGATATAAATACTTAGATACTTTTTTTTTTTTTGTAAATACATACATAATTATTATACATAGAAACACCCAGACCAATGCAGTGCCTAATGTTTTCCGTTAAAAAAACAAACAACTAAATCAGGAAAATATTCTAAAGTTTAAAATATAATTAGAACAAAAATCATAACATCATAACTAAAAATTGAAATAATTGGGTTTTGTTTCGTACCTTGATTCTGTCCCGGTAATGGGATCGCTACGAACACGTTTTGTCCTCGTCTCATTGCCTTCTATGATATGAAAACATCCTTCCTGAAATGGTTCTAAGTTTTTACTACATATTGCAGTGTTGATACGTAAACAGAAGTATTTATGATGAGAGGTATACGAACAAACGAAGTATGATTTATTTTTTTAGGACCTAGTATAAATGCACAATAACTATTACTATGTGTTGCCAGTTTTTGAAGAAATTATGCTAACCACTTATTTCCTACTACTTTAGACCTAGAATAATAGGCATCCATAAATGAAATGAAATGAATAAATACAGTGCAATTTTTTAATATCTAATAGGTATCATCTCTCAGACCACTCGATAAATAACTACTTATTCATAACTAATAAATCTTTTTCATAGTCAATAGAGTTTTCCAAAATATGCGTTTCTGATAAATAATTCAAAGAGCAGATGTAAACTTTCTAGGTATGTAAACTTTCTACTGTTTGATCAAAATTAATTTCGAAAATAATGTATCAAAGTTTTAAACTATCTTTCATTTTTCGTCTTCACAGCATATAGCGTGCGCTGGCTCCTAAACTTCAGCTCTAACATTACCCATACTGAGTGAGGGTATTTATCATAAAAATTACGGTACTTCACACAGCGGAACTACATTTTTGCGAGAAGGGTTCTGATATAAAGGTAGAGTCGTTATGCAAATTTCTTTTAGGTCTTTGAGCTATATACCGCCACCTCGATGTATGTAAAATACACAAATTGGGTTTTCCGGTAGTGTGGTGTATGGAAAAATCTAGATGATTTTTTCGCAAATCATCGTACACGTTCGGATATTGTTGTAGATTTTTTTGTTCACATAATTTTATGTTGTGCTTTTGTTGTAATTTTTATGTTGTAGCCATTTTTTCTACGATTTTATGAACTCATCTCAACCTAGAAATATGAAAGGTCCTATTTGAAACTTTCATTTCCGGGTCCGGGATCCGCTTTTTCATCAAGTTATTAGTGAAAACTATTAATTTTATGCACTCACTCGTGCGTTTAGTTTACAATAAGAGTCAACTAAAAGAAACTGAACGCTGTTGAAATTATAGATATGTATATAAAACAAATTGAAAACAAGTTACTTACCTAGTTAGCATCACATATTATGCTTACTATAAACTAAGTTTCCAACATGTTATTATAAACTTTAACAAAACTAAACGAACATCCAACTGTTTATGCTTTCAAAAACTCCGTCACTCAAGACATTAAAATCACATTAGCAAAATCTAAGGCTATAGAGAATGCCAATGAAATATGAGAAAGTAGTCTTAAAGAGCCGAGCTTTTGGCACTAAAATTTACATTTATACAAGAAATATTTTAGAAATTTTGCTGTACGAGTACCTATATGAAATTCACATACATAATATTTTATACTTAATGTTTTCTTTGAGTAGCCTAGTAGAGCGTATTATTCATTTCCAAAATTGTTTGTCATCTTATCTTATCTAATATTTTCGAATTTTATAATAGTCTTTTTGTCAGGCGTCAGTAGTTTATTGGTTAAGGAATATACCTTATGATCGAGTTTTATACTACTAACTTGAATTCACTCTTAACAAAACAACTTTAGCATAGTTGGAGCGGACGGGGTTAGGAGGAATACTATTATATGAATAAACAACGCTATTAAATAGTAATTTCTGTCGCTACGCTCCTCTACTCCAAGGTAATTTATTGTACCAATCAAGAACAATATTACCTATATTTAAACCATTTGAGCAAGTACTTCAATAGAATGTAGAATGCTCTCGGTATTAAAATAATCATCTTCATCCATCTTTGTATACAATATGGATACGACATATAGGCAATAATTGAAACCATATACTTGGTACCCCCTAGGCTTCAAGCACGAAAAGTTTGAACAAAATTGGTCCAGTATTAAGGGTAGAAACTAGAGTTTTAATTTTATAGAATTTGAACAACTTTGAGCACTCTGTAGAATCGCATGTTGCCGCTTAGCTGTTCAAGTAAGTTACCTACTATGCCTATTGTTGTGTGTGTGTGTGAAGTTGTTGTGTGTGTGTGAAGGTGTGTGCGTATTTATTAATGACTTATGACACAGTCAATGACTTTAAAGCAATGGATGAAACTATTTAATGACTTATACAAGTGGTTGCATTTTCTACATTTATTTTAATAATTATTTTGTTAGAAAATTTCGGATTTTATAAATCAGGGAATTTAAGTTTAAATTTAATTTGGTTCTATTTCTACGGACCAGGATGCTTCGCGGTTTCAGTATTTGCACATATGTCGTATCCATATCGTATTTATTCTGTGTATTATACTTGAAAAAAAAAAAGGTAAAAATTATAATGAAACTCAACTACCTACTGTCGTTACTTGGGTAACCGATACCCAAGTAACGACAAACCTAAAGTCCTTTCATTTAATTTAGAAGTACCTAAAGTAGAACTATCTATCTCTCTGTAAACTTAATTCTTAAAGACGTAAATCAATCACTCACGCCTTGAAACTCGGTGAAACCCTTTGCAGGCCTATAAAATGAACCAATATATCAAAATACTAATATTATTCGTAACATGTAAAACGTCTGTGCAGAATTATTGAATTTTAGTGATGGATGAGAATCTGTAACTTAAGTGAAATTTGTAGCCTCACTCTATCCTAATGTAAGTTTTAATAATAGTGTAGTTAATAATCCAAAGAATAAAGAAGATACTAGAGTAGCATCTCAAAGACTAGACACTATCTCTGTAACGAAATAAATAGTAAAAAATGATAATGATCATCGTGCTAATAAAGATGCCTATTTATACGCTCAAAGCACACCACCATCGTCTTAAGCTTGCCTTTAGTCCAACCCGTTGGACATTCTTTTACGTATTCAGGCGTCTGACGAGTCTTTTGTAAGAGTGCGTATTTTCTTCTTTCATACCCTCTTTCAAATTTAATAAGGTATGATATGAACAGTTTTAGTCGGTTCGAGTCCGATATAACCTCCTCCTCCGGTTCCGGTGGGGGAATTCGTGGGGATTTTTCGCACTATAAAAAAAAAGTATGATATGAAAAGAAAAGTATGATACGAACAAAATGTTATTGTTGAACCTACGGAAACTAATTGGATTTGTTTAGAACGATCAAATTCTTCCGACAATTTAAAATTCCAGTTGTAGTCGTTCTAGCTAGCATGAAGTTACTTCAAAATTTCGATTTTTTCGGTATAGTATCGAGTTTATTCTTTTAGGTGAAGCAATACTCGGAAAGTGTATAATAATATGTGCACAAAGAATATACGTTGCGAGTTTAGCGAAAGCTGAGAGTGTCGCAATAAATCTTAACTCTAATTAGGAAATATTGAAAGAGCGCCTCGGTCTTGGGCTTAAAACTGCATTTTATGAGCAATAAAATATCTGGTAGAACGACTGGCTGTAACTAATTGCTGCTGAATGTCAGTAGTTTGCTAGTTATTTTTTATATTAATTCTAGCCATAGTAGCCATTCTAAAAGCTACCCCTGGCATTGTCTTATCTTTACTTAGTTTACTTTATTCATTTTTATTTCATTGATTTAGAAACAAACAGTCATTTTAGTTACATTTAAAACAGGTAACACTTTAGTAATTTAAGTTAACAAATAAACTATCCAATAGCCATGGTATTGCTGAATACAGGCCGTTAAACATAGAACAAACGTATTGAACATATGCACCAATTATTGTGCTCTTTTATCGTTCTGGTAACCTATAAAGTGGACCATTCAATCATTTTAGAAGTAACAAAGCCACCAATCAGGTATGAGAGATATCGTATCACTTTTTACACGCTCAGAAATCAAGGCTTTTGCAGATGAATATGCCAATCCAAATCTAATGGACACGTTTGAATGACACGAAATTATTCGATCCCACGCTTTTCATCCTCAATTACGTATGCGACTGCTAAAATTTCATTTATAATACTCGTTTCTAAAGGACCTTCGGGAGTAACAAAAGGGTTTTTGCGGATTGTGGATAGATTACACTTGTAATTTATCATATTAATCATCAAATTTGGTTCTGTAAGACTAACTTAACTATTATACTAATAGTAATAAAGTCAATACTACTTATATATTATGTAGTATTAGTAAAATTAGTATCGATATTCATAAATTCTAAGGTATTCTCAGTATGGCTAACAATCTTACAACGCACCTGATGTGGCACACTCGTAGGGCAATGGGGGAAGTTCAGGCGTTATCTACACAACCACTCTTCCCACAAGGAGCTTTATGGACCTTTGTATCAGCAGAAATACATCATTAGGTAGTGTTTCTAAGCTGCGGTTTGCTACAGAGTAGAATTGCTTCGCCGGTGTTATGTTATTCCAAATTCGACTTTGAAGTTTACTATGACGGGTATTATGTAGGTCCCTGTAGGACTAGCTACCCGTATTGATTTTTGCAAGAAGTGGGGTAGTAGATGCCTACATAATGTACCATAAACTTCAATTGAAAATAAAAAAATCCATTGATCATTCGCATTCGTATGGGAATTATTATTTGGTTAGGCTTGTATTGGGACTTCGGGGCCTAAACCACCAAAGGCAACCCGGATTGGTTGTCGTTTCAAGTCCCATCCTATGTAAATCGTAAACGTATCGAGAGAACGAAGTATTGCGATTGGCAGGCTCCATACACACACAGGTTAGCAGCAGGCAAGCGACCAATCACAACGCTCAGTTCTCTCGATACGTTTACGTTACGAATTCGAATATTTTTCGTGTTCGGGATACTGAATGTTGATTTCTGTCGCCTAAAGAACGAAGTATTGCGATTGGCAGGCTTCATACACACACAGGTTCGCAGTAGCCAAGCGACCAATCACAACGCTCAGTTCTCTCGATACGTTAACGTTACGAATTCGAATATTTTTCGTGCTCGGGATACTGAATGTTGATTTCTGTCGCCTAAAGAACGAAGTATTGCGATTGGCAGGCTTTATACACACACACAGGTTCGCATTAGTCAAGCGACCAATCACAACGCTCAGTTCTCTCGATACGTTTACGTTACGAATTCGAATATTTTTCGTGTTCGGGATACTGAATGTTGATTTCTGTCGCCTAAAGAACGAAGTATTGCGATTGGCAGGCTTCATACACACACAGGTTCGCAGTAGCCAAGCGACCAATCACAACGCTCAGTTCTCTCGATACGTTAACGTTACGAATTCGAATATTTTTCGTGCTCGGGATACTGAATGTTGATTTCTGTCGCCTAAAGAACGAAGTATTGCGATTGGCAGGCTTTATACACACACACAGGTTCGCATTAGTCAAGCGACCAATCACAACGCTCAGTTCTCTCGATACGTTTACGTTACGAATTCGAATATTTTTCGTGCTCGGGATACTGAATGTTTATTTCTGTCGCCTAATATATATATACTTGAAATTATTAAAGGTACTCACTAATTGCTTCATAGTTTTATTAAAACCGTATAGGTTTACTTTTTACTGTTATAGCGGCACGTTCCATCAAAATATCAATTGTACAACTACTGTGGTTTGTGAGAGTTTATAATCCACTAACAGACGCACATAAAATGGAGTTTTAGTAAAGCGGTTTCGTTTGTTACCTTTGAGTACTAGGCTTCTTAGAATTTTGCTACTTAACTGTTATCAAGACATAGACACAGGTAAATACATCTATACTCTGCGGTTTATTATCGCGTCGTTATTGTGTTTGAATAGCTAAAGAGGATTAATTAAGTATCATCGTAAATGTATTGTGGATATTGAATATTAGATAACTCGATTACATTTTCAACCGTTTGATATAGGTACAATCCAGCTAATTGGTATAGGAATATTTGGATTATAATTTTCAATCTACCAACATAATTATACTTTCTAGAATAAAATAGTAGATGTAATAAAGAAAGTTTCATAAAGGCCTTCACATAAAACTAGTTATTGTGGTACTATGAAATTTATATGAGATTTTTAATAATTTATAAACGCAAATAAGATCTTTCCGTGCTCCGGAGAGCACGTTAAGAAATAGATCCCAGTTCGTTGCAGATCATTCATTTCGGATAGTTATAGCCCTAAAAATCCGACATCCTTGTCTGACTACAGGACTTCGATATCACCAGTGGATTTTGGAGGTCGCTTCTAAAGACTACTGGGATGACAGTTGGTTATGAAAACGACAATCTACTATATAAAAATAAGTCGAGTTTTCCTTCCTGACGCTATAACTCAAGAACGGCTGAACCGATTTGGCTCATTTTAGTCTTGAAATATTCGTGGGTGTCCAGGGAAGGTTTATAGGTGCAGCGGGAACGGGAAAAATATGGCGGTACGAAGTTCGCCGGGACAGCTAGTTTAATTATATTTTCGTAACTAGTTATGAAAGCAAGAAAAAAATTCCACGTTCGTAGCTGGTTATGAAAATGACACTTACGAAAATGGACGAAGCCGGATTAACTAGTATTTGGTAAAAGCATCCTATACTACAATTCTTAGGTGTAAGCCTTATCTTAACTATATCAGAATAACTTACCTACTCCTTCCTTAATCTTTAAAATTGATTATGCCACAAAAGGATCATTACAGGATCCTACCCCTACCATGAAAAACTATCGTAATCATAACGTAACGGTTCGAGAGAATTTGCATTGCGATTGACAGGCTTCGCACACACACATACAGGTTCACAGCAGGCAGGCGGCCAATCGCAATGCTCCGTTCTCTCGATACATTTACGTTACGATTATGATAGTTAATCGTATATTGTACGAGCTCGGAGCACTGACGTCATAATAAAGTGAAAGTATAAATTAATCAACCTTTACGATGAAATTTTTTCAGTACTTTTTATTACCCGCACAAAATATTTTTATACTTCTTTTCCCGTTATTCAGTTATTTTTTAGGAAGGGTAACAATGTAAAATTATATCTTCAAATATCCTAAATAAACTTTTGAAAACCGGGAAACCAAATTGCATCCGTGCGAGGCGGGTCGCTAGTAATTATTATATGTACTATCGTAATTAAAAGTGCATTAGCACCGTAATGTTTATAATCGCTTGTCCGGTTAAACGCGTATCTATGTGTATGTAATGTTTAACGCATACATTTATACGTCACACAGTATCGATATGAGAAAATATAAATGTGTGTGATGCGAAACAAAGAAAACGTTATGCTTGCCTTTTCATACTATTATGTTCGAAGCATGCATCTATATAAAGTAATGCAAAAATTCGTTATTCTACGTAAGGCAGTGCGTAGCTTGGTCGGTAACAAGGCTGCTATGGATAGTGTTGAAATCGGATGTTGTGGGTTCGGATCTTAGTTTTTCCACTTTTTGTTGTTTTGTTTTCATGAAATTTTAGGAACAAGTTAACAGAATTAGAAATAATTATTTACAAATAGAAAAATATTATACTTAATTTACAATAGATTATAAATAAAACAATAGTTTAAAAAAAAAAGTTTATTAAAAGAATTATCCAATGTTAATTTGTGGTTATAATAATTTCATCCAAAAAATATACTTTTATAATAAAATTAATATTGCATATTGAGGTTATAGCTTAATTATTCATTTTCTCGAAAGTTTTTTTTCGGAAAAGAGGATTGAAACTTAACCTCAACCATACAGTCTTATACTAATTACAGGCCAGCACGTCCCTTGATAGGCTCAGTAGTCTCAATAGGCTCAACTGAAATTAAATAACAAAAATATTTAAACAGAATAGCTTAGCACGGAGTAACAATATCACGAGAGCTTTTACTTTAAATTGAGCCTAACTATTTTATATAAACTATAATATATAATAACAATAACTTTTATCTCTCTTTGCACCATTAAACCCCATATATTCTCAATCGGGTTCAAATCAAGGGATCGTGCTGGCCAAGGAAATTCAGTGGCGAGGAGTACTCATAACACGATTCCTGCCGGCTTGCTCTGCAAAGGGAAGTCATGAAAGATGCTTAAGTTTAATGCATTATTACATGTATTACACCTAAAATTCAGTACCTATCTAAAATTTGAGAGAATTTCATACAAAATTGCCATGGTTGTTCTTTGGGATTTGCCACCGGCTTCCCTTTTGAACATTTTCACCCTTCGCCACAGCAAGGAATAACTTTACGTTCACTAAACCATTCGCGAAGTATGGTGGCTCGATGAATGGGACAATTATCGTGCACAAAACTTATATCATTTTTTTATACCACTTAGGTGGGAGACAAGCACACGGCCCACCTGATAGAAAGTGATTACCGTGGCCTTTGGACGTATGCAACACCAGGGGCGTCACACTCATGCTGCCGACCCTGAAGAAACCTTCTAATGCCCTTAAACCTTCATTTATATCTGGATAGACATTTCGCACTGTGGGCAACCCGGCCCTTGCGCTCTAATCCACCCCCACATAATTTACACTTAGATTCAGTGTTCGGTACTATGTTGTTTTCACACCACCGTGTTTTATCCTTATGCCATAAATGTAATCTTCCTTTTTGAGATGATTTAAACGTTTTTTCATCAGAAAATATTGTTGATTCCCAGTTAAAGTAAATACTCTTCGTTATTCGTTTCATATTCTGCTACCATATAACGCCGCTTCAGCAGGTCTTCCACTTCTCCTCCAACTCTGCAACTCTTCTTCCTCAAATTGTTTCACGCAACGACTCCCAGTATTTCTCTAAAAAAACAACAACCATATTACACAATTGCAACCAATGAACAAAATTGCACTACAACAATATTAATTAATTAATTAACTTACAGATAAGCCCGTCTCATTAGAAATTTGAGATATATTCAGACCATTCGAATATGGCCACAATATTAGCTTTTGCTTCAATACTTATATTTGACATTATTGATTTATTAAAAAAGAAATGTAATCGCTCGAACAGTAATTAACACAAACAGTCGTAACCATAGATGATATAATATATAAATAGGGTAGTCGTAACTGACTTCACCAACCAACAACTTCACTCATAGCCAATGAATCCATTTTATTTCAAATGCACCCTCAAATAATTATTTTCTCGCTAAGTTTAAAATTCTACCTAAGAAACATTTTTATATTCGTATCAACATTCATATATCATAATTTTTAAATATAAAACACAAAAAGTTATATTAGTTCCGGTAGGTTCGAACCATCACCGACAGGTTTCATACTATTCATCAAGCCGCACCTTAAACCACTCAGCTACGGGGCGGCTTACGTATGATATTGAAATTAACAATATCAATCAACGAGTGAACAATATTAATGTGTGTGTATGTGTGTGTGTGAATTATCTTCAAAGATTAAGGTCATAACTTCAAAAGTTTAGTAAGAGTACTGTACGACGTAGTGTTGACGTGTATGTGTGTGTGAATTGTCTTCAAAGAATAAGGTCATAAGTACGACTATTGTTGACGCGCAATAGTTGCGTCAGATTGGTACTGCACTTATGATCGCGATAGTACATTGATGTTAGATATAATAATAAATTACTATTATATTTATTATATCTGAAAGTATTTTGGGTAAATAAGCACGTGCGTCTGGAACATCTTCAATAAATTCAAACATTTTTTATTTTTTATTCAGGAGATTTAGGTCCGTATTCTGGAACGATACTCCGTCGTGAATCACGACTTATAACTAGAGCTAAGGACAGTTCTATTGTCATTATGTCAAGTAATACGCAACCTTGCAGTTACTCATCTCGTCATTACTGCTCCTATGGGAGTGAGAAGTCGTCTAAGAGAGCAGTTGACTCGCCTAAAGAAATTGGGTGTAATACGACGAATGTTTCATCTTATTTCATGGGTCAACGATCGATATAGTTACACAATTACATACCTTTGTCGTCAAAGTGCGGGCACACCCAACTGACGTTTCGTCTACATGATCCGAGTTCCTCGGACGTGGGCATCTGTGTGACTGCTGTTGTTATTGCTTGTACTTAGTAGGAAAATGTTCAGCTAAAGCTTATTATTTGCATGGCGCATGGCAAAACTTACTTCTACTTGTGCTTGACAAAGTAGCAAGATGTTAATAGAATCCCAAGAAATTTAATTAAAATTGAGTCTCTTAAAACTGGCTCCTTCAACATTACAACAGATGACTAGTGATCTAGATGCCCAGATGTCCCTCAAAATAAAAAAAAACAATTTTCGCGTAAATGTGTCTTCAAAAATCATGAGTAGGTACATTTGAGGAAAAAGAATACGCGTCTTCCAAGAATAGGGTTCGGGTTTTGTTTATGTATTCGTGACTAGCAGGTAGGTACTCGTTAAAGCGTTTGTTGTTATTCCAAGGAATTTGAAACGTTAAACTAAAGTTTTACCTCTGCAATTAGTAGATTTCGTTAAAACTTTACGGAGCCGTCAGCAATTTCTTAAAATTGAGCCTTGGCTGGAGTCCAGACGATTAACAACTTAGTGCAAGCTGTTTAATTTCGTGCCTGGATGCACACGTTTTATATGTCATGAATACTCCCTAACCACCCTTTACTGCTTTTCGAAGTATTGCTAGACGATGAACATGAAATTAAATTGCTCCAATTCGACTCGAAGGGTGGGTCAAGTTTATATGAATTGACTTAAGGTTATATAAGGTGAATAAGGATTGAACAAATCATACTGACGTTTGTTCACGTTGGGATTAAATTGGCCGTTATTACTATAACTTCGTTTTATATTTAGAAAAATAGAATTAACTCTGCACACTTATAGCATGTTTTCTAGTTAAGAAAATCCAGTTACCTTTTTTTGGTGTTGGAGTTGCAGATTTCCATACGTTGATTCATTGAAGCCTCTCGTTAGATAGTATATTGTTATGTTGTTGCAACTGTTTCCAGTACCTAACTAACTCAACGGATCGGACTCTCCAGAGAGTTTTTAAAAGGGAAGCCGGTGAATTTTTTTACTGTGATCTAGTTTGTCCCGCAACATGCGCTTCATATTTTAGTCTCGACCATATCAGCAAACACAAGCCGTCAAGAATCGTGTAATAGGGACTACTTTCCCCCTGTAATATTATACTAAATACATGTACCTAGCTAGGTTTGATGATTTTATAAATAACTAGCTTTTGCCCGCGGCTCCGCCCGCGTGGATGTCGGTTATCGCGACCAAACATAGCCTATGTCCTTTCTCAAGGTCTAATCTACCCCTATACCAAATTTCATCTAAATCGGTTCAGCTGTTTAGTCGTAAAAGCGAGACAGACAGACAGACAGACAGACAGACAGACAGACAGACAGACAGACAGAGTTACTTTCGCATTTATAATATTAGTAGGGATTCAGGCTGGCTGTGTGTAATTATAATGTTAAAATGTCTAAATATTAGAGTGTATAAAATGTGTAATTAAATCACTTTTTCTTTTATAGATACACGTTTTACTGTCACATTTTATAGTCATTAAGGGGGGGAGGGGGTCAGGGCGGACACTTTTTTATACAATAGGTACGTTTGAAGTATTATTTTCATACAGAATTGTTCGAGTTCCTTGGAAAGAAGCTGTACCTACTATCAAAAGTAATGATATTTCTCAAATGCTAAAACAGAAACTGCCATTCAGCGATGCAAGTTACATTATTTAAAGGTGTGACGTCGTACTTCGTGAACAGCTGTACAAATCACTCCCGTCAAGCTGGCTGTGTAATTAATAGTAGAATATGCAACACTGATTAGTTTCTGTTGTTTGTTTGCAAGTAAAGCGCAGCCATCTAACCCTTATGATTGCGTGACTAATATTAATGTTCAGAAACATTTAATGTGTCTTTAGAGTTTTGAGTGCCACTTACTATGAATTATCCTCTGAGTCTTAACTGAACTTAGTTGGGGTCTGCTCCCAGTCTTACAACCACCAAACTTTCTTTTGTAGTTAGATAGGTTGTCGGATTTTTAGTGCCCCAACTAGCAGTGATGAATGATACAGATATTCACATAGCAATCGGGACCGACGAGGTGACGACGTCACGTGTTCTCCAAATCTCGAAACTGGTTAAGACTGGTTAGAGGTTACTCATTCTAAGACTAACCTCATTGCATAAATTTACAAATAGCTACCCTAATCGGTTACCGTTTAGCCACAAGTCCCTCACTTAAATTTATGAATATTAAACGAAAGAACCTGAAAATATAAGTAGTTTCGGGAACCCACGAGGCGTGTAACAAAGCTGTTACATTTTGGGATATACAGGCACCTTGACATGTAGAGGGTGAATATACGATATTGCAAATAAGTTTACTTGTGTTCAAGTCTGTTGGTTCTGGGTCTTATTTAAACTTGAATAAAGATATGAGTTAGTTCGCGACTTTGCAATGGCGTTATACTTATAAATAGTTGCATATTAAAAAAAAAATATTCATCTTTGTTTACCTTGGTTTCAGATGGTAGGTACTATGTATTATATTGTGCTATCAATTAATATTAGGTACCTATCTGGTGCACTGATGTGACAGTGGCGAATAATCCGTACAACACGATTCCTATCAACTTCTCTTTCAAGAATTTAGTCATGTAGTGTTAGTTATTACTACTATTACCAGAAATGCAATTAGAGTTCTAATACATGTCAAGTTTCATCGGCTTTCTATCAGAAAACGTTCACTCATCGCCACTGCTACAATCCTGTCACAGAGTACTTTGTTATTTAAGAAATCCTGTCTAGTCATCATGGGGTGGAGACAGTAGTCAGTGCGCAATAGATAATTACACTGAAAATCAGTAGGGCTTACACTGAAAATCAGTCTGTGGTGGCTAACACCCACCCCAGTATATGCTGAGTGTTTAGCCCAAATTGCGGACATAGCGTACATATCTTAAGATTCGGATGTATGACAATAAAATGTAAAATATAGGGTAAACGTGTAAAAGGTTATATGAATGTGGGACCGTGTGAGATTTCTGCCACGTAGAACATGACACGTTGATTGTGTAATGTCATTAACGTCAATGTCAATTGTCAACATAAAAAAATATGAATGACAGATGTCACACGGTGTCACGTCGGCGATCGATCACAGACAACTCTGTGTCGGTTACTCTGTGGTTGCCTTGTGTTGTTTATGATGTTTATTTTTTTTATGTGTACTGCGTGATCCGCAATAAAACTATTTTTCTTTCTTTCTTTCTAATAAAAGATTAATTAAAACTGATAGGCTTGCACCCTATTTGTGGAAACGAAAAACATAGCTGGTGAAACTTGTGTGTAATACACTTCTACCTCCCTCTTCGGGGTTACAGACGTGAATATATTATGTGTGTATAACGCCTGCCCATAATAGCCATAGGATTGATGGCAAATCAGTAATGTAAAGCCGGACGCCCCATGTCAGACGGGCTGTCGACAGAGCGATTGATTAATTCACATAATCCATAATTAAGGATTTGAATCACAACATACGAGTATACTAATTATGTGCCTCAGAAGTAGCCTAGCTGAGCTGTCCTTTAAAGATTATGAAAATATTGTTTATATTGGAGATTGATGGCACTTGGTGGAACTTGCTACACATATTGAATGAATCACTTGTACTTATCCACAATTAATTATTTGAGATAATTTTAATGCATTTAGTATACTAAACTAAACAAATTATTTTAAATTGGAAAAAGCGAAATCAATACTCGGGCAGGACTCGAACCCGCGATCTTTCCCTTACAGGGGGAATGCTCTAACCACTGAGCCTTGGTGGCTCCTTCGCCCGAGATTGATCCAAATTTTCCAATACATCCATCTTAGGGCGATGGTGGGAGCCATCTACGGGTTCGAGTCCTGCCCGAGTATTGATTTCGCTTTTTCCAATTTAAAATAATTAATTATATAATTGAACCTTACCGGTTTCGCCTTACGGCATTCTCAAAGTCTCAAACCTTCGAGAATGCCGAAAGGCGAAACCGGTAAGGTTCAAAGGTTCAAATAAATAATTGTGGAAAAGTACAAGTGATTTATTCAATATATTATGAAAATACTTATTTTCACATCAAATTGTTTTCTATTCTTTTCCAATTACATCTATTCTTTTACATTTATTGTAATAAATAAATCATATTATAATTTTTAATCTAAAAACATGATTATATAAATAATATTGTTTATAAAGTTATTTCAATACTAGCTGTCATAGAACCTAACAATAATTTGTAAATTACTAAATGTTCAGCAACTTTTGAGGGTAACAACCTACTTCGAAGTCGACATGAGCGTACCTAAGCGGTAATATAAGGATTTAAATTGAATCAAATTAATTGTACCTGCTTAACTTCATTTAATTAACCAGCTCTTTGACAAGTTAACTTTGGAAATGTGAAACTGGCCCTTAATTAATTTTGAAAGGGGTTTATTACCTTAACTTCAGTTGTTTCTGTTACGTACCTCTGATTAGCATAGCGGGTGGTCTTTTGTCAGTTACCGCCACTTGATATCAAACGGACGGAGTAATGGTGACACCTGATTTGTTAAACAGGTTGTCAAGTTAGTTGCTCGGTTAATATTATTAATTAATAGTCCGTAGTTATACCACCTATTTGTATGTTTATTGGTCAAATTTGAAATAGCAAACTTTGTTAGTCTCATTTGTTTTGGCTCACCCTTTCACTACTCACCATATTTTACAGCACCATACCACAGATTATCAAGTTAGGTGAAGTCATATTGAAGTGTCATAAGTAAAAGAAAAAAACATTATTTCAAGATATACTTCGATAACTTATTATTAGGTAGTACGAGTATATACAATATGTACATCGTGCATCCAAAACCACTGTGTCCCAAACCACTGTGCCGATTTTGATGAAATTTGGTATAGGGGTAGATTAGACCTCGAGAAAGGACATAGGCTATGTTTGGTCGCGATAACCGACATCCACGCGGGCGGAGCCGCGGGCAAAAGCTAGTAAAGTATAAATAAATGCATAAGTAAAAGTAACACCAACAAGTAAATAAATTCGAACGCTATCTTTGTCTCTTGACCTTGACCTCTAGTGACCGTGATTGCCAAAAAACATCCAAACCTTCATATAAAAATAACACATAATAAATCACCGTATAATTCAGTAAAGTTTATCTTATTTCAATGTATAATATTCCGATAAACTTTCAGCAACATCAAGATTTGTGATGATCATTTTTATAAACGTTGGAACAAGAGCCAAATTCTTGAATCAAAGCTCGTGGTACATTGTTAAAATTCTTTTGGCAACCAATTCTATGCCACACAGACTAAATTCCAACGTAGTAAATGAAAAAGGAACAGAAACTTACGTCTGGTGCAGTGGGAAGAAGTTGCTAGTCACGTATTGGTACAATGTAGTGCTGCAGGCAATACACTGTTTAATTTGGTGCAAGTTGCAAGAGATAGAGGTAAAAATGAATCTACAATCAAATTATAATTTTTATATTTATTTTCGTAGTGTAGGTAAATAGAGACAGTTAATTCTTTTTTGGCGGTGTTGCAAGCTACAAAATCACAGGGGAGCTAAAGAACTTCGCTTTTGTAATTGTTTATTACACGTAAAATCTAACACTCAAAACAACACATGGTAAATATCCCTTTAACTCTAATAGTAGTGTTAGTGACTATAATAATGATAAGAGTTATTGCCTTCACCTACTAATAGGACCGTCTGGTTACCAGCTAGAGCCTACTTAATTGATCCAAAAATAGCCTCACAAGTATTAGCCCTTGTCCAACTTGGGATTTTTTTAGCACTTTTATGGTGTTCTCAGAAGCTATTAGATGTTAGCTATGGACTTATAGTTCGTATAGTTATTTTTCATTCGACAATAATATACAGCTCATGAAAGAGGCTCGATTGCAGATTAGCTTAGCCTGCCATTACGTGTGACTTAAAATACTATTCGCGAATTGTGGGTACTGAAACACCTCTACTAACCACTGTGAATATATAGGTGTGAGTACATTAAAAATGATATGGCAGCATGTATAGTATATTCTCACTGAAAGTATAGGTATAAATAAGTAGAATCGCTTGTAACTTGGCCCACAAGTAAAAACTTAGTGTCGACTGCAATATTAGCATAGCTTGCAAATGTGATTGGTTTACAACTTGATTCATTGCTTTTTACCCGACTACGGCTAAGCCAAAGGAGGGTTATGATTTTGATAGGTTATGTAATGTTTTAATCATTTGGTTCATACATACTTTAATAATACGCTACATAAATATGTATCTATTTATATAACGGATTTTTTCAACGTAACTTCCAAAAAAAACAGCAAATTATTTGCGGTTAGAGTTCATATCGTGTCGAAATCAAATTATTGATCACGCGTTTCATGAATACCTATAATGCGTGTGAACGCAATACTGAGTACCAAGTACGAATCCCATAAAAAGGTTCAAACTACTTCACCGTTGTTATCGAGTAAATATATCATGTTCATCTAATTTACCACCAAGTAGCCTAGATCCAATCTCCACCTTACAATTCAGCTAACTCGGTCGCGTGATGCGGTGAGAATCTCGCATTATTCACTGGTCACTGCATTCAGTCGCTAGATTTACGAGTTTGGTTTGAATATTGCATTGTCGCTAAAAGTACAGTCAGTCTAACTGATCGTTACTTGGCACGCTACGCTACAGTGGCTGCAAGTTGGACACTTGTTTTGATCTTCGTTCCCTTTAATTTATCTAAATGTCAAGACTTTTCAGTGTGTTTTTGTTTACCATGAAACAATGTTTCTGAAACACTCATTTTGTAGATACCAAATTATTTTAGACAGTCAAACTATAAAAATTTTGAATGGAATTCAGGGAATTCTCATTTCAGACTGCTGATTTCATATTAGAATTTTCACGGCTTCCCTTTGCAGAGTAAGCCGGCAGGAATCGGGTTCTAGGGACCCCTCGCCACTGGTAGGATTGGTTTGGACCCCAAGCCAACCCCACAAGATAGGACTGTATTCGCCCTGTAAGAAGAAAAATAAATCATAATATTGTGGTTTTAATTGAGAACGTTTTCTATATTTGAGGGACGTCAATGTAATAACGATATTCAGTTGCGGTACCTTTCACTAATTAACTGTAAAATAGGGGCGTGTGTTGTTAGTTTGAAAATGTTGTAAGTAATACTTAATTCAAAATGTTGCTCAGCCTTAATTAATGTAACAAAATAACAGTTTGTTGTTCTTGAAATTTTCATGCACTCAACTTCTTCAAAGATTAATAAGTTATTACATTATGTTAGTAGTTAGCGTAACATAAATGAACACTACATAAACTTTGCACTTGTTTACAACGTTTTGTCCCTAGAGCGAATATAGGCAATTCCCTTGAGTGGTGAACAGGAACAAGAAGTATGAAATATGTGGCCTGTCTATACAAACTTTATATGTCTATGTTTACGTCTGAAAAGTTACAACAATATTGTTTACTTGTACATTCTCTCTCATCCTAGCGTTAATTCCCAGTCGCATCCAAAGCTTGGAGTCTGGGGTTCACTTTACCAGTCTTAACTACAGATTTGGCTAGACCTCGATATTTTTTCGTGAAGCGATTGCCATCTGACCTCCACAGCCCAATGATAACATTAGGCGATATCGAAGCTTTGCATCTAGACCGTTGTTTTTGGATTCTTTTGAGGCTCCAACTACCCGTAACGACTGCCATAGATGTTCTTATAGCAACCGGGACCGAAGGCTTAATGTGCTCTCCGAGGCACGACCAGACCAATGCAAATACCCATATTTCATGAACACAAATATTTTATTCTATTGCAAACAACATTACGGGATAAGTACTGATTAAATCTGTGGCTACGTTAACAAAGTTTGATCCGGAAGTTTTTGGTTCAGAAATCGCATTTCGTGTAAACAAAGATCAAAGTGAAATACTCAGACAAATAGATGTTATCTTTGACATGAATCAGAGGGGATAATGTTCTTACTTTTGTTTGTTCCACGTAAAAATATGTGGCGAGTGAAAGGTTCACGTTCCCTTTTATTTCCGTTGACTCAGTTGTATTTATTTGTTCCAATTTTTATCTCGAACGGAACGAGGGCTATTAGTCATTATGAACAAACCGGTACGTTTGCTTTATTCACATGATTGGGAACGCAAAAATACGGTGAGACAAGTACAAATAGATATACGATATCGCGATCGTACAACCGCGTTTCGCTTTAATTCAAAAATGAAATGAACGAGCATTTGCGTATTTTTCAGGAGAGCTTTTGTTGGGCGTTTATAAAATTATTTTATTCTTCATTCAAATAATGTTTGTGTAGGGGTGAGGCGAAGATTGGTAGAATGATAAGTGATATTTATTAAGGCATTATCAGACAGACTGCATACACATATTCTTTGTAATAAACTGCATGTCGGCAGTAGATTATTTGGCACTTTGTGATAACCGCAATGGGGTTAAGTTGAAATAAATTGGACGCAAACGTGTATTTTCTTCTTAATAAAGGTATGATTCCGTAGACGACCGCATATGACAACTGCCGACGCATACAGCAGATGCGCGTCATTCATTGCGGCTTCTCAATGGTTCACGTTATCCGTATCGGAGTTTAACAAGTAATGGGTACTCTGTATCTGCTGCATGCGTCTGTCGTTGTCTTATGCAGTCGGCTTCGGAATCATACCTTTAATCTTATCCAAAAAAGAAAACGAGATTCAATAACTGATTTCGTTTTGTTTTTGCTATCACATGGGAAGTTGAATAGAGGCAATGGTGTATATAACATCTTGTATTGACAAGTTATCTCAAATTCTTGAGTTTATTGCTCTTACAGTCCCAAATCTTACCGCAAAATGTATTTTATCGTTCCCCAAACCACTCCCAATGTGTCCATCTTTTGATTTCAGAATGTCTGAATGATGACAAAGGCTAATCAAAGCGTAATCTGAGCACGTAATAAACCGCATTTACCCCTTCGGTAATATTTCAACGTGACTATAATATCATAACTTAAAATGTAACGTCTATGGACTCTTCGGTTTCAGTCTATTGCCATACACTAACTAAGCTAACAATGAAAATCATGCGTCGACTCCACACGACTGCGACTGACTACGTGTCTCGTAACGTAATGCATTAGCTACAAACACGACATCATATGAGGCTTTAGGTATTGTTCATTTTGTGCTTTAGATCTGTATGGAAATTTAAGAAATACACCTACAGTAATCGATGTTACAAAATTATAATAAATTGGAAAAAGCGAAATCAATTCTCGGGTGGTCAGAGCGTTCCCCCTGTAAGGGAAAGATCGCTGGTTCGAGTCCCGCCCGAGAATTGATTTCGCTTTTTCCAATTTATTATAATTTGTTTAGTTTAGCAAACTAATTGCTTTAAAATTATCTCAAACGATGTTACAAAAAAATATTTATGTATTATATTCACGCCTGTAATTTCCCGAAGGAGTAGGTAGAGGTATATTAACGTCCACATTTCAACAACTACCATTTTCAGTCTCACGTTATAAGGGGCGAGCCTATTGCTGTCAAGCGGAAATTTCGTCATGGACTGTATGATTACTGCTCGATGGAGAACAGCCCTGTAAAATTGCCTTTTATAATAATAATAATAATAATCATTTATTTAACAGATAATAAAATCCATAATTTGTTAGTACTGTTAGTTACAATTTTTCTTAAGATAACGTTAGTTGTGTTAGTAAGTTATTTGATTTTGTCAATACATAATAATACGAGTCCCAAATACAATACAATTCACATAAATAAATAAAATAAATTTATGACACCCACGAAAAGAGATGGGGTGGCCCTATTTTACACTACCAGGAGGCAGTGTGACCAGAAAATTAATATAAACATGCGTGTAATAAGGAAAACGTACTATGCATATTTTTTAATCCAACTGTAAAATAAAACAGGAGATTGTTAAAATTCATGAAACAAGACTTCAAAAAGTTTTGCATAAAAATTGTGTAACAAAATGTAGCTCAGAGAGAATTTAATTTCAGTTGTAGCTAGAGCCAGTGAATACGTCAATACAACAGGGCAGCTAGCACAAGACTGGCCTCAAATGCAAACGTCGGAACGGAATTAAATTTAATGATTTACAGCCGTTGGGAGCGTACCGCTCCGAACTCGATTACAGAGGTTGTCAAAGCAAACATAGACTGGTGACCTCCTAATTAATTGCGTGATTCGGTGAATGTGGCGCGAGGAAAACTTGGTCTGATTGAGTGGTCATCGACGCGTTCGTGCGATGTACTTAGTTACAATTGCGTTTTCGAGGGGAACGGTTTCGGGTGTGATTTGAAATGGGTTGAATACTTGCTGATTATGTTATGTTTTGTTGAATTATTTTAATAAAAAGTATAATTTAAATGATAGTATTACCATTGTAACATTGTTAGGTCTGGCAAGTTTATTCATACCATGATCGCGTTGATTCCCGTTAACATTATAGTATAAGTATGTATATTCATGACAAACACTAACGGAAACATGACATTCCAATAACGGAACAAACTCAATTGAAATGCTGTTTGTTTCCTTCCTCATTTCTTCTGTAAATGGCAAATAATCACACAATCAAATAATCAAAGCTAGCAATAACAAAAAGAAAGGACGGTTACCGATGTTCGTAGAATGTATACCTACTTTAATTTGCCCAGTTATAAGTCACATATGAGTTTGGGAGCGCACATTGTATTTGAACAAAATGTAAATACTGCAAAAGGCTGGCTCCTACACTAAAACAGTGATATATCAGAGGGTAGTATTTCTTGTATGGCACAATACTATTCAGTTAAAAACTAGACTGTATTTTGTTCTATCTGAAACCTTGACTTGTTTAGTGGAAAAATAATTGTATGATACCACCACGTTTACCTTAAGGAATATTGTTTCACCTATTTGACGTATCATTCAGACACGGTTTCTCAGACTTCTCAAAAGAGAAGGATGACTCCTCCAAAAAAGCAGATTTGCCACTGGATTGACGCAGGCTTGTACTAAATTTTGTTGGTTTTATAATAATAATAAATAATAAATATTGTAGGACATTCAACACAACGCTATCTAGACCCAAAGTAAGCATAGCTTAAGTAGCTTGTGTTATGGGTTCTAGAATGCGAATAAGCATACTTAGATACATTTTTTTACGGAAATACATACATACATATTATACATAGAAACACCCAGAACAATGCAAATATTCATATTCACAATGCAAATACAAATATTTTTTGCACTATGCGGGGATCGAAACCGCACCTCAACCGCGCCGAAACCACACATCAGCTTGAAGCTGCTCGTCTATAATTAAATAATAATATCTAATAAAACACGGGGTACATGCACGGCCATACATAATGGGATGAGAGCTTTAAACCAAGACTGTCTTATTATTTTAATAAACGAACCCAAAAGAAAGTTATTGGTAACCCCTGATATAGGCAACTTAGCTGAGTTGATGTGCCAACGTTGGTATTGAATTTATTAGCGAAAGTTGTTATACTTATGTCATTCCAAAGCAGTCGGTGGCACCGAACAAACTATTGATTTAAATTATATTTAAGTCATGTTCAGTGCCAACCTAGTGTTTCGTGTGATGAATTATTGAATCGTGTTGACAGGAATCGGTGTGCTGTAACCGCAATGCGGATACACAAGTAAAGACGGCTGTATGACGTAAATTGTAGTGCTTACATTAAAATACAATCTCGAAGAAAGGTAGCTAAGCTGTTGTGATGCGGAATATTTCAAATAGCTGGTGCAAATAAAAGATAGAACTAAAAAGTTTGTTAATCCGCTACGCCGTAGAGCTCGCGTAGCTGTAGAGCATTGACTGCAGTGCATTGAGCAGTCGGAGGTCACGGGTTCGATTTCCGCTCAATGCATTGATCTGGATGTTTCTATATATAATATGCATGTAATAGTGGGTACAAGTAATGTAATTCAATGTATGTGGTTCCAACACGTACATATCGCACACACATTCTGAGAGCGTCGTCTGACCTCCCGGCCTGAAAAGGGCACGGCTTCATCAAAGCCTCTTCCTTCAGTGAGAAGTATCTTTTTCACACGTCTATACTTTGTTATTTGTACATAATAGTACATTATGGTACAAGTGAGCAAAGTTGGTGATCATCATACTCACGCGTGCCATACGACGTTTTACAACACACTTGCGAATAAAATAATACTACAAATACTAAATAAACAATACTAAAAATTAATTCATTTTCCTATGTGCGCGCATCTAATAATGGCGGTCGGCCATATTAAAAAAAATGAGGTTTGAATTTAACCTTTTTTTACTGTTTTTTTTTCTGTACTTGGAGAAAAAATAAAAGTTAAATTTAAATGCATCAAATGAACTTACAATAGGCATATCAATTTATTCGTACTATTAAACACGTTCTTTTTTGTATCGAAACTTTTTTAAGAACATAGAAACTTAACCTATAAAATTTAAAAAAGAATCTACAACTCACTTGTGAATAATAGCAATGAAAAGTCACAGTTTGATAATAGGTGTCATTACGTGCCTATTTGCGGTGAAATAATATCACTTTTATGAGCAGGTGTGTTGTAAAATAATTTTCATCGCTTTGAATTTTAAAATTCAGAAAGTTAAATAACACCAAATATCATAAACAGCTGTCGGTGTTTTTCTGTCGTACAGTAAACCTTAATGTTGCAAGCTTGCTAGTTAATCTGATATCAGGGTAAATTATGAGAAGTTTCATTAAGGCTACTTCATAGACGTTGCAGTAATTGGAACTAAAAAGACAGGCAGAATTAATTCAACACTAAGAGTAATTGTGTATTCCGAGGACTAAGAACAAAATAAAGTTACGAGTGATAAATATGCAAATAAAACAGAGACAAAGCTGGATAATCCACAGGATGAATATAAATCGTGTCATCGTTAATTGAAGTCAGACATTTTGCTCGAAGGACCATCGTGAATAACAATGTTTACTGGTGTTGCTTCGACAGAAATGCTTTTTGAATACATGTACTTTACATCTTTTGAATGCTAACACCGGTTCTGTGGAAAATTGCCTCCAAGGTATTTAAATAAGCTTTCGTAATAAGACGGAGATTTTTTTGGAGTGATGTTGATTTTAGCATAATCAGTTAGTAATGTAAGTAAATACACCCTGCTGGGTCTTTCCTAGTTGCACTTTCATGCAAGAACAGCAGAAAAATATGTATGAATTTTAGCACTCAACTAGATTATAGTCTAATACATGTACTACTAAAGTGGTTAACGACGCCAATTTTAATACAAAAAAATGATAATATATTTCATTTTACAAGATCAAGTTACAATGTATAAACTGAAGTTCTAAATAAGAAGATTTCTGTTATAAAAGAAAATGACCCTTAACCCAATTGTTTGCTTACACATAAAAGCTAATATGATAAAAGCTAATGCAATACAGTTCAGTAGCCTCAATAGAGGTTAACGTCCCGCAGACAGATCGGATAAATTGCAAATTATCGTTCTTGATCCTTATCGAATGAATATTAGTGTCCAGTAACACAATCCTAGACGCAAGTTAAGTATCGGTAAAATAGGGTGAATAAAATAGTCAAATTAATTTTGCAATAATTTCCTTTTAAGTTTAACATGGTCAAATAACTGATTTAGAATTTTTTTTAAAGAAATTATTTAAAAAGTTCTATTAAGTGTCTTTATTCACAATTTGACTTCCATTTAACCCGTTTTAGGGGCGTGCAACGTGTAAAAATATTTTTTGGTTATAATTAGATTACATTTTTTCGTAAATACAATATACATAGAACCGCTCAAACTAATGAAAATATTGCTTCATATAAATATTTTGGCTCTGAGTGGGAATCAAAGTCACGACTGCCGAAGTTGCAACACAACAATCGGGTGATCTTCAAGTTATTACAATAACATCGTCTATCGTGAGTGTATTCCATATTTTATGGTCAATGTCACATCTCTCTATGAAAAGTAATAAAACTAGTCGCGGTCATTGACCTAACCTTTTTCTCATATAAAACTTCTAGGAGAAACTTAATATTAGGATAGATCGCCACTTTATTTTAGTTTGTACCGTCGGGTGACATCAACATTTTCTATTGATTTGGGTATTACGATCGATTCACTAGGTACTTGGTGATTGTGTTGTTAATCATTTTTCAACTAATTATGAACTTATGAAAGGTAGTTAGTGGGCTTGATGGCAGCTTATCTGTATTCCACAAATTGAATTAATTACATCACACAGCGTGGAAACGAATAATGAGAGCGATTTCCATCGGAGCTCGGAAAGCTCTCGGTGTCTTCCATACTGAATTTAAATTGTGTCCTTACTGTATGTGTTTTTTATTCAATGTCAAGAGGTCATTGATCTCTACAGCCGGTCGTGATGCAGACACGTGCTCGATAATATACGTGTTTTTACTTTTAAATAGTTTCAGGCCTGTAGTAATGCTACGAAATTTGTCTGTGACTATAGTCGCTCCTCTCATTGCACGCTTGGATTACTTTTTAGATATCAATTTATCATGGTCACCATGTGAGCTCACAATATTTATAAGAAATTAAATTAAATGTTCAACAAATTTTACATGACAAAAAATGATTTTAAACTGACATTGCTATTATAGATAATAATTAAGTGGATATTGAGCCTGTTTATTTCGACTTTCGGATATTTGCACTCTTACAAGCGCTACTATCACGTGTATGTGAACGAATAAACATGGTAAATATCCCGTTAATTAATAGGATACTAAACTATATATACAAAATGGTTTATTAAACATTTATAATCGAATAGGATTATCAAAGTCATAGATATTCTGATATTGTAAAAGATAATCCAAGTTGCGGTTTTGTGATGAATACTGATAGTACCTATACTTGTTCTTCATTTGAAGAACATCTTGAACCTATTTTATTACTTAATATTTTTTTGTGAACACAATGCCAACTAATTGCCGCTTGTCTAGGTGCGCAGATTTAAAATAAGAGTCAAGTCAAAAGTCTTTGCCCCCGATGAATGGTCTCTTACTAGAGAATGTTTTAATAGGATCTCTACAAGATGCTGGGCGATTTCGACGCTCTAATTACATCTGGCCATGCCAACTCGCATCCGGTGACGAGTGGACTGGATTGTAATTCTTACTGGAATTGGGTTACATTATACTGGAATTTGGAACGGATATATAAATGTCTGTCCTCATTTTCGAGGAACTGTCTAGCCATCCTAATATATTTGATCTCTTTCAGTCTCAACATTGTTAGACATAATAGGGCCGGCAGCACGAGTGTGACTCCCCTGGTGATGCACATGGACATGTGCACCACCAGGGGAGTCAGGCCACGGTATACCTCATTTCATCAGATGTATCTGACTGATATGTAGGTGTATGAAAAAGGAAGACGTTGCACTATTTCTCTCAGGCAGTATAGAATGACAACAGAAACTACTTACCTACCATTTTTTTCGCTTTCTTCTTTCTTAGTTACGTAGGCGGCTTATGAGACATTGGATAATTACTCCTTCGAAACCAGTTACGTAGAAGTATGAAAAAATACTTCACGGAACCAGTTACCTAGACGTATTAAAAAAAGACGTGTGGCACTCGGGGACTGCCGCGGTAAAGCTATTGCATAGCATTTTTTATCAACTTATGCAATTATAATTACTTACGTTAGGCGGAGCTACTTCGGAGCAGCTCGGCTCGATTCGTGCGAGCTTCGGGGTGTTAGGTTTTTTTCGTTACGGAATTTCTGGATTCGGTCTCCACGCTCAAGGCCCGCGATAGAAGCTATGCAATAGCTTAAAAGCCTTCAAGGAAACCGGATACAAAACTCCGGTTTCCTAGACGGCCGAAGCGGATCTTCTTCATCTTAGCGTTATTCCCAGTCGCATTCGAAGCTTTCACCTCGGAGTCTGAGGTCCGGTTTACCGGTCTATCTCCTGATTGGCTGGACTACGATATTTTTTTTTGTATATACAATACATAATATGCTTTACGCTACCACTAAGGTCAGTCAAGTCACCATCACACGAACTTAAAAAGCCTGTGCTTTTGACTTTTAAGGAGTGACTTCCGACGAGTAAAGCTTGCACTAGAATCTTAGAACCTCGTCTGTCAATCAATAGGTGTACCAGCTTACAAGTGAGGAAGTCAATTATAAATAAAGATAAATGCGAAAGTAACTCTGTCCATCTGTCTCTCTGTCTGTCTGTTTGTCTATTTGTCTGTCTGCTACACTTTCACATCTAAAACCACTAAACTGATTTTGATGAAATTTGGTACAGAGATAGACTAGGCCTTGGGAAAGGACATAGGCTATGTTTGGTCGCGATAACTGACATTCACGCAGGCGGAGCCGCGGGCAAAAGCTAGTCTGTTATAAAACACCTACTGTTAATGTTATAAAACAACTCCTGAATAAGTACTTTATCATTTTATAATTTGGGATCAATCGAGTCCACGTTGTTCATTTATATCTGGTTCTTCCGCATGACAAACTGTAATCTAGATAAATTACCAAATTCCCATTTATCCATAAAATAGATTTAAAGTATGAAGTTACCATTTTAATTAATTACTTTTGAATTTATAATTTATTAGTTTGGACTTGATGGATCTCACGCCTACCTCATCCTCTGACCCTTTTTAACCGACCTCAAAAAAGAGGAGGTTCCCAGGGTCGACTTTCAGTTATATTATGGACCGGCTGAACTTTAATATTTTAATAAAATGACTATAAGTCTTTGAAAGAGCATCACTCATTATGGGGTCGGCAATGCAAGTTAAACGCCCCTAAAGTTGCACACGACCATTATAGGCCACGGTACGGTAACCACTTTCAAATCAGGTAGGCCATGTGCTTGCCTACCACCTAAGTGGTAATAAAAACAAAATAAGTACCTAAGTACTAATATTTCTGTTAACCCTCCTAGCCATATAAAATTGATTGTATTAGGAGGGTAATGTTAGGATTCGAACCTGGGACCACCTGACCGTAAAACTACGAAAAGCTACTGACACTGAAGTTATAATATAAGTAAGATTTCTGATGAATTACTTATTCATATTACAGTAAAGGCAAAATCATTGGAACATAAGAACTTGGTAGAAATATACACTTCAAAATCTACAAGTACATCTCCTATTGAGAGCTTCCAATGTTTGCCTCGTGTACACCAAATGGCGTTCGTACCCGTACTTCATGGTTCCGCATATCGCCAGGGCTTGTTTGATAGTGCCTCGGCATCATAAAAATGAATTGTATCCTCGTACGTGACGAGATTACTTAACGGTGGAACTAAATAAATGTAATGGTTTTCTTTAAATTGGCCACGTTGTGTTTTGTGGGCCGTTTGTGTACTTTCCGTGGTTTCGATTGTCAATAAAAATAGCGTGTGTTTTATTTTATTGTTTTGTGAAACTGATATTAGGTACCATTTGTAGTTAATAAATAAATCATAATAAGTACAGTCGCTCTCACAAATTGATATATAATAATTTTTGCCCGACTACGGCTAAGTCAAAAGAGGGTTATGATTTTGATAGGTTATGTATGTATGTTCTGTGTCTGTTTCAACATAGCTCCTCAACTACTTATTATAACTGGGCAAATGAGGTATCATTAGAAGTGTCTTGATCGTCCATTAGTTGTAAGCTATATGACTTGTCTTTGAATTTAATGTGGCGCCCACTAGCAGTCATAGAATACTGTGTTACAAAATAAATTTGAGATAAATATGACGTGTAGTCATTGTCGTATGGCACTAATCCCTAGAATGTATTGTTTTGTTAGAGTACCTGGCATACGACCACTGCTATCCTTGATGTTTTCTTCTTTAATATCTTTTGGAAGTTTTTTAGTAGTCAAGTTTTAGTTTTTAAACTTAATTTTGACTTAATTACAGAGCACTACATTAATATCAGGCTGTTGTAGGTATTTACTATGCTTGACCAAAGTAGGCAAATAAAAAAAGATAAGAAGTCACAAATTCAAATTGTAGAACGAGACGGGACCAGTGGATTTGTGCCTTCGGAAATTCCAACGCGAGTGCTACCAACATGAATTCTATTAAATGGAAAATAGCAGACATTCCTATGCCGCGAATTTTCGGCGTATCTTACTTTGATAAACTGTAATAGACATAGAAAGCAATTAAATAGCGTTTATAAAAGTTGTTTATTCACAAAATATAAACAGCTTTTAGAAGGGCTAGAGGTAACTTTTATTTCACTTTCATGAAAGATAAATGTATTATTTTATCTAGTTATTCAGATAAGTTTTAGAAGATTCGAATATATCAGACCTATATTATTGGAGGTGTTAAAGGCAAGATCTCTCGTTATATTTATTATAAAATAGTTGTGACGCCCGTGTGGGTGTCGGTTATAGCAAAAATAGCATAAATATGTATTTTCTCAAGATCTGATATTTGTCACTATACCACATTGCTTTAAAACATTTTTTTAATATGAGGATCGATATGTTCATTACGTGACTAGGACTTTTTAGTAGACAAGTTACGTAAGTTTTACTTGAAATAGAAAACGAAAATTGTAAAATGTTAAATTGGTTCTCATCATCATCATCATCATCATTTCAGCCATAGGAAGTCCACTGCTGGACATAGGCCTCCCCTATAGATCTCCAAAATTGGTTCTCATAAAACTACTAAATTATTTCAAAGACTAACAAGTGTTCAGCAACTTCTGAAAGCGACTGTACTTAATTGTTTACATACATATTTTATTTAATTAATATTTATAAAAGCAAAAGAAGTGGTAGGTAGGTACGTACTACTATCCACGAACAATTTTCAATTTAAACTGTGCAGCGAAATTTGGATTCTAATTACGCTGCAGCACTGCGACATCACTGATTGTGTAGTTTTGGAACAGACATAATTGCTTATCAATGAAACAGATACATATTACAAATAATACCTATTGCGTTTATTGGAAATACAATTAGAGATTTAATTGAAATGTTAACAGATCGGCGATTCGTGAAATTATTATGAGATCACTAATTCGAGTAGTAAGGTATATTAAGTTGGATTGTGAATGAATAGATTGTGGTGTCTTTGTTGTAGTCGAGGACTTTTAATCGCTTAGCATTATTTATACCCCTCAGTGACGTGAAAATGACTGCAGGAATGGCGATGATTTTATCGGATGTTAATCTTCTTCAAGAAGATGACTAAATCATGGTCACCTTTATAGAGGACTAGCTTTTCGCCCGCAGCTCCGCCTGCGTGGATGTCGACTACCACCACCAATAGTATTTTTTCTAAACTGACGGACTTGTTGTACAAATATAGGTATCCCGATAGTTCTAATAGTAATTGTTGTATAAACCTCAGTAGTGTGTTTTTCAAAATATTAAATGAAAACTGTAAGAAACATCGACCTTGTCTTACAAAAAAGTGGTAGATTTTTAGAATATTACCTACATCAAAACAAAAATAATATTAATATCTTTATATCAATAGCTAGTAAATGGCTAGAAAAAGACTGGTAAGAAAAAAATACTATTACCTAACATTTCATTCTTATCAATCAATCAATTAGCCTATTTCAGTCCACTGTTGTACTTAGGCCTCACCCAATGTATGCCGTTGCACTCGATCCTCCGCCGTCACCACAGTCAGTTTGCACATTTCGGCCCCATGAGTCATAACAGGGGAGTAGAAACCTCGACGAATTTTCCCAATGTTGCCCAACCCTTGTCGACCCTTCGACGTATATCTCCTTCTAGGTTTTGTTTTCTAATCTAAATTTAGCATCTCAGCAATGAAAATATCGTATCAGCACGACTCCGTCGTAGACAATCCAAAAATGCCCAGGTCTAGATGATGTCAGAAGGCTTCTCGTAATATACAAATGCCATACATAGCGGCTGATATACTCTCAGGTCTTTTGTATAATGTGCTGAACGGTATTGGCTGCAATACTATAACCCTTTTAAAACTCGGCTTGCTCCGGTGGCTAGAACTCACAGCTATTCAAGACGATTCTCAAGAACAACTTCTATCGAGATATGACTCAGGAGTCTTATAATTCTTCAGCAAGACCTTTTAGCCTTTTTTGGAGAACAGTACCACCGCACTACAGTTCCATATCCTAAATGTTAAGTTCTGCTGGATGACGGAATCAAAGAGGTTCGCAAGCTCTGTTATACTGGGATTCCACCTGCTTTTAAGAGACCTGTCTACCAGTGCGATATCATCAGTATACCATAACTATGAAGGTTGCTGTTGTATGCTAAGGATACAATAAATCATCAGTTGGCCTATTGCAGTCTACTGCTGGACATAGGCCTCTCCTAATATGCGCCATGTTTGCCGATCCACCGCCTTCCGCATCCAGTACGTCCCAGCCACCTTACGCAGATCGTCGGTCCAGCTGGCTAGGAGATGTCCCACCTTCCGTATTCCTTATCGCGGTATCCACTCTAGGACTCGTCTGCTCAAACGGCCATCAGTCCTTGGGCAGATGCGGCCAGCCCACTGCCACATTAGCTTGCTTATTCTGCGACCCTACGGCCAGATTGGAAACCAAGGTTTGGAAACCGGTTTCCATAGCAGAATTATTTTTCTTTAAGCGAACCTGGTTTCCAAGAAAGAATAATAATTCTGTTTTCGAAACTGATTTGAAAAACAGAAAGTTGGAACTTTGGTTCTATGTCGGATGACCTCGTTTCGAATTCTATTCTTCAAAGAAACTCCAAGCATAGCTCGCTACATAGCCCGCTGCGCGACTTTTAGGTCACGGACTACCCTACCTTCAGTGGCCACGTTTCGTCACCGTAGGTCATAGGTAAACATAACAGGCAGGACGCACTGTTCGAAAACCTTTGTTTTGATGCATTGCGGCAGGGGGGAGGAGAAGACCCGACGTAGTTTGCCAAATGCTGCCCACCCCAGTTGAATTCTTCTGGCTATTTCTTTCTCGAAATTGGTTTTACCAAGCTGGATAACCTGCCCCAGGTAGATAATATTTTTGAACTTCGAGTGTCGCTCCTTCGATGGCAATCGGTCTTAGTACTACATGTTCGTTGAACATAATCTTGGTTTTATCCAAGTTTACACCGAGGCTGACTTGTCGAGAAGCTCCATTCAGGCTGTGCAGCATTTCGCCCAGTTGTTCTAGTGACTCCGCAACTATGATGATGTCGTCGGCGAACCGAAGGTGCGAGATGTACCTACTCCAGCGTCTTGAAGACGTCCTCCAAACTCCAATGCGTTGGTAAATGCTGAGGATACATAAATTACTATGTGATACGTCAAAAATGAATATAAATAAAACAACATACTTAAAAGTGGAGGTTTAATGTTTTATAATTATCTAAAAATAATATTAAGAAAATAAACATTTTGTCATCTTAATCAGAAGTGCTCTGTGCTTGAGTAATTGAGCCCACAACTGATAAGTGGAAGTTATTGAATTGTGTTCTGCCAGGTTCTGCCATCTCTAATCATTGTTGCCTAGTATACTTCTCGTCAAGAAAGAAAGTGAAGTTTTCTAGGAGCCAGGCGTTCGTCTATTTGGTGAAACGTTTCTAGCCATTGATATAAATTGTTATTTTGTTTCTAGCTATGAAGCCGCCCCTTGTGTTATATCGGCGGCGTCAATAGATTTAAATTCACATACCTTACTGTTTGGGGGCTTGTAAATGAGGATTAATCTGGATGATAACGTGCTGTATTACTTTTCTTTTATATAGCTCTAGATAGCTATCATCGCTGCTATCATATGTATTTTTTCTATTTCCAATCAATTAAATAAAGAAACTGCAGTACATAACTATTAAACAAAGCTCTTAAATAATATTTTTCACATTCTTGCATATTATACGTGACAGAGTGACATTTTTATAATATTATCATTTGACAGATCAAAATGTGACTTAACGTTGACACCATCACTTTAATTCCGTTGTCATGGTAACAATTTTGCTAGCGATATTAGCGCCTTAATATTTCGTATTTTCGTTAATATTACATTATTTCGTGAATTTGCCATATTTTAATTGTGATGATTGCTATTCGGCGACAAAGCCAAATTCAAAAAACCAAACATCATAAAAATCTTTTCAGCCGTTCTTGAGTTATAAGAAAGTACGTTTTTGGCACTTTTTAGGCACTTAGGGTCTGAATTTCGAAAAATCGTTTCTTAGTACACCTCCACGCATCAAAACATACACTCTCTATAAATTTCAAGTCTCTAGCACCAGCGGTTTAGGCTGTGCGTTGTCTCTAAGTGAGTCAGTCAGTCAGTCAGTCAGTCAGTCAGGACTAAGAGTTTTATATATGAGATTGGGAATGGACACAAAAAAGCACAAAACACAAAAAGAAGGTTCTATCCCGTATGAAGGGATACCTAGTTTAACTTTTGAAGTTAGAACGTCATTTTTATATGTCAATTTGAGTGAGAACTTCTACAGCGCGATGCACGATCTATCTGGTTTTGCAGTAGTTCGGTTTGTCTTTGTAAAAAAAGCTGACGTGTTTGTTTGGTTGAACTCGCTATTCTCAGGAACTACTGATTCGAATTGAAAAAATCTTTTTGTGTTGAATAGCCTGTTTACTGAGATAGGTTTTACGCTAAATATCACCATGCTACTACTCAAGGGAGCGGAGCAGTAACCGTGAAAGTCAAGAAATCTGGGAAATTCCCGTATGTTATTTAAAATTTAATAAAGGGGTGATACGGAGTTTCGAACTATGCCCCGGGTGAATCCGGGGCGGGTCAACTATTACATAATATGTGTGACGTCACTAGCACAACGTGCTTGAAGGACCCTTAGTGTGACTTTTACTGCTTTTGCCTAGGTTGAACCTCTGTCCCTAGTAGATAAGGACACTTCCGCTCATTTACACTTTAGACATAATGGGCTATAAAAGGGCATAATAATATTACGTTAGTGTTGTAGTTAGTACCAGTTAGTAGTTAACGAGTAATCAAATGTCTCGTCAACGTCATCTATGTGAATATAAGGTTCTTGTAAGGTAATTTTCGCACATGACGATTTTGATCAACGTGAGTAAACGTGTAGGGAAAGGAGAAAGGGATATGTACAATTATAGGTAGATAATTTTATGAACAAAAGTCAATAAAAACAGAACTTAAATTTATTTTTACCATTTTTGTAATTGTAAGAAAACAGTATTTCAGTCGTTAAATGATATAAATATTTTGTATTTGCTTCTGAAATAGACTTTAACCCCGCGTTTACATACTGCCGCTCGCATTGCTCATCGTGTTACCGGAAATATTCGCGCGATTAATGCCGTAGCGTTCACACACGCGTATTATAGTCGTGTTGGTCCGCATTACAGTATTCGCCCTGCAACGGAGACGGACGTAAACGTATGGAGGACAACGCTGTAGCAGTGTGCGCATTAAGCTTTTACAGCATAGCGAATTAATTAAATAGATTATTAATAAAAACTATCACTTTCAACTACTATACACTTTCCGTAGATCGATATAAATATTTTTAAAAGTAAATATTTGAGGAGCAATAACGAAAGCCGTGTTTACTGATTAGCGCCATCTAGCGGTCTCGTATAGTTCATCGCGCTAGTATTACCGGTCCTTTGACTCGCGCCGCCAAGCCGACATTCGCAGCAACATACGCGGCAGTACTCGCGGCATGACGAATATGCCATTCACACCACGTCTCTGCCCACTTCTCTCGCCACTTCCCTCGCTCTGCCGCGAGTATGTAAACGCAGCATAAAGTGTACGAGCGTTATGTTATGTTATAAAATCAACAGTTAAGGAACTACACAAAACTCGAGAGATTTATTTATTTATTTAAAACTTCATGCACATACCTAAGTAGGTACACAGGCGGACTTAATTTTTCGATTTATCGAAGAGTGAGTTTATAATAGCACATCACACATAACTAAACAGATTTCTGACTCAGTTCAGAAATAATCACATTACCAAAATCTTATGCGTGACTTGAGTATCAAACTATGAGTAGTTATCTTATTTATAGAGCAATAGCCAGACAAGTTATGGGCTTAAGTAGTTACAGACCGACCCTATTTCCCATATCTATAATATACATATATAGACTCACCAAATCTACACCAAAAGTACGTACCACTGCCTCCTACAATATATATATGAGTAAATATGTTTCTCTCTTTCTTATATACCAATTTTTCTAAAGACGGTTTCATGCTAATTGTTAAGGATAAATAAAAAAAAGTGAAACTCAACGCTCTTGAAACAGTTATAGGGGTATTGAAATCTATTTGTGGACTTATCGCTCAAGCACCGAACAGTCTAGAGGTCGACAATGTGACATTCTATTAACAAAAGCACCAGTAGAAATATTCTGTAACGTATGAGATTGACATAAATCCATAAACGTGGCCACAAAAATATAATGAAACTCAAGCGAGTCTTTGTAACCAAAATAAATGCTGAAACATACCTATTTATTATAATCATTGAAGTGCTACGTGATCCATTGGCAACGAACAAAAAAGGATACGCTTCAAAGTGATTCCACCTTACTAACAAGTGTTCCATCATTTAGAGAGAGTTCCATCTTACTATTATAGCTTTGACTATAGTAGGTGTTAGGACAATCATAATATGTCTAAAATTAGTAGGTATTCGTAAAATTTATTTACACTTTTATCGTTTTCAAAGACGGAAAAGCACGCTGTATGCCATGCGAGCAAATAAATTACTTTTCCAATATTAACAATAAGATCAAGCTGACAAAATGTTAACAAAGCACTACTCGTATCTTATTAACATTTCGTCCATTTACAAACCAACATCTTGCTGCAATTAATCAATCAATCAACTAACCTGCTTGCTGAGCGTGAGTCGGCACTACCTTCCCCCCAACCTTCATTATACGGATCCATTGAAGTCAGAGAGTCAGAACAGACTGTCGAAATAAATTATTTCTGATAAATTGGAAGAGAATAGCGATTTCATCCAGTATTAAAAGACTAAAGTGTTATATATATTCAACCTAGGCTCTTTATTAAACGGCGCCGTTCAATTAATTTCGAGTCATTTTGTGGTGACAGGATTAGTCAGCCTAGACCCTGCTTTGCCGGGTCTAGCTGCTTCCAGTTGCACCGCGGGGAGGCTCCATCTTGCAACCAAAGTGTGATCATTAATAGCATTAATGATATTCAGTTAATCATTAATGGCTTTAGTGATATTCAGCTATTTGATCTAACGGCTAGGCAAATGGCTTGTTTCTGCATGGTTATAAAAAACCACTAACCTCCTGTCTTATTTCGGGGTGGTGCCTTATCGTATGAATGACCTAAGCAATAGTCAGCTAGTTTAATAAATGTTGTAATAAACGTTACGGCTGAATATCATTCAGGCTGTTAATTGAATGGCGCTGTTTAGTGAACAGGCTAGGCGGTTAATTGAACTGCGTATTAAGCTAGTTGGCTGCGACATAATGTAAGTTAAAAATTGGCACCAAAATTTACAGGGTATAAATATTAGTCTATAAAACTCCATGCTATTAAGTCAATAACAATCCTTATACAAATATCCTTTAATAGAACAATCAACTAATAAGATCATCTATCGAGTCTTCACTCACAGATCAGTCAAATAACCGTTTATCAAGCCGAAAAATGATCCATACATCAGCGTCGTTCAGCTCTATTCAATATGAGAATTTGTTTAGCTGGATGGATCTGTCATTCATATATTATGCCACGCTGTGGCACTGTTGGAATGATATTATGAAAACGTCTATTGAATTTTTAAATTGGATATCAAAAACTGTCAAGTGTGTACTTTAGAAAAATTTAACAGTAATATTGGTGAAATGCTTATATGAACAGAAATTATTGGTTATCTGATTTATTGCTCAATAAATTATTTCATTCGCGGTATTGAATGTATATTGTAATAGCTTCTTATTTGAATATGCCTTTTTATTATATTAAGTTGTAATAATTTTCTTCAGATTGAATTGAGGATAGAAGGATTCTCAAGGGTATGAGAATCAGGTTAGGTACGAATTATTAATGCAATTAGGGTGCCGGGCGAGACCTATTTTAGGGTCTGTTCTTATCCTTATCACACTTGAGGGTTAGTTCGTTCATCAATCTCTAACTTTCTTGACTAACAAAGTACTCAATATGATCTTAATGCTTTGGTGCAGCCCTTCCTGTTGACTGATTGTTCTGATATTTGGTACACACCTTTAGTTCGGACAATAATACAATTTAAATCAATAAAACAGTTTGATTTGCTCTTAATATCTTGGTATTAAGATTGGTTTTGAGTCTTTTGTAATCAGGATCGTTTTGACGCTGACTGTAACCCGATTTGTAAGTTATACATTTTTTTTTAAACGATTCACATATAGTATGTGCGTTAAGTAGGTAATATAAAAGAATTACGGTACGGTACGGTAAAATTTTGATCTGTTTGCCAAATTGAATAAATTAAGACGCTGAGAGCTGATATCAGGGCGTCAAAATACTCGTTATAAATTATTTTTATCGTGACACATTCTTTGAGACGCGATATCTTGGGCATCATTATATATTTAAATACGTAATTAATTAATTAATTCTTAAGAGCTTTTAAAGCCCACTTAGCGTAAACTTGGGGTATTTAATATTCTTTATCTTATTGAGTACTTAATTAGCTTTCGTTAAATATTGGATATAAAATAGAATGAATTTAATAGCCATAAAATGAATTACAAGAGAAGTTCCTGCTCTCCCTTCTTCCCTCCTTCTAAATGAATGTAGGCAATAAATATTTAAACAGTGAATACCAACAAGCGCATACGAGACTCGAGGGGCCCTGGATTTAGTGTGCTCGGAATCTTTATAGACAGATTACGAAGAAATTGATCGTCTTTTCTCAATGCATTTCTGCAATGCTATCTGCCTTTTTGCTACACGGGGACTACTTTGCGGGCGTATTTCCTTACCCTGTTAAGATTTTTAGGAAGGGTGCTTTAATGATGTACCTAAATATAATAAGGATAAAATAATAGTATAGTAGTCTAGAATTTTTGTATAACAAACTTTTGCCTGTCATACACTCATTTTCACCAAACCTTTTGAAACGAAGCGATATTATTTCTGTCTACGATCTTACTATTAAATTTTCGGTGAAAGTGGATTATATCCCTACTAATATTATAAATGTGAAAGTAACTCTGTCTGTCTGTCTGTCTGGCGGAGCCGCGGGCAAAAGCTAGTTTTACTATAAACACAGTGACATACAATGAATATGAGTCAATACAAAATAAAACAAAACTACAGTATGTTTATTTATTACATTGTACACAATATAAATTGAACATTTGTGCATAAAATTGAAACTAGGTAGTATGTGAAATCCATTAACATGCATTCAATTCATCGGCTGAGTGATGGAAATGGGATTGATATTAATAGAGAATCTATTTATTTTTCGTTTAAGCCTCTGACAGTAAGTACAGACCACCATAAAAGATGCTAAACACTAAATTACAAAATACTACATAGATTAAAAATGTGAAAGTTTAAGAAGCAGATTGAATGTTTATTATTCATTCACGCTGCCATGGCTAAGCAGACCTGGCTCATCTTTGATACATGATCAGTTTAATTAGAGCGTGAAATATTATATTCTCAGACTACTTATTACCCCTAGAACAGTTATGTTCTGAAATATTTTAGACTAGCTTCCGCCCGCGGCTTCGCCCGCGTGGTGTGTTGATAAAAAGCAGCCTATATGTTAATCCAGGGTATAACCTATATACATACCAAATTTCAACCAAATCGGTCCAGCCGTTTATGCGTGAAAGAGTAACAAACATCCACACATCCATTCTCACAAACTTTCACATTTATAATATTAGTAGGATCTAAGGTGATCTGAGCCCATACCATGAACTCTTAAAACATGTCAATAATTGAAATGCTGTCATTCTACCAACTGCAAATGTCACTTTGTATGTAATGACAATTCGTAATATTTATATGATATTATAAAGTGACATTTGCAGTTGGTAGAATGCCAGCAGTTCAATATTATTAACCTGTTTTAAGTTATGGTAAGGCCGCTGATTAGCAATTCATTGGCCAGTGTATTGTAGAAAAGAATGACGAATGTATGGGATTTGTCCTAAATAGCAGTCGTCAACGTATGTCATAAACGTCAAAATCCATATACCTATTCATCATTCTGTTCTACAATACGCTGGTCAACGAATTGCTAGTTGTCTGTTAATACAATTACGTTATGCTGCTTTTGATGTTGACTGTACTTTATTTGCATTTGAAATGCTAGTTGTTATTTTGCTGCTGTGGGTTCCTGAGTTCATGTATGACTTCAGTTGCACGAACATTCGTCAGTGAAATGAGAAACCTTGTTTAACAACACACTGTCTTGGGACGTTATGCACACAAATATTGCGAACATCATACTTCCTGTGTTATCTATCCCTGTAACTCCCTTGAAACTTTGTGTAAAGACAAATGATGCCATATTATCACTTTGTACGTTAATTTTGGTAATCTACATAACGGGTAGGTACTGATGTGATCGGAATCTTTTTGAAAAGATGTAAAAAATATGAAATTTTTTCTTCTAAGAAAGATTGTTCACATGTTGTCGGAATCGGCAAGGTGTCGGACTTTTCAGGGCACCCAGATACCCGTAATTATTGCCATAGATGTGAATATAGTATACGAAACCGCCACTGGCTTAACGTGTTCTTCACGGCGTGGTTAGGTCACCGATCATAAGTCTAACCTGGCTGGTAGTACCATAATAATAAATAATAGATATTTTACAATATTCTACACAACGCTATCTAGACCCATAGTAAGCGTAGCTTAACTAGCTTGTATGATGGAATCTAGAATGCGGATGAACATACTTCATATTATGTACATCTTTTTTTCGTAAATAGGTACATAGTATACATATTATACCTACATAGAAACACTCAGAAGAATGCACATACCTACTACACATATTCATGCATACAAATATTTGCACTGAGCGGGAATCGAACTCGCGCCCTGTGCGTAACCTCATTTTCATTTCACTTACTCACCGTCATTATTTTTGCTTAACTTTGTAATGAGTTAACCTACTCTGTTTTCACGAGCTTCTGATAGGGATAAAAACACAGTAAGTACGAGTAGTATGTAAATTATTCATCATACCTACTAAGGAAAACTAAGTTACCAAACAGTATCTTGGAAGACGAAACATTTACAAGCCAGATAGTTGAACTGTTCATTACAGTTGCAGCAGCGTTAACATAAGGTGAACTATCTCACTTGGGTTGGAATCTCCAAGTCAAAGTTGGTTGGCAAATCGCATTACACCGTATACACGAAGGAACAGTGATCTTCTATTGAAAGTAATCAAAGAGGTAGGTTAGACCCGTTTGATTTTGCAGCAAGCGACAGACAGTCATAGCTTAATTTCTGTACGTGACATTACTTGTGGACCTTTCTCCACTATAATTAACACAAGTATCTTCTTCTTATTTATCCTAGCGTTATTCCCCGTCACATCTGAAGTGTTCTTCCCCTGGCAGTCTGGGGTCCGTTTTTTCCAGTTTAACAGCAGGTTTGGCTGAACTTCGATATTTTCTGTAAGTAAAGCGACTGACACCTGCCTGAGCTCTACAAATCATTAGAAATTCGATATCGCATTACAGTTAGACTGCTTGTTGAACTTTTTAGGACTCCAACTACCAGTAACGACTGCCTTAAATGTTCGTATGGCAACTAGACCAATGCAAATAGCCATATGCAGTAGGTATAGGTATGTGTTTCCCTCTTTCTACAGTCCCGGGTACTGTAAGCGGGGCGTGAAAAAGCATCTGATGAGGCCATCAAGCTGAATGCCACCATAGTTACACAGTACGTGTATATTATGGCGACCCTCTTTTCCGAGACATTGCCTTCAGTTTACCATCAGACGAGGTGAAGTCAAATTGAAATATTTGCACTGAGCGGTAACCGAACCCACGCCTCCTGCGTAGCAGTCACGTTCACTACCGAAACGTCACAGGAAATCACTTAAAGTGCCTATTGACGGTTGCATTTAAATACAAAACTTCATACCATATTCCTCCACCAACATACTACAGCTGCTACAGCTTGCTCTTGAACCAATCAGTGCTGATTCAATACCTTGTAAAATAAACTACGTACGTCCGCATGAAGAATTATTATTCCATCAAGCGAAATAGGGGTTCACTCGCTGGAGAATTTGCAAGGCTCGTCTTGTAAATTATTCCATCGGTTCAATTCGCTCATCTTTTTATGTTTACACGTGTTCCACTGGCAGCCGGAATCAAGTTTGAATATTCATGTTAGGCGTGCGTATTACCCATATTAGTTTTTATTCAATAGAGGGTATCATTGCGAAGATGAATCAAACTAGTTTTTTTTTATATTATGGATGAAATATATCTAAGCAGATTCATATGTGATAAAACAGTTTACTAACTTCGGGAATTTATTCCTATCATAAGCTTGCTGAAGAAAGAAAGGTTAGGAAATAATCGTTGGATTAATTTGTTGAATGTCTTATGTTGTAGTTCAGGTACTTAACTGCATCAGTAGTTATTTTATCGTGATGATAGACTTTTTTGTGAAACAATCCCCTCAAGTACTACCTTCGTGGATCATCGGAGATCTGATCTGAAGACCCGAAGTCTTCAGATCAGCCCGGGCGATCAGCTCGGGCGTAAGATTTTTTTAGAGCATATCCTTTGCATCGTGACTGACCCTGGGCCATCTACCGCGCTATTTTCGATAAGTATAACGATATATAATTTAAGATAAAACGATGTTAGTATTATAATTTATATAAAATTTAGCTTTTAACATTGTTAACATTAATTACCTGTAAGTACGTCATTGTTGTGGTTAATTAAGTGAAATTAATTGAACAGGAACTATGTGTTAAAATTAGGTAAGTGAAATTTGATGAATATCGATTGTTTTATCAATTTAAATATTCTGTGATACATTTTTGTAGGCAGTAGGATTGCCAGATATTCATAAAGGATGGAAAAGGATGGAAGGAAGGGAGGAAGGAAACTTTAGGAGGAGATAAGGCATAACAAGACTCTGGGGTAGGTACGGGGCCCTGCCAAGATCAGATTCAGGAACCGAACCACGAGATGAACATCTACACACACAGAGCCTTATTCATTAATGAAAATGTCTACCGGCTCGCAGATGAAGTAGGCTTGCTCAAAGATTTTGGGAGGACCCCATTCACGGCATACACCGATCTTTCAGTATTAGGACTAAAACTACTATTATCTTACTTCTACTCGACTTACTACTGAGAGGATGAATGTGTAATCTTCACATACGCCCTACAGAATACTGCGGCAAAATAATCTCGTGTTGTATTTCCGATGGTGAGTAGGGTAGCCGGAGCTCACTGGAGAGGTTTTATTGTATTAGTGGTCTTTGGTCTTAAAGGCTCGTCCAACTTACTCGTGTCTTCTGCGGTGACGGCACATAATCCATCTGTTCTTACAGGGCTGGCAGCACGAGTGTGGCTCCCCTGGTATGGCATTCGTCTAAAGGCCACGGTAACCACTTTCCATCAGGTGGGCCGTGTACTTGTCTGCGGTGGTATAAAAGAAAAAGCCGAAGTACCAAATAGATTATAACTAGTATAATAATATTTTCTCTAAATTATGAAAGAGATTTCAATTATTGTTACATAAATATACGATAAAGAAAAGCGATAAAGTATGTAAATATTTGTATCTCAACGAATTATTTTATGCAGATTGAATAAACATCAAAAAAGTAAATGAAAATTATTCTATCTTATAGCGAAAAATGTGTTTTTCTTAACTTGACAGAAAGAGAAATATCAAGATTAATATTTGAATAGGTAATTGACAACTTGATACGAAATAAATATTCGTACGATTCGGTATTCCCCCTTTATTTTCTAATCAACCTTCTAAATCAATATACTTAAGAGCTTCAACGAAAAATAGTGTAATAAACGGAAAAAAACTGATAGTACGACAGGATGAAAACTAGATGACTTTGGGTGGGATCACTTCCTATAATCTACTACCCACTACCACACACTTCTTATAACACCTACAAACTTGAGATTCGGCAGGTAGGTTCCTTATAGGGTCTAGATATCCGAAGAACAACTAAAGGGTAAAACGAACTCCACGCGTACGAAGTCGCGGGCGGTCGCTAGTCATAAATATTTTTTACATTAGGTGTTTTAAAACTAAACTTGCCTCTTAATGGACAAGAATATAGTATACTTATAAGTAAATAGGTGCGCATATATTTAACCCTCACGTCAGAAACAATGTTCACTAATAGCAGACCCTTATAATCTTGGTGTTGACGAGTAATTGAGTGTGGAGCGCGGCTAGCCCCCTAGACATTGTGGAACATTAAATTTAACAATGGCGGTTTTATTAGAAACTTAATTTTGCACGTTGATATTTAAGAACTGGTTCTTTAAGTATTCACTGGGTATATACAGATCTATATCTCGTATTCACGAAGAGCAATGTCCAGGTAGCTCATTGGTTAAATATTTTCCTGCTGCAAGACTGTTACGGAGTTCAGATTTCTAATTAATTTTGATTGAAATTTAAAGTATTGAAAGTATTTTCATTGGATATTAGGTGTAAATATTGTCAGCGGCAGATCTGTAATGAAATGCATTTATGGGCATCTCAGATAACAGGTCTATGTAATAAATATTGTAGTCTTGTTGTATTATAAATACTACAAAAATCTCATTCATAAAGTTGAAGTGATATCTAGTAAAATGCTATTATGTAACGTGGTATGGGACCATTATTGTGATACAAATGGATACAAAGAATTGTTCCTAGTGTCAATATAGGTAACTTTTACCTAACTCCGAAGTTCTAACATATTTTACTTCCAAGTTCAAACGTTTTTAATAAAATCTGTACTGAGATATTTCATAAACCTTCTAAAGAATACCAAAATGAGTGAAGAAATATCTATAACAATGTAATGTTTTCAAAACAAACCTGCGCGTAAGATCCCATGAAAGTATTTTACATGTATAGTATAAAAGTAAATTGGCGTGTAAAAGTTTCGGCAGCGAGATGTTGTTACTTGGTGTTCAGACGTATGATGTAGCTACTGTCGTCTCAATTTAGGGTGAGTGCACATTGCTGTTTTTCAAATAGTATTAATATCAAAACATAATATGAGTACGGAAAGTGAATAGTTCAAATACAGTGGAAGTAAGAGTTAAGAAGATAGTTTTGATTTGAAATTGGAATTGGTGCCTATTGCAGCTGAGATCTGGCGTTCCTAATTTTTTAGCTATATTACAGACTAGCTTTTGCCCGCGGCTCCGCCCGCCTGGATGTCGATTATCGCGACCAGACATAGCATGTCCTTTCTCAATGTCTAAACTACCCCTATACCAAATTGCATCAAAATCGGTTCGGTGTTTTAGGTGTGAAAGTGTAACAGACAGACAGACATACAGAGTTACTTTCGCATTTATAATATTAGTATGGATTATTTATACTACTGATTGATGGCACTTGATGGAACTTATTGTTACACATATTGATAACACACTTGTACTTTTCCACGATATTTCAATAATGAATATGGTGGAAAATTACAAGTGTGTTATCAATATGTAGATACCTATTACAGATATTTCCAACATTATATATTAGAATTTTAGAATTGTGGCTTCTTAGAAAAGTCTCTTACGCCATGAGAATTATTCCTTACTGATTATTGATAATCCACTGGAAGTTATACTTGAAAGATCACCAAAGATCCCGCGACGATATATCAGGACATCGACGCAATCATATATTATGGGCGCTCAAGGCTTCAAAATGTCATTCATACATAAGGAGTAGGAAACAACGAGCTTTTTTTTATCGAGCGCAAAATCCCCACGGATTATCTCAGGACATCGTCGCAACCGTATGGGCACTCAAGGCAGTTATCAACTCATACACATATTGATCAGTTTATTTATTTGTCTAACCAGTATGTGTTATAATATAACATAGGTATGTAACCTGTATTTGGAAATTACTTAAGGAACAGTTTGCAATAAGATTAGAATACACTCTGACTAATGTTCCATTTTGAACACTCAAAACAAGTTATAAAATTAGAAGCAGTAAGCACCAATAACTTTCGTTTCAATCATATTTCCCGTTAAAAGTTTGCTACAAATAGGGAAAATACTTTCGGTTCCTCTGATCGAAGACGGAGTATTTCTTTATTAACAGCTTTGTATTGCCCGAAGTTTTACCAAAACTTCGATATATTTCACTCAGAAACTTTGTAAGCGGCTATCAGTAATAATATAACTTTAATGATGTTTTACTTTTCGTGGTACTCGTATTTAGGACCATTCACGTTAATTTTATTTCGACGTTTACCTCAATTATACTGGAAAGATGGATTATTATTTATGTTGAGAACAATTCAAACAGTTGCTTCTGTAAACATTGTTAGGCATAAATGATTTAATTAATGCGTAATTAGAGGCTTGATTATTAAAGCCTTCGGCACTAGACGCTTAATAATGAACTTTTGCATATTTGAATAAAATTTATTGAATTGAATACAATTTTATTGTGTCTGTCGGACACTTTTCGGTTGATGAAGTAGGTACAGTACAATTAAAATCAGTTGAACATTCGGCTTTTTTCGGGTATAATCGCCTAAATTCGGAGACGGAAATGACACGACATACATTACCGCGGTTTCTTTTATGTAGCATACAATTTGAAGTATCCTAAACGCGATGTATACCATCTGCCAAGATGACATTACTAACCACAGACCTAAGAAAATTATAGAGAAGCGACATGAATTACAAAATTCATTATTTATTGAAGCTTCAATAATTCATGAATTTGAAGATATAAGAAATCGCGGTAATGTACGCGTTATTTTTTATTTAATGTATACATAGATATGTTAAGGCTAAAGGTAGGTGTGAACATAAACTTAAGATTAGCCGGCTAAACTTAGATTTATCTTCGACGAGGTGTTAATGTTAGTTTCTTCTATCTTTAGCCGGCTAAACATAAGTCTAACCGCAGGCCCTTGGCTAAAAATATAGAAGGAAATGGGAAAGGAATAATCACGCTCCTTTCAGCTTTTCTATGCCGCCAATAGTGCAAACATCAAAGTGTCCAATATTTTACTGTTTGATGTACATAAGTAACAGTACGATATTACATCGGATTAATAATAATTGATAATAATCACCAAATTAAAAATTTAAGAAACCGACTTCTACCGATTATTGTTGATAATTTATCAATTAAAAAAGTAGAAAGTAAATTTTCTTCTTTTTTAAATAAATTATATTCTTTAATAAAATAGTTACATACATTATTTACAATTTCACGAGACTGAGCAACAATTATTTTACCACGCTTTAAATTTGTTGAAGCCATGATACATAATCATGGCTTCAACAAATTTAAAGCGTACCTAACTACTGTAAGTTAATTTTGATAAAATATGATAGAATCGAATATGTTCACGAATGAAATTAGCGTTCATAATCATAAATGTATCATATACGTCAAATAAATCAATTATTTTTCTTATATTTCAATATTTTTGTGTTAGTTTTGAGCTACAAAGGAGGTTTTGTTGCTCCTATCGTGCTTGTACTGTATTCATTATGACAACGGGTAATATAATTAAAGGGCATATCTGTAAATTGATAACTCTATGTAAGAGACGAGGGATTCACGACAATTACCGAGGTTGACCGAATGTTCAACTGATTTAAATCGTACTGTACTATTTTCGTTTATTAGTGATACCTAAATAATATATGTCAAAAATATTTTCCTTGTACATTTAGATTCGTAAAACATTGGCCATAAATTAGATAAAAGGCCGATTCATAAAAATATAGTTTTTATGATAATATAAACACAAAATTGTTTCCGCTAGATAGTTTATCATGTCCTTTCATAGTTATGTAGTAACTATTGGATAATTAAACTTGTAATTCAAATATAATGAAGACAGTTAAAAACGGCTCTTCAATAACAGAGTACGACAACTATTACAGAATATGGAATCGATCCGTTATTGGAAATCCTACAAATGCATACGTTTCGTTTATAATTTGAATCCCAAGGTAACTTCGTTGAGCGACTTGTATTTTATTGATCAGTGATGCGGCAAGCACTGCGGCTGCGGTCTCAGAAGATTTTAGAATGCTACGTGATATTGATCAACATGTGCATTATGTGCAAAGGTGGTACAATAATGCACGTAAGTGTTTAAGCCTCTTTATTTTCAAATATCATTATGTAGTTGTTATATCATAATGATCTATGATGTTGATCATATTTGGTATGTCCAATTTGTGAAGTTGTATTTATGAAATAAAAATTTCAACTCGAAACTTAAAACTCTAATTGATTTGAAAGAAATACTTGCCCAAAATCAATCAAATTTATATGGAAATTTTTCGATAGCATTTCGAATAGGGTAGGGTGGTGTAAGATTGCGCAGTTTGCAATCAATAGGTCATAAAATAAAAAATGTTAATCCTACCTGAGAAGAAACGTTTCTTTATTTATCCTTATTAATATAGCAACAAATTATTATACGAATGGTAACAAAAAACATATAATCTTCTAAGTAATTAAAGCAAAATAACGAATCGGGAATTGCGCAATTTTGTACACCCTAATGTGTAAAATTGCGCGTTGAGATCGATAAGATTGCGCAACTATATAACCTACATATATCACAAATAAAAGCAAAAAAAGGTCAGCCAACAGTGCTGAATTTATTTAAAGACTAGACCTTGCTTTCACAATAGGTGATGGCTTCCCAGATATAATATAGGCGCAGGTGTTATAAACGGTTTTGAAGGGGGCAAAGAGACTAGTTGAGATAGAGAAGGCCCAGGCTGTAATGGATCAATTTCAACAGTTTCATTGTTGTTTCATTCATTCATTCATTTTGCGTTTAATGTTTGTACTGGCGGAACGATCGCTAGGATAGGCCCGAGGGGATCTTGATGGCCTCATCAGAACAAACCTATCGAGCTGTTTTCTTTTCTCTTCTGGACATTGTGTAAAATAAATAGAATAATTATAAAAGAAAAAACAAGGAATAATTAATTAATCGATCGAAATTGAGTGGAAAAATAAAAATCTGGCGGTACGATTCAAAAATATTATTTATATTTACCTACTAAATTGCGCGCGCAATTTTACACACACCCGAATTGCGCAATTTTACACATCGGAATACCACTCTAAACATCGTGATATTACTGCCATCTCATAGACAATGTGCAAACTACGTTCTATCAGGTCGAAATATGAGTGATACTGCCGCGACAAAGTACTAACAAATTACTAAAATGACTGAGAGTTTTTGTACAGTAACGCATTCATTTCATCAAAAAAATAGATCAAAAGGGAATAAAAACTTTGTACTTATGTATCTCTTTTGTTTTCCACTTATTTATTATTATTTTTTGGGGGCACGTGCCGGTTGCGACGGCTAAGAAAACACAGCTGAAACTGGCTTCGAAGGTCGCTCCATTGCCTTGCTATGACGTATGCGCAATTTTATCGCCCGCGCAATCTTATACCACCCTACCCTACCATCGATTAAAAAAATAATTATGCAAATCGTCCCAGAGCGCGGTATAAATTCTCCTTCCTTGTGATGTTCTGTCAAAAAATAATGCTGAAACTTATATTCTCACGCCTATGTCCTCAAACGTATAGGCAGAGTTATATTAATGTGATGAGGGTGTTGCTTAATCTTGTAATGTGTATTTTAAAACCTGTATTTTATTTTAACACACGCCACTTCTTGTATAATACGTGAAAGACGGTTATCACGACCAAACATAACCTATGTCCTTTCCCAAGGTCTCATCTATCTCTGTACTCAATTTCATCAAAATCTGTACAGTCGTTTAGGCGTGAAAGCGTAACAGACAGAGACAGACAGACAGAGAGACTAACATAGTTACTTTCGCATTTATAATATTAGTACGTTAAAAAATCAACAGTTATATCACTACTTTTTAAAAATAAAGCTGTATATATCTAAAAGAAAAAAAACCTTGTAACCGTCGCTTAAGGTACTAAAACGTCCATTGTTAGCCGTGAAGGCATTCGTGTTATCCAGTTCACACTTCATTGAATCAACTCAATAGGAAATATTCCCATTGTACGGAGATATCTCCGAGAGAGAGTGTAAACCACGTCATGAAGTAATTCGGCACATGTACCGGAAATTAGTAACGGCGTGTTGTCACATGGAGTGATTAAGGAAATTGACGTGTAATTGAAATATTGTTCGAATTTCAATATGTAGATCTCTTGGTAGGAGGGGATTACATTGATATATTGCGTCATCGTGCTACATACTAAGTGGAGTTCATATACAATCCGAAATTTTCTAACAAAATAATTATTAAAATAAATGTAGAAAATGCAACCACTTGTATAAGTCATTAAATAGTTTCATCCATTGCTTTAAAGCCATTGACTGTGTCATAAGTCATTAATAAATACGCACACACCTTCACACACACACACAACAACTTCACACACACACACAACAACTTCACACACACACACAACAATAGGCATAGTAGGTAACTTACTTGAACAGCTAAGCGGCAACATGCGATTCTACAGAGTGCTCAAAGTTGTTCAAATTATATAAAATTAAAACTAGTTTCTGCCCTTAATACTGGACCAATTTTGTTCAAACTTTTCCTGCTTGAAGCTTAGGGGGTACCAAGTATATGGTTTCAATTATTGCCTATATGTCGTATCCATATTGTATATATTTGGGTTGAAGAAGTGATAAAATTCTAAGACTGAAAGTAGTTAGAATAAAGATATCAATATTTCGTGCCGACTAGATAGTTTGTTGGTGATTTCAAAACGATATAGTTTGTACTTTACATGAGAAACAACTTCAAGCATTTTTTCATGATAATTAAGTCATTTTTAAATTCAAAACCATTGAAAATGAAAGTATTTACAATTAACTCTCAATAAATAAAAATTATAACGTCAAATCAATAATCTTCGAAATACAATATCACGGTCAAAAAGTTTAAAATCTCGCTCTGTCTCATACATAGCGAGTACATTTGAATACATAGCATTATAAACAATTTAACTTGACTGTATGTATATTCCTAAAAGTCTATAGGATATAGGTAAGAAGAACACCTTGCTAATGTATATAGAAAAATATTGTAAGAAACCGTTCGTCTTTTATAATATAATATTTTTTTACTGTCATATTTTATGACAATGTTATTTACTACAGATAGTTGATGATTACGTTCAGTTTCCTTATTTAAGTAGGTACTTACTGAAAGCAAAACTCGCTGATTTAAGAAGGCCAAGTCTCGTAAATAAATACGATAAGGAAATCGCATTACAGTTACGATCTTATGTTAAGTTTGGAACTCGTTAATGTCATTTGAGGTATTCTCATGAACAAATATCTGCACGTCAACTGAAACACGATTAATTTGAAATGTTTGAGGAAATATCTTGGACGGGACTTGGAATTCGTGAAAGTTTTTGGGAGAATACCTTAACATCTGAGCTACCTGTACTGGATAGCTGAAATTTTCGTGTAGTTATATCTTGATGATTGAATGAATAATACCTACTGTTATCAGTGCCAATTCATTTAACATACCGTAAGCTGGAATTACTTTGTTACAACTGGGTAATATCGGGATAGTTTAATTTTTTTTTTAATAATAATAAACAATACGCTGAGTTGGAGCCGAGTACTACTTCGTGCCAGTAGTGGTGGAGACCCTGGGGAGCTGGGGCAAAGAGGCCAAAAGCCTTGTAAAAGTGATTGGGCGGGCACTGGTGACTCTCGCTTCGAATCGTTCTGGTGCAGAGACTGGCCATCGCAATCCAGCGTAAAGACGCGGCAAGGGTGATGGGCACCTTTGCACTAGGAGCGATCCGGGGTGGGTTATTCGATTGGTACTGAAATAGTATTATGTACATATATTTAGCATTAAGGTGACATGGATCAATTTGTATAATAACAATAATAAAATAATTTATTTCTCAACAATATGTAAATCGTCAATAAATTATCATCACTTTCTTCTGAAGTGGAATTTTTATGGGAAAAAGAAAATACAATTTTAAAATGTCCCAAAGTTACCCATTTATCACAAAGTAACTTAAGTTTAAGGTTATTAAGGTACCTTTTATCAAATTTAACACTTTCTTGAATTCTAAATAAACAATTTGAATAGAGCACGTATCAGACAGAAGAATTGAAAATGAAAATGTTTTAATATTAAATTGCTCATGCATACATGTGGGTGGCGAAGGCGTCACATTTGTTCACTTCGCGTGCTAGAGAGCTCTTGAATGACAATTGCGAAGAAGGTAGGTGAGAAGTATTCCCTAATAGGGAATTGTTTTTCTCTCGATAAAATACGACGTCCTTGCTTTGCGGTTTTTATATTATAGATATTAATGTGTTAGTGTATAGTAGACACCAACTACCGTCCTTGGCATAATGCGATTAGGCACTTAATTTGGGTAACATTTCATGCTACAATTGCTTGTTTGCCGTTTGCCTCAAAGACTCGTCTGCTTCAGCGATTACAGATAAGAGACGCTTGCCAAATTATGCAAAGCGTAGTGTATAATCATGATGTTATTCTAGGAGCCAAACTTTGATTAACGAAAGATTTGATTGAAGATATTTCAATTAGTTATTTATCTATCTATATGCCATATCTATACAACTATAAAAACTCCGTTTGTTATGTTAAAAATCAGCGTATTAAAAATGCTTACGAGTCTTAGTACGATAAGTAGTTAAGACAAAAAACAATATTATAATGTCATACATTTTTTTGGAAATATTAACGCTTTTAAAAATCTTAACGCTTCTTGCTAATTCTTGTAGGTTTGGGGATAAGCTGTTGTTCTTTTCTAATTGTTTTAAAATTCTTCTCCTCTTTTTAGTGTATGTAAGTAGGATAAGCACTAATAATCAAGTAATGCAGTAGGTGGATAATAATGCCGCCGCACCGTAACTTAATTCACCGCAACACCTTCAAGGTCTTAAATGGTTGTAAATGGTATATTTAATTCCGAGCTCGTTAAGAGTACCGCCTGCATTAACTGCGCAGTGTAAATTGCAACATAATTTACACTGAATGTAAATAAAATGTAAAATTCTGCGCTTGAATTAATTTTTCGAGTGTTCAGGATAATAGAGTTTGTGAAAATTTGAATATATTAAAGCTGAGAGCTTTCAGGTAATTTAATTCTGTCTATAAAATATAAATTGTATCCTTTGACTTAATCAATTATTGTATGTCTGAAAGGTAGTGCAGGCAATTTAAGTTAGATGTTAACTTAAAATTGATGTATATTACGAGTAGGTATATTCCAATAGAATTATACATTGACTAGCTTGATTTTCGAATAATATGTTTTCAAACTATTGCATGACACTTCTTGACGTCTGTTCATCTATTCATGTAATGGAATATAAGTGAGTTTCTATCATACATATTTGCAATAACAAAGATACGAATACGTCTCGCGAGAGAAGCCAGAGACGACCGCGACATATTTTCATTCTCAGGTGTGTTAAATTTAATTCTATTCAAGTCACTTTTGATGTTTTGACGCAAAATATCGAAATAGGTAATCTGTTACGTACAAAAGATCCACGTGGAATTCCGTGCGGTATCTGACAATTTTTTAGTGCTAAACAAGGATTTTTTATACCACTAAGGCGGCAGATAAGCTCGTGGCCACTTAATGGAAAGTGGTTACCGTGACCTATGAATGATTGCAACACCAGAGAGTCACACTCATGCTGCCGACTCTGTAAGAACAAAGAGATTCTATGCCGTCACCGCAGAAAACAAGCTGGACAAGCCTTTGGTCTTTCCACTGACAGCACAAAACCTCTCCAGTGAGCTCTGGCTACCCTACTCACCGCCAGGAACACGACACGAGGTTATTATAGCCGCAGTATTCTGTAGGGTGGATGTATTTCCCCAGTCGGACTACTCAGCTGGGACGGAAATACTGTCGTGTCTTACCTCTTTCAAAAGAATACCTACTAGAGGTTATTGAGGAAAAAGTGAAATGGTAATAGTTCATCGCTATTCGCTACTAAAGTTTGTTTTAAATGTTAAACTTTCAACAATAAAAGATTCAAGAGAGATACAATATAATAGAATGGAGTCGATTCAGTATGGTTGACTGTACTCTCAGACGCTCTAATAGAACCTGATTGCATTATATCCTTTGTTGAGAATTGAATACAGAAATGAAACGATATCTACTTAGACAATAACGGTTTAAACGTCTTTGCAAGCGAAGACATTTTGAACCTATTATTTGCGGAGGTATTATTTGATATTGTTAAATGTTTAAGTACCAGTCCTTATGAAAATAGGATATTTGACTGTACAGTCAAATCGTTTCGTCCAAACGGTAAGTTTTTTGGAAATTTGTACCAAATAACGAAGCATGACGTGTTGCGGCACGATTGATAAATTATCATTTATTATTGGTTGATTATAAACAAGAAAATAAGTACATCAGTATCATCATCGACCAAAGGCTCAAGTTAGGACTTGAATCCGGAACCATACCCTTGTTGGTGTGTGAACGCCTGATGTGTTTATGGTATCTATATATTGTCTATAATTTTATATAGGCTCTCTCTCTCCCGGTGCGCGGTGACATGTATCAATGTGCTATTCTTATTTGTGTATTTAAATATAATAAAACCAGTTATAATAATAATCAAGTGCTTTAATTCTATACAACAGGTTATGGGCCATCCCTGCCTGATAAAAGTTTTGAATATAAAGCTGTAATAAAAATATAAGTTCAGTGAAAAGTGGAACATAACCCCAAAAAAAAAAAAAAAAAAAAAAAATATATACATATATACATATACATATACAATCGTGAAAAAAAATCGTCTTTTGTTTTGTGTCCGTATCGCCACAAAATGGCTTTAAACACATTTTCAATACCGAAACTCACTGGAAGAGACAATTTCACGACTTGGAAATTTGCGATGGAAGCATATTTGCAGCATGAAGAACTGTGGGAATGTATAAATTCTGATACTTGTGATTCAAAGAAAGGTATTAGAGCTAGAACAAAAATAATTTTATTGATAGACCCACAGTTATACGTACATGTTCAAGATGCTAAAACTGCAAAGCAGGTATGGGACAACTTATTAAAAGCATTTGAAGACACTGGTCTGCTCCGTAAGGTAGGACTTCTTAGAGATTTAATTACAACAAACCTAGAATCTAGTTCAAGCATAGAAGAATATATAAACAAATTGATGTCAACAGCACATAAATTGAGAGGAATAGGTTTCAATGTGGATGATGAGTGGCTCGGGACTCTTATGTTGGCCGGATTGTCGGATGAATATAAGCCTATGATTATGGGTATAGAAAGCTCAGGCATAACTATTAGTGCTGATATGATAAAAACAAAATTATTACAAGAAGTAAAAACTACTTCGGAGAGCACTACCGTTTTTTATGCAAAGTCTAAGAAATCCTATAACAATACTCAACATCAAGACAGTCACTCAGGAAAACCTAAAGGCCCCCGTTGCTTCAACTGTAATAAATATGGGCATATGGGCAAGCAATGTTGGTTTAAAAATAAAAACAAGGAAGACAAGGGTACTAAAAATGGTTTTGTCGCAGCTTTTTCAGCTACATCTGTTAATGATACCAGTAGTTGGTATGTGGACTCCGGAGCTTCAGCTCACATGACAATGAATCATGACTGGCTCGAAAATGAAACTGCACCGCCTGTACAAAGTGTCAGGATCGCAGACAATAAAGTCCTCACCGTGCAAAGCTGTGGCACTGTAAATATCCAGGTACCAAATAAAATTACAAGAGAACCTGACTGTATTCAGGTAAATAATGTATTATTTATTCCAACTCTGTCAACAAATTTACTTTCTGTGAGCAAGATCCTATTGAATGGCAACAAAGTTGAATTTGACAGCTCGGGTTGCTCGATACGAAACAGAAATAATCAGATAGTGGCCAATGCAAAGTTAATAAACAATACATACAGATTACAGACCTACCAAAGTGGGCAGGCAATGGCAGCTACAGCTGATGATAAATATTTATGGCACCAAAGACTAGGTCACCTTAATTTTAATGACATTAATAAGATTCCAGAATGTACTCTCGGTGTGAAGTTGTCTCAACAAGATGAGGAATATATATATGTACATCTTGTCTGTAGGCGAAACAAACCAGGCTACCATTAAAAAATAAAGGCTCCCGGGCAACAAACTTGCTAGAGCTTATTCATTCAGATCTATGTGGGCCTATGGAGAACCAATCACTCGGAGGTGCTAGGTATTTCCTAACATTTATAGACGACTTCTCTAGAAAGGTATTTGTTTACTTTCTTAAAAGTAAATCAGAAGTATTAGAAAAATTTCTGGAGTTTAAAAATAAAGTAGAAAATGAGTTGGACTGTAAAATAAAAGCACTTCGCAGTGATAATGGAAGAGAGTATATAAACAGTCAGTTTGATAAATGCCTGAAGAAATTTGGCATAAAACATCAAACAACTATTCCATACACGCCTCAGCAAAATGATGTAAGCGAACGAATGAATCGTACTCTTATAGAACGAGCTAAATGTATGTTACTTAATGCCTCATTACAGAAGGAGTATTGGGGAGAAGCAATAGCAACTGCTGCCTACATTATCAATCGCTCACCAACTCGCTCACTATCTGATATCACTCCTGAGGAACGATGGACTGGATCCAAGCCTGACCTAAGTCACATGAAAGTCTTTGGTTGCGAAGCCATGGTACATATACCAAAAGAAAAGCGTCAGAAATTAGATGCTAAGTCTCGTAAGTTGACATTTATTGGTTATAGCGAATGCACTAAAGGATAAAGCAAGTAACAATGAGTAGAGATGTTGTGTTTTTAGAAGAAACTGTCAACCAAAATAAAATAGTCAAGAATATCAGTTGTATTGAAAACACAGTTAGAAATTGTAAGAAATTTGTGAAAGAAAAGAATACAATAGATGAGAACAAATTGAATGCATTGCCTGATAATTGCAGTGAAAAGAATGATTGCATAGTACATTTTGAGACTAATGAAAATCAAAATGAAGAAGAGAATAATGAAGAAGTTAGTTATGAATCAGACTCTAAGAGTTCTAGTTGTTATGAGGATCCAAATGATGACACTTACATACCTACAGATTTTTCCAATATCAGTTCTCCTGAAATATGTCATGTAAATCTCCGACCTCGTCGAGACACACAGAGACAAAAAGAAAAAGAAGGACGTAACAGTTCTGATCCAAATCCAGATCCTAAGTCTTTTTTATGCATTAATTCAGAATCTGCAATGAGTTTATTGGATGATGATCCACAAGATCACACTGAAGCACTAAACAGTGACAATTCTGAATTATGGAAGCAAGCCATGGAATCGGAATATAAATCTTTAATGGAAAATAACACTTGGAGTGTCATAGATCCACCTGTTGGCAAAAAGGTAACCCCTAGTAAATCGATTTTTAAAACCAAGAGAGATGATGCTGGAAACATAACACGATACAAAGCTCGTCTCGTCATAAAAGGAATCAAACAAACAAAAGGATGCATGTATAAGTTGGAACTCGAGAAAACAAGCCACAGTAGCGCTGTCCAGCACTGAGGCTGAGTATATGTATCTGGCATCAGGTGTTCAAGAGGCAATCTGGCTGAGGCAACTTAATAATGACATCTGGTATGATTTTACAGGCTGTACTTCAATGACTATATACTGTGATAATAGAAGCGCTATTAGTCTTTCAGGGTCAAATGTCTACCAAGCGCGCAGCAAGCATATCGATGTTCGCTTCAACTTTGTGAAGGAAAAGGTTGCTGCCAAGGAGATACATGTCGAGTACATAAGCACCGAGTTCATGTTGGCGGATGCGTTGACAAAGGGATTACATCGACCGAAGCTCTGCCATCTCATTGTTGGAATGGGTTTGCGTTCAGGAGAGGGTGTTGGTGTGTGAACGCCTGATGTGTTTATGGTATCTATATATTGTCTATAATTTTATATAGGCTCTCTCTCTCTCCCGGTGCGCGGTGACATGTATCAATGTGCTATTCTTATTTGTGTATTTAAATATAATAAAACCAGTTATAATAATAATCAAGTGCTTTAATTCTATACAACAACCCTTACAGGGGGAATGCTCTGACTACTGAGCTACATAAGCGTCTTGAGCATTCGAAATTCTACAATATTCAAGCATCTTGCGGTGATTTTTTCAGTCTAAACCGATTGGAATGGCTTTAAAATATCATTAATAATAAGTACAAACATAATGTTTATCGGTCTCTTATTTAATATGCTTATTTAAACAAATATTTTAACTGTACGAGAAAATATAAAATTGTACATTATATTAGTTTTCCCCTAATTAAGTGAGTTGCAAATATAAGTAAAAATACTCAAAATATAATATCTAAGACTATTAGTATTACCATAAAAGCTCAATAGGTTCCGGTGGTTGTCCGATTCTTTATCAATCACATAAATTAGAGATTCGTTCACTAATATATTACTCGAACAAATTATTTCGTATGCTAGCCCTGGCTACAGCAGATTTACAGTGATGTGGGAGTGGCCGTCTGTTCCATTAATATGTACGTGCACAAATTTATTACGCGTTTCTGTCGCCAATAGAGATATAGAGAATTCCAGTGAATCCAACAGCATTGAGACTTTGTTTTTTTTTTTTTTTTAATATTTTTTAGTCGGTTGGTATTCTGTTTTGATTTTTTTTTTAAACTTTTCTATTGCTAACTGGTGCCTGCGGTTAAATCATCTGTTTCCGTTTATCCGTCTTTGACTCATAGAAACTTGTTTCGGAGATGACAGTAGCCTATGTACTACTTATCTATCTGTGTGTTTAATTTGATAAAGATCTGTTTAATAACAAACTATACCTACATCCATCCATTATCACAAAGTTTCGAATTTCATTATATTAATAAGATGACAAAACTAATCTAATCCCTACAACTAAAATTGCTTAACCAGTAGCGATACAACATTGGTTAGTAAGTCACTTTGCTAATGCTTCACAAGTTAAGCAAGCGCAAGTAGAACAAATACTAGTCTACTGAATTTTCGGATTCGCAACATAAAACTTTATAAATTAGAACAAGAACATTAGAAGTTTTCCCAATACATCAAAACATCCTCTATGAACAATATCAAGCGGGTAAAATCCCGTGTTATATTAAATTAACGTGCTATAACATGCTATTAACGTTATTTAAGACAGTTATGGTAAACGATAGTGTTATAGAGGGTGGAATGATAACGTTTATTACCGATTATTGGAACATTTCCGACGCTACAGAATTCTTGCGTGTAAGTGATATTATAACGACTGTCCTAGATTCATATACAGATATGATACTGTTATTGTATCAGTTCAGTTTTTTCATAAAGTCTTTTACTATAATAAGAATGATCAACCTCGGTATTGCTTTCAATCAATCAATTAGCATATCGCGGTCCACTGCCGGCTTTGGTCTACTGTTTCCACCCTGGCCAGAATCAAAGTCAAAGTCAAAGTCAAAGTCAAAGTCAAAGTCAAAGTCAAAGTCAAAGTCAAAGTCAAAGTCAAAGTCAAAGTCAAAGTCAAAGTCAAAGTCAAAGTCAAAGTCAAGGTCAAGGTCAAAGTCAAAGTCAAAGTCAAAGTCAAAGTCAAAGTCAAAGTCAAAGTCAAAGTCAAAGTCAAAGTCAAAGTCAAAGTCAAAGTCAAAGTCAAAGTCTTTATTTCTCAAAATAGTGCAACACTGTTACAGCTTTTTGACTTTGAATGGTTGGTACAGGGTTTTATTTCGAGTTTTCCTTCTCTAGGAGTGATATCCTCTGCGTATTTGTATCTTATAACACCCTTCGAATGAGATGGTGTGGTGATACTTGTATTCTCTCTTCATCACTGCTCGGATTACAATATTCATGATACAGAAATTAAGAAGACAAGAGCAGTACAAAAGGTGGTCTCATCACTTTACGCAAATTCTTACAGGCAACTTTTTCAGGACAAAAAATATGTAGGTAATCAAATGTAACTATAAAAATAATAATTTACTAACTTATCGATACACATAACAAGCAATTTTATTTTCTCATTGAAGAACTATAATCTCATTTTCATTCAATATAATTTTCTCGAAATCAATATTATTATCTTTCTAAATAATACTGCTTATACTGTTGATCGATAGCACTTAGTGTAAATCCACAATGTAAACCTTTGAGAATGCCTGAATGAATGAAAGTTGAATAATAAAATAAAGTGCTAAAGTATCTACAAGTGTGTTATTCAATATTTTAAATAATATTTCACCTAGCGTAAAGCTTGAATAAAACTAAATTAAATTTATCCAACAGACACAGTTCCTTGCACTAAGATCTTCCGACAAAGTTTACCTAAAACCTAGTCTTTAAGTCCCGATAACCCTGCCGTGAACTAACTTGGTGTGACGCACCCTCGGGATTTTTCAACCCGGGGAACGAAAATTATGGTTGACGTTAACATCGAACTCTCAGTGGCTGCTCTAGTATATAACACGCAAACGGATTTTTTTTCTATGTGATTATAATATATTAGATAATAATATTATAATGTTATTATTTTTACATGTGGAGGATCGGATGTTGTGGCGTATACTGGGAGAGGACTTTGTCCAGGAATCGACTGCTATCGGTAATTGATTTTAATTTTTAAGTTACTTAATCTTTGTATTTTATGACAACTTGCTAATTTTAGGTAACTTTGATATCATTATAGATATATTGAAGATGCTACAAGTATCAATATAGTTGATGCAACCATTGACTAAAATATACCATGATCTGTATTATATTTCTTTAAAATCTATCTGAAAGAACTTTCAGTAGTTCTATTGAAAGGGTAAAAAAGTTTTGTACAGCGTAACCATCATACTATGCTGGCTGTGACTGAACTATAACTTAGGTCACTGAGTAGAAATTTCAACTTCAACGTAGTTTAAAACTTCAAACCCAAATACGCAACCCTAGGGTAGACAGAATGACTATTATGTCTATGGAACACAAAAGTGCAGTAAATCTAGCATAACCACTCGTTCCCGACATTTATATTCAAAATGCATCATAACTTTTGAATAATGTAATAAGATCGATCGTGCGAGTATTGAGACAATCTCCTTGAAACTACTTACTTAAAACACTTTACACCAACCCGAGATCGAAAAACAGTTTTGGATTGTTCGAAAAATGTGGGTAGTTCGTAAACTTAAGCTGTAGTGCTTATGCCTTGATGACACGCACTGAGTGAACTGGAGCAACAGTGCACTCGGCCGAGTACTCGGTACGTGTGAACATAGCGCCGAGTATTGCTCAAAACATACATCTTGGACCTAAAATGTGCTCTATACGCGCAGCGCACGATTCTACGGGTGTCTTTTGAGGATAACATGGGGTGCTATGGGGTGGACGAACTCAAATTCATCAAGCATAGATTATTATATACAAAACAATCCGCGCGCGCTGGGACCACGTTTGTCTTGCAATTTAGGTCCAAGATACGTGTCCCGAGGTATTCTTAACACGTACCGAGTACTTGGCCGAATGCACTGTCTAAATACTCCACTTGGTGCGTGTGATCAAGGCATTTTACTGAAGACTTATTCGAGCAAAGTTTTGCACAGTTGGCACAGTCTGGTTGGTCAACCGCTAACAGACTGGTAACATAGATGGATACCAAACTAACCGAGTAAATTTGCATTTATATTACTGTGTGAATTACAGTTGTATTAACTCGCTCAAACTTATAACACTCAGTTCAGTCAATAAAAGTTTGAGCTATAAAGTTTGTATATTCGTTGACGTGTTAGATTTTGCATTTATAAAAACACATAGAGCATCCTCAATTGCATATATTTTTAGAAAATTTTTACATAATTATGTTTATATTATGTTACTGCGTACATCTCGGTTAACGCGACCTTTGCTCATATCTTCGGTTCTACTCAACCGATTCCGATCAAACAAACGTAAGATTTTAAGTCTGAGCAAGCCTTTTCTAACAAAAAAAACCACATCAAAATCCGTCCAGTAGTTTTTGCGTCCATCGCGGACAAACAGACAAACAGACAAACAGACAGGAAATTCAAAAAAAATATTTTCGTGTTCAGTATCGTTAACTCATTATAACCCAAGTATTTTTTTTTAATATCTCCAATGTACAGACACGACCACTTTACAATTTAAATGCACTATCTGAATATTACCTACTCTTTTAATACTTACACTTTACGTTTATAGATCTACGAATCATGTAGAGGAGTATATAAACCCTTATGTCACTAGCTATATTCCGCTTAGTAAGAGGCTTTTTACGCACACCGGGAACTTTTCCTGATACCGTGCGGCTGCTGAGAATTTCTTAACGCCAAATAAATCCTTGGTACAACTCGAAAATCAAACCCGGGACACAGATCAACCAAACTGAAAGGCAGTCGGCTCTAATACAGAATTTTAGCCTTGTACCTCATAGTTTTTGTGATATCGAGACTTATCGCGACTAATTATTATTATGGAACTTACTTGTGCTGATTTATGGGTAACTGTGCCGACTTAAAATTATCGTTGTTGCAATACCTTAAAAAAAGCCGATTACAATCTACTACTGGACATAGATCACCGTACGTCTTCCATTCATCCAGTCTACTCCAATTACCAATCAATCATTTCTTTTTACCGACTTCAAAAAAGGAGGAGGTTCTCAATTCGGATGTTTATATATATTTTTTTTAGTTTCGTTTTCTTGTCAACGCGTTTACCTCCAACTTCACAAAATAGCTGTAATGAATCCAAAGAAACCTAGCTACGTCGGTACTAATTACACCATTTTCTTCCAGGATCCGAACGTATAAAGAAGCTAAAGGGATCACTATATTTTATGTTATGCTACAACAGTGAAATGGATTATAATGAACTAACATTACCGTAGTTACCTTTGCAGAAATAAAATACCTACTTTAAAATGCAGGAGAGATTCAAAAATATGTATTCTTTCCCTGCTTTCCTGGTAAGGTTTTCGAGTCAGTAAAGTTGGCACTACGACAGTCACTTAGAATAAATATTAGAACCTAACCTGCTGCAATGGGAGGGTAAATAGAATTCTACGGTAAGAAAATGAGTAGGCAATATTTTGATGTAAATATTGCGCTTCAAATTGCGGAGTAAAATACTATGACGTATTATTTTACAGTAGAAGTATTACTTGCTAGTTAGCCACAGTCACTCGTTTATTGCAAGTGGTCCACTTGCGTAATTTACCTGAATGGACCTTACAAATTAGTAGATGTTGAAGAACTAACTGAAATGGAATCGAATACCAGAAATTTTGTAATGTTACTTTACGACTAATTACGGTCCAATGTGATAATTTAAAAAAAAAAAAAACAATTAATTTATAATTTACTAGTAACCTAAGCTAACTAAACAAAGCAAACTAAGAACACTTATTTTTAATACAGTTATTCTGTTAAGCCCATAATATAATCCTGTGAATTTTCAAAAAGATATATTCCACCTAACCAGAGCCAAAGTCACAGACAAAAGCTAAATTAAGTACCGCTTTTAATAATTGAGGCAAAAGCAAAACAAATATTATAATTTAGACACCTGTTTAACTCTCAGCCGACGAGCCAGCCCTTTTGTTTTCCAATATAAAAAGGGACATTAAATAATTCAAATATTTCAGTAACAGCTGTAGAAGACATTTTAATTTTTTAGAGTAATAAAATTTGAAGCATTTTTGATGGCAATTTGGTAAAATTTAATTCAACGCGTAGGAAATTTATACATAAGTAAAATTTAAGAGCCTGTAAACATATTTTATCGCTTATTTCCTAGTTGTTACGTTTTATCGATGTACAACAATGTTGATAGTAAAGGAATACCTACATTGTGTGAAAAATTGCTTGCTGAATGCAAGTTCTATACTTAGAACAACATATAATTGCAAAATTCTATCGATCAATTTCGTACTATGTAGTAACTAAAATGTTAGAAAACTGGATGGGTAAATGCCACATAAGGTGTAGTATTGACACGCTCTTGACGTTCTATCTGATATACCTACTGGTATATGTAAGTAGGTATATTTGGCCGTATTGGTTCCCGGTGGAGTAGAATAGGGCCACCCCATCTCTTCCTGTGGGTGTCGTAGAAGGCGACTAAGGGATAGGACTGTTCTACATCCGGTAGCAAACGTACATCCCATGAATAAGTGACCGCTTGACGACAATATGCTCGCCCTCTATAACGTGGGTATTTCAAATCATAGTTGGCGAAATGTGGGTGATAACTGATAATACACCTGTGCCTAAATACAAAGCGCGAAAGTGTATATTTCAGTGCAAATGTACAGACTCATTTATGACATGAGATCGTTTCGCAGAACTGAAGTCTCGTCAACATGTACCCTAGGTTCACAGATCTTCCCATCTCTTCAATCATCGTGTCCAGAAACCTGATCCAAAATTCAACTCACTATGATACCCTGTAGTCGCACAAGTTCATAAGACGTGCTTGCAGGTTGTAGGTACAATGACAGATTAACCTTTGCTTTATTCAGTGAATATCTCAGACATTTCAAGAGACTAGACATAGAGTGTCTCTCTAAATGAATAAGTAGATAAATATATTTATGTATGTATTCTTGAGCATGCATAACGATGTGGTTTTTAAAAATATAGGAAACTGTAGAACTGTATTTGAAGTGTTCTGTTTTAATGTAAATAGAAATGAGTCCTTGTTTTTTTTAAAAAAAATAATGGTATCTTAACCTTTAAAAAAATTATATAGTCACGTTATAATGTACTAGCAAAAGAGTTTGTAAATATGTCTCAAGTGTATCCATAAAAAATATAAACGATTTCCTTATAGTTATGTAAAAGGCGGATGACTCAGAAAAAACTTTTGTAATGACGACCTGGTAAATATTCATGAGATCCGAGCTCTTACACTACGCTTTTCATAACATTTGCATAATGCCAAGGAGCTTTATTTTTAAGTTTGCTGCCATTTTTAAATATTTGCCCTTTAATGTATTTTTCAAATATTTTTTACTGCATTATATCTACTCCTTTTATGCCCTATCTATCTCTTTTCTCTATCTGTCTTAATATCTTTTCTAGGTCTACGAAACATTAGGGCAAAAAGATAATGAATTCTTTTTGAAACTTATTTCGTGTCAATGATGGTAATATAATTAAATAAGTAAAAAATATTTACCTACACATTTTCATAATTTATCGTCGACCAAATAAAAAATAAACAGATGTTGATTCACATGTTAAAACATTTATAGAGGATCATGACAAAAACCGGAAATAAAACAAATTAAATTAAAAGTATGTGTAATATTTTTTCCAAAAAAATCACAAGTAAAGCGGCGTAATGAAGATTGTTTTATATAAATAAGTATTACAAAGATAAACTTTGACACATTGACTTTTCCTTGTGACCGGGTCACCAGAAAAGCAATAGTAATTGCATTTGTTATCTCTAACGGCAAATAGAAGGCGAGGTTAATACAAGCTAACTTAATTAATATGGGGAAGGAAAGCTTTTATCAGGAATTAGCTTTGTTTTACACTTAAAGGAAAAACGGAAAGATATATTGTATAAGGATTAGAGTAGCGCTGCAGAAGGACATTGCGCAGATTTACTAAGAAATTTAGGTTTCAGAAATTTATTTCTTAGGTTTCAACCGCTGCATAAAACATATTTCTATTAAATTGATCGAGTCGTTCAACTTGGAATTATTATTTTCAAAATCTATATTATTTTATATATTTAGGTACACTATATTATTAAATTTCATGAACGCGTATAATATTCTCAATCTTACAGAACGTTTTATCATTCATCATCACAACGTTAACGTTCTTAGCACATGAAATCGTCACATTTGTTACGTGACATGACATTATAAACATAATAATGTACCCTTTAAAAGCCCTACGAGGACTGAAAAAATAAACTTCATAACATTAAAAATATAATTCTGTTTTAACAGCAAAGTCGTTGGGTACTTTTGATTCATTAAAAGAGTTTCATTTCAATTCTCCCGACGAAAAGGTAAGGAGCGCTGGTTATGTTGCCACGAATACATCATGAACATACGGAAGTTCTTTTAATCATACACGAAAACTTACAATTAGTTTTTTATATTGTATTTCAAACAAAATGAAAAAGTAAAGAAAATATTTTTTGTCGATTTAGAGCCCTCGCAAACGGGTCACACTTTGATCTGTTGATAGTTTGATCGGATTGTGTTGTAAGTGCACACGCTGGCCTAATTAAACTGTTGGGTCGATTGTGTCTATTCACCGATAGTTTAATTTGAAGCAGCGGTGACGCCCATCTAACTTATTTATCGGCCGATATTAAATCCTTGTACAGTACGCGTTTGGACTTTTCGGGGGTTCTATTATTTTTAAGGTTATGATTCCGACGTCGACCGCATATAACGAATTTTAAGAACCTCGTTATCGAATATCGAGTGCGTACGCGAATCTAATTGGTCTGTGTAGAAAGCATGCGCCAACTACCTGACTTCTGATTGCTTCGTTTAACAACGTGATCCGTTTAACATGTCGAGCGCTGTCAAAATCAACAGGGCTACTAGGTAGGTATTTGGGCTTATTCCCGTCCGCTCCACGATTTTGCTCCCAAGCGCTCCAAGACTAGAATTAAATATTATTATTATTTTATAAAATCGTTCTCAAGAGCTCCAAAAACTTATGAAAGCTTTTTCCTTCATAACTTCCTATCTCTAAACATCAATTCCCAGGAACTCCAAATTATACTACTTAAATTAAAAAGGACTTATATAATGCCTACTGTGTTCCCAATTAATACTATAATATTACCTTTAAAATAGATAACGGTAAACATGGTTTTATAAAAAAAAAATAACCACTACTAACCTAATCTATCCAAGTCGGAATGAGCAGCTTTGGGAAAGATTTTTATATTGAAGAATTGACTTTTTCTTGGAGCTGCTGGGACTAATATCTCAACGTACCTAGACAATATTTTGGAGCTCTAGGGAATGAAAGTGGTAAATGTGGCTTTGTTTATTATTTTAATACAAACATCCTTGGAGCTCCTAAAGCTCCTGGTAATCAATGTATGAAAATATGAATTTTAGAGAACAATAGATTTGGAGCGCACGGGAATAAGCCGGTATTTGAGTGAAGAGTGAAGTTTCAGCGTTCGTTAAGTTTTTGTAGAATTTTAATTCCACCCATTCATCTTCTTCCTCCTAGCGTTAATTCCCAGTCGCATCCGAAGCTTTCAGCTCGGAGTCTGGGGTCCGCTTAACCAGTCTTAACTACAGCTTTGACTAGACCTCGATATTTTTCGTGAAGCGATTGTCATCTGACCTCCACAACCCAATGTTAACATTAGGCGATATCGAAGCTTTGCAGCTAGACCGTTGTTTTTTTGGACTTTTTAGGGCACCAACTACCCGTAACGACTGCCATAGTTGTTTTTATGGCAACCGGGACCGACGCGCGACGGCTCAACGTGCTCTCCGAGGCACGACCAGACCAATGCGAATATCCATATTTTATGCACACAAATATTTGCACTGAGCGGGGATCGAACCCGCGCCTCCTGCGTAGCGGCCGCGTTCACTACCGCTACGCCACGGAGGCGTATTCCACCCATTCATATTTTCAGCAAATTCACGATCAGAAACATGGCTTGGAGTTCTTGCTAGCTTATAATGTAGCAACGTTTTTGTAAAATCACAAAATAGCTTTTGTAATTCTGTTTAGATTTAATTTGTTATCCGACTACGGCAAAGCCAAAGGAGGGTTATGATATTGACAGGCTATGTATGTATGTTCATTTGTTCCCTCATTGCTCTTTAACTTCTAATTAGAACTGGACAAATGAGATATCGTTAGAAGCGTCTTGATCGTCCGCTGGTTATAGGTTATATGAAGTGTCACTGAATCTAATGTGACTTAATATCATAGACATTTTCTGCCAGTCAAACTAAGGTTATCGACAATCTTAGGTTAGGTTAAAATACAGCGTTAAAAATAAACTTGAGATAAATATACCGTGTTTGGTATCAAATTAAAGGGCGCAATAAGCAAATTCCAAATATGTAAAAATTATTGGGTTTTGCTTGCCTCAAAATAATATACATAAGAAAGGTCGTATGCCTCGACACCTTAGTACCTAATTGGCGAGGAGAACGCGTATTTTAATGTAAACAAAAAAAGAATATTATGAAAGAAGTGTACTTCCTATAAACGGCGCAACTAAATTCTGTTCTTTGATGTTACCTTTTGTAAACACCATAACAGCTTTTTGTATCAAGGCAACTACTTGCCACCGATGTCAAAGTATGCCCCTACTTGAGCGATCTGAAGGGTATGACGTCAGAAGCTTGTTCATCATCAACAGCACTTTAATTAAAGCAGTACTTTAAAATTAGTTGCCTTCTAGGGCCCAAAGCGCAATTTTATGTACGGCAAACAATATTCGACCTTAACGCCATCCTACTGCTATAGTCTTATGAACTATTTTATGAGAGCAAGTAGGTGTGATAATAGACTGCAGTTTCTCAAGCCCAAAGAAAATAATGAGTCGTAGCACCTTGAAAGTATTTTTTTATAGACGAGCAAAATTGAAACGAAGTGAAATGAGAATTGAAATATTATTGGACCATATTGATTAGAAAAAACTACAAGAGTAAAATATTAAATATCTGTAATAATTATAACAATTACCTAGGTATATAAATGTTAGTGTGTGCTTCTAAAACTTTAAAATTCTCACTTCATAGATGGTTATAGCTTGGCTTGGCTTGCCGTAAAAAACAAAAAATAATTCATTGGCAATTGCAACAGTTGGCAGCAGTTGGGGTTGCCGCGGCGCTGTAGTGCCTCTGGAATGTTTGCCGACGACGGAATGGAATGTTTGACGGGTTTAAGGCAATAATCCACAAAAAAGCTGCCTCCCTGCTGCAGCGCTTGCGGAACACGAACAACGGTATTCTGAAAGTCATTGCTCAAAGGTTTGACTGCCCTATCCAAAAACATTGGGTAAGGGTAGTGAATGGCAATATTTAAATTTTAGTGTTATTGATACTAAAAATACTAACGTAATTTTTAGCACATTTTTATAATGATGATAAAATATTTTTATAATGAAAAAATGATGATGATGATGATACTAAAAATACTAACGTAATTTTTAGCACATTTTTATAATACACTAATACTATGGACTAGAACTATGGTCTGAAATAAATGATTATTTAGTTCAATTTAATTTGAATTGGGTTCTAATTTTTTTTTACTTATGTATAATATTATAGGCGAAGCCGAGCCGCTAGTTAATCATAAATTAATAAACCTATTTACATAAGACATTAGTTTCATGGTGGATGAATACCTTTACGAGGTCGACTGACCAAATGAAACCATGATGAAACACTTAATTCAAGTTTTAATGCTCTTGGGTTTTATTTCAAGTTTTATTTGGTCCTTTAACGTTAACCAACGACCCGAGGGATATATTGAAGGGATCGGAATATTTAAAGGCCTTAAAAGGTGTATTAAGTTGGCATAAATAATAAGCCCATCGAATTGAAAATGTGTTTCAAAGGGTAGATTTAACTGTCCTGTCATTGGCACCGGTTCATTTATTGACATCTATAAGTTCTATGACTTAAAAGTGAAATAAAAAAACAAATAATTTTATTGTTTTTATTGTTAAAGATGATATTTTTAAGAATGACAACCTTACATATGTAGGCATAAGGTTTTTACAATGAAGTAGGTATTATCGATCACATAAATATAATAATTGTATAGAGCGTTATAAATTGTCTAGAGTTTTTAAGAAGAAAACACCATTAGAAGGTTTTGATGGGAACTTTTTGCGTCATTAATGGATTTATAATCCTCCTTAATAAGCTTTTGCGCTAAAGTGGCCGGAACAGCCAGAAGATAAAATCTCTACCATTTATTTCGTGTTAACTGAACCAAACTTACTATTGACGCATGTGTAAGCAATAATATAATTACTCGACCTTTATATTGTTTACCGTGATAGATGCCTTTCGATAGAGAAAATCGTAATAATTATTGCGTAATAGGCACCATAAAAGTTGAATATAACCGTTTGCTTTTTGTTACACCGTAATAGTATCATCAATTCAACAACAAGAAGATCAACGCTTTTTACACATGGCTTGGAATAAGCCAGGGTATACCGGGACAAGTATGGACATTTATTAAACTAATAAAAGGTCACATTAAACCGTGCTAATGGCGGTAAGCAACGAGGTGAGGTTGAATTGCAGCAAATGGCAGTGTCCAAAGACAACAGAAAGGTAACATTTTTGTTCCACGTACCTATATTATTATGGGTGTTGGCTTTGTTTCAAGGGAAAATTTTATGCTAGGAGAGATATTTGCATAATTTTTATTCGGTATTGTTTGTGTGGTAGATAACGAAGCTATTATTTATGAATGTTATTCAATTTGATGAGTATTATTAAAAAATACAATAATGATAATAAATAAGTTAGCACTTTCATTACAGATAGATTATAATGATACTAATACTGGTGTGTATAAACAATCATATTTTTTTATTATAAGAATATTAGTAGATAAGTAACGGAATTACGAGTATTCTAACCGCTCCAACTAAGTCAAACGAATTCTGTTAGGATTGGGTTCATGTCAGCAGTAGGTACAATGACCAGGATTCGAAACCAAGATTCAAAACGATATACATAACTAACTCACTTGTGTAGTCAAGACTATAAATGAATCAATCTTTATATTTCTTCTTGATCAATGAAAAATATTACAAGTATCTCCGTAAATTACAGAGAACATCTCAGAAATACATTCATCTTAATTACACAGGAATACCAAACGATGACGAGTCTAAGAAATTCAGGCAACGGTTTATTAAAGTAAATGAAAGATGATTCAACTGAAAAGTTGGAAGATTTTAAAGCGTTGGCAATGGAAAGGTATTTATCACTAGCTAAAATATGTTCTGCTGAAGTTACGGAGCAAAATTTCAAAGCTTAATAGCCTGTAAATTGTATGACCTGCAGAAACGAACCTGACATTAAAAACGGCTCAAGAGTTTTTACACGGACATTAAAGTACGAGAGCCCACGACCAACATTTTTGTCTCATAGCAATACAGCCAAAACCGCATCAAATCGATAGATACGATTATCCTGAACTCGAAAAAACCAAAATCAGACATTTTCCGCGTAGCGTTTGATCTGACCGAATTTTCAAAATTGTCAAAGAATTTTACCGAACTGCATCATAGCAATATGTCTGATTTGCAGACTGTAGTTGAATGATAGTTCTAAGATACCGGAAACATATTTTTCAGACGTTAGTGGTGTAGCGCAAACCCGTACAATCACTTAAAAAAATTAAAAATGAGACAAAAAAAATTTCTCATAGCAATACGTCTGAAAATCTTTTTTATTAGTAAATTTTGGTTATTTGATGCGAACAAAACAATTTTCAGAAGGAAATGTGAACGCATTAAATTTTGAGACCGTTTTGAAAATGTTAACAAATTTTACCGATCGGTATCATAGCAATATGTCTGAAAATTGTTGGACATGATAAAATAAGTTGTCCACATGTGCAAAAAATTTATATCAGACAAATTAAGTGTAGCATCTTCTCTATCAGACAACTTTTCGATACTCAGATATCATTTAAAAATTGTATTGAGGCATCTTGAATTCTCTGTTACAAACCCATGAATACGTTGCGACCCTGAATTCATTACATGATAATTAACAAAGAATTTACCCGAAACCGTAACATTGAAGTTGAAGGACTGAAATAAATCGCACAAAAGGAAACTGGGATGAAGTTGGAAAAAAAAAAACGGTTTTTTCAAAGTTACAAAATATTCTCGTATTCAATCGCTGTCGGATTCGGAATCGTCGTCTTCGAAATCACTGCCGAGTGAGCTGTATAATAGTAATAGTATAAGAAAGGGGCAGGAGCGTAAGAAGCGCTGAGGCTGTTGAAATTAAATACTGATTGATTTGATAGTTTTGGTTTTATATATAGCACACTTGAGTAACTTTTACAAAAGAAATAAGTAATGACATCTATCATCTGTCAAAGTACATATAATAGACAAGGGAGATTCTTGAATATCTATGAAGGCTGTTAAATTAAAAAAAAACATTTTCGTACTTATTTTCGTTTTTGGGAGTAATATGCTACACTTAAAGTGTCTGAAAACAGGTTTTTGGTAATCATGGCAGCAATACGAAAAGTTAAAAAAAAAAATTATCCGTATTGCTATGATACAGGTCGGCTAAATTTGTTGACATTTTCAAAAATGCGCTCAGGCTATGTGCTACGCACAAAATGTCTGAAAACAAACTTTTTCGTAATACAATTATAAAATCTATGTACATTTTCACTATCAGACGTATTGCTATAATACCGACTGCCTTTTTTTTTTGACACAGCAGAAATGGCCTCCCACGCAGTTGCTACACTTTCGACCGTTACTACACACCTAGTCGGGTTCAGAATCATACAATCTAACGATTTTATAGGGTTTTTGCCGTATTGCTATGAGACATGGTTTTGGTCGTGGGCTCTCGTACTATAACGGACACCTGTGCAAACACCAATCTACAATTTAATGGAACAACCGCTTAGCTGTGTCAAAAAGCGACTAAGGCTTCGCGTTCATCATGAAAGATTTCATTGAATCCCGGTATAGTGTATATCTGTGTTTATTTAAAATCTCACAAAATTTACTGAGCCTCTTTAGCATTTTAGTTTATTTGTACCGTACAGTAGGTGCATCTGCATTCTAAGTAATAATGATTTAAGTTTTGTTTCGGGGTTTTTATTATTCACAGAACATATCCACCTCAAATTAACGATTAAAGAAGATGATTTTTCTTTTCCGAAACTGCCTTAAGTCTTCTAGTAGTTCTTTCTTACTAGTTCTTTCTAGTTATTTATTTAAAATTCAGTATAATTCATTGAATATCAACCCAAACAAATGTTTTTTTAATTTGAAATGTTATGTTTAAATAAACGATTATAAATCTATAATAACGCAAAACTATTTACTTGAATGTTTGTTTTCGACATACATCAGAGGTGTTAGTAAATTAACATTTCGGTTTCGAGTTTGTTTTGTTGAAAATGGATCGATGATCGATGTTATTCGATGGACCGGCAATGAGTTGTATTTTCATTTCGGGACTATGAATAACATTTAGTAGAACAGTAATTTTTATGGTTACCTATTTTAATAGGTAACCATTCTCGCTTTCATTAGTTTATTAATTAATTAAGCCTTTTACTTCTCTCAGTGTCTTAATAAGTCACTAATTTATTAGTAACACCCCTACAGGAGCATGTTTTAAACATCTTAGCGATCTTTCGTCTACACATTTGCTTTCTATAATTTGGTTCTTGGGTAACAAGCTATCGCTTGTGTCACCATTAAACAACATGAATGACGCAATAGTTTCTTTTTTCTATCTATGTTGTCCTTTGTTTTTCAGTTTACGGGTCCCGATAGTAATCTTTATCACGTCATTACAGAATTTGAAACCGATAATTCGGTGTGAGGCTGATTTTTATATATGCTGTGTTCTATTTTATACAGAAATCTGAACCATACCATATTCTCCGTCACCGAAGAACGAGACTACCCGAACTAGACAATTTTTCACCGAAATTTCGATCTTTGCTTCCGCGAAGAGCCCCATGATTATTATTTATGTTTCCGGACGAGTTTACGGATTTGAACGGGGGTCTGTACCTACTTAGGGTACATCCCGGACAATTTTTGTTGGATATTATGGTTCAAAATGGTGTTAAGGTTTCAAATTTCTTGCAGAGTATGTTAAAACTAAAGTTATTAATATAAATTGAGCGTTGAGCTCAATCTGCTAAACTATTGCCGGTTTCTGAATTGAGAAATTGAAATTGAGTTTCGTCAATGGCTACTTACGTACAGTTTCACTGTGCACTGCGCAACTGTTTTATCGGATCATATTATAAAGCTTTTGATAATAATAAGTCAGATTTTGATTATTTATTACAATCAATGTCAAAGATACATAGACTACTGGCCCGTGTACAAAAATGATGGGTCATTTGAACCACCAGGTGACCGTTATAGAACGATATAAGAGCATAAAATAATAAGATTCAGCACTATGCCGTCACTTGTAAGCTGTCCAACTGAGTGCAGGTGAAGAAGAGGGGGTTGTAACCCACGATTACTTCACCATGTCGCATGATTTTTGTACGGCGTTGCGGAATAATGGATTAGAAGCAGTATTGAAATATTATGAAACTGATGCCGTACAAAATCAAATGACCAAATTTACCCTGGTAATGTCGGAAAATAAAATAAAAATTCCGACTTTGTGGCTCACCATTTTTTGTACAGCACTACGCGTTTGCTTGTTATTTTTCATGGATCTATCGATGGTAAGAATGCCGTACAAAAATATATGACCAAAATGTACTCACTCTACCTGTACTTTGTACCTGTACTCACCTGCACTCAGTTGGACAGCTTACAAGTGACGGCATAGTGCTGAATCTTATTATTTTATGTTCTTATATCGTTCTATATAGGTCACCTGGTGGTTCAAATGACCCATCATTTTTGTACACGGGCCAGTAGTCTAACACATTTGGTGCCCGAGCTTAATGCAAATGTATTAACTGACTTTGACAATAATTACATTGTAACGAACTTAATTAATTTTGATTTATGTATAGTACGACATAAATTAATTATTCTTTAATTTTCAAAATCCACTCCAAAAATGTATTTTAGAGAAATGAAAGTCAGTAAAAGCTATTCATGCTAAAAGGCGTATCGTGTTTGAAAATTAAGCTATAAAATGTAAAGATAATAATGCCCTAATTATATTTGTGGCTCGACGAATGAACAGCGAAAGAGAAAATAAAATAAAGTAATTAATACATCAAAGGGATGAGTTAAATGTAATTTTATTCACATATTAAAACTATGTATGTATTACCGAGGACCTCGTTCACAGAACATCAATACAGATAAGGATCGATATACGATCTGATATCAGAAAAAAATATTGCAATATTTTTAAATTGCAAATATTGCAATTAAGTTAAAGTAAACTATACTCCATTCCGTTAAGTACTTAGTAACTAAAGGTAAACAACCTTGTAGTGACTTTTATAAAAACACATATTAAATAAATAAACTGGGCTAACTGACTCATCATCATCATCATCTGCATATAGACGTATTCTCCTGATTGCATCCGTGGCCAAGATGACCTCGGAGCTCAGGGTCCGCCTTCCGGCTCTTCCTTCTCCACTTCGCACGATCTTGGGCGTCCATGGTAGTGAGACCATTAGCACGCATATCACCCTCCACGACGTCAAGCCAGGACTTCTTTGGCCTACCCCTTTTACCTGGACCTGGCGGGGGTACCATTGCCAGGCATTTGTTCCCCACGTAGCCTGGCGGTTGCCGCAAGTCGTGGCCGCACCAGCGAAGGCGGCTCTCTTGCATTTTATCCGCGATGTCACGGACATGGAGGCTGCCGCGGATGCGAGAGTTCCGTACGCGATCTTTACGCGTAACGCCGCACATCCACCGCAACATTTTCATCTCCGTGACACGCAGCTCTTGCTTATGTCGCTCGAGCAGCGGCCACGCCTCACAACCATACAAGAGAACAGGCCTAATGATCGTCTTATAGACCTGCCCCTTCAACCTGACTGGCATTTTAGGATCACAGGTGACGCCAGTCATTTCTCGCCACTTGGCCCACGCGGCAGCAATGCGTGCCTTGACGTCGTGGTCGATCTCACCGGTCACATGAAGTACAGATCCCAGGTACTTAACCTGGTCCGTGCGCTCGACCAAATCATCGCCTATGCGGACTGGTGTGGGATCTGTGGAGTTTAACGCTAAGTATTCTGTCTTCGCTACATTTAGCTTCAGACCGCCGTTCTCAAGCGCTTCTTTCCATCCTTTCACGCGTCGCACCAATCTGCTCCAGTCTGCGTCCATGAGCGCAATATCATCAGCATACATGAGCAACCACGGAGGCTGCTCATGTGAGTTTCTAATGCTGTCCGACAAAAACTGGGCTAACTGACTAACTAGTGGTTTTGATTTCAGTTTTTAGTCTTCAAAATAAGTTTCTAAACAGAAAAATATTCATAAATTGAGCTTATAAATGAAACATATTAAGTAAATAGGCACATCAAAATTGTTTACGTCTCAAGTGAATGTAGTATACATTCTCCTGTTTCATTCGTTATGATTGATTGATTAAAATGTTTTTATCAAAGATTACTTAGAAATACCTTTACAGGAAGTCAGGGTTAAGCAACACAACTTGCTTACTTAGTATGTTGTGAGTAGTAGAGTAGTTAGTGGTGAGTAGGGTCGTTTATTTCCCCTGTCCCTCAGGACTTCAGAGCTCCTTAGGGAGGTGGTAAAGCCATTAACACGTGAATGATACCTCTCGTGTTACAAATGTTTATACGCACTAGTAACCGGTTCCCATTGGACTTATTTGCTAACCGATTTAGGTTGGATATCACTAATTTAATCCGTTTAACTGAACTAAATTGCCATAAATTAATTGAATGTTTAATTCACACATTAAAACCAATCGGTGAAATTTAGCCCAAATTTAATTTTAAATATTTCTTTTTTTTTCACTCGGTAAGTAATTGTGATAAATTTACTACAGATTAACTGTATTATTTACAGTTATTTTTTTAGTTGGCTTTTTAGATGCTACATGCTTTAAACTTGCTAAAATAATAACTACATACCATGATAACATTTCAGTTTGAACACACTTTTTTGGCAAGTACAAGTAGGTACAATCTCTATTTGAGCAAAAACTATAACATATATACACTCGTTACAGTCATTAATAGTGTTTTGTATATATTTAACGTTGCAATCAAGTCAATATGCAGTAAATGTAAAATTTATATTAACTTCTAGCCAATGACCGCGGTTCCATCCGCGTGGAATTTTCATCATTGCTCCCGCAACATAATGGAAACTTATTCCTGGCATAAAAAGGTAGCCTATGTGTTATTACAGTCCTGTAATCTATTCTGGTACCTCTACCTCTCTAATAAATTTCAGTCAGATCCCTTGAGCCGTTAGAGCATGATTGAATAAAAAACATCGAAACAATTATATACACCTAAATACCTTCACAAACATTTTCATTCATAATATTATAGTAGAAAGTAGGATTAGATAAATTGCAATAAATATTTTTGTTCAGTTATCCAAAGTACTCAGTAAGATAATTTTGTTTGAGTAAATCGTAACGCATAAGCTTCAATAAAACATAATCAATATTAAAACTTTACCAATTAAGGTCAATTATATTTTTCAAAATATCACTGCCCACATCTGTCACGAGCACTTGCGGATCGGATTCCGGGCGGTCTGCCTTCCACTCCACCAACCGCTCCGATCGGATTTATGTCATATAAAGCGTTCCTTATAATACCATACTATTTGCCAACTGCGTGGTGGTGTGGTGCCTGGGATATTGACAAAGAATCTTGAAATATTTTGGAGTTGAAAAGGTTTTAAGTATCATGTTTAAATCTTTAAATCTTTTTGAGGACGACAGCCTGTGTGAACGCGGCCGCTACGCAGGAGGCGCGTTTCGGACCCCAGACTCCGAGGTGAAAGCTTCGGATGCGACTTAAATTAATGCTAGGATGTAGAAGAAACTTAGGTCAGGTACCCCTATATAGATAGCTGTATGTCCCCTCCCCCCTTTATGTGGGTCTGAAACATAACTCCGACAAACGTTTCTCCGCCGAATGAGCCGCCGACAGAACGTTTCGATTATCAGTTGTTCACCGACAGAACCTGTATCATCAGTAGCATAAACTCTATGTACTGTAGTGTATTATAGTATAAATCATTTTAACTTAGAAGTTATTCTATTACACTGCACGCGCATTAGAGATCACAACTTTATGAACAATTGCTCGACATGTATTGCAAACTTGATTCCAAGTAGTAAAACGCTACTTTAACTGGATCAAAACTTCAATTGCAATGCCACTTACATTGTTCAGATCGTAATTCAGATTTTGTGTAAATGTGGTTTCGAAGAATGTTAATCAGTTTCGTAACTTATTGAAACTATGTAAGTATTGAATCTCAAAGTGTTTCAAAAAGATTTTCATTAACAGAACATAATTATTATGTTTCACAAACGTAACAAAATAAATAATGACTTTATTTCTCTGACTCTGTGGTTGCCGCCTGGGTGAGTAGGTAACTGGGTATTAGGAAATTTATGCCTATACCTGCCACTGATTGTTATTGTTGTTACCTTTGTTTATTTTTTTTATATCTGGTTTTTATTTTTATATGTGTACATGTGTGATCCGCAATAAAACTTTCTTCTTTCTTTCTATTTATTTTGTTACGTTTGTGATTATCATACCTTTTCGGGCTGTAGAGTATTACTCGATTAGTAGTCGAAATTCGTACGCCCCAAGGTGGCGTAAACACATATTTTCAAGGCGGTCAACTTTGGAAGTGTGTTCGGGTGAGATTGGAACTGCTTCCGTCTAGAGAAATTCTCGCGAGACACAGTTGCATGTTTTTTCTGGTCCTATACCAGCAGACCACCATGGAACTATTTCATAGAAATTTTCAACAAAACGCCGTTACTGCTCATTTCTAGGTGGATTATAGCATAACACAGTGGTCAGTATCAGACTAGATCCACCGCTTTTAAACAAATTAGAATGCGCAGATTATATAGGGCAAAGGTAATTCAGCCATGCAGCATATAAAATAGAGGTCTTGCAATTTATTTTATGGTAAATTATGCTGTTATAAATGTACAAAGTTACGTACTCTGTTACAGAACCTCAGCAAACTAGAAGCAAGTCCCGTAAATATAAATTTCGCTGGTTTTATAATTGAAAAAGACAAGTATTTTTTTATTTTTTTGTTTTGACGATCAACCCACATTAAAGGTTCTACAGCACTTTCTACACGGAACCAAATGAGGCGATAAGTTGTAATGGATTCTCAGAAAAAGCGTAATTTTCACGCACCTTTTGTAATATTTTACGCGAATGCAGGGTTAATAGACTACCAAATTGATTTAATAGGGGTTAAAACGTTATCGCTACTTAAGAACACCTGTAACAGCCAAATAGCAATTGTGAAGGCCTCATACGATCTTTTGAAGAATATTTTATATTATCATCGAATAAGTATATTATTCCAGTTACAATATGAAGGAGTAGGTTCGATTTGAACTTGAATAAAAGCTATAGGTAATTGAATGCCAAATTGATATTTGAAATCACAATATACTTAGGTACATTACGTGTATCAAAATCAAGATTGTTAAATAGGACGAAATTTGGCAAAAGATACATTGCAATCTGAAGTATAACTTTAGTAGACTCCTATGAGTCGTGGGATTAGATCAGTATTAAATTTCAATTAAGTGAAACCGCTTTTTTATAATACAGATATATCATACTCACATTATTGGTAAATATTCTGAGCTATTATATTCAAAGGTCAATGAATTCTGACATTTTAGTAAACAGACTAACGTAGATACACCTTTTTTAAAAGAGTTACATATTGTACTCTTTTTCTGTTGTATTTCAAAGGAAGCTGTAAGAAAGTGGATCCAATTTTCGATCAACTCGACGCCATAGCCCCGAGTGATTCGACATTTGCATTATGAAAACAAAACTTTACCTTGTATAGCAGCATATCTGTGTTCGTGGGACTCAAGTATTGTGGGGCGGTCCATGTAATTGAACCACCTGTATTTAGAAACCAAACGGAAACATGTTTATAATCCTTTACCACGGAAATATCGACGTATTTTAAATGTTGTTATGTAAACTTGTATGATCACACAAATATCGACCACGCCTACGCATTAAGTCGTAACGCCATTTTTTCACGAATTGAGATTTTGGTGCCATCAGAACAATATTATATCATGCTATTTTTCCATGAAGACAGAATTTTAAAAAACTCAATAAGTAAGGAGATTTTCGATCGATAATAGTTGTAACTTTTTTACACAACCGCACATATAGTCGCATCGCAAGTTACAATCTTATGCGCTGATCAATCGATTGCTTACGGGTCAAACTCAACAGAGTACCGACGTCGTATGACACGAGGGTCCAACGCATAACGTCGCAACATCCATGTTACGACTCTATGCGACAGTCTATTAGTATGTTTTGTGGTTAGTTACGACTTTATACAATTCAAAAATATTACACTAGGGGTCGTAACTTATACTTGCGACCATACGCACTGTTGTAATTTGAAATTATACAAACGTATATCGGCGTAACACAAAGTTAAGACTGTATGCTTGGTTACATAGTAAAGATAATGCTATTTGTTTTTTAATAATTCACATAAATGCTATTAAAATTTAACTTTTTCCTATATATTTTACAATTCATTTCAATTATCATTATTTCCCTATGTTTTAGAAATATAGCTGGCAGTTGAAGTTGAGTTTCAGATATTTGATCATGTACCAATCTAAGGAGAGCCAGTAAATAGTTCACTACAGTTTTGAATAAGAATACTTCAGTTTGATTGTCTTATAACAGTGAATCAACGTAATTAATGCAAAAAGATTAAATTAAAATATTTGAAAAGTTTAAGAAAAATGAATTTGAGTAAAAATGCAGCGAGTAGAGATGCATAGATTTTAAAACGACAATGTTCAATTTCTGGGCTACGATTCTTCTAAAAGTTAAACTATTAGGGTAAGTATAAAAAGTAAGATGGACTAATAGCAAAAGGGATACAGATATATGTAAATGTATACCATTACAACTCGGGTATCATTCTAGGTAATGCAATTACATTGTTAATCGTACATTTTACTTCATATACGAGTACCTAACTTACATTGTATCAATGAAGGTGTTCATCTTCAAAACGATATTACTTTACACGCTTTCAATACGGGAGAGAATAGTTCAAACATTATTAAAAAAATGGTACTTAGGTAAGTGACCTGTATCTCTGGATTAGTGTGAGTTAACTAGACCTATTTTGATAGGTGATGAAACCAAATAGTGAGATGGAATTAACATGCCCTATACTAAAGTCACTGTTCCTGGTTAAGTATTATTATTATGAGCGCAAAAATTTCACAATTTTATCTATAGATTAATTGATAATGATGATATTTCCAAAAGCCAACAGAAACTGACATGTATTTACTTTTCATACTTATCTTATTATTGCTAGAAAGTATGATACGTTGCTTAACTATTCAAAAGGTATTGTGAGTTTCAGAACTTTGAGATCAATTTTATGTTGATTCTTTTCTTAATTACATAAACTAAATTGATTTTAATGATTTATTAAGTAGGTAATGTCCCACACCATGAAGCTCTATGAGCGGATAATCGACTCCCGGATCCGACAGGAAAGTACACTCTCGGAGTATCAGTACGGGTTCCGTCCCGGGCACGGGACCATGGAACCAGTGTTCGCCCTAAGGATTGTGGCGGGGAAATACAGGGCGAAGAACACGCCCCTGCACTGCCTATTCTTAGATATGCAGAAGGCCTTAGACTGTGTTCCTCGCACGGTGATCTGGTGGGCACTGCGGGCCAAGGGAGTTCTAGAGACTTACATAGACACCATCCGAGACATGTACTACGATTCCGGGTCCGTGGTTCGGACTGTTGTTGGTGACTCGAAAGCCGTTTTTGTTATTAGACGTTTTGTCGGACAGCATCAGAAACTCACATGAACAGCCTCCGTGGTTGCTCATGTATGCTGATGATATTGCGCTGATGGACGCGGACAGGAGCAGATTGGTGCGACGCGTGAAAGGGTGGAAAGAAACGCTTGAGAACGGCAGTCTGAAGCTAAATGTAGCGAAGACAGAATACTTAGCGTTAAACTCCACAGATCCCACACCCGTCCGCATAGGCGATGATTAATCTCTGCACGACCTATAAGGTTGATTGGTAGAGAAGGCCTATGGGATTAGGTCCGCCTATGTAAATGTGTGCATGAAGTTTAAATGAATAAATAAAATAAAAATAGAATAGTGCAATACAATTACATCTTTTAGACGTCAATTAAACACCTAAACGCTAGTACGGTAACCCAGTAAATTAGCCCGCGCGCACGTTTGTATGTATGATTCGGTCGACAGTGAAATTACACTAGATTCATCTAAATAATTTTGTTACACACCTATTTTGATTGCTCTTAGGTAACTTTTAAAATAGTAAGTTATTTGTATAAAAACTTACTATTTTTCTATATTTTTAACAATTAGTTTACTAAGGTTAATATAGTATAATTCATATATTTAAATTTGATGATTTGTTCCAAGTCGTGTCCAAAATATTAGAGCTATCGACACTATTCTAATGTAACTCACAATAATTGTAATTTTTTATTTGCGTTTGGTTCAAAAAACCAAACGCAAATAAAAATTTACATATTGTGAGTTAAAAGGAAGTTGATCTCATATCATAATTATTACTTTATTAACATTTATTATTAATTAATCTTTATTTTTCAAGCAAATTGTCAAAGAGAAGTTCCGTTAATTTCATGTTTTGTATCAATAAAAACATATATTACAGAGATGTTTAAAGAGAGCAAGCATTGTGTAAGTTTGAATTTATGTAAGCTGATTTGAACAAGCATTTTTTCAGTTTTTGTTTTATAACGTGCTCTGATACGACTGTCTGCCTTAGACGTATGCGGGTATGCCGCGTAAAACAATACGCCGTATACCGTCTTATCTAAAACATACGACCTTATTCGTGTTGTTTAAATGGGTCTGAACAGTGGAATATGGTCGTAACAATAACATACGACCTTTGTGCTACTAGTATAAGGTCGTAATTCACTAAATAAGGCTATATTTACGTAAATATGGCTTTTATTAAATTCATACTTCGGCATGATATTACTACACCAATTACTCATAACATTACACAAAAACATCGGCAAAAACGATTTCAGAAAGCAAATTAAACAAGAAAGTTTCTTAAAACGGCTCTCTTGAAAAATCAGCTTTTTAGCGTTTCGACCTTATGCGTAGGTGTGGTCGATATGTTTGTAAATATGCTAGAATCCACCTCTAGAGCCCACCTCTTGTTCAACTACTAATATGCCGCCACCTATCGACTTCAACACAAATCACTGTCCTGAGTCCGAAAAACTATCGTAATCGTCACCGAATGGTCAATTGATGAGTTTAAAGTTTATGGAATTTAGATTTGATTTTCTTTTTGTTTCTTCTTGCAGATGCCTAATAAAATTGACAATTTTGTTCAAAAATTATATAAATAACCGTTCCTTGCACGGTGAAAACTAATTACTTTTGAGCAAAGAATTCTCTTTTAATTAAACTGAACCAAGGTATGGGTGAAACACCTCTAAGTTCTTAACATTTTAGGATTTAGAGCCTTTATTTTTGAAAGTCGAAGGGGTCAATTAAGTTCAAGAGTTAAGTAAGTACCTTATTTTATTTAATCCTAAAGACTGCCGTTACCTGAATGATAAATTCCGAGAAAATGTAATTATAATGTTTGAATTAACAATCGAATCACGCATGTTTTATTGGTACTTACGCGTTCTTCTTCGTAAATCACTCGATCAAATTTTTATACACCTACATTATTAATCATACACTTACATTAGGGATATTGGATATAATAATTATGTAGGAATATTAAAATGATTCACATACTCTTAAGTTAAGTCTTCACAGCCGTACTTTACATTTCTTTTCTTACGATGGTTTTGTTCGAATTTTCCAATTGAAATATGTCAGCCCCAGTAACACCCAGCTGCAAACTTTAATACACATTCGCTTTAACTATTATATATTATTTTAACTCCTGTAAACTGTGTGTTTATGAAAAAGTTATTCCTTCTAATTCTGTTATGAATTCTGTACAATAACACTGCGAATTTAAAGAATTGGTTTGATTGACTAGATAAAAACAACTTTTGGCATTAGATTCATCACAAAAGTTTGCTAATAAAAGCGATAAACCTATCTAGTAGATCTACAGTACCTATCGACTAAACAAATATTACCTTTACGAGGAGTAATATTTTGACAACCTTTGGTCTATAATGTACACTAGAATCAGATCTTCGTTTCCTTACAGTAAAATGATCTGTAAAAACGTAATAAGTAAGTATGGCTCTAGATTTAATAACTTAACTAAAAACATAGTATGGCATATTGAACAGTATAAGGAAAAAAAACCCCACAAGAAACAGTCAGCACTAATATTCAATAGTACCAATATTCGTATGTTGTTATACTTTCAGAATGTATTCTCTTTTCATGTTCTACTTTATCGACATGTTGTGTCTGTCACCAAAAGTCTAATCTCACACAGAATTGTCAATTTTAGTATGAAATACACCAACAACTGTCCGGATATGGTCACGTAGACTTTGGCTTAACTTTGTGCATTCTATTGTGACGTTTGTCGAATTCTCTTTTGTGAGTTACTTTTCAGTTTTGGTTTTTAGTCAATATTCCTATGGAAGTAGAAGTCGACAAGAGGAGAGGAAGACCTAACATGAGATGGTTGGACTGTGTGAAAGACGATTATGGCTAGGAAGGGAGTGAATATTGAGGATGACTGAAAGCATATATATGTTGCGCCAACCCCAAATCAATATGGGACAAGGGTAGGAGGATGATGAGTCAATATTCTTGTTGGCATAATTATATTGAATAGATTACTATCTTTTAGTATGGTGCAAGAATAAACTCTAGAATAAAATCTAATTAGAAGTAAGAGACAGTTTTGTCCGAACGTTAGAAACAGTATAAAATTGTATGATTTAATTATAATTCGTAATAATCACGCCTATATATACGAATTATTTTATCAGCCAAATAGTTTCATCCCACGTAATCTAGGGCGAGTAAGTTCATTAACACAGTCAATCATGTAAACGCTCAGGCTTCGTAGCAACCGATACCTATACATAACAATCAATTATGTTTTACCCGACTTGTATTTCGAACTTGAGACCTCATGCATAGCCACCGCGCCCGTTATTATAATTTCTAAAAGATATTTCAATATGAATCCAATGAACATGATTTTAAGATGTAGTACCTATTAAGAGAATTTGAGTCCACATGAGTTCGTTCAATTAAGTAAGGACTTAAGGGTTTATTATTCATGTATGATTGATGATATTCAATATGATATTAGGTAGTCTGACATAATGAACATAAAACAATTACATTTGATTCATTTCATCGCCGTCAAGTGACATCGTTTCAAACACCTTAATTACCGTTGTTAAGCTTATTATAGTTCTGACTGCCGTCCCGGAAAAAAAGAAAGTGAGGTAGATTTCGGCCCCGAAGATGTTATGAGGGATACATACACCTCTATAACTTTCTGTAGTAAGATATATAAACGATTTATATATACATAATTCAACTATGATAGTGAAGAGAGGACTCAAATTGCAAAGGGGTATCAAAGCGACACGACAGACCGATAAACTTTCATGAATTTCAGTTCTGTTTATGGTTGAGACAATTATTTCTAACATGATAAAGGTGATGATAAAAAAGAAAACATAAAGAGAAAAACAGGAATCTTACAAACGAGTCTCACGAACAAACTTACGAATAAAGTCTTACATCAAAAAGCTCCTGAAAGCCGGTGATGTATTGTTGACATGGTTTGCTACTGTACGGACGTTTAACCTTTTAATAAATTATCATATTGCAACAGATGTTTCGTACTTTGTAACAAATGTTTCAATGTGATATAAGATCTGTGATTCATAAACGGTTTTCGGGATGTAGTTCCACCACTACGGTTTTATATAAACCACTAAGGTTTAATTATCTAACTCATATTCTTTGTATATTGTGACTTACCATTGATGAAACCAACTTGTAAAGATAATAAATTATAGCAACTTTACTGGCAATTCAAAAATATTATTATTATTATGGACAATATCAATATAAATATTAATTATTATTATTAGGTATTATTTTGAACTGTTTGTAGTGCTTAGGGTGCAGTTGCTATTCCTAATTTTAGTACTTTTTATCATACCACTTCGGTGGCATACACGCAGCACCAGAGTGGTTACCGTGGCCTATGGACGTATGCAACACCAGAGACGTTACACTCGTACTGCCAACCATGAAGAAACCTTCTAATGCTCTTCTTGAAGAACCCCATATTGTAGTCGCTTGGGAAATCCATAAAAGTTTTTATCGCAGATTTTTGATTAATTGAACTTCTAAAAAAAATATTTTGCAATCAATACGAACTTTAAACTTTGTTACTGGTATCAATATTAGTAGATACAATATTGAAAAAACTCAAATTTTGATTTTTACATAGGTAAATTATGTAAAATTATTATTTTCATAATATGAATAATGTTGTAAAATTAAATCACTTCTAATGTACAAGCTAAAATGAACCAAAAGCCATTATTTACTTGAAACAGTTTCTAATTTACAGTTGAAGTTAAGTTTTCCAAAAGCTATTCATGCCACGTTAACCATCAGACTTTTGGCGAACTTTAGTACCATAATATTTTCAATTACAAAATTGAAAGAAAATCTAAAGGAACAAAAACTACCTTGAGAAGTTTTAACGGTTTCAAAGAAATGATTCAATCATTAACAGGTAGATGTTTTTTTTATGGTTTAATTTCTAATTTATAAATTTAAGTTTTACTAGTTATACTTTCAATGAATCAATCAATGCCCATAATAATAATAATAATCATCATTTTTGCGTCAGTCCCGGTCTATAGGGTGCAAGATTTTGATCTTGCCTGGAAGGAAAGTACTCCTCCTCCTAATTTCACTCAAAGAAAACATTCCTTTATTTTTAAAAAGAAACAAACCTGCTTTCAAAGATTTTTGAAAACTCTCTTGCCACACCCGGTAATCAAACAGACTAAACTCCGAGAAATTAACATTCTGTATTTTTATAGCATCAATCGATAGTGGTTAAGGATCAAATGTCTCTAAAAACATGGTAAATTAAATAAAAGGTAATCCTTGAAATCTAAACTCATAAATTCTTTCAATTATTTTATGTACTATGGCGTTGTAATTTTAATGTATTAGATTTATTGATTCATTTATTGATCCCTAAGGATGTAATTTGAAATCAATAAAAACTGAGTTATTGTCTTTAATTTATTGTAGGTGTCGAAATTAACCGAGTTATTGTGGTAGGTATATTTTATAGTTAGGTTTAATTTACTATTAGGACTAAATCCGGGAACTCCTCTTCCTCTATACCTATCTTGTGTTTACTTTAAGTAGTATGTACACTACTGTACATATAAAATAGATCTTTTATTTTATTCATAACGCATCAATCTTTCAGGGTTTGGCTTTTGTACGTCAAATCCGCTCTTTGGTACAAAGCTGCTTTCTGTGTTTAAGATTTCAGCTGTACAACAAATGTTGCGTTTACTTTCCGAACAGTAAGTGCTTTAAGAAATCATTATAGTGAATCAAAAGTTCGGAAGTTTGTCTACATTATTTAACCAACGCGTAAACATTTCTCATTTCACGAAGGACATTTTTTTCTTCACGCTGCAAATGATAAATGTTACCTAATTTGCATCTTCGTTGAAAATATTAGTTCAAGTTCCACATCGTGTATTATGCTCTTAATGTAATGAATTCTTAACCATTTTTACCAGATTACTGTATCCACATGTAATTTTTTACTAAAATTGTACTTTTTTTTATCTGAAAGAGAAGTGAACTACAGTAAGATTTACAAATGTTTCTTGAGCTAAATTAGGTTTTGAAATTTTTGTATCTGGGCTTTTAAGGCAGGGCTGTGCTATTTGCACGTATCTTGTATATTCGTATACATTATGTTCTATTAGATGAGATTTTTAGGTGATTTTACAATTGCCTCTGCATTAAGTTTTTAGTTTAAATACCTATTGCTAGGTAATCCGTGGCTCCACCTTGTTCCTAATCTCGCAACTCACATAAATCTATTATCTCAATAAAAGGTAACCTAGGTGTGTGTTATTTTAAACCATACTGTGTCTTTACACAAAATTCTTTTCAAATGCATTCAGCTGTTCTCGCATTAATAGAGTAACAAGCATCAATTCAAACTTTTACATTTACAGTAGTCGTCAGATATTTTAATATCTGTTACTCTAGACGTTTAAATACGATTGATTGTAATCATATTAAATTTGGCCAAGATTGTACCCCCCGTACCTTCTTAAAACTGGTTACCATTAATTAATTCGCGTTTCTCATGGAGCGGTTGGAAGTTTGAAGAGAAAGTTAGCAGTGGGAATTCGTGCTTCAATAAATATTTCAGTATTGTGGCTTGAAATTCACAAAACATCTTTCAGTTTCCATGATGCTTTGCAAGTCCCTGATCTGTAGTTGTTCGTTGAATAACTTTTATTATAGTTTTATGCCAAGTTTTCTTAGTCATTCGAAAGATTTTACGAGAATGTTTACCGAATGTGAAGTGTCTTTAGTTATCTTGAGCGAACAATAACTTTAATTCTGTTCGTGAAGAATTTTATTCCTGAATACCGTGTTACTGCTAGATGTTGCTCGTGGCTCCACCTGTACGTGAAATACTGATTTTATTCCTGCAACTATCAGAAAATTATTCTCGAGATAGTAGCTTATGTGCTATTCTAGGCTATAAGGACCTCTACGTTAAAGTTCATCCACATCCGTTTAGCCGTTCGAGCGTGATTGAATATGAAACATCCATCCATATAAACTTTTGCATTTATTTTTTATAATAATTTTATTACGATAATAATTACTCTATGTAGATACTGACTGACTATTGTCTGGCAATTACGAACGTTTATTTGTCATCCTCCATAGGATTGATGAAACGATAAAGCACGTGCGCCATCTCTTGGCTTCATAATAATTATATTTGTACGTTTGTTTAATACCGAGAAAGAAAATAAACGTCGATACGACTAGTTTACAAAATTTAATGTATGTAGTCACACATTAATCTAACTAAACTGTGATGGAATTGTAACAAACAATCTTCACTTTACAACTAAAATAAAGGAAAACCAAGCTGAAAGCATCAAGTTCCATTGGCTCCACCTGGTTCTATACACGTTAAACTCAGATTACTCACTAGAGATAGTAGATATATGCAAAAACGAGTAGGTAATAATGACTAACAAATACGCAGGGACTCGAACCATTATAAAAACAGGGTCAAAACATTTTATAACTTCCGAACAAAGACTATTGAACCAGATACACGGAAAACCATTTTTAAAGTACCTACATAGTATCCGAAAGACAAATGCATAACGGCGACTTTATTTTTAACTACAGAATAATGATGATCGTAATTATTATGACGGTTATAGTAAAGTATTATCACATGAGTAGATAAGCCGTGTGGTATTATGTTCCACAATATTCCATTTTTTATTCGCATACGGTAACTGAGCACTGGATATGCGGAGTAGTACTCTCTAAAGGCTCCATTGCTCCAAGTTACCACATTGCACATTCCAACTTCGCCAACCGTGTACGCTATGTGCAGCGAGTAGCATAGAATGGTATAACTCTACCATCTAACTCTCCTAGAGTATTCTTAAGGCTACAAATGCGTGACATTAGTTCGATAAGTAATTCACAGTCATAATCACAGGTCGATTCGGTTAATCGGAGTGGTATGTAAGTTGGTAAGGGAACATTTTTTAAGCATTTTTTTTTAATTTCTTTTTATAATAGTAACCGAAATTATTCATATTCTCGTTAACTTCTCCAGCTAAGCTATATTGCTTGTGTTAAGAGTGGGTTCACGTCGGTAGCGTAATGGCCAGGATCTCAGGGCTCTCGATCGGAAGGCCGACTTCTTAACCACTAAGCTACCGACTCTTCATTGACGGAGGGTTGTCAGCTCTACATTGACTTTAAAAAAATATTATTATTATGACTTAGTTGACTGTCAAGGTTCCGCTATGGGTTTATGGCACATACTTCTCCTTCAACCGTTTCACTCTCCTCATAGGTATTTTTTATTGTTTTTATGGTTTACATAGATACTTTACATTAGCATAGAATAGAATAAAATTGAATTCAACAGTGCCTTGATTGAATCTTTTTGGTAACAATGTTTCAGTTATTTGAATGCCATATTTTAATATGCCTTTGAATGGCCTTTTCCTTTTTTTTATCGTGCGAAAAATACCCACAGATACCCCTCCGCCGGAGCCGGTGAAGGAGGTTAAATGTCGGACGTGAACCGACTAAAACGCACGCCATCTGTGAGCCGTCGGTTGCCAAAGGTGAGGTAGTCGTAGACATATACCTCGCACCCTGGCCGACCCAAGCTTTTGAATGGCCTATTTAATAATAAACCATAAATACAAACAACTATCTTTTGTAAAATCTGCACGTATTTCATTGTAAACAAATTTAATAATTAATTTGATTACTAAGCTTTGTTATTGCTTGGGACATGTTTTCTCCATTTCAAGTTCATAATTATAAATTAAAATTAATTAATGTCATTAACTTTAAATTATGCGATTTTCGCGCTAATGAAAAGTTATACTTCATTTTCATGTTATTTATCGATATTGTATTTATAGAATTTGTTAGTATGTGTGTGCATTCCTTATAGCACACACACAATGTGATACGATTAAAACTATAGGATATCTACTCGTTCATTTATATTCTAGTGGTGTAGGAAAACATTCAGCTGATGTCAAAAAAGCTAACGTGGAGGAAAAAAACACACCAAAAGCACATTTGCCTGTACCGTTATAGCACAGGTTGAAGGTAGTAGAATCCAGCTCTAATGGAAATATACTACCGTTCTCTATGAATGTTTAGAAACATGACATAAGATACACATAACTACAGTGGTTGTAAAGCATGTGTGAAAACAATCTGACATTTTAAGCATTAAGCAGCCGGAAAAGTTAAGTAGAAAAGTGTTTTTCTACCTACCCTACCCGAAAAGGAGCATGATTGTATGTATATACCTACGTGAAAATAATTATACAAAGAAAAACCGACCCTGAAACGGAGTTCATACTTGAAAATCATTCATCATAGTCATGCAAATTTTTATGTACCAAGGAAATATCACAGCTTTATTTAAAAAATGGTGGTATTTTATAGCGACTATAATAAATAAGTCAGCACTTGGTATAACTAACTAACTCAAACGATTTATAGACGGTGTAGCGTTTCTACATACAATTTTTGAAATTTATTGTATTTTTTACTTATGTAACTTTTTCGCGTTACGTTTGCGTTAGCTGCGTGAACTCATTTTGCGTGAATGTAAATGATTTATATCTTGTATTCCGAATTCGTTTACATACTGTTGTATTTTTTTTCGGTCTACATCAAAGAAAAATATGAGTTACGTTTACAGAAAATTATGCAAATAGAAGGCATGTTTCTTTCGCCAGACTTTTAATCAACTTTTTTGGTGAACATTTAGCTTTTATTACTAATTTTATGAAGAAATGTAAATTTATATTCAGACAGTGAACTAATGAATCACTTAATTGTAGTACTTTATCAGAGTTTTTTGTAAATAGATGATAATAATCTACCGGAGTTGAATGAGAAGTAAAATAAATTGCTTAAGAAAGAATTTCATAGTAGATTAGAATTGCATAAATAAACAAAAAATCTGCAATGAACACTCTTTCTCACAGCGAATTTACTAGAGTATCTAATAAGAAGATTTATTTAATTCTTCAAGTGGAACAAAAAGATTTATATCCGAATATATATTTTTATGTTTCCAATTAACAAACTTAATAACCGATGCTTAAAACTATTCAGTGCTAAACTGCTCCTATTGGTGGAAGGAGGCGCTCGAGCGGGCACAGCATAATTAGTGGCACAGAAATTCAAATAGGAATGAATTGCAAAGCGCTGCGCTGCATACATCGCTATAATATAACAGTCATACGTTTCTGAAATAGTCACGCAAATTGTTATGAAATAGAACGTGTAACTGTATCATCGTTGTCAGAGGTAGTTCTGCTATTCCGTTTATATATTATGTTCAATTTATTTGAAATCTGCTGTGCCTGTGTTTTCCGCGCGGATTTCGATTTGGGTATTTTTTTGCGCGGAACCCTTTGTCTGAAATAAAAATAGTGTAAGTAATGACTTATAACATCAGTACTCCGAGCAGTGGGGTGAGCACGAACAACTACCGTAATCGTATCGTAAATGTAACGAGAGCATGGAGCATTGCGACTGGCCGTCTATCTACTGTGAGTGTGTGTAGGTACAGATGAAGCCTGCCAATCGCAATGCTCTGTGCTCTCGTTACGTTTACGATACAACCACGATAGTTTTTCGTGCTCACCCCATTGGAAAGCTATCGTTATCGTTACGTAAACGTATCGAGAGAACGAAGTGTTGCGATTGACCGCCTGCCTGCTGTAAACATGTGTTAAGGTGCGTACAAATTATATAGCATAACATGTTACATAACAATGTTAAATAACATGTTTCAGTAATGTAGACACTGAAGTTATAAAACATGTTAGTGAGTTATTTAACACGTTATTTTTATTTTAAAAGCACTGCAACGTCCAACGAAATTGTTATACAACATTGTTATATGACATTGTTAAATCTAATGTGTACAGTATTGTTAAATGTTGCAAAGTTATAAAACAATGTTAAGGTGCGTACAAATTATATAGCTTATCATGTTATAAAACAATGTTATACAACATGTTACATAATTTGTACGCACCTTTAGATAATGTGCACGTGTTATAAAACACAAGTTATACAACATGTTACATAATCTGTACGCACCTAAGTGTGAAGCCTGCCAATCGCAAAGCTCCGTCCTCTCGATACGTTTACGTTACGATTACTATAGTTTTCGTGCTAGGGGTACAGTGCTATCTTCATTACAAAGATGTCCATTTTAAGCAAAAAGTGGACAAAATAGGATAGGACAATTAAAAAAAAAAATAGTCTGGGTACAAAAAGTACCAAGTAAGTAGTGAAAATAGTGTCAAGTTCGGGCGTGGGAATAATAAATAAATAATAATAAATAAATATTCTACAACATTCTACACAACGCTATCTAGACCCATGGTAAGCTTAATTAGCTTGTGTTATGGAATCTAGAATGCGGATATACATACTTAGATACTTTTTTTTTTGTAAATACATACTTATTATACATAGAAACACCCAGACCAATGCAAATATTTATATTCATGCATACAAATATTGGCACTGAGCGGGGATCGAACCCGCGCCTCCTGCGTAGCAGCCGCGTTCACTACCGCTACGCCACAGAGGCAGTCAAGTGATAAATAGAAAAGCTCGCAAATTGATATATACAGAACGTGATTCAATTTTGTTTTTCATACATCCAGTCTTCTATAACACCAACATATAAGTCTTTAACTGGATCCCATAAGCACTAAATAAAAAAAAATGTTAAAGAAACATTTGCTTGAAATTTTGTAGTGAATATCATTAGATCGTCGTCGTCGGAATGTCATTATCTCCAAACACAAATACCTAGAATAACATTATTAAAACATTACCAGTGAAATCTAGTTAATGAAAAGTCTACAGACGTACCTAGATATAATAATAAAAGGCAGGTACTTGGTACAGGGGTTGGTCGACAATAGATTCGCGTGTCATTTGCCGCGGCCTCTCAGTTCCGGCGCTGATCTCCATATATTTGCATGTTGTTTGTCGTATCTCGGCTGCTAGAATCCTTATAATTATAATGTCATTCTAGTACTTTACAATATAATGACATTTTATTGCAGTGTAGGGTAGTACTAAATATCCTACAATGCAATGAAAAGGCCTGATATTATATTCCATAGTTCTTTTCAATGCTATTATGGTTATTTTTTCACGTGCTGCTAAAGCGGACCCCAGACTCCGAGGTGAAAGCTTCGGATGCGACTGGGACTCATGCTAGGATGATGGAGAAGAAGACGTTTGAAAATACATGAAAACAAATTATATTCGTATAATTTAGTATATGCGCTACGTCAGCTCAATACTAAAAGTAGAATTTTCCTCCACGTTTCGAAAGAATCTATTTGTGTGCCCATACAGCATCCCTTTGAATTACCATGATGACATAAATCTGATCCGTAAATCTACTTTCATACAGTAATATTAGTTGAGTCGGTGACACAAGTCTGACTTATGCAAAGCCATTACTTACCAACCTCGTCAAGCGCAGATTATACAGACTTCAGGATATTTCCTTAACTTTATGAAACATATTTTGGCATAGATTTTCCGCGAGATGCTACCTCGGCAGCCAAACGACGTTATAGCACTTAATTACCTACTCATTGAATAGTAGGTAATTAGGCATAAACACCATCAAAACCATATTTATATTTTTCACTACACAAATGTAATGAGATAACTTTGGCATGGCTAGATAACCACCTTATTTAAATTTAGCTTGAGCTAAGTGTGAATATTATATTATGTAATTAAGCAATAATTATAATAATCAGTCAATAGGTGGACTTAATTTTCTTTAATTTAGCTATTACAAAAAACATATTTTATTATAAACTACTGTACTGTAAAATATCTCGTATTTGGCATTTTAATGTGAATTTATTCTGAAAATGTACGACTAATTGGAAGGAAGGACTAGAAAATTTGCGCTAACAACCCTTTTTAAGCTATCCAGAAAGTAAAAATAGTTTTTTATACCTTATTCTTGTAGGGAGACACAAATCTTTGCTACTTTTTCACCTATCAGATTGGACTTGTTCAGTTGTTACTTATAAAAGTAGGATTTAGCGCTTAAGTCCAGCACTACTTCGTTTCATTCAATTTATCGGATATTATCAAACTTCCCAACCTTGTAAAAATAAGGTAGGTAAGTACTGGGTGCTGAGGAGCAAAGTCAAAGTCAAAGTCAAAGTCAAAAATCATTTATTCTGTATAGACCATCAAAACGGCACTTACAAAACGTCAATAATATACATATATGTACTAAAGACTAGCTTAGCAAATGGACCACCGACCGGTTCGAAACGCGGCCCCGGCCTGAGAAAACTCCGGCAAGAAACTCAGCGGGCTTTTTTTTTTTTTTGGTCTATTTACAAAAAATGCTTAGTCTACTTAGTCTAAATACAATCATTTGTTTGAGAAGCATGCATGAGTGAACAGCTCAATTCCAAGCAAGTTTATCATCTAAATATTCTTGTATTTTATAATAGCCTTTTTGGCACAATTTCCTCTTAACTTCATTTTTAAATTTATTTATAGGTAAATCCCTAATTTCATTAGGGAGCTTGTTAAAAAAGCGTATACAGTTACCCTGGAAAGAATTACTAATTTTTTGGAGTCTGCTATCACAGACTACAAGATTGTTTTTATGTCTCGTATTTACGTTATGCCTGTCACAAATTTTTGAAAATTTGGAAATATTTTTCCTTACATACATTAGGTTCTCGAAAATGTATTGTGACACTACGGTCAGAATGTCTATTTCTTTAAACTTTTCTCTGAGGGAGACTCTTGGGCCCAAATTATAAATAGCTCGCACAGCCCGCTTTTGTAATATAAATATTGTATTAAAATTCGCGGAATTACCCCAAAGGAGAATTCCGTAGCTCAAAATACTATGAAAATAACTGAAATAAACTATTCTAGCCGTATCCACATCTGTCAGAGTCCTAATCTTTTTTACAGCGTAGGAAGCTGAACTTAATCTACTGGCTATTTTATCAATATGTGATCCCCACTGCAGTTTGGCATCAATACTTAAACCTAAGAACACTGTTGATTCCACAAGGTTCAACACCTGACCATTGAGTTGTACATTGGTTTCCACCTGTTCAACATTAGGTAGGGTAAATTTAATACATTTAGTTTTATTCCCATTAAGGCAAAGATTATTTGTACTAAACCAATGGACCACTCTTGTTAGTGCACTATTTACTTCGTCATAATTGTTTAGTTGCCTCTTAATTTTAAATATTAACGAAGTATCGTCAGCAAATAAAATAATACTATTTTTGTCTCTTACGTAGTAAGGGAGGTCGTTTATATGAATTAAGAATAAAAATGGTCCTAGTATCGAACCCTGTGGAACGCCCATCGAAACCACAGATCCTACTGAGCGTGTACCGTTAACATCGACCCTCTGAATTCTATTGTTCAAATATGAAGTCAGAAGATCGAGAGCCTCGTTCCTTATTCCGTAATGTTCTAATTTCCTGATTAATGTGTCATGGTGGACGCAATCGAAAGCCTTGGATAGATCACAGAAGACACCCAATGCATCATGCTTATCTTCCCAGGCTTTGTGAATACAATTTAATAATTCTACACCAGCATCGGTGGTCGAACGTCCTTTAGTAAACCCAAACTGTTTATCATGAAACAGTTTGTTTTCACCAAAATGGGTTAGCATCTGTCCTAGAATTAGTTTCTCAAATACCTTACTCAAGGTCGGCAACACAGAAACGGGTCGGAAATTAGAAGGATCTGTGGTGCTGCCAGCCTTGAACAAAGGTATGACTTTGCTATGTTTCATTAAATCAGGAAATATACCGTTGCTGACACAGTCATTAAACACAGTTGCTAGGTGGGGAGCAATGACATCAATAATACTTGATACAGTTTTGACTGATAATACCCATAGATCCCCGGTCTTTTTAATATCAATAGATTTAAACGCTTTGGTGATATCCTTGCTATTAACAACTGAGAATACGAAAGTGTCCTCACATTTTTTTACTGATTCCATAAGCAATGACTCGGCGGAGGTGGAAGACGACTGGAGAGTTTTGGTTGTCAATAAGGGAATGTTTGTAAAAAAATTTTCAAACTCTGTCGCAACTTCCATGTCCTCCGTGACATGGCGATCTTCTATTTTTAAATGGAAATCTCTTGCAACTGATGAAGATTTCCCACATTCAGAATTTATTATGTTCCAAGTAGTCTTAATTTTATTAACAGAATTCGCTATTTTCTTTTTAATGAAGTTTGACTTCGCAAAGGAACAGGCTCGCTTGAATATTTTGGAGTAATTTTTAACATAATTCTGAAAAGCAGGGTTGAAATTGTATGATTTTTCAGAATACAGATCAAACAATCTCCTCCTACTTCTATAGATTCCCGTCGTTGCCCAGTCACTGAAAATAGGACGCTCGCCAATCGATATTGTTTTTGAGGTAAAAATTCTCCCAAACTCAGTATTGATTAGGTTAATTAGATCCGCATAAGACTCTTCTACACTAGTATACGAGGGCAAGTCGGGTAGTTTATTCACTATGCTTTCTTTAAAAGAGTCTAAACGATGCTGGTTAATCGGCACAAATTTAATTTCCTTTTTACTAACTTTACAATTATTTCTCTCACAGGATATTAATTGACCACGGTGGTCCGAGCCTACCGCATCCACAATACATTTATTAATTGGTTTAATATCTGTGAAAATATTATCAATACATGTGGCACTAGTTGCAGTTATTCTGGTAGGTTCCAAGAACATATTAATAAGATTAAAGGACTTGAACAGATTTAACATTTTGTTTCTCTCTACTGGCACTAGGGTGTTTTCTAAAATATTTACATTGAAGTCTCCACAAACTATTATTGCCTTTTTGGAGTAACGGCATTTAAAAAGCGCTTCTTCCATCTTTTCTCTCTATACTAGCGTCTCACAATACTGAGAATACCTACTAAAATTTCGAAGATCTAACCTATCTGTATCGGAGTTTGTGCCTTCACGGACTAAAATTGGGTTAAATTCAGGTCTGGATTCGTGATAAAAAGTTGTACGCAGTGCTTTAATCAAGGTTTGTATCGGCCACTCTTTAAACAAATTACTGATGAAAACACGTAATGATGTTCATGTTGCCAATCAATCGACTCCACAGCCAGGCATTACAATAATGAAATCCAATTTCCTCGGTCTGCATGGCAGCATACATAATACCTACTTAAACAATAAAAAGAACTCTTAAGTTAAGGTAACTCGTTATGCTATACGGAGTTGTTAAAATAAATTAAACCCAATGAAAATACCCTGCATATTATAATGTAGGTACTCATCAAAATACACGAAAGGTGAAATAAAGAAAAAAGGATGCTTAAAAAAATTACTAATTATAGCATTCTCGTGTCGTAATTGAGTACTTTCTTAAGAAGTCAGAGATTTTAAAATGTAAGTTCTACAAAGCGCACTTACTTATGTTAATCGTAGCAAGGTAACCGAGTTTTGGACCGTTCCGGGTGGCAGTCACGTTAGGAAGATCGCGGTGCACTGTGGGCACTCGCCACATTGTACTCAATGCGGTATAATTAATTTTATTACAATGTTTAAAGCAGCCCAGAAATTAGCATTTTATTTGCGTAATGGAACGACCATTGTTATAATGACTGTTATAAACCTAAAGCTTTTATTTGTACATACATATGTTTATAGTACTAGTCATATTTGGCATTTTATCCCGCACCAATTCTGGATCGATTTATTCACTTTGAAGAACTATGGCTATTAGTAGATTCACTTTGTAGATTTTAGTATTACTGGGCTATTTATTATGTTTTTTGGATTTACGAGTATCCTTGAGAAAAACAGTAAAGGTACCTATATAGTAGATATAGTATACAAAATAGATTAGGCTTATAGAATAATGTTTTGCAGAAGAGGTTGGATTATCGTTGTTTTTTTTTAAGTGTCCGCCATTGGTGCTTTACTATTAATTTGTTTAATCATCCAAATAATGTTGTGACGTATCTTAGTCACGAAATAAAAAATCACGAAATCTCACCAGGGGGGAGGTATAATAAGATATCACGTGTATTTATTTCTTCTTATAATGCGCGATTTTTAGGATAGATAGATAGATAACACTTTATTGTACACCAATAGATGTACAGTAGAGACAAGTAGGTATCATGTATACAAGGACCATCAGGGGGTACCGCACGATATCCTTTGAAGCGGCGAGTCTCCTCGCCGGATCGCTACCGTGGATCCTGGAAGCGAGATCCCTTTCGGCGCTATACCGCTTCCGAAAGGCGGCGCGGGAGCGGGGACACGATCCTGAGCCTGAAGAAATTCGGGCCGTGAGATCCCGGCTCCACAGGGACATGGTGGCGGAGTGGGAGCTACAACTTGGGCAACCACGCGCAGGGCACGCCGTAGTAGCGGCGGTAAGACCCATCATGGGGGAGTGGCTAGAGAGGCCACACGGCGGCCTCTCGTTCTGGCTGACGCAGATCATCACCAATCATGGGTGTTTTGGGCGGTATCTGCAGCCAACGTCCGAGTGCCATCACTGCGACGCGAGCGAGGATTCGGCGCTGCACACGCTCACCGAGTGTCCGGCGTGGGAGACGCCGAGACGGGAGCTGGTGGCGACCCTAGGAGTGAGAGTTCTCACGCTCGCCACTTTGCTCGCAGCGATGGTTCGCTGCGCAGATTCGTGGGCCGCCGGCGACTCCTTCTGCGAGCAAGTAATGCTCGTGAAGGAGGCGGCGGAGCGGGAGCGTGAGGAGCGAAGGAGAATCGCAAACCGCGCGGCCCGCAACGAGCAGCGGCAACTCGGGCGTCGGAGGTCGCAGAATGACCTCAGTCCCCCATGAGCGCCTGGGGGTGACGGGTAGAGCCGCCTGTCACCCTAGCAGAAGCAGGCCGCGGCGGTGGCACGCATTGCGTGCCTCCCCATACCCGGGGGCGGGTTGGGGACTCTGTGGTCCCCTCACCGGAAGAGGGCCAGATCGAGAGATATGGTCCTGGGTCGGCCGGGGTGCGAGGGATATGGCTATGACAATCTCACCTCCGGCAACTGACGGCCCTCAGACGGCGTGCGTTTTAGTCGGCTCGAGTCCGACATAACCTCCTCCTCCGGCTACGGTGGGGGACGTATCCGTGGGGATTTTGCGCACGATAAAAAAAAAAAAAAAAAGGTATCATGTACACAGCTAGATTCGATTTTTATCATGTTTCTTAATTATCAAGCATTCAAAAAAATATTAAAAAATACACACGATCTTGGTTAAGGGATAGGGGGATCTAAAATCTCACCAGGAATCACCATGGGGGAGGGAGGGTTAAAAAATTGGTAAAAAAGTTTAGGGGTAAAAACCCCTGTTTCTGTACTTGCATAAGTACTTGCACAATTGATTAATTGTTCCCTGGCCATATTGCCAGGGAACAATTAATCAATCGTACTTTGTTAATACCTAATGGGCTGTATGGTAAAAGACATACCTAATAGTATAGTTATCTGTGATGGCAGTCATGGCAGATGTATTAATATTAATAAAAGCGCAAACTATAATGTTTCAAAAACAAACATCATGTCTCTCTCCAATCGCTACAATCATGAATGAATTTAATAGGTTTCTGTACTTATGCAAGTACAGAAACAGGGGTTTTTACCCCTAAACTTTTTTACAAATTTTTTAACCCTCCCTCCCCCATGATGATACCTGGTGAGATTTTAGACTACCCCCCTCCCCCTATCCCTTAACCAAGATCATGTGTATTTTTTAATATTTTTTTGAATGCTAGATAATTAAGAAACATGATAAAAATCGAATCTAGCTGTATACATGATACCTACTTGTCTCTACTGTACATCTATTGGTGTAAAATAAAGAGTGTTATCTATCTATCTATCCTAAAAATCGCGCGTTATAAGAAGAAATAAATACACGTGATATCTTATTATACCTACCTCCCCCCTGGTGAGATTTCGTGATTTTTTATTTCGTGACTAAGATACGGCACAACATTATTTGGATGATTAAACAAATTAATAATAAAGCACCAATGGCGGACACTTAAAAAAAACAACGATAATCCTTGAATAATCTACCCCTAAAAATCCCCCTAAATAAATTTACCCCCTAGAAAATCCCCTAGACGTGTTCTTTCCCCCTAAATTTAGGGGGAAAACCCCTAAGTTGGCATCACTGAATATGGCTAATCCCAAGCTGGGCTGGCACAAATCCTGTTAAAGAACTTCTAAAGTTCGCCTAGGCACATTAACTAATGTATATATTCTTTCATCAGAATCACCTGTCCTTAGTTTTAATAAAACCACCAGAAGCCCAATGGGCCCCTCCGAATTTCCCTTATTCCAGGCACTTCCTCCAACAACATATTAACACTTTCTTTTGTACAACCTATCCAATATTAAATAAGTTTTCCATGTCGACTGTACAAAACTATCGTTTTATATTGGTGTCCGTAACGTCTTCGAAAAAATAAATAAATTTGAAAGTACACTTAGGGACACAGTGTCCGTAGAATTTGTGTCCCAAACGTCTTCGACTCGAAAGGACATAGGCTATGTTTGGTCGCGATAACCGACATCCACGCGGGCGGAGCCGCGGGCAAAAGCTAGTCTATATATAAATTAAAACTAATATTGCTGCTTGATAAATCACACATTACACATCGCTTATCGTATGAAACTCCTTAACAACTTTCATCGGTAGGTATGTTGATTTACATTTTGTGAGCATGTATCTACACAGATGTATATCTTAATCATGTATGAACGTCTCAGTTCCTTGTAATTAGTGGTTGCTATGCCACCTACGCCCCATAATTTCCTGGTATCTTTCCTACAGAAACATCTAACTTCATAAGCGAGCTTGCATCTACGCAGAAGTTAATTTAGTGAGGTAAAATTCGCTCTGATGTTTACAACAAACCTGTTGTAGCAAGTTGGAAACAGACGTGTATCTAAGAATTTACTTCGATTTATTATTATATTATCTACTGTTTAATGATCACCCCTTGGGTGAAATTTGGGTATTCTATATTCTTCTTCATTCGAACGTTACTCTTAGTCGCATATAACGCTTGCACTTTGGATACTATCTATCCGCCCCGTCTGTTTTACATTGTATTTGTTTGTTTTAATCTTTACCGGACCAATTGCTGCCTGACTCCCATCCCTAAGAAAAGAGAGAGAGAGAGAATTCTTATCTTCTTCTGATAAAGGTAGGTTCTTCTGATATAAGTAATTTTACTTTTTATTAGAAGATGAATTTAATAGCATTGAGCTCCATCAAGACAAAAAAACTTTTCCTGTAAACCGGTATACCTATATCTATTGAATAACTGATGTGGGCCCATAAAAGTAAATTAGAGAAGAAGCAGTATGCGGTGCGACTGAAATTCCATGTCACAGTATATCAATATTTGCCAAGAAAAGCTCTGATATCACAAAAGTCAAGCATAATATCTTTATTTTTCCATATTTTATGACCCAGTATTATGTACTATTACGTCTACTTAGTACAAACGTATATAAGTTACGATATTACTAATTTCATGGCCTTGCTTCTTGGTCTCGCGTTTATGTCCTACGGCGTTAATCTTCCATAGCTCATCAACACCACAACAAACAACACGCAACCCCACTCAGCCACTTAATGTCACTACATCTCAAGGCCAACGGATCTTACAATATGATGTATGTCTGATAATTGTATAAATTATATAATACAGACAGATGTTATGTGTTTTGAACCCAAAACTAGGTCAGTTACGGGAATCTCTAGTTCAATATCGTTATCATAATGTGGATTAAAGTGCGAAAGTTACTGAAATTTGTTGATTGAAGTGAATGTATGTGTGTTGTTTTATTTAATTGCAAACAATAATTAGGTAGGTATATTAGGTTATTATAAAAATATGGAGACAAAAAAAAAATATACAATTACTTACAAAATATACATAAATATACAAAACTATGCTATATATACAAAAAAGTGACCGTTAGGCATCGAAAAATTCCTCCCCATCGATCTCTACTGGGACCGTGCCCAGAAGGCTGGCGGCATTACCTCGCTGAATGGCGATGCCAATCCTCTGAGCGAGGTAAAGGCCAGCCCTATGGTCACGGGAAGCGTGAAGTGAATAGAAAAATAAGTTGTTTGAAAGTTTGAAAAGCACAGATTAAATAGTAATATGTATCTATCTGAGTCTGAGCAAATTATGCTGAAACTGATTATAAAGAGGTGAAATGAAAATTATTGGTGTCGGTAGTGTAATTGCCAGGATTCAAACCAAAAACCTCTCTATTGTAGCGTCGACTCCTTAATAACTTGATTTCCAATTTAAGGGAGGGAGGAAAATGAAGTAATGAAGTTTCGTATACTGATACCTAATAATTAGGTTATCTTTTTTATGATTCCAGTCATTATGTTTTGCTTTTCGATATAATAGTTTTGCAATTCGTATTACACTTTATAGATTCCTTCTATTGAGTTTAAACCTATAAGTTATTTTCCATTTATGAATAATATTATTATCTGTTATTATGTAAGATTCTAAAGAAATCAATAATGTTTTGAAGGTTTGGAATTAAACTTTTGTATGTCCATACAATCCATAGAAAAAAACATAGCTCACTATTTGTAGTACTTGTATGTAGCCCTGAAGAGAAAGTGTCGACAAAAGTAAAGTTCTCCATTAATTTCCAGTCACGTTTTGGCAGAATGCAATTCCATTTTAAATTTCCTCCAGTTCATTTCCTGGTGATTCGTGGACTGCGAAACGAAACCATTACCGACTGGCAATGTTGAAGTGGGTATTATTGTGCGAGTAACGTAACAACAATATTGCAATCAAACAACAACATAACGTAAGTGTTCAAAAACATCTGCTAGTGTAATGTGTATTTCAAATTCAGAGCGTCTGTTCCAGAAATAGTTACACATTATCTTATCATGTACACATCTACTAATGTATGTTAATTGCTTGAGTAATATTATTCGAAAGAATAACAAATATACAAGCATTCATCCATACATCCTCACAAACATTTACATGTATAAATCGTATTGGGATACAGTAGGTTAAGTAGGATATTGCAGGATATTGTAGGATATTGCAGGGTATTGTAGGATTGGTAGGATATACTCGTAGCAGGTATAGTCAGCATCAGATCGATCTTGAGCTTAAAAACAATCAGTCGATCAGTCAGACAACAAGAAGGTGGGAATATTTTCCCCTTCCTGTTGACTAATTGTTCTGATATTTAGGACACACCATACCATAGTTCAGATGATAATACAAATTAAATCAATAAAACTGTTTGGCTTGATTTTAAGGTCATTTTGAATCTTCGTAGTGGAATCTGATGCTGTCATAACCTACGGCTTATACATATACCATGTAATTTTAAAAACATTACCCAATAAGTAAGATCCTGTCAATATCTATTCAACTACCAGCCCCAACAGTACGATCTCAAAGAATAAATTTGCAATTTCAAGTTGTTACTAAAAAGTCCAGTGAAATTTACATTTTTCGGTCGAGCGGGCACGAAAATTAAACTATTATGAAATTTTCAGCGGAAAACACCTGGCACCGGTTTCGTCGGGACGTGGATATATGACGTGAATATCGCCGTTCGTTATTTGTTTCCGCATATGTTTGCATTTGTCAGCGAGAACATGCCTTACAATGATTTATGAATCGCGCCGTAATATATACACAATCGTTCTGAATATTAAGAAGATTATAAGGTGATTAATGCGTGGTAGATGCTTAGCATCTTGTGGACTAAGGTCCACAAGATGCTACAGGGTCCTAACAAAATCTTTGAGTCCAAGCGAACCTTACATGCATGGGCCTTCTGCAGTTCTGCACCTCCTAGACAACTGTCGAGATTCTGGCGTGAGCTTTGCTCTCTAGGTTGGGAGGTTCTACGGATACCCCTTCACCCCCCCCCCCCCTTGGCGGTAATACCCATTGCTTCTATTACGAAGACCAGGGTTCGTTTAACTGATTTCTTGTTCTAATCATTTTCAGTTGACTATTATGGGAGCTACTGAGATCGGACATGTCATTCACGAGACGAAAATAGAGAGTAGGGCCTCATTTATGCAGACGCTTATGACAAACGATGACGACTTATGTATTTGAGGTTTATGCTATACTAGCTGTTGCCCGCGGCTCCGCCCGCGTGGAATTCGGATTCCGGTCCAACTTTAATGTATGGAAATCTGCCCGATTTATTGACATTTATGCTCACTGCTCCGCTCCCTTTAGTAGTAGCGTGATGTTATATAGCCTATGTTACTCCCAGATAGTGTAGCTTTCTATAGGTGATAGAATTATTGAAATCGGTACAGTAGTTCCGGAGCCTATTCATTACAAACATACAAACATACAAAAATAGGTACAAATCTTTCCTCTTTATAATATTAGTGTAGATTGACGACTGTCATATGTGCGTCAAATCCCATACATTCGTCATTCTATACTACAATTATACGCCGGCGAACGAATTGCCACTTGTCTAGGGGAGCAGGTATACCAGCTTGCAGGTGAGGTGATTTTGAAAGGGCGCCATTATAGAAGTATTTTATAATGTAATATTTCTTAAAATGGATGGCGCGCTCACACAGCTCACTGGCCAACAAATAAAGTTAAGCATTTAATATTCTAGTCACTTCTTTAGAACTTCCTGAATTTAATGAGTTCTGTTTTGAATGAAACGGCACAATTTGTAACGCGAAACAATGATTTAGATTGCGCTTATAACTTTGAAAACAATTCGAATAAGAAAATCATTTCTTATATTATTATATTCTCAAGGCCTGTATAGTCCCAAAGGGACAGATAGAAGTGTATTTACCTACCTATGTTTCGTCACATATATAATAACGGGTGAGCCTAACACCGCCAATTGACGCAGTTCAGTGGATATTAGTGATGTGTCAGATTGTTAAAAAAGTGTATGCTATAAAATGTATGTATCAGATTCATTACTTAATTTTTTACTCAATCGGAGTCAGTGCGCTGGACCTTGAAACGAAAGTTGAAGGCACTTGACGCTTTGCATGACAGGACATGTTTCGATTTGCATTGCGTGGCTCTTCCTTTATTTTAAGAAATAACTTAGAATTTGAAAGGTTTTTATTGTTGCCTAATAATTGATGTAGGTACCATCTGTTCGTTGAAGTCAGCATCCACCAAAAATACGGGTACCTACGCATTTTTCCTCCCCCTCGGATATTCGCGGATACGCAAATCCGAAACATCACTAGTATATATACATATTTATCTATTCAAATACCGGCGAGACCTACAGTCAAGTTATGGAAGGCACGTAAAAAATTACAAAAATGTATCACTTTTATATTATATCGGTTGAACCACGAATGTGATTTCAGTGAGTGCTCGTTATATTGAACGTTTACAATTTCTATTTGAATTACACTCAAACGTAGAGTTGTTCTAAGAACTGAGATTCACGTTGTTTAATTGAATCACACTTTTCCAACACTAATGGGCTTATTGACCTCATTGAAGATTTACTTTTTCACTCACTCGCACTCACTGCATAATTATGCTTTTTTTTTGTGCTCAAAATCCTCACGAAACACCCCAACCCTCGCTCCCGCTCCCGCTCCCGACTAAAACGCACGCCGGCTGTGGAGGTTGCCGGAGGTAAGATTAGCTGAGACATATTTACCCTCCGACCGACACAAGGCAAGCTAGCCCTCGTCGGGTGCGGGGGCCACGGAGTCCACATCTAGCCCCCAGGCATGAGCCCCGCGGCTTGCTTCTGCTAGGGTGACAGGCGGCTCCATACGTCACCCCCAGGCCCATGGGGGACGCTCTCAGACGTCCAAGTCGCCTTCGCTTATCGCCTGCTGTTTTTTTTAAAGTATGCAGACTGATCGACTTGATCGCTCAAGTAAATTTTATTAAAGATCCTTAACAATTGTATAGACGATAATCTTTCTAGTAGTAGACTACTAAGAACTAGTAAACCATTTATATCTGTAAAGAAAAGGAACTAGAATACATTATTTGGCACGCCCACAGTGACAGCTGTTCCAGAGAACCTTATTTCAATGACGTTAACATATTGGATTCTACCGCCAAGGTATGAGGCAGCTAGATTAAGCACTGTGTCTCCGATACAGTAATATCTGCGTTTAGTAAAACGGATATCGTTTTCAATACCAAATTTTTAAAGGTAAAATACACCTTTTATTTCCCTTGGTTAACCAGGGTAAGTTACATTTTTTTCGTAGTCCAGCAGCATGTTCACTGGGTTAACTAATGCAATTATGTATCATCATCATATTCATGGAGACGCATTTTCCTGATTTCATCTGTGGAAGTGCACAGATGAAATCAGGCTATAAGGTATGCTTAATATTATTATGAATTAGTAAAGAATACATCCTGTAGACATGATATATTTTTTGTTTTTCAAATTTAAAATTTTATTGAAGTTAATCCTAATATCCTTTCCTAGCTCTTATTAATATTCTATATAGAAAGAAAGAAAGAAAGAAAGAAAGAAAGAAAGAAAAGTAATAACTTTTCATCGTGCATATCTGTACAGAATAAAATATTATTCTGTACAGATATGCACGATGCCTAGATCATACAAAAAACAGTCAGGTGTGAAAGTTTGTGAAGATATTTGGAGGTTTGCTATCCAATTACGCTCTAATGACAGCTAGACTACTTTTCTTTCCGCGAATAGGTTCCGTGGGTTGCGGGAACGTATATGACGTGTATTTTGTCGTTTATGACATACGTACCTAAGCGACTGTCACATACGTCAAATCCCATACATTCATCATTCTATTCGACAATACGCCGGGATGAGAATTGGCACTTGTCTAGGAGGGCAGGTATTTAATAGATATGAATCTATTCCATATTAAGAATGCGGTCTAATTAATTAATTTGCGCAGGCTAAAAACTCATTAAGCGTCTCAAGTAGCCAAATTAGAGACTTGTTCAAATATCCCAACGGCACAAGTCTAATTCTTTGAGAGATATATAAAGAAAATTAGTCTGATGAATGTTGAAGAAAGAAAAGTATATTCTGTAAATGATAGCTATATTTTAACATAGCCACTGAAGATGGCTTGAATAAAGAACTTTAAAAGTGAATAATAAAAACCATTCTGTGCAATCGTACAAGATATTTTATAACACACTATACTTTTTATATACTTTTGTGGACAAGTCAGGTGCGATAAAAATATGAAGATAAATTTTCATTCGTTTAAATTTCATCCACGCGTATATTCACGCCTTTAAATTCTCGAAGGGGTAAGCAGAATATAAACACCCATATTTAGCTAGCTGAGATTTTCGGTCGCATATAATAGGGGTCATGCCTTTTTTATTTATTTATATTTTACTAGCTGTTGCCCGCGGCTCCACTCGCGTGGATGTCGGTTATCACCACCAAACATAGCCTATGTCATTCTTTAAGATCTTATCTATCTCTGTACTAAATTTCATCAAAATCGGTTCAGTGTTTTAGGAGTGAAAGCGTAACAGACAGACAGACGGAGAGATAGACAGAGTTACTTTCGCATTAATAATATTCGTATGGATTGATATAGCGATAGGAGATTAAATATCGGCTGTAACTATTGAAATTTGTGAGAACTGAAAAAGTTGTCTATATTACTCGTAGCTTAGAACATTATATACTTTCCCATTAGAAACATTTCATTCAGTTTGAGTTTTGTGAGTGAGAAGTGTGAAAACCTCACCGAGACCCTAAGATAGTTGTGAAAGCGCTGTAAGTAAGATTCTCACGTCAATCGCTGAATAAGGTATTCATGGCGAGTCTCTTGATCGAACCTTAGCGTTGGGGTGCGTTTACAGTGATCTATAAAGGTTTAGACTAAATGAACATAAAGCTAGAACTAGAACAAGAGTACCTATTCTAAGAGCATTCTTTCTTAACCTTAACCTTATAATAATATATTATACTAGCTTTTGCCCGCGGCTCCGCCCGCGTGGATGTCGGTTATCGTGACCAAATATAGCCTATGTCCTTTCTCAAAGTCTAATCTACCCCTATACCAAATTTCATTAAATTCGGTTCAGTGGTTTAGGCGTGAAAGCGTAACAGACAGACAGACATACAGAGTTACTTTCGCATTTATAATAGATATTAGTATGGATTATTTATACTACTGATTTATGGCACTTGATGGAACTTACTGTTACACATATTGATAACAAACTTGTACTTTTGCACGATATTTCAATAATAAGTATCGTGGAAAATTACAAGTGTGTTATCAATATGTATGTATATTACAGATACTTCCAACATTATGTATTAGAATTTTAGAATTGTGGCTTCTTAGAAAAGCCTCTTACGCCATCAGAATTATTCCTTACTGATTATTGATAATTCACTGGAAGTTATATTTGAAAGCTCACCAAAGATCCACAGACACACAGACAGACACACAGACAGAGTTACTTTCGCATTTATAGTATTAGTATGGATATGGATAATTGTAAATTGAAAATGTTTGTCCGCGATGGACGCAAAAACTGCTGAACGGATTTTGATGCGGTTTTTTTCGTTAGAAAGATCTTGATCAGACTTAAAATTTTACGTTTGTTTGATTGCAATCGGTTAAGTAGAACCAGAGATAAAGAGATCCACGTGGGCGGAGCCGCAGGCGGAAGGCTAGTTCTTAATATTTTAGTGCATTTACATAAGAAAGAACAACGAACGAATGTTCTGTCACTAATAGAATTTGACGTAGAGGGGACAGAATGAGCAATTGCTCGTTTGTTGTAAACAACTTTATGTAAATTAGGTTCTACAACCTAATATCATCGTAGGAGTTTTGTTTGACATGGTGTATTAAAATTTGTGCCAAGACCTCCTATTAAAACTTAAACATCGTTTGACAAAGACACGACACAAAGAACGTATCCTGTGCATATCAAACGTTTTTTTTTCAATCTATGTGTTATGTACAAATATGTTCATACTATGAAAATAATAACATAACATAACATAACATAAACTCACGCCTGTATCCCCGAAGGGGTAGGCAGAGGTGCTAGCACCCACATTTCGCCGTTTATGTTTAGGTCCCAATGTAATGTATGGGTAATGGTAAGGTATAATAATGTAAAGGTTTTATTTGTATGAATTTATTTTAGATTTATATGATAAATATTAAAATCGGCCAAGTGCGAGTCGGACTCGCCCATGAAGGGTTCCGTAGTAGCAAAGGCGAAAATTGCGGTTTATGACGTATTAAAAAAAAACTACTGACTGGATCTCGTTCGAACCAATTTTTAGTGGAAGTTTGCATGGCAATTTACATCATATATTTTTTTAGATTTATCATTCTCATTTTTTAGAAGTTAGTTCTCAGTTTAGAAAAAAAATATGTTAGAAACTTCAATAGCATTTTTGAAGACCTATCTAAAGATACCTCACACGTATGGGTTAGATGAAAAAAAAAAAGATTTTGAGTTTCAGTTCTAAGTATGGGGACCCCCAAAATTTAATGCTTTTTTTATTTTTTGTGAAATTCTTAATGTGGTTCACAGAATACATCTTCTTACCAAGTTTCAACAGCATAGGATTTATAGTTTCGGAGAAAAGTGGCTGTGACATACGGACGGACAGACAGACGGAGGGACAGACATGACGAATCTATAAGGGTTCCGTTTTTTTGCCATTTGGCTACGGAACCCTAAAAAACGCACCTAGGGCACAAGAAAAATATCAAATCAAACTGAAATCCCTCTTGGTGATCCAATATATTTGATTACATTAAACAAAATTTAAATGTTCCAATTCTAAGACGGTTTCGAGTATTTTTTTTTGTTATTCATCAATAAATCTGTGATAAGAGTATTATTTGAGATCGGTCCTCCACAAAACAAGTATTGGGTACTTATCAAGTTTTGAAATCTTCTGAAAAATTGCCGTTAAGCCTTTGTATTGTGTTTGAAATTGTATTTTTTGCTGAAGTTTATTTGAATTCCATATTTAATTTTTAAAAGTACCTAAAAGAAGAAAAAAATTCTTAAGAAATTTCAGCAAATAATTCAGAAAATGTTGTTAAAAGTTTCAATTCTATCACGGATATATTATAAAACAGTGTAATATCACCTTTACTTGCAAAGGGTGAAGCGTGAGCGCTCAGAGTGATCCCCGGCCGAGAGTTTCCGATGCTAATACAGGACTTTTATTACTTGCCATTAGAATATCGAATATTCTCCTTTAGCCAGACCGAAAACTCGCTCATTAACATATCATCTGCTCGCTGGAAAATCTTTTAACTTTACCAAGTGTTTAATCAGGCCTCCGTAGAGAGATAGGGTGTACGTATAGAGTGTTGTACTTAAATAATGAAGAACCTTTTTTGAATAATAAAGCATGTACTAAGAGATATATATCTTCAAATAAAAAGCTATATTTAACATTGCCATAACGAGTTATGAGAAAAACTAGTCTGAAATTTTGCAATCAATAATTACAGAAGACAAAGTAGTGTAATGATAAAAAGGGTATCTACAGATAATACTTTATTCATATGCTTTATATACATACATACACACAATCACGCCTTTATCCCCGGAGGGTTAGGCAGAGGTGAATTAACACCCACATTTCGCCAATCATAGTATTAGGTCCCACGTAATAGGGGGTGAGCCTATTGCCGTTTTCCGGGCACTATTGCTGGCTCGAGCCATGTATAGGCTGAGTCTGGGCTGTACACATAATATATCTGTCTGATGGTAAACAGCCCTATCCCTTAGTCGCCTTGTACGACACCGCATGGGCGGAGATGCTTTATATGATACTAGCTGTTGCCCGCGGCTCCGCCCGCGTGGAATTCTGATCCCGTTCATCGCTGATATATAGCCTATATGTTAATCCAGGGTATAACCTATATACATACCAAATTTCAACTAAATCGGTCCAGCCGTTTATGCGTGAAAGAGAAACAAACATCCACACATCCACACATCCATTCTCACAAACTTTCACATTTATAATATTAGTAGGAAGGATACAAATTCACCATCCTACATTTTATTAAAATCACTTTTAACAAGTAACAATTGCATAAAAACATACCGACTTTTCACCCTATTTCTATCGGACACCGTTCTGATGAATTTTCTTTTCACCATTTCTTTTTACTCATTTCCTCGGATAGTAAGAACTCACTCAAAGCAAGACTTAGTTTTATTTCATAAAACTTTCTTGGCCTCAGTCCGTGTTGGGAGCTGAAGAAAATAAAATAAAACCGGTGTAAATCATAACTATTGCCTGTTTGGCTCTTCCAAACAGGTTGTTTACTGGCCAACTATAATTCTGTTTACTACGTCATGAATTTAATCAAATATTTGTCCACAAATTTATATGTGTAGTTTATTTGATTGACGATTGCGGAAAAATTTATATGTAACGAGTTCGTAAAAAGTAACTGCTTGTAACTACTAACTTTTTTTGTTGACGCTATGTTTACTGTAATATCAAAGGTACATTTATTGACTCAGTAGGTATAATTTACTAAGGACCGTTATCTTAAAAGTATTTTAGTGAAAGTCGCAGCAGTACTAATAGCAGTAAAAGATATGCTGTCAACCTGTTTTTGCGACTGTTACGAACGTTCGATATATCTGATCTTTAAAAAGATTCTCATGAATAATTTTAAAAAGAAGATACAACATTCACTAATTTATCATTTGGATTATACCAAAGCTCAAGGCAATACTTTTCCTATATTTTCCGATAACAACTGCGATAAATTTTATTTAAAAACGAACACAAGTTGAGAGGAAACAGTCGCCAAGGGACCCAATTTTGCCAGAAACTTCAAAGATTATGTACTTACAAAATTTACATTTTTATTGGTTCGATGTTTCAACAGAATGATCAAAGATGTGTTATACAAATTCAAATAAGGATGTAAATAATTAGGAATAATGTTATTTACACGAGCTTAATTTATATAATGTCATGGAGTAGCATTTACATTATATAATTAATTACTTTTAGCTTTAATCTTTCACAGTCAATGACATTTAATTATTTTGATCATAGGTCTGTATGTAGTTTAAACGGAGTATATATATATATATATATATATATATATATATATATATATATCGTTTTATGTTAATTTTCGTTAGCATGATTTGATTAATAATAGAGTTATCGAGATATTTACCATGTATCGGATACTCAATAATACAATACATGGTAAATATCCCGATAGCTCTAATAGTAATGTGAACGACCATGATAGTTTCAATGATTTGATTAATTTCTATTCATAAATGTAAGAAATTAAAAAAAATTGAAAAATGTTACCTACATTTTTCTTTCAATTTTCTTACACCTTTCACTTTTCTATTATATATTACGATATAACTAAAGTTCGACTCGATATTACTATAGTGTGTTTAGGTCTTATAAGAGTTATATTTCATCTCACATATTAAATTCGGGAGATGCCAACACCAATTTAGACAATGATGGATGATCCCAGTATATTATTTGCATATATATTCATATTTTAGTCCCCGTGTCAAAATACATAAAGGCGTAGAAAAGCTAAGACCCGTCATTGACCTTATTATACGTTAGTAATAACATGTCAATGTATTACAAGCCAAAATATCATTTAAAATATTATTATCTCCCAATAACGTTGTCAATTTATACACTGCACAAAAATATTATACTATTTCAAAAATATTTTTCTCTCTCTACACAATTGTAAGTATTTGTTACCTACTTATTTTTCTACACACTATGCTAAACTATACCTACGATATGTTATCGATTTTGCAATGCATTACACTTAGCGTAATCATTTTTGTTAAACGAAAATTCCCATCACATAATGGCTTGCTGTATATAAACAAATGAAATCAAGAAACAAGTTTATTGTATTTATGCAATATTAGCTGTTGCCCGCGGCTCCGCCCGCGTGGATGTCGATTATCGCAACCAAACGTAGTCTATGTGTTATTTTGATGTATAAGCTATACTGCCTCTGTGGCGTAGCGGCAGTGAACGCGGCTGCTACGCAGGAGGCGCGGGTTCGATCCCCGCTCAGTGCCAATATTTGTATGCATGAATATAAATATTTGCATTGGTCTGGGTGTTTCTATGTATAATATGTATGTATTTATAAAAAAAAAAAAGTATCTAAGTATGTATATCCGCGTTCTAGATTCCATAACACAAGCTAATTAAGCTTACCATGGGTCTAGATAGCGTTGTGTAGAATGAAGAAAATATTTATTTATTTATTTATTGTAAAGTTTCATTAAAATCCATTCGATGTTTTTACGTGAAAGAGTAACAAATATCCACCCATAATTACAAACTTTCGCGTTTATAATATTAGTAGGATAAACATGCCCCGTTATATGTGAATACCTACATTGTTAATTCATTTAGGTGAATTGATTCGATGGATTAAACAGTGGTCGGGATACTCGAAGTTGGTAAACATGACCAGACCACACCATTCAAACCATTGTGTTCTGTTAGTGATGATAATATGAAATCAATATACCTATTAGTAAACATAAATAGTATGTAAACTGCATATTGTGTTAGTGTTAGTGTAATCCAGTAAATATTTTAACTCCTTGTGATGATATATATTTTTTCAAAATTATGGATGTGGCCCAATCAAGAATTACGAAGCCCAAACCAACTTCACCAGCATGTCGGTACATCTACTGACTGGAAGACTTTGCCGCAGTTTTCCACTTGGGGTTGAGGATTCAGGCAGCAATGCTCCAAATTGTGAAAGAGTAGGCGAAGGTAGGCGAGCTCACTCCAGGTATTGGTACCAGTAGGCACATGCTGTAAGAACATTTCGAACGATCGAACGAACTCGAAAGCTGAATCTGCAGTGATATTTCAATATCGCATGCTGTTTTGGTGATGTCACGTTGTCGAACACGTAAACTTACATCATCCTCATGCTCAAGAACGTGACGACACAAAATTTACAGCAAGCAGAATGGAAATATCGCCGCGGATTGAGCTGTCGAGTTCGTTCGATCGTTCGAAATGTTCTTACAGCATGTGAGTGAGCACGCCTACTCTATGCATCGAGGATTGGTGCTCGCTTGATTTTAGGCCCGTATTCTAGAACGACACTCAGTCCTGAATCTCGGTTTATCTATGGGCAGATTGTATATACAGATTGACAGATTTGACAGATTATCTATACAACCTGTCCTCAGATAAATCGAGATTCAGAACTGAATACCTTTCTAGAATACGGCCCTTAAAGTTTTAAATAGACGACCACCTTACACGTTCTTAACCTTGTAGCATAATGGACCTTAATAAGGACTACATTCACGAAACGTTGAAGAATCAAATTGATAGCAATAAAAGAACCCTTAAAGGTACCTATTAAGCGAAAGGGTTTGATTGATGATAATAATACCTATAAGGCACGCAATATAATTTCGTAATATTTAAAGTTATCAGCTACGGTTTGGTATGCAGCGATATTTGTTTGGAGTTTACGTTACTGTCACTGAGTGTTGCAACACTGGTGAGAAAAGCTTTAGTGTAATTAACACCTAATATTTAGAGGAGTTTTGACTTTTATGATTTGTGTTCATTAGCGGTACTATAAATGCAGTAATATATTTTTAAGACGCATGGGAACTCTTTGAGTACCACATCGCTCGCTCGCTGGGGATGGAGATTCACTGTGACCAAAAACTATATGATATTCCTTCACAAGATGCTATAGCCTGAAACCAACGTGTAAACTACAAGGAAATTCAACCCCAGCCCACCTTGACTGCCAGTGGTTTAGAAAGCAATATTGTGGTGGGAGTGTGGGGGCCTTGCCCCACTTCAGTGAGAAAAACGGGCAATAAAACAATATAATGAAGGATTAAATAATACTAAAATAGTTAGATTGGAAAAGCGAACCCCCGAATCTTAGGTGAAAGATTTAGATGCGACCGGGATTAACATTACGATGAAGAGACCAAAATAGAAAATACCTACCTAATTTTGTAACAACGTTTTTTTTTTTTTTTATTGTTATAATACATTTTACATTAACTGCGAAACACTGTTGTCACAATGTAAGCCTTTATCAAAGGCAATACATTATATAATTTGTATTTTACAGTGAAAATAAAAAAGAATATTATAGATATCATTTCATTTCATCGCCGTATTTATTGAACTGTATTTATTTTTAAATGTCTTCAATTTAGTGTCTACAAATAGTTTTGAAATAAATATAAATTTACAGCTCAGACATTTTATATGGGAATATATTTTTCTTTCAGAACGACCGTGTTAATATAATTTAGCTGGAGTAAATTTTAAGACTAGTTTACTCACTTTGTATAAAGGTTTCACTTAAGATAAAATGTGTTTGAATATTAAAATTACTGCGGACTCGGTATTAAAGTTGGGTAAGTAAATACACGCCTGAATAAAATATAAAATCAGATATATGATATTTATTACAATCTACCCGACTGTCTAAATAGAAATAGGCACAATAGCCTGAGGAATTCAGATTCAACCAAATGAACGGTCGGGAGAAGTTCCGATGGTATTAGCCCGGAGTCCGGATAAAAGGTTCATTTATAGATGCCTATTGACAAATGTGTTTATCAAAACTATTGAAGGTGAACATACTGAAAATAATTGAGTTTCGAAAACTTAATTATTTCTCCAAAATTTTATGAAATGGGGCAATAAAAGGCGATGACCTACTATTTTATAAATATTTTGTGAATGTATAGAGATTGCGTTAATTTTGGTGTTTTCTAATATTATTTTTAGTATTTCTGAGGCAATAAGAAATATTTAAATGTTTAGCGTGTAATATTTTATCGTTTGACGTTCATTAGAATAACAAAAGTTAGGAACCAAAAGCAACTTCTCAACAACGTTGAAACGCGATCGTTGTTATAATGCTTGTTAAAGTTCTATAACAATACATACTACTATAATCTGCCCAAGGCTTTGCTACTGCTTTCCTATTTGCTTTATTAGTTAGTGTATGTAGCCGAATCATGGAGCCACAGAGTCCATTTACACGCTCTAATTAATAAAGGCGACCAGGTTGTAGTGTTTACAGCATTTAGCATTCACAATAGTAAAATACAACCTGAACAATATTGCACCGTAACTTACTTTAATTATTGTAGTTCAAATTCAAGGCTTATTTATATAAGGATAATGCCTTATTGTTGATAATTATATAATGAAGTAAAATAGTATACGCGTGCAAATAGTAGGCCGAACCCTCCCAACATTGGGCCTATGTCCAGCAGTGGACCGCGATAGGTTAATAATTGATAGATTGATTGATACGTTTCTCATTTCTTTGTTCAAGTGCATTCTGTCGTTTTAAGACTTGTTATTTGGGTGTTTTATTTCATTTTACAAACCTATAGTGGCACGGATTTCCAATTTACGTTTCCGTTTTGCTAGTCCTGTTTCCAGCAATGTGAGCTCTGCTAAACTATAAGCACTATACGTGAACCTTGTAAGTCTTGCAATTTTGTATAACACATATTTTTTATATTTATAATGACGATTCATTTTAATGTTTGCAAGATGTAATCTGTATGACTTATTTATTACATAACTAGAAAGCATAATACTATTAATATCAGACAGTCAATATACCTAAGTCACTATACATTTCTACTGCGATTTTAACAATGTATATAACGTAATATTTTATTTTGAGTTCATGGTTATGGATAGAGTTTGAAACTAAATATTTTTTATATGATTTTATATAGACGCGTTTATGACACGAAGTTATAACACTGAAAGTTGTACTTTACAGTGCTAATTATTATTTAGCTTGTATTAAATCGATATATACGTAAGTAACCCCACTTACGTATATATCGATTTAGAAAGAGAAAGAGAATCTATTTCGGGCGGGGCTCGAACCCGCGATTTTTCCCTTACAGGGGGAACGCTCTGACCACTAAGTCACCGAGACCGCACCAAGCCAATCGAAATTCCTCTATTTCTTTTATAAACACACTGTTTGAAGCAAGCGTGAGTTGCGGTTTATGAGCGCTCACGAGTACATGCAGTTACCTAAAGTTGAAGTTAAGTGAAATCTCCTCCAACAAACTAGTCCACTTGCGCTAAGATGAGCATGAACATAGCCTTATTTAAATTTTGAGTGAGAATTTTAAAAATAAAATTGATGTTGTGAATAAAATATCGACTTATCGCTATCCTTTGAACAGACTACGATGCGGAAGAGCTTGAGGTTTGTCCATTAATCATCTATTTAACGTAAAAGTATATATTTGTACTTTATCAAAAGTCTAGACGTTTAAAGCACATTATGCCGTTAGACTACAGTATGAGAACTGGCAACATAGCGAATAAGATAACTTAAGCCTATAATGAAAATGATGTATGTGGGGCAATGTACTTAATTATGTGTAATAAACGAATAGTATTTATCACATATTATATTTAAATGTTATAAATATGGTAATATTATTTTATGGTAATTATTAAATAGTATTACACTCGGTATTATAATAATGAATAAAAATAAATCTAAACAAAAAAGATATGACTTTGAATAATAGTGTAAAAGATGGTTATATTGAAGAAATATAAGAAAACTAATAAAAGTATAATAAATGTAGAGACAGAGTAGTTAGGAATTGTGATTGTTAGGATGAAAAATGTTAGAAAGAACATTTTCGGATTTCCAATTATCGGAGTTGAAAATTTAGGTGAACTTTGGCGCACCCATTTTCACACTGCTCTAATTAATCATTTTACCTTTATCGCAACATCTAAGTGCTTGTAAAATCAGCATTATATCGATTCGACTAGCAAAGTAATCAAAATGACCTTAATGTCTACTAATTATTTTATATAATACTAAACCGTTTTATTGGTTTAAGCTGCATTATCGTCCGCAAATATCAGAACAATCATTCAACAGGAAGGAGGAAAAACCGAGGCATTAAGATCTTATGTACCTACTTTGCTAGTCAAGACTGGATGCTGACTGCACCTACAAGACTTACATTAGTCCAATGAGGTTATAGGCATCACAAATGCTTTAGAATAAACACACACAGGCACTCTCCAATGGTCGACTTTACCATTGTTAACGTATTATTAGTCTAGTTAGTCAGTTATTAGCGGTTTTTGACAGCCTCTGTGACGGTAGTGAACGCGGCCGCTACGCAGGAGGCGCGGGTTCGATCCTCGCTCAGTGCAAATATTTGTATGCATTAATATGATTGGTCTGGGTGTTTTCTATGTATAATATGTATGTATTTACAAAATATATATATATATCGAAGTATGTTTATCCGCATTCTACAACCCATAACACAAGCTAGTTATGCTATGCTTACTTTGGGTCTAGAAAGCGATGTGTAGACTGCCCTATAGTATATTAGCGATTCAAACCGAGCAGTATTCTGTAATACAAGAAAGTTCGCCCAGCTTTTGCTCTACTTAACCAGTAAATGGAAGTTTCACGTCAAAATAGACTAACTCTGGATATGAAAGCTGGGAACAATAGTAACACTGGTTATATCCATCGGATATTATGACTGCGAATTCTGAAGGTGGGTACAGACACACCAATGTTACAGAGTGCAAGGAATGTTACATAGCGAGAGAGAAGAACTAATACTATCAGTACGGGAAAACAAGCTATAAGCATTTGCTACTGCTAAGCAATCGTCGAATCGAGAGATCCCGCGTTCGAATCCTGGCCATTACTCTACCAACGTGAGCCCACTCCTAGCACAAGCAAATTAGCTTAGTTGGAAGGGTTAAAGGCAATATTAGTAATTTCGGTTGCTCGAAAAACACTCCTCCGAGTGCCGGGTTTTTACCAATTCAGTCTCAATTTCTGTTGGATCGGTTTTCAGTCTGTATAACAACCGGCTTAACTTCGATATTTTTCATGAAGCGACTACCATAATGAACTCAATAACCCAACAGTGAAATAAAAGTTCTGTTGTTAATCCAGGTTGTTGGATTTTTATGACTCGAAGTAGGTACCCATAACGTAAGCCACAGATGTCCATATGCCAACCGGAAAGGACGGCTGCACTTCGAAACAAGAAAGGGTCTCAGGCCCGTATTCTAGAAAGTCGCTCAAGTATAGATATAAACACAGTTCGCTCAGTCATTTCTTGAGCGCGAAATCATTACGATTGCTCGCTAATTATAAATCGATATTCCGGACTGAGCATCGTTCTGGAATACGGACCACAGAGGATTAAGAATGGTCACCCATCCTAAGATTGACTTGGCTTGTATTGCTTAACCTTGCAATATCCTACTCTGTTATCACTTAGTCACGAGCCACTCAACTACTACGTAATACTCACTGCGTCAATGCTTGTTTTGTAACATGTTATATTACGCCTCGTAGCGCTTGTTGGTACCTACCTTAAGCTGACGCTACACAGTGTAAGTGCAGTGACAGGTGCTTTCATCTCGTCTAATTAAATACTTCCTATACAAACGCAACTGCGCACATTGCACTTTAATTACCCTGATTATTTTGGCGTATAACTATTGAGATCAGGGCGCAACCTTGCCTTGTAACTAAACACTTTTCGAACCACGGACGAGGCAAGCTTTTCCTCTGGGTAGATTAGACACCTGTAGAAGGAAATGATCATATTCTGTCCTCCGTGGTTAGACAGAAGAAACCACACCCGTAATGGCAATACTAAGATTTAAAACAGAATAGAGAAAAGAAAATGCGTACTCTGGACTCCAAAGTCAGGCATTGGATGCAACTGGGACCTATCACTAAGATGAATGACGAACGACAATGAATTGAGTGATTATTTACTTTATTCATAACAAATTAAACTGTATTAAATCAATGTCACTCTAGTATTATAACCATTAGAGTGACATTGATTTAATACAGTTAACGAACATCAACCTATTTCGGGTGCTCTATTGTTGTCGATTGCAAATTGTAATGATTACTGTGAAAGATAATTGCGATAATTCCATTGTTGGCGTCATCTGTAGCGTGGCAACACGGGGTGATGTGTAAACCCCCTTAATTGGTGTACTGGTAGGAATAAATGATAACTAAAGACATGTACGTATAACATATTAGTCTAAAGTGTGTTGTGATGTTACTATGGAGTAGTTGTATTCTAAGATGCACCATGGGCAACTGAGACGGCAGCGCCTCTTTCCTTCTCAAGGGAGACGCTGCGGCCTACGGTAAAACCGGCACCTGAAGAGCGGAGATGGCGTGCGATTTTAAACAAATAAATAAATATTCTTTATTGTAGACCAAAATACACGAACGAACAGAAATTAAGTACCTTACCTAAATTGTTTTAGTCGGCCCAACTCCGATGTAATCATTCCCTATGGCCAATGGGAGTGGTATTGGAGGTGATTTTCACACGAAAAAAAGGTAGTTGTTTATGTACTTACCTAATTTACTTTTAAGAGTTCATCATCATCTTGACTTTTGTGTTTGAGACTGCCATCTGAAACACCAACATACACAGTAAAGTAGACCGTAATAGGCTACTCGTAATTATTTTTCGTATTATCGATTTAAAATGAATTAATCGAATGAACCAAGTGTATTAATCGAATCATTATCATCTTCATTTTCCTGATTACATCCGTGGCAAAGTTGACCTCGGAGCTCCGGGTTCGCCTTCCAGCTTTTCCTCCTCCACTTCGCACAATCTTGGGCGCCCATGGTAGTGAGACCACTAAACTTGTGTCCAAGTGCATTAATCGAATAAACCTATTTTAGGTAGATATTTAAAGATTCAAACTTCTATCCTTCGCATGTCAGAATATTTATTTATCTTACTCCAACAAATTTTATGTGCTCTAATTCTATAACATATGACGTCATGACAAAGTTTGAGAATAAATGTTTGGATATAAAAATCGATGAGTATATGCTTTCAGTGACGACAGATGTGCGTGAAATGTTCAAACTTATGTGCTACAAAAGAGTTTATAAGTTTTCTAGACTGTATGAACAGTAAAGGAGAAATAATAGGGTAAAGAATTGGTATTCTATATTATCGAGAAAGAAAAATCTCTGTGTGGAGTGAGAACTAACAATGTAATTTTTATTTACATTTTAATGTATAATTTTTGACGATTAAAAAGACATTTGCATAATCCTTCCTATTAATATCATAAAGGTGAAAGTTTGTGAGCATGGATGAATGTATTTATGTTTGGATGTTGATTACTCTTTCACGCAAAAAGACTGAACGGATCGGAATGAAATTTGATATAGAGATAGATTATGGAATAGCACATAGACTATTTTTATCACGGAAATACGACACTCTTAGTCACAGGAACAGGTTCAATACTGCCCGCGTGTGGAATCATTGGCATTAGCTAGCTTATTGTAAAAAAACCCGAATAAAAATGTTAAAATCCGTTATTAAAATCTAAAACTTATACAGCTACAATATAAATGTATTCAACTGCAAAAAATATGTGACTACATTTCTTTAGAGAGCTTTTAGTGGGGGCGTATTTACCCTGTGGGGGCAAGTCTTCCGCTTCGGGCTCATCCGGCGACACGCCCTTTACATTAGCTCTCTAGGAATAATACTCGGTACAAATCCTTCGTTTATTCCACTTCAGCTTAATGCGGGAGTTTATAATAACAGTCAACAATTTTGTAGTTAGTTTACAAAAAATAAGCCATGTATCAATTCTATTTTCTATAAAATTACTTTTCATTATGTCATCTGGGGTTGGATATCATCGCAATGTTGCACCAAAAGTCCATACTTTGGAGTCCCCTCTCCTACCTTCCCCTCTTTTACTTTTCTATTTTGACATTTATGGGAACTCTCAACATTTATCGGAACTTCCTGACTCTCAACCCCGACTCTGCACCAGAGTTTCATCTGTGTATAGCCGACAAAGGAAATACGGTTGCACTTTATCATATAGAGTTGAATGTAAAGGACAAAGAAGATATGGTCGTACCTGCTGCAGGTGTGCCAACTTATATGTGAGGTTGAATTGGCTCCAAAGATCTTGGTGATAATATATCTTTACTCTTGTTCGCTTATTGATGTAGATTATTTGAGCTCCTTATTCTGGAGGAAATTATGGAAAACACGTGTTGAAGGCACAATAACTTTATTCACAAATTTAAAGTTCGTCAATCAGCAAAAGAATCACATTCGCACAAAATAGCATCGACCCTCTCACACAAAATTATTATTATGTTAAACCAAATGCAGTCCCAGTCGATTAAAATAGAAACAAAGCTGAAATTACTATGTAGTTTATAATTAAGTGGTATAAAATTCTGCAATACAAGCCGGAGCAATTCACAGGAGATTAAAACTAGGAAGCCGTAGTAATATCGTGCAGCATATTTCGATATTTGTTTTAACTTTATATTGCTATTTTTCGAGTTGGCTTTTAAAATTTTAATATGTAGTTACATAAATATTTGTAACAGTAAACGATATGGTTTAAAAATTGCCGAACTATTTATTTGATATAGGTAGGTTTTTTACAACCCGAGGCAAATCCACTGCAAGTGTCATACATAACAGATGTATGAATCGATTTGTTCGTGTACCTTACCCCAGCAAAAAAGTACCTCGTAGAGTGACATGAGTGGCACGTATAATTAGAGCGTTATATGCTATACATGTGCGCCGCATAAAAAAATTTGTGCGTGTTGTAGTTTTGGAAAAAAACGGAGAAAATGATTTCTGCTGCGGTAACGTTGTTCCAGCAAGAAAATTCTGAACGAATAATCGGAGAGAGAAATATTATACATGGGCAGAGAGCTTATATTTGTGCTATGATGTGCGCCGAAAATTAAATTTGTGCCTCTTCAGGTTTTCGAGAAATTGCATTTCTTGCTGGAGTAACGTTTCGCATAATCGTGTGTCTCTGAAACCATTCTATGTGCGGCTGTGTAGTAAACATATACAAGAATCTCTGAATTTGTGCTTATTTCTGGCAGAATTAGATTTTACAAAACATTTATAGTTTTCAAGTATTTTCGCTTTTTTGAAAATAAAATAAACCTTCGCTGCGCCTACATGATAAAACTTATGAGCTCGTTGAAAACTTTATTCGGTCCGCCTTGGCGTGTATAATGACCATAAATGATTTCAAACGCGTGCATTAACTCGTTATTGAATAATATTACTAAAAGCCAAACCGACGGCACCTTAACTTTAAGGTCGCCGCACAAGAAAACGGCCCAAGCTAAGATGTATGGGTGTAAGCTAATAAATAGAGCGTCTAGTCAATTAACTTATTGCAAAATATCAGCTTGAAATGTTTCGCATTTAAATTGTTATAAATATAATACTAAACGTATAAGCCACGACTGATTATCCGACCAAATTAGAATGACTACAAAAAAGCCACGGAATAGTACATATTGATGACCTTCTTAACTTTGTTCACGAACTGGTTGTAAAGTGTTGTACATGAGTACACTTACGTAGAAAATAACTAACCCAAAGAATACATTTACTATTGAATAATCTGGATTATGTTAGTTTTTTGACTTTGCACATTACTAAGTACAAGTACATTCAGTATATTTGTTGATTTTAGTCTTATTAAATACTAACTACTTCGTTTTTTTTAATACTATTAGTACTACTTAGGTCGCAGACAAGCACATGGCCCACCTGATGGAAAGTGGTAAAAATTAATTTGCACAAAAATCAATGTGCACTACAAGTCGAAAATAATTGCGTATTCGTAATTAATTATTCTACAACTTAATAATCAACTTAGTTTTCCTACTTATCAATATATTTTTTAGAGTTCTCTTAAGTAAAATGAAATGAAAAAGATATTAGACTACTTATAAGTAAATCAAACTTTTATTAAATAGATAATGAATTAAATAATTGAACAATAAAAAATCAGTCTTTTTTGTTATTTTTGGAGTCGGTATCAGCCAAGGTAGGTTCGTAACTCTATACTTACATAGTTACAGGTGAGATGTATGTATTCGTGTCGCTCGCGTTCCTTGACGACAGTAGAGGTGAACGGCGAGAGCGGGGTCGCGGGGCTGGAGTGGAGCTGCTGGCCGGGGCGGGCGCGACACACCGCCGTGCACGCGCCGCTAGCACTGTGACGACAGACGGTATCGCTTTAACGCGTTAAATGTTGTTAGTTTTGTTTAAATTAATTGTTTTTATTTTGGTTTGGTTCTGCTCAGTATTTAAAAATAATTTATACCTACAAACAGTACCCGATTTTGATAAAAAGGGGATTGAACATTTTATTTCAAAAAAATGTTATTGTATTGCAATTTCCTGTAAATTGCTATTGTATTGCAATTTCTTATCTTAATAGGTAGGTACATACCTTCTGAGCAAGCAAAGCGCACCACCGGTTTGATGACCACCAGCCGCCACTGATTAGGTACACAAATAATTCAACTATTCATATTTGTGTTTTCTTATTTTGGGTAATTGACCTGTGGTTTGATGTTATAATATAAGAACGAAGATAATAATATATTAAAAATGAGTGTCATTTGATATGGTCATGAATTTAATTTAATAAATTTTCATTTAATTTAATGTACCTATATTTCAATTAGCTTCCAAAACTAAATCACACAGTTGCCAATAAACGTTTGAACGCGACTGTACGGACTACAGCTTATGATTAAGACGTTAAAAAAGAAAGTCATCGATATGTACTATTCCGTCGCTTTTTGTAGTCATTCTAATTTGGTCGGATAATCAGTCGTTGCTTATACGTTTAGTATTATATTTATAACAATTTAAATGCGAAACATTTCAAGCTGATATTTTGCAATAAGTTAATTGACTAGACGCTCTATTTATTGGCTTACACCCTCATATCTTATCTTGGGCCGTTTTCTTGTGCGGCGACCTCAAAGTTAAGGTGCCGTCGGTTTGGCTTTTAGTAATATTATTCAATAACGAGTGAATGCACGCGTTTGAAATTATTTATGGTCATTATACACGCAAAGGAGGACCGAATAAAGTTTTCAACGAGCTCATAAGTTTTATCATGTAGGCGCAGCGAAGGTTTATTTTATTTTCAAAAAAGCGAAAATACTTGAAAACTATAAATGTTTTGTAAAATCTAATTCTGCTAGAAATAAGCACAAATTAAGAGATTCTTGTATATGTTTACTACACAACCGCACATAGAATGGTTTCAGAGATACACGATTATGCGAAACGTTACTCCAGCAAGAAATGCAATTTCTCGAAAACCTGAATAGGCACAAATTTCATTTTCGGCGCACATCATAGCACAAATATAAGCTCTCTGCCCATGCATAATATTTCTCTCTCCGATTATTCGTTCAGAATTTTCTTGCTGGAACAACGTTACCGCAGCAGAAATCATTTTCTCCGTTTTTTTTCCAAAACTACAACACGCACAATTTTTTTTATGCGGCGCACATGTATAGCATATAACGCTCTAATTATACGTGCCACTCATGTCACTCTACGAGGTACTTTCTTGCTGAGGTAACGTACACGATTTGTTCTGCTAATGAATACTTATATTTTGATGAATTCTAAGCACGCCATTGGACATTGATGAATTGAACAATGTTAATTTATATACCATTAATGACGCATACATAATTAAGTACGCTATATCATATCACATTTTTATCTCAAAATATAGTTAGTAAGTTACGATAAGTACGAAACGATGCAATACGATACGATACAATTACTACAATTACTTTCACACAAAAATGAAGTAAAATTGAAGATTCACTGAACATTCATTTGTAAAATTATATTAGTAAGTAAGTCTTTACTTTAAATGTAGCAAGTACAGATGCATCACACCAGCACGTTAACCGCAGCACTTTACAATTAAAATGCACTCATTATAATCTGATGCCGCGTTAACGCAGAAATTATTAACAAATACGAGTATAGCTACAGAGAAATGGTTCCGCAATTAGGTTGCGTCGTTACCAGGCAGGCACCCTGCGTTGGCATATTTGTATCAATGTTAGTATCACGGTTCATATATGCCATATCGATACGGCAGCGGCGCTAAATTATGTTTATATTAAAGTTATATTTTGAAAGATTCTTTCCTATTCTATACATTTTTGTTTCCGAGAAAAAAAAATTCACGTACGAGTTACGAGATACCTAGTATAGACTTAAGATTTCGAACCCACGAAAACGACACCAGTCGACCAGTCGATTCATTATCGAGATTATTTACCATATTTCAATTTAAACGAGTTATGCCTGAAGTATTTTCTTCAGGCATAAAATTTCTTATGCTATAAGATCGTTATGCCAAAGTATTGCTAGACCTTTCAAAACGCGTAATGCTATAGTACCTATATTAGGACAAGTATTAAGAAAAGTGGTGTTCCAAGAGGATCCCTAATATTATTTCATCATCATCAACATCATCATAAGTTAGAAAAGAAAACATACAAATTTAATATTCTATCAGTAATTTGACACCACTTCGCTATCTCAATAAAATAAGCAGTACGACAGTCACTATTCTACTTATTTTTTTTTGTACCGTACATGTCACTGGCACGCGGTAGGTACAAGGAAACAATAAAAAAAATACTTTAGCAAATTGGAAAAGCAGCTGTTTTCTCTATTCTTGAGGTATTTCAAAAGTTAGCAGTGACTTGCGTCGCTCCGCTTTATCAAATGTGAGCTAATACTAAGACCATGAGTCGTGAAACTAAGCCGCTATGTGTGAGAATGTAGTGTTTACATAGTGAGTGTGCACTTTCTATTCTCCACTTTGAAACCTAATAGCCTGATAGCTGGGTTAATGGAACCCGCGTGGATTTGTTCCAGCTAATTGGATCGTGACTGGGATTATCCAGTATTTGCTTCAGTCTTTATTTATTTAATTTTCTTTTAAAATAGAAATGTATTTATATCAAATAGATGCCTACAGAATGAAATCAAAATCCGTGAAGACATGAAATGGCAGTTGAATTAAAGTATGTTTACAAATCAAAATACTCTTGAAACATTTATGATTACTTAAACACGGTTAAAATATGCGAGACTTAAAAATATTAAGGATTTATTTTTATTTATTTATTTAGGATTTATTTAATATTAAGGATTTATATTAAGCCACAGTCGTAAGCTGAGTATTTCAGTCGATTTTAACTGACGCTAAACTGTAGGTAGGTAGGTACCAACAAATTTTCCGCCTTAAAATATTAGCCAAATATAATGAAATATACTAAACAAATTTTATATAAAAAAACAAAATATCAAAATACTTTCATTACTATAAGTGGATTTGACGATAATTAGGGATTGAAATCCTACCTATTTTTCAGTTCGGCAAAGCTTCATGCGGCTTTAGCAGCAATCCCTGGGATCTGCAGTTATTAGCGACCGGGATTATTATTATCACTTTAAATTTTCAAGGAATGAAGTTTTATTTTAAATACGATTTAACTATAATCCCATTTTATTGACTGGGAAGTTTTCATGAACCGAAATAATTACAAAATAACCTTCAGTAGCAGGTTTTTACAACGGCAATTTAGTTTTTATGTTAAAGAACTTATTACTCTGCGATTCTAAAATAAGTGAGCTCAAATATTAATCAAAAGGCACGCTTAGGTCCTATTTCAAAGAACCAAGAAAAGAGGAAAATAAAAAGGCAACAATGCATTCTTTCTGAGTACTCACTACAAACAAGTTGGCAAAACAGTGATGTATTTGCCTTCACAAGTATTGTGAAAGTCTATGTTCAAGATGAAATTGTAGACAGGTGGCTAAGGAATAAACTTCACTGGAAGTATGAGATTTAGACCTGTATTCTTAAGTTTGTTCTAGCAACCTTCTAAACCAAATATTCAAAAGTAAAACCTTGAAGTAGAAATTTATTGTAGTGAGTTGTTTTAAAATGAGGTGAACTGTACATTTGACTAGAATACGATATTTACATCATTCGATATGAAAGCGGAAATGGCTTCGTTTTATCAATTTAGTACGAGAACTCGAAAAATATAAACATCCAAATTGAGAACCTTTTCCTATGAAACCGTTTAAAACTAAATCGTTGAAGTCAGTGTCGCTTGAAAAACTACAGCAAGATCACGCAACTTCCATACTGCCGAGAATGTGTTGTGCTCGTGTCGTCATATCGTAACGAGGAGTTTATGGAGTTTTATAAAAAACAATAAAACAGCTTATTTACTCCTCTTGGAAAGTTGTCTACCTATTTTGATTTGCGTGGTGTTAAAATTTAACGACGAATTGTGAACCCTCATTTCCCATTGTAATAGGCGTCAATGGATGGAATTAAACCAGGCTGTGTACGATAGCACAATACCTGACTGCTTTTTTTCTATTTACAGTTTAAGCCACCCGTTGTGAGAATCGGATAGGCATGTTTAGAGTCACTGTGGAATCTTGGGCTTTGAGGGCTTATAGGTATATAAGAGAACAATAATGCATTGGTGTCAAAAATCCCGATAGCGAACCCAAGTTTTTCTAACATAATCGTATTTAAAAAACATTTCATTCATTTCATCTACTAACGTACAGAAACTGCAGATATTTGGTACTGCTGACAGCTTGTATTGCTATCACTATTACAAAATTGGGTATCAGCGGTATCGAACACCCCTACCATGGAACCTTGAGGTAAAACTTTGAAGAAGGTCGGCTTTGAATTTTTGAAACATCCCACTTAGATAAACCTTGCGTATGGATAACAGGGAACGTGTTACGAATACGCGCAGTTCTTCTGGGTTCGAGCTTTTATTTTTTATCAGCTTCTTTTTTCAAGCGAAGGTAAAATTATTCTTATATAATGGGGTATACTCGTGTAAAGCCTGCTGTAAGCGGACTGATCGCAAAGCAGGTTAGCGTTACTTGTATTTAATAGACACAGGATCAACCTTAGTAGTTCCTTTAGAAGTTCTTTGAGGGAACTAGTGCAATTTACTTGTCTTCGTAGTTCTTACAACTATTCTATTGGATATTTGATACTATTGAGGCAAAAGTTCGCATTAGTAAACAATCGATGCTCTCCAGACTATCTGAGAACCGTATTGCATCGTATTGAAAGATGAGAGATCAAAAAGAAAATAATGAAAACGTCAAGGTGCCGTGATACCTCATCATACGCTGTATTAGCTATTTATGAGTATAAATGTAGGTTTTTCCGTTAAAAACAATAATTAATTTTGCTGTTAAGTCAAAGCGCAACAATGACTACAAAACCGACCTAAAATCTCTGATACCAAAGAGTGCCAGAAACATGAACATAGCCACTCTTACTTAACATGAAAGCATCATATATACCTACCTACCGGTTCCCTCTAACGTAGGTACATTGTGTAGAACACACTCAATTCGCCTTTGCTCTCCGAACGATGTGTAAACATAAAGGCATCGAGTTGCAGAACTACAAGGACCTCGAGATCCATACCTTCGTGTTTACAATCCCTATCGCCGGCTTTTGTCGTTGTTGATAGAATAAACGAAGTTATTATTAAGAGCGAACACATCATATTGACCTACGCAATTTTGCTTGGTTGGATACATGATTTCCATTTCTGTAAACATTTACCACTATCAAAATACAGCGGTGTGTGCCAAGTTTAATAAGTGAATTCGATTTTAGCTCAGTGTTAATATTTGTTTGCATGAATATACTTATTTGTTTACATTGGTATGCATGTTTCAATGCGGGGGCGTGAAAAAGCATCTGATAAAGTCGTCAAGCTGAGTGTCACCATTGTAACATGGTAGGTGGCTATAATGATCGATGGTGACTCTCTTTTCCGAGACTTGGCCTATAGCTTACCACCAGGTGAGGTGAAGACAACTTCACGTTAGAACACGTATAAAAAAAATATAACAAAATGATTACACTAATAAGGACTCAAGTGACTGCTGTGTGACTACGTTGAGAAACTATAAAATTATGAAATCCGAGACCGCTTGTATCTTCTTTTATAGAAGGAAAAAAACTACCTACCCAAGACTTTGCTCAAATTTATTTATGCAAAATATAAATTAGGATAATCTGTAGCTATTACCAGCCCTGTAATGATCGCGAGATAAGAAATTTTAAAAAAAAACATGATTTCAAAGGTCTACTACAACCACGATGAACTTTATGATATGAAAAATTATGAACTTTTTGATTGTAATTATTTATTTAAAAGTTAATTAGTCGATAAAATAACAATTCTTGAAATATGTTTAGGGGCCACAAAAGAAGTTAAATCTCGTTCTTTTGTTTTATAATTATAATAAAATATTCATTATGCTAAAGCAGTCTTGTTTACTCTCTTTTGTTTGTACTTTGTTAGTAAAACGTTTGATGTTTTTTCACTGTCTCAGTTTCTTCAGAAGAATTTAAATAAGATTGTGACACAGAAGATGTGATCTAGGGCTTAGGTATATTAAAAAAGGGTAACTGACCCTGTTAATAGTAAAAAATCTGTGTGGGCAGACAAGCACAAGGCCGACCTGATGAAAAGTAGTTACCGCGGCCTACAGACGTGTTCAACAGCAGGGGAATCCCACTCAGGTTGCCGACCCTGTAAAAACCGAGAGTTTCTTAGCCATCAGTGCAAAAGATAAAGCAGGACAAACCTTTGGTCTTCCCACTGACAGCACAAAAGCTCTCCACTGAGCGTTTGTACTGTTGTCGTACCGAAAATCTCTTGTACACTCTATAACTTTCCGAAATAAAATCCATATGCATATCCATACTAATATTATAAATGCGAAAGTAACTCTGTCTGTCTGTCTGTCTGTTACGCTTTCACACCTAAACCACTGAACCAATTTTGATGAAAGGAGACGGGGACTTCTGGGCCAAAATTGTAATGAGTTGAGATATGACTTAAAAAAAGCTGTATTTTTTTCTATTTCAAAATATTAAAAAACCAGCTCAATTGAAAATCTTGAAGACGAGAAATCTTAAAACTAAATTTATTTCACTAGCAAAATAAAATATCGATTACTAAAAATTATTTAAACAATATTGCGTATTAAAACACTTGCATCACAATTTGATATTAAATCAATCAGAGTGAACAAAACTTAATCATCATAATAATAATAACCATTTAAAATACCAAATAATAGTGTAATAAAAATAAATTCTGAATCGATTTCTGTTAATCGATTAATTATTTCTTGTGTCTACCAACTGTATTTTTAAGCTGTGACAGCTGACAGCTCCATTTTCTGTCAATCAGGCCCAGGAATGTATGGAAGAGTATCCGTCTCCTTTGGTATAGAGGTAGATTAGACCTTAAGAAAGGACATAGGCTATGTTTGGTCGCGATAACCGACATCCACGCGGGCGGAGCCGCGGGCAAAAGCAGATAATAATACTAATCTTATGACGTAACCAAAGTAATTTAAATTTTAACACTCCTCAACAGTATTTTTATTTTACTGCAGATATTAAAATAAATAGTAGGTAGGTACTTACATTTATAACTATCGTATTTGACGTGACCCAGTTTCCGACACCTAAAAACAAATAGGTACCTACAACTAATCCGAAAAGCACTAGACCTAGTTTTATGACCCTTGTCGCAATCGATTCCTCTGGTACTAACCAACTGGAAATAATGAATGCATGCAGTTTTATACGATAAGCTCAGTCAGAGCCGCACTTGGATATTGCTGTCAATTCAGTTAGACATGTTTTATGTAACCGATTTAGTAGCAACATTTTGTTTCAGTGAACTGTCAAACTAGGTAGGTATACGTAACGTATACGCAACGACATATATGTAAGTGCTATTTTTAATAAACAAAAAAAGCCACAGGAGTATCATCAATTGTTTGCGTAAAATAAAACGGTTTACTTTACATGTAAAACTCTTAATGGATCCAAAGAAAAATAAAGGACTTTCTTCTGTAGACTTTGGTCAATTGCACTATTGACTGAAATTTAAATTAAAAGTACTTTTTTTGAAGTCCGACTCGGATACATTTTTTGTACTGTACTTGCCCCACATAACATAACTAGCAATACATTAATTTTTTTACATTACTAAAACGTTTAATAAAGTTAATTGAAAACAAAAACCTTACTAACCTAAAGACCAGATTATAATTTGATTTGATACATTAACATAAACAAACAATAAATTGTAGTTGTAATATTGTACGCATTTGCATAATGTAATCGTTGTAGACCACGTGATGTAATAATGTATTGAACTTAACGACACCAACCATTCGTTAGCAAATAAAGTATCTGTCCCACCACACTAGTTAGCGAACAGCGAGTTGGTTAAATTCGATTTAATTAACAAAATAAAACTGTCATTTTTTTATTTTATTTTTATTTATTTATTTATTCATTAATATACAATGTTACATGAATCTTAAATTAAGACACTAAAACCCTGCAGGGTTTAATATGTGTCGCGTCTAACAATAATGAGGGGTTAGGCATGATTTTTTTTTTTTTGCTACTGTGAACATATAAAATAAATATAAAAATAATAAATCCTTAAATTAATTACATATTACATTCATTAGGCGCATTCCTTCATAGAAGAAGTCGGTTTAAAACTACTCTTTATTTATAACTAGCTGACCCGGCGAACTTCGTACCGCCATATTTTCCGCCCGCGTGGTATTCTGTTCCCGATTTATCAGTGTTTCTCTACAATATTATGCATGTATTATACATAGAAACCTTTCTCTTGAATCACTCTATCTATTAAAAAAAAAGCTTCAAAATCCGTCGCGTAGTTTTGAAGATTTAAGCATACATAGGGACGGACAGACAGCGACAGCGACTTTGTTTTATAATATGTAGTGAAGTTATTATTTTCTGGGTTCCGTACCTGAAAAGGAAAAAAAAACGGAACCTATAAAGGATCACTTCGTTATCCATATGTCTGTCCGTCTGTCTGTCAAGACCTTTCCGTCGGGAATTTGGGGACTGATCAAATTGAATGATCTATATCTTGCAGCTGTGAAATCGAACTTATAGGTAGGTAAACACAATAAAAATATATTGCCGTATATGTAACATAAATACATATTATACGGTATGCGAGTCCTACTTGCACTTGACTAGTTATTTTACATTAGTGGACGTTTGATCGTGGCGTCAGGTCATTTCAACTAGTAAAAACATAGATGTGAAATGAGAGCACAACTTTCAATATTATGATAAATGCCTTGGCTGTTTACTTCATCGACAAAAGAAGTGATACCTAAATGGGCGCACAACTTCAATAGAATTATTACGAATCTTTTCAAATTATAAAACAATTTATCGCTCGATCGCTCTCAATGAGACAAGTGCCTGAAATAGATCACAGGTTATTTATTGTTCACAAACAGCTACTGATGTGTATCCCCGTATATTTGGTAAACATTATGTATCTGTGTTGTTCTTCAATCTTCACGAAACTTGGTTCTGATAATTATAATATTATGCTATCATAATATGTAATCTTGAATTTTGGATTAAGGTAACTTGTTAATTTTAAAGTTTATATTTAAATTTATGTAAAGAGAATAACAATGTACATTAAAAACCTGGGAAAAAATTATACAGCAATAAAATTCAAGCGACTCTATTTTAAGCACAAGTAATGATAAATTTTGTAGCTGCAAATTGTATTACGAACTAAAAAGATACTACCGCTCATGACAGAGTGCTATCAAGTATAAAATTTTAACATCGTAAGGCCTTTTGCACATTATAAGATACGTACGCCAGACAAGAAATATTTCGTGTCTAATGAAGAGAACACCTTGCACACTGTAAGAAATTATCGACAAGAAATTTCTTACGTACACCAGAAATTTCTTACGTAGCCACAAACATTTATGTTTGTTACAAACATTTCTGTTTGTTGCAAACATGTTTTGTTTATCATTCTGTATAGAATGATAAAACATGTTTGTAACAAAAAATATATTATACATACATACATATTATTATACTTAGAGGGTTTTACAGGAGTGCTGTAAATTCCCGAAGGGGTAAGCAGAGGTGTATTAACAGCACATTCCATCAAATTATTTTCGGTACCACGTAATAGGAGCGAGCCTATTGCCGTCAAGCGGGCACTTACCCAATGTTGCTTAACGTCGTAATGCAAAGAACGGTCACCCATCCAAAACCTGACCCAGCCAATATTGCTTAGAAAGAAAGAAAGAAAATTGATTTTTACTTTCTCTCAGCCAATATTGCTCCTAGCCAATAGGTATAACTTAACCTCGTAATGTAGGTACAGAACGAAGTACCTACTTAGGTAATTTCTTATTTCTTTACTTCATTCATTAGTATGTACCTAACCATAATTTGACGGAGGATACACAATCCTCACAATCATATACTTACCTAGGTAGGTACAAAATAGACAGACGACAGCGTCTTTTTTTGATTGCATACCTATCTATATCATAGACGGGAACTTTAAATCTATACAAATAAAATTGGAGTGTCTGTTTGTAATATTAAAATAACCGGTTTCTACTACATGCATATGAATGTATTGTATACGGTACACATAGGTACCAAAATATATATTTTTTAAATTTTTGTCTGTCTGTCTGTTTGTTCCGGCTAATCTCTGGAACGGCTGAACCATTTGGACGTGACTTTCTCTGGCAGATAGCTTATGTAATAAGAAGTAACTTAGGTAGGCTAAAGTTGGCACGGAATCCGAATTCCACGCGGGTGGAGCCGCGGGCAACAGCTAGTATAATAATAATGATATGACGAGACTCGAGAATCAGCGATGGGACATAATACAAAGCTTGTAGGTACCAGAATTAATGCGAAACGAAAGAAAGTTTTTAATGACCTACGTACGTACATACCTACCTATATGTCCCAAACAACTTTTGACGAGTTGTTAAAATAGGTACTTACTTGAAGATTTCATTACATCGTCAAAATACGCAATTTATAGAAGCTATATCCCCACGTGGAATGCTAGCTGTAACTCTCAGGTAGGTACCTAAGGATTTTAATACCTACCTATTTAGTTCATCGAGACGTCACCAGTTACAACTCACAACCGAAACTGCATTTAAAAATGTACTAGCAAACTGAAAGTCATTTGGCATAGAATCATAACCCTCCTTTGGCTTCACCGTAGTCGGGTAAAAATCAAAAGCCGCACCGCCGCGCCGACAGGCGCTAGCGGCACGTGTAGAGTGAGGTGCGGTATGTCGGGGGAGGGGCACAAAGGCGCCGCCGCCGCCGCGGCAGCCGCGCCGCCGCCGCCGCAGAATGAATAGGTACCGAGTGGGCCGTTCAACAACGTCTTGCGAGTTTTTGTGTAAGGTACTTGTTACCTACTTGTAATTATTTTGAAAACTTTGCTTATATTTAAAAGTAAAAATAGCAATGTTCCAATTTTGAATATCTCTCCACAATTTTTGAGAGCCATTGTGTCTCATTTAAAAATGGATCTGCATCGAGAACATTTTCGTACGATGATTGTGCGAAAATTGGTTCAGACGCATGAAACTTTGTGTAGAGGCTGGTGGTATGACAAACTAGTATGACCACGAGGAAACGGCCTGGTGGATTTAATAAAAATATTTTATACATCGAAGTTAATTTTATAATTTCTCAAAATAAAACTTGATGTAATTGAGTGTCCCACGTACGTAAGAAATTTCTGGTCTAGATCCGCCAAAATGCGTGTGTCTTATCAGACACAAGAAAAAATTTCTTACAATGTGCACGGTCTCATATAACAACAAAGGCGACTGCATTTCTTATAAGAAATTTCTTGTCAAGCACCAGAAATTTTCTTACAATGTGCAAAGGCACTAAGTCTCCACTGCAACTAAGTAATGACAGTAATCACTTTTAAGGTACTTAGGTACTTTCTTTTTAAAGTCATTTTTTATTACCAGAACCAAATCAAATTATAGCAGTTATATCTGAGCTGATAAAGTCTTATATTTTTTATTATATCATTTATATAGTATTGGAACTCCACTAAAAGAGAATTTCACCTTTAATTTAGTCATCTCTTATAAATTTCACACAAATAGGTGCAGTTTTTATTTCCACGCCCTCATACTGCTTCCGTTCCCGTGACCGATAGGAATATATTCGCAGAATAAGAAGTAGCGCTATAGGCTTTATGCTATTTCAGATCGTAACTTATTTCTGTGGCGAACTTTATCCAAACACGTTTAGACGTTCTGTCTGACCATCCATCCAACCAAACTTTAGCGTCTATAATATTTATAACATAAACACAGACCAAAAACTTATTCAATCATTTCATTTCGTACCCTTGTCTAAAACTTGCAATCTAGTCTAGACAATACTCTTTACTATTCGAAGTAATATTTCAGTGGGAGTTCTTTCTTCATCCTTGTAAGTAGTGGTGCTAAAACAAATAGTCCTTCTTAGAAAAGTCCCTGATTAAGTGCGCCTTTTACTTAAGATAGCTTTAGTTTAGGAGGAGCTATGCTCTACATGTAGGATGACTTGGATTTACTTCTACTGCAGCAGCTAAAAGATTCAACTGGTTTGAAATATATATAACCATTCTCTGCTTTTGGGATTTGAAGTTACGTAATAGAAATTAATTACAACTTTAAAGAAGAAAGTGCCTATTCATAAAAAAAATAAGGCTGCAAACTTTTAAAAAAATGGCCAACCTCATTAGTATAACACGGCTCCTTTAAAGCTCGTGCCCAACAGTGCATGATATAGGGCTTCTATATTTATAATACTGAGACAACCACGATATATGAAACCAGTCACATAAGTAATTAGTCTGTTTCTGAGTAATGCTTATATCAATCAAATTCATGGTTATCGACTACCAGTGAAAATTCATCATAGAAAAATATGAACCCATTTTTGTTTCACTCAAGGCAGCTCCCTAGTATGCCAAACGTTTTATTAAGTTTTTTTAATAGGGATCCGAACTCTAGAAGCTATGTTGAAATTAACATCCTTTGTCTTTGATCTCGTCACCAAAATATGTCATCATTAAAACTCTTCTTTGTTGTAACTTCGCTCCGTAAATAAAATGAATAGAAAAAAGTAAAATATTATGTAAATACTGTCCGCGATACCGGCAATTACCACGTTTTTGACTATATTATTAGGCACGCGAGATAGTGATCAAACACTTGCGCCCAGTATAGTGGTAGTACGCTCAGTGTTATTTTTTGCATACATTCATCAACGCGTATATTTCCATGGGTTTGGGGTCTCTGCGTATAATATGTATGTATTTACAACCAAAAAAAATGTAGCTAAGTATGTTTATCCGAATTGTAGATCCCATAACAAACCCTAGTTAAGCTATTCTTACTTCGGATCCAGTTAGTTCTGTGTAGAATGCAACGTGTAACACAATTCAGAATGGGTGTGCCACAGGGAGCTATTTTCGACCCACTTATATTTCATTTCTTTATAACTCTTTTATCTTTATAACTGTTTTCTGGTTAAGTTTAAGCTTAACCAGAAAACAGTAAATTTTGACAAAGGTTACGTGATAAATAACTATTTGAATTCAGACAAATACTAGTATAATGGTCTAAGCTTATCGTACCCAATGTAAATAACTTAAACTAAGTGTGTTGCTTAAGTGTTGTTGAATCAGCTGTTCTAGAATAACACTGAATGTATATCACAGTTGAGCTCTCATTTTCTCTCGAGGAGAAACTCAGTTCTGTAGCTCTTGCGCTTAATAAAGTAAGATGGTGTGCGAATATGCAAACATTGAAGCTTGATATATTTTAATAATTTTTATAGTGTCACCAAGTTCCACAGCATACTACTTTATGGTTAAGGTTGCTTAGTCATTATGTCTTATACCATAAAATACATATTCTGAGGAACAACTTATTCATCCAACGATCTATTCGTGGTTTTGAGGAATGTTGCAATACCATTATGTTTATAATTATATTCTTTAAATGTGAAATGAATAAATAAAAAAAAAACATAAATAAAATATTTTTCTTCCTTTCCTTCGTTCTTTCTTTCTTTCCTATTTAAAGTGCGTATTACTACCATTCACAAATTAGGAGGTCGAGTTACCTTTACAACACGATTGCGTAATAACATTATCAGACGATTAGTGCATTTGTGTTATTGAATTTTTTCTCAGTAACCCATATAAAGTAGCAATTTATTATTATGTTTATAAACATTCCAATATCTTTATTAGTCGAAATGCCACTTTAGTGGCAGACAAGCACACGGTCCATCTGATGAAATGTGGTTACCACGGCCTATACAGGTGTGCGACGCCAGGGGAGTCATACTCGTGCTGCCGACCTTCTAAGGAGCTTCTAATGCCCTTCTTGAAGAACCCCGTCTTGTAGGCGCTAAAAAAAACCACAACAGAGAGTTCATTCCACAGCATGATTTGAGTGATTTAATGAAGATTGTTTAAAGTTAAAATCTATATCTATACTATTATATAATTGTAAAGTGGTCGTGTCTGTACATTGCAGATATTTAAAAAAAAATACTTGGGTTATGTTATGTTAACGATACTGAACACGAAAATATTTTTTTTTAAATTTCCTGTCTGTTTGTCTGTTTGTCCGCGATGGACGCAAAAACTGCTGGATGGATTGATGCGGTTTTTTGTTAGAAAGGGCTTGCTCTGACATATAATCTTACGTTTGTTTGATCGGAATCGGTTGAGTAGAACCGAAGATATGACCAAAGGTCGCGTTAACCGAGATGCACGCAGGCGGAGCCGCCGCGGGCGGAAGGCTAGTAAAGAATATTAGTATATAAAGCAGGTACACTTAATACATTTATATAGAAATACGAATATTTACATTATAGTTATATATTTAATATCAGCACCCTATTCAATTGAATATTACTGTTGTGCCTACAGTAATCACAAACCGGAAGACGTAGAGTTGAAAGGATTTTGTAGACGAATGGATGGTTACTTGAGGGTCTCACAGTCCCTGGAGATCAGCGGTATATAGCGATTGGGTATAGTAGACTTCCGGTCTTTACGGTAGGTTAATTTCTCATATTTAGGAACAATAGTAGTTTAGTGACCCAACCGTAAAAGGTCAACATGATACTGTCTGAAGTTTTCAAGAATATCAGTCATAGAAATTAACCCACTTTCAACCGATTCTATCGCAATTTATTTGCGACTACTTTTAAGGAACCATGGTCCCGGGCCGACTAAAGATAAAGATGGTAAATGTCACATAGTTTTAAGTGTAAGTTATCTCAAAGTACGCGAATCATGATGAATTATTGGTGTTTGCATACGCCGAATGAACATGTCAATTGCTATTTTATTAATAACTAGCTGACCCGGCGAACTTCGTACCGCCATATTTTCTGATCCCGTTCCCGCTGCATATCTCTAAGTTTATCAAGTATTTCTCTACAATATTATGCATGTATAATACATATAAACCTTTCTCTTTAATCACTCTATTTATTGAAAAAACCGCTTCAAAATCCGTTGCGTAGTTTTGAAAATTTAAGCATACATAGGGACGGACAGACGGCGACAGCGACTTTGTTTTATAATATGTAGTGATAGTGATTTATCGATGCTTCTACTATTTTTAGTTACATATTACTAAAATATTATTAGTTCTTTTAAGACTTTGAGCATAACACACAACACACTAAGGGCGCTTTCAATTTATACGTTTCGTGTCGGACCGCTGTTGCACGTTTACCGTACCGCTGGTTAAAGCCCGCTGCCGAGCTGCTGCCGTACGTTAGCAGTCCGATACCAAACGCCTAAAATTGTAAGCATATCTGACTACCGTGCGTTTGTATGCTAGTGATGTTTTAAATGTATCTGGCAGCAGTTAAACCATGGACTCTGACGAAGAAACATTACTGTTAGTGCTCTTGTTGAAAAAGACCAAACAGAAACAAAACCGACGCCCCCGTAAAAGAGCATCACCAATGTTTTCGTTAACATGTAATTTTGGTGATTTTCATAATCTTTTCCCTAGGCTAAAACAAGATCCAAGCAATTTTTTTAATTACCTTAGAATGTCTAGAGAATGTTTCTACGAATTACTTGAATTAGTTGAAAGCAAAATTCAGCGGCAAGAAACTATATTCGTTTATATCATCCATTTAAGCAAATAATAAACATGAAATTTGTTGAAATTAGCTCTGAAGTCCAGTCACCGCACTATTCAACAGCGAAATGAACACGTCATAACACGTGAAGCTTACTATGTTGCTGTCCTGTCGTCGCGCGTTCGCGGTACGGCGCGCCGCACTGTTGCTGCACCGTTGCCGCTCCGTGCACTTTGTACTAAAACAAACGACCGTGCGTGCGTCGTACGAGAAACGCACAGTTTCGGCACTGCTGTGGTCCGACACGAAACGTCTAAATTGAAAGCGCCTTAAACATATATAACGTTTTATATAGTATAAAATAATACTCAATGACATACTAAAGTTAATATTTGTACAAGTTTTCACAAAATATCATTATAAGACAATTGCTAAACCTCAAGCCATAACTTTGGGATTGCTTTGTCTGCGGAGAAAATTTTACCTAAGTATATAGCTTTGAAAAGTCTCCTCAGTATTATAGCCAAGTATTCTAGTATAAAGTTATATTACAGACAAAAAAAAAACCCTAAATATTTACAGGGTAAAATTCGCTATTCAGTTGTTATAAGGTGAACATTTCTTTAATTTATAGGATATAGGTAATTGTTCGAGAACGATTCGATTTCTATGCTCCTTTCTTCAAATAAGACGTACGATATTCTTAAAACGATAGAAACGGATTAAGTACCTACACCTCACGATATTAAAAATTTATTTGCTCATCACTGAACGTACATAGCAATACACGCAAGTATAGGCACACCTTTTCACCAATAGGGGTGAAAATACCACCATTTTGCTATTTGCTAGGATCCTGGCATACCCTTTTATAAAATAATCAATATTAAAGTGAACCTAATTAGATTATATCTAATCCCAATGTTCTTACCGACCCTTAAGAATAAAGTATAAATTTACGCACCGATATTGGGAAAATCCAATTCGAAGTTATTAAGCTTAACATCACTGTCATAATTTGGCCCGTTAGACGTCCAATACTGACTATTCAATATAGTAAATGATTCGTTTCGGAGCACTTAAATTCAACCCTCAGACCCTTCCAGATGTTCTGAGTATATTATTGGTTTCAGATTTCACGGATTTTCACGGAATTCAAGAGATTTTACCCTTAATAAAATATTGTTCATAATATTCATAACTTACTAATAGGACAATATTGATTTGAAAATTATTTCGTATACTATTAAATATATACAAATTATCAAAATACATTAGAACAACTCTAGTTTCATGTTTTGAAGAGATAAAAATATTTTGAAGATGATTGGACGTTTGTCACTTGATGACATCCAAACAACTGACTGGAACTTGCTTAAACTTGGTACTAGACTAGAATAGATTATAGTCTGGAATACATATTCCATAAACCTACATAGTCTGGAATATGTATTCCAGATTATAATCTATTCCACTACCAAATTTTATAAAGAGAGTGATAAAAAGTAGCCTATATATGTATATACTAGCCTTCCGCCCGCGGCTCCGCCCGCGTGCATCTTGGTTAACGCGACCTTTGCTCATATCTTCGGTTCTACTCAACCGATTGCGATCAAACAAACGTAAGATTTTAAGTCTGAGTAAGCCCTTTCTAACAAAAAAACCGCATCAAAATCCGTCCAGTAGTTTTTGCGTCCATCGCGGACAAACAGACAAACAGACAAACAGACAAACAGACAAACAGACAAACAGACAAACAGACAAACAGACAAACAGACAAACAGACAAACAGACAAACAGACAAACAGACAAACAGACAAACAGACAAACAGACAAACAGACAAACAGACAAACAGACAAACAGACAAACAGACAAACAGACAAACAGACAAACAGACAAACAGACAAACAGACAAACAGACAAACAGACAAACAGACAAACAGACAAACAGACAAACAGACAAACAGACAAACAGACAAACAGACAAACAGACAAACAGACAAACAGACAAACAGACAAACAGACAAACAGACAAACAGACAAACAGACAAACAGACAAACAGACAAACAGACAAACAGACAAACAGACAAACAGACAAACAGACAAACAGACAAACAGACAAACAGACAAACAGACAAACAGACAAACAGACAAACAGACAAACAGACAAACAGACAAACAGACAAACAGACAAACAGACAAACAGACAAACAGACAAACAGACAAACAGACAAACAGACAAACAGACAAACAGACAAACAGACAAACAGACAAACAGACAAACAGACAAACAGACAAACAGACAAACAGACAAACAGACAAACAGACAAACAGACAAACAGACAAACAGACAAACAGACAAACAGACAAACAGACAAACAGACAAACAGACAAACAGACAAACAGACAAACAGACAAACAGACAAACAGACAAACAGACAAACAGACAAACAGACAAACAGACAAACAGACAAACAGACAAACAGACAAACAGACAAACAGACAAACAGACAAACAGACAAACAGACAAACAGACAAACAGACAAACAGACAAACAGACAAACAGACAAACAGACAAACAGACAAACAGACAAACAGACAAACAGACAAACAGACAAACAGACAAACAGACAAACAGACAAACAGACAAACAGACAAACAGACAAACAGACAAACAGACAAACAGACAAACAGACAAACAGACAAACAGACAAACAGACAAACAGACAAACAGACAAACAGACAGGAAATTAAAAAAAAATATTTTCGTGTTCAGTATCGTTAACATAACATATCCCAAGTATTTTTTTTTATATCTCCAATGTACAGACACGACCACTTTACAATTATATAATAGTATATATAGATAGATGCTACTTTTTTATTTATTCCTAGATTAGGTTCGCATTGCTTGCAGATGCAAGAACAAAATTTCACGCAGATGGAGCCGCGGGTCATAGGTGGTTTTGATATAAATATGTCGTGATTTATGCCGTTTATTATTTATGATCATAATAAACAAAATAAATCACGATGAATTTATGAGTGTACACTCAAGCAGAATGAGCAACTCCGCTTAAAAATTACTACCCTGAAATTCGTTTCTCTCGAACTTTGTTAATTAGGCGATCCCAAAGAGGAGCAATTATTTTCGTATTAGGAAACCCAGGAGAAGCAGGTTTCATCCAAAAATAAGGAAATATTGTTTTCATATAAAATCATTTTTAGTGAAATATGACTTAAACCTGAGTGAGGGTACTATTACGATTGTCCATTGTTACAATAATTGGTACAATAATGCCTCATTATTAGTACGAGTACTTCGGTTCTGTTATAAAATTAAGGTCAGTGTATCAATTAAGGTACCTACCTGTAAGTAGAGGAGTCAATTAAAGTTTAAAATTGTTTATTCTGTTTATTCACAAAGCATAATCTTAATATTATATTATATTATAATATAATGTTAATATTATATATTTGATGTGAAGTTCACCAATCATTGTATTCGGCCCAACGTAATGGTTGGTGATCCTTTTGCCGCATTCCAAGCAATATTATTGACTCGAGCCATGTATCTGAGTTTAAGTCTGGACTGTACATATAATTCTGTCTGATGTTAAACAGTATTTTTATGTCTACTCTTCAATATTATCTGTTGTACCATTTTTGAAGACTACTAAATTATCTTTAAATAGGTTCACACCGTTGTTCAAGCTGGTTCACCAACACGTGAAGCAGATAAGCTATAAAATTGCAACAGCGCATTAGGTAGTAACGACCGGTTAGGTCGTAGCCAAGAGCTATATTAGATTCTTATTACCTCAAATAACTTTTACGGCTTCTGCTAGATAAGCTGCTGATAAGTTCTTTGTCTTTTCAGCTAGACACTATTTTTGTTACGTATTTCTAACTTTAATCTATTTTTATACAACAGCATTCTAAAATTTCATCTAGATTCAAAGCTTTGAAGACTTGATTAGATTTAAAACTATTTTTTCTTGGTAAAATTGCAAGCTTAATAAAAGGCTTTCATTAGTTTCCAAGAATTCTTCGCATAATTTCAGTATAGAATCAATAATATAAGTATAATCTGTATTTTAATTAATCAGTTTCAAAGTCTAATCCATCTAAAACTCGTATTTGTCTGAGTAGGTAGGTGGATAAATTATTATTTATCGTACATTTATCATACATTTATCGTACATTTATCAAAACTATTTTTACGACACCTGAAACATTTACAATTAAATGCAAATAAATATTTTTCATAGGAGGTAAATAAAGAAATAGTAAAAATAACTGTAAATTGATATGCTTTGTTTCCCCATTTCTATTATCGACAAAAAAAAATACCTGCAAAATATAAATCACCTACTGGAGATCAACGAACTTACAATACTGAGTTATTAATTAGTCTCAAAAGTTTTGAATAATCTAAAACGTCCAGGTTAACTATCCTCGTTTATCAAGTTGAAAATGTATTTGTTGTTTGTTTTTGACATTATAGTTGTTTGATACGACTATACCTAATATCCAGTTAAATATTTATTGATATGGTTGATATTTCTTGTTAGTTGATGTTAAAATTAGTTTACTAGTAATTGTTAAACCTCACATAATACCTACGCTATAAACAGGGACCCACTTACACAAGCAATTTACCTTTGTTTAAGGGGTAAAAAAACCGAATACCTACTAGTAATATCTTATTCGATCCACGTTACTATTCTTGTGAACTATTTATAAAAGTTATCCCGTTATTGAATAAGATCCTCAGCAGATTGTTTTTTATAGTTACAGTATCATTAGATCCCGAAAAATGGGCCTTTGCATAAGGGCTGAAAAAGTAAAGATGGTTGTGCATTTTTACATAAAAATAAAATGATCTCACAGGATCGATTTTGAAGAAATTTGGTACAGAGTTAGATTAGGGCTTGGAAAAGGACATAGGACAAGGCATAGGACAAAGGACATACTTGACCGCGATAGCCGATATCTATGCAAGTGAAACCCCAGTCAACTTCTAGTAAAAAATAAGGTTACCTATCTTAATCCCGAATTTTAATATTCCGAATATCATAATCTCGAAAACGTTTGGTCATTTTTTCATAATCCCGTTTTTTCAAATTCCGAAGTTTTATTTGCCATATAATCGCAACTTCGAATTTCATTTGCCCAATTATTCATTTGTACGACGTTTTATAATCCAGACGAACGAGTTCCAGACACACGAAATCTAAATGCACAAAATCCAGATGACCGTAATCCATATGCATGAATGCCCAAATTTTAAAACACAATTATTTGAAATGCATTTAATTGATAACCAGACAAACAATATCCAGATTTTTAAAACCAGCTAGCATCAGGCATGCAGCATGCAGCAAGCATCAGGAATTTAGCATGCAGCAAGCATCAGGCATGCAACATGCGGGGTGCTAGGTCGGGTAACCTCCACGATGGCCTCCCCGTTTCTTCCCCCTTGGACCACGGTCCTGGGGAGCGGAAGCGGGGTGGCTGGTGCACCCTGGACGACGGTTAATGGACTCCGACTCCAAGGGGAAAGAGCTCTGTTAGCCGCTCGACTAATAACCTGACAACCCAGCCCTTTTCAGGGCTAGCTGACCCCATTGCACGAGGGGGTCGTGGGATGGCGGGCCTGCTAGGCTCGCGAGGAGGGTGCCGCGAGGTGTCCTCCAGGCCCTTATCAGGGCCACAAAAACAGCCCTTTTCAGGGCTAGCTGACCCCATGAGGTGGGTCGTGGTACGGCGGACCTGTTAGGTCCGCGAGGCGGGATGAGTTGAGTTTGTCGCTCCCAGTATCCCTCTGCTCTCAGAGGGGACAGGGGAGAGACGTAGTGATCCATCGGGATCGAGGGACGGGTCGGCCCACTGCTCGCGCAGGGGCTGACAAGCACTCGTGCCACCGTCGGTGTTGGGGGGGTTGGCTGCCCTCTCGCGTCGCGTAGCCTCCGGGTGATCGACAACGACCTGAGTGCTAGCCACACTCGGGAAGTCGTGATCTCGGAGAACGTGGGGCTTGCCTTAATTGGCCGGCCCGCGACAAGGAAAAGTCTGTAAAACCCGACAGCGAAGTCGTCTAAAACCTGTGGATACCTGGGGACCTCCACAGTATTTACCCCGCTTCCTGGAATGAGCGTCACCCGGGAAGTGTAGCTTATATCGACTCATACTCGTGGGAATGTTATGGATAGATTCAAAAACAACCCCCCCCAACCAAGCGAAATAGTCTGCGCGGAGGTCGCGCAGCACCATGACGCGGAGGTCGCGTCCCAGGCGGTGTCGGAGAAATTCGACACCGCGAATGAGAAGAGCAGGGCGAACAGCCCGGTGGGTCTGCAGACCCGAAAGCTCGCCAAGAAGAGGAAGAGGAAATGCAAAAAGCATATTCCTGCTCCGGCGAAGACCGAGTCAGACCTGGAGCTTACCCTGGCCGACTCGTCCTCCAGTAGCAGCCACGGTGGCGACGAGATGCTGGGCCCTACCCCCTCCAAGTTGGTAGCGGTCGGCCGTCAAAGGTTGCAGGGTAGTAAGAAGGCTACCCGCCAGGCGTCCTCCCCTCGGGCTTTGGTTCCGAAGGATGTGGCGGCGCCGCCGAGTCCCTCCATCTCGGCGGCGCCCACGCCTAGGACCGACGTGACGTCTAGAGACGTTATGGAGGCCCTTTGTGAAATGGCCAAGGCTCACAAGGGGACCACGAGGCCGGAGGATGAACGGGTTTTGCGGACGACGGAGCGCCTTGCCGAGCAGTACGAACTGCTGAAAGTAGAGCTGGCTGCGTCACGGCATGAGCGGGCCCAGGCTAGGCTGCAAGAGACCCAGCGGCAGGCCGAGCACAGCAAAGAGCTGGAGCGCATTGCGGCCGAGCACCGCAAAGAGTTGGGGCGGATGGCAGCCGAACTGGCGGAGCTCAAAAAGGTCATCGCTCGGATGCCGGAGATGCCTGTGACGCGCTCGGCGCGGCGGAAGCAGGTGGCGCAGCCGGAGCGGTCGATGTCGCCGGCACGGTCGGTGTCGCCGGTGCGGCTGGAGTCGCAGGCACAGTCCGGGCCATCGGCGCGTCCGGCCCGGCCGGAATCGCCGATACTGCAGCCGGCCCGGTCAACGGATCCTCTGGCGGCCTGCTTAGCGGCCATTGCCGCTATGGAAAAGTGGCAGAAGGCGCAGGAGGCCCGGCAGCTGGCGCATGAGGAGCACACACGGCGTTGTTTGGAGTCCATGATGGACTCCTTCCGGCGCCCGTCCCTGGCGCCGCCGACCGGGTACGCCGATGCAGTTGGGAGGGGTTCTGCCAGTCCGGCAGCGATGGTGACAAATCCTTCCACTGCGTCTGCCGCTCCGGCCACTCTCGCTGTGGGAGCTGGGAGCCCTCAGGCTGCGCAAGGCGCTCGGGCCAAGGGCAAGGGAATGGGGAAGGGCAAGGGGAAGACGTCTCTGGTGCCCGCCCCGGCCCCAGCCAAGACCCCAGGCCCAGCCCGGGGATCGACTCCGGCTGCCTCCAGCAGCTCCTCACCGGAGGGTGGCTGGGAAGTTGCTGGAGAGAAGAAAAAGAAGCGGAACGCTAAAAGGAAGGCAGCCAAAAAGGCCAAGAAGGCTGAGGCTGCTGCGAAAGGAGCGCCGAGGAGGCTGCGCGTCCCTCGTTCAACGGCCGTCGTCCTCACGATGACGGCAGAAGCGTTGGAGAGGGGTGTGCAGTACCCCCAAATCGTGACCCAGGCAACGGGCCTTATTGATATGAAGGCCCTCAACATGACGGTACCCGTCACGGTGAAACACACGCGGACGGGTGCTCGACTGATCGAGGTCCACGGCGCTTCCAGCGGTCCCCAGGCCGACGCCATAGCGGCGAAGATAAGGGAGACGCTGGACGCAGCCGACGTCCGGGTGTCTAGGCCCAACAAGTGCGCAGAACTGCGCATCTCGGGCCTGGACGACTCCATCACGGTTGAGGATATCAGACTCGCCGTGGCGGAGACCGGGGGCTGTCCCCTGGACACAGTGAAGGTCGGAGCAATTCGCTTCGGCCGCCGTGGACAGGGGGCAGCAGTTGTCGGCTGTCCCATCGCAGCAGCCCAAAAGGCTGCCGACCAGCGGTACCTCGCGGTAAGAGGCGTTATAAGGGTGCAGGTACGGCTCCTGCAGGCTCGACCGGCTAGGTGCTTCAGGTGCCTGTCGGTCGGCCACGTGGGAGTGCAGTGCACGGCGGAGATAACGGTCGGAGACCGTTGCTTCCGTTGTGGCCAACCCGGTCATATGGCCGGTAGTTGCGAAGCTCCGCTGCACTGTTTCAGGTGTGCGGCGGAGGGCAAGCCGGCCGACCATAGGGTTGGCAGCAAGTCCTGCACCGGAGGGGAGCCGAAGCCGCGAGGCGGGCGTTCCGCTTCAAGTTCGCGGCGGGATGCGGAGATGGTTCCATAATGGATCCCCAGCTCCGCATCCTGCAGGCGAACGTGGGCCACGGTGTCGATGCTCAGGCACTTCTGCTCCAGAGCATGGCACAGTGGTTCATAAATGTCGCCGCTGTCGCCGATCCATACACTCACCGGCCTCCCGGGCCTGCCTGGGTGATCGACCTGGATGGGTCGGCGGCACTGGTGCATAACGCCGCTGCAGGCGGCCCCCCCCTTGCTGTCATTGCAAGGGGGCATGGCTGCGTAGCGGCACTTGTGGGGGAGATAGCGGTCGTGGCCGTCTACCTCACGCCGAGTCGACACCGATACATAAGCCAATACCAGCAATCGCTGGATCGGCTGGCCGAAGTTGTCAATGCCTGTTACCCTCGCCCGGTTCTTGTGCTCGGCGACTTTAACGCCTGGTCAACGACCTGGGGTTCCCAGCGCACGAACCCGCGGGGCAGGGCACTGGAGAGCTGGGCCGCTACACTCGGTCTAGTTCTCCAGAATCGCGGGGCCGAAGCCACGTTCGTGGCCGCGGGGCGCAGCTCGATCGTGGACCTTACGTTCGCGGGCGCTTCGCTGTCACACCGTGTGCGGCGCTGGCAAGTCGTTGTCGGGGTGGAGACACTGTCGGATCACCGATATGTTCGGTTTGATGTCTCTCGCCCCGCGGGCGATGCGCCGGTCATACCGGCCCCACGCGAGCCGCGCTGGGTGCTTAAGCGACTGAATCGGGAGGACCTCCTGGAGGCTGCCATCGTACAGGCCTGGGCCATTGCGCCGGACAGGCCTGTTGATATCGACGATGAGGCGGCGTGGTTTCGGGAGGCCATGACACGTGTCTGCGATGCGGGTATGCCTAGGGCTCCGCCCTATCGTCCGAGGCGTCAGGTCTACTGGTGGTCTGCGGAGATCGCGAGGCTGCGACAAGCCTGCGTGATCGCGCACCGCCAGTGGACCAGATTCCGTAGGAGGCGTAGCCGACCCGCAGATACGGAGCCCCGATTGGCGGAGCTTCATGAGGGATACAGAGAGGCCAGAAATGCCCTCCGAGCGGAGATTAAGCGGGCCAAAGCCGCGGCTTTTCAAGAGCTGATGGAGACGCTGGAGAGGGACCCATGGGGGCGGCCTTACCTTATGGTAAGAGGAAAGCTGCGCCCCCGAGCCCCGCCGCTGACCCAGACTCTTCAGCCGGCTCTGCTCGGAGGAGTGGTCGAATCTTTGTTCCCGTCGCGGGCGGAACATGTTCCACCGCGCATGACTCCGCCACCTCGGTCGACTTTGGCGCCTAGCGTGGTTGACGACAACGTGCCCGAGGTCACTTGGGTAGAACTAGAGCTGGCGGTGCGAAGGCTTAGCGCCAAGAAGAACACCGCCCCGGGACCCGACGGCATTCCAGGCCGGGCGTGGGTCCTAGCTCTAGGGGAAGACGCTCTCGAGCCTCGATTCAGAGGGTTCCTCAGCGCATGTTTGGAGCGGGGCCAGTTTCCAAAGACGTGGAAGACGGGGAAACTGGTCCTCATTCGGAAGGAGGGGCGCCCGGTGGACTCACCGTCCGGCTACCGGCCCATAGTGTTGCTCGATGAGGTGGGCAAGCTCTTTGAAAGAGTTATAGCGAAGCGCCTCGTCGAGCACCTTTCCGCCGGCTTTGGACATCTCCAACGCGTTCAACACCTTGCCCTGGAGTTGTATTATGGAGGCGCTCGTGTACCACGACGTGCCTCTCTACCTCCGCCGCATAGTCGGAGCTTACCTGACGGAGAGAGCCGTCATCTACCCAAGTGCGATCGGTGTCGATCGGAGAGAGATGTCGTGCGGTGTTCCGCAGGGATCGATCCTGGGGCCGCTCCTGTGGAACATCGGATACGACTGGGTGCTTCGCAGTGAGCCCGCGGATGGTGCTGCCGTGACGTGTTATGCGGACGACACGCTAGTGACGGCAAGCGGGGCTACACACCGCGAAGCGACCCGGAAGGCCACGACCGCGGTTGCCCAAGTTGTGGAAAGGATCCGGCGGCTGGGTCTCGCGGTGGATCCGCAGAAAACCAAGGCAATGTTCTTTCATGGACCTCGGCGCGGACCACCTGCGGGATCCAGCATCACAGTGGGAGGCACTCTCATCGGCATCAAGCCCCAGATGAAATATCTGGGGCTCGTGCTCGACGGTCGATGGGACTTCGGGGAGCATTTCCGAAGCCTGGTCCCCAAATTGGTGCTCACAGTTAACGCTTTGACGCGTCTGCTGCCCAATTTGAGGGGCCCGGAGGACTCCTGCAGGAGACTCTACGCGGGTATCGTGCGGTCCATGGCACTATATGGATGCCCCGTATGGGCGGACAACCTGAGGGCCAAGTACGTGGACCTGCTGCGTAAACCGCAGCGGAAAATGGCCATCAGGACCATCAGGGGGTACCGCACGATATCCTTTGAAGCGGCGAGTCTCCTCGCCGGATCGTTACCGTGGATCCTGGAAGCGAGATCCCTTTCGGCGCTATACCGCTTCCGAAAGGCGGCGCGGGAGCGGGGACACGATCCTGAGCCTGAAGAAATTCGGGCCGTGAGATCCCGGCTCCACAGGGACATGGTAGCGGAGTGGGAGCTACAACTTGGGCAACCACGCGCAGGGCGCGCCGTAGTAGCGGCGGTAAGACCCATCATGGGGGAGTGGCTAGAGAGGCCACACGGCGGCCTCTCGTTCTGGCTGACGCAGATCATCACCGATCATGGATGCTTCGGACGGTATCTGCATCGGACCGCGAAGAAAGAGCCAACGTCCGAGTGCCATCACTGCGACGCGAGCGAGGACTCGGCGCTGCACACACTCACCGAGTGTCCGGCGTGGGAGACGCCGAGACGGGAGCTGGTGGCGACCCTGAGAGTGAGAGCTCTCACGCTCGCCACTTTGCTCGCGGCGATGGTTCGCTGCGCGGATGCGTGGGCCGCCGGCGCCTCCTTCTGCGAGCAAGTGATGCTCGTGAAGGAGGCGGCGGAGCGGGAGCGAAGGAGACTCGCAGACCTTGCGGCCCGCGAGGAGCGAAGGAGAATCGCCAACCGCGCGGCCCGCGACGAGCGGCGGCAACTCGGGCGTCGGAGGTCGCAGAATGACCTCCGTCCCCCATGAGCGCGGGCCTGGGGGTGACGGGTGGGGTCGCCTGTCACCCTAGCAGAAGCAGGCCACGGCGGTGGCACGCATTGCGTGCCCCCCCATACCCGGGGGCGAGTTGGGGACTCCGTTGTCCCCACACCGGAAGAGGGCCAGATCGAGAGATATGGCCCTGGGTCGGCCGGGGTGCGAGAGATATGGCTATGACAATCTCACCTCCGGCAACTGACGGCCCACAGAAGGCGTGCGTTTTAGTCGGTTCGAGTCCGACATAACCTCCTCCTCCGACCCCGGCGGGGGAGGTATCCGTGGGGATTTTTCGCACGATAAAAAAAAAAAAAAAAAAAAAAAAAAGGCATGCAACATGCAGCAAGCATCAAGCATTTAGCATGCAGCAAGCATCAGGCATGCAGCATGCATCAGGCATGCAGCATGCATCAGGCATGCAGCATGCATCAGGCATGCAGCATGCATAATGCATGCAGCATGCAGCAAGCATCAGGCATTTGCCATACAGCAAGCATCAGGCATTTAGCATGCAGCGAGCATCAGGCATTTAGCATGCAGCAAACATCAGGTATTTACCATGCAGCAAATATCAGGCATGCAGCATGCAGCAAGCATCGTTTCTGTCACAGCTCCGGCGCTGCGGGGCTCCAGCGGCCCCACACGAGCTTATCGTCGCAGATGGTTGTAACGCCCACCACCGCAGCTTCGGCTTGCTGGCCGGCTGTGCCGGCCAGCCTCAGCCGCGGCGGTGGCCATTGTAACCACCTGCTCCTCAGCTCGTGGGCCGCCTCGCCCCTCCGCGCCTACGCGGGCTTAAATAACACTCTAGGGGTAGGGCAAACAAGACTACGTGAAGTCGGATTTGCGGCAATTCATTTCTTTCACTAACTTTTTTGTGCCAATTTTTGACTTTTCAAACCAATAATTTAAGGGTTAAACTGTTAATTTTTTTGTACAGGGATAAATAAAAAATAAAAAAAAAACCTAACCTATCCGAATCGGATTGCACTGAGTCGGGGTGTTAACGATAATTTTAATAATTTCGACATTGGAATTTCTAAATTAATGTACCTTAATTTCTAAATTACTTACTGTACCTAATAAATGAATCATATAAATTTACTGAATTTTACTATACTTGTATATAGTTTAGCTGGAATACGATTGTATGGGAACCAAATAAAACGATTATGAAAATTTGGTAAATGGTACGATGGGAAACAAAAAAAAATATTTTGAGAATCTGGTATAACTATATTTGGATTATGACAATATGGGAAACAAAAAAAAGCTATTTGAAAATTTGGTTTTAGTGCACCTGGTAATTGATTTATCTGGGAAATGAAAAACGGAATTATAGAAAGTTGTCATTCATTACATCTGTCTTTTAAAAGTTCTACCAACCGTATTCGGGGTTTTAAGATTCGGGTAACAGAAATTCGATATTTCAATAGGTTACCAAAAAATAAATCTAATTTAAATAACGCAGGTTATTAGGTACTGTAAATGGTTTTGCTACAGTTGAAGCGGAAGAAATATGAGTTTAATGCAATGTAATTTCCAGCAACGGCTTAGCAAACTGATGAAGATTTATCTACGGTTCCCCTTAAGCCCAACACGACGCCATTGCCTTTAAGCGATTCGATATCGCAGGAAATAGGCAACAAAATTGTCGTATAGTTTCGACGAACCCATTACGTGCCACGGGTTACGCGAACTAAGGGATTATTCAAGTAGGTGGGCATTTGTATTCTCAGTCTGCCAGCCTTTTGTTATAACAAGCGGTTGGATAGTAATTTGTGCGTATCATGTTACAATTTAAGTGTTCTAATTCTGATGTCCATACTTTAATAGGTAAAAAGATATTTCGTTGAAATTCTTATTTTTCAATAAGATTTTCGTTTGAGCCTATAGTAACCAATGTAATAGAACTTTCATACTAAACTACCCTTTAGATTAAGTCATCATCCTCATCGCGTTTTCTCAATTGCAAATATAAATAAGTATAAGTAATTATATGAATTGATCAACAATGATTGTGTTGGATTATCTTTATCCATATCAATGTTGGTGTAGGGACAAGGTTTAATTATAGCAGAACTATTCATAGCCTTATTTTTGTCTGCTACGATGATATAGATTGTTTTAACACGATTAATTAGATGAAAAGGCAGACGCAGAAGAACGGCATAAGTGAAATCAAAACGTAATTAATGCTTACATGTACTAAAACTAATTCATAGTCTTGATATACCTATAGTTGTTCCAAATATTTGTACAGATCGTCAAAAGTATGACTGCAATGAAATTGTTATTAAGCATCACGCGATTTAAAAAATCGATCAGACCAAAGAAACACATAACGTCAGTTTTAATGAACAGTAATTTCGCGAAAGTCGAAGAATTCCTGTAATAATTACATGGCGGCCAAATTGCTCAGCAATTACCTTGCAGCAATAGCCATGTTGCCTATTTTGCGGTTGAAGCTAACGTGAAATAATGCTTAATTGCTTGCAACCTTTACACGTAATGAGTACCACCCTTTACAAACATAAATATGGAGAAATTAAATACAGTAATGTTTGAAATTAAATGTTGAGGTAATATTTATGTAGCAATATAACATAGGTACATATTTAATCTTACGCCTTATTTCTGTAGCCCATTACAGTTATTAATGCGACACTTTATGCGCTTATGTACAAATTGTACAAGCCATTGAAACCCATATAACTCGTATAAGCTAAATCTAAAGGAGAAAAAGAGAGAATTCTCGAGTGCAATTAGGAATGAAGATGATGATGATGATGATCTTTCTGTTTATTGCGTTTAATCGGGCGAATGCTAGACAGTGTCCACCGCTCTGAAAGTATACATATGGAGATTTTTAATATGTTCATCAACATTACGAGTAGCATAGTATTATGTGTATATCGCTATTATTCTAAAGCGTAGTCAATCGTTTGCGTATTCTCAATGAGCATAATCAAATATAATGAGCTTGTACACGGTGCTTAACCAAGAAGCGCAACAGCTTAAACCACTCATTGGATATAACGGTTAGTACGTAATATTATCGACAAGAATCATTCTATGAATACTTACTAGTACTACTACTTTGCTTTACTGCAAATTGGATGCATTTGCACGTTGAACTCATAAAACTGACGTAAAGAGGTTTATGTTATGACATGATGTGATATCATTGCAGGCAGTTCGGTCGAGTTTGTTTGATAATAACGAAATGTGAGGTAGTAAAACTGAGTTTATTCGTTATATTTTATTCATGAACTGTTTCATTGTTTTCAATTAAACTATAAAGGAAAATATTTGAAATTGTTGAAAATGAGTGAAACGTTTTTATAAAATACGTTGATTCCAAATACAGTCGCTTCATAGATCAAAAGATAGATAGATAGAGAATTCTTTATTGTACACCAATAGATTTACAGCTGGACTAGTACGTAGCATGCATACAGTTTATTTTACAATAGGTGACTTTACCTTGGAAGCAATTTTTTCCAGGCAACCTTGGAATGGATAGTAATCTGTGCGTATTTCAATTAACTTTTTAAATTATCTCGAGTGTGATATTTTAACCTTATTTACTTTTTTATAATTCAAATTACACAACCATTCTATCCACTGTAATCAGTACAAACGATAACAAATTACAAATGAATATTCAAATGTCACTTCTTTGAATTGAATTAACATTTGTATTAGACGCATAATTGTGGTGAAAAATGTACAAATCGCGTGTTTTACAAAATGCCTTTAAAATATAATCAGATTATATACGACTAATTGCATAGCGACGACGCGACAACTTACGATTAGTACCGCTATTTATAGTCCATACGGTCGTATTCATTAACATAATTGGAATATTCCTCACCAAGAAATCAAGATTAATAAAAATTCAAATTACTGCGCAACGAAATTAATTTCTGTAGTTCTCGGTTTAAAATCGTGACTCGATTCACTGATTTTTCAGTAGGCCAAATTAATTATAACAACATTTAATCAATAGACATTTTTTCCGTCGTTTTTCCTTGGTGCAGTTGGGTAGTACAGTTGACCGGACCACGGTTAAACAAAATTAACAGTCGTACAGTTAGCCGGACTAGGCTTTGTTTTCTATTAACCGTGGTACAGTTAATTGGACCACGGCTCTCGAGCCTTATAAGGAGACTCCAATCGTGTTGATTCATTGTTTGTTGTTTTTATAAATACACCACCACGAACACCACGAAATTACAAAAAATAAAAAAGAACAGACAGAGGTTAGGCAGAGGTGAATTAACACCTACATTTCACCAATCATTGTATTATATCCCACGTAATAAGCGGTGAGACTTTTGCCTTTTAAAATTATCTTCACGTGATTTTAAGCTGCTGATGATAGGAACCTAGGCAGACGGTGGAAGATAGATCGATCATAACTCACTAAAAGGAGGAAAATAAATTAATTTTAACAAAAAAGTTTAACCGACTTCAAGAAACGAAAAAGAGGCACTGAAAAGTGAAAAATAACGTAATTTACAGACTTACTGATTTATTAGATGTCGGTGCCAGCCAACTTTGTTTGTGTCTGAACTACTATGATGCAATCAATTGAAATATGACGTCTCGGGCTAGGCACCGACTTCTAATAAATTAATTTAATTAATAAAAAATAATTAATTTAAAATTAATTTATCTTAAAACAAAAACACCTCCACAACTCTGCTCCATTTTTGTAATAGTTATTTTTGTAATACTGGTGGCCATTAGACAATAAAACTGTACTTTCTAGTAATGAAATTTAAAACATTCGTAACAGCTTCCTCAGCCATAGTCTTTATTTCATTACAAAAACACAATTTAATTAATATTCAATTCAATCAAATACGATGACAAATACGAATGTTATCAATAAGTGTCACAGTCACAAGGAAGTGAAATTACTTTTTAAGAAGGTGAAATAATAGATCCCATTAAAGAGTATTAATACTGTTTCCCGTGGTCCAGTCAACTGTACCACGGTTAATAGAAAACAAAGCCTAGTCCGGTTAACTGTACGACTGTTAAATTTGTTTAACCGTGGTCCGGTCAACTGTACTACCCAACTGCACCAAGGAAAAACAATGATTTTTTCATGGTAAAATTTAGTGTAAGGAATTCCACTAAAATCTTCGGGCCTGAGTCTATCCGTCTAGCTAGTACAGCTGCTGAGCATCCCAAAGCTCATGAAGGGACTCCTTCTGAGATAGTGGATCCACCTTTTTCCATGTAGAAATCCCCTCAGATATAAACTCCCCCCCATATCCGCTAGCCGGACTCCGAAGAAACCCTAGGATCCAAATTAGCATGTTTTGAATGCAACTAGAAATAATGCAGTGATGTTGACAACGCAAAGCCTGTTAAAATTGTGTTGTGTTATATTGAGTTACCCCTTTAATCTTATGCCACAGTTTAATAAATAACACGCAAACTGCACTTAGCAACATGACCAGTTTTATTGTTGTTAAAAGTAAATTCCTAAGCTTCAATCAGTTTCGAAACAATTTGCAGTACATCCGAATCATTTAACGACCTTCGTACCTTCAAACTTTGCCTATTAACTGCGAACGTTGCCGCATAGTGCCGTAGATACAAGAACAAAGCTGCGATTGAATTCGTACCATCAAACGTCGACCCTTATTACTTGAGCCCGCTATTGTTTTTGTGGATAAGTACGATTAAAGGTGCGTACAGATTATGAAACATGTTGTATAACTTGTGTTATATAACACGTCCACATTATCTAACATTTTTTTATAACGTTGCAACATTGTACTAACTTCAGTGTCTACATTACTGAAACATGTTATATAACATTGTTTTATAACATGTTATGCTATATAATTTGTACGCACCTTAACCGCAAGAGTAAATAGTTTAGTGTGCCGAGTGCTAAATAAGTTATTAAAACGAAACGGAAATTTTACAACCTCCTTTCAGTTCTTTTAGTACCCACTTGCCTTATTTGATAATGTACTCCATACACCGCTAATGTGAATTTTGACTCTTTTTTTTCCTTTATTCAATAGTTATCTATACGAGATTGCTTTATGGGCCGCTTTTTTTCTCTTGTTTTATTCTTGGCTACATGGGGTTCCTATGGATGAAATCAAATAAATATTGCCTTAACTAATAAATACTAACAAAAATTACTTTATTTCATTATAACTACTAATCCACTAAACAAAATGTTACTTACTTCATAGGAGCAAATAAAAAGGCTTTTTATTTTTATTTTATTTTTTATTACAATCTCCTAAACTACCTGGACTGGCGGCTAGTAGTTTATGCCGTAGTAGTTAGTTCCGATGAACACTGAACTGGGGCCTTAGACAAAGTGACATTCTATTGGCGAAAACGCCAGTGGCTAATTGTAGTATGAAATTGACATAAATCATTAATTATAACTATATTTTTTAATGAAATTTGAGTCTTTGTAACTTGAAATACATTATTTAACTTATCATTATTACTATAATCACCGCAATGTCTCCAAATCCATTGTTAAAACCTTAAAAATGGTTCGTTTCAGCGCGATTCCATCGATAGAATGTCACTTTGTCTAGGGCCCCAGATGGGGTGCTGTACTTTAGTGCAGGCTCTTTTCTCGGGCTAGGGAAGTCAAACGGTAGTCCCTCTCGTTATAAATAAAATGAGGCAAACAAAATGGAATATGGACTGCAAGCTCCAAGGCTATATCGGGCTCCAAGATGAAAGGCTCGAATGCACTCGGAATCACCATTACGATGATGATAACGTAATAAAAAAAAATATAAACAATATGTTACACTCATTTAAAATGAAAGATGTTCAAGAATATGAATTCATTACCTACATAATAATTTATAACATAAATAATTTATAAATACATACAAAAAAACCCTAACCTAAAAAAATACGAACAAAAAACAAATTTTTAAAGAAAACATACGGAAAAGCTTTATTAGCACTTTTCAGCGTCGTTGAGCTGAAATCGTTTGTTTAGGATGCCGTGAAAGCGTTCTTGTTTGTTGCTGAATTGTTACCATATACTTATTTGTGACGTGGTTATAAATTGAATTGTCGGTCAGCGTCGTGCGACACCATGCTGGCCACGTTTCCACTGTTGCTAATGTTATGATGACATACACCAATGACGCTTTTTATTTCTCTTTTGCGTTCAAACTAATTAAACTAAAAAAACACTCTCAAGTCTAATTGCATCTGGGCTGAGTCTGGTTTCGGATGTAACCGTTCACAACGTTAAGAATGTTAAGTTAATGATGATAAAAACAATTTAAAGTACAGCTTCTCTTCATTTATTCGATTTATTATATTATTGATTTCATTAGAAGCTCCCATTCATCAGGCGCGGTACAGAATTGGGTTGATTGTTTTGTGCAAAACATGTTAGTGTACACAAACGCGCTCAATTGAACCAAAAATTGTCAGTACCGGATTTCAAACGCTTTCAAACTTCGTAAACACGATTACAATACATTTTTATCTGTGCAACGAATGATATTGTTTGTTAGGTGTCATTTGTTTTCAATCGACTCTCTAGTTTTACAGTACGGTATAAGTACTGTAAAACTAGAGAGTATACTAAACACTTACGCGCTAAAAATCTATTTTAGAGCGAAATTAGAAGTGAAATTTTTAATGAACATTAAATTTAAGTACAGTCGATAAAGATATTTAATTGTTTATACCACAAATAAAATATACATTTAAGTACAAAATTAACAATAAAACTAGAAGAACAAATAAAAAATAAAATTAGAACGTGTCGTGGAATTCCTCCGCATCACATGCCTCTTGTGGTAACGTTCTCAGAAGACTGGCAGCATTGCCACGTTGTATGGCAATGCTTATTCTCTGACCTTCTGGTCACGAGAAGCGTCAACCATACGCTTCACAATTTCCCTGAAGAGATTGCGGCCCTGATGTTATATAAATAAGTAATAAACCTTTTTAAATATTTTTATAAGTAAAGATGTCCACTTGAGTACCTACTTTGTGAGCTGTACAATCTGTACATGTCTTGTGCGATGGCAAAGCCTTTTGGCTTTAATATTTATCTAATTTTAAGTAGAAGTCAGAAAATGAAGAAAACAAACAGAGCGACTAACATATTATATATCAACGATATCGATAACATATATTATAATCTTATTCAATTATTTGTATCACAAAGGACCTTAAGCATGCAGTACACAGTATGTAATCCGGAGTTTAAGAAGATTAACCGTAATGATGTATTATTTTGGAGAGCGTGACAGACATACAGATAAACAGAGTTACTTTCACATTTATAATATTAGTATGAATAGTATAGATATCAGTATATTATATACAAAATAAACTTAACTTAGGTACCACTAAAGGAGTCATTCACCATCTCGCGATCGTCAAATTCGCGAGCGCGCGCGAGTTGGCAATTTTCGATTTTGAATTATTTTTGTGTTATCAACTCGCGCGTTTGTGAAAATATGACGTATTTGTGTACAGTCAGCTACAAAAACGTTGTAATAGATTAAATTAGGTACCTATTTTAAATGTACAAGATATTTTAGGCTAGCTTCACATGTCACTCGCGTTAACGGAGGTCAGTGGTTACTCGGGACATTATATCTTGCACCTAAAATGTGTCTTTTGAGGATAGCATGGGGTGCTACGGCGGAAGCCAGGACCTCGTTAGTCTCGTGATTCAGGTCTAAGATACGGGTCCCGATCCCGAGGTATAAGCGCTACCGCGTTTTGCGAGAGTTTGTCAGTTTGTTTCGGCAGAGCTTAGAAAATGGACGTGGAAGAAGTTATTATTTTGTCATTATGTTATAAAGAAATGTATAGAAAAATAGAAAACTTAAGCATGCGTTCACGTACATTAATTATTTGAAAATGCGTAACAAAATTTGGCCATCTCAATATAGATTTATACGACTTGAGTTTGAAGTAAAAGAAAACACAGTTTTTGAGGTATCTCGTATACATACTAATAATATAAATGCAAAAGTAGCTCTGTCTCTTATTTTAAAGTTACAGATACTCAATTTTCTATTTGTATAGCTTTTATACCTAAGCTAAATGTAAAACTTAAGTCCACAATACATAAAAAACACAAAAGGCTGCCACATTTTTACTAAACGGCAATCTTAACTTAAATGCATAAAATTTTACTGCACTGTACTGGTGTATATCCACATCCCAGGTTAGGTTAGGTTTTTTTTTTTTAACGTTAATAAACAAAAACGCTTCATATCATTTTTTTTATCATTTTGCCCAAAACGTATTTATAAGGGCATAATATGAGGTGGGAAAAGTGATTAGAAATGAAATTTTATCAAATTGCCCATGTGAGAAGGGCATTATATATACAGGCCGGTCACTATTCATAGGGACCAGATTTCTCAAGTTGCCCGTAACATATATACCTTACTCCTGAAATCACTTTTGGGGAAGCGTGGGAAATAAATAATCGTTTTTTATAGTAATCGATTAGGTATATTTTAAATAAATAATAATAACTGTCTAATAAAAAAAGTTTGTGGAAAATATACGATCCTTGAAAAAGATACGAATATATAGTTTGGCATAAAAAAACCTTACCATCCGACGGCGCAATGCTGCACTTTTGGGCACTTTACCAGTAAAAATCGATGAGGAGGAATTATTCGATACCCGAACTACTTACCCCCAACTATTTATCCATTTTTTACTACAATAAAAATAATAGCTTTATTTAATATTTTCACAATAAATATATACATTAAAACACTACACTAATTTAAAATGAATTACAAATATCATAAAAAAATTATGTAATAAAATAAAAATTACAATAAATACTTTTTATATTCTTGTAAATATTTTAACCAGTGTAATATTATGTGAAACATTACCTATGAAATTTATCTTAAATACAGCCTAAAGTAAAAGATAAGCGAAAAAAAAAATCTAATTTCATACGACGCATATTAAGATAAGATAGCTACTCGTAACAGATATCATAATACCGACCGTGTCCCCCTAGTGGCCTAGTCTCACTTCGCAAGTCTATATCGAAATCTAAGATGAAAAAAAAAAAAAACATTCGCAGTGCATCAACCAATGCAGGTAAAGACGCGAGTGTACATTAGTTTTCTTTTTCATGTTTTCTTTGATCCTTTTTTATCTGACTATACTTTAGCATGCGCGCGAGATGACGACGAAAAAATAATTCGAAATCAAAAGTTGCTAACTCGCGCGCGCTCGCGAATTTGACGATCGCGAGATGGTGAATGACTCCTCTAAAGCTACTGGAGCTTGTGTTCGCCTGCGTAGAATTTTGATTTCGTTCCCGCATTCTATGGGGACTTATTCCCCGAATAAGAAGGAGCCTATGTACCAGAATAAAAGGAGTTTGATAGAACCCATGGACACACATCATTGCAGCAGAATCAGATTACTTATTAACCACCCAATGTTTTTTACATTCTACAATAAACAACAACATTTTATTTTGAAGCGAAAAAACTATTTAAAATACAAAATCAATTCACAGAGTAACAGAGTATGCAGCAAACGCAACCAGCAGTGATTTTTGATACATTTTCGGAAACTTCGAGAGAAATGTTTCAGTATAGTTCCCTCATAACTGCATACGCGTTGTGGAATAGTTTCCTCTATTCAAGGTAGTACTTAGCCACTGGTTAGGTTGCCTTTGCTGACTCGCCTTTGAAATTCAAACATTGTGGGCTTCAGTCATAGGCAAACCTCACTAACATTTGCAGCGGAATGGTCAATGGAAATCTTAGTTTATTGGGTGCATCTAGTGACATCTAGCGGATTCTGGAAGCTACTCTTTCTAGAGACTAGGTGCTAGACTGTACATGCTAATACATAATTATTATCTTTTCTACGAAGATTTTGTTTTTTACTGTAAATAAATAGTAAAATAAATACTAGTTGTTATTATAAAGCGGGCCCTGGACTCCGAGTCACTGGGACCAATGACGCATTATATTAATGGATACGTCATATAAGTGGCGTGGTGGCGTTAAAAAATGGTGCAAACACTAATATAAAAAAAAAAATTACTTACTAATAATACGTCTTTTTTTACATGAATTATATATTATTTATATCAATAATGCTGGTGATAATGTTGTGATAAATAAAAGAGAACACGTCTTTGCTTGTACGCCATTTTATTCCCAGAGACCACAGAGTAAGTAAACACTCACAGAGTATAAAAGTCTATCTTCTTATATCTACTAGTCAGTATAGATACAGAAGAGTGAACAATCAACAAATAATATTATTATTACGAATCTATTATTAAAAACGGCTTTTTTTGGGTAACGCACTGTCGCGTTTCTAATTGGCGCATAAATTGATGATCAAAGTCATCATTTTTTGTCACCATATTAGAGTGTGAACAACATATCTATCTATATATATTTGTAATATAACATTGACTGGGACTAAATAATGTTTTAGTGTAACTTAGAATCCATCCACAACGATAAAAAATACGTTTACGATATAATATTCGACGATAAAACAAATGCCTATCAAATTTTATAACAACAAAAAACAATTTTTCTACATAAAATAAAACTCAGTTCAACTCGTGACAAAATGGATTTTATTTTTCCATACAAACACTTCGAAAACGTTTGTCTAAAGAGCCAATCAATAATACACACAGTGTCTATTGTCTTTGCAATGCTGTATCCATTGTTGCATCTAACACGTACGTATAAGTGGATATATCTGTTGATTAATTGCCAATGTCCGGCTGCACCACGTCTGATTGCAGCAAACATTTGTCACTAATGGATGAATCGCTTATTCCTCATAATACAACACCATCGAATATTGCAATGTACCAGCTATCAGTTAACTCATTTGATATTGATCGTGTGATTTGTACGTAGAGATAGTGTAATGTGCAAAATGTCGTAGATGTTACTCGTAGAAGTTTGTCTACGTAGTTTCGTAGTCTTCTACGAAAATATATGTCGGGCTACAAATTTCGTAGACCATGCCTTCCACTTTTTATCCGATTGGTTAATACTTATTAAATAATTATTTTTAATTCTCATTTCATTACACGGCATTATCACTTAAGGCATTAATTTTGTTCTTTAATTTTTCACCTCATGACTGCACCACTGTCGACTGATACTTCTATGAATCAGCATTATTTAACTATAGCACGTAAGAGATTTACAGAAAATATTTTATATCTTCGACATTACGGAAAGAGTCAATTTTTAAATGAATTGTGAATTTACCAAAACTTGGTACGTCTGAATGTGTTTGTTAGTTGAAAGCAATTTCAACTGCACTTCGACGAATTTTTGTCAGTTGACTTTCATAAATGACTTTTCTCGCTTTCACAGAGAAAATGTTGAAGGTATTATATTATGGGTAAAATGTCTTGCATTTACAGTGAATTTTAATTGTAAGGTAAGAAAGAGTGGTAATAAATCTATCACTTTTACACATAGAACTGTAAAACTGGCATCAAATGAAAAAGCTCCCATTCGAACCGGCTTTACCAGCTTTTGTGTTACTTTACAGGAACACCAAAAAATGTTACCATCAAATAGATCCAAGTTACACTAATAGAACTAAATAATTACGAAATAATAACCACGGTACTTCGAACTGCTATTTGAAAATAATACTTACGTCATCATCATGCTCATCTTCACAGCGATTACCTAGTTAATAATAATAACTTTTTTTTTAAACCATAAATAACACTGGCATACAGAGTCGTTGTCTCCTGAACTAAGTCAACTTGAATCTCAGGAGACAGTTCCTTCCCACATTACTTTTTATTCAATGTAGTTTCAACAATAGTACAAAAACAGTTGTGTGCAAGGATTGCACTTTAGGGCCCGCTTATTTTTTTTTATCGGTGTGTTGTTTTTTCCGGGATTCACCACCGTCTCACCTTCCAATCCTGAGAGGAAAGTCAGCACCTAAGCAAATGATACTGACAGAGCAATGTGTAAAGTCGACACAAACAACAAACAGAAAATATTAGTGACTAAAACCATTATGATTACTTGAACTTGAAGTCCTCAGTTATAAATAAAGCTGATTCTAATCTTCATGTCAGACGTAATTATTTCAAAACCACGAACAGACGTGAGCCTGTCGCCTGTGGCTACATTCTTGCCAAGTTAGACACAAATTATGTACGCACCCTTGTTGTTCACAAAACCTTAATTTGACATAAACATTATTATTCAAATGAAAATACATTATTATCTTGCGAATATCCTACTAATATTATAAATGTGAAAGTTTGTGAGAATGGATGTGTGGATGTGTGGATGTGTGGATGTTTGTTACTCTTTCACGCATAAACAGCTGTACCGATTTGGTTGAAATTTGGTATGTATATAGGTTATACCCTGGATTAACATATAGGCTATATATCAGCGATGAACGGGATCAGAATTCCACGCGGGCGGAGCCGCGGGCAACAGCTAGTAAGTTTATAAGCGTGAATCCTAGAGGTACATGATGTACATCTAATCTAATATATAAAAATCAATGCCACTTTTCGTTGTTAGTTCATAACTCAAGAACGGCTGAACCGATTTGGCTAATTTTAGTCTTGAAATGTTCGTGGATGTCCAGGGAAGGTTTAAACGGTGAGAAAATAGGTGCAGCGGGAACGGGAAAAATATGGCGGTACGAAGTTCGCCGGGACAGCTAGTTTATGTATACAATAAAGCGATTAGAGATATTTTTAAAAATCTTTCTTCAATTAAACTCTTTTACAACACACCTGCTCATAACAGTGATATTATTTTACCGCAATTAAGCACGGAATGACACCTATTATAAAACTGTGACTTTTTCATTACAATTATTCACAAAAGTGAGTTATAGATTCTTTTTTAAATTTTATAGGAAGTGTCTATAATTGTCTATGTTCTTAAAAAAGTTTTGATACAAAAAATAACGTGTTTAATAGTACGAATAAATTAATACGCCTATTGTATGGCCATTTGGTGCATTTTCGTATTTAAATAAATAATTTCAACTTGTGATACTTGTGTAATAAACAAAATTTTCGCTCAAATTTAACTTTTTTTTTTCTCTAAGTACAGAAAAAAAAACAGAGTAAAAAAAAGTTAAGTTCAAACCTCATTTTTTTTTAAATATGGTCGACCGTCATTGTTAAATGCGCGCGCATAGGAAAACGAATTAATTTGTAGTATTGTTTATTTAGTATTTATAGTATTATTTTATTCGCAAGTGTGTTGTAAAACGTCGTATGGCACGTGTGAGCATGATGATTACCGTCCTCGGCTGTCTTAAGACCCTCGCCTGGCGGCTCGGGTCTCAATGGCGCCTCGGCGGTAATCACCAACGTTGCTCACTTGTACCATAATGTACTATTATAAGCTAATAAATTTTAAAGTTGATTCGTCTTGAATCTATTATTAATATTTTTAAAACTTTTGTCCAGCTATAAACTCATAAAGGAGACGGGGACTTCTGGGCCAAAATTGTAATGAGTTGAGATATGACTTAAAAAAAGCGGTATTTTTTTCTATTTCAAAATATTAAAAAACCAGCTCAATTGAAAGTCTGGAAGACGAGAAATCTTAAAACTAAGTTTATTCCACTAGCAAAATAAAATATCGATTACTAAAAATTATTTAAACAATATTGCGTATTTAAACACTTGCATCACAATTTGATATTAAATCAATCAGAGTAAACAAAAACTTAATCATAATAATAATAATAACCATTTAAAATACCAAATGTAATAAAAATAAATTCTGAATCGATTTCCGTTAATCGATTAATTATTTCTTGTGTTTATCAACTGTATTTTTAAGCTGTGACAGCTGACAGCTCCATTTTCAGTCAATCAGTTTATTTATTCAATCTTCAAAATTAATTATTTTATCGAAAAATTGTATATTTACACGGCTTATGGGATATATATACAATTGTTTATAAAATATGTACAAAAGTATGCTATATCAGTATGCTGTATCAGTTTATTGGTTTAAATCCAATGATCAATTGACTTCTGCGTTTTGAGTATTTCCAGTTGATTTCTTGATTATATTCCCTTAACAGTGATTTCTCTTTACGGACTTCTCAGCTTGCTCCTGGTAACCTTAAAGTACAATGATAAACTTGTTTACTTGTTTGAGTTTTGCTCGGTATTTTGGATTTTGACATGGATCTCTGTGTGAATTGTGGCATAGAAAATGAAGTAAATAAGGTAATATATTTCCACCTGCGCACTTCTTAGACAATACTCTAATTATTATTGAAGAAGAATAAAAGATCATTATTATTTAAAGTGTTTTTTTTTTAACATAACATCCTTGTACTCCATATCTTTAAAATCTCTTTGTAAGTTTTCGTACATTATCCCTGAGTAAAATAATTAAAACAGTACAATTTAAAAGTATTTTAAGATAAAAAAAATGACCACTTTCTATTAAAACACCACAGAAATCACAGTTCTAAAATGACAATTTCTTGCATAACCTCACTTTTACTCTCTCTTATAACTCTGCTCTCAGATATCCAAAATCTGCAGAATTTTCAGGGATGGTTTAATAATTTATATGCTCTTAATTGATACCACCCTCATCTTATTACATTTTTGGCCCAAGAATGTATGAAAGCCTCCCCATCTCCTTTTCTCTCGCTTCTATTTTTGAAGTCACTTTATTTCTTCATTTGATTCATTACAGCCTTTCATTCATTAAATCCTTGGTATGTCCAATTCATCACCTGAGAAAGAAAGAAAAAATCAGTCGGCATTAATGGTATTAATGTTGGCATTAATTTCATTAATGAAGACAAGTGGAAAGGATGTTTCAGGATAAGTTGATATTTCGGTAGTTTAGTAAAGGCTTATCGGCATAATTTATTATGGATGTTTAATAGTTACATGCTAAACAATATTTATATTTGATCTACTATGTTTAACATGATGAAATTGAAATTTTGTATCAGTATGAAGGAGTATAGGCCGTGATTATACTTAAAACTCATAGAAGCTTATAATTTATCAACGTTCGATAGTACTTACTAAGTTTTGTACAAAAACTTCGGCAGTCAAAGGTGTGCAACTGGCGACCGAAGTCCAAACATTATTAAGCAATTGCATAGCTTCCATCGCGGGCCTTGAGCATGGAGACCGAATCCAGAAATTCCGTAACGAAAAAACCTAAGCTGACACCTCGAGCTCGCACGAATCAAGCCGAGCTGCTCCGAAATCGGCCGATTTCGGAGCAGCTCGGCTCGATTCGTGCGAGCTCGGAGTGGGGGGATAATTGCACAATAGCTTCACCGCGGCAGTCCCCGAGTGCCACACGTCTTTTTTTACGTTTAAGTGTTCTCTTCGTACTTATCTTCTTTGCCGCAGGCTTGATCCTCTCCCTTTTTCCGCCGCACCTTAAAGGGACGCTAATAACGTCATGCAACTTGATGACATTTGATGTTTTCGGTTTATAATGACGTGCGGTTCTAACAGTCACCTCCAAACTTAGTCTATTTTCAATAAATTATGACTTGCAATTCTAAAAGTCACCTTCAAGCGCTTATAGACACCAGTGATCACTTTGCGAATCCTTAATTACCCATCGAAGGACAAGCCAATAAGCCCAATAATAAATTCATTACAAAATATTCTAACCTCGTTCTCCTACCCTGTTACGGAATTGTTTATTTCCAATTATATCTGTGAAAATGTCAAGACAAAGCTATTTATGATTTATTTATTTGACACGGCTGCCTAGCGTAATTAATCCTGGGTTATTGCTTGGCGAGCTTAACATTATTATGTGTACACTTTGAACGCTTATGAAGAAATAGGAGCTAGTTTATTTCCCCATGGAAATTAGGGAGAAATGTAGGGAAATGGGCTGTTGTGTCATTTACTTGTCTTATGAGATAACTAACTCCTGGGGGTAATTACCCCATGAAGCGATCCAGTGGTCATAAAGTAAAATAACACTTGTCTGTACTTTACGTTAACATAATTAGAGTGTTAGTGAGAAGTTAATTTGCCGTTTGCTATTTATAAATTACTGAGTATGTTATACAGTGGGTTTTAAGCTAGGAATTCTGGGAATTATTTTGAAGCTGTGGGCGAAATCTGTTACCCACCTTATTCTAACCAGCAGCATACAGAAATGGTGACTTTTCAGGAATACCCGGAATCTCTTTAAAAATATCCTATGCAGGGTAAACAGTTTTACAGACGACGTGACGTCGGTCTTGCGAATACGACTGTCCGGAGTCCGGACAACCCATAAGTTTAACCGGCAACAAATAGGAGTTTGGCTCAATCAACCAACCTGATTAATATGTATGGGTTTGGTTCTACTCCATAATATATTCGGAGACAAGGTACCTGGAGTTTTCCACACGAGAAAGGAAAGGTAGGTATTTAATAAGCACATGTCCAATACGTGCTCAAAGTTGAGGTCATGATTTGCTTTTAATATGACGGGGTCAACGTATCTGTGTATATGTATTCCATTTGACCTACAGAAAAAATTTGTATGCGTAACTTATATATCTTTTATTTTGTACTCCCATTATTACTACATTTTACACAAAAGTAACGTTACTTTTTTTGTTAACGTTTATGTCACTGTATTCCGATTGGTTACCGATGTCAATTCTCTAAATGAAATTATTAGAATGTTTAAAAGACATAGGTTACTTTAATTATGTTGTTACCGTAATAAACATGCTTGTATTATGTACTTTTTTAATAAAGGCAATTATTTTCTTTAAAAGAAAAGAACGTACAAATAAAACAACTTTGAAAAAAGGCTTGTTTTATGGACGTATCTTACTCGCAGCTTAATTGGCAAAGATTAAACTACAGAAAGCGGGGTCATTCCCACAGGGACAGTGGGCAACCCGAGGTTTTCTCGGCCAACGCGACTCATGATGAATAATTTAGTAGTTTGTATCTATTAATGTGTTGGTACATAGGCACGTGATAAGTTTCCCTAATAAATTGCGTCGTCAGCACTTTACCAAAGGTCGTGCGTTTTTGAAGTAACGTTTTGAGTAGGTTGTAGTATGAATTCTTAATGTATCGTACGTGGTTAACCTCTTTGGTCCTTTTCCCTGAGATCGAACTAGTGGCAAAACATTACAGTATTTGCTTAAGTTTTTCTGTTATACAATTCTGTTTACGCGTAGTTTTTTTACCAGATTTAATTTTAGAAAGGAGCTGAATTTCGCAGTTTACTTCGCTCTTGAAATAAGTAGTATTTGATTTCAGTATTGTTATAACGGGGCAAACTTTACATTTTACCCTTTTTTCTCGGTAATAACCTTGGCAGTGATAGTTAACGTAGGTAGAACATTTAGAAGGTCAACTACATCTGGGAAATAAGTTATCCTCTGCACGAACAATTTATTGTGTTAGTGTAACTTGGGGAATTTTCCCCAGATTTCAGCTGTATTTTTCCTACATTATATTCGTTCAGTTACATTTATTTAAATAAAATTTCTCGTTCAAAATGTATGAATATGTCTGTATATTAGCATTGCTCTGAGTGTTTTTGTTTTCACGAATACCTATGTCTCAAATATTGATAACACACTTGCACTTTTCCATAATATTTATTATTGAATCCTACCGGTTTCACCTTAAGGCATTCCCAAAGGGTTTCGTTGACAGTTATGAACATTTCAATTGTTAAACACTAAGATATAACTGTCAATAATAAATAAATTCATAACGGTCAATTAAACCTTTGAGAATGCTGTAAGGTGAAACCAGTTAGGTCCAATAATAAATATCGTGGAAAAGTACAAGTGTGTTAACAATAATGTGTAACAACAAGTTCCACCAAGTGCCATCAAGATATATATCAACAGTATAAATAATAGGTACTTATGTCTATTTGTATCCGCGGTAGCCTAGTGGTATGGGTAATGGACTGCTGAGACGAGGTCTCGGGTTCGATCCCATTACCATGGCACACACCAATGACTTTTCGATGCTTTTCGAAGTTATGTGTGTATTTATCGCAGGTTTATAAGTGCCCGGTTAATGGCAATAGGCTCGCACACCTATTACATTGGGACCTAAACATAAACGGCGAAATGTGGGTTTATTTATGTTATGTGTGTCTATTTGTATTATTTTGTTTTGTTCTATGTATATTATCATATAACAAAAAATAGTATCGCTATTTTTATCCGTATTCTGAAATTCGCTTACTTTTGGTCTGGATAGCTCTGAGTATGTCCTATTATTATCATAGATAAAGGCGAACCGCTTCTAAAAAATCTTCCCAACCATAAATTTGTTTTATGTATAATAAATTTTCGCCTTAAATAAAATGACAAAGTGCTCAAATGTAATCGTAAACTGAAATTAAATTACAGTTCAAATTATGGAAAACAAGATTATTCCGCCAAGTTGCTGTTCCCAAAGCTATTTAAAATACTTGTATAAAATATTCTGATTGCTATCGCCGGTTTTCGTGAATATTCAACTAAGTAATAAGTTTAGAACCAAAGTTTTTCTAAATATGATAATGGATCATATTATTTAACAAAATAAAGTTATTTTGATTTATTGTGGCGGCGCACGGTGGATCGAAAATCGGGTTTCGAAGACATAGAAACTTAATTTATCAATGGTCACTTTTTTTGCTAGAAATGGATTCGGTTGATCAATACTATGCTCCAAAATGAATATGAGACAATGGGATGTAAAAACTAACGAGTTATAATTTTTTAAAGAAAATTTTGTATGGAGGAAACATGAAAAATGAGTATAGCATTGGAATCGCACGGTTGGCCGTTATATCCTGACACACTATTATGGTACTATTTATTTATGATTTTTTGACATACTTCATATTGCGGAACTACTTGCGATTTTTTTTTTAAAAATCATCGAAAAATATAATAATTTTTTTCACGTTTCCAACTCATTTAAATACTCGAGAGCTTCTAATATGTGTAAACTAACTCTCGTTTACAATATTATATACACCGAAGGCCAAAACAGTCATAAAAATATCTAATGCCTTAGTCAAAAGTCAAAAACTCATAATATTGCTTATTTTTTTAATAGCGACTATACACTCTCGCGGTTGCGGACACCGAGAGCGAGAACAAGCGAGACACACCGAGATATCACGAGGCGAGACGACCACTACCAAGTACACTCTCGCGAGGGTGTATGTCTTCGACCTTTCACAAGCTACTTATCCATGGACGGGGTATAATAACAGAAAATGCCACTGTCCCAATTGTGTGTCTTTCCGAAGAAGCTTCAGAGGCCCGAAACAAGGATTTTCTGAGGTTTAGAGAACACTATTCGAGGAAGAAGAACCGGCAAGCATCCAACGAGGATGTCCTCAATATGCTTATCGTCTCTTCTGATCCTCTACTAACTTCGATTAGACCGAAATTTGATACATATACTTTAAATAAACTCTGGACTTACTTAACCTTCAGATTCAAGAACCTTCCATAGAGTTCTTAAATGTAATGTGTTTTTGTTTAAAAAATACTTTTTGTTTAAAAAACACAATATACACATAAAAAAATGAAACAAATGATTTGAAACTACTAAAATCAAATCAATATAGATAAATAAAATAAAATTACAATTAAGACTATTTAATTATATACCTAGCTAGCTAGATAGCGTTGTGTAGAATGTCCTACAATATTTATTTATTTATTTATATTTACAACAAAAAGAAAAAAAATATAATTACAGATCTACCTACTTATACATATATGTATAAAGAATAATCATTTAAACATCTTCATCACCTTCGGATTACACTTCGGAATCAGGCTGTACAATAGACATTATATCTAAGAACTCTATGGAAGGTTCTTGAACCTGAAGGTTAAGTAACTCTAGAGTTTCTTTAGTATATGTATCAAATTTCGGTCTAATCGAAGTTAGTAGAGGATCAGAAGAGAGGATAAGCATATTGAGGACATCCTCGTTAGATGCTTGCCGGTTCTTCTTCCTCGTATGGTGTTCTCTAAACCTCCGAAAATCCTTGTTTTGGACCTCTGAGGCTTCTTCGAAAAGGCACACAATTGGGACAATGGCATTTTCTGCTATTATACCCCGTCCATGGATAAGTAGCTTGTGAAAGGTCGAAGACATACACCTTCGCGAGAGTGTACTTGGTAATGGTCGTCTCGCCTCTTGATATCTCGGTGTGTCTCGCTTGTTCTCGTTCTCGGTGTCCGGAACCGCGAGAGTGTACAGTCGCCATTAAAAAAATAAGCAATATTATGAGTTTTTGACTTTTGACTAAGGCATTAGATATTTTTATGACTGTTTTGGCCTTCGGTGTATATAATATTGTAAACGAGAGTTAGTTTACACATATTAGAAGCTCTCGAGTATTTAAATGGGTTGGAAACGTGAAAAAAAAAATATTTTTTTCGATGATTTTTAAAAAAAAAATCGCAAGTAGTTCCGCAATATGAAGTATGTCAAAAAATCATAAATAAATAGTACCATAATAGTGTGTCAGGATATAACGGCCAACCGTGCGATTCCAAAGCTATACTCATTTTTCATGTTTCCTCCATACAAAATTTTCTTTAAAAAATCATGACTCGTTAGTTTTTGCATCCCATTGTCTCATATTCATTTTGGAGCATAGTATTGATCAACCGAATCCATTTCTAGCAAAAAAAGTGACCATTGATAAATTAAGTTTCTATGTCTTCGAAACCCGATTTTCGATCCACCGTGCGGCGTTTCAACAAAGTTTGTTAAATCCGGGATATGCGTGAAAATACTTTAGTAACAATGTTGTACTTAATTTGTATTAGTATCATTAAAAACTTAAATTTAGAAAGTATTGTGTTGACTTTTAAGGGAGTTAACTGCAGTTTGTTTTTAAGTCTACTCCAGTACCTCTTCGGTTAATGATAAAGGTGGGAAGAACTCAAAACGATAGAACAAAAGAAGACAAGTAGATATTAACAATCCTACCGTAACCTTTATTCGTGGAAATAATAACGAATATTACTGACAAACAGGACTTTCTGAGAACACGGTAACAAGAACAGCCAAGGTGACGATTCTTGGAAAACTGTCGTTCTTAGAAATTTTGGCGTTTTATTCGTAGTGAAACATTTTCGGAAGAATTTATATTCTTTGTAATTATTGTTAAAATATTATTACATAGTCTATTTATACTGTTGATTGATGGCACTTGGTAGAACTTGTTGTTACCCATATTAGTAACACACTTGTACTTTTCAACGATATTTATTATAAACCTAACCTAAAGGTTCTTGTTACCTTTTCTTGTAAATATTCATATACCTATTATACTTACATAGACAACTAGGTTACACATACACTTCAATCATGTTTGTGATCGGGAATTACCCGGATTAGTCAGGAGTATTATTTATTTTTTATGCTGATAGTTTAAAAATTACTTCACAGACACAAAATTTCGTGATGTGAGATTGAAATAAGCTTTACGACTAGGTACTTACTTAACTAAATCTATTGTCATAGATCAAAATTCATGGAATTCGCTCCTGAGTTACTTCGAAGTTAGTTTCTATACAATCTAGTCTCGTTTGTGATTTAGCAATAACTATTCTATTCTATGTAGTTCACAGTTTTGTGTCTTATAAGCAATATAGTATTTACGTAGGTACTCGTAGATTTTATAATGTTAAGAGTATCATTAAAATTACATCAATAGACGAGCCAATATAATATGAATAATCTCCAAAAATAGTACAAGACACAACGAACATTTATACCCTAAACAATCGTGACAAAAGAACTTTACACTATATAATGGACTTGCGGACTGAATTTCGACAGTACAATACTTCGACATGTACTTTTTTGATAAATTCTCTATTAGATTACATTTTCTACGAACTCAATGACTCATATAATATAATTTGTATTGAATTTCGTAGTGAATTTCGTTTATTTGAGTTCTTATTCATCCGATATACCTATTCAATTTCAGCTTTTCGTTCAAAAGACTCCAATGATCTCATTCCCAACACGTTTAAATACTATCTAAGGTACGCTTCTATTAGTTATAATACTATTTTCCCAATATTTTTAAGAAAAGAAAATTGTTAGGCAACTTAGGAGTTTTCTTTACGATTGTACAGTGACAATGGGGACTTCTTGGAAGTGATCCCAAATAAGAAAGACAAAAAATATGACAAACGACCATGAACAATGGTGCTACGTACAATTCGATGATGGAACGGGCACTTTACAATTAACGATCACAACTTGAATTTCACATTATAATATGATGAGTTTAAGTGGAATAAAAAAATAAATAAACATATTTTTAAATCAAATGACGAAGATGGCGTGCGTGGATGTTTTAATAAATAAGCTTAGCTGGATGAATGAAAATTAATTCATTATGGAACATACTTTACTAGTAATCTCTTCTCTAGATGAAGACAAATTGCTAACTACTATAATATTTTAGGGTTCTATTCTGTTATTATCAATATTCTAAAGTCTCAAAACTCTGAACCCTCAACTACTACAAACTAATCAGAACTAGTTTACACCAATAATTTGTGAAATTGTTGGTTGTGCTCTGGTTTCCAAACATGTATTGGTTCATAGTTACATTACCCTCACTGGTTCGCTCACTCGTTGCTGATTGTACTAATTATAAATGTCGTACGAACTAAGTTGGAAGCCATGTGATCAGAGTACCTACGCCTAAATGTACCTAAGTGGGCTAGTACTACAAACTAAAATATTTAGTTAATATCCATAACTTCTATATCTGCGGCCACGTCTTATGGAAACCACCAAGCTATGTGTATAACAAATACCTGGCAATGGCGCCAATGACGCAATGGTCATACTCGTAATATGATGCACAAAGTCACGCATAGTTTATTTTCATAGTCAATTTCGGCGAGTTCTGGGCTGTGCGCATCTAATTTTTATTTTATTTTATTTTAATTTTTTGCCAATGATACAATGAAGAAGAAAGAGAAGATTAATTTAATTACTTAGGTATATGTAGGTACAGTCAGCATCAGATCGATCTTGACTAGCAAAGCATTCAAAATGATCTTAATAGTGGCTATGTCTCACACATTACACTGAAGGAGATTTAAGGCTTGCCTTATTAGAAGTATGTATAGCTCAGTTCATATTATATTGTTTCTAATGTAACTAGATCAGTAGTTTGTATATGTCAATTTATAGTTCACAATTTCTTTGACGGCTGGATTAATAGCAGAGCCGAAAGTTTTTGATAGACTGAGTCAAATGTTACAGAGGGAATAATAATTTATTGACATAAAACTATGACATTTAACTCGTGTAATTTACTTGGCATCCAAATTGCAAATTGAAATTAATGATAACTATAATACTATTATTAGAAATAACATAACTGTTAAATATATTCGAATACATTAATAGAAAGCCAGTGCCATATACAAACCCGAGGCAAAAAAGATAAATCAGATTACCTTAGCAAAGGTCTCCAGAGATACTGGAACGTATTTTGCGGCAGTTATCACAACTGGTTGCTGAGCTATAAATATTATCAGATCTTTGTTAAGTGATGTTGGGAGCTCAATTCACGGACAAGAAAAGAGCAGTGTTGATACGTGTAAGCTCTGAAATGAGTCACTTTTATTTATTTCCATTGATATAAATGTTACCGCATTAACCTTTGTGGTTATTTTTTATTACAATCCAGAAATAGATGTTCCGCAAAGCTATTTTATAAGTAGGCCGGTGAACATTGATAAAATATAGATCAAAATCGAAATATTTTACTCAGTGCCGGGGGAATAGCAGGCATAGGTACTAGTAGTAAGGTAATACTTAATGAACAGAAGTCTAGAAATATCATTTGGATCTTAACTTACCTATAAAATTTAACGCAATTTAATACTTTGGCAAAACATTTTATTTTATTAATGGATTTTGTACTAAAAGCTCCATGGATTTATTCAAAATTCGGTTGAATCCAACGCAACGCCTAAATGTACTAATTGTCGTAAGTGATTTACAAAGGTTCTCATAATAATAAACGATAGTAGCAGAGCAAACATCGAACTTACTTTATAAGTGATAATATTGCCAAAATAACAGTCAATGAAGAGCATACAAGTAAGCATGAAGAGATACGTCAGTATCCACACCAGTTCAGTAATGTTCTTCAAAGGTGACTCAATCTGTAAACAACCACTACATATAAACGTTCAGATGAATATATTTCAAATTCAAATAATCATAATGAATGCGTGACCGTTACTGAAAATATTTGAACGGCAGTAGTGCCAACTATGCAGCCATTCAGTGCTAACGTTGTTGCAAACTGACCCCCGAAGGTATTTTGAAGTCTGTTTACAAATCTGCAAAGAAAACGACGCTTGCTGTGTTAAATTTGAATACCATTTGCATAATTTTAAGGGTAGCGGAACGTTTCAATTATGTATAATAATGTTGCAATAACACGGAATTCTTCAGTATTATTTTATGAGTGGTCGATAGATACCTTATAGGTAATGCAGCAATGATGAAGAATACACCTCTTGAAAACTTCTTTAAACGCTGTATTTGCATCGCACTGCTTTTCAGTTATAGCAGATTTAACGAGTACTTTCATATTTTCAAAATTATAAATTAAAACGTTCAATTGACTGACTGCAAAGTATATAAATAGTAAGTATGTAAAATATTTTTCATCCCACCATCTCGGAAAGACTATTTTTGCTCTTCGATAACTGAGCGGAAAAGTCGTTTTTATCCTCTAGAGAGGTAAAGTAAATTTGAATTTAGAACATCGTGTGTACTAGGTTTGTGGACTCAAAACATCATTAAACCTATTTACTTCTACCTCTATGGTGCCGAATTTATCATACAACTTTTTTTTAATTCATGAAAAACTCAGACTCGTAACCTCCTTGGTGTACTTATTTTTTAATTTGCTTTGCGCGCATCAATTTTTTTCACGTCATATTGTTGACATTGTTGTTGAATTTTTATTTTGTTGTATTTTATTACTAGTATTAATACACATATTATACAGCCTCCATGGCGTAGTGGTATTGAACGCGGCCGCTACGCAGGAGGCACGGGTTCGATCCCCGCTCAGTGCAAATATTTTTTATGCATGAAAATGGGTATTTGCATTGGTCTGGTCGTGCCTTGGAGAGCACGTTAAGCCGTCGGTCACGGATGCCATACGAACATCTATGGCAGTCGTTACGGGTAGTTGGAGCCCTAAAAAGTTCAACAACAACGGTCTGGCTGCAATGCTTCGATATCGCCTAATGTCATCATTGGGTTGTGGAGGTCAGATGGCAGTCGCTTCACGGCAAATATCGAGGTCCAGCCAAATCCGCAGTTAAGACTGGTAAAGCGGACCCCGGACTCCAAGGTGAAAGCTTCGGATGCTGACTGGGAATTAACGCTAGGAAGGAGAAGCATTTCATTATTTCCTCGCTGAGGTGGGATGAAAAGTTACGTGTTGCACTCGAGTGCAAAGATTTTTCACCTTGTGCTCTTTTGATTCCCTCGCTAACGCTCAAGATTCTAATTTGTGAATCACTCGCTACGCTCGTGATTCAAATTTAGAATCTTTCGCTTGCTCGGTCATCAAAAATGAGCACGCGGTTAAAAAGCAACTTTGCACTCTTGTATAACAAATAACTATTATATGAAATGTGATAGGTCGCTTCGTAAAATAAACGTGCTTTGAATATAGTTCGTGTTGTGTTATACCTATATTCAAAACAAAAGATAAACTGTCGTGCTCTTCGTGGAAATATTTTTATATATTTCTTTGGTAAGGTGAAACGCTATGATTTAAGTAATCCTTTTTTGTATGCTAATGTGAGTACAACGGTTCTTCGTCTTTCGTGTATGGTATAAATAAATACAAAATGTGATGTGTGAGTTTGTTTTGTTTAAAAATTTGCTTGCTATAACAGAACTGATGCACGAGTTAGAAGAGAAAAATAATTTTTCATCCCACCATCTCGGAAAGACTATTTTTGCTCTTCGATAACTGAGCGTAAAAGTCGTTTTTATCCTCTAGAGAGGTAAAGTAAATTTGAATTTAGAACATCGTGTGTACTAGGTTTGTGGACTCAAAACATCATTAAACCTATTTACTTCTACCTCTATGGTGCCGAATTTATCATACAACTTTTTTTTAATGCATGAAAAACTCAGACTCGTAACCTCCTTGGTGTACTCTTTTTTTAATTTGCTTTGCGCGCATCAATTTTTTTTCATCCCACCATCTCGGAAAGACTATTTTTGCTCTTCGATAACTGAGCGGAAAAGTCGTTTTTATCCTCTAGAGAGGTAAAGTAAATTTGAATTTAGAACATCGTGTGTACTAGGTTTGTGGACTCAAAACATCATTAAACCTATTTACTTCTACCTCTATGGTGCCGAATTTATCATACAACTTTTTTTTAATTCATGAAAAACTCAGACTCGTAACCTCCTTGGTGTACTTTTTTTTTAATTTGCTTTGCGCGCATCAATTTTTTTCACGTCATATTGTTGACATTGTTGTTGAATTTTTATTTTGTTGTATTTTATTACTAGTATTAATACACATATTATACAGCCTCCATGGCTTGTGGTATTGAACGCGGCCGCTACGCAGGAGGCACGGGTTCGATCCCCGCTCAGTGCAAATATTTTTTATGCATGAAAATGGGTATTTGCATTGGTCTGGTCGTGCCTTGGAGAGCACGTTAAGCCGTCGGCCACGGATGCCATACGAACACCTATGGCAGTCGTTACGGGTAGTTGGAGCCCTAAAAAGTTCAACAACAACGGTCTGGCTGCAATGCTTCGATATCGCCTAATGTCATCATTGGGTTGTGGAGGTCAGATGGCAGTCGCTTCACGGCAAATATCGAGGTCCAGCCAAATCCGCAGTTAAGACTGGTAAAGCGGACCCCGGACTCCGAGGTGAAAGCTTCGGATGCTGACTGGGAATTAACGCTAGGAAGGAGAAGCATTTCATTATTTCCTCGCTGAGGTGGGATGAAAAGTTACGTGTTGCACTCGAGTGCAAAGATTTTTCACCTTGTGCTCTTTTGATTCTTTCGCTTGCTCGGTCATCAAAAATGAGCACGCGGTTAAAAAGCAACTTTGCACTCTTGTATAACAAATAACTATTACTTGCACATGACATCCCGGCCCACGGTAAAGTTAGCAGTACGATGAAAGTAGCCAACATCATAGGCTTGTATAATACCTGCCCGCAATTATTAATGTATTAAAAAATATATTTTCGGACAATGTACTATCGTAATTAAAAGTGCATTAGCACCGTAATGTTTATAATCGCTTGTCCGGTTAAACGCGTATCTATGTGTATGTAATGTTTAACGCATACATTTATACGTCACACAGTATCGATATGAGAAAATATAAATGTGTGTGATGCGAAACAAAGAAAACGTTATGCTTGCCTTTTCATACTATTATGTTCGAAGCATGCATCTATATAAAGTAATGCAAAAATTCGTTATTCTACGTAAGGCAGTGCGTAGCCTGATCGGTAACAAGGCTGCTATGGATAGTGTTGAAATCGGATGTTGTGGGTTCGGATCTTAGTTTTTCCACTTTTTATTGTTTTGTTTTCATGAAATTTTAGGAACAAGTTAACAGAATTAGAAATAATTATTTACAAATAGAAAAATATTATACTTAATTTACAATAGATTATAAATAAAACAATAGTTTAAAAAAAAAAGTTTATTAAAAGAATTATCCAATGTTAATTTGTGGTTATAATAATTTCATCCAAAAAATATACTTTTATAATAAAATTAATATTGCATATTGAGGTTATAGCTTAATTATTCATTTTCTCGAAAGTTTTTTTTCGGAAAAGAGGATTGAAACTTAACCTCGACCATACAGTCTTATACTAATTACAGGCCAGCACGTCCCTTGATAGGCTCAGTAGTCTCAATAGGCTCAACTGAAATTAAATAACAAAAATATTTAAACAGAATAGCTTAGCACGGAGTATCAGTATCACGAGAGCTTTCACTTTAAATTGAGCCTAACTATTTTATATAAAATATAATATATAATAACAATAACTTTTATCTCTCTTTGCACCATTAAACCCCATATATTCTCAATCGGGTTCAAATCAAGGGATCGTGCTGGCCAAGGAAATTCAGTGGCGAGGAGTACTCATAACACGATTCCTGCCGGCTTGCTCTGCAAAGGGAAGTCATGAAAGATGCTTAAGTTTAATGCATTATTACATGTATTACACCTAAAATTCAGTACCTATCTAAAATTTTAGAGAATTTCATACAAAATTACCATGGTTGTTCTTTGGGATTTGCCACCGGCTTCCCTTTTGAACATTTTCACCCTTCGCCACAGCAAGGAATAACTTTACGTTCACTAAACCATTCGCGAAGTATGGTGGCTCGATGAATGGGACAATTATCGTGCACAAAACTTATATCATTTTTTTATACCACTTAGGTGGGAGACAAGCACACGGCCCACCTGATAGAAAGTGATTACCGTGGCCTTTGGACGTATGCAACACCAGGGGCCTCACACTCATGCTGCCGACCCTGAAGAACCCTTCTAATGCCCTTAAACCCTCATTTATATCTGGATAGACATTTCGCACTGTGGGCAACATTATATCTTCTAACACTTTCACATAATTTGCACTATTTCACACCACCGTGTTTTATCCTTATGCCATAAATGTAATCTTCCTTTTTGAGATGATTTAAACGTTTTTTCATCAGAAAATATTGTTGATTCCCAGTTAAAGTAAATACTCTTCGTTATTCGTTTCATATTCTGCTACCATATAACGCCGCTTCAGCAGGTCTTCCACTTCTCCTCCAACTCTGCAACTCTTCTTCCTCAAATTGTTTCACGCAACGACTCCCAGTATTTCTCTAAAAAAACAACAACCATATTACACAATTGCAACCAATGAACAAAATTGCACTACAACAATATTAATTAATTAATTAACTTACAGATAAGCCCGTCTCATTAGAAATTTGAGATATATTCAGACCATTCGAATATGGCCACAATATTAGCTTTTGCTTCAATACTTATATTTGACATTATTGATTTATTAAAAAAGAAACGTAATCGCTCGAACAGTAATTAACACAAACAGTCGTAACCATAGATGATATAATATATAAATAGGGTAGTTGTAACTGACTTCACCAACCAACAACTTCACTCATAGCCAATGAATCCATTTTATTTCAAATGCACCCTCAAATAATTATTTTCTCGCTAAGTTTAAAATTCTACCTAAGAAACATTTTTATATTCGTATCAACATTTATATATCATAACTTTTAAATATAAAACACAAAAAGTTATATTAGTTCCGGTAGGTTCGAACCATCACCGACAGGTTTCAAACTATTCATCAAGCCGCACCTTAAACCACTCAGCTACGGGGCGGCTTACGTATGATATTGAAATTAACAATATCAATCAACGAGTGAACAATATTAATGTGTGTGTATGTGTGTGTGTGAATTATCTTCAAAGATTAAGGTCATAACTTCAAAAGTTTAGTAAGAGTACTGTACGACGTAGTGTTGACGTGTATGTGTGTGTGAATTGTCTTCAAAGAATAAGGTCATAAGTACGACTATTGTTGACGCGCAATAGTTGCGTCAGATTGGTACTGCACTTATGATCGCGATAGTACATTGTTTCATATCGATTCCTCCCGTAATTATGTATTTCTTTATTTTATTTTCAACTTTTTTTTTTTCTTACCTGGTAAGCAAAAACATATTTGAAATGCGATGCATTGCTAACATCAATCCACATCAGATCCATTTTCAATGACAAAACTTCAAATTTGCTCATACTGGGACCTCAATAATGTGAACTATAACAACGTGCGAGCATTATACTTAATTTCCTATAGAATCTTCAAACGAACTTGACTATTCATTACTCTCTGCAGCATAACATCATTTTAATAAATTTAACCCTGAGATACCTAATATTAGTACAGTAATAATAAGTACAGAATAAAGAGATCTAAAACTCATCGAGGTTATCAAGTTCAGCGCCACTAAGTAGATGATGTCTCAAAACTTTGTTTCGTTATAATAATTACAAAAGATTTTTGTTATACTGTAAAATGTAAAGGATACTCAAATATTTGGAATTCATTAGAATTTGGAAAAATTAATAAATAAACTTCTGAAGTCAACATGATACAGTTATGTGTCAAAATTAACTATCATTATTGTTTGTACCGATTTAGAAAATGTATTAAATGATCTTTCACTCAGTTTTAGAGAAAATTGAGGCATTAAGTATAATAACTTAGGTATATCGAACAAGAATTCTTATAGCCACACTGACCAACTTTCTTGCTTACGGGCAAGCAAGTTGGTCATAATCATTTCTATCGAAGCGTTCCATAATTTTAGTTTACTAAAGTTTTATAAAAATACATACCTGTCAGCTAAAAGAGCATAGGTATAGCACAGTTCGGGTATTTGGTAGTTATTATATTTTTACGCAAGTTCTGATTGTCCTGTTCTGTGTGATAAAACCTATAAATGTCAGCTAGATGTGCCTACGGTAGGATAACTTAGGTGCTAGCCATCGACATAGAAACATCTAAGTTATCCTTAATGAGAAACAAAATGACGATATAATTGCGGTTGCATGCTTACTTCACTTACCAAATTATATCCATTGAAGTGATTATAATAAACACCCAGAAAATTTTCCTCTTAGATAATATTGCTTTTTGTAATATTGCTTGTTGCGGTTTTATATATCTATAGCCTTGCCTTGTGTTGATATTTTTGTACAAGACTTGAAAAGCACAAAGGTGATGATGAAACTTTTAAATCTGTTCTTAATTATGTTTTCTTTGTGACAACCAATTTTTGACTCTTGTGTACTATTGTAACTAGAGAACAGCCTAGCAAACGTGATGGATGGTGTCAGCAATCATCTAAAGCGCTAGAAAGTATAGATTGCATGTTGGTTAGGTTACACAAGTCCTCAAAACGTGATACATATGACATAACATTATAGGTACAAACATTTTATTGAAACAACTTCGATATACTTAAATAAAACATTTCTAACACGTAGAGTGTGAAGTATTTATAAGAAGCATTGATTTTGTAAACCCAAAGATATTTATTATGGATCATTTTGGGACTATTGATGAATATTTTATTCTCTTTTACCTTTAAAGAGAATTATGTGGGAAAGTAGGACAAGGTTTTAACATCTAAAAAAATATTCTAGTGGTTTGGTGCTGGTCATTCGCATAAATAAATTCGTTTTATAAACGTACTTATCTAATTCTAAGAGAAAAGTGCTTTTCTAATCTCATTTCCAAAAGTTTTAGTAATACAAAGTTTGTTTAATTACCTACTAGTTGAGCACTCGCTTGAATTACTAGTAATCTCGTGAGAAAGTGCCTGAAATTCTTTTGTTCAATAGAATTTTACGACCTCCACAATAGCCAAACATATTCGTTAATGAATTTATGACAAAAAGGAACTAAGTAGTATGATATTGTGAGGGTTGATAGTAAAGTCCACTTCCTATTTATAATGATTAAAAATGTATGTGTCGCAGCGAACCAGCTTAATAACACAGTTAATAAGCCGTTCAATTAACCGCCTAGCCTGTTAACTATACGGCGCCGTTCAAATCTAGTTGGGTGCGACATATTATAAGAATTAAGTATTCTGGAATGGATGCTGATTTCAAAGGTACAAACTTGGGATACAACAAGGTTTTATTTTATTAATGTATTTACTAGTATTTACACAAATAAATACAACATTGTTAACTCACATTGCAGTAACCTCTTGAATTCCTGCGTTACCTTGTATGAATAGTTGTATCACGTATACAAATTGACCGCCAGTAGGATTATGAACACTGTTACTCCTAAAAATATTCTGGTCAAAATATTTAACCAAAACCAAATACTTTTATAGGAATGAGGTATAAGCCAAATAATTTCAAAGTAGCAAATTGTAAAGAAAAGTATCGGAACAAATCACCGTCTGTCGACTTCATTCTGGAAAATTAGAAATATAATGACATGTCTATTAAAAGTACAGTTGCTTTTAATTCTTTCTATAGAGTCAAGTGGCGGCTTTTTTAAAAACGTTATGTTCAGTATAGTTATTATTTTGATTTAAATTTCTTCTTCTTTAAAGCAATTTTCCAGTTGTATTCAAAGTTTGCTCCTGTCTTGTCTCCTTCAATGATTATAATAATTTTCTACACAAAAGTAATGAAATTAACAAGAACGTTATGATATTAGTTATCAATGTGCGATTATATTCATGAAACTAAGGTGAGTTAAAAAACGTTCGGAAGGATAAATTTGTAACCGTTAAGTAAATCATCAGAAACTATTCCCGCAGAATCACCCGCCTGGATTTCTGCACCTTAACCTATTTCTGCAACCTGCGGGAACCTATTCCAGAGATAAAAAGTACCCTATGTAATATGCCAGGCCTCTTGTTTTCTCTCTTAATTACGCCGTTTGAGCGTGATTGAGCAGGTAACAAATATTTAAAAATCTTCAGAAAATTTCACATTTCTAATATTTTGTAGGAAATGAGTTCGTCTTTTTAATATTTTTTTAATAAACGGTTCTCAATTCGGATGTTTATATTTTGAATGGATTTATACTTACATCTCAGTTAATCCTAGATACTATAATACAATTTAAATATGTACAAAATTAACAATAAAACTAAAAATATATATATAATTATAAAAGTACAAATTAAAAACTAAAACCGAACGCGTCGTAGAATTCCTCCGCATCGCATGCCTCTTGTGGTAACGTTCCCAGAAGACTGGCAGCATTGCCACGTTATATAATAAACTGAATTGCCAAATAAATTTCATATTCTTATAATGCATGTCCGTTATGTAGAATGGTCGTACCGTATCGTGAATAACGTAGACCGATATTAGTTCATTTCCAGCTCCACCGACTGCTTAACTAGTATCAGAAGCAGGCGGTGATAGCCCACGTGCTCACGCTCCCCGCCATCGCTGTGAGCAATGTACTGATCGAGAGAACTCTCACCCCTAGGGCCGCCACAAGGACCCACCACACCGGGTACTCAATCGGCGTGCGCAGCCCTGAGGCTTTGCTCGCATCACTGTGATGGCACTCAGGCGTTGGCTCCTTCAGAATCCGGCAGGGGTGATTACCGAAACACCTATTCCCGGTGATCACCTGCATCAGCCGATACGAGAGGCTCCTGTGCGGACTCTCTACCCAGTCCTCCATGATCCGACGAAATGTACTTATAAGCATCCAAATTACTACACCACATTTTTTTCCTATAGGCATATAGTATAAGACTACTAGCTGCCCCTGCGAACTTCGTACCGCCATATTTTCGGCCCGCGTGGTATTCAAATCCCGTTCCCGCTGCACCCTTATCACTTAGGGGGATGAAAAATAGATGTTGGCCGATTCTCATAGATACCGGATAAGCACAAAAAATTTCATCAAAATCGGTCAAGCCGTTTCGGAGGAGTATGGCAACGAAAACTGTGACACGAGAATTTTATATATTAGATGTTTTTCAGCTGTCATATACTTTTAAATTATTATAATGCCCATTTATTGTGGTCAAGAGAGGTCAAACAGCAGCCACTTCCGTAACAGCCTTGGACCCTTGGTTACTCTACCTCATTGCAAAAATCATGATGATTTCTTGTAGGTATAAAAACTTTATAATATTGCGTCGGAACCCCAAACATTTACCATATCAATTTATCAGACTTACCTAATGACAGTATTTGGTTTCTAATAACATAATTGTATTATAATTGTAGAAAATTCTTTCGTGTGAATTCTCGTGTAGATTTATTTTCAATTCAATTTCATTTATTTATAAAATTACATATTATTATTATAATATTAATTCAGGTTCTACTCTAGGCTCAAGAAATATGTTATTGATTTTTTATATTTGAATAAATAACAAAAATGAGTTTGAAGACGTAAAGCCAGCAGATGTCAGTAAATTTGTGAATAAAAGGCTCGATCAGCTGGCCATCGTTGTCAATCCCTACCACCGCCACCCAGTTCTTGTGCTGGTCTACGGCCTGGGGTTCCCGACTCACGAAAGGGAAGGCAGGGCATCTAGGCACTAAATCGGGGGTGGTGGCCACTTTCATGACTTCGAGGGCCAGTTCGGTCAATAGTGGTCGTTTCGTTCGCGAACATGTCATCGACGCACCATGTGCAGTAGGAGCAGTGCAGTAGTTGGATCGGATGTCAGGGTCGGATCGCCGAAATATTCGGTTTGACGTCTTCCCTACCGCGAGGGACGCGCCAGTCACACTGACCTCACCTGAACGATGCGGCGCTGCCTAGGGCTCCATCCTATAATCTAAAGCGTCAGGTCTACTGTTGGTCACCGAAGATCACGAGACTGAGACGTTCCCGCATGATCACACTGATCACGCTTCGCTGGTGGGTCCGAATTCGTAGGATTTGTCTCAGTCCTGCAGGTTATGTATCGTACGAGGATGCAAGTAAAACTGATAAAATCTCATTCAATTCTATTTATGCCGTGAAAATAAGACTATCGTAACAGTCATATTTTTTTCTTTATACATTATGGTCTTGCAAATAATTACAATGAGTGTAAATTCTAGAACACCTACTGTGCATTTATGAATACAATTAAACAATTGGAGGATTCTTCAGTAAATTTTTCTTCAATCCAAGCAAAACGTTCTTAGGAGCAAATAAAACATTATAGCCTTGGTTGATTCGTTTTGAATCAATTCTTCATATTTTTTAAAACGTTGACCAGGTAATGAACTTATAAATTCTCTCTCTCGGTTGCATGTTATTTCTTCATTTGATTCATTACAGCAAAACCCTTATACGTCCAGTTCATCACCTGCAAAAGAAAACATTTTCAGAATCTTAGTCTTTATTGATGAGTTTTGGCAATTCAGTAAAAGCTTGTCGACATTTTAATGTAAAGATCAAACGGACTTCCATTCCTATTACAGCGAATGCTAAAAAAAGGGGATCGGGACCGCCCTCCGAGGGACAGGATTTTTAATAGCGGTCACTATTCTTTGGACTGCACCCTAACTTATGAAGAAATCACAGGCATACACACATCACAGCATCACAAGTATCTTTGCTTCATTATTGAACCAAATCAGTTTTGTACATAAACTTCGCTAGTAGTTTTTTACCTTTGAACGTTCATGACATGACCAAAAAATAAGTATACACTTACATAAGGGTGAATTTCAACAACTGTGAATTTTTGCCTAATTTTGGTGATCTTTTTTGTTTCTAGATATTTAGGTAATTTATTACTGTGCTTATCTAGAGATGCATTTTTAGATGCATAATATCAATACCTCGGGGCTCAAAGGGCGTAACCGCCATTTTGGCGAAATTGAGTTTTTAACCCACTTGTTACTACCGTCCTTTATAACGCCACTAAACGAGTGTTATATGTAACCGCCAAATTTATATATTTATTGTTGTTTTACCAAAGATCGTCTTACATTACCGTAATCAGACACGGTCCTTCTATAGTGTGTTAGTACTATTTGTCACAGTGCGTGTATTATTTAGAAGTTCTGACATGTTTTAAATTGAAAGATAATTTGCATTGCGACTTGGCTTCAAAAAAGTAAGTTTTAAGGTACATAAATTATGTAATAAATACTATAACGTAGAATATCGTAAAGTGTTGTTATTGTAATATAAATTTGGGATAAAATAAGTTCGAATTTCACAGTTTTTCATGAAAATTATCGTTTGTAAAAACTGATGGCGTTATAACGCCCGGTAGTAAAATGTACGTCTGTAAAATCTAGTAGTAAATTTTTGGTCACTGATGAAAAGGCCTTATAAACTCAACGAAATAGTTGACGAATTGCAACATGTTGATTCGAATGACGACATGCCCAGTGAGATTACTATTTTTCCACCGGAAAATTCAAATACCGAAGTAACAAACGAAGATTCCGGCGATGAAGAACTTGTAACATAATCTTCCAGGTTAGATTATTGCTTTTGAGCATATTACATATTTCATTTCATTCACTGAAATAAGTACAATATATTGCAATATCAATATGAGGTAGGAAACGACGGTATTTCAGTCCCAATCGAGCGATCCGACTGGGGAAGTACCTCCGCCCTACAGAATATCGCTGCTAAATATCTTCGTGTTGTGTTCCCGGCGGTGAGTAGGTTAGCCAGAGCTCACTGGAGGGGTTTTGTGCTGTCAGTGAGAAGACCAAAGGCTTGTCCTACTTATCTTCTGCGCTGACGGCACAGAATCTCTCTGTTATTATCGGGTCGGCTGCAGGAGTGTGACTCCCCTGGTGTTGCACTCGTCCATAGGCCACGGTAACCACTTTCCATTTTGTGGGCTGTGTGCTTGTCTGCGACCTAAGTAGTATAAAAAATGTCCTTAGTAGGAAATTTTCATGTTCCCAGCTAAGAGCTCCATCAGAAATTAGTATTATAAACTTTGAGTCGGTGCAAAGGTTAGGGTATATTTTATGGTTTTTTTGCCAAAAATATGTCTAGTTTCCTATCTTAACAAAGTTTACTTTCTAAATAAATAAAGTTTCATTATAAGCGTTTCATTCAACAAGCATTCGGTGTTTCATTTCATTCCAAAATGTCTGCAATCATAACTTTGGCTTGGTAGCCGATCTTACTACCGGGCGTTATAACGCCACTCGTTTTCCGGCTTTTCCAGACCACGAATTTTTTTTAAAGTATTTTTCTAATAATACTATATTATTATAGTACAACATATTCAAAAATTATTGCAATCCGAAACAAAAAATAGTTTCAGTAATATCTGGGTTAATGCAGTCCTACTTATGTTTTTCTCCTCTATCGATCTGTGTATTTAAAGTCTTCCAATTCGCAAAAAAATGGTTTTTACGACCCCATTTTTTGTAGGAAATAAAACAGATATTTTTAGTTTTTGTGCCGTAACAGCAACCAGTGTTACTGTTTATAAACGGGAGGGTAGTAAACGACAACGTAGATGATACAAATGTTTTTACGCCTACCATTTTACATCATAAAATATTTAGGTTTGGGTCGTAAGAGCAATCACTCATATTGATCAATAAATTTGAGGGTAGTAAACGACATACCTAGTAACATAATTAGGTACAGGTAAATCAATAATTATTAGTATTAATTCGTTGCTGAAGAACTATAGGCCCATCTCACTCCTGAGTCATGTCTACAAGTTGTTCTCAAGGGTCGTCACAAATCGCCTCTCGGGTAAGCTCGACGAGTTCCAGCCACGCGAGCAAGCCGGGTTTCGAAAAGGCTATAGCACCGTGGACCACATCCATACTGTTCAGCAGATTGTAGAAAAGACGCAAGAGTACAATCAGCCGCTGTGTATGGCGTTTGTGGACTACGAAAAAGCCTTCGACTCTATCGAAACCTGAGCAGTGTTGTATGCCCTGCAGCGGTGCCGTGTCGATTGGCGATACATCGAAGTGCTGAGATGCTAATATGACACTGCCACAATGTTCGTCCAGCTCCAAGACCAGAAGACGAAACCCATTACCCTCCAGCGTGAAGTGAGACAGGGAGATGTTATATCTCCCAAACTATTCACCAACGCATTGGATGACGTCTTCAAGACTCTGGATTAGATTGGGTGGGGCGTCAACATCAACGGTGAGTACATCTCGCACGTTCGGTTCGCTGACGATATCGTCATATTTGCGGAGTCGCTGGAACAATTGGGCAAAATGCTGCACAGCCTGAACGGAGCTTCTCGACAAGTCGGCCTCGGTGTAAACTTGGAGAAAACCAAGATTATGTTCAACGAACATGTTACACCGAGACCGATTGCCATCGAATCGAAGGGGCGACACTCGAAGTTGTTCAAAAATATGTCCTACCTGGGGCAGGTTATCCAGCTTGGTAAAAAGAACTTTGAGAAAGAAATAGCCAGAAGGATCCAACTGGGATGGGCAACATTTGCCAAATTACGTCGGGTTTTCTCCTCGCCCCTACCGCAATGCCTCAAAACAAAGGTTTTCGACCAGTGCGTCCTACTTGTTATGACTTACGGTGCTGAAACGTGGCCACTGGAGGTGGGATTAGTCCACGACCTAAAAGTTGCGCAGCGGGCTATGGAGCGAGCTATGCTTGGAGTTTCTTTGAAGGATAAAATTCGCAACGAGATCATCCGACATAGAACTAAAGTTACCGACATAGCTCGCAGAATAAGCAGGCTGAAGTGGCAGTGGGCTGGCCACATCTGTCGAAGGACTGATGGCCGTTGGAGCAGACGAGTCCTAGAGTGGAGACAGCAAGAAGGAAAACGTAAGGTGGGACACACCCCCAAGCCAGGTGGACTGACGACCTACGAAGGGTGTCTGGGACGGACTGGATGCGGAAGGTGGAGGATCGGCAAACGTGGCGCATATTGGGAAAGGTCTATGTCCAGCAGTGGACTGCAATAGGCTAATTGATTGATTAATTCGTTATCAGAGTTGATAAAAACGGTGAAAGTGCTTGAAATGCGTCATTTCCTGAAATGTCTACTCGGTTTCCCACTCGGTCTAATTTTGTCTAATAAACCATCACTCATCATACATCCATTGATTTTTGGGGTGTAAACACCCCAAACATCATACATCCATTGATTTTTGGGGTGTAAACACCCCAAACATCATACATTCATTGATTTTTGGGGTGTAAACACCCCAAACATACAAATTTTCAGGGCGTATGGGAAAGCTATTTTCGTTGCTTTTAAATTTATTCGAAATATAATTTAACAGTGACCTGCATCACAAAAATTTAAGACTTTTGGTCTTAGAATGGTTTATTTAGGTCAAAAATCGAAAAAGTTATGCCGAAAAAAGAAATTTTGTTTTTGTTTTTTTGCTCTCCTGTAAAATCGACTTTTGGCGCTTACGCCCTTTGAGCCCCGAGGTATCGATATGCTAGAGTAGTCTAATTAACCCTGAAAATAACTTAATTATTTTATACACCTGAATTGTCTATACACCAAAATTGATATCTTACACCAAAGTTAGTTATCAATATATTCTTACTTTTAATTTATCATTTATTGGATTAAATATGTACATAATAACTCTTAATTTTCATTCTTCTACCACCAGCCCCCATTTATAAATAGCAAAATAACGTTTTCCAGGTCAGTTAGAATCCACAATCAATGATTTAAAAAAAAGTATTAGATTTTGCCCCAATTGCGTGAATATTGCAATCGAACTTGTTCAGGATTACTGGGACAAGATTAAGGCAGTTTCCTCGAAGCGGTGAGGGGGTGCTCGGTATGTCTAAGTGTGGATACAAGTGTGGCAGGGTCACTTGGTAGTGGAACGACACAGTCCGAAGGGAACTTAGAGTGAAGAAAATCTTTTTAAAAAGGCCAGGAACGCGATGGATACTCGTGGTGCGGGACTTCTCATGTATCTTTTTAACCTCTTACTCTTCATTGCAAAGGGTCCAAGTAAATGGAGGCGGAGTATTATCACTCCAATCTTTAAAGAGAAAGGATGCGGGTGTGTAGCAGCTACCACGAGTATAGTAGTAGTATTTCACACCATGAAGCTCTATGAGAGCGGTTCTCGGAGTGTCAATATGAGATTCAGCTTGGTCAGGGGACCTTGGATCCGTCAATCCGTAAGGATTGTCCCGGGGCACTTTGCACATGCAAGAAGTCAGAGGTTTATTATCATCTGGGACATGTACCACGATTCCGTAGTTCGGAACGCTGTCGGCAAACGAGACTCTTCCCTTCCTTATCACCGTCGAGGTACACACAGGATCTGTCCTTAGTCCGTTCCCGTTCAGTGTGGTATTTGACGTTTGTCCTATAACATCAGGAACTCACCCCATAGTTACCCATGTATACTGTTAATATCCCTGGTAGACGCGGATGGGGGCAGGTTGATGCAATTTGTGAGGATCTGGAAGAAGGTACTTGAGAATGGCGGTGGTCAGAAGCTTAATATGGCTTACATGATAGGAAAATGTGGTCGCTGCTGGAGCGACATAAGCAAGAGTTGTGGGTCACTGTTATGAAAATGCTGCGGTGGGGTCGCGTGTAAAGATTGCATTAGGCACTCTTCCATCCACGGCAGCTTTCAGGTCTGTGACAACGCGGAGGAAGAAAAGCCGAATGATCATGAAAGTGGCGAGGAGTAGCGTGGGTGGGTTGTCCACGCATATCTGTCTGGTGGTGAAGGACGAGACGGCCTTTCATCCCAGTAGAGTTAGGTGACCAGGTGAGCAGACGATACGCCACTTTGCCGGTCAGTCTCTGCTGCTGCATTAGGTGGCTTCACTTCCACCATATCTGCTGCATGCGTAGTGAATATACTAACTGTTAATCTGGGAAAAAAAGAATGAAGAAAGCTGCCGAACATCCCTCAACAGGGCAGCTTCTGCCTGGCTAGCGGCCGTAGATAACAACCCTGTTGTCCAGGGTACACCGTGTAGAGGTGCCCGACCTAGCACCACGTCAGACTAAGTAGGTAAATAATCTTATAACTATGAAAACAAATTTTGGTGTAGCTATACAATTTTGATGCTTAGAAAAACCCCACCAAATTCACCAAAATTGCTCCACTGAAATTAGTATCACGCCCAAAAAAAATTATTTAAAAACAAACTGTTTAGAATATAGTGGTTATATTACTAAAATTAAATACACATACCGAACCTACATACTATACTTAAATATTAAAACATACAATGAGAATAAACCGTTTTAAATCATCAACACACAAATTGCAAGATTTTTGTCAGAGGCTTATGAAACGACTTACTTTCTTGTTTGGCGGGAAAATGACACGAGACTGGGGACAACTGGCACTGGTGCCCATGAGCACCCAACTGAAGGTTCCAAATGATGGTAGTATCGTCAATATAGGTACTTTCATTACGACTGCTATGACGTTTTTATAAATCCCACCAAAATTTTACATTTGCCGTGGACACATCTTATAATATTTTTTTAAGATAAAGTATAGCACTAAACACTACGTATTATATTATCGAGGATAGCAAAAATAATAACGAATCGAAATAAAATTAGGTATACTTAGTAAACTAATGGAGTTTTGATTAAACTGTGATTATTCCCAAGAAAACAGGTTGTGGACCTTTAGTCTCAGTAGTTCGGTTGCTAGTCCGGTTGATCGGACTACTGCAACTTTTCAGTAGCAGTAGTCCGGTTGTCAAACGGAATCGAACTGTTGCTACTTTTGTGTAGCAGCAGTCCGGTGAGTAGTTCGGTTGACCGGACTACTGCAACTCTTCAGTTGCATTAGTTCAGTTGTCAAACAGCACCGAACTACTGCTACTTTTGTGTAGCTGAAGTCCGGTGGGTTGTAAGGTTCTTAAAAAACATCAAATTATTGCTCCCTTACCATAGGAAAGAGTAATTTGGTGAATAGTTGATAGTTGCATTAGTCCGGTTGTTAAAAAAAAAAACACCAAACTGTATGCAATTCTTGAGTTGCATCAGTTCCATTGACAAAAGAACATCGTCTTATTGCTCCTAGACACATAGAATAACAGTAATTTAGTGAGTCGCACTAGTCCGGTTGATCGAACTTCTGCCACTGCTCAGTTGCATTAGTCCGGTTGAGTGAATTATATGCAATTCTGCAGTTGCATCAGTTTGGTTGTCGAAAAAACATCAAACTGTTGCTACTGCAGCGATAGAACAGCAGTAATTCGGTAGGTAGTCGATAGTTGCAGTAGTCCGGTTCTGAAGAAATACACCAAAATATCTGCAATTCTTGAGTTGCATCAGTTCGGTTGTCATAAAGACGTCGTATTAATGCTCCTCCTACTGATAGAACTGCAGTTTTTCGGTGTGGAGTCGATAGTTGCAGTAGTCCGGTTGCAGAAAAATCACCGAACTGTATGCAATTCTTGAGTTGCATCGGTTCCATTGACAAAAGAACATCGTCTTATTGCTCCTAGACTCATAGAATAACAGTAATTTGGTGAGTCGCACTAGTCCGGTTGATCGAACTTCTGCCACTACTCAGTTGCATTAGTCCGGTTGAGTGAATTATATGCAATTCTGCAGTTGCATCAGTTTGGTTGTCGAAAAAACATCAAACTGTTGCTACTGCAGCGATAGAACAGCAGTAATTCGGTAGGTAGTCGATAGTTGCAGTAGTCCGGTTGTGAAGAAATACACCAAAATATCTGCAATTCTTGAGTTGCATCAGTTCGGTAGTCATAAAGACGTCGTATTAATGCTCCCCCTACTGATAGGACTGCAGTTTTTCGGTGTGGAGTCGATAGTTGCAGTAGTCCGGTTGCAGAAAAATCACCGAACTGTATGCAATTCTTGAGTTGCATCGGTTCCATTGACAAAAGAACATCGTCTTATTGCTCCTAGACTCATAGAATAACAGTAATTTGGTGAGTCGCACTAGTCCGGTTGATCGAACTTCTGCCACTGCTCAGTTGCATTAGTCCGGTTGAGTGAATTATATGCAATTCTGCAGTTGCATCAGTTTGGTTGTCGAAAAAACATCAAACTGTTGCTACTGCAGCGATAGAACAGCAGTAATTCGGTAGGTAGTCGATAGTTGCAGTAGTCCGGTTGTGAAGAAATACACCAAAATATCTGCAATTCTTGAGTTGCATCAGTTCGGTTGTCATAAAGACGTCGTATTAATGCTCCCCCTACTGATAGGACTGCAGTTATTCGGTGTGGAGTCGATAGTTGCAGTAGTCCGGTTGCAGAAAAAACACCGAACTGTATGCAATTCTCGAGTTGCATCAGTTCCATTGACAAAAGAACATCCATCGTATTATTACTACTGTACTGATAATAAGATGGCAGTACTTCGATGCTGGCAGTTGTTTAAGTTTCGTTGTGAGGAAATAGCTGCTGCTTCTATTACTATTGACTTATGCTTAGTTTTATATTCACCCCGGTATGCAAACTCTTTTCAGCTTCGTTGACACTGTCAATAATGAACATTGAAGAATAAAAAAGTTTCTTTAAGGGATGTTATGTACCTATATGAAATTTCGGATACGGATTGAGTCATCAGTATACGTTTATCATTTCACAGTGTCGTTTGCATTTACAGAGCCATGGCTTCTAATGAAGTAAACTGCTTTGTTTGTGGTGATATACTGCAAGAAAGTGAAGTTATTGAAGTGAAGGAAAAAGGATTGGAAATTTTTCGTCAGTCAACTTTACGGCGCTCCTACGCCGAAACTATTAATTTTAGGGAAAAAAAGATTATGACAAATTGTAGGCAATTTCCTCTACTTTTATTTGTGTGTATATGTTTTTCCTGTAAAATGCGTCGGAAAGGAGTTATTATCAAAAAACTGCTTTTGGGCGCCATTTTTTCAACATGGCGGCACGAGCGGCAAACATACGAGGTGGCAAAGTTGAAATTTGGAAAGAGCATATTATTATTAAAATGGTAACCTATTGAAATATCGAATTTCTGTTACCCGAATCTCAAAACCCCGAAAACGGTTGGTAGAACTTTTAAAAGACAGATGTAATGAATGACAACTTTCTATAATTCCGTTTTTCATTTCCCAGATAAATCAATTACCAGGTGCACTAAAACCGTATTTTCAAATAGCTTTTTTTTGTTTCCCATATTGTCATAATCCAAATATAGTTATACCAGATTCTCAAAATATTTTTTTTTGTTTCCCATCGTACCATTTACCAAATTTTCATAATCGTTTTATTTGGTTCCCATACAATCGTATTCCAGCTAAACTATATACAAGTATAGTAAAATTCAGTAAATTTATATGATTCATTTATTAGGTTTGTTTTGAGTATTTAGAAATTAAGGTACATTAATTTAGAAATTTCAATGTCGAAATTATTAAAATTATCGTTAACACCCCGACTCAGTGCAATCCGATTCGGATAGGTTAGGTTTATTTTTTATTTTTTATTTATCCCTGTACGGAATTTTATACGGAAAAATTAACAGTTTAACCCTTAAATTATTGGTTTGAAAAGTCAAAAATTGTCACAAAAAAGTTAGTGAAAGAAATGAATTGCCGCAAATCCGACTTCACGTAGTCTTGTTTGCCCTACCCCTAGAGTGTTATTTAAGCCCGCGTAGGCGCGGAGGGGCGAGGCGGCCCACGAGCTGAGGAGCAGGTGGTTACAATGGCCGCCGCCGCGGCTGAGGCTGGCCGGCGCGGCCGGCCAGCAAGCCGAAGCTGCGGTGGTGGGCGTTACAACCATCTGCGACGATAAGCTCGTGTGGGGCCGCTGGAGCCCCGCAGCGCCGGAGCTGTGACAGAAACGATGCTTGCTGCATGCTGCATGCCTGATACTTGCTGCATGCCTGATACTTGCTGCATGGTAAATGCCTGATGTTTGCTGCATGCTAAATGCCTGATGCTTGCTGCATGCTAAATGCCTGATGCTTGCTGCATGGTAAATGCCTGATGCTTGCTGCATGCTGCATGCATTATGCATGCTGCATGCCTGATGCATGCTGCATGCCTGATGCTTGCTGCATGCTAAATGCTTGATGCTTGCTGCATGTTGCATGCCTGATGTTTGCTGCATGCTAAATTCCTGATGCTTGCTGCATGCTGCATGCCTGATGCTAGCTGCATGCATTGCATGATTATGCTTGCTTGTTTACATGCATTTGATTATTATGCTTTAAAAGTTATGCCAAGAGATGATTCTGACTTACAAAATTATGCGTTATGAAAGTACGAAATGAAGTTTATGCTATGCGTTGTATTTGAAACATCTTGGTTTTAAAAATCTGGATATTGTTTGTCTGGTTGTCAATTAAATGCATTTCAAAAAATTGTGTTTTAAAATTTGGGCATTCATGCATATGGATTACGGTCATCTGGATTTTGTGCATTTAGATTTCGTGTGTCTGGAACTCGTTCATCTGGATTATAAAACGTCGTACAAATGAATAATTGGGCAAATGAAATTCGGAGTTGCGATTATATGGCAAATAAAACTTCGGAATTTGAAAAAACGGGATTATGAAAAAATGGCCAAACGTTTTCGGGATTATGATATTCGGAATATTAAAATTCGGGATTAAGATAGGTAACCTATTAAAATCTATAAAATTACCAATTTTCAAAAACTTTCCAAGTAAAAATACTAAACGACTGTACTAATATTCTTATATTGCATTATTATATAAAATAAAAAAAAATAATTTAAAACATTCTACAAATGTTTTAATGTCAAATTAAGTCTATCGATATGCGTCACATCAAGAAAGTTTGGCACATCACTAGTTTCAGTTCTCTGAACCAAAATGGCGAGAATCAAAAAGGCTCAATATTAGTTTGATAGCCACATTTCCAGTGGTATAGATTATAAAGTTCAGTGGGTATAGATAATAGAGATCCTATCAAAAACAATACTTGTAAAAAATGCCAAGCCTCGCCGCCTTCGATTCTTCTACCGCAAAAAGTTGATTCATGTAATACCAAGTCGGTTAATTTATTCAGTCCCTACTTCAGGGACCTTCTGTCCTAAGTTATTACGTAATAAGCTTTTATGTTTTAAATGTAATAAATTGAGTTGATGATTAATAAATTGAAAAATAAAGTGTTTTTACAGTACGAACTTGGTAACCGAAGATTCAGGCTTCAAGGTTTATCTACAATGAACTTATAGGGGGTCAAAAATGGCCTGAAGTGCTTCGAAAAAAGAACTTATAAAAAGTAAAATAATAACTAATACATTATGACCTACGCTAAGCGCCTTCGCTGCGTTTAGCGGGCGCACGGCGCGGATGTCCGCTTCGCGTGTTTGTTTCATGTTATTTCAAGAGCAGCGCTGCGTGAGGCGGAAACCTGTCACACGCGACGGACAGGTGGAAGCACTGCGCGTGCATCCGCGACCCGCACTCGCGACACGCACCCGCTAAACGCAGCGAAGACGCTAAGTATTGACCCTGTTGTCATTTGTCTCGTCGGGGGACCGCTAAGTACCTTGGTATGCTCTATACCCTCCTGACCATCCCCTGACGGTCAGACGGTGGTCCCCCAACGAGAAAATGACAAAAGGGTCAATACTTAGGGTAGGTCATAATGTAGTAGTTATTATTTGCCTTTTTATAGGTTCTTATTGGGTCGGGACTTTTTAAAATTTTTAATTATTTTTTTTTTATTACATGCTTTTTATCGGTAACCGCTTAACCGATTTCCATAAAACTTTCCATAAAGCTGTATCGTGATGTATAAATTATTACCTTTCATTTGATACCAAACACGTGTATATTTGAAAATTTTAGATTTTGCATTGCCACTTTCACTTTTCATATTTTTCAAATGGCTGAACCGATTTTTATCAAACAGCTAAGAACACTCTCGACTAAACCATCTTTCAAGCCGTTTGGGAGCTACGATGCCACAGACAGACTGACACACACACACACAAACACACACACACACACACACACACACACATACACACACACCCATACACACGTCAAACTTATAACAGTTATAACACCCCTCTTTTTTGTCGGGGGTCAAAAATAGTGTTACGGCCGTGCTACTCTTTTTTGCGACTTGGCGGGGGCACTGCCGTGCCCCCAGATCAGTGATCGATGATGATGGTTTTATATTTTAACATGATGCCAGTGATATCTTTCAAAATAAAGAGTATATAATGCAAAAGAGTATTTTTAAAAAGAGGTTTTGGACTAGATACAGCTGAAAAGTTGCGGTAATTGGATCAACCGGACTAGTGCGACTCACCAAATTACTGTTATTCTATGAGTCTAGAAGCAATTAGACGATGTTTTATTGTCAATGGAACTGATGCAACTCAAGAATTGCATACAGTTCGATGTTTTTTCTGCAACCGGACTACTGCAACTATCGACTCCACACCGAATAACTGCAGTCCTATCAGTAGGGGGAGCATTAATACGGTGTCTTTATGACAACCGAACTGATGCAACTCAAGAATTGCAGATATTTTGGTGTATTTCTTCACAACCGGACTACTGCAACTATCGACTACCTACCGAATTACTGCTGTTCTATCGCTGCAGTAGCAACAGTTTGATGTTTTTTCGACAACCAAACTGATGCAACTGCAGAATTGCATATAATTCACTCAATCGGACTAATGCAACTGAGCAGTGGCAGAAGTTCGATCAACCGGACTAGTGCGACTCACCAAATTACTGTTATTCTATGGGTCTAGGAGCAATAATACGATGTTCTTCTGTCAATGGAACTGATGCAACTCAAGAATTGCATACAGTTCGGTGTTTTTTCTGCAACCGGACTACTACAACCTATCGACTCTACACCGAATAACTGCAGTCCTATCAGTAGGGGGAGCATTAATACGATGTCTTTATGACAACCGAACTGATGCAACTCAAGAATTGCAGATATTTTGGTGTATTTCTTCACAACCGGACTACTGCAACTATCGACTACCTACCGAATTACTGCTGTTCTATCGCTGCAGTAGCAACAGTTTGATGTTTTTTCGACAACCAAACTGATGCAACTGCAGAATTGCATATAATTCACTCAACCGGACTAATGCAACTGAGCAGTGGCAGAAGTTCGGTCAACCGGACTAGTGCGACTCACCAAATTACTGTTATTCTATGAGTCTAGGAGCAATAAGACGATGTTCTTTTGTCAATGGAACCGATGCAACTCAAGAATTGCATACAGTTCGGTGATTTTTCTGCAACCGGACTACTGCAACTATCGACTCCACACCGAATAACTGCAGTCCTATCAGTAGGGGGAGCATTAATACGATGTCTTTATGACAACCGAACTGATGCAACTCAAGAATTGCAGATATTTTGGTGTATTTCTTCAGAACCGGACTACTGCAACTATCGACTACCTACCGAATTACTGCTGTTCTATCGCTGCAGTAGCAACAGTTTGATGTTTTTTCGACAACCAAACTGATGCAACTGCAGAATTGCATATAATTCACTCAACCGGACTAAAGCAACTGAGCAGTGGCAGAAGTTCGATCAACCGGACTAGTGCGACTCACCAAATTACTGTTATTCTATGTGTCTAGGAGCAATAAGACGATGTTCTTTTGTCAATGGAACCGATGCAACTCAAGAATTGCATACAGTTCGGTGATTTTTCTGCAACCGGACTACTGCAACTATCGACTCCACACCGAATAACTGCAGTCCTATCAGTAGGGGGAGCATTAATACGACGTCTTTATGACTACCGAACTGATGCAACTCAAGAATTGCAGATATTTTGTTGTATTTCTTCACAACCGGACTACTGCAACTATCGACTACCTACCGAAATACTGCTGTTCTATCGCTGCAGTAGCAACAGTTTGATGTTTTTTCGACAACCAAACTGATGCAACTGCAGAATTGCATATAATTCACTCAATCGGACTAATGCAACTGAGCAGTGGCAGAAGTTCGATCAACCGGACTAGTGCGACTCACCAAATTACTGTTATTCTATGGGTCTAGGAGCAATAATACGATGTTCTTCTGTCAATGGAACTGATGCAACTCAAGAATTGCATACAGTTCGGTGTTTTTTCTGCAACCGGACTACTACAACCTATCGACTCTACACCGAATAACTGCAGTCCTATCAGTAGGGGGAGCATTAATACGATGTCTTTATGACAACCGAACTGATGCAACTCAAGAATTGCAGATATTTTGGTGTATTTCTTCACAACCGGACTACTGCAACTATCGACTACCTACCGAATTACTGCTGTTCTATCGCTGCAGTAGCAACAGTTTGATGTTTTTTCGACAACCAAACTGATGCAACTGCAGAATTGCATATAATTCACTCAACCGGACTAATGCAACTGAGCAGTGGCAGAAGTTCGGTCAACCGGACTAGTGCGACTCACCAAATTACTGTTATTCTATGAGTCTAGGAGCAATAAGACGATGTTCTTTTGTCAATGGAACCGATGCAACTCAAGAATTGCATACAGTTCGGTGATTTTTCTGCAACCGGACTACTGCAACTATCGACTCCACACCGAATAACTGCAGTCCTATCAGTAGGGGGAGCATTAATACGATGTCTTTATGACAACCGAACTGATGCAACTCAAGAATTGCAGATATTTTGGTGTATTTCTTCAGAACCGGACTACTGCAACTATCGACTACCTACCGAATTACTGCTGTTCTATCGCTGCAGTAGCAACAGTTTGATGTTTTTTCGACAACCAAACTGATGCAACTGCAGAATTGCATATAATTCACTCAACCGGACTAATGCAACTGAGCAGTGGCAGAAGTTCGATCAACCGGACTAGTGCGACTCACCAAATTACTGTTATTCTATGTGTCTAGGAGCAATAAGACGATGTTCTTTTGTCAATGGAACCGATGCAACTCAAGAATTGCATACAGTTCGGTGATTTTTCTGCAACCGGACTACTGCAACTATCGACTCCACACCGAATAACTGCAGTCCTATCAGTAGGGGGAGCATTAATACGACGTCTTTATGACTACCGAACTGATGCAACTCAAGAATTGCAGATATTTTGTTGTATTTCTTCACAACCGGACTACTGCAACTATCGACTACCTACCGAAATACTGCTGTTCTATCGCTGCAGTAGCAACAGTTTGATGTTTTTTCGACAACCAAACTGATGCAACTGAGGAATTGCATATAATTCACTCAACCGGACTAATGCAACTGAGCAGTGGCAGAAGTTCGATCAACCGGACTAGTGCGACTCACCAAATTACTGTTATTCTATGTGTCTAGGAGCAATAAGACGATGTTCTTTTGTCAATGGAACCGATGCAACTCAAGAATTGCATACAGTTCGGTGATTTTTCTGCAACCGGACTACTGCAACTATCGACTCCACACCGAATAACTGCAGTCCTATCAGTAGGGGGAGCATTAATACGACGTCTTTATGACTACCGAACTGATGCAACTCAAGAATTGCAGATATTTTGTTGTATTTCTTCACAACCGGACTACTGCAACTATCGACTACCTACCGAAATACTGCTGTTCTATCGCTGCAGTAGCAACAGTTTGATGTTTTTTCGACAACCAAACTGATGCAACTGAGGAATTGCATATAATTCACTCAACCGGACTAATGCAACTGAGCAGTGGCAGAAGTTCGATCAACCGGACTAGTGCGACTCACCAAATTACTGTTATTCTATGTGTCTAGGAGCAATAAGACGATGTTCTTTTGTCAATGGAACCGATGCAACTCAAGAATTGCATACAGTTCGGTGATTTTTCTGCAACCGGACTACTGCAACTATCGACTCCACACCGAATAACTGCAGTCCTATCAGTAGGGGGAGCATTAATACGACGTCTTTATGACTACCGAACTGATGCAACTCAAGAATTGCAGATATTTTGTTGTATTTCTTCACAACCGGACTACTGCAACTATCGACTACCTACCGAAATACTGCTGTTCTATCGCTGCAGTAGCAACAGTTTGATGTTTTTTCGACAACCAAACTGATGCAACTGCAGAATTGCATATAATTCACTCAATCGGACTAATGCAACTGAGCAGTGGCAGAAGTTCGATCAACCGGACTAGTGCGACTCACCAAATTACTGTTATTCTATGGGTCTAGGAGCAATAATACGATGTTCTTCTGTCAATGGAACTGATGCAACTCAAGAATTGCATACAGTTCGGTGTTTTTTCTGCAACCGGACTACTACAACCTATCGACTCTACACCGAATAACTGCAGTCCTATCAGTAGGGGGAGCATTAATACGATGTCTTTATGACAACCGAACTGATGCAACTCAAGAATTGCAGATATTTTGGTGTATTTCTTCACAACCGGACTACTGCAACTATCGACTACCTACCGAATTACTGCTGTTCTATCGCTGCAGTAGCAACAGTTTGATGTTTTTTCGACAACCAAACTGATGCAACTGCAGAATTGCATATAATTCACTCAACCGGACTAATGCAACTGAGCAGTGGCAGAAGTTCGGTCAACCGGACTAGTGCGACTCACCAAATTACTGTTATTCTATGAGTCTAGGAGCAATAAGACGATGTTCTTTTGTCAATGGAACCGATGCAACTCAAGAATTGCATACAGTTCGGTGATTTTTCTGCAACCGGACTACTGCAACTATCGACTCCACACCGAATAACTGCAGTCCTATCAGTAGGGGGAGCATTAATACGATGTCTTTATGACAACCGAACTGATGCAACTCAAGAATTGCAGATATTTTGGTGTATTTCTTCAGAACCGGACTACTGCAACTATCGACTACCTACCGAATTACTGCTGTTCTATCGCTGCAGTAGCAACAGTTTGATGTTTTTTCGACAACCAAACTGATGCAACTGCAGAATTGCATATAATTCACTCAACCGGACTAATGCAACTGAGCAGTGGCAGAAGTTCGATCAACCGGACTAGTGCGACTCACCAAATTACTGTTATTCTATGTGTCTAGGAGCAATAAGACGATGTTCTTTTGTCAATGGAACCGATGCAACTCAAGAATTGCATACAGTTCGGTGATTTTTCTGCAACCGGACTACTGCAACTATCGACTCCACACCGAATAACTGCAGTCCTATCAGTAGGGGGAGCATTAATACGACGTCTTTATGACTACCGAACTGATGCAACTCAAGAATTGCAGATATTTTGTTGTATTTCTTCACAACCGGACTACTGCAACTATCGACTACCTACCGAAATACTGCTGTTCTATCGCTGCAGTAGCAACAGTTTGATGTTTTTTCGACAACCAAACTGATGCAACTGAGGAATTGCATATAATTCACTCAACCGGACTAATGCAACTGAGCAGTGGCAGAAGTTCGATCAACCGGACTAGTGCGACTCACCAAATTACTGTTATTCTATGTGTCTAGGAGCAATAAGACGATGTTCTTTTGTCAATGGAACTGATGCAACTCAAGAATTGCATACAGTTTGGTGTTTTTTTTTTAACAACCGGACTAATGCAACTGTCAACTATTCACCAAATTACTCTTTCCTATGGTAAGGGAGCAATAATTTGATGTTTTTTAAGAACCTTACAACCCACCGGACTACAGCTACACAAAAGTAGCAGTAGTTCGGTGCTGTTTGACAACTGAACTAATGCAACTGAAGAGTTGCAGTAGTCCGGTCAACCGAACTACTCACCGGACTGCTGCTACACAAAAGTAGCAACAGTTCGATTCCGTTTGACAACCGGACTACTGCTACTGAAAAGTTGCAGTAGTCCGGTCAACCGGACTAGCAACCGGACTACTGAGACTAGAGGGTTGTGGACACGCCACCAAGCTTGGAATTAGGGTGGAAATTATTTTTTTATTCACTCTCGAAAATATTTTCTAATAATATAATATACTGTTGCATATAGAGAAAAATGGCATCTTTCTTACAAAAAATAATCATTATTATATGTTGACGTTAAGGTACGATTTTCAGCCGCGCCGCTAAAATTTTGCGCTTGAGAAATTCACCCATAAGATGATTAGAGGGTGTGCGTTGTTTTATAGCTAATTGTTTTTTAGAATTTCGTTTCACATAAAAAATTTCTCATATTTTCGTTTTATAGAATAATCAATACACAGAATACTTACTTTGAAGATTTTTAAATCATTGATTTTTGTTTCACATAACGTTTAATGTTAGAATAATCATATCATAGAATAACAAATCAAATATTCTCTAATGACATAACATACATTAAATATAAAATCGTTTCACATAGGTACCACTCAAAAGATATAAAACTTATTTGCGCTAAGATAATTCGCCGGAGCCCCGCGGAGCGGGGCTCCTATTTCTGGGTGGTTCTAAAAAAAATAACCACGAAGGCCTAAGGCGGGAGCACCGCTCCGCTTCGCTCCCGCCTTAGCCTTCTATCCTAACCTATCCAAGTCGGGGTACTCTGAGTGGGGGTGTAAACTATAATGACGTGTTCTAAATTATTAAACGTTAGGCTTAATTATTTTCGATTATGGTGGTAGTTTAATATTCCTTAAAAAATAATTCTACTGTTTGATAAGTTTATTAAACAAAAAAATGTAAATTAAATTGTTTTTCTGTGAAATATGTTTCATTCTGGTAAATTCTCTTTGAAACAATAATATTCGAAATAAAAATATAAGTAACAAATAATGTGAAACATTTTCTGTGAAACGAAATTCTATGAAATTTCTGTCTGCGAAACAAGGCGCTCCCGATGATTAGAACATAACATTGTATCACGGTTTCTAGGTGAGCCGGCCGGTAGTGAATTATAAGTGCAAAAAGTTGCGTTCTGTTCATTTTAATATTTACTACAATTTTACAATTGTACTAATTTTTTTTACAATAATAAAAAATCTAAATAAATAAATCTTTTATTGTTCATAAAATGTACACAGTTTACACTATGAAGTTAGATTAGGGAATACGTGCAAATTATGTGATACTCTGACCTCTAAACTAGACTTTCACCTGTATTTTAAAAGTTAGTGCCCACCGTATTTGGTTTACTGTTGATTTTTGTTGATGACAATCAATACAATGACTAAAATCCGCGATATAAACACAAAACGTAGGGTTGTCAAAAAATGTTTCAACTTTCCTAAAGCTCGTAACTCTTATCCACATGACATATCAGTTATGCCGGATTACAACTGCGACCGACGAGCTTATTTAATCCCTAAAATGGATGTGATTTGAATAATATTTGCATAGGCAGCTTGATTATAATATGACGACTGAAGTTTTGCAAGAGCATTATGATACGTCCGATTGAAGAAAATAAATGTCTACCCATCTCATACCAACTATTTACCTACTTGTACCTACGTGATGTATGAGATTTTAGAACTTAACATTCTTCATTACGATTTCTTTTATTAACTAAACATTAGGGTTCAAGACGGTGGTAGTTTTGAGAATAATAAATAAATATAATTCATACCTTTGAGCCAAAGAAGCACCCACCTAGAAACCGGAATCTTATTTCGATATTTTCTATCATTATCTAGGGAATTGCACATTAATAATTATGGTCGTTATCATACGATGTGAGAAGGCTCTGTCTCCCACATTACACAGAACGAGATTTACTGTTTACCTTATTAGGGGACATGTATAGGTCAGTTGATATTATATTCTTACCAAAGTAACTAGATCAGTAGTGTATATCAGCTCACAATTCATGGATGAGTGAATTATTAGTGGAGCCCAAAGTTTTTATATTTGAGTTAAATATTACAATTGAGATTGGGTAATAACAAACTATTGACATAAAACAATGGTATTAAACTCGTGTAATTTACTTGAAAACATCCAAGTAGTTTCTAGTGAATATAATTTTATTGCACGATGAATTACCTACATAAATAATCGCCATAAAATTATTCTAATGATTATAATTAAAACTACTCTAAGTAATAAAATACGCGCAGAACATAACTGTTGAATACGATTTAATACGTTAATAGAAAGCCAGCGTACACATAACACGAGGAGGAAAAGATAAATCAGATTACCTTAGTAAAGGTCTCCAGAGATAATGGAACGTAGTTTGCGGCAGTTATCACAACTGGTTGCTGGGTCTTTGCTATAAATATTATCAGATCTTTCTTCAGTGATGTTGGGAGCTCTATCCATGGGCAAGAAAAAACCAGTGTTGATATTTGTAAGCTCTGAAATTAATCACAATTACTAACAAAATTAACCACTCTAAAATTAACCACTATAATTTAATAATAACTTTTAAGTAAGTAAAGAGATGATCAAGCCGTGACGATGGGTGCTGCAACGCATCCGAAACATCAGCAAAAGTATGTTTTATAATTAATCGCAATAAGTCCTGAACCGTTATCAAAAGCAAGAGAAGAGATGCTCAGAATGTCTAAAAATATCATTCGAATATTAACTTATGTATACGGCATTTAGTATTTTAGCAAAGTATTTTAGGAATGGAATTTTTACTAAAATCTCGATGAGCTCATTCAAAACCCTTTTAAGAAATTTTCTAATTGTCGCAAGTGATATACTATGGCTCTCATGATAATATTTGCCCCCAATAAACAACAATAGCATAGCAACGTTGCACTTACTTTATAAGTGATAGTATTACCAAAGTAACAGTCAATGAATAGAATACAAATAAATATGGCAAGATACGTCAGTATCCACACCACGTCGGTAATATTCTTCAAAGGTGACTCAATCTGTAAACAATCACTACTTATAAGCGTTCAGATTAATCTAGTATTTTATATAAATACAATACATAATGAATGTGTGACGGTTACTGAAAATATTTGAACGGCGGTAGTGCCAACTATGCAGCCATTCAGCGCTAACGTTGTTGCAAACTGACCCCCGAAGGTATTTTGGAGTCTGTTTACAAATCTGCAAAGAAAACGACGCTCACTGTGTTAAATTTGAATACCATTTGCATAATTTTAAGGGTAGCGGAACGTTTTAAATTATGTATAACAATGTTGCAATAACACGAAATTCTTCAGTATTATATTATAAGTGGTCGGTAGGTACCTTATAATGCAGCAATGATGAAGAATACACCCCTTGAAAACTTCTTTGAACGCTGTATTTGCATCGCACTGCTTTTCAGTCATAGTAGATTTAATGAGTACTTTCATATTTTCAAAATTATAAATTAAAACGTCCAATTGACTGACTGCAAGGTAAATAAATAGAAGGTATGTCAATTATTTTATATGAAACGTGTCAGGTTACTTCGTACAATCAACGCGCTTTGAATATAGTTCGTGTTGTGTTATATTTTCCAATCAAAAGGTAAACTGTCGTGCTCTTCGTGGAAATATGTTTTATATTATTTCTTTGGTAAGGTGAAACGCTATGATTTAAGTAATCCTACTGTATGCTAATGTAAGTACAACGGCTTCGTCTTTTGTGTATGATATAAATATATGAAAGGTGATGTGCGAGTTTGTTTTGTTGAAAAATTGTGCTTAGTATCTTTGGTGTATGTGTTTAAAGAGAAAAATAATTTTACTTGCACATGACATCGCGGCCCACGGTATAGTTTGCAGTGCGATGTTAGTAGCCAACATCATAGGTTTATATAATACCTGCACGCAATTATTAATATATTAAAAATTAGTGATCACAGGGCACTGCCGACTGAACAGGCACCTGGCACTAATAGGAGTAAAGACTGATCCCACATGCCCGGAGTGCATGGAGGCCGATGAAACCAACCTCCACCTGCTGGCTGAATGTCCTATGTACTCACTAAAAAAATGGGAAATAATGGGAACAGACAAGTTGGAAATAGAAGACCTCGTGATCTGAAGGTGGGACAGATCGTTAATTTTTGCAAGGAAATAGGTAGGTTCGACGATACGCCGTGGTAGCCGAATAACCCCAAATCCTCTACGGAGGAGACACAGGGGAAATGGGTGAAGTGGCCCGCACCAAAGAGCGGATCACCCGTCCGGCCAACAGCGTCCCCAGCTGGAAGTAAGTAATGTCCAGTATATACCTAGTTCCAAGTGGAGTCATTCCGTAATTATTTATATATTTTTTCAGCTATACCTACTGGTTTTTTTTAAATAGAATACTTAGATTAATTTCACATCAATTTCTGTTTTCCAATAATCAAAAACTTACCTGGTAAGCAAAAACGTAATTGAAATAAGATTCTTTGCTAACATCAAGCCATATCAGATCCATTTTCAATGGCAAAATTTCAAATTTGCTCATACCTGGTACTACAATAACGTGAACTGCAACAACGAATATACATAATGATATTATATTATAATTTAATAACGTATAAAACTAATGAATGTTAACTCCTAAATCTATGAGTAACATTTATATTATTGTAAATACTGATAAATTCGATAAAACAAATACACACAACAAATACTGATAAAACAACGCCACTAAGTAAAAGATATCTCAAAACTTTATTTCATTATCCTTACAAAAGCTTTTTGTTATATTGTAAATGATACTTGAATATTGGGCATTCATTAAATTCATATCATCAGATTTGGAAACAAGGTCATGGAACATATGAATGAAGAATCTGTTTAGGTCACAGTTGGTGATACAGTTATTTTTATCAAGTGTCGAAATTCAATACAAATATTGCTATACTGTTTTAAAAAATGAAATAAAATGATCTTGCCCTCTATTTTACGGTTTTAAAGAAAGTTGGGGTATTTTAGTCTTACAGAGCAAGGATTCTTATTGCCGCACTTGCTGGCAAGAAAGGCAATTCTATAGTAGTTGTCCATATTATTTTATTACTAAAGTAATATAACATTTGGGTTCTTGGTAGATATTCTATATTTATATTTAAGTTTTGACTGTATATCAATTCGTAATAAAACCTATACCTAGCAGCTGGATGTGCGTCTCTCATCTAAGGGGGACCCCACAGTCACACACACTAAGTTAATCTCGTTATGAAACAAAATTATGATATTTCGGTTGCTTGCTTACTTCACTTACCAATTATATCCATCGAACAGATTACCATAAATATCCAGAAAATTTTCCTGATAGATAAGATTGCTTTTTGTAATATTTCTTGCTGCGGTTTTAGATGAAATTGAAACTCTTTGCACATTAGATGATCCGTCAATTGCATTAATATGTGCCGGCGCAAGAACATATCTAGAAGCTTTATGGATGTTAATAATTCTGTCATTATTAAATTTATGCTGTAAAATAAATGGTTAAAATTATTTTAGTATTCTATTAAATGAAAAAATTGTGAATGATGGTGATGATGATGATACATTTATTACTCCATCATCATCTTCCCAGCGGTCTCCCAGTTGACTTCAAAGTCTTTTAGAGCCCAGGGTCCGATTATTGGTTTGATTTTTTGGGACAAACGAAATCCATCTGATCTCGCAACCCAAGCAAAAACCTGCGTCAAAGCCTCGTCCGTTGTTTAACAGGTACACCGACGAGCATGTGAGGTTATTTTGAGCCCCAAATTTGTTACTAGGGTTCTAAACATACCGTCTACTTATCGTCCCCAGACAACATATTTCTCATACCAGAGGGGTCATCTTAAAACTATAGATGGGTTAGCCAAAGTGCGAGGGAAATGTCTTATTGGGAAACCTTACACCCGGTAAGACCCGAGATGGCGTGTGGTTTTAGTTGGTACGAGTCCAACATTACTCCATTTAATAGTATCAATTTCGGTCAGGAAATTTCAAAAATAATGTAATTTATGGCTAGTGGATAATGCAGGACAGTGATATAATTGGGTCAAGGTCACTGAGGTCATTACCAACAATCAAAAATTGAAAACTTGATTTCTAACGCAATTTGTCATACTAAATTGTCCATTTACAACTATTCATCAAACATTTCCCTTTATTTTTGCAGCCACACGCGAAAGGTAGATTGTTGAGGAAATAGCATTTTTAACGCGAGACATTTCCTATCATCAGAATAATGAATTTAGTTCTCATGCGATGGTAAAATCGAAAAGGTTCTAAGTACACAACTTAACTACAATGAAGAAGTTTAAAATGAAAACTTTGATATTCAGTGGTATTTGGTCAGGCAGGTCACACTGGGAAGACCAAGGATCCGCCCAGCTCCCTACTGCATCACTACATTTTAAATAGAAAATGTATTTGTGCTTTAATTTAATCATAAGGTACAAAATTGCATGCAGTTACGCAGCAAAGGGCAATATAAAAAAATATACTAAACCTTATCATGTCGGATATAATAAGGATTTATTATTTGAATATAAATTTTGCGTTCGAAGTTGTGCGCTTTCAACCTCGCTTCTTTGAAGCCTATGTATCATAATGTCGCTTAGGAACTTTTTTCTTTCAACCGATATTCCAATCTGATAAGATTTGACCTTAACAAGTAAAGCGAAAGCTTCAAAACGGGTGCTTAATTTACGTTTGTCATGTATGGTGCACGCAATTTCTGTTCCACTGTAGATTTATTGTGTCGTTACATTGTAATTTATAGGCACGGAAGGGTTCTTTCCACTTTTACAAGTATTTATTTTGTCCTCATTTCCATAGAACCTAAACACATATTTAAGTATATATTATGGCATAGCCGTTAATAAAATTTGCATCTGTATGAGGCTATATGGCCGCTCGACTCTGTACAGTGAAAGATGCAAAAAGTCCCGTGTTGACATTGTCGTACAAGGCTTAAAGGACTGTTAGCACAAAGGTGTTGGCGAAACTTTTAAATCTGTTCTTAATTGTGTTTTCTTTGTGACAACAACTTTATGACTCCTTTTGGTTACCTTTTGGTTACCTATATAACCAGTTTTGAATTTACATTGTGTTGAATTAATGTACAGTTTCAATAAAAAATAGACAGACAGTTATGTTGTTCAGTTTACATGATGTACCTAGTCATAAGACATAATTTGTAACATCGTTATCACAATGTTCTAGCAAATAAAGATATATTCTATTCTATTCATAAATACAATATTCTCCAAATATTTTTTCAAGTAAATTCTATTTAAATAATTCAGTAAATAAAACACTTTAACACAAACAGTGTCAAGTATTTATAAGAGTATTGATTTTGTAAGCCCAAAGATATCTATTTATGGATCAATTTGGGTCTGTCGACGAATATTCTATTCTCTTTTACATATAAAGAAAATTATGTGGGGAAAGTAGGACAAGGTTTTAATAACTAAGAAAAATATACCAGCTAATAAATTTCATTTTATACTCATAATATCATTCTGAGAGAAATATGCTTTTCAAATCGAGTGCACAAAAAAGGATACTAGTTTGATATTCCGAGGGTTGATAGCTAAGCCTGCTTCCTATTTATAATGAAGGAGCTTGGCATGACCAGGCTTGAAAGTCCTAACTTTGGATGGAATTAATGTTTTTACTACCATTTACAAAAAATAAATACAATAAACTCACATTCCAGTAACCTCTTGAATTCCTGCATTACCTTGTATGAACAATTGTATCACGTATATCAATTGACCGCAAGTAGGTATTATGAACACTGTTGCTCCTAAGAATATTCTGGTCAAAATATTTAGCCAAAACCTAAGGTTTTTGTACGAATGAGGTATATAGAACCATATGCCGAAAAATTTCAAAGTAGCAAATTGTAAGGAGAAGTACTGGAACATATCGACATCAATCGACTTCATTTTAGGAAAATTATAAATGTAATGACATGTCTATTAAAGTGTCGACAGTTTTTAATTCTTTTTGAAGAAGCAAGTAGAGAGTTTCTTTTTGAACATTAAGTTCAGTATAGTATTTTTTTCCTAGTCTACATCCTCATAGCGATTTCCAGGTTGTGTCTGAATCCGTTTATTTTTTGAAATTAATATAAGTAACGGTTTATACGCCGACAGTGAAACATGTGCCAGAGCCTCGTCTTTCATTAGGTAGGTGCACTGACTAGCAGAAGAGGTTGACTTGGACCCCATAGAAGTTAAAAGGGCTCCTACACGCCCTATTCATTCATGAACATTACTATATAATCGTAAATAAATAGTCTGTTTAAAAAAAAAAAAAATTTCAGTGAGGGTTGAAATAAAACTACAGCGTACTCTCACTCATTTTTGGTCCTGTTCAAGCCCACACGATCATTAGTCGTTGAAAGCGGTTGGCAGCAGGTGTAATGTGGTTACACCTGCGAACCATTGCACGATTTGAATATTCGAGATTCTTACTTTTATAATTATAATGAGTTTCCAACACTAATGACATTCATAAGCATAATAAGGATATCATAATAGTCATCAATTTTCGATGAATCGAAAAAGAATTGAAAACATTTAGAAATATATTTAACCTTTACAAAAAATTATCAGTGCCCGCGACTCCATTCGAGTGGAGTTCTGACCACATTCAAGCAACTTACCGGAACCTGTTGTAAGGTAAAGCGTCAAAATAATATTCTCTGAAAACTAAGACAGTGGAATAAAGACAGAGCAAATTATAGCCTTCGGCCATTTTCGTCCAATGTTCCCTTGTTGATTTTCGTATAGATACGGATGCCGAAATTAACTATTATTGTGTATCTTTCATTACATATTCCGCTAATTAATTAGTGTATGACTAAGCTGGAACAATCCATATCCTTTAGGAAAACAATGTATACGTACAATGTAAGTCTAATTAATGTGCGTGCGTCTTGTTATGATATTTAGGCAAACTTACGGAAATATACATTTATATTTGTTACTAAATTCATATCATATTCATCTTATTGTTTCAATTGAGAAAACGGAGAACGCTCATATTTTTTACATTCATCATCACTTTATTGCAGTGATGCCCAAGTACATGGTGTAGGTACTTTGTGGTTGGTAGATACCATAACTTATGGATAATTGTATTAAAGGGTCATGTACACCAACATGATTAAAAACTAGCTGTTGCCCGCGGCTCCGCCCGCGTGGAATTCTGATCCCGTTCATCGCTGATATATAGCCTATATGTTAATCCAGGGTATAACCTATATACATACCAAATTTCAACCAAATTGGTCCAGCCGTTTATGCGTGAAAGAGTGACAAACATCCACACATCCATTCTCACAAACTTTCACATTTATAATATTAGTAGGATGTAGTACGGACGGTATACAAGTCATTAAGTCTCAGTGCATAATTTAATTAATTCTCTTCAACATTTTTTTAAATAACATCGAAGGAACATTACTCTACCAATACTTTAGTATTATGTTATCTGTGCCAATACTTAACATTCAAAACACAACTACTTTTCTCTTGAAGCATTTCTGAAAGTTTTCTCAAAACTCTATTCCGACGAAACGTGCTTGCATCCAAATTACTTCCACACATTTTACGACATTTTCTTCCCTTGCAGGTACTAAAATTGTAGGCAAAAAGGTACTATTTGAACAGTTACGGCAGTTTTATTCCAATATTCATGACCTATTTTTGCTAATGCACAGCCATTCACATTTGTAACGGATAGACCACCGGCAACCTAGTTGTTGAGATAAACCTGATATATTGACTAAATCCACGACTGTATCGAATGTTTATATTAAGAATTTTTCATTTATGAGGATTTAAAAATATAATTTATAGAACAGTTGTAGAACATAGTATGGTTCATTGATCATACGTGTATGTCACAAAAACGGGTGCAGTTGGTACGTGCAAACATAAATATAGCAATCAATTTATATAGCCCCGTGGCCCATTTGTGGTGCACGCACGAGTGATGATGTAGCCACAGTGATCCACATGTGGTACACGCACTGTGAACGTGTCATAAAGCTCTCACCTCAGTATTTTGAGCACCTTGTCAAATCTCTGCAGTCTCTGCTGCCCTAAGTTTGACTAGCAGAAAATGTCCATGGCATAAAGTCCGTCTTCATAAACCTATTTTTACTTTTGTGCATTTTTTAAAATTAATATATAAAATAAATAAATAATAAAGGAACCCCAAACATTTATCATACTCATTATCAGATACAATTATTGTAATTGACGTCTAATAACATAATAACATCGAATTATGGAAAATTATTTCGTGTGAATTTCACGTGAAGGTTTATTTTAATTTACGTTTGTGTATACTATGACTTTATTTTTATACTACTTAGCTCGCAGACAAGCACACGGCCCTCCTGATGGTAAGAGGTTACTAGGCCACGGTGTGGGCGAGTGCAACACCAGGGGAGTCACACTCGTGCTACCGACCCTGTAATAACAGAGAGATTCTGTGCCGTCAGCGCAAAAGATAAGTAGAACAAAGCCATTGGTTTTCCCACTGACAGCACAAAATCTCTCCAGTTAGCTCTGGCTACCCTACTCACCGCCGGAAACGCAACACGAGGTTATTAAGCCGCGATCTTCTGTAGGGCAGAGGTACTCCCCCAGTCGGACTGCTTGATTGGGACGGATATACCGTCGAGTCCTACCTCCTAAGTTTACCTTGTATAGTATGTAAAAATACTATAAGATTGTGCATATTATTGTAAACATCATGTTTGGTATTATTGTGCATATAGGTACCTATATATCTGGTATATCATAAATTATAATCTAGGGTAAAGTAGATTATATCTAGATCCAAAATAAGCATTTGTAACTACTTATGTACCTAATATTTGTGTACATTTATTCTAAGCCGAACTTAACTGGAAATATGCTTTGAATTATCAAACTTCCCTACTCATTAATTACTGGTTAAACCATTACGAAGCCAATAAATAATACCTACTTCTACTAACTTACAATTTGTATTATGTGAAGTAAATTGCGATCGGAGAGCGGATTTCAGCCTTCCACACCCTGTATTGCTTGCATTTTTCTTTTCACATTGCTCTAGGTACTCCATGCCAAACTGAATCTTTATTTACAAAAAAACTGATTCAATCGGTAAACACGTTTGGGCACAACATGAAGCTAAATTATAATAGTACCGTATGCTGACATGTTTTGTTATGTACAAATTATACAATACAATAATAAATTAGATAATAAGAAATGAAAGCGTCAGTAATTTATGGATGGAGTCAGCTTTACGATCGAGAAGTCTCCGGCCTCAATATTGTCCATTACACTGCCAATGTGAACTCACTCTTAATACAAGTCCACTGTGAACCACATCATCACTTACCAACAGGTGAATGATGGTCAAACGCGAGCCTATCAACCATAAAAAAACAAGTAATTTAGCTTAGCTAGAGAACCCTCTATCACATTAATACTAGTATATCACTCTATCATATTAGTACCTACTAATAATACAGGCAATACTAGTAATTTAACCAAAATTACACTAGTATTCCCACTAACTAACTGCGGGGGCACACGGTGCGTTACGGCGCCGCACCGCAGAAATTTCGGCCAATCGGCGGCCACAGAAGCGGTGCGGGGCCGCTCGTATGGCCGCCGATTGGCCGAAATTTCTGCGTTGCGGCGCCGCAACGCACCGTGTGCCCCCGCACTAACCTCTCCAGTCATATGGAAAAATAAGAGAAATACATACTTGGTAATAAACATAGGTATCCACAACCTTATGTTGGTACTGACATTAATTTTCATTTTTCACGCGTCTTATTTTTTCATTTAGATTGCTCGGTAACATAAACTTTTATAGTGGCTAATAAATTTGCCGCGGTCAGTCAATTTATTTGAAAAAGTAAAGGTAACAATTTTATTTTTCTCATAGATAAGTCTTGCGCGTGTTTTATTTGTAACGATCGTTTATAATGATGAAATCTTTGAAACCATTTCGTTCGCGTTCGTCTTCATATTTTGATTTATTGGAAGATGGGATTTTTTTTATCTATACTATTATAATATAATTGTAAAGTGGTCGTGTCTGTACATTGGAGATATTTAAAAAAAATACTTGGGTTATGTTATATTAACGATACTTTTTTAATTTCCTGTCTGTTTGTCTGTTTGTGCGCGATGGACGCAAAAACTACTGGACGGATTTTGATGCGGTTTTTTTTGTTAGAAAGGGCTTACTCAGTCTTAAAATCTTACGTTTGTTTGATCGCAATCGGTTGAGTAGAACCGAAGATATGAGCAAAGGTCGTGTTAACCGAGATGCACGCGGGTGGAGGCGCGGGTGGAAGGCTAGTTCATAATATAATCCTTAAGTTACGCTATATCCAATGATGCAGACTTTGAATTGTTTTGTTCCATTAACTAGTTAAACTAACAATTAGAATGTATGAACAAGTATTTTTTGGATTCGATTCCTCTGTCGAACTACTAGAAAATACATTACCTACATGTAAGCATGGCTCGATTTTGTATACCTACCTAAAGTGTAGGTAGGTATATACAAAATCGTATAATAGGTACATGTTTACAAATTATAAAATGTGGCATTAATTCCAGCTTGTTGGTTAACTTAATTTCACAACACTAACCAAATTTCGCACTATTCCCTGTATGATTCGTGTATCGAACTCACAGCATGTAAACAACCATTACACTAAGTAAATTAATCAATCTGAGCTCTAGCTAATTAAACACTAGCTAATAGCATTCTTAGTTAGGTAATTATTTTTGCAAAACAGTCTATAGATAAACAGTCAGACTATTTGTGACTACTTTTACATAATTATGTTGATCAGTAGTAGGCATCAATGGTTCGACAAAATATTAACCTGGCAAACAGACTACGGGGTAACTTTTTTCATGCTGAAATTCCTGTGAATACCCCGGGATATCCACAGGGATATCCCCGACATATGTTCTCAATCTCCCTCCCTAAAACTAAGGCTAAGTGTAAGGGTGACTATTCTGTGTTGTTTAGTATCTGTAAAATACTTCCGGTAAGTGTGAAACATAAATATTTGTTAGCCATAAATAATACAGATACTCAGGAACATAGTCTAGTCAACCTAAATATTGGCACTCGTTCTATGTCTTCGGGCAAATTTGAAGTACCAAGAGTACATAATTATTTTGGAGATAGAATGCTAAAAAAACGTATACCGTACTTACTAAATAGTTTGCCGGAGGACATAAGACGGGAACCAGATAAAAACATATTTAAAAGCAAGATTAAAAAATACCTACTTTCAAAAATGTATAATAGTGTTAACCGTAGATAATTAGTTTTAAAATGTAAAATAGTGTTAACCGTAGATAATTAGTTTTAAAATGTAATTAGAGACTCACCCGATCTTGCAGACAAACTGTGTAAACAGTTTTGCAGGACCAATTACTAATGGCTGTATAAATTGTGTTGTTTATTAAAAAAAATTAAAAAAAAAAAATTTAAAAATTCATACAGCCAAGCACAATTAATTTCCAGTGTAGGTACTATTAGATTGTAATGACCCAAATCAAAGTTCTAACATGAAAAATATATTCAATACTATTAATTACCTAATTACTAGTCGTGACAAATTACGTAAACCCCGAATATCATTTAAATGTCTATCTAGGTTAATCAATAACGTGAATGATTGATATAATTTGATATTAATGCCGACTATTCACGTTTGATTTGATAACGTATACCTAAGTAAACTGAAATCGATTTGAGTTAATTATTTCACTGTAGAATTAGTAGTTGTGGAGTAGTAATTTTTAGAAAACAACCACCATTAATATTCCAGCCCCGTTTGTTTTCACCATTAGAAAACAAACGGGGCTGGAATTAAAACTTCCAGTACAAGTACTAGTGTGCTACCAATAATTATGTATTGTGTAACTTCCAGTTACTTAATAATTTTTTGAAAGAATATTACAAATTGAGATTGAAAATTTTTGTTATTCTTAACTGATTTTATCGACCCATTCCAATTTTATCATTTTTTATTAGGTATTATTTTCTTTGTTTCAATATTATGTACTAGCTGATCTGGTAAACCCTATACCGCCATATTTGTTTGCTTTGCCCACGGCTATGCCCGCGTAGAATTCAGAACCCGTTCCCACCGCGCCCTCTGCTTAAAAAACAAAAATTCATAAACTTTGACCTATTCGAAAGCTATGTGCGTACATACATTTGGAGGGTTTAATTTTTATTTATATAGATTTGTGTTACTATATTATTATGAGTTTTTTGGGTGCCAGACAAGCACACGGCCCACCTGATGGGAAGTGGTGGCCTATGGTCGTATGCAACACCAGAGGCATCACACTCGCGCTGTCGACTGTACTATATCTACGCTTGTACGGGAGTAACTTGATTATGAAGTCATTAATTTCTATTAATTAATCATGATTATGACAGATCAATACGACATCAACCTGCTATATGGCAAAAACTATAAGTGAAGTCTACAGAATGTCCATTGTTAAAGCTGCTAGCAATCAGGAATACTAAAAAGCCTCAGTTTGACCTCAATAGAGACCTTTTCACAGTTAATTATTTTTAACAGTTTTATCCCACCAAAAACATTTTATATTGAGTTGATTGCAACACTAACAACCTTATAAGGCTTATACCTTAGAGTATACTCGTACATTATTGTATACTCTAAGGCTTACACCGCTTTAAAAATATCGCTTCGTATTTAGAACTAAGTCCCACACAGCCATAACTTTGGTTCTTTACATGGCCTAACTCAGCCTCAGCCCTTACCCTCAACATTTATATATATTGAACAAGTAAGTAGTATGGTTTGGCCGTATGCCAGACCAGTGACTTAATTTCATAATATAAGTCAATGGGAGTGTCGTCAGCGTGACAGCTTTGAAACGACTCCGCCATAGTTTTTGTTCAAGATATAGAGTCTGCAGAATTTGGGCTCGTAGAGTTAGGGTTTGTAAAATTAGATGCCTCAAAAAGGGATTTAAAAACCATTCATTTGCTTTTACCCTCCAACCAACTCAGTTTAACAGTGTTAACAGTAACAGTAACAAACTACAAGGCTTCTAAAAGTCTAGACTATAACGCCAGTGCAAATATTTTGCTAATGGAATTGAAATATTCTTTTGAGTTGTGATTTTTTATTTGAATAAATAATAGTCTAGCTACATTTAACATTATTTGCTCTCTCTGATATTATTCGTTTTCTTGCTCTAGTACCTATCTATATGGGCTTCTTCAAATAATACCTATCTCCGAATGTTTTGCGGTCATTTTTCAGCTTGTATTTGAATAGATCTGTGTCAGTAGGTGTCAGTTTATTTTATTTATATTATCACTAAAGAGTATATATCAGATATTGAGCACCTTCTATAATTCCCATATCATCTTATCAATTTCAGCGTTAGTTCATCATTCAAAACCTGCACTTTGGACCGAGGCACTCTTGATTTGGTATAATTATTTCATGGGAAACTACTTGGAAGATCTTGGTGGGACTCCAAAAACACGCCGACATCTATAGCACTTTCTTTATACATAATGTACATTTTTGGTAGCCACAAATTCTATAATTTACTTTAAAAATACTTTTTGCGAAAGTCAATTTCATGAAAGAAAAAGCCTAAAAGTAAGGTTGAAGGTCCAAGTTAAAACGGTAGGATGCTCATTGAAGATTGAATTCATTTTACCAATTTTTATTATATCAAATTCCTCTTTTACAGTCCGTATTCCGTTCAATGAGTACGAACGATCAAAGCAAAAGAACTCAACACTTAATTCAATTAAACATGGCATAGCAACAACCTATGTTCAAATAAATGACCGCATAATATTAATAAACACAAACAAGCCATCACAAGATCCAACTAAAGGGTCTCCCCTTGTTGATTACTTCAAAGCATTAACACGAGCCGAGATTTCTCTCGGTCGTAAATAAATCGCCTTACATTCCGACCCTCAAACCGCAACCCTTTAGTCACTCACTTCATAGACTTTTATGAAAAGATTTCACGTCAAAACTGTCAAATTTGAATTTTATACGTTTTGACGTAAGATATTGTATCATACATAGGTATATGTGTGATGATTACTGATGATATAATAGATGTCGTAAGAGGTGACTAACGGAAAAGTATGCAGAGGATATCACTGCGAGAGAAAGAAAATTAAAAATAAAACCCTGTCCAACCCGCCTGGCCACCGTGGAAATTGTAGGTCAAAGCCTCCCAATATTGGAAGAAGCCTGTGCCCAATGGACTACAATAATATTAGGCTGATTGATTGATTGATTATGTGAAAATTAATAGCTACGGGTGAGGTCATACAGAAAACTGACATATTTTAATCGTATTGTTGTAGGAATGTAGTGGCATTTGATAATGTTCTCAGTTATCGGCAACCTCTACCTACTCGTCCAATGACAGAAGTGAAGACATTTTTAAAAAAGTCGACAAATATAGATGTTTAATTTATGGCAACATTTTTATATACATTAAAATAAAACGAGTTTTGGCGCCAACACCAAGATGGACGCGTCACAGTGTTATTTTATTTTCCAAAATTAGTGTGAGTTCGAGTTTTTATGTGTAAAAATGGTGGATTTTTAGACATAACGTCTTATAAAATGCGCACAAGAGTAGGAAAGTGAAATATTACAGTGAATTGTGACTTCGTCACTCGTTGGTTTCAAATCTCCGTAGAAGCCTTTATTAAAATTTCCACCACTTTACTGAGGCAGCAATCATTATCATCAACTCACCATCATCATCATCATCCTCATCCTCATCATCATCCAAATATCATAATAAAATATCAAATGAAGAGATGGCTCAAAGGTCTTTGAAACTAAGCCAAAATCATTCCAAAATAAAAATTAAATAAAACCACTTTTTTGCATTTATTTTCTACCAATTCAGTCACCCATCTAGGCGAGAATATAATTACTGGTGAGTTCAAATTTCATGTAAATAAAAGAAGCCTTACATCATTCTATTCACGAAGAAGTATTTTCGAAGCAATCAAACTTTTTTTAATAACAGAAGTAATTACTATACCGTTCATAAGTTTTTAATGAAATGTACCGAGAGACTGAAAATACTATAGCTGTTGTCTGCGCCTTCACTAGCGTGAACTTACGGTTCAAAGTAAGTATAACTTGCCCAGAAATAAATCGACACCTCTGGGTTCAATTGGCGTATAAACCAAAACACGACTTTTCAGGAGAGCAAAAAAACGATTTTATTTTCAGAAAAAAAATCATAACTTTTTTATTTTAGAAGCTACATAAAAAATTCCAAGGGGAAAGATTCTTAGAATTTGGGGATGAAAAAGGCTAAATCATTCAATCATATCTATCCCCTTTGGTTTGGAAGTTAGCATGGATATACGTCTTAGAAAATATCAATTTATGGTTTATACACCCCATGAAAATTGGATAACAATTGACAGCTTACAGCTTATATCCATATTTGGTAAAATTATGTTCAAATTTACTGATGTAAAAGCATGTAGCTGTAGATTTTTTGGCTGTAAAAACTATTAATTTGCACATCAATAGAATTATAATTAATAAAAATAATCTCGATACTGTTAGAATGTGTCAGAATTACATTGGTATTACTCTTACTACAGAATTATGGTCGATATACACGAAATTAAACTACCAGAAACAAAATTAACTTGGTTTTATTAAATAAAACAGATAATTATGTCTATTATAATTATGACAACATTATCAGTCATGATCAGATTATCAAACTTAAAAAGGCAATTATTTAAATCTTTAGTAACTCAACAAACAGTCATCTCTCCTTCACCGCGACTTCCTCGTACAACAGATTGTACTCAGGGTCTTTGCCTTCAATTCAGCGGCACTTGGACAGAGCCTGCGCCGTTTTGGCCCTGGAACGCGCCAACTTATAGATAAGCTTTTGCCCCTCAGATGATTCCAAGTTGTTATATAGCGGTTGCAAGTGGTCTCGATGGCTAAAAACCAATCCCACCACTCTGTTAGTCCACACTCAAAGTCAGCTCTGCGCATCATCTCCATTAACAGTTTCTCTCGGGACAAGGCAGATACTTTCTAGTCCCTGCCAGAACACCCGCTGTGATATCCTGTGTGTGCAGGAAACTCACAGGGATGCTTGCCAGAGTAGACCTACATCTCTGGACTATCCTTATCCCCGTCGACACGATAGATGAAGAAGAAGTGGTCTCGTTTGGCCCTGGCTACCGCTCACCTGGTGGCGCATTTTGCATCTTTGTACGCGTCGCAGTCTTCGGCAGATTTGGACGCTTGCCACTTTTTAAGAAGGGTTTTCTTCACCCTGATCTCTCTTTGGACTGTGTCGTTACACCACCAAGTGTCCCTGTCATACTTTCATCCACCCTTAGACGTACCGAGAACCGCCCTCCCCGCCTCAAGGATAGCTGCCTGAATCCTGTCCCAGTAAACCTGTACTGGTTCGTCTATAACATCAGCACTCTTGTCACCGATGACTTTGAATGACCACCTGATTCTGCGTTGGCCACGCTTGGCGCGTTTGTCTTTGGGTTTCACGCGGAGGTCCATGACAAGGAGACGGTGTTGGCTAGTGCGACTCTCTCCGGGTATTACCTTGCAGTTGGCCACCCTGCTGATGATGTGCCTCCTAGTGAGTAGGAAATCGAACTTTCTTTTTGAAGAATCTGTGCACGACGGAAAGTTCGGTGGCCGTACACTTTCTAAGGATGTGCTCATCCTCTGGGTTACGGCTACCGTATCCAAAACCGCCGTGCACATGTCCAAACTCCTCACACCTGTCACCCACATGACCGTTCGTGCAGTGGTTTTAGCTAAAGCAAAACCACCGTCATAACACGGACACTGTAATTGGTTTTTTTAATTTTTAACATTTAATTTTAGACTTTAAAGCAATGTCTATAAAATTTTAAATTAAATGGCTTTTTGTAGAGTGAACGCAAGCGTGTAGTAAAAATATTGTCATTTAATTTTGGACTTTAATTCTATAGCAATAAAGTCTAAAATTGAATACCATTTTTTGCAATGGATATGGTTTATACGTCCATGTTATTTAAATGTTTGGATTTACGACGTCAATTTTAAATTACGTTTAAGAAATATATTTTCTCGTCATGGCGTAAAATCCATTTACAATCAACGCAGATCGTACGCCCCGGGTTGGTAAAAATCTTGGTCATAACGTCTTACTAAAAATTTAAAAAAGAAAAATTTGGCTGTTACATTAATATTTTATCTTTTTTGTGGTAGGATGATCTAATTTTTTTGGGTCGTAAAAGCATTTTTTTTGCGAATTTGAACATTTTAAATATACAGATCGATAGAGAAAAAAAATCTGAATTAAACGGTGTATATAACTCATTTTGGCCAAAATGGTTTATACGCCAATTGAACCCAGAGGTGTCGAAATGAATTAGAATTTCATAGTTTTTGTTATATCGGGACTTCGCGAATAATAAATTTAATTATTAAAAAAAAAGAATTAGAAAAAGAAAGTAAAATAAAAGAAAATAAAAATTTATTTTACTTTTTTTTTGTAATTTCAATTTTTTTCGTAATTGTATTGTATACTTTTTTGTAATTTTATTTACAAAGGCGGCCCTAGACCTACAATAACAGTGTGCTATATGTTTTGTTATACAATAAGATTAAAAGGTACTTTGCATCCAAACGATCAATTATATTGCACAAAAATACGAACTGCTCAAAATGCTCAATATTGTCGGGTTCAGTTGGAGGTAAGTATTTCTTGAGCTCCTTCCAGCAGTTAGTTCTTAAAGAATTAAATCTTTTCTTTAAATCATGTTCGCTTGTCCGTGGAAAAATCTCTTTGTATTTAGACAACAAAGTTTCGTAAGTAGTATTTTTTAATCGCGGTCATAATATTCTTTGCTCTGTGACAGTAATTCTCTGTATAATTGTACATTCGACGATAAACTCTTTCTCCTTAACTTTTAGAATCTCTTTTCCCGCCATTCTTGCGCGCACGCGAGTATTCTACGTCACGATGAAACATAAAATAAAAAATATTACACAATACTGATCCTACACGTGACAATAGCAAAGTATGGTACAATAAAAAATAATTTCACTCAAACTTTTGTTCAATCATTGAGCAATCTTCAATATTTAGCCTAAACGGTCAGTCATATTGCACAATGTGTTATATTGCGCAATATAATGAATCATCTAGGGGCCGCCTAAGCCGCGAAGAGATTCTGCGTGAGATAAAGTAAACCACAAGACTAATACTTGATGCCGGTATCGATAAAAAAATCAAAGAACCCATGTCATAATATTCCACAGAAGCGAGCGCATAAGTAAATAAAATTGAATAATTTACGAGTAGGTTTTACCACAGAATGTCACAGGGGCGGTGATGTGAGATATCAAATTATAAGTGGTTGCGTGCACATGCGCGGTGGTCCCCGCCGGCCGCGGCCTCCAGTCTGCTCGACGCTCGTGATCTTTCCGAACGGGCCTGCGCCGTGTTCCAATTTTAAATACGAAACTCGAACGACTCGCAAATGCAACTATAAAAAATATAGACCCTTGCCAGTAAGTGCAAAATAACAAAACTTTTTCTTATTATTTGTAGATTTTTTTTTCGATACGTGTATACTCTGTGAATGTGAAAAGCAAAAAATTCGAAAGAAAACTTTTGATTGCCATAGTTGCGGACAAATTTTGTGAATGTTTTTCGTAATTGTGTGGTGATGAATTATTTCTGGATCATTTACTCTGGCAATTTAATTGGTAAGAATTTAATATTATATATTCTATTGTACAGTTTGATAATGATATTTTAAATTATTATCGTATTAACTTACAGTTAAAAAGTTTTATATTTCTTTACGTTCATTAAATTTCGTACAAGAAACTTTAGCTGCATAAATCGTTTCATTTACGCCAAAGAAGCATATTTCAGGAAATTTAAGACTGAAATAAAATGATAGACTAAATTCCCTGAAGTAGTTGCGTAGGTGGGTATTACATTTACAACTGTCACACACCTTTGTCACTGTTTCCTTTTCTGGATGTTACTCTATTTTCTTCTCGAACGATTGGGCAAATAACATATTGTGTTATTGATATTGTTTTTTGTAGGAACTATGACATAACGGGATGTATTGTTCAAGCTTAAGACATGATTCCGAAGGTGACCGCATACGACAACTGCAGACGTACGCAGCTCACACGCGTAATTCGTTGCTGCTTCTCAATGGTCCCCTTTATCCGTATCCTAGTTTACCAAGCAATGGGTTCGCTGTATCTGCTGCATGTGTCGGCAGATATCGTATGCGGTTGGGTTCGGAATCATACCTTTAAAGTCACGCGAAATGTCTATAAGTATGCTCTATTCCACTTTAATCCACTAAACGCAATTAAGTAATTTCTGTATATTGTTGTAGTTACATTGATATTAAATTATTATCATAGGATTACCGATGCCCCTTGAGTAAGGACTTTCGTTCACAATGTGCGAGTTATAACTTTGGTACTCATAATGTAAGTGTATATTACATTAATACTAGTAACAGCTTACCATACGTTAAATAATTTTGATCCTAATATTTTAATGATCATAACTTCATGAGTTAATAAGTTTATTTGGTAAAAAGGGAGCTGGAGTAGAATAAGTGCGTAAGGAGGAGAACTATGTACCTACTATGGCACACATTGGGAGAGAAATAATGTCCACAAATGGACTACGCAAATACGCTAATAAACGCTCAATTATAATATAAATTAATCGATTGATTGATATGAATACTCCAGTGATCTGAATATTTTGTTCAATTATTGAAAAAAGAAGACTAGTTTGCATGAGAAGTACTATTATATTTATTCTATGATAAGACTTAAAACAAATTTAAAAAAATCAACCTGTTTAAGCTGGAATGAAAATTATTTAAGTGTCCTTAAACTGCACCGGGCATCAGAAATCTCAAAATGATCTCCACACACGCCTCTATAAGAGCAAGGAGGGATTGTGATCCTCAATATCACATCGGGGTTGCTTATGTTAGTGGCCAAGGCTGGGTCGGGTCTCCAGGATATCCTTTATGGGGCGTATCCGATTCCCAGGCCATAGAGGCCGATGTGACGAAACACCAAGCGGTTTTAGTAAGTTCAAGTCCGATATATCCTCATTAAAAGCTCCGGCGAGGTGAAGCCGGAGGGGGATCCCTAAACGCAAAAAAAAAAATAGGTGGAATAAATTTTGAACTTCAACGTTTGCAAGGTTCCCTGCACGCCTCAGTGATGCTGCCTCACAGTAGGCAGACAGCCTGGAGTTGCTGAGGATTTCATTCCTTCGGTACAGCGAGGTCCCATGCCATAGGTCCCCATGGCGGAACACCGTCTGGTTTCAATTGGTTGTAACTAATTTTGAGTGCCTTGATGAGCTACTTCCCTCAACTAACAAGGCATTCATAGTCAGTCAGTTTAGGTAAGTACATATAAAAAAGACATTTTTTTACCAAAAACTTACAACACCAATGATGTATTAAATTTATAGATACGTCATACAAGAAGATGGCGGCATTCAAAAATGGCGCAAACACTAAATATAATAAAAATATAACTGCTTACTAAAAATACGTCAATGTTATTAATTTATATATGAATTATATTAATATTTATAACAATAATATTTGATTATTACGAATTTATTATTAAAAACGTTTTTTTGGGTGGCGCATTGCCGTGATTCTGATTGGTGCATAAAAATGATGACCAAAAGTCATCATTCTTTTGTCGCCATTTTTGAGTGTGGACAACATATCTAGGTATAGTTTATAATACATCATTGTACAACACACTATTTTTTTACGTTATTTGAGAGCACTAAAATTTAGATCTTTGCTTATGTTTGGCGTATGCTATTACTTTCCAGAATTTGTTCCTTTTCTCCTCGCGATCTACCGTATGATGTAATGGTATAGGGATACAACTCTATGCCGAACCAATCCTACTAGCCGTGTGTGATGTACGCTTTTTTAGAAAATTAATGGTTTCATTTCCCAGCTAGGGGGGAGCCCCTTGTTTCGCAGACAGAAATTTCATAAAATTTCGTATCACAGAAAATGTTTCACATAGTATTTGGTACTTATATTTTTATTTCGAATATTATTGTTTCAAAGACAATTTACCAGAATGAAGTAGTAGAATTATTTTTTAAGGAATATTAAACCACCACCATAATCGAAAATAATTTGGTCTAACGTTTAATAATTTAGAACACGTCATTATAGTTTACACCCCGACTCAGAGTACCCCGACTTGGATAGGTTAGGTTAGAAGGCTAAGGTTATTTTTTTTTTAAACCACCCAGAAATAGAAGCCCCGCCGAGCGGGGCTCCGTTGAATTATCTTATAGCGCAAATAAGTTCTATATATTTTGAGTGGTATGTGAAACGATTTTATATTTAATGTATGTTATGTTATTAAAGAATATTTGATTTGTTATTCTATGATATGTTTATTCTAACATTAAACGTTATGTGAAACAAAAATCAATGATTTAAAAATCTTCAAAGTAAGTATTCTGTGTATTGATTATTCTATGAAACGAAAATATGAGAAAATTTTTATGTGAAACGAAATTCTATAGAACAATTAGCTATAAAACAACGCACACCCCAGCTAGGGATATTGTTTTTTAAACTAATGTTGCAGTTTTAGTTTTCTTTAAAATCGAGCCCCGAGATTCTTTTGAGTATTTTCGCTATTCCTTAGGCATAGTTTCGAATTTAGCCACGTTCAGTTGAAAACTACATCATGTATAGATACTTTTTTTTTCCAAAATTGTGTATTTCGGGTGTAGCATAATAAATTATTCCATTTGTGAGAACCAATGATCCAATATTTGTGGCAAAATATTGTCTGTACCTATATCAACAGTGTAAATGCAAACAATCATGCGAATCGCGACCGATAAACAAATAGATAGGTAAATATCGACAATTTTATATTTGGTAACCTCAACATTATTCGGTACGGAATACGATACAAGGGCGAAATCAAACTCACCCGCGAGCGGTACACCAATTGATTTCGGTATGAGGCTTTGGGGCAGGCTTCCTCTTGAGGTTTGGAGGCCAGTGACAGTCACTCTCATAAAATAAGAAAGAGTAAAAGGTCCTTCTGCAGATGACAATATGCAAATGGCACTTTGATTGTGTAGACTGTACATGGTAACCACTTACCATTGGGAGAATGGAATGCTTATTATCTGTATTCCTTAAAGTATACATTGCTATAGAGCGCGCCTTACAAGTATGAACTGCTATCACGGGTACGAACAGTACCGAGGCTCCTGGCTCAACCTCAATCAGTAGCAAAACAATACCCGTCTAAATGACTCACAAATAATATTTAATTCGATGTGTTAAATCAAAATTTTATACAACATCGTATATTTATTTGTAGTAATAAATTGTTTTTGTAATACGCGTTTCGTCCGTTTATATGAAGTCACGCTACTGTATGATAGTATTACTGTGGTACCGTGGCGTGGTGCGAAACGACGAAGTACAAAATAGACATTCGTCGATTCACACCACTGGTCCGAAACGACGAATTCAAAAAGGGGCCTTGTGCGATTCACACCGTGGTCCGAACAGCTTGTTGTGTGAATCGACGAAGTACCCATTTTATCCATGCATATCAAATCGAACAAAAAACTTTATAACAACAAACTACATTAATAAGTGCATCTATTGATATTTTCGGTAATGCATGAAACGTCACTATAGGTGCGCATACCATCGCAAAGTATCTGATAACAACTCGGCGCCAAAGACCTGAGTGTTACGCGCGCTCTATATATAAATGTATACTCTAAGATATTAACAGTATAAAAATAACTATTACCTAAAATAAATTAGGTTACAAGGAAATTATGTCACCAAAATCCTGTCATTATTATTCTATTTCCTTAGTCATCGAAACGGAAGGGATCACACCTAACTATTTCAAGAAAACGGCCTATGACTCGAACATCTAACATTATTTTAGAACGTATAGCATACAACATAAGGTACAATTTAGAATTTGCTTTAAAATACTGTTGACGTTACTGAATCGTGAATTCATGTATTAGAAACTTAATATGGATAACCAAAATGTGTTATTACTTCGGGAAGATGGTAAACGCTGTCATTGGAAACATTCTACTACTATTATTTTGCATATTTTATTACTCTAATATTCTCGTGTGTGTAAATCTTACTATGTTCAAAGTTATTTAAATTTAAATTTATATCGCTACGAAATTTATATGACTGTAAGTTTCTGGTTCCAGACATGTGTTTTATCGGAATAATAAACGAAATTCTTTTGTTCCACGTACCATGGAGTGAAATATATAGGACTTACTACATACATTATCTGATAGAATTAATGTAGCGAAAACTTTAGGAATATTCTCTCTTCTTTCAATTGAGTAGTTCTGTTATTTTTAGTAACTATTTCAAAACTTCTAGTGGAAAGAAATCTTTTTGTCATCAAATTTTTAATACTTAGAGTTGCGGCACGCTATGATGGCCGTTTTCACACGACTGGTTTTGATCGTTATTTTGATTATTATTATAAATTATTATTATTATAATTGTCGAAAATTTTGGTCCAATGGATAATGGCCCGTAACTTCTGGAGTTCACGCCAGCTTTTACCATACAGCGGAGTGCAATCAATTGATGGGCTAATCATCAATCAATCAATCAATCAATCAATGCAAAATATTTAAAAAAAAAATATGTCGCTGTTATTTGAAATACAACCGTTGTCTGAATTTATTTGCGTCTGATTAAATTCAGTTCGTGGCAATAAACAGTAAGAGAATAATGTTTGTAATTTTTTTTAAATAAAAAGGGAGAAGGAGACGTAACAAAATATATTTACCAAATTTGTTTCACGTTTCTCTAATGGGCTCTTGATTGATCCTTAGCACGAGTCTTCCTTTTTGTTTGATGTCAAAGAGTTTTTCAGTTACGACCTAGTTCTTAACAATCTAATTTGTAAAATTTTCAGGGTTCACTTACGACCGGAAAGTAATAAGTGGATTTTAATTTTCAAAGAAGCTTTCACAGCTTCAATGAAACGTGTCTGAAATTCATATTTCAAAATTTTGCCTCGTTTATATTTAAATCTAGAAGGCTGTAAATACACATTTATTATATAGATGTACGTCATTTATAAAATTAACTTGAATAAGAGGCTTATGTACGGTACAATGTACATAACTACGATTCACTAGTAGTTCTGTATTTTAATACACTTGAAATGGCCCACTATTATGCTAAAACACTTCACTGGATTGTCTTAGTAGGTACTGATTTATTAGGCCATTGTTGTAATAAATTATATTTCATTTGTAATGTGCTAAATGGGAAATTTAAGACTACGTACTATCACTATCTCTTTATGTAGATTAGAATATAATCTACACAGGATCTTTATGTGATAAGTAGCTATTGCCCACGGCCCCGTCTGCGTGGATATCGGTTATCGCGACCCAACATAGCCTATGTTCTTTCCCAAAGAGTAATCTATATCTGTCATCATCATTATTTCAGCCATAGAAAGTCCACTGCTGGACATAGGCCTCCCCTATAGATCTCCAATAGGACCGGTTGGAAGCGGCTCGCATCCAGCGCGTTCCCGCGGCCTTAATGAGGTCGTCTGTCCACCTTGTGGGATCTATATCTGTGTCTACGAGTAATTTCATCAAAATCGTTGTAAAGTGTTACTTTTGCATCCATACTCCATACTAATATTATAAATGCGAAAGTAGTTAAAGGCGTGAAAGCGTGACAGACAGACAGAGTTCTGTCTGTCTGTCACGCTTTCACGCCTAAACCACTGAACCGATATTGATGAAATTTGGCACAAAGATAGATAAGACCTTGGGAAAGGACATAGGCTTTGTTTGCTCGCGATAACCGACACCCACGCGGGCGGAGCCGCTAGTTAGCTAGTTTATAATAATTAGTATGGATGGTTCTTAATTTTTTACCCGACCCGACTTTTACACTTTTACCTAGAATATATTGTTGTGTTAGAGTATGTAAGTGGCATACAACCACGGCTTTTCTTGATATTTTCTTGTTTAATACTTTTTAGAGCGTGATTTTGCAGTAGGTAGTCAGGTTTTAGTTTTAAATTTAATTTTCAAAAAATCAATTAGTTTAGTAGAACTGGGAACCAAGGGACGCGATTACTAATATCCATTCAGGTGAAACTGCGTCTATCAGCTAGAACTACATAATGTCAAAATTAAGCATTAAACTTATGGATTAATTCTTTTGTACTCGCATGTCACTAAATTGACGTCATAAGCTCCTTATTACACGCGATACTTCTCATCCGTAACATTTGCCGTAACTCATTATAAAATATAATGAGTTCGTTCTTCTCGGCTTATTCCGGTCTTAAATTGGATCGTTAGTGACCTTTCTCCTCCAATTTTTGATTATACTCATATATATTTTCTAAACTTTTAAGATTAAGTCACCATGATCCCCAAAAGCGATATCTCATTTGTGAATAAAGAACTTTAGATCCAGGGATCTGCTTATTATTTTTCATTGGTAATGTTAGCTTTTCTCGAAGCGATTACCATCGGAACTTCCAATCCTAACTAGGTAGACTTACACCTTACCGTCAAGTGTATAGACAATCTGGTCATATTCTAAGTGACCATTATCAAAAAAGAGATGCCCACCTGTACTCATAACATATAACAATACAATTTACCTAAATGAATAAAACAGTTTGATTTTTTCTTAAGACCTCGGTATTAGGACATTTTGAGACTTTGCAGACAAGAACGTTCTGAAGCTGACTGTAGTACCTAGTGGAATAAAGTATCAACAACTACTTTATTGGATTTCAAGCTTATTAATTCTACAAAATTACACTCTAAATGCAGTTCATAAAACGAGTAATCAACTCTAAGGAAAGCGCTCGCTCACGCTTAGCAGAAAATAACAGTTGTTTGAAGTTGATTAATTTTCATGTTGGAATGGCATTGTTTGGGTAATTATACTTTTTGTGCGGGTAACACTGTACGGATTTGGGGGCGACGCTATTTTTTATTGTTCAATTAGTTCCGTTTTATAACGGATACAAGGCCTATTTTCACCACATCAGTAGAATAGTTAACCCAATAACTTTTCAAAGTATTAGAATATTTATTTTCTGAGAGCATATTAGTAGGTACCTCTACTAATACCATTTTTGCCCCACCCAAGTTACAATGAAGTGGTGCAATCTAAGGAATCAGTTAAGAAATAATTAACCATCTTTAGACCTGTAGCCAGAATAGGTGGCCTACCGAGATCTGGACGATTCACCGCCTGATTCTCCACCTGGAGATTTTTTTGAAGATCATGAAATAATAATAAATATTTTTTCCTTGACAACCTCCGTGGCGTAGCGGTAGTGAACGCGGCCGCTACGCAGGAGGCGCGGGTTCGATCCCCGCTCAGTGCAAATATTTGTGTGAATGAAATATGAGTATTTGCATTGGTCTGGTCGTGCCTCGAAGAGCACGTTAAGCCGTCGGTCCCGGTTGCCATGAGAACATCTATGGCAGTCGTTACAGGTAGTTGGAGCCCTCAAAAATCCAAAAACAACGGTCTAACTGCAAAACTTCGATATCGCCTAATGTTAACATGGGTTGTGGAGGTCAGATGACAATCGCTTCACGGAAAATATCGAGGTCTAGTCAAATCCGTGGTTAATACTGGTAAAAGCGGACCCCAGACTCCGAGCTGAAAGCTTCGGATGCGACTGGGAAATAACGCTAAGAGGAAGAAGAAGATTTCTTCCTTGGGAGTACAAGACTGAATAAAGTGTTACACCCTTTTAGCTAACACGTGTAAATGTACACGTGTTAGCTAAAAGGGTGTACTAAATTTTTACAAGTAACACGTGGGTACCAGTCAGTACATATATATTTTTGACGTTTTGTAAGTGCCGTTTTGATGGTCTATACAGAATAAATGATTTTTGACTTTGACTTTGACTCTCCGTTATCTGTTAACGAGAAGAAGGGCTTTGGAAAATTTTTACAGGATCGACAGCACGAGTGTGATTTCCCTGGTGTTGCACATGTCCATATATGGTAACCACTTCCTATTATGTGGGCCGTGTACTTATCTACCACCCAAGTGGTATAAAAAACGAATAAAGTTAATAAACTCGTAGCTCGCTGCAATTTCCCCGCTAGACAATCTTCTAATCCTAAGGACACTTGGAGATACAGTAAGAATTGAAATTTATAAGTTAACTGTATACTGTAATAGGATTTAAGCGAGCCATAATATTTTCCCTGTGCCTCCGGTTCTAAAAGCGACTTAGCTTAGATTCTCGACACAATCCGGTCTGATTGCACAAACGCTTTTCGTAGAGCGTAAAATTTTTACTGCCGCACACTGGCGATCAGTAAACGAGGATGAATGCTGTACCTTTTTTATAAAAGACTGACAGATCTCTATGCCTTTTTTTGTACAGGCTACACAGTACAGAATAGCTGTATATATTTTACTAACTCAATGTCTACAAGTACAAGTAGTACAAGTGCTTGAATTCTAAGGATTTACAATATTTGTGGAGGGACTCTGCCCTTCTTGTCACGTACCTATGTCGTACCTATGGACATTGCTTAACTGCATTTAATTTATTATAAATACTAGCTTTTGCCCGCGGCTCTGCCCGCGTGGATGTCGGTTATCGCGACCAAACATAGCCTATGTCCTTTCTCAAGGTCTAATCTACCTCTATACCAAATTTCATCAAAATCGGTTCAGTGGTTTGGGCGTGAAAGCGAGACAGACAGACAGACAGACAGAGTTACTTTCACATTTATAATATTAGTAGGGATATTTGTTATGGTAGATACGTCGATTATAACATTTCAAAAGAAATAACGTAACAGTTATTTCTGCCTGCCCTATGGCAGTATAAGTAGGTATAAGTTCTTGTGTATTTGTAAATTCACAAGAACTTATACTGAACTATTATTGTAATAATAGTTCAGCCGCATCACAGTTAAGCTGGCATGCCAATTCCAATTGATTTGGGAAAGGGCTCAGAGAATGATGATGACTTACAATATTTTCTATCTATAGTAAATATATCATCAACATAGCAGAAAGTTCTTTTGTCTCTTTAAATTAAGCCAGAGTGACCAAAGCCTTTAGCCAATAGTTATTAAGTATTGAGAATGTATCTTAATAAAATTAGAAACTCTGGTTTTTTGTAAGATCTTATTATATTAATAAAATCCCGTAACCGTCCGAATAAGACAGTAACTGCTGCTTTTGTTTTGATGAAGGGACAGATTTACCACTTCGTCGTCGCTAGCAGTAACATTTGAATGATTCCGACGATATTTTTACTAACGAGAACAAACAAAACTATTAGTATCCTAACTCCATCGTACTTTGTTGGTTTTAGTGAGTATTCTTATATATATAATCATACGTCAACTGATAAAGTGAAACTGGGAATTCATCACTATCAATAATATAGGTAATCGATTATCCTATCGCAGTCCACAGTCCATTACTGGACATATTATTATGCCTCCATAATGTGCACCATAGCAGCCGATCTTCCACCATGCTTCAGCCTACACTTACTTGTACCTTAATTACATTGCAATCTTGTTCATTAGGACTTTGTTCATAACATTCCACGTCGTTTATCTTATCCTACTAAATTAAGTCACCCTCGTGTCTTTACGATTATTGCGTTCAAGATGCCTTATTTAATCTAACGAGAAGTTACAAATGGAATTCCTATATTTAGTTAAAGACCAACTTCTACAATATTTTTCTATAGGGCAAAGTTTTTAAACAATAAAGGAAGAATTCGAAATTGAAACCTCCAAGGTGCTGATACCTACAAATTTTCTCTCCGTGATGATTGCACAAACGCGTATGGAATGGCTTTAAAGCGCCATACCGTGATCAAAAGGTACGCAAAGCTCGGCGAATATTTTAATGTTCCTTTTTTGAGGTCGACGTCGCATTCCTGCCATTTGGTGAGCTTTAATAAACGTCGACGTGAACTGAATAAACTAGGCTATATATATTTACTTCTCTATCTTATCGCATAGCTTTTAAACGAATTAATCGATGACTCTAAAATAGATATTAGAATGCAATACAAAGAGATTAAACTAGTATACGAGTGTGACGCCCCTGGTGTTGCATACGTCTATAGGCCACGGTGACCGCTAACCATCAGGTGGGTCGTATGCTTATCTGCCAACTAAGTGGTATAAAAAAAATACGGCTCACAATATCATCTGTGGGTTTTTAACGTTATTTCAATAATATTATTTTACATAGTTCTTGATTTATTTTATAGTAAACTGTTGCCCGCGGCTCCGCCCGCGCGATTGTCAGTTATCGCAACCAAACATAGCATAAGTCCCTTTCCAGGGTCTAATCTATCTCCGTACCAAATTTCATAAAAATCGGTTCAGTGGTTTAAGAATACGAGTAATCCTTCAAGTGATTTGTATCTGTGTCTGAGTACATATTTTAGGAGATTGAAACTTGAGTCCTTATTGTAACTGTCTATAGCCATACATTATTAAATACCTCTTGAGTCGAACAACTCTTGTCTGTACATGAGTTCGTCTGAAGAGGTATTTAATAATGTTACGTAACACAACCTAAGGCTAAGTGATGATTAGGTACATAAACACAAATATATATTTCCAGCGTAAAGGTATTCAAATACTTACCTACAGCCTACAGTCAGTCATCCTGATCAAAGGCTTTATACGAACAGCCGAGCGCGAACTTACATTTAATACATTTTGATGTTTATGCCCCTCAAATTGATTACGAATCAGTAGGCTTTGCGGAATCAAAGTAATTTGCGTCAAAGATTAATGTTGACTTGTTTGCATATTTTAATTCTGTTTAATTTTCTTTAATTAATTTCCTTATTCAATTAACTTTATACTGTTCTGTGGATTTGCACCATTACATATTATGGTCGATAAGCTGTCTCTAGCCTATTGTGTTACAATCCCGGAAATTACGTCAAGTTTGTCAATGATATTTTTTTTAATTGTTCAATAAGAATTAGGTAAGGCTATCTAAGCGTTTTCTTTAAAAGCAACTTGCCTGCTTTATCATTCTTTTTTAATTAAGAATATTAGCAACCTAAATTACTATTTAACCAAAATTAAAATAATGTATTCGATCTTCTATGACTAATAAGTTCCAAAATTACTACTATTCTACAGAAATTTGTTCTATTTTACTTAGTTTTGATTTAACGTAGTTCCTGTTATCCAACATCTTTTCCCATAGGGACGTTACGACGTAGACGTGTACCTATTGATCTGTGTGTGCTATTTTATGACTACAATGCCCTTTCTTTTTGAACATCGTCAAGGCCAAACAACTACTCTGACAATTTTTCTGCCTATTGATTTACATTTGAATGCTGATCCTATGTTGATTATGTTGTACGTGTAACCAGTGAAAAATCAGAAGTATCGATATGCAAGGAACTGGTGGACATACAGTATGTTTGCGTCCTGTCGCACCGAGTTCAATTTATTTGGATCACACGGGATTCAAGTATGTTTATTTAATACGATCACCGTTATACCCATTTATATTATAAATCAACGTGTCGTTGAATTTATCATGTTACTAGATATTGAGATGAGAACTTTAGAAGAATAGGTAGATTTTTTTTATCCGATGCTATGTAGCTATATACAGGGCGTCCCACGGCGATGCCACATGGAGGGAAAGTACCCTAAATCCTTAAGTTAGCTCATTTTGTTTAAAGGAGACATCATTTTATTTTTAAAAAGAAACAAAACTGCATTCAAAGATTTTTAAAAATTCGCTTGCCACACCCGGTAATCGAACCGACTAAAATCCGAAAAAGTAATATTCTGTATTTTTATGACATCAATCGATAGTGTCAATCATAAGGATCAAATCTCTCCAAGAAACATGGTAAATTAAACGAAAGGAAGTCCTTGAAACCTAAAATTATAAATTCAATTTGGCAAAATAAAACATTTAAACTCAAAGTTCATCCATCCATCTGATACCATATTAACAATAAAATTCCATATTTAAATTACTTTTCTTTTTGTATCGTGCTGGGACCGCTGCTGGTCAGCAGTAGTATTTAGGTATGTCGAACTCAAACCGACTAAAAGCCGTCTAAATTAGCAGGTTATAAGTTGATCCATAGGGCAATTCTCTCGCCATTTTCGTTGTCCAGGGTGGGCCAGGGTACACCGCGTTTAGGTTTCTAATCAAACACACAAAAATAACTACCTACCTACCCTACCTACATACCTCATGCAGTTACCCAATAAAGTTACATTCTAAACAGGTAACAAAGTTCATTCATTATTTCATCAAAGATATCTCTAGTGTTGATACCCTATAAGAAAGTGTTTTATTTTACCAAATTGTAGTTATAATTTTAGGTTTCAAGGACTTCCTTTCATTTAATTTACCATGTTTCTTAGAGAGATTTGATCCTTATGAGTGACACTATCGATTGATACCATAAAAATACAGGATGTTACTTTTTCGGATTTTAGTCGGTTCGATTACCGGGTGTGGCAAGCGAATTTTTAAAAATCTTTGAATGCAGTTTTATTTTTTTTAAAAAATAAAATGATGTCTCCTTTAAGTAAAATGAGCTAACTTAAGGATTTAAGGTACTTTCCCTCCATGTGGCATCGCCGTGGGACGCCCTGTATATATATAGATTGTATTGGTCGGATTTCACGGTGAAGCTAAAGTTTGATTTAAGAGTACAAATCCAGCATCAACTTTAGTAACTTGAAAAGTAATGATAATTGACAAACTGCATTTTGAACTAACCTAACTAACCTTCTTTCGCGGCTCCACTCGCGTGGATCTCTTTTTTTCTCGGTTCTAGTCAACCGATTGCAATCAAGTTAACGTAAGATTTTAAGTTTGACCAAGACCTTTCAACAAATAAAAACTGCATCAAAATTTGTTCAGTAGTTTTTGCGTCCATCGCCAACATTTCCAATTCTCAATTACGTAATAGTATAGACTACTAAAATGAATAAAAATAAAAGCACATTTTTATTTAGATATCAAATAGCATAGCTAGTTTAGCCTAATTCATTGACGTGCAAAGAAATGATTTAAAAAATTACACTATAAGTACGAGTAGTATAAAACGACTCTAATATTTTATCATATTGGCCATCGGTCATTGTTTCGATTATGATCTTGACCCTTTGATAAATTTAATAATGAAACAACCCACGCTTCCAATATTTTTTTGGGAAATGTTTTCTTTCGGGGAAATAACTTTTCAGTAAAGGACATTCGACGATATAATATACACGCTGTAATTTAAAATAACGATATAGTATATTCCTTAAGTTCCGCGGAAGGGTTAATAAAAAAATTAGGAACTGAATTCCACGACGGCTAAGGCGTGGGGCCAGTGTATTAGGTATAACCACAGAATAAGTAATAGTACTACGTACAGAAGTTGCACTCCTTTATTATTGACGAAAGCCGCCGTTTTAATAACCTACGATATTTTCTTGGAATCGCCCATTGTTCCGAATATCCAACGCCGCCAACTTGAGTGTTAGGGTTGTCACTTTGTCAGGAAATAAAATAAAACAATCCAATAAAATGTGGGCGACTGAGGTACGAGTACAGCCGAACCTAGTCGAACACAGCCGAACACACGTTCGCTGTGCCTTGACCTTGGTTGAAACGAAACTTTGAATGAAACGATGAAATAACTACATTTTATGCAAGTTGATAGAGCTATTTGCAATAGTATCATGTTCAGAAAATTTTCTACGGCGTTCACCGATATTTGTAATCTTACGATGATCATCATTCATCATGTACTTAGTAGGTAGCCGGCGGCGTACCTTTTAGGTGCGGTACTAATACGAATTAAATAAACTAGGTAGTCATTAAAATACAAGCACGACATAAATACATACTTGTTTCAAAATAAGTACCTACAGAAAATTTTTTAGTTCTTACGAACTCATTATTATAGGTAGGCTCCTATAATAGGTAAGTACCAATGTCGTAGTTTCCCGACGATTTAGTTATTTAACTACCTACATATAATACGAAGGTGTCAACTAGAACGTAATGGCTTCGGTACTAATTCATCACGAAGAAATCTGTGCATAAAAATAGCAAAATCTTACATTTCACACTCTTGTAATTTAAAAAAAGAGAATTTAGAGTTCTTTTGTAAATTTCGACATCCGTCCACACAACTGTTATTTTTTGTATTGCGATCCCAATACGATGCAATCATAATACGCAAATTACGTCACGCGTGTGCTCGCCGTCGCGCGCCTGCCCCCACTGCTATAACAACTCAGGGGTTTGGCGCGTCGTAGGTGCTTATCTCCGCAGCTATGGGCGAGTGACGGAGGCCTGGTATAACTTTGCAACAGAGTACTGTATAATTCTTACTTATATCGAACACATTAACACTAAGGCCACGTCCGTACAGGCAGGTGGCTTACTTAGCGCCTAGAGCCTGGTGGCTTGCATTCTGGCTACTTGCAAGGATTCACGGTGGCCGCACTAGAGGTGGTTTGCGTGGTGGGTCGCTAGGTGCCTTAGACGTTTGCTGGTCAGCAAGTTGACGAGATGTCGCTTTCAAAAATAGCTCTAAAACTTCTACTTACAGAAAATTCATCGTTAAAATATATCATTTCACAGCCTTACCCAACATGTTGGGTTCATGATATAAATAAATCACGATCAAGTTATGGGGAGTTTAATGTACTGTACAAACAACTGCATTTTTATGCAGTTCATGACCCGGATTCCACAGAGGTTCTCTTTTAAAAACTGATGCAATTAATATTTCATCCATTTTTTCTTATAAAATACCACACGCCTCGCTACAAAAAACCAACACGTTTGTTTACTTGGGTGCACGCTTAGCGACTAGCTAGGCGCCAAGCGCGCAGTGCGGCCGGTCGCGTACGTTCTAGAACGTTCGTTTTATTAAGCGACTCTCTAGGTGACTCGCCAGGCTCTAGGCGCTATGCAAGCCACCTGCCTGTGCGGACGTGGCCTAAAAGAAGAAACAGTTAAACTGATTAAAGGCGAATGGGCGTTTCGTCCCATATGGTGTAACACTTTTTGACCTATATCAAATGAAAGGTCTCAATGAGTGTATTATTTTTTTGTACGGCCATAAATCTGTATTTCGTGCAGGGTAAAAGTTGTGGGGGTTTCAGTTACTAAGAAAGTATTTAATTTATTTTAAATAATTAGTGTTTTTATGACAAAATACTTATTTATTTATGCTATTTTTACCCGACTATGTTAAAGCCAAAGGAGGATTATGATTTTGACAGGCTATGTATGTATGTATGAACTATGTATGTATATTCACTAATTCCCTTATAGCTCTTCAACTACTAATTAGAACTTGACAAGTAAGGTATTGTTAGAAGTGTCTTGATCGTCCACTTATTATAGGCTATATAATGTGTCACTGAATTTAATGTGGCGCCCTCTAGCGGTCATAAAGTACTGCGTTAAAAAATAAAATTGAGGTAAATATACCGTGTTTGATATCAAATTAAAGGCCTTAATTAGTACATTTCAAATATGTATAAATTATTGGGATTTTTGAATGAAAGGACATCACCCATTTTAGTCCAAAATTGAAAGTGCCGGCCAAAGAAAATAAATACGATATTCCGTTAGAACTTGTCCTCGCTAGCATTTTCTATTACCACGTCAAAGTTGAGGGACCACTGCGCTTGATTTTATTTGAATTTAAAAATCCTTGGAAACATACATTTTTTATGATACGAATTATTAAAAATAAATGAAAATCTTTATTCTATATTGGAACAATAATTAATAAAAGCAATAAAAAATAACCCCATATTGCATATCGTTGTATTTCGTCCATTTATTTAGGTCCATAATGGAAAGTGCTGGCCAAAGTACCTATACAAATATGAAATTCCGTTAGAGCTTGTCCTCGTTAGCATTTTTTACTATGGCGTCAAAGCTGAGGGACCACTGCTCTCAGTTTTATTTGAGTTCAAATATCTTGGAACCATACATTTTTATGATATGAATGATTAGAAACGAATGAAAATCATTGTTCTATATTGGAAGAATAGTCAATAAAATCAATAATAAATAAACCCCATTCTGCACACCGTGGTTTTTCACCCATTTATTTAGGTCCAAAATTGAAAGTGCCGGCCAAAGAATACTAGTATGATATTCTGTTAGAGCTTGTCCTCATTAGCATTTTTTATTATGGCGTCAAAGCTGAGGGTCCACTGCCCGACTAACGGAATGTCATATTTATATTCTTTGGCCGCTACTTATTTTCAATTTAGCACCTAAATAAATAGACGAAAAACAACGGTGTGCAGTATGGGGTTTATTTTTTATTAGTTTTATTAACTATTCTTCCAATGTAGCACGACATTTTTTATCCATTTTCAATAGTTTGTGTCGTAAAAAATGTATGTTTTCAAGATTTTCGAACTCAAATAAAACCGAAGGAAGTGGTCCCTCAACTTTGACGCCCCAATAAGAACAAGTTCTAACGAAATATCGTATTTGGCCAGCACTTTCAATTTTGGACCAAAAATGTATGCAGCGTGAATAATGTTCTTTTGAAGCATTTATTATGCTAACTATTCAAATCGATTTAGAAAGAGAAAATTAAAATATTGGTTTTTGCTTTTAATTTTTTTTGTTTCATGCTTTTTATATACCTATAATAATAGCAGGTTTTATGGAAATCGGTTCAGCGGTTACTACCGCGATTTCCATAAAACCTGCTGTATCGTGATGTATAAATTATGACCTTTCATTTGATACCCAATACGGGTATATTTGAAAATAGATTAGATTTTGGATTGATTTTCATTCCTCATAATATATTTCAAATGGTTGAACCGATTTTTATGAAACATAGCTAAGAATACTCTCGACTAAACCATCTTTCGATCAAAAGAAACAGAATTGAATTCGGTTCAGCCGTTTGGGAGCTACGATGCCACAGACAGACTGACACACACGCACACACATACACACACACACACACACACGTCAAACTTATAACACCCCTCTTTTTTTGTTAAAAATATGTGATCGGTACAACCATGAACCATGTCAACCAGTAGGTGAATTAACCCTAGTTGAGTCAACCGTAGTTGTAATGACCGTCGGCGAAATGATACAAAACCGTAGAACTATACTGCAAAGCCTATTTGCACAAAAAATATTTTTTACTTACACCCTTATAACTTTGGACCTGCACGAATTTCTGATAAAAATCCTTCATTTTTACATATAAATAGACTAAATGAACATGTTTACACTAGTCGCAACATGTTACAAGGGTTGGGACGCAGCTCATACAAAAGTGCCCGTTCTCCTTTAATAGCAGGTCTTTTAAATAAATTGGTTCGTCGTTTCACACAGCCGAGGTGATAATATAAAATGACCTTTTAAAAGAGGTTTTTGCTCTACTTAGTATCGAATAAACAAACGACCCTTTTCTTTGTAATATTAACAGATATAATCAAAGCATTCACTTAATAACTGAAAGCTGGGACGCGCTATTGAATTCGAGTAATCTGTATACCTACTACATAATTTTGAGCTTGATAAGATAGATTGTATTACCTGCAAAGTCCTAGGTATTAGACGCTCAGTAAGGAATTTATAATTCGAGCGTAGGCTGCTACGATTCTCACAGATCTCAAAATAAGGGAGTGTTATTTTTCGTGATATCTTTTTCATTTTATTGTCTGCAATAAAGTTACACAGAATTTTTATGATAGCAGGTAAGTCCTCGAACTTTTCGTTTTATCGTTATATCCTACTCAACACGCTATGTTCACTCCAGAGGGTCATGATTTCTCTGTCTCGCAAGTACCTTTATATGACTGTTGATCTCCAACCTTGGCAATAATGTGTTGAGTAATTTTGTCTTCAATGCACATTAAGTCAAATTATTTCAGTAGTTGTAAGACTCTTGTACAATAAAACTTATTGAATGATATTTATCACCAACCAATATCGTTTTCCATAGCAATTCACTCTTACAAAATCAGAATCTTCTTCTTCCCCTTAGCGTTAATTCCCAGTCGCATCCGAAGCCTTCAGCTCGGAGTCAGGGGCCCGCTTTACCAGCCTTAACTACGGATTTGGCTAGACCTCTATATTTTCCGTGAAGCGATTGTCATCTGACCTCCACAACCCAATGTTAACATTAGGCGATATCGAAGCTTTGCAGTTAGACCGTTGTTTTTGGATTTTTTAGGGCTCCAACTACCCGTAACGACTGCCATAGATGGTCTTATGGCAACCGGGACCGACGGCTTAACATGCTCTACGAGGCACGACCAAACCAATGCAAATACTCATATTTCAGTCACACAAATATTTGCACTGAGCGTGGATCGAACCCGCGCCTCCTGCGTAGCGGCCGCGTTCACTACCGCTACGCCACGGAGGCTGTCAACAAAATCAGAATATTATGCAAAATTTGTGTACACAATTTGATATAATATTGGTGTTCTCAGTCTCAGTTACTAAATATACAATGATTACCAACTATAGTCTAGTTTTGCAGTCAGCACTAACTAAGACGGATGTAATTGCCAGTCTGTAACTTTCCTTCTGTCGCCTTAGCAAGCAAATGGAAATAAGTTAGCTAAAGTTTTGTTTAAGTATGAATAAAAGAACTTGCAAGTTTTCTCTCTACAGGATTTCTCACTCTTTCTATTATTATTATTTATATTTATTTATTTGTTGTTATGATAACTCGAATGTTATTTGCACACTTCCGTAATTGTTATTTGTTTGTGTATTGACGGCTGTTTGCTTCTGCTCCTTTTCTTATTCAGACTTTACTTGTGGTTAGACGTTATTACTCTCGATTGTGACTGAGAAATGAAAAGGTAATGCCACATTGTAAACATTGACTCAATTGTAAATATTGTTTGTGCTTTAAAAATAATAATACTCGTATTATTTATGAATACTATTTTCTTTTCTATTTAATTTGTGTTAATCTGAAAATTAAGTAAGTATAATAATATGTGAAATGTTCTATAGTAGGATTAATATTGTAGGACATTCTACATAACGCTATCTAGACCCAAAGTAACCATAGCTTGTGTTATGGGTTCTAGAATGCGGATAGACATACATAGATAATTTTTTTTTAGTATATTACTGGGGTCTTGTTTTGTGTTAAAGAACAATGCCCACTTTTCACCTGTCTGATCAGAATAAGCAATTTGCCCGTATTGCCTAGATAATTAGCTCATAAAATAGCATATTTTTTTCTATTTTTAACAAAAATACTTAAAAAGAAAGTGTTAGGCTAGAAAATCAGATATATTTTTTTTAATGATAATCAAAATGATCAGCAATATATCAATCTGCGTAAGACGAAATTCACCATCTTAAAGCAGAAACCATAGACGGAAAATATTCTCTACTCTCTGTCACGATGTGATTATATTCTCTTTAGAGATGTTACAATCGGGACTATTTAGAATAATCGTATTAATGAACAAATGACTTGACAGATATTACGTTATTCTTCCTGTTACCCAGTAGGACAAATATTAGTCACACACACACACACACACACACAAACACACACACACACACACACACACACACACGCGCGCGCGCGCACACATACACACATAATCACGCCTTTCCCCGGAGGGTTAGGCAGAGGTGAATGAACACTCACATTTCGCTAAATCATTGTATTGGGTCCCACGTAATAGGGGGTGAGCTTATTGCAGTAAATAAGCAGTTTATTTATTTATTTAAAATGTGTATAATGCAGGCATTCTATACAATACCTAGGAAATGTATAGAATGCCGGGGTCGTTCAGGCAATGTATGAAATGATATTCAATGTTTAAACTATTTTACACTTTGCCTAGGAAATGTATAGAATACCTATATGTATTATATACCTAATGCATTGTATAGAATGCCGGTCGAAGCCTAGGTAATGTATGTAATCTATTTTTCTTCTCTATGATTTAGTTAGATAGATACTAATCTTTTGAGAGCTAATCCTAATTTCAACTTCCACCAGCGAAAGTGCTGATAAGACATGTATTGTGTTCTATTGATAGGTATGCCTAAGTACCTACGTGTTTTATGCGTAGAATGTTTCTCACATAGCAGTGAAAGCAAAGCTGCACATTCCGACTTGGATAGATTAGGTTAGAAGGTAAATGCGGGAGCGGAGCGGAGCTCCCGCATTAGCCTTTGTGGTTATTTTTTTTATTACCATACAGAATTTCTATAGGCCACGGCAACCACTCTCTTACCATCATCCCTGTGCTTGTCAGCCACCTAAACTGATGGAAAGTGAGTTGTTACCGTGGCATATAGAGATCTGCATGGTTAAAAAAAAATTACCACAGTTCAGTTTTTCTTTCAGCAGTAATATCCATTTTTCAAATCCATAGAGGGCTTCTTAAGGGATCGCAAATAAATGACGCTTTGTTAATCTATTAGGTACTTTGTTTGCTAGCAGTACTTATTTATTAAGGTGAGACGGATTTTCGCACATGAAATATCATTTTAAAGAGACGAATTTACAACAACCCGTCCAATAAACACATTGCCTGATGCGCTTCTGGCATTTAATACAATACCTAGGCAATGTATGAAATTAATCGTATTATACACATTGCCTGAACGTTTTAGGCAATGTATAGAATGCCTAGGCATTCTATACAATGCCGGATTATACACATTGCCTATAACATAAATACGAAATAGTGACCAACTTTTCCTTCATACTTTAACAGGCTTAGGATTAACGCACGCACATAGATTATAATATCGCTCATTGTCGCTATTATTTTGACTATTACCTAATAAGATATCAAAATAATATGAAATAATCGTATTAGGTATACCTAGTATACCTACTAGAATACGATTCTAGGTATACATACTAGGTATACCTACCTAGTAGGTATACCACTGTTATATTGTGTTACTGGTACCTGCTACGATTACAAATAATAATTGTATTTGTCCTCTCTCTACGCTATAAACAAACACCGACTATGACATGACAGTGACAGCTTCATTTGGTTTCATGGTTTCGTTTTATTGCTGATGTGTAGTGTAATTCCTCTTTCTGTTGCGTTCAAATTCAATTTGATACTCTGATATCACCTCATTTGAGAGGAGAGCAATGTCCGCATCCGTGGGATCCTTGTCCATGACATAGCAGATAAAATACAGGAGAGCCTCATTGCTGGACAAGTTTTTCGGCAACCCCCAGGCTACGTGTATGATAAAAATGTCTGGCAATACCGCCCCGCCGGGTAGCAGAGCAAACCTAAGAAGTCTTAGCTCAACTATCGTTGTAGAATGTGTTATGCGTGCCAATTATCTCATTACCAGTGATGCCCAAAACAGTGAAAAGTGGAGACAGACCCTAAGGGCAAGTCCACACGGTGCGTTGTTTGCGTTGCGTCGACGCAACGCAAATATTTTGACGCATAGCCGGCGACACGGGCGCTGCGTCACCGCATTACTACGTTACTACGATGCAGTCACAGTCACAACGCGTACACCCCCGCCCGCTTCGCCTCCGGGGCTGCAGCTCCGTCGTGTGTGCGTTGCGTCGACGCAGCGCGCCGTGTGGACAATATGATTATTTGTATGTAAAACGACGCGACGCAGTGGCACAGTGCTGCGTCGACGCAACGCAACGCAACGCGCCGTGTGGACTGGCCCTAACCTATTAGAAAAGTCGGAAGACAGACCCTGGGCTCTAAGATTCCTGCCTTCAATTCAAAACAACATAAGAGAACACATACATTATAAAAAAAAAAAATAGACGAATAAAAATACCAATTGTAATGAATAAAATGTTTTAAGGTTGTATTATTAATATTCATTTTGACTTTTCATATTGTCATTTCTGTAATAGCAATAAAGTTAAAAAGTATTTTATTTAGTTATTGTTGAATGCAAAAATTCCCTCAGCCTCAGTGGCATGGCGGTAGTGAACTCGAATGCTACGCAGGAGGCGCGGGTTCGATTTCCGCTCAGTGCAAATATTTGCATGCATGAATATGTCTACTTGCATTGACCTGGGTCATGGTATCTCCGTGCCTTGGAGAGCACGTTAAGCCGTCAGTACCAGTTATCATACGAACATCTAATGGCAGTCGTTAGGGGTAGTTAGAGCCCTATAAATCCAACAACTAGTCTACACAATACTTTAATGTCGCCAATGGGTTTTGGAGGTCAGATGGCAGTTGCTTCACCGAAAATATGTAAGTTCAGCCGCGTCGTGGTAGTACTGGAAGAGGTGGACCCCGGACTCTGAAGCAAGGCCGTGGATGTAACCAGAACGAATGCAAGGCTGATGATGATGATGACAAAAATTGCAAACAGTAAATTGTATGTTGAAAGCTCATTTAATCACTGAATAATTATGAGCTTATGACATGAAATAAATCTAAATTATTACCTATATCTTGTTAATCTTGACTGTGAAGAATTAACTTTTGATAATATGAGATCGTCATCATCCTAGCGTCAGACCCGGTCGCACCCGCGTATAAGTAAAATGTATGTCAGAACACGATCATTGGTTGTTAGGGGTCCATTACACGCTAGGTTTTGCCATGGTTTAACCATCAATCACGCCGTGAGTGACCAATAACATAACGTCTAATAACCGATTGACCAATAATATTCATGATTGACGGCATGATGCATGACGTTTGCATGAGCGTGTAATGGACCCCTTAAGTTTTTTGACACTGTCACACAGTTCACTAGTCAAAGCACAGATAAATAAATACTTTACCTACACGTTTTAATACCTTGAATACACATTTTTCTGTCTAAAGATTTAAACCATTATTGGTTTTATGGTTTTAAAGATGCAGTATCTATTCATCAAAGATGATCGTACAGTAATACGATGGCATTTTAAAAATGTAGTGACAGGTCAACGGATGTATGGAAAGTGGGCATCATTCAAGAGGGTTAGATTCGAATTCAATCAATTAGCGACTGCGATACTCCAATGCTGCACGTGGTAAGAAGCTCTTCCAGTAGTACACAGTATGGAAAAAAAATTATATAACCACGTTTTGAATTTCAGTAACGTTAGTTCAGTCATAATAATTATGTCTTAGTTGGATTTATTCGTGAAGTATAATTTACTTTGTCTTCTGTCATGTGTAGCCCCCGGACATGTGTGGTAACAACATGAAAGAAGCAATAAATACAATGAGGAAAACGCACATGAAAGGAGAGTCCGCAAAGTATATACAGGTTTTTGCTGACGACAGCGTTACTTTTATGGAAGTCAGAACTGTAGATGTATTTTCTTCTGAATTCGTATGGAAAGAAACACAAAACAATATCGAAATATTTTCGATACCAAAACTAAGTGTCTATTGTATATAATTTTAGATTTTCCGTTTTCCTTCCGGGGTGGGGTAGGGTGGGGGTACCCACTAGATTTCTTACGTTTCCACCTACATATCCTAATTTATTAGCTATAACTCTGTAGATACTTTTAAGTTCTGTGCAGCCGGTTTAGTGCTATACAGAAATCTTTGAGATATAAATGAACACTTCGATTTGCTGGCTGGCTCACAGTGACTGACTCGTAATAAAATATTAATGACATTCTTCTTGTTCCAGGTTTATTGTGTGATTAATAACGCGTTGTGAGCAGTGAACTGTTACTAATGATACATGGAAGTGACTTTTGGGAATGACAAGTGACTTAGTGTAAGTCCCGCTAATGATGTAAGAAGACAACCACGATGCGGCTGACGGCGTTGGTGTATTTTGTCTGTCACTTAGGTGAGTGTCATTTTTTCTCTTGTATGTGAATTTTTTTTATTGTTTTAGAAAATTTAACTGCCTTCCAAATACTTTTGATAAAATATTAGGGTGGTTAAATATCTCCTATTTTTTTATAAGTGTTCAACAAAAATAAGTTGAAAACTTAAAAAAAAATACAATACCGTACTGAATAGAGTTGTTGTGTTATTAGTTCAAGTGTGTTTAATAAAAATGACACTAGGATTGCAACAGTATTTGTATGCAAGAGAATCAAACGTAAATAACGCTTTCTAATGACACCAGCTGGAAGCGACAACTTAATTGGGTCAGCGGCAGCTGGCGCTGGGGAGCCATATGAGCAACATCAGTACTGTGTTCTAGGATAACTGCAAATTATTTCACTTTAATGCAACTTTACTTATAAAGTTGACGTCAAATATGCACTCTACAGTTGAATGTTTTTTCATATTTTGTGTCTGTTAGTGAACAGCCCCCCTAGACTTGTAGCGATTCGTTGGCCGACGTACCTATTGTAGAATAAAATGATGAATGTATGGGTATGTCATAAACGTATGTAGATATGATTCCAAAGCCGACCGCCGACGCATGCAGCACATACACCGTAACCAATACTTGCCAAACACCGATACCATTGCCATCTGACCTCCACAACCCAATGGTAACATTAGGCGATATCGAAGCTTTGCAGCTAAACCGTTGCTTTTGAACTTTTTAGGGCTCCAACTACCCGTAACGACTGCCATAGATGTTCTTATGGCAACCGGGACCGACGGCTTAACGTGCTCTCCGAGGCACGATCAGATTAATGAAAATATCCATATTTCATGCACACAAATATTTGCACTGAGCGGGGATCAAACTTGCGCCTCCTGCGCAGCGGGCCGCGTCACTACCGCTACGCCACGGAGGCTATCATGATATAAAAATCGCGTAATTAGTACCTATAGTTACCAAATAGTAATACTAGAGATACAATATAGAGTAACCGTTATTTGATGTTCCGTAGACTACATATTCAAACGGTGTTCTTATATATCAGACATTAAGTCGGCATTCTAACAACTACACTATAGCACTGCGGCTGTAAACGGGCTTCAAATTCACATTCATGGAACCGCACGTCTAATAGAGACGCTTGTAGTACTCTCAGATAATTGCGAACATTTATAATTAGAATACAACAGATATGCGGTTCTACTCAAATAGTATATTTTGGAAAACTTAATAAGTTTATGCATATTTCGCCCTTATATCTAACGTGGTAGAATACCTTATTCATTGTTAGTGGTAGAGCTTCTTTGAGTCATTGACGTAGTATGGAGATCTTCATAACGGGCATAAGTTTTAAAATGATTGACATCGCCCTCCTGAGCGTACTCAGAGGTGAGTTTCTGCTAATTGTAAGGTCGTCCGAACTCCCAAAGAGCCTTCTCAAGAGCTGATTGTACTTTATCCTGGTCTTATAAGCGTTTAATACAATTTATCGTTAAATACATTTCATAGAGATCTTTCTATTGAACATAAAAACCGTAATCGAATATTGACTTACTGTACTGGATTCTGCGTTATTCTGCATAATGCTGCGCTCAGTTTGAAACAGCATATTGGAAAATGAAATGAAGAGGTGAAATTACATCCATAAATACTGAATATGTACAGACTGACAGCAATACATACATTTATGTATATGGTATTTTAAACGATGAGTAATATATATTACTAACTAGTACGAATGGGCCTAGGCAATTGTCAATAGGCCACGGTACTTACCTGAGAGGTGAACTTGTCTTTTAAATATCAACTTACTACTTTTCAGCTGCAAGTCAATTCGAAGTTCAAGTCGTGTATTTGGGACGCTTCGAGCGTTAGCAGATAAGCTCCCTCCGTTGTACGTCCCGTGAAAATACATTTTCTTTGACTAGGAAGGCACTGCCTGTGTTCGCCATTCCTTATCACGAGTTTACGATGTGTACTCTCTGAGATTTTTAAGGCACTATGTTATGTATAACATTCAAACACAAAGTCTGAGATTAGGCACTGCTAAAGCTGATTTTTTTTTCATTATTTTAGAATATACCTATTAGTAACTAGTGTTTTTGTTTGGATTGAGCTACTCATGGTCGTCGAATATCCATGTTAAAAAAGGGATTAAAAAATAGGGTTGCATATTTTCGAACTGCATTACTTTATCGGAATTCGATACATTAATATTACTTTTACAATATTAAAATTAATTAAACACAGCGGTTCGGGCCATTTTCATTCCTCAGATATATACAATACGAGCCTTTCGCTCGTGGTTCCGCCCGCGTGGATCTTTTATCTTCGGTTCTACTTAACCGATTGCAATCAAACAAACATAATATTTTAAGACTGAAAAAACCTTTCTAACAAAAGAACCACATCAAAATCTGTTCCGTAGTTTTTGCGTCCATCGCGGACAAACATTTTCAATTAACAATATTATAACAATATAGATAGATAGATAATATTTTGAAAATAAAAATTATCATTCACCATCATCATCTTTGAAATTGTTTAATTTATTCAAAACTTTCGAAACACGTGTCGAGTTTCTGTGAAGTGTAACTCCATAGCAATAATAACAAATAATGTAACTTATAAATAGCTTATTTACTCATAATTGTGAATCAAGTCATGAATATTAAAATAACAAGAAACAATAAGCTTTGTATCTTGTTATTTTGCAAATTTTCGCTCTAGACTTTACTTATTATTACTTACTGGGACGGCACCGACAAAATATAATTATGTTGACTTAGTAATCTAGTTTTATTGAAGTAGTCTTATGTTTTGAGGTCAAGGGATTTATTTAAATTACAGGTCTACAATGTGAAATACAATTTTTATTCGTATAATATATTTTAGCAATTCGAAAGTGGCTCGTAATAATTTGAATAAACATGTTGGATTTTCACCGTCCGCCATCGAATATAAATAATGCATCCCATACTCAGAACGATATTATTTGCATTACTAGTTACCGTGGAGTAGCATTTAGTCAAGAGCAATACCTACTGTCCCCAGGAAAGCACACTCACAATAGATAAAAATATGCAATATCAGATATAGTCGCATAATGCCGCATTTAATGTGAAAAATAAAAAATCTATTTAGGTAATGGTAACCAAACAGATTAAGCTTTCCTATTATGTTAGCAATTTGAAGTTATTTCTAGGTATATGTAGTCTCCAGGCTGATTAAGAAATCCTTTTAAAAAGGTCTCATTTGAATTTCATTATGTTTTGTTGTATTTTTTGTTGAGGTTCTTTCGTAATGGCAATCGTAAATGATGGTAATCAGTGTTTATTTTGTTTCACTTACTTATCCTATGTAGCTGAAACTGAGTTTGTTGAGAATGTACCTAATAATTTAGCTATAAATACGAGTATACTGAACCATCAAGGAATACTTATTTTTTATATTTTCAGTAAACTCTTCGTAAATACCATTCCAAAGAAAATTGATGAAATAAAGCTTATAGGGAGATGCTTAGACGCGGAAGAACTAAGTATCAATTCTCTCTTATCTTTGCATCTCCCTAAAGTGGACTGGTGCATATGACCTACGCCTAAAGTTTTAAATAAAAATAAAATAAAAACACATTATTCATTTATCTGTGGTACACAGTAGCAACAGTTCCGTGAACTAAAGGATGGGTGACCTTCCTCACAATGTTTTCAAATCGTGCTAAATTGATTTTGATGTGCAATAAAACAGTATGCATTTCACATAACAACCGTAGTTCCGATTTTTGCCATTTCACGCAACGTGAAATGGCAAAAATCGGAACTACGGTTGTTATGTGAAATGCATACTGTTTTATTGCACATCAAAATTGCGTTAATTCCCAGTCGCATCCGAAGCTTTCAGCTCGGAGTCTAGGTTCCGTTTTACCAGTCTTAACTACGGATTTGGCTAGACCTTGATATTTTCCGTGAAGCAATTGCCATCTGACCTCCACAACCCAATGGCAACATTAGGCAATATCGAAGCTTTGCAGCTAGACCGTTGTTTTTGGACTTTTTTTTTGGGCTCCAACTACCCGTAACGACTGCCATAGATGTTCTTATGGCAACCGGGACCAACGGCTTAACTTGCTCTCCGAGGCACGACCAGACCAATGCAAATACACATATTTCATGCCCACAATTATTTGCACTGAGCGGAGATCTAACTCGGGCCCCCGCGTAGCGGCCGCGTTCTCTACCGCTACGCCACGGAGGCAATCGTTGCTGCATTTAACTGAAATTTTAAATTGAAAAATGAAGCATTAGCTATTGTACATATTTCCTCCTTATATTTGAAATCAATCAAGCAAGAAAAGAAGAAATGCCAGATGACTATAATAGCAGAATGATATACCTACTCGTTGGTGAGCAATTTTTAAGGCATAGCAAATTCAAATCATTGTATCTTATAACGTAGGCATCATTACCCTAAAAGGCCTGACTGAAAATATCTTTCAACGAGCCTACATTTATGAATAAACTCTGTTTTGGGCCGCCATAAAGTTGTTTGCTAACTTTAATATCCAGTTACCCTACGCTTTGTCTGTGTTCACAGAAACAAAGTTTAATTAAATTCATTTTTCTGTTTGGAAAACGTTTTCATTTGGTTTGATAATAAAGATATTTAACTGTTTGTGTAACGGTATAAAAATTGGATATTAATCTGACAGTAAACGGTAATGGGCTTGCCCCATAATTCGTGGAAGCAAGAAGTATACAGGCAAAAATATATAAACCGCTTTCTCCGGATTTGTGGTTATGAATATTTTTTTAAACTAGGGATGTTAAAAAATAATCGATTTTTAAAAAAATCGATTATTTTTTTCTTATAATCGATTTTTTAAACGCGATTTTTTTAGTAATATTAATCGATTTTTAAAAAATCGATTTTTTTAGCTTACACGTTTAAATCGATTTTCGTAAATGCGAAATTTTCGTAACATTTTATGAACACTTTGTATGATATATGACTTCTCGGTTCTCGAATCACTCACACTATGGTTACGCTAGTACTATTATCTGTTCAGTTTATAGTTTTATTTAATTTATAATTTTTCTAAAAGAGTTACAAAAAAGTTTGTTCATATTGTTGTGATAATGAAAATATGATACGGAAAAAATTGACTTCGTTGACTTATCTTTGACGACAAACTAACAGTAAAGGTCCAACCCCACCAAACGGACGGCATCGGAACGGATTTTACAATCTTTAAACAAAATAAATCTTATTATCACAGTGTTTGAAGTTTATATTACCAAGTCACGCACAACAGCTTGACAGCGACGTGCGGCGGCATGACGCACGTCAAGCTGTCATGTAATTTTGTTTAAAGATTGTAAAATCCGGGCCGATGCCATCCGTTTGGTGGGGTTGGACCTTTACACCGCTGCCTGTGTCATTATAACAATGACAGCGAATAGTGTGACGATTATAATTTTCTTCCCTAACCGTCACACCAGTGCCAGTATGACACAGCGGCAGCGGTGTTACGGAGCGGTCGTCGTTTCTTTTAGTGTTGCCGGTAAAAAAAATAGTTTTGCGGAAATCAATTTCTACATTTTTATGAAATTGAAATAGTTACCTTGAAAGTTTAAAAGAACATTTTCTTTGAGATTTAGTTATAATTGGTTATTTTTTTATTAATCATATTATTTTATTTTATTTTTAATCTGATAATTTCGTAATGTCAGTAGGTTTATTATTAGAATACGAAAAGCATGCAGATTTTTAAAAATTAGGAAAAAAACGATTTTTTTAAAAAAATCGATTATTTATTTTCATAAAATCGATTTTTGACAAATCGATTTATATTGAGTAAAGAAAAAATCGATTTTTATTTAATCGATTTTTTTCCTTCAATGTCACATCCCTATTTTAAACTTTACTCATGTACCTAACAATTTTATATTAAAAGCTTAGAAATGTTATAAACTCCAACAAATTATGGTAGGTACCTATAGTATGATGGGATTTCTCTGAACAACCTTCAACCTCTATAGAAAACAACAATAATATCGAGTTTATGAAATTTTAAAGCAATTAGTATACTAACTTTTCCTATCGATTTAGGGCTCTGTGTAAATATCTAAATTGCGGTCACGATCTAAACACGTTTATCCCAAATTCGGATCCGAAGACAGTGCGCAATAATTTGATTCGGATTTAACCATACCTACTGGAAGAAAACTGAAGTGACCTCAAGAAAAAACGTAGCATTTAGCCATGTAGATCACATGGCTAAATGCTACGTTTTATGTGTTTCATGCGGGCCCGAAATTTCGGATGATTCACGGTAGCCCTCCTGGTTAAAAAGGGTGTATGTAGATCTTGTGCTCAGTTTACTTGTAACATATCAAATATTTTTAAAGGCATTGCATGTGGCTAATAGTTGTGACATGTGCGTCTTTTATCATCCGTGTTCACCGGAAAGAATACATGAAAATTGCTAAGCAAAATGTGTAACCGTGAATGGTCTTAGGTGATTCGAACCGTGGCGCAAAACAACCCGTCTAAAAAGAGCTCTGAGGCAATTCATACCGCGATCATTAGGTACGCTTGTGAGGTGAAACGACCTACGAGTATAATCTGAATTAAAATTGTCTAATTTACATATACAGGGTGTCCCAAAATTCAAGGATAAGCCGGCAACAGGGGGTGGCCCTGCTTATGGCTGCTCAGGAAAAAATAAGAAAAAAAATATATCTCTATTTTTTTTTTAATTATTCGAACTTTTTTAAAATCCCTCGAAATTCGGTACCCTTAATGATATTTTCAACTACCAGGTCCATAATTTTGCAATTATTTTTGAACTCTTTTCTGTATTAGCAAGCTAAGAAGCATGGCTATTCATCACCACCCTGAAAAATTATAGGATATTTGTAGTTATTTTACAAAAATAAGTCAAAATATTTTTTAGTCGTCAAATTTTCATACATTTTTACTTTCGACCCACTTTATCTTATCTCGGTGAAAAAAAAAAGTATGGACACCACTATGGCATTCTTTTTCAAAAATTGGCGCAACTATCCAAGATTTCAAAATGGTATAATTTAGGTATGATACTATAATGAAATACTAAAAAAATTTTTTTTTTGTAAATAAGAATCACATTTAATACATTGCTCTTATTGAAAATCACCAGATTTACTTTGTACACAATGCATTCATCCTCACTAAAAAATCATTGACGGGACTTGTGACAAAGTGGTAACCGAGTAGGTTATCACATTACGAGGTTAAGCAACATAAGCCAGGGTGGTTTTCGGATGGATGACCATTCTTAAGACATTAAGACACCTCCGTCCTCTGTTTCTCAGAGAGTACGTTAGGTCGTAGATCCCGGTGGCCATATGAGTATCTATGACAGTTAGTCGGACCCCTAAAAGTCCAACAACTGGACGCACTACATAACTTTGATATCGCCAATGGGTTGTGGAGGTCAGGTGGCAGTCGCTTCAAAGAAAATTTCGCGGTTCTGCTGTTTCACAGTTAACCATAAAATCCGACTCTGTATTTTGTAAAGGTTCCGAGGATGAATATCCATACTGTTAAAATATTAAACAAACATAATGGTATAATTTTATAATTATTGCATTATTGTTAATATTTTTTTTATTTTACATTTTTAATTGTTTGCCACCGGCATTAATACATTTTATTTTTCGTGCATTTCTTTTGTCAGAAATATAATCCGTAGCCGCATTGATATTTGAATGAAACTAGTCCAGCGTTGCAATTGCTTTCGGAAACCTAATTGTTCTTAAAACAATTCCAATAAAACTCTGAGCCTCGGCTTTCCCGGCTAACTGTGAAACAGCAAAAATGCAAAATTTGCCGTGAAGCGACTGCCACCTGACCTTCACAACCCACTGGCTATATCAAAGTTATGTAGTGAGTCCAGTTGTTGGACTTTTAGGGGTCCGACTAACTGACATACTCATATGGCCACCGGGATCTACGACCTAACGTACTCTCTGAGAAACAGAGGACGGAGGTGTCTTAATGTCTTAAGAATGGTCATCCATCCGAAAACCACCCTGGCTTATGTTGCTTAACCTCGTAATGTGATAACCTACTCAGTTACCACTTTGTCACAAGTCCCGTCAATGATTTTTTATTGAGGATGAATGCATTGTGTACAAAGTAAATCTGGTGATTTTCAATAAGAGCAATGTATTAAATGTGATTCTTATTTACAAAAAAAAAAATTTTTTAGTATTTCATTATAGTATCATACCTAAATTATACCATTTTGAAATCTTGGATAGTTGCGCCAATTTTTGAAAAAGAATGCCATAGTGGTGTCCATACTTTTTTTTTTCACCGAGATAAGATAAAGTGGGTCGAAAGTAAAAATGTATGAAAATTTGGCGACAAAAAAATATTTTGACTTATTTTTGTAAAATAACTACAAATATTCTATAATTTTTCAGGGTGTTGGTGGATAGGCATGCTTCTTAGCTTGCTAATACAGAAAAGAGTTCAGAAATATTTGCAAAATTGTGGACCTGGTAGTTGAAAATATCATTAGGGGTACCGAATTTCCAAAGATTTTAAAAAAGTTTAAATAATTAAAAAAAAAATAGAGATACATTTTTTTTCTTTTTTTTTTCAGAGCAGCCATAAGTAGGGCCACCCTCTGTTACCGGCTTATCCTTGAATTTTGGGACACCCTGTATATGTAAATAAATATCTAGGTTTACTTATTTTCTAAGTCTGTATGGAATATTCGCTATACCGCAAACTTAAGCTTATCTTGGGTGAGGATGAATACAGCGGATAATAATACTGACTATACGCTACCCACATCTTCCAGCCGTTTAAGTAGTGAATTAGGTACTCTCTTATTATGAGTAGGTTTATTTAATTAATCCAGCTTATCCTAGATTAATTACAGTGGGTCTAACAAAATAAGTATTTGAATATTACCTATTGTTGTTATTTTTAGTTACAGTACAAAAAAAAATACGCAAATTGTGACTGAATAACCTCAAGTTCGATTCTGTCTTTAACCGAAACGTGTATAATAGTAGAAGCAATTTATATCATAATTATTATTCTTCTCTTCATTCTAGCGTTAATCCCAGTCGCATGCAAAGCTTCCACTTCGGAGATTGGGGTCCGCTTTATCAGTCAAACTGCGAATTCGGATTATTATCGTAAAGCGATTTCTATCTGACCTTCACAACCCATTGGTGACATTACCCGATATCGAAGCATTGCAACTAGACCAGTAGTTGGACTTTTTAGGGCTCCAACTACCCGTAACGACTGCCATAGATGTTCGTATGATAACCGGGACCGATGGCTTAACGTGCTCTCCGAGGCACGACCAGACCAATGCAAATACCCATATTTATGCATACAAATATTTGCACTAAGCGGGGATCAAACCTGCGCCTTCTACGTAGCGGCCGCATTCACTGCCGCTACGCCACAAAGGCAAATTATTCATTACAAACTTATTTCATTGCTATTACTTCGTAATTATACACATAAATAAACTATTAAGTAATTCCTAATATCATTAATTACTTTAATTAACGGACGGTTACGTATATAATTGTTTCTTGACGTAAATTATTCGTGAGTAAAGCCTTATTAATAATTTAATCTAATTTCTTGAGTACAATAGTAAAGGACTAGCTTTAATAATTACCAACCGACTTCGGTGCCTAATAGGATTTTAGTATAAATCCAGTTCTATCAAGGATGTTTAATAAGTTGCGAAGCTATTCATTTTAATATCTACACTACATAATAAAATAATTATAAAGTTGAAGAGTATGTTTATTTGGTCGAATGCCTCTGTGGCGTAGCGGCAGTGAACGCGGCTGCTACGCAGGAGGCGCGGGTTCGATCCCCGCTTAGTGCAAATACATGTATGCATGAATATGAATATTTGCATTGGTCTGGGTATTTTCTATGTATATATGTATGTATTTATAAGTATGTTTACCCGCATTCTAGAACCCATAACACAAGCTAGTTAAGCTTTGCTTACTTTGGGTCTAGATAGCGTTGTGTAGAATGTCCTACAATATTTATTTATTTTTTTTTTAATTTATTTATTTGGTTGAACGCGCTAATATCAGGAACTACTAGTTCAAATTGACAAAATCATATTTGTGAAGTCATCTATCAAAAAGATCTAAAACCTTACAAAATCTCTGAAAATGAACAATAAAGCCAGTTCGTCTTACTTTATGGTTTCATAATTTAATTGACTAATCACTGGATTAGTTTAATGGTATTTACAACAGTAGCCTCAGAGCTTAGATAGTCATATGAATTTCGAAATTTACTTGATAACAATCAATCCACTAAACTTCGCTAAATCCCTGTTCAACATAACATAACACTGACTGACATAATCCTTTGAGCACAATAGAACAGTATGAACTAATTTCAAACACTGTCCGAATTAATACATGGAAGCCTGCTGCATGAATTTCGCTATGTTATGCAAGTAACTTTACAGCCAATTAGTTAGGTTAGGTAGTCCCTCTGCAAAAGTAATTAAAACAATGAGAGTATTCATTATGGAATTTAAAGTTCCGTATGTAAGTAGGTTAACATCAAGTACTACGTACACATATTGTTGTTAATTTTACTTTCTAATGGGCTGGGACTACACTACCGGGAAATGACGTTTATTTATCGCAATAATGGACGCCTATCGTTGGATACCCATAGATTATAATGAGCCTAACGTCCTAATAATAATATAAGATGTAGGCACTTAATGGGTAGGTGCCTTCGAGTATACATTATGTATAGAGCGCGGGTATCACTCGGGTATGTTGTGCCGAGCCCAGGCAGATACTTAGCGATAGTATAGCACACCTATAGTAACGTTTCACATATTACCAAAAATATCAAAGTTGGACTTATGAATTTAGTGTAATGTTATGATTTATTCTTTGTTCGATCTTCTATGGATGGATAAAGTTACAACCAAGATACAAAACAATGTCATCACTTTATTGATTACTAAAACAAATACTACAAAATATAGGTACTATGTGATATAAAATATCGAATTAAATATTATTTGCTAATTGACTTTGACAGGTATTGTTTTGCTACTGATTGAGGTTGAGCAAGGATCATCGGTACTGTCCATACTCGTGTCTAGTTTTACTTAGTAAGGCGCACTTCATAGCTTAATATAACTCTAAGGTAGGTTCGTACATCCTCGGTACATCCGTCAAACCAAATTCAAAATTAACATAAATCTAACTAATATTCTAATGAGTTACATTTCAGTCATTTTGGTCGGCAGTATTATAATTCATGGAAACTGCATAGTGCCACTCAAATGAGTCATGCCGGGAAATGATGTTACTGAAACGTAATTGTGTCACTCACGGTAACAAAGTAAAAGCATCTATTTATAGGAGGTACGACTGCGAGTATCCTCAGTTTCATTGGCAATGAGTAACAATCTTATGCATAAAATGACAACGAATAATTAACTTGATTTTGAAAATTCTTAGACAACGAGGTGCAGTCGAAAAAGGAGAAACGATTGCACCTTTTCATATAACTTTATAGTATAAAGAAGCAAGTGTATCTCTTATTTGTCGCCTGTACGTCGCACGTCGCTCCGAAGAGATTTGTTTGTAATAGTTAAATTGAGTTCAGTTTGCTAAAATTTTATAGCGTTTTTTGTCAAGCTGTTTAATAACGTTACCATTTAAGATACCAAACAAAAGAAGCTTTGATGAACACCTCTACTAACCGCGTGGTACCGGTGGTTATTAATTCCACAGTGCGTTCCCAACTCTTGACGTAAATAAGGCTGACTCACGCCTAATTTCGGCAAAATACGTGTACTAAGTCGACATTATTATTGGGTAAACAAAATTGCAATTGCCAGCAATTTTCTCTTATCATACGCCTAAGTTACTTACGCGCGCACAAGTTAATTTTGAAGAAGTGAAGGCGAATGTGATAAAGCTACGGAAGGTTGCCGTACTGATACAAATCCTTTTATCTTGGTATACGCACAAGACGCTGTGCTTAACTTTTTTTTATTTATTTATCAAATTATGTGTGCTTATTCCACAAAAAAGCCCATTGTACATTAAACTATATAACTTGCTACCTACTTGACATACTGTAAAGCCATTGGTGTACAATAAAGAATTATCTATCTATCTATCTATAAAATATTTAATAGTTACAATTGAACTGAATGTTTCTCCATTGTCGTTGAACATTTTGAAGTCATCAAAGTTTTATTTTAGTTGCAAGTTGCAACGTCTCCTTTCTTTGTTTTAGGTAAGGAATTGTGACATCCGTAGGAAGTAACATTATGTGAAGTTCAACCGAACAACAAACAAAAAAATCGAGGGCTAGCCAAATCCGCAGTTAGACTGGTAAAGCGGACCCCAGACTCCGAGCTGTAAAGCTTCGGATGCGACTGGGAATTAACGCTAAGATGAAGAAGGAGTTCAACCGAACAACAATGTTTCTTAGATTCGTGTGGATCAACCAAACCTAAATTAGAGTAGGTAGGTATAGTGCAATGTAACTCACTTAAAAACCAAAGTTCTTTAGACCGTAGTGCTTTCTCTATTCTTTGCGGGGTGTGTTTACCTCTTTTGTTTCATTGTACCGAGGAGAAAAAATGGATTTATTCCATTTTTAACTCTTACAATTTACTTTCAGTTCGTTGCTAGTTCCAATACGGTTAACTTTCCCTGAAACTTTGCGACTCAGTAATGCTATTGATCCTGGTGTGTGCTGAGAGGTCACAGTGGGAGTGTGGGCGGGAGTAATACTAATAAAAAACAGGTAGAAAGTATTTTTTCCTTTTTACTTTCAATCTAACACTGTTAGTACACAAAAAACTATGACCATCCGTCATAATTTTTCGTACCTAAATACTGATTTTGATGTACAGATGTTGCATTATTTTGATCTAGATCGAAGACTAAAAACTGTATTTAAATATTTTTATAGTTATCACCTTGTTAAGCATTAGTGTTGCTAGAGGGGAGCTAGCGCTGGGTCACCACAAATCTAATAGGTATTAGGGAGTACGCACACTTATTCAGCTCTATTCAGCTTTTGTCCATAGAAAACAACGATTTTGTATGGAGACGCGTACGCGTCCTTTCAGCTTTCCGCGTCTATTCAGCTTTCGCGCCAAACCGGTATAAAATGAGGATAAATGTGTTTTTATCATGCGAATGCTATAGAGTGCGTTCAGCGCTGTTCCGCCGCATTCAGCGGTGTTCCGCCGCGTTCAGCGATGATTCGCGACTCATCGACAAGTTGCGACCTGTATTGTTACTGCATTGATTTAATTTATTATTGCGTAATCATTATGCACGAAAGATCAAAGGGTGCAGACGAGTTTTAAAATAATTATAAGTAATTATTTTATTTAGGTAGTTATAAGTACAAAAAATGATCGACGAAGAAAAGCTTATATTGTTAGTTCAAAAATATTCTTGCTTATACGATTTAAGTTCATCATTTAAGTTCATAATTGGGGCACCAGTGTAGAATATTCACCAACCAAATTCCTATTTCTCCAAAGTGGGTCGACCCTTTTTACGTTCATTATTTTCTATTTCTTCTGCGAGAAGCGAAACGATAAAAATATCACACATAGAACTGTCCATGTTGACGGCACAATACTAAATAAGTAGCATACCTACCGTCTTCTCAGCATATTCACTATATTCAGTGCCGTACGCGGCAGTAGGCAGAGGCGTTTCAGCGGCGATAGCACGCTATGACGGCTTTTCTCATTCTTACGACGCCGTACGCGGCGTACGCGGCTGATAGAAGCAGAGCTGAATAAGTGTGACCAAAATCATTTAGCGAAACGCGAATGGAGCTGAATAAGTGTGCGTAGTCCCTTAGACTACTATAAAATAAAACATCAAATTATTTTTTGCGAAAATATTACGTACAAATTTAATTACTATGCCGCTAGTACAAGTAAAACATATTTGTAAAATCCTTGTATCCTAATCAACCAAGTAATTTTAATGTAAGTAGGTAATAGCTGTTATAATTATAATTATATTTGGCGTTTGGAGCCTATGTGCTATTAAAACATAATTAATTTATCTCTATACTAAAATTTAATGAAGTTCCATTCAATATTTGTGAATATCTCGTTTAATATAATAGAAATGTGAATGGCAATGTCAATCCCAAATCGAGTATCGCGTCTAACTAACACGATTGAGAAGCACGCTGTGGCCCCAATTGTGTAGTAGGTGCTTATCGCTAAAGGTATAATTGATGGAGGCTTGAATTAACTTCAAGTAGATTAGCAATTAGTAGCAGGAGCTGAATATTTTATAGAACAAAATTTATAAACAAAATATAAACCTAATTGATCAAATAGGCTGATGAATGGAAAACCGGCGTTTTTTAGAATAGAATGCCAAATGTACTTATGGGATTTGACGCATAACAGGCGTCAACGAATGTCAAAAACGTCAAATCCTATACATTCGACATTCTATTCCATGATAATGCCGATCAACGCTTTATTTTTATAAAGCCTTATGAACGTGCAACGCAGCGTTAAATAGTAGTTTTTATAAAAAATATTTTCGAATCTGCCGTTTTGTAAATGTTATTATGTAAATACGCCTTCGACAGATTTCCAATAGTATGCCGGAAATGCCACAGGAATGCGCAATAACTGTCACACAATTTAAGTTTCCTGAAGTTAAGCGTCGTAGGCGACCTTACAATCAAGGGGTCCACGTTCGAATACTACTACAGTACTGATGTAAAGTTACTTCTAACACAAGCAATTTAGATTAGCTGGAGAAGCTAAGAACATAATCCTATATTTATTATATTGGATGAGAGCTAGCTGATTATTTTTTTTGTTGGTGATAATTCAATTATCTGATTTAGATGTTCTTACAGACTGTGCATAATAATATTAATCGATAACCACTTTTATTGGGTGTTTCCGTTTTCAACCCACGACGGTTTTGTACCCACAATGTTTTTTCGATTTCAACCCAGAGGTCTTCTTTTCCTTGTTAGGTAGGTATAAACTTAGAAAACCACGTCGTATTTAAATTATTGGGTACTATTAACGGTCCATGCTAATTCATTATCATCTATACGTTATGTACTGTACCTATAGATATTACGTGACAGTGTTTTCTGACATATTTTTGCAACTCAATAAGCACAATTTGACGTAGGTACTATCAGTGAAAAGTAAGAAACAAATTATGGTGTCACTTTATTAAAGGGTGATCCGAAGCGGCAACTTTGAATGACGTAATTTTTGACCTTTGACAATAAATTGACTAATTGATTTGACCTTCTAACCATTCTTTGAAGACGCTGGCTTGAGAAAATTTATTGAATCAATTAAAGACGTGAGTGGATGAAGGGGGTAACTAACATTTTTGAGATTTTTTATTTTTTGCGTTATATGACGGTTATAGGTGTATATAAACTATATTAGATCAAAAAACTCCGCAATTTAAGCTTAGTTCCCAAAATACCAGAAGATGAAGGGCATAACTGCAACAAAAAAGCAAAAGTTACATGGAAGAAGGAGGTATGTGCCTTAACGCCTTCTTCCATTGAAAATCGGTCCATTAAACGTATTTCTTCAATGGAAGAAGGGGTTATGTGCAAGAAAATGCACTGCCACGATGCTTTATTTCATTCATGACCATGCTCTTTCATTCCTGCCCTTCTATGTGTATTACTAGACTGGCTGTGTGTAACAAAAAAATTAGTAACTTTTTTGAAAAGCACTACATGATCAGCACCAATGAGCAACTTTTTGTTGCCGTTATACATGACAGTATAAAAAGGCACACTGTAGATATACAGAATGATGTCAGAATTCATTAGTTCACCTCGTTTTTATACCACTTAGATGGCAGACAAGCACACGGCCCGCCTGATGGGAAATAGTTACCGCGGCCTATGGACATATGCAACACCAGGGGCGTCACGGGTGTGCGCGTTAAATGCGAAAGACTCTACTTTGATTTGACTCCGACTCAAAACCGACTTCACTCTGATTTCCTCCCACTTCAAACCGACTTCATTTCGACTCCCTTCGACTCCAACCTCACTACTATAACATAACTCTAAACCGACTGCCGACTCCACTCCCACTCCACTCTGACTCTATTCCAACTACATAGCAACTTCACTTCGACCCCATGCCGACTTAGATCCGACTCCAAACAACTCTACTCTGATTTGAAACTAACCTCCACTCTAACCTTCGGCTCCATACCGACTTCACTCCGACTCCAATACGACTTCTTTACTCCAACTTCATACTGACTCCGCTACGACTCGGTCCAACTCTAAACGCACTTCACTCCAACTTCACTCTGATACTCCGACTCCATACCGACTTCATTCCAAATCTACACCGACTACACTTCAACTTCAAACCAACTTCACTTCGATTCCCTCCGACTCCAACTCTAAACCGACTCCTGCCGACTCCACTCTGACTCTGTTCCAACTCCATAGCAACTTACTTCGACCCCATACCGACTTCAATCCGACTCGAATCGACTTCTTTACTTTAACTTCAAACCGACTTCACTCCGATTTCCTCCAACTCCAAACAGACTCCACTCTGGCTGTAAACCGACTGCACTCCGGTTCCAAAGCAACTCAACTCCGGCTCCAAACTGACTCCAGTCCAACTCCAAACCGACTAACTTCTACTCCATTCCGTCTCCCTCCAACTCTACTCCAAAAAAACTTTACTCCCACTTTAAACCGACTCCCGCCGACTCTTCTCCAACTCTGTCCAAGATCGTGCGAGATGGAAAAGTAAAAGCCGGAAAGCGAATCAGGGACTCCGAGGTGAAAGCCTCGGATGCGGCCGGGACTAATGTACAGATGACGACGAATGATTGTCATGCCTGTTCTAAAGTACAAAAAAGTCTCGAGTGTGACCAGGCTTCAACACTGAAATAAAAATAAAAAAAATATATTGTAGAACATTTTACGCCATCTAGACCCAAAGTAAGCAGCAAGGCCCACAGACGGCGCGGCGTGCGTTTTAGTCGGTTCGAGTCCGACGTAACCTCCTCCTCCGGCTCCGGCGGGGGAGGTATCCGTGGGGATTTTTCGCACGATAAAAAAAAACACCCAAAGTAAGCATAGCTTAACTAGCTTGTGTTATGGGTTCTAGAATGCGGATAAACATATTTGGATAAATTTTTTTCATACATATTATACATAGAAACACCCAGACCAATGCAAATATTCATATTCTTGCATACAAATATTTGCACTGAGCGGGGATCGAACCCGCACCTCCTGCATAGCGGCTGCGTTCACTACCTCTACACCACAGAGGCAGTCAAAAATTATGATGATATGTTAAAAGGTTGAGCAGTAGACATTGAGGTTGGAAGAAAATATAGCACTTGCTCACAAATTTATTTGTGTAAAAACGTAAGTTAGTATTAAAACATAAAATTTCTGAAACCAGAATATCAATATTGATAACATTATTGCCCATGACAAAAAGTTGCAATAACTATGTATATATCCATTCTAAGCAATACTAATAATAATATTATAAATACGAAAGTAAGGGCCAGGAAGGCCGTGTGCTTGTCTGCGACTTAAGTAAAATAAAAAGAGTAACTCTGTATGTCTAATAAGCTTTCACGCCTAAACCACTAAACTGATTTTGATGAAATCTAGTACAGAGATAGATTAGACCTGAGGAAAGGACATAGCTACCAATATAGGAGGTTACCTTCTGCACTGACGGCTCAGAATCTCTCTGTTCTTACAGGGTCGGCAGCACGAGTGTGACTCCTCTGGTCTTGCACTCGCCCACAGGCCACGGTAACCTCTTACCATCAGGAGGGCCGTGTGCTTGTCTGCGACTTAAGTAGTATAAAAAAGAATAGAATACGACGGTGTAACCGTCCCAATCAAGCAGTCCGACTGAGGAAGTACCTCCGCCCTACAGAAAACCGTGACTTAAAATTGTGTTGTTTCCGACGTTGAGTAGGGTAGCCAGAGCTCACTGGCGAGGTTGTGCTGTCAGTGGGATAACCAAAGTCCCACTTATCTCTTGCACTGACGGCACAGAATCTCTCTGTTCTTACTGGATCGGCAGCACGAGTGTGACTCCCCTGGTGTTGCACTCGCTCATAGACTACGGTAACTGCTTACCACCAGGAGGACCCTGTGCTTATCTGTGACCTCAGTTGTATAAAAAAATATCATAGGCTATGTTTAGTCGCGATAACCGAAATCTATGCGGGCGGAGCCAGGGGCAATAGCTAGTTTTTTATATATTTAATGTTATATACTCCCTTCTTCCACGCTTAGTATTCATAATATCATATTACATTGTCAGTGGATGAAGAATGTATATTATATACACATTTTGTCAAATAAATACATTTCCATCCACTCAGTTTTATTTTTATGCTTCCATAATAATAAATATGGACAATTACAATAATTTGACACCACAATATGATGAAATAAATAATCAGAAAACATAATATTTGCAAATGAAATGTTCAAACTTTGAAGCCGATTATCTCAATATTGAGAAATTGTTAGTTACCTCCTTCTTCCACTCACGTCTTCAATTATGTTCGGTATTGTTTAGTATAATACGGTTTTCTACAGGAACAGTACGAGCACGCGGCGATAAAATAAATTTTAATATTTTAAAAGCTTTCAATTTGGCAGTTTGCTTTTATACCAAATTACAACTTTTTAAATAACACCAAGATGGAAAGGATGCCGCGAATGCTTTACATGAGACTTAGATGAATTTAATACTATTAATGGACAGGAAAATATCTTTATTTCAGTTAGTTTGTTCTTGCTGTGTTAAAATAATAATAATTTACCCCTATAGTCTTTTATCGCTCTCATCTATTCAAAGGCCCAGTGAACTTCAAGTATAAGTTATATTACAACAATATCTCATCAAATAAATACTTTTATGCTGTACAACAAAGAACATGTTATCTTTTATCTGATATTTTTTTCTCAATTTATTATTTTAGACGTTCTTTTATCGAAGATTCAGCAAAAATTTATCTAAAGCGTGAGTGAAAAATGAAATTTATATTAATACTAGCTGTTGCCCGCGGCTCCGCCCGCGTGGATGTCGGTTATCGCGACCAAACATAGCCTATGTCCTTTCCCTAGGTCTAATCTACCCCTGTACCAAATTTCATAAAAGTCGGTTTAGTGATTTGAGCGTGAAAGCGTAACAGACAGACAGACAGACAGACAGAGTTACTTTCGTATTTAAAATGTTAAGAATTTGAAGTGAATTTAGATTACATTAAAAGAAATACACGTCTGTAATCCCCCAATCTGTTTTAATCCAGATAAGAGTGTTTAATTTTTCCTGTTACGACATTCTTCCAGCGGGTTTCACAAACAAAGATGTTTCGAGATAAAATACAGCTTGTATTTTGATGACAAAAAACAAACTTGAGACCCGTTTGTGGATTTGAATTAAATGAAGCTCTTCATTTGAATATTCCGGTCTTGTGACGAAACAGAATCTATATGTACGTCAGTTTATAATGTTTATTTTCTTCTATTACTTATAGAATAATTTGGAGTGCTTGAACTAAGTGTTGAATAGAGTGCTTTGGTAATGCTGCGGCAGTAAGAGCTGCTCCGCATTTAGGCACAAGGTTCGATACTCGGATCAAGTCATATTTTTTGAATAGGTTTTCAGTAGCAGTTCACAGTCAGATAAAAAGTCTATTTGACAGCATTAAGCTTGCCGCACATTATCTGGAACCGAACCAATTTTAGATACTTGCATGTTAGATAAGTTTCTAATGCATACTACATTATAGGGAAATGACGTAAAACCTCCAAAAGATACAATATCCTTATTATTCTCTGTGTACGTGTCTGTAATGGTGACCCTCTTTCCTGAGACTTTGTGCTCAGCTTACCATCAAGCGAGGTGAAGTCAAATTGTCATGTCCTACATAAAAATCCTGAATAATGTTAAAAAATAACATTCTCAAAAATTCAATCTCTATAATATCTGACAATGCCACTAACTATTATCAACATCGGGTTCTTGAAATTGAAGCGTTAGTTATTAAATAATTAAGTATCGACGTTATCGAGGTTCTTTCGTCGAAGATTATACCTCTATAGTCTTTCCATTAATTATTTCGAAGTTGGTGATTACGTCAGCTGCTATGTACAAATATATATTTATGTGTAAGAAAATAGCAGTTTGAACGTAAACAGGGAATATTATAATTTAATTTCGTTTCCAAAACAAAATATTTTGGAAATACCGTGTCAGAAATGGGAAATAGAAAACGTGAATAGAATCGGGAAATACTCTGGGAAATTGAGACCAGTAGTGGTCACAGTGACTACAGTCAACAGAAAAATTGAAATTCTGAAACAGGGAAGGAAGCTTAATAATACAAATATGTACCTGAAAGAGGATTTTCCAGTTAGTGTTTTACAGACACGTAAAAACTTACAGGTAGAGCTTGAACGAGAACGCCTGGCAGGAAAGAGAGTGATTCTACGCTATGACAAAATTATAGAACTAAAAACAAATAAACGGCAACCCCTTACACACACAGAAAGGAACAAACGACTTATGTCAAGATCACCCGAGGCGGCAGAAAAAGAAACTGAACAAATAACTAATGAACAAACTAAACATGCTACAAAAAGAACAAGACACAAACTATAACAGGCTTTTTATGCCCATCGCAACAGAACCGTAATAACCAAATATCTTCAAACGAAACTACCTCAAAAAACTAATTAATGCCTCCCCTACCTCTCTCCCTCTTCCAAGCCGGCTGGTCACCGTGGAAGAGTCTGACCACCACCTCCTAAATCTTAAACAGAAGCAACATAATAAGAATAATAGTAGCATAATAATAAAGGAAAGGGAAAAATCACTCAACCTGCATATAGCAAGTGTCAATGTAAATACTCTACTGTCAGATAGCAGAATTGAGGAATTGAAATATGCTATTATTAAAGACATAAAATGGGATATAATTGGTTTATGTGAAACCAGAAGAGGAAGTGAAGAAATAGAAGAATATCCTGAGTTCATACTATACCACACATCTGGAACGCATGGAAGAAACGGAGTTGGCTTATTAATAATAAAGCAACTGAAAAACAACATAATGAGCTTAAGAAGCTTCTCGGATCGGGTGGCGTTGCTGGAATTACGACTACCTGACAACTCTACCTGGTCATTTGTTCAAGCATAGACGAAGATATAGACCTTTTTTATCAAATAGTGCAATTAGCCTTAGACTCTACATATATAAAAAACATTATATTGCTTGGCGACTTCAATGCAAGAATTGGTAAAGCTCAAGAAAACGAAGGTAATAACATAGGGAAATACGCATACGGAAAAAGAAGTCCACACGGTCAAAAATTAGTGGAATTTGTACTCGAAAATGGTTACTTCATCATAAACAGCATGTTCCATTGCAATCCACGCAAGAAATGGACATGGCGTTCACCAGGCGGTGAGCACCTAAACGAGATTGATTACATACTCACAAATCAACCAGGATATATAAGACAATTTGATATAATAAAAAATTTAAACTTTAAAACTGATCACAGGATGATACGTTGTGTATTATCTTTAGACACGAAACCAAAGAGAAGAAAAATAAAACCTGTTGACTACACTAGAGATCTACCAACTATATCAAAAGATGATGCTAACTACTGGGAGGGTAAATTTATGAAAGCCGTCAATATGTCAACTGAAGTCCAAAACCAATATGATAATTTAGAAATGGAATTACAGGAGCTACTAAAGCTGTTGCCACCCAAAAAGAAACTGCCAAATAACTATATCAACGATGAAACAAAAGACCTATTTGAGCAAAGGAAAGAACTATGCAAGAAGAAAAGGACAACTGAAATCAAGTCTGAAATAACACGAATAAGCAAAAAAATTAATAGAAACATAATGAGTGAGAAAGAATCAATACGTAAAAAAACTTTCGAAAAATTTATAACGAAATCAGGGGCTCTACGCAAAGCTTACAGAGAGTTGAGCGACAAAACGAAGTGGACAGTCAATATGAAAAATAGAATGGGTATTACGCAGTACAGACGCCCAGATATCATAAAGGAAGCAACCAACTTCTACGCCGAGCTATACAGTATGGATGTCAATATGCATTGTACGACATTTCAACCTACGAAACTCTACCAAAACATAGCGATGGACTCAGAGATACCAAATATTATAATATCTGAAATTGAACACGCTATAAATACCCAGAAAAATGACAAAACTCCAGGAAAAGATAACATTGCCAATGAGGTGCTAAAATCGCTATCAAATTCACTTCAAAAACCTCTGCAAATATTGTTTAACAATATTCTAAAAACAGAAACCACGCCGGAACAATGGTCAAAGTCTACAATTATATTACTTCATAAAAAAGGGGATAGAAGTGTTCTCGGAAACTATAGACCGATTAGTCTCACGTCAAACTTATATAAAGTGTTTTCAAAAATTATACTGAACAGAATAACAACTACACTAGAAGATAACCAACCGCGCGAACAAGGGGGCTTTCGCAAAGGATATTCGACCTTAGATCATATACAAGTCATAACACAATTAATTGAAGTTATATATGTGTTTTATAGACTACGCAAAAGCCTTCGACTCTTTGTACTTTGATGCAATATGGACCTCATTAGCACAACAGGGCGTAAATCCTACATATATAAATATAATAAATAGTGTATATTCAAAATGCTTCGCCAACGTACGGTTAGAATGTGAAGGCTCAGAGTTTCCCATAAAAAGAGGAGTAAGACAGGGAGACCCGCTCTCACCAAAAATCTTTTCAGCAGTACTCGAATCTGTATTCAGACGCATGGACTGGGAAACAAAAGGAATAAATATTGATGGAGAACTACTGAACCACCTGCGTTTTGCGGACGATATCGTGGTATTTGCTGAAAACGCGATGGAGCTTGAGAATATGGTCAGTGAACTAGCATTGGAGAGTCATAAAGTAGGATTGACACTCAACACTACGAAAACCAAGATCCTAACAAATGGAGGAGTGCATGACGTTGTCATAGAGAACGAAAAAATCGAATATGTAACAGAATACATCTATCTGGGGCAACTTATATCATTTAAAAATAACACCGCAAGTGAAATACAACGTCGGATAACTATAGCATGGAAAAAATACTGGGGCTTGAGAGAAATAATGAAAAATAGCACAGTAAATCTAAATATAAAGAAGAAAATTTATGAAACAACAATACTACCATCTCTAACATATGGTTGTCAGACTTGGTCAATGAGAAAGGAGGATGAGGAAAAAATCGCTATTTGCCAAAGAAAAATGGAAAGAAGCATGCTAGGAATAAAAGTATCAGATAGAATTCGCAACAGTGACATCAGAAGCAAGACCAAACTGGTAGATGTAAGAACGAGAATTAGATTGCTGAGTTGGCAATGGACAGGACATGTTTGTAGGATGAAAAATCGATGGACAAAACGTTTAACAGAGTGGATACCAAGAGACAGGAAAAGGAGGAGAGGGAGACCTGTAAAAAGATGGAGAGACGTTTACAGTCACAGGTGTGGTAATAACTGGATGCAAAAGGCTCGAGAAAGAGATGTATGGAAAGGTTTAGGAGAGGCCTACGCCGCAGAGGCGACTACTACAAATATATAACAACTATTATTGTTAAATGTATTTAAATTGTGCAGAGAAATATATAATAATATTCGTTCGTAGAGACATAAATATGAAAGCTATTATTATTATATAAACTACAATCAGCTAGCTAGATGAATAGATACTTTATTATATATTATAAACATAAAGTTAGTATTGAAGTTTTGTGTAAGAGTAATTGTAAGTTAATTGAAAACAGAATAGAGACTAAATATAGATGAGAAAAACCAGGGTGTCAATATTGATGTAAGTAGTAAGTAAATAAAGGCTATTTTTATTTTTATTTTTATTTTTATTTTTATTTTTATTTTTATTTTTATTTTTATTTTATTTATTTTAATTTCGTTTCCTAAGTTGCTCTCGGATTGATCATAATATTTACGTGTATTGTATCATTAAACATAACATTATAATACTAAGGACTACATTCCATAATGATACTCAGTCCTGAATCTCGATTTATAACTAGATCTGAGGACAGATTGTAAGATAAAATAAGATAAGATAAGAATTCTTCATTTTATACAAACTGTAACATACAACGGCTTAGGTATACTTCAAACTCGCTTCGGCCGTGTACGTAATTGTAGTTTCGTAATTGATTTCGAAGTAAGAATAATTATTCTTTGTACGAAACTGATTTCGAACAGAGAAGTATTTTTCCGTATTTGTAATCGCGGTTTCGTAGCAGGAAAAAACTTTTGCTGAAGTACATAATTTCGAAAGCGGAATTTCTATTCTTTACACGTAACTATATAACGAAGTATGTACTTGTTGAAAAAGACTGAATGCTTGATATGAAACCTTCATGAAACACTTCAGTCAAATAGCCATTTAATGTATTAAATTGTCAGAGTGTTTTGTTTTCTCATTCTTACCAAGTATATTGTACAAGGATTTTGTATTCTCTTTGATTCTGGCACTAGGTTGTCATCATAATTTATCAGATTTAATTTTGAAAACGTAGTTATTATATGCTCTTTGAATTTTAAATTGATTTAATATTTGATTATTTTCCGAAAATGAGTGCGACGGAAATGGCTTTTGTAGATACTCGTCGTGGAGGGGTTTCTGTGTTGTGCGATGGTCGGCGATATCATCGAAAAAATATTTATAAAAATAAAAATACATTTTGGCTGTGCTACAATAATACCAGATGTGGTTGTAAAGGAAGTATTACATTAAACGAAAGAAATGTAATAGTGAAAAGCAAATCACACGATTCAACTTGCAAACAAGATTTTGCACAAAACAATATACTAAGGGAACTTGACTCTTTAAAAACCAAGACCAGTACCAACTTCGAATCTATCCAGAAGCAATATGAAGCAATGGTTTTTAATCTTGAAAGTGTTGGTTTTAACTTCGTTCAACAAATTCCCCAATTTAACAATATAAAAACTGGCCTATATAATGCACGTAATAAAGTATTAGGTGCTCCAAAGCTACGATACACATCGGCATCTTCAGTTGTTATCCCTGGAAAGTTTCAAGATTTCCTTTTAGCTGATTTTAATGATGAAGAGAATGATACAAGAATAATTCTATTTTGCAACAAAAAGGCTAAAAAATTAGTAGCAGGATTCAAGCATATTTTATGCGATGGGACATTTTCGTCTTGCCCGTGTTCATTTAATCAATTGTATACAATTCAAGGATTTGACGATACAACATCGGCAGTTTATCCCTTAATTTATTGTTTTCTACCCAATAAAAGTGCAAAAACTTATGAAACACTTTTTAGACTGATTGAATCACTTTTCCCGAACTGGCGACCAGTAAAAGTGACTATAGATTTTGAGTTGGCTGCAATGAAAGGTATCAAAAGAGTTTTTCCGAACATTACCGTAAAAGGTTGTTTTTTTCATTACAACAGATGTCTAATACGAAAAGCAAAGTTATTAAAGATGAACACAACAGTAAAACGAAGGCACGTGGCAAGGTGTGCAGGATTGGCTCGATTACCTAAAGAATACGTTCAAAGAGGGTACAAGTATATTATGAACAGAAGTCCTAATGGCAATAATGTAAAAAAATTTAATAAGTATTTCACTGAACAGTGGATGGAAAAAACTGATTTTACAAAAGTATGTTGTTGCGAAAAAGAAAAAATCCGCACGACTAATAATCTTGAAGGCTGGCACAGTAGGATCAACCGATTTGTTGGACGTAGAAATCCCACTTTAGCCCAGCTACTCGATACTTTGGTCAAAGAAACTAAAGTGATTGATATTTTCAAAAAGCAAACTAAAAAAAGTCAAAATTATTTAGAGATTGACTCTGAAATTGATGGTGCCATTAAAGATTTAAAAGACAAAAAAATCACATTAGGGCATTGCCTAGAAATAATTTCCCCATTTTCATTTAAATTTTAATTTAATTTTAAGTTTGTATTTTAAGTTCAGAATAGGATTGTTTGTTTTATTTTGTAATTTTATTTTGTCTGTTATATTCAATTATAATTGACAAAACAACAGATTTTTTGTTTCTCTTTCAATTTCGTCCAAAGAATAATAATTATTACTTTGAAATCAATTACGAAACTAAAAAACTAAAAACCGCGATTACAAATACGGAATAATACTTCTCTGTTCGAAGTCAATTTCGTACAAAGAATAATTATTCTTACTTCGAAATCAATTACGAAACTACAATTACGTACACGGCCGAAGCGTTCAAACTATGTGACAACTACCATCTTTAGTCACGCCGCAACCATGGGTGCTGAAAAGTAGCTGAAACGTCGGACTAGAAGTAAATGATAACAAATAATTATATATCACGAAAAAATAGTTTCGTTTCAATGAGTGAGATTCGCGTAAATAAATAAATAAATAAATGTTGTAGGACATTCTACACAACGCTATCTAGACCCAAAGTAAGCATAGCTTAACTAGCTTGTGTTATGGGTTCTAGAATGCGGATAAACATACTTATACATTTTTTTTTGTAAATACATACATATTATACATAGTAAACACCCAGACCAATGCAAATATACATATTCATGCATACAAATATTTGCACTGAGTGGGGATCGAACCCGCGCCTCCTGCGTAGCAGCCGCGTTCACTACCGCTACGGCACAGAGGCAGACAGTATCATGTAATATTTGGTTCTCCTCCTTCACTAATGAATACTTGTAACGTTAAAATACAGCTCATTTCTCTAAGTGAAAGACCACGTTTAAACTTACAAAAGTAAAAGAAGACAGAAGATAAAATATCAAATTTATCAACCTCTTTAGTACCTAAATGCTCGACAAAAAGTTTTAATCAAATTTGAGCCTGTTGGTTTTGTTAATATGCTCACTTATATACAAATGGGTGATATCCGTCACCCTTGTAATTCAAGGGAGGTAGTCGAAAAGGCGTAGGTAATGTTATATACCCGTATTACGTCACATCAGAGCCATTGTTCCCTTTGATGTATTGAAGTAACTTATTCTGAACGAGTAATCAGAGGCATTGATCTTTTTTTGGCTTTTATCTAATCTCATCTCTCTGCCAAGAATGAAGTATCTGTACGTGTGTTTGTCGGTTCAACTAGTGTTGATGAAATTTTGTAGGTATATTTTAATGGGCTCCTGGATGAATACAGGTGACTGCTGTCAGTAAATACGTTACTTTGCCAGTCAGGAACCTCTGCCGAGTCTGCTAGTATACTTATAAAATATGGAGGACAGAATAAAGTTATACTTATTAATATTTTTAATATTACAAAAACGTGTACTACTACCTACAGAATGGTATGCAAGTATTTTTTTAAATAGCTAAGAATTAACATGTTTTTGTCTTGTATGCAGTTTGTAATATAGTAACAGCCAGTTTCTGAAAGGCTTGCCAAAACATTGATCAACCAACACTGCTATTAATTTAACATGGATGTCAAATCAATTTGAGTTTCTGAAACGTTGATCAGGGTCAAATTGTACTATGATTTGACATGCGGTTTGTTGATAATTGTGGCCACACTGCTCATTTTTGTTCATTAGTTCATTCTTATCAGTCAAAACAGTCAATAGGCCGGTTCTAAAACGGATGAAAAAATATTACGAACTGTCATTGTTGACAAAACATTCGGAGACATGAAATGACATTAGACAGCTATGTTAACTGACACGATGATCAAATTAAACTATTTAACCATCCTGCTAGCAACCCAATTGCTACTTGACAAGAGATTTAACAGTCGATTAGTTAATTTGGCGTTGATCAGCCTTTCGGAAACTGGGCGTAAGTAATCTATTTTATTTTAAGTTAATTGAGGTATTTCTTTGGCTAATAATTATTATGTGCCATATCATTACTTAGTTCAGTGACTTAAAATTTGGTCTCTACGTTAATCGTTAATCAACTGTTAATCTTTGCCTCCTAGATTTTGTGCTAGTTAACAGTACGAATTAAAGGCTATCAATACTAGTCGTTAACTAGTATTGATAGCCTTTAATTCGTACTGTTACAAGTGCCAATTAGTTTTTTTACTGTAGGATAATGGTAGAATATGAATTCCTTTTGACGGAACTTATTGTTTATAATTTTTTTTTTTTTTTTTTCATATTTATATTCTATTTTTTATATATATTTATTTTTATCTGTCAATGGACTACACTCCGTTGTATAGTTGGAAGTTAGGGTAAATACCTGAAGATACAGCATATCACGCCCAATCTCGATTTCTTTTTCGAGTTTTATTTTTTAATTACTCAAGGTTTCCAATGTTGACGGTTATACCCTGTAGGCAAACGAAAAAAAAACATTGCCTATAAAATACTTGATATCGATATTAAATTCAATAAACGTTGTCCTTCTCAGAAATATATCAAAGGACTCACAAGTTCCTCACATATCCAATTATAGTTCGAGCCATACGTACAGTTAGCAAAACAAAATCACACTCGACTGGTCATTGGTCATGCGAACAGTAGCGTTAGTACGAACAGGAAAATATTGAGTGAAGTCCGTCAGCAAAACGCTCCCCTAGCCCGTATAATTCAGGAAACTGGCTCAGTCAATTTCCGAACGTATGAAGACGTAATCGATAGCCATGATCGGACTAGTAGCGTGAAAAAGGCGAATGCGCGTTTAATTATACCACAGATTCGATTACATGATAACCCAAATGTATTCTTACAAACCTCGCTTTTTTGTTAAGACTGATTTACATCAGACGACCAAATGCTCAATCTATCCCGTCTCCATCATACAAATTCTATTAGTGTAAACAGTGACAGTAAACGCTGAAAACAAGGTTTCTTTTACGTTACATTAAAATATTAACAAAGACTGTGGGGTGAGCACGAACAACTATCGTAATCGTATCGTGAACGAAACGAGAGTACGGAGCATTGCGATTGGCCGCCTGCCTGAAGCCTGCCAATCGCAATGCTCCGTGCTGTCGTTACGTTCACGATACGATTACGATAGTTGTTCGTGCTCACCCCACTGCTCTTCTTCTAGCTTTAGTTTTATGTTCTTTGGGCTAAATCCACCTTTAGATGTCAAGCATAGCTCAAAAATATATTTTAGATGCATTAATATTATTCTAATGTTCAAGTTTGGTAAAAACTTAGAGGACACGTTAATTTGACTTCACTTCACGGTGAGCTGATAGCAAAGTCTCGGAAAAGAAGGTCACCATCATAGACACGTACCATGTTATAATGGTGTTTCACGCCCCGCTTAAATACTCGGGACTATAGGAAGAGGGAAACACGTGTACTAGTAAGGAATTTCATGTCTTAGTGGTGCGGCAAAAGAAGGAGTCGCCAAACCGCTTTGTTTGTAATGGACGTAAAATGCAAATTAAATAGTAAATTAGCACTTTAAATCAAAGGGCTTACATGAAAGGTGTAATGATTTCCTGGAAGGAAAGCGCGCAGTGGAACAGGGAAACTGATATTTTCTGATTCGTTCTACGACTATCAAACTGGATAGCTGAATGTAGCTAGAGTGGAATTTACCCCCTACTCCATAGTAGCCTAATGAGTACTATATATGCAGTTAAAGGTCATTTTTCGTTAGAGATGAACTATTATTTTATACTCCAGTACTTTATTTTCAAAAACATAAACCACAGTTTATTATGTCTCAACCCAAAGGAAACTGGTATAAGTTTAAATTAATAGCAACTTAGATTTCAAACGCCTACGCAAATTGTTATAAATACATGAACGTTAAATTACAAATGGTTCTTACTAAGTTAGCAAACAAAACACTGCAAACTAAACACATGTAATTAAGTATATTACCATATTTAATTTTGTAACTCGAAAGGTTTAACGCCTGTTGCGGAATTCACCTCTGTCCTAATAGTTGACGATCATTCTGCTTACTCAGTACCTGCCTACGCAAACAACAACAGGGTATGTTGACTTAGTTTGAACATGTATACTACCCTTATCGGTCTCTACAATCGCGATAGAGCACAGGGACTTGACAGTTTGCTAGTCTAACGCCGACGAACATCATTAATTTGCCTTTCCCCGTAAGTTGACTTTCCCCACTAGGGCGGAGAGATATACTTGTAAGACCGATAGCGGTTGTTCTTCTTCAATGAGAAAGTTTGAGAAGCAAACTCTGTATGTAGATGTCGTAGTATATGGGTGTATAAATTTAACTTGTAACAAAACAGGCTCACGGCTTCACTTGCATTAATACAGGTGTAACTTTATGTTTCTAGTCTATAAGGTATCGTACATCCTATATACCTACTTTTGACAACGTGTATTAAAAAATTACAATAGTCAGTTCGTCGTTAAGCACAATTATCTATTCTGCAGTTAATAAAAAAAAGATACTCGTACCTAAATCTAGAATATATTTTCAACACTATTTTGTTGCAATCAACGTCTATTTTTATTTCTCAGTTCAGGATTAGCCTGCAAAACTGAATACGGTAAAGTCGGATCGGTCCGAGTTTGCTGGTTCACTTTTCTATTTTTGTATCATGTAGGTAAGTTAGTTGCTCGTTGGCCACGACCTAAAGCGATTTTATTTTGCGCAGAGGGTCAAGTGGGAGTACGGGGGTGCGAGGTCGCGTATAAAAGGGGTTGTGTTAGTGGGCAATAAGTAATTTCCTTCCTACTTTCCTTCAGAAGTTGGATGGTTCACAAAGAGTTGTGATTAATATTTTATCAACTCTAACACTCCAGAACTTAGTAAGTTGTAAGTACTTTTTGATTTACTGCCTCCCTGATTTCGAATGTTTGCGATTATCTTTTAGAGTAATAATAGCTATTATTTAGAGTAACCAGTTTTGTTGCTCGCGCTTGTAAATCTTTGAAGGTGCTGACAAAGGCTACGCACATTGACCACCGGTTTGGCCTACTGTGATAGTCTACCGTGGTCCACGGTACACTATCCCTGTAATATCCTAAGTATGGAATGGAATGGAAAGGGGACTCATCTTTCCGCACTTAGCCTCCTTTTTGGGCCATTGTGCGTGGAGAGTGCTGGCTATAGTAGCCAGCCTAACTCCGCCCAGAAGCGCAGAAGCTTACTGGGAGCTTCACAGGCTTCGCGGAGCGACCTCGCTGTGCCGAGGATTTGAGAACGTTGGGGGGCTACTGCCTCGCATTCCAGTACTACGTGGGCAACCGTTTCCTCGGCCACGAAGCACCCCCTACAGAGAGGGCTATCCGTGATCCCGATGGTGTAAAGGTGCTTGTTCAGTGGACAGTGACCTGTTATTGTCCCTATAATAGTTCTTAGACTTGTTCTGTCTAATTTTAGGAGACGTTTCGTGAGCCGTTTGTTCAAAGACGGCATGGCCACTTTTGATTGGCTGCAGTCTATGGTTTCTACCCATCTTTGGATGTGTAGGTCGGCGGATCTCTCACGTGACCAAGTGCGTATCTGTGAGAAGGGGATCGGTAGTAATGGTAGCGGGCCATATACGGATGTGCCAGAGCCCCTACGTGCCAGCTCATCCGCGGCATCGTTGCCGTAGGATCCGCTGTGCCCTTTTATCCACTGTAGCGTTACTACATTGTTTGTGGATAGCTTGTTAAGAGCAGCCTGACACTCCGCTATTAGTCTGCTGTTGGTTATTTGGTGGTCTAGTGCTTTTAGGACAGCTGTACTGTCGGTGAGGAGCCTTATGTTTAAGTCCCTCGCCTTCAGTCTGCTTATTTCCGTCGCAGCTGTTGTTATGGCAACACATTCACATTGAAAAATTGAACTGTATTTGCCCAGTGGTAATTGGATATTTAGACCGAGGTCCAGGGAGTGTACGCCAGCTCCTGAACCATTTTCTGTTTTGGAACCATCAGTGTAGACGCGTACTTCCCTGATACCGGAGTGGTCCTTGTCCTCGGCTTCTGTTATTATATGGTATTTTTTGGTAAAAAAGAATTGTTTGTAGATCCTATCACACGGAGCAGCCATTAAAGGCTGATATTCCATAGCTCGTTTGAGGATGGTGGTGTGAGGACTTTCTTGGTTATTACCCCAGAGTCCCAGATGCCACAGCCTGATAGCCGTGGTAGTGGCTTCCTGCTGGATAAATAGGTCAAGTGGTGTTAAATTAAACGTTACCTCCATCGCTGCGGTTGGAGTGGTTTTCATGCATCCACAGATTGATGAGCAGGCCAGCCTCTGGAAGGACTTTAGTTTGGTGATCACGGTGGACAACTCCGTTCGAGTCCACCACACCAATGCCCCATAGGCTAGCATGGGCCTAATCACCGCTGTGTATAGCCACAGGGTTATTTTTGGTGAGAGCCCCCATTTATTACCCATCATTCTTTTGCATTGGTAAAAGGCAATTGTGCACTTGTTCATTTTATACTCGAGGTGTTTATTCCAGAGTAGTTTACTATCTAGAATAACTCCTAGGTACTTTACCTCCTCTCTGAGTGTTAGTTCGGTTGCAAAGAGCTTCGGGAGCCTATATGGGCCAGGTGCTCTTCGGTTGGTGAACATTACTAATTCGGTTTTCTGGGGATTTACCGATAGGTCGTGTTTTGCGCACCAGGTTTCAACTATTTTGAAAGCCTGTCTCATGCGATCGCATATGGCGCTTTCGAATAAACCCGATACTAAGATCGTGATATCGTCCGCATAACCTATAGTAAAAAGATTATTGGCGTTCAGATCTGTTATGAGTTCGTTAACCACTAAGTTCCATAGGAGCGGGGAGAGTACCCCACCCTGTGGGCATCCCCTGCCTACGATACCTCTCGTTGTGGTGTTAATTGTGAGTTGCACAGCTCTTAGTTTGAGCATGTTACCTATCCATTCGATAAGTGTTAGTGGCACACCCTGGTCGAGTAGTGCTTTGTTTATGCTGTTAAAATTGGTTTTGTCAAAAGCACCCTCGATGTCAATAAAGGCTCCGAGGGTAGGTTGTTTTGACTTTAGAGCTCCACCAACGCGGGATACCACGTGGTGGAGTGCTGATTCTGTTGATTTGCCTTCACTATAGGCATGTTGGTTGGGGTGTAAAGGTTTCAGGACTAGGGCCTTGTTTCTAATTGCTCTGTCGCCTAATCGTTCGAGAGTTTTTAGTAGGAACGAAGTAAGGCTAATGGGCCTGAAAGACTTGGCCTGGGTGTAGTCGCCTCTGCCTGGTTTAGGAATGAATATTATTTTGACTTCCCTCCATTTCAAGGGTATGTAGCGGTGTGCGAGACAGCCCTGTAGCAGCCTGACTAGGTGGTCCGCTATAATCGGACCGCTCCATTTTAGAAGGCCTGGAAAGATACCGTCTATGCCTGCTGCCTTGAAAGGTAGGAAAGTGTTGATTGCCCATAGCAGTTTTTCTTTGTTTATGATTTCCCGAGCAACCTCCCAGTCTTGGTCGGTTGTCGGTCGTTCGCATGTGTCCGCCCATATCTGTTCAGCCTTAAGTTTACAGCCTGGGAAATGGGTAGTCAGTAGGATTTCACTTATTTCAGCGTCGCTGGTTGTGAAGGTATTGTCCGCTTTTTTAAGGCAGCCGATGGAGTGGACCTGCTCTTTGGAGAGACAGGCTTTAACCTTGGATGCCTGGTTGCTGGTTTCGATATTCGTACAGAAGCGTCGCCAGCTCTCTACGCTTCTCTGACGGATTTCCTTTTTAAATCGTTTTCTCGTGTTTAGGTACATTTCCCAGTCCGTGGGTTCTCTGGTGTTCATAGCCCTGTTAAAGAGTTTTCTCAGCTTTCGCCGTAATCTTTCGAGGGACGAGCACCACCAGTGCCGCCCCCTCCCGGACGTGGGTGTGGTAAGGGGACAAGACTGCTCGTAACTTGAAGTAAGTAGTGAGGTGATCTTGTCTGTGTAACTATCTAAGTCCTTGACTTTGAGGTTGGTTAAAGGAAAATGTAGGTTGTCAACACCGGCGCTGACTAGATTTGCAAATTTTTGTTTGTCTGTCTTGCGTGGTAGCCTACATGGTTTTGGTTTTGTTGTCTCTATATTTATAGAGAAGCGAATCCATCTGTGGTCAGAGCATGAGGCTTCTTCAGCCACTTGCCACTGGGTGATGAATTTCGCTGCTATGGTTGATGCTAGGGTGAGGTCTATTATTGTACGATGACGTCGGGTAACGAACGTTGGTTCAGAACCTCGGTTTAGTATGGTTAAGTTGTTAGTAAAAATAAAGTTGAGCATATCCTCACCTCTTTTGTTTGTATCTTTGTTACCCCACAAGGTGTGATGTGCGTTGGTGTCTGCTGCGATGATGATGTCGAGGCTCTCCCTCTCGCAGTACTCAACCAGTTGGTTGAGTTCGGGTAGGGGTACTTCCTCGTCGCTCGGCAGGTAGGCGGAAGCGAGGACGATGTCCGGCTGGTGCTGGTCACTTCTACTCAACTTGACGGCTGTCAGGTTCCTTGAGCAGAATTGGTTGATTAGCAATGCTGGTGTATGTTTAGGAAGGCAGATGCATGCTCTTGGTTTACTTACGGAAGTGTCCAGTAGCAGTTTGCCTCCGGTGTTGAGACCGCAGACTTTGTTACCCCTGATCCACGGCTCTTGGATCAGGGCTATGGTCTGCGGGTTTTTTTCCAGCACTCTGCGCAGGGAAGCCGTTGCGGTCTGACTGTGCTGGAGGTTTATCTGGATGCAGTCAGTCCCGCAGAGGGGAGGAAGGGAGGTCACCGAGTTCACTCCCTCCTCCCCCCCCCGGAAAGCACTCCTCCTCGGATAATGTGAGGGGCGATGATGGGGCATCCTGCCTCAAGTCGCCGGGCATTTCCAGCTGTGTAGCTGGCCCAGGAGTGTCCATTGCCACCCGGACTGTCGTAGGTGGCGTCGTGGATGTCGATGCCACCGTTTCGGCCAGGGCTGGGGTTTTTTGGGCGTCCTGTCGCATCGGTGTTGGGGCAGCACTCTTATTTGAGTCTGCGTTTGGAGCTGGTGGGACCGGTTCTAGGAAAATGACGTAGACATTACCCATAAGGTAGTAGAGTCTACGCTCATTCGCCTGAACCAGTCTTGCTTCCGTCTCCGGAATGCGGAAGTGTAGGCTGGTTTTGGTGCCATCTGGGTGTTCCTTGACCGCGGTGCGGTCCCAGTTGTTGATGCCCAGATGGCGGTTTTGCCTCGCCAACAACTTGTGTAGGTTGTCCGGGTTAGCACCTCGGCCAGGCACGCTGATGACACAGGGCACCTTCTTAGGGATCGCCGATTGCGCCCGGACTACGAGGCTGGTGTTAGGTAGTGGCGATTCCATGGCTCCTACAGCCTTTACAAGCCACGCCAGCGTGAAGTCGTCCTCGCACCAAGTTTTGAGGACGCCGTCTGCGTGGTGGGGCCGACCACGGAATCGCAGGTCGTTGGGGGTGGTGGAGAGGGGAGCATCGAGGTCCGCCAAGAGTTCATCCCTGAGCTTACCCTCGATGTTATCCCGAATGGCCTCTGCCTGTGTCTGTGACAGGTCCTTAAACGGCTCTGTCATGACAGCCACGCAGAGGCTGTTGGCCAGGAAAGTGGCGGCCGCCTCAGCGTACGTTCCAGAGGCACCGCCGGTGTTTCTGGGCCTTTTGCCCTCTCCGGTTGGAGTCACGGTGTCCTCCGGCCGTGGACGTTTTTTCGGCCTTGCATTGGTTGCAGGGCGGTGGGTTTTTTGGTGTTGGACGGTCCTGGTTGTGGGGGCTGCTGATGGGCCTCCTGAGGGTTGCGCAGGGTTGGCGGGATGCCTTGCGGCATTTATCGCCATTGCGTCTTCCTCTATTCTGGCCTTTAACCGCCGTCTCTTGGCCGCGGACTTCTTTTTTTTTAAAGTCGTCCAGGTGGTAGTGGGCGTGGACTGTATGGCTTCCCTTAGGGAGGTCAGGTCCAGCGCCTCAGGTGTCGCTTTTTGTAGCTGGCCAGAGGTAGTCACCAGCTTACGCAGGTCCTGGAGGACCGGTTTACCCCGGGTTGTTGGGGTCACGCCCTTCAACGGAGCCTGTTCGGCTGGGTTTCGGGGTGTGGCGCCTTGCGGCGCAGTTGGTCCATATCCAGGCCCCGACGAAAGCGGCGGGATCCCTCTGGGTCCAGCTACAGGTAAGGGGCGGGGGGTTGTACCTGGCGCTTTGCCAGTGGGTTTACCCCTAGTCCCCCTAGCCGGTAAGGTGTGGGAAGAAGGTGCTTGTGCAGCAGCCTTCTTGGGATGGTATTGTTGGAGATTTGGGCATGATACTGCTTTTTCAGCAGCAATCATGCCCGAAGAGGTGGTGGGGAGAGACACTGCTTCTTCAGCAGCGGTCTTCCCCATTGGTTCTTGGGTTGTTGACGACTTTGCTGGTGCAGCAGAAGTCGTGGTTAGAGGGGCTGCTTTTTCAGCAGCAGATTTTTTGGTTGCCTCGGTATCCATGAGTGGTTTCGTAAAAATTTTCGCCTTGGGAGCTCTCCACCCGCCACGGAGCCCTCACGTCGGGGACGTCGCTTGCCTTGCAAGCGATCGCCAGAGCTACTCCCTCGGTATAGGTCCCCTGAGATGAGAGAGGAACGCGTCCGCACATAGCGAGATAAAGCAAGAACTTCCACAACATGAGACAATGCTGCTTCCGTCCGAGCCATCGCGCCATGCCGACTGCCCCCCGCCATCCCCCGAGACCTCGCTAAGCAGCCCGCTTATGGGGTGCCACAGCCGATTGATCACAGGTAGCTACCCTGTGACCTCCCGTGTAAGAGGAAATCCAGACCAAAGTGGTGTGTTGCTTGCAGTGTACATCGAACCCGGCACACTGTTCGCTCAACCACCAGGACTCCTTCATCCCCCCGTACGGGTCCCCGCGCACGGCACAAACACGCGGGAGGTCATTACTATCCACCACCTGCTTTTGTTTGGTGATGAACACGCAGAGACATGACCTCTGGATCTCTGCATTGTTTGCCTGGAGGTTTTTGTTGCGTCTATTTCTTAGGGAAATAGACCGATAACGGGACGACAACCTCGGGAAGGATAGTCCACCAGACTTGCTTTTGAGGATCTACACGACCTGCGCTCTCCCTCAAAAACCAAATGTCACCCTACCTCTCAGAAGGAGAGGGAGGGTAGGTCCATGCTAAAATTTCTGGTAAATCGAAGACCAACGTTGAAAGGTTAGCATGGCCCCGACCCAATATCCTAAGTAATACATGATGAACCAAAATGAGATTGAAAACAAAAGTATCAGATGTATAAGAGGGTTGTTGTAAGTGGTAAAATATACCGTACGTACCTCATTGGAAAAAAGTATTTATAAAGTAAAAAGTACAGTTTTATGTTTCTCAAAATGAAACCCTAACTTAAGATGTCTGAGCTAGTTCTCAATCCTAGTTTCTTTTTCGATTTCCAATAATAGCCAATTTTATTTCTTCTACCGCAAGAATTTTCTAAGACTCTGAATTATTGTGGATTGTCCAGATTTATAAGATGACGTCACAGTATCTGAAGAGGTACATTACGAAAGCATCTGAGCCTTTTGGGCTTTGGCCGTAGTTTATATGAATAGAAAGTAATGATACTTTACGATATTGACACTGATTCTTTGGGTACTATCACCATACAGGTCGGTTTACTGATAGAATTTTGGAAATGTTTTTATATCTAACGATATTACATAAAAATTACTAACCAAAGTGAATATGTATTCGCCCAATAAATATGTAAAAATATCAAATCAATATTACTGTCATAGACAATAACCGTCAGGAGAGTTCAGTCAACTCGAAGTTATTTTGTTCATAATCAGGAATCTTTCGCTTAAGCAAGAGGGGAATTTTATTTTTTATATTATGATAATTCGGTTTACATTGGTAATGTACGTCACTAGCTCTTAAAAGAGATTCCTATATCTTTAAGAATACGTTGTTTTTTATTTTTTTTAGTAAACTATATTACTTCCCCTGCATAATAAACGATTTTATGAACTGTATTATTGTAGAAGTAAATTTTGATCACTTAAATTTGACATGTTGCGATGTTTCAACTTATCTTTTTTATTTTCTGTAGAAGAGCCTGCTAAGCGGGCTTGTCATAAGTGTTGGCTGGTATTGATGGGGTGAATATCGCCCCCTTCGTATTTCGGTGATTTGTTCGGAACGATGTCTCCATTATTCCTGAGTGGTTTCACGTGATAAAGCTGTTAGGTGCAGTAACGTAGGGGATTGAGTTGACTACTAAAAATTGTATAAGCAAAATCATGTTTATTTTGTCGTTCGTCATCATCACTTTAACAAGTTTTGGTGCATTGAGCTTTGCGTCATTTTTTGATTAATTCATGTCGTCTTAATCAACTTCTCTAAACCAAAATAATATGTAATTAAATATGCAAAAGTTTAAAATGCCAAATGTTGTTTGTATAGTGCGTTTATACTATAGAGTAGTAGCTGTTGCCTGCGACTCCGCCCGCGTGTGTCATGTCGGTTATCGTGACCAAACATAGCCTATGTCCTTTCTCAAAGTCTAATCTACGCCTATACCAAATTTCATCAAAATCGGTGCAGTGGTTTAGGCGTGAATGCGTAACAGACAGACAGACAAACAGACAGACAGACAGACACAACAGAGTTACTTTAGCATTTATAATATTAGTATATACTGAATAATGAACGTACTCCTAGCAAAATTCAGTCAGCTTAGAGATGTTACCCAAGATTCTAAAAAAATATATTAAACGAAAAGAAAAACAATAATATGACAATTTTATACACACCGTTTAATCTGAATAATAATAATCAACATCAATTATTATATAATATTAATAAATTTACGCACAAATAATGATGATGATGACGACAATGAGCAGTTTTCCAGTAGGTATTTATAGGGTTCCTAAAGACAAGCTAGATGGCGCAGCCGGCACTTTTGGTAACTAATTTATGGAAAAAATGATCTTCGGTTTTGTATTGATTTACTTTACATAGATGTTTTGACATGTTTTCTGATAAAATTATTTTAAATTATAATATTATTATTTTAAATTACAGACCCACGCGAAAAGAACAACAACAAACCACAGATTACATTAAAATTACCAAAAGTTATGCTAGCGCCATCTCTTGATGAATTAAAAACCAACTGATTATTATATCTACTGGAAAACTGCTCATAGACTTGAAAAATATCTACTCACCTAGCTCACCATACATAACATAAAATTATTATAATACTTACACCGAATACTGAATTTCAAATCAGACAAATACATTAGGTAATAAACGAGCGAACTATCCTCGTAGAATACAAAACATGTAAGGCTCTACGTACATAATTTAAAATAGGGTTACAATACAATATTGTTCAACTTGAAAATGTATTATTCTACATAACATATTCGTAATCTAGTAGTCATATACTTTCTATAGCAGAAAGTGTACAGTCGACACAGATTCCGTTCAGAGATGAGATCGATCATGAAGACGGTAATAGGAAATTGTCCATATCGTACGCTCCTCTCTTGATATGTATCAAAGTAATATCGCATATCAGGGACTCATTTACTTTCTACATGTAATATACTCGTATTTGCTTTGATGGAGAGAGGCTTGGGAGACTTACATCTGTAATTACGTACCTTGAATTTATGTTATAGCCGAGGGTTTTGAAGGTAACGTTTATACATTTAGTATTAGAATCGTTTAGACCGTGTTTAAACAAATGTTTAAGAATATCAGTATTGGAAGGAATTTAAAAATTTTTAATGAAGTGTAATATTGTTACATCAAATAAATATAAAATTTCTTAGAAATTATGATAGTATAAACACAATGTACCTATAACGTACCTACGAAGTCTCATGTCGTAAAAGTGTTATTCGTTTTTCTATTATTGAAAATTCTTAGTAACAGCCTTTTTCAACATTATAGTTGCGTGGGTTTTAACTCACACAATCGGTTCTCTCTATTTAATGATTAGATGAATAAAGGGAATGATATGATTTTGAATCATGTCATCCAAAAATAATTTTCCTTTTATTTCAATAGTATCTAATAAAGAGGTTGAAATTTATTGATCATGGTTTTTACTATTTATGATGCCACACAATGTTCCAAAATATATTTTCTCAACCATGACAATAATATTTACCACTAAGAAAAGTTACAGCTTTTCTATATGCATATTCCATTCTCAATTGTATTGCTCTCTTGGAAGAAAATCTAGATATTTTTCCAATAGATAACACACATGGCTACTGGGAGACAAACAAAGTCAATCTACAGATTTATTTGAAAGTTTCACAGTAAACAAACGTATATAAAACGATGCGATGTTTGCTCACAAGGGAATTTATAAGTTTTGGAAGTTAGAGGCAACTACTGATTATGTCTTATGTTATATGGGAATGGATTACTGAACATTAATATTTATATGCATGACTATATGAACAATAAGATCATTTTGTTAATTGCTGATCATTTTGTTATATGAATAACAATAACAAACAATGTGTATCTTTTCAGAACATTATATATTATCGAAATAACAAATTGAAGAAAGCCATTTATTTTGTAACCACATATACCTAAGCAGTAAAACAAATTATTGAAGACAAAGTTATAAAATGTACTCTTACATTACTCCTATGAAATAAGTTTGATTTTGTTTCATATCTCGTCAATGATCTGGGTGTTTGATCATGAAAATAAATAACAAGCTATTCATAAAATTTGATTATGTAGCAGATAACAATAAAATCGTCAAGAACGGAAATCTAAATATTTGGTCTGACCGCAACCCAAAAGAATTGATGGATTGGATCGAACTTTTACGATATTTCAGCGTGTGTGCAAACGTACTCTTGGGGACCTTTTAGTAAATTAAACATTGCCCTTTGCCCCGTTATATACTTAGAGACTGTTTGACTAGTTTCTTTGACACATTGTCAAGAATTCAACTGTTGTGCGCTATAAGTACTTAGAGATCATCTATAATAATGATTTTCACACTATCTTTTACTTTATTTTATTGTAAAACTTTGCTCAAAATTAATCTTTTCACATCTATTCATATTATTATCTAGACATTTGACCTTTTCGATTTTCATTCAGACCTTCGTCTACTTTGCTTAACTTATAAGATATTCTTATACTTTAATTTTAGTGACAAATATGTTATTGAAGAAACCGTTTTGTTATTCCTATTAAACTGAATGAATATTATTATTATCGTAATACTAATTTTTCAAACTATTAAAACTTATAGTTACAGGCTAGGCCTAGAACAATTAATTCTTACGAAATCATAGATGGCAGTTACGAGTTACTTATTCTACTTCTTTTTGAGGAAATACAATTGCAAGAATTGATCCCACAGACTATGGCCATAGTAGTATCTACGAATATCCGTCAACGTGCTAAAAACTAAACTTTCACATACTTAAGTCTTGAAATTTTGCCACTGATACACAGATTAAAGCTAAAAGAGATTACTAAATTAAACATGCTTACTTGACAAGAATGTACAACTTTTCCTTCTAATATTAATGATTTCATTAACGGTAATTTATTTATTCAGTAAAATTGTCATTTAGCTTAATTACATGCGAAGTGGTCCATATGTCCCAGTTTTGCTTATCATGGCACTCATTTTGTATCTTAGCGTTGTCGATATCACGAATTTTATTTATATTCTCAACTGTATTTTCGGTGTTAAAAATAATTAGTTATATTAAATTAGTATGAACGCAGGCTAGTATTTTTGTTTATGAAACACGTGAAATACTATTATCTACAGATAATAATGTGGAATATGTTCCAGTGCATTATAATTTGTTATTACAATGGCTCAGCAAATATCCGAATGTTTAATACCTGCCATGCAGTAAACGCTTGTCAGAAAGTTATTTAGGTGAAAGCACTGCAATAGTGAACAAGTTTCATAATTTAGTCCATGCTGGCTTACATTTCGGTTCGAAACATAATAAATATGTAGGTTTAGTTAACATTAATTGAATAGGGTTTTACCTAATGTTTATTGAAATTGTTACCATTAGGTTTGATGTAATCATTCACAGCGGACAGATATATTGAATGAACCGTTCACAGGTTTGCGTTTAATTACATGAAAGGGGTTCAGTTTCCACAAATTAGTAGATTTATCTACAGTACATAGAATAAAATAATTATATCAATTAGCAATCTGCCTTGTGATTTTTGTTCCTTTTCATATACGAGTATTACCTGACAAGAATATACGAGTAGATACTTGATAATGTATGGAAAGGAAAATTTCCATTGTCCGTGTTTGTTCGTACGGTGTGTACATAATATATATTACGTACATAAATCTTGTTAATCTCATTTATTTTAAGTAGGTATATAATGTGTGCAACGGTGGCATTAATCTTGCAAGATATTTTTTAGTAAATAATGTTGATATGAGACAGAAATGAAATAAAAAAATTCTGTAAAAGTGTATGTCGTGAGAAAATAGAATGATCTTAAGTGAATTTCGATTTAAAAACAAAATTAAGACTTTTTAGGATATACATAAAACCTGTCTTTCAATAGTCGTACGTAGTGGACTTATCCAAGGTGTAGTTTTTAGAACAATTTATCTTAATAAATATAAATGCCAGAAGGTGAGACAGTTGTCAAACAAAACCTATATTCTATGCATGCTCATGTTAGATCTCCAGACAATGACAAGTAAAACAACAAATAAGGAGACTCCAACTTCATACAAAATTCAGTAGATTAACAGCGAAGAGCACCTGAAGAGAGTACTTCAGAACAAGCTAGACTGGCTCGATGAATAAAACATTCAAAATACAAGATTATACGTAAAAAATTCTTCAACTAAACTGAACTAAGTAATTAAGTCTACAAAGACATTTTCCTTAACACTGGAGATTCATTACTCAACAAAACGAGGAAAGCGGAGAAATAGAATCAAACGGAGTTGACTATATTTACCGCATACCTAAGCTCAGGCTTGGGTAAACAACGCAAAAAATGCTACAGCTTTGTGGAATGAACTAAGGAATTAGTTCACACATTTTTGGCCCGGAATGTGCTCGTATTTATTTATTTATACTTCGTGAATCGCAAACAGAGGCAGATTTGATGTCTTTATGATGTACGTATATCCTAGAACAATGCTTACTATTGAAATAGTAAAGAAATATTTAAAAAGAATCAAGTACCTACTACTTGATTCTTTTTAAATATATCTGCTAAAAGTAATGCAGGAAATTAGTGTTATGATAATAGTAATATCATGCGTAGTTACAACAACACCTATAGCATATTATACCTAATAATTTACATAACTTATAGATAAGTAAAGCTACGCTTGATTGTACTTTGTATCTCAAAAAAATTACTTAGTAACTTTTTATGACTGATTGTTTCAGTAGCAAATTTCTTAGAATAGATTAGACGTAGATAATAAAATTATGATGTCCAAGTTTCCGTATGCTGTCAATAAGGCTCGCCATCTGATAAAGCTGGTGAAATCCCTTTCGGAAACAAACAGACAGGTACATGCAGTATAATATTTTATGTATAAAACCTGAATTTCAAAGTTTGCTATTGGCACATATTCGAGTTCCGCAATGTTTCACGTTAGTAAATAATAGAATGAGAGTCATTCGGACATATGGGAGCACATTCAGTTGCGCATAAAACACGCACATGACAATACGACATCGTATGAATTTATTCCATCATACTCTATCTCATATCTCGTTCTATTTGTACAAGAAAAAATATGGCAGCAACATTATTTTGTCCTTCGTATTTATTCGCAGTTACTGATATTTACAATGCAATAAAGCTAACCACAATAAAAATATGTTGCTCGTTCATAATGACCGCTATAAAAATACATTGGTCCTTGATGAACGTGTTGGCTACTACTTGGGGTTCTACTAATTATGATTTATTTTATTTACTGTGTAAATAAGTATTAGATTCTCATCACAGCTAATACAGGGCGAGCTTGCGATAAATATTGCCTATTATTGTGAGCTTATTTATGTTATGGCCGTTGCCGATTATATGGTAGTGTAAACGTTTAGTGATAAATCAATAATTACGTATCGGCAATATTTTTCCTCTTAGAAGTTAGACGGAAAACAAATGCCTTTATCATCTCCTAGTACTTTAGATGTCGCACAACCAAAGACAAATGAAACATCGATCAATAATTTAAGGAATTGATGGGTATCTAGGAACACAATAACTACACTACAAGGACTCTTCTTAGATAGTAGCTGATAAATAAATATCTCGTGATATTTACTCAAGGGAGAAACAACATAACGTGATCCAATGCAACCTAAATATCTTAAATGACATAGTATCCTAAAAGAAAATAAAAAATATACTAGAACCCCAGGAGATCTAGGACACGAGACCCAAGTAGATGGCAGGGGTATTTTAGTGATGTAATAATATCTTATAATTATCTGCTAATGGCTATTTCACTGACTACCGAATTGTCAATCCCCACACTGACAATTACGTGCGGTTCTCAGATAAATTATTTTGAGGAGTTAAAGGATTCCTTCCGTACTACTAATACCTACGGGTTAAAGGGAATTCTAGAGCGGAGTTACTCTTAAACAATAAAAGCAATCCTTATTATCAAAGATACCGTATATAGCGCCTTAATATTTACAAAATAAGCATATTAAGTACCTTCACATAATTACATTATATTATTAGTCGTGTAAGTCAAACGCGTAGGTTGAAAGCTCAGCACATTATACGTAATATTATGGGCCAAGCTCTCGGCTTATGTCATGATACTCATGATTACTCTTTGAACAAGTTCATTCACAGGGTTTGGTTTATAATGAGAACCATGTATACCAAGAAACGCAAAATAAAGATAATATAACGACTCACATTATATCAACGACATGACACATATTATGCCAGAACGCTTAAATACTATCGTCTAGATTAATATTTATATTGTATTTTTTTGTAATTTTTTACTTTTGATTTTAACATGACTGTCATTTAATTTCATATAGTTCGAAACTAGATGGAACTGGTTTTCATGACAGCCTCCGTAGCGTGGCGGTAGTGCATTCGACTGTGCTGTGGTTGTATAACAGACATCATTACTCAAAGAATTTTCTCAGTACAGTTATTTCCATTATTGTGTTAATCTCATCCATAATAACCAGGCACACGCAATGGCCATCCATTCTTCTGTCATTTAATTCAATTCACAATAAAATACACTAGACCTCGTCAAATAATAGCTATCCTCTTGTCATATTTTCATTGGACGCCAACAAAAGCTATAATGAGATGTTCTTTGCCATAGTATTGACCCACTTTACTGAAATACGACTGGTACACAATGCGTATGATCGGAGTACACAATAGCTTTCAAATATATTGAACAAGTGTTTTATTGTCGTAAATTGCTTATAAGTCGAAAATGTTTTTTGTGTTCCGTTGCTAAATTGTTGTGCAGAGACAATAAATTTGTTGGATGTGATATATATTTATTCTCAGTCATATTGTTGTTTTCTATGCACTACTTTGGTGATATATAATAATAGTAAGCAGTTATTGGTACCTATTTATCGGTGTCGAACGCGTTGCTTATTTTATTGCTATAAATAAAATAAAGAACTTTGATGACATTAACGTTTGTCTCCGTTTTTGTTCCTCCAAAATCCTGAAATATTTTAAACGCTTTCGCAGACTGAGAGCACCTTTCATTAAATATTTATACAGGTATTCTCGAATAGAATAAAATTGAATGAATGAAAATGATTATTATAAACCTAAAATTAAGGGACTTATCGAAATAGTACCTATATTAAGTATTATGATAAACGCTTAGTAAGTAAATAATATAATAAAAGAGCTAATTATAGCTGGATTGATTGGCAACTATCATTATAGTAGAACTTTAAGCCTACAAGAAATTAAAAATGAGAATAATTAAAAAGGAAATCTTTATGCTTTTAAGCCTTGACAAACAAAAATGATGAAGAAATTGCTTTCACATTTCTAATTAATTAAAACCAAGAATTTTTTAAATGAGTAAGGGACCATCCCTTACTCATTCAAAAAATTCTTGGAAAAAATCTGGAAAGTCTTTGAAACGGAACACATAGGAGGCGACTATTTATTCTGTTGATTGATGGCACTTGGTAGAACTTACATATTACATTTTGCAATCGACAGTAACCTTTGAGAATGCCGTAAGGCAAAACCGGCCAGCATGGAAAAATACAAGCCTGTTACAAAAATGTGTAACATAGAAGGTGCTTTACCACCTAGGAGGGTTACGTACGCAATAAAAAGAAAGAATAATATCAAACAATCGATGTAACGTGAAAACTTGTAATGAGTTCGTAACATAGGAGGTTCTTTACCACATAGGAGGTTTATATAAAAAGGAACAATATATCAAACAATCGATGTAACATGAAAACTTGTAATGAATTCGTAACATAGGAGGTTCTTTACCACATAGGAGGTTTATATAAAAAGGAAAAATATATCAAACAATCGATGTAACATGAAAAGTTGTAACGAATTCGTAACATAGGAGGTTTTTTACCACATAGGAGGTTTATATAAAAAGGAACAATATATCAAACAATCGATGTAACATGAAAACTTGTAATGAATTCGTAACATAGGAGGTTCTTCACCACATAGGAGGTTTATATAAAAAGGAAGAATATATCAAACAATCGATGTAACATGAAAACCTGTAATGAATTTTGCTAATAGGGTATCAGTCTGGCTTAACTTCAAACGTGAGCTCAAATGGACCGTTGTTGGGCATTTTGTTTCCAAAGTAATGGAGGCTGGATAGTGCTACTTAACACGCCACGTACGAAATTAACGTTACTGGGTGTGGATGTGCGTGTGTCACAACAGTATCAAAATCTGATATTGTTAAACAGTGCTTAACACAAAATTTATTTAATGAAGTACTTGAGCGTGTGCCGTGTTATTTGATTAATTGCCCGAAGTAATTTCCTTACACAGATATATTTATAAGTAGGTACCTACAACTGTGAAATATAACTGTATTTATATACCTATGAATAATTAACTTTCATAAGACAAATGAAGTTTACTTACCATAAATCACAATGTAATTAAGTACTTTTAATATCAATTCGTGAATTGATATTTCTTTATGATAAGTGGTTACTCAATACCCAAAAGATCTGAGAAACCTTCTCAGTGAGCACTAAGCAGGTAACGTCGATGGAATGTGGGTTTCTGTAAAGTAAAGATGAATAAACTTGTAACACAATAAAAAGGATCGGTGGCGTCTTTGACGTTTACTTGTAATTATGTGGATGGTGGTTCAAACCCCACTTTTTATACCACTGACATGGAAGACAAGCAATTTACATTAATTGGCCAGAAGTACTAGGTACTAATGTATGGCCCACGTTACAAGTAATCTTTAATTACAAAATAAATTAACTGAGAAACGACTATAAAAAAGAAAACAACTGAATAGACCTAACTTCAAAACTTTATAACTACTAACACCTGATGTTATGCGATTAGTACTTACTCTCCAATCTCAAGTTTAATCACCTGCTGTCAAATTCAGTAACATAGCCACATCGAAAGCATTTAGTAATAACGAGTTTATCGAGAAACTAGATTGTTGTCGACTGTATTCTACCTATTTACATTTAACTCACAGAAGTCCTTCAATATTATAATATAAAGTGGTCCAAGTCGCTACTAATTGAACTAAGTAAATAATAATGTTAACGGCATTTTTGTCAAATGAGATTTCACTTAAAATTACCATCAATAATAATAAAAATAACACTACATTAGAATAATAATAAATTAATAACAGAATAAAAATTTGATTTTCACAGCGGATGTGAAGTTTTAATTTATCATCAGAATGTTATTAATCATTTGGCAAATTAAGAATCACCTTTTAATTATTATTATTTTTATTCTTTAATCCCCATCTTTGAACTGTCCATATGACGTAACAGCGAAGCGGAAAATATTTAATTAAAATAAACTTATTTCTCTAAACATCGAAATAATTATATTCTCTACAGACTCCTAAATGTCAAATATAAATTTTTATGTTAATTGGTATAAGATATTTATCTACATAAGTACTTTTAATACTTACCTGTACCCTTTAAGTATGCAAATGAAGCGAACAATTGAACAAAGACTTCAAATATAAATGCTCTAAATAGGCCGAAGACAATTATGAAATAATTGTGCTTAGGCTATAGTCACACTTGTGAATCTGTCATCTGTTTCTGAGGGAGTAGATACTAATTTTAAAAATTAATGAAGAAATTAATTTACATCTTCTATTAGCTGTTTTAAGATACATTATCTTATCCTGAATTATTTCTACGTTTAACACAAGGTCTAATTCAATTAGGTAAGTAATAAAAACGCTGAAGGGCTTTTTTGTGTAAAAAGCCAAGTAATCTTGTACAAAAGGAAATAGTATAACATTAGAAATGAGATACTTGTTTATTACATAAAACCGTCCACAGATTTTCCAATTATAGACTTAATTAGAAATTATTATTTTTGAAACAATTTTGCCCGCACTAAATAGAAGAATAATATATAACAGCTTTATTCCTTTTGGTATAATGAAAGAAAATACGTTCATTTTTCAACGAATTAATTAAATAAAGCAGTTCTAGGATATTGTACATAGTGCTATCTAAACTCAAAGTAACCTTAGCTAAAATAACTCTGTATAATGACTTTAATAGAAAGCTTACAAACCTAGGTAGAAACAATATTAGCCTTACAAAAGCGATAGTGTCCGATTTCATGTCTCGAGAAATGCCTTTTCACACTTTAAGAACTCAAAATTAAAGGAGGAGATTGTGTGAAATGAAATTGGATACTTGCTATACTAGAATCGTATTATTCAACTGAGCTTATTAAATAAATAATGAGCAGTTTTCCAGTAGGTATAATAATCAGTTGGTTTTTAAGTCATCAGGAGATGGCGCTAGCATAGCTTTTGGTAATTTTAATGTACTCTGTGGTTTGTTTGTGGTATTTTCATTGTATCAGGAAAAATGACAGAATATTTAAGTAAAGTAAATCATTACAAAACCTGACAAAACCGAAGAACATTTTTTCCATAAATTACACTAGATGTGACACCACACTCTTCTTACCAAAAGTGCCGGCTGCGCCATCTAGCGCGTCTTTAGGAACCCTTTAAATACCTACAGGAAAACTGCTCATTGAAGCACAGCGGTAGAATTACGTTTAATCGCTTTTATTTATTTTTAATCATCCATCCAACCACTAACAGTAAACAATTGTAAAATAATGAAGTATTTAATTAAATTTTAAAGCAATTAGTATGCTAACTATTATATCGGTGTAGATCGGCAAAAGCGATTGCTCAGACAGGACTCAGTGCTCAGTGATCGGAGCATTCCCCCTGTAAGGGACAGGTGGCGGCTTCAAGTCCCGTTTGAGCATTCACTTTTTCTAATCTAAATCAATAATGAATTATGTCGTCATACTTCTTTATTTCATACAATTTTCTATATGAAATGGAAAAAAGGTCAAAAATGTTTAGAAAATCAACAATCGGTTACTTGCTATGTATATTAAAATACATTTTTGGTTACCCTGAATTCCTGTGGTAAAATCTAATTACAAGACCCAAAATCACATCAAAAGCTTTCCTTTTTGTTACAATTTCATTAATTTCCTAGCTGACATCTTAAAAATGAAGTAAAAATAAATCTAATATATAAAATTCTCGTGTCACAATGTTCGTTCCCATACTCCTCCGAAACGGCTTGACCGATTCTTATGACATTTTTTATGCATATTCAGTAAATCTGAGAATCGGCTACTATCTATCTTTCAAACCCATATTGAAAGGTGCAGCGGAAACGGGATCGTCGGGATCAAGCGGGAACGGGATTTGTATACTACGCGGGCCGAAAATATGGCGGTACGAAGTTCGCCGGGTCAGCTAGTATCTTATAAAATAGCTGACTCGAAAGGCTGGAGCAATATGTATTGTTGCCTCGCGGCCAGACAAGCTGGCTTCAACGCTGGAGTATTGTGTCCCCAGCCTAAGAGTCGCAAACGGAATTCTAATTGAGAAACGAAACCCGCTGAACGCAACGGCATCACAATTAGAACCATTTGAGGCAAAAGGGTTATGTCTATATTAAACTTTATACATTATTCATTGCGTATTGTGTCTCAGTGTCGCCCTGCCGATTAAGATATATTCAAATAGAGCTAATGTGAGCCTGAGATTGGCAGAAGCAACGTCTAACTGAGAGTGATAACTTGGTTGAATAAATTATTATGTATCCACTAACTTAGATTAGGACAGTGGCATTACTATTTGAATAGTTGTAGATACGTGATTGTTGCGAATATAAATGTTATACAGCAGACCCACGTTCTGTTTTCCGATCATGGAAAGTGTTATTGCACTTTTCTGTCTAGAAATTCTCAGCAGCAGTACGGCGTCAAATTGCTGGGTTGATATAAATAGGCTGACATTATTATATGGAATTAAAAACATGACGGAATATGGTTGTTAAGTTAATATACTTCTACGTATCTACCTACTTCTAGTTTTTACTTCTGTAATATTCTAAGTGAGGGCGCATTCACATTCACACGGGATACGTCTTTGACGATTCGTTCTGATTATTGTTAATGCTTCATGGATTTATTATCATAATAATGAAGTTGTTGTGGATTCGATCCCAAATGGAAAAAAGTCATCTATGCAATTTTATTATTAAGTATCGTCTCTGTAATGAATAAAACGTAATATACCGGACTATTTAAATGTATTTCTAAAGAACGTGGTCACCTTATCCGTCTCACAGTCCATCAATGAACACGACCGATGTAAGTTGATCGGAACGTGTCGGCCGAGACCTATTGACCGAATGATTATTTGATTTATTCGTTTAGGTACTTCCCGTTTTTGGATTTACATTCTTATTCTGGCATCTGAATCAAAAAATACCTCTCATTTTCTGATTCACATGAAGCGTAGTTTAAGCTTGCAATGTGGTTATAACTCAAGAAAACGATTCACCAGAGACATAAGGGACCTCATAGAGTCATATATGGCTATATTAACCTTAGGATAACCATGACAGTTTAAGTTACAAACTTTTTTTTTAATATAAATAATACACATGTCGTCATTCTGGAGTAATATAACTAAGGAAATAATATATAATATCTAATTATATATTGGTAACTCCAACCCAAAATACCGTACCAGGAAATCACGCACCCAGTAATGACCCGTTTAGATAAATCCTAAAGTTGGTCGTGAGCCTCGGTTGCGACAGATAAGTCAGCCTAATTGCGTCATTATTATTGCTAGGTCGTATGCTAATGACCTGTCGTCAGTTCGTGATCTCAGTTCAGCATTATATTATACTATGTTATGTAAACACATTTTACATCGCGTAGGAATTTTTCTTAGATTCATTAAGAGTATTAACTTTCCAAAAATGTTTTGAATGATTACCATATCAATTGAAGTTATTCATTTTAACTTATGGTATTTGTACGAAGAATTTTCATGTTTCATATCTATCTATACTATTATATAATTGTTAATTGGAAATGTTTGTCTGCGATGGATGCAAAAACTACTGCACGGATTTTGATGACTTAAAATCTTACGTTTGTTTGATTGCAATCGGTTGAGTAGAACCGGAGATAGGAGATCCACGTGGGTGGAGAAGCGAGACTCCTTATTTAACCTTTTACTACTGCAAGCATTCATGATATCGTCGACATGAGATGATCGAGTTCAATGAGAAGAAGACGCAGGCATGCGCGTTTACAGCAAAGGTATCTTCGTTCCTTCCCCTTCCAACTCTTCAGAGCACGCCACTGCCACCGCAGGACAATCTCAATATCTTAGGTATGGATGTCCGCTGCAAACTGAACAACAAAAACTACATTGAGAGCATCATCAAAACAGCCTCGCGTAAACTCGGAGTCCTGAACAGAGTGAGACGTTTTTTCACGCTGGAGCAGCGGTGTCTTCTCTACAAGACACAAATTCGCTCTTGCGTGGAATACTGCTCTCATCTCTGGGATGACTCCGCAAAGTACTTACTAGATGCTCTCGACAGGTTGCAGCGACGTGCAGTCCGCATTATTGGGAATCCTGAGATTACCAAAACCCTCGAGCCTTTGCAGTTGCGTAGAGATGTGGCATCTTTGGCGGTATTTTACCGTCTCTACCATGGTGAATGTTCTGATGAGCTCTTCCAATTAATCCCACCCTCTCCTTTCCTATACAGGACAACACGTGCAGGGCTTAGATGCCACCCGCATACGGTGCAGAATATTCCATCAAGAACCAAGCGGTTCGGCGACTCCTTCTTCTGCCGCACCATTAAGTCTTGGAATTCTTTACCAGCTCACGTGTTTCCCTCCTCCTACAGTCCCGGGTCCTTTAAGCGGGGCGTGAAAAAGCATCTGATGAGGCCGTCAAGCTAAGTGCCACCATTGTGCTTTGATTGTATTGCGTGCTGCGGGTCAGAATAAATATATTTTTCTTTCTTCTTCTTTCTTTTCTTTCTTCTTTCTTTCTAACATGATACGTGTCTGTAATAGTGACGCTCTTTTCAGGGACTTTGCCTTCAGCTTACCATCAGGCGAGGCGAAGTCAAATTGACGTGTCCTATATAAAAAAATAAAAATAAAAGATATGAGTTACATAGTTGTTGTCCATTCTCAGAGCGCTACACGCTCTACCCACTGCTACCTTACCTAAGTGTTATAATGTATTTCTAAATTTATTTATTTAAATAAATTATAATCACATCAGTGCCTACCCAGTGTGTTTTAACACTCAAAAGGTCTGAGCTGTCAATGAATTCTGAAAAAATTAAATAAATACAATTTTGGATTCTCATGTGACACTTTATTATGCTCTCAGATAAGATTTAATGACTCTTACTTAACATAATGATATATACTTGTAGAGCTGAAAAAAAATCAGGCAATAAAAACTCACTCCAGTTTTCTAGTCACTAAATTGCTATGTCGGGTTTTTTAAATCAGACAAAATCATATTGATAGTCCCTCATTTGCCATTAAGTATGAAGTAGATATGAAACGTAAGCCAAAAGTTAAATTTTCTTTGATGCTGGCACCCAAAGATATGCCAAGTTTCAAGTTTGAGATCATTTTTCATATAACCAATATGCCAAATCTCTTGTTTCAATTCAGCAAAATCTTGAAATCTTGAATTACAGAATCGCCTTTCGAGAAAAGTTTAGAAGCTGGTCGGCATAACGACTATGAGTTGCTTCGACTTGTAGATATTTTACCTCAGTTCAACTATTAATACACTTCAGAACTTTGCTAACTTACAAACACCGCTATGAAAACATTATGAGTATTGCTGAACTCTATAAGTAACATCTAGAACTCTCTTTGACACGAAGCAACTGAGAATGAAGTAATTGGAATGATGAAATTATATGTACTACGCCAAAGTGCAATCATTATCCTCCTAGGGATTTTCCGTATGCGCTCAGTTTACATTTTTGATTGAATTATATGCTTTTATGAGATCGACTTCCAGCTAACCTTCCACTTTAAGAGGAAAACCGTTACCTAGCAGTTTGCATTGGCTAGCAGTTCAAATTCGTTCAAAACCGTTGAGTCAAAGGTATTGATGGGGCCCGGTAGACTATGTGCAATAAATGTGCAGTACAGAAGTAGTGATATGATAAAAATAAGTAGCTAACGAACATCACTACATATTATAAAACAAAGTCGCTGTCGCTGTCTATCCGTCCCTATGTATGCTGAAATCTTCAAAACTACACAACGGATTTTGAAGCGGTTTTTTCAATAGATAGAGGGATTCAAGAGTAAGATTTATATGTGTATATACATATAAATACATGCATATTATTTTAGAGGAACACTGATAAATTTAGAGATATGCAGCGGGAACGGGATCAGAAAATATGGCGGTACGAAGTTCGCCGGGTCAGCTAGTCCTGAATATAATAATAATATTATTATTATTTTTTATTTATTTATTATAAACAATGGTAAATTACATGTTTCATTTGCTTATGATGCCACATAAACTCATTCAAGTTTTACTGGGCATCATTATCGTCATTATCATCATTATAGTGTTGACTCACAATTCTGCTTCCTTCCTATGGGTTGTTGCGTGATATTACAGTGAATGTGGTCAGCCTATTGCTGCGAATTCTATTGCTAACTCCCGGTTTCCAAAAGCAGTAAGTTCTTAGTTTAATAGTCAATCTAGTTGCGTACGGAACCCTCAGATTGCGAGCCCGACTCGCACTTGACCAGTTTTCGTGTAATAAGAAATAAATCTTCCTCGCCTAAGACCCTCTCAAAACAAGATCATTAATAATCACCTGGAAACTCAATGAGTACGTACAAACAGAACTTTCCACTATAGCACTTAGACAAATTAGTCAGCCATGAATCTTTATAATTACTTTCAGTTCTTAATTTGTAAAAAACAGTGTTTAAATGAATAATAAAGTGAATTGTAGTTATTTAAAGTTTAAAATTAGATGTGTTTTCCATTTGATTAACACGAGTAGACCCACTATCATCTATTAATACAATACTAATAGACCTATAAATAAGTGTTACACCTGTTTATACATAATAAAATTGTCTTTTTTGTTAAAGAGGGTAAAATTGAACAATATTGGCACATGAACGTGTCTCTCAGAAAGGATTAGACTAAGGTAAAAAGTCAAGGGTCGGGACCCTATCTCTAATTCAATTCTCATATTATGTATATATATACCTGTACTACTTAAAAGACAAAGGCCAGCGGACTGAGAGTTATTTTCTCAATGTAGCAGCTAAATATAACTCCAGCGGGATCATTTCACAGAGTAATTTTGTTCAAGGCCTGTAGTTTTTAACCTACCTTCTTTATTTTTGCAATATTTTATGCAGGACTATGTAAAATAACAGAATAGATAATGACGTAATCAAAAGAAAATTCGTCCTCCCTACAATATGACGTACATCTAAACTCAATATTATGCTGAAGTAACTCTGTCTATCTATCTGTTACGCTTTCACGCCTAAACCATTGACCCGACTTTGATGAAATTTTATACAGAGTTACATGAGACCTTGGGAAAGGACATCCATATCCATATCCATGCTAATATTATAAATGCGAAAGTAACTCTGTCTGTCTGTTACGCTTTCACACCTAAACCACTGAACCGATTTTGATGAAATTTGGTATAGGGGTAGATTAGATCTTGAGAAAGGACATAGGCTATGTTTGGTCGCGATAACCGACATCGACGCGGGCGGAGCCACTGGCAACATCTAGATAGTAGTTATTACGTTCTAGGTTCACCTAATAGGATTTTATAATAACTATTCACTTATCAAGTAGTGACATTCAGTCTACATAAACGCAGTTGTTTTCGTATTTACTGTGCCTTTTAATTGAGATATCTCGGAACAAGAGAGCGCTTAAGCGAATTAGATGGAGCTTTGAAAGTCCTTGTTTAAGCTCAAGTGTTCACGTATCGCCGTTAACAGGGTTTTAACGGGCTTTAAGCCGTTCCATAAGGCTCATTGTCTAGCTTCTTATAGTGTTGATTTTATTTTGTACTACTCTACGTTAAAGAAATTGCGATGCTGCTGTCTTCTTTATTATTTTATTTGCCGTTTTGATAATTTTACTTTATATTTTGCCGTAGAAAACGTGTCGAGGTCGACTCATTTTATTATTTCAGTAGTGAGAACAACAAAATTATGTTAAACCAGATGTCTTTTTGACTGACTAGTGACTGTCTTGACTGGCATATTATGGTTCTAGTAATGTTAGCAGACTGGGCCGCTTATATTTTTGTATTTTACCATTGTTTAATTTACTATTATATTATATTGGACTACTTGGTAATTTATTAGTCCGTGTGAAAATATATAGGGCTAGAGGCTATATAGGGTACACAGCTGGAATAAGGGACAAACTTGAAATAACTTTTATTTTTATACCATTTTGAAGACAGAAAAAAAAAGTATCGGAGTATTGAGAGCCTAAAATAATTTATTCACTAGACCTTGAGTTTTCAATTCAAATTCAAATAATTTATTGCTGACGTTAGTCCTTAAAGTTAGTTACAAACAAAACTTATATGCTAGTGTTAGTAATGTGTTTACAGCATATGACATAGTTCTGATTTCTTTATTGTACATAGAAAATAATACAGTAAGTAAAAAGTAATCATAATAAATAAATTTTGATGTACAAAGGCGACGTAGTAACTATTTATTAATCTGTGGCTTAACTCAATGTTGAATTTTCTTCTAGCAAACCTTTGGGTTAGTTCATTTTACAGTAAAATAAAATCTATGAGAGTGATACTCGTTAATATTTTAATTATAAAAATATGAAAAAGTGCTTTAAAACATAATGATTTATTACAACTAGAAATTAGGGAAAACATAACAATTAAGTTTAGTACTGTATGAAATACTATTCTGCTACTTGTTTGGGGAACCTATAGCTCGTGGGTATTAAAATATTTTGTAATGGGACATGTGCCTGAATAAAGAAATTATTATTATAAAAAAAAAAAAAAATATTATGTTTGTCTGTGTAAACGTTACGTATAAGCTATATGTAAGCGTGGGCTGTAAACTGTTGAAGATTGCAAACATGATGTGGGCGTTTTATATTTGTCCATTCAATTTAAAAATAATAATCCACTGGCTTCACATCCAATTATCTTGCGAAATAAACCTTTATGGTACCAACCACACAGTATTTACATATAACAGGTGCGGTAAACAAATTTATCATAGCACTTCAAATGTTATGGTAAAAGCCCCTAGACAAGTAGCCATTCGTTGGCCATCGTATTGTAGAATAGAATGACGAATGTATGGGATTTGACGTTTATGAGATACGCTGACGACTGTCATATACTTTCATTCCATTCTAAAATACGCCGGCCAACGAATTACCACCTTATCTACGTGGGTAAGTCTTTCGACACTTTTTTTACATGTGGTATCATACCGGGGCGCGGAATAGGCTATTTGACTAATTTTCAAAAACCATTTCAAATGATTGCTTATTACAGTATAAACATATCACATTAATATTTCTGTAAAAAAACAATGCATTATGTTAAAAAATCAATGCTAAAGTTTATATTTTCAAAAGTGCGCGAAAAACGCTAGGATATTTAAACATGGCGATGCGAGTGAGATGTGACGTCACTCTATTGTAGGTAAGTTGGTGTTATCATCGGCTCGCACAAAATTTGTATCCATTTCGAACTTAATCACAAAATATGTCCATAAAACTCGCGATAATCAAGGAAAAAGCAAATAATAACACCGAAACAAACAATAATAGCTCATACAACTGGAGATATTTTGGTAGCAATGACGTCACCCAGAGCTCTAACCAATCACGAGCGTTTTTGTCATAGACAATAAATCAACAAAATATATCATTTTTATATTTGAAATTCTCATAAAATACACATATTTGAGAGTAAATTGTAGTCTTGTAGGTCTTTTAACGTTATTTTCTAATAGGATGGCCACAATTTGTAGTATATTTTTAATGTTGTCAAATAGCCTATTGCAACGACTGAAACCACGCGGTGTTCCGAAACAGTATACTTATTTTTATTTATATTTGTTCGTCTGTGTACCTATATACCTAAATAAATAAATACCTATAAATTATGGAGGTTACAGTAGGATACAGTACACAAAGGAATTTCCAGCACCCCAAACAGGCATTGGTTGCCTAACATGAGTATAGCTTCAAACGGAAGTGTCCTTATTGGAAAAGCTGTTGCCCGCGGCTCCGCCCGCGTGGAATTCGGATTCCGGTCCAACTTTAATGTATGGAAATCTGCCCGATTTATTGACATTTATGCTCACTGCTCCGCTCCCTTTAGTAGTAGCGTGATGTTATATAGCCTATGTTACTCCCAGATAGTGTAGCTTTCTATAGGTGAAAGAATTATTGAAATCGGTACAGTAGTTCCGGAGCCTATTCATTACAAACATACAAAAATAGGTACAAATCTTTTCTCTTTATAATATTAGTCTAGGATAGAAATAATTGAAAGGAGATTTTTTTTGTCTTGAATATGAGTAGCAGTAGATTATACATACAAATTACTTAGTCCATAGAACTTTGGGTACTGGTTTCGATTGCCATAATAGGCTAAAGTTAAGATATTAATAATAACCATGAAACTAGTTATTAGATAGCTAATTACAAAAGTATCCACACATTTTTTCTCGGTACATGAATAATATAAATACTGATACGAATCTCATGAAAAATACGGGCCTAATGTCTAATTTGGTTCAACGCATTCATTCAAAGATCATACGATTAGAATTGAGATCAAAGAGTAAAGAAATGGAGTATGAATCGCAATTAAGGCTTATCTACCCACATTCGGCAACAATTCACATAATATTCTGCTTTAGAGAAATGTTATATAATTGTATGGGTATATACCTAATGGTTTTAACCTATTAGATTTACTATATAAATGCCTACACATACTAATATTCACTGTTAATTGCGAGAGTATGAGCATTTTCACATTATCCGTACCGACATCAGTGCCGGAAGACGATAACCGACAGCCGGCTAACAACACAGCTGTGTCGGCTCAAAAATCTGATATCGGACCGGAAAATGTGAAAGACAGATACATATTCCATTGATTCCATACATTTTACTTCGTCCTGTTACGGGTCTCGAGATAAAAGGTTTTTTAAAAAATAAAAAGCGAGGGTTTGGTAAAGACAGCCGTCTAGCATAGAGGTCGGAACGAGACTGGTTGCAAATGGAAGGGAGTGATGTCAGTAGGACGGATAGGTGCTGAGTGTGCAAATAGGGAACGCGTGGTGTGCTGGAAAGGGTACAGGTGCCAACCGTAACACCTCCCAGGGGTGGACTAAACATCGGGGCTGAAGTTTCGATGTTTAGGGGAGCAGATCGGTAATTTACACGTTTCTTCTAATTCCAGGAGATGGAATGTCTTCAGGTTCAGGATGGCGTCTATTGATTCTAATAGGAGTGACAGGTTCGGGGTCTGGAGTCTGAACTGTAGGTGAACTTACAGGAATGGTTTGGGAGAATCTAGGAAAGTAAGGGATAAGACGGCTGTGCGATTTAATATACAAAAATAATTTGAAAATACAAAAAACAAAAAGAATACAAAGTATGCTTATGATTAAAATTGAGTAATGAGTCTCGTATTTTATAATCTGATGTTGATTTAGGATTTTATCTGTTTCGTCAGTCATGGAATTTAATCTCGATTTGGTTTCTGATGTAAAAACGTCTAAATCAATGTTTTGCAATTTTAAAGGAGGTTCATTACTCATGGTCTTCATAAACTTATCTAAAGTACAACAAGAATCGTTAATGATATTAAAATCGGATCGAGTGACGGTAACATTTACAATTAAATTGTTAAATCTAGGTATTAATTTTGTACTCTTACAATATGCAATACAATTATTCGGTACACTTAAAATTCCTGTACCGATAATACTTAAATCGATAATTTTTTGATTAGGGCATTCAACATAGAGTTTATTACTTTGGGACTGTACATAAATCCAGTTATTGTTGTGAAGCGGTTTCCATAAGTCTACTTGTCCGTGAAAGTACCTTGTTTGACACTGCACTGGTAGAACGCTTATCACATTCGACATGAATTCACTCTCGCAACTTGGGTTAGCACTCGATGGGAACACTGTCATGACGTCACAGATGTACTCGCGGGAGCTTATCACTGCGCATTCCGTTAGGGAGTCAAGGTTACAGTATTCAGATTTATCCTTGGTCATCGCTGTATATTTACTAGTAGGTATTATAAAACTAAAAGAGTTTGGTTTTACATTGTTATGCGGGGTAGGCAGTGCTATGTTATGAAACAGGTTGTATTCTCTAGGCGATACTAAAGGTATTCTTAAAACAAAAACAATCTTGTTGTTTAAACTATAACATACTATACTAGAGACATTCAATAAAGTGTGAATGTTGCTTAACGCTAAACTTACAGGTAACTTATAATCTACAGGTAAGTGTCTATAGTTATCGACAATTTCTTCATATAACTGAGCGGGTGATAACACGGCCGGATGCAGGATATTCTTACTGCATAGCATGATAGCGTTTGTTATGTCTTCTAATTGAAATGATATTGTCAGAATGGATGCTTCTAAACTGTTTAAAATAGAGTTAATGTTTGCTTTTACGCTTTGCTCATTGGAAATTATTGTAATGTTTTTTAGTTTGGAAGAGAAATTGTCGATAGCTTGATTAAGGCTGGCCTCATTAATTTTCATTGAATATAATGTATTATTAAATTTTGACAAGATTGAAGAAGTAACTTAAATATTTTCTTTCATTATTGAGCCCAGTCTTTTTTCATTATCTTGAATATTTTGGATGGCGTTATCATATTTGATAGCGTCGTCTTCATTCAAGGTACCGAATATGGTTTTGGATAGACCACCAATAGCTCCTATCCAGGCTCCCCGTTTGACCCTTTTGTTTATCAGGTGTGAGATTGACGAATATTCTGAAGCAATATCGTGATATCTCACCGTCAATGGTTCCAGTGTATTGTGGCATTCCAATTTGTTGGATGTTTCAATTTGAATTTGGTTACATATCAGACGTAATGTGCCTATTATTGAGTTTATATTTTTTAAATGGGGTTCAATGTATGAGATGTCAAGGGGAGTAACTATATCTAAGTGGTTTACACGGATTTTGAGTTCACCAATTGGATCAAAGTATATACCCGGGCTCGTGTTGATCTGTTGTATAAATTCCGGATGACCATGGGCCAGTATGCTGCAATAAAAACAAGCCTTAAATGACACTTCCATTGTTACAAACTAAATGCGTTACGTATATCTAAATTATAATGTATAAACTAAAACTAAAAGGAATTGTGTATACGTGTATATATGTATGTGTATATATACTGTAAAGGTAGTATAAAATAAAATCAAATCAAATGTTTAATCGGATAGGTCCGACTGATAATAAGTATTAGGTAGGTTCCTCTTGGACCTCCACGTGTTTAACTTCATCGAAGTGGTGTTTCACGTGGCGTCGATTTATAAGTAAAGTTAATGTGTGGTTACTATGAACCTTTACAATCTTATACGGCCCTTTCCATAAAGGTGATAGGGCTTTACGTAGTCTAAGGTGGTTCTTTAAAAGAACGTAATCACCAACCTTGTATTCTACTGACCGACTATGGGAGTCGTAGTAGTTCTTAGAATTCTTTTTAGATCTTTCGATGAATTCTTTAGCTTTATCACGTGTGTATTTCATGCGATGTTGTAACATCTTTACGTATTCGGGGTATGTAGCGTTAGAGCTATCGTTATAAACTGAATCTGGAATATGAGGTTTGTGTCCGAATAGTAATTCAAATGGTGAGTAATGTGTGGTTGAATGGACAGCAGTGTTATATGCTAACATAGCAGTATAGACATATCGAGGCCAATTGTCCTGGCTTTCGTTGGTGTAGGATTTCAAATACTCTTTGAGTGTAGAGTGACTTCGTTCTAGGGCCCCTTGTGTCTGCGGATGATACGGAGCGGACCATAACTGTTTTACTTTTAAAAATTCACATGTCTTTTTGAATAGGTCGGCTGTGAAATTAGTTCCTTGATCAGTAAGTATGTGTTTGGGGATACCGAATAGGGATATAAAATGAAGAAGGCATTCACATGATTCTTCAGCGGTTACGCTGCGAATGGGATACGCTAGTGAGAACTTTGTTAGATCATCTTGCATAGTCAAGATGAATTTGAGCTTGGCTGCTCCAGATTCGGGCAAAGGCCCTACGATGTCAATGGATAGTCTTTCAAAGGGAGCAGTTGAAGTGGATGTTATTATCATTGGGGCTCTATTTATTCTGCGTAGAGCTTTGTTGGTTTGGCAAGGGGAACAATTTTTGATGTAATTCTCGATGTCACTACGCATGCCTTTCCAATAAAATCTTTCTCGGATACGACTTAGCATTCTGTTAATTCCGAGATGTCCCGCGATCGGAATGTCGTGATTTTCTTTAAGGATTTTTGGAATTTCACTCAGGGAAGGATATATTATTTTGTTGTGGTATATGTGGATTCGTATGTTAGTCCCATCAAACAGGTAACTAAACATGTTATAGATTCTTACGAAGGAGTGTTTATCGAAAGGGTTTTCGAAGTCAGATGTTGCAACATCATTTATTAAGGGATACGACATTATTATTTGATCGCGTGCGAATTTTAGGGATTTAAAAATATCTGGATATGAGTAATCATCGAAATGGTGAACCTTTGTAAATAAGAAAAGGTAAGTTTTATTTTCAGTTTCAAGAGGTAAGAAGGAGTGCAGGGATTTTTCTCGTTCCAGAAGTTCTACACGCTCAGATTCTGTACAGTTATTAAGAATTTCCTGAACGTAGGGCATGGATTCGTCCATGTCTATTGACGTTGGTATGATTATCAATTTCTGTGCTCCTTTAATCAAACTTTCATTGTGTTCTAAGATAGGGGTATTGTGTGATCCAGGAGGTGATCTTAGGAATTGGTTATAGGTTCTCTCTGGTGAAGGTGAGTTTGCAGATTCTGGAAGAGGGGTATCTGGGCTGAGTTGAATCGGCGGAACAGGTAAGGTTTCTGGGTTCTGCCAGCTTGTCGAAGGTTGAGGATCTATTTCAGTATATGGCGGGCTACGCCGGACAGGAGAAATAGGAAGGGGTTCAGGGTGTTGCTGGCTAGTGGAAGGTTGAGGTTCACTAGAGCTTAAATATTCCATTACTTCATTTTCAATTTCAGGATTTATAAGGCCTTCCAGGCTGGAGGGTGGAGATATTAAGAGATCTTGTAGGTCATTATTTGCTTCATCAGGTGAGTTATGAGGATTGAGGTTAGGGCTTGCATTAGAGGTTAATAAATCTTTATTTTCAGGATATATTGGGTTCACAGGATATCGAGATAGGGCATCAGCTGCGGAGTTTAATTTGCCTTTACGGTACACTATTTCATAGTCGTATTCTTCTAGTTTTAACCTCCATCGTTGGAGTTTACTGCTGGGGTCTTTGTGGTTAAACAGCCATTTCAGAGGTCTATGATCTGTGATAATGAGGAATTTATGTCCGTAAAGGTAAGGGCGGAATGTTTTACACCCATATAATATTGCCAACAACTCTTTCTCGGTCGTGCTGTAATTGTATTCGCTCTTATTGAGCGTTCGAGAAGCAAAGGCCACAGGTTGATCTTTACCTACGGTTCCTTGGGAGAGTACGGCACTAACAGCGTAATTTGAAGCATCACAAGTGAGTATAAAAGGTTGAGAAAAGTCGGGATAGACGAGAAGCGGAGCAGTTGTTAATCTATTTTTCAGTGTGTCGAATGCAAGTTGCTGTTGGTTTTCCCATCGGAAGGGTGTATCTTTCTTCAGGAGATTGGTTAGGGCTTTTGCAGTCTTAGAGAACTCGGGAATAAAACGTCGGTAGTAGGAAACAAGTCCAAGGAAAGACTTGATGTCTTTAGGAGTGTTAGGAATAGGGAAATCAGTCACAGCATTGATCTTGTCAGGATTTGGTTTTACACCTTGTTCGGTGATTATGTGTCCGAGATAGCAGACTTCTCGTCGCAAAAACTCACATTTGTCAGGCTGTAATTTAAGTTTAAAATCACGGATTCTTTGGAAGATGGCTGTTAGGTTAAGGATGCTAGCTTTCAGATCATAACCATAAGAAACGATGTCGTCAAGGTAGACAAAGCATTTGATGCCTTGTAAACCGGATAGAACAGAGTTCATTAGCCTCTGGAACGTCGCCGGGGCGTTTTTTAGGCCAAAGGGCATTCTTTTAAAATGAAAATGTCCCTCTGGAATGGTGAAAGCAGTCTTAGGTTTATCGGCTTCATTTAATTCAATTTGGTGAAACCCAGAGGCTAGGTCTAGGGTGCAAAAGTATTTACTGTTGCCAAGTTGATCTAGAATTTCAGCAATTTGAGGGATAGGATAGGTGTCACCGATTGTGACATCATTTAGCTTACGGTAGTCAATGACTACTCGCCATTTTTGTACATTGGAAGCGTCAAGCTTTTTGGGAACCACCCATATGGGTGATGACCATGGGGAATCGGAAGGTTCTATTATGTTTTGTTCCAACATCTTATCGACCTGCTTTCGGACTTCGGCTTTGTGGATTTCAGGAAATCTATAAGATTTTGTGTAGATTGGGACATCTGTAGTGGTTTTGATTTCATGTTTAAGGGCGTTTGTGTGAGTAAGATTTTCTCCTGGAAGATAAAATATGTCAGAGAAATCAGAACATAGTTGTAGGAGGGCATCTCTTTCTTCTTTGTTAAGATGTGACACCCGTAATTGTTTCAGTACTTCTTCTGTTCGTTGTAAACTGTTAATTGAATTATTTATGTAGTGTATTGTTCTAGTTGGCTGTTCCTTGAGTTCAAAGGAGTCAAGGCAGTCGAGTTTCAGGTTAAGGTTAGAATTTAAAGTTACAGGCTTTTCGGAGGTGTTCACAATGGATATATTAACCCTATTATTTTCTTTAACACGTACTAAACAATTTGCGATTAATAAAGTGTCTGACAGGTTTTGGTCCATGATTAACCCTTCTTTCATTTCAGGATTTGAGATGGAGCATTCAATCACCGTTTCGGATCTGGGTGGAATTATGTAGGCAGGGTCATGGAAATGTAACTTCAAGAATGATTTACCAATCCAGAGTAGGTTGTTATTATAATTTATGTTGCAGTTAAGTGCGTTAAGCATATCAGACTCTATAATACCGTCGTAAGGCAGGTGTATTGTATCTAAAACGTGAAATTGATGTGATACTTTGTGTTTAGAAAGTTGGATCTTTAATAAGAAATGTCCCAGAGTAGGGATAGATGCTACTGTGGAGTCAATGCCTTTTAACTGGATAGTTTGCTTTACGATTTTGGTTCGATAAGAAATACATGAACGTTTTATTAAGCTAACAGAGGATCCAGAGTCAACTAGTAAGGAGAGAGGAATGTCTGACACGGAAGACATAACTAGGACGTGAGGTAATAGAGTTTTCGCTGGGTTACTTGTTATTTCGAAAACGTTGGATTTAGTTGTAGTTTTAATCGAAGCAACCTTATTGCGTTGCGGCATGGATAAGTCATCTTGTAGCGATGCTTTGGATATAGTAGGATTATTTTTATGCTGATGCATGGATAAGTCATCTTGTAGCGATGCTTTGGATATAGTAGGATTATTTTTATGCTGATGCATGGATAAGTCATCTTGTAGCGATGCTTTGGATATAGTAGGATTATTAATTCTACGTGATGTAGATATGTTACACTTAGAATTGGATTTGAAGGTGCCGGTTTTTGAATCGCGAGGTCCCGCACGACACTGGGACGAGACGATTATTCGTTTTTTGGGTTGTTATCAACGGTATCGTAACCCTCTACGGGTTCAACTACTTGATCTTCATTATTGGGGTTTGATGTTTCGTCGGAAACAAAGTGGATACGCTGGGGTCCCCTTGGTTGATTTTGATCGGGGTTTTTAAATCGGTTGTTGTTAAACTCCCTTTTTCGACATTGCTCAAGGGTGTGTCCCGGAGTTTTGCAGTATCTACAAATTGGGGAAGAAGAATCATTGTTGTTACTCGTATTAGGACGGTTGGGGTTAGATTGGTTTGGATTCGAGGAAGATTGCTGGTTACGACGTGCAAGTTGGATGTTTTGCGGTTTTGGCATATTTGATCTGTCTTGACGGGTTGCCTGTTGACTGCTAGACGGATTTTGGCGTTGTTTGGCTAAAGATTGCTGTATTTTTTCTTCTGATATCGCCATATTAATAGCCTCGTTTAATGTTTTTAAAGATTTACATCTGATAATATTCGAAATACGGGGCATCAACCCCATTTGGAAATGGTGGAGGGCTAATTCCTCCATGGCTGCTGTACGACCTATCATTTCTCTGCTTTTATGCCCGTGTGTAATTGAAATTTCGGTTAATAACTGAGAAAGGCAGGTTTCTATTTTGAGGGCATATTGACTCACAGTCTCGTTGTACTGCTGTTTGCAGTCTTGTAAGTCAGTTAAAAGGTGAGCGTAATGCTTCCTTTCGCTGAATTGGGTTTTCAGGAATTCTTTGAGCTGTTGCCAGTTGGTGAACGCTTTGATTGAGCAAGCCGTTTCCGCCTTGCCCTGTAGCTGGCAAAGGATATATTTAAATAAAATATCTTTTTGGGCATCCGAAGCTAATTCGTATGCGTTGTTACAATTTACTAAAAACGAATTAAGTTTTTCTCTACACCCCTCGTAGGGTTTTATAAATCTTAATAGGGTTGAAAGGTCTATTTCGGGTTTGACTGGAGTGATTTTCTTTTTGGCGATAGATCTGGTTGTGGGTCCTGACGGAGGGACGTGATATTCCTCCTCCGCTTCAGATACAAATATTTCTATTTTTTCGCCTTTAGGGCTTGGAGCTCTATCCGCTGCCATAGTGGTTATAATATAAAATTATAAATTGCACAGGAAAAAGAAAAAAGGAAAAATAATATAAGTACGAATACTAAGGTACAGTAAGGAACAAATCAAGAGTATCTAATACGACCAAGGTAAGAATCACTCACTGGAATGCAGACAGTGCGATAAGGATGATCATAGTTTGCGTGAGCGGTCTTGCGATGTGGGCGAAATGACGCGTCGATGTAAGCTGCGGGCCGTCGTCGTCGTTGCGTCGCTGCGTCGTGGGAGGTCGCGGCAATGATTTATGCGCGACACAGGACCTTCCTCTGTTCTGGGGAAAGACCGGCTGCAGCACGGGCAGTGCGCAGCAGTGGGCCTCTCGCGAACTGGTCACAACACAATCACCAGACACAACACCGGACTGGGCGAACTCGGTACACCGATATGATATGCACTTTGGAGTTAACACACACTTATACAACACGCACTCGCGTTGGGTTTTGGTTTTGGTTCTTAGGCTAGGAGACGAACCGGGGACTCTTTTGAATCCCTTAACGCTGCCACCAAATGTTACGGGTCTCGAGATAAAAGGTTTTTTAAAAAATAAAAAGCGAGGGTTTGGTAAAGACAGCCGTCTAGCATAGAGGTCGGAACGAGACTGGTTGCAAATGGAAGGGAGTGATGTCAGTAGGACGGATAGGTGCTGAGTGTGCAAGTAGGGAACGCGTGGTGTGCTGGAAAGGGTACAGGTGCCAACCGTAACAGTCCGATATTGGATCGGCGTCCGATATCGATATCGAATCGGATAATGTGAAAAAACTCTAACCATGTCTGTCTTTTAACTTTTCTGAAACAAACGAACTTGAACATAGAATACTTTTATTTCAGAGAATGCCATGATAGGACCCTATGCTCTTTATTATGTACTGCAGAAGACTACGAGCCATGGCCTTCTAGCGTCAGTTTGGACCGTGAATCTAATATCCCGCAATATCGCGATTGTGCGACGCCCGCTGCGGGTAATGGCCGTCAGAGTCATAAAATGATACCGTTTGGTTTCCGTCATGAGCTTTCATAGGTGGATTTAGATTCCCAGTATGAATAAGATAGCTCTACTGAGGTATTACCACCAGCAAAATACTGAATTTTGAGGGTGTGAGTGCCGGAGGACAAACCGTCTTTACCTTTTTCCTTCATCCTTACTCTTTCCCCAATACACGAAGTAATCAAAAAATCAGAGGTGTTGCACGTGCTTATAATATAGACAAAAAGTTTATCGGTTATGTATTATTATAGATATTTGTTTGAAAAACTAAAAGTCATTTCATAAAACTATTGTTGAGTGAAATATGGATGAACTAGCTATTGTATGCAATCCAACATAGCCTATGTCATTTCTTAAGGTCTGATCTACCCCTGTGCCAAATGTCATCAAAATCGGTTCAGTGGTTTAGGCGTGAAAGCATAACAGACAGCCAAGAGACGCTGATTGGTTTCAATTCTTAAATTGGCCTTTGTGAATTTGTTATTTCACTTTTAAAGAAAATAAATTTCCAAATACCTACTCTTAACTAGCCTCAGCCTTTTTATTTTAATCTTGTTCTTCACAAGTGCTCTTCGAGATAAGTTTATAAGTTCGGTGCTTTTTCTTTTCATTTCTTTGTCTGAAGAACCTCTGGGGTTGATAAGTGTTTTCCAATCTTATAATAACTATTTTCAGCCTTTATTAAACGTACAATAAACTTCACAAAGTTGATATCTCAAGTTTTTTAGGACCAATTCAGAGCTATAATAATTTCAAAAATATAGTTTCAGCAATTCTTTCAATTTAATAAAGCGTGATAGATTGATAAAGTTTTTATATTGCGAGATAAATTGGTACCGTGTCATCGTATTATAATTTTCGCCGTGAAAATCGAGAAGGCCAGTGATATTGGCAGCTGTCGGGATGATGGACGCCTGACTCTGAAAGTGAAACGTGACTCCACCCACAATCTATTCAATCCACGGACTAATCGTTAGAGGTCAATGTCACGCAGTCCGTTATACACGCCTTGTGGATGTAACAAATCGACCTTCTTGCATCAAAGGCTTCTCAATCTAGAAGACAATTTGTTTAATATTAGGTATGATAATCTAATTAAAGCTTACATTACATAGACATTGCACATTATTCTATCTGAATCTATATATCTATTTATTAATTATAGTCAAACAGATCTGACTGAATATAGAAGTTTGATACATGAGTGGTAATCTATCCCAGTGATAACAAGAAGCTGAAGTGTTATTCCACCCATGTATCAACCCAGGGTGGATAACAGTCTGGAATAACACTTCAGCTTCTTGTTATCACTGGGATAGATTCCTACGACTTACAAGAACGGGATCAGAATTCTTCGTATAAGGAGCCGCGGGCAACAGTTAGTTAGTAAAAAAAATTCAGAGCCCCTTGAAAAATTAATGCTAAAAATAATTATAAAATTATACAAAATATATTTGTTTCATCAAAATATATTTTGTATAATTTTATAACTATAATAAATTTTGAAATCGGTTTTTTCAAGGTCTCTCAAAGGGAAGTCCCTTCAAGAGACCTTGAAAAAACTGGTTTTGAGATAAAAATAGAACCACCTTTCTGTGTGGGTTGACATGGAAAAGGATGAAAGGAGATTATTTCTATTTGGCCTTTACAAAGTAACTAAAGCCGTTTTCATATTATTCAGTAAACAAGGTTTTTTTTTTCAACAAATTATTATCATGCTGCCGTACTGTAGTTTAATTTAATTGAATTAAGTATAGATGTTACATATTATGAATATCATCCTATTAATGGACAAAAATTTCATCACAATTATGAGAAAGTTATTCCTTCAACTTATAAAGGCTAAAGTTTGAGTGGTTGGGTGAATGTTTATTCCTACGTGCTAATCAAATCAGAACGGTTGCATAGACCTAGATGAAATTTGACACAATAATATCTTTTATTGTACAGGAACCTATTCCTGGGCAAAAAGACCAGACTACAATCTTCTAGTTTGTTCTTTTGTGTCCAGGAATAGGTTCCTGTGGGTAACGGGAACGGTCCGTATTCAGCTACACACTAAGCGATTAAAAACCAACGTTGATTAATGAACGAACCCGAATGAATTTGTGTGGCTGACATGCGGGATCGGCATCTATAATGATCGACGAATCCAACTCGTTTGCATTTGTTCACTTTCAATTAGTTAGTGTGTACCCAGCATTAGGAGTTTAACGAGTTTTATATAAATATTTCGATAAAACCCTTGTCAATTTCAATCAAAGGACAATTTTCATCACAAAAGAGAATATTGAAGACATTCCGTTGTTATGACATGGGTGTTCCATAGATTTTATTCCGTAACAACGTTAATACTGTCTTTTTTTTATGTATACTTAAGTAGCAGACACATTGGAATTTATTTCAATCAATTGTACACGTTTAACACGTCTCATCACAAATTTCAAACGGAGTCATATTTTAGATACTGATATTCTTAGACCATATACAGATATAACATAACAAAATGTATCGCAAAACACGGCGTAAAAACGCGTTTTGAGTGAGTAAATTATTGACAATATTGTTTTCGAAACTGTCAATGTCTGCATGTCATGGAATGTATGTATAATATATGTCAACTTATACCGAAAAAGTTGCCATTTTTACGTCGCGTTGAAATGACACTTGCTGTGCCTTAAACTACTCGCAACGAGAAAAACATGACAAACATGGTAAATATCCCGGTGAATGTTCCACTACACATTTCAATGAGCATGTCAATCTAATAATATATATATAGTTCAATATATTGGCGTGTAAAAAGATGTTTCTATTAGTAGCAGCTGGCCCTCTCTGGCTTCTCCCGTGACATACTTCGAACCCTTTTAACCCATATATATGCCCGGAAATTATTAGTTTTCAAATAGTTGATGGGATTTCTACCATATTTGTTGATATTTATGATTACTGTTCCGTCCCTTGGATAGTAGCGTGCTGATTATACAAAAACTGGTGGTTTATAAACATAGTTCTGTTGATTTTGAGCGAAAGATTTTGGGCATAATCCTTCTACTACTCCCAGACGACTGAAATTGTATCCAAAATCTTTCACTCAAGAACAACAGGCTGTTAAATCAGCCGGTAAAATCATATAACCCTCCTCAATAGGTAAGTAGGTACCTATGTTCCTGAGATTAGAGCATTCAACCAAATTAACGAAAAGAAAACTATGGATCTTACAAATATGTCAATTTTATTGTGCACGCTTGTAACACTAAATCCGAGCTAAGCCCAAAGGGGACATTGTTACTTACGGCTCATGCTCGAGCGAAGCCGGAATGACTCACGTTTATTTGCTCTTGTGTTTTGTCATGTGTATTCCTGGTTAGCAAAAATCACAATGGAATTACAACTTCAGTTGGGTTAGCTGTCCTTGTGTTTATTCAGAGATGATATGATATGAACGGGATATAAATCAATATCTATAAGCGGCAGTAGCTTAGTGGTTAGGGAGTCGAATCCACGATTGAAAAGTCCCCGGTTCCAATTCCACCGGTCAACTGACGTTTGAACCCACTCCTAATACGAGCAATTAAGCTAAACACGAAGGTCTAAATGGTAAAAAATTGAATCTAAATCAGATCTAATTCTAAGTTTCTTTACTTGATTATAATATGTACACATGATTTGGGTTAAAGTTTGTACCACATTGCACGAAACAGCCATATGATCACCTATTTCGATCTCCTGTGCTTAACCCTGCATAGCATAGAAGCATTCCTTTTTTTCGTGCGGAAATGCCATGGATGGAGATGGTTATGTCGGACTCGAACCAACTAAAATAAGACGCCATCACAAGTCTCATATGTTGGCTTTAAAGTTGACCAATAAGGCAATTCCGTCGCACCCCAATTTACCCTGGGCCATCTATGACTTTTGATAGGTATACCCGGCCGTACGAACCATGGTGTCCCCATCTTACTCCGGAAAGGGATGGGGTATCGTACCTCCTCTACAGAAGCATATTAACTAATAAATTAATTTGAATACTGTTTAATTAAACATGAAGTCGCTTTACTCTTCAAAAACTCAGCGCAAAATTGATTTGATAATAATTATGAACATGCATGTAAATTGCTACGCCAATTTCGTGCATGAGCTAAAAGGATTGTATTTATGCATCGTCATTTAGTTTCCTCTGTTTGTGGCGTATAATGATATATATTACAGTATGTACACAATAATAGTGAACAGGCACTTAATAATAACAATAAATTGTAAGACCCAGGCTATGTGTGGTTGCAACAGCTGTGGGATTTATTACAAAGAATAAAAGTCTTGTTTACCGTCATATTCCTTTTTCGTTTGTGATATAAGTACGCTAGTACTATTATCTGTTCTGTGATATAAGGTTATTTATCTTTACTAATAATATAAAGAGGAAAGATTTGTACTTTCTCGTAACGAAAACGTAAACTCGTAAACGTAAGCTCAAAAACTACTGGACCGATTTCAAAGATTATTTTGCCATTAGAAAGCTACATTATTAGGTAGGTACCAACATAGGATGAAATGTAATACACGTATTGAAAATTGGATCGCACAAATTCATTTATCTGAAAATTGGATTATCCAAATATACATTTTACACAAGTAATAAAATTACAATACAATATGAAAATGACATTGTCAGAACATGTAGCCTATTGCAAATAACTGTTTATGATATTATCGTAGTGCATAAATGCACAGCAAAATTATGTCATATAATTATGCCTGTTCCATATAAATGTCAACCAAAGTTTGCTTTGTATAATAGTTTAGGTATTTTAGAGAGACCTACCTCTCTAAAATACTATTTATACTGGACCTTAACCTCTTCGTAATACGCGCTACGATGATAATGGAAGTGGTAACTGGGAATAGAGGATTCCCATCTTTGGAGGAGGTATTTTTGTTCTGCCAAGGCGGGGTACGCCGATATTTATATTCATTGGGTTTCTCTACGTGGCTATTTGACTAGCAGAAGGTAAATAATACAAGAGAGATGACAACTCTGATTCGCACCTTTATCCAGTCAAGTCTTAACCCTGACGAGCAGCAAGCGAATAAAAACATTTTTGAAAAACCGGAAGGGTAAATTAATTACCTATAGTAATAAATTGATCATGGTAATGAACATTCTGAATACATAGCAATTTTATGAAGACGTAGGTAAATTAAGTTTTACAGTTAATGAATGTTATTGAATTTTGATCTTGGGTATCACTTTCATTAAGAAAAAAAAAATGGCTGGCGTCAAATTAAACTCAAACAAAACTTTCTACATTGTTTTTTTTTTATTAATTCAAAGTACCTACTCTTAAAATAAAAAGATCCCTTACTAAAACGAATTTTCGGTAAAAGGCCCTTCTTGAAAATTAAAGTCATCAATGTCTATTTTCTCTTACTTCCTTATATTCTATGATGCTAAAATGTAGAATGCTCGCTGTAAATTAAAAACTCAAGCGTCTTTTAAAAATTCGGAAGTAGTTAATTGACGTTTAAATAAATAATGCGCTTTAGGATTGACAACTGTCACGTTAAATCCGATTTACTCTCAAAATTCAACTTTCTTCTTCTATTTTGTATTCTTCAATAGTAAACTGAAACTTACTGAAACTCAAAGACGATAGCGATTTATCGTCTTTGAGTTTCAGGAACTCTCAGAAAATCTTGAAATCACAAAATGTTTAGGTATAAAATTTCCTCATTGTGGTTCATCCTATCAAGTTTATATTTGACCAAAGGTTCAACGTCAACGCTGTACCATATATTACGCTTAACAATGTACCATAATTGATAATATTGTTCGGTGTCATTTCTCGATCTAATAGTTAGACTTTCAAAGACAAAACTTTCTATCAATATGTACGCATGATTAAGCTTTACAAGTGATATTATTAATAAATAACTTATTCAAGTGGAATGATGCGTAGGTAGGAGAGGTTAAACAATTAAATAAGTTCTCTAATTAATTCTCGGTCTAATTTCTAAGGGCTAGGGGCTAGAAAGTACACGAACAACCGTAGGTAGCGGGTAGTTGTGGATACTGATACTTATGAAACGTCATAAAAGGTGAAATTTTCATGCAGGGTGAAAATATTTCCAGCTGAATATAGTGGACATAGGTATATTTTAATCGTTCAAAATCCCGTTCAATCCAATTTTTCTCAAACAACTGTGCCCCAAGCACGGAAAATATCCGAATCCGCTAGCCTATTGTGAACCAGTGTGTGTGTGAAGCCTGCCAATCGCAATGCTCCGTTCTCTCGATACATTTACGTTCTCTCTCTCTAAACTTAAGAGCAGCGCTCTTGTCGGTGGAGTAATCGCTACTCTTCTCTCTACTCCGCCAAACCCTTGACCTCCTGGTACGACGCAACTTGTATCAGCTTTTCCTTTATCTGTGCCATAAACGTTCCTCTTGGTCTACCTCTTTTCCTCTTTCCTTCCACCTTCCCTTCAATGATGTTTTTTAAAAATAACTCGTGTCTTATCAAATGACCAATCATCTTTCCTCTTCGGTTCTCGATTATTTCCAATATAGACCTTCTTTCCTGTACCTTGTTTAGTACTCTTTCGTTTGTCATTCTTTCCGTCCAGCTTATCCCTTCCATCCTTCCATCCCTTACATTTACGTTACGAATACGAATATTATTCGTATTCGTAACGTATCTCATACTACTATTATAAAATACCTACCATTACATACATAAATGGACTCATGTTACAACTCAAGCCATACTATCCTGAAAAAAATGTAGTATGAAATACTCAATCGGAAGTATAACCCACTTCTATATTCGCTGACGGTAAAAGATCTTCCAACTCGGAGTTGTTGTCTAGAGATCGCAGTTTTCTGTCAAGCTTTTCTTTATGTTTTTGTCTCAGCTGAACTTCTTTAAGTATAAGTCATAAAAACATGTTCTGGTGAGATTCTAACTTGTTTCATAATATCTTACAATTTTTCAAGTAAGAAAAAAAGCAATACAAATATTTCACCAATAAAATAGCTTTTTAAAATAGTAAGAATAGGTATCCAAGTAACAAAAAGACCGTAATCGTATCTCGTGTAATCGATTTATCATGCATTAGGTGTGAGTCGCTCTCCCTTTAATATTCCAACGAAGTTGTCTGCAATCCCAGACAAGTCGTGTCTAGAGGCTTTTAGTCTTGATAGTAAGACGAGATCATCTGTTTGCCTGCACAAAATCGACTTAAGCGAAGCGTCGGGAATTACTTGTGAGTTATTCTGTTGAAGAACCAATGTTTGCTATGTCGTACGCTCTGTCTGGGTGTCGTGTTACCACATTGAGTACTTTGCGAAAGCATATAAAAGTGGCCTATAGTATTCACTTGTGTAATTTTAAGATCTAACAAAGGCTCTTCATAAACGTTATCCATATAAGGTAGTTTACCTTTGCACTATTCGTCCTTTGTTTGCATTCAATTTGGGTTTTCGTATTTAAGCTTTTCTATGACAACAAGAACTTTAAGTACAAAATATTATGTTACCCGTTATCTACCTACCACCATAATTATTTTTCATACTACCATTAAATTTTGTAGAGATTTTGAACAAAACATATAATTTGCACCAGTACATTAAATCTAGCAGCCCACTAGTTTTAATAGCAGTCTTTATTATTTATTTTTATATTATTTATTATTATATATTTATATCCCCCAAAATACAGGCTATGCCTAGTTTGGTGGATAGCACTCAATATTTTGTACACACTAGAAAATGTACGTACTAGCAAATATTTACAGGTACCTAAAGTGAATTGTTATCAATAAAGATTATTATTATTATTATTATTACTCTGAAAATTTATTATATGACTATTTACATAATAAGAAAGCCTTTTGTGAATCCTCTGTAAACATAAATATTGGATACGACCTTTCATCGACATTTAGTTTTATACATGTTATTATGTTATATAGGGAATACATAATATAACGTACAAGTATGTGAATTCTGTTTTAATCAATTCTTGATAGGTACTAAAGGTTATAATGTTTGAATATTCTAGGCTTGAAATGTTTTTGAATGCTTTAACATTATCGACTTCCTTATACGTAAGGTTTTATACTTTGCAACTCAGATGGGCTGGTAAAGGTTTTTTTTTATACCACTTAGTTGGCAGACAAGCACACGGCCCACCTGATGGAAAGTGGTTACCGTGGCCTATGGACGTATGCAACACTAGGGGCATCACATCACACTCGAGCTGCCGACCCGGAAGAAACCTTCTAATACCCTTCTTGAAGAACCTCATGTTGTAGTCGCTTGGGAAAACCATCGCGGGTTTTGGATGAAGAGCTTCTTCTCTTGTATATTGTCTGCCTGGTTATAAACTTTATCTCTATTCAACAAACTTTAGTCATCTGTACATTTAATCATCACCAGGCGGATGCGGATGTGCAAGTTTGAGGACTGGGTGCTGCCTACAATGCATTACGACAGGTGTATATTTTGGTAAAAATATTATTGAGTTTAATAAAGAGTAAATAAGAAAATTGAGAGCGACTACCGTCTGGGCCCTCCAAGCCTGACATGAAAGTCTACACCAGAGAGTTATCCGTCAGTTGGTATACCGGCTTGAAGATGAGGGTTGGTTTGCGCCCTTAAGATCTTGGTGGGCCCCATACTGGGATTTATTGGTATATACCATACGCAAAATATGAGTGTACGTATCTATTTCCGAACAATGCTTCGGGTATTTATACAATGTTATAATATTAATGAAAATCTCACTACATAACAAACAATACACTGAATTGGTCGACGCACTTAAATAATTTATCTTGTCACGGTTGAAAAAGGGACCCAGTATTTTTCTATTTTGTTTTTTGGTAATATTACGCGAAGAGTCAGGTTTATTACATTAACTTGATGGAAAAGCAACATTCTTAATTAAGATAATCGAATTATAAAAATATCTACCTATCTTCAAGTGACTTTTTTGTAATTCAATAGACTTTAGTTGAATTTTACACCAGTGGTAAAGTTATCAATTTATTTTGGTTTAGTTTACGTAAATAAATTGACTATAAAAAGTTTAGCTTTTCCTTCAATTTTTACAATCATTTTCTTGATCTGTGTGCTTTTGCTAGCAATATCGCGGTTACCGCACCCAAGAAGTAACGAAAACTCTTTGAACTATTTCAAAATATGCATCTTTAGATGTTTAAAACCAACCGAAGTTGTAAAAACGATAACGGTGTAAACTCAGTGCCAAACTAATTTACTTTATATAAAGGTTCATTAATCTATATTTTGCAATAGAAAAGGTCCCGATCTAAATAGAAAAGGTAACTTGACACCGAATTCTGTGCACGGGCTAGTTCCGTTAATAATATTTGTACACTTACAAAATACGAGCAATTTAAATAAACAACCTTGAACAAACTTCCCGGTGCTGCGACTGCGGATTACGAGAATCTCTCTAGTAAACATATTAGTCCCTTTAAGCATGTAATTTCTATAAACATTTAGCTGAATTTGAAACTGCAAACATTTTGTGATGTTTCCGTATGCTGTCTTTAGTATATTTCGCTTTAATAACGTATCTAATATTAACATTGATATTTTTTTGTTGACTGACCAAAATTGGCTTGCTAATAGAAGTTCAAATATCATCAATAAATTTTCCGATTTTCTTCAGAAGACTGAAGTTAAATGGGACTCCTTCGGTAATGTAAATGTCCACCCTGGTGAACTATGGGTAGAAATAACTCTGCGTGTTCTACCCCAAGTGTATGCAGTTGGACTATGAACAATAAAGGATTGTAACACCTCCATTCTCTGCATTTTACCTGCTAAACCTAAAAAAAAACATTCCTGTGTACTGGACTAAAGTAATAAGATAATAATATTATTATCTTTGTGAAATTAATTAGACATTTGTCATGTATACAATCAAGTATGTACACGTCCCTCAGTAATAATAATGGTCTGCATTACTGCAGAATAATGTTAATCCTAGATCAATTAATCATTCCAGTGAAAGCAATATTTAATTGATTTGTTACACAAAGAAGCTAGAGAAGAGTGAAAAGCAAAAGCTTTTTTTTTGGACTTAGTAAGACTTGGTTAGTCACACAACTGCCGTGGACTACCTACCATACGATAAGTTTTTCTGAACCAGCTTACTTGTTCCAGTCAGAAATTCCGCCATTTGCGCCGCCCCGGTGCGACGCCATATATGCCATATATGCGCTTCAAGTGAATGAACCGCAGAGCTACTTTTATATGATATCAAGGGCCCACTCATCATAAAACGTGGTATGACGTGCGGGCTCCGTCTACTAAGTGGGCGATAAAACTTAGTACAACACCGTCTCACCCTTGCCGACCCAAGTCGAGATAAACTTGAGCCAGTAAGATGATCCTAACCATTATCTCACATGTATATCGCTATTTCACTCAGGTGAGCTCTAATTTTTATTATCCTGAGAAGTCTACTTAGAATATTATGTCGTTGTTATTGCAATAATCCATCTTTGCCATAAGAGTTCTAAATATCGCAAATTAAAATCTATTATTCAAACGGCGACCGCAAACATTTTTAATCCAATGTCTCGTAAAGGACCCTGAAATTTTGTAAGCGTACAGATAGTGACGTCTTTTAGTACAAAAACGACGTTTTATGTAAATGAAGTGCTCGTTGAATTGCACCCCATGGATCTTTCCGACGATAAAGTGAAATTAACTATCTTACAGTGCCACGCCGAAATAGCAGATGTTACTTGGGGCTTTTTGTTTGGATGATATTGTTTAGTAGAATACTTTTTGGATAGATTGTTGTTTTTGTGAGTAAGTTAACATATTTGCAAGTAAGACATTGTTTTTTGGTTCATCTTGTTGACTGATTTCATTAAAGAATAAATAGAAATGAAAGACAATGTCTGAAAGTACTACGTAGGTATACTATACTTAGTTTATTAGGTTTTTAATGAGACTGAGTCTTCATTAAAATTTCAGCTAGGTTCTAAAACCTACATAAAATCATAATTTTAATGCACTTAAGCCAAAGCATCGTAATTAAATTTTGTACTAAACGGTCACTCGCGCGTTGACAGACTGCAACATTTTGTCCTTTTGTTATAAATGCATCACTGACACCCCGCATTGTTTCGGCATTCGCGGTGCTTTCATGTGCACTGAAGTACCCACTCCACGCTCTCTGTGTCTAACACTATTCTAGTCAATTGATAATACGTTTTCCATCATACATACATACAGTCACGCCTCTTTCCCAGCGGGGTAGGCAGAGACCACAGCTTTCCACCTGCTACGATCCTGGCAGACATCTTTCGCTTCTTCTACGTTCATAATTGCTTTCATGCATGCTCAAAGCTCCTTCTCCGATGATGTCAAAATAACTTGGTCATCAGCATTTAGGAGACACTTGATGGTCAGATCATTCATCTTTAGTCCATACGCACTTTCTTGCAGATCTTTCAGGCAATTATCTATGAAATTAGATATATTCATATTATAAACGGAATAAGGTAAATAAACCATAATCAACACTACACACTATAATTAATAAAATAAACTAAATTAAATACATAAAATATTTACATGCATAATGCGTCGTGAAATTCCTCCACATCGTCCCCGACCGGTAACGTTCCCAGAAGGCTGGCAGCATTGCCACGTTGAATGGCAATGCTTATTCTCTGTGCAAGATAATAACCAGCCTTCTGGTCACGCGTAGCGTCGATCAGCCGCTTTGTTAAATCTTTGTATACAAAGCGGGCACTTGGGCCCCATGTCCCCAGCGTTTCAACCCCAAACGGCTCAAAAATATAATCACCTGTTAAATTACAGTATTTGCGCCGTTTGAGGTTTTCCGCAGATGCAGCAGCAGCGCCGGCACAGCCTGCTGTGCCTGAAAGATGTGAAGGCGCAAGGGTGTCGACGCATGTTGCATCCCACACCAAAGGCCTACCCATCTTCCAAGGCAGCAACGACATACCATCCGGTCTCTTGCCATCCTCACGCGCCAGCCCATTAGGTTCACGAATGGCTGGCACGCCAGCAGTGGCAAGAGCACGGCGGATAATGTCGTTGATGCAGGCGTGTCGTGATATGCGCCCAGCGCTTCTGCTGCCTGAAAGGCCATGGTGCCCAAGGCTGTCGACAGCTTCACCGCAGTGGCAACGATGGGGAGAAACACACGGCGCTCCCAGGCGAAGGCAAGTGGCAAGGCGGAAAGTAGTATCGTCCAACATAGTACCTATGTTGGGCGATGGAAGTGCCTGAATCCAGAGACCTGACTCCCATTCCCCCACAGCCAACAGGCGCGCACGCTCTGAAACATGGGAAGACGAGCGTATCAAACTGTCTCTTACCAGCTTGCATAGCGGCGCATCCCATTGTCTCTGGGAGAAAAGGTTGCCAGGCAATTCAGTGTTGGGACAAGCAACCTTCCAAGCATTAATGGCATCGGACTTGCACGACACCTCAGAGTTAACCTGTGTATTTATAAGAATTTTCCTGGTTAACTCCTCAGTGCCGTGGACCGATGACAAAAATGCTGGAAGGCTAACATCAGTAATTTTGCGAACGCCGAGCCCACCCAAGCGAACTGGTAAGGACGCTTGGAGCCAGGCTCGGTCGTTCAAGGCCACATTTAGAATTTCGCTGAGAGTGTTTTGAAGAATGTTGTCAATTTTTGCCAAAAGTGTCAAATGTTGCCAAAATTGGGATGAACGAAGTGCATGAGTAAATTTAGGGACAAAAAGGCAAAACCGAAGTATAGTAAAGGCTGAATGAACACTTTTTTTTTGTAAACGATCTGCAATATTTTCAAAATTTTGAATTTTTTCCTCAATAAATGAATGAAATCCATCTTCCAGAACTGGGGACCCCAGGAGGCGCAGAGAAGCTTTTTCCAGAATTTTGATATTGGGAGCTAAATGGTTAAATTTTTGTACAGTCGAGGGTCTGTCTGTAGTGTCACTAATAAATATTTCACATTTGTCTGAGTTGAATAGGTTAAACAGCCCTGGTGAAGCCACACATCCCTGTCTTTCCAATGTTAAACCAGTCTAACTCCATTTATCCTGACACAAGCGCTAGAACCCTCATAGAGTGATCTCAGTGCTCGTATCAAGCTGCCGCTCACGCCATACACGGACAATGTTGACCACAATTCATTCCTCACCACTCTATCATAGGCCTTTTCCAAATCTACAAAAGCACAATAGACCTTTTGTCTTTGAGACAAGAATTTTCGGCTATGCTTCGTAGGGAAAAGACCTGATCCATACACCCCCTTCCCTTCATGAATCCTGCTTGTACATCCCACATTTTGTCATCAGTTTCATTCATTACTCTTTTATTTAAAACCTTTGCATACAGTTTACCGACGACGCTGAGCAGGGTAATGCCGCGGTAGCTCTTGCAATCTTGCTGTGACCCTTTTCCTTTATAAAGCGGTACGATAACGGCTTTGCACCAGTCTCCTGGTACATGGCTGCTCCTCCAGCAAAGATTATAAAGAGAGTACAGCTGACTGGTCACCACGCCTTGTCCAGCCCTCAACATCTCAACGGTAATCCGGTCATACCCTGCCATTTTTCATCATACTTTATCAAATTTATAGTAGTGCGAAAAAATGTCAATTAAAGAATGAAGAATCTCAGTAATATGCTGTCGAGTAACTACAACTTGTTACAATTGAACTCCCGACAAAATTTTTAAGTTTCGTGTGTACAGTTATTGTCCACATAATAATGACTGAGTGATTCACTTCACGATTTCTTTGTTAAAAAATATGCCATAAACGAATACTGAAGAAGATAAAGAAGGATTCAGTCTAAGAAGAACGTTTATGGAACAGATTTATAGGAAAGATACACGTCGTCGGACCGTATCAGGAGGTGAAAGGACTGGCGAAGGAAAGAGCAGAGCGGCGATTACTTCACCGGGCACTGCTCTTAAATTTAAAGATAAAGAGAGTGTAGAAAAGCGAACCTCTGTAAAGACATTATCATAACAAGTTCCAGCGATTATGATAATTCAGCAGAGTAAATAAAAAGTTAAGGGTCTGGGAGTTCAATAATGTTTCTAAACCAATATTAAGCAAAACAAACCCATCAGATCCTCATTCTATTTTAAAATTATTATCAAATATTTTTCTTCAAATATCTATGTAAGCATTATAATTTTAATGGTTTGTTGATATTCAGAAGGTATACGTTTTAATGCTTTCTTTTTTTTCCTACTTGTGTCAGAAAAATGATCAAGTAATGACTGCAGTGTGTTACTATGCAATCAATAAACAAGTACTAAATGGTATTCATATTTAACTGAGCGGATGTCAAATTGACTTTATATGTTTCGATAAACAATTATGTCAGGCAATAACAGTTCTTAATTCTATTTGTGCGGTCATGAATAATCTAGTATACCCCGATCAACAAATATAATATATGTCGAAGCAACATCACTATTATGATCGCTACAAGTTCTGTAAACATAATTTTATAAATGTAATTTCTTTTACAGGTTTATCGGCAGGTGGTGGTGGTGAGACTACCGATGCCAGTACTACCACGCTGACCTACGATGTGAATTCTACACTGACGACCGAGAGCGTCGGTCAGCCGTACTTCGACAACGCTACTAAACGAGACTACACCGCGGCTGTGGGACAACCAGCTTACCTGCACTGCCGAGTGAAGAACTTGGCTGATAGAGCGGTTAGTTCTTACACATATTACATTTTGTATTACCTACATTTTTGTAGATAAGTTAGATTTATTTCACGAAATAATAATATTATGTGCTTTTGAAATAAAGATGAGCACGAGAAAATTTCTGCACTGGCAGACGATGATCTTGAAAGATAGCGCAGATAATCTGCGGTACTGCTAGAAACTAGGAGTTACCAGGTTATTGGAAAGTTAGGATGATTCCATTGTATAGAAAACAAAAAACATAATGAACTAACTTAACATAATATTTAATAACTAATTCTAAACTGAGATTACTTTTTTGTACTTGTTTTTAATAAAAAAAATACTCTTATTAAATCCTATTCTTTCCATACTTCGTCAGCTGTCATAATTTATGAGGATCATTCATCATCGCGTCGGTAGCTTAGTAGTTAAGGAGTCGACCTTACGATCGAGAGGTCCCGGGTTCGAATCCTGGCCATTACACTACCGACGTGAACCCACTCCTAGCACAAGCAATTTAGCTTAGTTGGAGGGGTTAACGGGAATATTAGTAATTTCGGTTGCTAATATTCTTAAAAAAAAAATTACTGAAGTGCCGAATTAGTATAACATATTTGCTTTTAAGGTGGTTTAGGTCATTGTTAGAATATTGTAATTTCAATTAGGTGAATATCCACAAGATATCACAAGACAACCCGAGAGTACCTAAGTATATACCTATTGTAGGTATTATAGTGTAATCACCTCCCTTTATTTTTTCTCGTTTTGACTCGTTAACTCTAATTCGTGTATCGGCTTTATATTCCAAAGGGTCACCTTCATTTTCACGAGTTTGAACATATTCATCCATTTTGGTTAGTTTACCAAGAAAAAAGGAAATAGCAGTTTCATCCGGACCCGTCGTCGCGTCGCGTCGTGACGAATATTCGCAGCTTAACTCGTGTATTGTGTATTGTCGAAAGTTTCACACCCAAGACTCTTGGCAAAAAGCTCTCAAAGAGTGCTTACGTTGTTTATGTTGTAAAATTGGTTTCTTTACTTGCTTTGAGTTAAAAACAAAGCAATTATGAAAGTTGGATCAAATAACAACATCTATATCTATATCTATTTTCTCTTATATATAAAAATCAATTGCTGTTCGTTAGTCTCGCTAAAACTCGAGAACGGCTGGAACGATTTGGCTAATTTTAGTCTTGAAATATTCGTGGATGTCCAGGGAAGGTTTAAACGGTGAGAAAATAAGTGCAGCGGAACGGGAAAAATATGGCGGTACGAAGTTTGCCGGGACAGCTAGTATTATATAAATACTGTTTTTGATACGTAAGCTAACAAGCACTGTTTTCTTTGAACTAACTGATATATATTTATGATTTTAAATTCATGTGACCTAACCCTCCGGGGATAAAAGCGTGATTATATGTATGTATGTATGTAGATTTATGTTAATCTAAAATCATAAGATAATAATATTAATATACAGGGCGTCCCACGGCGATGCCACATGGAAGGAAAGTACCTTAAATCCTTAAGTTAGCTCATTTTGTTTAAAGGAGACATCATTTTATTTTTAAAAAGAAGCAAAACTGCGTTCAAAGATTTTTAAAAATTCGTTTGCCACCCCCGGTAATCGAACCAACTATAATCCGAAAAAGTAACATCCTGTATTTTTATGGCATCAATCGATAGTGTCAATCATAAGGATCAAATCTCTCTAAGGAACATGGTAAATTAAACGAAAGGGAGTCCTTGAAACCTAAAATTATAAATTCAATTTGGAAAAATAAAACACTTTAACTCAAAGTTCATCCATCCATTTCTGATACCATATTAACAATAAAATTCCATATTTAAATTACTTTTCTTTTTTTATCGTGCTGAGACCGCTGCTGGTCAGCAGTAGTATTTAGGTATGTCGAACTCAAACTGACTAAAACCGCACGCCGTCTCAAGTAACAGGTTATAAGTTGATCCAAAAGGGCAATTCTTTCGCCATTATCGTTGCCCAGGGTATACCGCGTGCAGGTTTCTTAATCAAGCACCCAAAAATAACTACCTAGGTACTCTACCTACACTACTGTCTAGGATTGGACTCCGAATTTAAATAAAATAAAACTGCAGCGATTGGAACTGTACGTGTGTAATGCTTTCTTAAGCTCAGGTCGACGACAAGTGAAACATATTAACAATTAATTAACTTAATCTACCTACTATACGACGGCGCCGCACAGGAAATAACTGCACTTAGTGCACTGCTTGCATTGCGGTAACAAACCCTTCAGGCACTGTCCTGAACATGCCCCCGGACGTTGGAAGCAACGCTTTCAACCACAATAGATGGAGTATCCACGGGTAATGGGCAAATTCGGTTAAAGGCTCGCCGGAGGACTCCAACAGATGTCCGGATGTCAGCAACGCGAGCAACACCATCAGGCCCGGGATGCAATGCGACGATTCTCCCTAGCCGCCATTTGAGAGGAGGTAAATGGTCATCCTTGATGACAACCAACGTGTCCAGCTTCAGCTCATCCTTGCAGGAACGCCACTTCGTTCTCTGCTGCAGTTCAGCGACGTACTCCTTGCTCCAACGAGTCCAAAAATGTTGACGGAGCTGTTCAATGCGTCCAAACCTTGTCAAGTGGTTGACGGAGGAGTCCTGGTAGTTTGGCTGAGGCATGGATGTCAACGGACGACCCACGAGAAAGTGTCCTGGAGTGAGCGGTGTACAGTCGGCAGGGTCGGATGACAGCGGTGTTAAAGGGCGAGAATTTAGTACCGCCTCGATTTGAGTTAACGTGGTGTTAAGTTCTTCGTACGTTAAACTACAATTACCCAACACTCGTTGTAAATGATGTTTGGCCGACTTCACACCCGCCTCCCAGATTCCACCAAAATGAGGTGCGTATGCGGGAATGAAATGGAACTTAATTCCGTCATTAGACACCTTCTCCGCTATACAATCACAATGAGATTGAAGAAATTTTGATAGTTCGTTGCACGCCCCCACAAATGAGGTACCGTTATCGGAATATATGTTGATGGGTTTACCTCGTCGCGAGATGAATCGATTCAGTGCTAGTATATACTTAGAGCTAGATAAGTCACCCACTAACTCTAAATGAACTGCCTTAGTGGCAAAGCAAACGAATATACTAATGTACACTTTTACCAACCTACATCCGCGACCTTGCCGAGTAGCACACATTATCGGGCCAGCATAATCTACCCCACAATTTTCAAAAGGGTAACCACCTGGAAGGAGCCGCTGCTGCGGCAGGTTTCCCATTATGGGCGTAACCACCCTACCTTTTAAACGATGGCAACGTATGCATTTGTGGTAACAGGTCTTCGCCAGGTTCCTACCACCTATTGGCCAATATGACTCCCTAATCGAAGCAAGTAGTAACTGTGGGCCTGCGTGCATCAACCTTTTGTGTTCAAAATCAAATAATAGCTTCGTAAATATATGAGTGGACTGTAACAATATAGGATGTTTCTTATCATATGAGAAATCTGAATTATCTAAGCGTCCTCCTACACGAATAATATTATTCTGATCTAAATAAATGTTAAATTTCAGAAGGGCACTTTTCTCAGGTAATTTTTGTTTTTTAATTAATAAATTATACTCGGGAAAAGATTGCATTTGGGATTGAATGATTATGATATTTAAGGCATCTTGCAACTCATCTTGAGCCAAGAATATACTGCCTACAGGCAGTTTCCTGCAACGCTTAACAAAGCGACATACATACGCCATACAGCGCACAAGTTTTAAATAACTAGAAAACTGATTGAAATTTATGAACTCACTCGGGAGTGTATTGTCTGTGACAACCGCGTTCAATGAAACCTGAGGTCGAGTTTCAGGTAATAACTCAGTATTTGGGTACTGGAGCTGTGACGGCCAATCAGCCAGATCCTGCTGTAGGAAAGTGGGACCGCTCCACCATAGATCTAGACATTTCAGAGCACTAATGTCTACACCTCGAGATATTAGGTCTGCTGGGTTTTGGTCAGTCGGTACGTGTCTCCATGTGCAGACACCGGCCCTATCTAATATCTCAGCAACACGATTGCGTACAAACGGTTGGAGCTTAGTAGGGGGCATCTGCAACCATCCCAAAACTATGGTGGAGTCACTCCAACAATACGAATGGCTGATTTTAACTCGAAGGGACTTCGTAACCTTATCATAAATACGCGCTCCTAATAACGCCCCACACAATTCCAACCGAGGTATTGTGGTAGGTTTTAAGGGTGCTACTCGACTTTTGGACATCAATAATCGAACCATGCACTCACCGTTAGCATTGATGCTACGTACATAGACGCACGCCCCATAAGCGCGTTCTGACGCGTCTGTGAATACATGGAGTTCAACAGTCTTAAACGAGTCACAAACAATAATTCTCGGAATACGAAAATGATACAATAATGGTAAAGATTTTACTATATTGTGCCATTTATGTTGCAGTTCGGGGTTTAAGGGTTTATCCCACGGTAACTTATCTAACCACATACCCTGCAATAACATCTTCATAGTGATTACAAAGGGAGACAAAAGACCCAATGGGTCAAAGATACGTGCGATCGCAGATAGTACCTCACGCTTTGTTTTACCATCCAATGGCACCGATGAACTACTCAAAAAACTTAATTCGTCCGTATGTGCATACCAATTAAGCCCTAACAATTTATTAGGCTCGAAACAACCCATGCTTAGGTCTAGTGAAGATGTTGAAGCCCCAGAAATTAATTTGGGTTCATTGGATTTGAATTTCCTAAGTGGCATACAGGCTGATGCCAGTGCATCAGTGACCTTTGAGCGGAGAACCATCATTTCCTCTAAATTATCCCCTCCAGTCAACAGGTCATCGACATAAAAATCATGCTTAATAACTTCAGCAATCCTATCATCCTTACACTCAATGCCGATCTGCTTCAAACAGCGTGTCGCAAGAAAAGGCGAACTGGCTAACCCATATGTAATGGTGTTGAGTGTAAAAACACTGACAGAATTGCTTGGTTCAGTACCACTGCGCCACAGAACCTGCTGTAAGTACCTATCAGCAGGGTGGATGGCTATTTGTCTATACATCTTCTCCACATCTGCTGACAAGACATATTTATGTTGTCGAAAGCGAAGAAGTATGGATAGTAGATCGTCCTGAACTGTAGGACCCACCATCTGGATGTCATTAAGTGAGATGCCTGATGACGTCGGAGAACTGCCATTAAAAACTACACGCAGCTTCGTGGTACTGCTAGACTCGTGATGTACGCCGTGGTGAGGAATGAAATATCCACGAGATGTACAGCCGAGATCTTTGTTTCTTGTCATATGACCCAATGTTTCATATTCCGACATAAAGTCGTTATATAATTTACTAACATCGGGTTTGGACTTTAATCGACGTTCTAGGGAATATAAACAATTCGTAGCCCTTTTGTACGAATTTCCTAGAACAGACGGATCCTGTTTTAAAGGGATACGTACGCAGAACCTGCCACTAGGTAACCGCGTAGTGTTATTAATAAAATGTGCCTCACATAACTTCTCTTCAGGTAAATAACTTGAGGAATGCGCTGGGACCTCCTCAATGTTCCAAAATCGTGTTAAATCAGACCGAATCTTTTCAATGTCGCTATCACTGCAAGAACTAGTTTGAGTTAAATTGCATCTAACATTGTTTACAAATTTATCATTGTTATACGTGATGGGACCGGAGACAATCCAACCTAACTTGGTATCACATAAGACCGGCATTCCTCTGCCCAACTGTAGTCTTCGTGTACCCAGTAAGTCCCAGAATAAATCAGCACCAATTAAATTATCTACCTCTGATGGCTTGTAGAACTTGGGGTCAGCTAAACAAATATTAGTAGGTATAATAAACTTTGCAATGTCTACTTCTCGAGCAGGCACTGCACTTGTAATCGAAGGCAATATAAAACAGAGTAACTTAGTAGTATAACTATTATTAAGTGCCGCTATTTGCACGTTACATATTTTACCTACTCGAGAAGCTATATTATTTATACCGTGAATTGACCCATTTAATTGGCTATTTGGTAATTTTAGGCGATTGAAAAGTCGTTCCGTTATAAAACAAGCAGTACTACCACTGTCAAGGACTGCTCTGACCCTATATTCACGCCTGTTATTATCGAAAACCCGTACTAAGGCGGTGGACAACAACACATCGCATTCCTTTGTTGCGTGACTATCCCCGCACTCCCCGCCGGGCGATGCAATGCTTGCGGTCAGCGCGACATTACTCTCGTCCTCTACGGCAGGCTGTGATGACGTTATCGGACACGATACGGAATCATTACCTAAAGTACTTACATTAATATTGCAGTTATGTGTAGTAATTTTAGATTCTGTGTGTATTAAGATGTTGTGCCTGCGCTTACACAACCTACAACCTGATTTCTTACACTGGTTGGCAAAATGTCCTACGTGAAAACAATTGTAGCACACTTTGAGACTAGGTAACAATTTAAGCCGGGCATCAACATCTAATGCAAGGAACTGTGAACAGTTAGCTAGATTATGACTATCTTTACATTTCGGACATGGTTTAGGTGAAGATTCGGAACTACTTGTGATGTTACTATTGTGGGAAGACTGTGTTGTAACTAGTGACTTATTCGTGGACTGTTTAACATATTGAGGTGGATTAGCACGAGAGGCGTTACGTCGCTCCAACTCCCAAGACTCAACTAAATCAGCACGCGTGCGCAGGAATTCTAGAAATAACTGTAATGTTATTCTGATGTCTTTGCCTAATCGACTTTTATATTCTTTAAACTCACGAGAAGTTCTGTGATCTAACTTTTGAGTTATAAGGTAGATCAAAATACTATCCCAGTGCATTACAGGCTCACCTAAGGATTCTAAGGCCCGTATATTTTTATTTATATCGTCAATTAGACTAGTTAAAGCAGTAGAAGATTCCTTAGTAATAGTTTGAATATTACATAACGCTGCAATATGATTTTGTATTAACAAATCTTTATTGTTAAATCGGTCACACAGTAACTGCCACGCCACTGAGTAATTCCTAGCAGAAAATACAATTGAATGAATGACGGCAGCAGCAGTTCCTTCCAGGGATGCTCTCAAATAATGAAATTTATTTATTTCATCTATCCTATCATTGGAATGAATGAGGCTGGTAAAAGTGTCATGAAATCCCAACCAAGTGTCATATGAGCCACTGAATTTGGGTAGCGCGATAGTGGGTAACCTAACAGGCTGATTATTACAGGCACTGGTGCCTTTAACACTATTGAACACTGAATCACTATCCTTGCTATACTCAGTTACCATCTCCTGTGCCCTAGCCAAGGAGTGATGAAAAAGCGACTCAAAATCAGAACGATAATTGAACTGAGTAGTGGGATCATCAACAATACACTCCAAACGAAATTGTACCTCATTGTAATGGTCGTACATCGACTCCATCTTCCCTATGCGCAGCTTTAACTCGGTGATGTCAGGGCTGCTCAACTTTTTATCAACAAGCGTATCAAGGTATCTAATGAAGATAGTTAAGATACCTTTATAAGCTCCTCGCTTCCTAACCAAATCTTGTTCCTCAGTCATACTGGGATGCGAGTATTAATCGACCTGGAATTTATATAAAAATAAAATTAATTATATATAATAGCAAAGAAATTACCTGAATATACACAAATACGATTGTAATAACTAAGTTTTAAGACAATATCTAACACTAATACAATATTTTATTCAGTACCTACCTACTACCTACTTCTTAGTAGATTCCGAGTTTGCAACAGATTTTCAACTGAGACAGGATTTAATAAGCAAATAAATACAATAAAATATGTAGTACAACTGACTACTATACTAATTTAAGTATAAACTATTGTGATTATTGCCTAATAAATGTATCTATGACACTAATCCGATCTTTTTTGTTCACAATGACTAAGCTTTTTGGTACATAATAAAATATTTTAATCTAGGTAAATTGACTCACTAACCTTGGATTATCCTTAATTAAGGCTAAATGATACCTGATCGAGTGTTGGGAGACGATATTTGTAAAATTAAAACTTAACACCGTAGTACTCGTCCACGTCCACAGGCCGCTTATATTATCTTCCGCCGAGATATCTTCGACTTCCAACAGGAGTAGCTGCTAATCCTTGATATTTGTATGGTAATCCGGTTCGGTAAGGACCATGTCTAGGATTGGACTCCGAATTTAAATAAAATAAAACTGCAGCGATTGGAACTGTACGTGTGTAATGCTTTCTTAAGCTCAGGTCGACGACAAGTGAAACATATTAACAATTAATTAACTTAATCTACCTACTATACGACGGCGCCGCACAGGAAATAACTGCACTTAGTGCACTGCTTGCATTGCGGTAACAAACCCTTCAGGCACTGTCCTGAACAACTACCTACATACCTCATGCAGTTGCCCAATAAAGTTACATTCTAAACAGGTAACAAAGTTCATTCATTTAGTACTCATTTTACTAAATAAATTTCATAGATATCTCTAGTGTTGATAGGTACCTTATAAGAAAGTGTTTTATTTTACCAAATTTAATTAAAAATTTTAGGTTTCAAGGACTTCCTTTCATTTAATTTACCATGTTTCTTAGACAGATTTGATCCTTATGATTGACACTATCGATTGATGCCATAAAAATACAGAATGTTACTTTTTCGGATTTTAGTCGGTTCGATTACCGGGTGTAGCAAGCGAATTTAAAAAATTCTTTGAATGCAGTTTTGTTTCTTTTAAAAAATAAAATGATGTCTCCTTTAAGTAAAATGAGCTAACTTAAGGATTTAAGGTACTTTTCCTCCATGTGGCATCGCCGTGGGACGCCCTGTATATCATTATTATACTTGCATTGCTATTTATACTCGGAAAACACAAATACAAACACGAAATATAATTGGTTGTAAGTAAATATTTAAATGTGAATAATTGTACATCATGTAAATAATTATAGCAAATATTATAAAAGTATTTGTATGCGTACTTACATATTTCAATACTTTTTGGTTGGTATACCTAAGGGTGATAGTAATGAAACAATATATTACAAAATATAATATTTATGCCCCAATTTATTTAAAATCAGCGACAAAAACCTGATTATTATTTTTGTCACTAAAAAGCCATCATCCAAACCGGCCAGATGCATCCGCGGTCGGTGGTTGTGGCACGCTGTGGTAAACCTTCCTAAAGCGGTAAATGGATGAGCGTTATGACGTACTTTTAATGAAAAAATGTACATTCAGTTTTATTATCTGGGAACAAAAGATATTATTTTTATAATAGGTATATTTGGGTTATTTGAAAGGTTCTCTTGCAGGTTTCAGAGATGAGTGTTATAAAAAATGTTATATGCCCATTGGAGTATTTACATATTGTATACAATAATATTAATTTATACTAGGTGATTTTATAGCCATTTCGGATAAAAAGATTTTGGACACAGATTTGATAGCAAAATCGTCTGAAAGTATTAAGTTGGCGGAAAAAAAAACTTCTTTTTTTATAATGTAGGTATGGGAATAATGTTGTTACAGGTGAAATGTAAGTATAAAAAAAAGGACCCCGGACTCCGAGGTAGAAGCTTCCAATGCAACCGGTAACAACTTTGATATGAAATACATACAGTGGGTTACTTTTTCTATTTTTTTTCCTGTATTAAGCCTGAATTATATCGGCTGTAATCACTGGTTGACTGACACCACTGGGAATCGATTTGTCGTGGCTGTGATATTCGATTCGTAGTATATCGGTGTACCCAAGCATAAAACTACCTTTCTTGATTGGCGGCTACGTTCTATTGATGGCGGACAAAACTATTACGATAAGGGACTGCTCCTCTTCACAGACCATCGCATCGACTGATTTTCAGTTGGGTCGCTTCGATAACGACATTACTATCATTCAAGAATGTTTTATTTAAGAATGGTTTATTTTATAAAAATCAAAAGTAATAGTTAAGTATCGTATGAATGTAGGCTCTAGATTTTTGTACTATCAAAGATATAATTTCTACTTTTATAAATCAATTTAAAAGGTTTCAATTATTTAGCATTATATACCTAACTAGCAGACCCGACAGACGTTGTCCTGCATGATATTTTCTGCAGCGCTTTTCTGATTTGTGAATCTAAACCATCCAGAGTGCCACCCAAACGCATACAAAAAAATCATTCAAATCGGTCCAGTCGTTTAGGAGGAGTTCAGTGACATACACACGTACAGTAGAATTATATAATACATAAAGCTACTAAAATAATAAAATAAATAAATAAAATACTAAAATAAAATAATAAATAAGCCGTGGGGTACCGGCAGAATAGAATAGTACCCCCCTCTAGTACCAGGTGTCGTAGGAGCCGACTGAGGTACAGCGGAACCGACCAATGGCGGTATAACCATTTAAAATCGGCGTAGCTAAAATGGCACAGGGCGAGGATGGGCAGCAGCATCCTCGCCGCGAAGCTACGTCCTGCGATTGCCAACACGCCTGCCCAGCGTGGCGATTATGGGCAAACTCCCCCTATGACAGGCACAAATAGGACCAGGCCCCTAGTCCCCGGCAGCTCCGCTAGCCCTGGCTCCGGTAGCGGCCAGGGTAACGGCGGAGCAGGGGGTGCTAAGAATCCCCGGCAGAGATCCGGCTACCACCCCAAACGACGACTGGCCCTGGTAACGCACAACGTACGCACTATGAGGACTGACGAGAGGATTGCTGAGCTGGAAGAAGAGTTGAGTAGGTTGCACTGGGATATTGTGGGGTTGTCTGAAGTCCGTAGAGAGGGTGAGGACACGATAACCCTAGGATCCGGCAACCTGCTCTACTACCGGGAAGGCGACCAGCAGTCGCAAGGTGGTGTCGGCTTTCTCGTTCACAGATCCCTCATTAACAACATCATTACCATCGAAAGTGTGTCGAGCAGGGTTGTATACCTAATACTCAGAATATCCAAGAGGTATTCGCTGAAGGTCATTCAGGTATACGCACCGACCTCGGCACGCCCAGATGATGAAGTGGAGACTACGTATGAGGACGTAAGTAGGGCCATACATACGTCTAAGACCCACTTCACAGTTGTTATGGGGGACTTCAACGCAAAGTTGGGTAAGAAAAGCGATGATGAGTTGAGAGTGGGGCAATTTGGACATGGACAACGGAACCCGCGGGGACAGAGGCTGGCTGACTTTCTGGAGAAAGAGGGACTCTTTAAGATGAACTCTTTCTTTCAGAAGCCGCCGCACAGGAAATGGACCTGGATGAGCCCTGATGGTTCCACGAGGAATGAGATAGACTTCATCATGACCAACGAGAAACGAATATTCAGTGATGTCTCCGTGATCCACAGGGTGAAAACCGGTAGTGATCACAGAATCGTAAGAGGCACATTGGGTATTAACGTTAAACTCGAAAGGTCCCGCCTGATGAAGTCTACACTCCGACCTACTCGTGCCCAAATCCAAAACCCCGAGAACTTTCAACTTGAGCTTTCGAATCGCTTTGATTGCCTAGAAAACTTTGCGTCGGTGGACGAGATCAACAACAGGCTCGTAGAAACTGTCCAAACGGTGGGCTCTAAGCACTTCAGACCCCGCCGTTCAAATAGACCTCAGAAACTCTCCGATCACACCCAAAAACTCATGGCTAAACGACGCTCACTGCGACTGCAGTCTTCCGATGATGCAGAGTCATACGGGCAGCTCAACAGACAGATTTCCAAATCTCTGCGACACGACATACGTCTCTTTAATACTGAACATATTAAAGAGACAATCGAGCGGAACAAAGGCTCCAAAGTGTTCGCAAGAAATCTGTCTGTTGGGTAAAGCCAGTTGACTAAGCTGAAGAGAGAAGATGGCAGTATAGCGTCGACCAAGGCTGAGGTTTTGGAGGAGATCGAAAGGTTCTATGGACAGCTATACGCTTCGGTCGCTAATCCTGCTGGCAACATGGCGACCGACCCAAGAGCCAAGTTGACCCGACACTTCACCGAGGATATCCCGGACATCAGCCTGTACGAGATTAGAATGGCCCTGAATCAGCTTAAGAACAACAAGGCACCGGGTGACGACGGAATCACTTCAGAGCTTCTGAAAGCGGGTGGAACACCGGTACTTAAAGTCCTTCAGAGACTTTTTAACACCGTCGTCCTCGAGGGCATAACGCCAGAAGCGTGGAACAGAGGCGTGGTGGTGCTGTTCTTTAAGAAAGGTGACAATACCTTACTGAAGAATTACAGACCCATCTCGCTTCTGAGCCATGTTTACAAGCTGTTTTCAAGGGTCATTACGAACCGTCTCGAGCGCAGGCTTGATGACTTCCAGCCTTCCGAACAAGCCGGTTTCCGAAGAGGCTACAGTACCATAGACCACATCCATACGCTGCGGCAAGTTATACAGAAGACCGAAGAGTATAATTTGCCACTTTGCTTAGCGTTTGTGGACTATGAGAAAGCCTTTGATTCGGTCGAGACATGGGCTGTGCTTGAGTCTCTCCAGCGGTGCCGTATTGACTATCGGTACATCGAAGTGTTGAAGTGTTTGTATAATAACGCCACCATGTCGGTTCGAGTACAGGAACAGAGTTCGAGGGAAAGAGGCGTAAGACAGGGAGACGTGATATCTCCGAAACTGTTTACGGCCACTTTGGAGAATGCCTTCAAGCTCCTGGAATGGAAAAGATTCGGCATCAATATTAATGGCGAATACATCACTCACCTCCGGTTTGCCGACGATATTGTAGTCATGGCAGAATCGATGGAAGATCTCAACACGATGCTCGAAGGCCTCAACCGAGTTTCTCAACAGGTGGGTCTTAAAATGAACATGGACAAGACAAAGGTGATGTGCAATGCCCATGTTGTACCTACCCCAATATCTGTTGAGAGCTCGGTTCTTGAAGTTGTTGACTCGTACGTCTACCTAGGACAAGTAGTCCAGTTAGGTAGGTCCAACTTCAAGAAAGAGGTCAATCGCCGAATCCAACTCGGCTGGGCAGCGTTCGGAAAATTGCGCAATGTCTTCTCGTCCGACATACCTCAGTGTCTCAAGTCGAAGGTTTTCGACCAGTGTGTGTTGCCAGTGATGACTTATGGTACTGAAACGTGGTCCCTCACTATGGGCCTTATGAGTAAGCTCAAAGTAGCCCAACGAGCTATGGAGAGGGCTATGCTCGGAGTCTCTCTGCGAGATCGAATCAGAAATGAGGAGATCCGTAGAAGAACCAAGGTTACCGACATAGCCCAGCGGATTAGCAAGTTGAAATGGCAGTGGGCAGGGCACATAGCACGGAGGACTGATGACCGATGGGGTCGAAAAATCCTCAAGTGGAGGCCACGTATCGGCAAGCGCAGCGTAGGACATCCACCCACAAGGTGGACAGACGACCTCATTAAGGCCGCGGGAACGCGCTGGATGCGAGCCGCTTCCAACCGGTCCTATTGGAGATCTATAGGGGAGGCCTATGTCCAGCAGTGGACTTCCTATGGCTGAAATGATGACTAAAATAATTGATTTGTAATAAAGGAAGATCAACTATGAACCCTTATTCCTAGATTTGAGAAGATTTAGTAGTAACGTTATGTCTGCTTCAAACAATTCAAATGTGCAGTACATTATACAAGCTGGAGAAATTATTAGTTACCTTCGAAGAAATCGAAGTGAAACAAGGTGATAAGAACAAGTTTCAAAATTAGGTGCGTACACCCTCCTAAATAAAGTGAGGCCGCTTTTGTGAAAGTGACATTGTGTACGTAAGTAATTACCTACTTTATTGAAAACGTAGCCTTCTGCGTTCTGTGTGAAGGAAAAGTTTTCAGGAAATGTTTAGATAAGAGAAGCCATTTATTTTAATGAAAAATGACGACCTTTTTACGCAAACGTATATGTTTTTATCTATCGTACATTATGTGAAACACATTTTTGAAGAGCACCTGGTTTCAAAATAATCGTTATATTTCAGAGTGAAAGAGTTTCTTAGTATCTAGTATCCAGAAGTAAAATTGGATGTACAGATCCTTGTCAACACTTTTAGAGCCCAATCCAATCTCACCTGGTACTCGGTGCTCGTGCTAAATAACAGACGAGACTCTGGTGCAGACTTTCCGCTTCAGGTTGAGTGGTCAGCAATCGCTTCAGGAAAAGCAAACATACCGATCAAATACAATAAGCGGGCCCATTTTTGCGTGCGGAAATATCCATCTAATCGTGCAAAAGGGAGCAAAACGTCGTGCCAGGGCGCCGGCGGGGGTGAAGAGGTGACAGGCTGCCGCATCTGTCAGTCTGCCCCTTGCTTCCTCTCCACTATGCCCTCTGCGAGTTAAAGGGACATGTGAAAAACCTCCGAGCAGCCGTCCATAGGGCCACTCCGACCGGTATTTGTCGCAGGGGGCAGCGTCTCCCTTGGGAGAGAGAGTCACTGCGCTGCCATCTCCGTTGCTCAGAGTGTACCGCGTGAAGGTTGTAGGCCCCGCACCCCAATGACCAGATCAAGGGCTCCAAAGCGGTTAGTAGCTAAGTGGTTAAAGAGTCGGTCTTACGATTGAGAGGTCCCGTATTAGAATCCTGACCATTACACTATCTACATAAACCCACTCCTAACACAAACAATTTGGCTTAGCTGGAGCGGTTAACGGAAATACTAGTAATATCCGTTACTATACATTACACTTAAAAAAAATTGAGAATCGCTATGAGAATGTACTGTACATGATTGTGTATAAGTAAAACAGTAACACTTGTGGTCGTACGCATGACGCCCTCGACACTAATTGCAATATAATACTGGCCATTTAGGCTTAACTTGTGAGCCCCTGTTATGGATTATGCGCACAATACGTCATGTTATGATTGAAGAGATTGGGATTGGGGAAGAAATTGGGATGGAAGTTTTTATATCTTTTGAAACTTACTTTACTTAAGTTAGGTTATTATAAATTGTTTTTTTTTATATATATTTAGGGACTTTTTGTTCAATATTAGATCTAAACTCAAATAAGTAAAAATTACCCTTAACCTCTCCAGCTAATAAGCGAAATTGCTTGTGTTAGGAGTAGTTTCAAGGCAGTAATGTACCTTTCCAGGTACATTACGGACTTGAGAGGTATTCCTCTCGATCTACAAGTCAAGTTATTAACCGCTACTATTCTATAATAAGTAATAACATTTCTTTTAATACTTCACTATCAGTATCTTTTTTTTTTACAAATATCATAAGTTGTGGTATTCACTTTTAATTCAACATTATTATCATTGCGCAAATAGTAATGAACTCATTATTTCAATAGAAGAAGATAAAATATATAGTACATAAACATTCAGGGCAATTCTCATCTTGTCAAAATTGAAATAAACGACAAATTCTAATTCTATTATGAAACGACAACCGAATCAATAAACGGTGACAATTATAAATCCTATCATTGTTTCCGCTTTGTGTCGACAAATTTAATGGTACGGCACTCAGTCGCTCTTTGTCTATAACAATGACCGATAAATTGCAACGCCACCTAGTCTCGGGTATGGCCAGGGCACCCCAACGCTACATTGCGCACTATAGCCGGAGATTGTGCAACAATGCCTGCTCAAGCATCGGCTTCAGGCGTATCGATTATTTCCGGATCGTTTACTTAACCGTTTAAAGATATTATTTTACACAATGATAGGGTATATCTATACTATTATGGTTTTAGTCACTGTATTTGGGCCTCAACTTTGGGTGACGATATGTCCAGCAGTGGACATAGGCTAATGGATTGATTGCTAATAGAGAAATGAGCTTGAGTTATTTTAAATGAATGACTCTATCCCCAGAAATATTATTTCTAAACTCTTGAACGGGTTTTGATGCGGTTTTTTTTGGCATAAAGGTCTTAGAACTAAAAACTATGTTCAGTAGAACACTAAATGATACCTAATTACTATTGGTGATGATAATTGACATCGATGTGCGAGGAGCCGCGGTCATAATAATTTTATAACTGGTGCTATCTTATCATCTATTGTAGGTATATCTCAAGTAAGGTCAAATGTTGTGTTATAAAATTATGAAAGATTATTATTTGCTAACTACAGATTTTTTTCATAAAAAATCAACTGAAGTTTTTTCGCACATACTTCATTTTATACATTTTCATAGTGATTTTACTGCCACATATAACTATGAAAAATTAATCGAAAACTATTTTAGATTTTAGTATCCAGAACCAAAAGCTGATACCATGAAATATATCTTATAATGTTATAATCCAAAAGCAATGGCTATTTGCTGCAGGAAATTGCGATATGACGCTATAAATCGTTTATTCAAAAATCTCAACTATAGCGAAAACTGCATGCACGAGCTATATTGCTGAAAGTAATATTTTTTTAAAAGGCGCGTTTGAGATTTTAATGTTATTTTTCTTCATCTGAGCGCATTCAAGGCCTAAACCTCAGGGCCCACTCTCCTGTGCTTTCTTTTACCAATAAAAGAAAGCACATTGTTTTGAATTTAAAGGAATTGTACCTATATCAGCAAGTTGATCAGTAAGGCTACAGGCTAGCAGTAAGATTGGGCCCCCATAAACCAAAAAAGTAATTATAATATCAACTTATTATCTCAGCTACAAGTTTCCATTTAACTACAACCTTATAGGTACTAGGAAACTGATACATACCTAAATTGGAAGTAGTATTCCCAGAATCAACTTTAATCGCATATTGTGAATCATAGGCTCCAGTGAGCCTCACGACTAACGAGTAACGACCTCAATAACTGCCACGAGGTCGCAGCGTTGATTCGCTTATTCTGAGCACTCATTTGTGTGGGGAGGTCGGGCTCCCCCTCAATCGCACCTACAATCGCTCCAGATGGATCGAGCTAACGTAAAATGATCATTTTTTGATACAAACTACACCCGCAATTTTAATATACCTGATAACCCATACCACTAGCTTAACTAGGTAGTGGTATGGGTTCTAGAATGCAGATGAACATACTTAGATACATTTTTTTAAATATATACATATTATACATAGAAACACCCAGACCAATGAAAATATTCATATTCACGCATACAAATATTTGCACTGAGCGGGGATCGAACCCGCGCCTCCTGCGTAGCGGCCGCGTTCACTACTGCTACGCCACAGAGGCAGTCAAATATTACAAACTAGCTGATGCCCGCATGGAATTTGATATAAAGTGTTATTTCAGAGTAAAATCTTTCTCTATACCAAATTTCAGCTAGATTCGTTCAGCCATTAGAGCGTTATTGAATAACAAACATCCAAACTTAAACGTATTCACAAACTTTCACATATATGATAGTAAGTAGGATGTTCAAGGTTAACCCTTATGATTTAAGGATTAACCCTGATTAATCCTTAAATGTTTGAAAAGTGGTAAGTGTAAAGAGATTACTATTATTAATTATGAAATATAGGTAAATAAAGGTCGTTAGAATATAATCTTCCGGGTTAAGCGCTGACACACATTTTTGCTGAGGTCGCTTTCTGAATGTAAACTTTTTTTTTTTTCATATCAAAAATGTACAGACCAAAATTATTGATAGCAAGTGGTTAACGCTACGTTTAATTAAACACAACACACTCGATTTTCCTTTTTCAAAAAGTTATAATACTCCACTCATTGTGGGATGAGGTTTGTTCCTAATTGGTAGCTCCAAAATCGAACGGTAAATCTGATTATATCCTATCTCATCACTGTTATGTAACCGTAATTCCCAATTACACCCGTCAACAAAATGTGTGTTCTAATATACTAGGTCTATCTACGTGAAATTTACATATATATATGTGCTTAATGCGGCAGCCGAACTTACAAACGTTGTTTAATCATTCACTCGATTGTAGCAGTTGGTACAAATCGGGTAACACAACAAGTATGCGGATTGAATACACAATGATAATGCACAGAGCGAATTCATGGATTTCGGCTTATGTCTAATTTAACTCAATATTCGTACTAATCTTGTAAAGTAATACCGTTGAATTATGAATGCTTTTACCATTAAAACATGAATCCATTAGGCTAGAGTAGATAATCCTGTTATTCTAGTGAATAAGTAGAAATGTAAAATGCTTAGACAAACATTTATACTCAAAATTTCTTAGTTTTGTAAGATTTATAGGATACTAGCTTTTGCCCGCGGCTCCGCCCGCGTGGATGTCGGTTATCGCGACCAAACATAGCCTATGTCCTTTCTCAAGGTCTAACCTACCTCTATACCAAATTTCATCAAAATCGGTTCAGCGGTTTAGTCGTAAAAGTGAGACAGACAGACAGACAGACAGAGTTACTTTCGCATTTATAATATTAGTAGGGATTATAATAATTTATGAGAATAATGTTTGAGAGAAAACCTATGTGCTCTTGAACTTACTCCATTACCTTAATAGGGTCTAATTTTTACAACCAGTATCTGGTTAGTGGTAGAGTAATACATTTATAAATATTTAACCTGGGTCATAGGTTTAAAACAAGCATTTCTTAACTTACTGGGATTCGTCTCAAATATATGGATGTTAAAACAATTAAAAAATAATTATGGTGTTGTAAACTCCACCCGAGTGGTTGTCGGTTATCGTGGCTTTTGGTAATATCTCCGGCTCTACTCGACCGATTGCGATCAAATTTACGTAAGATTTTATGTCAAACAAAGACCCTTAAAAACTCATCAAAGTCCATTCAGTAGTTTTTCGTTCATTGCGGACTAATAGGAAAGACTTCCAAAAAAGACAAGACCAGAATTTAAAACCTGTTCTATTTATTTTTGTTATTTACTTGTAAATTTTTTGTGTTTTTGGTTTAATATTCAACAATGAGACAACACAACAATAAAGCATTTTGAAGCTACTCTAAGCCACCCAAACAGAATTCGAAGCCAGAAAGGTAACACGTCAGGGTTGCCAGGGTGCACCTGTTAACCTGGCAACACAGTTAACTGTAAAAAAGTACCTATTTATTTTAGTCGGTATGAACCCGATGAGGTACCTACTCCATATCCATACCCAAAAAAATATACTAGATCACGTACTATGACTACGTGAATATAATATTGTAACGTGAACTATAGAAAGGGCGTTAGTTTCCCGCACTTCATTTCCCTCTTCATAACATAACTTTCCCTGGAGATCTCGTTTTCTTATAGAGCTCAAATAAAGAATAAGAGAGCAATGGTATTATTTATATGGTATATCACACAAAGTCACATCTGTCGTAAGGTATTTCAGTCGTAACTGAATTGTTCTTTATATATTTAGAGATAGTTTTACACCCAAGCAACGTGATGAACTTTTATCGAGGTCACAAGGAGAGAAATGTACTAAAACCTGTTTCATTTTGTAATTGAGAAAGGTTTACTTTCAATTAGTGCCTACCTATAAGAAACTTGTAGAGAGCTTACGAAGCAATCGCAAATTGTTTTATCTGCTAAGTAATTAATTCCCTGCTCCAAAATAAATCATTCAAGATTCTATATTGATAAGAGCCTAAGATCCGGCTGTAAGATTAACACGCTCATCGGTTTTAATGAAAATACAATTAATTAAATCGATAATTCATCGAGAAGGGATGTTTCTGCAATTATTTTCCCTAAAAAAATCTATTTTCTTGCTGGAGTAAAACAAAGAGATTTGAATAGTTATCATAATAAATGCTTTAAAATTTCATAATTATTACTTCTGAACATTACATTTTTATTAAAAAAATCCTTGGTGATTATCCATTGTGTAGGGTCGATGGAACGTAAGTGAAGTCTCTAGTAATTGTTTTTATCAATAACAGTTTGTGTTTGATTTCTCTTTACTCACTTTATTATGTCCCGATGGTAAAGTGCAAAATTTCGGTTGACCTCAAAGCCAATAAAAAGCATTTTACTTTTACTTCCGATGAATATCTTAGTCAAATTCAATCAATGTTGGTGTCACAGTCTAAAAAACTGAATTGTCTAAAACTCTTTTATTTCAGCAATCATTTTTATAGCAGAATAACACAACACTTCAATAAATAAACCTATCTTAGAACGACCCTTTTGCTCTCACCCGTAGGTACATAGTACACCTACGAAGGAACGCTTTTAGCCTATTTTTTGAGCAGTTTAGCCAAAGGTAACACTGAAAAGGTGGTCTAAGTACCTAGCCGTTTCCGAATTCCTGAATTAAATTGCTCTGTAATTTTTTATCTTCTTTCAAATCGGATCGTAACAAAAGCAAGCCTCGAGTTAAAAAAAAAACTCTAAGTGATAAAGAATAACATTATTTTAATTCAGTACCAGTGAGACGTATTAAACATAGGTCTTGTCAATCCTTCAATCAATCAATCAAAATTGTGGCGCTAGGAATTTTGATTCGTTTTTCGGGATTAAAAAACAATCTCGCTAAACTCTGATCATGGGTTAAGGACGGTCGTTGCCGCTGGCTTAAGTTTTTCTTCGGCTTAACCAAGATGTCGTCCTGGGACTTCGTCGAATGCTATTAAAGTATAAATTTGCTAAAATGATTCCTATGGTAACCACATACGACAGCAGCAGACGCACGCAGCAGATACACGTAATTCATTGCGGTTTCTCAATGGTCCCCTTTATCCGTATCGGAGTTTAACAAGTAATGGGTACGCTGTATCTGCTGCTTGAGTCAGTAGTTGTCGTATGCGGTTGGCTTCAGAATTATACTTTTGCAAAGAATTTTATGCATAGCCAGTATACTTAACAAAACATAAAATGCCGTGTGATATTAAAATCTACAAGTATCTGTTCATAAATTTTCCGTGCAAGCAGCTCTAGTTTCATATCAAAGAATTTAATAAAAAGTTATGATTCTTGGATGTTCCAACGATTGCTATTCCATTTACAAGTTAAGAAAGATTTTATTGTTCTAATTCTCACAATTTGTTGTAAATTTTATATTAAATTAGATTGTTGATCTCGTTTTATTTTTAAAATACAGACTCATAATATTGAAAGATATCTCTATTGTTACTTTTTTCTATCATCGTTACGTTTACTTACTGTAAAGGTTAAGATTAAAAAAATATTATTTTCTTTGATGAGAAACTAATGAAAGAGATATTGGCGAGACTCGAGTACTCAGACTGTTTGTTTTTTCTGTGTTTGATGTGCAGTAAAGAGCTGAATCTATTACTTGTAAAATAGAAGAGCGGATCCATAAAATTATAATGAAGATTATTGTTATAGATTAAATTTATTATCTATATTATAAAAATGAATCGCTGAATATGTTGGTAAGCCCAAATTCCGAGAACAGCTGAACCCATTTCAGTAATTATTTTTTAAGTATATTTCTTTGAAGTACGAGGATGGTTCTTACGCAGAGAAAAAAATAATAAATTGAACGTAAAAACGTTTAAAAAATATAAAAGTGAATCTCTGAATGTTTTGCATAGTGCTAATCTCGAGAACAGCTGAACCTATTTCGCTAATTCTTTTTTTAGAACATTCCTTGAAATACGAGGATGGTTCTTAAGCAGAGAAATTTTTAAAAACCTGTCTAAAAAAGTCTAAAAAAAACTAAAAAATTAAAGATTCGACGGTTTGAATACAATATAACATAATACCTTTTATGGTAATGTAAATCTCCTTTACATCTTCTTTTCTCAATCTCTATGAAAATGAATTATCGAAATGTATGTATAGATACATGCATAACTTTTGAACTACTGCACCAAATCGGATAATCACTTTTTATTGTGTTTGTTATTATCGAGCCAAATAAGAAAAATAGATTTACATTTATTACGAGGAAACCTACAAATGTTAAGACCTAAATTATGCAAATGACAAAAAATATATACATGTTATTCCTTCACATTTTGGTTGGTTGCACTTCACAGCTTGGTTTAATCGAGGCGAAACCAGGGTGTACAGCTAGTTTTAAAAGCTAACAACTGTCATTTAGCTTAACAACAATTTTGTGTAGTTAGTCGCATACAAATACTTTAGCTTATTAGTTGTCTGGAGCTATTTCTGGCGTGCTACAAAGGCTATTAAGCTCCGTAAATTTGATTTATAGTTCGTTTATGCTTTACAAGTTATCAAAACGCTCTGGTAATTTGAATGAAACCAATTACTGCTACTAATTACTTTTAGCTTATAGTACTTCTTGTTTATGCATAAATATAATTGAAATGGTTTGTTGTTATTTCTGCGTTGGATTGATTAATGTTTTCATTTCATTGAATTTAATTAACAATTCTGAGAGGTGGTTAATTACTGCGGCTTATTTGAAAAAAAAAAATGTATTAAAATTGAGGTGAGTGTGTGAGAAAAATCACACCATGTCCCACACGAGTATGTTTTAATGTTTTTATTATATTATCCGGCTATTCGTGACTGGCGTCACCCGAATTCCAGTCAGTTTCGTTCAGTTGAAGGGATGTGATTGAGTAACAAACACCCTTCGAAACCTACGCATTTTTAATAAGAGTATTAGAAAGAAGGTAACAAAAAAATTGATTCTTCCAGTACTTTCCAATCGTTATGTTTATATCCAGACTATAATCATTAAAAAATAAATCTGATATAAACGTGATTTCCCGAAATCCCCATTTTTCCGTTATCGTTGCAAAATAACTGCTAAAATTTAGAACATCCTCAATGATTTTATTACATTAGAACAGCTCCAATAAAACCAGCCACCCTTAGTTTCCTGAAGAAATTCGGGCCGTGAGATCCCGGCTCCACAGGGACATGGTGGCGGAGTGGGAGCTACAACTTGGGCAACCACGCGCAGGGCGCGCCTTAGTAGCAGCGGTAAGACCCATCATGGGGGAGTGGCTAGAGAGGCCACATGGCGGCCTCTCGTTCTGGCTGACGCAGATTATCACCGAGCATTGATTCGGGCGGTATCTGCATCGGACCGCGAAGAAAGAGCCAACGTCCGAGTGCCATCACTGCGACGCGAGCGAGGATTCGGCGCTACACACGCTCACCGAGTGTCCGGCGTGGGAGACGCCGAGACGGGAGCTAGTGGCGACCCTGGGAGTGAGAGTCCTCACGCTCGCCACTTTGCTCGCAGCGATGGTTCGCTGCGCGGATGCGTGGGCTGCCGGCGCCTCCTTCTGCGAGCAAGTAATGCTCGTGAAGGAGGCGGCGGAGCGGGAGCGAAGGAGAATCGCAGACCTTGCGGCCCGCGAGGAGCGAAGGAGAATCGCAAACCGCGTGGCCCGCGAAGAGCGGCGGCAACTCGGGCGTCGGAGGTCGCAGAATGACCTCCGTCCCCCATGAGCGCGGGCCTGGGGGTGACGGGTGGAGCCGCCTGTCACCCTAGCAGAAGCAGGCCGCGGCGGCAGCGCGCATTGCGTGCCTCCCCACACCCGGGGGCGAGTTGGGGACTCTGTGGTCCCTACACCGGAAGAGGGCCAGATCGAGAGATATGGCCCTGGGTCGGCCGGGGTGCGAGGGATATGGCTACGACAATCTCACCTCCGGCAACTGACGACCCACAGATGGCGTGCGTTTTAGTCGGTTCGAGTCCGACATAACCTCCTCCCCCGGTTCCGGTGGGGGAGGTATCCGTGGGGATTTTTCGCACGATAAAACAAAAAAAAAAGCCACCCTTAGTTTTATATCCCTTCCGTTCGTAGCTCTATTGTTCGCTTTAGTTGTGACTTTCACGTTAGACTTTAATATCATATCTTCTATTAATGTTACATAAACGGTTGTATTTGAACTAACAGGTACGCTTATAAAATACCGAGCGTTTAGGCTAACCTTATGAATTCCCAAATATATTTCTTATAAATATTCTGTGCCGATATGTTGATGGTATGTAATAATTTCGCGAATGATAAATATCGTTGTAATATCAACGTGAAACAATTTTGATAAAACTTGGCCACACAACGCAGTCATAACTTTGAAACACAACTTTTTTTTTTTTTTTTTTTTTTCAATCTTATCTGCAATCAGTCCTTGACTATGAGCGGATTTATTGAGCGTCTAGTGTCGTGTCGAAGGTACTCCCCAGTGGTAGCACCTTTTTTAGTATCTGGACTCTAGGTCTTGTATGTCGTATCGTTTGAGGCGTTTGGGGTAACTAATATTAATTAGCCCAGAAGCCAGATCGTTGGGGTGGTTCCTTAGTCGGTTCTTGTACTTCTGAGCCAGGAGCTTGGTTTCCTCCTTGACTGTGTTCACCTGCAGTGCCTTGTGTATTTCAGCATTAGTTACAAACCATGGTGAGTTGGCTATGTTTCTGAGGATGCCATTCTGCATTCTTTGCATGATAGTTATATTGGAGTCGCATGCGCTTCCCCAGAGTTGAAGTCCGTAGGTCCATACTGGTTTCAGGATGGTTTTGTAAATGAGGAGTTTATTATCTGTGGACAGAACCGAGTTACGCGCCATGAGCCAGTACATGTTTTTGTACCGCAGGTTGAGTTCATCCCTTTTTGTTTTGATGTGCTTTTTCCACGTCAGCCTGCGATCAAGATGCATGCCAAGGTATTTTATAGTCTCACTTTGTGGCAGGTAGTTGTTCCCCAGTTTGACAGTTGGGCAATTTTCTTTTCTCAAAGTGAATGTGAAACACAACTACCATAAAAATTTAGTAAACGCGACAAAGTCTCTATTTGGTGGCAACACGCGACGTTAAGCATCATAGCTCTAAAGACACGGAAACAGTTTAATAGAATCTTACCTTCTTGTCTACAAAGTCAAAATGTAAATGGCGTACTCCAACCTACAATATTGTTTTCTGAATTAAACATGAAACGCTAACAAACAGGGTACTTTAAATAAAAGTGAAAAAGGATGGAGCACTCTTAATCCTTTTGACATCCGTAATGACTGAAATTAGGGTTACGAGAGACCTTAAACACTTTTCAATTATGAGTTTATTACCCGGAAACGCTTTACCAGGGGCAGTTTGTAACAATAAACGAAACGAATGTTTTGTGCTACATTTCTTTTGTTCCCTTGTGTAGAACAATATAAGAAATAACCAGTTTCTTCGACGATGATTCCGGTATTTAATTGTTGTAATTACTGAACTAGCCACGAGTGGATTTTCTTAAGAAGTAATATTATAACGCTTAAGCAAGCAAATCGAAAAACGCCAACGCAGAAACGACATTTTATACAGTTCAGGAAAAAATGTGGAGCTACTAACTGAAATTCAACAAAGCGCGCAAGTAATAAAACGGCAAAGGAATTCTATTAGACATCTTTACCGAAGTCTTCGCTTCGGGCGTATATTGGCAATGCGACTTAACAGTTCGTATGTGGGATTTGATTTTCCGTACAAGCCCTAGTAAGTGCAATAGGAAATGTCGCGTGAGCGTTGCTGTCGAATAAAGCAAAGAGAATTGGGTCGAGGCCCGTGAAGCCACACATTTTGGAACATGGCCAGCCGCAGTAGCGGCGATTTTGTTTTATTTGCAAAAAATAAAATACTGTATAACGATTTAGTCCCGGTTAATAATGGCGTTTGCCATTTATGACTGTATGTCACAATGGAACAGCGGTTATTGGGCGTTCTGTGTGGATTATTCATTGGATTTTTAAGGTTAATAAACAGATTACAGAGGTCGGAGCCGCCCGGGTTTGGGATTTAGAATTTGGAGCGTTCACATAACTGCCTGTAATATAATTTTTACCTGCTACCGAAAGGTCAGACAGTAAAGAGGTTTGAATTGTTTACTAAGTATTACAGGAAACTCTAACACTGACTGACAAACAATACACATCTTAAGTGGGCTTAGAAGCCAGTAGGTGTAAAATTTAACACATTCCTAAGTAACAAAGATGAGCACTTAGTGCTTGGTCCTTCCAAGTAATTGCGTGGTTCCTAATATTGTAATACTCGCTTTACTTGAGCTGTTAGCGGTTTGATTACAACTGAATACTGATTTATATAATACATAATATCTTCGTTTATAAATTCATTTATACACATTGTTTAAATTGCAATATTAAGACAAATCTGTAGCCATATAACTTACCCATTAATTAAATTATTACATTAAACATCGCAACACGCTGTATACATTACGCTAAGTGAAGCATATGATCACAGCGGAACGTCAACTAATTGTTGGAAATAGCTACGAGTAGTATGTATCGTTTTATATAATTTGTATTGATTTGAATTTCCTTTGAATATTTTGAATTTAGTGCGCAGATTGATGTTCGTTCAGAAAAATTAAAATATATGAGTATCATCTTTTAGTAATTAACGTAGGTAAAACGTGAATGACGGCGCTTTTCTTGTTTTTTTTTTTTTCCGGAAAAAATGTATCTACGAGTATAATAGATTAACGTAGAAAACAAAACTATATTCATAATATATATAATATACACAGTACCTACAGTAATTGTCTTAATTGGTGAAGTGTTACTAGCTGTTGCCCGCGGCTTACACTGTTGGTGACTGGTTTATTTATAGCAACATTTTAAATAACTTATAAAAAGAACCAAGATATTTTTTTCTGCATGTTCATCCGATAAATTACCCTAGTCAACAGAGAATGGGGAGATTAACACTGGCAAAGGCTGCCAATCATGTTGATTAATCCTTTAATCGAAGACTTACGTGAGAAATATCAGACCGACATCGACCGATTCATAGCTATAGCTATACGATAATACACCCTAAGACCTACTGTGATGTAATGTCGTAGAAAAAAAAAGAAGAGCTTTCTCATTCCAATTGGAAGCTGCCTAGCCGGAGAAGTACAGTGGACAAAGAAGATGGTTGCACATTTACATACAACTTCGTATGGTAACCTTACCATACGAACCTGCAAACGTATCTTCTTTGTCGACTGTACTTTGCGGCCAAAGAGATAAGTATACACTTTTACATGTGAGGGTGAATGTAAAGGTATATCTTCTTGGTTGTGTATACATCGACTTGCAGAAAGCCGTACTTCAACAACATCAAATATTTTTTTTTAGTTATTTGTTTGAAGTTTGTTATTTTTCTGCAATTTCATTAATCAAAGAGACTCGAGAGATATAAAATCTTCTTCCATACTTAGATAATATAATTTGCTGTATGATAATTTTCTTTGTCTAACACTAGTCAAGTGAATCCCATGCATATCCATATTCATAAAAAAATTCTCTAAAATTGTGAACTGTGCATCTCGCAGTTGTGTATCTCTGCGGGGTGTATAACCTCATTAACTGACGAATGATCGTATGACGTAAATTAGAAGCAGCATGTCTTTATATATCATATTAGAATATTTTCTATAATCATCGTTAATGGGGCAGGGGTTTTCAACCTGAGTCATGTTTCAGTCTTGTCCAATAATAACAGCAAAGACCAATAGTGTTATAAAAGGTTCTAAAGGACCGACCTTGTCACGTATTTCAATGTGAACTATAAAAACGAGAACGTGATTGTGCCGGAATGTGGGATAAAACTGAATTTATGTATATAGCCTGTTAAAAAGGGCTGATATTATGTCCCTTGGAAAAGGATGAAGATGGATTACCCAATATTATTGGCTTTTGGACGTGACTGTGAACTGGTTCAAAATTACATAAATTTATGAAAGATTTTCTTATTCTTTATAACTACATTAAGCTAACCACATTATACTTATAGGTGAGGCCTATGTCCAGCAGTGGACTTCCTATGGCTGAAATGATGATGATAATGATGACATTAAGAATCTTCTAAGTATATTTATTTAAAATGACTATGTATGTAGTAACCGTAATTTATGTCTTATATATTTTGTTGGAAAGTAAAGTTCGAAAGTGAATGATGATATTTTGCACTGAATCCAAATCGATTCGTCATAAATAGGTAATGTGTTATTCTCAACTGGGTCTACATATGTAAAATGTAACTAAAAATTATGCATTTTATATATAAGACCACTCAGCGGAGGCAATTGAGGATGTAGATGAGGCAATTGAGAATGCAGATGCAGCAACTCACAAATTCGTAAATAATCGGAGAATATTGTATGCATTTTTTATACCACTTACCTAGGTTGCAGACAAACACTAGGCTCATGTCATGTAAAGTGGTTACTATGGCCTATGAATGAATGCAGCATCTTATTTTGCCCCCCTAAACTAAACCTTACCTTTAGATCGTAATCTAGTCGATAAGAGGAATAAAGATAAAAAAATATTGAGATAAAGACTCCTTCTTCTGCCGCACTATTAAGACTTGGAATTCCTTGCCAGCTCACGTGTTTCCTTCCTCCTATAGTCCCGGGTCCTTTAAGCGGGGCGTGAAAAAGCATCTGATGAGGCCGTCAAGCTGAGTGCCACCATTGTAACATGGTACGTGTTGTAATGGTGGCCCTCTTTTCAGAGACTTTGCCTTCAGCTTACCATCAGGCGAGGCGAAGTCAAATTGACGTGTCCTATAAAAAAAAAAAAGAGAGACTTTGCCGTCAGCTTACCATCAGGCGAGGCGAAGTGAAATAGCAAATGTTCAAAATAGCAAATTCAAACCCAAGATATTGTCACAGAGTACATGATTCGACATACACTCAGTAGCAATTTAATAAACTTAAAAATAAAGCTTGTAAAAATTTTTTTCACCACGGATGGATTTGTTTAGTGGATTAAAGTGGAATAGAGCGAGCCTAAGATCTGCTTGCCGATATTTCCTTCTCCATCTCGCCCGGTCTTCGCCATCATAGGCAGTAAGATCCCCTTCTCAATGTGTATAATATAAAATGTTTTTTAATGTCACGCATCAGTTTATGAAATAAAAAAGTTTTGTACTCTTTATATCCATTTACCTTGATTTCCAAAGTGAAACATTATTACATTTTCACCGAAAGGTAATTTTAAAGCAATATTTTCAGTTGTTACGGCTGTCACTTAAAAATTCAACACGGATTCTACCGGGATTTATTGCTTATATACTCGGGCATACTGTTGAAAAACCTTGACGGTAAATACTTTGGTGTGTTAGACAAAAATACCTATGTTTTAAATCACAAGCTTTTATCTGTTATGTTTACTTAAGTGACATTAATTCAGATGATTCAAATTTATGTATTTGTGTCAACGAGTACTTTCCATATTTAACAATTCAAAAGCATTCACAAATTGTGATAATTAGAAAGTATTTTGTATTCCGTTACGAACAAAGACGTTGAGAAAGAGGGTGGATCATAGGTTTAAAGCATTAATTAAATTCTGATCCGACAATTTCACTTAAGCCTCCACCACGATTGTTGATTCTAAAAGATTAATTAGTTCATTCACATCTGGAATAAAATTACGATATTTCTTTAATGTTCTTTTCTGTCTTCTTCATCTTAGCGTTAATCCCTATCTCATCCGAAGTTTTTTCACCTCGGAGTCTGGGTTCCACTTTATCAGTCTAACTGCGGATTTAGCTGGACTTCGATATTTTTCGTGAAGCGACTGCCATCTGACCTCTACAACCCAATAACGATATTTGGGCGATGTCGAAGCATTGCAGCTAGACAAATTGTTAGACTTTTTAGGGCTCCAACTAACCGTAACTACTGCCATAGATATTCATATGGCAACCGGGACCGAAACGTGCTCTCCGAGGCACGGCCTGACCAATGCAAATAGGTACCCATATTCAAGCATATAAATACTTGCACTGAGCGGGGATCGAACCTGCGTTCACTATCGCTAAGCCACAGAGGCTGTCCCTTTTGTTCTTTTCTGTATTACCACCATCATGTGTAGTGTAGTTTGAGTCTACGTGATAGTCGCTCACATGTAGCCAACCTTTTATAAATATAATGAAGCGTATTTATGGAGATACTTGTCTACCATTATGACAAAAGATTGAAATAACAACCTGTTAGGGAGGTCGTTCAAGCCAAACGTCTTGTTACTTAGGCTTATTTTATTCCTGTTTTATGAGTGTGGTTAATATCACTATTTTCACATTATTTTGTCATAAAAAATGACAAAATATAACTAGCTAATAATGTAACTTGCTTGCAAATGGACATACTGTAATTTATTTTTTTCTTTGAAAATTACTTGTTGAAATATTCTGCACATTTTGTTTATTCCGTGTTACTTTTGTCGACGTGTTGATAACGTGAAGTTAGCATAACGGTAAATTACTATGGTGAACTGCCACAGACTCCGCCCGAGGGGGCTCTTACCAAGCGTTGCACTTAATTGAAGGCTCAGGGCTCGGCTGACCAACATTGTTTTAAACGACCGCCTCTCCGCTAGACAGCTTAGTAACAGTACCAGCAGGCTTTGATTAAGTGTTCTTGTTAAAGCAGCGGTGTTGTGATACAACAATTTAATCTATGCTGTTAGGTATTATACAACATTTTGCACGATAGGAGATCATCAACTTTACAGTTAAATTTTGATTACTATCTGATTGTGAAAACCACAAATAGGCCAATACTTTCCAAGCGCGACTAGGATTTAGGCTTAGATTTTTTTGGCCTAAATAGGTTTTCGTAAGATTTTAACAATAGTGAAGTATTTTAATTACATATCTACATATATATTAAATACCTGTAACTGAATGGGTAGGCAAATATATACCTGTAGGCAGGTATATCAACACCCATATTTCACCAACAATGATTTTCGGTCCCACGTACGAATTCGGATGCTGTTGATATTTTATTCGAAGAGCAATTTTGAATGACTGTCAGAAGTTTACTCGCATATCACCATGGCGAATAGCAATCAAAACGTCGGGCTATGTGTAAATTTTAATACTAAAATAACACCAATTACACTGCGGTAGAATTTGTTCAAACAGTTTTATTTCGAACCAATTTTAAATTTCATAAATTCTGAGGTTATGCAAGAGTATCCATGAATATACAGATATCTCTTTTCATAGTTAAATCGGGGTCGGTCCACAATGAGAAGTTGTCATCGTCTACGAATGTAATAAAAGGGAATCTGAGAAGGTATTTTTCTTGGGAATAAATCCAATTTATTTTTAATTAACCGCGCGTCGCATCCAGTTCACTGTGCCATGGCGTCATGACACCCGCAATGAGTTGGCAAAAGAAATTGGATAGCACCGTTACTAGTTCTCTGGATATTTTTCAATGTAGGTTTTATAGCTTTCAGGAAAATATAATTTATATACTGATATAGTTCGGTACATTTGAATGGGTGTACAGGGCCCATACCATGAACTCTTAAAACAGGTCAATAATTGAACTGCTGTCATGCTACCAACTGCAAATGTCACTTTGTAATGTCATATAAATATAGGATTACAAAGTGACATTTGCAGTTGGTAGAATGACAGCAGTTCAATTATTGACCTGTTTTAAGAGTTTATGTAAGGCCGCAGGGCTATCGTTGAGGATAACATCCTTGAGCCTACAGACTAACCTGTTGGTAGTGGACTGCTTACGGATGAGGCCTACCTCTTTGGATTGCGAGGTCAGAGGGCAGCCACGATGTTCACAGAAAAGATGATGATCAAAAACAAGTTCATGTTTTAGAAGTCATTATTCATCGTTACACATTACATATCGAAACTAGGACAAGCCATTTCCTCATAACTTCTCTGTGATTGGCGTTAGTTTCAAAGTTCCATACTACCATCATCATAACAATTTCCTCGTTGCGTTCAAAGTTTGTACTCTAGATCCAAAAGTCTGCTTATATATACCTATTTGGATATGGGCGGTTACACGGCATAGGAAAACTTAAGAGGAGTTAGGTGAACTGAATGAGAGATGTTATTATGGCCGGAAAGGGAGTGAACGTTGAAAGAACTCTGTTATTTAAATAACTTATGAATAGAAAAAACGCTGACTATAAATTCATATTTTACATGGTGTGTACAGTCAGCATCAGATCGATCTTGACTAGCAAAGTACTCAATACTATACTTACCCCCTTTGACTTTGATATTCCCCCCTTCCTATTGACTGATTATTCTGATAATTTGTGTGAACCTTTAGTTCGAACAATAACATAATTGAAATTAATATAACAGTTTGACTTGACCTTATTACCTTGATATTAAGATCATTTTAACACTTTGCTTCTCAAGATAGATATGATGTTAAATGCCGTCGATGTGTGTGTGAAATTTTTGACAAAAATAAATTTTAAGTGTTTTTTTTTTAATTATCCAGGTATCATGGATCCGTAAACGTGACCTGCACATCCTCACAGTCGGTGTGCACACATACAGCAGTGATGCACGCTTCGCCGCGCTACATACCGACGGCTCCAACGAATGGACGCTGCGCGTGGCTCCTGCACAGCCACGAGACTCAGGCTCTTATGAGTGCCAAGTGTCTACCGAGCCAAAAATCAGTTTGTCTTTTAGACTTACTGTCGTTGGTAAGTCCCTAATTGTCCCTATAAATAGAAAAAATAATCTCAACTACAAATATAATTTTATTATAATTTTTTGCTATGATTATAATTTTATGACATAATACACATAATACATAATTGAAGAATTAGAATATGGGCAATTCATACCGCGGTCCGAACCGCCTGTGGTGTGAATCAACGAACGATAAATAATTATATTTATTAAAATTAGTACAGTGTCAAGTAGTCAACAATAATAGCGTGTACACATTATTACAATCATTTGACTTGATTTCGTGGCAATCTATTCGATAAATGGCTTCGAATAGAACTAGGTACGGCGTGGTAGGATATTTGAAATCACTCAACTGCATTCGAGAATACTCTGAAATGATCTGGCGTAATACTACTCACGTAGAACAAGCATATCTGAAATGCTTCTCCTAAACATCATCTACATACATAAATACATACAATCACGCCGTTATCCCCGGAGGGTTAGGCAGAGGTGAATTAACACCCACATTTCATGAATCATTGTATTAGGTCCCACGTAATAGGGGGTGAGCCTATTGTCGTATTCCGGGCACTATTGTTGATTCGAGCCATGTATTTGAGGCTGAGCCTGGGCTGTATATATCTGTCTGATGTTAAACAGCCCTATCCCTTAGTCGCCTTGTACGACACCGCAAGGGAGGAGATGGTGTCGCCCAAATTCTACTATGTCTGGAACCACGGAACATCATCTAACAAGTAATATTAGCAATCAATTTGTCCGAATTTGGTAGGATGTAATTTTTGACCCGTTTTTCGTAATCATTTTCATTGTTTTGTGCACAGAACAATATTAGAACAGAAAACATTAAAATAATAATGGCGACCCTTATTCCTAAGCCGCCACCTTTAGCTCACTATTAGCGAAGTCATTGAAACGTGATTGTTATCAATGTATAGTATAGTAAAACTAATTAATTGGTATCGTTGCTTCAAACCTGAAATTGATTATATGAAACGAATCAAAGTAAAAAAATCGGCACTTTTCAGCAACTTTTTACGTTTACGAATCCGTTTGTAAACTGACATGACAGTTGTGTAGTATTTGTTTGTATGAAAAGTGACTGTATAAATGAAAACTTGGATTAAAATTCTCCGAAATCGCTTTACGTATAAAAGGTAAAATGTTTTACCCAGAATGCCCTGAAACGGGTCAGAAAGAGCCTTACGAGTGTTTACATTAGTGAACACTCAGAACTGTCTTGTGTTGTGTGTTGCTTCTACAAAGTTAGATGGACTAGTACAAAGTGTGCCAACTTAGGTAAATTTTACGTCAAGAATGTTCCTTCATTTACATGTTTTCACTGTACCACAGTCTGTAATAGGTACTGTTCATGAAAAGTTTATCTTTATAAGGTAGCTCTTATTTCTTTAAGTGGCAAACAATATTAAGTAGATGATTTCAGTCATCGGAAAAGGAAGGAGGAAAGGTCGGCTTTCCAGGAATTGTTCAGGTAGCTGTTTGTGCAAATATTCCCCCTCAGAAAGGAACTGGTAACAAGTTCAAGCCCCATTCTGTTAATCGACTTCTTTCGATTTACATTTATATGGCATACATTATACTCTCGCCAGTAAATCCCCGAAGGGACAGGCAGAGGTGTAGTATCACCCACATTTCGTCAACTATGATTTTCGATCCCATGTAATAGGGGGTGAGCCTATTGCCGCCAAACGGGTAATTATTCACGGGCTTTATGTTTCCTTTCGGATAGAGAACTGTCATAAATATGACTGTAGAACATATGACTGTCGTAGAAGCCGACTAAGGGAAATCCCTTAGTCGGCTTCTACGACACCCGCAGGAAGAGATAACGTGGCCTTATTCTACTCCATCGGGAATCAACACAGCACATTTATACGAAAAGTTTAGAAAACTAATTGCTTCCTTTAATAAAAGTACTGTACTCGTATATAAATGTGATTTTTAAAGTTACTTATATTCTTACAGTTTCAAAAGCAGAAATCCTCTCGGGGCCAGAATTGTTCGTGAGAGCGGGCTCAGATATCAATCTTACTTGCATCGCCAGGCACGCGCCAGATCCTCCCAGGTCTGTGTTCTAAAATATTGCTCGGTTATAAAAGGAAGCGTTGGAGCTTTAACATTTAATTCCTTTAATAATATTTGAGTTCATGTTTGTAAGTTACAGTTAACTGAATTTATTTTCTTGTTATTACTGACTTTCTTTTTTTTTACTCTTTATCAATATCATTTACTATTTTTGTTAAACACTTTCGTTACTTAATATTTCGTTAATTCTTATTTTTTTCCCATGACCAGTTTATACAAATTAATAGTCATAATATAAGGTCATAATATAAGTCAGAAGTCCTTTTTAAGTGTGACAGAATTGAGTTCACTTTTATATCCAAGTGCAGACAGACAGACATCTTTAATCTTGAATTACATCATAAAGAAAGTACGCAAGTTTCCTTACAATATTTTTCTTTGCGTTGTTTAAGAAGCGTTAATTATAATAACGCTACTTAAACAGCGAAGAAACGACAACATAAGAAAACTTTGTATAAGGAAATGAAACTATCTTTCATAAGAATTTATCTCATAATTTATTAAGGAAAAGCATGATTTCCTCATAACATTAACTCAAAATATGGTATGGAGCTCATATCTCATATTTTGTCAACAGTTTTATCTACTGGTACCGAGGGTCCAATGTGGTGAACTATGCCCAACGAGGTGGCATAAGCGTTGAGACGGAACAACGCACTCGCACCAGTCGTTTGCTCATCGCCCGCGCTTCGCCCCGAGATTCTGGCAACTATACCTGCGCACCAAGTAGTTCAGGTAAACTATCAAATTGTAATTTTCACACTTATCACACGTTGCAAGAAGATAATGTAGTGTATGAAACTACACATAATTTGGTCAAAACACTCTTTTTATGCCATAAAAATCACACTCGTGTTTTAAGAACCCTTATTATGCAACAGTTTTATAAACTACTTTTACTTTATTCAGAATACTACTTGATGGTTAACTTTTAAGTTTTAACCACAAAAAACATCATAAAATTGTAATTACTTGAATTTATGATCGATCGTTTCTTAAAATTCCTTATAGACCTAAAGAAATATTTAATTTTGGAATTTTGAATATTCGATTACCCGATTTAGGCATTTATGAATTACCAACTAGAAACTCACCTCCTAACATAATAACCATATCATGTGTAGTCAGTGAATTGATCGTAAAAGCGAGGTGGAAAATTACATAACATGAAATTACACCGTTTTATTTATGCCCTACATGAGCATTCCCCAAGTACCTATAAAGTGGGTATAGTAATATTTAAAATTTGTCCCATAAACCTCTTCTATATTATTAAGAACTGAACTACTAAAAAAACAAATCGAAAATTACAAGTCTGTTTAATTAGGTAGTCTGCGAAAGTTCTTAATTAAGTTATTGAGTAAGTAGTAAGGCTAATCCTTCGCATTTTGTTCCTTACTCCAAGCCTCTTTGTCTTAAGGCTTATAAAAAACTACACAAAGTACTATTATTTTTCCCAATGGGCTATATGAAAAGTGTACCTACTAACGTAGTCTTCCATCCAGTCAATTATGGTACACCTACATTTTTCACTTTACACACTCTACTTATCTCCGTCTATAGCCGTGTTTAAACCATTTGTCTTTTTCCACGCCTTTGCCCCTCAAGTACTGAATCAACGTGTTCAAATTCACTGTACACTCAGCGCTCTTATCATCCATTTGTATTCCTTACACCCCATTTATATATTTTATACAATTCTTTATAAAACCTGATCTTGTTTCGTTACGCGGATAGCATGCAAATAGAATATCAAGCTATAGCTTTTTTACCTTTCGTACAAATAAATCTTTGATGTATGATTTAATTTCCGCTGTGGGACACTTTCATTGCATTTTCATTTCCTCTCTCAAAGTTATATCACGTCGTTTTTTTTTTTGCAATAGATTCGGCCTCAGTCGTGGTCCATGTTGTGAACGGGGAGCGTCCAGCCGCCATGCAGAGCAACAGTCACAAGATATCACCGCTACCGTTGTTGGTTCTACTTTCATTCAGATCATGTCATAAGAGAACGTTTCTTAACACAGCATTACAAACTCTGGTATTGCTACAGGATGTATTTTTAAATTTCTTAACAAAAATCAATCCTTTATGGAACAATTACTATATTAGAAGATTCGTCACGAGATGACCAGTAGAATAATGCTGATATTATTGCTTGAATGCGTGGCATTGATTTACACGTAAGTTTTTAAAATTAGATTAAGTCATACTGACATATAAAGAAACGAATTATTGTAATAAGTATCTCTAACCACAACTAATATTGTTTATTTCAAATAGTTCTTCGAATGTGAAAACGTTCAACAGAATCATTTTACATATATGTACTTGTAAAAAGATATTAGTTAAGACATAAGACAATATTTAGGTCTTATAATTTTTTTATGTACTTTGTTTTATCATTTTTAACTGTACTTAAATAATATCATCATTATACGATAAAGTTAATAATATCAACCAGTTTGTTTCAATCTAGTCACTAGGAACAAATTTATCGTATTTTTGTTCCATATATCAATTATTTATATAATATAACTTTCTTTTATAATTTTACTATAAATAGATATTCATATTTATTGCTAATTTAATGTAAAATTTAAATCACGTCGTTTCTCGTTATTATAAGCTGTAATTATTGTAAAAAAATACATTTATAAATTAGCGAAGGGTCGTAGCCATATTTAAATATGTAAAACAAGGCAGTAGTTACAGACTTTGCATACAAGTCACAAAAATATGCTGCGAAAAAATACTGCTGCGTATTAAATAAATAAATTTGCCCTGAGTCGACAAATTGGAATTGGGGCTTGCCATTGAGCGCACAAATTTGAATCACATTCAAATTCATTCAAATCGCACCAAAATTATTCCATAATTGTATGGAGTAACTTTGGTGCGATTCATAATTGGTGCGCTAAATGGCATGCCCTGGCAAATTTATTATTGTAAATAAACTCGTCATTTCTTAAAATTTCTTCAGAATAAAGGAAACCGAACAGAATGTGGTTTTCCTTCAAGCTACTCATATAATTGTTTTAATACAATTAAGTACCCAACTGAAGTTATATGTCATTAAATTAAGTGCAAGTTTTAGTGGAATAAGTCTGAAAAAATATTAGAAAATTGTAAATACAGTTTGCAAATAAATGCGTTTTACGTGTTATTCGTCGTGTATTACTTTGAATTTATATTCAATAACACCTTTTAAATATCCTCTCAGAACTCACACTCTAAGAACTTAAATTAGCATTTAAACACTATTTTATACAGTTAAACAATGTTTAAATCCTAAGTTTAAGTTCTTAGAATACATTTTAAATACAAACTTCGTATGTGTACCTACATAATTCACTTCTCACGGTGTTGTTAGCTGTCATACATAATTAACCGCAGTTTTCGTGACTGAAGTCATTTAAAGTGACTTTCAAGTTTGTTGTGGTTTTTCTTATACGCAAGCAGTGATTTTATGTGACAGAGGCAAAATAATAAAAACGGTATATAGTTAAAATTGTACCTACTTGTTTTTTTTCTGTTGTCTAATTTAGAATTTATATACATTTTAGACGGAGCTTTGTATTTTAGGAGCATGTCTGAGAAACTGACTGAACTATAATATAATACTGATTTTTACAAAAATAGGAAATGCCGTCATCGCCACCATCGCACCAATAATTTTGGTGCAATGGATATCTTTATCAACTTATAGGTACCTAGGACTTGCGCGATGCTAATAGGTATAGTTTTCACCCAGTAAATAGGGTTATAGGTTTCTTACCTATACCTACAAAATTTTCCTGTAGAGTGTCGAGACGGGTAAACCTCAAAGTGCCAAGTGCATCAAAAGTTTTAATTATCATTATTTAAACTACCCCTAAGATATGCGGTATATAACAACAGAACAGCGGGTCTAAAATACACATACCGCCACATTGAGCGATTCCGCTACAAAAGGGTAACTTTATGAATTGCCAGTAGATCTCATAGATACCAATAAAAATGCCATGGCAAAACATTATCGATTCCAATAAAGTGGCCTTTTTAGACCTGCAGTGACGAGTTTGATGTTCAGCGAAGCTCCAACTTTCTGGCAATACTACGAAATGAAATGACGTTCAAAAGCACCGACAAACGACACAATATACGTATGTTAAACGCTGACATACTGGGAAGCGACGTTCGATACTGTTCGCACCACTGACTGGCTTATTCCGTTTCATTCCGTTAACGAATTTATGTTCCCTGTGTGGCTGCGAATCATTCACTTGAATCAAGCCGACATAGGCTTAAATGAGACGTGCGAGATAGTGGGAAAGTGAAGTGGTATAATGTATTCCTTGTATATGGAACAAACTTAGCTTTACAGAAGTGTAATAAGTACCTAAAGCTTTAGGGTGCCTTTCCACCAGAGATGTGCTATGCAGCTATGCTACGAAGAAGTGAAACTAAACTATGTGATCGTTTTCACTGTGCTATGCTCTACAGTGTGCTACGAAACTTCCTCAAAATATTCAAAATTCGAATCTATTGTCCAGCTATAGCACACATCCATAGCACATCTAATAACGGAGCATAGCACATCTCCAATGGAGAGGTAACCTTAGGCGTTGTTTTACTAAAGCATAATATTGGGGAAATGACAGCTAACATATATCTTTTCGTCTGTGGGAGAAACAACATGTTTGGTATCCATAATGCTGTGATACCGTAACCAGCAATAAACCTCTATGGGGTCTTATTCACTGGGACTATTTAATAGTTAACTAAATATCATTGTGTATTAAATCCTGAGAAGAAACTTATGTTGATTATAGTGTTGTTTATTTTAGAACAATTTACGAGGTATACCATTCTGAGAAGCACAGAAGGAGATGGCAGATTATTTATTGCCTTTGCGGATACTACGAGCTAGAGGCATAAAGTGTGAGTATATTTATGCAGGTAAGTCTAGAATAGTCTTACAAAATAAGTCTCGTTTGGAGAATAAATTATATAATATTCTTCTTCATCCGAGCGCCAATGGTAGTTACATTCAAAGCTTACACTTTCGAGCCTGGGGTTAGCTCTCCTGCCCTTCCTTTAATTGATTTGTTTTATGCCAAAACAAATCAATCTATGGGAGCCACTACCGTCTGACTGCCCAACGTCTAAAAACTTTCCTATACAGAGCCTACACCTATGCTCAGGTGTACAAAGCTTCAAGTGGAGGTTACTCGGGCGTCAGAAGTCGCAGAATGACCTCCATCCCCAAAGCGTGGGCCTGGGATTGACGGTACGAGCGGGCTGTCACCCTAGAAGAATCATACCCGGCCTTCAGGCATCCCATTACCCGGAGGCTAGGTAAGGGGATTCTGTGGTGCGCGAGATATTCTCTGCCAATCTCACCTCCGGCAACCAACGACCCATAAAAATAGGTGTCCGAATTAGAATTTGGTTTGGGCCATGATCTTGGTGAGAGACTTACTTATATACCTACTACGCCAAAAATAATATACACTAGGTACTTAAGTTAATGCGGGTTCAACTCGAAATTGAATATAATGGTGAGTGACTTTCAACTTCCTCAAATCATAAAACCGAAGGAAACGTCGTCATGCCGTGCTGGATAATAATAAATCGTGTCCACACTAAAAGTTCACCTCAAACACGCACAAAACCCTAGTTGTATAATATAAAATAATTAAACATACATACAAATACAACTCTATACCAAAAGGGTGGCCTGTTATGTGTAAATCTCAAGTATCAAAACACAAAGCATTTCACAAATTCACTAAGTACCTGTCGAAATCACTCCAGGTCCCTAAAATAACCTGCTTAACCTGCTTCACTTTGAAATTTTAATTCACTCGTCCATTTTAACAAACCGAAACCGCCTAAAACGCTCGACTCAATAAATTGAGTTGTTTTCAAGTTGACCCTTTTGCCGATTAACAGGATAAACTTGGATCAAACAAATACGCCCATCTTTGCGGAGATCCTTAGTAGGACACGACGAAATCCCCTCAAACTGCTTCTTTATTCTGTACCTACCTAATCATCTCCATAAGGAAATGAACAAAAGAAAAATACAATGTAAAAATAGTTTAAGAGAATTCTTTTCCTTATTTACCTAATCTGATATTCTTTAGTAATCCAATGCCTTTAAGTGATTTGAGATATAATTATAAGCAGTCCAAGCTTTTCGCGGAAATTAAACATTCCACGACAAAGATAAGCGTAATAGAATCCTGGGTACTCATATAAGTTTTAATGGCGTATTACATAAGTGGTATTCGCTGTTGCCCTGGGTTTGCTTCTTAAGTTAGAATATAGCTTATGTGCCAAACTATTCTATCTTCGAACTAATTTACATTCCGATCTGTTGAGCTGTTTTTTTTCGTGAAAAAGTTACATACATTAATCAATCATTACTAACTTTCACATTCAAGGTATTAGCGATCTAACGTGATTCGTTCTTTGGTATTAGTATGAACTGCTTAAGTTTAGTATAAAAATATACTTAACAAATATATGATATACATACAAATAATCACGCCTTTATCTTCGGAGGGCTAGGCAGAGGTAAACTAACAACCAAATTTCAGCAATATTTGTATTCGGCCCTACATAATAGTGAGTGAGCCTATTGCCATATTCCGGGCACTATTGTTGAATCGAGCCATGTATCTGAGGCCGAGTCTCAAAACGCCTACGCAATAATAATATAACAGCAAAATATTATATCAAAACTAAAACTAGAAGAGCAAACTCAGTGTTACTCACACATTATTTGATCAAGACTATTTCGAGCGAGAAAAAATATTTACTTAGGATACACGGTTGACCTCACGTGTGTATTTCGGGCAACTCGAGTAGTTTCGAGCTTTTTATCGAGAAGTGCGCCCTGCCGCGTCGGATACAGACGTGTTATTGTGAGAATCAGAGTTACGAACCTATGTACAGTCAGCATAGGAGATAAATGCGGTGTATATTTACCTCCTATTTCTTACATTTTTCATACACTTTATATGAAAAGGTGTATGTTATTTATATTTATTATTTTGTCTTTGCCGACTGTAAAAGATGAGAGTAAAAAATATAACGTACGTTGTACAGTCGAAAAAGGAGATACAAATACATATTATCATACTAATTTACATGAAACGGTGTATACTTATCGCCTTTTGATGACTGTACAAAGATTTTTTTTTATACCACTTAGGTGACAGACAAGCACACGGCCCACCTGATGGAAAGTGGTTACCGTGGCCTATGGACGTGTGCAACACCAGGGGCGTCACACTCGTGCTGCCGACCCTGAAGAAACCTTCTAATGCCCTTCTTGAAGAACCCCTTATTGTAGTCGCTTGGGAAATCGCGGGGAAAGAAAAAGAGGACAGATATAAATATACAGCCCAGACTCAGCCTCAGATGCATGGCTCGAGTCAACAATAGTGCCCGGCAATAAACTCACCCCCTATCACGTGGAACCGAAAACAATGTTTGGTGAATTCACCTCTGCCTACCCCTCTGGGGATAAAAGTGTGGTTATAATGTACGTATGTACAAAGACAAGAGTAAAAATATAAAAGGTATATGTTGTACAAAATCTTTGTAACTCAGAGTAACACACAATTTCACGTGTTTCTTTTCAAGCTAAAAGCTTACAAAGAAATTGTAATTTTCCGGTTGGTGAATGTCGCAAATTAGCTTTTAATTAAAATTACGCCAAAAATTTACGTCATTATTTCGTCGGTCTTTGTGATCGTGACCCCTTTTAAGCGCTCCACGCCACCCTTATCTCTGCTAACGAGAATAAGAAGAAAAAAATAAAATAAATAACAAACAATGTTTGAGAAAATGCGGTTTACGCTCTGGATGATATCAAACTTTTTTCAAAAAGGCTGTTCTTTTTTAATCTACTTAATGTAAAAGTGATTGCTGTTGAGCGAAATTGTTATCGCATTTACATTTATGTGGTAAATCTAATTTAAATTGAAATTATTTAATATTTTTATTTAATCTTGGAATCATTATAAACTTACTAGTATTGGTCTACGTCTTTGTCTATGTAGTCTTAAGTTATTGTACAACATATTTCAAATATTCTAATAAATCTAGGGAAGCAGCATACTCATGTATAATTCTACAAAAAAAGACATGTTAGTGACGTAATGCATTAAACGAAACGGATGGATATTCAAGACAACAAAAAAAAAAAAATTCTGTGCAGATTTGGTCAGATTATCTACTACGATTTATCTGATGGTGAATATTACACCCCCATTTCCCTAAAATTGTGCAATTTTAAAAGTTCCATAATATTTTTTTATTTTGGTCATGGTTCAAGCACTTTATACGTTGTGTGAAATCTGATCAATCTTCAGAAATGCTTTTATTCTCTCAAAGTTAAAAGGAACTCTCTATTGAGTTTCCTGACGTCTCTTTTATATACCGTTTTTATAGGATAGCATAGAAAACCACTTCACAAAGTATTGTTTATTATTTCGTTAAGTATAAAATTGAGGTCCTATGTCAACATTGTAACATAATTATGTTGTGTAGGTAGAATACGTATATATTTTTAACATAATACCTAGATACAACAGTGTAGGGGTACTCAAACATCGGATACTCGAAACAATACATGGTAAATATCCCGATAGTTTTAATAGTAAATTGACTAAAGTAATTTATTATTTAGCTACAACACTAAACAAAAAAGGAGTTGAGTTTTTCAACTTTAATCTTATTCGTAGTAATTGTATGTTCAGATAGATACAACGTATTTAAAATATATCTTCGCTCCACTTCACTCACGGCTACGAAGATTTTTTATGCTTCAACTAAGAGTATTCCATACAAAACATTTTTTTATCATAATCCTGCTTCACGTTTCATTTAGTAGGTGGTGGTAATCGTAGACGTCAGTCTCGGGATGATGAATCTCTTCCGACTACGTCTTACAACGGCTGAGGTTAAAGTAAGCGCAATATAAATAGCCATAATCAAGCGTAGCAATCATTTTTATGTTGCTACGAGAAATCGTAGCACCGTGAAAATATTGCTACGCAGAACTGTCGGTTATTAGCCTATAAAGGAAATCATTTAGAAAATTTTATAAATGACGTTGATGGACCAAATGGGGAACGGTGAGATAAGGAAATGTTACGGTGTGGTACAATATTATGTATTGACCAAGATAGAGAAAGGAAGAATGGACTTAAGGACATTGACAAAACAGGCTTCTGTAAACTGTAGTCCTGTAGTAGTGAGTAAGTGACCATTATACCCTCTTATCAGAATTTAAGGACTGTAGTTTCAGCTACCTACTGGCTTGATTACCAGGAAAAAATAAAGTGATCATTCTTGATCACACCACAAGTTATTATATCTTGTAGCTTTATTTTTTTTATAACTTATAACTTTCAATAAAGTAACAAAAATATTGATATAAAGCCACTTTTTAATAGATTTTATCGCGTTAAAAAGTAGTTTTCTATTAATCAGTGATATTCGTATAAACTTCAGATAGTATTATGTAACAAAAAAGTTGTATGAACTAAGTATGAAGTTATTATGTGAGTAAAAAGAAGAACTTTAAAAAAAATAATAACCCTACATATTTCACTAGTTCACTCATCTTCTTTTTAATATTTTTACTCTGTAGAAAGTTCTTACGGAAAGAAGTTTTAAGAAAATTGTTCATAAAAGGTAGTATACAACAGCATGGGCAGCAGCATTATAATAGTAAAAAAATGGCACTCGATACTCAGATATTCATAAAGCGTTTTCTAAGTTCGAAAAGTAAAATATTCCGTTAGAAACTACAAGGAAAATATTTCATGGGATCGGAAATTTTATAAAGTGAAAGCATCGCAGCGTAAGTACTACTTTGCGAATTCACTCGTCTGAAGAGCCATGCATCACACAATTTATTATATTTCAGAGAGTAAAATGATATTTGAAATAAATGCAAAATAGTCAGATTTTAAAATTCATAAATATAGGTCAATGCAGGTACCGCCCTCCTGAACTAATAAATTATTTATCAAATCTATAAAATATGAATTCAACATTTTTCTATTTGGTTCGCTATTTCATATCTCTATTCATCCTTTTTCTTATTTTCTCTATATTCTCCCCTGTACGCTAATACACGTTAACGAAACGTGAATATAATAGCGCGTTTTAGCGTGAAGTTTTTGTAATGTTACAATTCAAAATTAGAAGGCTCTTTTTTATATACATTCTGTTGTGCAAAATACAATCTTAAAACACTTCTGCGGCTGACACGTTTCATCATTTATAAAACGTGAGCAAGTCTCGAAAGCTTAAATATAAATTACTGCGGCTCCGTAACATTTGCTTATAAGCCACATCTGATGAACTCCTCCATTGTTAGAAACAGTATTGTTTTTACGTAAGAAAAAACTGCCTGCAACAATCCCAAGGAATGGTATTGATATCTACATAATTCAAATGCAAAAGCTTAACTTTATGTACAAAATTCCGACATTGCAATGGATATGCCAATAATATTTGAGGATATGGAGGTGCAAAAAGATCTCCTCGTATTGGAGATCAGTTAAAAATGAAGAATACCTACTATTATAATAATAATAACTAGCCTTCCGCCCGCGGCTCCGCCCTCATGCATCTCGGTTAATGCGACCTTTGCTCATATCTCCGGTTCTACTCAACCGATTGCGATCAAACAAACGTAAGATTTTAAGTCTGAGTAAGCCCTTTCTAACAAAAAAAACCGCATCAAAATCCGTCCAGTAGTTTTTGCGTCCATCGCGAACAAACAGACAAACAGACAGGAAATTCAAAAGAAAATATTTTCGTGTTCAGTATCATTAACATAACATAACCTAAGTATTTTTTTTAAATATCTCCAATGTACAGACACGACCACTTCACAATTATATAATAGTATAGAATAGATGTTCGAAGATTGTAAAATGAAATTGTGCTGTAGTGACTTTCTATAGAGAATATTCAGCCAACTGAGCTTAACCCGTCCTATGTGAATTTGAACCATCCAAAACGGATTTATGTAGCTTAGTTTGAATCAACAATATTCCCTTAGAAACGGACTGCTGAGAGTCCAAGCTCATTTGGACGTTTCCCATTTTAAAACAAGAAAAAACGTCAGTTTATATTCTGATGTTGTAACGAAGCAATGTATACCTACAGTATAGATAAAATCTCGCTGCAGACTCGGTCATAAATCATTCGAGTGTTTCGCTCTCTTACAGTAGTATAAAACCTTATAAACGTGTTTTATTGTAAATCGACAGGTGAGCATTCTACCACTGAACCACAGATGCCGTCGGTCAACTAGCGCACATCCCTACGCCGATTATGATTTATGACCGAGTCTGCAGCGAGATTTTAACTAAACTATAGTAATATACTTAAAATTAAAATTAAAAATGTAGCTCAATACTGTCTTATTCCGTTAACCTATCGTAGGTGCAATATTGCTTGATATTATAAGTTTATTTAAGCTACAACGGAAACTTGTGGTATTACGTTAGCTTCTCCATTTAAACTAAATTGCTTCTTTAGGAAAGGGTTCACATCGATAGTGTAACCGGGGTGCAAATCCCTGACCTCTCAATTACAAACCCGATTAGCTACTCTAGTGCTACGTTGTGCCGCTGCGTTCTAGATTTTGTAGAAAGCTGGTAAGGGCCTGTTAATAGACAAAGTGACATTCTGTTGATGAAATCGCGGTGAAGCGAACCATTTTCAATGTTTTATTAGTTGGGTTGGCAGAAGCATATTAACATACCCACATTTCGCCAGATATGATTTTCGGTCCCGCGTAATAGGGGGGCGAGCCTATTGCCGTCTAGCGGGTACGTTGTCATGGGATTTATGTTTAACCCTATCCCTTAGTCGCTTTTTACGACACCCACAGGAAGAGACGGGGTGGAGTGGATCCACCGGGAACCAAGACCACTATTATACCATATAATATATAGGTACACGTACATATTACGGAAATAATAATATGTGAAATAATAAATTTCGAGTTACAAAAACTCAAATTTCATTAAGTTTTTGTAGTCATAATTATTTATGTCAATGCCATACTTTACTAAGCGATCTCACTAGCGCTTTCGTCAATTGAATGTCACTTTGTGTAGAGGCCAAAATCACAATACATCGTAATGTTGTTTATTGAATAATTCTACACAAACCGAGATTTAGCGTGTAATGTTGGTATAAAGACCTCAAAGGCATTTTACACTATGAAACCAGTTATTCGCTAATGAGTTTACACGTAAAACGTACAATATATTACGCAGAGGGTTCATCCGCAATACATTTTCGAGCGCTTTGTGACTACAGTTTACACACACGAAATGGCAAGAGTCGAGTGTTTGCTACACTAACTGCCCATAATTCCTGCACGTGTAACGTACCACACAGTTAGCAAAGCTCAACCCGCGCTAAGCGATAAGCAGTGATACGCGTACCAACGTGGCTTGCATAAAGTCGCATAATTTGATTCGGATAATTCTGTTTGTAAAGAGAAAATGAGTGCTAGAACTGAATATTAGACAAATGATTGAATTTATTTAATACCTTATGTGATTCAACATACTTATTGACTTATTCCTTCAAGGATTGTATCAAAGTATCTGATTTTGAAAGCCTATAGCAGAACTTTATTCATCAAACAGCAGATGTACTAGCTTGCAGTGAAATATATTTAAACTAAATAAAAGTAAAGGCTCCAATTCTCATCAATCTTGTTACTTTTTACTGCACTTTTTCATTCGTTGATTAAAGAAATTAGGAAAAAAATATATTTTTTGCATACTTTTTTGATTATATCCCTGGTTCTATTCAACCATTTGCGGTAAAACATACGTAAAATTTTAAGTAATAAGACCTTTCTCATAGAAATGGCATTAAAATCCGTTCAATAGTTTACTATAACTGCCTTGCCCGATTCCCTCCATAATGAAGGGACCAACGCGGGCTAATTGAACATACCAATTTATCGGCCGTAGCGTATAATTTGCTGCATTGTGCAGGAGAACTATTTGTTATTCAACACCCATGGGGTAAGCAGAGACAACAGCCTGCCATTCGATACAATAGTACGTATATTGAAACGTGACCACGTGACAATTAATGAGCATAAAGGCGGCCGCCTGCAGTTTTTCGTCTGTCCGGCGGCCTGCTGTCTTAATGCTATTATAATTTTATTACCTCAGACTAAAATAATGACATTATTTTATTCTTTTAGTCTGATGTTATTACGTATAAAATGCCGATGGCCATAGACTGTCCGGCTCAGTTAGAGGCCGGACAGTCTTTGGCCGTCGGCATTTTTCGGCCGTCTTTGCTGACAGGAATCGTCAAGCGGCCACACACATATTATCCGTCAGTCCAAAATCGCATACGAAACTTACGTGTGTGGGCTATTGCGATGAACCGACAGACCGATATCATCCGGTTGTCGTTTGATAAACTGTAAGTGGGTGGCCGCCTTAAGAAACATAAGTAGGCCGGCTAATACCCAGCTTAAACAAATGCCAGTCTAAAATTATATTTGGCGAAGTGATGTCGCCTTTACTAATGTTCCGGGCTCGACCTAAAAAGTGGCATTTAAATTGAAATACGGCCCCAAATGTACAAGTTGCTTGAATTTTTGCCCTATTCGTACATTGTCATAACATCGTTTAGCCAAGGACAATCCGGGGTTTTAGCCACCGAAAGGAAACATTCCGCAATATGATGATAAGCGCATGTACATCTTTTATTTCGCAAAATATACAGCTAATTAAAATACAGAACCACCCTGTTTATTCCATAACATTTGAAAATAATACAATGGCCCAAGGGAGATTCAAATGAAAGAAACGGATATAATTTTTGCAGATATGTATATTTAGATTCTCTTGGTAGGTATATTTTTTTTAAATGAGACCGTTTTTTCGTATGTTATTGAGTTTTAGAACTTGTTGAAAAAAAAAAACATTTATTGAACGCTGTAAGTATATGTGATTAATATAGGTACAAAAGTTTCTAAATTCGTATTTCAGCATTAAATATTTTTAAAATAGCTAGTACTAGTCTATTACAGTTAAACCATAGCACCTTTCTTTTCGAAAAATAATATAGCATATTGTGCCCATATAATATACTTTAGTAATAGCGCGATTCATAGTTTCCCTTTCTATCAAATAAGACGTAAATACTACGCGTCATTATAAAAATCATTAATTTTGTAGTGACAGTTAATTAACAAGTTACTACAACATAATGATTTAACAAAAACACGTGTTAAGAATGTTTTATGAAGTCAAGTTTAAAGGATGTCTTAATTGTCTAAATAGTTAGCAGCAAATACTTAAAATTCCTGACGATAATACAGATAAACTACAGTGCTCGTTCTACGCAACCTAGCTCTGCTAGATTTAGTGAAAAGAAAAACTATTAAATTTGATCTCCACAAAGGGATTTGAACCAACAACAATCCCTTTTCAGAGCGAATATTCAACCACTGTCACTTAAGAACGTATGTAGTCCAGAATTTCAACTATCTATTACAAAACTAGTGCTAACTTAACCATACATAACCTGAAGTTGCAGGTGCACAATTAAGTTTTAGATAGCAATCTCAGTAAAGTGATATTTTCTGAAGTTTACGCGCGGTTTTATTTAAATGAGTGATATTCGCGTAAACTACGCGAATATCACTCATTTAAATAAAACCACTTTTTAACTAATTCTATCGCGATTTATTTGTCATGTTCAAAAGTAGCTGAAACGTCGGACGAAAAGTAAATAATCCCTACTAATATTATAAATGCGAAAGTAACTCTGTCTGTCTGTCTGTCTGTCTGTCTGTCTGTCTGTCTGTCTCACTTTTACGACTAAACCGCTGAACCGATTTTGATGAAATTTGGAATAGAGGTAGATTAGACCTTGGGAAAGGACATAGGCTATGTTTGGTCGCGATAACCGACATCCACGCGGGCGGAGCCACGGGCAAAAGCTAGTAACAAATAAATCGCGAAAGAACACGTTAAAAAATGGTTTTATTTTAACTCATTAAAGTTCTTTTGCAAATAACTAAGTTGACAATAGTGTAATTCTACGCTTACAGTTTTATGTCACTAAACTTCTTCTAACTGTATTTAAACCCGTTTTATAATATAGGTAATAGTCAATAGTCATGGATCTTAGAGTATACATTGCTATACTCTAAGTCATGGATAATGATTTTAAGAGGAAATTCTTTCAAAGGAGATGATTTATTTTCGGCCCATCAATACAACGACTTTTAAGTTTTTGTTTCTTATGTAAAACATCAAAGCGAGAGTGAGAGAAGAGAGAGATAACAGAGAATAGGGCATGAACAGTCATTGTACAATATGCACAAAATACGAATCCATTTATTATCATAATTGGACGAAGAATGTTCCAATCTCTAACCGATTCACGATAACTTAGTAAAGAGTGTTTTTATCATTTATTATATTTGTGAAAATTCTTAATATTTCACATGACAAGATGTTAAAATGTTGCCAGACATCTTCTTTACCATAGACTCAAATCGATTAATAATGCGATTGTATTCGATGAAACTACAGGCACATATAGGTTTTTTCTTCAAATCTTCAATCTTACAATTCTCATTCCATATGACATTATCGAAAGTTTTTGCTAATAAAAGTATTTTGCTATAAACGAATCTTCATAGAATGCGTTGTAGATAGTTTTATTTCAATGTGTAATTGAAATAAAACTATCTACAACGCAATCTATGAAGATTCGTTTTCAGTTATTTCATTACATACTGTCATCATCATATACTGATTTATCTCCGGAGAATTAGGCAGAGTGAATTAACACCCACATTTTACCAATCATCCCCACGTAATAGGCTGTAATAGAATCCGTTTAAATATTTTTATTTCAATGATGTTATAACACAACAGTCCATATTATTTACAGTATGCCTGTCTAGAAGTAAACACTAAACTACAATACTCTCAGGTTATAGCTTTACGAATACAAAAATACAACGTTAGGTTGGGCATTGCACTCTTTACCTACTTGGTTGTCGTCATCATTATCGTGGCCTAACCTTCGAGTCCGGGATGCACCTCTTCCAGTCATCTGACCTCCACAGCCCGATAATGAAGATTATTTTAATTTAAAACTGATGTTTTAGTTTTATTTTAAAGTATCAATTGAGGAATCGATTCCATGTGGTAAAAACTGTTAGCGAATACGATTTCATTATTTCGAATGGCAATACAATCCCAAAAGTGCCAAAAATTGTTTGACAGTTATTTTGTGATTATTTTGAGTGGTTGATTAGTGAATTTTCTTGTTGTTCAATGATCATTGTAAAAAAAATAATATTATATAAGTACAGACGTTACACAGGCAGCTGCTATGTAAATCAATGGCTAGTATTGAATAATATGGACGAGTGGAGTATTACAGTGTCTATAAGTGATGTAGTCAAACAATTCTAATAAATACACCAGTCGTACCGCCAACCATCTTTTTCAGATGAATTACTGCAAATCAGTAAACAACCAAGGCACTAGGAGAATATAATAATTATGTTATTTACATTAATTGAGTTTTCTTTTTGCTCATTTACTATAATTACTATGATTTGTATGCTTTTTGGACGACATACCTACCAGCAATAAAAAAACGTTTTATATACCTATGTAATAAATAAATATTAATATAATATGGTTTTGTTTGTTTTTATTTCATTGGATACCTACTTTCATTTCATGGTGTAAGTATGAATCATCATCTTAGGAGTTTTGCCTAGTTGTAACCGAGGCTTTTACCGGCCGCTTGCTCCTTCTCTTTTATTCGGTTTGGAAATATGCCTTTTATGGCAGCGGCTGCCGTCTGACCGCCCAACTAGTAAAGATAATCCTGCTTTTCTACATCCGAAAAACATATAGACTGTGAAAAACGGCACATGCCCGTACTTTGTAATCACATATTGATGTATTCACGGCCATGCGGGTTTTGTCGGTTCGAGTCCGATAACCACCCTCACTGGCTCCGGCGGATTTGAGTGGATTTCCACTTGTTAAAAAGAAGGTTATTGCCCTATCCATCTTCTATTTATTCAATACATTGCATAAGACATGATTTTAATGACGTCTATTATTATGTCATACTAAATAATAAAATTATAATTTTCTGAGATTGGCGCCATGACAGTTTCACATTGATTTTAGTATCAGTTTTGATTTGGTTTATATCAATGCTCCGGTTAGACTAGCTAAGAAGCAATGTACCATTGTAATCCCGATAAAATTACAAATAAATCAATACTCGTTTCATAATTGTTCTCCAAAATTTGTAGGTGGCCGAAAGCTCAAACATAAAAAATCGTCTCCTTTAGGTCATAGAATACGGTTTTGCATAATTGGTCTAAATAGTGAGGAAAGGTCACGTCATTCCTTTTTTAAATCAACGAGATTACTGCGAAAGGTATACACACACGAGAATCAACAGTCGTTGGAAAGTCTTGTTTTAACAACAACACTATAAAGGTATCGTATTGTACATCTCATGTCATTGTAAATATTTCTTAAATATTACCAAGAACATAAATGCATACTCTTGATTTTTCTACGCTGAGAAAGAACAACATTCAAATAACCACTCCTTTGCGTCGCGCAGTCGGGTAATAACCAACTAAAGAATAAGACTTCATCCGACAGCAAACAATCAAATAACCACTCCTTTGCGTCGCGCAGTCGGGTAATAACCAACTAAAGAATAAGACTTCATCCTACAGCAAAAAATCACTACAAAAGGTGCTTTGGGTTTGTGGTGGAGGTTCGTGTTTTAACCCAAACCCAAAAAAAAGCAATCAGATCTAACAGAAACCAAAGTTTGCGTAACCGGCTACTCTGTTTTAGGCAGCTTGGGTAGATAGTACAACACAGGATGGACGTCCCATATACTCTAAAACCACTCAAAACTAAGCCATATGTGCCCAGGCATGTTGGTAAAGCAGTGGACCAGCCGATGATCTTTTTGTTGGTTCATATATGGCTATGCGTAATTCAAACGCAAGGTTTATGAAGACTTTTGTGTTTTTTGTCACAGTGTATGAGTTGACCGGACATTCAACGCGAGCAGGAAATTGATTTTACGTTGCGAATTTTCTAAGCTGTGGATAACGACTATTCATATCATAGTTGTAAGTATCATATTATAATTAAGTAATGATCTCTACCGGTTAGCTGATTTCATATTATTTTAAAAATTGTATAAAGACATCGTATATTTAAAGTCTTACAAGCCGACACTCACAGTGCAAAACTTTAGTATGAATTGCTTTTTTTTACATATACGAAAACTGTTTTTTAAACGAATGTCCAATGTCTGAAGGCGCAAGGGTTTTAATTAAAAATAACTGAACAGATATTTTATAATTTACTAAAATAGTATTATTATTTTATTGTTAACATTTATTCATTTAAGAAACCCAAATGTAACACCATAATATACTTCGAGTAGATTGATTTTATTAAATCCTTATTGAAAATAATACAGAAAACAACAACAAAAAAACTTACTTGAAAAACTAACCTACATTGTTTGAAATAGCACTAAAACTGTTACGAAGCGCGACCTCCAAATCAATCAAACTAATGCAGCGTGGGATATAAGCTATTTAGTCGTGATGAGGCACGCTTATTCCATAATGGAACGATATTTTACTTCAAGTCATTTCACACTGCTTGCACGGTCAACATTATAGATGCTAACAACAGTAAAATAATGTTCTCTAATTTAAGTGCTTCGAAAGACATTTTGCCGCACCCTGTTTAAAGAGCTCGACATTGTGGGAATCAGGGAACGGCTATGATGGTAAAGAAATTCAAATCATTTTAGTGTGGCAAAGAAAACAGACACGGTACTTTAAAAAATAAAGGAAGTTCAGAGTACACCCATACTCTATTTCTTTCGCAATGATAATGGATCTAGCACTTGTTTGGTGTTTGAACATTTATTGAAAATTTATCTGCGTACGAATATTACCTTAATAGTCTTTTCGTCATGCCATTTGCCTCACTACTTATTTACAGCTATATTTTTCAAATATTTTTGTATTTTGATTTTGTTACTATGCTGGGTTCACATCTTCGATCACGTTTTCGATACTTCGATTATTTATTACATTGCTTTAACTTTGCAAATACTAACATACTATACTTGTGTACTCTTTGCATAAACCCAAGATATAAATCTATTAAGGAAAGTAATCAGGTTACCTAAGAAATTACGTGTCATTTTGCTTCATTACATCTACCCTGCCTAACCTAAATCTATGGTCATAAATTTGACGTATTATACATATTAGTTTGCTCATTATATATAGGTATATAGATGTTCACCGTAGTATCTTAACTGCCGGACTATTGAGTATGGTTAATGACGCGAGATAAAGGGAATGATACCTCCACGTTTGAGCTTGGTGGGCCAAATGAATGTGTTGATTCATTTGAAAGCCTTGCTGGCCTGTGAGTACGGGTACTTCCTGATGTCGGGATTTATGTTCCAAGAAGGTTAAATATCATTTTTTACGTATCTTTAGGGGTGGGTCATCTTAATAATAAGTCAACACTGAGGTTGCAATTTGTACTAACGACAGTCTCGACACCATTGAAATCGATACGTATATAGATTTATACTTAACAATACAATAATGTTAACGAGAATGAAAAATAAAGTATAATCATGCTTTAAATACACATATACCTTTGAATTGCATGCCTGCCGGCCATGGTCACATGCCGACTGGCTCAGTGGTGCACGCCCGCTGTCTACAAATCCGTGAAGTAGAAGGTTCTTCATAAACCCGCACATGTTCTATATTTATTATATTTCCTTTTCACATACCACATTTACAGTGTCCCTATTCTGTAAACAAATAAGAAATATCAGAATTTTCCTGAAATATAAATCAGATGAATCTTCAGCAATATTCCAAGAACAACTTTCTTCTTAAAGTACTTGTACGAATAGTACGTGGTTAATATACCGAATGAAGGCGGCTAATAATACAGAAGCTGTTAAAGTTAAAGAGCTTAATGTTCTGTAAAATTTACAGTGCGAGCATGCATGACTAAATGAATGTTCTTAATTTGAAATTATAAGCGAGTAGATTACGACTAGCGACTAGCGACTTTGTGTGTTGTTTTGTGGAAGTTAGAAGATTTGTGGCTATTAGAAATGGCTTGTACAGCGCAATTATTACTTTCCATTAACTATACCATCTTGTTTCGTTAATATTCACAAATGTGAATGTTTAAACATACAAAACATTATCGCATTGAATTAATTCTATAAGGGCAAAGTATCTTGAGTAGTAAAAGTATCTTTAAAAAACTTACATGTCATGTAATTTGAAATTCAAAAGGCATTTCCGCTCGCGGATGCTCAAGTTCTGAATTCAGTTTAGTTTTGAAAACTTACATAACTATCATATAACGGTTCGAGACTTATCGCGATTAATTATGAAAACTTACTTTTGCCAATGTTTCGGATGCGCTGCAACACCCATGGTCACGGCTTGACTGGACTTGACGTCGAGAGGTGTGCGGGAATTTTTTTTTGTACGCCTACCTTCCATCACTTTTATAATGAATGGCAAAGCTGGCGACACATTACACTTAATAAGTAGGTAATATAAGTATACTATACTCGTATACTCAACAACGAAATAGTAGGTATTACATTATGTATGCAACTAGTGAGCATGGTTAAAACAATTTTAAAAGTAAAACGCGAAGATGTTATTGTTATCGACAAAAACGTAAATAGGAAATGAGATTTGCGTAAAAACAAAATTCGGTTTCTATTTTAAGTTTATGACGGATCCAGTGACAGTAAACTTTTATAACATTTAGATGCTGATGGAGATGTTTATAGGTTTGATCCCAGGAGCCCTGGAATCTCAACAAATATACTTTGGTTGAGTCTAATTAGTCGCCCGATAGTACCTACAATTCCTGAAATGATTACAGTTTTTGACCATCCTCCGTGATTATTTGTCATTGTGGCCTTGAATTAATTCAGCGTATCAACCTCTCATGGTATAGGTGCTTGCAAAAAGTGCTGTTCTCTCTCGAAATCATGTTAAAGCAATGGTGAAAGGCAAAAATTTTGGTAAAGGAAGCCGGTGGAGATATTTTTACCTGTTGTAGAACAACCATAACAATGGTATATGAAATTCTCTCTCAAACTTTAGGTACAGAATTACTCTCTAGAGAAGGGCCGGATCTGGCGGATGCCCAATATGGCTTCCGCCGAGGGCGTTCCACTGTGGATGCAATCATGCGCGTGAGGACTCTGGCGGAGGATGCGGTCGCTCGGGGCGAGGTGATGTTGGCGGTGTCTTTAGACATCTCCAACGCGTTCAACACCTTGCCCTGGAGTTGCATTATGGAGGCGCTCGTGTACCATGATGTGCCTCCCTACCTCCGCCGCATAGTCGGGGCGTACCTGACGGAGAGAGCTGTCATCTACCCAGGTGCGACCGGTGTCGGTCGGCGAGAGATGTCGTGCGGTGTTCCGCAGGGATCGGTCCTGGGGCCGCTCCTGTGGAACATCGGATACGACTGGGTGCTTCGCGGTGAGCTCGTGGATGGTGCCGCCGTGACGTGTTATGCGGACGACACGCTAGTAATGGCGAGCGGGGCTACACATCGCGAAGCAACCCTGAAGGCCACGACCGCGGTTGCCCAAGTCGTGGAACGGATCCGGCGGTTGGGTCTCGAGGTGTCTCCGCAGAAAACCAAGGCCATGTTCTTTCATGGACCTCGGCGCGGACCACCAGCGGGATCCAGCATAACAGTGGGAGGCACTCTCATCGGCATCAAGCCCCAGATGAAATATCTGGGGCTCGTACTCGACGGTCGATGGGACTTCGGGGAGCATTTCCGAAGCCTGGTCCCCAAATTGGTGCTCACAGTAAACGCTTTGACGCGTCTGCTGCCCAATTTGAGGGGCCCGGAGGACTCCTGCAGGAGACTCTACGCGGGTATCGTGCGGTCCATGGCACTATATGGGTGCCCCGTATGGGCGGACAACCTGAGAGCCAAGTACGTGGACCTGCTGTGTAAACCGCAGCGGAAAATGGTCATCAGGACCATCAGGGGGTACCGCACGATATCCTTTGAAGCGGCGAGTCTCCTCGCCGGATCGCTACCGTGGATCCTGGAAGCGAGATCCCTTTCGGCGCTATACCGCTACCGAAAGGCGGCGCGGGAGCGGGGACACGATCCTGAGCCTGAAGAAATTCGGGCCGTGAGATCCCGGCTCCACAGGGACATGGTGGCGGAGTGGGAGCTACAACTTGGGCAACCACGCGCAGGGCACGCCGTAGTAGCGGCGGTAAGACCCATCATGGGGGAGTGGCTAGAGAGGCCACACGGCGGCCTCTCGTTCTGGCTGACGCAGATCATCACCAACCATGGGTGTTTTGGGCGGTATCTGCATCGGACCGCGAAGAAAGAGCCAACGTCCGAGTGCCATCACTGCGACGCGAGCGAGGACTCGGCGCTGCACACGCTCACTGAGTGTCCGGCGTGGGAGACGCCGAGACGGGAGCTGGTGGCGACCCTGGGAGTGAGAGCTCTCACGCTCGCCACTTTGCTCGCAGCGATGGTTCGCTGCGCGGATGCGTGGGCCGCCGGCGCCTCCTTCTGCGAGCAAGTGATGCTCGTGAAGTGGGCGGCGGAGCGCGAGCGAAGAAGAATCGCAGACCTTGCGGTCCGCGAGGAGCGAAGGAGAATCGCAAACCGCGCGGCCCGCGACGGGCGGCGGCAACTCGGGCGTCGGAGGTCGCAGAATGACCTCCGTCCCCCATGAGCGCGGGCCTGGGGGTGACGGGTGGGGTCGTCTGTCACCCTAGCAGAAGCAGGCCACGGCGGTGGCGCGCATTGCGTGCCCCCCCCATACCCGGGGGCGAGTTGGGGACTCCGTGGTCCCCACACCGGAAGAGGGCCAGATCGAGAGATATGGCCCTGGGTCGGCCGGGGTGCGAGGGATATGGCTATGACAATCTCACCTCCGGCAACTGACGGCCCACAGAAGGCGTGCGTTTTAGTCGGTTCGAGTCCGACATAACCTCCTCCTCCGACCCCGGCGGGGGAGGTATCCGTGGGGATTTTTCGCACGATAAAAAAAAAAAAAAAAAAAAAAAGGTACAGAATTACGAATACATTTCATACTACAGTATGTATATTATTTTTTAGAGTGTAAATTCAAATATATCTACCACGGCTTCCCTCTACAGGGTAAGTCCGCAGGAATCAAATTATAGGAACCCCTCGCCGCTGCTACAAGTTTATTTATCGAGGGTCCAGTGTTAAAACCCAATAAGTAGGCAAAAATCGAAAATTGACTTTTTTGGTCCATCTTAATCGATTTTTTACGCTCTTTCTAATGGTATTATCCAATAAGCGGAATTCGCGGTAGAACTCAAGTTACTTGGTGTAATAACCCAATAAACCCAGGTATTTTTTTTCAAAACTGTAAACTAGAACACACTAAGTAGATTTATTGGGAGAAAAAATATTTTTATGTCACGCTTAAACCAAATAAATGTATTTATTTTCATTTAGTGTATAAAAAGTTTTACTAAATCGCTTTATAACATGCATGGTGAAAACCAATATTTCTATTTATCTGGTTTTACCTTTATCCATATGATTATTAAACAAAATAAAAAAAAGAGGCCGAAACCATTATTTCCATTTAACGGGTCTTACCTTTACTTTAATAGTTAAGAAAGTTACCAAAAATAAAATCTGAAATAAAACAAACTAATTTATCGGATTTCATTGTTCGATCATTTCAAAAACAAAAACAGAACTGTATAGTTAAATAGATTTACTCACTTAAGATTCTTCCAATATTGTTTGAGGAATAACCCAATAAATCAAAATAAGTACATACAACTTCACTCATGCCACTCACACCGCACGCGTAATTTTGGTGGATTGCGACTAGTGGTGAACTCTTTTTTTATATAGCACACGTCAATTTGACTTCACCTCGCTTGATGGTAAGCTGAAGAGAAAGTCTCGGAAACGAGGGTCACCATTATAGACACGTACCATGCACTCAGTTTGACGGCCTCATCAGATGCTTTTTCACGCCCTGCATATAGGGCAAGGGACAGGGACTATAGAAAGCGGGAAACACGTGTACTGGTAAGGAATTCCAGGTTAATGGACAAGAGAAGGAGTCGCCGAACCGCTTGGTTCTTTATGGAATATTCTGCACCGTATGCGGGTGATATTTAAGTCCTGCATGTGTTGTCCTGTGTAGGAAAGGAGAGGGTGGTACTAATTGGAAGAGCTCATTAGAACATTCACCATGGTAGAGACAGTTAACACTGCCAAGGATGCAACATCTCTGCGCATCTGCACATCGTCGAAGGTTTTCATGACCTCAGGATTCTCAATAATGCGGAACGCACGTCGCGTCTCATCATCATCATTTCAGCCATAGGAAGTCCACTGCTGGACATAGGCCTCCCCTATAGATCTCCAATAGGACCGGTTGGAAGCGTCTCGCATCCAGCGCGTTCCCGCGGCCTTTATGAGGTCGTCTGTCCACCTTGTGGGTGGATGTCCTACGCTGCGCTTGCCGATACGTGGCCTCCACTCGAGGACTTTTCGACCCCATCGGTCATCAGTCCTCCGTGCTATGTGCCCTGCCCACTGCCATTTCAACTTGCTAATCCGCTGGGCTATGTCGGTAACCTTGGTTCTTCTACGGATCTCCTCATTTCTGATTCGATCTCGCAGAGAGACTCCGAGCATAGCCCTCTCCATAGCTCGTTGGGCTACTTTGAGCTTACTCATAAGGCCCATAGTGAGGGACCACGTTTCAGTGCCATAAGTCATCACTGGTAACACACACTGGTCGAAAACCTTCGACTTGAGACACTGAGGTATGTCGGACGAGAAGACATTGCGCAATTTTCCGAACGCTGCCCAGCCGAGTTGGATTCGGCGATTGACCTCTTTCTTAAAGTTGGACCTACCTAACTGGACTACTTGTCCTAGGTAGACGTACGAGTCAACAACTTCAAGAACCGAGCTCTCAACAGATATCGGGGTAGGTACAACATGGGCATTGCACATCACCTTTGTCTTGTCCATGTTCACTTTAAGACCCACCTGTTGAGAAACTCGGTTGAGGCCTTCGAGCATCGTGTTGAGATCTTCCATCGATTCTGCCATGACTACAATATCGTCGGCAAACCGGAGGTGAGTGATGTATTCGCCATTAATATTGATGCCGAATCCTTTCCATTCCAGGAGCTCGAAGGCATTCTCCAAAGTGGCCGTAAACAGTTTCGGAGATATCACGTCTCCCTGTCTTACGCCTCTTTTCAAAGGGATCGCCCTCGAACTCCGTTCCTGTACTCGAACCGACATGGTGGCGTTATTATACAAACACTTCAACACTTCGATGTACCGATAGTCAATACGGCACCGCTGGAGAGACTCAAGCACAGCCCATGTCTCGACCGAATCAAAGGCTTTCTCATAGTCCACAAACGCTAAGCAAAGTGGTAAATTATACTCTTCGGTCTTCTGTATAACTTGCCGCAGCGTATGGATGTGGTCTATGGTACTGTAGCCTCTACGGAAACCGGCTTGTTCGGGAGGCTGGAAGTCATCAAGCCTGCGCTCGAGACGGTTCGTAATGACCCTTGAAAACAGCTTGTAAACATGGCTCAGAAGCGAGATGGGTCTGTAATTCTTCAGTAAGGTATTGTCACCTTTCTTAAAGAACAGCACCACCATGCCTCTGTTCCACGCTTCTGGCGTTATGCCCTCGAGGACGACGGTGTTAAAAAGCCTCTGAAGGACTTTAAGTACCGGTGTTCCACCCGCTTTCAGAAGCTCTGAAGTGATTCCGTCGTCACCCGGTGCCTTGTTGTTCTTAAGCTGATTCAGAGCCATTCTAATCTCGTACAGGCTGATGTCCGGGATATCCTCGGTGAAGTGTCGGGTCAACTTGGCTCTTGGGTCGGTCGCCATGTTGCCAGCAGGATTAGCGACCGAAGCGTATAGCTGTCCATAGAACCTTTCGATCTCCTCCAAAACCTCAGCCTTGGTCGACGCTATACTGCCATCTTCTCTCTTCAGCTTAGTCAACTGGCTTTGCCCAACAGACAGATTTCTTGCGAACACTTTGGAGCCTTTGTTCCGCTCGATTGTCTCTTTAATATGTTCAGTATTAAAGAGACGTATGTCGTGTCGCAGAGATTTGGAAATCTGTCTGTTGAGCTGCCTATATGACTCTGCATCATCGGAAGACTGCAGTCGAAGTGAGCGTCGTTTAGCCATGAGTTTTTGGGTGTGATCGGAGAGTTTTTGAGGTCTATTTGAACGGCGGGGTCTGAAGTGCTTAGAGCCCACCGTTTGGACAGTTTCTACGAGCCTGTTGTTTATCTCGTCCACCGACGCAAAGTTCTCTAGGCAATCAAAGCGACTTGAAAGCTCAAGCTGAAAGTTCTCGGGGTTTTGGATTTGGACACGAGTAGGTCGGAGTGTAGACTTCATCAGGCGGGACCTTTCGAGTTTAACGTTAATACCCAATGTGCCTCTTACGATTCTGTGATCACTACCGGTTTTCACCCTGTGGATCACGGAGACATCACTGAATATTCGTTTCTCGTTGGTCATGATGAAGTCTATCTCATTCCTCGTGGAATCATCAGGGCTCATCCAGGTCCATTTCCTGTGCGGCGGCTTCTGAAAGAAAGAGTTCATCATGAAGAGTCCCTCTTTCTCCAGAAAGGCAGCCAGCCTCTGTCCCCGTGGGTTCCGTTGTCCATATCCAAATTGCCCTACTCTCAACTCATCATCGCTTTTCTTACCCAACTTTGCGTTGAAATGGTTTCGGACTGACCTCTCCCCTAGCTGGTTCCCCTGGGGGGGACGCAAGGATTTTCTGGTACTAGCGTCTCCACTCAGTCAGGGGAGATACTAAAACACCTTTTTATTGTTTTCCTTTCGGCCTGAAGTGTTCCCTATCTGGTTCCCCGGGGAGACGTTAGGATTCCCAAGTACCAGCGTCTCCCTAGACTCTAGACTAAGGGGAGACATTAAAATGCTGAGTCATTTGATTTTTATACAATTAAAATACTATTAATTTCGGAACAAGCACATGTGTTAATATAGGTATTTGATGAATAGCAACATTAACCGTTTTATAATATACTCGTATATATTATAATTATACTCGTATATAATTATGAGGACTTTAATAAAATTTAAATTCAGAAGCGCAGTGCCTGCTCCACGTACTTGCATCAATGCCACTTTAGTGGGCACTTTCCTTTAAAGCAGGTACTCCTGTATATTTTCATTTTGAGTTAGTTTACGAGTATAATATCTCAGTATAATATCTCAGTATAATAACCGAAGAGAAGTATGCTGGAGTGAAATTGATGAACTGAGTAAGACATGGTGTGATATAGGAGCGTTGTGGTATGATAGAGATGCAGTGACCAAAATAGAAACGGGAGGGTGGACGAAATTAGATGGAAAGCAGGCGGAAACCCAAACTGAAGAAACGCCCTTCCGTCGGTCCCGGTTGCCAAACGAACGTCTATAGCAGTTGTTACCGTAGTATCGAAGTTCAGCCAAATCCGCAGTTAGACTGTTAAGGCAGACCCCAGACTTCGAGGTGAAGACAGAAAAACTGTCACAATATTTTAGCTAATATTCTTTTACAAGTGGCTTAAAACACGTATCATCTTATCTATTATATTTAATAAACATGTAGGTATGTAATGTGTGTGCTCATTACATGGCCCCATTATCCTTTGTTATCTCTGTGTCAAAATACAAAGGCAACAAAGGACTATAATTAGCGTCTCTCTCTACTTAGTTATGAAATGTGGCAACCTAATTTTCAATACTCTGTGACTTTTCATTCTTACTGTGGGTGTGTTTTATATAATAATACTGGCTTCTTTTGTTACTTTTATAGTTCCAAAGTTATATTTACTAAAATAATGAATTTACATTCGGTTCTAACAGATAAACCTATACTATAAGAGTTATAATATAAGAGCTGAAGTTTGTTTGTTTGTTTGATTGAACGCGCTAATCTCGGGAACTACTGGTGGGTGATTCTTTGTAAACCAGATTAGACATGTTTTTGACTGAAGAACACATTAATTTATTCTCCAAATAACACAAAAATTTCAGGTTACATAGTAAATAAAAATGTCTATCGACGCATATATTAATTAATTGGGATTATTTAATACAAGCAATAATTTAACTAACAGAAAACAGTAAAAACTAATTAATCTGGTGTGTCCCCACGCCGCTTTTTGTTGAATTATTAGATTTTTTGCGATCTTAAGAAGCAATTATAGCAAAATAAGAAGTTTGCATCGATATTTGAATATATGTTTCTTGATATGTTATAACTGAAATTCAAAATAATTGGATATCTTCGTAATTACATTACTTTAAAAAATGTCCCCGACGAAAATGATAATTCAACTGGCGCATCTTGTTCAAGCATAATTTCAATGTAAACACAAAATATTTGCTTAATGAATACCGACTCGTGATTGGTTGCGTCAGTCAGTAGCGAGCTATCAAACACTTACACGTTCAAATGTTATATTTTGTTAAAAAATACGACTGAAAGTTGTTATTTGGGAGTTTGTCACGCATGTCGCATAATTAATCTGTATTCTTTCATAGATTGCGGGTTTTTAGTTATGTTTTGAAACTTAACCAAGGTCTGTCATAATGTTATCTATTCATGTTAATTACACCTTTAATTCTATCTGTTCATAAATAAAGGGGCAGGGTTCGATTAACTATAACTTTCTAATTTGTCTGGCTCCCATTAGTCTGGTTTTATCTGGCTCTTATGCCCAGATGAATTTGACCGGGCCAGATAAATTAGGATTAATTAAAAATAACAACAATAATCTCAACTTATGACCAGTTTTTTTACGTTTTTATGAGCTTTAATGAAAAAGAATTTTTAGGTGCAAGGGGGTCCACCAAGATCTTGGGCCCCAGGCCAACCTCACCAGCAAGCCGGTGCACCTGCTGAAGAACGGACGAGGCTCTGGCGCTGGCTTTCCCTTCGGAGTTGGAGGTTGGCAATTGCCCCCGGAAAGGCCAAAAAATGGCTGAAAACTCTGCAGGCAGAGAGTGGCCGTGGCGTTCCTGCAGGAGACTCGTTGGGGTGGCAGTAGCTCCATGCACATTGGGGACGGCTACCAGCTGATGTACACAGGTGCACATGATTCGTGGTGCTCTCCCGGACGTTGCGACTTATGGTCGTGAGGGTGCTTATCAATGGAATTGTAACCTACCTGATAAGTGCCTACGCGCCATAGGCTAGGCGTAGCGAAGCCGAAAAGATCGTTCTGGGACCAACTCGGGGAAGTGCAGGCTTCGTGACATCCCGCTGTCGCAGGGAATCGTCCTGGGTGGTGACCTGAACGGTCATGTGGGTGGCGGGTGTGAGGAGTTTGAGCGTGTCCACGGTGGTTTTCGATACGGTAGTCGCAAGTTGCAACCCTATGCGACTGCCGTTCATACCATCGTGAAGTACGTGCTTCAAAAAGAAATCCGAACATCTTAACACCTACTCGTACAAGAGCGGAGGGCGCTCTACCCAGGTAGATTTCCTACTTACTAGGAGGCACAGGATCAGCTAGGTGGCCAACTGCAAGGTTACACCCCGCGGCGACTCTCACTAGTCAGCACCGTCTCCTTGTCATGGACCTCCGCGTGAAACCCAAAGGCAAACGTGCTGAGCGTGCCCAACGCAGAATTAAGTGTTGGCTGTTTGATGAAGTCAAGTCCCAAAGTCTCGTCTCAGCCATCAATGACAAGTACGCTGATGCTGTAGACGAACCAGTACAGGTTTACTGGGACAGGATTCAGGCAGCTATTCTTGAAGCGGGGAGGGCGGCGCTCGGTATGTCTATGGGTGGACGAAAGTGTGACAGGGACACTTGTTGGTGGAACGACACAGTCCAGAAAGAGATCAGGGCGAAGAAAGCCCTCTTTAAAAAGTAGCAAGCGTCCAAATCTTCCGAAGACCGCGATGCGTACAAAGATGCAAATTCACCCCCAGGAGAGCCGTAGCCAGGGCTAAACGAGACCACTTACAACGGCTATATACCAAAGTTCAAAGTTCAAGTTCAAAGTTCAAAGTTCAAAGTTCAAAGTTCAAAGTTCAAAGTTCAAAGTTCACAGTTCAATGTCCTTTATTTGTTGAATATGGTACAAAAATGTTGTTTACATTATAGTGGAATCGTCTGAGGTGCAAAAGTTGGCGCGGTCCAGGGCCAAAGCGGCACAGGGTCTATCCAAGTGCCGCTGCACTCAAGACCCTGGGGGCAATCTGTTGTACGAGAAAGTCGCGGTGAAGGAGAGATGGCGCCGATCTACCACGAGCTGCTTAATAAGCAGCATTTAGAGGTGCAGCCACCAGACCTCCCTGCGAATCAAGGACTAGTGCCACCGATAATGCCTGCAGAATTCGAGACTGCCATTCGCCGCATGAAGAACCGGAAAGCTGTAGGACCCGACGAAGTCCCTATCGAGGCTTGGAAGGCAAAGGGTGCCCATGGTGTAAGCATTCTAGCAAATCTCTATAACCGCGTACCCGGTGAGATCCCAAGCCAGTGGAGGCTGAGCATCATCAGACCAATCTTCAAAGGCAAGGAATCGGTGCAGGAGAGTGGCAGTTACCGCAGATAAACGACTCCCGGATCCGACAGGAAAGTACACTCTCGGGTTGTCAGTACGGGTTTCGTCCCAGGCACGAAACCATGGACCCGGTGTTCGCCCTAAGGATTGTGGTGGGGAAACACAGGGCGAAGAACACGCCTCTGCACTGTCTATTCTTAGACATACAGAAAGCCTTCGACTGTGTTCCTCGCGCGGTGATCTGATGGGCATTGCGGGTCAAGGGAGTCCCAGAAGCTTACATTGACACCATCCGAGACATTCCGGTTCTGTGGTTCGGACTGCTGTTGGTGACTCCAAAGCCTTCCCCATCACCGTCGGGGTACACCAAGGATCCGTCCTTAGTCCTTACCTGTTCAGCGTAGTATTATACGCTTTGTTGGAAAGCATCAGAAACTCGCATGAGCAGCCCCCGTGGTTGCTCATGTATGCTGTTGATATTGTGCTGATGGACGTGGACAGGAGCAGATTGATGCGACGCGTGAAAGGGTGGAAGGAAGTGCTTGAGAACGGCGGCGGTCTGAAGTTAAATGTAGCGAAGACAGAATACTTAGCGTTAAACTCCACAGATCCCATACCCATTCACATAGGCGATGACTTGGTCGAGCGCACGGACTTCCCCAGCACGGAGGTCCCAGCTTAAGTACCTGGGATCTGTACTTCATGTGACTGGTGAAATCAACTACGACGTCAGGGCATGGATTGCTACTGCGTGGGCCAAGTGGCGAGAAATGACTGGCGTCACGCGTGATCCCAAAATGAATGAATAGATTGAAGAGGCAGGTCTATAAGACGATCATTAGACCTGTCCTCTCTTACATGGTTGAGAGGTGTGGCCGCTCCTGGAGCGACACAAGCAAGAACTACGTGTCACGGTGATGAAAATGCTGCGATGGATGTGTGGACTCTCGCATCCGCGGCAGTCTTCATGTCCGTGACATCGCGGATAAAATGCAAGAGAGCCGCCTTCGCTGGTGCGGCCACGTCTTGCGGCAACCGCCAGGCTACGTGGGTAACAAATGCCTAGCAATGGCGCGGATGGTGCCCCCGCCGAGTCCAGGTAAAAGGGGTACAAGAAGTCCTGGCTTGATGCCATGGAGGGTGACATGCGTGCAAATCGTCTCACTGCCATTGACGCCCAAGATCGTGCGAAGTGGAGGAGGAAGAGCCGGAAGGCGGACCCTGAGCTCCGAGGTCATCTTGGCCACGGATGCAATCAGGAAAATGCATCTTTATGCAGGTGGTGATGATGATTACCAGATATTTTATAGTAAAGTTGATTGAAGATAATATGTTGTTCTCATTTATCTGCATGCTTCTAATTAATATGGTGCAAAAGCCCATTCATCTGCCTTGGTCATCATTAATCTGGTTGACCAATTTATCAGCACAGTCTATATCCTAAACTACTGGGTACAAATCAGTGCCTTCGAAATATGATATAACATATAATGATCTGGTCACGATTTTATGTGAGTTAAAGTCTAAAAGTGAAAAAAAAATTGAGCCATATCAATGAGGCAAATACACTCGGTTTCAAAGAATGACCCTGGTACTCTTTTCTACTTAATTTTTCTTATCAAGAATGTTGCAATTGACATACAAAAAGTATATATTGATAAGTAAATAAGTGACTTTAAAATATTTATTTCAAAATAAAAAGTTCACATAAATGTAAAATTACAAATTGAACATGGAGCGAGCTTTACTCACGCGTAACTTTTAAATTAAACTGTTAAATGAACGGTTCAACTATACGGCGATTATAACATAGGACACATTGAAAGCTTTGTCTGGTTATTTATACATTTATACACCTCACTTCAGAATTTTGAACAAACTACAAAAGTAATTTCGAATATTTGAAATTACATTTTACATTTACATTGCATTTTTTATTATTATCTGAATTACATTTTACAGTTCTCAAAATTCTGAAATGTGTTGTGTTATGTTGGGTAGGTACCTATCTGATAAAAGCTTTTTATTTTTTTCACAACAACGTATATTCTGGCACTTGTGCTGCTCTATAACAGTTGTTTTCAATCCAAATGAAGTTCTTTTCTGACTGAAATAGTTAAATTATTACAGAAGAATACATTTTTCAGCATTATTTCTTATTTTTACATAAACTTATATAACGAGGGTATAGTGCTCAAACCCAATAAGTATGAAATTTTAACTTTCGAGTTATTCAATGTTAAAGGTTCAAAGACAAATATACCCATGATTTTCACATAATATCGTCACAATAAGTATTTGTGGTAAAAGTATATTTAGTTAACTTATTACTATAACAATTTTAAACTGTCCATTGTTCATCATTCTTAAATTAATAGAAAATTAGATACATGAGGTAGTGACTTATTGGGTTTTACCCCAAAGAGAAAGATAAAATTAAACATTAATTGTATTTAATTTCTTAGGATTAATTAAGTTAAATTATTGAAAAAATAAATAAAAATCACTCTGTCACTTTTGCGGGCTGGTTGTTTGGTATAATATTATGTCTTCATATTTTTTCACACTGGGACAGGCTGTTGATCCAAAACAATCTGCGTACCGCGCTTGCGTAAGGGCGAGCGCCTCGTGCTATCCCAACATGAGTCACTTTAAGGTGGAGTACAACAGAGCTACAAATGTCTGCAAGAGGGCTTAATATGTCAGAGCGCACAGCACGGTTTGGTCAAGTGCTAATGGCGCATCCCATGGGCAGCCATGGCTACTGGCGACTGGCCAAAGCTGTGCAAGCCAACTTCTGTCAGCCTTCCCTGCGTAGCGCGATGTCCGTAAAGTACTGCAATCACTCGATATCTAGAAAATCAGCGGGCCGGGTCTTATTCCAGCGATGGTTCTTCTAAAACGTGCAACGGAGTTGTCTCCAATGCTTACGCGGCTGTACCGACTCTCCTTAATCTCGGATACAGTGTCATCGGTTTGGAAAGAAGTGAATGTACAGTACAGCCGATTCCCAAGAAGCGGGATCGCCCATACCCAGCCAACTATCGTCCCATAGCCGTCACCTCAAGGCTGTGCAAGGTAGGTATTCGAGCACATCATCAACATACAGCTCATGCGTCACGGATGATGCGTAAAGGATCACTCCTTAATTAATTAAGGAAATACATTTTTAGGCCGAAGTGGTTAACAGGTGATCTTCTGGCGTACGTTACCCATCTTTAGGGTGAGGCTTTGGACAAGCATGACGAGTCACTGGCAATTTCGATAGAATCTAGCTCAAATCGTTTCTTTCCAAGCTACCAACCTTTGGTCTGCCTGCTAGACTGTGCGCCTGGGTTGCTAGCTTCCTACAGGAGCACCGTATTCGCGTCCTTTGTGATGGACAAATTTTGGAGATTTTGCAGGTAAATGCTGGCGTACCGCAGGGGTCCGCCACTTACTTTATCACCCACTCTGTTTCTTCTGCATGTCAACGACATGCTGTCCATCAGCAGCATTCATTGCTATGCAGACGATAGCACCTTATACGGGAATTATCACGAACATCCTGCGGTGAAGCAGTCCGATATCGCGGAAAAAAGGGCAGCTTATCGCCACTGAGCATGCCGGGTCTTGAACCACATTTCCCAATGGGGCTCTGAGAATGAGACGCAGAAATAAGACGCAGACATGAGCGTTTACAGCAATGGTATCTTCTTTCCTTCCCCTTCCCGCTCTTCAGAACACGCCTCTGCTACTGCAGGAAAATCTCAATATCCTCGGTATGGATGTTCTCTGCAAACTAAAGAACAAAAACTACATTGAAAGTATCATCAAAACAGCCTCGCGTAAACTCGGAGTCCTGAACAAAGTGAGACGTTTTTTCACACCGGAGTAGCGGTGTCTTCTGTACAAGACACAAGTGCGCTCCTGCGCGAAATACTGCTCGCATCTCTGAGATAGCAGTACTTAGGTACTAGACGCGACGTGTACGGACGACGGGTACTAGAGTGTGCCATTGAGTTCTGAAGGCAACAATTCCGTCTTTAATTATTTAATAATTTTAAGATTTATATGTATCAGTAGGTATGTCATAAATTCGGCTAGAATTAAAGACTAGTTTTAGTGGATTTTTTGTATTAAATTCCTGAGAGCATTCCTCTACTTTGTCTATGATTGCATTTCTGATATTTTTATTTTGTGGTAATCATAGAGGAACTAGAACACTCTGGTATTGGATAGCCGCCATTATGGTGGACTTAGAGATTGCTCTGTAATTGATTTTGGAACAAAATAGTTTTCTGTGCTCGGATTAAGTGATCCAGAATCATCTGCTCGATCCTGCTTCCCTGACGGTTGGGGAGCGCCATATTATCTGGTTCGGATGATGTCGATCACGGACCGCGCCGGCATTTGGATGTCTGCGTGTTAGTCGAAGCACGACCATAACCCGCAGGCTGGATAGCTGGGGACTGTCCATGTCGGATTTCGAGTGGCCGAGTCCGACGACGCCAAGGGTCTTTTTCTCCTTCCCTTTTCTGCCATGGGAGTCTGAGGCTCTCTCTTCATTGAGCACGAGGTGTGCGCTGAGAGGCTGGCGCACGTCACGCGGCGCGCCCGCGCAAGCTGACGTTGGAGGATTACGTACCCTGAAGTAACGCTTTCGCCAGGGTACAGTTCTACGTTCACGTGAGTTACGTTTTTCATCTGTAGGTCTACCATGAGTTTGTAAACGAGAGCCGTATACGTACACGAGAGTCGTTATGGGACCACGTGACTAGGCTTACGGTAGCTGGGCTGTCATGAGCTTTATAAACCGTAATGGCTCTCGTGTAGACGGCAATAGCTGAGGTATACGTCTAGAATACTTGGCAGTTTGGTGTTCGTTTGAATTTTGAGTGATGGAGTATCGTTACCGTAATATGGCGGCATTGTAATAATCAGCTGTTGGGCATGTCAAGAATTATTTACGTGTCATCTCATGTCAAAAATAAAGATAAAACATCACTGCAATAAATGTATCTAAATAGGTTGTATAGCTATATCGCGAAATAAACTAATTCAATCATCATCATCCCAGCATTAATCCGCGGTCGCATCCGAGGTTTCCTAGGAGTCTAGGGTCAACATTCTCCGCTCTGTAAGTTTCAAGACTGCTCAGGGTAGAGTCAACTAAGCCAAGGTCTTTGACTGCCGGGCATAGGAAATAGAAAGAGAAAGAAAGAATGAAAGGTTTTTTATTCTGTACAGAGATGCACGATAATTATATAAAAAAACATGAGCTTATCTACTAGAGTAGGTTCTTAGTGTTACACACAGCCATACAGAACGAAAATGCGGGTGAAATCACGAGTACGACTATACCATGGAAGGTGATAATCGGGAGAGAGGCCGCATCCACCTGTCTCCGAAAATGGTGACTTCCTATAATTATTGCCTGGTCGTCGATCCGATTTGGACTGACGGTAAAGCAAATGCTTGGATTAACCATTTCTGATAATGTGAATAGAATTGTATGTCAACACTTGTTTTTCTCAATTAAATAAATATTGTACCATGATAAAAGAAGATACTTAATATTTATCACCTTTTTCATTTTGCTGCGAATCAGCTGTCCGGCCTCCTTTCAAATAGACGCAGATCGTGAAGTGACCATAAACTTAATAGAGTTTATGGTATGACACGAAAGAATTCTATTGGTTAAACCAAAATTACCATAAACTAAATTGCTCTTACGGTAACGTATCACTCAAAATTCAAATTTTCAAATATGTACAGTGACAGCCATACGAGAGCACATAATGATATGCTATTGGTTAATCCATAATTACCATAAACAAAATCACTCTTACGGTAACGCATCAATCAAAATTCAAATTTTCAAATAGGTGCAGTGACAGCCACACGTGCACATAATGATACTATTGGTTAAACCTAACTACCATAGACCAAAAACGCTCTTACGGTAACGTATCACTCAAAATTCAAATAAACGTGTTGTTAGTTCCGGTTACATCCAAAGCTTGTACCTACTTTGAAGCCATTTTGCTTATCTTGGCTTTTGGGGGGAGACTGTCGTTTGACTTCCCAACCCTGGAAACACTGCGCCGTATTCTCGTCCATTAATCAGCATGTTGTACCGGCTAGCAGATGTTTGTTCATGAAATATGAAATTTGGTGACTAACTTGGAAAACAAAAGAGCCAAAATTTTATTGAAATAGAACTTTATCAAAATAAAAAAGTAAAGTTTAGTATGTAGGTAACTATAATTTATACAATTCGCCATAATATAGCTAGCCAGATTAGAATAATGCAGTGACTTCATCAGTATTGGCATCGATTTTGTTATCAACTTTTATTCATGCAGCCTTTCCTTATAATTGCTCCAACTGTAAAGAATAGGATTTATCATGTTAATGTTACTTATTGAATTTAGGTTGGTTCTCTAAAAAGTTAAATTCAATCATGAGAAACTTATACAAGTTAATAGGGGTCAAAATAGCAGACCCTGGGGGAGAGAGATGCGGGATGGAGATATTCTTTTACATACCTAATAAAGATGTCCAGTCCAATATAAGCATTATGCAAGATTGACTGATAACACATTTATTTAGCAGATATAGGTATTGGGTAGGTACAGCATGCATTTTCTAAATTCTTCGATATCTCACAAAAATCCTAGACATTTTTTGAAAATTTGGTTTTAGTGCACCTGGTAATAGTTAACTATTATTTGACATTTTTATGTTGGGGTGACATTTCATGTCAAAAATTAAAAACCATCAACATGTACATTTGTAAACCTAGTAAAATAGGTTGTATAGCAAAGCAACATCATGAAAATGGTCTTCTTTTATCTTGTTTATATTATTAGGTTAGGTAGGTTTTGTGGTATCAAACGAACCCTTAACTATTAAAAATATTTTTAGTACATATCTATACTTCTATCTATATCTATACTATTATATAATTGTAAAGTGGTCGTGTCTGTACATTGGAGATATTTAAAAAAAAATACTTGGGTTATGTTATGTCAACGATACTGAACACGAAAATATTTTTTTGGAATTTCCTGTCTGTTTGTCTGTTTGTCCGCGATGGACGCAAATTCTACTGGACGGATTTTGATGCGGTTTTTTTTGTTGGAAAGGACTTGCTCAGACTTAAAATCTTACGTTTGTTTAATCGCAATCGGTTGAGTAGAACCGAAGATATGTGCAAAGATCGCGTATAATTACTAATGGCTGTATAAATTGTGTTGTTTAATAAATAAATTTAAAAAAAAAAAAAAAAAAAAACAAAACCGAGATGCTCGCGGGCGGAGCCGCGGGCGGAAGGCTAGTACTATTATAAAATTGTAAAATGATCGTGTCTGTACATTGGAGATATTTAAAAAAAAATACTTGGGTTATGTTATATTAACGATACTGAACACGAAAATATTTTTTTTTTATTTCCTGTCTGTTTGTCTGTTTGTCTGTTTGTCCGCGATGGACGCAAAAACTACTGGACGGATTTTGATGCGGTTTTATTTGTTAGAAAGGGCTTACTCAGACTTAAAATCTTACGTTTGTTTGATCGCAATCGGTTGAGTAGAACCGAAGATATGAGCAAAGGTCGCCTTAACCGAGATGCACGCGGGCGGAGCCGCGGGCGGAAGGCTAGTATTATATAATTGTAAAGTGGTCGTATCCATTTGAGATATTTAAAAAAGACGTGTGGCACTCGGGGACTGCCGCGGTAAAGCTATTGCATAGCATTTTTTATGAACTTATGCAATTATAATAAATAATAATATAATTTTGAATTTGAATTTGAATTTGAATTTGAGTTCTGAGTCTGAGTCTGAGTCTGAGTTCTGAGTCTGAGTCTGAGTCTGAATTTGAATTTGAATTTGCATTTGAAAACTAACAACTTATGCAATTATATTTGTACGTTAAGCGGAGCTACTTCGGAGCAGCTCGGCTAGATTCGTGCGAGCTCGGAGTTGGGGATGTTACCATTTTTCGTTACGGAATTTCTGGATTCGGTCTCCACGCTCAAGGCCCGCGATAGAAGCTATGCAATAGCTTAAAAAAATCTTGGGATATGTTATGTTACGATACTGAACACGAAAATATTTTTTTAAATTACTTGTCTGTTTGCCTGTTTGTTCGCGATGGACGCCGATTTTGATGCGGTTTTTTTTGTTAGAAAGTCAGGCTGGTCAGACTTACGTTTGTTTGATCGCAATCGGTTGAGTAAAACCGGAGATATGAGCATAGGTCGCGTTAACCGAGATGCACACGGGTGGAGCAGCTGGTGGTAGGCTAGTATTTAATATGATTGAATATATTAAATATTGTACAATTCAATTATCAAAAAAATAGTGGAAAAAATATTGACCAAGCGAGTCTGTGTTCCGACAAGTTAGCCGATTTTGTATGTCTGTTTGTTTGTCAGTTCGCCTCGTAAAGGCGACTTTGTTATAAAAAAAATAGATGAGAAAAGCGTTTTTTTTTAAAGAACGGATCGTCTTTATGTTTTGGTGAAACATCCAGGGCTGTTTAACCCCCCATTGCATGAATTATGAAAGAGACTAGCAAACATTTTTTTTTGGCCAAAATACGTTTATTGTAGCATATTAAAATAAAATTGGTTATTTGGCGATTGCTCTCATAGACCATTCGCCATTCTAAATAATAATGAGAAGTCATTTCGCGCGTCCCTTATCACTTTTCAACAGAAAAATCGATCAGTTATATCATATATCTATAATAGGATTATGTGAATTTCCAATGTATTACTCTGCTCTATGTATGTGAATAATGCCATTTTACGTAAACGATACTTTAATCGCCATTCAAAATTACAACGAAACCGTAGGAAGACACGCGAGAGCACGTATCAATCCACCAATCATCGATTACTATCAACATCCCAAGCGCACGGGTACGCGTCATTCATTGGTTGAGATTGTTTCACGGTCTCAACGTTACCGTTTCGTATAAAGTGTGTATATACGGTACCGTATTTAAATGGTCGAAGAAATGAAACAAAGTATAAAACGCAGTATTATTTCGAAAAAAAAAAGGTTTTATTCAGTTTAGTTATTGGTATAATGTCGATGGTAGAAAAACTGTAACGATAGAAAAATGCTATGAAATAAGTGTTTTAAGTAGGTAGGTACTTAATAATTGTGCTCTGTATTTATTTGGAGGTGTAGTGTATACATACAGGGGTGGTTGGTCCAGAACGACCACGTGGTGCACCCTGAACAACGAAAATTACAGTGCCTCTCTTCCGCAGGGTAGTGGACTAGGACTGGGACTGGAAGTGTCCGTGACAGAGATACCGAATAGGAAATCTATAAAAAGAAATGAAATGCCATCAAAAACAATACTTGTAAAAAATACCAGGCCTCACCCTTGGTTCTTCTACCGCAAAAAGTTGTGAGATCCATGTACCTAATACCAAGTCGGTTAATTTATTCAGTTCCTACTTCAGGGACCTTCTGTCTAAAGTTATTAGGTAATGAGCTTTTATGTTTTAAATATAATTAATTGATTTTTTATTATTAATTTTAGTTAAAATTATTTCGTGATATAGCTATACAAACTATTTAGATATGTTTACGAATGTAATGTTGTTGTTTTCCGATGTATTACTTTACTCTATGGTTGGAGTGATGTTTTATTTTTATTTTTGACATGAGATGTCACTTCAGTATAAAAAGATAGAATTTCTGATATTTGATGTGTCCAGCAGATGTGTCGAAGAAACTGGAAAACGTTTGCTAAATGGACTAAATAAACCTGTTATTTAAGCGAATACTAGCTAAGATCTGTTAATAGGTATGTAAAAGAACATGTACTCCCTAACTTTCTTCATCTGAGTGCCAATGCAATGGCAGTCGTATCCAAAGCTCCCTTTAGAATGTTTAGGCTTTTGTGTTAGTGACTGCCGTCGAACTTCGAGGGGAAAGCCTGCACCAGAGCCTGGGCCCTGAAGACTTTGGTGGGGCTCGTATCCAGCCAATGCGTTTGTACATAATCCAAATTTAAGATGAAGACGTGTTCTCAAACCTCGTTAGTGAAATCCAATATTAGCAAACAATCCCACTTTTAATACAAAACCCTAAATTTAAAACATGTAAATATAATAAATTTTATTCTTTACAGTTGGAGTACTAAACGTAATAAAAGGAAAAGCCATTATGAATAAAAATTGATAACCAAAATCGATGCCAATACTGTTTATTCTAATCTTATTTCATAGCGGAAACTTTATAATCACTAGTGTACAATAAACAACAATAAATAATGTCTCTATTGTATTTTATTTTGAAAAAAAATCTATTTCAATAATATTTTGCCTATTCAAGTTCCATATTTCATATACTTAACTAATAGGGAACTTTATTTGCTAGCCGATAGCCTATTCCTGCTGAGTTACGGACGATGTTCCGGCGCAGTCTCCTTTTGGGGTTCGTAACATCGTATTTGACGTGCTGGTTCTGTATGGTGTAAGAATAGGGCTATCCCATCTCTTTCCGTAGGTAACGATTTTGAATGATACGTGATATCCGTGTACGTTACCGTGAGAGTGATTTAGTCTATGGTAATTATGGGTTAACCAATAGAATGCCCCGACGGGCTCTCGTGTGGCTGTCATTGCACCTATTTGAAAATTTGAATTTTGAGTGATACGTTACCGTAAGAGTGATTTAGTTTATGGTAATTATGGATCAACCAATAGAATGCCCCGACGGGCTCCCGTGTGGCTGTCATTGCACCTATTTGAAAATTTGAATTTTGAGTGATACGTTACCGTAAGAGTGATTTAGTTTATGGTAAATACGGATCAACCAATAGAATGCCCCGACGGGCTCCCGTGTGGCTGTCATTGCACCTATTTGAAAATTTGAATTTTGAGTGATACGTTACCGTGAGAGCGATTTTGTTTATGATACTTATGGATTAACCAATAGAATACACAGGCTATCATTCACTGAACTCTATTATCTATACCACCTATCACTACACATATTTATTTGAAAGGAGGTCGGACAGCTGTTTCGCAGCAAAATGATTATCAACCTATTATAAATTATGGTATCAAACAGAGCCATATTGAAAAAGTATTTGACAATATTTAATATGATTGAGTATAATATACAATAAATGTTGTACAATTTTTTTTATTCATACCTACAATACATTATCAAAAAGTTGCATACATATAAAAATCGTGGACAAACGGAGGTAGGACACGACGGTATTCTTGTCTCAATCAAGCAGTCCGACTGGGGAAGTACCTCTGCCGTACAGAATACCGTGGCCATAATAACGTCTTGTTGTGTTCCCGGTGGCGCGGCGAGTAGGGAAACCTTACTGGAGAGATTTTGTACTGTCAATGGGAAGACCAAAGGCTTGTCCTGCTTTGTCTTCTGCACTGACGGCACAGAAACTCCGTGGGTTGGCAGCATGAGTGTGACTCCCCTTGGGGGCAAGTCTGCTATATAAATATAGCGTTTTGATTCGGAATAATTTTGGACATTTCGTATTCTGCTATAACATTTGCTTGTGGATGGTATATTAGGCATCGGTATGGGTATTTTTGTGCCTCGGAGAGCACGTTAAGCCATTGGTCCCGGTTGTCATCGAACATCTGTAGCAGTCGTTACGGGTAGTTGGAGACTTAAAAGTCTGACAACTGGTTTAACTGCAATACTTTAATATTGCTAATGGGTTGTGGAGGTCACATGGCAGTCGCTTCACGGCAAATAATGAAGTTTAGCCAAACTTGCAGACCCCGGACTCCTAGGAAGCTTCAGATGCGACCGCGGATTAATGCCGGGATGATGATGATTGAATTATTTTATTTCGCGGTATAGCTATACAACCTATTTAGATATGTTTACGAATGTTGGAGTGATGTTTTATTTTTATTTTTGACATGTGATGTCACGTAAATAAAAAGGTCTGGAATTTCTGATCTTTGATATGCTGAAGGAACTGGAAAATGTATGCTAAATGTACTAAATAAACCTGTTATAAGTCAATCTTGCATTATTTAAGCGAATACTAACTAAAATCTATTAAAAGGTATGTAAAAGAACATGTGTACTCCTAACTTTCTTCATCTGATGGCAGTCGCATCCAAAGCTCGCATTAAGGCGCTCGTATTCTGCTTCTCCCTTTAGAATGGTTAGGTTTTTGTGTTCTTGCCCCGAGAGGAAAGCCTGAACCAGAGCCTGGGCCACGAAGACCTTGGTGGGGCCATCTTGATGGGGTTTGCAATCATTGTGTGGGCACCTGGGCACATACCCAAATTTAAAGTGTAGGTCTTAAACCTCAATAATATGAACTCTAATATTTTTATACAACATTGTTTGCAGACAAGCACACAACCCACCTGATGGAAAGTGGTTACCTTGGCCTATGGACGTGTGCAACACCACAGGAGTTACACTCGTGTTTCTGACTTTGTAATAACAGAGATTCAGTGCCGTCAGCGCAGAAGACAAAGCATCATAAGCCTTTGGTCTTCCCACTGACAGCACAAAAACTCTCCAGTGAGCAATGGCTACCCACTCACCACCGGGAACACAACGCGAGGTTATTATGGCCCCGATATTCTGTAGGATGGAGGGACTTGCCCCGCCGCCGGACATCTCAATTTGGACAGGAATACTGTCGTGTCCTACCACCATATCACCAAATAATCCTATTTTAATAGAAAACATGAATTTAAAAATGTAAATAATGTACCTAATACATTCTATTCTTTACAGTTGGAGTAATTTAAAACTGGAAAAGCCAAATGAATAAAAATTGATAACAAAAAATCCTGCACAATCTATGCCAATACTGATGAACAACCTCTGCATTATCTAATCTATTTCATAGCGAATTCTTTGTACGTAATGACTAGAATGTTGTACAATAAATAACAATAAATAATGTCTCTATTTTATTTTGATTTAGTTTGAGAGAAACTTTCATTTTACCTAATAAAATGAAACCTCTTTCTTTTACAAAGCTAGTCAAAAATTTCCATATTTCATATACCTAATAGCAAACTTTATTTGCTAGCCGGTATACCTGCTGAGTACCTAATGGATGAGGTTCCAGCGCAGTGTCCTCTCCAACATCGCATTTGAGGTGCTGGTTCTCGGTGGTGGAACACCTCTCAATAATCATTTACACAGTCCATCCAGTGTTATATCGTCACAAATCAATTACTTTTAATAAATCATGGATTATTGGAGATCTATAGGGGAGGCCTATGTCCAGCAGTGGACTTCCTATGGCTGAAATGATGATGATGATGATGAAATCATGGATTCGATTAATTCCAAACAAATCTTGACATTCTTGACGTGCCCAACAGCTGATTATTAGAAAGCCGCCATATTACGGTAACGATACTCCATCACTCGAATTTCAAACGAACACCAAACTGTCAAGTATTCTAGACGTATACCTCAGCTATTGCCGTCTACACGAGAGCCATTACGGTTTACAAAGCTCATGACAGCCCAGCTACCGTAAGCCTAGTCACGTGGTCCCATAACGACTCTCGTGTACGTATACGACTCTCGTTTACAAACTCGTGGTAGACCTACAGTACACGTGTCGTGCGTGATCGCGTCGCGAGTGTCTCAAGTGCGGACTTACGTTTCGCGTCTAGCTATTGTTAGTTTACTTTTAAGCCTTAATCTTAAAGCTATATCTAAAAGCATTGTATATTCTCATGGATTATACAAATTGTGCATGAAATCATACCAGCGTTTCATTGTCAACTCCCAAAGCAAACCAGATGCTATTAATCACATAAGAGGCCCTCGAAATAATAGTTGATGTATCTACGAGAGTACTATCCAGGTAACCTTATCTTTATCTTCCTCTAAAATATTGTAACAACAACCTTCAAACTCTGTTCTGGGGCTTGGATGCCATCTGACCTCCCAAACCCGTGAACAGAGTCTTTTTTTTTTTTAATATTTTTTTTTATACGTTACAATCGCCCTCTAGTACCAGGTGTCGTAGGAGCCGACTGAGGTACAGCGGAACCGACCAATGGCGGTATAACCATATCAAATCGGCGTAGCTAAAAATGGCACAGGGCGAGGATGGGCAGCAGCATCCTCGCCGCGAAGCTACGTCCTGCGATTGCCAACACGCCTGCCCAGCGTGGCGATTATGGGCAAACTCCCCCTATGACAGGCACAAATAGGACCAGGCCCCTAGTCCCCGGCAGCTCCGCTAGACCTGGCTCCGGTAGCGGCCAGGGAAACAGCGGAGCAGGGGGTGCTAAGAATCCCCGGCAGAGATCCGGCTACCACCCCAAACGACGACTGGCCCTGGTAACGCACAACGTACGCACGATGAGGACTGACGAGAGGCTTGCTGAGCTGGAAGAAGAGTTGAGTAAGTTGCGCTGGGATATTGTAGGGTTGTCTGAAGTCCGTAGAGAGGGCGAGGACACGATAACCCTGGGATCCGGCAACCTGCTCTACCACCGGGAAGGCGACCAGCAGTCGCAAGGTGGTGTCGGTTTTCTCGTTCACAGATCCCTCATTAACAACATCATTACCATCGAAAGTGTGTCGAGCAGGGTTGTATACCTAATACTCAGAATATCCAAGAGGTATTCGCTGAAGGTCATTCAGGTGTACGCACCGACCTCGAAACGCCCAGATGATGAAGTGGAGACTATGTATGAGGACGTAAGTAGGGCCATACATACGTCTAAGACCCACTTCACTGTTGTTATGGGAGATTTCAACGGTTTCGGACTGACCTCTCCCCTAGCTGGTTCCCCTGGGGGGGACGCAAGGATTTTCTGGTACTAGCGTCTCCACTCAGTCAGGGGAGATACTAAAACACCTTTTTATTGTTTTCCTTTCGGCCTGAAGTCTCCCCTAGCTGGTTCCCCTGGGGGGGACGCAAGGATTTTCTGGTACTAGCGTCTCCACTCAGTCAGGGGAGATACTAAAACACCTTTTTATTGTTTTCCTTTCGGCCTGAAGTCTTCCCTATCTGGTTCCCCGGGGAGACGTTAGGATTCCCAAGTACCAGCGTCTCCCTAGACTCTAGACTAAGGGGAGACATTAAAATGCTGAGTCATTTGATTTTTATACAATTAAAATACTATTAATTTCGGAACAAGCACATGTGTTAATATAGGTATTTGATGAATAGCAACATTAACCGTTTTATAATATACTCGTATATATTATAATTATACTCGTATATAATTATGAGGACTTTAATAAAATTTAAATTCAGAAGCGCAGTGCCTGCTCCACGTACTTGCATCAATGCCACTTTAGTGGGCACTTTCCTTTAAAGCAGGTACTCCTGTATATTTTCATTTTGAGTTAGTTTACGAGTATAATATCTCAGTATAATAACCGAAGAGAAGTATGCTGGAGTGAAATTGATGAACTGAGTAAGACGTGGTGTGATATAGGAGCGTTGTGGTATGATAGAGATGCAGTGACCAAAATAGAAACGGGAGGGTGGACGAAATTAGATGGAAAGCAGGCGGAAACCCAAACTGAAGAAACGCCCTTCCGTCGGTCCCGGTTGCCAAACGAACGTCTATAGCAGTTGTTACCGTAGTATCGAAGTTCAGCCAAATCCGCAGTTAGACTGTTAAGGCAGACCCCAGACTTCGAGGTGAAGACAGAAAAACTGTCACAATATTTTAGCTAATATTCTTTTACAAGTGGCTTAACCCTTAACCACCTACCACCGGTCTCTGAGACCGCAACGTATTTTTAAATTCAAATATTTCGATCTGCATGTGTCGTAGGACAGTGCGCGTCTATATACCTTTTCTAGACATCCAACAGGACCGCGCTAGCGCTCAGGTAATTATAGACGTGCGCGCGTTTGGCCAGGGTAAGTAAAAATATTTCGTCAGCGGTCTCTGTGACCGCTCGTAGGTGGTTACGTGATTTTTTTTCACTCACACGATTTTTTTGTTTTAATGAAAAACAAATGATTAAGAAATAAAAAATCCCGTCTGCCACTAAAAAGATTGCAATAAGTTGGATAGCAGGCGGTAGGTACCTATTTGCCAATCAAAAACCACAAGAAAATTAATTACCCGACTGTCGAATAAAGGAGGGTAGGTAATTTTATTTATTAATCATTTATTTTGTTTTATTTTATTCTTAATGTAGTTATAATATAACATGTTTATATTTTTGTAATCTCCTTTTAATTTCCTTCATTTTGATACGCTACTCGATAAGTTTGAGTGAAAAAAAAAATTTTGACAAGATACGTTTTGGTGCCAAAAACCGCCATTTTTATTTTATAAAAATTTTAATATACCTGGGTGGCACTCATACAATCATGACGAATCCAATGACACCTCGCATTTCAAAATCCATCAAGCCGTTCAGGTTGTAGGGCGTGCCAAAGAAATATACATACATACATACTACATACATAGTCTCGAAAAACATTACCCTCCTTCCTTCGGCAGTCGGGTAAAAATGATTAAAAACAATGAAAGTATTGAAAGATGGTTACAACAGGAGATGTCAGACGATGAGTTTATGCCAAAAGAAGATTGCAGTGACTTGGTATCTGATGCGGTCGAGTATGCTGTACAGGTTGAAGACTAGAAAAATTGAGAATGTTTGGGGGTTGCAATTTTGTTGATTTTTACGATTGATGTATAGTTTTTTTATTTAATTTAATAGTTAGAGTCCTAAGTTAAAAGAAATATATCAAAAGAAGTTGATTTCTTAAGTTCCTTATGAATCAGATCCCATTATTTAATTTTTATTCTTGAAAGATAATAACATAATCTTAAGATTTTATTATAATTTATGATTATTAAAAGTCTAAAATAAAATATTAAAACATAAACAAGTATTTTACTCATTTAAAACCTTTTGATACTATAGAACCCGAATTTACGGTGGTTATTCATGAGCGGTCTCCAGGACCGCACGTAGGTGGTTAAGTTCCAGAAATAGGTGGTAGGTAGTTAAGGGTTAAAACACGTATCATCTTATCTATTATATTTAATAAACATGTAGGTATGTAATGTGTGTGCTCATTACATGGCCCCATTATCCTTTGTTATCTCTGTGTCAAAATACAAAGGCAACAAAGGACTATAATTAGCGTCTCTCTCTACTTAGTTATGAAATGTGGCAACCTAATTTTCAATACTCTGTGACTTTTCATTCTTACTGTGGGTGTGTTTTATATAATAATACTGGCTTCTTTTGTTACTTTTATAGTTCCAAAGTTATATTTACTAAAATAATGAATTTACATTCGGTTCTAACAGATAAACCTATACTATAAGAGTTATAATATAAGAGCTGAAGTTTGTTTGTTTGTTTGATTGAACGCGCTAATCTCGGGAACTACTGGTACTCTTTTCTACTTAATTTTTCTTATCAAGAATGTTGCAATTGACATACAAAAAGTATATATTGATAAGTAAATAAGTGACTTTAAAATATTTATTTCAAAATAAAAAGTTCACATAAATGTAAAATTACAAATTGAACATGGAGCGAGCTTTACTCACGCGTAACTTTTAAATTAAACTGTTAAATGAACGGTTCAACTATACGGCGATTATAACATAGGACACATTGAAAGCTTTGTCTGGTTATTAATACATTTATACACCTCACTTCAGAATTTTGAACAAACTACAAAAGTAATTTCGAATATTTGAAATTACATTTTACATTTACATTGCATTTTTTATTATTATCTGAATTACATTTTACAGTTCTCAAAATTCTGAAATGTGTTGTGTTATGTTGGGTAGGTACCTATCTGATAAAAGCTTTTTATTTTTTTCACAACAACGTATATTCTGGCACTTGTGCTGCTCTATAACAGTTGTTTTCAATCCAAATGAAGTTCTTTTCTGACTGAAATAGTTAAATTATTACAGAAGAATACATTTTTCAGCATTATTTCTTATTTTTACATAAACTTATATAAATAAACTTGTAGCAGCGGCGAGGGGTTCCTATAATTTGATTCCTGCGGACTTACCCTGTAGAGGGAAGCCGTGGTAGATATATTTGAATTTACACTCTAAAAAATAATATACATACTGTAGTATGAAATGTATTCGTAATTCTGTACCTAAAGTTTGAGAGAGAATTTCATATACCATTGTTATGGTTGTTCTACAACAGGTAAAAATATCTCCACCGGCTTCCTTTACCAAAATTTTTGCCTTTCACCATTGCTTTAACATGATTTCGAGAGAGAACAGCACTTTTTGCAAGCACCTATACCATGAGAGGTTGATACGCTGAATTAATTCAAGGCCACAATGACAAATAATCACGGAGGATGGTCAAAAACTCATAATAGATGTATTAGCAAGTTATATATTGTAATAGCATTAGCATGTGTACATACATATGTACAGATGCTAACAAAAGTTGCTGATCATTCAAAAAAATACAAACGATTTTATATTGAAAGACATCAATAAAAAACATTAGGTATCTACTGATGACAAAGTTAATACCTGTGTTTATTATAGGTACTGTGAAAGCTTTAAGAGCTAGGTGATTCCGTCGCTAACAGTACATACGACAGCAGCATAAAATACTGCTACGTGTTACGACTCCGCAAAACCCAGACTTTACAATAAGGACATGTGATCATACAAAATTATACGGCTTTAGAATGATATATGTTCCCTGTGATGCTCGACATAAAACCTCAATGCTCAGCTCATGTCTGAGTCTGAGCCCGTTGATGTACGTTAATTTCTTGTAATTGGATATAAAAGATCTACCTTCATGAAACTCGTGAGATAAGTTTTAGAATCTTTTAGACTAGCTATCATTCGCGGTCCCACCTGCATGGAATTGTGATCTTGTTCTAGTATCTTATGGGGACCTACATATTATTCTAGCTAGACTATAATCTATCCTTGTACACAATTTTAGCTAGGATCCGTTCAGTTTTTAGAGCGAGATTGAATTACAGATATCCGACCATGACGATAATTTTTAGAGGAATAAAAGTTGATGTTCCTCCCAATATAAAGTAAGATGACTTCGTTATCTAAAGAATCTGATAAGCACTATGAATTTAGTAAGACTGATGAACAGAAAAGGAAATCCTTTGATACTAAGTGTAGTCTGAACAAAGAAATCTATAAAAGTAAAAATCTATAAAGGTAAAAGTTATCATAACTACTTTTTATTTACATTATTTGTACTCATTATCGTATAAACTCAGAAGAAACATTATTAGAATTAATAGAGATGGCCCACAGAACATAAAAGTAATTTATAAAGTAGTAACTTAAACAAGTTCACCCTTTTAATCTTCTTGGAAAACTTAGAACAAAAGAAAAGTAACATAATTGTACCTATTCATTATGGCCCTTTCAGAGGCGCTATTATTGATGTAAAGATTTGTTATCTCACTGTTATCGTGTAATTATACATACATATATTTACACCTTTAAATCTCAGAAGGTAGACAGAAGAATATTGACATTTTTGATCTCAGGTAATAGGGGGCTTATTGCCGTTAAACGGACGCTGATTCCGTGCATACGCCTTGGAACCCAGGGTGTGCTTTTGGTCTGGTCTTGTTTTGCTTCTACAGCCTACCTTGACTTCTACAGGAGCCGGCGAAGTAAAGACGGCGCCAGTGTTTCGTCTGTTATTCAGCATGTGTACCCACTAGTTCGAGGATGAGATTGATTTTGGTGGGGTCCCAATACACCCATTATCATCATTCTCTGAGCCCTTTCACAACTCAGTTGAGTTTGTCTGGAAAGCCGACTTTTCAGACAAACTGTGATGCCGCTAAACTTCGCATTTATCCGTGAAGCGACTGCCATCTGATCTCTGGAAGCAATTGACGATTCTGTAGTTCGACTAGTCGAACTTTTTAGGGCTCCAGTTAACTGTAACGACAGCCATAGATGTTCGTATGGCAACCGGGACCGACGACTCAACGTGCTCTCCGAAGCACGGTCCCAATACACCCACCGCTGTTGTATACTGTGGATAAGAATAAAATGTTGTTAACATAACCGCATTGTAATAATAAAAAGCACATTTAACTTTCTAACAGTTGTCTTCTTTATACAAACAAATAGTTAATACTAACATAATAAAACGATGCCCCATTTCTAGCCTGAAAACATTTTAGAACAAAATTATTATTTGAGTTTCGTACAAAAATGGCTGTTTTCGTTGCCCGAGACTTGCTTCAAGGAAAATTGAAGCTAACACAACAGTAGTTTGAGTGCAACAACTATGTTCAAGGCTCGCACAATGCTATGCCACCGTTCCCTTATTGCTTCTGTGACTGCAGCTTGCTCTCAGTATGAGCCATTTTATGTTCTAAAGTGTCGGCTATATAGGTATGTTTTGATGAGTTTCTCTAAGTATTGCTTATTCATAGATCTGTATGTAGTTTAACACAATAGGCCTTATTAAATTCAATAATTTTATAATGATTTGCAATGATTTTTCTCTACATATTATGTATGGATTACGTTTTGCTTTTACTTTTACTCGGGAACCCTGTAACGTCGGTGTACGATTCGCGAGTAAAAGCAAGATACAAAATTAATATGAAAATAATGGGATCCAGTTCTACTCAAAAGCTGAGACAGTACATGTTCTATAAGTACAGAAGTAAGAAGTGAAAATTTCTTTAGGCGCAATGAACAGTTTTTAAAGAAAAAAGTCTAGGTGAATTGTACTCGTGGAACTCGCGTGATCATCACGTTCCGCACGTCACGTCCTATCGTACGATACAACGATATTTGACAAATTGTGAACATTCACATGTTTTTGTCATTGTTTTTTTGTGAAGTTTTTACTGGTGGAACACATATTGAATAAAGCACCTGACTGGTTACATCTCACGGCATTCTCAAAGGTTTAACTGTACCGTGAAGTAAAAAGGTTTAACGTGTAAGCTTTTGAGAAAGCCGTGAGGTGAAACCGGACAGGTTCAAAAATAATAAAATTGCGGAAAGTACAAGTGCTTTATTTAATATAATAATTTTTACTTTTCACTTCTGTCGGCACTCCCAGAGCGCCACAATGTTTTTTAATTGTCTTATAAAAGCAGTCATTTTATTAGGCCCTTTAACACAATTATATTAATAGAATCCAATAACCTTCCAAGCATCGTAACTTAATTTCGACAAGGTTTCTCGTACACTAATTTAATCTTGTCATTTACAAACACATCCTTCGCGCTGATGATTACATTTTAGTTGAAGGAATTTCACTCAAAGTGAGCATTACCAAGTTGACAACAGCAATATTATGAAGATGTCTGAAATCTAAATTCCAAGATTGTAATCCTTAATAATATCATACATAATCTTGTCTGTCTGTTTGGTAAATTTTCTTGACTGTACCGTTGAATCGAGCGTTTGTTACCAACGGACCACTCAATCCATCCATCGAGGTGGTCAGTTAAGGGCTGTTGAAAAATTATCACGATGTCAATGTGCGATTCTGAAAATTGTGTTACGAGACTAATGTTTTTGACATTTAGGACATTGAGATTTAATCGAGACTTAAGTAATTTTAAATATATTTTATTAGGAGAAATTGTCCATGTGATGGTAATGAAACCGGAGCGAGAAACGACTGTCAATATTATAGTTAGGACCCACTAAGAGTTTTGGAGTTAAAACAACTTCATCAGCAAGCCGGTACCCACGGATCCGTATGGTGAAGGAGAAAGAATACAGGAGAAAGAATACAAGTATCACCACCCCATCTTATCCGAAGGGTGTCTGTAAGACGCGACTAACGAAAACGGAATAGTACGCAGAGGATATCACTGCGAGAGAAGGAAATCTCGAAATAAAATCTGTAAGAACCCGTTTGGCCAGTGTCGAAACAATAGGCCAAAGTCTCCCATCATTGGGAGAGGCCTATGTCCAGTAGCGACTGCAACAGGCTAATTGATTGATTAACACCCATAGATTTATGGACGAGACTATGGTGCAGGGATTCCTTTACGGTCCGAGGTAAAACCCTTCGATGCTACCAGAAACAATGCTAAAATGCTGTGATTTTAGTTGGGACTGGTAAACAATACACATATAATGTGTGCTAAATTTTACTTTAGTCCATGAAACCAATGTGCGTGATTGTAAAACACACGAATAAACTAACAGGTTAACTTACGACAAATGTTTTCAAATGGAACCTGCCAATAAATGGGATAAACAACGCCATGGCAAAGAAGATCACATATTCAAATATCAAACTATCAATCCCAGTATACTCGTTACTAATTAATTATCATAATGAATAATCTAGTTATCAGATCGCGGTACATTATTGAGTTCACTTGGGAAATTGTAAGGACGGCATTGCGGTAAACATTCAATATGCAAGCATATAATATGCAGACGTATTTGCATAGACATAACATTGTCAGCCGTTAGGAGCACTTTGTAATATGATTTAAGATATAAGATGTACCGTATTGCTCGGCTTATGCGTGACAACATTGTTGGAAGTAAATCGTGGCTTTTATGTTCAGATATCGTTTCTTGGAAATTGAACGCGTTTTCGTTGTGGTTATTCTGATTGAAAATTTAAAAATATGTAGGTATCATAGCTTCTTATTTATATGATTGCACTTTGCAATTCTACACGTATTTTTAAAAGGGAAGGCATGACATGCTAATAGTAACTAGATACTGCTAGTGATGTTATAAATTTTGACAAAACCCAAATCCAGCAATCGTACCAGTAATACTGGTAAGCCGTCTTTACAATTTCCCAAGTGAACTCAATAATGTACCGCGATCTGATAACTAGATTATTCATTATGATAATTAATTAGTAACGAGTATACTGGGATTGATAGTTTGATATTTGAATATGTGATCTTCTTTGCCATGGCGTTGTTTATCCCATTTATTGGCAGGTTCCATTTGAAAACATTTGTCGTAAGTTAACCTGTTAGTTTATTCGTGTGTTTTACAATCACGCACATTGGTTTCATGGACTAAAGTAAAATTTAGCACACATTATATGTGTATTGTTTACCAGTCCCAACTAAAATCACAGCATTTTAGCATTGTTTCTGGTAGCATCGAAGGGTTTTACCTCGGACCGTAAAGGAATCCCTGCACCATAGTCTCATCCATAAATCTATGGGTGTCAATCAATCAATTAGCCTGTTGCAGTCGCTGCTGAACATAGGCCTCTCCCAATGATGGTAGGCTTTGGCCTATTGTTTCGACACTGGCCAAACGGGTTGGTACAGATTTTATTTCGAGTTATCCTTCTCTCGCAGTGATATCCTCTGCGTACTATTCCGTTTTCGTTAGTCGCGTCTTACAGACACCCTTCGGATAAGATGGGGTGGTGATACTTATATTCTTTCTCCATCACCAAACGGATTTGTGGTTGTACTGGCTTGCAGATGAATTTGTATTAACCCCAAAGCTCTTAATGGGTCCTAACTAATATTGACAGTCGTGTCTCGCTACAGTATCATTACTATCACAGGGCCAATTTGTCCTAATAAAAATCTGTTCAAAATTAAGTCTCGATTAAATCTCAATGTTCCAAATGTCAAAAACAGTAGACGAGACTACTGTTTTTGACATTTGGGACAAGACAGACACAATTTTCAAAATCGAAAATTGACATCGTGATCATTTTTCAACAGTACCTACAGTCAAGAAAATTTACCAAACAGACAGACAAGATTATGTATGATATTATTAAGGATTACAATCTTGGAATTTAGATTTCAGACATCTTCATAATATTGCTGTTGTCAACTTGGTAATGCTCACTTTGAGTGAAATTCCTTCAACTAAAATGTAATCATCAGCGCGAAGGATGTGTTTGTAAATGACAAGATTAAATTAGTGTACGAGAAACCTTGTCGAAATTAAGTTACGGTGCCTGGAAGGTTATTCGATTCTATTAATATAATTGTGTTAAAGGGCCTAATAAAATGACTGCTTTTATAAGACAATTAAAAAACATTGTGGCGCTCTGGGAGTACCGACAGAAGTGTAAAGTAAAAATTATTATATTAAATAAAGCACTTGTAGTTTCCGCAATGTTATTATTTTTGTACCTGACCGGTTTCACCTCACGGCTTTCTCAAAGGCTTACACGTTAAACCTTTTTACTTCACGGTACAGTTAAACCTTTGAGAATGCCGTGAGATGTAACCAGTCAGGTGCTTTATTCAATATGTGTTCCACCAGTAAAAACTTCACAAAAAAACAATGACAAAAACATGTGAATGTTCACAATTTGTCAAATATCGTTGAATCATTATGACGACGGACGATATGACGTGACGTGAGTGATGATCACGCGAGTTCCACGATTACAATTCACCTAGACTTTTTTCTTTAAAAACTGTCCAATGCGCCTAAAGAAATTTTCCACTTCTTACTTCTGTACTTATAGAACACTAGCTTTCGCCCGCGGCTCCGCCCGCGTGGATGTCGGTTATCGCGACCAAAGATAGCATATGTCCTTTCTCAAGGTCTAATCTACCCCTATACCAAATTTCATCAAAATCGGTTCAGTGGTTTAGGCGTGAAAGCGTAACAGACAGACAGACAGACAGAGTTACTTTCGCATTTATAATATTAGTATGGATTAATTTTGTATCTTGCTTTTACTCGCGAATCGTACACCGACGTTACAGGGTTCCCGAGTAAAAGTAAAAGCAAAACGTAATCCATACATAATATGTAGAGAAAAATCATTGCAAATCATTATAAAATTATTGAATTTAATAAGGCCTATTGTGTTAAACTACATACAGATCTATGAATAAGCAATACTTAGAGAAACTCATCAAAACATACCTACACTTTAAAACATAAAATGGCTCACACTGAGAGCAAGCTGCAGTCACAAAAGCAATAAGGGAACGGTGTCATAGCATTGTGCGAGCTTGAACATAGTTGTTGCACTCAAACTACTGTTGTGTTAGCTTCAATTTTCCTTGAAGCAAGTCTCGGGCAACGAAAACAGCCATTTTTGTACGAAACTCAAATAATAATTTTGTTCTAAAATGTTTTCAGGCTAGAAATGGGGCATCGTTTTATTATGTTAGTATTAACTATTTGTTTGTATAAAGGAGACAACTGTTAGAAAGTTTAATGTGCTTTTTATTATTACAATGCGGTTATGTTAACAACATTTTATTCTTATCCACAGTATACAACAGCGGTGGGTGTATTGGGACCGTGCTTCGGAGAGCACGTTGAGTCGTCGGTCCCGGTTGTCATACGAACATCTATGGCTGTCGTTACAGTTAACTGGAGCCTTAAAAAGTTCGACTAGTCGAACTACAGAATCGTCAATTGCTTCCAGAGATCAGGTGGCAGTCGTTTCACGGATAAATGCGAAGTTTAGCGGCATCACAGTTTGTCTGAAAAGTCGGCTTTCCAGACAAACTCAACTGAGTTGTGAAAGGGCTCAGAGAATGATGATAATGGGTGTATTGGGACCCCACCAAAATCAATCTCATCCTCGAACTAGTGGGTACACATGCTGAATAACAGACGAAACACTGGCGCCGTCTTTACTTCGCCGGCTCCTGTAGAAGTCAAGGTAGGCTGTAGAAGCAAAGCAAGACCAGACCAAAAGCAGAACCTGGGTTCCAAGGCGTATGCACGGAATCAGCGTCCGTTTAACGGCAATAAGCCCCCTATTACCTGGGATCAAAAATGTCAATATACTTCTGTCTACCTTCTGGGATTTAAAGGCGTAAATATATGTATGTATAATTATACGATAACAGTGAGATAACAAATCTTTACATCAATAATAGCGCCTCTGAAAGGGCCATAATGAATAGGTACAATTATGTTACTTTTCTTTTGTTCTAAGTTTTCCAAGAAGATTAAAAGGGTGAACTTGTTTAAGTTACTACTTTATAATTTACTTTTATGTTCTGTGGGCCATCTCTATTAATTCTAATAATGTTTCTTCTGAGTTTATACGATAATGAGTACAAATAATGTAAATAAAAAGTAGTTATGATAAGTTTTACCTTTATAGATTTTTATAGATTTCTTTGTTCAGACTACAATAGTATCAAAGGATTTCCTTTTCTGTTTATCAGTCTTACTAAATACATAGTGCTTATCAGATTCTTTAGTAATCGTAGTCTTCTTACTTTATATTTTAGGAACATCAACTTTCATTCCCCTAAAAATTATCGTCATGATCGGATATCTGTAATTCAATCTCGCTCTAAAAACCGAACGGATCCTATCTGATATTGTGTACAAGGATAGATTATAGTCTAGAATAATATGTAGGTCCCCATAAGTTACTAGAACAGGATCACAATTCCATGCAAGTGGGACCGCGAATGATAGCTAGTCTAAAAGATTCTAAAACTTATCTCACGAGTTTCATGAAGGTAGATCTTTTATATCCAATTACAAGAAATTAACGTACATCAACGGGCTCAGACTCAGACATGAGCTGAGCATTGAGGTTTTATGTCGAGCATCACAGGGAACATATATCATTCTAAAGCCGTATAATTTTGTATGATCACATGTCCTTATTGTAAAGTCTGGGTTTTGCGGAGTCGTAACACGTAGCAGTATTTTATGCTGCTGTCGTATGTACAGTTAGAGACGGAATCACCTAGCTCTTAAAGCTTTCACAGTACCTATAATAAACACAGGTATTAACTTTGTCATCAGTAGATATAATGTTTTTTATTGATGTCTTTCAATATAAAATCGTTTGTATTTTTTTGAATGATCAGCATTTTTTGTTAGCATCTGTAGGTACATATGTATGTACAGATGCTAATGCTATTAAAATGAATAACTTGCTAATACATCTATTATATTGTGTTGATGAACAGTGGCTAGCCAATTGGGAGCGTTTTATTCGTATTTAGCGGTTACATTTAAAAGTTAAAGCAAATGTTCATTTCATACGCGTGTGGTTTAATAACAGGAATGGAAATGAGAATCATCTTTTTTTACGATTACGATACTCACATCTGTATAGGGTAGGCAGATTACATTCACATATCACAGAGCTACATTATTTTTTTCCATGGGGCTTCCCATGGAAACTAATAATGTAGCTTCATTGGGCCTATCACAACAACTAAGCAAGTTTACTAGATCTATGTTATTTATGTACTCAAAAAATCCCAACAGTTCTTGATAACAACATCATCATCATCCTGGCCTGGTTTCCGATGGCATTCAAAGTCTTTGCCTCAGCTCCCAGGGTTTGCTTATTCTTTCTTCTCCTTTGGCATTCTTTATGCAGTTTTTACGAAGGTGACTGCTGTCTAATCGCCCAAACCTAAAAGGAAAGCCTGTACCAGGGTCCCATTCGTTATTTAGTAGGTGCATCGACCAGCTCGTGAGCTTGACACGGGTCTCAAGGATATTCCTAAGGCCGTGTAGAGAACACAATTATTAATTAGGTATTCTTTATAATTGCACTAAGACGCGAATAACCAAAACATTTTAAAACTTCAATGAAACAAGCCATAAAATTGCATTACAGTCCAGGTGTAACGTCCAGGTAATCAATTCTGTCCTGCCCATGTCGGCACAGCCCCGACATGGTCCGGGAAACACTCACTCCGGGACCATTACTCAACACATTGTATTGTGCACCACAGGTTTCCAGCGAATTTTATTTTTGTATTGTCCCTTTGAACATCGTTGGTTGTTATGAGACAAAGCAGATATTTGTTACGAATATGGCTTTTGTTAGCGGCTTCATGTTATTCTTTATGTAAATGAGGTTGATTTTATGTAGATGATTGTATTTTAAATTGTGTGTTCGAATTGATCGTTCATACCTACTTGACTCGAATAACAGTTTCCTGGAACATGTCCAACTCCCAATTTTGCAATTTAAGTAGGTCAGAGAAGGTCAAGCTGTTAAGCTTTTTGTTTTTCAGATAATAAACGGTGGAAATTAATGTAAAATATCAGGTATTTTTAAGACTTTAGGGCTGATTGGATCCTTAGCCACGATTTTATTAATTAGAGAATTTTACGTAATAATTGCTCTAAAATTTCATTAATAGAGCTGTTTATTATTTTACAGCATAAAATATTATGAATATAATAAATAATTTATCAAACCACCAATAGACTTGACAGCCCCTGTAGCTCAGGAGACGCGGATTTGATCCTCGCTTAGTGCAAATATTTGTATGCATGAATATGGGTAGGTATTTGCATTGGTCTGGTCGTGCCTCGGAGAGTACGTTAAGCCGTCGGTCCCGATTGCGATATGAACATCTATGACAGTCGTTACGGGTAGTTGGAGCGCTAAAAAGTCTCAACAACTGGTCTGTCAATATAAATATCGCCCAATATCGCTATTGGGTTATGGAAGTCGTCGCTTCACGTGAAATATCACGACACCAGCCAAATCTGCAGTAAGACTGATAAAGCGGACCCCTGACTCCCGAGGTGAAAGCTTCGGATGCGGCTAGGATAAACGCTAGGATCAACTATCAACGATACATTATGAAACGTACTATTCCATTAGCATTTGGAGTATGTAAAAGCCCATTCTCTACTCTTGTCATACTTCATGAATTTCCTTTACCATTATAAAATCATGCACCGCTAATTTTACAGATCATTATCCACTATCTCTAACATCACAGATTAGAAAACATAATAAGTTATTTCAAACTTGTTTGCAGTAATGGCTACAAACATAATTTTGAAAGTGTTGATAAGTTACAAAACACGCGACAGGTGAAACTAGGTTAAAACTTCTCTTTATTTTACATTAGTTACTTCGGAAGAAATGTAAGTTACTTTTACTTTATTAGAAAAATGATTACTTTCAAATCTTGATATAACTGAAATTAGCAAGACAAACTTACCTCGTGCTGAAATAATAGCTGATGAACGTAGCTGCCTTCAGTTTCCTGAAGTTTTCATAGTTTTGAAACGAAATGGCCTCTTACCGCCAACGTGTTCTGTGTTGGAACTTTCTGCGTGATGTAGTAAAACTATGGTCTCACAGGAGTTTTAAAACGTCTGATACGATGACTTAAAACTAACATCTTGGTATATAGAATAATAATAATTATGGACATTATCATCATCCGCCTGCTCTTATCCCATATTGATCTGGGATCGGCACAATATGTATGCTTTTTCCCTTCATCTTCGGTTGCAGTCATTTAATTTTCCATTCCTAGCCATATTATCTTTCACACAGTTCATCCATTTCATACTGCATTTCGTTGGAGTCTTAATTTATTTTTTTGTACGTAGGTAATTAAAGCTTTATTATTATGAACAATAAAAATAAAGAATGAAAATCTATTTGTAAGAACGCGGAAATTTTTACAAATAAGTAGGTATTATTTATCATTATCGATCCCACATCTAGAAACTTTTAACGTCACGGTACAATTCCTATTTTTTTTCAGAATTTATCAGAGCCTGACTGCAGAACTTTTATTTCGTTCATAATCAGAATCACAGATGAAATCAAGATGAAAATAATAACTCAAATTTGTAAAGTAATTTAAACCCAAAATCCATTGCGGGTAACAAGTTAAAACAAGTTAAGAGTTTTCTACTTTATTAACCAACTTAATGAGTGTTGTAAAAGGAATCTGTCTAACCCTTTTCTAAGTCAAAGTAATCGTTGATTAGCTGTCAGTGTATTACTGAGCTTTGACTTTAAATGGAATGTTTTATCTATTTAGGAGAAAATAACAACAATTGAAAGGACAATTCTGTCTTTTCTGATGATTCTGTTTATATTTTCTTGAAAAATGTTACGTTTTATGAATTATGTGCTTTACGGCCAAAAGATTTTAAGATAATAAGCTATTGTTATAGCTGTTCCCAGCGGCTTTGCCCGCGTGGATGTCGGTTATCTTAACCAAACATAGTCTATGTCCTTTCCCAAGGTCTAATCTAGCTCTGTACCAAATTTTATCAAAATCGGTTTAGGCGTGCAAGCGTAGCGGATAGACAGACAGAGTTACTTTTGCATTTATAATATTAGTATGAATATAATAAATAATAAATCTTTATTGTCTAATAATAAATTTATGTGTGATACTCTGACCTCTAAACTAGACTTTCGTCTGTAGGTACCTATCTTAAAAGTTAGTGCCCACCGTAATTAGTTTTACTGTATGTACTGTACTGTATATGTAATATGGATATGGATGATACTTTTGACACGTCATAGACTGTAGCTCAATTAAAAAACCAAGTTGTATTCATTGATACGTTATATTGCTCATTTACAGTTTTAATCAATTAATTCTGACGACGGACAAATTTTAACGAACGGTAGGGCTTTAGTAAATCCACATAATTGAACTTCTTAATTACACATTCTGTAAAAAATACAGTCATTAATAATAAATTTGCAGTCATAAATCACACGGCATTTCCGTGGATTAATTTCGTCCCCTGTTTTACTACTTAGCACTCTCCGAATTCCTGTAATATCTCGACAATAAGGTGTCACCAACTTAAATCGCCCAAGCATCAAAATGCTCAAATAAGTTTGTTTTTATCATTAAAATTTACGCCGGAATTTCTACAAAGAGAAGTGGGCGATCACAAAAAGACAGTCTTTTGTACCGCGCCTTCCAGAGCATTTGCAGTATCTTGCTAATGTACCTATCAAGCTTTGAAAAATGAAGACGGTTTTTCCCAAGGGGCGCATCGTATTTTTTGTTTTCTCTCTGTTAATTTAAACGACTGTTCGTCATGTACCCATGACCTTCAGTGACATTTGGAATACTAAAATCCGATTTTAATTACATGATTTGTGATAATACAATGAGGATGTTTGGTTGTTTTTTTTTTGGACAAGATGAGGGTTCGAGAAAGTGGGTCATTGGATCATTAATTCAGTCAATAGTATAATGTATTCTATTTTTAAATATTGAGTACATTTAATTGTATGTCTAGTATTGTATACTAGGAAAATATCCCTCAACCATGTTATTATCAAGAAAAGATAGAGTTATTTTGATTTAATTAAGTATAAATTGAGTATATTGTTAGAGAATTCTAAGTATTTATGGTGCGGCAGACAAATGCTGTGCCCAACTAAATAGACATAGATGGAATTAATTTCCACGACTGCATAACATTTTTTTTTAAGTCTCACTTGAGGTGGCCATCGCATTCACAGCCCTATTTACCTTGATGTAATCAATATACATTAATTTCATCTGTTTATTATAGAACGAGCAATTTTTAGAGCAGTCAAATTCGAATAAACTCTTACTTCTTGAAAAATTTCGAACTCCTTAACTGATTTTGAGAGCTCAATGCTTCTAAAAGTATAAATGAAGGGATAATTTATTTGAGCCTATTCTAGAAAGTTTTTAGGTTATCTCTCTTACTGTAATGGTTTTCAATTTTAGTGATACGGATCTGAGGTATTTTATGTAATAGTCTATTATAAATAACCAGTTGTGAGTCGAACTTGTGAAATATATTTGGCCCACGAGACCAACGTTCAAACTAAATCCATACTAATATTAGAATTGCGAAAGTAAATAATGGGTCTGCCTGTTACATTTTCACGCCTAAACCACTGAACCGATTCTGATAAAATTTGGTACAGATATAGATTAGACCTTAGGGAAGGACATAGGCTATGTTTGATCTTAAACCGACATCCACATGGGCGGAGCCGTGGGCAACATCTAGTAGGTACTAAATAAGAGCCACTAGGTGTAAGAGTTCACAATGCACATAGTATAATACACTAATTACATTTTGTTCCTGTTGGACCGTCCAAACAATTTGACGGTCACTTTTTTATATTATTTAATATTCATATTATTCTGTTTATGTTTTCCAAGCTGTTTAGAACAAAAATTGTGTCGGAATAACCTACAATAACGGAGCCTGCAAAAATGACAATTTTACGTAACCGTGGGTGGTGATGCAGGCAAACGCTAGTATAAAACACAAATATGAAGCAGCAGCGCTTTGTTACGAGGCTCTTGTTCGCTTTATATTGTTTTCTTAGAACGAATATGTTTACACTCAAAAAGGTGAAAAGTTTCTTCAAAGAAATATTTCTTGACTAAATTGCAAGCTAGGAAGTAGGAGACAAAAACATACAGGCGCCGCTGGGCTTCACATACTTTTCTCTGAGGCTTTTAGCTTTTACATATGTTTAAGGTAATATCTAACATCACATATTAAAAATACAGCGAGTATTACGAGTATGTATTCGCTGTATATTTATTACACCATGACAAGCCAATCTCATAGGTGAAGATCTTAACAACTTACTATGTTTGTCAATTAAACGATGGCATTATAAATTAAGATAAGACTAGATTAAAATAATGTATTTTTGAAATTTAATTTAAGAATTCCTAATTTGTTCATCAACTTGGACAACGTGAATCTTGTAACTGAGCGCGAATTGACCACTTAAAATTTTAGCTTTTTTTTGTTCATGTTTACAACAAGTGAAGTGGGTTGGGACTCTGAAGATATTGGTGTGACCTATACGTCTAATAAAATAAAAGATCTAAGAGTATACTATATACTCATTCAACAGCTACTGTCAAATATATTTACATATACTCGTACAATAAGTAGATCAAAAAAGTTCACCGACCTTTCTATCAGCTCATCACTTTGAATGTTACACAAACATTGAAAAGCAGTGAATATTGACTACCAAATGCTGTATGTATTCCTGTTACCTGCGGTGCTGTTAATTATCAAACAGAGAGCCTTTCCGTCGGTTATGGGATGATTATAGGCTTTTAACAGTGTGTTTATGACTTACTGTGGTTGCCGGAGTACGGTATAATCGTTACGATTAAGTGCAGCTTTTAACGTAATTACAGTGCATTAGAAATCACGAGGGGATCATTTGTAAGGATATCGGCATCAAACATGAATGACTGTTGTCATTCATGTAAACTACCTTTAAAATTAAATGTTGTTAATGTTTACAGATTTAAACGAAATTTTTATTAATAGTAGGTATAACATTCACCGGGATATTTATCATGTTTTTGTATTTATCGAGTATCCGATTTTCAGGGAATTCGAGGAAACACCTTTTCAAGGAATTGATCACACATTTAATTTTCACTTGCTATTAATTGTAACGTTTTAACCCCCCAACGCAAGAACGACGGAGTTTTTTAGATTTTATATTGTACCTAGAACAGTTATTGACGTTTAAAAATGTATTTACTTTCATATTACAGTGGCAGTATTGTATGCTGTGTTACGCACACAATGCTGGGTATGAAAACATTTTAATTGAAGGTCACCAGTCAGTAGCATTATTCAAAAGGATGTACAATGTACATAAGGCCCAAGCTAACAAGTCGGTTCAACTTCCAAAACAAACGAACGCGCGATTAAAAGTTATACAATCGTTTAATATATTTGGTCCAAAAACACTGATATTTAAAAAAAATATTATTATTTTTTTTTTTTTTTTTTATATAGGACACGTCAATTTGACTTCGCCTCGCCTGATGGTAAGCTGAAGGCAAAGTCTCTGAAAAGAGGGCCACCATTACAACACGTACAGTCAGCGTCAGAGAAAACAGACCCCCTCAATACTTAAAGAATATCGCCGCCTGCGCCGGCCGCGTCACATGACTCACGAATGACGTCACGCGATGCGATCGTCGCTGAGCTGCAAACAGCTTCATCTGCCTTTTATTTGCATGTTCATATTTGTAATTTTCTGATATTTTTCGTCTTTCGGCTCAATTGTATACCAAGATACAACATACTCACAAAAAGATGCCACATTAATTTATGTGCCGTTTGAGGATTCGAACCCGCATCTCCAGCGCCAGCCGATTACTTAGACCGCGCCTTACTCCACTAGGCTACGGTTCACTTGATAATAATGGCGAAAATATGAATCACATTACCTACTCCTATTATCGAACAAAGTTGGTTACGGTGTTATTTTGTAGACCATATTATGTGATAATAATAACTGCTCAATTGACTAAAAGATAAGGTTGAAATTAGTATAGATTTCTCGTTTAGTTCAATAGATTACGCTTGATACAGCTTATTGCACTACCGTCATTTTGTTTTTTACTTCAAAAACTTATCTGCTGTATGAGCTGCGGCTATAGTATTTTAATATCTGTGACAGCGCGCTAAGGTTGCAATTAGAATACTTCTTTGTCTTATTTACTAAACTGTGATTGAAGGTAACTTTATAATTCGTGGTAATTTGCATTGGTGTTAATCCTCCTCGTAATATTATTCAATTTATTAAGTTTTTGATCAGTTTTTTGAGTAATTTGAAAGTATAGTTCGAATAACAACATTTTTGAAAGCTAAAATTATTATTCTCTGGGAGCAAGAATAGAGGCATAACGGTAAGAGTTACGATAAAAATATATTATATACCTATTTATTGCTTAATCATGTTACATTTTCATTTACAAGTTAGATTTTTGGAGTTTCTTTTATTTATTATCATTTTCATTACAGAGAAATACAGTGCGTAGATGGATTCGAAGATATCAAGCGACGGGTGATATAAAATGTGAACGCCAAGGACCTCGCCCAGTTGCTTACACTCATGAATCAGAACGGCGCCATGATATTGTGGAAGTTCACTCAGTGGCACCCTTCAACCCTAAAAACGTATAAGACTTAAGAACAAGCGGGCGGTTAACATTAGGTAGGTAAGTAAATGATTATAATAATATTCTTTAAAATAAAATCACAAAAAAAAACAGATTTGAAAAGGTTTATTATTTTAGGTTACTGGAGATGGATGTCCTCAATGGGCCCAGGCCAGCTAGTGGTAGTTGAAGTGTTGAAAGACGTAATGCTGCGCATAATCAGTGCGGGTCGCATATATAGATGTAAGGCCGGAATAATTCCAAATATTCCGATGAGGATAAAACGAAAAATCCCGAATAATTCCCAAATGACCCGGAATAATTCGGAATTATTCCGGTCGATATTTATATAGATAGATGTAGTAGGTATTGAGAGTCTTGACTCTTTTTGATAGTCTTGTGACTCGAAATGCAGTTATGATTCGCGTTTTATACGATTATAGATATATATATAACTCAAAGGTGACTGACCAGCCCAAACCACTGGACGGATCGGGCTGAAATTTGGCATGCAGGTAGATGTTATGACTTAGGTATCCGCTAAGAAAGGATTTTGATTAATTCTACCCCCAAGGGGATAAAATAGGGGATGAACAACATTCTGAACTTAACGCGGACGAAGTCGCGGGCAACAGCTAGTTGGTGTATATACCTATCGCTATAATTAAGAAAATACAGTCTAAGACTTATGTTTTCCTGAGTACCTACTTATACACTTTTAAACTCTTTAAGAGTGTTTTCACACCATCCATATCCGTATCGGACGACGATGACCGACATCCGATATCCGACACCATATTATTATGTTGTTTTCATATAGATATCCGATAAGATCGGTCCGATTTGGCTATTTGCTACATAGCACAGACTAGTTAAGGATGCTGGGGACAAAAAACCTTAAAAAACGTAGTGCAAGCAATTTTCGACCTTATTGACATGACATAGAATCGAGTTTTTTTTCTTATATTCGTAATCAGTGTCATCTGTTAGCGCAAAAAGACACGTAATTAAGATAATGTCATTAAGGTCGAAAGTCGCTTACAGTCGCTGTTTTAGTATCTGTGTGAAAGTTGTAGTCATATTATATAATATTACCTACATATTATAATAAAATAAGTAGGTACTTACCGTACATCTTGACTTGACCCCAAGTCGCGAGAGATGCTCGAATTGGTTTGATATGATCTATGATTGGTGGATTTGAGCTTCTCCGTCACCTTGGTACCCCGTGTACCATGGTGGTGGAGAAGCTCAAATCTACCTAATCCACAAAAGATATCCAAAAACGCGTACTGTTACTCGTACTGCGCATATACATACATATAAGTAGGTCCATTTTGTGACGTCACTGAGGTCAAGTATATAATATTCCGGTATCTACCTACCTATATACCAATACCTACATAGGTCTGTACTTAAGTTTTCGTTTAGTAGGTAGGTGGAAGCACAAATAATTCATTTTTTGTAGGTGAGTTTAGCGGGAATAATTCCGGAATATTTGAGAATATTTGGGAATAATTCCGAATAATATGGAATAATTCGGAATTATTCGGGATTTTTACATCTATAGTCGCATATCCAGAAGGACAAATTTACCTGGTTCAGGATAACCCTTTAGTGCATCCCGAATTGTGCAAGACTGGCTAAATGCACAAGAAGATATAACGGTGTTTGAGTGGCCGGCTAAAAGCCCGGATCTTAATCCTATAAAAAACTTGTGGGGTCAGATGGTTTTAAACTGGAACTAAGGTAAACAGAACTTGGGAACTAATGCGAAATAGTGTCCTAACATTCATAATAATAATATTATATTATTATTAATACCTAATCCCATTACTCTTGTTTACAAGTTTAGTAATCTTCTAATGTGTTAACGATGCACCATCTGACCTCACATATTTTTCTAATGTTGTGTTAAAAGGGTTACTTATCAGAAAATGTGATCAAAGAGGAAGATGTATATTGCTATACTGTTATAGTTTAGCATGTTGGTTCTTTCTTTGTGATTCACAGGCATAAATAACATTTCATTTTTCAACTATTCTTTTATATCCAAAGATTATACAGAGTGTAAAAAAATAATGTTTGCAACTTTAAATAAATAAGTAAATAAATATTGTAGTTATGTTTCTAGAACTATGTATAATATTAAACATTTTATACTTCACTTAGACCCTAAGTGAAGTAAACATTTTATACTTAGGGTATTGTGTTTTGTCAATAAATTTACGTTCTAAAAATAAGTAAATCTAAAAATAAGTAACCCCAATTTAACTCAGATAGAAAAACTGTATACTCAACCAGGAAATGGACTCCATGTAGTCCTAGAAATGTAATTCGAGAAATAAATTAATATTGTTTATACAACAAGCCTATCTTTTCTTACAAACCTCATACCTACTATAAAATTTGATTCCTTAAATAATAATTAACAAAAGTGCTTATGAGAATAAAAAAATAATTATACGAAATAAAAAAAGAACTTTGTGTCCGAAGATTTGAACCCCCGGTTACCGTATTCACAAAGCATAGGTCATAACCACTAGACCAACATGACATTTACACAAAGTCTCAAAAAACTTCAATGCTTTCATGTCATTATCAAGGGGGGTCCCTTTTCTCTGAAGCTTACTGTACCATGTTACAATGGTGGCACTCAGCTTGACGGCCTCATCAGATGCTTTTTCACGCCCCGCTTAAAGGACCCGGGACTATAAGAGGAAGGAAACACGTGAGCTGGCAAGGAATTCCAAGTCTTAATAGTGCGGCAGAAGAAGGAGTCGCCGAATCGCTTGGTTCTTGATGGAATATTCTGCACCGTATGCGGGTGGCATCTAAGTCCTGCACGTGTTGTCCTATATAGGAAAGGAGAGGGTGGGATTACTTGGAAGAGCTCATCAGAACATTCACCATGGTAGAGACGGTAGAAAACCGCCAAAGATGCCACATCTCTACGCAACTGCAAAGGCTCGAGGGTGTTAGTGACCTCAGGATTCCCAATAATGCGGACCGCACGTCGCTGCAACCTGTCGAGAGCATCTAGTAAGTACTTTGCGGAGCCATCCCAGAGATGCGAGCAGTATTCCACGCAAGAGCGAATTTGTGTCTTGTAGAGAAGACACCGCTGCTCCGGCGTGAAAAAACGTCTCACTTTGTTCAGGACTCCGAGTTTACGCGAGGCTGTTTTGATGATGCTCTCAATGTAGTTTTTGTTGTTCAGTTTGCAGCGGACATCCATACCTAAGATGTTGAGATTGTCCTGCAGTGGCAGTGGCGTGCTCTGAAGAGTTGGAAGGGGAAGGAACGAAGATACCTTTGCTGTAAACGCGCATGCCTGCGTCTTCTTGGCATTGAACTCGACCAGGTTTTCAGAGCCCCATTGGGAAACGTGGTTCAGGGTCCGGTCAAGTTCACTGACGAGAAGCTGCCTTTTTTCCGCGATATCAGACTGCTTGGCCGCAGGATGTCCGTGATAACTCCCGTGTAAGGTGCTATCGTCTGCATAGCAGTGAATGCTGCCAGTGGACAACATGTCGTTGATATGCAGAAGAAAGAGAGTGGGTGATAAGACGGACCCCTGCGGCACGCCAGCATTTACCTGCAGGAACTCCGAAGTTCGACCGTCACAGAGGACGCGAATACGGCGCCCCTGCAGGAAGCTAGACACCCAGTCGCACAGTCTGGGAGGCAGACCAAAGGCTGGTAACTTGGAAAGAAGCGACTTGTGCCAGACTCTATCGAAAGCTTTGGCGATGTCAAGACTAATTGCCAGTGACTCGCCATGCTTGTCCATAGCCTCACCCCAAAGATGGGTAACATACGCCAGAAGATCACCCGTTGACCGCTTCGGTCTAAAGCCGTATTGCCGGTCATTGATTAAGGAATGATCCTCTAGGTGACGCATGAGCTGTTTGTTTATTATGTGCTCGAATGCCTTGCACAGCACTGAGGTGACGGCTATGGGCCGATAGTTGCCTGGGTCCGAGCGATCCCCCTTCTTGGGGATCGGCTGCACATTCGCCTCTTTCCAAGCCGATGGCACTGTAGGTACCTGAGATGTACGACATCCGGTACAAACGCGTAAGCATTGGAGACAACTCCGCTGCGCATTTTTTAAGAACCACCGCTGGAATACCATCCGGTCCGCTGGCTTTCCGGACGTCGAGTGACTGCAGCACACCACGGACATCGCGCTGCCTGATGCGGATCTCAGGCATTGCGTGGTCACAGACGGGTAATGTCGGTGGCTGCTTACCGCAATCATCGATTCGGGAATTTGCCGCAAAGAGATTAACCAGCAGATTTGCTTTCTCTTGCGGCTCATGGGCCAGGGATCCATCAGGGTTGCGCAACGGGGGCAGCGAAGGCTTGCAGAAGTTGGCTTGCACGGCTTTGGCCAGTCGCCAGTAGCCACGGCTGCCCGTGGGATGCGCCACTAGCTCTTGACCAAGCCGCGCTATGCGCTGGGCATCCGCTCTGACGTAAGCCCCCTTGCAGACCTTTGTGGCTTTATTGTACGCTGCCTTGAAGTGGCCCACGTTAGGATCGCGTGTGGCGCGCGCCCTTACCCAGGCGCGGTACGCAGACTGTTTTTGATTGACAGCCTCCGCGCACTCGCGGCCGAACCGAACCAAGGGGCGTTCTTCACGTTTAAATCGACCGGTCCGACCGTCAATTTGTTCAAGATGATCAAATATCAACTTCAATCAAAAATATGAAATAACAACAAAAAGCAACTGAAATAAATAGCTGGCAACTTATTTTATTTGTGACAGACTTTACAAACTACGATTTAATGTGACAAGTTATTATTAAATTAAGCTGTTAACCCTACATGTATCAACATTTCTAGACTTTTTTGCGACACAATAGCAACTAGAACGTAGATTATGTAAGCTATTTATCATTTTATATGAATTATAGGATTCAGGCTAAGGTTACTTCAGCGTATATGACAAATGAATTCGTAATTTTGCTTGATGGGAAGAGATATCTTACCTTTTATATCATAAATGGAATCTGCAAAATAGTTTAATCTAAAAATGGAACACGGTTTTTTTTCTTCATTTAAGTAACAATTCCGGTTGCATCCAAACCTCATATTTTCGATGCTAGGGTCCGTTTTCCTTTTTTTTTTTTGAATCACATTGGCTTTTGAGAACGCCTATCATCTGAACCTGAGAGAAAATCCTCCGCCTGGGCCTCGTACGTTGATGCGGAGATGCACCGACTTACAGGTGAAGGTGACATGAGCCATGAACAATATGAATATACCCAAAATATCGCATCCGAAGCTTCTACCTTGAAGTCTGGGGTCCGCTTTTTACAGTCTTAACCGCAGATTTGGCTGATCTACGATATTTTCCGTGAAACTATTGCCATCTGACCTCCACAACCCATTGGCAAATCTAAGCATTGCAATTACACCAGTTGTTAAACTTTTTAGGACTCCAGTTACCCGACTGCCATAGATGTTGCTATGACAACCGGGTCCGGCGGCTTAATGTGCTCTTCGAGGCACACGACCAGACCAATGCAAATAGTCGTACCTAATTATGCATTCATAAAAATATTTGCGCTGAACGGAAAACGAACCCACGCCTCCTGCGCAACATTCGCCTTCACTACTCTCACGTCACAGAGACTGTTACAATATATCATTTTTATACAGAACCAAATAACCATCTCAGCATTAGGGTCTTTAAAAAGGTAGACATAAAGTCTCTGCAAGTGTAATTATAACGATCACTGTTCCATTTCAGTGGTTTTTAAACTTTAAGGGGTATAAAACTGGTGAGATAAAATGGAAATGGGCAAAAGAGATTATATGAAAATGCTATTAAATGTTTTTGCATTTGTGTCCTTGTTTTTTTAGTGTAATATTAGTTATGTGTGTACGAGTATCTTCATTAGTACTCGTATATCAGTCAAGCCCACTGCTGAATCAACCTTGACTGATATTAAATGCGCTGAATATCTAATTTTTTTATGGATTGATGTTAACCATAAAAATGTCATAGTACGCACTTGGGAATTTATTGTAAAGTAAATTCGTGTTCTAGTTTGATAGGCGTTAAAACTAAGTTTTATTGGAGCGCTGAATCAATAAAATTTTATTTGTCGTCTAACTCAAAATTTTACCGGGACTTTCACAATATTTCACATTACATAATAGTAAAATAGGTAAACATGTGGCACATACAAATGGCGGCCTTATCACACTGCGGCAATCTCTTACAGGCAAGCATAACACCAAATTTTAATGATAGCTTGTACTTTTTGGACTTCATCTTAGCTTAACATTAGGTGAGGTGCATTGATGGATCAAAATGTAAAAATTAGTTAATACACGTACTTTTGAATCATTTAATGGTGACGCCATACCGACCTGTATTCATCTTCTTCTTCTGTCGAGTCGACGACGTTGGATTGCCCTCGTGGTGTAGTAATTGGTTTCACGGCGGTGCCGTTACTCACTTACGTCTGAGATTTTTATAATGCACGCAATATTTAGTCATAGCTTAACTTTTTAATATCGAAAAAAATATTTTACTTGAAACGAACATTGTATGCACTTTTTCTTATCGTTTTCTTGCCTCATTTCTCGTACTATTAGCATCATGAGACGTTTTCTTCGATTCTCATTTTGCGCAGTACCTACTATAAAGAGCTGATAATATTTTTCTTTCCATTCCACAACAGCGTGGAAATATTTTTTAAAATATACGCCGAACAATAGAGCGGGCCATAAAAAACCGGCGCAATTGGTCGTGAGACTGCAAAATGTTCGTCGTACGGACGAATTTGTTCCAACACAGATTTTCCGGGACCCTTCCCGTCCGCGTTTCACCAACGAATTACAAGGAATTTTCTTACAATAACCGAACATTCTCTGTTGTCGGCACTCTTGTGAAAATGTTACCAATCTTTTTAATTAAATTACTGAAATAAAACGTGTCCCATTTTTTTACCTAATGGAATAATTCCATTTTTTACTTACGATTTCTGGGACAACATTAGAATGGTTCAAGTGTCACTTCGTTTGTGGAACGTTATAGCTTTATTTTTGTTCCCATTATATCAAGTAATGTACATTTTTACTGAGGAAAACAATCAGTCATTGTAAAAGACAGGTTCTTATGATCAAAGACGTGCTAGATAAATTTACAAACGGTCATACTCTTGTTCATAGCATACTAAACGTGCTTGTACTTCTAAAGTCTGGATATATGGGAGCTTTTAGTGCTAGTCCAATTTGCTATCTCGTTCAAGCCGGTTATGTGAGTGTCTGGGTTCTAAAGGACGTCAGTCGTGATTATGAGGTAGGTTACTAACGTATGGAACGTCATACCTTCATCTGTGTAGTTCTGTTACAATGTCGTAAAACATCGTTATTTATGAAGCCTTTACAAGAAAAGGGTTTATACGTAATATTGTTGCTTATACTTTATTTAATTTGCGTAATTTTAAATTTTACTATTTTATTTTGATATTTTATGAAAAACGGCTGATCGGATTGCAAATTGATGTGTAAAATGAATATATTTTAAAGTGTTGGTAATAAAAGTATGTGAATTTTGACTTTATATTTTCACGCTTTTTCACATTTTCCTATCTAATTTACATTTTACATATCTAATTATTGCACTATATAATATAATACACTATTCACCAAAACACAGGGCACTTTTTTGGGTCCCAAAACCCACCTTGAATACAAAATATTATGCTTGTGTTCCTTGTTGCCTTAAAATTAATTTACTTTTTTTTAATCCCGACTTATTGCTCGATGTGGCTACAATTACTTCCTCATCCAATTTTTATAAAATTTCGTACATTTTAATAAAGAAAATCGTGCAATAAGATCGTAACAACAAAATCAAAACAAAATATAAGACAATGGAATGGAAAATTGAAGGAAAAACATCACCCGGTATCGAATAACCATTCTAATTAAATCATAATGCTATTATTGTTTGTTCAAAATCCAATAATAAACGCTTCGTTTAGTCTTACAAATGACCGGCTTTGTAAACGAAACCATCGGCTATGAATAGAATAGGGTTTATGAATTATTCCCTTGTTCACATAGACGTCATGTCCCCTAACGATACTGAGATATTAATATTCATGACTAAAACCAGGAAGGGGGTCTAAGGAACCCAGAATGTCTAAGCTTTTGTGTGTTAGAGGTTATTAGAGCGGACGTGCCAAGGTATTTATTATTTATAGGTTCATCATCCTTTATAAGCCTTCTCCCAAATATAGTGGATAGGTTCTCGTATCAAATACACTAGAAGTATTTTGTTACGATGTATAAAGAAGAAATCTTGGAAAATAGGCTGGTTGTTAAAATGTTTAGAAGCTTTATTATGCGCGAAAATCCCCTGAGAGGCTTCACCGGAGCCAGCGATGAGGGGGGTATGTCGGACTCAAACTGACTAAAACTGTACGGTGTTTCATCACTGTAGTTTCTGTGGTAACTTGTGTTTAATATTGTACTATCTAAATAATCTAATAAATCAATACAATATACAACAACTGACCTAATCCAAAATCAGATAAGTGGTACGTTGGCTGGCACGTACGAATGTACGAAGGTATGGGATTTGACGTAAATGACAGTCGTTTACGTATGTCATAAACGGCAAATCCCATATACTTGTCATTCTATTCTACAATACGTGGACCAACTAATTGCGACTTGTCATAACGTAGCCAAACATTAGGTACTCTTAAACAAATAAAAAACGAAGAAAGAAAAAGAAGCCATTACATTTAGACACGTTTAACCTACTTTTGATTTTCATTTAAATGTTTAAATAACAAGGATGATAACATCATTACTCATTTTACGACATTTTTGGAACATGTAAACATCAACATTGATCAAATTTGAATAAATTTTCATCAGTAAAATGGGACCGCTCGCTGTAGGTACTTTGATAGCAACTTATTTTTTTACTTTGCTCATTCCTATTTATCTGATAGTAGATAGGAAATTACTGAACTTTTGTAATATAATACCGACTAATGTAGAAAATTTTAAGATACAAATGACTTACGTTTTTAATCAAGTTCGAATGAAAAAAATATTGTCTATACAGAATAATAGATTTATCTGTTTACGAGTACCTATGTCTACTTTCACAGAATTACATATATAACATACAGTCACGCCTCTTTCCCAATGGGGTAGTGTAGGGAAAGTTAACTACAATTATTACACCTATTCTTAAGGATTACACTAATTAGAAAACCATGATTAAAATTTTAAAACTTCTTTTCAAAAAAGTTTTGACGAAAATGTTGAAAAAATCTGCATAGGTTTCGTTAGTGACGCAAAAACTCGATGTGAGACACCCCAGCTCAAGTTCCATTCTGGACGTTTAGTCATCTCAGTTTAAATTTGTAAGAAAAAGTTAGTTACAGTAAGTTAATGTTTAAAAGCTTTTACGATAACAGCTTCACAGCTTCAAACTTAGTTATAGTATTCTAAATAATTCACAGAGGAATAATCCTCGGACAACTTCTTTATCATCTTTGTAAAAGTAATATTAAAATATCTTACTAACTTCATAAATATCTCGCTTCTACTAATCCCTGATCTCGTCTGTGCGATTCGATGAATATGAAAGCTATGAATAGCAGATTGAATAAGTAATCTTATTACCCTAATCTGTACATACAGACTCTGATGAAAGTATGACTCAGCTTCATTTTTGTGATTGTTTGCTTACGCTAGTATCTATCTATCTACAGTAGTCGTGCCTGTACAGTCACGTGCAATGAAATGTATACACGGACAGAATTTTGGATAAATGTTCACTCTGAAAATTTCAGAAATAAATAGTCACATTATCAATATTCTTTGTAATCATCGGGATTTCTCGCAATAATGTAAAGTTTTGTCATTTTGCATTTTTTTTTTTGCATTTATTGCATTTTTTCAACCACGCGGTTCTTTTTTTAATTCTTGTCTAATCCTGTCTGGGCTGTCTTTTTGTTCGTCTACTTATTCGCGATGGACACAAAAACTACAGAATGGATTTTGATGCGGTTTTTTTTTGTTTGAAAGGTCTGGGTCAGACTGACGGTCTGAGTCAGACTTAAGGTCTGGGACAAATCTTACGGTTGTTTTATCGCAATTGGTTATGTGGAACCAATCATATGACCTACATTCGCGATAACTGATATCCACGCGGGTGGAAGGCTAGTGTAGGTAATATAATTATGTACAGATTCCTTGTTCATCAAAACCAGCTACCTAAACTTAACAAATGCCATTAAGGTCTAACGGGGCGAATGATTCAAGATATTTGTTAAACAACGTATGTTCAATTGGTTTACTAGTAGCTAGATCTCACTGGAGAGGTTTTATGCTGTCAATGAGAAGACCAAAGGCTTGTTCTGCTTGTCTTCTGCACTGACGACTCAGAATCTCTCTGTTCTTACAAGGTCGGCAGCACGAGTGGGACTCCCCTGGTGTTGCATTGCACTCGTCCATAGGCCCCGGTAACCACTTTCCAGCGGATGGGCCCGTTTGCTTGTCTGCCACCTAAGTGGTATAAAAAGTACCTTCTAATAAATTGTATCCAGAGTAACCAGAAAACATGAGTAGCTCAACCTTCAAAGATAAATTTCCTGAAAACATTTATTGTACCGTTGATAATGAAGAACTATAACCCAACCTCCACAGAAGACGTCGTAAATCACAAAAGCATATAACATACGTTGCAAAGTAAACACACGTTTCAGTTGAAGTGCTTTTTGTAGTAGTTCGTTGGTGAGTATAGCGTGGAATCTGTCGAGATGTCTCGTGGACTTTCGATTACGTAGATTGTGATCGGAAATAAATAGGTGTCACTAAATGCGATATGTCCGTAGCAAACTTCGATCACTGAACAAATAAGAAGATTTTTTCCGCATCGTAATGTGTATGCGAAAAACTATATAAAGTTTGGAACATATTCTTCTACTTATATCGTATTTACAGAGCAATGTCGCGCCAAAAATCTAACAATTTCACGGATCACCTAACATAATTTGGAGAAATAAATTCAGCAAACTCTTTCAAAAGGACCATTTCGTTCAGGAGTTGTGAACTACATGTATGATAAAATCTTGTACTTTTTTATATTGTAGGACATTCTACACAACGCTATCTAGATCCAAAGTAAGCATAGCTTAACTAGCGTGTGTTATAGAATCTAGAATGCGGATTAATTGCTTTATACATATGATAAGGATTAGATAAAACATATTAGCATGCTATATTATTTGTTACTAAGAAATTAACTTGAGATTGTCATTTAGCCTAACTTAAATCATAGACAGTTAAAGGTTAGATATACTTCTATCTATTAATCATACCTTTATTTAAGTAGAATCTTAGAATCAGTTAAGGAAACTACTCCCTGTAAGCTGTAAACTATTCACCAGTGGCGGCTTTATTATTCAAAGTTAAGGAGAAGTTTGAGGGATACGGCTTTCTGATTCAAACTTTATGCCTACGTACTCTGGAGTGGTGCACTTATGTTATTACTGGCGCTTAACTGCAAAATGGCGGGCTAGCTACTCGTAATATGTTGGGCTTATCGTGCCATCATTTTCTATATATTACCAGCCTGTGGATCTCTTATCCTTCGGTTCTACTCAACCGATTGCAATCAAACAAATGAAAGATTTAAGTCTGACCAAGACCTTTCTAACAAAAAAAAATCGCATCAAAAACCGTTCAGTACTTAGTGCTCATTGTGCATCGAGCCACTTGAATTCTACACGATAGCAATTACCCTGTGTCAATCAATCAATCAATCAATTAGCCTACTGCAGTCCACTGCTGGACATATGCCTCTCCCAATCTCTCTCTGTGTATATTATTATAATCCTAGGGGGTTGATTTCAAGAGGTATATGGTTATACTGTAAGATTTTTATGCTCCTCTTATAACATGACGATATCTTTTCGTAAGAACTACTTTGGTAAAAAAAAAACATTGTTTGTTTATTATTGTCATTAATTCAAGCTACCATCTGAAGCTGTCATACGATTGCATTGAGCCTTTTCATTTTCAGTATTCCCAGGTTTCCTTTGTAACTTGTTGTCGCTGCGGTGCCCAATTAAGTTCTGAAAAACATATTTGGCTTTTTTAATGAGCAGTACAGCATTTCTTTGTTCGCCGTATTTTGGAAAACTAAAGCAGGTGAGTCGTCGACAACATCATTTTATTACTTATCAAGATTATGATAATGATGATGATTATGAAGAGATGACGATAGGGCTGTTTAACATTAGACAGATATATACAGCCCAGACCCAGCCTCAGATGCATGGCACGAGTCAACAATATTGCCCGGAATACGGCAATAGGCTCACCCCCTATTACCTGGGCCCTACTACGATTGGTGAAATGTGGGTGTTTATTCACGTCTGCCTAACCTATCAAGATGGTAAAAGGTAAGTTCAGTTCTGTTAAAGTATGTTGCATTCACAATACGCAACGAGTAAGTAAGTTGTAGCTGTCTTTAAGCGACGACGGTAACAGCTGTCCATAAATGAAAGTGTTTTCCCAATTATTGTTCCTTCCTTATCTGCTAAATTATTTTATGGACTACGATTGGAAGTATATTTTACTTATAATATATAAAATAGGTTTCCGAACATCTGTGAACATGGATGGTTGTACAGAACGATATCCGTTACTCTTTTAGGCAAAAACAGCTGAAGAAATCTGGATGACATTGGACATAAAAATAGATTATAGTCTAGCATAGTACATAATACGTTTATTCCGGGAACATGTTCCTATGGATTCCAGAAACGGGATCAGTCTTTCATGCTCTTTGTGGCACCAAAACAATACCTACAACATGAAATATTGAGATAATTTGCTTAGCTTACATAAACTCGAATAGACAACACAATCACTCAATGGTCCTGTAACGGCCCCTGAAACAACAAGCATGACCACCAATTTAAATTCTAAATGCCGTCGAGGACAATTGCGAACACACCATCATTTATGGATTTCAATTATCTCCCTTTGATATGATAATGGTGACAAAGCTATTGTTAACGTCTTTGGCAGATTAAACAAATTGAAGTACCATTCAGGAAGGCAAGGCCTTGTCTAACGTACTGTAGGCTGAAATGTATTCAACCTAATTTGAAATATAGGCCTTAGAATATCTTGATGATATGTCATCAAGAGATTCTAAGGCCGTATATGCGGAGTATAGTGAAGTACATGAATAGGTATAATATATAGTTTTACTGCGCCAATGTTCGAATAACGAATAATTTTTGAAACAATTTTTCAAAATCTAATATAATTTTACGTTACGTTACCAGTCGACATCAATGGGGAGGAAGTTTTCGACGCCTGATCTTTTTACCTCCCTTTTTTTATTCTTGTAAATATTTTTGTTTGAATTGAATTTTGAATTTAGCAAGCAATGCTTTTATTATGATGACATTATAAAAATATTACGCAATACCATACCGAACTTTTTTATTCTCTTGTATAAACTATTTAAGTAGTTTATAAGAATACTAGCTTTTGCCCGCGGCTCCGCCCGCGTGGATGTCGGTTATCGCGACCAAACATAGCCTATGTCCTTTCTCAAGGTCTAACCTACCTCTATACCAAATTCGGTTCAGCGGTTTAGTCGTAAAAGTGAGACAGACAGACAGACAGACAGAGTTACTTTCGCATTTATAATATTAGTAGGGATGTTAACATTGCAATCATTAATATTTCGCTATTGTTGTATACCTTAGAGTATCCATTACTATAGTATAGAGCAAGTCTAACACTATGGTCCATTGTGCCGAGTGTAAGCAGTTTTTTATCTGTGGTATAAAGCGCCTATAGTGATGTTTCATGTACATATTACCAAAATTATCGATAGTTGGTTATGTTGTGAATTTAGTGTGACGCATGCGTGGATGAATGGATAAAATTAAAACCAAGATACAAATATTAGTATCATTGAATGAATTACAGAAATTAAAATCCCACAAATCTAACATATCAACAGACAGAGTCGTATATAATATTACGTCGTTGCGCTTGCCAAAACCTCTATGTGTTTTTGGTCAAGTTTTCAGGAGAGACAATAAGCTGTTTTATTAAATAATTGATGAGCGTATCAAAAAACTAAAAATGCAGTATGATGCCAAAAAATATTTTGAATGAACTGAGATATAAGTGAAAATCATAAACGGTACTGTCCATCCACAATAAATTGTTTTTCCCATTTTGATACACATATCAGAATTGTCTTCCTAGTGCCATTTCTTACAAGTGAAAAATGTACACATATCAGATTTGTTATGGAACTCAATAGGATTTATTTAGGCGATAAATACTGACTGGTGGCAAGGTACATTTGATGTAAATAACATACGATGTAAATAAATACGTACTATAAACTTGATAAGGCATACAAGTAACAAAAAAGAACAATACTGAGTTAAGCTCGCCTTTGTACATCAAAATGTATCAGTTGCTAGTCGGTGCACATGTTAAACAACGGACGAGGCTCTGGTGCCGACTTTGCTCTCGGAGTTGGGAACTAATCGCTGATCGTTCCCAGTATAGCCGATAATATGACAATCAGAAAAGAAGAGCAATTCCCGAGTTCCAAGCACATTATGGTACCAATTAGTTATACAATTTAGTCCCTCTAGTCTCAGTAGTCCGGTTGCTAGTCCGGTTGATTCGCATCCGAGCCCTTCACCTCGGAGTCCGGGATACGCTTTTCCAGTCTAATTGCGACGCGGGTAAGCTTCGATATTTTCCGTAAAGTGCCATCTGACCTCCACAATCCTTTGGTGAATCTTTGATATCGAAGTACTGCTGCTAGATCAGTTGTCGATCTTTTACTACGTCACGTGACCATAGAAGTTTGTGTGGTGAAATGTGTGTGTTAAGTGTTATATAATACACCTTGCCCTACACCTTCGTGAGCGTTCGAGGACGACTGTATCGGGAACACATATTAGGTACACAGGCAAATATCCCTCAGTCAGCGATGGAGGTAAGTCACAAACTTGTGTCTGAAATCGAGACTACTCTCACTAGAGTATCCGATTGGGGACGACTAACCCTAGGCCAATTCAACTCGGCTAAGACACAAGTATGTGCATTCACCGCTAAGAAAACCCCATTTATTGTAGCGCCGCAATTTTCTAGACACACCGTTTACCATCTCTTCGAGTATAGGGATCCTCGGTGTTGGTATCTTCAGCGACGATCAACGCCGTAGTCACTTGAAAGACTAAGTCAAGCTGGTATCAAAGAAACCAGGAGTGCTCAACAGGACGAGGCAGTACATCACTGCGGGGCAAAGACTTCTTCTTTATAACGCGCCCGTTCGGCCCCACATGGAGTACTGCTGTCACGTTTTTACCTAGACCCTTTCAACTTGGCGCAAAGACGGACGCTGAGGATCGTCGACGATCCCATACTCACAGGCGGGGTGGTAGTCCCTCTCAACCTCAGAACGAACTTCCTTGCTGTGGATGTTTTACCGCCGATGGTTTGTGTACAGAAGAATTGTTCGACATAATGCCTAGAATTTCGTTACTTTTCATCGCCGCACCGCTCGCCATACGAGTAGACAGAGAATTCATTCTCACACATTACGACCGGAAACGGTGCGCACTGTGCGGTATGAAAGGAACTTCATCCCACGTACGCTCAAGCAGTGGAATGATCTCCCTGTTGTTTTTCCACGCGACTTCAATATGTATGGGGTTCTTCAAGAAGGTCTTTATAAGGTTTCTACAGGGTCAGCAGCACGAGTATGATGCCCCTGGTTCAAAGGCCACTAACACTAACTACTTTCTAAAAGGAGGGCTGTGTGCTAAAAGCCATCCCAGAAATACCAGCAGTATTCCACGAAGGAGCGAATTTGTGTCTTGTACAGAAGACACCGCTGCTCCGACGTGTAAAAACGTCTCACTTTGTTCAGGACTTCAACCTTACGCGAGGCTGTTTTGATGATACTCTAAGTGTAGTTTTTGTTGTTCAGTTTGCAGCGAACATCCAAACCGAGGATACTGAGATTTTCCTACTGTAGCAGTGGCGTGCTCTGAAGAGTGGAAGGAAAGAAGATATCTTTGCACTGAACTTCTTGGTCTTCTTGGCACTGAACTCGATCAGGTTCTCAGAGCCCCATTCGGAAATGTGCTTCAGGATCCGTCGAGCTCAGTGACAAGAAGCTGCCTTTGTTCCACAATATCAGACTGCTCAGCCACAGGATGTCCATGATAACTCAAGTGTAAGGTTAGCATCTGCATAGCATAGCGTCTGCATAGCAATTAATGCTGTCAGTGGACAGCATACGTTTATATGCAGAAGAAAGAATGGATGATAAAACGGACCCCTTCGGCATGCCAGCATTTACCTGCAAGAACTCCGAAGTTCGTCCATCTCTAAAGGCGCAAATACGGCACACCTGCAGGAAGTTAGCCACCCAGTCGTACAGTTTGGGAGGACTGTGCGACTGGGTGGCCAGAGGCTGGTAGACGGGAAGGAAGGCGCCAGATTCTATAGAAAGCTTTGGCGATGTCAAGACTAATTTGCCAGTGACCCCAAAACTGAGAACAGCAATATTATTGTACAAAATTTAGTCACCTGTCTCGTTTTATTTCCTATTATAAGATTATTTACGTTGTTACAAAGGTAGAACACCAATTTTACAACCAACAAACCGAAGAGAAACAAGCTGTCAAATTATCTATGTGCAAACCAATTCTGACATGTGCAATATGAGGGTGAAAAACTTTTGATGTGGACACATAACCAATTTTGCAGGGTCAGAAGTGCACATCCATATTTTGTCAAATCTATTTCTAGAAGGAATTAACACTTGTTTGTTTTTTCAGCCGATGCGCAATTTTTTTTTAAGGCCGTCTAGCGAATAAATTTTTTTTCGAAAAAATGCACATAACGACTTTGGCAGGCGCACTGAAGTATGGATAAGCATATAAAGTTTTGACGCACTTTGGAAGAGGCCAGTGGTTAATTGAAATATAAAGTTTTGCATAAGCATTTACCTACGTGGAGGTAAAGTTCTGGTACTGCATCGTCATTCAGTTTGCAAAGCCCTTTCTTAGTTACTTATTTGAAATCAAGCTTAAAATAGATAGAACAGATGAAACTTCGAATATTCGGCTCTCAATCAGGCCTCTTTATAGCTTTAAGGTTTCACTCATGCATCTATTATTATGCATCTTAGTATTTTTGTAAACCTAACAAAAATAATAGTGCATAATATATAAAAGTAAAATGAGCAGATTTATTTGTTTACGCAGTAAATACTCTATACTACATAAAAGAAAATAAACCTACAATGAAATTCTATTGCAAAAAGTAAATTATCGTAACCGAAAGTGCATGTGCTACATCACTATTCATTTAAAAGAAAATATGGCCGGTGACAGCCGTCAGCTGTAACCCGCCCCGCGTTTCTCGCATCCCCCTAGGAGACCCGTATAAATTTTATGAAAACAAATAAATTAGTCATATAATACTACTCACGGGTGATATGAAATGTTATCATTCTTTTTATTTTTCTTCCGGGAATCGTTTTGAGAGCCTGGCAATGCAGAGTTCACCATTATTACCACAAAATGAAATAAACTGTTATTTGCGAAATCACTTTGGCAGATATTGTTTTGCTACTGATTGCAGTTGTCAAAAATTCTAGGCACTGTTCACACCTGTGATAGCAGTTCATACTTGCTAAGACGCGCTCTACAGGTAAGATAGATACTCTAAGTTGTATACTTATTTTATTATTAAAGGGGATCACGTGTTTGTTTCATTTTTCTCAGCAGAGAAACCTAGCGATATCAAATTATGTCACGCGTGAAGCGCTCGTTCCGCACATACATAATATATATTTTTGTCACTGAATATAACAGTACAACCCATTTCCCTCAGTTGACTTTTACAACTTCCGCGGGATGACAAACTGACACACTCCATGTTTCTGTTTCATTGACGCTACTTTATTAAATGTCGGCCTCATTAATGTTGGCACATTATCCACGTTACTCGTGCATTCATTTAGCACAGTTAACTGATAATGAACCTCCATTAATCAGGTTTTGATTCATTTGTAAATGGAATCATTAAAACCTTTGCATTGCCAAAATAATTTGAATTGAATTTAATGAAAACGTAATCAATCTTGATAGGTATTACGAAACTGAAATTCATTTTCGTTTTCAATAAAAACACGTTACAGTGGCATTTTCTTCTTAAATAACATCTAATAAAATTCAAAGAAAGCCCGCCTTAACGTTGATCCAGCAACAAAGCATGTCCTCAGAAGGCGCATTGACCTATTTTTCAATGTGTAATTTCAAAAACCACAATGAGACAGCAGAATTATCGCAAGTCATTCAACTAATGAACATGTCACAGAATACATTAAATCGTACTCTAAAGAAAACATACACTTTTCAGCAATTCACGATGCAAGAATAGTATAATTAAACCCCAACGACACTGTATATAATTGGGATTGAGACCACAACTTGAATTGGTTATTTTAGTTATGCACACGCACGGTGTGTGGATGTCACTATCAATAATTCAAACAGTAATATATTCTGCATTGGCATACAGAATTCTCAATATTCAGTGTGAAATAAAAAAAAATAAACGCAACGTGATTTGAAGCCCGCACCGCTGCTTACAGAAACATCATACATTCGTCCCAGCTCAGACGCTCTGCATATTTCATAGCAACACGTAATCCGGAATATATTACGTACGCCACAACCGAGAATAAAATAAAGGAACTCTTTGTAAGTAGTACAGGAGGTAATAAAGATTATGTTCTTAAAGCTGTATGTACTGAGGGAGATCAGGTGAAAGTTAGATACTGGCAACGTCGTCGGTCGGGCCCAAATATTACGTCTAATAAATTAGAGAGACGCGCAGTAACATTCCCTCAGTCTCGTTTCCGTCACGTGGCAATTGTCCCGATATTACATGGTCATAAATTGACGCTATGTATGAGCAAGCGTGCGCATAATATATGCTAATACGTTGTGTAGCTTTGGAGGTGGAGAAAAAATTTGTTAAGAATATAACATGTCTGTGGAAAGTTTCCAAAGGCAGTAAAATTTTAATAACAATAAATCAGGGAAAGTAATAGTGTTATTCGCATACTTCACTTTATAAGGCGAAACTTTTTATAACATACTATATTATACGTAAATTAGCTTTAGGTTCCCGGCTTTACCTATCCTCAATAAGTCTTCCTATTCAAAATGTATGTTTAATTTTAAATGTAGGTACGCATATCAAAAGTGAAAAATGTGACCGACTAAAGTAATCGCTATGTAAAAAGCCCGTTTGGACATTTCAAGTCCATGAAGTTCTCAATTTTGAGAACGTAAAACAATGATATTTTTCAAACGTAGAATGACATTTTTCATTGATGGGTACCGCCCACTCCGCTCAGTGCTGTCCATAACGAGTTTTTTATACTCTCCACAGACTATTAATAAATTGGTTATAGTAAAAATAAATCGATTAAGATATATTTTTTTAATTTTATCATAAAAATGTCTAAGACAAAGTTAAAGATCGTACACTTATCTGTAAAAATCCGGTCAAGTGCAAAACGTGTGTTAATGCGCAAACACGACTCGTGTTTGCGCATTAAAGATTCCTCACGAAACTGAATTGTGGTGCGAACTGCGAACTAATGCTACATGACCGGCAATATGCTACATGACCGGCAATATGCTACAGTACTGGCAATATGCTACATGGCCGGCAATATACTACAAGACCGGCAATACTTTGATTGCGTTGAATTAGAAGTTTGATTTTAGGGTACTCCTCGTTGAGCGAGAATCCTGAAATGTGAGACGAAGCAAGGTCATAGAGCACAAATAAAAGGAAGCGTTTGAAAATCCGTGATATACATTTTTTTTTTTCCGCCATACCATTGTCAGTACAATGCTATTGAGCTGATCTGGGCTCAAATGAAAGGCTATGCAGCACGCCAAAATACAAAACTGCCATTCTCCACTAAGAAAATGATGACATTGCTGAATGAAGCGTGTGCCAAAATAACTAAAGAAGACTGGGTAAAAGTGGTAGAGAAGACTCGTAAAATAATAAAGGAAGACTTTGACAGAGACGTCAAAATTGACAATATAATTGAAAATAAATTAATTATAAATACGGGGGACGATAGTTCAACAGACGATTTTGGCTCATCATCAGAAGAACGTGATTGAAATAAAACCATTTTTAACGGATTCTATCGCGATTAATTCTTTATTACTTTAACCCGAAGTTTCGGCTAACTTTCAGCAACCGTGGTCGCGGAGTGACTAAACATCAGCGACTATTTACGTAGAATGAGCTCGCGGTTTCGTTAAGTCTGACTGTTTTTTGCTGTTTTCTAGGTCTTTTTTTAAATTTTAGGCTTGTAGACTTCAAGATTTGTAGGTTTAATTATGTCTAGAAGCCTGGAAGCCTAGAAACCTAGCCCTGGACCCCCAGAACTATTACCCAGTCTTCTTTAGTAATTTTGGCACAAGCTTCATTCAGCAATGTCATCATTTTCTTAGTGGAGAATGGCCGCTTTGTATTGTGGCGTGCTGCATATCCTTTCATTTGAGCCCAGATCAGCTCAATAGCATTGTACTGACAATGGTATGACGGCGTTCTAGTCACTTTATGTGCATGCTGAAGTGCCCATTCATCAATTTAATTTTTTAATTTTGCAGGTTTAATTTTTTTACCAGTTACAGCAATTCAGCTCTTAACTATTTCGTATCAGCTTCAACGCCTGATCTTTGTATCCATGCTACTAAATCGGCCTTTTTGTTTGCTTGAGTAGGTGCTTTATTTATTTGAACTGAGTGGTCACGGTGCATTGTACACAATAATTTTATTATGCACTGTTCAGAGAGGTTTGCTAACAGGTTAGTAAACCACTCTGTGATATTATTTTGTACTTTTAGACTCAAATGCGAGCAAGGTATCATTCACAAAACCACCACTCGCAGACCCGACGACGTGGCAGATGATTAAGCGTCCACCTTTTCCTATTGGCACTTTTGAGCAAGAGGCCTTGGTATCATCTGTCTATGACTGCGGCACGGTATGATTCGAGTTCAGCCAAGTCTCATCGACAAATATGACATTATCCCAATTTGTGACTTTGTTGTGTTTGCTGTTATCTAGGTTTTTTTATTCCTAGGCTTCAAATATCATCTTAAGTCACCCCGGGACCAGGGCTGCTAGAAAGTAGCCGACGTAGGGTTAAAAGTAAATAGTGACAGATAAATCGCGATAGAAGCCGTTAAAAAGTGGTTTCATTTCAATAAGTGATATAAGCGTAAACTTCAGACAGTAGGTATCAAGAAAATGATTTACTAAAGATTAATTTTCATGCGATTTCTATTGGTTATTATTGAGTGAATATTATTGTAATAAAAATGTTAAATGAAAGAAAATTGACATTTCGCAGTATTGTATTGTTTAAAAATACCTACAAGATCAAAGTTTAGATTAAATTTTCTAATTAGAACTTTAAGCCAATGAACTTTACACTACAATACAATACATATTCTAATCGATCAAATACGCATACAAACTTGAATCGATTTATCTTGAGTATCGTGTACCGAGTGGTGTGGTTACATCCCTAGTTACGTCCAAATGACAAATGTCATAGTGGGCCTCTTACGTTGAGACTACTTTAATCGAAAGTTGTATAGCTTAATTCCACACAATCATGTTAACGTCATAACGAAATACCGTGAGTCCGCTCGAGTCCGACATTATCCACCTCATCACTTGCTCCGCATTTGAGATGAAACAAAACTGATGAAAGTGTTGTATACGGTCATCCCTATCCCTACTTCCCTACTAATATTATAAATGTGAAAGTAACTCTGTCTGTCTGTCTGTCTGTCTGTCTGTCTGTCTCGCTTTCACGCCCAAACCACTGAACCGATTTTGATGAAATTTGGTATAGGGGTAGATTAGACCTCGAGAAAGGACATAGGCTATGTTTGGTCGGGATAACCGACATCCACGCGGGCGGAGCCGCGGGCAAAAGCTAGTCAAAAATATAGTGTAGTTAGGCATTGTGTAATAGCATACAGAAATCGTTTTTTAAATCGTTTTCCTGTAAAAATAAAACATGGTAACATTGGTGACCTTTAAAAAATGGTGATATTTGCTTCTCTGTAAGCATAATTAATATTTAGGATGCCTTGTCTATATGTAAAGTATGCTTACCAACTTCGTTGACCTTTGAATAATATGATACTGCAAAAAATACTGACACAAACGTTACGCAATATAACTTTTTGTGCTATATTAAAGGACCAATCTATGTTGTATAATGTTTTATGTTTACAGACCGTTAAGCATTTCGAATAAAGTCAAAACAATCATAGTCTGGACTGTGTTTATTTTTTGTCCTGTTAACAGAACATAGAACGTAGTGTTTGTCAAACAAAACATATTTTTGGCAAATAAGACAACAAACAACAAACACAGCTTATTTTTAGCTGTGTTTGTTATTGTTGTGAAAAATTGATGATAAGAGAAAAAAGTGAATGATGGAAATAATATTTAGGGATATTTTGGTTACTAGAGCTGAAAAACTGAAATATTGACTAAATTTTTGGTAATAAGGGTACCTACTTGTAACTCTAATTACCTACTAGTATTTTCGTTAACCTCTCCGACTAGGTAAATTGCTCGTGTGGAGTAGGTTAATGGAGAGAATTCGAACCCCGGACCTCGCGATCGTAAGGTCGACTCCTTAGCCACGAAGCCACCGACGCTTCAGCTGGTTTCAGGGATTTTCTTTTTGTAAACATCATCTTACAAGTTTCTACAAGTTCACATTCAATTTCAAATAGAACATGAAATCGTTACGGAAGAGCTGCATTCAGTACATTTTCACTTTTATAAACATATTAAGGTTTACTATGGAAAAAAGGTCGGATGCTGACTTAATAAGATAAGGGTAGATCACTATAAAAGTGGTTTCAACTGTGATATTGCAAAACGCTACTTTTTACGAGTCTTCCCAAAGGTGAACTGCTTCATACGAGGTGAAGTGTTTTACCTACACATAGGGTTATATTAGAAACTTTACTGCATAATAACAACGATAGTAAAGCAAAGGGTAAACCTTGGTCTATACTCTATAGGGACCGGCAACCGCAATTGAATTCATTTGAAGAATTCATTCTTCCTCATCCCTTTGGCGCCCATCACTTTCGAGTTTCGTCCGCTCAACCAGTCTATATCGGTCACCACCATAATTTTTTGACTTATCTTGACTGCAATGACCTCCCAGCTCCGAGAGGGAAGCCTCCAACAGAGCCTTGAATAGCAGGTGCATTAGTAGCTGAGCTAGAAGGTGAGCCCAGAAGATCTTTATAACAGATATGCCCGATTGAAGAAGTTATTTGTTTCTTTCAAACAGCTGATCACTTAAATTAAACCTAGTTTGAATGATGTAAGCAATATGTAAGATCTCGGTGTTTTGAGAGATAGTTTAGACCTTTATAGCATACACTAGACAAGTCTAAACACTTTAGTTTGTATCGGAGTCATAATACTTTAAATTTCATATTACTAAAAAATATTTTCGACTAGTTTCATAACAAAGTATTATTATGGTTGTTTTCATACAATATTTTCATAAAAGTACGAAGAATTTTGGAACTTTTACAAGGCAAGCTAATTAAAAGGAAAAGAACTTTGCAAAAAAAATGTTTTTCTCTTACCCTGTCGTTGTAAAATATGTGTAGTATATACCTATAATCCGAGCAAACACACAGTCTGTATAAAACATTACTATGTAACATACCGTATTACCCCACATTGCACAACAGAGATATAATTTTTAATTTCTATTCTTCTTTTACTGTACCGTTTCCAATTTTATACAGTTTTGCCCACGAGTTCAACCTACGTACATACATGTTTTTGTTTGTTATTTTTCCTTTTGCTTCCAATTCCGTTATTTGTTTGTATTGGACTCTTACCCTCTTAAATGATACTTCGTTGTACCGGTTGAGCAAATGATATTAGGTTTAGTGTTCTTAGCTACTCAACTAAATGCCAGGTAAGTAAGCTTATAGTAATTAGATTTGAATGCTATAGATAGTACATAGAGGGCGTGGTCATCTGAAGTGGCAACTTAATCTTTGCATCTATTTTCTGACGTATAAAATCGCCAATGTTTGTCACTTCATTTAGGTGAACTGGTGAAACCAACATACAACCAACTAGAACCATATTCCAACAAATGAAGTTTCTAACCAGATGCCCAGTAACTATAAAGATGTAAGAAGCACAGGTTGTTTAGTCTTGGACTTGCTTCTACTATGGACGGGCCTTCCTTTCGGAGTTGAGAGATTAGATGATAATCGCTCCCATAAAAACCGTATCAGTCAAATCAAAAATGAAAAAGAAAAAAGATAAAGTGTTCAAATGTACTCTGAAGCGTACTTACCAAGTTTGACTTTGTGCAAGATTTATATTACTTCTTCTTCTATCATGGTGATGGTGCCTATTCTCTCAAATGGTGTTCTCCCAGTGTGCTGCTACCTGGATAGCGTTCTCGGAGGCGCACATGAGGTCCTCCGGTGTACATGTGTGTGGGCTTGTAGCACACGTCAGCAGGTGGGCCATTGTCTGTGGTGTAACTCCGCAACTGTAACTTTGTTTATATATTATTACAATGGTTCAATCTACCTCAAACATCATATAAAATACTCTAAGAAGACCAGTTCTCGACGACTTTAATAAAACATTAGCTGATAAGCTGGCCTGGGGCCTTACGACCTCTTGTCATCGGTACCTGAGCTCCAGGCGAGAAACGCGCTCTTGTAAGTCTCCTCATATTCTAATTAAATTTTGGCACAGGTATTTTTTCTTAATTGCCTGAAGAGGATTAGTTATCCTTATACTAATGACTCGTAAACATTATAACGCCAAAGTATATAAATGAATTACTTTCGCTTTTACACCTAGATAGACTGGAATTAAAAATATACGATGATCTTTACCATCTATTTCTCTCTTATTCATGTACGAGTGTGTTCATTATGTTCTGTATGTGTCTACCTATAATATGGAATTATCATAATTATAGTATTAAATCTTATATACTAACAGAAGTCTAATCAGTGGTTTCTTCTTATTTACAAGACCTATGTTAGCAGGCATGAATATTTATGTATATTTGCATTAGACGGTGCCCCGTCCTACAATTCTATTTTATTTATTTACATAAAATAGTTCACTGTACTAGATATTGAGAGAATATGAAATTTCCATTGAAAGATTGTGAAAATCGATCTAAACTTAAGCTCTCGCGTCGTTCTCGATTTTCCGACTATCTAGGTGTGAAAATCATCCATCTTTGTAATAAACTATTATCTTTGTAATACTCTCTAGCATCGCCCAAACGCCTTTAATCCAGGGTGAAAATCTCCGACGCGCCGGCTCTCCTTTGCATGCAAGGCATAGAAGTCATCGACCTAAGTCGTATACAAAAAAGATATATTTTATGCTAGTCTAGTATTCTGTATGTATTTTGTTATTGTTTGTATAAACATATTCACTATACAAGCTATAATAACTATAAAAAATGTAATGTGTTCAAGTTCTATCTCTTGAAATAAGACATGTTTTCCATAAGTTTACAAAAATCGTTGACAATTTGTTCGGAGATTCTGAGGAGGAGTTAAATGGATGTGGGGGCATTTGATCTTCAACCATACGCCTAACGTTAGTGGACAAGACCGATTGTGGTCTCAGGGATTTCTTCTCTAAGGTACACTTGGTTATCCGTGCCATATAACTACCCCAAAAGGAACTACCCCAGTGTGGTAAAGGCCGAAGGTATTTACGAAAGAAAAAAATAATCAAAAATGGAACTACATTTACAAATTACACAAAGTTAGCTACTTAACAAAGAAGAGAACTACTTAGTCTGTTTTAGATATAAATAACGATCGAAAATTTCACCCTTTTAACCATTGTGGGTCAAATCTATCCATTAGCCGAGTTAACCAGGTATCAAGAGATTGGCCCTTAAAAGGTACAATTGACGATATCCCCAATGAATCGTCGACCCTATTTCGCAACAAAAGAAATAATATGTTACCTTATTGGTGTCTTAGTACTATCAATCACTGTCACACGCAATACTCCGTTACAATGTTCAATCAGTATTTCCTTATTCTTACTAAAATTCAGGGAAAATTGTGTACAAAAGAGTGTAGCAGATGATATCTTAAATGGCGGTGCACGCCATTAGGACTGATATCCATATTTATTTCCGAAATGCTTGACTTTCCAGATGAGGACATTTCAACATGGTCAATTATGTGTGTATTTCATTATTACAGATGGGTATATAGGGCTCACCGAAATCTTCAGGACCCAAGACAACCAGCCAGTGTACTTGGGGTAGGCCTTCAATCAAAAGTGTTTATCCATAGTAAAACTACACGATGCTCACTGTAACACCCTGTAATTTTATCATAACATAAACAAGATTTTAAATCCTTAATCGTCACACAATACATAGCATGTAGCACAAAGTTAGCTAGTGACTTATAAAGTAGACTGTCCTATTCATAGATAGTACAATATACACATTCGTGCATGCACGGAAATTGCTTGAAACTTTTACTATAGCCACTGGCACTGGCTCCTCTAACGCAAATTCAAATTTAGTTTAGAAGTTAAGGCTGTGTGGATATGTAGAACAACACGATATTAACATAAAATCTAATGGTCTTCGTCTGTGTGGACATAGATCTGGGTTTTTGAGCAGATTTCTAATATTTTTTATAAAGTAAAGAGATATTATCCGTAAAAAAACAGGCCGATATAGAGACAGACATTTTTTTTCTTTTATGTGTCGTACATAAATTCAAGTGCATTGATTAAAAAGCGTTTACTTTAACATTACAAATAGACACTTCAGTTTTATGTATTGATTGATGAAAATATTAATTAAACAGAAACATAAAGCATGATGAAATTATAAAGCCTGAATTGTAAAGGCTAAAAGAAGAGTCGTAGAATTAACTAACACATAATTACATATATAATACAATATGAATTTAAAAAATATCTAAAAACATTTCAATTACGGTTAAAACTCCTTTAAAAGTTCAGTACATTATGCAATGCCTGCTTTAATCTGAGATTAAAGAAACCCTTCACAAATTGCTCCATAAAACTAATTTTTTGAACTAGCGAAACAAAGTTAATTGACCGTTTATAACGTAGCACTTAAATGAATACCGTCATAAACAGTGAATTAGTATTGGAAGCCTCCACCAAAACATCGGATGTATGTAAACAGTCCTAGAAGACTCCTCCAGGCTTTACGTATTCCACTTTATAGGCAATAAAGGGCTATATAAAAGAAAAATTCAGTGAACCAATGACGGCAATTACTCACAGGTTTAGAGCCGGCAATTAAAGCACCTAATCTAAGTTCCGTTAATAAAAATTAATGGTAAATAGGTTTCGCTGTTAGGGGCATTTTGTTGTAACTGTTTTCCAAATTGCTTTGAGATATACCGTGTTAGATAAACATGTTAAAAGAAAAAAAGGCTTTGGAGGGCCATAACTATATTTTTGAGGGTAAACTTTTTTAGTGACCAAGATATGACAAGACAAGCATAGTTGCTGTCTACATTCCAGAGACTGGTCAAAGAGCACTACCTAACATCTTAACTATTACTATAATCTAACTTCTAAGTAGTAACTGTATATTATGTAATTATTATGATATAAGTTATATAGATATAGTTATTGTATATTTATATTATAGGTATGTATTATGTGTATGGTATTAGTTGTATATATTTTATTTCTGTATTTGTATATTGAGTATTTTTTATATGTATGTTATGTAGGTATGGTATGTATATGTAATTAGGTATTTATTATTATTATCAAGTAGAAACTGGATACAAATATTAAGTACCTAACAATGATTTAGTGTACACCGCAAACTACCTGTACTGGCAATATAGTCCTTACACTGGTTATCTGGAAGAGATCGCAGATCTGCGATAAGACCGCCCATTGTACAACTCTCTATCATGTTAAATCACTGTATGTATCCTATGTTTGATGTGCAATAAAGCGTATTTATCTTATCTTATATGTGCGTGATCGGCATTGTAAAGCGCACAGCTGGACATTGGAGGGAGTGTACAGGGCCCTATCGGTATCTTTGAGGCCCAACAACGTGATTTGCAAGTCTGTGCACCTGCTTTACAACGGACGAGGCTCTGGGGGGGCTTTCTTCTTGGGATCTCGGTGTGGGAGGTCAGACAGCAATGACTACCAAAAAAACTGACATACAATCAAAAACAGTAAGCTAACCTCGAACTCTAAAGTGGAAACTTTGGATGCAACTGGGAAATCGCTATGAGAATTATGATGATGATACTACGTTAAATAAGCGTGGGGAAATAGGTAACGGGACAGATAAAAGATCGCCATCATTACCTTCTCAGCGTCGAGTCCTGGCTGTATCCGAGGCTATCATCACGGAGCCGGGGTCTCTGACTTTCACTTCTCCCCTTCGAAAAGATGAATGTAGAAAATAAAACCCTAGTACCAAAAGTTCTGTGCACTATACTAAGCGCTTTGTGTTCTTTTACAAGATGTAATCAGAAATGCATCGCATAATTTGTTTTCAGTTTCCTTTACATCAGCCTCTAACAGATGTAGGTTGTGCCGCTTAGCTTTGTGTTTATATAATGCATCCGCGTGCGAAAGGCGCATTGTTTCTTCTTTTTTAGGTGTGAAATGTTGTACTAAAAACGCCCGGTAACTACATTTTGATAACCTTTTCAAAGTTGTAGCCTATAACTATAGACGTCAGGCTTTTAGATATAACTTTGAAAATAGACGTGTGAAATTTATTAACACAAACATTTATGAAGGTAAGAGATTAGGTTAGTGAAAAAGTATTGTTTGTATTTGGTTTAGTAAAATAAATTAAATCCTTTAATAGCCCTCTTCACCAACAGACATAGAAAACCATCCATTAAGTCGCTGCGGGTACGATTATGTTACCTAAGTATGTATTACTTTTCCTCGTTACCGAAGATCAATTAGAGCATACAGATTGATCATCATGATCCTTTGCACCTTTGCCCAACACAGGTGGGATCAATCGATACTTTCCGTGAAGTGACTGCTAACTGACCTCCACAATACAACCTATGGCGATATCAGAGTTTTGTAATTAATCCAGCTGTCACACTTTTTAGCTCCAAGTAGGTACCTACCCGTAACGACTGTCTTAGATGTTCTTATGACAACCGGGACCGATGTGCTTTAACGTGCTTTCCGAGGTACGAAGGGGTGTCCATGTGTAAAGTTCTAATGACCTAATGTCCTAAGATTGACTTTACAATATGTCGTAGTCTACTCGATTACCACTTAGTCATGATCCCACTCAAGATAGATATTAATGTTGGTATAAATTACATTGTTGGACGGCATGTTAAGTTTAAACGATCGCTTAAACTATGTATGGCTGTATGAATAATTGATAGTATTACAAAGGGATTAAATATTTTACCGAAAATGAAACATGATATTTAATTATTCGTTGATTGGACAATTGAAATATTTATGTTTAATATCAAAAGCCAATGTTAATGATTTATGTAAATTATAATACCCGTAACTTATTTATAAAGTTCTGTCAGTTTCAATGAATATTATTTCATGAGTTTACCAGGATCTGCTGGTGTTTCAGAGAATTTATTGTCTGAGGTTAAAGAGTGGCAATTCGTAGGCGTATTGTAGAATAGAATGACAAATGTATGGGATTTGACGTTTATGACATACGTTGACGACTTTCATAATTATGTCACATACATTCCTCGGCTTTGGTAAAAACGAACTAAACCAAATAATTAAAAGGAGTATAATAGCAGGCTATTATATAGCAGAATCTAAGGAAGCTGAAGTGGCAGAGGGCTGGCCACATCTGTCGAAGGACTAATGGCCGTTGGAGCAAACGAGTCCTAGAGTGGAGACCGCGCGAAGGAAAACGGAAGGTGGGACATCCCCTAGCCAGGTGGACTGACAACCTGCGAAAGGTGGCGTGGAGAGACTGGATGCGGAAGGCGGAGTATCGGCAAACGTGGTGCATATTGGGAGAGGCCTATGTCCAGCAGTCCAAAGTACAATCTTCAAATGCAATCGAAATTGGTACTCGGATGTACAAGAAAATACAAGCTGAAAACAATACAAAATAAACAAAACTAAAAGCGAATTTTGAAACAAACAAGGTTTTGATATCACCTGAACGCCGAAATGATTGATTTTAATATTCATACGTATACACACTCAGGTCTTTCTCCCTGTGGGGTAGGCAGAGACAACAAGCCGCCATTTGCTTTTATCTTTACACACTTTACTCGTTTTAATATTCATGCTAACATAAGTGGCACTACGGTATCTAGAAACTGGGAGTTTTACAATAATGTACGTGAAAGCTTGCAATATTATCAAAATAAGGTATATTTTGTGAAATAAATATGATTTATAGGCGAAGCAGATGCGTTTTGAATGATGTTCGTATCAATTGATTAGTGTAGATACAATAAAATATCCTTACAATATTATAAATGCGAAATTTTGTGAGGATGAATAGATGAATGAATGTTATATTATTATAGTTCCTATATGTATTGTATTGCTACCGAGCGAAAACAAACAGTTATGTTATTTTTATTGTAAAGCTACGGAAGAGATAAAGATACAAATCCTGTCTTTAAGATAAACACAAATGTCAGTTATCAAACGATTTCACGACACTATCTATTACACTAACTACTCTTTTCTATTTTCGAGGACAAAGCCGTTTGTCGTGTATCGTACGGGATAAAGAAGGATTCCCGCAAAATCCACATAAAGCTCTGTGGGATTGGAAAATACGGTGAATTGTTTTGCAAGAATTGTACTTTTCCGTTTTATGAATACCCATTTCTGACCTTGAACTCGTTTTTTAGAGTGTTTGCTGTAATAGTGTGTACATACATACCTATTAGATGTGGGATATAAGGCCTACTTAGACCATTGCGCCCCAAGGAAACCTCACCTGCAAGCTAGCTACTGATCCACGGGTACGGCTCTGGCTTTCATTTCGAGGTTATAAAATTAAACGGTAACATTAATATTCAATAGGTGTGATTCATTTGTCGCCAAAATAATAGGGTTTCTCAGCAAAATAGTAATCTACCGCCAAATGTCTCGAGCGATGTCGATGGAGCACTTCATGCATTATCACAAAAGTAACCTAACACGAAGATCTTAGTGATCCTCTCTACTAACCTATATCCGCCTAGAGTCGCGTCGTATCATATTCTACGGACAATCGTCGATATATTTGGCGGCAAATCTATCATAGTTGGCGATAGATTTACCATATTTGGTGGTAGATTTACCACTTTGAGTATCAATTGATGACAAAATAAATAAACTTTGCTGACAAAATATACATATTACTGAAAAGATTATTAAATGAAATTTTAAAGCAATTAGTAGGTATACTAACTTTTCCAATAAAGGACTGGTCGAGTATTCAAGTCCCGTCCTGGTTGTTGACTTTCCCGATCTCTGGTTAAATTTTGTGATCGTTCATCAAACTATATTATAAAATTAATGGCTATCGAAGTCGATTGTGAATTTCAAAACAATTTTCGATACCTAAAATTAAGAAACTAATTGAATCCTAAACATACAAGGAAAATTTAATTTCGCCTACCAATCTGCGGCACTCGATAAATTAAAATCGTTCATATTTTATAGAATGTGTTAAGGATATTATACCCTGCAATTATTCAAATAAATGTTATAAGCATATTTTGATTAGTTATACTTATACGAGTAGTTATTCCACTCTTCATACCTACGTGTCAAATAAGCCAGCAATAAGAGTGCACCTTTACGACTTCAAGAAAATATTTTATTTACTGAACCTGCACCTTACAACTTCATAGATAATCGTCATAATCCTATTTTTTTAATCCCGTCCATAATCTCTAGACATCATTAAAAAACTTATAACACGTTTAGAGACTATGGCGCCGACATGCCTAACTGATTTTCGAACCCACATAAATAAGATTATCATCATAGTTTTCAGTAATCCGTACTAACGACCTACATATTTGCTTGCGTCCCTCTCCTACATACCGATTTACCGAAATGCTGAGAGTAAAACTGCTGCGAGCTAAAAATACTTGTTTTGCATTGTTTGCTTGCTGTGAAGTTCGTTTTAGTAATCAGGTGTATTGGGAATCGAGACGAACATCGAACGGGCGGACTTGATTTACATTCCAATTTAGTTTTGCATTCCCAGGCAGTTTTTTGACTCACATTTACTCCCACTATATTTTTGCAGTGAAATCTCCGATTCTAAAAGGTTTGTTGCGAGTCAGTGTAATTTATTTAGCTAGATTCGCGAAGGGTAACTTATGACTATTTGATTAGTAAAAGTATTCGGAAGAATTCGACGCTGCTCCCAGGAAATTGGGTTTTCACGATTTAGAACTAAGGAGGAAATAGAATTCGTTTTATTTGAAAAGTTCGGTAAATCAATCTGAAAGAAAACTGTTTTAAAATGGTTGCCTAAGTTGGGTTGGTACTAGTTTCAGTAACAGACGTGAATAAATCTGGGAAACTTTGTATGTAATAGTCGCAATGTTCATTCCACTGTGGTAATAGACTTCAGTGTTTGAACGGCTCAATGACTTAAGTGGTCAACTGCACCAGCTACCACTATGTCGACTGCCGTAAGTTTAATCTTCATATGAGACATATTTTACAATTTAGTAACGTGATTATCCTGAGGGAGGGTGTACTTTGTGAATAGAACAAAATATGTATTTCCGAGAACATGATTGTTGAAGTGATTTTCTAACCATAATAGTAATAAATGAAATGTTGATGGTTGATACTCGACTGATGGTTTTAATTTAGCCCTAAATAATGAATTACAGAGAACTCTGTAGAGTATTAAAGACTGGAATAAAACCTAAGATTGCTTTAACTACCTACTGTCTATCATCTGTATAGAACTACGCCCATATAACTTCAACTGCGATAAATATAGAAATGGCGAGAATTAGAGAATAAGAAATACATATTCTAAATTTTGTACCTACGAGTATTTAATAAGATACTAACAAACAGAAAATACATAGCTGTAGGGGAAAACGTCGAATTTATCAGATCGCGAAGATTTATAAGAAAATTGACGTTGCACATTGAAAAATAAGTTGAGATAGTACTTACCTTGAATGTTATATAAAACTTTAGGTTCATTTATGTCGAGAGAGTGATCTACGGCTACATAAAAATGAAAAATGAGAGTCCTATTTCTTTTTCACATGAGAATGATGAGATCCGAATAGGATCCGAGACGCAATGGCAACCGCAAATATCAAACGATCGATTACTGAATGTATTGCGAGTTCATAAAATTCTTCTAAAGTTGTTACAGGTTTTCGGATTGAAAAATGATAAGTAAGAAACAAAATTATAGCCATTTTATAAAAATCAAAATTTAGCCTTCAATTATTTTACGGTCGTTTATCTCTGTAACATATTATTATTACTCCAATTTTAATCGAATATAGAACAATAGCCATACAGAAACAAAAGAACTAATTGAAACATAGATCTACGTTGCACATCGTAACAAAATTTAACACAAAAATAAGAAGAGCGAAGTAAAATTGAATACTTTATGTCCAACGCCCCTATTTTTCTTCTGATTGAATCCGGCTTCCAATTCGGCCGTCCCGGGTCTCACAGTTTCAACTGAGGTCAATGGGTGGTTACAAAATTGATTCCTTCTGGCTATGTGTACTGTTAAATGAACATACAGCTTGAAAAAGTAACTGGACAATGAATCTTTGTAATTAACGTTTAATTTAAAAAGGATGGCTAGCTTTCATTGAAAGGATCGTATTTATAGCGTTTATTTTCATGCTTGTTACAAAATGGCGATTAAAAGATTTATTGCCTAAAGAGATTAAGTCTATTTTTTTCAGCCAAAGCTTGCAATTTGTAACGCAAAGTCTGCTGTTCTATTTCTTCTTTTTTCATGAATTGATATACCTTAGCTTTTACGAGAGCAGCTGCTGTCTGTCCCCTCAACCCTGAGAGAAAAGCCTGTACTCAAGCGTCGTCCATCAATCAGCAGAATCAGCCCACAGGTAAGGTTGGCTTAGTCGCGAAGATCTTCATGTCACCTCCTCTTTTTCAAGCGGAAATCTCGACTAAAACCACACGCCATTTCGGGTCTTCAGAGGCCAGGGCGTTAGATCCCATACACTTCTTACGCCCAAAGTGATAAAGTAACACCCAAAATGGATGAACGATAACAATAATTCACATTCTGTATGTAGCTTTTATTCTCAGATTTTATTTTTATGGGTGTCGCTATAATGTATGTTCTAAATTACCATGTAACAGTCATCTTATAACAGGAAGATAGATAAAATAAAATTATAAGGCGAGGTAAACTCTTCAATCATCACCTAATTGCCTACAAGTGTTTGTCGTTTGTGTGTTGTAACCTGTAATAAAAAGAACAGATCGTCTCGTGGGTTCTGTACCACTTTTGCACTTATATTTTTAAACTCGAACCGTAGGCAATAGGATTTTTTGTAAGGAAAGTATTAGTGACATTAGTGACGGACCCTGGGCTCGAGTCAGTCTTGGATTCAAACGGGACACAACGTCTTTATGATAATGATGATGACATAGTTTGTTTGTACCTGTCATTTTCGCTTTTGGAGTCAGTAAAAAGAATAAACGGATGCAAAACTGACCATAAGCCAAAAAATGATGATGATAATGAAAGTAGTATCAATACCATAATAAACATGGTACGTGTCTATAATGGTGACCCTCTTTTTCCAAGACTGCCTTCAGCTTACCATCAGGTGATGCGAAGTCAAATTGGCGTGTCTTATATAAAAAAAAAAAGTTTTTATGAAATCGGTATTACCTTTGTAGGCATGCATTTTCATATTATGTTATAAAAATCTTGCAAACACTTAGTATTCGGGTGACTTAATGGTCAAGTCTATGAGAAGGTAATGCAGTTAACATAATTGAACAGTATCTTGCCTGCATAATGTGCTACTGCGTGGAAATTTTAACCAATTAGCTTCGTAATAAATTGAGTAGCTGCAGACAGGATAATGAAGTGCAATGTACCCGGCATTTCATTTCACACGTCGCGCATCAGGATGAAGAGTGCGGAACTAGCAATAATTCGCTTGCTTCTGTTTTGAGAGCGTCGACGGCTTCATATCTTTTAGAGTAGTTAAAACCGAAGCTGCAATTCCGTTTCTCTTCCAATTTTATACAGCCCATCCAGACAAGTGGCAATTCGTTGCTCGGCGTATGATGAAATAGAATGCCAAATTAATAGGATTTGACGAATATGACAGGCGTCAACGAATATGACAGGCGTCAACGAATGTCAAAAACGTCAAATCCTATACATTTTTCATTCTATTCCATCACACGCCGAGCAACGAATTGTCACTTGTCTAGGGGGGCAGATGTATGAATGTTGATTTCAAACAGCTAAATGGATCCGGCAGGGATGAAATATGGACTGGAATGGCTAGTTTTTATCTCTGGTATAAGTTTCCATGAGGTGCGGGAAGGAGTCCAGTCTACGCGGGTGGTGCAACCGGCAACTGCTAGTATTTTATTTATAAATAGAATTGTTTGTACTTTAGGTAACAAAAATTTCTCTGTATTCATTATTATTATTTCCATTATTCATTTTATTAACATATGGGTACATTATATTACCTACTAAATTTACTTAAAACCACAGCGGCGTTGGATACAAGGACCAAGCTACCGGTGGTTAGGGCTCCAGGGCGCATTTATTATTTTATCTGATTGGGACAAGTTGGCATTACAGAAATATCAGATTCTCTTTACAAGAATAATAGAAAGTTACTCTGATTTATTGTCCCGTGTATCATGAGAGCCGCTCAAAGAATAAAACAGGCCACTCGTATTAATAGACAATGAAAATATAAAATGTTCTCAACAATTCTACGATCGAGCGAACCCAGCCGCTACAATATAATATGTCTGAAACTGCCTTGATTTCTTTTATTCGACTAGGGTGACATGGAGGCAGACAGTCCGCCTGTTTGTGAGCGGATGTTGTTTGCTATAAACTTTATAAGTAACACATGAGTACACTCACCAACAAACTCTTTACATTTAGTTTTGATATTAGTTAGTTATCTACGGATTTTTGTAGATTATAGGCATTGTCTCAGTCAAGTAAGTCTAAAAAATACAAAATGACCTACGGCAGCCGTTCAACAGAAGTTTTATTCGTCGAGATACACTTTTAAAGTATTTGCTTTCGTTCCCGTTAGATATATTTTTGTCAAGTATAGTCAAATACAGTAAGTTCAATTTACAATTACTACTCATTTCTAAGAGGAATTAAGACTTATGTTCCCAAAAAGTATTTACGGCAATAAATCCAACAGAATATTAAATACCAGGTACCTATTTTAATTTCAGTTCACATTCAAGACCGTTATACCCTTTAACCTTAGTACAATGTTTTATACAAAAATGCCTTTTAGTACTAAGCGGCCTAAGTGATTTACCTTAGTTTATTATTTTTTTATGTGAGAGTAATGGTTAACTTTTACTGTGGGATGATTGTTTACGCCTTATGTTAGGGTTGTGTCAATAGTTCAAGGCAATATTAGTTTCCACATCATCTGTAATAATTCGCACTGATGTTATTGGTACCTCATCACCCTATTATAGTTTTACCTAGAGCCAAATCAATCAATCAATCACCTACTCCAAATCTAAAATAATCTTTTCTTTATTTTTCTCAATAAACTGTGCTAATAAGTGTTAAATAAAACTCCCTACATAAAAATATTTATGTAAAGGTACAAATCGATTCAATTAACTTCAAGATATCGGCATATAAGAAGATTTTATGAACAACAGCGCAAACGATGGGAGTGATCAAATATCGTTCTATACAGACGCCTTCGGCAATTTTTGGGACTTCCAATCTTGGGCTAATAAAGTTAAAGCTAACAAAAAATGTGATTACACTTTCCCCTCCCAAGATCTCACAGGTACGAACATATATTTAGCTATATCGCGTATACAAAGAGAACAATGAGACAATTTCTGAGGAAATTAGGCAATTAAAATAAACTAGATTAGTCACCGCATTAGTGGCTTGGAGAACCGCTGCAATTTGTTGGGACAGAGAACTACGTTGGAGAACTAAATTAAGATTATCTTTGTATATAGGGTCAGCGGTGCAGCTGTAAGTTATAGTCTGGAGTTTCGGGTGATATCCTACTTCCTACTAATATTATAAATGAGAAAGGTAGGGAAGATATTTGGATGTTTGTTATTCAATCACGCTCTAACGGCTGAATTGATCTGGTTGAAGTTTGGTACAGGTATAAATTATTTTTGGGATAATTCATGGGCTATCCCAGAAATGGGTTCCCTTGGGTTATGGGGATGAGATCAAAATTCCACGCAGATGGAGCCACAGGCTATAGTTAGTTTCACATAAATGAAACTGAACTCTTTATTCCACTTATATCTAGCGACCATAAATAAATGAGTTATCACCTTCTCCCTAATCGGATGATATTATTGAATTTAACTAGCCAGACTAATATTCTAATTTCAAAAGCAGGCGTTAAGATTCTTAGAAATTCAGTCAGTTGTAAAATTAACCCATTTTTTGCGTAAGTATTTCATTATAATATACATTATCCAATTTCCTCCAGATATGCCTCTAAAATTGAATTTAGTCTAATTAAATTTTATCATTTCTTCGCTTCACAGCGTATAAGCATTTCGAACCAAACCACTCAAACATAAATTTATTCTTGAAGGTAATATAAACCGATATTTCGTTCGGTACATGGTAGAACGCGTATCAGGGTGTACTGTCCCTGATCTCAAGGTTGTCTATTTTCTCCGTGTACCCGTAGGCGTACCATGAAACGTACCTCCGAAGTTTCGGACCGAAAACGGCAAGTGACACACAGTTCAGCATAAATCCTTCCAAAATCTTAAATAACTTCATGGTTCTGCCAATCTAGAACAAAACGTGCTGGACTGCGATACAAAATAATACTGCCTCGAACTAAGCATCGGTATTTCCGTTCTTTATCGTCTGAAATTTTTTACCCGCTCACGCGTTTCCTTCTTACAATATCGTCTGTTGAGGCTATCAAGATAGGGACCGCCATTTCAGGATCGACAACACACTTCTACATATCACCCTAGTTTGTAACCATCCGGCGGGGTGCAGATAATTGTTGAACTAAATATGAAAAAGGTACTTAAATAAGACCTAACTTCTGCGTATTTTTTTATACCATATAAGTCGCTGACAACCACACAGCCCACCTGCGGTTACCGTGGCCTATGGACGAGTGCCACACAAGGGGAGTTACACTCGTGCTGCCAATCCTGTAAGAACAGAAAGATTCTGTGACGTCAGTGCAGGAGACCGCAGTCATATATCGTGCGAGTTCGCAGTTTCGGATGTACATTCAATGGTAACTCCCCAGATCAATCGCTATCAAATCTCATCTCTTTTGATTAACTACGTTTATGGACATATTCACACATGATTGGCCTAAAGGTAAAAATTAGTAACTTGAATATTTTTACATATGTATTTATACTCACTGCTGTGCTGCCTTTGGATATATGAGTACTCATAATAATTATGTATATCCCCAAGTGTATCAACTCAACATTTGGTTAATTTGTTGTACATTTCCTAGCAATAGGTGAGCTTATTGCCGTCAATCCGGCACTTTATTGTGGGTTGTATAATTGGACTGTCCAGTGTTCAGTAGAGAATATTCGTACTGCTAAATCGTCTTGTAGGTACGACGAAATAACATTAGCAAATATATGAATTAGTAATTCCTCATCTACATCGACATAAGTACCGTACATCATTATGTTTGATAGATGTGCTTCAATGTGTAATGCAACATATTACGTTACATGTTACTACTATCACATATTAATGTAAGTACCAATACGTCATGTGTATTAAATGTATATTAGCATATAATTAACCCAGAAATTTTGATAACATGGTTTCCATATTAAATCATCTTTAGGTATAACAAGAGTATGTGATGTTAATAGTATTTTTACAGCGAGGGCGCTAATTTGAACCATGAGCGAAGCGAGGGATTCTAACGCAAATCCTGAGCGCAACGAAGTGTTCAAAGTACATCGCCCGAGAGAAATAGTAGATTGTATAACAAGGGAGCAAAATAGTATTTTTACGGCGAGGGCGCACTTTGAACCACGAGTCTAGCGAAGGTTTCTAGAATAGAACCCCGAGCTTTAGCGATGGGTTCTAACGTAGAAACCTGAGCACAGCGAGGGGTTCAAAGTATATCGCCCGAGGGAAAAATAATTTGCTCCTCGAGTTATATACTCTACTTTTCATCCCCTTTCTATGAGAAAAATACATCGGTACTGATTACTTACATAGAATCATTCTCAAATGATTTATTTTACTTTGTTTTTGTCATAATTCTTGACATTAATTGTGATTTTTTGACGTTCATGTGCTCTTTTGTGCCTAAACTGAATAAACGAAATTGATTCTTTGATTCCATAATACAAGAACAGAGACGGAATTCGCGCGCTGGTTTTTTTTTTTACATAGCACGGGTCACCATACCGCCGTGCAGCCAACACGAACCAGCCAGTAATAAAAAAAAATGGTATAAAAAAAAAATTGGTTCCATTTCTATGAATAATATGATGTTCCAAATTCAAATCACTTTTCTGCCCGCTAAAAAGCTCTGAACAGAAAAGTGCTACTTTGCTCCCACTTATAGAGGAACAAAGTGACACTTTTCGAATAGAAGGGATGAAAAATAATTTTCTCTCGAGTCGTAGGAGGTACACTCTACTTTTCATCTCCTTTCTATGAGAAAAATATGTAGGTATTAATTACAAGAACAGAGACGGAATACACGCGCTTGTTTTTTTTTTACTTAGCACGGGTCACCGCGCCGCCTTGCAGCCAGCACGTACCAACCAGTAATTTAAAAAAATCGTTCGATTTCTACGAATGATTTAATGTTACAAATTCAAATCACTTTTCCACCTTAACAGAAAACTTAACAGAAAAGAGCTACTTTGCTCCCACTTATAGAGGAACAAAGTGACACTTTTCTAATAGAAGGTATGAAAATGATATTCCTATGGGATCCATGTTGCTAACTCTAAGCAATTCTAAGTACAATAGTTGCTGATTCCAAGCAGCTAATGTGCTTGTTGTCTAGCATGCTCCTTTCAGAAGTTTTATAATTGAATCATTTGAATACACAATATAGCATCATGACAATCCCATTCTTAGTTATTATAATATCGTCTATTCTTATTTTATCATTATCGCTTACATTGAAATTTTAGGGGTAATCCATGTAAAATACAAAATAAACACTAGACAATTGGGTCCTGCTAAGCCGGTAAGTACGGGGCTTTACCGTTAATGATATAAAAAATAAATAGGTATGGATTATCAGTTAATTTTCTCAAATCGATTCCCGTTCGGCAGATTTATAAGTATATAAAATAGGAGCTACAGTAAACTTAATCGTCTTTAGCAATATTATATTGAAAAGATACTTATTGTATTTATCGGCAATAAAATTAAATTATTATGTAACGGAAGTAAACAAGAAAATCTTAAAGGAATATAAGGTAATAATGGATTATTTTAAGAGCCTCCAGCGAAATGGAAATTCCTGTTCTTTTATAATAAAAGAAAAATATGAGTCGTATACTCATAATGTACCAATCTACATACTTACAAACAAACATAACTTTCGAAGAAATTTTCATGTACTTGTAGAGTAATATTCACAACTGATAAAAACTAAATAGGTCTCAGGCTATTTACTCGTAATGCCTATAATTTATTCATTGTATTTCAACGAAGTTTAGGTACTATTAGTTAACTGGGTACTTTCACGATGCCAAATTTTTTGCTAATTTCGGTGGCAGTTTTCAATCATAGGTTTTCCGATGAAAAAATTTAATGGAGTTCTTTTAGAATATCTAGTAGTGTATAGTGTTCTAAAAGAACATTGAAATTTTTTTTCATCGGAAAACCTATGATTGAAAACTGCCACCGAAATTAGCAAAAAAATTGGCATCGTGAAATTACCCAACTAGTTATTGTATAAATTTATTCGCATCTAATTTTATTAATAAATAATTTACTATTATAATAATGCACTTAGTAATTTACAACATATTATAATATATATGCATTTTGGTGTAAACTATCAAAGTATGTTGTATGATGTACTAATAATGAATGAATAAAATGTGTCGTAGCGAACCGTAGCTGATAGCTACAATTCTGTAGACAATGCTACGCACTGGCGTAGCGTCTACGAGTCAAAAGGAGTCTCGCTACAATGAATAAAATTAAATGAGCAAATGAAAATGAAATCTACAAATATTTTTATTTCTCATGCATAATATTCAAAATATTCTCTAATAAACACATTGTAATAAGAACGATTCTGCCAGCCTCTGCTCATACAGCCTTACTGCAATATTATACCCTGTTGATGCCGAATCTCGGTCCCAGACGGTGTCCCGACACGTAATTGCCACTTCCGTATCGAGCCCTTATAATCCCCTTAAATGTTATCTATTCGTTCCAGCCACAATAACTCACGACGACAAACTACATACCAAAAACCTCGGCAAATATTAGCATATACTAAACAATTTCTAAGTAAGGCCACCCCAGTTCATGTTTGTCAGAGCTCCGATGGCGTAATGTTGATATAGGGTAATGAAACCAAATACGACTCTGTACTCGGCTGTAACTTGTTTTATTTAGTCTCTGGTGTTAACTACAGATATTTTGTTGATGGATTTTGCTGTGAGAGAATCCGAGGCGTGTGGAAAATATGTTACAATAAATACCTTTGCGTTTTGAGGTAATTATAATAAAAAGGTACTATTTTATTCCACATAGAGTTAAGCTCAAGAAAAAATAAATGGAATGCCCCGTATTACTATCTAAAAACTTGTTTTTATACAAACCTTGTCCATTTAACCTTTATAATGCTTTTCCAATAACCTTTATAATGTATATTGTGTTTTTTAATGACTGCATGTATTTATCATTTGTAATTGACATTTCAACACAAACTATGTTTGTTCAGAAATAAAAATAAATTGAATTGAAAATAAATTGAAATTGAATATCATTTACAAAAATATACGAAAAATAGGATTCAAACTACATTCCGGCAATTCATTTTTATTTTGTACCTGAATAAGTGCCCGCTTGGGTGATAAGATAATACACCTCTGCTGACCCCTTCGGGGATTTATAGGCGTGAGTATATGTATGTATTTTAATTTTGTACATATCTACCTAAGAATGCTCCTTCGTAGGAGCATACGTACCTATATACTTTTAATTATCACCTCTTAAGTAGAGGTGATGTAGTCATGTCTCCCAGACTAAAGCCTTAATTTATAACTTACATTTTATCAGCTATATTTTTGTTCCATATAACATAGATTTATAACAGGGCATCCAATAAATTAAGGAAAAATAATTTATACAAAAATATTCGTTGTTCTGTGTCTTACAGAACAAAAGCAGCTAATGATAATAGCTGAAGCCAAAAATTGCGGCTGCAATAAATTTTACGGTAGTTAATTAATGGTTGCTAGTCTATTTTCATTATGTCATATGAAATCACGACGATTTTTAATGTTCTTTCTTCTTTGGACTGTAATATTATTTTTGAGGTAGCTGTTTAAAAATGAAGAACAAACAGAATCTTTATAAGTCCTAATACCTACTCACGAATTTCTTCCTTCAGGGTAGGTAGAAAGTGTAAAGACAGACAGTCCATAGGCCATGGTAACCTAACCACTTCCCATCAGGATGGCCTGTCCTGTTCTGCCACCTAAGTTGTTTAAAAATCACGACTTTCTGTCCTTACACATTTCATGTACTTCCTCTACTGTCCTTTTCTATGTATATTTGTTCTTATGCCATGTGCCAACCACATTAAATGAACAATGTCACAATACTGTGACATTAAAACTCAAAAATTACATTTTTGAACGCAAATTGAAAGTATTAACTCAAAGTTACGTCTTACAAAAACCCCAAGAAAATTAAAGGAATGTGAGACGAAATAATGCGCTGGGGCGAATTTATTAAATTATCAGCGTGGCTTCTTCACGGATTCTTTTTGTTAGCCTCTAAAGTTTACTGCTTCATGTAGGGTGGATCACCCGCTGAATAATGTAGTGGGAGGGGCAAATGCGAATCGCGCTTAGCGCTTCAAACTACTTTAAAGTCAGCTCGTATAAGCCTTCTTACCATCCGATGCATTTTCGATACGTCACGTATAAAAGTTTATAACTAAATGCACATCATCCTTTGTCTGCTTTCAAGTACTTAAAGATAACAGAGTTGACACGACAGAGCAGAAACACACGAGTTTGTTGTCTCCGAATCGTTTAACATACAAACTGCGAATGATTTTTAAATTACAGCCGTATCTTACGAATAAAATATATGGAGATGGTTGTAATAAACTTGTATGAATAAAGAAAATGTTTGCTTGTATCTCTCCAGAGAATTGCCTTTTTAATAAAACGAGAATATTAAATTAGGTAAACACAATACATGCTTGTAATTTGATTTGGCTCTGCAGAATGATAGCATACGATATGAGTCGAGTGAGATAAGTACATAGATGCTTCTGCAAGAAATGGAAAACATACACATTTTTTTATCCAATCGTCAAGGTTCTTACAGATTTGACAGCACAAGTATAACACCCCTAGTATTGTACAAGGTCACCACCTCCCGTGGGCCGTCAACGTGTCTGCTTCTTGTATAAGTGCTATAAAAACCTAACTATCACCTAACTTGGCGATCTGAAATTAATAATGCAGGGGTTTGCAAGTTTCCTAATATTGTTAATTTAAAAATCGCTAAACTAATTCGACTATAATGAAGTAAATACATAGAGCGTAGCCCGAACAACGGCATAAAATTTATTTCCAGTAAAAGATTTTTGTGGGGAAAAATACAAATGTCTTATTTTCCGACTTGATAAATAGCCCATATGAGGTCCACATGAACGCATTCGCGGGTAACAGCTGTATTCTAAATTATGATATAACTAAAAGTATATCTTCCTCACGCCTACAAAATTGAATATCAACTCAATTTCACGCCCAGTCTTTTCGGGGAAACAAATTTTCATATCGATCGGAGCTCAAAATGAGGGAACCCATAAAAAGTATCGGCCGCTTATCTTCGGACGAGGCATAAAAATGGACTGAAGGAAAAGGGCTACTTTCTTATAATGCTCTTAGGCGGGTACCTTAATGTCACTATCACTCGTTTACTGCCGCGTTTGAAGTTAACACATTTAGGGACTGAGTATGAAAGCTTTTTAAATCGACACCGTTTGATTTTATTTTATTCAAAGATACCCTAGAAGTGGTAAGGGAAATATTTTTGTTTCCTTTATCAATTAGACGTAATATTTATTTGTAAATATAGGGTATGTGTTATAGTCTCGTGTTATTGTAGCAAATATTGGTAGGAAGTTTTCTTAACAAATATTTTGCATGGCAGTTTGTGAAGATGTTTTGATGTTTGTTACTCAATGAACCTCAAAAAGCTGACCGGACCAGACTGAAATTGGCTGCAATGATACTGTTATTTCATAGTCTGGAATAACACATCGTCTTTTATCATTTGGAAGAGGTTCGATTGAGTTACGGGAAAGCACAGGTTTATCAGAATTCCACGGATTAGTGGAATTGCTCGGGGTGTAGCCCGTGTAATTACACGGGCAGCTACTTAATTATAAAGGTTCAAAAGATGCTCATTTAAAAATACTCGAACTATAAAGCAATGTTCTAAAGGTTGATTTACATCAGACGAGCTCAATCTATCTCTTCTACGTCAAATTCTATTAGTTTAAACAGTAGCAGAACATTCGTTCGTTATTCTTTCTTAAGTAAACGCTGAAAACAAGGTTTGTTTATACTAAAATATTAAAAGAAAGAATGCTCTTGTTCTAGCTCTAGCTTTTTGTTCGTTTGGTCCAAACCCACCTTAATAATAAAAAAATGTGTTACTTTGTTCGTATCTTATGTCCTGCCAGCTCTACCGTTCATCTAATTGCTTTGTTAGTAACTTGTATGTAGTAGTTATAGTTTACAATTACCCAGCAATGGCATTGGATTTCTCGTGTGAATCTGGGACGGGTCCGTCTTAGATACTTTTTTTTTAAATGCATACGTAGGTATAACCCGCGCCACGTATCTTGGACCTAAAATGTTCTCAAAATGTGCGCTATACGCGCAGTACACATTTCTTGGGTGTCTTTTGAGAATAGCACGGGATGCTACTGCGGTAGACGAACTCAAATTCACCAAGCATAGACTATTACAAAGCAATCCGCGGGCGCCAGAGCCTCGTATGTCTTACGATTTAGGTCCAAGATACGTGGCGCGGCTTATATACTATACATAGTATGATTAATAAAAAACAACGTTTACGATAAAAGATTATAAATTATTCTTTGTCAAGAACATAGAATAATTTAGGGTTTGCGAAGGTTAGAGTCATCTCTAGTGGCTCTAGTAGAATTATTAAACCCACTAAGGGGCACGGCAATCGGCTTATACGACGCTTTTTACGGATTTTCCGTAGTAGACCTGTGTAGTCTGTACGGTCAGGTACTAGATCTATAACAAAATGTTACAGTAAATATTAACTATGAATAACGTATTGTGTTTGTGAATGATTTCTCTGAAAGTAGCCTCAATTTCAACTTTCACTTTGACTTTGACAAGATACCTCTATTTATCTATTCTGTGAGAAAGTTTACTTACAATCTGAGCAACTATCCGAGAATCACACAGACGATTGTCTCATGTTAGGATCAATTCTACAACACTCAACTTAAGGGCACTTGGCGACTTATGTAAGCCATCCGTACAGTCCTAAGAGGTATACGGTTCTATAACACTACTTCACTAGGAAATAAAACTGTTACTTACTGTTAGCGACGCTCATATTATTTTGTATAAAACCTTTTCTTTAAACTGCATAGTTAGTAAGTTTTTTTTCATTTAAAAATGTTATACACCGTCTTTTGTTATTCCTGTCTTCCCTTGTAATTTTTGCCGAATAAAGTGCTTTTTCTTCATAATACTAATGTGATTATTTGTATTTTACTCGGCTACGTACGTAACACTTACCTACTGTACGTTTTTCTGTGGAGGAAATGTAAATCTTCATTAAATATCTGTTACAAATCAAGCTCAAAGCTCTATATAAATTATAGAAAACGTAGTTTATCGTTCTAGGACACCGGTCCTACCAAGTTGCTTATGCAGCTGTTTTTTTTTACAACCAAATATGCACCATATTGCATAACGGCTTTATAATAAAAATCACCATTATACCGCTATCGTAACATGGTACGTGTCTGTAATGGTGATCCTCTTGCCTGAAACTTTACCTTCACCTTCCTATCAGGTGAGATGAAGTCAAATTGACTTGTTCTATATAAAAAATAAATAAAAAATTAACTAGTAACGATGAAAGAGAAGCCTTCCCTTAAAAATCATAGACATCGCATTAAACATGATTCGATAATAAAAACGAACACTCGAAAGTTACATAAAACGCCTGCTTCCAACCAAATTTCGTAGAAGTTCGAACAAAAACGAGAAAGGTTCTAACTCGTCCATCATATTATTTCTTATGACAGCAGGAAAAAGTTAATTGAAATGCGCAGCTCGAAAACGGGAAAAGGGATTTTTAATCTGACAACATTAGCATAACGAATGATTTCAATCAGATATTTTATTCTTATCACAATTTTATTATCTAGTTCAGGATCGCTTTTTTGCAGTTGACCGAAAATGTAAAAGATGCAATATTTTCTTGTTCTCGATTACTTTATTGTACTGATAGATTAAATAAGTGGGTGTTGTTGACTGTTCCATTGATGGTAATAAGTCAAAGTCAAAGTCAAAGTCAAAGTCAAAGTCAAAGTCAAAGTCAAAGTCAAAGTCAAAGTCAAAGTCAAAGTCAAAGTCAAAGTCAAAGTCAAAGTCAAAGTCAAAGTCAAAGTCAAAGTCAAAGTCAAAGTCAAAGTCAAAGTCAAAGTCAAAGTCAAAGTCAAAGTCAAAGTCAAAGTCAAAGTCAAAGTCAAAGTCAAAGTCAAAGTCAAAGTCAAAGTCAAAGTCAAAAATCATTTATTCTGTATAGACCATCAAAACGGCACTTACAAAACGTCAATATTATACATATATGTACTAAACACTAGCTTAGCAAATGGACCACCGGTTCGAAACGCGGCCCCGGCCTGAGAAGACTCCGGCAAGAAACTCAGCGGGCTTTTTTTTGGTATATTTACAAAAAATGCTTAGTCTACTTAGTCTAAATACAATCATTTGTTTGAGAAGCATGCATGAGTGAACAGTGAGCGTATTGTCGATATAAGAAATAATCCAATATATGTTTGGAGCCCAAGTCAACCTCATCTGCAAGTCGATAGGTATACTTCCTTCAGGCTCTCCTCTGAGGGTCGGAAGGTGGAGAGCGGCCCGTGTATCCTTCCAATTGGTAAGCTTTACGTACAAATCGATCGAACGGATTCGCGCTCAAGTATCTTTACTCATTACGACACCTATACAAACTCTATACACTCTCTTGAGATTGTATAGGTATCGAAAAATAAACTGATATGCAACATGTAGTCTAAAGGTGCAACTGTAAGACAGCTACACCATTATTTATTATTGTAGTGAAAACTTCTTTATGAGCGTTGGATATTTTTTTGAGATGTAAAAAAACACTTGAACTCGCGACACTGTTAACCATTGATTTAAATTGTAACTTAATAAGTGACTATTACCATTACCCGTCATCTCTGTATATGTATAAGTATCTACATAAATTGACAAAGTTTTCAAATTAATGAAGATAGAAAAAAGCATACAGAATACAGCTCAGGCAAGATTCGAACCCGTGATCTTTCCCTTACAGAGGAAATGCTCTGACCACTGAGCCATCGAGCCTCACTCGAAGCTGATCCAAATTTTTCTATACATCTGTCTTAGGGCGAATTGAATAGTTAGCATAATAAATGCTTTAAATTAAAAATTAATTAATTTATTTCAGACCATAGTTCTAGTCCATAGTAGTTCTAGTTTAAAATTTCATGCAAATGACCAAGTTTTCACGACACTTCACTGTTTTTTTTTTTAATTTTAAATATCACTTCAATAGCTCAAGAGCCAACAAATGTTTTTGACATCTATAGTAAAAGCGATAAACAAACATGTAAATTATTATCGCAAATCATTAGGACAATTGTTTGGAAATTATAATAAAGGCAAGGGAACATGCCCAACATTAGGTTCTACAACAAAAAACTCTTTCACCCGCGTTTTATCATTTCTCATATATGACCTCCCCTATAAACCCTTATAATGATCGTGGAGAATAATGCCATAACAAATGCGCTATAAGACCGACAATTTTATTAATATATGACCATTTTATCAGCGAACCCGGGGCAGGTAACATAGAACCACGTATTTATCAAATATTTTATGTAAACAGGTATAGGTTATTTATTGAAATAATTCAGTTATGCGCAGAACTTGTTGTAGACTTGTTATTTACATCACAAATAATTTACTGGTAATAAATACTAGATATAATAATAAAGATAATAATGAATTGATGAAAAATATTCGATTTCGTAACCGGAGCATTGCGATTGGTAGGCTTCGTACACAAACAGCGGCCTTACCATAAACCTTAAAACAGGTCAATAATTGAACTGCTGTCATTCTGCCAACTGCAAATGTCACTTTGTAATGTCATATAAACATATAGGATTACAAAGTGACATTTGCAGTTGGTAGAATGACAGCAGTTCAATTATTGACCTGTTTTAAGAGTTCATGGTATGGGCCCACGTTCACAGTAGGCAAGCGGTCAATCGCTTTTCTCCATTCTCTGGATACCTTTACGTTACGAATTCGAATATCTTTCGTGCTCGGGGCATAAGCCCCCCTAGACAAGTGGCAATTCGTTGCTCGGCGTATGATGGAATAGAATGCCAAATGCATGGGGTTTGACGTATATGACAGGCGTCAACGAATGTTAAAAACGTCAAATCCTATACATTTGTCATTCTATTCCATCATACGCTGAGCAACGAATTGCCACTTGTTTAGAGGGGCTGAAGGCAACACGCTCAAGCGCAGACCCATACGGCTAGTTTTAAGTGCGAAAAGAGCGAAGAGAGAGAGATACATAACTGTCTTTATTTTTTATATCTGTTATACCTTAATATGATATGTACTTCTAATACTATTTATAATATTTAACATCTTCAACTGCAAATATACCCATAGTTTTAATGATTTTAATTTCAGCTCGGGCAGTTTACATATTAATATTCTTTGTTGGTAACAAGATGAAAATTTCTTTCTTAGAAGTAGGGTAGTAGCAATTTACTTAAGTTAAGCTTTTTAGGTTACATTATATGAGCTTCTTAGCTTGTACGGGTATTACAAGTCTGTACCTCTTATGAAAATATTATTTGTTTGCTATACCAGACCTATCTTATTTTTTAGACTTTTGTTTAAGACGTAGTAGGTACTATAATAAAATTATTATAATTTATTACTATTTAGCAGAATGTCTCTTGTTAAACTAATAAAATAGTGCTAACGCACATTACTTGATAGTGTTACACTATTATGAAGTGTCAATATAAGGCGTGAATTGTACAGAAAAGGCAAACAATATAAGGCAAAATAAAAGTAAAATCGCCGCGATTTTACTCTGCGCTCGCGTTCTCCTCTCGCTAGCCTTTTACTCACCTTTTCTACATAATTAACACCTAATATACATGAAATTAGTGGTATTACTACATGATTTTTATCTATGTAAAGTTTTATTTATCTACAAAATCATTAATATTACCTTAAAGAATTTTAACAGAATTTTCATTTTGAAATAATTAAAAATTTCACTCAAAAGCTCTCTTTCTATCTTCTCTAATCTCAGTGACTGCTGTCGATTATAGAGAAAGATTGAGCTCCGAGCGTTACGGTACATGAAAGAAGAAAACACTAAGAACGTACCATCTTTGTTTAATATGCCACCATTAACTCAAATACCCTTAAAGTCTTACATGCGTGAAAGCTAATGTGAAACATTCAGAGCTTTTGGTAGACGCGTGTTATCGTTCCACTTTGTATTTTACGTAGGCATCAGTTAATTTTGTACGTGATATACTTAGTTAAAGTTAGTAACCATGATTAACGAGGAACACCAGTTAAGTTCTATGCATATTTTACTTCCTGGAGAAGCTCATAACAAGTGGCACTCGTCGGTCGATGGACGAGGATGAAGCTAGAGGTATATCACTGAGCTGATGTGTGCGTAGGGTTTGTTTGACTTTGAATTTTATTACTGGTGGATTAAAGTGTAATGTTAGTATTTTGTTATTATGTTAACGTGAAGATTACGTTATAAGCATAGATTAATATGCTGTATGTTTTCTGTGTGTTTATCGTGTAATTTAAAACTTATGATGTTTCAAATTTCTTATTTACTACTAAGATGTCAGACGCTACGGATTTTATACTTTAAAATTGTAAACGGTCTCATTTCTTTTAAACACTTGTGTATACTATACATACATACCATAGCAATACTAAATTCCCTACACAAGACAACATAGCCTCATAAATGATATTAACAATTTCAATCGGAAGATTGTCATACAAATGTTCGAAATTTATTCCATCGGGATGCAGCGATGGGATGAATTTTCATGATCAACAGACCGGACCGCTATGATCGCTTACTCACGTAAATTTACTATCTCGTTTTCTCTCACTCGGCGTGTAGGTACTTACTTAAAATTTCTCACTTTCACACTTCATTGCACTTCTCTAGAGCGCTTCAGTAAGCTTGATGTAGTGAACAACTTTGAATCAAATTTTCAGACGGTATCCTTCATAATGAAGGCAGAAGAAGAAAGAAGATAAGTATATAATGAATGAAACCTATAGTGATTAATGAAACTTTTATGAAGTGTTTGACTAACGTAAATGTAAAATAAGAACCCTAATTGTTTTACTGTAGTTATTCACTGAAACTCATCGTAGAAGAAGAACCTTATATTAGAATCTGAGATCTTAAACTAATGAAAGGGAATCATTCATGGATACCGAAGATCGAAGAGAGGTTTCGAAAGCAATCAGAATACAATGCTAAGATGATGATGACGACCTAGATTAATGCTAATATACAATACTAGCTTTTGCCCGCGGCTCCGCCCGCGTGGATGTCGGTTATCGCGACCAAACATAGCCTATGTCCTTTCTCAAGGTTTAATCTACCCCTATACCAAATTTCATCAAAATCGGTTCAGAGGTTTAGGCGTGAAAGCGTAACAGACAGACAGACAGAGTTACTTTCGCATTTATAATATTAGTATGGATATGGATTATTCATGCATACAAATATTTGCGTTTATCGAACCCACGAGCTCACATAGCGTTCAAACGCTCTTGCACCGCACTTCAAAGGGAGAGTTCAATCGATTATAGGATACGAGTATATTATAGGTTACTTTTATACCGAGCAGTAAGGTACGGGGTCATGAGTAACGGTATCAGTATTCCACGCAGAGGGCTGTGCTCCACGCACTTGGAGCCGCGGGCAGTATCTAGTAAAACAGTAAATTGGGTGTCCTATCATTTGACAAAAAACAAATGACAAATTTTTATTTGACAAACAACGTTTGACAAAATTATACTTGATAAATGTATCATTTAACAAAATTGTTTAATAAACTACTCATTAGACAAAATATTTATTTGAAAAAAGTTCATTATTTATAACATCATTTCACAAATTGATTATTTTAAAAACATGTTAGTTAACAAACAGACAGATAGTGATAGATTATTTTAGTTTTTCAAACGTTGTTTGTCAAATGATGTTTTGTCATACGTTTTTTGGTCAAACAAGGGTGAACCAGTAAATTGACATTTTACAATAATCCGATACGATACCATATTGTTATGTTTTGATTTGAGTTCACAATGATTCGTGCGGTAAAAGCATGTGTAATTGTCAGCTTAAAAGTCATATATCTTTTATTATCTTTGTTATTGAACTCATTATTTATTATATTTATTATTTTTGGCAAAATATCAAATTGCTCGGATGATATATGATATTCATTTAAATTATTGTAATATGGCAATTAACACGGTTATTGATATTTTGGCTTCAATAAATTTAATGTGTCTTATGGTGAATATAATTTTGAAGAGTATAAAAATTTAGGAGAATAACAGTTAAGTCTGTTATAATTATAACACAGGCTACTTTTGATCCCTGGAATACGTTCCCATGGGTTGTGAGAACGGGATCAGAATTCTAAGCGGGTAAAGCTGAGGATAGCTGAGCCAATAATATTATTATTTCTAAAGTTTCAATATGTTTGTTACTCATTAAGAACGATTGCATCAATCTGAGGGCCAAAAAATATGCTTTTTTGTTTTTTTGTTCAGTATTAACTCTCGTAAGTAAGTTAGAATAGTAGTATTAGGTAATCTGTATTAAAATTCGACAATCCTAGAATTCAAAGGGGTATCAGAAAGAATTGCTCTGCTAAATATCCAGTTACCAGGGTACAAAGACAAATGGACTATAGTACAAATCTACGCACCAACAGATTCAGCAAAGGAGACAATAAAAGATGACTTCTATAACCAACTTTCAACTACACTAAAGACTACCCATAAAAACCTTATTGTAATGGGAGATTTTAATGGTAAAATAGGCAAACAGAAACAAGGTGAAGAGTCAATAGTAGGAATTCATAGCATAGGAAAGAGAAGTGAAAATGGAAAAAGAGTTGTGAACATGGCCCTCGAGAATAACCTTACCATCCTAAACAGCCTTTTCAAGAAAAAGCCCACAAAAAGATGGACGTGGATGTCACCCGGCGGTACTACAAAAAACGAAATAGATTTTATAACAAGTAACCAGCCCAAACTCTTCAAGGATGTCAGTGTGATCAATAAACTCAACTTCAACACTAACCACCGTATGGTCAGAGCAACACTATGTGGGAAACAAAAAAAGAAACAGAGGAAGCACTTCCATCACAACAATACTGCTTTGACATCCAGCACATCTCAAAACACCATAATATTCGAAGAAGCAGATAGAATACAAGAAATTTATAATATGGAAATAAATAATATCTATAAAAAGGCAAACAAGATGAAAATAAACAGAAATGTACTTACCTCAAAGACACTAGAACTCATACAAAAGAGAAGGGAACTACTAAAAGACAGAAAAAATAAAACAACATTACAGGAAATTACCAAATTAAGTAAAGAGATAAGTCGTAATATTAAACAAGACAAGGCAAATAGAAGAATGAAATGTATCCAAAACCATATCACCAAAACAGGAGGTATAAACAAAGCACTCAAAGAATTAAAGGAGGAGAAACAATGGATCCCAAAAATCAAAAATAAAAACAACCAAGAGGAAACAAAGAGACAGCCAATTCTGAAAATTGCTACAGCCTACTACCAGAAATTATACTCTACCAAGAACACCTTAGACTGCAGCCTTGACCTGGAAGGGGAAACCGAAGACATTCCCCAAATCCTCGAAAAAGAAGTCCAGCGTGCAATCGAGACACAGAAAAATGAAAAATCTCCAGGTCCTGATGGTATAACTAATGAGATGATGAAAGCGACATTGTCAGAATCAACAGCAATACTGGCCAGATTGTTTAATCTAATCCTAAATTCGGAAACCATACCATCACAATGGACCATAAGCTCTATAATTCTCATCTTTAAGAAAGGCGATAGATCGGATATAGGAAACTATCGGCCTATAAGCCTCATGTCCAATATATATAAAGTATTCTCAAAAATAATACTAAATCGAATTACTAAGAAACTTGACGAACAACAACCAAGAGAGCAAGCAGGATTTCGTTCAGGATTCTCGACAATAGACCATATACATGTGATAAAACAGCTCATTGAGAAGTGCCAAGAGTACAACTATCCACTTTACATGGCACTTGTGGACTATAATAAGGCATTTGATTCCTTGGAACATTGTTACATTTGGGAAGCACTGAAAAATCAGGGAATAGAGAAGAAATATATAAGACTGATAAAAAATGTATATACAAATAGTAAAGCAAGAATAAAATTAGAAACAGAGGGAGAATCTTTTCAAATACATAGAGGTGTAAGACAGGGAGATCCACTATCACCAAAACTGTTTTCAGCAGTATTAGAGGAGGTCTTCAGGAAATTGGAATGGGACAATATGGGCATTAACATCAATGGAACACGGTTAAATCACCTAAGATTTGCAGATGACATAGTAATTCTAACTGATAACCCAGAGGACCTCCAAACCATGCTTCAAGATCTGACACAGGAAAGCAAGAAGGTTGGCCTGACGATGAACAAAACTAAGACCAAAATAATAACAAACAGCGTCCAAAAAAATATAAAGATAGATGAGGAGCAAATAGAATACGTAAATTCCTACATATACTTGGGTCAACTTATCGCATTTCAGGACCAAATGGATTCAGAGATAGAGAGACGAATAGCAAGTGCATGGAAGAGATATTGGTCACTCAAAGAGGTTTTAAAAAGTAAACACTACAATATCAGGATGAAAAGGAAAATATATAACACCTGTATATCACCAATACTTACTTACGGGTGTCAGACTTGGGCAAAAACTAAAAAACAAAGCCAGAAACTAATAACTTGTCAAAGAGCTATGGAGAGGAGCATTCTGGGAATATCAAAAAGAGAAAAACAAAGGGCAATAGACATTAGGAATGTCACAAGGATCGAGGATGTTCATGTCAAGACCGAAACTCTCAAGTGGAGATGGGCAGGCCACATGTTAAGAGAGACAAGAGACAAGTGGACGAGAGATATCACTGAGTGGACACCCAGATTTCATACCAAGAGGAAAAGAGGCAGACAGATAAAAAGATGGTCGGACGACATCAAAAAGATCGCCGGACCACTTTGGCCCAGGTTAATGAAATCAAGAGTGGATTGGAAGGAGCTGGAGGAGGCCTTTGTGTCACGAGACACGCTGACCCCTAATAATTAAGTACCTAATAAATAAAACTTGTAAAACTGAAATGTAAAAGAGGTTGGCAATAAAGAGCTTAATAATAATAATAATTAAAATTCGACAAAAGTATTTTAATTGCAATGTATAATAGCGCACAAACAGTTGAAAAGATCAATAATAAATAATTCGCATCAAATGAACCGTTTAAACACCCATGTTGTATTTGAATATCACAATTATTCCAATAATTTAAAATAATGGATTTTAAAATGGCTGCGAACGGGAACGCAAATGGAAAATGAAATGTACGCGCTTATTATGACGCACTTAATTTGGCTTACGCTTATTGTTATTTCGAGCATTTGTTCGACAAAGTTGAAATAAAAGTTTATGTTTTCGTATATTTCTTTTTTTATGTTTCAAACGTTTGTATTTAAGAGTTTCATAACTTTTACGTTATGATGCCATTTTTGTGAAATGAACTGTGTCGATTGAAATGTATCGATTCGCGTTTTAGACAGTTGTTTCATTTTATTGCTAAACGATTTGTTATTGCTTGTTAACAACATTGTTCTCTATTAAATACCCTTAACAAGCGAGGGTTCATGTTTATTGAAGGAGCTCTTAACATGAATCAATTGTAATGGCCGTAATTGTTCATTAGGTATTCGACATGGTTTTACCCTAGTCGAGGATACCTTTAAAGTAACATGGAAAATCGTAAAGGAGCCATGTGTACTTTACTATAAGTATAAAAAGTGTGCGCGTATAGCGCGCGCGCGTGCGTGTGTGTGTGTGGTGTGTGTGTGTGTGTGTGTATGTGGTTGTGTGTGTGTGTGTGTGAGTGTGTGTTTTATCACATGGATCTCTCGTAAAAATATCATCAAGGTAAATATTATCGCTCAAAAACGTAGCAACCTGGGGCCCGATTCACTAATTGGATATTTAATTTTAAGATTAATTTAAGTTACAACTATATCGTTGTGTTTTGTTATCCTGGATGGAACAAAGACAGCTTTGTAACTTTTAGATGTTAAATCGACAAAGAAGATACGTTAAGACTGTATATTCAGCAAAGGCTATAAGTGATAATGGTTTTATGATTTTTTTTATGAAAAGGTGTAGGTACGCTTACATCTTTTGCCGTCTGCACATGTAACGTTTAAGATGCCAATGTTCCTTATCCTTGGTATTCTATGATTATTCACAGTTATCTTCCATATTATAACTTCCTAAATGGTATAGAGACAATTGATTCGTAGAAAAAAAATTGTAAGCCTGTTTTGTGAAAAAAAAAACACATTTTATTATTATAGATAACATTATTACTAAATATACCTTGTACTAGCAGACAACGATGCTAATGGGCGAAGCCATTGGACTGACCCCAGACTCCAAACTGCAAATTCGAATGCAACGCGGATTGGCGCTCAGATGAAAAAAAAAACAGAAGGATAAAACTAGAATTCCAATAGTTTAACGAACGAATACATAGAAAGTAAAAGGGTATAGAAACAAATGTTTCTCTCCAACGATTTTGAACACACTTTTTCAGGGAAAGGGTATAATGGATCACATTGTTGTTAGGACTGTTATTTATCGCTAGTACCCTCATAGCAATATAGGGACCGTTGCAACTCTGATGTTGACACTTTGAAGTATGTGATATTTGAACAAGTTTCTTAGAAACAATACGGTAAGACGTACTTGAGTCTCGTAGACACGGTATTGGAAAACTTTTTCCATACATCTGATTACGCTTATGTGTTGTATCCTGTTCACCGGAAAAATGTTTTGGAATATCATACGTGATATTTTATAGATACAGTTTCAGATATTCCTCATTGGGGTAGGCAGAATCGTTTCACCAGTTATGATCCTGGCAAATTTTTCTCCTACCTTCATAGCTGTTGATGTTTTCGATGTTTAGATGTTTCGATGTTTTTACTCAATCACGCTTCAACGGCTGAGTATGGATCTGGTGCGTTATACAGGGTAAGATTATACACATAGGCTAGGCTTTTTATCTCGGGAATAGGATCGAGTTCCTTGTGGACAGTGCCACGAGCAATAGCTATAAACTTGGTCTAGATGCTCTAGGTGGAATTGCGGCAGTCTTAATACTTTGGACTTTTCATCATTGTTCTACTTCAGGTGCGTTCGCCTTGGCGTGCGTACAAATATAAAGTACAAATTAAACCAGATTTATTTATTGGTCTTTATAATAAATAAATCTGGTTCGCCTTTCTACTACTCCCTTACTCTATTTAGATTATCTTCTTGGCTATTACAAATGAGACTGTTGTCTGACCCCCTGACCCCAAAAAGAAAGCTGCATTAGAAGCTTGTTCATCAATCCGCAGGTGTACCAGCATAAGGTTGGTTTGAGCCTCAAAGATTCTGTTGGCCCTTATTTTTACATAGACGCAAAAGATAATATTTTAATGGCATATCTATTTTGTTCAACTTATTTAAAAATAACTACAATCCATCCACCCGTTAGAGTAACTTAACCTTACCTAACTTCAAATTGAAACATTTCAGAGCATAAGTTCTCTACATTTGGGCAACTTACGACTATTTGGGCAGATATACCTACCCTTACAGAATAGCCTCATCCTCTCTTGAAACAATATAGTGGCTACTAACCGTCAGCCTAGTACATTTCCTCGTTTACTGTTAAGAACATATTAAATGCATCGTTCACTTTTATTTGTGTTGAGATTGTTTTTCCTGCGCAGGATATTTAAACGTTCAGCTCGCCCTACTTTCTTTGACTAAAGAGTACTGATAGAAAACTGTTCTGCTTTGTATTAGTGCCTTTAGTAAGTTTAAGTATACCTACTGTGGGAGCTACTAAAGTCTTCCCGACCCATTTTTTGTACGGTAATACCCAAAAATGCCCCCCACCAGCCGGCGGTGGGGATGGTTATGTCGCGTCGGTCTCAAACCGCACACCGTCTCGGGTCTTCCTATTCCGGGGAATAAGGTTACCCGAATTATTTACCTCGCACCCCAGCTGATCCAGGACCAATCTCAGATTTCGAGATGCCCCCTTTGAATTTTTTTCTTTGATTTTTTCACCACCAACAACTCTACCTGCTTTATTTGTAAGTACTTGATAACGTTTAAAAAAAAAAACTACGTAAACTGTAAATATGATATTAGAGTATTCCTTTAATTCGGACCCTTTTCTCTCTCTCGTCGTTCTGACAGGCGTACGAAATCCCCAATGGGTACACACAGCACATTATGCATTCCAACATCATTTCAAACAGTTACTGGACATTGAGCAACACTTCGTGGAATTCAAATCGATGCGATTGAACTGAATTATCGAGTAACGCAAGGAATAATACTGCTTTTTATCGAGAGTATCGTACATATGGGGATATTTTTATTGAGTGTGTTATAAAATAACAGCCTACAAGCTACAATAATAGGAAAAGTTGTCCATGTCCTTCGTTTGATAATGTACCCAACGTGAAAGCATAAAGTAATTCATGCCTTCATGTTGGGTACATACAACACTATCTTTAAAGAAAACGTCCGTATAGAACTACCTGTTTTGACTTGGTTACACTGACCATGGAGTTAGAAAACTTGCTGGTACACCCTAAAACTATGGAAGTAGCGTCCTCCTCTCGTCTCTTTTTATTGCCGGGATAAGACCGGGACAACCCAAATACATACAGCCTATATAAGTAGCTCCAATAATAGATTCCAGCGTATTGAATGAGAAATCCTACGTCGCAGTAGATATCCTTGACATGACGTAATAGTACATTATGGTACAAGTGAGCAACGTTGGTGATTACCGCCGAGGCGCCATTGAGACCCGAGCCGGCAGGCGAGGGTCTTAAGACAGCCGAGGACGGTAATCATCATGCTCACACGTGCCATACGACGTTTTACAACACACTTGCGAATAAAATTATACTACAAATACTAAATAAACAATACTACAAATTAATTCGTTTTCCAATGCGCGCGCATTTAACAATGGCGGTCGACCATATTTTAAAAAAAATGAGGTTTGAACTTAACTTATTTTTACTCTGTTTTTTTTTCTGTACTTAGAGAAAAAAAAAAGTTAAATTTGAGCGAAAATTTTGTTTATTACACAAGTATTACAAGTTGAAATTATTTATTTAAATACGAAAATGCATCAAATGACCATACAATAGGCGTATTAATTTATTCGTACTATTATAGTACATTATGATACAAGTGAGCAACGTTGGTGATTACCGCCGAAGCGCCATTGAGACCCGAGCCGCCAGGCGAGGGTCTTAAGACAGCCGAGGACGGTAATCATCATGCTCACACGTGCCATACGACGTTTTACAACACACTTGCGAATAAAATAATACTACAAATACTAAATAAACAATACTACAAATTAATTCGTTTTCCTATGCGCGCGCATTTAACAATGGCGGTCGACCATATTTAAAAAAAAATGAGGTTTGAACTTAACTTTTTTTTACTCTGTTTTTTTTTTCTGTACTTAGAGAAAAAAAAAAGTTAAATTTGAGCGAAAATTTTGTTTATTACACAAGTATTACAAGTTGAAATTATTTATTTAAATACGAAAATGCATCAAATGACCATACAATAGGCGTATTAATTTATTCGTACTATTAAACACGTTATTTTTTGTATCAAAACTTTTTTAAGAACATAGACAATTATAGACACTTCCTATAAAATTTTAAAAAGAATCTATAACTCACTTTTGTGAATAATAATGAAAAAGTCACAGTTTTATAATAGGTGTCATTCCGTGCTTAATTGCGGTAAAATAATATCACTGTTATGAGCAGGTGTGTTGTAAAACACGTTATTTTTTGTATCAAAACTTTTTTAAGAACATAGACAATTATAGACACTTCCTATAAAATTTAAAAAAGAATCTATAACTCACTTTTGTGAATAATAGTAATGAAAAACTCACAGTTTTATAATAGGTGTCATTCCGTGCTTAATTGCGGTAAAATAATATCACTGTTATGAGCAGGTGTGTTGTAAAAGGTATTTTACCCTTTTCATCTATTGTATTGTATTTCACCGGTTTTTATAACCTTACATGGCTGCTTCAGATCATTATCTGGGTCTTTTCTCAACCCAGTTGGGGTCGGCTTTCCAGTTTAACTGTGATGCGGCTGAACTTCCGTTTTCTATGAAGCGACTGCCACCTAACCTCCACAACGGCGATATCAAGGTTCTATATTTATACTAATCGGACTTTTTACGTTCGCATGGCAACTGGTGGCTTAACGTACGGTACAGAAATACCTAGGTCAATGCAAATAGACATATTCGTGCAGACAAATATTTGCTATGTTCACTACCGCTACACCACAGAGGCTGTCAGAGGCAGTTTACATGACTGCTATAAATATTATCTTTAAATTTTATACTACTATAAAATTATTTTTTCATACCTTTTGTGGTCACTTCTTACAATAGATACTTTTTAATTCTTGCCTTGGCAACAGAATCTCTAAATCCCCTACCCGTATAACGTTCCTCTAATTAATATTTATCAAATCACTCGTATGCTACCGACCCTATCCCCCCTCCCCTATGGGTTGTGATGACCCTACTCTCTTAGAAACACAATAATAAGCAAGTACAATCGTACAGTATAACCCTTTATGCCTTACTGATAAATTATATGAAAACAAATTCACTTTACACCAACACACACAATTGCCAACCTACATACCATCCTTTTTACAGTTAAGTACTTTGTAAAGTTCCCCAAAAGACTTTTTGTTACTTAAATAAACCACATCTACAAATCGTAATATTAATAAAGGCACATTAAGCCCAGGGCCTGACCTTTAGTCGTACAACGCCCGCAAATGAGTTACCCGATGTTTCGTCCTAAACTACACACTAAATGGTTTTGCCGCTCCTAAAAACGACTACCCTATTACCCTCAAAATACTCATCTAGAAAAACTTTGAAACAGTTTCATAAAACATACCCGTTTATTAAATTAAATTATGTGAGCGGTAAAATGAAAATCTGGGTACTAAAATACGTGTTAAAGAGTACCCTCGCAAATTAAATACATGTTTTGGAACTCATAAAAATCTCTACCTAAAACTTTTATGACAACTCAGAATATGGATATGAAAACAGACGTAAAAGTCTGTCAAGTGCGAGATGAACTTGCGCACTAAACAAACAGGTTTATATATTTGTTATAACTTTTTGTATACACAGAGTAAAACCAACGAATCCGTGAAATGGCGAAAATAGGAAATATGGTTATCACTGTTAATTGCATACTATATTTTATTGCAATTAATTAAGTAAAGATAATTTAGCAAGATTTGACACTCCTGAAAAAAAGTAGTGGCCTCTTTCAGCTCACAGGAATGTTACTATTACAAAGCAAGGAGTATTACATGCCTAGCTGGGCGATAAGCTCCGTGCTCTCTAGTTTTGTGATTCAATATTTCTATTATGGTCCAGATGAGAAATAAGTTCTACGTAAAATAAAACCATAGTCAACGTACTTCCATATTGAGATATCCATGTGCCAAGTTCTTCACCCTGCTCATACTACCCACTAATTTGTAATATGAGCAGGGTGAAATATTCGGCACATGGGGTTAGTTAAAACAAAAGCTAATAAGCTACGATACGTCATCCAAAGTAAAATAGATCAGGGATGGATGATGAATATCAAATACACATACATCAGCAATTGTTTAAGTTCAGACATCAAGGTGTGTATGCTTGAATAGAGGATAGTGGATGTGATGTGCCACTACTAATATATAATTAATTTAACATCAAAGTAGGAATCTGATATCAGAGACTGAGCCTAATGACTATGGATCGATAATTTGCAGATATAATCGACCGTCAGTCTCTGTACTTTAAACACAAAATTGTCAATGCGTATTACACCCTACTTTTAAAAGTAGAAATATAATGGGTAATTTTAAAGCGCTTTGTAAAGTTCTGTAACTTGAATAACGAAACTAATTAAATAAAATTGAATGAAATTTTAAAGCCTTTATAATTGTAAATTAAAAATGTTTGTCCGCGATGGACGCAAAAACTACTGAACGGATTTTGATGCAGTTTTTTTTGTTAGAAAGGTCTTGTTCAGACTTAAAATCTTACGTTTGTTTTATTGCAATCGGTTAAGTAGAACTGAAGATAAGAGATCCACGCGGGTGGAGCCGCGGACGGAGCCGCGGGCGAAAGGCTAGTAACTGAATAAAATTGAATGAAATTTTAAAGCCTTTATTATGCTAACTATTCAAATCGATTAAGATAGAAAAGAGAATCGATCTCGAGTGGGACTCAAACCTGCGATCTTTCTCTTACAGGGGGTATGCTCTGACCACTAAGCCACCGAGGCCCTATTTAAAACTACTTTATTAAACTACTATTTCATATTTCATAATAACATGTGCTTCGCTTCGTTGCGAAGCACCTAGCCAAGAATTTTATCGCGTCTATGTACTGAAGATTTACGTTCTTCAATCAAATAGTGTCGCTTTCTCAAGTTACCGTATTTTTAAAGCGATACTCAAGCTGTCGGTTCTTAAAAGATAATTTAATAATTTATGCTGAGCATAAAAGAATTTAAGCCATAAATATGAAATATGAGAGCGAATTTCATTGGTCGATTTTAGACGAGATTTTCTAGCACATGTTGAACAGAAAATGCCAGGTAAACTTATATCTTCAAATAGACTAAAACTAAAATTTATAGATGTGACGCCGTGAGCAGCTTGTGATATAGATGGAATCTAATCTTGTAAAGTTAGCATAAAATTAATAGGACTCGTATAACCTTGCGCCGAGGTCGAAAAGTCCTCGAGTGGAGGCCACGTATCGGCAAGCGCAGCGTAGGACATCCACCCACAAGGTGGACAGACGACCTCATAAAGGCCGCGGGAACGCGCTGGATGCGAGACGCTTCCAACCGGTCCTATTGGAGATCTATAGGGGAGGCCTATGTCCAGCAGTGGACTTCCTATGGCTGAAATGATGATGATGATGAACCTTGCGCCATGAAATGTTTTAGTAAGATGTAATTTGTAGATATATTATAAAACTAGCTGTTGCCCGCGGCTCCGCTCGCGTGGATGTCGGTTATCGCGACCAAATGTAGCCTATGTGTGTACCAAATTTAATCAACATCGGTTCAGTAGTTTAGTCGAGAAAGCGTTACAGACAGACAGACTGACAGAAAGATGGACAGACAGAGTTACTTTCGCATTTATAATAATATGTAGGAATGGATATGGATTGTATATATAAAATTGCTGATCTTTTCAAATAACTTCATACAGGTATATTAATATACTTTAAGGAATAAAAGGGCAGAGAGCCGTTTGCTTTTATCAGCTTCTAAACTATCCGTATATACTTTGCTGTTGAGATTACACCAATCAAAAAATGCTGCTTCTGCGAACTTTTTAATTAGGGACAAAATGTTTTATGTACCTGTACTCAATCTTCGAATAGACAATACTGGTGCCACATATTTATCCCAATATTATAGTTGATAATTATAACAAGTAACACAGCAAATAAAACTGAAGTAATTGGGCCAAACAATCAGACCAAAAACAAACACAGGAAATTAGGTTGCCTGGACTTCTTATTTAGATTTATTTCTTGTCTGGGCCTATCTGAATTACTTTGTGCTAGTAAGGTTTCGACTTAAGTCAGATCATGTTATTCCATTATCTTAATAAATTAGATTCCTGCGTACATGAAAAAGTAATTATACTTAAGTCGTAAAAACAATACTTCGTTTATAACGGTCGAATGAAATATTTCTGCTTCTACGATAGAACTATTTATTTTATAATCTCATTAGCTGTTGCCCGCGACTTCGTCCGCGTTAAGTTCGGAATGTTGTTCATCCCCTATTTTATCCCCTTGGGGGTAGAATTAATACCTACGTCATAACAGCTACCTGCATGCCAAATTTCAGCCCGATCCGTCCAGTGGTTTGGGCTGTGCGTTGATAGATCACTATGTCAGTCACTGTCAGTCAGTCAGTCAGTCACCTTTGAGTTATATATATTTAGACTATGGATTTTGTTGTGTAGGTTCCCGGTGGAGTAGAATAGGGTCACCTCATCTCTTCTTGTGGTTGTCGTAAAAAGTGACTAAAGCTGGGTCCACATTTGTAGCACCTTGACAGTCGTATCGTATCGAGTATTTGTATCATAAATATGAACGCTCATTTTGTCCATATCGTATCATTAGGGCGTATTTCGTAAGAAACGCGTCCATACTTAGTAAATGCTGTAATGATGTATCAAGATACGTGTTTAGTGCGGATCGGGCTGTATCAGATACGGCGTGTATTGTTAACGGGTATCATCTTGTGTCCAAATTAGCGAAGGAGATACGATACACTGAAATGCTACAAATGTGGACCCGGCTTAAGGGATAGGGCTGTTCTCCATCCGAAAGTAGCATACAGCCCATGACAAAGTGCCGGCTAGACGGCAATAGGCTCGCAACCTATTACGTGAGAGCGAAAATCATAGTTAGTGAAATATGGGTGTTAATATGCTTCTGCCTACCCCTGCGGGAATTTACACGCATGAGTATGTGTATGTATGTATGGATAAAGATAATGTATTACACTTGATTGCTTAAAGGTCATATTCATGCTATTCGCTATTTTCTACACGTCCCAATCGATCATCGGTGTCTCGACATGTAGCCTGCTTATATTCAATTTTCTTTTGCTCTAAATATAGAACAGCTAAGGTAAAGCTACATATCGCTACCGGATTCTTTATGAGATGTAAAACCTGTCTTAGTAAGTGCGCAAGTTGAAATTTGTATCCATTTTTGGAGTTTTTTTGATTCATTTGCTGTACCTATACCTAAATACCATCGGATGGAAAACAGCCACACGCGGTCTTTAGTAAACCTAATTAAATTGGCTAGGTAGTCAAGGTACATACATTTTACAGACTTATTTTAATTTTTACTTTCTACTCTTTAGTGATATTCTTTAAAAAGTCAATCTAGTGTGGACTAATCAAAATTCAAAAGATTTAGGTTATTTAAACAACGAGTTTAATTAATAATTTGGACTTGTTGATTTATATTAAAGAAATCTTTTTGTTTTAACAATTCGTTTCAAAAACAACGATAACGCTAAAACCAAATTCTCATTTAACAAAGAAAATGCTGTAGAACAATCAATTCAGAGCAAAATATGTTCGAAAACGTTCGGTTCTTTCAATATCAATCTTTTCTTCAATTTCCTACCACCCGCGTTACAGATTACACTGACATTTTTCACTGACAGACAGATTCAAGTAAGAATGTATGGCTTTGTACTTACCATATTCTATATACCCATGTTACATATTAAATGTATTCTACCTGTGTATGTTATATTTTGTACATAAGTAAATATTTTACGCACATCTGTCAGATGAATATACGATTATCATTAACATCATTGGCGAAATTAAACCGTAGAAACTTCGGTAAGCGTCGATAAGTCGACCTTATGATCAAGAGGTCCCGGGTTCGAATCCTGCCCAGTACACTACTGATGTGAACCCATTCCTAAGCAATTTAGCTTAGTTGGAGTGCTTTGAGGGAAAATTAATAATTTTGGTTATTAAAATTTAATTTAAAAATCTAGAATAGAATTAAAAAGTAGCACTATAAAAATTACACTCATAACAATCCCTACTAATATTATAAATGCGAAAGTAACTCTGTCTGTCTGTCTGTCTGTCTGTCTGTCTGTCTGTCTGTCTGTCTGTCTCACTTTTACGACTAAACCGCTGAACCGATTTTGATAAAATTTGGTATAGAGGTAGGTTAGACCTTGAGAAAGGACAAAGGCTATGTTTGGTCGCGATAACCGACATCCACGCGGGCGGAGCCGCGGGCAAAAGCTAGTTTCAATATAAATTAAAAAGTTCTTGGTCTGTTATTTTTAAGATCACCATTTTATTTCTGAATTCAAACTAGGTAGGTACTTCACCAAACGCTAGTAAAATTTCCATTAGTACTAATGTTTATAAATCTCTACTTAAACCCTTTTATTCGTTCATTAAATTTATATTTTCACTACCATTTTGTTCGGTACTAATTTATTTTTAACATTCCATTATTATTCTTACGTTAAACATTGTACCACGTGTAAAACATTATTATATTTTAATAGTAAAACATAATAGTACGTAGTTGGTTTGAAGGGTTTATAAATATATATTATTATTATTATATACAATATTACAAAGACGAGGGTCTGTTTTGGAACACACCTATTCATTTCCGCTCCAAAAATTTGGTGTGCACGTATTACGGAAACTGTTTCCATGAGCTAAAGGGGTCAGTTAGTTTGCCATATTTATTTACTTGGCTTATTAAGTTGGTCGAGGATGTTGCCACGTAACACATCTCAATGTAATTTATTCTTTCTCTATAGCAACAAAAAGAGTAAAATACGTAAGAATCCATTACTTCGGTAACTACCTATATATTGGAACGTAACATTGTTAAACATTTAGACCACTCTCGGGTTTCGTAGTTCTTCAAAAGGTAACCTACATAGGATTATTTATTTGTCTGAATAGAAGTAGGTTTTTTCGCGAAAGTAATGGAACAGACTTGTAATCCACTTTTGTTATATTTGCCTATTCATAACATTAGTTATTCTCCTCTTACCTCAGTGAAGGAGAAATGTCAAAACTTGTTTGAGTTAGATTTTATTTCTCCTCGCTTTGTGTATTGTCTTTTTTTTTCACTTTTCAAAGAAGTTTTAAGGATTTGATCAATTCGCTAGAATTTTAAACAATTGTCACATTGATGATAGTCACTTCAATCATCATCATAAAGACGCATTTTCCTGATTGCATCCGTGGCCAAGATAACCTCGGAGCTCCGGGTCCGCCTTCCGGATCTTCCTCCTCCACTTCGCACGATCTTAGGCGTCCAAGATAGTGAGACCACCAGTCACTTCAATATTATTTATGAAAGTAGACTTCTCGGATATTACCTAAGCTTTTGAGGCCATTGAGATGGCAAACTGGCATACTTGAAAAAAAGTTCTCCCCGTTATTATCAATAGACTCTTAATGGTAGGTATCCGAGAGCTTCACCATTACCTGAAACAAGTAATTAAGTATTTATCTTTTTGAATAAACGGTTCTATAAATCTTTAATTTAATTTATGTAAAAAAAGGTTCAAATCAACAGTGTACTGGATGGGAATCAAGCCGTCACGATACCATTACTGTATTGCCCTCCTATGAAACTTATATTGCATACAGTAATAAACAATACTATTTAATGATCGGGTCTGGGACTGTTTGGGCCCGATAGAAAGGCTGAGACAGTAAATAAGTAAATTAATATTGTTTCTTATTTACCGTTCGGAAGGTTTGCTTTTATTATATGCCACTAAAGTAGAATAAATATAAGTCATAAGATTAAAATCATATACAATATGGATACGACATATAGGCAATAATTGAAACCATATACTTGGTACCCCCTAAGCTTCAAGCAGGAAAAGTTTGAACAAAATTGGTCCAGTATTAAGGGCAGAAACTAGAGTTTTAATTTTATAGAATTTGAACAACTTTGAGCACTCTGTAGAATCGCATGTTGCCGCTTAGCTGTTCAAGTAAGTTACCTACTATGCCTATTGTTGTGTGTGTGAAGTTGTTGTGTGTGTGTGTGAAGGTGTGTGCGTATTTATTAATGACTTATGACACAGTCAATGACTTTAAAGCAATGGATGAAACTATTTAATGACTTATACAAGTGGTTGCATTTTCTACATTTATTTTAATAATTATTTTGTTAGAAAATTTCGGATTTTATAAATCAGGGAGTTTAAGTTTAAATTTAATTTGGTTCTATTCCTACGGACCAGGATGCTTCGCGGTTTCAGTATTTGCACATATGTCGTATCCATATCGTATACAAAACAATGAAATTAAATAAATAATACGTAACACTTCTTTAAACATACAATATTCCTTATAGGTTATCAAAAATTTCCAGGGTTTTAAGGTATAGAATTTCGATTATCTTCTAAAGATAATGTCGCGTAGTCGCGTTGCCGCAATATAAATTGGTAAACTTCATAAAGCGAGCCGGTCTGATGGGAAATAATGACTCTGATTTAGTTCTCCCACGGGATTATTATATGAATAAGAATCATCCAACCCTGCGAATTCTTGCCGCAAAAAGGGCATTTGAAGGATTGGCGACACAAGTTTGATAACCCTGGCGATGTACCTACACGTCCACGGGCTGCTGCTGGCTGTAACCACATCCCTTCAGGTGAGCCGCGTGCCACCTTAGTGGTGTATAAAAAAATATATGAAGGCTATTATTATTCTATCTGTTATATCCACAACAAACATGGAGGTGATATGATCAAGCAAGAATATTACTCTTTGATATATTTAAGCGTCATATTTTTTCTCATTTTCTGTCCTAAGTAAAAAAATCATACATAAGCTCTCACCGCCAAGTGATGAATTATTATGATCCTTGAATTTATAGGCCTTAGATGTCCTGCACTCGTGGAAAAATTAAGAAATATTGTCTATTATCTTATACTTAGTTTGAATCCCGTAGAATATGGCAAAAAAAATATAATTATGTAGGTACATACTCGTATATATAGGACACGTCAATTTAACTTCGCACCGCCTGATGGTAAACTGAAGGTAAAGTCTCGGAAAAGAGGGTCACCAGTACAGGGTGGCACTCAGCTTGACGCCCTCATCAGATGCTTTTTCACACCCGGCTAAAGGACCCGGGTCTGTAGGAAGAGGGAACGTGAACTGGTAAGGAATTTCATACCTTAGTGCTTATGATTTTAAGTGCATTTTGTTATCGTTAAACATGAACATAACAATTATTCGAACATAAACCCGTGTTTATGTTCGTATAATTGTTATTTCTGCTTAATTTTTATATTATGTCCGTACATAATATAAAAATTACGCAGAAATTATACGACGTATACGGTGCAGAATATTCCATCAAAAACCAAGCGGTTCGGTGACTCCTTCTTCTGCCGCACCATTAAGTCTTGGAATTCCTTACCAGTTCACGTATTTCCCTCCTCCTACAGTCTCGGGTCCTTTAAGCGGGGCGTGAAAAAGCATCTGATGAGGCCGTCAAGCTGAGTGCCACCATTGTAACATGATACGTGTCTGTAATGGTGACGCTCTTTTCAGAGACTTTGCCTTCAGCTTACCATCAGGCGAGGCGAAGTCAAATTGACGTGACCTATATAAAAAAGAAAAAAAAAGAAAAACGTAACGTAAAAACAAACATAACACCGTAAAGTAGATAGGTATGTATAAAGTCTGTTTTGATTTACGTCTGTCTAATAATACTCCGTCAATTTTCTAATGTAACATCAGATTCCTGGTGCAGAGGCTGACCATAGCATAGCGTGGAAACAAGGCAAGTGTGATGGGCAACTTTGCAACGGGAGCTATCAGGGGTGGGTACTGATTTTAATTTATTTAGCATTAAAGTGACATGATTCAATTTGTAATTGTTTTTTTTTTACAAATAAATTACATTTAACATTAATATAAGTAAGTTTTTTATCAAAAATAATATTCTAAGGCTGTTAGGAGTTAACTGTATCTACTTTTTACGAATCTGAAAATACTCGTACCTTAAATAGTCACAAAAGCATACTTACTATCCAAATACTGTTCTTCATTCAATTACTACCTATTATAGAAAATTGCTGGTCTCTTCATACCTTTTACAGAGACAGAGAATAACGTTATATTGCACCCTAAGGACAACTTTCGGGGTACACTTAAAAAGAGTCACGTCACGGAACGAAAACTGCAATTGAACTTGATTTACGTTTAATAGAATCCAATGATTCCTTAGTGACTCCGCCGCAGTGTAGTCTACTTAGAGTTTACATTGCTATAGAGCGCGCCTTACAAGTATGAACTGCTATCACGGGTATGAAGTATGAACAGTACCGAGGCTCCTGGCTGAACCTCAATCAGTAGCAAAACAATACCCGCCAAAATGACTTCGCAAATAATATTTAATTCGATATGTTAAATCAAAATTTTATACAACATCGTATATGTGTAGTATTAATGACGCAAAAATACCGCAAAATGACGCAATTTTTTTGTATTCTGGCTTTAATTTTATCCATGCATATCAAATCGAACAAAAATACTTCATACCAACAAACTATATTAATAAGGGCATCTATTGATATTTTCGGTACCTAATGCATGATACGTCACTATAGGTGCAAATACCATCGCAAAGTATCTGCTAACACTCGGCGCCAAAGATCTAAGTGATAGGCGCGCTCTATATTTATAATGTATACTCTAAGGTAGTCTACCACTGGGTAAGCTATACTGATAGATACTTTGTGATTTTTAGTATTCAAACCGGTATTCCTTTTTTTTTTAAGAATATTAACAACCGAAATTACTAATATTTCCTGTAACCCCTCCAACTTACCTAAATTGCTTGTGCTAGGAGTGGGTTCACGTCGGCAGTGTAATGGCCAGGATTCAAACCCGGGACCTCTCGGTCGTAAGGCTGACTCCTTAACCACTAAACTACCGACGACGCTTCAACTTACTTTCATTTTAAATTTATTTTAAATTTAGTATCAACATTCCAATACTAGCTGACTACCTAAAGGTGCGTACAAATTATATAGCATAACATGTTATAAGTATAACATGTTTCAGTAATGTAGACACTGAAGTTAGTACAATGTTGCAAAGTTATAAAACAATGTTATATAATGTGGACGTGTTATAAAACACAAGTTATACAATATGTTACATAATCTGTACGCACCTTAATATACATATACATATATACTTGCATACAATCACGCCTTAGGCAAAAATGAATTAACACCCACATTTCACCAATCATTGTATTAGGTCCCAGTCCCATGTACCTAAAGGCCTAAGCCTATTGCCGTATTCCGGACACTATTGTTGACTCGATCCATGCATCTGAGGCTGAGACTGGGCTGTATATGTATATAATCTGTCTGATGTAACAGCCCTATCGCTTAGTCGCCTTGTACGACACCGCACCGTACACACCGACTAAAGGTCTCTGCATTCGTAACGGGTTTTTTCACGGACGGGACGGGGACGTGAAGTTTTGGAAATATCGTTTCATACAAAATGTATGCGGCAATGCATATGTCACGGGGCCACGGACGGGACGGGACGGGATGGGCCGCATACATTTTGCTTCACGTCCCGTCCCGTCCGGGAAAAAACCCGTTACGTATGCAGAGACCTTAATATACATACTTTCTGTCATCATGATTATAAAAGCTCATCTCATCTTGGGCCCAAAAGGTTACTTCAATGAAATCTGAGTTTGAATAACAGTGTGAAATTCTGTAATCAAAACAAAGATAAATAACTAACTTTAGTATTATACTGCTATTTACGAGTATTATAAGCTTATCAGTTTACACACGTTACATAATATCCAATAGCATACCTAAGTTAATACAGCAATCAATCATTTTCGATATCAATCAGGTCGATTATTATGTCAAGTTTTGAATAAAATACACCGAAGTGAAATATTACATTGTTTTGTGATGAAAATTTTATTCTCGAGTTGGGAAATATAGCTATACACTACATCTTACATTTTTCTCAAAGTGATTATTAATAGTAGCACTGTTACTTGGCGAAGAAATTATTACTATAAGAGATAACGGGAAATTTACCATATATTTTTTGCGTGTTTGTGGCCACACACACAAACTGAGACAAAATTAAAACAGATTTGCTTCTTCTTGATTAACGATGTTACTTGTAACAATAATTATTATCTTGATATGAAAGAGCAGAGTGTCCTACTTACAGAATTTTTTTGCTGAAAGGAGGCTTCAATCACAAATCAAAGTCGTATTTTGTTACCGAATAAAGAATACCGAATAATGTGAGTGACTTATTGAATACCGATTTGAAGAAATCAGTCAGGTCAGGCAGCTAAAATTGTTTGTACCTATACTACGAGTAACCTGCTACCTATATTTATCGGATGGCCGAAGTTTCATTTTCGAATTTCAAATACGTATTTCCCTACAGATGTATGAAACTTATTCAAAACACAAAGTAAACTTTTGGAAACCTCGCGGACCAGAGGTCTTTAACTTTGAATCAACGTCGTTGCGTATCTTATCTTAGTTGTAAAAGAAAGATTATAGTTTGTGAAACTCCTGCCACCGTTTCTATCATCTGTAACGGCTGTAATATTATTTACGACCGACACTAGTTCCAAAATGTTGACTAAAATAATTCATCATTGTCGGTTTGTGAATACTATTTTAGTTTGAATTTCGAATATAAATTATTTCTTAATGATTGCCAACGTCCATACCATGTTGAATACACCGGCTCTTTATGATTTCAGTTTAGTTAAGTAGATTATCATATTTCTGTTCCCATTAAAATATCGACTCGTATGAGGATATTGTTCCGAGGATATTTTAGTATCAATAGTATTAAGTTAAGAAGCAGTATTAGAACAGCCTTGCTAACAAAATTCAACGCAAAAACAAGGCTTCACGCCTTGTGAAAGGCGTTTGTGAGTAAGCTAATGTAAATATTGTTCTTTAAACTGTCAATGTGTGCATGTCATGGAATGTATGTATGTATATGTCAACTTATACCGAAGTAGTAGTCATTATACGCCGCGTTGAAATGACACTCGCTGCTTCTAGGTATAAATTTTGTATATAGTATAGCGAAAAATCAAGTTTTTTCCCTGAGGAGAACAGTATCGATTTTCAATTTATGAATTTAGTATACCTAGGAAAATTAAAAAATAACTGGCGAGTCTGCTTAAGAATTTGGATATAGAAGGTACTTCCATAAATCCCTTTATCGATATTCTTTTGTCAATGTATTGAAACTTGTGAGATCAAAATTCAGAGTATATCTGTATTATCTCAGCTGTCAATGAATGATTTATGGTTTTCTGATAAATTTAAACATAAATCACTTATTCAGTTACAAGAGTTAGGCAGAGCCTTCATAACGAATCTTTGAGCGTCACCTATACAATACTGAACTTCTGTGATCGATCTGATAAAATATACGATGGTACAGTGAACATAAATATAAAACAGACCCAAAGAAGAAACTTGTATCAATTCAATTCATTTTTCAAATGGCATGATATATAACTGTCGATACCACATTTTTTAAACCAAATACTATTTTCCGCAATCTGTTATGCGACCAAAAGGTACACACGGGAATAAAAAGGACGAAAAACATTTTTCCACCTTTTGGTCGCTGGTTCAAGACACAGTTATATAAGATGTGCCATAAAAGTCGATGGCTAGTCTCCCGAGAAATTCCTCGATTCTTCCACATGTCAAGGCAGCGTGTTCGATAGAAAGTTATTTGTACAGGCGGTTCTCGTTAGGCGTTGTGAGATTTAGCTGGCGATGCTTAGTTTATGTACCACATATTGTTTTAGGTTCAGTTTGAGTTTCTCTAACAATTCTGTGCACGTTTTAGGAAACTGCACAGTCAGTCTCAAATTAATTTCTAAATTGAGAAACTGCCTATCAATGTCACGAACATGTTGGTTTACGAACATCACGAACATGAACGAAGATGATGTGTATGAATGTATATAGGATGTTCTTAAATGTATATACATGTTACTTGTTTTCCAGTCCATGATGTCGCTTACGATTATATTTTATATAATACATATTTGTAAAACGTAGGTTACAATATTGAATGTTTTAGTTCATAGTTTGTTTAGTCAATAACCCCTTAATTCAGTTACAGAAGAGCGGTTTCCGGGTTCCAAAATATTATTGGCAAGTGGGTGAAGAAGAGTATATTGCTTTTAAAAGAATGGAAGAAAGAAGCTTTTGAACACAGAACCATGAAAAGTTAATAATTTGAATCCCATTTCTTATTTTGTATGAGCCATAAATCTCCTGATTTGAGCCATAAAGATTCTGTTCAGAAGAAATTATTTTCTTATAAATACTACGGTACTGTTCCTAACAGGAAATATCAAAGAATTGCCAACAGACAAACATATGTACATGTTAATAATAGAATAGAGATATTCATGTGACTTTCCGTCCAAACAAAAGTTTCGGAACTGGCGGATATGACCTTATTGTACCAACCACCGACTAACAAATAGATACAAAACTTTCCTTATAAACTTTTATGTTCATATTCATTTTCTTTAGAACAATTTTAAACAGGAAAATAATATTGGTTTATCTTATTACGCTCACAAAAATGCTCTAAGTTTCATTCCAGTAAGCAAATAAACATATATAGACCAATGAAATGGGGCGTTTTGGTCAAGTGGCAGATTTTTCTGCTGTTTCATTAGTCAAAGAGAGTAGCGAGACACAAGTGTAAAGGTAGGTACGGCTACTAATACTGGGTTTTAGTAACTTGAGTTGAAACGCTTTCATATCCTGACCACGATTACATTCACAACTGGAACTTTAGAACTCGGGGTTCCTCTCCTATTTGGTTTGGTTAATTTTTGCTTTTATGGTAGCAACTGCCATTTGACCTCGTCAATCAGTAGATATATCGGCTGCTTTAACTTCACCCTCTAAATGCCTTCCTCCTCCTCCCCTCTTGTGATTGTATGTGTGTTCGTAAACAAGTAATATAAAACGTAATAGGTACATACCTACTATATGCCTATTTCATTAAACGCTTACACCGTCATAAAGACGGTTTAGTCTTTAAACGTTGAAGTTGTAAAATAAATATGGTTGTGAAACGTTCAAATCTCATAAGATCAAAATATCTTGCTATAGAGACTATATTAAAAACATCTCTATTCAGGTATAAAACACAAAACAAAGAGGATCCTAAATAACGAAATAAAGCTATAAAGAAATGTTTTCCTTAATTAGTTCGTGCTAAAAGTCAATTCGCTCCGAAGGATCCCTTCACTTACTTCTTATTTTCGATAAAGAAAATATTTTATGTCTGCAAGACGCTTTTCGAGGGCGCTTTACTAAATAAAACGAAATAAGGTGAGAAAAACTAATAGGGAAGATACTTATCGTGAACGGAAAAGTCAGGGCGACTCCAGCTTGTTAACAGACTTCTTTGAATAGGAAAGTTTCACCAAAAGGGGCACTTTTAAAAGAGGGATAAATAGCATTGGTAAAAGCCTATCTGTCTATCGATTAGATCTCAAGGGAAAGTAACATCTGGGTTAAATAGTTCACAAGGGATCGTTGTGTTATCGTATCAACAAAGGAACTATAGTCTTATCACACAAATACCTAAATAATCTATCCTTCTTCCTATAATTCTCCTCCTTCTTAATAAAATGTGAAAGTTTGTGAGGATAGACGTATGTTTGTTTTACTACATCTTATAAAAGTCCTTCATGTAAAAAACATTTAAACAGATCTAGATTTTCCTACAGTCCCGGGTCCTTTAACCGGGGTGTGAAAAAGCATCTGTGTCCTACTTAAAATAAAAGATGAAAATTGGAACTTATATCATTTTGTGAGATTATATGCTGGGAATAAGTTTTGCTCTCCTCCTAGAGGTCACAATCTCCAGGATGGCCAAGATCTGCAGAGGGCTGGTGGGCCTTTCGATTCGCCTGACTCCGGTATATCGAAAACATAGTGTCATTTCATCAATTCAACACTGACTTCTTCAACTTCGGCCGTTTCAGCCTGTACCTGGAGAAACAATAAGTCTCTACATAAAAAGTAGTTTGTAATTGTGAAATCATATTTACTTGCTACGTAACATTCTGCTACACTTCCTGTTTCCTTGCGTCGTTGCCCGGTAAAGTTCTCGCTTATTACCACCCTTTGACAAATGATACGAGGCAACTGTTTTTAACAGAATACTGCAGCACTCAGGGCTACTCGTCGTAACGTCTACGTCACGTACAAGACAGTATCTTTGTACGTGACACTGCAAACGAGTTAGGAATTGTGTTCGGTTCAGTGCTTCTTGTCTGATACCGACATGTGTGTAACGTGAAGCACTTAAACGAACTTGCAATTCTTTAAGATTTGTGCTAGGTTTGGGTAATTCTAAAGCGGAAGAGTTTGTTTGTTTGAAAATGCTCTCGGAAACTTCATGTGCTGTTTGAACTTTTGTTTTTGCATGTGATAGCAGTGACAGCCCAGTTATTGGGGAAGTTTATAGGTTATATAACATCACGCTACGACTATTAGGAGCCGAGAAGAAGCAGCGAGTGAGTGATGCAATTTACTTACCTATTTTTTTCAAACCTTTAAATCAAAGTGCCTTAAGCCGTTTTATTAAGAAGGCAGTAATGAGAATATGGTTTTAGACAAAAAATAGATTTCTGTAGGTCGCACACAGTATTTCACACGGCCGTAGCCTCGGGCAACAGCTAGTTTAAAATAAGCATTATCAATTGCTATTTCCATAAAACTGAGTTCGTATAAAAGTCAGTTATCCGATGTTCCATAATGGTTCTTACCGCCACAATTGTGGCGTGACCTAGTTTCTTATAGGCCGTGAAAAAAGAATATTGCAGCAAATGCTTTATTATGATTTTAAAACATGAGGGATAGTTTGTCCACTACAAAATAATAAGTTTGTTTTTGTGTTACAGAGGAATCACCAGTCCAGGTTCAGACATGTGGTATTGGTAAGTATGGGAGTAAACGATAACAAGAAGAGTGGAAGATCTGCGCGAAGATGAATGGACTATGTGAAAGATGATACGGTTAGAGACGAAGTGTTTTATGTACAGGTTCTATGAGTGGCAAGAATACTGCTTCTCAACTCTTCCATGGATCTGCAGCAGGTCTATGATCAGTTTTTGTAGGTACCACAGAAAAATACACGGTCCACCTGACAACCATGAAGCATTTTACGAGATATCACCCGAGAGGAAACAATTGACATTAAAATAAAACATTTTTTTTACTGATGATATATTATAGTGATTTTTTATTTCATTATAAGTAGCCCATAGAATTCTGTTTCTGTTCCCATACCTCATGGGAACCCATCCCAATAAATTAGTATATTGCAGTCCACTGCTGGACATAGGCCTTTCCCAATATGTGCCACGTTTGCCGATCCTCCGCCTTCCGCCGATGGGAACCCATCCCATAGACACAATACTACCCTATATGCTATTACAAACTATAATACATCAATCCAGCCAGATCCATTGCAACGTTTGAGCGTAATTGGATATCAAACATCTTGACGAACTTTCACATTATAATATTAATAGGAAGTAAACCTATTGATGTACAATTATCGTGTAAACTTTCGACAGTATAATGTACAACATCACTAACATAATATCTATTACAAGGCAATTCATATACCACGAACGATATGACTACACAGGTAGACGTGTACACGTACTCTTACACATGCTCCATGTTTCAAAGGCACCTGTGTTTTGTAACAAACTACTTGATTAAATTCCTTAGTGGTCCGTCAAGCTGTTAGGGTTGATTTATGACAAGTGTAAATCTTGAATGTGCTCAATAAACTGAATGTGTTGTCTCCTGGTTTTACGTATTCTGTCTAAATGGAATCATGGGATATGATAATTCTATAACAAACATGAAAAGATTTTTGGCTAAAAGTATGCGTTGATAAAGGAGATGGATACTCTTCCATACATTCGTGGGCCTGATTGACAGAAAATGGAGCTGTCAGCTGTCACAGCTTAAAAATAAAGTTGATAAACACAAGAAATAATTAATCGATTAACGGAAATCGATTCAGAATTTATTTTTATTACACTATTATTTGGTATTTTAAATGGTTATTATTATTATTATGATTAAGTTTTGTTCACTCTGATTGATTTAATATCAAATTGTGATGCAAGTGTTATAATACGCAATATTGTTTAAATAATTTTTAGTAATCGATATTTTATTTTGCTAGTGAAATAAATTTAGTTTAAGATTTCTCGTCTTCAAGATTTTCAATTGAGCTGGTTTTTTAATATTTTGAAATAGAAAAAAATTCCGCTTTTTTTAAGTCATATCTCAACTCATTACAATTTTGGCCCAGAAGTCCCCGTCTCCTTTGGAAGTGGTATGTAGCTTCATCAAGCAGCTAGCAGTGGCAGTGGTAGTAATTGTAAATTAGTTACCGAAATTACCAATATTCCCCCTGACATCTCCAGGTAAGCTAAATTGGTTGTGTGGAGGAGTGGGTTTAGTTCATTTTGTGGTAGTCAGGATTGTAACCCGGAACCGGCTTTCGAACCGATCCACGCTGGGCCGTTTGCTAAATAAGCCTTCACTTTTTTATCTTAAACGGTTTGTAACTTCCGTTTTAATGGTCTATACGGAAAAAATATTTTTGACTTTGACTTTGCCCTCTTGTCCGTAAGGCTGACTTCTTAACCTACCTACCTACCTTCTTAAGCTACCGTCGCATTCAACACCAACTTTTCGCTATAGTTTTCAGTCTCATGTAATAATGTAAGAAGCATATTTTTTTAATGACTTTGACGATATAATACAAGTACAACGAAATTGACGGCCATATTTGTCGAAGGGCTATGAACTCTCCGTCGCTAATTAAAATAAATATTTTTGAGCTTTAATGAGTAAGTATCAAATTATAAGTAAACAAAAAATTTAGAAGGAAAATTAAGAAGGGAAAAATATCCAATAAGATATTAAAAAAGAAACTTCTATACTGAAATTAAAGCTTTTACGTGGGCTTGCATTGAGTTTTCAGTATAACAATATCTACTAAAAATTATCCAAATACAACAATAACAATAACGTTCACCAAAACATAAGTGCCCTCATTTTGCTAAAAAAATACATCCCCAGTATCGTTTCAACCAATCCATCCGTACTGAAACAAGTAATATATTATTATGGCCCTGATTCTCGAATTCTTGGCCGAATACGAGACAAATTGATTCAGTGGTTTTCGCGTTTTATTACAACAATATATCTTAAGGCTATATAATGGGCACATTACTGGTACGGTGGAAACCGCGGATCCCTTCCTAAATACCGTCCAATGGCGCTTTGGTCACCTATCAAGATCGTAGATTTGAAAGGGTCGAAAAATTACACGTGGAATAAATACCTGTATCACTGTTGTTTTCTCTGGCACACGTGTGCATACACGTATGTAATAAAATGTACAATAGGTAGATACTTACTGTATTTTACACATATTGATAACACACTTGTACTTTTCCACGATATAAAGGTTGAATGTTTGTATTGACAGTTGTTTGATAGACACTGTCAATACAGACCTTTGAGAATGCCGTAAGGCGAAACCGGTGAGGTTCCATAATAAATATCGCTGAAAAGTACAAGTGATCCACCAACAACCATCAATCAACAGTATAAATACTGCAATTTAGGTATTTCTTGTTCTTCTCGGAACATTATATGTAGAATGCTTCTTCATTATAATTCGTATTAATGGACCATTGGGGTACAAAATTCCACCACGATTGATAATTAATTTGTCAAGTTCTTCCTTTCAAGTGTTTTTCGCAATTAAACGGCTTATTCTGCATTCGTCCTACGAATTTTGACTTGCTTAAAAACTTTCGCTGTGAAAATAATTTTATCATTATGTTATTTATACTGATACTTTGAAACGGGGTAACAACGTAACCAGGCTTCTAAAGAAGGAAATTATTTGTAACTTGCGACTTTGTTTATATTCGTGATAGCCAATCTTCACGTGAAAGACATCGAGAGCAAAAACTAATAGGAAAAAAAACGTTTACGAAAAAAATCACTTGCGAATATAAAGAAAATAACTGCCCATACCTACACCAATCCATTGCACACCATGTCATGTTCATCGAGATGGTCTGGAAGAAATCGCGTCTAGCGATAAGACCGCCGGCCATTTGTAAGTACTGCCACTTTTGAATTGGTGTTGTTTTTTTACAATAGACAGTATTAAAACAAAACTACTGATATAAATTCTTGCGGCCGAACTTTTACCCCTTTCTGCCAAACATAGTTAGAAAGTTACTTCCTTCCAAATACATTAAGTCATGATTGAGTAACAATCCATCCAAACTAAACAAGTCAGCTCCAAAAATACTTGTAGTAAACAGTGTAGGTACATAAAAGGTGTTTGTCCAACTAAATAAATCCTCCTATATCTACAGTCTACACAGATAAGTAAGAAAAATATCTCGGAGGCATTTTTTTCACTCTCTAGCTTGTCTTTCTAAAGGTTAATAGGAAGCTCGAAAGCTATCTGAAAATAAAACAAGTTACAAGTCACTGTTTTGTTTTTCAGAGTGGAATTGGTATGTAGGTACTGTTCTGAAGTTATTTTTAGTGCGTATCTCTTCACTCCATGTACCTACTTATCAATAAAGATCAGGATCATTGCGAATTATTACCGTGGAATGCAATGGGCTAACTGATTGATTGCGAATTATTATTTTCTATCCTACGTAATATAGCCTCGAAACTGTAACCGTCAATAGGTCACTTTTCAACACTCCGGGTGAAGCTAATAAGGCTATTAAAAGTACCTACAACTTTCATGTACAATGAATGCTACCGTAATAACTTTTGCTCAGTACACAATAAAGAGTAAATCTGTCTAACCTTAAAAATTAACATAAGTATTTATTTATAGACTACAAAATATGTATAAAATAGAATCGGCATCTGTTTACGAAGTGAAAAACGTTCAAATAATGTCTTCTCTTATATTGGGTTTCAGAGTGCTGTTCCGGGCATGAGTGACGATATCCTGCAACCAATACATAAATTGTGCCTTTTTGGGTTGGATATAAAATTCTCCGAATCTATCCCACTATTTTAGAGAAAGTATTACTTTGTGAAGAAAAAATATAGTATCTGTCAGTTACTTGTGAATGAACGTAAATGGGAGAAAAAGGAATTTCATCTGTATCATATTTCACAGCTTTAGGAAAGTAGGTATATTTTAACCAATATAAAAAAGATGGAACAAGTGAAGAACAGCGTGATAAGGGAACGTTGTGGTACGGTTGAAGATATAGTGAATAAGATAGAGGAAGGGATGCTTATATGGTTTGGATACGTAGAGAGACTGGACGAATCGGGCTAGATATAAGATTTTTAACGAATATACTTCCGGGGAAGCTGTGATCCAGACTGTTAGTGTACGCATAAAAAGTAAGATTCTCTGTTTCACCGTGTACGTGGGTACATGTATGCTTTTCAACCACTATGTTACCATTTTTTGTGTACATTCAGCCGCGAGGTTTCATCTGTGTTTACGTTTTTGCTCCTCTCCCGAGGATTAAAGCTACGAAGCGAAATCTCAACAAAACAAATTCTACTAATAATAAAAACGTGAAAGTTTGTAAGTATGGATGGATGAATATTTGTTACTCTTCCACGTAAAAAGATATGATTGTTTGAATGTAATATTTATAAAGTTATCAAAAAAAATTGGACAGACAGACAGACGGACAAGGAAGTGATCCCGTAAGGGTGTCGTTTTTTTTCTTTTTAGGTACGGATCCCATAAAAACATACTCAATGTGCTCATTGCACATGTAAAATGTGCTCTATATGCGCAGTACACGTTTCTGGGTGTCTTTTGAGGATAGCACGGGGTGTTATTATATTCACCTGAGAATGGTACCTCTTAATAAAGTAGATCCTAATCCTCGGAAAAGTCCTCTTTATCAAGTTCAATGTAGTTAATGAAATTTAACTTTTTTTAAAGATATCACACAAGTCGGTGGGACTTGTCCACTGTGTGGACCACGAGAACTTAGTTGAAACCGCCCAATATTAAACACATTTAGAAATTACTGAAACAAAATTAAACGATGCGAAGAATAATAGGTACACAAAATTGACTCGTAACTACTTGAAATGCAAAAGGCAAAATAAACACCATGATTTGGATTTAATTATTTCGCCACAAATTCCTAGGAAATTTGTATCATGAACTTTCAAAAAGTACATACAAAATCATGAATTTATTACAAATTGAATAATAAGGAAAACCACGCCTTTACGCATCACGAGACCTTAATTATTATGGTAATAAGCGCACGCTGTATGATATGGAAGTAATTATGCATAATGCATAATGGCGAATCTGACCTAAAGATTTGGAATTTTTTACCAACATTTGTGTTTTCTTCTTCCTGTTGTACCCCGTCTTTGAAGCAGGGCGTGATGGCCGGCATTGTAGCATTCTTTGCATCTTCAATGATCGTCATTCCTGAATCCTCACCTTAGGCATCAGGTGATCATCATCATCATCACACATATTTTTGTAAAATGATATTGACGAGCCTTATTTGAAAAAAAAAACTCACGAAATGTGATGATTTCTTTAATGTTTTCTTCGATATTACGACCGCATCATCGCTTACTCATGGGGATATTATTCTACATGATAATGAATTTTAAACGCAGTTGTAACGTGAGTAGGCGATGGATTTTAATTGGTGAACATAAAAGCAGACTGGTGTAAAACTAAATCAACTTAACGGCTACGAACGCACGTAGTTATGGTACGGTTGGTCATGCCGAATAAGTGGAGCGTGGCGAAGGAAATTTTGTCCTCCGTGAAGAGGAGCCCAGGTAATGTAAGTAATAGTCCAACGCGGGCCTATCTATCTATAATATAAAAATGAATACCTAAATGTGTTGCTAAGCGCAAATCTCGAGAACGGCTGAACCGATTTCGCTAATTCTTTTTTTAGAATATTCCTTGAAGTACGAGGATGGTTCTTACGGAGAGAAATATTAAAAAAGAACAAGAATCAACGGTTAGGCGGTACGAAGTTCGCGGGGTCAGCTAGTAAGTAATAAATATAAAAATATACAACACAAAAATGTATCCAAAGTGAGGACTGAACGAATGCAGTAAAGTTTAACTAAAGTTTAAATACATAAGCAGTCATCCACACAGGTTTTCCCTTTTCAATTTTAATTTAATCAAAACCCAAAAAATAATATCTGTAAAGCACGATTGCTTTACAGATTATACAATTCCCACTAAACTTAAAAACAATTTCTACTCGTTTAAAATTTAGGGCCGTCAAGTTGGCAGTTCATCAACAACTGCGACGGCAATCAGCGGCGCGGAACATCCTCACTAATTGGTCTCCCCGAAAAACATTTTGGAATATTTATAATTTTGATCCAATGTTGTTAATTGCCGACCGAGCAGGCAAGTCAGGATACTTCCCCTTTATTTGTTCACTCAGCTATACTAATTATCACTCATTTAATATTCACCTTGTCTAATTAGAACAATCTGGATCTAAATTGCGATGAAATTAATTTTGTAGTTTCGCGGACTGTATTGAACTGATTTATTGTATTTTAGTTCTTCCTCTTAGCGTTAATTCCCAGTCGCATCCGAAGCTTTCAGCTCGGAGTCTGGGGTCCGCTTTTACCAGTCTTAACCACGGATTTGACTAGACCTCGATATTTTCCGTGAAGCGATTGTCATCTGACCTCCACAACCTAATGTTAACATTAGGCGATATCGAAGTTTAGCAGTTAGACAGTAGTTTTTGGATTTTTGAGGGCTCCAACTACCCGTAACGACTGCCATAGATGTTCTCATGGCAACCGGGACCGACGGCTTAACGTGCTCTCCGAGGCACGACCAGACCAATGCAAATACTCATATTTCATTCACACAAATATTTGCACTGAGCGGGGATCGAACCCGCGCCTCCTGCGTAGCGGCCGCGTTCACTACCGCTACGCCACGGAGGCTGTTTGATTGTTGATTTATTGTATTTTAGTTACATGATACATACTAATGACAGCTGCTGTTTTATGTATGTACGTTATAACATACATTTTTTACCACAAAGATACTGTTCATCCCGGTACGTGGGTTTTCTAAAATTTTCGCTCGTGTGAAACTTACGAATACAAAAATTACTGTTGTACTTTATGTTCGTTATGTGTATATGCACGTGAATACACAGTGCATATACACATACCTATACATAATGGTGTATTGGTCTGGAACTCTGGACGTTTCTATGTAGGTAAAATTTTATTATATATTATTATTATTAATATTACACAGATAAACACCATGATTATAGTAGTAGCTCCAAATCTATTAAGTAGGCACCCTCAAAGAACGAAATGAAAGTAAGGATACCCTTTAAACTTTTTCATTTATCAAACCTTTCCTTATCTGAAAATGAAGTATCTCATTAAATCACCGCTTTAAAAGCATAGTTGTTTGAAAGATTGCCCATTTCCGTTACACCAAAATGCTAAATTTTCGTTAAGCATCTCAGAAGAGAAAAACAACATTTTACTTCGCTTAGAACAGGGTGTTATTCAATAATAACGGAATTTATGTATTGATAAAATAAACAACATAAATGTTAATAGGATTTGCTGAAGCGAAAAGCGCCTAGTGATTAAACAATAAATTGGTTCTGAACAGAGGAAAAAATGTTTTCGTATTTTATCAGATTCGTGAGTTTTACTTTATAGAAAACCAAACTATATAACAATGGTGATATAAACAAAAGTTCAGTAATAGAAATGTACAGACAAAGGAAATAAAAAAATAGTTCTGTCAATAATTTCTTCATTCTTCTTATTGGATTCACTTCGTCTACAGTTTTTAGCTATAATTTGTATTTTATTATTTCGTTTAGTTTTAGTTTTTTTTTTTATTAGATATAGGATAAATGAATGTAGGATTAATTTCATATTATTTACCACATACATACATATAATATATATTGGGAGAAGCCTATGTCCAGCAGTGGACTGCAATAGGCTGATTGATTGATTGGTTGACATACATATACGCCTGTAAATCCCCGAAGGAGTACGCAGAGGTGTATTAACACCCACATTTTGCCAACTTTGATTTTCGGTCCCACGTAATAGGGGACAAACCTATTGTCGTCAAGCGGGCATAACCTATTGGTCATATAGATAAGTAAAGTTTAAACCGAAAGATTTTTGGATGACTACTTCATCGCAGTTATTGATATAAAACATGATAAAACTAAAATGAAACACGGTAAAAACATTTAATCTTTTGCACTCCACGAAAACATACATAGGTACAAGTACAACTACATATATATGATACGTAAGTCTGCTCTCAAGTTGCACCTCTTGACGCAAAGCAGCAATATCTAAGTCATGACGTTCATTTTATTTTTCACATTATTTCCCCGCGTTTCATAACAGTTGATATTACGAGGCGAGCATACAAAATACGAATTCGTACATTTATTCATAGCTGCAAGCTGGCCACTTTAAACTGCGCTTTGTTTTACAAATACAAGACGAGAGTTAAGCTCAACGGTACACTAGTGCATACGTATTCATCTGAATACATTCGAATCACCATCTGTTACATGAGAAAGCAGTATATTTTACCCTTTTATAAAATTTTAGGCCACCTGAACTAATCAATAGTTAATAGAAAAGTATAAGCAAATATGAGCACATATACACTTCAGCATGTAGGGTGTATGAAGGCCTTAGCAGGAGCTTCAGGTAGGACCCAAGTCAACTTTAACTGCAAGCTGGAACAACTGCTGGTTATTGGAAGATGCAGGTGCACTGAAGCAGGTTCCTCTCGGGGTTGATGATTTCCGCAAAAGTCAAAGCAAAGCTAAATGAAGAGAAAGAGTAGGAAATGGAACTCCAGGCTAAAAAAATCGGTTGTCTGTAAAGTCGGTTTACTGACGATAGTTGAACGTGACAACGTCATAAGAAAATACTCACGTAGGAGAGAGACAGATGTCGAACGCTGCCGAACGCGGAGGCCGATTGTGCCTCTTTGTCGCTCGTTCCGCGCTCTCGCTTGCACTTCAAGCCTTGGAACGCCTCAGAGCGAGGTAACGCCGCATGACATCATGTTTTTCGTGCGTGCAGCCGGTTCCATCGAATTGTAAGATGTTGTCACGTCAAAAATGCAAGCTTTGAATGCTACCGGGATTGCGAATTTGGATAACACACATAAAGTTCACATAACATTTTACTGTAAGTTTTTAGTACTTACTTGCTTATAAAAAGTCTCTTCTTTACCTTCTTCTTCCTTCTAGCGTCAATTCCCAGTCGCATCCGAAGCTTTCAGCTCGGAGTCTGGGGTCCGCTTTTTTTTTCTCGTCTTTACCATACAGCATTTACCAAATATCTAAATAAATCCTTTTGTTGTAAAATTAAACTTATCAACCTCTCTATAATGATGCCTGTCAACCTTCGTCTAATCTAAATATTTAATAAACTGACAAAAGGCTGACACCCTTTTAATTACGACTATCGAGTACAAACTTTGACAAAATCCGGAGCTCATAAGATAATCTCCACATTTTTTATCTCTAAAATCGATAGACCCAATCGTAATTCCGATTCTTCAGGAACCACTTTAAATTTAAATCACTAAAGCTTATAATGGTGCTTATAATCGAATCGTATTCCTGATCAAGCAATTTATCTCAAAATGTAGAAATATCAGCTTAATCGCGTCGAGTTGAAAAGAACGATTTATTGGCACAATTTTATTACCTACCTCCATAATTTAGGTAATTGATTTTCAAGCTGACCTGAAATTTTAAACTTTAATGCGTACTGAGAATAAAATAATTCCTACCTTAACTAAAGTATTTTCAATAATGATGAAAAACATTTGCCAAAATTATTTGAGCACTGTCTTGTCACTTAAGTGATATACATACATACATACAATCACGCCTTTATCCCCGGAGGGCTAGGCAGAGGCGAACGAACACCCACATTTTATCAATCATTGTATTAGGTCCCACGTAGGGGGTGAGCCTATTGCCATTTTCCGGGCACTATTGTTGACTCGAGTCATGTGTAGGCTGAGTCTGGGCTGTATATATCTGTCTGATGTTAAATCCCTTGTGATCCCTTAGTCGCCTTGTATGACACCGCATGGGAAGAGATAGGTATAAAAAAAAAAAAAAGAAATAAGTTTTATAAAAAAAGATATGTAACTAACGTATCAAATATCATTCACAAAACAAAAGCATGCCTTTCTTGAATCTGAAACTAAGTGGTCACATATCTGAAAAAGGTACCTATGTACCTACTGTACAACCTGTAGGAGACTAAACAAACTCCAAAACTCTTCGATGAAGGAATAGAGCCACAGAAGACACTATGGTTTGAATGTGCTGAAGCTTGTTTGCCACTTCAATGATATGAAACAACGCTAAAACTTCTGCCGTTCAACTTTCTGTTGTATCGCAAAACTTGTAAAATCAACTATGTATAGAAGAAGTTCGTTGTTATATAAGTAGATGAAGGAGAAGCTACGAACTCGTTACTAAAGTCTAACTTTATAACATCCTACCCGCAAGGTAAAAGGGAACATAATATAAAGCGCTATTTACACAGGGTGACTGTGAATCACTTTTTTTGGTGTTCTTACACATGGTTCAGATGACGTGAAAATGGGTAAAGAATATTAATTATTGCTTATACATAAACATTGGCTCCAATATCAGATAATGAAGTTTAAAACTTCAGATCAGACTTTATAAAACCGAAACCGTAGCCAAAATTTTAATGCCGCAGCTTTAAACTAGCTTTGATACTAAGAGAATATCTCGCTCACAGTAATATTTACTGCAAGTTTCACGCTTCTCTTGGATAAAACAAAGAAAAATCTCAGCTTTAAGAAACAGAGGTTGCCTGGAAGAGATCGCTTCCAGCGATAAGGCCGCCCATTGTACATTAAACTGTATACATGATACCTACTTGTCTCTATTGTAAATTTATTGGTGTACAATAAAGTATTATCTATCTATCTATCTATCTATCTATGCTCCAACTCTACTTAATGGGCGGCAACATATTCCATCATGCTTAAAAGTATCTGGAGTGTTTGGCTATGTAACCCTCCCATGTCACTCTCAATATTGCAAGCAGCAACGGCTTTCTCCCTTTTCTTTCACCTTTCGACTTTTTATACATTTTCGAGAGTTTCAAATAGTATTTATATACCTAAAATGTAATACAAATCAATAGTTTAAATATTACCTTAAAACATAATCTATTTCATAATTTTCGGTTCATCAAATTTTAGACACGTATTCCTTCCTACAGATTTAAGAAACTTATTCCAAATACACTGTAAACTTTTGATAACCTGGTAGATCAAAGATCTTAAACTTTGTATAACAACGTTGGGTATCTTATCGTGGCTCTAAAAGAAAGATTTATAGTTTATAAAACTCCTGTTCACTGGTCCTATGATCTTTAACGGCTGTATAAATCTATGGATGTACTATTATTTACAACTGTTATTCATAATAGGTATGCAGTTTAGTTATTGTTATCGCGGTTATTAAATTTATTGGTCCCTATTTAATATTGTTTATTATGCTATCTACGAACTTAGTGCACTCTTTGAAGATACTGTTTTTATCGATATCGATATGCTCGTGAACATACATTCGATATATTCATAAAAATATCGATTGTGTAATGGTAGTACCTACAGGCCTAGAGATAATTCATTAATTTATTATCAAGAATTCAGTTCAATATTATCAATTTCCTGATTAATATTGTCGCTTATAATGAAGCGAAAAATGTAATATCTTCTTACTCTGTATGAACAATGTTTGCATAACCATCCCGATTGCCACACAAATCACGATTGCCACATTGCCCGATTGTACATAAATAATACACTATCTACTCGTATGTTTATGATTATATTTTTGCTATGCTATGCTATCAACAACCGTCAATTCTGAAATAGGAATTAGTGACTCACGGATAATACGTTGATATTCTTTACACTTTACAATAAAAAAATTTTGACAAAAAAAGAAACCGACTTCAAAACCCCTTTAAATAGATAGGTACTTACTAAAAAGAAAAAAATAATATCAAATGTAACAAATCAAATATAGAACAATTAACATAATTTAGCCTAACTTTAACCTTAACTTGTAACAAATTACCAATTTTTGGAGTAGGTGCCAAGAAAAATATCACCGATCTGATGTATATTATTTCCTTCCTTCATCTTCCTTCCATCCATCCATACTTACAAACTTTCGCGTTTAAGTATAATATTAGTAGTATATACCTACTTAGAATATTAATCTAATATAGAACAGACTTGATATTATCAATTAAATTCTTAGCGAATTAGATAAAAAAAAATAGTTTATTAAGTTAGCGACATGTAATTATAGCATTTAAATCTTGACCATCAATGGAAGAAAATAGGTACAAGAGAACTCGATAGCTATAACATATAATATATGAGAAAATATTCTATTAGGTACATATGTATTACAATATGAAAGAAAGGAAAACGGAAGGTGGGACGCCCCTAATCAGGTGGACCGACGACCTGCGAAAGGTGGCTGGGACGGACGGGATGCGGAAAGCGGAGGATCGGCAAACGTGGCGCATATTGGGAGAGGCCTATGTCCAGCAATGGACTGCAAAAGGTTAATTGATTTGATTGATTGATTGATTGATAAGACTAATAAAAGAGTTGCGTTACATTCATTTTTGATGTGTTTAGTAGTTTGTATATCTGTCGTGTAAAATAGGCCGCGTAGAAGATTGGCACCGACTCCAAAAATTGGTAATTTGTTACAAGTTAAGGTTAAAGTTAGGCTAAATTATGTTAATTGTTCTATATTTGATTTGTTACATTTGATATTATTTTTTTCTTTTTAGTACCTATCTATTTAAAGGGGTTTTGAAGTCGGTTTCTTTTTTTGTCAAAAAATTTTTATTTCTTTCTTTTTAGTGCCCTTTGTGTTCTAGAATTATTATTATTTGAGATTGTAATGAATACACCATTTGTAAGACTCACACGCGTTTATTACTCATATTACAATGCACAGGTAGAAAATAGGGCTCTATCACTCGCAGCGAATGCTCCGATATATGAATCGATGAGATTTATATTTACGTAAGTTAACAACACTCTAACGTGACTAACTTTATCAGCGAGTTTGATAGAGAAGTTGTCTTCACGAAACTCCTTCCCCATACGTTGAAGGAGAGCGTAAAGCGACCTACCCGCCAAGCTTCTACGAACAGCGATACCTATCTACCAACGCGGTACCCCTATAGGTTTCAATACCTATGCGCAACAGTGGCCTGCCTCGCTGGGTCTCGTATCTCTCGATACTACACGAGCTCAAACTCATTCGCTCCGAGTAGTCAGAGTCCACACAGTCAAAAGAATACAATTCATCAGTTGCAGGTTTTACATTATTGCTAACATTATTTTTTCATCCCACCATCTCGGAAAGAGTACTTTTTTTCTTCGATATCTGAGTGTAAAAGTCGCTTTTATCCTCTAGAGTGGTAAAGTAAATTTGAATTTAGAACATCGTGTGTACTAGGTTTGTGAACTCAAAACATCATTAAACCTATTTACTTCTACCTCTATGGTGCCGATTTATCATACAACTTTTTTTTAATTTATGAAAAACTCAACTCGGAACCTCCTTGGTGTACCTACTTTTTTTTTTAAATTGGCTTTGCGCGCATAATTTTTTTTTCACGTCCTATGGTTGAACATTGTTGTTGAATTTTATTTGTTGATATTTTATTATTAGTATTATTACACATAATTATTATACAGCCTCCGTGGCGTAGTGGTAGTGAACGTGGCCGCAACGCAGAAGGCGCGGGTCCGATCCCCGCTCAGTGCAAATATTTGTATGCATAAAAAGTTCAACAACAACGGTCTAGCTGCAATGCTTCGATATCGCCTAATGTCACCATTGGGTTGTGGAGGTCACATGGCAGTCGCTTTACGAAAAATATCGATGTCCAGCCAAATCCGCAGTTAAGACTGGTAAAGCGGACCCCGAACTCCGAGGTGAAAGCTTCGGATGCGACTGGGAATTAACGCTAGGAAGAAGAAGCATTTCATTATTTCCTCGCTGAGGTGGGATGAAAAGTTACGTGTTGCACTCGAGTGCAAAGATTTTACGCCTTGTGCTCTTTTGATTCCCTCGCTAACGCTCAAGATTCTAATTTATGAATCACTCGCTATGCTCGTGATTCAAATTTAGAATCTTTCGCTTGCTCGGTCATCAAAACTGAGCACGCGGTTAAAAAGCAACTTTGCACTCTTGTATAACAAATAACTATTACACTTCGGACAATTCGCGCGAATATAACCTTTTTCACCACAACCGTAACACACAATATTCGGTTTCACACTTTTCGCCCTATCGCACTTATCTTTCTCGTCCGTGGGCCTCGCTAGTAACTTCCTACACGCGTCCTGTAGGTGCCCAAACTGTTTGCAGTAGGTACAACACGGCGGTAACATGCCCAGCCCGTGTTTTCAACGGTCGCGTACCTTAGGACTTGGGTTATGTACGCTGTGGCGACCTTCATTATACATCTCTTCAATACGGCGAGTCAAATGTAACATTTCGGTGAAAGTATTATAGTCGGTTCGGCTTAGCTTCTCTCTAATACGCCGATGCAACAGTCCGTATATCATATCTGAGTCTCCGAAGACAGAGAATTAAGTGGTAATTGACTAAATAAAGCCCTCGCTCTGCACACGAATACCTTTGTAGACTCATCCCCCTGGTGGGTTTCAAATAGACGCATATATACTTTGTGCGGCGGCAACCGTGCCCCGTGGCCGTAGGTATTACGCAATACTTGTATGTCGTCAACCCAGCAGCGTATCGTCTGCTTGATGCCTTGCCACCAGGTGGCAGAGCTAGTTCTGTAAGCAGCATAGGCATGCCTTAATGTGCTATCTCATCGCTAACGCCAACGCACTCTTTGTAAATGGATAAGCGTCGATGAACGCCGTCACGTCGGCGCCGCTGAAGAGGGCCGTGCAGCGAGCCATGTCATGTTGCCGGTGTTCGCCGGTGTGGGTGTCCGCAACGCGAACACCGTTACTGATACGAAAGTGATACCACTTATGATTTACCATCAATAAATAGAAATTCAGCATCAGATAATTGTTGAAAACACATCTGCTGTCCTCTTTAGAAAGTAGAGGCGTGATGTTAAAAATATATGATAAGGTGCATAAATAGTGTAAAAATATCGGTTGGAGCAATCCGAACGGGTGAAGATGCGTGCTACGGCTAGTATATTATTAACTAAACACGCCTAAGAACCCTTTAAAAGGATACAGGCGTGATGTTATGGTATGTGATTGCAAAAGCAATGCAATAAAATTAATACAGGACTACCTCAAAAGTAAACCAAAACGAATAATTATAAAATCAACGCATACCTATACACCGGAAATATAGCTGAATATTCTGAACACTTCTGCATACCCTTTCAAAGGATTCAGGCGTGATGTTATGATGTGTAATGGCAGAGACATTGCAATAATATGCGATTGCAGCAATCGCGGCTGATTTCCTGGTATTTTTTGAAGAGTTCCTTGGTCTAATCTCGGAAACCCATCATCAGATCTTTACGAAATTTAAATGGGACCATTTCGGAACAATCTACTTTCGAACAAAAAAAGAATTTTGCAAATCCGTCTACGCATGGCGGAGCTATGAGCGAACAAACATAAAAAAGAAAAAAAATATAAACATCCGAATTGAGAACCTCCTCCTTTTTTGAAGTCGGTTAAAAAAGGGTTATGATGTCATCAACTTCTGAAACAATTAGGTACTATATGAGCCGCTGTTACAGTGCTAAATTATTATGTACATACCTATTAGTATAGATACAAATTTACTTGAATGATTCAGCTGAACAGTCGTGCTCCTTGATCCATCAAGGACACATGTGAAACGTCTAATAGTAAGTATTACCGTAATAGTCATTAACGATTGTGTGATAAGTTCTTTTTATCGCTGTCTTTACGTAATTGTATACCTATCTCTCAAGTGGCTCATAGTTCCACATTATTTTTTTAAAGCGAATATAATTTACATCAATCTGTTATACGCACAAAAAACCCACAGGAGAATAAGCAGGACGTAAACATCTTGCCGCCTCTTGGTCGCTGATTCAAGATACAGTTATATAAGATGTGCTATAAAAGTCAATAGCTGGTCCCTTGAGAAATTCTTCGATTCTTCCACACGTCACGGTGGCGCGTTCGATGGAAAGTTATTTGTACAGGCGATTCTCGTTAAGTGTTACAGGATTTACCGATACGTAGGTTATGGACAAACTGTTTCGATCCATACTTTTTTTTATTTTCTACTTATAAGGGCATACTGTGCGTCAATTCACGAACAAGTTAGTAGTATACAAAACAAGGAGGTGCGTTTAAAAGACCCAGATGTCCAAGGTCATATTGGTAAGACTTACCTAAAGAAGGTAGTATACCTAAACGTACACCTGCAACCCAGCTAGACAATCCTTTTGTATGGAAATCTCCACGGATACCGCTTATGTCGGGACTCGAAACGAACACCGATCCGTCATGCAACTGTAACTTTAAAACCAAGTTTGACTTTGCAAGTCACAATCATCAGAATAATTCAAAATTTAATACCGGAATGTGCTCACTCCTCCTTTATAGCATCTATTTTGATTGCCATGGATCACGGAAAGAGCGGATCCACAGCCAGTAATGAATATATTTGATAACGTTAACGGAAACGTTCAAAAGCATCTAGACGTCATTATCAAGTCGCACCACTAAAGCGTTCAAAGCAAGTAAGCCATAAATCACGTCATCTCCATTCATCACAGGTGCTAATTAGATTAATACTATAAATATGTATTGTACTGAAATCCGGCCGGTATTAGCGTATTAGCATAGCGGATTATCTTGGCAGATCCGTTGAAACTTGGTTACGTAATTAATATTATTAAGTGTGTAATGATTTGAAGGAAACTGTACTAGTCTACCCACGTTTGTCAACTCAGTGAATAATTCAGAATATCGTTGCTATATTTATTTATGAGAGAACGTTAAATACACTGTTAGAAAATGGATCAATAACGTAAATTCCTGTAAGACGTAAAAGTAAATAGTTCATTAATTTAATACGTAAATATATTTTGATTGCACTTGGATCTGCAACCATATTTAAATGGTACAGAAAAAGAGATCATATAGGTACTAACCATTACATCATAAACATACCTAATTGAGAACTAATTCTTCGTCACTGTTCCTACTAGTTGCAACCTAGGTGGGTATAAGAGGTAATTAGTAATTGCGCTATTCCAAATAAAGGTCAAAGTCTATTTTATGGGCCAAATATTATCTAGATCATTTCTAGCGTTTGGGCGTGGTTGGGTTACAAACATGATTCATTATTTGATACGTAAGATCTACAAATAGATCGAGTGAAAACCGAAAGCGATAATTTAAATCTCTAGAAATGTAATAAACATATCGCATATACAGATGACTCATTTATACTCGGTTAACAGGACAAATTAATAAAACAGGGATAAATATTTCACTAACCGCCCAAGATAAAAATGTAAAATATGGCAATCGCCATTACCTTATCAGCATGATATTGTGATATTGTATCATTCTGTTATCAACCGAGTATGAATCGACACGTAAAATAAAATTGAAGTAAATTTATTTTATCAGTGATATATTTTATTCCAGTGTACACGTAATAACTTTAACGTTAAAAATGGGAATCTTTTGTGAAATCAATCTGTTCAAACCGTTAAACGGAGCTTATCAACCAGGCCAAGTTGTATCAGGAATGATAAAATATGCAGTGGATGAACCCACGGAATTCAACAGAATCACAACATCGCTTAAAGGTAATGGGCATGTGATTATATCATATAGACAAATGAACAATAATCGAAATAATAATAATAATAGAAATCAGATACGCACTCACAGATCAAGTGAAATTTACGTAGACATGGACAACGTTATTCATGATATGAAATTTGAAGCACCAGTAGGCTGCTATGAAACTAACTTCAACTTCCTTTTACCTCATAGCATTCCTTCAAGCTTAAACTATAAAACACATGAAGGAAAGTACAGGATAAAATGCAAAATATTGTACTACATTCGAATAAAATTTGAAAGACCTGGATTTTTTTCTTTCAACAAACATTTTAGAAAAGAAATCACTGTCATTTCTGGAGGTATGCCAAGCTTATTACGGGAACCTGCCATATATGAAACTACTAAGAAATTGTTTCATATATTTTCTTGTAATAGCAGTGTCATAAATATCAAGGTAAATATTATGGATTCTGTTATACCCCTTGGAGGCAAAATAGACGTGAATTACGAAATTGAAAATAATAGCAAAGCTTTAGTTAAAAGTGTTAAAATCAAATTGGTTGAAGTGTACACATTTAAGGCAACAGGGCTAAGGAGAATCCGTACTGAAAAATCTGTGCCAAATACTGATACTAAAACATCATCGATTAGCTCTGGAGACACACAAACTATGCCTATACATATTAATGTATTATCTGATAGACATACTTTACAAGACTCTAACATAGTTTCAAGAGAGTATTTTGTTCGAGTAACCTTACAGTTGCCAATACCACACGTAAATGAGGTAATTGATATGCCGGTACAGATAGGAGCGATCGATGTAAACACAGCTGCGATTGCGTTCGTACAGGTGCAGGAAGTACACACAGGTTATCATGACCCACCGCCATCATATTGGGAAGCTATGGGTGAAGTGAAAAAGGAAGATGACGTCGATAGTGATTAAGGACTATGAGAAGATAAAGTAAAGAAATATGATTTGCAATATAATTTAGTCAACTAATTAATTATGTACTGCCCTTGTCGTTTCATTTCCGATAGAGTGAGAGATATCATAATGGTAGTTAGATAAGAATGATTATTGACTAGGTAAGTACTTAAATAACTTCATAATAGAAGCGTTTGAAACAATACGCTTCGTATGACGACGATGCAATTATCCTGATATCAAAGTAAGATAATATCATATGTTAGATACTATGAGATACTCGTATCTTTGAGCCAGAGTTAACAATAGTTTGTTTAGGTATACAAATATTAACAGTACTTAGAAAACGGCAAATATAAAACAGCGATAAGGCCGCCCATTGTATATTAAACTTGATTCATGCTTCATAATTGTCCTACTGTAAATCTAGGACAATAAAGAATTATCTAGGTATCTATTTATGTATCTTATACTCAAGATTGTGACTATGTATTTACTATACTGACCACCTGTTCACATCAGCACCTCTAGACAAGTGGCAATTCGTCGGCTGGTGTTGTGTAGAATAGAATGCCAAATGTATGGGATTTGACGTATATCACAGGCTTCAAACAAATGTCAAAAACGTCAAATCCTATACATTCGTCATTCTATTCCATGATATGCCGAGCAACCGGAGCAACGAATTGCCACTTGTCTAGGGGGGCAGGTCCCCGTATTTTGAAGAGAAGACACTCAGAATTTTGGAATCCTTCTTATCGTGACCTATTTAGATTTTTTGTTGGTTTCTAGTACGAGACTAAAGACAGCCTCAGTGGAGGTTGAATACCTATATGCTGCATATATACGAGTACTATTGGACGTAGAACAATCCGGTCCGTTAATCGCCTTGTTCGACATCCATGCTAAAAAATTCCCGGGGAGAGATTCCTTGTACTATACTCAGAATTTGAACTAGTCTATGCACAACCTGTACCTACTGAAAAACGTGTTTACGTTGATATGTGGTCTCTAGCGTCTACAAATTATTCGCTGAGATACGTAGTTGTGCTAATACAGTTACTTAGTGGCTGGAATCTCAAGGGGATGTTAGTGAAGTAGGTTTATTTACTCCTGGCCAAGCTGGACTATAACTATATTATCGTTGCCAATTTGGATAGTCATTTTGGTTCACACACACTCGCGCAACACTTGACATAATTATATTGTACTATATATTAAATAAATATATTTTATCAATAAATACTTATTATATTTAGTTCAGGCAATTTATTTATTTATTTATTTGTTTACAAACAATATAAGCTAACAGTTTAACACCAAAGCGCTTATAATGTTATGCTACTTACTAACTAACAGCTAACAGCAATAAATCAACCTATCCATCGATTTGCTTTAGGAGCAACATTTTCCTGTAATTTACCTGTATATAGCGTTAAGTATTAAAAATAAGAAAGACTGATTTCTTAAATATAAAAAAAAAATGTTTATATGATTTTTTAAAGTGGTATCTTTATATTAATTACAATTAAAATAGTGTATTAAAATAATGTAAAATAGTGTAAAATAAAATGAAAACTGTACTGTTTAGTGAAAATAAGTTAAGTTTACTGTTTAGTAATTTGTATATTATTTTATTTTTCTCCATATTTTTATAATAACCTAGTATACCTAATTATTGTAAATATTCTTTTAATGTAAATAAATAAAGAATGTATCCGTGAAAATTAGTCATTAATAAAACCCATATCTTATATTTCAAGCATACGTTTGAAATACAATTCTTGGATCCGAATCACGACAATCTCCTTTATTTCTGAAATAAAACATTTTTACAAGTACAAAATAGTATCATCTGTTTTATAATATAGGAAGATGGTTGTGTTTCGAGTGACAACAACTACTCAAATCTACACTTTAATTTGGCTTTTCAATAGTCATCAATGATAAAAGCGAAAGTGTTTTCATATAATTTTTCTTGATACTGTTATACCAACCGCCTATAGCTACAATTAAGGGTTCTTGAGGTGATTGGGGACCGTGGCGTGGGCAGTAAAAATAGCAACGTCTTTTAATTTTTAGGGAAAACTTTGGTGTTTTTGTAATGTTCTGTTGAGACAGAAGATGTTGATATTTCAGGTGATTTTGTTTCAGGAGGTTGAATGAAAAACCTTTTATAATGCAGTTCAAGTATATTCCATTATTTCTCTTTTCTAACATAATTCAAAGTCTTTGTTATTAAAAAAACATATAATATAATGAACTTTAACTTTTAAGTTTCGTTTGGTTAAAGATTGTTCTGTTCGTTCTATACAACTCACAGAACTCAAGCAAAATAGTAAGAAGAACATGCTTTCACAAGTACCTTTGTGCGGTATATAACATAACATAACATAACATAAACTCACGCCTTTATCCCCGAAGGGGTAGGCAGAGGTGCTAGCACCCACATTTCGCCGTTTATGTTTAGGTCCCAATGTAATAGGTGGCGAGCCTATTGCCATTAACCGGGCACTTATAAACCTGCGATAAATGCGGTATATAGGTAGTATATTTTTGGATTGATACAACGAAATTAGAAAATTTCATGTATCGAGGCTTATAATAGTATAAACTTTTACACATACCTAGATATTTGGGTTGTTCCGTATTGATCCCACGACGATTGATCCCATTCTTAATTGATCCCAAATGCTTATTCCTTATTGAACCCACTTTTGTATTAAACATTTGAGCCGATAATGTAAATGGACCTGCGTACCTACTGAACGCCCTTATGTCCCCACTAATGGAGCAAACCAATAGGGAATCAGTCCGGAACGAAATTTGCCTACTTTCAACGATAGCAAAGAAACAATAAAAATTTTATTCCTCTAACAAAAGAATTTATCGTACAAAGCGCCGGTCGCTAACAACAAGTTCGTTAGTCTACGTCATAAGGACTCTTGACAGCTCATTTAAAATTATTGAAGAAAAATATGGCCGTATCACCAACCATTGTTAAGCTACTGCTTCAATATAATATTACGAAATGGACGATAATCTACAAAAGGTGTAATGATCGAGGCATTATGGAGGTAGTATATTATAGGTAGAGAGGTAGAAAGAACAATGGAAATCATTTAACATGTCGCCTCCGCAGAGCTCGATAATTGGATTCATTGCCAGGCCGAAGAAATATGGACCCCATTTATTGCCTCTGGACGTATTGACGACAACGAGGTCGGATAATTCTTTAGTAGATATTAAGATCATAATATTGTTGATTTGTACCTCTTTGATACTGATTACATTACTGCTAATTATCAGATATGTTTGAGTACGATTGTGATTATATTATTTCCGTGATATTTCCTCGAGATACTAGACAATAGTAAAAGGTAATCATAAATTCATTATGGACATGTCAGCAATAGCTGTATTAATTGTTGACGTGTCAATGATGTTGAATTGTCAATAATTTATTTGTAATTTAAGTTGATTTTAGTGTGTTATATACAATTAAATTAAATTAAAGTACTTTGATGCAACGTTCTAAACATAATTCCTTGAAGTAGGAGCTGTTTTTTGCAAGCCCTAAGTCTTGTTCCAGACTATGTATAGGTAATTTTATTTTTCTGTGTTCCTACATCGTTTTTTTATTTGGTCCATCAATTTGACTACATTCAAGCTAAAGTGAAGTTCAAAAAGTAGTTGTTACCATTTCTGATGTGGTCGCTAATGGTGATACCTTGAACGGCCCTGATAGATGCATTTTCAAACCCCGCTTGAAATACCCGACATAACCTTATTTTCGACTCATAAAGATGGCAGACCTTAGGAATTTGCCCAGAAGAATGCCTCATGAATAAGGAGGACAGCCGAAAAACATTAAGTACCGTAAGTGTGCTAAGTGTGTAGGTGTGTAATATTCTAATATTTAATGTTCAGTCCAAGAAAACGTATACCTATTAAAAATTCATTCATAGTTATTATTACTGAATAGGTACTAATAAAACTTGGAAGTTTAACTCGCGAATTTAATATGCGTTCAAAGTAGAAATACCAGGAAAAAAAAACATTTCACTTTTGAATTTTTTCAAGTAGAACGTTAATTTTCTTTTGTTTGGCTCGACCGTAAAGTTTCAAGGGTTTACCCAACGAGAAATGTTGCGATTGTAAGTTGATACAAAATGTTTAACGGGCTCGTTTCCGTCTGCATTCCTTTTTCTCATATTTTAGGAGACTGGGGTTGACACGAAGACTTTTTAATCTAACTCAGTTCTTTTAATTGTTTGATTTCTATCTGGGTTTGTTGTTTGTTCTTGCTTATTACACGTGGGTATATTTTTGGTTTTACTCTGCTTCCATTGTTATTCATCTATAGTTAGTTAAGTAATTTTATATCAGTCAATTAAGCAGATCTTTAGCAAGTAGCCGTATCTAAAATCTGACCTATGAATAGATGATGGTACGTGGAGACCACAGCTTTGGTATCTGTATATTGTTGCTCTATCAAGTATCTAAAGTCGTTAATAACATACAGAAGAAACAATACATTTACAATACATAATAGTGATAATATAATTTGAAGTCGGTAGCAGGTCTTATAGGACACTGATAGTAGCTACCTAATAGCAATATCAGCAGTAATCGATCTTGTACCTAATCACTAATTTACCTGAGACAATAGAAGGAAACGTGACTAATTAGCAATGATTAGAGTCCCTAGCGACGAACAGTGGATCTAAATTAGGATATAACTTGAGGCGACACACCGAGTCAGGTGACGGCACGCGGCGGGTCCTACAAATTGGATTTTAATCTGGATAATTGGAATCTGGATTTTAATCTGATCCATACTGTGCCTGAGCTGGTGTTCCCAGAAAACTATGAACTCGGAGTTATAGCAAATAGGTTACTATTGGGCAAGCCTCAATCATCGACGACATCACTCTATACCAAAAGGTAGTAAATTGGGTAGTAGATAGTTGTCAAATGGCGTCCTATTGCAAATGGCATTGAAGAATTGAGACTGATCTTGATACTTTTTTCTGAAGAATATAAATCTCCGAAATTACTAGTGCCTATTTCCCCGAAACCCTCAAAGTTTTCCACAATTAAATTGTTTGTGATAAGAATGGGTTTACTTCGGGCCTACTGCCGCCTATTGGAAGAGATACAAAAGACTAATTTATTAATTAATTCAAATGAGTATCATGTGAAAAAATCAACATTTGTACCCAGAAAAATCTGTCATTTCAAGCCTTTGGGAATGCCGTGAGGTGAAACTGATAAGGTTCAAAAATTAAACGGTGGCGTCGTAAAGTACGAGTTTAGATTTATGTAATACTAGCTTTTGCCCGCGGCTCCGCCCGCGTGGATGTCAGTTATCGCGACCAAACATAGCCTATGTCCTTTCTCAAGGTCTAACCTACCTCTATACCAAATTTCATCAAAATCGGTTAAGCGGTTTTGTCGTAAAAGTGAGACAGACAGACAGACAGACAGATAGACAGACAGACAGACAGACAGAGTTACTTTCGCATTTATAATATTAGTAGGGATTACACATATTAATAATAATATTGTACCTACATATAAGTACGAGTAGTATAAACCTTAGAGTTATAAACAGTCTGAAAAATTAAAGTTAAAGTTATTTTCACACCTTTATCGGCTGAAATTAAAAATAAGAGAAATAACAACATAGTTCTTATACAGAAGATTGTTTACTTGAAAACCGTTTGAGTGGTTGTAGCCCGTCTCCATTTTACATATACCCAACATTTCGCCCAAGTATCTCTTCGAATTCGTATCGTAAACTGCATACTAGCATTTTATTCCACACTAAAACACAGACCCTTCAAGATAACACTTTATTGAGGATAAAGAGGAGAAAACTTCGGAATATTAAACATAGGTACATGTGACTAGCATTTGCTCGTGGCTGCATTCGCAAATTTTGTGTAAAAGTAGTACAGAGATAACAACAGAGAAATTTTTTATACTATTTAAGTCGCAGACAAGCAGAAGGACCACCTGATAGTAAGTGTTTACCGTGGCCTTTGGGCGAGTGCAACACCAGAGGAGTTAGGAGTTAATAATTAGATATTATAAACACATGGTTGAGTTATACCCCAACAAAATGTGAATAACGTTATCCGTCATAAGACAACCAAACATGTCCCTCGTGGAAATTAAAAAACAAACCTAACGCAATACCTACTTGTCATTTTTGCTTTTTTTTAAAGCAGCGAGTGAATTAAGTTTTTTTTACCGCCGTCCCTGGAGTTTTTAGAGCTGCTGTATAAAACGTTGTGCACTTTTAAAGTACGCCGTAAGTTAGCCTCTTAAGTAGTATAAAAACTGTAACATACAGTCTACACCGCATCCCAGCAACCGCTTAAACTTAGCATCCAAATAAAAGTTTTAATGAACCGTTTTATGTTTCATGCAGTGTTTACTTAATGAGAAACTGTACAGCATGTCTGAAGATGTAAAGGCAGCAGCTCTGCTAAGTTGTGTGATTCGTAATTTAAAACAATTAATGGAATGAATCGCAATTTTTTTTCTTTGTTCGTCCATTCTATGCAAAACCTGTCTGGAAATGGCAAATTGAAATAAGATCGCCCATTTTACAAACAATTTTTATGTAATTCAATTTGTTGTGTTTTATAAGAAAGTGTGCAATAAAGAGTATCTACCTATTTTGAATTTGAACTCCTTTCGGGGTTAGAGTCAGACAGTAAGTACCTAGTCTCTGCAGTAAGAGTTAAGATGAGTCAAATCTTGAAAAAGAAGAAGAGTTGGAGAGTGAACCCTGAAATCTGAAACTTTGGATGCAAGGGAAATTGATATTGGTAATGATAATGACTATTCCCAACGCTACCATTGTGTTGACAATACTTTTTAAATTTTCTGCTTACCTCTAGGAAACACAAAAAAAATTATAGCCTGGCAGGACGTGCATACGTTTCGCAAATATGTTGGATTAAATAGGATTATATTAGTCGGCTGTTTTCGCGCGGCTACATTACTTTGAGCTATGACCTTTTGCTTTGGCAGCAAACGTGTACAAAAAATATACATGTATAAAAGGATTGCTTTAGTCATAGGAGTTTTAAAACTTTTTAGTTAGAATTTTACTTTTGTGGTTAATGTAAAGGTGCCTCTTTTTGTGCCAGCTCACAATAAATATGGCTATTTTGTTTACAAAATGGGTGAATGACCCCACCAACGATTGGGACCAAGTCAATCTCATCCTAACCCCGTACACTACTAATAGAAGGACGAGGCACTGGCGTAGCTATGGGTGGGCAAGGTGGTGCGGTGCACCAGGGCCCCCAGGCTCAGAGGGCCCCAGAAGCCCGAGCCTGAACTAGCAAATCTCATATTGAACTACCAAAAAAGTCTTAATTTTGGAATGCGAAAATGGGTTGTAGCACAACTCATTTGTTGGGAATTTTGTGCAGTATTATCTCGTTGAAAGATTCGCCATCACATTTGCAGCTAGCTTGGAGGCCCCCTGAGCTCTCAGGAGGCCCCCAAGCTTAATGTTTAGAGACTAGAGAGTGATATTAATCTAGCAGTCATAATAAAATATTTTACTTATAGTAAATTGATTGTACTTAACTATGTATATTACTTATAATAGTAATACGAGTTCCAGTACCTACTTTTTTTTTGCTAGATAATCGCTGGTCTTCTATTGAAGACCATTTGTACACCCTGGGTAACGGAGACAGCAGCAGCCTGTCTCAAGATGGCATAGAAGCAGCGGCCTATGGCCAACTATGAACTTTCCACGTGTAACTCTGATTAGCAACTGTCGCAGTGGAAAGCAAGTAAGGGGGTGGGATGGTTCTGGGCCAGATGGAGATATCGTGGTTCCCATATTTGAGGGGGCCATCTCAAAGTTGTATATGGCCCAGGATCTGTCGAATTTTCTTATTGGTCCCGCTTACACTCCGGCGCTTGAGACCCTAGACTGCATGCAGTTTTAGCGCACTCGCGCACTAGGCAGCCTGGCTGCGCAGCCAGGCTGCGGCAGCCAGAATATAGCCGGGAATTCGTGGTTGCCCAGTGCGCGGGCTCCTATACAACGTCATATGTTTTACTGGCTGCCGCAGCCTGGGTTGCGCAGCCAGGCTGCCTAGTGCGCGGGGGCCCTTAGTGTTCGATTCCGGCCTAAAAACCTTCACCGATGTTTATGTCGATTCGACATAAACACGAAATCATCATCATCTGCATATAGACTGCATTTTCCTGATTGTATCCGTGGCCAAGATGACCTCGGAGCTCAGGGTTCGCACGATCTTGGGCGTCCATGAAAGTGAGAAAAATTCGCTCGCGTATCACCCTCCACGACATCAAGTCAGGACTTCTTGGGCCTACCCCTTTTACCTGGACCCGGGTCCCGGCGGGGCGCCATTGCCAGGCATTTGTTACCCACGTAGCCTGGCGGTTGCCGCAAGACGTGGCCGCACCAGCGAAGGCGGCTCTCTTGCATTTTATCCACCATATCACGGACATGAAGGCTGCTGCGAATGCGAGAGTTCGTCACGCGATCTTTACGCGTAACGCCGCCGCATAGCATTTTCATCTCCATGACCTCCGTGGCCTAATGACCTCCCCCTAATTGTGTATTGTGCGTTGTGTTTTGCAATAAATGTATTTTCTTTTCTTTCTTTCTTTTCCTTCAACCTGACCGGCATTTTGGGATCACACGTGACGCCAGTAATTTCTCGCTACTTGGCCCACGCGGCAGCAATGCGTGCCTTGACGTTGTAGTCGATTTCACCAGTCACATGAAGTACAGATCCCAGGTACTTAACCTGGTCCATGTGGTCGACCAAATTATCGCCTATGCGAACGGGTGCGGGATCTGTAGAGTTTAACGCTAAATATTCTGTAGGCACAAGAAAATAAATGGAAATTTACGCATGTATGCGCGGAAACAAGCCAGATGTATATCTAGATTGGTTCCGCGCGCCTCTCTACAAGAGAAGGAGGATTGGGGTGCGGGGTCCGCAGTCACCACCCGGTGCACCCTGGGCAACGGAGACGGCAGCACTCCTCTCTCGCGGACCTGTTGAGGGCTGGTCGGAGACTTTTCACATGTCCCACTGACTAGCAAAGGGCACAATGGAGAGCAGGCAAGGAGCGGACCGGTTACCGAGCGCAGGCGGGAGGGTTACATGTGCGGCCGCCTATCACCCTTTCATCCCCACTGGCGCCGCGGTTCGATGTTTGTCCCTTTTTTCAGAGTTCTATGGGGACACCGTGCTTTTCACACCCGAGGAGGCCATTTTAAAACCGTAGATGGCCCAGAATCAGCCGGGATGCCAGTGATATGCTCTCAGTAACCTTACACCCCGGCAGCTCTGGTATCTGAAGATCCGAGACGGCGTATGGTATTAAGCGGTCCGAGGCCGACATAACTACCCCCGATGGCCGACGACGGGGGTGGTATCTGAGGGGATTTCCGCACGAAAAAGAGGGAGAGAGGAGGGATTTGATCCCCAACCACACCTCATCGTTTACTTCGGTAAGGCGACGTACGATGCCCGAAGGATTTTTCGGAACCAAAAAAAAATAGGGGGGCCCCCAGTTTCCTTTTGCACCGGGGCCCTTGATCACCTAGCTACGCCACTGGGACGAGGCTCTGGCGCTGACTTTCCTCTCGGGCTTGGATGATGAGGCAGCTATGACTGCCATAAACGCCGTTGAAGTCAAACCAATAGGAGGAGAACGAGTGAACGGAACCCGGGCTCCGAATAGAAAGACTCAGCTGCAACCGAGATCTACGTTAAAACGGTAAACATCGTCGGTGATACGTCTCTACCGAGCTCTTTGAAGATATGCATGATAAAAAAAAAATATCTATTTAATGTCACTTTACACTAATCCCAAAAAGCACTAAAGGCAGATAGTTTATAAAAGCGATCGCGTTCTAAGCAGTCTCTTTAACAGAGTAATTCATTTTCCAGGGCTTCATAAAAGAAATTGACTTAAGAATACTATGGGACCTTAATCTGGCGGGGGCGAGACTTGCGCCCTACGAATAATCTTGTTTATTCGCTCCCAGTTTAATGAGATTGCCCGCTCTACTAGTGGCGTCATGACGTCACGAAATTCACAAAATGCATAGTATTTTATCTATATCTATAGCGCAAGTACAAACTTTATACACCTTTTAACGAATGATGATGAACTTCGGGAATTTGAAATACGGGCTTTTGTACTTTCGGTATTTTGAGCAGTCGGTCAAAATGAACATTCGGAATTTTGAACTTCGGTCTTTCGTACATCGGTATTAAGAACTTCGGCATTTTGCTATGTAACCAACCAACCAACCCACCTACTACCATGTATTTGAAACACACATGTAATTTTTTAAGTTCATAGCGCCGATGTTAAACATAATGACGTCTTTATAATGCTCACAGCAGGCGTACCTATATAAAAATGCAATAACGTTTACCTCATAAAATAACCTTGTTGTCATTTAAATTTCTAAAGATAAAGAATTACGGGCGAATTTCACCCACCCCACTGGCCACTGGTTTAAAATATTGTGGTGTGGCCCGAAACGTATCAAATAAAATGTATTAACAGAGTCTCGACGGGTCATAGATTGATATCATGCATTAAGTGACGGATTGTAAGACCCATTCGGCTATCTCTTCACAGTCCTATTTTCCTTTGTCGAGTTGAGGCTCAGAAGTCAGAACACGTTGTTTTCTTTCCATTTACTGAGAAGCTAGAGAAACAAGAAAATATGAATGTAATATTGTATCTACAAATTAAAGATAATAATGTTTAACCGTTTTTAGGTAGCGGTAGTGTTGGGCCGTCACTTACGCAAGGATTGAAATAATTTGTAAAATGTGAGGGAATTTAATACAGTGGACAATGCTTGTATTCACAGATTTTAAAAACCGTAATACTATTATTTATTTTGTGCCTTAACTCACTAGGCGTGCCCGTGACTGTTAATAGAAAAATGTAAACATGCTCAGAACAGAATAATCTGAGTCTGCATTTAACACACTAAATGGACTGCAATTGACTCTTTTCGTTTCAAGAGTGCCTATTGATAATTTATAGTAGGTAACTATTCCGGAAGGGTTAGAATGAATATCAATCTTTTTATTTATTTTGATCTGTGTGGAATGGAATCCTGCTCTTAGGAATTAGGTACTCTTTGATACAGAGGTAGAGGGAATTAACAAAGATACCATTAATGAATTCAAAGTACGCCCAGAATCAGAATTATTACCTATCTACTATCACTGTTGTCCACGACACGAACCACCTCAAATACTAGTCTCCCACGGGAACCGATTCCCGAGACAAAAAATCAGTGAAACTATTTTTTGTCCCGGGATATTGGGTTGCGGTGCGTTGCGGAAATGAAATAGGTATTTCAGCGTATGAAATTTGACTCAGAGGTAGAGTATCCTGGAATATAGCAGACTATAATCGCTTTCTGTGTCATTCAGAGGCCAGATTCAGTAAAAAATCGTTATAAAACGTGTGATTTCAAAACTTACACAAACTTATATACTTAGGTAATATTATAAATAATCACCAAATTAAAAATTTAAAAAACCGACTTCTACCGATTTTTGTTGATATTTCATAAATTGCTTGACCGATTTTGATAAAATTCACCTGGGAAGTATAACCTATCAAACAAAAAAAAAATTGCAAGTCGGTCCAGGCGTCTTTGAGTAATCGGTGAACATACATAAAATAATACAGGACTACCTCAAAAGTAAACCAAAACGAATGCAAAACGAATTTTTAATTAAAATCAACGCATATAATATGTGCACTGGAAATATAGCTGAATATTCTGAACACTTCTGCATACCCTTTCAAAGGATTCAGGCGTGATGTTATGATGTGTAATGGCAGAGACATTGCAATAATATGCGATTGCAGCAATCGCGGCTGATTTCCTGGTATTTTTTGAAGAGTTCCTTGGTCTAATCTCGGAAACCCATCATCAGATCTTTACGAAATTTAAATGGGACCATTTCGGAATAATCTACTTTCGAACAAAAATAGTTATTTGTTATACAAGAGTGCAAAGTTGCTTTTTAACCGCGTGCTCAGTTTTGATGACCGAGCAAGCGAAAGATTCTAAATTTGAATCACGAGCATAGCGAGTGATTCATAAATTAGAATCTTGAGCGTTAGCGAGGGAATCAAAAGAGCACAAGGTGTAAAATCTTTGCACTCGAGTGCAACACGTAACTTTTCATCCCACCTCAGCGAGGAAATAATGAAATGCTTCTTCTTCCTAGCGTTAATTCCCAGTCGCATCCGAAGCTCTCACCTCGGAGTTCGGGGTCCGCTTTACCAGTCTTAACTGCGGATTTGGCTGGACCTCGATATTTTTCGTAAAGCGACTGCCATGTGACCTCCACAACAAAAAAGTACTCTTTCCGAGATGGTGGGATGAAAAATTCTTTTTCATCCCACCATCTCGGAAAGACTACTTTTTTTCTTCGATATCTGAGTGTAAAAGTCGCTTTTATCCTCTAGAGTGGAAAGTAAATTTGAATTTAGAACAACGTGTGTACTAGGTTTGTGAACTCAAAACATCATTAAACCTATTTACTTCTACCTCTATGGTGCCGATTTATCATACAACTTTTTTTTAATTTATGAAAAACTCAACTCGGAACCTCCTTGGTGTACCTACTTTTTTTTTTAAATTTGCTTTGCGCGCATAATTTTTTTTTTCACGTCCTATGGTTGAACATTGTTGTTGAATTTTATTTGTTGATATTTTATTATTAGTATTATTACACATAATTATTATACAGCCTCCGTGGCGTAGTGGTAGTGAACGTGGCCGCAATGCAGGAGGCGCGGGTCCGATCCCCGCTCAGTGCAAATATTTGTATGCATAAAAAGTTCAACAACAACGGTCTAGCTGCAATGCTTCGATATCGCCTAATGTCACCATTGGGTTGTGGAGGTCACATGGCAGTCGCTTTACGAAAAATATCGAGGTCCAGCCAAATCCGCAGTTAAGACTGGTAAAGCGGACCCCGAACTCCGAGGTGAGAGCTTCGGATGCGACTGGGAATTAACGCTAGGAAGAAGAAGCATTTCATTATTTCCTCGCTGAGGTGGGATGAAAAGTTACGTGTTGCACTCGAGTGCAAAGATTTTACACCTTGCGCTCTTTTGATTCCCTCGCTAACGCTCAAGATTCTAATTTATGAATCACTCGCTATGCTCGTGATTCAAATTTAGAATCTTTCGCTTGCTCGGTCATCAAAACTGAGCACGCGGTTAAAAAGCAACTTTGCACTCTTGTATAACAAATAACTATTGCAAATCCGTCTACGCATGGCGGAGCTATGAGCGAACAAACATAAAAAAAAAAAAAAAAAATATAAACATCCGAATTGAGAACCTCCTCCTTTTTTGAAGTCGGTTAAAAAATAATTGAAAACGACTGAAACTATGTAACAACCTCTCGAAAACGTAAAAAGTTTTTTTTGACAGATCATACTGATTACCATAACTTTTTTTTGTTTTCTTTAGTTCCTTCAGACGTTTTGAAAACGTGCCGTTACTGGAGTCGGGACCTAGATCCATTTAGGCATTTCGGCGTGAAAGAGTAATCCATGTTCACAAACTTTCAGATTTCATAACAGCAGTAGGTATAAGCTTAATAAGTAGGATTATATTGAACTTCGAATTTTGTAACAGACTTTATTTACTTCATCGCATGGGATTACAGTCAGTACTTAGTTGTATTATCGCGGGCTGTTATTTGTAATATAATTTGAAACTATATCCTTTAGAGATTTAAACACAAGTACCTACTGGAAATTTTAGTTAAAACTGTCCGAGACTCGAATAAAAACTTTTGGGACACAATAAGTACCTATTAAAACATATATGGTTGTGCCCTAGAAGGTCGTTGACTTTACGCTAGAAGCGTAGACTCTCTTGAGAATTCTAAACTAAATAATATAATATTAAATTACAAATAAAATAATATTTTGCCAAAGTCACAGTTTGGGCCTTTGGGCGGCTAAACTATAAAAACTCAATAGTTATAAGCAACTTTTTAAATGTTTTGTAAAAGTTGTGAAGAAATAGAAAAAACGAATGTGCTCTGGAAAACGAGTAGATTAGACTTTAACTAACCCAGAGCACAGAACAGATAATAGTACTATCGTGTCCGGAGTAATAAAAGAAGAACATGAGACCAAACCAAAGTGTATCACAGTGTACTGCGATCTCTAAATTTTCATTTTTTCCATTCAATTATTTTGTATCTAAAATCTGTTGTTCGTTTGGACGCCGCATTATGGGCGCATTTTAGAATTCGATATAGTAATAACTATACCTGTACCTATAGTAGTAGGTACCTATATAGGAACAATGATATTTTTGTTAGGTACCTACCTATATCGTTGTTCATTTCATACTCACTACTCAGTCTACGCGAAGTATAGACTAGAAAGTAGTCAGTTCTGAGTTTCATTATAGGTAGATACCTATTTTCACGCCTTATTTACTTAGGCCGGCATAAAATAATCAAATTTGTTACAGTAAGTATCGAATAAGTTTAGCGAATAACACAGTGAAATAATTTTATAGGAAAGATTCCTACCAGTAATGGCGCTTGTGTTCATAAAAAATGTAATAAAAGGTTCCATGTTCATAGTATTAAATATTAATAGGTACTCTATGTTAAGACCAGGCCAATGACCGAATATTCTATGCATGTTATCTTTGGGATGTTGTCTCCACAATAATACTATATTATCTACTTATATTATTTATTTAGATAACTGAAAACCTCGGGCACCTTTCTTCTGTCTGACAACTGACTTGATTTTATTTAGCAAGAGTGCGAGTGTTGTGAATGAAACAAAATTGAAATAGTTATCTAATCAGTTCTCTTTTTAAAGTGAACGCTTCTTTAGGCGCATTAAGTGCTTATGAAGGGAAAACTTTTTAGGTGAACAAAAATCATGGATCTCGCGTCATCGTCACCGCCCGTCACACAACATTCGACTGCAATGGGCGGAGCCTGTAGGTAATGTATGTATTTTTATGAAGTAACTATATACTGTTTACTTTTTTACAAGTTAGGCACCTACTTTACTTTCAATCGTCAGTCCTCAAAGGCTGCCCTGCATGTTTTTTTTTCACCTTGACTCATGTTGCTCTGAAATTTCAATGAACTGGTGGGCTTACCATGATGTGGGTAACTTGTACCTAATGTAGGTAAGTATAGCAAGGGATGGAAAGCAGAATCAAGTCTTCAGCAGGCACAATATCGATGAATATTTCTTGAGCTTTGATTTAGTCTATCAACGCAGAGGAGAAATTTAATTGAAAGTCACCCTGTCGTGTACTGACACGTTAACCTTATCTTAGTCCATAACATAGATAGATCCAACTGAAAAAACTTAATAAAACTACGACCTTTCTACTGCCCTTCAACCAAAAACCTGCCAAACAAAAACGCTTTATTTGACTTTAGCTATGCATCACTAATTAAAGAATTCCAATGCTTGCTTCGCGAAATAAAAAAAAACAATATAAAACTTTATGTCCAGTTAAATCAAATTAAAACTAATCTATCACGTAAAGGTCACCTTAAATAACTATACTTAGCACAGTCTTCTTTTTTACAAATATATTACGTCATAGCGTCAACTTCGTATACCTACAAAAAAAATGTCTCCGCCTCTATGTCACAGTCTGTTCCCAAGTTGTAACGTCAATGGAATCGAGAATTTTTTCCCTGGAAAAAAATGTGATTTACTATTTCAGATACCTACAGTAATTTCTGTGTATAAACTTGAAGTTAGGAAAGAATCTTCAATTTGTTGATATTTTTAAGAGTTTCTGTTAGAAGTGATAAGGGTTTCAATAAACAAACCCGTAAATAATTTATGAAATTCTATTGAAGGCAACAGCATTTTACACCGTAAGTTTTTTAATAACCTGAAGCATTTTGTATGATTACCACGAAGAAACTCATTTTGTTCTTTAAAATCGGAAGACGTTAAAAGGTTAATCAAAAAATTAAATAGCAGAAGGAGCTTTACGTGCGAGTTTTTTTCAACCCAAAAACATTATCATTACATTCAAGTTCAAATACTGATACAGAAACTTCTAACTTAATCTCAATCTAATTATCTCCTGATGAGGTCTGAACAAGGTAGGTATCTACAAAGTCAAGAATCGGAAGAAAATGGGAATTCGCAAAAGCAATTTAGTGGCGATTGGGAACGAAGTTTTGCAATCTTTTTAAGGATACGATTATTCTACGACTATTTTTCTTGGATGTGTAAGATTATTCCGAGTCAATAAGTAATTCTAAGTTGTTAACTTTGACACTAAAAGGTACCTATAATACTGTCATTAAAGAAAACTCAGTGAAGTGTTGACCAACCAATCTTACTTCGAGACTTAAACTTCATGATTTTTTTAAATTACGAATATTCCCTCTAACCCCTCCAGCTTCATCCCTCGCACACTCAAGCTGTGGAATGAACTCACCGCGGTGGTTTTCGCAAGCGACTAAAATATGGGGTTCTTCAATTCAAGAAGGGCATTAGAAGGTTTCTTCAGGGTCCGCAGCACGAGTGTGACGCCCCTGGTGTTGCATACGTCCATAAGCTACGCTAACCACTTTCCATCAGGCGGGCCGTGTACTTGTGCCATCTAAGTGGTATGAAAAAAAAAACTAAGCTAAATTGCTTGTGTTAGAAGTGGGTTCACATCGGTAGTGTAATGGCCAAGATTCGAACCTTGACCTTTCGATCGTAAGGCTGACTCCTTAACCACTAAGCTACTGACGCGACGATTAATGATGATTACTAGCTTGTAGCTACAGTCTATAAGATTCGATGCTAGCGCTTATTCTGACTGGGTGACCATTAAGCATTTTCAATGATAAGAATTAGGATTGTAATCTGATATAAGTTAGCCCCAGGAATATAATATAATTATGGGATTTGACGTTTATGACATACGTTGACACCTGTTATATACGTCAAATCCCATACATTCGTCATTCTATTCTACAATACGCCTATTGTCCGCGCCACGTATCTTGGACCTAAAATGTGCTCAAAATGTGCCCTATACGCGCAGTACACAACTCTTGGGTGTCTTTTGAGGATAGCACGGGATGCTACTGCGGTAGGTGAACTCAAATTCACTAAGCATAGACTACTACAAAGCAATCCGCGGGCGCCAGACCCTAGTATGTCTTACGATTTAGGTCCAAGATACATGGCGCGGGTTATACCAACGACTTGCTGTCTAGGGGGGAAGCTTTCGATGAATGAAATTCAACTCATTCAACCATAACTTCAATAACAATGAAAAACAAGCTATAAAACAATTATTTTAATAAAAAAATTTAACCCACTATCTACATTGCAATTTTTATTGTAGGTGCTATGCGCAATTAAATTTATTATTACAATTCCTTCTCGCCATGTTTCAGCGTCTAATAAATTCCAAATGGACGTGCGATTTGAAATAAATCTTGAGAGCTAATGAAAAACCATTCTGAAAACAAATTCGCTCGCTGTATTTTAATTTATTTCAATATCTGTATAGGTATCTACCCTACTTAACGTGGGTAAGAAATATGAGTGTAAAAGTGTTATTTAGTTTTTTTTATATAATTGTAGCGGATGGTGTGGTACACCCGCGATAAAAAAAGCGAATTAACACCCACTTTTCACCAATCTTTGTAATAGCCTATTGCCATATTCCAGGCACTATTGCTGACTCGAGCCATGCATCTGAGGGTCGACCCATCTGAGGCGGAGTCTGGGCTGTATACCTAATATCTGTCTGATGTTAAACAGAAAAAAAAGATGAAACCATATCAAAACTCTTTAGGTACCTGGTAAAAACGAATATTTGATTCATTTAGTACAGTAGATATATAATGATGATGAAGATGTTTTGTGTTCCCAACAATAATTAATTAAAAAATAAACAAACCTAGATAACGTTGTGTGTACAAACTGTGTTTTCATTTAAATTAAGCCGCAAACCAAAACTGAAACATAAAATAAATGATTTAATTTATAAAGGATTAACACGTGCAAACACTACACGCCTTATTTAAAAAGCCAGGCTTCGTACAGTACCTAAGTTCGCTTCGATCGAGTTCACGTTTTTAGGTAGATTTTAAACACCCTGGATGAATATTTCAGATGTTAGATTAAATTTCCACTAACTTTTAAACTCTTGCGTTCCATGATGGTCGAAACGTCAGGCAAATCAAAGGTATGTACCTATATTATTGTATAAATTTCCACTGTACTTAAAGATTAAAGTTCGCAGCTGACTGCCGCTACAGCAGCAGCAGACGACGTGATAGACACTAATAGCACTTCTACTCTTCTTCTATTTCTATGGATCATAAAATACTGTTGTGCAGTCGGACTACACATCGCGATGACGCGTCATCGTCGCTGTTTCACTAGCTACGAGAGGTCCTCATCATTCTCTGAGTCTTTTCCCAACTCAGTTGGGGTCTGCCTTTCAGTCTAACTGCGCCTGAACTTCGATATTTTACGTGAAGCGACTGACATGCCATCTGATCTCCACAACCAATTGTCGATACCGAAGTTCTGCAGTTAGACTAGTTAGACTTTTGTGGGCTCCAACTACTTACCTATCCGTAACGGCTGCCATGTTCGTATGACAAACGGAAGGTACGAATATTTCATAGAAATACATACGAGTAAACCAGTAGTATCGAAAGCCCGAATAGATACCCATTGGGTTAAACCGTTAATGGTATACTAACTTAGCTAGTTGAAATAATCCAGATTATCTAGAATGTGAAAGTGGATGAATAAACTACCTCGCTGACTACAATTGAGGGCGTACACTGAGATAGGTACATCACTGACCGAGTCGATCAGCTTCTGAATACAGTCAATTGAACCTGGTTAAAACGTCAGGCAAGCTCAACGCTAAACATAACTTAATCGAAGCATCGATTAACCTCAAGTCTTCTATGCAATAGGTACAAAACACAAAATGCTAAAGTCATTTTCTTATTTTCCATAATTCCCCTTCGTTAGTTACTTTGAATATTCTTAACAGGATAATATTTACCGAAAGATCTTTGGTAGACCCCTCTCAATGGTCCCATCTAACCAAATTCAAAATAATTGCTTTCAACTCCCGACTAAACGGGACACCATTATTTTAATGGCGATGAATTAACAACTGGAAAGTTTATCAGTTATTTGAAATAGCGTGGTGAATTCATAGAGTAAGTCGACGACCTGTGTGGCGTGGCGTTAGGGTCAACTTAGAGCAGGCGGAACATTTAAAAAAAAAATCTTATCCGTTCAGACAGTTATGAATTGTTGCGTACTATTTTCTGCTTTGCAATAGCACAATAGGGTTCATATGCTGGTCTCTAGCATATCAGCCCAACTGCACTAAAGCACTTGTATCGCTAAAGTATTTTTCCGTCTTATAATTGACTCGCAGAACGTTCGACTGCTACGTCGTCAGAGGTCACAAGCTCACACACACACCAGTTCAGGAGAAAAAAATATTCGAATTTAAAAGAGAAAAAAAAATATTCAAACTTTTAAATTAAAGTTCACTGCAGCGATGAAATAAGTTAGCCGTCCAACCTCAATATTCTACGTACCAATGGACAGCCTCTATGCTGGTGTAGTTGGTAGTGTGTTCAATTGCTACATAGGGGGCGTTCACGGATTTGATTCCTGGTCAGTGCACAAATTTGTTATAGTAAGTCTATTTATTAGCAATAGTTTGAGTGTTTCTGTGGGAGTTTTCATTTTCAACCCACGAGTTTAAAAAAATTAATAATTATTTCGTTTTATAACCCCTGTAAAAGTCCTTTCCGTTGTAGCTACGTGCATCGGAGATCACGTTAAGCCGACAGTCCCGGTTGTCATGCGAACATCTATGGCAGTCGTTATATCCGGAAAATGAGTGAAATGACTCACTCAGAAGGGTAAATCACAGTGATCAGATCACCCATCCGGTCAACATCGTCCTCACAGTGGCGTAGCTAGGTGACCAAGGGCCCCGGTGCAAAAAGAAACAGGGGGCCCCCCTATTTTTTTTGGTTCCGAAAATTCCTTCGGGCGTCGCACGTCGCCTTACCGAAGAAAACGATGAGGTAGGCATATCTCCTACCGGTCGCTAACGTGCTGTTGGGGATCAAATCCCTCCTCTCTCCCTCTTTTTCGTACCATCGGGGTAGTTATGTCGGACTCGGACCGCTTACCACACGCCGTCTCGGATCTTCAGATACCAGAGCTGCCGGGTTGTAAGGTTACCGAGAGGATATAACTGGCACCCCGGCTGATTCTGGGCCATCTACGGTTTTAAAATGGCCTCCTCGGGTGTGAGAAGCACGGTGTCCCCATAGAACTCTGAAAAGAGGGACGAACATCGAACCGCGGCGCCAGTGAGGGTGAAAGGGTGACAGGCGGCCGCACATGTAACCCCCACGCCTGCGCTCGGTAACCGGTCCGCTCTCCATAGTGGCCTTTGCTAGTCAGTGGGACATGTGAAAAGTCTCCGACCAGCCCTCAACAGATCCGCGAGAGAGGAGCGCTGCCGTCTCCGTTGCCCAGGGTACACCGCGTGATAACTGCGGACCCCGCACCCCAATCCTCCTTTCCTTGTAGAGAGGCGCGCGGAAACAATCTAGATATACATCTAGCTTGTTTCCGCGCATGCATACGTAAATTTCCATTTATTTTCGTGTGCCTACAGAATACTTAGCGTTAAACTCTACAGATCCCACACCCGTTCACATAGGCGATAATTTGGTCGAACACACGGACCAGGCTAAGTACCTGGGATCTGGCCCTCTAGACAAGTGGCAATTCGTTGCTCGGCGTATGATGGAATAGAATGACAAATGTATAGGATTTGACGTTTTTGACATTCGTTGACGCCTGTCATATACGTCAAATCCCATACATTTGGCATTCTATTCCATCATACGCCCAGCAACGAATTGCCACTTGTCTAGGGGGGCAGTACTTCATGTGACTGGTGAAATCGACTACAACGTCAAGGCACGCATTGCTGCCGCGTGGGCCAAGTGACGAGAAATGACTGGCGTCACGTGTGATCCCAAAATGCCAGTCAGGTTGAAGGAAAAGAAAATACATTTATTGCAAAACACAACGCACATTACACAATACATAATTAGGGGGAGGTCATTAGGCCACGGAGGTCATGGAGATGAAAATGCTATGCGGCGTTACGCGTAAAGATCGCGTGACGAACTCTCGCATCCGCAGCAGCCTTCATGTCCGTGATATGGTGGATAAAATGCAAGAGGACCGCCTTCGCTGGTGCGGCCACGTCTTGCGGCAACCACCAGGCTACGTGGGTAGCAAATGCCTAGCAATGGCGCTCCCACCGGGTCCAGGTAAAAGCGGTAGGCCCAGGAAGTCTTGATGTCGTGGAGGGTGATATGCGTGCGATTTTTTCTCACTTTCATGGACGCCCAAGATCGTGCAAAGTGGAGGAGGAAGAGCCGGAAGGCGGACCCTGAGCTCCGAGGTCACCTTGGCCACGGATGTAGTCAGGAAAATGCGTCTACGTGCAGATGATGATGATTTCGTGTTTATGTCGAATCGACATAAACATTCGGTGCAGGTGTTTAGGCCGGAATCAAACCAACTAAAACTGCATGCAGTCTCGGGTCTCAAGCGCCGGAGTGTAAGCGGGACCAATAAGAAAATTCCAATGCACCTCGACAGACCCTGGGCCATATACGACTTTGAGATGGCCCTCTCAAATATGGGAACCACGATATCTCCATCTGGCCCAGAACCATCCCACCCCCTTACTTGCTTTTCATTTCACTGCGAAAGTTGCTAATCAGAGTTACAACTTACACGTGGAAAGTTCATAGTTGGCCATAGGCCGCAGCGTCGGCTGTCGAGCATAGGCTCAGGGGGCCTCCAAGCTAGCTGCAAATGTGATGGCGAATCTTTCAACGAGACAATACTGTACAAAATTCCCAACAAATGAGTAGCACGGATTAGAGTTGTGCTACAACCTATTTTCGCATTCCAAAATTAAGACTTTATTGGTAGTTCAATATGAGATTTGCTAGTTCAGGCTCGGGCTTGGGGGGCCCCCTGAGCCTGAGGGCCCTGGTGCACCGCACCACCTTGCCCACCCATAGCTACGCCAGTGCGTCCTCACCGGCAAATATACTTTAATGAAGCTATTTTAGAGAGTAGTTTCGTCGTCGAGTCGAGTACATACCTAGTACATAATATTATGCCAAAGCTGAATCTAATCTATGCTCTGTGAAATGAAAAATCAAAGGAAATCTCGACCCCTATTTAAAACGTATATGCCTCGTTCGAATGATAGCCCATTTCGATGTCAGGGGTGAGTATTATTTAGGCGACAAGTTTTGCGTGTGAAAAGCCTTGCTAATGAATATTTATTATTGTAACATGTTTGCGTTCATAACTCGGTTTTATTATTTGTATCAAGTAGGTACTGCCATGAGACTCCATCCATAGTGCTAGATAATTATAGCCTACTAGCGGTCGCTCGCTACTTCGTACGCGTGGAGCTTATTTTACCTCCTTAGTGGTGGAGTTTCGTTAAACCCGTTCCTAGTGGATGTCTACACCCTTTAAGGATCCTACCTGCCAAAGGTTATATTTATATAGGTAATTTTAATTGAATGTAAGAATTATTAAACTAGGTATTAAGTTAAAGGGTCACTTCGGAAATTCCTTAAGAAATTTAACCCCCCTCCCCTCGTACTGGGACTTTTCAATATGACGTGCATGGTTTCGGGGGGGGGGGGGGGTCATGTCCCCTGTGTGTGACCGCCCCCCCCCCCCCCCCTCCTCGGACCGCGCCTGGTTAAACCATTATGTTTTATGTAGATAGCAGGTAAGTACCTAACGTTTATTAATACCTACCTAAAACAAAACCCAATATAAGAACAAACCCGAACCTATAGATAATAGGTAACTTGGAAATAACAATTCAAATAGGTACCTACTGTTGTTTTAAGTTAGGGTTTGATAGCATGATTCGTTGCGAATACAATACTGGCAATCTTTGTTGTTGTTACGTAGTTAGTGTTGTTTTAAGTGGTATTGGGAAGTCATATCCGCGAGTGCCGGCGTTCGTTCATTAAGATTGTTTCTGAAAGGACTTAAACAGAACGGTCCTAATTTAATAAATTATTTGTTTCAATGTTGTTGAGAAATAAATTGAATAAGATTTTAGGAAAGGTACTTATTTCAAAATTAGCCTTACGCCCGCCCGCGGCTCCACCCGCGTGCATCTCGGTTAACGCGACCTTTACTTATATCACCGGATCTACTCAACCTATTGCGATTGTGGGAGTCTCGTACCACATGCGTGTTGTATCAGCGGCACACCGACAAGCAACATTCCAGCGTCGGAGCACGGCGGACACTAAATCGGCCGCGCGCGACCCGCTCATTTTATAGTCGTGCGAGAAGGACGACGCTGCGCTAACCGCGCATGCGCGTGACGGATACAGAGCAAAATCATGGTAAGGACACACACCGCTCCTTTAGCCGCGTCGCAACCTTAGTGATAATTTTAGTACTTAAGTAGCGTAGTTATACGGAAAATACACTCATTTTGTAATCAAGATTTGTATTTTATTCTCAAGAACACCTTACCCCTACATTGGTGACCCCGACCGTGTTGCATACAAGCATCATCATTGTTCCTGTATCTGTACCGTCGTGATCAAGCAACAATCAGGATGTCAGAAGGTGAAGGCCCTAGTGTACCGGCGAGCGCAAGTACCAGCACTTCTCAAGAATTGAAGATCGTTCCGGAGCTAGCTGCGGTGTCTATTCAATCAAGACTGTTACCGTTTTGGCGTGAAATACCACGAGCCTGGTTTATTCAATTTGAAGCAGTCGTAGACCCTCTAAAGACTACAGACGACCAGAGATTTCGCTACGTGTTACAACAATTACAAGCCGTCGATCTGCAACATATCACTGACATTTTATACAACCCGCCAGCTTCCAACAAATACGAAACGGTAAAGAAGCGTCTGCTTACAGTATACGACAAGTCAGACGTTAAGAACTTCCAGAAGCTTATCAGTGGTCTCGAGTTGGGCGATCAAAAACCCTCCCAGCTATTACGGAAGATGCGAGAACTAGGCAGTGGTATGATCACTGACGAAGGACTACGAATTGAGTGGCTGAATCACTTACCTACACAAATTCGGGTCGTGCTTTCAGTTAACACCGAATCATCGCTTGATACGCTAGCTGCTATGGCCGACAAGATGGTTGAGTACTCGGAGCCCCCTACCATTGCGGCAGTATCAACAGACTCCGTGTTATCTACGCAATTAGAAGTACTTACTAAGCAGATTGAAAAATTGAATTTTGAGGTAGCGGAGCTGCGCAGTCGGCCTACACAACAATACCAGCGAGGACGCCAACCCTATCGTTCGCGCTCACAATCCCGCGAGAATAATAGATCTGCAGTCAAGCCCGGCGATCCTACATGGGAGTGCAGATTTCACTATCGTTTCGGTGATAAAGCAAGGCGGTGTGAGTCACCATGCTGTCGAAGAAAGAAGAACCAACCCTCTACGTCTACGTCATATTTAAACTAGCTGCAACATCGACCGTGGCGGACGTCGATGTTCCCGTAACAACAAACCGCCTGTGCGTTTTCGACCGCAATACGCGGGAACGATTTTTGGTGGATACGGGTGCCGACATCTCCGTGTTAGCTGCTGCCGCGCGAGACAAAAGCAAAACTACAAGCCCATATAGATTGTTTGCTGCCAATAATACACCGATCAATACGTATGGTGAAAAGATTCTCAAGCTAAATCTTGGTCTTCGACGCTGTTACACTTGGCGTTTCATCGTAGCGGACGTAAAAACTTCTATTTTGGGAGCAGATTTCTTACGCCACTACAAGTTGATGGTCGACCTCAGTCAAAAGAAACTCATTGACAACGTCACCGAGCTATCAGTCGACGCACTTGAAGTTAAAGTCTCTGCGATCTTCGACTCAGTACATCTCATAAGCTCCGATCAAATGTACCACGATATACTGAAACAATATCCGGACGTGCTGCGACCTGTATCCCTTAAGGAGCCAACAAAGCATGGAGTCGTGCATCACATCGAAACAACTGGTCCACCTCTTTTTGCACGCGCGCGCCCTCTACCGCCGGATAAATACAAGGCAGCAAAAGCAGAATTCGAGCATCTCATGGAGTTGGGTATTTGCGAACCCTCAAAAAGCCCGTGGGCAAGCCCACTCCATGTAGTTCAGAAGAAGGATGGAGGACTACGCATATGTGGTGATTACCGCAGATTAAATGCGGTTACACTACCTGATCGCTACCCTATACCTCGCATTCAAGACTTCACGTATCAGCTGCACAACATGAAGATTTTTTCGAAGTTAGATTTGAAGATGGCCTACTACTGGATACCAATAGCCGAACAAGATGCAGAGAAGACAGCTATCATCACACCATTCGGGCTGTTTCAATGGAGGTCATTAACCTTTGGTTTACGAAATTCGAGTCAGACGTTTCAAAGATTCATGCATCAAGCGCTGCGAGGCATAGACAACTGTTTTTGTTTCGTTGACGACATACTACTATCATCGGAAAATGAAGATAGCCACAAAATACTCCTACAGAAAGTGCTACAACGGCTTCAAGAACACGGTGTTATGCTGAACATTGAAAAATGTAAATTCGGCCAGACGAAGATAAATTTCTTGGGCTACGAGGTCTCTGAAAATGGCATAAAACCGACGTTAGAACGAACTGAAGCTATATCACAGTACCCAAAACCGAAGACGGTCGATGACCTACGTCGTTTCCTTGGCATGCTCAATTTTTACCGCAGCTGTTTACCTGGGCAAGCTGATATGCAAGTGGAATTAAATAAATACCTTCACAACCGAAAGCGAAACGACAAGACGCCTATAGAGTGGACTGCAGACTCCGACTTAGCTTTTGAAAAGTGCCGTAAAAGCATTTTAGAAGCTACACAACTAGTACATCCCATTCCTGGCAGTGAACTTGGCATCATGACAGACGCATCAAACTTCAGTCTCGGCGCAGTCTTACAACAAAGAAACAATGACGCGTGGACGCCACTCGCTTACTTCTCAAAAGCGATGAGCAATACGCAGCAGCGCTACAGTGTGTATGACCGCGAGTTATTAGCGATCTACACGGCTGTTAAACATTTCCGGCGACTTATAGAAGGCTGTACAGTGACTATATACACGGACCACAAGCCTCTTATCTACGCATTAACACGTAAAGCCAACAGCAGCGACACACCCCGCCGAGAGCGTCAGTTACATTTTGTCAGCCAGTTCTGCACTGCTATAAAGTACGTGAATGGAGAAGACAACCCAGTCGCAGACGCACTATCACGTATCGAAGATATCCGATGTCCTACTATCATCGACTATGTGAAATTGGCAAGCGATCAGAGAAACGACTCAGAATTACGAGATCTTCGTAAGCAAGAAAACTTACAGTTCGTCGACGTCAACATACCCGGAATGAATCAACCAATCACGTGCGAGAACTCGACGGAAACACCGAGACCATATCTACCGCACTCTTATCGTTTTGCGGCATATAAGGCGCAACATGATTTGAGTCATCCTGGCATAAGGACTACACGAAAGCAAGTAAACTCGAAATTTTTCTGGCCTAGCATGAACAAGGACGTCGGGACCTGGGCTAGAGCATGCATAGGCTGTCAACGAGCCAAAGTTCATCGCCATGTTGTAACGCCGTTATGCGAGTTCCCATCATCTGAACGCTTCGAACACATACATATTGACATCGTTGGCCCTCTCCGTGTATCAAACGACTACAAATACTTGGTGACCATCATTGACCGCTGTACAAAGTGGATAGAGGCAATTCCAGTAATAGACATCACAGCAGAGAGCGTCGCGCGAGCATTTTATGACAACTGGATAGCAAGATTCGGATGTCCATTAAGAATAACTACGGATCAAGGTCGCCAGTTCGAATCAGCGTTATTCAATATTCTAGTGAAGAGATTGGGCATCACACGCATTCGTACTACGGCATTCCATCCTCAAAGTAACGGCCAGCTCGAGAGAATGCATCGAATCATAAAAGCCTCTCTCATGGCCCGTTGTGTTACTACGCAGTGGACAGAAGAACTTCCGACTGTACTACTGGGCTTGCGAACAACACTACGCAGTAGTAACAATCTAAGCCCTGCGATGATGACCTACGGTACGACACTTCGTCTGCCATCAGACTTCATTGCACCAGCAGCGACGAGTATAGACGAGAGTGACTACGTACGCCGCCTCATAGACACTATGGCATCAATACAAGAAAATACTTGCTCGAACAACAGTGGTGCAAAAACGTTTGTACATAAGGACCTCGCTACATGTACACATGTCTTCGTACGAAGCGACGCAGTTCGTTCGCCGTTAACACCACCTTACGATGGCCCATACGAAGTTTTACAGCGCCACGACAAGTTCTACAAGGTTAAGCTGCCAAATCGGACATCGGTGATATCACTCGACCGACTGAAACCGGCGTACCTATATAATGATATGGAAGAAGATTCTGAGAAACGTGCCACCCCCAAGGAAGCAGTTAATCAGCAGAAATACGTCACAAGATCCGGACGAACTGTGCGTCCCAAGGTACGCTTCGCTTAGGGGGGAGTGATGTGGGAGTCTCGTACCACATGCGTGTTGTATCAGCGGCACACCGACAAGCAACATTCCAGCGTCGGAGCACGGCGGACACTAAATCGGCCGCGCGCGACCCGCTCATTTTATAGTCGTGCGAGAAGGACGACGCTGCGCTAACCGCGCATGCGCGTGACGGATACAGAGCAAAATCATGGTAAGGACACACACCGCTCCTTTAGCCGCGTCGCAACCTTAGTGATAATTTTAGTACTTAAGTAGCGTAGTTATACGGAAAATACACTCATTTTGTAATCAAGATTTGTATTTTATTCTCAAGAACACCTTACCCCTACACGATCAAACAAACTTAAGATTTCAAGTCTGACCAAGCCCTTTCTAACAAAAAAAACCGCATCAAAATCCGTTCTGTAGTTTTTGCGCCCATCGCAAACAAACAGCTAAACAGACAGGAAATTAAAAAATATATTATTTTCATGCTCACTAAGTCACTACAGTTAAGATGATAAAACCCAAGATTTTTTTTTAAATATCTCCAATGTACCTACAGACGCCACCACTTTACTACCTACTTATAGATAGATAAAATGAGAATGCCTACTTACTTTACTTGAATAAGACTTTTGATAAATAGGTTAGTGAAGTCAGCCTTACGCTCAAGAGATCCCGGGTTCCAATCCTGGCCATATTATAAGGTATGATTCCGTAGCCGACCGCATACGACAACTGCCGACGCATGCAGCAGAATGATCATTTTCATTGCGGCTTAGGGGCTGTCCATTAATCACGTGATGTTTTTTAGCAATTTTTTAACCCCCGATCCCCCATGGTGATATGTGGTGAGGTTTTGGACTACCCCCCTAGCCAAAATCACTTGTATTTTTTTATTCATTATTTAATGCTAAAAAACTAAGAATCGTGACAAAAATCGCGAGTTATAAGAAAAAATAAATACACGTGATATCTCAATATACCCCTCCCTCCCCCCTGGTGATGTTTCGTGATTTTTTCCGAATCCCCCCCCCCCCTTCCCCCCACCTTTTGAGCCTCACGTGATTAATGGACAGCCCCTTATTCCCTTTATCCGTATCGCAGTTTAACAAGGTAATGGGTACGCTGTATCTGCTGCATGCGTCTGTCGTTGTCTTATGCGGTTGGCTTCGGAATCATACCTTTAGCTGGAGCCCCCTCCTAACCCCAAGCAATTCAGTTTAGTTGATGAGGAGAAGGTACTACGAATATTCTTTAGTAAAAAGGACAATATAGAAAATAAACAGTGTAAAACAGTGAATTCGTACCGAACTAAACTTACAGCTGGCTACCTTGGAGATGCCTTTAATTCAGAGAGCCAAATGGATCGGTTAAAAAACACCTAGGTTCGACATACCAAGCAGATAGGTAGGTAAGTACCTATCTACTGCAAGACAACAAACTCAAACAACCGCGCCTAAATCATAAATCCCGAGAAAGTCCAGTCACCGCCAAACGCCAGTCTGCAGTTCTACCGTTAGGTACGAGGGCTCACTGACGAGATGCTTATAATTCGATTGCAGTGGTCAGTGGTGCTTAAAAATGTGAGTCCTACCTGGGAGTAGGTACCTACCTATCCCTCCGCACGGCACATTACCTAACCGCTGTTGATTACCTACAGCGGCGCTGCCACTGTGTGGTATGCAATGGGCTGCATTGAAAGTCCTGACCTGACTGCTCTTAACACCTATAAGCCAATTCTAAGTCTATGCAATTCAATTACGTAGAGATAAAAATGTTAACTTTTGTCTGTTTTTGGTTTTAACCGTGTCGATAATGACATTGACGAGTGTTCTGATGAGCTCATAAATCCACCCAATATTCAATATTGTTTCAAGATTTATAGTTTTTTTTTTATAACAAAAGATTTGAGGACCTTGCAGCAAAAGAGGGGCAAGTCCAATTTTAGAAAATGTTAGATATTAACAAAAAACGTATTTAAAAAATAACTGTTACACTAATATCTGTGAGTTAAATGCTAAAATAAAATTTCAATATATCCCTACATTTTATCAAAATGTTTAAGCGTAATAGTTCAATTACGGATTTTACACGATTTTTTAAAATTTGGATCTGCCTCCCTTTTGCACCAAAGTTAGCTAAAAATGTTATCTTATTTCGTACAACAGGTAATAAAAGACATATATTTAATTATTATTTTATTTAAATCAGTTCTTTCAGTAGCTGGAATGTCAAATAATCAAAAAATTACGAAAAATAACCATTTTAGTAGTGGATCGGCTGATAAATATCAGACGGTCCACTACTAAATGGTTCAGAGTCACTCATGTTGTACACAGAACGTCACGTTAATCAATAAAATTAATTAAGTTGTCAACAAACACATGTAATATATCTTTCAGGTCAAACTGAAAATGTGTACTGACTTCTTTTTATACTTGTTTACTTGCTTGTCACAGTGACATTAATATATCATTTGCTGCAAAAAGGGGGCAGATCCGGATCTGCCACTTTCTTGCACCAAGCTGAATGGGGTAGCAGATCCAAATTTTGTTATAACTCTCTTGTTTTTCTTTGGATTTGCATCGTTCATGCATCAAACGATAGCTAATTTTTTTGTACACATTATAGGTGAAAAAAACTGTAACGGCAAAAATTTGGATCTGCCCCCCTTTTGCTGCAAGGTCCTCATTTGCTTTCTAAGATTTGAAAGCAAAAATGATCTTTTTGTACAAATTCATTTATTAATTATTTAATCTGTGAAACGAGAATATCCATAGACATAAAGTATAGAGAATATCTCATTCACTTTTCACTTTTCAGTTCAATCAGTTCATTCCTCACTCCTCCATCTCGCCCATCTCGGTCCATTCATTCGTTCTTTTGTTTTTATGTCAAAAGTTGCGTCGGTAAAAAATACTGATTTTACGTAAAATGTAATCTTAAAAGAAATTATTATCACTAATGATTAGATAATATGTTAATTATGTTATTCTCTAATAATTCTTTACTTGTGGTCGTATGATTAAGTCTCCATAAGTTTAAGATTTTACCAAATCAATATAGCAAGCAATATGGAAGGCAAAAAAATCTCGTTCGGTTTTATGAAAACTAAGAAAGCTGACAAACCCCTAGCTCATAATAATGATGAAAGAAAAGATTATATAGAATGTGTTGAAGAACAATCCATAAAAATTGTTGGGTAAGTTTTAACTCCAATAAGAAACAAGAATTTTCTTTGTGGTCTAACCTCTTTTTAAAATCATTACTTAATTTTTTTTATAATAATAACAATAATTCAACTTTGTAAGAAACTGTATTTTGGGTTAGTTCATTAAATGGTCTTTGTATAAAAGTTCATTTATCTTTTTACTTTTCATTTATTCATTCTCTTATTTCTCATTTTAGTGGTGAAGATGTGCCTGTCAATGAACCATTGGTCATACCTTTGAAGCCTAATACACTCATGAAATCTGATAGATTCAAAGAAATAGCATCAAAAGTGGAAAGTGAATTAGAAGAATCATCAATTAAACATGAAATAATTGATGTGCCCATGGATGATCCGTTAGCAGAAAATTTAACATTGGATCAGATGGCAGAAAGAGAACTTTTGCAAGAAGCAAAGAAAGAGGTTGTTGTACAAAACCCTACAATGTCTATACCATCTTCAACTAAAGGTGTTGCTGAAGGAGAAATTGAGGTAAATTTAGGTTATAACTTTACTTGCTAAATATCTCATATGATAAAATCGTTAAAAGGTATTTTCAGGGTTGGCTGTAGGCCTGTATTTTAGAATGCCACTCGTCTGAATCTCGATTTATCTGAAGCAAGATTGTATGCATAGATTCCACAGATTTGACAGGCTGTCAGACAGATTGTCTACAGTTCTATACAATCTGTCCTCAGGTGAATTGAGTTTGAGTTGAGCGTCATTCGAGAATACGGGCCTAACACCCTGATGTCCCATAGGCCACGGTATCCACTTTCCATCAGGTAGACGGTGTGATAAAAAAAAAGTTAAAGATCTAATAACATGTAACTGTTCAATCTAATAAGATTTTGTTTTTCTAAGACTTCATTATAACCTATGATTTTTTAATATGAAATTATGTAATATAAACCTTACTTTGTAATAAAAATTTACAGTCTACCTTGGATGATTATGAATCAGTCCCCGTTCAAGAATTTGGTGTTGCAATGTTACGAGGTATGGGATGGAAACCAGGCCAGTCTAGGTACGTGCCAATTATAATATTGACCTATAACTCAGCTTTCCATTCACACGGTTGTGGCTAGATAAAGAATCACAGACATTATTTATGTATGGTTTCACCAAAACACATTTCACAAATTATTACTTCAAATAACAAGTAGTAGGTACAAACGTTACTTAATAGAAATCATGTCACCGTCCCTGAGTATGACACTATTTTGTATGGCTGATTATGTGTGTAGTTGGACAAAAATATATTTAGTGCAGCAAACTTAAGAAGCTTCTAAAGATATGATATAATATAAATCTATTAAGATTAAATTTTAGTACTAGGTATATCTAGCTACTCTGACATCATTATTTGTTTTTATTATAACTATTTCAATTTCAAACATCATCATTAACCCTCCAGAAATTGTGATGAATTTGGTTTCATTTATGTAATCTGTAATTTGAAATCATAATATTTACAACAAAATAATAATAACAAAATTTGAAGTGCGCCTGAACATATGACATTATTTGTTCCATGTGTGAAGTGTTATTTTGAGAAATGTCATTTGGTGACCATTTTGTTCAAGTACTGTAAAATGTGGTGAATAGAGATAAAAGGGTGAATATAAAAAATGGTCATTAGTGTTTTTTGATAATTATTAGTAGGTACCTAACCTGATATTTGATGATTCTGTTCTTTTATATTACAAAATAGCTTCACTTAAAAGGTCAACTGCACCACTTTATTTCTATTCACCCCGTGATCTCTATTCACCCTATTTTACCAGTTTTTGATAATATATCATTAATTTCATTCCATTTTTTTTTGTGAATGACAGAACTTTTGTTTTGTTTTCATATTTTTTATTGCTATTTATGCAAATTCAACTCACTGTTGATTCTATCCTCTTTTTGATAGTAATTACAGTTGACAATAAATTGAGAATAAGAAGAGTAGTGCTGATAAAACAAAACTAATGTATTTTAAACAATGTATTTACAACTAAATGAAAAAAAACCTGTTTTAAGTAATAATGACATTATACTTTTTTTATGTTTACTTATAATTTTTTTTTCAAATCAGTCAAATGATTTTTATTGTGAATGAATTTCAAGTGAATTGTGTTTTGGTGAATTATTATTAGAAATGTAAGTATTTAATTTAACCTTATAAATATATTTTTTATTTTAAATTACATAAGTACCTATATACTTTTCAAATATTTCTTATATTTTCAGAGCATCAAACCCAGTTGAAAGAGCGTCTCAGCCATCTGTATATCAAGTTATCACTCTCTTGAATTTTCTAGAGAAATACCCTGCATTAGCAATAGGGTTACCGAGAGCGGCCTTTCATGTTCAAAGGATGAAAGCACAAAGAGCGTGGGAGAAACTAGCTGCAATCCTCAATGAAAGAGGAGCTAGTAAAAATTGGAGACAATGGGCAAAGGTTTGTACTATATTATTCTTTGAAAGACATATTGAAAATATAATATTTACTAGCTGACCCATCCTGGCTTTGCCTATTTACTAGCTGACCCATGCTGGCTTTGCCCGTGGTATACTTCAAGAACCCACATCAGTACTTTAAAACATACTGTATGCTCACAATTTATTAATTATCAATGATGTATGGGAATATGCCGGATTTGTTGACATTTATAGCTACTACTCTGCTCCCTTGAGTGATGATATTTAGCTAATAACTTTCCTTGATAAACAGGCTACTCATCAATTTTTCAACCAACCACAGAAAAAGCCAGGTCATCCATTTCCATTCTAGATTAAAAAACCGACCTCAGCTGCATTAAGAGAAGGTTCGGAAGATAATGATACAATTTCAAAGTTACTACATTATGTACTTAAAATTCACATCACAGGTACTTTGTTAGAAGTGTTAGAACTGTACTCCTTAATTCAAAATCTCTGACTAAAACTTTTTAGTGCCTACTCAGAGTTTCCAATTTACCACTACCACCTCATATCCTAATTACAGAATGGTAAATTTTGTTGCAGTATTGGAAAGATAAAAAATCCGCAATCCGTAGGAAAATTGCCAAAAACAATTCTGGCGTTGAAAGTGACTTTGCGCAGTTAACTGAAGTGGAAGAAAGGATGTATGCATTAATAGGAAATCTTTCAGCTGGTGATAGGCGTCGGGCTACTCAATATTTTTCGGTAAGTCTAAACTGACACGATTATATTTATACAGTACCTACTAACTGAACCTGCGAAATTCGTACCGTCTAACAGTCAAAATGTGATGAAGAACCGCTCGACCAATTTTGTGCACACTTCACATAAATCATCTACTAAATAGTCCGAACAAAGCCTAAACATTTGGTTTGGATAGGTGAGCCCATTCTTGAGTTAATCAACTGTCTAGGCCAGGGGTGGCGAACCTTTATGCATCAACATGCCATATTTCTAAATAAAAGTTCAAGGAAATCCTAGACGTGCCGACGGGAGGGGGGGGGGGGGGGGGATGCTGAAGTTGCTATGTCTGCTTGCTACGGTTTCACGCCTAAATTTCGTTTATTTCACTTTTCATTTGGCTGACCCCAAATAAGTGTATCCCCAAGATTATTTGGGGCTGGGAGAATATTAATTTCTGATAATATGGCATAGTCCGCCTCTTTATATCATGCTTTCTGAAAAAATGTTCGTCTGTTCGTTCATTTTCTAGCGCATATGGTAGGTATCTTACTTTGTGAAAGAAAGAAAAAAAGAAACAGGTATAGGCACAGATTACCTACTAACCCAGGTGGCACTGGTGGCATTGGTGGCGTGCCCAAAAAATTGTGCCGCGTGCCATTGGTTCGCCATCCCGGGTCTAGGCAATTGAATTGCAATATAATGTATTCCGTGTGCCTTTCGTCAAAGGACTCCACCAATATTTTCCATTCGTCTGTCCTCTGTGCTCGTCTGGTCCAGGCTTTTCCGGCTAACCCAACCATTTCGTCTTCCCACTAGGCAATCCTATCTTTTCTCTCATCTTTATTTTTAGTATCTATACCTTAATATGCAAGCCTTGTAACTCCTCTTACGAATGGAGTTACGAGCGTTGAAGCATGCGCGGTACGAGGGGGTAGGGAGGGTGTCACAGGGGACATGACTTCCCCCCTCCCCACCCCCAATCGTGCAAGTCTATTTGAAAAGTCTTCAAAATTGTTTTTTTCTGAAAGAATTTCCATATATGATCCACCAACCCAATTCAAGGTGGCTTGTGGTCCATTGGTACACCTAAATCGGACTTTGCGCATCGATTCTACTACTATCTAGACTCAACTAACTACCTAACTGTTTACAAATACACTTCTATTTTCAGAATCAACAAGAGAGTCCAGTCCATGAATCACCAGAGACTGAACAGCCCATTTTATTGGTATGTTAATAGTTATGTTAGTAGTCTGGGATAGGCAGAAATAACATCCCGCCATCAGCTTCTGGCATTACACACTACGAGTTTCTTCTACTCTCTCACTCTCACGCTTTTCAGCTCGGAGTCTGGGGTCCGCTTTACCGTCTTAACTACAGATTTGGCTAGACCTCGATATTTTTTCTTGAAGCGATTGCCATCTGACCTTCACAGCCCAATGATAACATTAGGCGATATCGAAGCTTTGCAGCTAGACCGTTGTTTTTGGATTTTTTAGGGCTCCAACTACCCGTAACGACTGCCATAGATGTTCTTATGGCAACCGGGACCGACGGCTTAACGTGCTCTCCGAGGCACGACCAGACCAATGCAAATACCCATATTTCATGAACACAAATATTTGCACTGAGCGGGGATCGAACCCGCGCCTCCTGCGTAGCGGCCGCGTTCACTACCGCTACGCCACGGAGGCTGTCTCTTCTACTACTTATCATTAAACCTTTCATACGAGTTCTTTTGACCTGCCTTTCTGAAAATATTTTTTATTTTAGTATCTAAGTATAAAATGAAAACTTCATAACTCCACTTTACGGTTGAATGGAGTTACGAGTGTTGAAGTTGGTTTGGGCGCCAAACATCTTGAAACATCTGAATCGGACTTTAAGTATCGATTCTACTATAATCTAGAATCAGCTAACTATTTACAGATACACTACTATTTTTAGGAACAACAAGAGAGTCCAGTACATGAACCACCAGAGGCTGAACAGCATATCGTATTGGTGATGGTATGTATCTCAATTCACCCCAATATTAGAGATATAAGAGTAATACGCATAAATTATTAATTAAACATACATTATATACTCACGCTTTTTTCACTCTGGGGTATTTTTTTCTTGCGGAAATCCCCTCAGATATCACCCGCGTCGACCATCGGTCGGGTGGTTATGACAGACTCGGACCGACTAAAATCGCACGTTTGCCAGGATGTAAGGTTGCCTAGAACATATTCCTCGCACACCGGCTTAGCCCGAGCCATCTACGGTTTTAAGATGCCTCCTCAGATGTGGGAAGCACAATGACCCTATTTTACCCCGGAAAGAAGAGGGGGGAGGACGTCGCGCCAAGGAGCCAACGGGGGTGAAGAGGGGTGGCAGGCAGTGGCATCTGTCTCATAAAAACCATGAGCATACTATTGCAACTGTCGCGCATTCTGACAACTGTAAAGTGACAGCAGTGTGAGCAAACATTGCCGATGCGCTGCAGAAACGCCACAGCCGTAACAGCGGTATCAACACGTTCTTCTCTTCATCCTAACGTTAATTCCCAGTCGCATCCGAAGCTATTCAGCTCGGAGTCTGGGGTCCACTTTACCAGTCTTAAATACGGATTTGGCTAGATCTCGATATCTTCCGTGAAGCGATTGCCATCTGACCTCCAGAACCCATTGGTAACATTAGGCGATATCGAAGCTTTGCAGCTAGACCGTTGTTTTTGGATTTTTTAGGGCTCCAACTACCCGTAACGACTGCCATAGATATTCTTAAGGCAACCGGGACCGACGGCTTAACGTGCTCTCCGAGGCACGACCTGACCAATGCACATACCCATATTTCATGAACATAAATATTTGAGCGAGGATCGAACCCGCGTCTCCTGCGTAGCGGCCGCGTTCACTGCCGTTACGCCACGGAGGCTGTCAACGAGCGGTATCAACACGTTATTGTATTGTATTTGCAGGGCCATGATGGAACGCTGACCCGTGTAGCAGATCCACAGTGCACTCAAGTACAGAGACAGGCAGTAAGTATTTATGATGCTATACATATTATTTTTCACTTGTTAAACTTTGATACGGGTAAGTGGCACCACTGAGAAGCCGAAATGAGTTAAAACAATAAACAATATTATTCAAATCTATTTGACGGTACGCTGTATCTGCTGCTGCATTAAGCGATCGACTATGAATTCGTATCTTAAATTAAGATCAGGGACTGCTGCATTATTGAGAAGCCTTCAAGCGCCACCATTGTAACATGGTACATGTCTATAATGGTGACACTCTTTTCCGAGACTTTGCCTTTAGCTTACCATCAGGCGAGGTGAAGTAAATGTACGTGTCCTATACCGAAACATGAAATAACGAAAAGTTTTGTTACAGGATCCTTTGACTTCAACATCGAATCCCACGAGTTCACAAACGACTACACATAAAATGACTATACCTTCACTTAAAGGGAACCACGTTCACCGAACTCATGCCCAGAATACATCTAGAAAACCACATGTGATGCAAACTAACCCCCCGTCAAGTCGAAACTCAGGTATGTTAACAGTAGGCATCTAAATACCAGTGTTGTTAGAAGCAATGACATGATATATTACAATATTGGGTTATCCGAGTATTGTATGGCAAATGACGGGCAATCATAGGATTTTTGGAGCTCGTTCTATGTTTAAAAAAAACAAGAAAAAGTCAACCTCTCTTGCAAGCCGATACTGGTTGACGGACGAAGTTCTGGCGCTCCAGGCTTTCATCACGGGCTTTTTTGTCCAGATGGCAGTCGCTCTCGTACAAGTCGAGTAAATCAAATTGTTAAGGAGTAGTAGAACGGACTCTGGTCTACTAAATTCAAGCTTTGGATGCATTCGGAATTGGTTTTTGAATGATGACGAATGAATGCCTTTATATAACGAGTTTAAGGCTGCCTTTCTACCAGAGATGTGCTATGCAGCTATGATTCGAGGATGTAAAAGCTAAATTATGAAACTATGTGACTGTTACCACTGTGCTATGCTATTTAGCGCAGCGAGTAAGATGTGCTATGAAGATGCGTAGCTCGAGCTATGGGATGTATCATAAAACGATACGGAATGAAAACTTCCTACAAATTGAAATTCGGCAATGTGGAGTCATTCTGGTGAATGAATGATGAATGAGTGACTTAAATAATATATTGAATCAATTAAATATAAAGTTTTTTTACAGCCACTGGTCGACGTAGTATCCTTCGAACTGCACTGGTAAACGGTCCACATCGGTCTTCTCTTCGGTCTACTCAATTTTCTAAGATAGCCGAACGGTTTCTAAAAGTGGAAGAACAGAGACTTGAACATGATCGGCGAACTACGAATGTTCTGCAAACAGTTACCCGAGTCGTCAGTCGTGTTTTAGAAAGAGACGCAGAGAATAACCGAATGATGTCAGAGGCCATGTTGTCTATTGGAGAAGGTCTCAAATTACTGGCTGAGGCTGTCAAATCAAACTCGAGTGAATAAATTAATACGACGAATTAAGAAATTAATTATAATTTTACTAACATTATTCTTTGTTGTTTTATTGTCGTACAATATATTTATTTATTTGTTTATTTATTACTTCATTCAATATATCCATCCTGTCTCTGTATTGCTATGGAGCTCTCCCCCATATTGCAACGCACCCCCTTCCGCTTTACCAATCCAGCTCCATTATACCCCGCCCCTCTGCTCAACGTTGTATCTTTCCAAACACGGTAAACTGCCTATTAATAGTGTAAATATTATTGAACTCAGTAAAATATGTTTGTGTTCGAATTTAGTTCAATAAAGACCGGAGGAGGGGGAAGGAAGGGATCACTACCTTGTACTCTGTACAGTAGTTCACTGTACAAATGACACTGTCTATAGTTGAGTTTGTGTTTCGATATTTGTTAATAACAAATCACATTCTTACGGTGGAACTGGCCCTCGATTCTGCTAAAGCAAAACCACTGTCGTGCCACAGTCTCTGCAAAAATTGGCATTAAATTTTAGAAATTTAGACTTTATTTCTATAGTATTCAAGTCCAAAATTAAATGACAATATTTTCATTACACGCTTTCATTCACTCTACAAAAAGCCATTTAATTTTAAACTTTAACTGCATTACTTTAAAGGCCAAAATCAAAAGGAATTTTCTCTCAGTCTCTGTAGTGTGACAGTGGTTGTGCTTTAGTAGAATCGAGCCCCTGGTCTGACTGAAATTTAATACACAGATAGAATAGCTGAGATTGGTCATCATTTGGTTTACAATTGCTTATGTTGTTTACAAGAGGTTTGCTTACTTTGGGTCTAGATAGCGTTGTGTGGAATGTCCTACAATATTTATTTATTATTATTATTTGTTTCTCTGCTCCTTAGCTTATTATTATTACAAATTGCGCGCTTTGATTTTCACATTCTGTATAAGGAATTGATGAGGTATACAAAAACACCACTTCATACAGCTTTTCCATTAATTTTTTACTTAGCACTTGCGTATATGTAATATTGAATCATTCGTATACAATAATCAGTTAATGATTTTTTATTTATTTCCTTGCAGTTCTACATACAAACAACCAGAACTCCGACCTAAAGGTCTCGGATTGGGAGCTCATAAAGTCGTCAAAGCAAAACCAAAAGTAACCAAAGACGGCAAACAGGAGGAGTTGGCCATTCTGAAAAATTCCTTTGTGAAAATTACTTGTGGGAAATATGTCGACTTCTATGGCAAGGTATCTTTCAAAATTATACTATACTACAATATTTTGGTTATAAGTACTCCGGACTCCCGAAGTGAGGCAAGGGTAACGATGAAGATTTTGGTTATGCTATAAACCTGATGGTATGGTGTGTATGGGCCCTAAGCCAACCTCACCAGCTAGCTCGTACACCTACCGATCAACAGAGAAAGCTAGGCGCTTCAATATTCCCAAAATCAATAATCATAAATTCCAGCCAGGTCCATCATATTCACATTGTCCCCTTTCTCATGGACAACAATACTCACGTAACAATGATACAACGATAGTTTACATGTATAGTATAATAGGTTTGTGTTCGACGTGATACCCACAGCTACAGTATATCCTTACCCCGCGTTTACACGCTGCCCATCGCATTGCTCATCGTGTTGCCGAAAGTATTCCCACGAATAATGCCCTAGCATTCACACGTACGCATCATCGTGTTGGTCCGCATTACAGTATTCGCCCTGCAACGGAGACGGACGTAAACGTATGGAGAACAACGCTGTAGCAGTGTACGCATTATGCTTTTACAGCATAGCAAATTGATTAAATAGATTAATAATAAAAACTATCACTTTCAACTACCTATACACTGTCCGTAGATGGATATAAATATTTTTAAAAGTAAATATTCGAGGAGCAATAACGAAAGCCGTGTTTTTGCTGATTAGCGCCATCTAGCGGTCTCGTACACAGAGTAAGTAATATACTCGTATAGTTCATCGCGCTAGTATTGCCGCTGACATTCGCAGCAACATCGCGGCAGTACTCGCGCCATGACGAATATACCATTCACACCACGTCTCTGCCCACTTCTCTCGCCACTTCCCTCGCTCTGCCGCGAGTATGTAAACGAAGCATTACACACTGCGACCGGATACAGTGCGTATGAAAGGAACTTTATGCCAAGCACCCTTAAGTGGAATGAACTCTCTGCTGTGGTTTTTCTAAACGTTTATGATATGGGATTCTTCAAGAAGGGCATAAGAAGGTTCATACAGGGTGGGCAGCACGAGTTTAACACCCCTGGTGTTGCATACGTCCATAACACGGTATCCACTTTCCAACACGTGGGCCACATAAGTATTCTATTAGTAATCAACTAGACTCTTAGCTAGTTGATTACTAATAGAATTACTAAATCGATTCCTATAGTAACTAGAGGAATCGATTTCAATATATTAGTCCGAGTTACTTTAATAAGATCATGATTTCTGTTCTATTTCAGGTTGTCAGCTTGGACGAAGAAAACGGACGTGTTATGGTGGACATTCCTCTGAAGAAAGAAACTGTCAGTCTTAGCGAGTTCATGATGCATGTTGTAACCAAGTCGGAATACGACAGGGAGTCTAAAGTTATAAGTAAGTTACTATTTCTTTACTAATAAATTGTCATTTAACGGCAAACCTAAAGACATAAGTCACACGTTGTTTGAATTACTTCATATCCAGGAGATTTCTAAGAGGTTTCGAATGACAACTAATTAAAAAGTGTAAATGTTTATGTATGATAGAGGCTGTCTATCTATTATTATTAATGTTACTGTCTTTATAATCACAACTAATAGGACAATCTCTTTTGAAAATTGCGTTCTTCCAAACAAAAAGTCTTTAACTGTCTTTATTAAGTTGATGGCATTGTGCAATTTTAAGTTATTTTAATACTATAACCGGCGCCTTTGGATTTGCAAGTAAGTTCAGGAGAAATTTTAGAAGTTTAGCAGACGAAAAGACAGAATTTGTCTGTTTATTCATAATAAAAACCAGATTATGGTCAGCGCTACACTTTTGACGAATGACCAATCCGATCTTCCACGCAGTGTTTCTTGAGTTCCGACGCGGAAGAGACGCCACAAAATTTTTGTTCAGTCTAGCGCTAGGCTAACTACCGTATAGTATCCCTCTAGTCCAGTATTTATATTGTTTGTTACGGATGGTTATAATAAGTATGCCTCAAACGAAAATTTATCAAGCACGAATAATAAATATACACACACACACACACTCACTCACACACATACACTTAACACTAGTATAATAAATACTTAGCTAAAAAGTAATTCATATAAGTATATTTTTCACATGGTAGTTTAAAAAGCTATCGTATTTTTTGGTTCTTTTTCCATTTTATAGGAAAACATAAACGGACACACATGAGTGTGGATGAAAAACGGGCAATAATTTCAATGCATGAGAAAAAAATGCCTGTAAGTGACATTGCGAGAGAACTGAATATAGCGGTGAGTTATAAATATATTTTTTCTTGTTTTTGGCTTGGAGAAGACATTCAAGAGGTTTATACTGGCTAATAAAGAAAAAATAATAACATTTTTCACGAGTAATTCAGAAGCTACATTTACGTAAAGGTGAACGCAGACCTAGCCGCACCGCACGCACTGCAGTCCCCGCATTCCGAATTCTTGTTTTATTTTATTTTTACTTTATTTATTCTTATTGTACACTTACATGGCATATGAAGTTCTATGCAACCTCGCACACCTAGCCGCGCCGCAGTACCCGAAGCGGTCGAATTCCCCAAGCCGCAGCGATGACGTCACCAACGTCGGCCCGCGCGCATCGGACACTGCGGCCGGCGGCTACTAATATTTTGTGTTTCTACGATTTATAAGTATGATTTATTTTATATTTCCATGATTCTATTTTAATTACGTTGGTTCAACAATACAATGAGCTTTTCACATAGTGCGATGCGTGTGGCGACGGGAACGACTGCGGTGCGGACAGATTATGTGCGAGAACATTTACAAAAGTGATGACGTGCGTGCAGTGCGGCTAGGTCTGCGTTCACCTTAAAAATCGATTGAATTGTTCAATAAGTGAGTTTTAGGTTAGGTACTAAATTAATAGTAGGTACCTAATTATGTTCAACAGAACAAAAGCTTTACATTGCTAAAGAATAAAGTGCTAAACGTAATGAGATTTTAAGTAAATAAATCATAAAACCAAATTAAATATAAAATTTGTCTTGTTTTATTATAAAATATTAATAAACTATAGTATTTTTTAGTATTGCATTATAAACCTCTTTGTCGACAACTTTATACGCAAATCCCCGAAGGGAGTTAGGTACGAGGTATTAAATGTGTCGGATATTTCTAAACCAATGCTCATAAAATGTAAAATAAGCTCAGTTTTAACTAAAATAGTACATTTAATATCTCAGAATGATGCACCTAATCGTTCTCAACACAGAATATCCACTACCAAATCTTCATTTTTAGAGGAACACAGTATATTTGTGGATAAAACGTTGGGAAAAGGAGGGTGTTCTAAAAGCCCGGCTGCCAAGCGGACGACCCCGAAAGCTTACGCCACAAAAAGAGGCCTGTTTATTTGAAGATATTGCACATAAAGCAAACTTAAATATGTCAGATTTAGCGGAAAATCATGGCGTTTCCATTGCTACCATTCGACGACACATACACGACAAAGATATCCATGAGGAAAGTATGGATGAGAATGAGACTGATTCTATAGTAACTAATACCATAGATAACAAAGTAGAAGTAGAAGCAGATATTGACAATGAAGAAGAATCGAAAAGGATGACTCTTGAACATAAAAGAAAACGAATCATCGAGTTGCATCAACAAAAGTATACTGTTGCAGCAATTGCAAAACGTCTAAATATAGCGGTGAGTTTAAACGTCTGGGCAGTGCAATTCTTGTTTGTATTTGACAGGAACCGTAGTCTAAGTATAGGATAGGATCTTTTTCTAATTTCTTTGATTTGATAAGCGGTATTTACCGATGCGAAAAAAAACATAAGTAAGTACAGAAGCTGCTTTTTACGCAGCCAAGATGACTTTTTCGTGCTGTGTCGGAGAGCATATTGAGCCGTCGGTCATGGTTGAACTGGTCAAACTGCAATATTTTGATATCGCCAATAGGTTGTGGCGGTCAGGTGACAGTCGCTTCACGGAAAATATCGAAGTTCCGCCAAACCTGCAGTTTGAACGGAAAAAGCGGACCCCAGGTTCCTAGGCGAAAGCTTCATATGCAACAAGGATGAACACTAGGATGTAGAAGAAGGGGTAAAACTACCTATATAATTGATACTGTAGTGGGCGTATCTCGGAGACCATTAACAGCCATCCGCTGTGTTGAGCATATGCCAATCGCAATGCCAATGGTAACTATTCGTTGGTGACTTAGAACGCCGCATGCGAATGGCGCACGCTCAACGCAGCGGACGGCCTAAGGACAGTATTAATTAGCACCATACTTTATTTTTAGAGACAGGCAGTAGTTCTATGCATAAAGTGCTGGAAACTACAAAAAACTGGCAATGCCTGTGTAACGATAAAACCGGTCGAAAAAAAAATTACCACAAGGAAAAAGATTCAACGGGCAAGTCCCCAGTCAGATTCTGACACAGATCATGAGGAATTCACTGCAATATCTACACGAACACGCGAAAATAATAAACTACGTAGAGGAAAAATACGAGCTATAGAGATCAAAAGTGATACTAGATTACAGAAAAAGAGCAAAGAGAATGTTGAGACGATTGAAGAAATAAATGTTACACAATCGAGCAACCGACAATTAAGTGAAATGCAGAAAGAGAATATAATAGTAATGTACAAACTGAAGCAGCCTATTGCAGTAATTGCAAGGCGTTTGAAAATAACGGTGAGTTTTCTGGATATAGTTATTTTTCTCCTAATTGGGGTGTCCTATACACACAAGATTTTTATTACGAGAATTGGTCCCCGGTTGCCATACGAACGAAAAAATGGAGGACAGGTGGCAGTCGCTTCACGGAAAATATCGTAGTTCAGCCAAACCCGCAGTTAGACTGGAAATAGCGGACCTCAGACTCTAAGGTGAATGCATCGGATGCGACTGAAATTAACAGTAGGATGATGAAGAAGAAATTTGTCCTTTGAGCTAGGGTATTATGCCAAATACGGGGAATGGCTTTTGTACCAAGAGTCAGGCTGTCAAGGTTATCATACTTCATCTAAACTTTGCTATTATCTCAACTCAATGTCATTTGTTTTTAGAGAAAAACCGCGGATATGTGGATTAAACGTTGGAAAAGAGAAGGTGCTCTCAAACGACAGACATCATCCGGACGTCCACCAAAACTGACTGCGAATGACGAAGCTACATTGATAGAAGAAGCTTCTAAACAGACCGAAGATCTCAAGTTATCTGATCTGGCGAGAAACCACGGTGTCTCGACGGCAACCGTACGCCGATGTCTTAAACAACACGGAATTAACTTTAAACAAAAGCGACAAGATGTGAAAGCGAGAGCTAAAGAAATTATATGTAGCGATACCGAATCTGAAGACACCGAAGAAAGCTCGAGAACTAAGAAAGTCCACCTAAGTATAGATAAAAAGATTCAACGGGCAAGTCCCCAAGATGTGAAATCGAGAGCTAAAGAAATTATGTGTAGCGATACCGAATCTGAAGACACCGAAGAAAGCTCGAGAGCTAAGAATGTCCACCTAAGTATAAATAAAAAGATTCAACGGGCAAGTCCCCAGTCAGATTCTGACACCGATCATGAGGAATTCACTGCAATATCTACACGAACACGCGAAAATAATAAGCGACGCAGAGAAAAAATACGAGCTATAGAGATCAAAAGTGATACTAGATTGCACAAAAAGCGCAAAGAGAATGTTGAGACGATTGAAGAAATAAATGTTACACAATCGAGCAACCGACAATTAAATGAAATGCAGAAAGAAAATATAATAGTGATGTACAAACTAAAGCAGCCTATTGCAGTAATTGCAAGGCGTTTGAAAATAACGGTGAGTTTTCTGGTTAAAGTTCTTTTTCTCCTAATTGGGGTGTCCTATACGCACCAGATTTACCTAGCCAATAAAAACCAAAACATAGTTCATTCATCCCCACACATTACGATTGGAAACGGGGCGCACTGTACGGTGTGAAAGGAACTTCTCAAGCTGTGGAATGAACTCCCTGCTGTGATTTTCCCAAGCGACTACAATATGGGGTTCTTTAAAAAGGATAGTAGAAGGTTTCTTCACTAGTGTAACGTATTTCTTCACATGGTAAGTGGTATAATAAAAGGCTGTCAATGTTATCAAACAATTGATGTAAACTTTGGTATTATCTCAACTCATTATCATTTGTTTTTAGAGAAAAACCGCGAATATGTGGATTAAACGTTGGAAAAGAGAAGGTGCTACCAAACGTCAGACATCACGCGGACGTCCACCAAAACTGTCTGCGAAAGACGAAGCTACATTGATAGAAGAAGCTTCTAAACAGGCCGAAGATCTCAAGTTATCTGATCTGGCGAGAAACCACGGTGTCTCGACGGCAACCGTACGCCGATGTCTTAAACAACACGGAATTAACTTTAAACAAAAGCGACAAGGTGTGAATTCGAGAGCTAAAGAAATTATATGTAGCGATACCGAATCTGAAGACACTGAAGAAAGCTCGAGAACTAAGAAAGTCCACCTAAGTATAGATAAAAAAATTAAAATTCTTACTCTGTATGAGCAAAAACATTCGATAAGTGCAATTGCTAGACATTTAAAAGTAGCGGTGAGTTGACTGACATTTTTTGACAATATTCAACTTTTATTAAACTACATATCAAGTACAATAAATAAAAAAATCATACACCTACTTTTTGTCTACAAAAATCAGTCGTATCTACTGAGATCATTCGCCCTTTATAAATACTAAAAGTGGTCGTGGTTTAACTACTTTGAACTTCTCAGTATAACTCGACTTTCACCTGTGTATCATAACTGTATGTATCGCGAAGAAATATGCATTCGACAAATCTGTATTTGTAATACGAAAGCTGCGTATCATCACGATACGTGGAAAAATCTCTAAAATACGTACGAAATGACGACCAACTGCATATCAACTTATGATTTTAAGTAATAATACATGTTAATTTCCAGAAAAATACTGTCCGTTTGTGGGTAAAACGATGGCAAGGGGAAGGCACAATTGAGGCTCATATACCAAGTGGTCGCCCTCGGAAGTTAACAGTAGATGCTGAAGCTCTTCTGAAGTCACAAGTGCTTGAAGGAGGAACCTTGGACATGAACAATCTTGCGACAAGCCACGGCGTATCTACAACAACTATTCGCCGATGTTTGCGCGCTAACGGACTGTCCACAAAGTTGCAAAAAGGAAACGAAGACAACTCAAATCTCCAAAACAGTTTCCAAGACTTGTATCGTAATACTATATTAACTGAAATCGGCTGTGAATATGACACGTCACAGGATAACGATCAGGATTCGGATAATGAGATTATGGTTACTAAAATGGTTTGTGATCGTGGAACATCGCTTGGTCCTCCTACTCCCATGATGCCTGCAGAATTAGAGAGTAATATAGTATCTGATGAACTTCAAGACTCGTGCAGTGATAATGTTGTAACAAAAATAGTTTGTGACCGTGGAACGTCCCCCAATGACTATGAAAATGAGTAAAATGCTTATCTATATCAACCAGAATCTTGCATTTAATAATAATAATAATAATAAATAAAAATCATTTATTACCAAAAGCAAAACAATTGAGGTTATCCATTGGCCCCACACTAGGCATGCCTGTCCTGTGGGTACCAATACCAACATGTTTACATTGACGCTTGTTTACATTGTTGCTCGGTCGACATACATTAGATAGGTACCTATTTGAATTTGTAGGTGACTTATTTTTTTTTTATAATAATAATAATATAAGTATATATAATATATAAATACATACGAATAGATACAATAATATAAATAATATAATTAATATAGTAAGATAGATAAAAGATAATACATAATTCATAACAATACTCATAATTTTGTTTTGCTTAGCATAGGATTAGGCTAGGTGTACTAGGATATTTTCTACGGCCTCATATTCTTTGATTCTGTGATTTTGATTTTTATTTATTTCTGCTTGTGGCTTAAGTGATAACTGAATGGAATAGGTTAGCACATTGCAAGCATATTTAAGAAATGAGCCGTTATAGTCAGCAGGACTAACAGAAAATGCTAAAGTTTTTTGATGGAGACTACCAATCAATTGAAATACTGTATTACTAGTACATGAATTGACACTGGTCACAGATCATAAAGAATGTGTAGTGAAACTGGTCCAAGTTGAGCAGTTTAAGTTACTGTTAGGATGCATTTATCTTTGTAATACAAGTACATATTATGAATTCAACTTAGTTAATAGTGTTTACTGAATACTCATTGTGCTATCAATGTAATATCTATAGTCTTCTTCTTCTGTCGAATCGACGGCGTTAGATTGCCATCGTGGTGTAGTAATTGGTTTCACGGCGGTGGTGCCGCTACTCACGGAGATTTTTCATTAAGATTTATTACTTATAAGTGAATGTGTGACACCATGATTATATAATTATTTTTAAATCATAAAAAGTCTATGAGTCGGTATAGTTATTTATTCAAAATTCGTTCTCAATATAAAGAAAATAAATATTATTATTTTAGAAGACTTCTAAAGTTTATATTAGTTTAACTAATTGTATATACAGATAAAATTATACATGATAGTGGTGTCTTCACTTTAGTTATAGTACAGTATGTACGCATATATATAATAATATATACTTATAGAAAGATAACAGTATCTGTGTATATCTTTGTCAAAAAGCGTGATATTCTGTATCATTAATACTTCACGTTTTTAGATGAATACAATAAACTGAATGGATTATATTTTAGTTTAATTTATATCACAATAAAATACATTTCTGGGTTTCCTAATACGGAAATGCAGCCATCCATTTACGCTTTCAAATTTCATTATTAAATAACAATACTTAAACCAATCAGTCCAAAATGAATGACCAAGTATCTAATTGGATATTTGGGAAATCTAAATTTTACTTTTTAAAATTGAATGGTCCAATAAATCCAATATTCATATTGTCAATATTTCAATTTATAACCGTACATCCACCTAACCCAATATAAACAAAACCGACACCATTAAAAATATCTAAGACCACATTATAAAACACCTAACGTCACATAATCACACACAACACCACATAATCACACACAACACCACATAATCACACACAACACCACATAATCACACACACAACGCCACATAATCACACACAAACCCACATAATCACACACACACACATACCACATAAATGTCACCACAATGTTTAATTTATTTGTCAAATATTTGCACGCCACACTTGGCAGAATATGCAGATCGTGAAAAATTTAATTCCTGGAATGAGCATATTCTTGGAAAAAAACGTTTCTATTTTATTCTATAAAACAGACCCAATGCTACTTCAACATACCAACCCATAAAACACACACGCCGTTTACATTAAACACTACTAACGTTAGCCGCTGAATGCACCAATCACACACACAATTCTTTTCGTTCCTACCCTATCTTGCTTGAGGGCTTTCCTACACCTTTTATTTACCATTTATGGTTCTAAGTCCGGTCACTAAAACAAATTTGAAATAAAGACTCAGCAGTGGTTAGATGCATACTTATTAATATGCCCTCCGTACAAACTAAATACTACCAAAGTCAAAAATTATCAAGAATAATATAAAAATCTCTGTCTATTGTAACGTACAGGAACGCAAATGCTGAAAACTGTTTCTCCTTTTTCGCAGATACCATCGAAGATATTTCTAATGACTTCATGCACGATTTTCATACATACTAAATTGTGACTTGGATTTTGATATAAACCCGTATTCATTACACAATTTCGTCCAATTTTAGATGCAGATTCATTCGAAGAATACAAAAGAAAAGAATCGTTAAAGAAAACTTCCAGACAAGAGGATAATAAATCGTCAAGTCAAAGACAAGAGAAAGATAGAAGAGATGAGAAAGAAAAGGACAGAAGGAACGAAGATGAAAGTGAAAGAAGAGACAGAGAACGTGAGCGAAGATTTGACAAAGAACTGGAAAGAAAAGATGACAGAGAACGGGAAAGAACAGATGATAGAAAACGGGAAAGAACAGATGATAGAGAACGGGAAAGAAGAGATGACAGAGATCGGGAAGAAAGGGACGAAAGAGAGAGAGATAAGAAAGAGCGAGAAAAAGAAACTGACAATAGAAGGCAAAGAGACCAGGATTCTGCCAACGGTGAACGCAAAATTAGAGAAAAAAGAGATTCTTCTAGCAGCGAAGACAGAGCTAGAAAGAAAAAGAAGCACAGAAAGAGACATAGCAGCACTGACTCCTTGAGTTCCCTTTCAGATAATGATAGGAAAAAACACAAACACAGCAAGAATAAGAGAAGGAGTACTACTCCTGAAGTTAAAAGAGACATTGATAAGAAACGCAAAGGTAAAAAGAAGAAGAGGGATAGAGATCGTTCACCTAATTATAAGAAGCATAGAAAATAAGGACAACTAAAATAACAATGACCGCAGTGTATAATAGCACTTCAAATTCTTTTCAATAAATTCATTTTTATGCCATCTGTGTTTTGATTCCACCAATGGTTTGTAAATAATTTCAATAGGTGGCGCTGTGCTAAAATATATAGTCGAACAAACAATTGCGTGAACTAAAGGATGGCGCCACAGTCCCTTCAATATATTCAAATCGTGCTAAATTGGCTTCCCATTTTAGATCTTTCACGGCATCGTTACTTCATCTATCTATACGGTACCTGCCTCTTTAGAAAGCAGCAAATTGTCAGTAGACTAGATTAATGTAAATATGGGATTGACATATGTTTACGACTTTAATAAACGTCAAAATACGTGTCAATCCCATATATTGATTATTCTATTCTGTGCTACTTATAGAGGGGCTAGCCTTTGGTTAAAATTGGTTAAAAGTAGTTTCCCTATATTATATTAAAAAAGGCACATAAATACTCACGATTTTCTCCATCTATCTGAGTACGTTGAGACCACAACTCACCATTTGTGTCTATCATCATCTTTATACAAATAAAAACAAAAATAATTGACTTGGGAATTAAAATCTTTCCCTACCATCATATTATGTTTTAATGAAGCGAGAAAACAATTAACCCAGGCCCTTGCCGATAATAAGCGAGGCAAAATAAACCCTTGGCGGCATCGCTTGACCTACTTGATGGCCGAGAGCTCGACTTGACCTGCTAAGATAATAGAAAATATTTATATTGTAGCTTAACCACCACATCTAATATTAGTATAGTAAATTAGTAACAAACAAGTTATCTTTGAGATAAGAAGGAAGAATATTAGTACTATAAATCCTGCTAATATTCTTTTTAAAAATGTATCAACTAATTGAGAGGCCTAAAGAGTTCCTACCTATGTACCTAGTCTAGGTATTTACTTACGCCTCTGTAGTGTGGCGATAGTAAATGCGGCCGCTACGCAGGACAGGTTCGTACCCGCTCAGTGCAAATATTTTTATGCATGAATAATATGGTCGTGCCTCGAAGAGCATGTTAAACCGACGCGACGCGACGGTCTGATTTGACATGCGAACATCTATGGTAGTCGTTACGGGTAGTTGGAGCCCTAAAAAGTCCAACAAGTGATCTAGCAGCAATGGTTCGATATCGCCATTGGGTTGTGGAGGTCAGTGGCAGCCGCTTCACGGAAAATATCGAAGTTCAGCCAAATCCGCAGTTAGACTGGTAAAACGGAACCCAGACTCCAAGTTGAAAGCTGCGGATGCAACTGGGATTAACGCTGGGATGAAGAAGAAGACCTAAGTTTTTTTTTTGCGTGGTCTGAACACACATTGCGACCGGGAACGGTGCGCACTGTGCGGTATGAAAGGAACTTCATCCCTTGCACACTCAAGCTGTGGAATGAACTCCCCGCGATGGTTTTCCCAAGCGACTACAACATGGGGTTCTTCAAGAAGGGTATTAGAAGGTTTCTTCAGGGTCGGCAGCACCAGTGTGACGCCCCTGGTGTTGCATACGTCCATAGGCCACGGTAACCACTTTCCATCAGGTGGGCTGTGTGCTTGTCTACCAACTAAGTGGTAGGTATAGAAGAAAAAAAAACTACTTTAAGTAGGTACTGTAAGTTTACCTACTTAGTATTTACTTTGACCTATCCTATCTCCTTAACAAATATTTACATAAACACCAACTTCTACATAAAATACTTTAAGGGCATTACCTGATAAGCTTTAAAGCACTCCGAAGTTCCAAGTATTTGGAAGTTTGAAAACTTATGTTGTTATGGTTGAGCTGGCCCAAACTTTGCGAGGTAATCAAAATTTCTTCGAACTTTTGTAATTTTCAGCGACTTGTTTACTTAGCATAGGATACCTATACCGATCTGATATGTTTAAAATATTTCGTCGATGGTACATGGTTGAACATACAGCTGCTAAGGCAGAATTTGACTGGTTCGATTCTTGCTCAGTTCAAATTGTTTCATGCATGATTACCTGCCTATGTTAATTGGCCTTGGTCTGGGGTTTTCTATGTAGGTATAAATAAAAAGTAGCTAAGCATTCTAGAACCCATAATAAAACACCAGCCAGAAGTCGGATAGGTACTGTACAGTTTCAATGTAAGTTTAATTTAAAAAAATTACGAAACATAGCAGATAAGTAGGTACCTAACTTTATGAAAAATGGATACAGACAGATAGAGCAGATATAACCTCCTCTTTGAAGTCGGTAAAAAATATTGCAAATAATGACGTCTTATCTTATTGGACCCTTGAATAAATTAATTAAACATACAAATCGTTTATAAAATCATTTTATTTTTAGAAGTTTTCTGTAGAATCACACTGGAAAAGGTTTACAGGCAGGATATCACATTGAACATTTATTTTTTAAACACTTATTCAAGTTACTTGTGAACATTTAAGCCTCGTATCTACTAGGCAACATTTGACGGCAACGTTGCGCAACACGCGCGATGTTGCCGACTGACGCGCAACATGACGCGCTGTTTGTTTGTTCAACATTGTTTCACGTTGTTGCGCGTCTTTGTTGTGCAACATGGCACGAAACAATGTTGCCTAATAGATACTAGGCGTTATCTACAGAAACGTACACTGAAAATTTACATATAGGTAGCTTATTATTTTTTATGTTTACTTACATGTAAAAGACATTAATATTTTCCATTTATTTTTTGCTTATAAAGTAGATTTAGTGTTCTCTCTCAGTTCAGACAATGTTTTATAGATTGAATAACTTGTACTTACATAATTAACATAATCTGCAAGCCGTGTAAAATAACTTTAATTAGAAAAAATATATTTGAAACAGAAATACAATAAACGTTCGTTTCGAAGATTTACTCCTGTAATGTGCGTAAATTTTGTGCTTAAAATTAAGTTGGTATAGGTACAATATAACTAAACCATAAGTCAACCATGAGAAGTCCCTAAATACATCAGGCACATACCATGAAACAAATATAGATACCTACCAGTGGCAAGTGATCACTTTAACCCCGCGTTTACATACTGCCGCTCGCATTGCTCATCGTGTTGCCAGAAATATTCGCGCGATTAATGCCCTAGCATTCACACACTCCCATCATCGCGTTGGTCCGCATTACAGTATTCGCCCTGCAACGGAGACGGACGTAAACGTATGGAGGACAACGCTGTAGCAGTGTACGCATTATGCTTTTACAGCATAGAGAATTAAATAGATTATTAATAAAAACTATCACTTTCAACTACTATACACTTTCCGTAGATCGATATAAATATTTTTAAAAGTAAATATTCGAGGAGCAATAACGAAAGTCGTGTTTACTGATTAGCGCCATCTAGCGGTCTCGTATAGTTCATCGCGCTAGTATTGCCGCTCCTTTGACTCGCGCCGCCAAGCCGACATTCGCAGCAACATACGCGGCAGTACTCGCGGCATGACGAATATACCATTCACACTACGTCTCTGCCCACTTCTCTCGCCACTTCCCTCACTCACTCTGCCGCGAGTATGTAAACGCAGCTTTACCCGATTCCTGCCGGCCACAAAGAGAAAAATGTGGCAGAAGTCCATACAAAATTACTATGGTCGATCTATAAGGAGGAAGATATCTTCCACCGGCTTCTCTTTTCCAAATTGACACTGTTCGCCACTGATGCCTACCGCAATCTGAAACGGCAAGGGATACTTAGTAGGTAGGTACCTACCAAAGGAAATACGAAGTTGCTTCATGGTACCATACATAATGCTACATTTTCGTGCGAAACAAAGTTTTAAATGTATGTACTTTTCATGGTAGACCCTGTAGATTAAATTAAGCTGTAGGAAATAAAGTAAAAAACTGCACACAATAACTAGAAATATGTCTAAATCAATTCTCAGCATTGTAGAAAATTACATTCTTTGTAATAGAAAAGTACTTATAAAATTCTTAGTTTTTACATGCATCTTAAAATATATATGTGTGTACATAATTAATGTAATTATATAATAATGTTTACTCAACATTTACTAACATTCTAGATTGAATGCGACAGTATTTTTTCTACAGATCTTTCTATAGGGTAAAGAATGGTTTTTGCAAAACAGAATATTCTAAAACATCCATTATAGTATGTTTGTTTATAAGTATAAACTTATGAATATACAAAGATTACATAATTTGTTTATAGATTCTAAATTACAAAGGCGTACTTTTACTGTTTTTTTACGTTTTGATGTGATATAAACGTACATACACGTCAATAATTAACGCGATTAGGTACCCACCTACGTTGTTGGACCTCTACTTCTTATCCTAGGAAACTGAAAAAAAACGTATAAAACAGTTTTAATTTCAATATAATAAATTGTTCCGAATTGAATCAATACGATATAAGTACCTATCGATATCTACTTATGATATTTTTTTGCAGATAGGTAGGTACCTAAAGGTTCATTCGATTTTAGGTAATTATATAAATTACCGTTGGAATAAAAGCATTTTCTCAAAACGAAGGGGTCGTCGCAATTAGATGGGTAAATAGCCCGCCGTCTTCTCAGAGAGATAGCTGAGATATTTGGGTAGGTTATTGTATTATTACTTGTAGGTATTATTTCAGTCGTTGCAAAACACTTTAGATAAGATTTCATAATCAATTTTTTTTTTATTTCTATTCGAGCTTACCTATACGTCTAAGTAGGTACGGTGCTTACTGCATTACTCCCATCCAACAAAACTAAAATATCATTTGCTCACTGAAATTAGGTAGAAGATATATAAATATCAAAAGTATCTAACGGAAAAATAATAAAGCAACTTCAGAACGACTTTACCTATTTCAAAGTTTCAGAATACATTAGATAGAAAGTTTTTACGGAAAAAAATAATAGGTAAGCAAATTGCGGCGAATATTGAAAAATTTTATAAAAATTAATGACAGTTTCAGTATTCCGGGCACTAACGACTAGTAAACTAGTAAATTGATATATTTGCCTTTGTATTTCCTTGCTTTTATCCCTTTTGGTCTTCTAAGATATTAAAAATTCCTACAAAAGTTCAACAGTTTACAACGCCCTTGTAACTTATAGAACCATGAGAAGATCACCAAATTATAATAGTTACATTTTTCCAGATTGTAATAATAATAAACTACTTAAATACATCCTTACGTACTATAAGCGTAATCACACCGATCACATAACACCATGTAACATTTCAGGATACTAGGAAGACTAAGGTGAAGATTTATAGATCCACTACATTTTATGATAGAAGGATATATTATATTAAGCTGATGATAGGTATCAGTAGAAAATACAATACTGTTAACACCGTGCTTAATCTTCTATATGCTCAAAAGTTATGACAATACCGATAGTTCGGTTTTTTACCCAACTGTCAAGTAAGAGTTATTTTAATTGTCATCATCATTCAGTCGTCATTTTATTAGATACTCATGTATTTAATTCTCATAAGGGAAGTGCCCTTAAACCTCGTTTAGATAGAAACTATAGTCGCTTAACTCTTACGTATCATGGCTTATGACGTCACAAGATACAGTGATATAATTAGTGATACTTTTAACAGAGAATATAGGCCTAAAAGTAAATGTCGATGGCTAATCGTGTAGCCAATTATGCTGAACATCTTCACAGCTTTGTGGCAAAAGGTGATTAGTTTAGGGCACTTCCTCTTGGTTATTATCATTAATATTATTTTACCGTCACGTCATTGTGTTGTTGTAGCAATTTTGTACTATTTAACCATTTGCGATACCTAGGAAATGATGTATTCAATGGCTAATTGCTGCAAATCTGTACTATTTGACCGTAGCAACAACTAGCCAATGATGTATTGAATGACTAGTTGTTGCAATTCCGTTGTACATATTCAATTTTCACGTCCAAGGTTCAAGGTTAGTGATGCAATGTCCTTCAGGCATCATGTGTTCTTTACTTAACTAAGTAAAGAACACATTTTAAGAAACGAAAGAGTCAAAAGTTCTGCTCATACGAGTACTAGAAGCATCCCTAAGCCACTTATATAGAAGTTCCTTGGTACAAGTGAGATCGCACGCCAACGCGCTAGTAAATTGGGGTAAAGTAGGTACTTCTTACACTACGAATAAATACTTGGAAACAGAAATTCCACTGACGGTTCAAGTATTATTGTGATCTTTCTGTAATTTTCCATCGAGATCCTGAAACTCCTTCAATCTTGATTAAGAGAAAACTTAGGTAAGTATGTCAATTAGATAGAAGGCATTTTGAAGAAAGGACATGTCAAGCAAGAGTACTCAGAAGCTGATGTCTTAACATCTAACAATAAGTAGGTACCATAAAGTAGTTGCTGCAGCTTCACAACACACTGCAATTAGTGGTAAAAAGTGCATAATTTTCTGTTAAAAATCTTATTTCCGATTGTTGTACATTTTAATTTGTAGTCAAAACTTCAGACGGGAAACCTATGAATGATCCTCAGAATACAGTATTCTGAGGAATGAGCGTGAGCTTTCTGAATTATTAAATCTGTAGACACTTTAGAGAAACATTTCGTGCTCTTGCCTTATTTAGCATTGAGCGAGTAGGTAGAATGTGTTTTAATATTCTATTTCATTTCATTACATTATTGTAGCGGGCTCAGCCGTCCGTCCGTAACTAGAAAACAGATTAAAAAACCCTCTGGAAATATGAAAATTTATTTTATTACAAACCGAGCACAGAATAATAGGTATACCTTTAACAGAATGTAGGTCAATTTCTATTGTGTTACGGGCTTTGTTTGGAACACGAATGGACGAAACTTGAGGGATGCTATTCCATACTTAAACAATTACTGAAATTTTAGAATTTGTTAACTTACTTTTGTCGTTGACTACACATTAATCACACTCTACATTCTGGTAAATCAGTATTTAGATAAGAATACGTATTATATTAAGGTCACTCAAAGGTTTAGAGCAAAAACTAATAAATTATTCAATCGCAGGTATCTATATTTTTAATCCGATGTAAGCATAAAATCGACTATTACAGTCGAGTTTATGCTTACAGCGTCAGCTTCAGCTATCAACGGAAAAGTCAGTTACAAACCTTCAGTGAGTTCAGGTGGATTTAGATGAACATAGGCTCTCCGCTCTAGGTCTGTTTGTTTAGTCTAATCTAAATCTACCTTTACAGGCAAACTAATCCGAAATACAAGTAGGTAGGAACCTAGGTATCCTATATAAGGTATCTAAAAGAAGTACAATTCTCAAAAAAATACGCAAGATTTAGGTAGAAAAATACATAGGTATAGGTAAGTACCAGCAGAGGGTTTTCTCTTTGATTACCTACTACAACACCAGAGCGACCATTAGTTATAACCTGGGTGCTGCTTACTACTAGGTATGTTATGCGATTACGATCAAAAAATTCCTTGTGGTACAGCCATAATTTACCTTTTGCTATTTGATTTAAGCAGCTTTTTATCATACATCGTTTGTTGTTATTTGTGACATTTTTAATTTGATCCCTCTTATCGAAGTAGTATTTCATGTTTTGGTTATATGTACTTTCACATATCAGTAGGTCTACGTGACACATCGGTCCTTCATAAACCCTACCGGAAGAAACCGAAGTGACTTCATGATGCCTACAGGGCTAAATTGGTTGAATGCTACGTTTTTATCCGTATTTCGTACAGGGTGGAAGATTCGGATGTTTCATGGTATCCTTCCTGATATAATTTATCTACACAGTGTAGGCTGTAGTAGCTACTTACTCGTATTTACACGTTTTCTACGACTGCTTTACAAAATAGCAAATTAAACCTTCAACATCTTATACTAAACTGATCCTGAATAAAATAAAAATTACAAACTCAAAGAGGAGATGATTTAGAATTCGACCGTCCATAGCTCAAGTTCCTAATTCAAATAACTTATACCAGAGACAACTTCATCAACTAAATACAAAACAAGGTGCTTACTAATGGTTTCCATTAGTAGTGAAATGTGATCGAGTTAACGCTTCGTGAAGGGGTTGTTGCGGGTCGAGCGGGCGGCTGCAGCTGCAGCTGTGTGTGTGCAGTTGCAAAGTGCGTCGAACATGCGTAGCACGAAACCACGCGCCCGTCCAAATCGCCTCTTCAGATTACCTGAAACAAATAGTAGGGGTCTTGTTAATGGATACGTCACTCAAAGCTTTATTGCTCGGCGTCAAGTGGGATGAAAGGAAATTGACTTAGCATGAATTATTAATGTTTTTTCTAATACCTCGTGCTTAGAAAGGTAGAGGAAAGATGAATATTTCTCAGGTCGGACTTGCTTAGCTATAATAGCTGTTATAACGTTAATATAGGGTTAAGTACTTTAATTTAGTGCACTTATTGTTTTTTTTAATAAATAGTAAGCGAAATTACTAATATTCCGTCTAATCCCTCCAGCTAAGCCAAATGGCTTGTGTTAGAAGTGGATTCACGTCAGTAGTGAAATGGTCAGGACTAGAACCTGAGACTTTTCGATCGTAAGGCCGACTCTTAAATTATTAAGCTATGGATGCTTTTTGTTTTGTTTCATACTTTATGAAAGGTTTAAGAGATAAAGTGATCAAGCTAATTTTTTTTTAATAATAATAAAATTGTCAGTATCTACAAAATTGTACATAAGTACCTATAGTACTTACTTACATCTATAAGTATTTTTTTTATTTGTACAAAAAATTTTTTTTTTTTTTTTATAAAGTAACAAACCATCCAAGACTCATCCAATATCATAATTCATAAAACATGTACCTACCTAAAACTACATAATAATATATTACGTATAGGTAGGTATATTAAGTATATTAGTTACGCCATATTAATCTCAACTAAAGAGGAAATCTCACAGAACAATCTCACGGCTTTCTCCACCCCTGAGGTTTAATGTAACGGATGAAACACGAGTAGGTACCTGTCATCTGCCATTAGGCGCCATCTTAATGTCTGACAACGAGACATTCCTTTGTAAGAATGAATAGCTCTTCAATTTTGACGTAAATTGTGAGCAACAAATAACTTGGAATCTATAGAACTTAAGTAAATACCTTTTTAGTTGGTGGAAATTCTTTGAGTTTAAAAATCGGTTTGTTTCAATACAATGAGTCATTAACATGTTGTCTTTCTTGTAAAAATGTATACAAGTGCATATAAAGTTATTTCGACGTTGTCATGACATTATGAACTAAACCCATAATCTCACTGACCCATTTTCACTAATCAATATTTTCACATAGACACCCTTCCCTCGTCTACTGTTGGCCATAGGCCAGTAAAATAGTATTAAATTATATAAATGTCTGAGTAACTTTATTAAAGGTAATTTCATAATTGATTTAGATATTATAATGTAATTAATTTTATATCATACCACAGGTGATAGGTGGATACCTAGTGACCGCCCAGCCCTACCTGAATAAAATTAGGTACTTACTAGAAATTAATTACGTCAGCTTCTATTATCAATATTAAAATATTAAAATGTCTATCCCATATTATTAACGCTAATTATGTAGTTAATTACATAGGCAAACCCGCATGAACCCGCTATACATATAACGACCCAGATTATAAGGAGAGCAAGTACGAGTTGCAGCATCAGCGCCCCGTGCAGCGAGCAGCCTCGTGCATTCGCCTCGTGCCGCACCGTCAGCAGATTTAAGAATCGATTGCATCAATACGCGAACTGATTTTACATCTTTAATTAAAATAAATATAACTCACTTCTGTTCTAGCATCGAACGTAGTCGTTAGTATAGTTAAGAATGTAGTTCTCATATCGAACTCATTCGCTTAGGTTAGTAAGGTGTAATGTAGTTCTAATATCGAGTACATTCACCTTTAGGCTAGTACGGTGTAATGTATTTCTAACATCGAGTACATTCACCACCTTTAGGTTAGTTAGATTTCATTAAATAAGTATAATAAATCTCGTTTAAGTGATTCTAGTTTCCTTCTTGTACCCTCTGGCTGCGGAAAACGTAATTGGCGCAGTCGGTAGGATATTCGAGGCAGTGCGCGGCGCGGCATAGGTTTCCAAAAATCGTTAACCTGCTGAGTGCTGACTCCGATAGTCGCTGTCGGTATCTTAATACCTCATCGAATATCCAGAATCTACGTGAAACCGCAGGGGAGGTTATCCAGACATTGATAGCACAGGAAGGATCCGGAATATAGTATAAAAAAAAGAAAAAAAACTAGTTATATAAAACGAATTTAATTTATTACCTACGAGAGCTGCAGCCATCAAAAGAAGGGAGAATAACCAGCTATCGATACGCAAGAAGAATTGTATTTGTAAGTACTTGAAACTTTTCTAAACTGTTGCTTCCTTTTCTTTCCCTTACCAGTTTTACCTAGTATATCAAAATTTTTAATGACCAGTCTAATGTAAAGTTTTTTTTTTATCTATAAATTCCATAACCATCTCGACGATTAAATAGGATTAGATCAGTTAGATGGCGCTCAAATAGACCTTAAAGATAATTATTTAATTACTGACTGTACTAGAATCCCTATTCACCTGTACCAATATAAATTACCCAAGTTTCAGGAAACAATTCCTGGTAACTCTACATCATAGTTAACATATTAAAACTAATTTACAGCTCTGAACAGATTTTAGATCTAGACTTGAGAGAATACTACCTTATAATAAAACCCGGTTACTATTATACAGGAAAAAGAATAGTTATTATATTCAAATTACCAATAATCTCTCCCACCAAGTTCGATTTATACAGATTAACTATAGTTCCCAACAAACTAGAATATAGTTTGATCCCTCCTTATCCCTTCCTAGCAACATATGTCAAAAGCTTTTAAGTACATAGAGGCTGAATGCCCGAAGTTGAACCAGTATCATCTCTGCGAGGAAGAGATGAATTATCCAATGGGAGAACTTCTCGACTGTATCCAGGGAATCATCTCTAATCAGCCCTTAATAACTCATGCGCTCCAGTCAAGATCACTACGTACTAGTCAAAGATAAAATTATAACCCAGCCTCCGCTGCAACTGGAAAAATTCCTCTGGAACAATTTATCACACAACTATACCACTCTATATAATTATAACTGGCACAATCATAAGTATCTCAAGCATCATAGTTCGCCGGTTCTGGAGAAAGAAACAACAAAATTCAACAGAAAAGAATCCCAGCGTCCAACAAAATGAGACACATGAAGAACCTGGAAAACCGACTATACCAGCAATATTTTCACTAAAAGTTGGAAAATAATTGCTTTTCTGAGGGTGGAGGAATTACATAGGCAAACCCGCATGAACCCGCTATACATATAACGACCCAGATTATAAGGAGAGCAAGTACGAGTTGCAGCATCAGCGCCCCGTGCAGCGAGCAGCCTCGTGCATTCGCCTCGTGCCGCACCGTCAGCAGATTTAAGAATCGATTGCATCAATACGCGAACTGATTTTACATCTTTAATTAAAATAAATATAACTCACTTCTGTTCTAGCATCGAACGTAGTCGTTAGTATAGTTAAGAATGTAGTTCTCATATCGAACTCATTCGCTTAGGTTAGTAAGGTGTAATGTAGTTCTAATATCGAGTACATTCACCTTTAGGCTAGTACGGTGTAATGTATTTCTAACATCGAGTACATTCACCACCTTTAGGTTAGTTAGATTTCATTAAATAAGTATAATAAATCTCGTTTAAGTGATTCTAGTTTCCTTCTTGTACCCTCTGGCTGCGGAAAACGTAATTAGTTCCAAAACAACGTTAATAGGTGCCAAACAATATTATCTGACGTCATAATATGTACCTGTCTATGTATGTAACATATTTCTTGTAAAACCTGACGACCTGACTCCGCCCGCGTGAGTTCCTTTTTGTCACGTAAAATAGCTATTTTCAGCCGAAGGAACTCGGCTCAGCTTACTCAGCTACTACTTTCTTCCCTCCCTTTTAATAAAGCTTCTTTGCTTTACTATTATCATAGTCACATCAAGAATACTCAACGCTACAATTCTCGTAGAAAGCAGGCCGAGTTTAACGTAGGAGACATAGTATGGCAGAGGTGATTTAGTCAAAGCCATCTTCCTCCTATCGTTAATTCCCATTCGCATCCGAAGCTTTTCAGCTCGGAGTCTGGGGTCCGCTTTAACAGTCTTAACTACGGATTTGGCTAGACCTCCATATTTTCCGTGAAGCGATTGCCATCTGACCTCCACAACCGAATGCTAACATTAGGCGATATCGAAGCTTTGCAGCTAGACCGTTGTTTTTGGACTTTTTAGGGCTCCAACTACCCGTAACGACTACCATAGACCGACGGCTTAACGTGCTCTCCGAGGCACGACCAGACCAATGCAAATACCCATGTTTGATGCACACAAATATTTGCACTGAGCGGGGATCGAACCCGCGCCTCCTATTTTTAAGGAAATTGACATCAAAATTCGAAATGAAAAGTGTAGAGTCAAGCAAGACTAAGCGCTCTCCGCTAGTGGACGTCATGGAGGATAGGCCCGGAAGAGATCTCGTAGCAAATCTTAATAAAGTTTTAAAAATGACAATAGGTAAATAGAAAGATTGATTGTAAACAATGGTGGATGGATACTACTTGGGGAATATAGATACAAGCTTGTGCCTAGTCTTTGGATTAAGCAGAGCCCTAAGAGGAAAACATGTGCGAGGGCCACGGCCAGGGCCTTTTTCAATTATTATCAGCATGTGTAGGTACCGATTTGCAGTTGGGGTTGGCTTGACCATATAGGTACCCCACAAGATTTCAAGTATGTTCTTAGAGACAGGTAATGGTGCAAGATTGTTAGCGCAGCGCCAATTTTATTCGGGACGGTTCACCAATTACTTTCAGAACCTAATAATTTGTCTGGCCCAAGAATCTATTCGCAGAAAATTATTCATGCAATTTCAAAAACATTTGAGCTTGCAAATACGTACTTCATTACTGAAATACTACTGTAGGTACAATAAAATCGGTCGTAATACTGAACACGACACTTTTATATCGGGCTGTAAAATAACTAAGCTGCAGCTGTTTTAGAAATTGAGCGTTGAATAAAATTCCTCATGGATCCCATTACTAAAACAGGATTTTAATGAAAATAGGACCAAACTACGTAGTATCTAATATCCTTAAATAAAACAATATTTAAAAAGGTAAGTATAAAAAAAAACTTGAAAAGAAAAACAATTTTTATCGGATTCTATCGCGATTTATTTACATTAAGCCCGAAGCGAAACTTTTCAGAAGCAAGGGGTGACTAAAGGTGGTAGTTGTCACATAGTTTGAAGTGTAGGTAAGTTATCTGACAGCCTCTGAGGAGGCGTAGTGGTAGAACGTTCGACTGCTACGCAGGAGGCGCGGGTTCGATTCCCGCTCAGTGCAAATATTTGTATACCCGCATGCATTATGTATGGTATAACGCCGTTTGCCCGAATTTCATTTACCCTAATATAATTTGCCATAATAGTCAACAGCCATAATATTAACAGACATAATATTCATTTGTCCTACTCTTATTTGCTATATTAATCACGTGCTAGAATCTTTGTTTCCCATAAAGTCACTTACCATAACATCATTTGTCGGAATCATTGTAAGCCCTAATTATCACATGCCATAATTATCACATGCCCTAACTATCACATGCCATAATTATCACATGCCATAATTATCATATGCTATAACATCAACTGCCATCGACATTGTGTAACAGTGACAGTGTGTAACGTAAAAAATATCAGGTGAAACTGGATGCAATCGGGACTTTAGGGCACCCCGACTCGGATAGGTTAGGTTAGAAGGGGATGGCGGGGTCGTTTGAGCGAGCGAAGCGAGCGAATAGACCCCGCTATCCCCTTCGTGGTTATTTTTTTATAATCTAATACCCAGAAGTAGTTTGGTTAGGTGCCATTTGAGTTAGGTTAGAACTATGACCATTAACCCATCCACCCATCACACCCATCGACATCGACAGCCAGAAAGAGCGAGAAGAAAATATTATGTCTAATAATCATTATGGCGTTTAAATATTATGTCTAATAATAATTATGGCAAATAAAAGTATGTAAAACAATACGTATGGCACTCGTATGTTATGGTATCTAAGTTTCGGGCAATTAAAAGTATGTCATATGTCTTTTAGGTCAAACAAAACATTCGGGCAAATGAAATTCGGGTAAATGAAATTTGGGAATATGATGATTATGGCATATAATCTTCGGTTAAACAATAGACAACCATTATGTATATTTGCATTGATCTGGGTGTTCCTATGTATGTATGTAGGTAGATATGTATTAACAAAAAAAGTACTTATCTAAGTATGTATGTATATCCGCATTCTAGATTCCATAACACAAGCTAGTTATAGACTGTTAAACGTATTATCTTACTAGGTCGCGGTCGGTACCTATAAATTATTTATTTTCCAACACAATTTCGAAATCCTGGCACTGTAAATTGGTTGTAAATCAAATTCCAACGTGGATTAGGAACGTGAGGTATCTATCTACCTAAAGCAACATTTTCAACGCTTATTTCCAGAGCTTTTAAATTTGTAAAATGGGGACATTGAAAAACAACAAGAAAATTTACATTCCCTTGTTGTTTTCCAATTCAATTTACGTAAATAATAAATATTGAACTCATTGTTATTCACCTCGTCTCTTACCTACATCAAGGTTTGTTATTCCAACACGAATATGTTTTCATATTTATTTATGTTTTTAAATATTTAAATCTTGATCTCAAATTACAATAGGTAGATAACTAGATCCCTTTCTATCTACCTATTATATCAAGAAATTTTGTCTTTTTTATATCACTTGGTAATGATTTGAGCAATAAAAAAAAAGGTATTGTACCTTTAAATAAATTGTTTGGTATTCAGTTGGAAGCAGTTATTTTCTTCTAAGTATTTAAGTTAAAAGTTCTCATCTCGATCTAGTTTATTAAATTTAAACATCTCTACCATCTACGGCGTAGGTAAAGCAGTTACATATTAGGTACCCCCGCAAAACACTAGTTTTACCCCCGCAGGGGTAATTACCCCTAGGTTAGGAACCAATGATCTACGCAAAGGGAAATCGGCACCAATCAGGTAATAGGGACCCCTCGCTACTGCTAGGTACCTAAGTAAAGTAATGTATATGAAACTAAACTATCACAACCAACCTGATAAATCAGTTTCACGCTACGCCTATTGTGGTAACAAAAGACGTCGTAAAATGTCTGAATAATGACGCCTGTAAAAGCCTATTCACTCGCTATCATTAAAAATCGCGTGATTGTGTTGCACGATACGTGATAAAAGCCATTCAGGTGGTAACTTTGACTCTATAACCGATGGCAACGACCACTGATAAAAATGGAAACATTATGGTACGAATAATGACTTGAAGTGAAGGTCTTATTTTTACCCGACTACGGCGAAGCCAAAGGGGGGTTATGATTTTGACAGGCTATGTATGTATGTATGTATGAATGTTTATTTATTCCCTCATAGCTCTTCAACTACTTATTAGAACTGGACAATTGGGGTATCGTTAGAAGCGTCTTGATCGTCCGCTGGTTATAGGCTATATCACGTGTCACTAAATCTAATGTGGCGCCCTCTAGCGGTCATAAAGTACTGAATTAAAAAATAAACTTGAGATAAAGCGACCGTGTTTGGTGTCAAATTAAAGGGCTCAATTAGCACATTTCAAATACGTATAAATTATTGGGTTTTGCTTGCCCCAAAATAATATAAATAAAAATTAAGTTTAAAACTAAAACCCGACTACTGCAAAATCACGCTCTAAAAAGTATTAAACAAGAAAATATCAAGAATAGCCGTGGTCGTATGCCACTCTAACAGAACAATACATTCTAGGAAAAAGTGGCATACGACCACGGCGATTCTTGATATTTTCTTGTTAATACTTTATACTTAATACTTTTTAGAGCGTGATTTTGCAGTAGTCGGGTTTTAGTTTTAAACTTAATTTTTTTATTACATACAGTTACCTATTCCAAGCGACTAAAGTATGGGTTTCGTCAAGAAGGGCATTAAAAGGTTCTTACGGGGTTGGTAGCGCGAGTGTGACGCCCTTAGTGTTGCATAGGCCAGGGTAACCATTTTCCATCAGGTGGGCCATGTGCTTATTTGCCACCTAAGTGGTATAAAAAATACGTCAAATCCCATACCTCCCATAATGTTCCTATTCTACAACTGCCACTTGTTTAGGGGCGCTGTTGAGTGATTGTTCTGATGTTTGGTACACACTTTAGTTCGGACGATAATACAAAAAAGTGTTAATCATTTTGAAATTTTATAGTAAAGACAGATCTGATGCTGACTGTTCTGTCCGCACTTCATTAGTAAATCAATCAACAAGGAAGTTCTTAAACATCATAATGTAGGAATAATCCTGTCATTTCATTTTATCCTTATTTAATTCCAGAAGCAAACTTGGAAACGTCAAACTTTACCAGTTACACTGAGTTTTAGTAGGGCCGTAAAGTTTACTCACGCCGTTTTCCTTCTGAGTAGACAATGAAAACAACCCTTCATTTGCCTGTCCTTATGTATATATAGTACCGCATGAGTTCACTCTTCCGACATTAAACCTTTCAAACAGGTTCGCTGGTTTCGGATGTTTCTGACCTACCTTATTTCAATCGATGTCTAAAGAACAGGCTCTCAATTCGTTTGTAGGTATACAAATATATCTTTTCTATATCTATTGGTAAATAATCGCATAAGCTATTACATACATAAAGACTGATTCAGGACATGATGGAAGTCTTGGAACAGACAGACAGGTTGGTCGAAGCAAAGAAAACCGGGCTAGGTGAGGGTTCTCAGGTGGGGTGGACCTGAAATGTAAATGTGGAGTTGCTCCACAGGCAATGGCCCACCTGCTGACATGTGATACATGCACAATTGCACGTGTACACCGGAGGATCTCATGTGCGCCTCCGAGAGCGCCGAACACTATTTGAGAGTCGAGGCGCCATCGCCATGGCCATGGCGGTGGCGATGGCGACCACGATAGAAGACCAAAAAGACCCATTTGCACAGATACGTTATTATTACACAAGTGCTATTCTGTAAAACTTCGAAATCTCGTGCAGCGTAGACTTAAGCATAGGTACACTACACTTACTATCGCGGATCTCCCACGTTGTAACTCCATACAAGTTCTAGCATCATTTTATACCTATGACTTAATTATCGCTAAAGACAAAGTGTAGCGGCCTAATAACAGGCACACATAACGCTACCAAGGTTAAACCCGACCAATAAGTAACTATATTAATAGGTTAACATATCCATAATATATATCAGAACATAATGACTAACATGACTAGTCACCTAGCACACTTCACGACCATGACGGATAGACCATTATGAAAAATCGGAGCATCTAAGCTGATCGTCCTTTACGCGTGGTTACCACCAGTCATCTAGTCTAGTATCTGTCACAATAGTCTGTCTGTAATCTGTAATACAAAACAAGCCATCTCATCCTCAAACAAAACTGTATCATACCTAACCATATGAGAGGTATAACTTTATCTAATGAACTGTAGAAATGTTATTGCTCTTATATTAAATATTAAGAGGATTGGTGAGAGGAATATTCCCTGAACAGAAATAATATCCTCCGATATTTTTCGCAATAACATAAAACATATACCTACCTATCACTTGTTAAGGTTCGTTTCATTTTTCTTTATATTATATGGAAGATAAAAATAAATGTGAGGAAAAAATTCTATTAGGTACCTACTTGCGGAAAATTCTCGTATAATATTCGTGGAATTAACAGGGTAATTTGATATCATTTTGTGTACAGTTGACAAAGGAAATACGGTTGCACCTTTACATACAACTTTATATTAAAAAGAACGACCGTCTCTCCTTTGTTGACTGTACCTACCTGTAATACCTTGAAATCATATCATGCGACAAAATACCACAACTGAAATGTGATTCACAGAAATATCATGTAAGTAGCAGTGATATTCTAGACATGAAAACGACTCTTTTACGAAGTGAGGACAAGATACATAATAATTTATATGTAGATTGTATATACATAAGAGTACATACATTATGTCATCATTGAAAGGTTAGGCGGAGGTCCTATATCTACATGTCTTACGGCATCTATGGTCTACGCTATCTTGACGGAAATTCCGTCGCGGATCTTCCGCATTAGCATGCCAATACATGTTAAAGTGCATATTAATTACTAATACCTCTATCTGTGTTTCGACGCGAAAATCCGTCAAGTCTGGTAGATCTATCAGGTCTTTGGTCTAACCTAGTCACATTTTATGGGTTTTATGTTCACTGTCCATAGTTTACTATCTCTATAGCTCCTAAACATGCCAGGTGCGTAAGTTCACGAGCGTGAAAGCCCTGCCAATCTGAAGTTACGCATTCAGAATTTTGAACGTTAAAATCTCTCAGATCCTTGAATTCTTTCCAAGGGTTTATTTCGCCGTCTAGCAAATAATGTGAAATTTCAAAGGCGTATTAAGTTCCACCGTAATATGTACTCATGGAGGTGGTATTTGAAATTAAGGGACTCTGGGAACCTCTCTACTGGTCGGGACTGATCTTACACTTAAATACTTTGACCACGTTTGCAGAATTTTTTAGGATTGTGACGCGATTGTGATTAAGTTTATTGATTTATAAGCGTGACTGATAACTTTAACGGCTTTACTCAGTCATAATAGTGTATAACTTTGAATCCATACCTACAAAGTAATATTATAATGCACGGAATGCACCATAATTTTTTCATCAAAATCAGATCATCAGTACCTACCGATTTTGATGAAACTATGTTTGGTCGCGTTTACCGTAATCCATGTGGGTGGAGCCGCGGCCAGCAGCCAGTAATTAATATTATTATGCAGAGTTTTATTGTCTTGACAACCATCAATTGCACTACGAAACGTTCAACGATTTTACGACACATTGAAAAGCAATTTTCCTGTATCAAATTCGATCCGGTGCTAATGTTATCAAACATACAATGTTAAACATCGTTTAAGTAGATGTGTAAACAGTTATAATGTACCAACGCTAATACGCAGGTAGATATTGTAGAGTGTAGTCAGTACATACCATTATAGTAGGTGCTACCTTTACCTATTACTTCTACTGGTATTGCTCGGGACCATAGATTAATATATATACTCTCGGGACAGTCGGGACATATATCGTGCAGCGCGCGCGCACCAACCTGCAGGCCGAGGCACCGTTCACTCGTGCCACAGATTAATAAATAGTTACTACTCGTGCTCTTCGCGCCCTCAATATGATAGCCGAAATAGTGGACCTGTTTACGGGTTCTCTGAGTGAATTCACAAAGGCCTCCTTATAGTATATTTTTAGTTATAAGATTAGTACCTAATTTAGTTTGTAAATATCTATAATATATACACAAAGATGTTTATTGTTTACCTACTAACTGCCGCATTGGGTTAAATAAATAAAATAAAATAAAGAAAAAATCTTAAACGTAAAATGTGCTCAAAATGTGCTCTACACGCGCTGCAAGTACACGTTTCTTGAGTGTCTTTTGAGGATAGCACGGGGTGCTGTGGCGGTGGACGAGCCTGAATTCACCAAGCATAAATTATTACAAAACATGTTAGTAGGTTAGGTTAGCACATGTCAAGGGTAAGCCATGCCTTCTTAACCCTGTAATTCTTGCAATCATGGGATGGGTGAATAATTAGATTATTCTTAATTTAACACATTGAGACCCCTCCGTGGCTTGGAGAGTCGCATCCATAACTTGCAATTTAGAGCTCGTGGTTCGGTCTCCTATTCCTTATAATTTGGTTTCTGTTAGACAGGAGCGACTGCCCTCTGATCTCCCAAGCTCGAAATAAAACCCCACGTCCGTCAATCACCAGAAACAGATAGCTGACGGCACAGAATCTCTCTGTTCTTAAAGGGTCGGCAGCACGAGTGTGACTCCTCTGGTGTTGCACTCGTCCATAGACCACGGTAACCACTTTCCTTCACGTAGGCCGTGTGCTTGTCTGCGGTCTTAGTGGTATTAAGAAATGTATATAGACTTGGGCCCTGAAAATCTTAGAGAAGTCCAATACACCTTGTAGCACCAATCAATACGCAGTTAGGTATATTATGTAGGATATTACGTGTTAGGCATTCACTGACTAATTAGTAATTACAAATGCTATCCAGAGCTTCGCTGAACCACAACTCGAAGTATTGTTGGGAAAATTAATTAAGTTATTCGGGTTAATTGGAATCACAGAGTTATTGGTATTGGGAAGAAACCATAGGAAATAAACTGGCTTTGAATTTCTACTGTATTTAATATCGTAAACAATTTAAAGTTAAATACAACCCTATTCAAACTGAGATGTTGAAGATGAGTTGTTATTTGACTCAGAAGCATTGATTTAAATTGTTACTTAATCAAAAGTATGAAAAAATTATAATTTTACGTCTGAAATTCATACTACTTTTGTGTTTTAGAATTATTTGGTAGTCCTACTAGCCGGCCCTCTCCCGGCGGTAGTTACTACTTAGTAGGTAAGTACTTACCTACTTAATAATTTTGAAATGAAAAAACAAAATGTTCGTTAATTACAAGTTATTTTACTATCATTCAAGACAAAAATTTATATTTTCTAAGGCTAAACATGTAACTATATCGTAATCTCGTAATCAGTAATGGATGTCAATGTATAGAGTGGTAGGCGGCATTATAAATATTCTGGACGAGCTGCCCGCCTGCCTGTCCTGATTGTGAGCAGTGTGTGTGACTACTGCTTAATTGCTTAATAACTACCTACTGCTTAATAAAGAGGACTGATAGACGAAATTTATCTCAACGTTGTTCGCATAAACGCACAATTGCTTACGACATCTGTGTGGAAAACTTATTATAAAGCTATAGAAAAAAATATAGAATCACTGGTATAACAAGAGGCCAACAAATAGTCAACATCTCTGATTAAAGTAGTTTGTGATAGTAACTTAGGTACTTTAGGAAATCCGTTCACGAATAATCCTATGATCCTTCCAAATGGGGTCTGATTTTATCTCTATCCGAGGGAAACCCCGTTAAGTAGTACTATAAGCAGCAACCTCATAGTACCTACCTACACATATTAGATACATAGGTATTAAATCTTTTTGAGGTCCAAGTCGCGTCGCGTCGTTAGAGATACAAAAGTATTTATTCGATGTTTTTAATCCAATAAAAAAGTAGTAAACTTCCTCCAACAATGTCTTAACATACATACAGTACTAGCTGTCCCGGCGAACTTCGTACCGCCATATTTTTCCCGTTCCCGCTGCACCTATTTTCTCATCCTTTAAACCTTCCCTGGACACCCACGAATATTTCAAGACTAAAATTAGCCAAATCGGTTCAGCAGTTCTTGAGTTATAAAATAACAACGAAAAGTGGCATTGATTTTTATATATAGAATCTACAGTCAGCATGATCGATCTTGACTAACAAAGTCTAAATATGGTCTCAATGTTAATGCCAAACTATTTTATTGATTGTATTATAGTCCGAACTAAAGGTGTGTGCCAAATATCAAAACAATCAGTCAACAGGAAGGGGGAAAACCAAGGCAATATGATCATTTTGAGTATGTTGTACTTTCCTAGTCAAAATCGATCTGATGCTGGCTGTAAGAAAAAACTGCTGTAAATAAACTAGCAAATATTTTCTTGTCAAAAACACATGGTTGGGTGAGCATGAAACTGTCAACCCCAGCCCCAGCCACCCTATATCGATTGACATGCGTACATGAATGCACTAGACGTAAACATGTGTGTAGGTATGTATAGCTATGACTCTCGGAAGGGTTCGATAATGAATAGAGCGCAATCCCTAAGGGTTTAAAGGAGAGGAGTTTAAGGGTTCGCGTACAGATGTGGCAATATTGGATCAAATTAATTTCGAATTGCCTCTCGAAGATGATTTAATATACGATTGGAAAATTTATCAATGATTGTGTCTGAATATCTCGTCGTCACCAGAGGTCAAGGTGTTATAACAAAGTTCACATACTGTAGGTACATATTATATTAAATTTCAGCCTTTCAATGATCTTTTAATTTAATTTCGTTGGGATTTTCCAACCGGATTTTATTTTCTTTTTCATTTAATAAAGTATTTTTTTGAGTCAAATATGAAAAAAAAGTCTGCATATTTGGCGGAAAATATGGAAGTTCATTCCATATTTTCCGTGAAGCAGCTGGAATTAGAGGTAGCTGCAATGATATATTATAAACTACATCATTATAATACATCATTGGGTAGCTGTATATAAAAATACTACTGGTATTTCTTAATAACCAAAGCGGGTACTTTAATATTGCTGTCATGCCAATTTATAAAAACAAGGTTCCTACTAACATCTGAAGAACTCTCCACAGAGGCTTCGCAAAGAAAATGAAAACAAAAAAAATACATTCAATGTTAACGATGAAAGCAGCTATTGATAAATTATAAAAAAAACTTTACGTAAGCTAACTTTGAAGTTATTTTGAGAGAGTTGTTTCATCTTAGAATTCTATGAAAAAACTCTCTCAAAATAACTTCAAAGTTGAAAATGAAAACAAAATATAGTTCAATGAAAGCAGCTATTGATAAATTATTAAAAATCTTTACGTAAGTTAACTTTGAAGTTATTTTCTCTTCTCTCTCTTATCTCTTGCAATAATTCTCTTGAAATAATATATGAAATAATATTGAAATAAATAAAATACTTGGAATTATCATATTTACTGTAAGATATGAATATATAGGCTAACCGGACATCTTGGCCAGTTTGCACTGGCCGTGGTCAAGAGTGCATCTCAAGGCAATATCGTTATTATACCTTGAATAAAACCGAAACTATGTTAAATTCCACTTTGCACAAGGTGGTAAACACTAAAGTAATTCCACTTTGCACAAAGTGGTAAACCCTACAAAAGTAATACATATTCCCCATCATAAGAAGATGGTAGGGAGTGGGGTACAAGGAAAAACGGCAAGTAAGGGAGAGAAGTCCTCTGGCAGTCTTACCAACGGCACGAATACAGCATAATGCCATTTAATTTCGATAGATATATAATGAGAAAATGCTAATTTAAACTCTTCAAGAAAATTGTACCTATCTACAGTATTTACCATAATTCATAGATTATAATATCTTTCTATTTTGAATAGACATACTTTCTGTAGTGCACCATGTAAGATTCAGTGATTCGGCAGAAGCGTTAGAACCATAATAAACTATAATTACTTTGACTACTTTAACATAAACACAACAACGGTGTCTCGCAAGGCTGTATACTGTCGCCAAGACTTACCTATTTACCATAAATATAGAAAATCTCAGACGTTACTTGTAATTACTGTACTTAGTAAGCGTATTATTATTGTAATATAGGTACAGTCATTTGTTATTTCGATTTACTAACTAGAACATGGTGTATAACTAATATAATAGTTCTATGACTAAAGAAACTTGATATATAGCCCCAGTAAGCTTTTATAAAATGCAATTGTGGAAATGAAACATGAAGTTAGCTTTGTTGTCTATCCTATACCCAGACAATCTCTTTGTTGTCTGGCACTCTGACTGAAATATTGATGTTTTTATCATAGGTACCTACAACATAGGTACTTATCATAATACATAAGTACCTATACATAGAGGTAGACACCACTAATAATTTATTAGATACGTATTTTATAAATATACATTACGTAAATGTATATTTAAAAAATGCGTAATTAATTACACATAAAGTCCCTTACGTACTTAATATGTAATTAATATAGCAAGTATTAAGGATTCTAAACGCTCATGAATTCGAAATTTCTTTATTAACTAATATTTTACGTGAGCAACCCATTTTATTTATATTTATTTAATTTTTTTTGATATTTAGGTACATTTACATAATGTGGTTGGTAGATAAAATTACCTACGATGAGGTAAAACTCGAAGGAAACAATAGGTTGCAGACCAAATCGGTTGCAGTAAAACGCACTAATTCCACAATCATCTCGGTTCGTGATTTGTGCGAATTCGAAGTCCAAATGTCCGGTACCTAAGCTATGCTTAAGCTATAAACTTAGGCATAGTTTGTACCTAGGTACCGGACTAGCTAAACCTAAGCTGCTGCTGAGGCCGCCTATTGTGCATTAAATATATAAATACTAGCGGCCACCTGCGACTTCGTACCTATGCGTGGAGTTCGTTTTACCCCCATAAGCGTGGATTTTCGTAAAATCAGTTCTTAGCGAATGTTTACACCTTTTAAGGAACCTAACTGCCAAATGAGTTTGTAGGTCTTATAGTTTCTGAGATTTCGTGATTCAGTGAGTGGTAGGTATGTATTTCGCATTTATATTTAAATGTTTTCTTTTATGGTGTACAATAAAGAATATCTTATCTTATCGTGCATTGTTAATAGGTACTTTCTCATAGGAACTTAATATACTTAATACATGTTCCGGAACTACTGAAGCGACGTAACAAATGAGTATTCATTGGCTCACTCGAGCCGAGCGACTTGAACTTTACCTAATAAGGTCGCCCTTTATTACAACTAAGTCATCCATTCAAGACGAGGGCACCTTCATTACATTTTAGCATTTTGATTTTATGTATTGTTAACATCGATATGAAATGGGTAAGGTTTTGAGACGGATGGTAGGTACATGGTAAGAAAATGATTTGATGTTTGCCAACTGATTTTCCTTCTGATATTTTTTCTTTTATGCCTACGGCATTGAGTACGCCTATGTACTTATGATAAAGTTCAATAAATAAATAAATATTCTGAATAAATTATTAATAGTACTTACCTATCCATAATTCCAAATAAAAAAGAATAATATTTTTTTTATTATTTATTGTAAGTACTTAAAAAAGAACGCCACCCTCTTGGGGGTGGTAGGTCAAACGGCAGTAGGGAGCTATAATAAGCCAAATCATAAATATTCTGAATAAATTATTAATAGTACCTATCCATAATTCCAAATAAAAAAGAATAATATTTTTTTTATTATTTATTGTAAGTACTTAAAAATGAACGCCACCCTCTTGGGGGTGGTAGGTCAAACGGCAGTAGGGAGCTATAATAAGCCAAATCATAAATATTCTGAATAAATTATTAATAGTACCTATCCATAATTCCAAATAAAAAAGAATAATATTTTTTTTATTATTTATTGTAAGTACTTAAAAAAGAACGCCACCCTCTTGGGGGTGGTAGGTCAAACGGCAGTAGGGAGCTATAATAAGCCAAATCAAGAGAAGAAGTAGCAGATCCTAGAGATCGGACTCCGAAGCTTCTATTAGTAGATACAAACTTTAGGTAAATGCCTCTGGGACAAATGTGATGTGGGTTGATTTGCTGAATAGCACAAAAAAACTTACAAAACCTTTCACCACATATTATTATTGTCTGAAGTTTACGCAAATCTCATTAATTGATATAAAATTTTAAGTCACCCCGCGACCATGACTGCGGAAAAGTGTAGCCGAAACTTCGAGCTAAAAGTAAATAATAACAAATACATCGCGATAGAATCCGTAAAAAGTGGTTTTATTTCAACACACATTATTATTCAAATGTTTTATCTAAATTCACATCAGCAAAAACGATTGTATTTTTGTGCTGCAGCAGCCCGTTTATTCAATTTGAAAAGTCTATAAATGGCTTTTAGTCGTACTGTCTTTCATTGTTTGTTGAACGAGTTTCATATTTATTTATAGTAAAAAAATTATTCGTTGAAATAATATTAGGTATATAAATAGAGTTAAAAGTCCCAGTCACTGTCGTGAATTCATATTTCATATTCATAGTGTGGTAGGTAGATCTATCCGCGCCGTGAATCCATGAAAATTTTTCGTGGATTTTTCACCACGTACCTATTTGCAATCGTTAGCAAAGAAGTCATTATTATAATTATCACATCACTGAGAGGACGATAGCTATAGATTAGAATTATAAGATAATAACTATAAATAATAACAATCTTATGTACCTAAACATTATTAGTATTCTTCATAAGATAATGACATCAAATAAAGTTACAGTTACAGGATATTGTGCTGAGAGCGTATTTTACCAATGATATTTGACATTGAGTGACCGTGACATCGAAAACATGAATTTACACTGACGAAATTCTACTTATATAGCACAATAGAGATAGCTCAATTATGGGGCAAACCTAGAAAAAACTCCATATAGCAATTTTCTTTCGGAATTTGTTGAGGGAGATCACTGGCAATTTTTGCTTTGTCAAATCCTATTTTTATTGTGCTACTAAACTTACTAGGTAGTCTTAAGTTCTTAATCGAAATCACACCTTGTTGCATCTACAATACCTACATAGGTACTTGTAAAACTTTGTCACGAGATACATACGAGGTGACGAGCCGACAGCCGACGACGGCGGATATTGATCTGAATATTCTCCTCTCTCCAGCCTCTCGCCGAGAACCAATGCATAATTTGCCTCACCTACTACATAATAAAGTCGTTATGTTCTCAGGGACGTTATTATATTGTGTTTGTGTTATGTTTAGAATTGATGACTTTTGAAGTAAGATCAAAGATTTACATTATGAGATTTAAAAAAAGTTTTCAAAATTCGAAAAATAAAAAAAATGATACATATTTGTTTAAAAGTAAATATCGTAATAGTCATGTCAGGTAGGTAATATCTTAGACTATATACAAACACTATACACGCAGTAAGTGACACTCCAATGCGGCGTAAAAAATAGTTAGGTACTACCTGCTACTACGTTGGTACAAGTTGACATAAATCTACATACATACCATAATATTGCATACCTTGACAGTTTAAAGAACAATATTGACATTAGCTTACTCGAACATAAGGCATATTTCACTCCGTTTTTTTACGATGCATTTTGTTAGGAATACTGTCTATACAATATATGGTCTTTATATTCGTCTCTCGGCAATATAACTCAGTTTAGTAATTATATTGTTTTCGAGACGAAAGTCGCTGAATAATACATTTTGCATACGATTGACACAGATGACTGCATAATTCATCATACTTACATTACCTACAAGCTACAGTAATCTACAATAACGTTGTTTCAGTTCGACAATAAATACCAAGCCGGGTAGCCGTCATGAATGTTGATTCACATATTAATTTTACCATGAATCACGAAAGATACTGCGTCTTTGGCAGCCTTTTCCCATCTCTACCATATTCCGGTGAGCTCTTCAAGTCAGTCCCATCCTCGCTTTTTAGGGTTCCGTAGCCAAATGGCAAAAACGGAACCCTTATAGATTCGTCATGTCTGTCCGTCCGTCTGTCTGTCCGTCCGTATGTCACAGCAACTTTTCTCCGAAACTATAAGACCTATTCTGTTGAAACTTGGTAAGAAGATGTATTCTGTGAACTGCATTAAGAATTTCACACAAAAATAAAAAAAAGCATTTAATTTTGAGGGTCCCCATACTTAGAACTGAAACTCAATTTTTTCTTTTTCATCAAACCCATACATGTGGGGTATCTTTAGATGGGTCTTTAAAAATGCTATCGAGGTTTCTAACATAATTTTTTTCTAAACTGAATAGTTTGCGCGAGAGACACTTCCAAAGTGGAAAAATGTGTCCCCCCCCCCCCCCCCCCTCTAACTTCTAAAATAAGAGAATGATAAATGTATAATATGTATGTATTTACAAAAAAAAATGTATCTAAGTATGTTTATCCGCATTCTAGAACCCATAACACAAGCTAGTTTAGCTATGCTTACTTTGGGTCTAGATAGCGTTGTGTAGAATGTCCTACAATATTTATTAAAAAAAAAAAAAAAAAAAAAAAAAAAAATATATGATGTAAATTGCTATGCAAACTACCACTAAAAATTGGTTCGAATGAGATCCAGTCAGTAGTTTATTTTTTATACGTCATAAACCGCAATTTTCGCCTTTGCTACTACGGAACCCTAGGAAGAAAGAAACATGTGAATGGCGTGGAACGGTGCAAACAATTCCATCAAGAATCAATCGATACAGCGACTTGTCGCTCCATAAAATCTTGGCATTATTTACCAGTACATGACATGTGCTTCCTTCTTCCTTCAGTTGCGGATCCAAACATTCCAAACCATCCGTTGAAGCCACCAAGCTGAGGACCACCATCGTAACATTGTTAATGTATGTAATTGTGACCCCCTTTCCTGTGACTTGGCCTTCAGCTTACCATCAGGCGACGTAAAATCATATTGATGTGTCCTATATAAAAATGGTACGCTAGATGTTCGCTTGAAAATATTGATATTTGTAGATCAAAGTAAAGCCTAAACTTAAATAAGTTATGAAGATGATAGATAGGTAGGTAAAATATGAATTGACCCTACATCTACATGCTTCGTCTGGCAGTAGGATCCGTTGAGCCGTCCTGGCGTGATTGAGTGAAAAACATCATAGCATAGTTCTATAGCTGAGCATGACTTCTCCCAATGTCGCTCAAACCTCCACCTTCCGAGTATAATGTATTATGCATGTGTATATTAAACCGTCCACCGTCCACAACATAATGCGTCTCTAGAATAATGAATAAAGCAAAAGGTAAAGCATATTAACAGCATAAACAAAATAAAACATGTACACCATCTCCATTCAAAAGCAACCTAAAAATAAACGCAAGACGTTGAACATTTTCACTGTAGAAATAACAGTGTATGAGAAGTCTCTTATTTATTCATTACTTATTCAGCAAGCAGACAGTTTAATATTATGAGCTGTAAAGCTGTAAACAAAGATCGTAATCGCGCTCCACCGCCAAGATAAGAAGGTTGACAGCAAACAGTTTGGTTTCGACATCGTAAATACTTATTTACGATGTCAAAACCAATTATGACTTCATAATGAAATGAGCAAGATATTTTCGGTTTACGAAGAAATATGCCCATCATTATATAGCATAAATATAAAATACAAAGACAGCGAAAGAGGCGGAAGGACTTTTCATAAATTGCAATAGCAATAGATGTTTGCTATCATTGAAGTCAAAGTAATTTTATCGGATTTTATTGCAATTTATTTTGTATCATTATCATAAACTACATCCAATTAAAATTAGTTTTGATTCTATATGATACTTCCATACTTAATTTAGATTCATATTCATCTAATCTATAGGCAATTTGACACTTACTAAAATATACTGAAACATTGGGAGGGTAATGAAGGTATCTTCCCATTGAGCCTGTCCTTTTCTCTCGTAGAGCTACGTGTAGTTTCGGTATGAGGGTAAGACTTACATTATACCTTAATAGCTCTTAAAGGGTATAATTACAAGTTGTTAACCAAGAATAGCTCGTCTGTAATTTACTACCGGTGTAATGTGGGTGTACCAAGCGATTAAGGTATTATGTGGGTGACATCAGAATCTACTGTGTACCAGGTATTTTAATTCCTACATAAATTCTTCTATATCCCTACAAGGGCAATGAATAAGCGGCTATATTTAAGTAGTATGCAAACGGATATCCGGTAAGTAACGGTATATCAGGCTTTAGTAGATATAGTCAAAATTTGACAAAATCTGACGTCGTATATTAAGAAACTACGAATCTATAGGGTGAATCTGGGAGGTTCTGGGGCCAAATAAACCTAACATGCTAGCTATTAATATACCTAAACTTGTTGATAACAGAAGAAGTATCCGGACCCCGGATACCGCCGAGACAAAGCCGCGGATAAAACCGAAAACTAAAGGTATTATGATGATACAATTATTTTAGTACCTATTCAGGCATAAAAAAATTGTGATTATAATTGGATTAGACAGAATTATTAGCTTTAACGTACATTTCTTGTGAAGTTTAGAGAAATAATATTCAGCATAATCACACGTTTCTGACATTTTTCAAATTAACATTTGAACTAACTCTCAAATCTCAATCATAATCAAGACATTTTATATACGTAATCGTAGATATGAGTATTACCTACATTTACTTATTTGGTTTTTGCATAGGTACTATACCTAGGTATGCGAATTTCGTACGAATATCGTAATTATGAAGTAAGTAAAGTATCTAGCCTAGTTACTTTATATTTTAGCATATCTACGTGGGTTCTCAAGACACAGTGTAATAAGTCACGCCACTTAAAACATTGCGTTTTAAACTATATCTGACTTGAGAAGTATACTTAAATGACTTGTCACGCTACAGTGTATTCACCTTTTGTCATTACTTCGCAAAGGTGTAGGTGATCGTATCGTCACTAACAATGAATCTACTCAGACTCTATTATACATATAATCCATTATAATTCCAAACCGATAACTCACGACAGGCCATACAAAGGACATAACATGGCATTCTTGAAAGTATTCTTTACACAATCATAAAAAAAAATTGGAATTGGTATTATACCTACAGCGACTTTCCTCGTCACTGTTCACAATTCAGCATTTTCCTGAGGTGGATAGGAAAAAGAAATAGATATTATATATAAGAAGGGTAGGTAATGGCAGACGGTATTATCCCAGGGGACTGTGACAATCACATTCCCTGTGAAAGGTTCACACACGTAAAATAATAAGTACATACATATTTCAATAACTTCTCTTCAGTTATCAAAGGGTTTAACTTAGTTTTGAAAATTGTGTGATATGGTGTAGCGGTAGAGCATTCCACTGCTACGGTTACAACTTGTGATTTCAATTCTCGCCAGTATAATGTAAACGTAGCTAAATTCGATCTCGGTGACGGAAAAACAATACTTAATCACCACCCCATCTCACCCGAAGTGTGTTATAAGAGGCAACTAACGAAAAAATACGCAGACATGTCACTGCGAGAGAAAGAAAACTCGAAACAAAACCCTGTAGCAACCCGTCGTCGTCGGAAACAGTAGACTAAAGCCTTCCAACATTCGGAGAGGCCTGTGTCCATTGTCCAGTAGTGGACTGCGATAGCCTAATGCCTAATTGATTGCATAAATTAAATCAATCTGCATTCCTCTGGGTCTTGCACTTGCTATATATTGTAATGTAGCGTATGCTAATAGTAGGTATTTTATACAAATATCAGATACACTACATGTTCATACATACACCTAAAATTATTAGCAACAATAAAAAGCAAAGGACTCTTAAGAAAATGGATTTTGATCATTCACCACACAAGTGCCACTTTGGTGGTGACTGATCTGTCTTGACGTTCTCTTCGTATCTCCAACAAAGTAATTTTTGGTACGATCAAAATTCAAACCTGTGTTCACGAGCATGACGCTGACGTCGCATTTAACAGTCTCGCCCCAGGCACTATTCTGGATCAAAGGGAACGACCCGACGTATACTCACAGATGCCACAGACGATGTCTTCAAGGTGAGCATGACTGCATGACAATCTTTGTATGTTACTCTACTATCAAATAATTTATTTGATACTGTCTGAAGTTTACGCGAATCTTACTCGTTGAAATGATAGGTACTAACTACTTTTCAACGGATTCTATCGCGATATATTTGTTACTTTACTTGTTATTATTTACTTTTAACCCGATGTCTCGGCTACTTTAAGCAGCCGTGGTTGCGAGGTGACTAAAGATCCTACATAGTTTGAAGTATTAGTTATTTCAAAGTAATCATGATGAATTGCTGGTGTTGAAGTTGGGACTAAAGTAAATAATAAAATGAAAAATATATGTATCGCGATTGAATCCGTTACAAAATAGTTTTATTTCAATAATTTATTTAATAGAAAGTGTATGTGTAGGTGTATTCAGCTTTGTATTATGTATTGTTTTTATATTATGTAATTATGTACCTACTTAATTGTTATACATTACATATAATGTAGAAGGTGTTACCTATCAAATATCGATGGTAGGTCTGTACCAAAACGACCCCTACCCAAGAAACGTAATTTAAATGTAATAATAAAGTGTTGATTTTCGTTGTCACGTCACGTCAGTTAGGTGTCACGTAAATTGTAATTATGTATGTACGACTTGACAGCCAGTGTTTACACTGTCGCCTTTGTAATTTTGTATTCTTATTCTAAAGATAACTGGTACCGAGGTGTATCTACCTATAGGCAGGTATGTAAGTATGTTAGATTAGCTGTCCCGGGGCGGCACGACCGCCATATTTTTCCCGTTCCCGCTGCACCTATTTTCTCATCCTTTAAACCTTCCCTGGACACCCACAAATATTTCAAGACTAAAATTAGCCAAATCGGTTCAGCCGTTCTTGAGTTTTAAAATAACAACGAAAAGTGGCATTGATTTTTATACACTGGAAGATTTACGCGTATCAAAATTAACGTGTCAATAGAGGCACAAAGCATAATGATAACGATCAAGTTTAGATTCATAGTCGACCAAACTAAATTAAACCTTTATGAAATTAAGTAAATGTTGCTTTTTGTGATACTGTCTGAAGTTTACGAGAACATCATACATAGGGTGGAAGGTCACCCCGCTACCATGGCTGCTGATCAGTAGCCGAGATGTCGGGATAAATGTAAATACAAATACCTACCATATAAATCGCGATAGAATCCGTTTCAACCCAAAAAGCTATACCATTTCAGAATAAGGCAGCCTGAAATATTTATCTATTTATACACAAAATTTAAAATGAAATTAAAGTTATTCAATCTTCATTTATTTGTTCATAAACATAAACTTAGTTAGCAGACGGTAGACATGTTTCAAGTCAATGCTCTTAATCGATCATACCATTCAAGCACCGGTGCCTAGCCGACGTTTTGTTATCTTAATGGCAGGATTCAACCATTCAAACTGTCTGGCTGCTTTGGAAAGGTCAAACATAAGTATAACCCGCGCCATGTATCTTGGACCTAAATCGTAAGATATACGAGGCTCTGGCGCCCGCGGATTGTTTTGAAATAGTCTATTCTTGGTGAATTTGAGTTCGTCTACCGCAGTAGCATCCCGTGCTATCCTCAAAAGACACCCAAGAAACGTGTACTGCGCGTATAGGGCAGGGCACATTTTGAGCACATTTTAGGTCCAAGATACGTGGCGCGGGTTATAACATTGTATCTATAGGTAGTTTGCCTACAATTTACAAAGGAGGAACTTTTATCTTTCATTAGCTACTGGGTGAATTTCAACAGGTCCATTAAAATCTTCATTCCGTGGATTTTTTTTACCTTAAGTTTTATAGTTAAAACAAATCGCGTTTATTATAGGTTTTGATACTGTATGTATTCTTGCTTAATATCTAGCAGATAACTAAAAAAACTAACGAGATATACAAGATCAAAAATTACGCGCCACGGCGATGATACATGCGTGCGCGGCAATGAAACAAGCGTCCACGGTCATGAAATAAATATACCAAGGGAATGAAAAAATCAACCATGGAAATGAAAATACATAATATAAAACATAATATTTTATATACCTACTTACATGAGTAATTATACTTACATACAATAAATACAAAGGGAATTAGGCAATTGTGTATGGACAGTGGCGTCATTTATTTTTTCAGCGGTACTGTGTTAAACACGCGTATGAGTGTCGTTATTTTTATTGTAAGCAATATCGGATCTGCGATATACAGGGTGAAACATTTCGATTTTACCTGGAGGGAAACTACCCTCATACTAGAGATAACGAATTTTACTTAAAGGAAACATTACCTTATTTTTAAAGGGAAACAAAACTGCATTCAAAGATTTCTAAACATAACACACCTGATGATAGAACCGCCTAAAATCGTCCTATACCTTCTCTTTTATGGGTTTCCTTCTATTTATTTTACCAAGTTTGTTAGAGATATTTGATCCCTAAGATTGATCCTATCGATTGATGCAATATAAATATAGATTCATCCGGATTTTATTCGGTTCGATTATCGGGTGTGGCAAGTGATTTTTTGGAAATCCTTAAACGCACGCAGTGTATTTTTTTGAGATTAAGAGAGTGTTTACTTTGCTGCTGCCCAACCTAGTTGGATCCTGGCTAGTTTTTTCTCGGAGTTGTTTTTACCGAGCTGGATAACTTATCCCAGGTAGATATTTTCTTGAACAACTTCGAGTGTAACCCCATCGGTGGCTGTCTGTCTGTTCCTGTGTATGCTTAAATCTTCAAAATTACGCAACGGATTTAGAAGCGGTTTTTTTAATAGATAGAGTAATTCAAGAGGAAGATTTATATGCATAATACATACATGCATAATATTCTAGAGAAACACTGATAAATTTAGAGATATGCAGCGGGAACGGGACCAGAAAATATGGCGGTACGAAGTTCGCTGGGTCAGCTAGTATTGGATAAATGATACCGCGTTTGCATTGGAGATGTGGAGGGAAAGTACTTTAAATACTGGAGATAGCTAATTTCATTCAAAATAAACATTTCTTCATTTTTAAAAAGAAAAAAAACTGCGTTTTACGAATGCTGAAAAATCGCTTGCCCCATCCTGTAATTGAACCGACTAAAATCGGAAAAAAATAACAGCCAGTATTTGTATTGCTTTAATCGATAGGATTAATTTATTGTTCCTTTTTAAAAATAAGGTTATGTTTCCTTTGAGTGGAATATATCTTCAGTATAATAAATAGAGTACTTTCCATCCACGCAAAATTGAAAAAATACCACTCTGTATAGATATAAACTAAATTATATCTAAGTCCTGATATGGTTTAGATAATTTTGTTCATAGTAACTTTTGCTCACTATATACTGTAGGTACTTTCATATTATACCATTTTCATTCATGGCCGCTCAATTCCAAAACGACGCCAATTCTTTCAGATGAAAAAGAAATGGGAAATTAACAAATTAATATGATATACTTTTGGTAATATGCTATGGCAATGAGAACATAAGTTACGGAAATGAAACATCTGGTCACGGCAATGAGACTAAATTGTTTTACAAGGCATGGCAATGATTTTTTTTTCATTGCCGCGTTTTTTTCTTCATTGCTATAGCAAATTTTGACCACGGAAACCATGGAAATGAAAGCACGGTGGTGAAAAACGAGCCAAAAATATAATTTAACAAAAAATCTATTAATTATTCGAAGTAATAAACACTTCACTAAAATAGACAAGAGAAATTGCGTTCTATTGAATGTATAATCAAGAGGATAAACTTATTGGAATAGAAAGTTATACCTATCCACAGTAATGAAAGAAAAAATGTCCAGTAACATAAAAATGATAAACTTTTATTTATGGTGCCAAAACGCAGGCACGTGTGCACGTCCTTCCATGTCGAGCACTTAGGCGGCACCAATATGCAACGTTTAGCGCTTAGGAGGAAGGACACAAGTCGTTAGATAAAACAATATTCTAAAATATGTTTAGAACATGGCGATTAAAGGTAACTCCAGGACAAATGAACTTTTATTAACCATTCGTTGTATTGTCTATATATTTGAATAAATGTATTTCGTAACAATACTTTAACTATTCACGTATCAAATAAAACTAGGTTTTAATTTAAAAAACCAATAGATTTTTATCAATGAGGTATCACAACACAATAGGTGACGTGTGGACAAACACGGCAATGAAAAATTTCGAGGTTTAAATATTTTTTTTGGAGAATCTATAATCCTATTTAATGAAATATTTAGTGCTTCACATAGATCACTATTTCACCTAACCAGAAAAAAATGTTAGAGTATTGTAACAATGATTTTTAGTACCGATTTCATCGATGCCACGCAATTTTTGGTCCCGGGAAATTCACCCTACTATAAACACCTTTTCTATCGCCCTGTTGTCTACAAAAGTCCTCACGATCCCTATTACCTATGATGCAAAATTAATAATTATGCACTTTAAGACGTCTATTTTTTTTTTGTGAGAGTAAGAGTCGTAACGGCTCAAACCAGACCCGAGACGGAACGAGAGAGGACTCGTAACCTTAGTATAGATTTTATGTCTATGATAGGGTATAAGTTGTGAGTGGGCCCCTGGCTTCGATTCGAAGTGCCCACTTTGGATGCTACCACGATTGGCGAACGATGAAATGAACGAATGAAGAGAAGAGAAGACTTTGTACGGTAAACACAAGTCACAACCTTCATTTCAAAATGCCATTTAACTACTTGCATATAATAAATCAACTGCGACATACCATAATAATTCAAAGTACCTTAGTACAAACCTTCCTACACGCCCCTTTCATTCCAATCCGTGACGGAAAACAATTTTCAGTTTACTTATAATTTTCGTCAGCCGCTTCCAATTTCCTTGGAACAACAATTTTTTAATAAAATGTTGTTTGCGAAAACATTTATCAAAACGATTATGAGAATTCAATGTGTATATAAGAAGAGCTGTCGGTTACCACTGTTAGTATATTGGCATTAGACATTTTATTCCTTCTGAATTTTTAGTTCGTTTGTCACAGACTTTAGAATGTTACCGCACCATAAAGACCTGGAATTCCTTACCAGCTCACGTGTTTCCTTCTTCCTACAGACCCGCATCCATTAAGTGGAGCGTGAAAAAGCATCTGATGAGACGGTCAAACTGAGTGCCACCTTTGTAACATGGTACGTATCTGTAATGGTGGCTCTTTCCTGAGACTTTACCTTCAGCCTACCATCAGGCGAGGGGAAGGCAAATTGATGTGTACTATTTAAAAAAAAATAACAATAATTTTGTTTTCGGTACTTAATTTCTTCTTCGTGTGTCGTGTGTGACAGTGGCTTCGCCGTAGTCGGGTAAAAATGTGCGTGATGTCATAAAACACCACTGCCTGGCCCTTCGAAGACAAACAGGGTGAGTAAATGTATGTAGACACCAGACACCTATCCAGGCGGTCTCACCGTACGTAATAGGTAGAATATGTAGATAATTACTTCGAATATTAGGTATGGTTCGTTTAAAAAACACACATTGTTGCGTTAATGGGAGTTAAAAATAGAGTACGTACTTAATTATCGCAGACGACTCATTTCCACGATATGCCTAATAAGGCAATAACAAAATTTGGACGTTTGTTTTGTAACATTCACTTTTTAAAGTATGATTCCAATGCCGACTGCATACGACAACTTCAGACGCATGCAGTAGTTTAACAAGTAATGGGATCGGCGGCGTACCCATTACTTGAACTCTGATACGGATAGGACATTGGGAAGCTGCAATGAATAACGCAGTATCGCATATCTTTTTTTTTTTTTTTTTTTTTTTTTATCGTGCGAAAAATCCCCTCGGATACCTCCCCCGCCGGAGCCGGAGGAGGAGGTTATGTCGGACTCGAACCGACTAAAACGCACGCTGACTGTGGGCCGTCCGTTGCCGGAGGTGAGATTGTTGTAGCCATATCCCTCGCACCCCGGCCGACCCAGGGCCATATCTCTCGATCTGGCCCTCTCCCGATGTGGGGACCGTAGAGTCCCAACTCGCCCCCGGGTATGGGGAGGCACGCAATGCGCACCGCCGCCGTGGCCTGCTTCTGCTAGGGTGACAGGCGGCTCCACCCGTCACCCCCAGGCCCGCGCTCATGGGGGACGGAGGTCGTTCTGCGACCTCCGACGCCCGAGTTGCCGTCGCTCGTTACGGGCCGCGCGGTTAGCGATTCTCCTACGCTCTTCGCGGGCCGCAAGGTCTGCGATTCTCCTTCGCTCCCGCTCCGCCTCCCATTTCACGAGCATTATTTGCTCGCAGAAGGAGGCGCCGGCGGCCCACGCATCCGCGCAGCGAACCATCGCTGCGAGCAAAGTAGCGAGCGTGAGAACTCTCACTCCCAAGGTCGCCACCAGCTCCCGTCTCGGCGTCTCCCACGCCGGACACTCGGTGAGCGTGTGCAGCGCCGAGTCCTCGCTCGCGTCGCAGTGATGGCACTCGGACGTTGGCTCTTTCTTCGCGATCCGATGCAGATACCGCCCGAAACACCCATGACTGGTGATTATCTGCGTCAGCCAGAACGAGAGGCCGCCGTGTGGCCTCTCTAGCCACTCCCCCATGATGGGCAGTATCGCATATCTGCTGCGTGCGTCTGCAATTGTCGTATGCGGTCACCTTCGGAATCATACGTTCAAAGAACAAGGAAAATCTGACCACGGGCTCCAAAACTTCAGATGCAACTGGTTTTGAAGCTGATAAGATGAGTCAATAGGTATGTCACTGTATGATGCTGTATGATTTGAGATTGACATGTTCATTTGTCTTTATTTCCAGTAACCGATATTTCGGCAATGTTATTCGAAACAAATGAAAAATATGGTAAATGTCACATTTATAAAATTAAGTAGAATTAGTAAGATCCGTTCTTGGTGCCAACGCGGTACCATGAACGAATTACTTAATAGGTAGCATACAAACCTTTCTTAAAACATATCGAAAAGCTGTTAAATCATTTAGAAAAAAGTACTTTGCGGAGAAACATATAAACGCATAAATGTGCCTCTACTACTTGTATGTAATGATGATTGCACAACGCGCTTTCCTTTACATTGCTATCGGAAAATGGTTTCCGTAGGACGTGACCACTTTAGATACGTCGTAACGCTTGCACCATTTCACTTGAAATCTATACCTATACCAACCTATATAAAAGCTAAATATGTACCACCATCTTAGAAACTATAATACCAATAATCTTGAAATTTGCCAGGTAGGTTCCTTATGGGTGTAGACATCCCATAAGAACGGTTTTTGGAAAGTAAGTAAGAAAGTAAGAGGGAAAGACGAACAGACGAAAACCAGGCGGCCGTTAGTAATTTATATAATCTAATAATATTATTATAATGAGGTAAAATTTGTGAATTTGTGACATTTTAGTAAGTAATCTCTGTAATCACAATATAAAGCATCTTATGCCTGCACCTACCTCAATATATCTCTACATCACCTTCGACATTAAGTCCGCCTTTGTACAATTTTTATGTGCATAAAATTTCAATAAATAAATAAAGCATCATGCGATTGGGGAGGTCCAGCAGCGGGAAGAGGATCAGCAGTACACGCGGGCGGAGCCGCAAGCAACAGCTAGTCAGCAGAAAAAAACCCTCTATTTACTCGACCTAGAACCGACTAATGGACGCTTAATAGAGGAGGAAATTGTATTTTACTATTAGCTTGTTAGTTATGTAGTTATTCTTGTCCATCCTAATGAACGTAGGTAGGCAGTTAGTGAAGCTATTTATAAATCAATTGCTATTGTTTCCACATGTATAAAGAGCTCAATTACGAGTACCTACTAGTAGCCTTAGAAGTTTTATATCTTTTTCTAACTCCATTAATTTTTGTAAGTTCATTAAGTATTATTAGTAGTTGTTACACCTCTTCACTTATAAGTATAAAATAGACAGAAGTACTGATGCTTTTATAACAGACATCAACATTAAGTACCTGAGTACTTGCCTTTTTATATCTGAATCCCTAATTAACTGAATTCAAAAACGCAAAGTCTCTCGGACCGGTTGGATTCTTTTTGCTGGTTCTAATTATTTCCTCAAAAATGTTTTTACTTCAAAGGTTCCATTTCAGTTTGAGAAAGAAAAACTCCCTCTTTGGAATTATTTAAATTTATTAATCCTCAACAAACCAAAATAATGCAAAAGTTTTTTACAGATTATATCATTGAAGTACCTACTAACTTACATTCTTTTTTAACTATATTGAATTTCAAAATGTTTATCAGATGATTGAATTTAGTCGTCATTACTTTGGATACCAAAATGGATCAGACGTAGAACTCACAATGGATTCGATTATTCAAAGTGGATTAGACGCACAACTCAAAACATATATTATCAGAAAAGCTATATTGCTTATTAACTTCATTATCTTCGAATAAAACGTTCCTCTCATGTTACACTCTCACAAATATAATGAAATATCATGTGAAATAAGGGTATAAATGGAAGCAACCTTCAGTTATTTTCCAAATAAATGAACTGAAAGTGGAAGGCCGCCCGTTGTCTCCTTTATCGCATCAAATGGTGACCTCAGAGGATATTTATTTTAGCTCCGTGTCTAATGCCTGTATTCTGTAGATAACACTGTATTCATACAGGTCCAAGGTAGTATATTTATCGCGCTGGTGTGTATTCTGCCGTAGCTATTTATGTGTAAACTAAAGGCATAATAAGGCTTAAGGGTCTCCTTAGGATTTCCACAGGATTTTTCACGAGAAAGAAAAATGTTACCGACCCCCTTTAACGGGTCTAACCTGTAATATGAAGCTGACCTGACATGTGGCTAGTCTTGAGTTAAAAGTCACAGAAGTTAATATAAATAGCGAATAGATGACATCAAACTATAGAATAGATAATAGTACCAATAGCACCGACGTACCTAATACTGCTATACAAATTCCAGAAAACGGTAAATGAATCTCCAAAGTGGCTAAACTGATTTTGACGGAATGTTTACTGAGAAAAAGACTAAAATAAATGTTATAAGGCCTAACTTAACTAGGTACTTTTGTTTTAGAATTATGACATGTTGATATGTGTATTTTATTTTATTTTCTTCATTTTGATGATGTAGGTAAGTTTGAGGGAAAATATTTTTGATAACATACATTTTTGCACCATAAGCTCACCATATAACTTTTTTCATATTTTATGTTGTACCCAAGAGCACTTTGGCGATGAATACCTTTAAAATCGGGCATCAATCATTGAAATCCGTAAAGTGGTTTAGAAGATAATTATGTCGGGTAAAAAATCTTCGAGTTTCGCGCAAAAACTAAATCCGTGAGGACGAAATCGTCGGCACAGCTGCAGCTAGCAATTATCTACCTATATACATAGATATCCAGACTAGACTTAAAGTCTCGTATTATTCGATCTCAGTACTTACAAAAAATACATAACTATCATACCTATTTATTTTATTTACAGGGCAAGCTCGGTAAAATCAATTACTGCTATAATCGTCTGCCAACTCGTGAAAGGAATACCGAATAATTTATTATTTCATTACACATTTTGTGAATATTAAATTTTGTTTCATACGGATTTCAACCTTATTCTTCGGTACCTAAGGATCATTGTTAATCGGGTTTTACATAATGTAATTGGAGTGGGACACTTTTGAAAGGTTTTATCTTGTTTATAAGAAGTATTTTCTACTGAGTTACAGTCCTTTGATTTGCGAATCTGCTGGCTGTAGGTACCTACTCATGTTTTGATAATAGGTATGCTTTTCGATTCGGTCACAACTATTTCTTAAAAAAAAACTTAGATACCTACGTGTGTACCTAAATCTCAATAGGACTAGACAGATAATCATATTACTTAGTTATTTCAAGCTATATATTCAGTTCTGCCTAAAATATAATAAAAAAGAGCCAAAGGTCTTTACAGACACGAGAGTTATTTGCCCAAATATTATTTTTATAATAAGTAAGTATAGTAAGAATTACAAAAAAATATTCAATGATATTTAATAGTATTATCAATCTCTATATAACAAATACCCTTATTTGATCGTGTTCATGTTCAGACAGTGCTAAGGGCAGCGGACGCTGTATATCGTAGTATTGATTCGAATCAATCAGAATCATAGTAATGTCTGAACATGAACACGAACATGAGAACAGGAATCCAATTTAGCTCTGGTTTCATGAGGTATAACTCAAATCATAATGATTTTGTTATGTTTGCTCATAAACAAAGAGATAGGTTCTACCTGGGCACATCCTCTCACTCTGAACCATTTAAAAAGCAGAGTCACCAATGTGCTAGTCCAGACTATGATTTATGTAAGTTATCTGTTCTGTCGTGATTGAGTAACAATAATATATCCATCCAAACTCTCACATAGTAGTAAGGTTCAACAAATTTAAACAAGAATATTAAACTTGGATCTGACTGACTAAAATATAATCAGTTTACAATAGATTGGTGAGTGAAACCTTGAACAGATAATAAGAAATCTAACAAAAGAATTTTATATTTTTCTTTCTAAACTTTCATCTCACGGGACAAGCCAACCATTAACAACATTTTTACTTCAGTTAGAGCTTGTCAAATTAGGAGGAAAAATACGATCCATCTGACATGGAATGGAATTTTGCAACCATTTATTAAATTTCGCCTTTAGGCTATAGGTAGGTACGAACGTAAAAAGAAACCTTGTACCTACGTTTTTCTATAGTCAATATAAAAACAGTAAGTTATAAAACTTGTAAACAGAAATGAAACAAATCGGAATAGATATGAAGACAAATAATGAAGTTCCACTTCATCCGAATATCATTTCATCTACTTATATTTATTGGGAAATAGCTCTGATTTTTGCCTTATTCAGTTTCAATGATGACCTATTTAGTTTAATCACTTAGGTAGATTCTTTTAATTCCACTTCTTATCAATAATACGGATAGCTAGATGAATATACTTAAGCATGTTTGTTAGTTATTAATTATTAAATTACTCTTTCAAGCGTCAGGTTCGATAACCCTACAAATAGAAAATTAGTCTAATCATGTGCTTTCATAGTCCTTAGGGTCTTACGAAATCACCCGGCAAATTACATCTCGCTTCAGATATTTCCGGATTTTTGTCCGATTTGCGGAAACCGGACTCAAGAAATCAAAGGGGATTCAAAGCGTGCCATTAGGATATTTGAAATGAAGTGTGAAATACGAAGCTTAGCAGAAATGTTCTCCTTTGTGTTCCTTCCAATACGATTGGCTGCCTTTCCGCAAAGTTGGACGAGGCTGACTAGCTCCAATCTTACCAACAATGGGAACATAATAAAAAATCGTACGCTGTGAACGTAATAGAGATAAATTGTCTGTACTTTCGATCGATGTTTGAAGCGAAACTTTTACAGCATCGTTGCGCAGGTGAAATCGGAATAAAATTCACCATCATCGTAAAATTCTCTTTTCATTAGCGCGGCTACACTTCTGTTTCTATTCTTACACACACACACACACACACACAGGTTTGCTTGGATGTATACTTGCTATATCAGTGTTTTCTATAGATAAATAGCTAGGTTGCTTCGTATCCATTCGTATCAGTCTAGCGTTCCCCGCCTCTCACTATACAATAGAAAAATCCTTTGCGGAATAAGTGACAAACGTTTTTTGTGTATGCTGAAGTACCTAAGGCTCAGATTACTGCAAAATGCTTTGTTTGTTTCTGCCAAGGTCTCAAATAATTTTTCGTAATTTTCCACTTTTCACTTCAAGGAACACAACTCGAATTTCTTTTATAGCCGACTTCTAAACGCCTTAAGAACCTTCTGAAGTACTTTTATTTCTTCTTTAATGAGCAACGCAACTTGTGAATTTAACAAAGACGGTTAGCATTATTTACGTAATTACAATAATAGGGCTAAAACAGTCTCAACAAGAAATAAAATAGTCATTGAAAGGACGACAAAGGTTAGTGAATAAATAAAGATGTGTATCCGAAGTGTTTGCTGAACCCTACAGACCTATTTACTGTCCCTTTTGGGTAAATTGTCTTTATACGACGGCAAATAATTTACTTAAGGCTCGCTCGCACTAGAACACATTTAGAGCGCAACATCGTTTCGTCACAAAGTATCAAACGTGTAGGTAAGTTACATAGCGCGCTGCTTACAAATTCTGATATATTATATTCTACAAGATGTTGCCCGCGGCTCCACCCGCATGGATGTCGGTTGTCGCGATCGCGACCAAACGTAGCCTATGTGTTATTCTGATATATAAGCTACTAGCTTTTGCCCGCGGCTTCGCCCGCGTGGATGTCGGTTATCGCGACCAAACATAGCCTATGTCCTTTCCCAAGGTCTAATCTATCTCTGTACCAAATTTCATCAAAATCGGAATTCAGTGGTTTAGGCGTGAAAGTGTTACAGACAGACAGACAGAGTTACTTTCACATTTATAATATTAGTATGGATATCATTGTAAAGTTTCATTAAAATTCATTCAGTAGTTTTTACGTGAAAGAGTAACAAACATCCATCCATAAGTTGAATCAGATTTAGTCAGTTTATTCAGTGTCAAAAATAAATTAAAAGTTATTCCATCACAAATCACAAATGAATGGTGACAGTCTTCAAAACTTACCCTTAAATATCTACCTTATCTAAATTCGAACGGTATGAAGTGAAACTCCATTATGATAACCAATGAATAACTTACCTCAGAGTTTACCGTAGCTTTAATAATGGCTTTACTTATTGGGATCCTATCTATATCTCAATAAAGCTAGTAGTTACATCGTAGTAGTAACATCGTGGATAGGTATCGATTGCGTTTGAATGAAATCATGAATAATGAGATTAAAGCATTTATTATGCTATTTAAATCTATTAAGAAAGAGAAAAGAGAATCGAGCTCGGGCGGGACTCCCTTACAGGGGGAATGCTCTGCCCCTCTAGACAAGTGGCAATTCGTTGCTCGGCGTATGATGAAATAGAATGCCAAGGGATTTGACGTATATGACAGGCGTCAACGAATGTCAAAAACGTCAAATCCTATACATTTGTCATTCTATTCCATCATACGCCGAGCAACGAATTGCATCTTGTCTAGGGGGGCTGACCACTAAGCCACCGAAGCCCACCCGAAGTCGATCCAAATTCTTCTATACATCCGTCTGGGGGCGACGGTGGAGCCATCTACCGATACTCGTACGAGCTATCGGAACCAATGAATGATGTTACAATCATTTTTAAACATTGATTTTTAATGACTCCGCCCCAACAATTGAATGAAATTTTAAAGCATTTATTATGCTAACTAGAAAGAGAAATATCGGTTGCGTGTGGCCATTGATCATTCAGAGACAAAATTCATGAGAGGTATAAATTTACAGCGGACATAAAAGGCTAGGATAGGTGTATTTACTATTGTTCTATTATGTTTTGTAGGGTCATGAAAAAGCAATAAAATATAAACCGTTCCTACATAAAAACTCACTTTAGAAGATATTAATTATTTTAATGACATCGTTTATGAGCACATCGTATCTTATGGCGAATATAATTATGAATGATATCTCATCTCTAGCATGATTAGATAGACCCGTGTCTATCATGGTATTCTGTAAAATTATTTACAGTTCCCGTGCAAATTGTGTTTGCAATTTCCGTGAATTGCATAGATATTGTATTACCTATGTGTAGGCACTGTAGGCATACAATATTGTTTAATTATTATTTGATATCTATTTATTTTAGGTTTTAAATTTTATCTGGTAAGAATAAATATCCACCAGACTGTACCTTAATTCATACAATATTATGAACTGAATTATATTTTGAAGAAACGTGAAGACAGTTCACTCACTAGACCTGCTACGAGGCTACGACCAACCCAAAACTTTTATTGTGGTAGTTCGTTTTAATATTTCTTCTAAATTCTTTTTTTTTTATGCTCGCAAGTACATACGTATAAAATTTGTATAGGTATCATAGTAAAAACATCATCATGCTCCAAGCCTTTTTTAGCTCTGTGGGGGTAGGCCTTCAGTCTAACTCGAAACAGCCTAAATTCGATATTTTTTGTGAAGCGACTTCTATTTGACTTCCACAACTTCCTGATGATATAAATTAAGTCCTTCGTAGTCTCGTCCGTCAATCAGTAAGTGACTTACAGGTGAGTAAGAGCTTGGTAGAGCTTGATAGCCCTATATACCATTAAGCGATAAGCTTTTAGTTTTTAATAACAAGGAAAATGGTTCATCTAATCTCACGCGAAGATAAAATATTACTTAAATGGAAGTCGACGATATAATGTGATTGTCAAACAGGGGGAAACGATCGTCAGAGCGGAGATGAAGACCGTCATTACTCACGCACTCTCACATTATTATAGGTAGGGAGGTATAACCAAAGATTTAGAGTGGGCTTAACAGGGCCTGATTAACCCTTAGGCTAATTAGGCTGTAGCCTAGGGCGCGAGGATTGGGGGGGCGCGAGAATCGGGGCGGGGTGCGAGGATCGCGGGGCACGCGCTGAAATCGTGTCTTCACATGCACTATTCATCTAACATCATTGCATCCACCCTACATATTTCAAATAGGCACCTAAACTAAATGCGCTATGAACTGATTAATTTTGAGAGTCCCTGATTATAAGAAATATTAAAAAGTGCGCACAAAACCAACACCGACTCGAATCGAGTCACTCGAATTAAATATATGACTCGTTAATCACTATAATACTGCATAATCGAGTTTTAAACGGGGCCATCTGAGCTGACTTTTGAATAAACCCCTGGCGGAATGTTGCATGGTACCTATTTTTAGGCAAGTTGTCCGTTCAAAATAAGTAAACAATTTTTCGGACGCTTCGTTCGTCTACCGGCTCTTCCTCGGCCCCCCTTCGCATGATCTTGTGCGTGATAGTAGTGACACTATTCGCACGCGCATTTCACCCTCCACTACGCCAATCCAGGACTTCTTGGGCCTACCCCTTCTATCTGGACCCGGTGGGGGCGCCATTGCCATTAGCCTGGCGGTTTTCGTAAAACGTGACCGCACTTTTTTTTTATCGTGCGAAATACCTCCACGGATACCCCTCCGCTCCACCCGTCACCCCCAGGCCCGCGCTCATAGAGGACGGAGTCATTCTGCGACCTCCGACGCCCGAGTTGCCGCCGCTCGTAGCGGGCCGTGCGGTTTGCGATTCTCCTCCGCTCATTGCGGGCCGCAAGGTCTGCGAATATCCTTCGCTCCCGCTCCGCTGCCGCCTTCTTCACGAGCATTACTTGCTCGCAAAAGGAGGCGCCAGGCAGACGTCATCCCGGAGAGAACTCTCAATCCCAGTTTCACTACCAGCTCCCGTCTCGGCGTCTCCCACGCCGGACACTCGGTGAGCGTGTGCAGCGCCGAGTCCTCGCTTGCGTCGCAGTGATGGCACTCGTTGGCTCTTTCTTCGCGATCATAAGCAGATACCACCGAAGCACCCGTGCTCGGTGATAATCTGCGTCAGCCAGAACGAGAGGCCGCCGTGTGGCCTCTCTAGCCACTCCCCCATGATGGGTCTTACCGCCACTACGGTGCGCCCTGCGCGTGGTCGCCCAAGTTGTAGCTGCCACTCCGCCACCCTGTGGAGCCGGGATCTCACGATCCAAATTTCTTCAGGCTCAGGATCGTGTCCCCGCTCCCGCACTTCCTTTCGAAACCGATATAGCGCCGAAAGGATTCTCGCTCCCAGGATCCACGGTGGCGATCCAGAAAGGAGACTCGCTGCTTCATAGAATATCGTGTGGTATCGGGTGGTGATGGACCTGGAGGCCATTTTCCACTGTGGTTTACACAGCCGGTCCACATTCCTGGCCTTTAGGTTGTCCGCCCATACTGTTCACCCATATAGAGCCATGGACCGCACGACACCCGCGTAGAGTCTCCTGCAAGAGTCCTCCAGGCCCCTAAAATTAGGCCGCAGACGCGTCAAAAAGTTAGCTGTGAGCACCAATTTGGGGACTAGACTTCGGAAATGCTCCCCGAAGTGCCACCGACCGTCGAGCATGAGCCCCGAAATTTAATCTGGGGCTTGATGTCGATGGGAGAGTCTCCCACTGTGATGCTGGACCCTGCCGGCGGTGGTCCGCGCCGGGGTCCATGAAAGAACATGCAACTAGGTTTTCTGCGGAGCCACCTCGAGACCTCGCCGCCGGATCCGTTCCACGACTTGGGTAACCGCGGTCGCGACCTTCAGGGTCGCTTCGCGGTGTGTAGCCCCGCTCGCTGTCACTAGCGTGTCGTCCGCATAGCACGTCACGACGGCACCATCCACGAGCTCACTGCGAAGCACCCAGTTGTATCCGATGTTCCACAGGAGAGGCCCCAGGACCTATCCCTGCGGAACACCTCATCACATCTATCTCCGACCGATATCGGTCGTATGTACTTGGGTAGATGACGGAACGTGACCGCACTAGCTAAGGCGACATTCTTGCCAATTATCTGCCATGTCACAGACATGAGGGCTGCAGTGGATGCGAGAGTTCCTCTCGCGATCTTTACGCGTGTCTCCGCACATGCACTGCAGCATTTTCATGTCCGTTACACGTAGCTCCTGCTTATGTCGCTCCAGCAGCGGTCACGCTTCACTGCACTGTAAAAGGACAGGCCTAACGATCGTTTTATAGACCTGTCCCTTCAATCTAAATAGCATTTTAGGGTTGCATATATGACGACAGCCGTTTTCCGCTTGACCCACGCGGCTGAAAACGTGCCTTGATGTCGTAATGGATTTCACCAGTTACGTGAAGTCAGGTACTCAACCTGGTTCATGCACTCTACTCAGTTATCGTCTATGTGAGATCCGTTGAGTTTAGCGCCAAGTATTATGTCTTCTCCACATATAGCTTCATACTGCCGTTCTCAAGCGCTTGCTTCCACACTTTCACACGTTGCACTAATCTGCTCCTGTCCGTGTCCATCAGCGCGATATCATCACCATTAAGGATACATGAGCATCCTGATGCTGAAGAGTGAAGTAGTAAGTAAGAATTAAGAAAGGATTCTTGGTGTACCACGACAGTGATGGATCCGGTTTTCATGTCGCCGACAGGGATCCGAACCACGTAACCGGAATCGCGGTATTTGTCTCGGATGGTGTCAATTACATTGGCACCATCCGAGACAAATACCACGATGCCTCTGGAACGCCTTAAGACCGCAGTACCCACTAGATCATCGCACGAGGAATAGGCAATGTGGAGGCGTATTCTTCGCCTTGTATTTCTCCGCAAATCCTTAGGGCATACGTCGGATCCATGGTTCCACGACCAGAACGAAACTCATACTGACGCTTCGTGAGTGCACTCTCCTGTCAGATCCGGAAGTCCATTATCCTCTGGTAGAGTTTCATGATGTGAACCTTTAAAATGCGATAGCTGCCATACTCCTGCGCCAATCTCTTGCCTTTGAAAACTGGCAGATATTGCATCTTGGAGCTGGTCTGATGATGAAAAAAAAAATGCTTTGCCTTTATGTACAGTCAGCTAAAAAATGGTTTGCCACCCTAAGGTTGAATGTCGAGTAAATTAAAGAATAACTTTAGTTTTACTTGCAGTTCGATCTGAAAACTTTGCTAGTAGGTATTATGAATATGAACCATGTTAAAATTTTCACACTTCTAAACCAAGTCAAAACTGCTAAACTAGGTACTCTTTAAGGTGACCGTAACACTTGATGGGGGCGCGTCTTCAGAATTAGCCTAGGGCGGTCAGAACTCTTGATCAGTCCCTGGTGGGCTAGATACCTCAGGTGTATGAAAATGGAATGTGGAATTCCGTCCCTACCATTAAGTACACAAAAGGTACGATCTAAGTGGTTATTATTTACAAAATAATAAACATGATTCTTCTTCTTCTTCATGTGTTCATCACAGGCAATCCCAGTTGCACCCAAAACTTGCGCTTTACAGTCTAAGGTTCACTCCCTTGCCCTTTTCCTTTATGTGGAAAGGGCCCACCTAGGGAACGTAAGTACCAAAAATACATCGATAACGCGATGCAAAAACAGCAGATGTTTGAAGTGATTTACATTACCACCTCCCCATTCATTTTATCCTACACTAGCTGTTGCCCGCGACTTTGTCCGCGTTAAGTTCGGAATGTTGTTCATCCCCTATTTCATCCCCTTGGGGGTAGAATTAATCAAAATCCTTTCTTAGCGGATGCCTACGTCATAACATCTACCTGCATGCCAAATTTCAGCCCGATCCGTTCAGTGGTTTGGGCTGTGCGTTGATAGATCACTATGTCAGTCAGTTTTGAGTTATATTATATTTAGATTTTTATTTAGCTATAGATGTTGGTTATTACCAATATTGATACACCTTGTTGTTACTGAAATTTTTAATCAGTCTGTAGGCCCTCTTCAAGAGAAAAAAAAAAGAATTGTAAGCGAATATACATACCAATTTTATTCGATGTTAGAATATTACCAGCACCAAGATGATAACATTTTATTCGTCATAATAATTTAAAACTTCATTCAGCCTTATTTAAGTTTCCAAATCTCCGGAAATCATTGCCTAAATCCTCATTAAAATAGCTAGCATAGTTATATCTCGTACACAACAAAGACATTGAATATTAATATCTTCGGGTTAATCACTTTACAGCGCTTTCAAAGGAGGAGACGACTAGTAACAATGTTAAGTGAGCAATTAGTGTAATCCATTACCACTCAATTAACACCAAATAATGATCTTGAAAGAGCCGTCACTATATTTAATTATTGATGCTTAACTTTTAAGAAGAAATAATATATTAATATCTATGTTTTTTTTATATAAGTAGGACACGTCAATTTGACTTCACCTCGCCCGATGGTAAGCTGAAGGCAAAGTCTCGGAAGAGAGGTTCACCATTATAGACAAGTACCATGTTATAATGGCGGCACTCAGCATGACGGCCACATCAGATGCTTTTTCACGTCCGCTTAAAGGACCCGGGACTGTAGGTAGGAAGAGAGAAACACGTGAGCTGGTAAGGAATTCCAGGTCCTAATGGTGCGGCAGAAGAAGGAGTCGCCGAACCGCTTGGTTCTTAATGTGTGTATGTAGGTAGGTATACATAATAGACTGGTTCAAAATGTTCTAACTAAACATTTTTGTTAAAATTCCCTCTGAAATACTTTGGAAGGGTTGAGAAAAGTAATCCCTGTTAAAAACGGAGCTCTTCATGTTAATTATGAAGAGGGCGCTCATCGTGGAATTTTAATTTCCCTATAAAAACATGAGTTTTGCTTTCTAGAAATTTTCAATGCATCCAATGAACAAATCAAGTTTCAGGTAAGTATTTGAATTCAGTCATAGTCAGCGGTTCGTACATTTGGATACACAACGGCCTGCAGCGCCTGCACTATGAAATGAAATGTTGGCAAGACAGAATTGCCTTAGTGCAAGCAAATGTCGACTATAAGTGATGAATCTTTTTACCACGAGTATATAAACGAAGCGCCGCCGTGAGGTTCCTGGCGCTGATATAGAATGACAAAAAAGGCTATTTTGATGACTATTTTGAAGGCTAATGACAAATACTTATTTAGAATTCGTAAATAAAACCATAGGTCCAGTAGTATTCCCAGGGCCGCCGCTAGCTATGTGGGCGCCCGTGTGCAAAGTCGATTTTGCCGCCCCCTAAATAGGTCTAAGGACGCTTACAACCCCCCCCCCCCCCCCTCTCCCCCCTCCGGTTGTTATATAGGACTCGAACCGACATATTTTTTCTGGCAGACCATGATAAAAAAGCGGATAATTAATGAAATTACAAAATAAGGAACAAAGATGTTTATTTTGTAAAAAAAACAGTAAGTACAGTACTGTACATTTGCTACACAGCTCTGCCGTGTCAGACCAATATACGTTATCTTAAGATACATGAGTTACGCGTAACAGGTGTAATATGTATTACTTTAACGTCCTTTATACATAGAGCTTACAATTTTTTAAATATATTGTACCAATTACTAGAACGACACTATCATAGAACTCACGTAACTATGATTTTACCCCATGTAGTAATGGTAAATTGCTGTACATTAAGATACAGTGAAATGTGTGATAGGTACAAACACTTAAGCGAAATTATAACTCCGGTATCTATTAAATACATGACATAGTCGTGACAGGATCGTTTAGTATGAGAGCTAACGTCACTAACTCATGTACCAGATTCCTGAATAAAATGTACATTATTAGACGCGCCTTTAATTGGAGAACACGAAATGGCTATGCTGCAAAGCAGAAACCGGTAGTGATACCAAAAACCAATTTTGAAAAAGCTAAAAAAATCGGTACCTAATATAGTAGGTAAGATTACCAATTTTCGTTTTTCCTGGAAATAGAGGAGATTTAGGACTATATGATAGTGCAGTGCTACAAGCCTCCATAACTGGCCTTGTCAGAGGCATCGAATTACCAAAAAAACAGGGCTCATCTGAAAGATCATCAAATTCTGTGTAAGAAAAACCGGTGCTGCAAATCTTAAACACTGACGAAAGTGGTTGCTGCAGCGATCGAAGGTCTCTCGTCGTGCGGCTTGATTTAGTATTTCCATATTAGTACGATCGAGCTACCAACAAAAAACAGGGCTCATCTGAAAGATCATCAAATTCTATGTAAGAAAAACCGGTACTGCAAATCTTAAACACTCATACTAATGTGAAAATACCAAACCGAGTCGCGCAACGCGCGATCTTCAATCGCTGCTGCAACCACCTTCATCAGTGTTTAAGATTTGCAGCACCGGTTTTTCTTACACAGAATTTGATGATCTTTCAGATGAGCCCTGCTTTTGGTAACTCGATCGTACTAATCCACAACATGCAACAACAGTCGCTGAAGCGATCCTATCGGGCATGGAATGTTATACTCCCAACCCCTGGATAGCAACAGGAGCGAGCAAATGCCTGTGGTTTAATAGGCCTTGCAGAGAAGCTATAGACTGCAAGCAATCTGCCTATAAGGCTTGGACCACAGCTTTTGCACCTCCTAGTGTATCTCACTAACCGATAGGCGCAAGCCATCGAGAGTCGGGGTGAAGCATTAGCGGTCAGCCATCTAGGCTGACGCTAGCGAAGGCCTTCGATCGGGTCTTGCACAGAGGGCTTCTTGCGAAGTTGCCACACTGTGGACTCCCCGAGGGATTATGCGCATGGATTGCCAGCTTTTTGTCCAACAGAAGTATTCTAGCCGTCGTCGATGGCAGCTGTTCGGACCGCATGGACATAAACGCTGGACTGGTGTTCCACAAGGCTCCGTGTTGTACCCGACCCTATTTAATCTGCTACATATCAATGACATGCTGTCTGATGGCTCCATCCATTGCTATGCAGATGACAGCACCGGGGACACGTATTACACGGGCCGTGCAAATATCCGTAGGTCAGAAGTGGAGGAGAGTCGCGAACAACTTGTGTCCGAAATCGAGACTACTCCCTCTCTGGAGTATCCGATTGGGGACGACTAAACTTAGTCCAATTCAACCCCACTACAATTCCTGGGCACACCGCTTACCATCTCCACAAGTATCGGGATTCTTGGTGTCGACTTCTCCAGCGACGTCCAATACCGAAGTCATCTGCAAAACAAGGTCAAGCTGGCATCAAAGAAACTTGTGGTGCTCAACAGGGCGAAGCAGTACTTCACTGTGGGGTAACGACTCCTCCTTTATAAGGCACAGGTTCGGCCCTACATGGAGTACTGCTGTCACCTTTTTGCCGGAGCACCTGCGTACCAGCTTGACCCTTTCGACTCGGTGCAAAGACGGGCGTTGAGGCTCGTCAGCAATCCCATACTCACAGGCGATGTGGAACCTCTCAGTCTCAGAAGGGACTTTGCCTCACTGTGTGAGTCAGACCAATTTCAGGTAACTTATAAATAACAGAGTTTGGCATAACTCCCCCAAAAGGACTTATCACAGCTAACTCGTATATCTTAACATACGGGACGTCGCGAATTAGGTAATGTATGGTAGGCTTGCCATGCCTATATCTGTTATTGAGTTTATTATAATAAATACAGCTATTATTAAAAAACTTGCTACATCCCGATATTCATTACATTAAAATATGTCACATCATTAAAAAATCTCATAGTTCTTTGCATTAAATTTCTATAAAAACGCAAATATCTGAAAAAAACTTTAGGATGCGATTTCTCAAAACTACGATTTTTAAGATAACGTAGATAGGTCTGACACGGCAGAGCTGTATTTTTTTGCGGGTAGGTATGTCAGATTTTTACAGCTTCAGTAAACTATGTTGTATAAATTTCAACTTGATGCCCTCACCCAATCACGAGAAAAAAAGTGACAGACAGACAAGCAGTCAAAGAATCAAAGTATTTCGTTTAGGCACATAAAGAGCACATGAGCACATAATTTGGAAACGATTCTTTCGCTGGTTCGCTAAGTCGGTTCTACTGAGAAGATACCATTCCGTTTTTAACCTGCGGTGCAAAAATGATGCTTCGTAGCTCCCGAACGGATGGACTTTTGAAAGGTGAGTCAAATTCAAAGGCATATTCTTTATTTTTCAAAATAGTGCAACACTGTTACAGCTTTTTGACGTAAAATTCTGCTTAAAACTAAGTTTACTACAATACCACTACCTAGGCGCTAGTGGAGAAAAAACGGCGTAAAAAAAACTCCACAGAGTGTAATCGGGAGTGATCTTAGCTATGTTTGATGAAAGGCCAAAGAGTATGATAATATATAGAAGAGTGAAAACTATGCTTATCACTAATAACAGAAACAGACAGTAAAACGAAGTTACAATAAAATAAAGACAACTATTATAATAACAGATAATCTCGAAAAGCGCATCAACATCCGATTCGAAAGATATAGAGTTATATGACACTTACATGACGTTACTCGGCAAATGGCGTTGTTTGTTGCCCCCAAAAAACCAATCCAATGATCAGGGGCGTATTTAAAGATTTGGCGCCCTGGGCCACATAGGTTTGCCTCCCCATAAGTGACGTTCGCGTTCACCGTTAGCCTGCGCCCAAGGGGTGGACCCAAAATAGGGGCCCGTCAGAAGTTGCTAGAGACTTTCAAGCCTGATTCGTGAGATCTCTATCTTATGGTGCGAGAGAAGTGACTCTCATCGATCTCCCCACTAACCCAGGCTCCCAATCAGAATCCCTTCAAGGGGACATATTTGCATTCCATTCCATTAAAGCGCCCTACGTAGAAGATGATATGGCAACCAAAAATCACTTGAGTACAGCAATAGCTTGTGAAGGAGATGTTTTATGATGTTTTATGCATGTTGCCTTCGGCAACAGTAAAAACACCGCTTTTGGACCTGGCAGCACTCTAGGCTCTAAAGGCACTCAGATCCCGTTTTGAAGGGCTCTTTAGCGTATGCCTCAAGTAGAGACGGATTCAGAAAATTTGAAAGACAGGAAAACGGGTCCTCTTCTGCAAAGTTACCATCCGCCTACCGGCTCATTGTATTGATCGACAAGGTGTGCAGTGTGCAGGTGTTTTAAATGAATTATTCCTCGTGAAGTGCCACATCGAGCGCCTTACGGGAGTGAGACCGAATTTGGTAGACAATCAATTTGGATATAGTCGGGAGCAACGTGGATGGCAACACGCGCTTGAGGGCCCTGGTGAAAGAAGCAGTGGCACGGCGAGTTGATGCTGGCAGTGTTGCCTACGTCGTTAACGCCTTGTCATGGAGCTGCATCAGAGCTGCACTCTTTCAGCACGGGCTGCCTCTCTATCCTCGCTTCATTGTCGGGGCTCACTTATCGGTGAAAGCCAGTATCTACCCAAGTAGGGCATGGTTTGGTAAGTGAGATATGTGGCGCGGTGTTCCGTTTGGCGCGGATCTGGGGCCGCTTCTGTAGAACATCGGCTAGGACTGGATGGTGACGGCCCGAAATCAAAAGCAACCAAATAAGCCACAGCCGGAGTTACCCAAGTCCTTGGACGTATTTGTGACTGGATCTGAAGTGGGCATACCTGGTTCTTTTACTTACGAACCCTTTCTGGCCAGTTGACGTGTGGGGAGCACAGAGGCTGCTCATACACCACCTTGCAGCCCTTAAATAGACTTCGGATGCAGGTCAGCCGAAGTAACGAAAACCGAATTAGATGGAGTTTCTTAAAAGAAATGGACCCACGGTGTGAATGCGGAACTACCTCACTGCTAACTCAGGAACGCAGGAACTCATGGGTGCCTCTGAGAATGCCATCAGGGTGGTTGCACACTGGGCAAACAAAATATGACACAATACGCCGTCGACTCGTCTGCCGTCTATCTCTGGGCGCCTCAATCTTGACTCCAAAAGGTGCCCAGAGATAGACGCTCGGGGTGGCAGGTTGCGCTGGGCGCCTCAATCTTGACTCTAAAAGGTGCCCAGAGATAGACGTTTGGGGCGGCAGGTTGCGAGGGGCGGTGGAGCCGCCCTGAGCGTCTTTGTCTGGGCGCCCTAATCTTGACTCAAAAAGGTGCCCAGAGATAGATGCTCGGGGTGGCAGGTTGCAAGGGGCGGTGGAGCCGCCCCGAGCGTCTATCTTTGGGCGCCTCAATCTTGACTCTAAAAGGTGCCCAGAGATAGACGCTCGGAGCGGCAGGTTGCGAGGGGCGGCGGAGCCGCCCTGAGCGTCTTTGTCTGGGCGCCTTAATATTGACTCTAAAAGACTCCCAGAGACAGACGCTCGCCGCCGTCCCGGGCCATGGCCCCCTTGGCCCTAGGGTAAATACGCCCCTGGCTTCACGGAAAATATCGAGCCAAATCCGCAAAGCGGACCCTTGACTCCGAGGTGAAAACTTCGGTTGCGACTGGGAATTAACGCTAGGATGAAGAAGACTTGAGAAATTGAATAATCAAAATCAAATATACCTATTGTATAATGATATTGTTATAATTCAAGCAAAATAAATATTAAAAATATACATATTTTCTTTAACCTATTTGTCATTAGAATATTTTACTTTAGCAAAACATCATATTACTATAGAATGTACATTTGTCGACAACAAATAAAATAGTCCACATCCCTATTTATCTACTTACTTTGTATCGAATTTCGGGCGCCGCGTAGCGGCGATGCGATGGTTTGGTTCAACATGCAAACGCTTTAATATGTATTGCATTCTAGTTTTAAGGGATGCTAATAGATGGCAATGTTAATCATCTAATAGAAACGAAATTAAATAGTATAAAAATAGTCCACATCCCTATTTACCTACTTACTTTGTATCGAATTTCGGGCGCCGCGTAGCGGCGAGGCGATGGTTTGGTTCAACATGCAGACGCTTTATTATGTATTGCTTTCTAGTTTTAAGGGATGCTAATAGATGGCGATGTTAATCATATAATAGAAACGAAATTATTTTTAATAGTATTTATGTGGGGTGTGTATACAAGGGGACGGCAAATAAAAAAGAGGGGGGGCGGCAAATCTGGGGATTTGCCGCCCCCCTGGACGTGCCGCCCGTGTGCGGTGCACCCGTTGCACCCCCGCTATCAGCGGCCCTGAGTATTCCACAAGAATTATGAAAATGACTTGAATGAATGGTTAAACTACAACGTGAATTATGTGGCCATACGAGCCCTACTCTTCAGACCTCAGATTGGCTCAGATTTTATGTGCGCTCACAAAAAATAAAGACCTTGAGCAGAAAATATAGATGTTTCTTTTGTCAACGTAAAACTTGTATTCCAACTTTTTTCATAGTAGGGCTATCTCTGCACGTAGAATGTGAATAAAAATAAAGTCTAAAATATAATGAAATAAGCCACTCCGCCATGATGCTGCCGCTATTAGCTCCGGTTCTATGGGGTGAATAGGAATCAATGGGTGAATATCTAGGGATAAAATGGTCAGCTGAATTCTGTAGTTATTTTCTTTCAAGTGAAATTGTCGATCAGTTCAATGTAATAATGAGCAGAGTTATCATTATCAATAATATCTGGTTAATTCGGGAGAGAAATTATTAAAAAAATCTAACGACCATTTTATCCCTATTCATCCTTTGATCCCTATTCACCCCATTTTACGTACGCAACCCACTGGCGATACCGAAGTTGTAGCTGTAGTTAGTCTCTACAGCTGAATATTTTTTTGAAATCAAGCACGGATCCGCACTACAAATCTTTATGGCTCAGGTATTTTTAGAAAGTAGGTAGGTAGGTACATCACTTACTACTGTAATGAACGACTTACATCACATGGAATTTCTACAGTACGTACCTAATTGTTTTATAAAAAAAAATATGTAACCTCTTTGCATTAGATTATAACCGTCTATTTTATAAAGAGTCTTTAGGTATGTTTTACTTTTACAAGCAAGTATAATAAATAATGTTTTAATGAGAATCTTGCATCGCATTGATGTATAAATAAATAGGTAGGTACATTAGATACTTCTTAATGCTCCAGATATATTTTTATTTTCAAGACCTACCATTTATTTCACAAATAGTTACGAATATTCCCGTAAGCAAATCTTTGATAGGTACAGGTAAGAATTTGATTTGAATATTTTTGAATACCCAACGCTGTGGAAAATATGTAGGTTAGGTAATATCATTACTGTACCTTTCAAGACATAAAAAAGGTTATCTAAAGGAAAATGGGTACATTCCGTACAGTAAACCATGCGGCTAATCCTAAAAGGGTTACTTTCAGCTTTACGTATAAAAATATTTCAGTAACCATAATAAATTACACTAATATTTTATAGTATAAGCAGAAGGTTCGACCTTATTCGCTGAAAAAATATGGAAATGTAATAATATATACGCTGGATAAGTAGTGAAAGCTGATAGATTTTTTTATGAATTCAAATAATAATAATGCCTTATCAATTATTGAGCAAGTAGTATTAATGATTTAATAATTGTCCTGTAGCATTTCTTTCACATTGGATGGATGTCAGCTTGAAAAAGGCGCTTATGTGGTCGGTAACTCGAATCATTATAATATCGACGTCGACTCTGCCATACCTACCTACCTACTTATAAATAAACGATAGTGATGTAACTCCAAAAACGCTACGGTCAATACTATTATGATCATTTAATCAAGTAAATATTTCGAAGTCGTACAGTATTCGTTCAATACTAGAATATAAACGGCTAGCACGCACGCACTCCTTAGTAATGTATGCGGTTAAAGTAAATTATGGCTTTCATTGTTTATATACTTCTAGTAGCGTAGAGTAAGGACGTTCGACTTGCATTCAACAGGTTACAGGTTCGAACCGCTATCGATTACAGGATGTGAACTCACTCCTAAGTTAAGTTCTTTTACAGGAATATTAACAATATACCTATGACCCAAGTGAATCCATCCCTTCATCCTTCTTTCTCCCTGGGAAATCGGATCACAAGCAGAGCAAAGGCAGCAGGCAGGTAAGGTCCATTTTTTTACGAAATTTTTAAGTTTGATGATCATTTTCAATTTATTTTTCCATTTACTATGATTTTGCCACATACCGGAATCGATCTTGTCAAATAATTATTTCAGATCATTGAATACTAGTCCAACAAAAATAGCACGCGACGATATATGGAGTCCATGATGGACTCCTTCCGCCGTCCCCGCCCCAGGCGGCCCGAAATCCGTCCGCTGCGGGAGCTGGGAGCCCCCAGACTGCGCAGGGTGCCCAGGCCAAGGGCAAGGGAAAAGGGAAGGGCAAGGGAAAGACATCTCTGGTCCCCACCCCGGCCCCAGCCAAGACCCCAGGCCCAGCCCAGGGATCGACTCCGGCTGCCTCCAGCAGCTCCCCACCGGAGGGTGGCTGGGAAGTTGCCGGAGAGAGAAAAAAGAAGCGGAACGCTAAAAAGAAGGCAGCCAAAAAGGCCAAGAAGGCTGAGGCTGCTGCGAAAGGAGCGCCGAGGAGGCTGCGCGTCCCTCGTTCAACGGCCATCGTCCTCACGATGACGGCAGAGGCGTTGGAGAGGGGTGTGCAGTACCCTCAGCTCGTGACGCAGGCAACGGGCCTTATTGATATGAAGGCCCTTAACATGTCGGTACCCGTCACGGTGAAACACACGCGGACGGGTGCTCGCCTGATCGAAGTCCACGGCGCTTCCAGCGGTCCCCAGGCTGACGCCATAGCGGCAAAGATAAGGGAGACGCTGGACGCAGCCGACGTCCGGGTGTCTAGGCCCAACAAGTGCGCAGAACTTCGCATCTCGGGCCTGGACGACTCCATCACGGTTGAGGATATTAGACTCACCGTGGCGGAGGCCGGGGGCTGTCCCCTGGACACAGTAAAGGTCGGAGCGATTCGCTTCGGCCGCCGTGGACAAGGGGCAGCAGTTGTCGGCTGTCCCATCGCAGCAGCCCAAAAGGCTGCCGACCAGCGGTACCTCGCGGTAAGAGGCGTCATAAGGGTGCAGGTACGGCTCCTGCAGGCTCGACCGGCTAGGTGCTTCAGGTGCCTGTCGGTCGGCCACGTGGGAGTGCAGTGCACGGCGGAGACAACGGTCGGAGACCGATGCTTCCGTTGTGGCCAACCCGGTCATATGGCCGGTAGTTGCGAAGCTCCGCCGCACTGTTTCAGGTGTGCGGCGGAGGGCAAGCCGGCCGACCATAGGGTTGGCAGCAAGGCCTGCACCGGAGGGGAGCCGAAGCCGCGAGGCGGGCGTTCCGCTTCAAGCTCGCGGCGGGATGCGGAGATGGTTCCATAATGGATCCCCAGCTCCGCATCCTGCAGGCGAACGTGGGCCACGGTGTCGATGCTCAGGCACTTCTGCTCCAGAGCATGGCACAGTGGTCCATAAATGTCGCCGCTGTCGCCGATCCATACACTCACCGACCTCCTGGGCCTGCCTGGGTGATCGACCTGGATGGGTCGGCGGCACTGGTGCATAACGCCGCTGCAGGCAGCCCCCCCCTTGCTGTCATTGCAAGGGGGCATGGTTGCGTGGCGGCACTAGTGGGGGAGATAGCGGTCGTGGCCGTCTACCTCACGCCGAGTCGACACCGATACATAAGCCAATACCGGCAATCGCTGGATCGGCTGGCCGAAGTCGTCAATGCCTGTTACCCTCGCCCGGTTCTTGTGCTCGGGGACTTTAACGCCTGGTCTGTGACCTGGGGGTCCCGGCACACGAACCCGCGAGGCAGGGCACTGGAGAGCTGGGCCGCTACACTCGGTCTAGTTCTCCAGAATTGCGGGGCCGAAGCCACGTTCGTGGCCGCGGGGCGCAGTTCGATCGTGGACCTTACGTTCGCGGGCGCTTCGCTGTCACATCGTGTGCGGCACTGGCGAGTCGTTGCGGGGGTGGAGACACTGTCGGATCACCGATATGTTCGGTTCGATGTCTCCCGCCCCGCGGGCGACGCGCCGGTCATACCGGCCCCACGTGAGCCGCGCTGGGTGCTTAAGAGACTGAATCGGGAGGACCTCCTGGAGGCTGCCATCGTACAGGCCTGGGCCATTGCGCCGGACAGGCCTGTTGACATCGATGATGAGGCGGCGTGGTTCCGGGAGGCCATGACACGTGTCTGCGATGCGGGTATGCCTAGGGCTCCACCCTATAGTCCGAGGCGTCAGTTCTACTGGTGGTCTGCGGAGATCGCGAGGCTGCGACAAGAATGCGTGATCGCGCACCGCCGGTGGGCCAGATTCCGTAGGAGGCGTAGCCGACCCACAGATACGGAGCCCCGAGTGGCGGAGCTTCATGAGGGATACAGAGAGGCCAGAAATGCCCTCCGAGCGGAGATTAAGCGGGCCAAAGCCACGGCTTTTAAAGAGCTGATGGAGACGCTGGAGAGGGACCCATGGGGGCGGCCTTACCTTATGGTAAGAGGAAAGCTGCGCCCCCGGGCCCCGCCGCTGACCCGGACTCTCCAGCCAGCTCTGCTCGGAGGAGTGGTTGAATCTCTGTTCCCGGCGCGGGCGGAACATGTTCCACCGCAGATGACTCCGCCACATCGGTCGATTTTGGCACCCAGCGTAGTTGACGACGACGTCCCTGAAGTCACTTGGGTAGAACTAGAGCTGGCGGTGCGAAGGCTCAGTGCCAAGAAGAACACCGCCCCAGGACCCGACGGCATTCCTGGCCGCGCGTGGGTCATAGCTCTAGGGGAAGACGCTCTCGAGCCTCGATTCAGAGGGTTCCTCAGCGCATGTTTGGAACGGGGCCAGTTTCCGAAGACGTGGAAGACGGGGAAACTGGTCCTCATCCGGAAGGAGGGGCGCCCGGTGGACTCACCGTCCGGATACCGGCCCATAGTGTTGCTCGATGAGGTGGGAAAACTCTTTGAAAGAGTTATCGCGAAGCGCCTCGTCGAGCACCTCTCTAGAGAAGGGCCGGATCTGGCGGATGCCCAATATGGCTTCCGCCGAGGGCGTTCCACCGTGGATGCAATCATGCGTGTGAGGACTCTGGCGGAAGATGCAGTCTCTCGGGGCGAGGTGATGTTGGCGGTGGCTTTGGACATCTCCAACGCGTTTAACACCTTGCCCTGGAGTTGCATTATGGAGGCGCTCGTGTACCACGATGTGCCTCTCTACCTCCGCCGCATAGTCGGGGCTTACCTGTCGGAGAGAGCCGTCATCTACCCAGGTGCGATCGGTGTCGGCCGGAGAGAGATGTCGTGCGGTGTTCCGCAGGGATCGGTCCTGGGGCCGCTCCTGTGGAACATCGGATACGACTGGGTGCTTCGCAGTGAGCTTGTGGATGGTGCCGCCGTGACGTGTTATGCGGACGACACGCTAGTAACGGCGAGCGGGGCTACACACCGCGAAGCGACCCGGAAGGCCACGACTGCGGTTGCCCAAGTCGTGGAACGGATCCGGAGGCTGGGTCTCGAGGTGGATCCGCAGAAAACCAAGGCCATGTTCTTTCATGGACCTCGGCGCGGACCACCAGCGGGATCCAGCATAACAGTGGGAGACACTCTCATCGACATCAAGCCCCAGATGAAATATCTGGGGCTCGTGCTCGACGGTCGGTGGGACTTCGGGGAGCATTTCCGAAGTCTGGTCCCCAAATTGGTGCTCACAGCTAACGCTCTGACGCGGCTGCTGCCCAATTTGAGGGGCCCGGAGGACTCCTGCAGGAGACTCTATGCGGGTGTCGTGCGGTCCATGGCTCTATACGGGTGCCCCGTATGGGCGGATAACCTGAAGGCCAGGCACGCGGACAAGCTGCATGAACCGCAGCGGACACTGGCCATCAGGGTCATCAGGGGGTACCGCACGATATCCTTCGAAGCAGCGAGTCTCCTTGCCGGATCGCTACCATGGATCCTGGAAGCGAGAACCCTTTCGGCGCTATATCGGTTCCGAAAGGAGGCGCGGGAGCGGGGACATGATCCTGAGCCTGAAGAAATTCGGGCCGTGAAATCCCGGCTCCACAGGGACATGGTAGCGGAGTGGGAGCTGCGACTTGGGCGACCACGCGCAGGGCACGCCGTATTAGCGGCGGTAAGACCCATCATGGGGGAGTGGCTAGAGAGGCCACACGGCGGGCTCTCGTTCTGGCTGACGCAGATAATCACCAGTCATGGGTGTTTCGGGCGGTATCTGCATCGGATCGCGAAGAAAGAGCCAACGTCCGAGTGCCATCACTGCGACGCGAGCGAGGACTCGGCGCTGCACACGCTCACCGAGTGTCCGGCGTGGGAGACGCCGAGACGGGAGCTGGTGGCGACCTTGGGAGTGAGAGTTCTCACGCTCGCTACTTTGCTCGCAGCGATGGTTCGCTGCGCGGATGCGTGGGCCGCCGGCGCCTCCTTCTGCGAGCAAATAATGCTCGTGAAATGGGAGGCGGAGCGGGAGCGAAGGAGAATCGCAGACCTTGCGGCCCGCGAAGAGCGTAGGAGAATCGCTAACCGCGCGGCCCGTAACGAGCGACGGCAACTCGGGCGTCGGAGGTCGCAGAACGACCTCCGTCCCCCATGAGCGCGGGCCTGGGGGTGACGGGTGGAGCCGCCTGTCACCCTAGCAGAAGCAGGCCACGGCGGCGGTGCGCATTGCGTGCCTCCCCATACCCGGGGGCGAGTTGGGGACTCTACGGTCCCCACATCGGGAGAGGGCCAGATCGAGAGATATGGCCCTGGGTCGGCCGGGGTGCGAGGGATATGGCTACAACAATCTCACCTCCGGCAACTGGCGGCCCACAGTCGGCGTGCGTTTTAGTCGGTTCGAGTCCGACATAACCTCCTCCTCCGGCTCCGGCGGGGGAGGTATCCGCGGGGATTTTTCGCACGATAAAAAAAAAAAAAAAAAAAAAAGTCCAACAAAAATATAGTTAAGTAAATATACTTACAAATATTTACTTAATAAATTTTTGTTGGACTAGTATTGAGCTTGTTCTTCATTATGAAAAATATTTTACAAGGAATTTATGAACGAATCAAAATGAAAGACCATGAAAGGAAAGTCATTATCAAATTCACTTGACTGCCCTATCCAAAAACATTGGGTAAGGGTAGTGAATGGCAATATTTAAAATTTATGTAATTGATACTAACAATACTAATATAATTTAGGCACATTGTTACTAATACACTAATACTATGGACTAGAATACTATGGTCTGAAATAAATGATTATTTAATTTAATTTAATTTAATTTAATTGCTCAATATTTTTTTCAGCCCGCATAAAAAATACTATTATTCTACTGATTTCATGTTTAGGGCGTATCAAAAGACGGGAAATAACCGTAAAAGACATTGATAAAACTTGGTGTTCCCCTAAAAAAAATGCTACACCCCCGAGCAATAATGCCGCGCCGCAATTACGTTCAGCAAATCTATTAATTCGCAACCCTGGCCTGAAGATGACAGGTTTATGACATTTAATGTGGCATCATAACTAGAAAGTGCGATGAAGAGTGATGCCTAATCATTTAGATTATGTCATCTATTTAGTGAAACGAAGCTATTTTAGAATGGATTCTAATACAATGAATGCTCATTAGTTCTATCACCTCTAGGTACGTGAAATTCTAATAGTGTAAATAGGGACAGAACATTCGTTCGTTGTTCTTTCATTTACCCTAAAATACATACATACATACATACAGTCTCGCCTCTTTCCCAGTGGGGTAGGCAGAGACCACAGTTTTCCACTTGCCACGATTCTGGCATACATCTTTCGCTTCTTCTACTTTCATAATTGTTTTCATACATGCTCGCCGGTTTCGAGTACTCTTGACATATCCCTTCTTTAATATGTCTTCAATCTGTCTGACATACGTATTTCTAGGTCGACCCCTGCCGGGTTGCCCATTCACCCTCGCTTCATAAATCTGTTTCGTCAGTCTTCTTTCGTCCATCCTCTCCACGTGTCCGAACCATCTAAGCATCCCTTTCTCTATCTTAGTCACTACATCTTCAACCATACCACAACGTTCCCTTATCCTTACACTAAAATATTAAGAAAAAATGCTCTTGTACTAACTATAGCTCTATTTCCGTTCTATATCCACCTTAACACGATTTTTTTTATCGGATATACCATTGTACTATAAGATTATCTGTTCTGTGCTATAAGTATGTAATTTAAGTTATTTGTGCTATTACGGTATAATAATTTGTTTCCATGCGAAGACGGGACGAGTTAACTAGTAAGAAATAAATAGAACAGCGTTAGGGTGTGCGTGTTCCAACCCCATCCAGCACACTGTCGATATTATTATCGTCCGTAAGGTTAATAATAGTTAATTCATGTACTAATTATATGGTTAATTAATAAATACGTAAGGTTAAGAACATTAATAGTAGGTAGTGTGTGGCCCAACATGTTAGTCTTTATTATTAACCAGTAAATGGTCAAAGGAGGAAGCCAAGGCAAGGTACTTTAGGTATTTTGTTGAAATTCAAATTTTTAAGTTTTTGCAAATATATGTGCACGAAATTCCGTATAGGTATAGTGGTTTAGTTAGGTATGCAATGGTTCTTATTTTTATGTAAATCTATCAGTGATTAAAAGGCTGTTCACACTTTTCTTCCTTGTTCTTACTAAGTATCAAATAATTTTCTGTTTTCATTTGAATACTCAGAAAAATCACTTTAATAGGTAACTCTACATTTAGGTAGGTACTTACTCTACGTTAAGCTGAATTTAGACCACATACCAAAAAAATAAATTAATTCTATAGGTATAAAGTTAATATAACAATTTAATTATAATAATGTTACGTGTTTTCGTAGATGATGCGTTAATGAAGCAAGTTATATAACTTAGATAGTACCCATGTTATATAGCATTTTAAAATAATACCGACGTATTATATAGCATACCTACCTAAGTTATTAAAGTTATACAACAACATATTACTTAATTTGGACTCACCCAATCGAAACGTAATTACTAAATTTTCCTAAACACCTTTGAGAAATGTTTTTGTTTACTGATAACGCGGAAAAATATTGATAATTATCATCAAAGTCAACAACGCCGTTGTTATTATTACAAATCCTTGACATTTTTACTTCGCGGTTGTTGCTGTGTGAATTGAATACAAAATGGCCAGGGCTATCTCATACCTTCAATCTACGATGCTCTGTTTTGCGTGACCTATTAGTATGCGAAGGTAATGTGCATTTTCCTTACCATCAACAGGGTTAAAATTCTGAATATGTTCTGTTTGAAAACATATGCCTTGGCCTCCTTACTTCGAATCTTTTTCAACTTTCAAACTGATCACCATTTTGAACGGATAAACAATAGGTATAAGAATTCGAGAAGTATGTTAGGTAGGTACCTAATAATTTGTTGTAAACAAAAACTTGATGTTAAGTAAATACATCTACCTATCAAATCAATACGATATTATTCGGTTACGACGGCGACGTTACAATCGATTCGATTCCGGGCACTCTATCTAGGTTCGAATCCTGGAGATAACACTACGTGAAACCTTCTCTTAACACAAGCGGTTTAGCTTAGCTGAAGGGGTTAGGAAAAACAGTAGGTAATAAATTCTGTATCCCTGTAATCGTACCCATGTGTAAAGCTTTAAATATTAAATCAGGTAAGAAATTAATTTAACCAATTTTCTTTTTAACTTCATTTTTATTGACTTACCGGATCCTTGATCTTGTGATTCCTGTAACAATAAAATAAATAAAATAAATATGATTTTATATTAGATATGTCATTATAGAATTATTTCAATTTAATGCACAAGCTGGCAATTTATAGAAAAGACTAGTGAATCTAGAATGTAAGTGACTTTAGCAATCATTGAATGTATGTTTTTATAACCAATAGATACCTAAGTTGAATCTGTTAATGATACGGAAGCAAAAAATGTGATTGCAACAAGAAAAAATGTGCCAATGCTAGAATAATTGCTGTCGTGTACCTACATAACGATAGTCATCACGCAATCTACGAACAAATATACTTCGAGGCACTACCTATATGATTTATAAATAAATCTAGAAGATATTTTTAGTATTTTTATGTCAACATAAGGTCGCGACCGATGAAAAAGACTAGGTATAGAAGAAAAATAACAATAAAATTATTTTTTCTGTTTCGTGGAAAAGACTAAGGTATCTATTTTATAGCTAAAAAGTTACTTGGATGGAAAACCAAACTAGCTTGATAATTCAAAATCTAATAAAAAGAATGAGAGTTATATGAAAATAAGTTACCTACCTACCCTATATAGTAACCTACCAATTCACTAATTGAGTGGTCTATGTACCCTATAGGTACCTACGGTAAAAAGTACATATTATATTCAAAATATTTAACATAATTATCATGTTATCGATAACATCATTCATTGGGCCCCTACCAACCTGTGAAGTATGACAACAATTGATCAAACACCAATTTTGCCGTTATAGCTAGGTACTTCACATCTCTCTTTATCTAACCAAACCAACTTGATAATTTAAAATCTAATAAAATTAAATTAACGAGAGTTATATGAAAATAAGTTAACAAAAGTACCTACGTTAGTTAAGGTACCTCACCTACTGTAAAAATTAGACTCAAAATATTTAATATAATTATCATGTTATCGATAACATAATTCGTGTAGCGATGCCTACCATCATTCATTGGGCCCCTACCAATGTGTGAAGTATGACAACAATCGATCAAACAGCAATCCGCTGTTGTAGCTACTTCACATCTCTCTTTATCAACTAAATATAAAGCCTATTGCTCACGATAATCTCATCTGAACATCAATACAGTTTTACCAAAACTATATTTTATCATACCATTGATCAAACAAATGATAAAAATGTAGAGATAACAATCTGCAGCTCTCTAATTTTATGAACCAATATTTATTATGAATCATGCAGATTTATTGAAGGTTACCCAAGGGAAATTTTGGATCAGATTTTGAAAACAACAGGTACAGTAAAGTCGATATAGGAATAAGGTTGCTCCTTTACTTATAGGTAACTTTACTTATATGAAAATAGTGCGACCGTATCTCCTTTGTGGACTGTACATACTCGTATATATACCATGTGCAGTCGTACAGTCGTATATGTACCATGTACAGATTGTAGAGTAGGTACATATCTATACAATAGGTATAGGTACTTATTTGAAAATTGAAGTTAGTTACTAGACCAGTAATGAATGAATCAAATAGCGCTAAAACATTTGAAGTGAATGTAGAGAGATAATCTACATTAAAATAATATTTAAATGCATGCAAAAATATACATAGGCGGTAAATAGTGATGTGTTTTGAGAGGTACTCAAGTTATGATGAGACAGCATTGCTATTTTTTGAAGAAGCCAATTTTGCACTACACCACTTTAAACACTTACCGCCCTATCAATTCCACATATTTCTTTTCCTTACCGGGAAAAATATACATATATACTTACGAATTTATTTCTGTCTTTCTCTTTTTGTTTTAGTTCTGCTTCTTTCTTTGCCTGCTGTATGAGTTGGTCTACAAACTCATTTGCTTCGCGAAGTTTGTGTGGATCACTTTTGAAGGCGGTTACGCGCTCGTCCAGAGATCCTTCAGTGTCGTCCCGCATTTTGTTCAATTTATTATTTTTCTTATTTTATAAATCGCTAATACCTATAACTTTTATTGAATCACTGATGTTTAAAAGTCCACTTCACAAACTCAAACAAAAAGCGATGTTAAAACTTAAGTCGCGAGTACTGAGCGGCCATAACTTTAGACCGGAGGGTAGCCACCCTTCACTTATTTTCGAGGGACCACCGTTTATTTTTAGAGGCAGTGTCAGTCATTATTATAGAGCTCTTATACAGGGTGATTAAAAAGTGTGAGACGTGTAGTAGATGCGAGGTCGGCGGAGGTACTGGCACGGGCGCCGGGCGAGTGGCCTACTCCGATCATGCGCCGACGGACGGCACGCCACGGCATATGAACTGCGCTCGACAGATTACCACTAATCATAAACGCAACCTATGACCGATCTTGAGGTAAATTTCAGGTTAATTGGTGGGCCCTTTCGTTAAATTAGTCTCAAGAGATGTTGTGGAATATTTTAGAAACAATTTTGGAATTCTAGCTAATCTATTATACAGTGGGTTGCCAAATCATTTGGAACAGTCATAATCAAGCTTCCATGAATTAATTATTAGTTTAGTTTCAGGGCGATCATGTGGTAAGTATTGGGTTCTATTCCTGGATTGACCATGTTTTGGATTTTTCATATTTCTTCTAGGAGATTATCAGCAAAATCAACATCATCTATAGTATAGCGTACGGAGACTGTCTGGACACGAGTCGAGCTAAAGCCAATAGTTGGTTAACAGGTTCTCCCTTATTAATTACTAGCGGTTGCCCGCGGTTCCGCCCGCGTGGATGTCGGTTATCGCGACCAAACATAGCCTATGTCCTTTCTCGAGGTTCAAGCTACCCTTATACTCAGTACTGAATTGATGCCGACTCTTGACCAATAGATGGCGCTGTATGTCCTGAATAAATTTTATTTTTTATTTTATTTTTTGTAATAAAAACTATCCTATGTCCTTTCTCAAGTTCCAAACTATGTCTGTACCAAATTTCACACAAATCGGTTCAGTAGTTTAGGCGTGAAGCAAAGACAGACAGACAGACAGACAGAAAGACAGACAGACAGAGTTACTTTCGCATTTATAATATTAGTTTGGAAGTTTGGAAGTTTGGATAGTCCCCGAGCCAGCAACAGATTTGTATGACCTTTTCCTCTAGCTAGATGATAACTCCTAATCTACTGCAGAAAGTAAGTTGCATTATGAAGTTTCGTGATCGTCAGTTGCTATAAACCAAATCTTGAAGGAAAAAAGTCAGCTGACGATAATCAGACAATTACCTATTAAAAACAGCTGTTGCATTTCTCGCTGTTATAGATAAATCTAATAATTATTAAAATGCAACATAACAAAGCATGTCAGTCAATGTTATGTTTTTAGTTATGCATTACGATGATTACACAATGTTTACAAACACAAGACGAAGCGAGATACCTAAATGTTATGAGAATATCAATAAATGATTACAAGTACCTAGATAAATACTTCAAGATATGTAATAAGATATCTTGACATTATATTTTTACACAAGTTCTACTTTTCATAAGCACCTACCTAAGTATATAATTACTTATATTATATTATTATTAGTCAGCTATGTCAGGCGGGAAGAACAGTGAGAGACGGTCCCGCTTGCTTCGGGTTAGCAAAGTCAGGGTAGAGCGTTCCCTCTATTGCACGGTGCATGTCTACAAAGGCGGGTGATCGGCAAACGTGGCGCATATTGGGAGAGGCCTATGTCCAGCAGTGGACTGCAATTGATTGATTGATGTCTACAAAATAATACAATCACCCCTAGCTAGACGGATGGGTGACCTGAAAAAGTTAGCAAGAATAGACTGAATGTAGAAGTTATGAGGACTTTATGAGGCGCACATTATGAGGACTAAGTATATCAAGTCAAACTACAGGGTGTATAGTATACATTACAGGGTTCTACCAAAACCTTTAGGCTCAAGTCAATCACAAGAGCTAATGGGTGCACCTACTAAACAACAGACAAGGCTCTAGAGCAGCTTGCCTCTCTGTGTTTGGAGGCACTTGCTCTCGTAGAAATCAACAAACTAATAAAACATAGTCAGGGTGAAGTGTAAACTTTAAACGCAACCGTGAAATCGCTAATCGCCAGGAGAATGATACCTCCCTGCTTAGCAGCCGCGGCCGCGTTCACTACCGCTACGCCACGGAGGCTGTCTTAACTGTCTTCTTTCTTTTCAATTTTATTAACATTTCTAAATAAATAAATACCATCACGGGTGCCATACGCTCTCGAAGACCTTTTCAATAAACAATCAATAAACTTAATTTTTTCCAAAATGTTGACATAATTTTGAACACCATGACTGCGTAGATATATTACTACATCGAATGCGTCGATATTTGAATTATTGGATGTGAAGAACAAATTGAATAACTGAATCCTTAAATAATTTTGCAGTGACTGCTGAGTTACCTACTTTTGGCACTTTAGCTGCTTCAATATAAATTCATTTTTTTAACAAAAAGTTTAACCGACTTCAAGAAACGAAAAAGAGGCACTGAAAAGCGAAAAATAACTTAATTTACAGACTTACTGATTTATTAGAAGTCGGTACCTAGCCTAAGAGAGGCCATAATTCAATTGAATGCATCATAGTAGTTCAGACACAACAAACAAAGTTGGCTGGCACCGACTTCTAATGAATCAGTAAATCTGTAAATTAAGTTATTTTTCGCTTTTCAGTGCCTCTTTTTCGTTTCTTGAAGTCGGTTAAACTTTTTTGTTAAAAATGAATTTATTTTTCTCTTTTTAGTGAGTTTGTACAGTCTCACGACTGTACATCGCATGTATAGTGACCTGACTGTACATGCGCTGCTGACGCTGCAATACAGATCGAACCGGCCACGCTACAAAAAAGAAAAATTAAATCATTATTCAAAAAGAATTTTTAAAATCAATACATATACACTGGAAATATAGCTGAATATTCTGAACACTTCTGCGTACCCCTTCAAAGGACTCAGGCGTGATGTTATGATGTGTAATGGCAGAAACATTGCAATAATATGCCATTGCAGCAATCGCGGCTGATTTCCTGGTACTTTTTGAAGAGTTCCTTGGTCTAATCTCGGAAACCCATCATCAGATCTTTACGAAATTTAAATGGGACCACTTCGGAATAATCTACTTACGAACACAAAAAGAATTTTCTAAATCCGTCTAGAATTGGCTTCACAATCGCGTAACAAACATACAAAAAAAAAAAAAAAAAATTGGGTACGAATTGATACGTCCTTTTTTGAAGTCGGTTAAAAATGACACATTGTTTGCTGAAATAAATTTCAATTCTTATTATTGAGATATTTTTGCGGATTTTAACAGCTGCAATCATTATGATGCTGACTGTACCTATACCTAAGTGTACCCAATGAAACTCTAGTATCTGTTCTGTGCTCTAGTGGTGATGCTAAAGAAATGCACCCGAAAACGAAAAAGGCGACTACTGACGATTGAAAAAAATGAACCCATTATTTTTTTCGACCGCAAAAGTTACATTTTATTAGCAATAATCTAATTCTATTATGAACCTTTATTACCATTATTCAAATTCCAATTAGGACGTTATAATTTTAAAAAAAAATGTATTGCGATTTAAAAATATAGGTAAATTTTTTCAAGTCGTCGCGTCACGTCTCATTCTCAATTTTCCCTAACACCCTTATCAGCGATAAAAAAATAGCATGATTTTTTCAAGTCGTTGCGTCAGTAGCTTTGCCTGTTTTCATTTTCATTCCCCTAACACCCTGTACCTGTAGATTTTTATTATCACCATTATCCACATAGCGGTTGCCCAGTTGCCTCCAAAGTTACAGGTATACCTAGTCCACTTGTCCTGATTGTAAGTCGGCTTTTCCGGGAGCGACCCTGAGAGGAAAGCCTACGCCAGAGCCTGTGAGATTGGCTTGGCCCAAAGGTCTTGGTAAGGCCCTGTACAGTCAGCATCAGATCTATCTTGACTACAAAATCTCAAAATGATCTTCTTTACCATAAAAATCTTGGTCAAAGTTTTGTTATTTTGTCAAAGCGGTAAGTAGGTAGGTACTTAGGTAGGTAGGTAGGTACGTACTTAGTAGGTATGTGTTACAGAAATATTTTGTATTTGAATAGGTATTCTAATTTGGGCAGAGACGTGAGTCTATTCCCAAATCTGGGGAAAGCAAAATCATCAAAAAATCTAACTGGTGTCTGAAAATTACGAAACTTTTCAACAAAACCACAAATGAAATAGGTAACGTAAACATCAGTGTTCCGAGAAAGAATACTGCACTATAAATCACTCGGTAGATACTTATACAAACGCTATTTTCGTTGTTTGTGGCTCCTGATGAAAAACACACGTTTAAATGTCACTACTGGCTGTTTATTACAAATAATGTAGGCGCCTATCCTGCAATTTTGTACACGTATCTGATGTATCAATATTTTTTCGTGCGGCAATCTCCATGGATGCTTTCCCGCTGACACGCGAGGGCGGTATCGAACCGACTACAACTGCATGTCGTCTCTTGTCTTCAGATGCCAAGGTGTATGGGGTCCATTACACGCTTATGCAAGCGTCATGCATCATGCCGTCAATCATTTAATGTTATTGGTCAATAGGTTATTACTACGTTAACTTATTGGTCAATCACAGCGTAATTGATGGATAAACTGACAGCAAAACCTACCGTATAATGGACCCCTATGGTGCGTGATGGTCCTTAGGGCATTGCCCTAGCACCTAGGACATAGCTGACCTAGGACCATCTCCAGTTTCGAGACGGCCCCTTCGGGTGTGGGAAAAATGGAACGTTCATCGCGCCCCCAGCCCGGCCTGACAGCGTCGCTTGACATTTTACGGTAAAATACATCCAGCTGGTAGAAGCAGAAGAGTAAAAAAATGCTGGCTGGCCGATTCTAAATTCAGATACCACAAACGTTTTGTCGTTTTTTCAGTATTCTTGGATCGGTTGAACCTTTGGGTTGAACGAGAGAAATGCTTCAAAACCAAAGAAAAGTAAGTAAGTAAATAAGTAGTGTAGTATTGACAATTATTTATTTATATTAACCTGAAGATAATAGAGTAGGTTACGATATTTAACTATTTAAATAGAAGTCAAACAAATGTAATGTATTTTTTTTGAAGATAAAACATGCTTCACAAACGTTCACATTCACAAATAATTAATAAAATATTCTATGACTGACTGAAGTTCAAGTTTCCGAACGATGCCTGAACTGAACTCCCGCGTTTTTTTGCAGTTGTCAAAAAGTTATGTGTCTTGGTGTGTTGTAAATGTTGTATGATAAATTATTTAGAAAAGTTGAAATTGAATCGTTATTCCTGAACAAACTTACTTTAATGTTATATTTAAGCTTTATTTAGTAATATAGACATGAAGACTTCCAAGTCGCCTGAGAATGCTGAGGTAACACCGTCAAAAAGGAAACTCAAGCAAGCTCGTCTTCCATTCAAACTTTTGAGCGACGTATCTCCCAAGCCTGATGTTCCACCTACAAGGAAGAGGAAGCTTTCTGGACCAGAGGTAGAACCGGCCACGAAAGTTGGAAAAATTTCCAAAGAAAACGATATTGTTGAAGATCCTGTTCTAATTAGTGACGATGACAGCAAAGATGCTCCAGCTAACAAAAATGAAAAAATGCCAAATCCTTACGTGAAACTCGTAGATGCCGCTAGGAAGAAAAAACAGAAGTCTAAAAAGAAAAAGAGCAACAAGAAGGGTTCTAAACTTAATGGTTCTTGTGATCTTCAGGGTGACTGTGATGTGAACAAAGAAAGTGAGTTGATGGATGTTGATGAGCCGCCTAACACAGAGAATGTAGTTACTAATGAGACGGAAAATACTGAAACAGAGGTGAATTCAGATATTAAAAATGCATGTACTGTTGAGGAAAATAACAAACAATCAAATTCAGATAATGGTGCTAACATTAATGAAAGTGTGATATTAGAAGATTCAAATAGTCCTGATGACATTAAGAATGATAAATCCGAAGAGATTTCGAACAAAAACTGTGATGAACCAGTTTCAGACACATCAATAAAAGAAAATGATACTAGCAAAGAATCTTTACCCAAATCTGGCAATGATGATTTACAGTCCAAACAAGCTGAGAATCAGGTGACACCTAAAAGAAGTTTGAGAAATAGAATTCAAGGTGAACATAATAATTCTAAATCTCCTGCCACAAAACTTAATGATTCAGTGTGTTCAAAATTATCATCATCAAGTTCTAAGTTGAATGATTCAGTTTGTTCTGCACCTTCCACACCTAAGACCAGTAGAAGTTCATCAGTTACAACCAGTCAAGGAGATGTGTCATTGAATGAGTCTAGTACACCTGCTAACTTAACCCCAAAACAGGTAAATATAGCATATGAAAAAATTTTAATTGAGTTATGAAGATATTTAGTATGCTTTATGCTTGTTCATTTGTAGGATTAAAAATAAAAAATTATAATCATTAGCAGGTAAATTATACCAAAGTAATCAATTACAAGATATTGTCATAAGTTTAGTTTACACAAACCTTTCACATTAAAATAAAACTATTTTAAACAAATTCTATTAAGATTACTGTAAATATTGAAAGAACATAAAATAAATTGTAAAATGTGATAGACTTAGTGAAAAGTCTTTGTATTTCTATAGTAAATAACAAGATAGGAGCATGTAATTATTATTACTCCTGCATTAGAAGGCATGCCATTGATTAGATGGCCCCTCTATGTGGGCCATTTTACCCATTTCCACTATTAATGATAAATGATTGTATGACCCCGACAAAGACTTAATGTGGTCTCCGAGTCAAGCCAACACCCGTACTAAAGCAAATGAAATGAGCACTATAAGCAGGAATTGAACTGTGGTCAAATATAATATCACTATGCCTATCAATGTCAATGGCACGTAATTATGTCAAATCTGTATAGAAAAAAAATGTTAAGTTCCTTGCTTTGAGAACTCAAAAAGTTCTGCATTGTGATTGAGCTTAAAATTTGATACAACACAACATTGATTTTAAAGTGAGGGTTCTCAGTTTTTTTCTTTTTCTAAATTAGTGTTGAGTTTAGGATATTTTTACGGATGTATACCCAGTTAAGCATGATGTCCAAGTATTATTTTAGAAACATAATTTTGGTTCTAAATGGTAACATATTAATAGGCAAGATGTAGTCTTGTTTAGTCTGTCTTATTAAAAGGTCCAATAGCTATGAAAATAAATTCATTTTTCAGATACAGAAAAAACTAGAATCTGCCAAAAAAAGAGAAGAGAAAGAAAAGGAAAAACAAGAAAAAGAGAAAAAAAGACAGCATGAAAAAGAGGAGAGAGCCAAATTGAAACAAGACAAAGAAGAACAAAGAAAACGTGAAAGAGAAGAGAAGGAGGAAGCTAAACGGAAGGAAAGAGAGGAAAAAGAAGAACAAAGGAAGAAAGAGAAAGAAGAAAAGGAGAAGCAGAAAGAGCTAGAGAAAAGTGAGTAGTTTTAGATTTTACTGACTTTATTCATCATCATCTTAGTATGATTGGCATTAGTATCTGAGGCTTACACTATGAAGCCCAGGGTCCACCTTACTCACCATTCTCATTTTGGTTTGGTTCAGAGGCTTTTGTTAGAGTGACTGCCATCTGACCCCAAACTCGAGAGGTGTGCTATAGCAACCGGCAGGTTTAATCGGCCAGCAGGTGAGGTTGGCTTGGGACCTGAAAATCTAAGTGGGACCCCAAACACTGATAATTTCACTGGCTTTACAGGAAAGTAAGAAAAGAACATTTATGGTACACACACTTTCACTAACAATGAAATTCTCTCAACTCTAGTAATAAATGAAAATAAATAAATCCACCTCCACCAAAAGAAGTGTCTTAATGCTAATAAAATCTATTAATATAATTTATATTTAAACACTCTAACATTAACTGAAATTACAAAATTTTATTATATTTTTTACAGAACAAAGAGAAGAGAAGGAAGAACAAAAACGAAAGGAAAAGGAAGAGAAAGAAGAACAAAAACGTAAAGAAAAAGAAGCAAGGGAAGAAGAGAAACGGAAGAAACAAGAGGCTTTAGAATTAGAGAAACAAGAACAAGAACTCAAAAAGAAAAAGGCTGCAGAACAATTTGTAAATTTCTTCGTTCCAAAACAGAAGTCGGAGAAAGACCAAGCTATTGTCTGTTCAGTCAATAATAGTATGCTCACGAATTTTACTATTAAAAATGATATGAGACTGGCACCTTTAGTTAGAGTTAATTTAACAGATGATAAAAAAAGTAATTTAGATAAATTACTCAAAAAACAAGGTGAAGATGTATTATACTTGAAGTCTCTTAAGGAGGGCTTTTCTAAACCATTGTTCAATGGAAAGACATGGCCGATGAGTGATAAAGATGAAGATGATGATGTTATGATAGTTGGTAAGTAAATTTTTAATTAATGTAACAATTTTGTAATTTTTTGTAAAAGTAACAATTTTGTAATTTTTTGTAAAAGTAACAATTTTGTAATAACTTTGTCAAAGTTTGTAAAACAACAAATTACCTTGGCCCTTAAAATATGACATATTTACCTAACCCTTTTGTCCTAGGTTTATAAGTAGCTTAGTTTTTGTTGTTGAATGCACTTATTACCTTGCCTGCCTTACTTTTTAACCGACTTCAAAAAGGAGGAGGTTCTCAATTTGATGAGTTTTTTTTTTTTTTTACTTTACCTTACCTTATTACTTCTATGTTGAGTGTAATTTTAAAAAAATATTTTGACATTTACAGAAGACGCCGAATTGCCTCCTATAGACGGTGCTGGTGAAATACTATCTAGCGAATCGGCTCCACGTGAGAAACTCAGACCCAAGCTCTTGAGCTTCCACGAGAATCGACGGCCACCGTATTGGGGCACTTGGCGCAAGAGAAGCGCTTCTATTAAACCTAGGAAGCCATTTGGACAAGATCAGGTATTGTTATACATACTAATATTATAAAGCATTTTTTTAAATATTTAGGTCGTGAAATTGACTGGGTCGTGGTTGATACTAAGCCTGGGTGCAGTTTAAAGAATAGTGGACCATTTCAGATGCAAGCTGTGCCTAGATTGTCCCTACCTTGATGGCCTCGACGTCTTTTCATTCTCCGCTTAAAGATCCCGGGATTATTTCGTGGCGGGAACATGTGTGAGTGGGAGAACTTTCAAGCTCTTTATTGCACGAAAGAAAGAAAAAAAGTAATATGAATGTTCTCAATGCATATTGCTACCCACAACAGTTTGTTTGTTCTGTACAAATATACCATGCTCGCCATTTTTCCGTGGTAATGCCGATCAAAAACGTATACTAATAATTTATTAAATAGTCATCATTATTTTAGGGTTAGCCCCGATCGCATCCGAAGCCTTCACTATGGAGTCCGTTCACTAATTATTAGATAGATAGTACTACAGAGCTTCGATATCCCCAATTAATTGGTTGTGGAGGTCAGATGGCGGTCGCTTCTTCAGAGTTGGAAAAAAAAGCTCAGAAAATGATGATTCCACTGAATAAATGTTTGTCTAAATTTTACAGAAACAACTAGATTACGAGGTAGATAGTGATGACGACTGGGAAGAAGAGCAAGAAGGCGAGAGCATCGATGGGAGCGCTGCTGGTAGCGATGATGAACAAGACGGTGATGAATATGAGGTGGACAACGTTGTGTTTGTGCCACACGGTTATCTCAGTGATGAGGTAGGTTTACTTTCTTTTTTCAAAGGATATTACTGACTGAGATTACTAGTACATATTCCTTGGCTTATGTAGGTACTAGTAATATATAGCTAGGCTAGTTATGTATTACTAGCTTAGCTGGAGTGGAGCTAAGCTTGTTTATGTTAGGAGTGGATTCATGTCGTGGTCGGAAGGGATGGCCGTGTGCTTGTCTGCGACCTAAGGAGTATAAAAAAAATAGTGTAATGGCTAAGCTTCTAATCTTACTTCTTACGAGCGAGAGGTCCTGCCTCTCGCTTGTAATGCCGACTGCTTAACCATTCAGTTATTGATACTTCGTGGGACGGACGCTAGGCGGACCCTGAGCTCCGAGGTCATCTTGGCCACGGATGCAATCAGGAAAATGCGTCTTTATGCAGATCATGACTTCGTGTCAATTTGTTTCATACATCATGCATTTATTGTGTAGGCACGAGTGCGCGCCCCTGATGTTGCACAGGTTCATAAGCAACTGCTTCCCATCGAGTGGGCCGTGTGCTTGTCTAAACTGGTAAAAAAGTACAGTTTGACAATTGGAAAATTGGCATTAATGTTCTATACACTCTTTTATATTATGGATCATTCTCCATGGCCTTTCTAGTGAGTGATGGATGATGTATCTATCTATAAACTATTTCACTGTGTTATCTTTGTTTACAGGAAGCAACAATGGACGAAGATGATGTCCTTTCCCTCTCACCAGAAACTCAACAAGCAAGACTGAAACATTTAGAAGATGAATTTGAGAGCGAAATGAAAAAACCTACGGAAAAACTCAAGCCAAGAATGTATGGCTTATTATGGGAAACTGCGGAAGGCGGCAAACCGGACAAATGTGTCGACGCTTTGTGGAATTACTTTGGTAAAATGTCAATGATAATGAATGATCCCACACAACTTCTCTTACCATCAAGCGAACCGGAAGAAAGTGAAAAGAAAAAGGTGAAAAAGAAAAAGCTGGCTACACAGCAAGATGGTGAAGCAAAACAAAAAAGCCCTAAAAGTGAGAAAAAGAAAAAATCTAAATCGGACGACAAAGAAAGCAAAACGCCTAAATCGGAATCTAAAAAGATTGTTGCAGAAGCAAAGAAAAATCAACCCGGTATCAACATGTTTTTAACAAAAGTAAAATCTTCGTAAATTTATATTTTAATTTGATTGAGATATTATGTATTGTAATACTAGAGAAGACACTACTGTATATCTTGAGCTATATCGTATTAGGAATGGTAAGTAAGCCCAAAGGATAAATAGTAACATTTCTTCCTCCTAGCGTTAATTCCCAGTCGCATCCAAAGCTTTCAGCTCGGAGTCTGGGGTCCGCTTTACGAGTCTTAACTGCGGATTCGGCTAGACCTAGATATTTTCCGAATTCCGAATAAATAGTAACATTTATTGTGGTGGTATTACAACGGTGGTCCTGTTCTACGCAGTAAGCCAGTGTTTGGGGAGCTGGCCACAACTCCCCAACGTCTATGTATCTCTCAACACTCTATTCTTTCTATGTGTGTTCGAATATTACTTACTAACTGTTGCTCGCGGCTCCTTCCGCGTTGAATTCTAATCCCTTTCATCGTTAAAAGTAATGTGATGTTAATGATAATACATAGCCTATGTTGATATTTGATAATACTTTCTAATTGCGAAAGAAATTTTGAAATCGGTCTAGTAGTTTCTGATTTTATTTGTTACGTACATAAATTCAAAATCGTTCTTTATAATTTTAGTATAGACGTAAACCACTAAGGGTATTGAAACTGCGGATTCTAACGCGATTTATTTGTTATTATCACTAAGGGTATGTTCAAGTACATCGCTTTTAGAGGGGAACCAAAACAAAATTAAACTGATTGACTTAGCTTTAGTTAGAGGAAGTTATTTATATAAACTATACAGTTGATCCAGGGGGGAAAATGGTTGAGCGACCGTTACTCCGCTTTAAGCGTTACTGTTCCCTAATCACTAACGGCAGTTTAAGGATAATTCCGTATGTGATTAACCGTGATTGGGCAATATTACTAAAAACTAAAAACCAGCTTCAGTTACTGAATGAAATTTTGAAGCATTTACTATGCTAACTGTTCAAATCGATTAAGAAAGGGAAAAAGAATCGACCTCGGACGGGACTCGAACCCGCGATCTTTCCCTTACAGGGGGAACGCTCTGACCACTAAGCCACCGAGACACGTACGAAATCAATCCAAATTCCCTTATACAACCGTCTTAAGGGCGACGGTGAAGCCATCTACCGACATTTATACGAACTTATCGGAATCAATGAATGATGTTACAATCATTTTTAAACATTGATTTTTGATGACTCCGCCCAAACAACTGAATGAAATTTTGAAGCATTTACTATGCTAACTGTTCAAATCGATTAAGAAAGGGAAAAAGAATCGACCTCGGACGGGACTCGAACCCGCGATCTTTCCCTTACAGGGGGAACGCTCTGACCACTAAGCCACCGAGACACGTACGAAATCAATCCAAATTCCCTTATACAACCGTCTTAAGGGCGACGGTGAAGCCATCTACCGACATTTGAACTCGATCGATCGAGAATCGATTTGAACAGTTAGCATAGTAAATGCTTCAAAATTTCATTCAGTTGTTTGGGCGGAGTCATCAAAAATCAATGTTTAAAAATGATTGTAACATCATTCATTGATTCCGATAAGTTCGTATAAATGTCGGTAGATGGCTTCACCGTCGCCCTTAAGACGGTTGTATAAGGGAATTTGGATTGATTTCGTACGTGTCTCGGTGGCTTAGTGGTCAGAGCGTTCCCCCTGTAAGGGAAAGATCGCGGGTTCGAGTCCCGTCCGAGGTCGATTCTTTTTCCCTTTCTTAATCGATTTGAACAGTTAGCATAGTAAATGCTTCAAAATTTCATTCAGTTGTTTGGGCGGAGTCATCAAAAATCAATGTTTAAAAATGATTGTAACATCATTCATTGATTCCGATAAGTTCGTATAAATGTCGGTAGATGGCTTCACCGTCGCCCTTAAGACGGTTGTATAAGGGAATTTGGATTGATTTCGTACGTGTCTCGGTGGCTTAGTGGTCAGAGCGTTCCCCCTGTAAGGGAAAGATCGCGGGTTCGAGTCCCGTCCGAGGTCGATTCTTTTTCCCTTTCTTAATCGATTTGAACAGCTTCAGTTACTTCTCCAAATATACCGTTTTTTGCTTGTCAATGAAAATTTACTTGTCGCCTTAAAAGCTTAAATCAAGAGCGTAATTAAAACTACCGCACCGTAGTGATAGCGCTATATCGTATCCACTTCGTTACATTATATAATATCTCAATGTTGTAATGTGTATTTTAATAATTGTAGGCTTGAAGTATTTAAATAAGATTTTTCCATTTTATTTATAATAATGGTGTCCGGCTTTACTAAAGTCTTCAATATCCAATTTTCAGTCATACGTGATTACTACAACAGCAAATATTAAAGATCTTATAAATGTTTTATATTGTGTGTTAGCTAATTAATCCTATAGACAAAAAGCTGTAAATACCTATCTGTTGAATAAAAGCTTATAACCGACATAGAAATTATTCAATAAAACATGAAAAAAACATATTATATAGTATTTTTTAAATACCTCCGAGCCAAACCCTCTGTCCCTAATGGGACCCTTTATAGGGTCAATCCCCACTGAAAGAGCAGCGGCCGACAGCGGCATTTTGAGGCAAAATTATTACAAACCATTTTGAATCTTATTTACGGGAGAAAAAGATCATAGTGCCCGCCGTGCGAGTCTTCTCCCAATCATTAGTCTGGCCGCTGCCAGTCGCTACTCTTTCAGTGGCAATTAACCCCAATATATGAAGCTTGTATGTGACTTGATAATAATACAACTGAATCCCTAGTGAGTAGTAGTTTCCAACTATACCAACTATTATGTGTGACGTGAGCTGAAAATATGAAAAATAGGTGAAGTGGAACAGCCGGTCCCGCGCGGTATTCTACCCAGAAGGATGGCGACATAGATTAATATATATACTGATAGCGAAATCCGCTTTGGACGCTTTGGTGTGAATATAGATGTAAAAATCCCGAATTATTCCATATTATTCGGAATTATTCCCAAATATTCCGGAATTATTCCCGCTAAACTCACCTACAAAGAATTAATTATTTGTGCTTCCACCTACCTACTAAACGAAAACTTAAGTACAGACCTATGTAGGTATTGGTATATAGGTAGGTAGATACCAGAATATTATATACTTGACCTCAGTGACGTCACAAAATGGGCCTACATATATGTATGTATATGCGCAGTACGAGTAACAGTACGCGTTTTTGGATGTCTTTTGTGAATTAGGTAGATTTGAGCTTCTCCGCCACCATGGTACACGGGGTACCAAGGTGACGGAGAAGCTCAAATCCACCAATCATAGACCATATCAAACCAATTCGAGCATCTCTCGCGACTTGGGGTCAAGTCAAGATGTACGGTAAGTACCTACTTATTTTATTATAATATGTAGGTAATATTATATAATATGACTACAACTTTCACACAGATACTAAAACAGCGACTGTAAGCGACTTTCGATCTTAATGACATTATCTTAATTACGTGTCTTTTTGCGCTAATAGATGACACTGATTACGAATATAAGAAAAAAAACTCGATTCTATGTCATGTCAATAAGGTCGAAAATTGCTTGCACTACGTTTTTTAAGGTTTTTTATCCGCAGCATCCTTAACGTCTGTGCTATGTAGCAAATAGCCAAATCGGACCGATCTTATCGGATATCTATATGAAAACAACATAATAATATGGTGTCGGATATCGGATGTCGGCCATCGTCGTCCGATACGGATATGGATGGTGTGAAAACACTCTTAAAGAGTTTAAAAGTGAGTAGGTACTCAGGAAAACATAAGTCTTAGACTGTATTTTCTTAATTATACCGATAGGTATATACACCAACTAGCTGTTGCCCGCGACTTCGTCCGCGTTAAGTTCGGAATGTTGTTCATCCCCTATTTTATCCCCTTGGGGGTAGAATTAATCAAAATCCTTTCTTAGCGGATGCCTAAGTGATAACGTTTACCTGCATGCCAAATTTCAGCCCGATCCGTCCAGTGGTTTGGGCTGTGCGTTAATAGATCACTATGTCAGTCAGTCAGTCAGTCAGTCACCTTTGAGTTATATATATTTAGATATCTATAATCGTATAAAACGCGAATCATAACTGCATTTCGAGTCACAAGACTATCAAAAAGAGTCAAGACTCTCAATACCTATTACATCTATCTATATAAATATCGACCGGAATAATTCCGAATTATTCCGGGTCATTTGGGAATTATTCGGGATTTTTCGTTTTATCCTCATCGGAATATTTAGAATTATTCCGGCCTTACATCTATAGGTGTGAACAGTAATATTACCGGATACCCACTCGGTTTTCTGCACCGCAGGCGGCAGCGAATACCGCCGAAATTGAACAGGCCTTTATTCAAAAGTATTCCATTCCCGATCTTTGCGGTGTGGCCCTCGTACTTCTTGACCCTTTAAAATTGAATCTCATGGCACACGCCAAACAACAGATTTTTCTTATTCGTGGCTCTGTCTACCTTCAGTCGGAGGTTCTATTTCTATTTCTACTAAATAAAATCTATCTATCTTCACGTCACGATTTTGCTTTATTAACTGGTAACACCATAGATTAATATATATACTGGAGTCTTTGAGTATATAGTATACAGAGACGAAACTACTACGATTTCATTCATAAAATCGACTGAAGTTTGACGCCAAATCGCCATCTTTTGTTCCAAGCAACAAGTACATAGTTACGTCATTCGAGGCTTGTTTACCTTTGTTTACTACGATTATCTAGCAAATAAACGTGTAATCCAGTGATTTTGGTGTGTTAATCGTGTTAAATGTGAAAAAATACGTGTGACGAAGATGCCTACCTGCTCAATTGTTGGATGTGGATCATATAAGCAAGGAATAAGCCAGAAATAACATTACATAAGTACGTATTCTTCTCATCGAGATATCATTGTTATTTGTTGACCTACGACATCAATAGTTCGTTTTGTCTGTCTGTAAAGCAAACGAGCTTGTAAAACTCACAATTTAAATCAATAATTACGTCGTATTTTTCTAAAATTCAATAAAACATATTTGTATGGAAAACGCTAGTGTTGCGGTGATACGATTTTGATTATCGATATTTTTTTTGTAATTTATATATTCATAAATTAATATCTACTCCGTATTGTTATTCGACTGGCCCACGAGGCAAATTTTCTACACGCGTATATTATATGTATGTACTTTTTTTTTGTATGTATTAATTTATTTATTAATAGATACATAATGACCCCAATTCTGACGTTACCATCTCTAAACTTAAATTTCTCTAAAATTTTCTTATTTTAGATAAGCGATTGACATTTCTAACCGTATTCTGTTGTTATGTCAAACTAAATTTAGTGTTTGCTAAGCACAAGACAGCACTAAATTTGAATATGACGTCGCTAAAACGAGTGTTACAACTATTAAAAAATTAAGAATGAACGATAAAGATTTTCATAAAATCTGTAAAAACTTATCTTAATAAGTCTTTAGAATGCCGACAAATGATAATTAGTGCATATTATTGATCAAATAGTAAACAAACTGTGATATTTCTCAGTCTTAACCGAGCAAATACAGTTTTTCTCGGTCCACGTACCTGGCAAGTTCGCGGGGTCCGCTAGTTATTTATAAAATCCAAATCAATCGACGATTTATAGAGCTTTATAAAGGCTTTAAGCGTATATAGAACGACAATTGGCATTATTTTAGATGATGTCTAATTTTAGTTTGACATTTCTTATTTTAGTGCATATACGTACAACAGAATACCGTTTAACCAAAAATGACAGTTGAGTACTTTCTCTAATTTTAGTTGTGTCAAGCTAATTTTAAGTTAGTTGTGTGTTCTCAGAATACGAAATTACATTTTGACAGGACTAAACTGACATTTAGAGATTTTTAGCTTATTTTAGTTAGCTTGTGACAAGACAGAATTGGGGTCAATATTCACAAAATTTTCTTCACCAAACTGCTACAGCAGTTTGTAGGCATTCGCTCATACAGTTATTATACATAGTTATATCTACACTAAATCTACCCATCTTTCCAGCAGCAGTCGGGTAATTTATTTTATTACCTGTATAACTCGGTGGTACAAAATGTATTAATATTTTTAGATTGCCGGCGGCTGTTAAAATAAGAAATACTTGGTTAGAAAGTATATGGGTGGAAAATTTATATATATATAAATCATTTATTAATGGCAACAAGGCCCAATTTGTTAGTAACATTTTTACTTATATCTATTGTTAGTTACAAGTTATGACAAGTACATTGCTATTTTTATTAAATTATTTATATTATTTATAAAGAGATTGAATTTATTAGGAATTATAGATATAAATAGATATCTGATTTGTTCAATGTATTATTTGCATGTCTTGTGTAATTATTTGCAATTTATTAACAGTCATATATAAACAAAATACATTACTCAACTAATAATCAAAGTAAAATGTCAGATACAATTATTCAATGTCAGATATAATTATTCGAGGCAGATTAAATTATAAAATTGATCACAAAAATACAAAAATTTTTAGTAATGAATAATAACCAAAAAGTTAACAATATAAATTCACAGTAAATCAATCATAAATTATTACCTATTACACATCAATCTCATGCTCCGTGCGTAACGTGTCGCTGGCAACAATGAGTCATATATGAGCAATCCAGCCGAGCCGCAAGCGCGGCCAGCATGCTGTGTGGGCTCCCGCGCACACGCCGTACAAGCGACGCGCCCCTCTTACGCATTGTCGCGAAGAAACAGTCGACGCCTGCTTCCACGAACATTCCCGAAGCACTGCAAAAGCGCGGGAGCCCCATCAGCATCCTGAACGCGTTGTTGAACTGGACACGAAGGGCGTTGTACGACTTTTTGGTGTAGTGAGCCCATAGGCTACACGTGTAGAATGTGGTACAAAAAGCTCTGAATAGGGTTATTTTGACCCCATGTGAACATCGTGCAAACCTGCGGATCACCATATTAGCCCTAACAGCCAACGCCCTCCGTTCCCGCTCAATGTCAGCATCATCCCTTAGGTCGGATGTAACGACATGCCCTAGGTACTTAAACTCCTCCACAAACTGCAGTGGAGTTCCGTACAGCTTCACAGGTGGTACCTCACTTACTTTTGTCGATCCTCCCTGAAAGACCATGCACTGACTTTTTTTTACATTATATATGAGGCCATGACTCTCCGCATAGCTTTCACACACGGCCACTAAATCACGTAAACCGCCTACCGAGGCACTCAGAAGCACCATATCGTCCGCATAGCTTAAGTTATTGAAACATATGTCATCAATAAAGCAACCGATATGCCGCCCACTAAGAGCGTCAATCAGCCCATTTATATAAAGGTTGAAGATAGTAGGAGACGTTATCCCCCCCTGCCTCACCCCGCATTCCAATTTGTATGAGTCAGACAACGCTCCTGCCCACTTTACATTGTTTATCTGATTGCCATACCAATATCTGAAAATATCAATCAAATCACTAGGGGTGTCTAGTGCCCTCATCTTATCCCAAAGTATATCGTATACGACCAGGTCGAACGCACGCGAGAGATCGAGGAAGCAAGCATACACAGATGTTTTCCTAGAAGTATAGTATTTGACAGCACTCTTCAAACACAGTATGGCAGTTTCTGTGGACAGTTCGGGCCGGAACCCAAACTGGTTTTCATGCAACTTCATGTAACAATTCAACTGTGTGTTGAGAATGCTGTCAAACACTTTTGCAATAATGGTTGCCAGTGATATAGGACGGTAATTTTTACTGTCTGATAAATCCCCAGCCTTATTTTTAACCACGGGCACAACCTGTGTGTTCATTAGATTACTAGGTAAATATGAATGCGATACACATACATTATATAGCAAAGATAGCACTCTAGTAATGTGTGGACCCGCATGCAACAGATGGTCTATGCTCAATCCGTCATGGCCAGGAGATTTACCCTTGGCTATGGAACCTATTGCTTTTGCCACATCCCTGGCAAAAGTCACACAAAACTATCTATGTTTGTTCTCTGCATTTTGAAGATTCGTGTTTCAATCGCACTTTGAATTATGTGAAGCTGCATGATAATGTTCTACCTTCACGACGATTAACCGTAAGTCATATAATAGTACATTATGGTATAAGTGAGTAAAGTTGGTCTCACGCGTGGCATACGACGTTTTACAACACACTTGCGAATAAAATAATACTACACATACTAAATAAACAATACTAAAAGTTAATTAGTTTTCCTATGCGCGCGCATTTAACAATGGCGATCGGTCATATTTAAAAGAGTGAGGTTTGAATTTAACTTTTTTTACTCTGTTTTTTTTTTCTGTACTTAGAGACAAAAAAGTTGAATTTGAGTGAAAATTTTGTTTATTATACAAGTCTTATTACAAGTTCAAAATAATTTATTTAAATACGAAAATGCATCAAATGACCATACAATAGGCATATTAATTTATTCGTACTATTAAACACGTTATTTTTTGTATCGAAACTTTTTGAAGAACATAGAAACTTAAACCATAAAATTTAAAAAAGAATCTGTAACTCACTTGCGAATAATAGCCATGAAAAAGTCTCAGTTTGATAATAGGTGTCATTACGTGCCTAATTGCGGTGAAATAATATCAATTTTATGAGCAGGTGTGTTGTAAAAGTATATTATACAATTACAAAGATGTTGTCGTTTACATAGGACAAGCAATATTATTGTAATCTGATACAATTAACAATGTATCAACGTGATGCATATGTTATAATATGATAAATATCAAGATAGATAACTCTTTATTGTACTCAAATATCATGTTAGTGTTTAAGAAAGTAACATCCATCGATCACAATACTTTAAGTCACATGTACAATGTTCTTTTTTTGCAGAGATGTGCCGGTATTATAAATACCCAAAATGTACTAAGTGAGAGAAATGCAGGTCCTTGTATGGCACTGTCTCAAGCTGATGCTCATAGTATGGTAAATATCAGTAGTCAATAATTCTATTAGTATTATAAACCGTTTCCCCCCCGTTTCACCGAAATTTTTATGTCATAATTTTGTTTCGCATAACAACGCATAGCATAAACTTCATTTCGCAGAAAAAGGTTTGGCATACAGTCATTCGTCATACTTTCATAACGCATGATTTTGTAAGTCAGAATCATCTTTTGGCATAACTTTTAAAGCATAATAATCAAAAAGTAGAACCGTCATGTCGCAGAAAATTTACACGCAGAATCGTCACTTGGCATACATTTATCATGCACAATCTTCAAACAAATTGGCATACAAATCCTATATAAAAAAGCTAACATAATCCATGCATGCAAACAAGCAAGCATAAACCCTGCATGTAGTAGGCATGCAGCAAGCATCAGGCATACAGCATACAGCAAGCATCAGGCATTTAGCATGCATCAGGTATGCAGCATGCAGCAAGCATCTGCATTTATCATGCAGCAAGCATCAGGCATGCAGCATGCAGCAAGCATCAACAAGCACCCTAATGAAATTAACAATCTATCTACCTCAGTGCTGTGCAAGGTATTCAAGCACATAATCGTTAACACATAGCTCATGCGTCACCTAGAGTACTACTCTTTATTTAACGACCCGCAATATGGTTTCAGGCCGAAACAGTCAACTGGTGATCTTCTGGCGTACGTTACCCAACTTTAGGGTGAGGCTATGGACAAGTAAGGCGAGTTACTAGCAATAAGTCTTGACATTGCCAAAGGTTTCGATAGAGTCTGGCACATCGCTCCTTTATATATTTGACGCGAGACAAATGTACATACGTTCATATTTAGTCTTAAGAAACCACATTTTGTAAACTGACGTCTTAAAAATGCCGCAGTGGAGTTTGTTGCACCATTTCTTCTCCACTAGCGCCTAGGAAGCGGTGGTAAACTTAGTTTTAAGCAGAATTTGACGTCAAAAAGCTGTAACAGTGTTGCACTATGCACTATTGCATTGGTCTGGGTGTTTCCATGTATAATATGTATGTATTTACAAAAAAAATGTATCTAAGTATGTTTATCCGCATTCTAGAACCCATAACACAAGCTAGTTAAGCTATGCTTACTTTGGGTCTAGATAGCGTTGTGTAGAATGTCCTACAATATTTATTTCTTTATTTATTATTATAACAGTAATAATTATTTTCAGACAGTATTAATAACTATGCACTGAAAAATATGTATTTAAACATACAATAATTATCATTTTAACGAAACAATAAAATTGTGATTTAAGTAAAAAGTTTTACAATATTATGTAACGAACTGCCCGTTCTTCTTTGTAATATAAAGGATATATTGAATTAAAGCACTTGTACTCTTCCACAATTATTTAATTTTTTGTTGCCTAACCGGTTTCGCCTTACGGCATTCTCATAGGTTTACAATGGTTCAAACTATTATATTTAGCAAATATATGCTAAATACTATCCTTTCGCCCGCGTGGATCTCTTATCTTCGGTTTTACTCAACCGATTGCAGTAAAACAGACGTAAAATTTTAAATCCAAACAAAAGCTTTCTAACAAAAAAAACTGCATCAAAATCCAAGACAAACATTTTCCATTTACAATTATATAATAGTATAGAGTATAGATAGATAGATAATAGTTTAAACCCTTGCTTACATTTTTAGTCTGTGCTTCTTTTATATCGATAAATAGTTATCGACAGTTTACTGGGCTTCTCTATTATAGACGCCATTTAATGTTCCAATCCAAGTTTAGGTATACAGTTTTTTTTCGTAGGTATGCCACCTCTTTAATACTCTAAGACTGGAGTAAATAAATATAAATACTGGGTAACACTTGTCCATGTCGCTGTCTGTCGAGTCGTTGTCGTGATAATTCTGTCAAAATCTGAAAGAAAAGAAAGGTTGAAAGAAAGATCATTGATAAATTCTGGCATAACTGTGCGGCGTTTGTTCGATTTTTACTAATATTTTGTGTTTAACTGTAGGAATATACTGTATCCCGGCTACGTAGATACATTTATTGAGCTTGGATGTAGTGAGGCTGTCAAAGAATTGGATTGCTGTAAGTGATCATTTATTTTCAATTTGCCTACACCCTTTTTGCTATACTATTACTCACACTGTCAGTATTCGCCGATATGCCTACTTTAAGTGAATCAATTTTATAACAAAGTTAATTTTTGCACTCTAGATTCTGTTATTATTTTGTGATCTTTATAAGGTGTTAACCACAATCACAATATTATAGATTTCACTAATTCTGTTTCTCAAACGATAGTGTGGAACTCACAGTACTGTGGAACTATTCAATGCAATGTAACTAACAAGTTTTAAGAAGAAATGTTTAATTCATTGTCATTATGCTCTCACTACTATTATCATATTTAAAATCTCATATATAACTAGTGTAATGTACCTAGTGGTTGTATCTCCAGTAACATGCATTGTATCAATGTGGTGGTATCAATTGTGACTAGACCAATGCAATGGTGTGTTGCTGGCTCTAGTTACGATTCTTGGGTTGGGCAATCAATCTTATGAGACTTTGTGTTAGAAATTTCTCAGGAACCGTATATGAGCAAAGAAATATAGTTATTTGCATTAAACAGATTTCAACAGTAAGTAACTGGGTTACATTCAACTAAACTGGGTTCATTATTTGAACCCAGTGTAGTTAACCTCAACTAAAATTCAAAATCTTATCTACAAGTCCACCTTCGGATATATTTCACATAATAAAATCCTTTCATGCACATGTCTGTTGTTTTATTTTTTTTAACCTGGTGAAAACAAAATATGCTTTAACAAAACTAAAATGTGGCTACAATTGTGTAGTACAATGTATATAACTATTAAATTTCCAACTACACATTGACTATACAGGGTAGACACACTAATAAAATGTAATGCTAAACTAATGTATATGTCAAACTAGAACCAAAGCAGTAGCTATTTTTTTTACACCACATTGTATTGCCCATTATTGTGTCTACATAGTTCGTATATAATATATAGTCTAAACATCTACATAAATACTCATTATACTGATAATGTTAAAGGTAGCTGGCTTCCAAGAACACTTCATGGGTTAAGGCACCAGTAAAGCAACTACTCCCAAGATGAGTAAGATGTCTAAGAACAAGTTGAACTTGACCCTGCCACCAGGGTCAATCGACACTGTGCCGGCTGTCACACCATCTAATATGACACCTCAGCTAAAGTCTGCAACTGCTACAGAGTAAGTACACTCTTGATGTTATCTGATGTATTTTTGACAGGATTGTAAGAATACACTTTCAGTTCTGTTAGAAAATACGACTACTTAAATGTAGAAAACTTGAAATGTATTAAAAGCCGAAATGAGAATTGCATGTGCCACAATGTATGTGAAATGTATTAAAAGCCGAAATGAGAATTGCATGTGCCACATACATGCTCTGATAGCTTAAGCAGTACATAAAGTTAAGTTTCATTTATAAGTATTCTGATGATAAAAAAAAAAAAAACAAATAAAGATCTTTCCAATGGGTATTGAATTTGTTGATTTTTTTTTTTTAATTTTCATTACATTAAGGTTCCTAAACTAAGGTAGTTAATTTATCAAATGGCTAGTGCACTTAATAAATGAACTGACATAATATCATAAAAAATTGTAGCTTAACATGTTTTCTACCTTTCAGGCGGCAGGGTTTAGCTGGGAAGTCTAAGACTAGCATTGAAGCTCTGACTGAAAGGTTGGAGCAAATAGAGATGGATGATACACAGAGAAGAAGAATCGAAGTATTCCTCTGTCAGAAGGAGAAAATTGGGGAGCTTAGTGATGATGACTTTGAAAAACTGGGAGAACTTGGTAAGTTTTGCAGGAGGAAACCATTTTCATTTATTTTAAACAGTTCATCATTATTTATACATTAACAATTGCTATAAGTTGAAATTATCTATTAAAATATTCTAATTATTTAATTAATGACATTGACCTTTATTATGTACCTACCTATGATGCAATTTAATTTATATTCTATTATCATTAAGATTAATTAAAGATAAACAAAGGTACACAAAGACATTTGAAAGAAAAGTAAGAAAACTAAACTAATATATTTTAAAACTAAAACTAAAACTAATAATATACAAATTATAATCATATTCAAATTATATTATATCATTACTTTTGGGCCCAAACCAATCCTACCTGCTAGTTGGTGTATCTACAAAATAATGGGCAAGGTTCTGGCATAGGCTTTCTTCTTGAGGTTAGGAGGTCAGCGGCAGTCACTCCCAAAATATTTACATACCAATCAAAAACACAATCTTTAGATGCGACTGGGAAATTAGTAAGCGGAAATGATTATGAAAATGATGTTAATAATAACATTGAAAATAACATTAATAAAGCAATAAAGAAAAGTATTCTGCAAATGTTAACTGTTTGCTACTGTGGTACTACATCAGCAAACAGTTATCCATACTATCCATACTAATATTATAAATGTGAAAGTAACTCAGTCTGTCTGTTACGCTTTCACGCCTAAACCACTGAACCGATTTTGATGAAATTTGGTATAGGGGCAGATTAGACATTGAGAAAAGACATAGGTTATGTTTGGTCGCGATAACCGGCATCCACGCGGGCGAAGCCGCGGGCAGAAGCTAGTAAGTAACTTATAACTGTTTTAAATTACTGATTTTCTGATAAGATATCTTGAAACATATTTGTTGTAAACTCAGTCTTTATCTCAGAATCTGTAAATGAAAGCTATCAAATGGCGCCAGGTTACTGTCACAATAATATGACTCATAGTGTTGAATCACATTGAAAAATTAAAAAAATTGTGACAAAACTAATCTTTACAAATGGTGAAACTGTACTAGATGAGGATTTAAAAAGTATGAGGAGGTATGAAAGAGGCTACACACACTCACGCCTGTAAATCCCCGAAGGGGTAGGCAGAGGTGTATTAATTTAATACCCACATTTCGCCAACTGTGATTTTCGATCCCACGTAATAGGGGGCGAGCCTATTGCCGTCAAGCGGGCACTTAGTCATGGGCTGTATGTTTACTGTTGGATGGAGAACAGAACAGCCCTATCCCTTAGTCGCCTTCTACGACACCCACAGGAAGAGATGGGATGGCCCTATTATAGTCCACTGGGACCAACACGGTGCAGTAGGCTTGTTTAGTGTTATACAAACTAGTTTTGCTTGAATTCTTCTTCATTCTAGCGTTAATTCCCAGTCGCATCCAAAGCTTTTCAGCTCGGAGTCTGGGGTCCACTTTACCAGTCTTAACTACAGATTTGGCTAGACCTCGATATTTTCCGTGAAGCGATTGCCATTTGACCTCCACGACCCAATGGTAACATTAGGAGATATCGAAGCTTTGCAGCTAGACCGTTGTTTTAGGACTTTTAGGGCTCCAACTACCCGTAACGACTGCCATAGTGTTATTCTTGTGGCAACCGGGACCGACGGCTTAACGTGCTCTCTGAGGCACAACCAGACCAATGCAAATACCCATATTTTATGAACACAAATATTTGCACTGAGCGGGGATCGAACCCGCGCCTCCTGCGTAGCGGCCGCGTTCACTACCGCTACGCCACGGAGGCTGTCAAAGCCTAGTTTTGCTTGAATTGACATTAAATAAATGACTTATTTCCAGGACAAGGCAACGGTGGCGTAGTAATGAAAGTTCGCCATAAGTCCACTGGCCTGATCATGGCTCGCAAATTAATCCATCTAGAAGTCAAACCGGCAATCAAAAAGCAAATTATTAGGGAACTCAAAGTACTTCATGAGTGTAACTTTGCCCACATAGTAGGATTCTATGGAGCTTTCTACAGTGACGGAGAGATTTCGATATGTATGGAATACATGGATGGTGGATCATTAGATCTTATTCTGAAGAAAGCTGGACGAATTCCTGAGTCTATTCTAGGTAAGTTGGCGACCTAAATGATAAGTATTGTGTTGGAGTATGACTCAGTGACTGAGTCATCAAGTATTTTAGTGAATTGGCAACTCATTTTGCATTCTACAATAGTCCTAATGAGTTATCTATTATGATAGGTAGACAATAAATGTACCAAGTAAATTATGTTAAGAATTTCAAGTAGGGTTCGAGTTCCGTTCTTGATGATATAACTATTCTGTAATTGAATTTGTTTGAAAAGTCAGAACAGTTACTAATGCTTCAAAAAAATTTGCGTTAATGCCAAGTCACCCTAGTTTTTATAATCATATTTGCGTCTAGTACTGGTTGTGATAATCCTGCTATCCTACTAATATCTATTATATAAAAATGAATCCCTAAATGTGTTGCTAAGCGCAAATCTCGAGAACAGCTGAACCAATTTCGCTAATTCTTTTTTTTAGAATATTCCTTGAAGTACGAGGATGGTTCTTATGGAGAGAAAAAAATAAAAAGAAATAAAGAATCGACTGTTAGGCGGTACGAAGTTCGCGGGGTCAGCTAGCTATAAATGTGAAAATTTGTGAAGATGTTTAGATGTTTGTTATTCAATCACGCTCTAACGGCTGAACGACCCTGATTGAAATTTGGTACAGGAATAGATTATAGGCTGGAATAACACACTGGCTACTTCATATCCCAGGAATAGATTCCTATTGGTTTTGGGAACGGGATGAACATTCCACGTGGGCGAGACCGCCCGCTACAGCTAGTTTTTGTGATAATTCGGACATTAACAATCCACATCCTATCTTGGTATCTTGCAGGAACAATAACATCGGCGGTACTGAGAGGATTGAGTTACCTTCGCGATAAGCACGCCATCATGCACCGTGACGTGAAGCCTTCCAACATCCTCGTGAACAGCAATGGAGAGATCAAGATCTGCGACTTCGGAGTGTCGGGACAACTTATTGACTCTATGGCCAATTCGTTTGTGGGAACTAGGAGTTATATGTCTGTAAGTATTTAATTCATTACATTCAATCAATTATTGAAAACATTCCTATGTTAATACCTATCCCTTTTCCTTTTCCCTATCCCATTTCCCTTTCAAATTCCCATTAATACCTATATATCTCGTACTGCTAGATCATTAGATCCTGTTACTAGATCATTTAATTGGATTACAATGAATGATGGTGTGAATTGAGTATTCTTTGATCGTTTCCGATCCAGAAACCCCAATTTAAAACTACTGGATCTTTTGACAGCGTGCGATAATGAATAAAATCAACAAATCCTACTCGTTTGTGTTCGTTTTAATGTAGGTATACTCAGCATTAAAATGAATATACGATATTTGAAAGAGTGAAAGGACATGACAAATATTAAGACATATCCATATTAATCCGCACTTCAATATCTATATCCATACTATTATTGTAAATTCGAAAGTAACTCTGTCTCTCTGTCACGCTTTCACGCCTAAACCACTGAACCGATTTTGAAGAATTTTGGTTGAAAGACATTGGGAAAGGACATAGACGATGTTTGCTCGCGATAGGCGACATCCACACGGGCGGAGCCGCGGACAACAGTTAGTGTAATGTGTAATTTTTATTTTCTTCATGTACTTTTCAGCCAGAGCGTCTGCAAGGCACACACTACTCGGTGCAATCAGACATTTGGTCACTTGGCCTGTCCCTAGTGGAAATGGCAATTGGAATGTACCCTATACCACCCCCAGACGCGAAGACTCTAGCTGCTATATTCGGAGGACAGAATGAAGATCATTCTCCTGGACAGGTTAGTGTGATAGTGGATAGTAATAATAACAGAAAGAGATACAAAGACAATATTGCATTTCATACATGATTAAACATAAACAGCATTCTGCCAATAACTTCTGTATATGTCAGTTTTTTTTATAAAGATCAATTTGATTGGTTAATGTTCTTTGAGTTTAACTAACAATTTAAATAAGGGACTCCAGGTAAGCAGATACAACAGTCTGTCTTCTGATCATGAATATCGCTATATTTGTTGTCTAATCTCTACCTTGCACATCTCACGAACTTTTCACGAAAACCCACCGATTCCTATTGTTTCTGGCCTGCCTGTTGCTGCAACCGTAAGACGCGTGTGCCTTCCTAGCATTGTGTTGTGATAGTGACAACACTGACAACTTTTACTAATATTTAATTATTTTATTTTCGTCACATATTCTGTTTCCTACCTGTTTCAATACTGTGTCAAGAAATATTTACATACATTTGTTTTTTCTGTCACTGTGTCTTGCGGATTTTTGTAGCAATATATTTGTCTTTCTTTCCTTTTAGCACATCATCAGTTCAATTGATGTATATTCTGCAAGTTCTACCCAACCTTCGCTGCTCACTAAGTACATGTAAATAAACTTATATGAATATGGTATACTTTCCAGGCACCCAACTCCCCTCGTCCAATGGCGATATTCGAGCTCCTAGACTATATCGTGAACGAACCACCACCGAAGCTCCCGGCCGGAATTTTCTCCGACGACTTCAAGGACTTCGTCGACCGCTGTCTTAAAAAGAATCCAGACGAACGAGCTGATTTGAAGACACTTATGGTAAGACTAGACACTTATGGTAAATATAAGTCTTTAAATAAGACATTCCGAAGTAAACTCGAACTAGTGCAGTCCTCAAACTTGCCGAGCTCCTTGTTGGTCGATAGAGGTCATATAGGAGGTAGGACACGACGGTATATCTGTCCCAATCGAGCAGTCCAACTGGGGAAGTACCTCCGCCCTACAGAAGACCGCGGTTTAATAACCTTGTGTTGTGTTTCCGACGGTGAGTTGGGTAGCCAGAGCTCACTGGAGAGGTTTTGTGGTGTCAGTGGGAAAACCAAAGGCTTTGTCTACCCACCTTTTGCGCTGACGGCACAGAATCTCTCTGTTCTTATAGGGTCGACAGCACGAGTGTGACTCCCCCGGTGTTGCACTCGCCCATAGGCCACGGTAAGCACTTACCATTACCACCTAAGAAACGTGTGTTGCGCGTATTAAACCAAGATATAATGTCCCGAGGTATACTGTGTAATGTTGTGGCTTGAGTATGACCGTGAACTCTAGGGTTCAATTCCCTTGCTAGGCAGTGTTAGGAAGTTCTCAGTAATAGAAATATGACTGTATAGGACACTGTCTTGACAGCCTCCGTGGCGTAGCGGTAGTGAACGCGGCCGCTACGCAGGAGGCGCGGGTTCGATCCCCGCTCAGTGCAAATATTTGTGTGCATTAAATATGGGTATTTGCATTGGTCTGGTCGTGCCTCGGAGAGCACGTTAAGCCGTCGGTCCCGGTTGCCATAAGAACATCTATGGCAGTCGTTACGGGTAGTTGGTGCCCTAAAAAGTCCAAAAAAAAAGCAGTCTAGCTGCAAAGCTTCGATATCGCCTAATGTTAACATTGGGTCGTGGAGGTCAGATGGCAATCGCTTCACGGAAAATATCGAGGTCTAGCCAAAATATGTAGCTATGACTGGTAAAGCGGACCCCAGACTCTGAGCTGAAAGCTTCGGATGCGACTGGGAATTAACGCTAGGAGGAAGAAGAAGTACATTGTCTTATAATATGCTAACAAATTGTGTATTTTTTGTATAGAATCATGAATGGATTCGGAAGGCGGACGCGGAGAAAGTGGATATAGCAGGATGGGTGTGCAAAACAATGGATCTCATGCCTTCCACGCCCAATTCTAACGTGTCTCCTTTTTCTTCATAAGCTGCAAGAAGTGCATACTTTCATCAGCGAAAAAGGGTATGTTCTTTTACCTGTAACATTAAAAAGATCAGTATCATAAATCAATATTACCTATTTAAGTTATTTGCTAACCCTCCCCCAATGGAGAATGTTCATGAATCTTTTAGTTTATCGTATTTTGTGTTGAAAATAAAAAATTCAACGTGAAATAATTATTTCGATATTTATCAATAAATTTCCAAGATATAGAATTTTAAAGAGCCGGTTATTCTAAATGCGTGTGACGTCACATTCTTCGTTTCCCGTAGAAATTATTTACGTTTCACTAGAAACCTCAGGAAATACTGATTCGAATTGAAAAATTATAATAGTTCTTTATTAGTTCGTTTAATTCTTTGACAATTTATACTGTAAAGACACAGACTTACTAACAAAATGCATCGCAAAAACGGCAAGAAAAAGCGTGTTTGGTGTGAGTAAACTAATGTCAATATTGTTCTTTAATCTGTCAATATTGTGTCATGAGATGTATGTAATGTATACTGGGTGATTTTATAGTCATTTCAGAGCGAAAGATTTTGGGCACAGTTTCGTTAGCAAAATCGTCTGGAAGTATTATTTTGGCGAAAAAAAAATCTTTTTTTTACAACCTCCATACAGTATGCCTTTCACCTGTATATTATTTAAAAATTAATACTTCCAGACGCTTTCGCTATCGAAACTGTGCCCAAAATCTTTCGCTCCGAAACGACAACAAAATCAAACTTAGTATACCATTTTTACGCAGCTCAAGTGGTAGCCATTATTACGCCGCGTTGAAATGAAACTTGCTGCGTCTAGGTATAGAGTCTAAGGTTTAATCCTTGCCTACTACAATGAATTTAAAATACAAACTCGTTTCCAGGTCAAAACATTTCCCAAGAGAAAGCGGGCGACACAATCAGTGAGGACGCAAGCGCAGAAGAATAGCTGCCCAATAACACGCGATGACAGTACACAGTATGTCAACTCTAGATACCATTGTCCAGTACACCCAACACCACCACTCGTGTAGAGACGTGACACGCCTTGACCCTCACGCCGTTACCTTCTAATAAAATAAGGCCGTCAAGCTGAGTGCCACCATTGTAGCATGGTACGTGTCTATAATGGTGACTATTCCAAGACTTTGCCCTCAGCTTACCATCAGGCAAGGCGAAGTCAAATTGACGTGTCCTGTATAAAAAAAAATCAATTAGTTCACGGGTTATTGAGAGGGGACGGAGTTTCGGAACATTTGATTGCCTGTTTTATGTAGGTATTGGTGATTCTGAAGTGTGGTTTAGTGGTTAAGGAGACGGTCTTGCGATCGAGAGGTACACGGTTCGAATCCTGGCTGTTACACTACTAAAGTGAACCCCATTCCTAACACAAGCAACAGAATAAGATGAATATAATTTATTTTCTTGTATTGCGAGCGCATTGATATAAAGATAAAAGGATTTTTTCTCTCTAAATATTGTCAAATTCGATTTGAAATCATTGTTAGATCTTCTAGTCGCACAATGACCCAAAAAAAAGCTTAGCCTTTTTTTTGGGTCATTTGGTGAGGATAAAAGGTCCTTTATCCATAGTTCTTCCAGTAACGAGACTATTTAGAATGAAATAAAATACTGCAATACTAACAGATCAAATATTCAACCGAAACTGCGTGCTTTCTTAGTATAAAACCCTCAGAACGCTGATATATTATATGCATACTTGTTCATTGATGGTTCAAATACCTTACTGGGGTAGCTCACATTACATTTTAGTGTTCAAACTAGTTCAAATAGAACAGCGTCTAAAACATCAAGGCTGTCACGTCTCATAATATTTAAAATGTCATAAAAGTAACATTAGAATTCTTCGGGAGACATCCTGTCATCGAATCGAGACTCAAAATTTAAAAAAAATTATAATTTATAGAATTGGCTAAAATTTAAATGTAAAGAATTCGTAGGGTTTATTGGAAAACGATGCGTTACGCTACACTTTGAATCGCTTGAAGTCTGTGTAGTCGACGACACGGTCAACGAATAAATAACACGGTTATAGAACACTGTATCGCCGGCTACATTCAAAAGAATCGACTTTCCTTCTCATATACTCGCTATATGATTACGAGAAAGTGAAACGTATAAGTTGATGCGTGTAGAACTGTAACCGATAGCATGGTGTCTGTTAAATAGATAGGGTAAAATAAAACATATTGCATTCGTGGACGAACTAACCGAGGTTTTATAACAAGAAACGACAACTAATCGATAAATGGTCAAGTAGAGTTGATTTCACTAGTCGCAAGTCGAAAAAAATGTTAGTAGTGTTTTGACATATTTTTCTTTGCTGAAAGTGCGTAATTCATGTCAGCTGATACCTGTTATTTAAATAGATTTCGGACGAGCCCCTTTTACGGGTGAGTCTAGAGTACTGGAATACTCAAACGGCCGCGACATCTCGCGGGCGTGAGAGCGTTGCAATACTCACATTATATCCTCTTATAATGTGTAAAATAGAATGCATTTTTAGACTACACCAAAAATAATAAAAAAAAGCGAAAAAAGAAAAATCTTGTAGGTATGTTTTCCTATTATTGACGTGATGCACTTTTTCCGTTTGGTTTGTTGTGTTATTTGCTTCGTTTTAGTATGTCCGCCATTTATTTATCCGCCCTGTCCCGTGCACCTTGTGTAGATGGTAAACACTTAAAGCTATTCACTAATGTAATGTGTTTGCGATAATGAATGTATGAGTGAATGTTCATTTTTTGCGACTAAGTCCGAATTTAGACTGCTGTGAGTTCTACAAAGGCTGTAGTCACACTATTTGAATTCGGGTTTAAAGTTGACGTTATTCCGTAGCACATCCGACATCGAGTTCATTTATCCCTCGTATGTACACAGCATTATCTACGCTTTGCGATCGCTATTATTTGCCTGGCCTCCCTTTAGTATTTAGAGCGTTATATTATGAGTTATACATACATATATCGTGTGTTCTAAAGTTTTTGCGAAGTGTTTTGCCTTTTATACCCAGCATTTGATGACTTATTTTATTATCACTATTAGATAATTTATGGTGCTTTTATTTAATGACGTAAGTGATATAAAAATTAAAAAAAAAAAAGATTTTTTGTATAAATGGTCTTATCGTGATTATAAATTTAATTTATCTTTGGTATGTATCTAGTTGTCGTGTAGGTTAAGTTATAATGATGTATTATTAGATATTGTATTTTGAAATTGTGTTATAAGGAATTTCTATAGGCATTCCCATGCCTTGAACAATCCGTGAAGTGAGACCTCATTCTTAAATGCCAGTCAATTGTATTTTTAGGGACATTCCTAAATGTCCAAGCAAATTTTAAGTAGTCGTTTAAGGACCTTTAAGACGTTATGAACTAAATTGAAAAATGAGTAGCATATGAATGCTTTTTATAGAACTGCATCACAGTATTTGATCACTAGAAGAAAAAAAAACTGTCAACCTATTTTGTCTATGATAATTTTGTAATATTCTAGACATATTATATTGATGGTACTTTTGTAGGTACTTTTCCATAAATTGTAGCAGTATATTTCTATTGTGGGTATTAGCAACAAAAATCCCAAAGATACTATCATCCGACCGCCTTTCTCACATGCAATAAAAACGTACATTTTCAAGTCCGTATAAGCTCTCCTACTCATAATTTGGCAAATACCTAGTTATTTAGTAGCATATAACATAAAATAAAAGAAATACTTACGACATTGTTCCTTCACACGAAGCAGTGAATTTTCAAATTTAACTTATTCATTGTGACTTTTATGGAAAGACCATAACAATTTCGCCAATATCATGTATCTGCATGACAGCTGTCAAATGATAATATTAACATAGACAATATAAACAATTGCTGTCAATATTAATGAGCGGGTAAACGACAAAAGTATCATCGGTCCCTATTTATCACAATTATTGTGAACTCTCTAAATGTCCTTCGGCTCCGATAAGTTATCTACGTGATAACATTTAACTTTAACAGTTTAACTTTCTGACACATAGCCACTCTATAAAAGTTAAAGTTATGGTTAGGTTCCTAATGCCTACGTCATCGAATTCTGTGTGAGCAATTTCTATAAAAAAAATCTAGAGTGACGTCATAATATGAAGCACGACTGTATCCATGCCAAATTCCTTTTTGCGAGGCGCATAATTGATATGTTAAGTATATTATATTATTAGTTAAGCTTTTTTTAAGACTGAGGTTTCTCTTGTAGAATTGCATTCATATTTTAGTAAATGTTTTATAGTATTATATCGTGTCGCTAGCATATACGAGTATGTAGGGTGTATACCCTACAGGTCCATGATGGACGATATTATAATGTTTTATGTATTATATTCGTATTTTACTTCTCCAAAAAAATGTAATGATATTTTACAAGTCTAGTGATGTTTTGTATCTATATTTTTAATTTACTTACGCCTTCATGCCCTGAACGGGAAGGCAGAGGTATGTTAACCTTCCTCATTAAGTAAACTGTTTTCGATCTATGTAATTTGAGAAGTCTATTGTCCTAGTTGTTATTGAGAATCTTTTTTTGCAGAAAATATAATATTACTTTAGCTTACCCGGAATAGAACCCAGAACCTCATACACAGTATGTATCACCACCAACGTGTAAGTGTAAGGCGTCTGAGTCTAATTCTCGTCTTCGTCGGTTCAAAGCTGGTAACATTGTCTTCTCAATAAATATTTAATTCTATGATAGTACTTACCACTTATTACAACAGTACACCAATAAACTTTGTCGATTAAAAATTCTACACTTGCAGTATGATTGCCGTAATCCAGAGTTCTGGACATAATATTTGACAGAATCCTACTATTAGTGATAACGAATAAATATATTTTTCGATGTTTAATTCAAATTGATTTAGAAAGAGAAAAGAGATTTGAATAGTCAGCATAATAAATGCTTCAAAATTTCATTCAAACGATGTTTAATTACTTATCACCCCATTCTGTTATCATCTTTTGACAATCCCACTATTAGTGATTCTGATTATAAATAAATATGTATTTTTTTATATTAAAATTTTCCACCCCATATTTTTTCTGTAATCATCTTTTGACGTATCAAATTTAATTGATACATATGGTATAAAACATATCCTCTAGTATTCCATGTCTCATTTAAGTATTGCTCATTCACTTCCAAACATCACATACTATAAGGCTTCCTTCGTATGTATATCCTGTGCCTTCCGCTCCTGCCAAGCTCATATTACACATATTACCCTGAACAAAATATATTGAACTTATAAATGTCTCAAGTTGTTTTAATTCACGATTGTGCTTATTTCTATGGGCATACAGTTTATATTCCCGTAAACAGGATGACAAGCAGAAGAATATCAAGTAATCTCTTATTTGTATAGTTCATAGGACCTACCAGGTACTTCTTAAACCCTACTGAAAGATAGATATGAAATAAATATTCTGGAGCGTTTTCATCGTCATTGTCAAAGTGAAGTTAAGTCCGTCATAGTCAACTGTCAAGTCAAAGTCCTAGTCACAGTCGTAGTCATACCCAGTAAAGTAGTGGAGAGTTTACTAGAGGCTTGGAGGAGTTTTGGAAATAGCGCGAAATCTTTACATAGAAAAACTCGAATATACCTACACTAATTTTAGAAGATTAAACACTGCTGCAATGTGTTCTTTTCCGCGTTGCCGCCAAAACTCCTGAAATGATTTCATGGTTCTCAAATGTTACGATGTCTATCGTGCCGGTATATGTGTTCTGTAGTAGGTACCGTACCTAGTCTAGGTATAGTTCGAATTTTAAATATTACTGATATTCTATACATATTATGTGTATACAGAACGCTTCAGCTACAAAAATTCGTGAATTAAAATAATTTTTGCAGAAAAATTATTGCTATTACTTTAAAAATAGAACACCAATAAATTATGTTCTAGTTGTAAGTAAATACTGTTTACTCTATTTTGCTACTGTAAAGTCATTGATTTATCTTTTTCAATATTCAATGGAATCATTAATTTTAACTAGACATTATTTAATCATGTTCAATTTAGGACCGACCTTTTGGAAGAAAATACTTGAAACTAAACTTTTTAAGAAGGATGTTTTGTTTTTAAAAGTAAACAGCTGATCGATCATATCGATTACTCCTTTAAAAGACATGCGATATACGTTCATCGCTCCATGGACGCTTTTTATATGGTAGCACATAATGTAACTTACTTTATTTTACATAGGCTTCTTCTTTAGATAAAATATGTAGTTAGGTACTCATGTACAAATAAATGTTAACGAAAATCAAGTCTCGTTTTAATTAATTTCCTAATTTTCCACCCCCACCAAACAAGTGGCACAATTGGTAGAATAGAATAAAATAATCAATTTTCTAAAAGGATTTCTAGTTTTATTGATTAGGTACTAACTAATCCGCCCCAGCTTTGCCCGTGGCGATGGCATACTGTGGAACTCCGTATTACTCTTCTAAACTAAATAATATGCCCGCAATTTATTATTTTCAAATACTTTATGGGAATTTACAGGCTTTGTCGGCATTTATGGTTACTGCTCCGCTCCCATGTGCAGTAGTGTGGGCTATTCAACACAAAACTAATTATTAAATTCAAACCAGTAGTTCCTGAGATTAGCGTTTGTTCAACCAAACAAACACTCTTCAGCTTTATAATATTAGTATAGATTCTATTCTTAGCAACACTGGCAACGTTGCCAGTGTTGCCAAGAATAGCCACCCCGCTAGTCTCCAGAAGCCACGTAGGGAGCTGAAGCTCGTGGTCACGCTTCCAAATTGGCGACTTTGCCAAGACGTCACCAAATTAGTTAGTACCTACCATACATATTTTAATATTAACTGCTTCGATACGATGGCCAGTGACGTCGCTATAGCGTTCTAATGAGGCAGAGCTCATAATATAAGAACTTAGGTACCTATAGAGCATTTTAGAGGACGTTGAGTTAAAAATCTTATGAGGATAATTTTTTATTTTTTTATAATTTTACGAAAAGTTTTAGAGTTAAAGTACTTTTTTGGACTTCGGTTAATTATGTACAAATAAATTTTAATGAAAACAAAGTCTCATTTGAATTAATTTCCTGATTTTCCAGTTAAATTCGTAATTAACTGGATGGAAAACTTAATAGCACAAATTGTAATTACGGAGTGAATAGCACGGGCGATTGCGAGAGACGGCCCGCGCTAACATTAAAATGAAATATGCGAAGCTGAATCGCAAAGAGGTTGCAGGGGGAGATTCTTCCTTGCCCCTCATTATAAATGTGCGTAAATATTGTTTCTGCGGAGAGCCTTTGTCGAGCCTCATTAAGAAGCCATTACGAGTTCGAGTTTAAGAGGGGGTATAAAGCTAAATTGCCGATCGTAGATTTTGATTTTTATACCCGAAAGTAAGCCACAAATGAGCTGGGTTTTTTTAATAGAAAATACGTTATATGTGAAAGGGACTGGTCATGGTGAAAACATAAAATATTAATATTTTATCGATAGAATAAAATCACAAAGTTGTGCCTAATTTACTACTAAAATCAATTTATTTCCAATATTATGCATACAACTGAGTCAATATTTGAATACAAAGTGTAAAATTATATAACCAAGTGACTCAACATTCACTTTGAAAAAATTATGTGGATTTTACGAGTAATTAAAAAAAAACTAATTTGTCGCTTACGATGTTCTTATTCCGCGCTTAAAGCTCTCTTTGTATCGCACCTGACGCGAGGTGTCGGCCATCTGTTGTTTCATCAACTAGTCGGGCTCGCCCCGTTGAGACGGGAGGACTGTATTTCTGTTTTCCGTGTCAAGAAAGTTCATTGAAAATGAGCCAAATAAAAAAATATAAAAGAAACACTCTAAAAGAGAACATAAGAAACTAAGAATTCAACTTATGGCTAATTTTCGAAGGTACGTATATCTATATTATTTTACTTTCTTTAGTTTGTTACTAAATATCCACCGTTGCTAGGTAACTCTGGAGTAATGTCGGCTCGGGTATAGTATATGCAAATCAAATAGATGTTTTTGACCACTCGCGTGTTTATTGTGGGATCCCATTTTTTCTCATAATGGTTTTTGTCCTAATTTAAATTGTCATAACAAGTTAGGCATAATTTTCTTTGTCATAATAATAGTGTGCCATAATTGGTTTTTAGCATACTATGTTATTAAGCATAAATAAATCAGCATATAAGCATCAGCATCATAAGCATAAATAAATAAATCGATGGAAGAAATTCTGAAATAAACGTATATTATTATAAATATTGTATATCCTAATGTTTTTATTCATAACTTTGATATGCATAAAGTTGTAAAGCATATATTATTGTTTATTTGTCTAATAGTTATTTGGCATAATGATCAAAAAGAAATAATAATTTCTTAACAGACAGTGATAGATTTATTGAGAAAGCCCCTGATTCCGACTTGGATAGATTAGGTTAGAAGGCTAATGCGGGAGCGGAGCGGAGCGAAGCTCCCGCATTAGGCCTTCGTGGTTATTTTTTTTTCTCATTGTAAATCTTCGAAATTTCATCCAAAAGCAATTCTTATCCACCTATAACAAAATTGATAGTATATAATATAAGTAAGAATTTTTAATTATTATTGAAATAAATATTTCTATAACTTACTTTTTTATATTATTTCTGCACTACCTGTAAAATTATTCAGCGAATCGTTACAGCACTTAGGGAGATTTATTTTTATCTAAAAAAAAAAACAAATTAAAACTAACAACACAGTGAAAATGTATTAAAATTTTATTTTATTACTTACCTCTCCATTTTATTTGCTTCTAACAAAAGTAATGTTTCAGTTTGAAGTATAGTTGGATGACCCGACTCAGGATTAGTATTAAAGTAATTGAATTCGCAAAAAAAAAATCTGGGTATATATAAATATATCACATATAGAGGCACATCGCTAGATGTGATGATAAACAAAAACCAAAAGCATTGTTTTTCCCAAATCGTCAAATATTCCTTATACCAAAAAATATTAATAGGATTATTTTCTATCGTATTAAAAATGTCTTAATATGAATATAATTTGACGATTTCAAAAAATATGCATTCAATTTTTGATGAACCACCACTATATTTTAAGCCAGTATGATTATTTTACTTACCTTTACATTTTTATCTATCACTAAAAATTATAAATTTATTGTGTTTTCAAAGTATAAGTAGATTGTTAATGATGCAACTCGTATTTTGACAATTTTATCTGATTATTTTGGGTATACTGTGCGCCTTCGTACAAGAATGGCGGGTCGCTGCCACACAAAATAGGTGGCGGACTTGCCGGAGCGACGACAGGCGAGAGCGGGACGTGTGAGGGGTGCGGGTGAAATCTGATTTTTTTCTAGCTTTATACGCACTCTTAACCCGTGGCGTGACTTCTACCGAAATGTCATAAAATAATGTTTGTGAGTAGACACAATTTTAAATGGACCGTAATTGTAGCGAAAGAAGCTGGCCTAATTACAAGGGCAGTTTTTTTTATAAACGCCGGGAGTATAAGCAGGTTAGCTTGCTTGCAGTATGGGTTCTAAATAAAAAATCAAATCAATTAATTAGCCTATTACAGTCCACTGCTGGACATAGGCCTCCCCCAATATGCGCCACGTTTGCCGATCCTCCGCCTTCCGAATCCATTCCTCCATCCATGTCCAATATGTCCAATCCATGGGTTCTAGAATGCAGATAAAAATACTTAGATACTTTGGTGGGTACCTATTTATTTGAAATCATAATTATCTACGTATTTACCTGTACCTTTCTTATCACCCAGACCAATGTAAATAAATCTACATTAATAAATACAAATATTTGCACTGAGCGGGCATCACACCTGCGACCACTGACTTGACTTGGTAGAAAAGCGTTTTAACCGCCATATTCTATAAAAGCCATAGTTCAGAGATGATAAACATTTTTTATAAATGGACAAAGTTTAGGTCCCGATTTTAAACTACTTAAGTAGGATATAGGCAGCTTCCAGCTGCATATCTACTTATTTTAAAGTTCAAACTAAAGCTGTAGCTAGCTTTAGTCTGAATATTAAAATGCTACGAAACCGGCGGGCTTGCATGAAAGGATTAAATAATGACAGTAGAGGCAGCTCGAAGTGTGTAAAGATAGAGTGAAATGGGAGTGTTGTCTCACTGCTCTGCCTACCCCGGTGGGAAATAGGCGTGAGCGTATGTAAGTATGTATGTGTATGTTGTACCTACTTATGTAGGTACCTATTAAAATACTGTAAATACAAAAAACTAAAACCGTTCATCGTTAAATTGGGTAGATATGTAACGTAACTATAATAAGCTGTAAACTGCGAGCTTGTTATTGAATTGAAGAGTTTATCCCTACTAATATTATAAATGTGAAAGTAACTCTGTCTGCCTGTCTGTCTGTCTGTCTCGCTTTCACGCCCAAACCACTGAACCGATTTTGATGAAATTTGGTATAGGGGTAGATTAGACCTCGAGAAAGGACATAGGCTATGTTTGGTCGCGATAACCGACATCCACGCGGGCGGAGCCGCGGGCAAAAGCTAGTTTAATTATAAAAGTATGATTCCGAAGTCGACCGCATACGACAACTTCATACGCATGCAGCAGGTACAGCGTACTCATTACTTGTTAAACTCCGATATGGATAAACGGGACCATTGAGAAGCCGCAATGAATTACGCGCATCTGCTGCGTGCGTCGGCAGTTGTCGTTTGCGGTTGGCTACGGAATCATACCTTTATGGTAATGAACCTCACACAAGTTGGTTAGTGAGTGTTTAAGGTCAAAGTTTTACTATTAGGTACACGAGACGCTGTATTTTGAGTTGAAGTCTTTATATTCTCATGTCAGGACATTGGTAGGTACCTCCTCTAAACTATTGCCTACTTTCTATCTAATTACCTACCTTTATGATTACCGTAAAATCCTGCCATTTTAGTCCAGTCCATTTGAGTAGTTTAGTCCATTAATCCTACTAGAATAATATTATACTTAAATGTGAGTTTGTCAGGGTGGATGAATGTAGGTATGTTTGTCAGTCTCAATGTTTCTTATTTTTTCACGCAGAAACGACACAAAAAATTTCGATGAACTTCACAAATATCACATAGGTAAACGACTCATTATCCTCGGAATAGATGCCGTAAGAAGGAGTCGTTCTAAGTGAATCTTAATTCATCTCTTAAAATTTGAATTTAACAAACTGTTGTAGCAATGCAAGTTAAATTTTTAGAGCCTAATAAACATGTGCCTAGATATCGATTCACAATTCCAGAGCAAAGAATCCAATTCTTAAGTTTTCATAGGGAACGCGTGTCGCGATCCCAAGGCACGTGGCACCTCTTAAGTAGGTCAATCGATATACCATAATGCGTGGGGACCGTGATTATTATAACAATATACAATCACAACTTTTTCTACGCCCGTCTGTGCACTACCAAAACAGGAAGATCCTAAAAACTTTGTTTAATTTATTTTCGATATCTAAGTTGAAGTAAACAGGGCCTCAATTCTGCTAAAGCAAAATCACTGTCATATCAGTCATATCACAGACATTAAATGGCAGAAAAGGCAAGGCAAGGCAAGGAAGGAACCTATGGGAGAATTTTAGTAATTTCGCTCCTACTCATATTCTTTGTAAGTAATGGTGTACCTACCTACTGCGCGTATAGAGCTCGTATCGTAGGTACCTACCTATTTAAATAGTTGGTAAGTAAGTTCTTTAATTAAATTTATCTGGATCACAGGCTATTTATGTCAAAATCATTCCTAAATACCGCGATTATATTTATCTACCACAAAACTAGGTAAATAAACCTAATATTTAATAGGTATTCGTGATTTCAACCCAAGATCACAGGAGACTCACGTCAATTGCTCAAGGAGACACTCGCGGACTAAGTTTGAGTACCTACCTATATTCTATCCTCCGTGGTTTTCACTATGACGAAAAAAGAAATTTCAGCTGTTTTGGAAATACTCATTTAATTTTAGGATAGGTGTTGAAGAGTAACGTTGAAATAGGGCTAAACGTCCTGGGGTTTAGCCTTAGTTCTAAGAAGTCCGCATGACCCCTATTAAACGCCAGCAAGTAGGTACGGGGTGCAGTTTCTGCGATTGCTTTTTAATTAGCATTCGTTCTCGTCGCTTTTTTTTCTTAAATATCAGTTCTATGATCTTTGCTAAAAGGGTGAGGGATCGATAGGTATAGGAACTTACTTTTTCACAGAAATTCGAATACTTACAACAAAGACTAGTAAGGAAATAAAATAGACCATAGGGACACGCGCAGCGTGGCTCGATGCAATATCGTACCGACGATATTGCCTGACGCTGACTCGGCAAATACTCGTAAGGTAGCTAGGCGTTGCTCGCCAGCCACGCTCCAATCACCTCGCTCCCTTCCTGCCGTAAAACGTTATTTTAGTTTAGGTTCTGTTCAAATAAATTCGATTCGGATAAAATTATTTCGATGTCTTTAAAGGAGGCAGAGGCACGATACCTTCAATCAAGTCAGATTCTGCAGTATACGTTGGTTAAGCAATAATTTCAAGCACAATCAATTTTAATTATATCGAATCAAAAGAGTTACTAACTCAGGTTGCTGAAAAAATATGTTTCAGCTAAATAAGACGATAAAACTAAATGTTTAATGAACAAAAAATATATATGTAGGTACCTAACTACTAGAGTTAAATAAAACCTGCCAGAGTACAGAGCTACAATACAAGAGCCACCCAATTTATTTCTTTTTAGTGCTTTGAGCGTACCTACCTACTATCAATTTATACGTCATGATATCTAATGTCTAATACCTATACATATTTTCCATCCCACAATAAACATGAAGCTCATGAAAAGGCGAGAATGTTATTAATGAAAAGTAAATTGCTACCTATCTGTCTCCTTGGCACAGATTACAACTTAACCTTCACCTGTATCGTAAGTAAATTGGCGTCTTTCGAGGGAGACGCCAATTTACTTTATGATTAACTTAAAAATGATCCCCGTGGTGCACCATCCAAAGAATCACCGGTTTCGCTTGTATACTAAATTTAGTAGCATTAGGTTCATTCTGTCAATGTCTAAGTAGGTATACCAACTTACTCTCAAAGTACTACCTACCGGGTTTATGAATTTTGTCTTTAAATAGTTTTTCTAGCCGCTCATGAACTTGACGCAACTGGGCTTCCGCATAACTTTCGCGTAAAGAATGTGCTTAATGTACAATAAAATAAATCATTGTTATTAACGATCTACTCAATCTTATTAATTTTCTGTTTTGTTTCTTCCAGTTGTACCTACCTAATAAAAATACAGTTCCTTTAAAAAACGTGCAACGTAATGACATTTTATATAGAAACTATTTGTTTTAAGTACAATAACTGTTATGTTCAGTTTGTTAAATCCAGCGTCCGGTGAAATTAGGTCAGGAACAGTTATGCAACATAAAGTAGTGGGTTGGTCCATCCATCTAAAATCAATCTTATATGAGACACAAAATTGTGATCCGATAATAGCGAATGTGTGTCTCATCTCACGACTTATTGAATTCGCATCCGAATCAAAATTTTACGATTCTCTTTTATGGTTTAACCATTAAATCAACGTTGTGAATGTAAGAACTTGTTTCATAAACGTGAAAGGGAACACCCTAAAACTTAATTTTTTTAAATTCCGAATTTGATAGTGCGATTTTCCTAAAAAACATAACTCCGACTATTCAAAAACAAGGTATTTATTTGTCCGGAAATCATAAATACGAATCTTCATTCTTTCAAATTACATTAGTAGGCATAATTAAAAATCCGTAGTGTTATTGGTCCGAAAAAAGTTATTCCGAAATGCAAATTTCCGAAAATATATTCCTAAAATTCATTTGAATTACTTATCGGAGTTCTGAAAAGAAAACTTCTGAAAAATATCCAAATGGCTTGGGCCATTGCTTATTGGAGATTTATAGGGGAGGCCTATGTCCAGCAGTGGACTTCCTATGGCTGAAATGATGACGATGATGATGATTGCGACGCGTCGTAATTTAATGGGTTTTTTGCCCTGGACAGATAAACCTAGGTCTGAATTATACTATTCGGTTGACGGTGTTTATAGCTATAGCACTCTTTAATATCCAATAAATGAGAAAATAAAAGGTAGAAAATTAAATATCTACTTACTTATTGTTATATAAAAGCAAGTGCGTAAAACAAACTCATTAATTATGAATCAGTGTATGTGCTAGCAAAAAACATTTATCACTTAATACGATTTGTCCTCTTCACGGACGTAATCCTGAATAAGTTATCGGCATTCTAGGAGAACACCTTAAAAGTAAATTAGGCCAGGATTAGGGAGCCGAGATCTGTAGAAATCGGAGAACGAACGGTCGGATGGCGCAAGGCTTTCCGGGATAGCGGGATAGCTATCTATATGCCCGTCCGCCGCCGTTCGCACTGGAAATAATCTGGATAAGTCTTTCTTTTTTGTCAGTCGAACGAAAAGCTTTGATCTGTTGAAGTTTTGCTCGAAATCCTGTCAAGAACAACAAGCCTGAGGTTGGTTTATTTACAGCTTTTAAATATTGAGCCGAATCAGCGAGGGTCTTTTAAAAATGGTTGCAAAATATTTCTTTAAAAGAGCCACATATCTGAGTGGAACTATTTTTTTCAGTAAATCAACTAAAAAGGCATAGGTAATTCACTACAATCCCTACTAATATTATAAATGTGAAAGTAACTCTGTCTGTCTGTCTGTCTGTCTGTCTGTCTCGCTTTCACGCCCAAACCACTGAACCGATTTTAATGAAATTTGGTATAGGGGTAGATTAGACCTTGAGAAAGGACATAGGCTATATTTGGTCGCGATAACCGACATCCACGCGGGCGGAGCCGCGGGCAAAAGCTAGTTGAAAATAAATGGCAGTTTGTTCTCACCTGCATCAATAGTAGGGGTATTTGCCACTTAAGTCTTGCCTTTGTCCGTCAATCACCAAGGGTACTTTGCAAGTGAGGTCGCCTTGGGCTCTGAAGGGTTGAAAATCTTATTTGGGGCCATAAATACATAGGTATCATATTATATGCAGTTTTACTGTTGGTCTTATTAAGTCTTTATTTATATGATTAGGTCACCAAATTCATTACATTCTGCCTTACAGTAAACAGAGGTGCAGCTCGAAGAATTGTAGGAGCCGCTATTCCAGTTGCTGTCCTTACACAAGAATGCAAATAAAGACTTTGATTTTGACTTTGAATGACGGTCCTTACCTTGACGACTTGGTGTGCGAATTTTGGAGTCCGCAAAGTGCCATGGCAGGACGTACCATATTACTATGTTACTTTTCTGAAATAAATACCTAGAGTACCTAGACCGGGACCGGGGTTGTATCAGTTACGGTCTCAAAACGCTTGTGACGACAAAGTGAAATGCTATCTACTTTAAATTATTAGCTTCAGTTAATATAAAAGCAATTATCTGTATACTGTAGCGCCGACGACGTCGTATAAAAATAGAACGAAAGTAGCTAGCAAACATTTGCAGCAACCAAGAAAATGAATTAACTGGCCCTTTTGTTGTCTATTGAATAGATGCTAGCGTACCGTCCATCTATTCGGGTTATAAAATTTTATGCCGTCAGTCCACTGACTAGGACAAGTTTCATCTTTCATTAACCGATTCATGGTCCGAAATCTGGGACTTATGAGGCCTTTGAGTTTTGATGCTAACGATTGAACGGTTCCTAATCGTTTATCGTTCGCGAACTAACGAATGTGGGGGGGTAACTCACGTATTAGGACTTACTTTTACTTTATACTATTTTACTATATAAATATACTTTCTTTATAGGTACCTTTATTCCTATTTTAGGCAGTCACACAAACGACTTACACATCACAATTTTATTACTATCCGCACTTTCTCTTTGTAATCGAAGTGTGTGCGAGTGAAATGACAGAAAGAGAATTTTCATAAAGCATTCACACGTGACGGGCTGAATACAAAAACAGTTTAGTCAGGCAAACATTTTTTTGTGCCCAAGCTTAGAGATCGTTTTTGATTTTTCTTAATGACGTCACAAAGATTGGACTCGGGAACATTTTTTTACATGAGGAAAATCAGAAGTTGAATCGTATTTTTCTGCTTTAACGAGTAGATGGTTACCGTCATCACTGCTTCAACTTTATTTAATGAAAATAGTCATCATATTTAATAGTATTATGAGTAAGTGAGTACCTAGATAAAAAACCAAATATTTGAACGACGGTGACGGTGTAAAAAGGACAGGCATATTCCCTTATTTACAATTTTATCGATATAGAAAGAAATCAAATCGTTGAAATACTTAATTATGTATGCACATAACTGCCTACAGCGACTACGAAGTACGACTGAATCAAATTAGATTTTTTTGAAAGGAAATTGGGAAGTCTACGGGTACCTAAGGTATTATTGCACCGGAGTATACCAAGGCACGCAGTTAGTAAAAAATAAAGATTTATGTGTGATCCCAAGCTTAGATTAATAGGCGAGAAGGCAAAATATTTTAAACTTTATTTTATTTAAAACCTATATAAAAAAATCCTTACCTATTACAATGTTTTTAATTAATAATGGAGTTTTATTGATTGATTTTTTTTATAATAAAAAGTTATTACATTATTATGTTACCTTTTTCTTCTTCTTTCACCTTTTATTATAATAATTTTTACTCCTATATCTAGGTACCTACTGTGTAACAGTTATACCCAACCTGCAATGGTGTTCAATTTTTGTCCTTTCCGAAATAATATACATATAAGTCATAAAGCCACAGCCGACAGCCTCCGTGGCGTAGCGGTAGTGAACGCGGCCGCTACGCAGGAGGCGTGGGTTCGATCCCCGCTCAGTGCAAATATTTGTGTTCATGAAATATGGGTATTTGCATTGGTCTGGTCGTGCCTCGGAGAGCACGTTAAGCCGTCGGTCCCGGTTGCCATAAGAACATCAATGGCAGTCGTTACGGGTAGTTGGAGCCCTCAAAAATCCAAAAACAACAGTCTAGCTGCAAAGCTTCGATATCGCCTGATGTTACCATTGGGATGTGGAGGTCAGATGGCAATCGCTTCACAGAAAATATCGAGGTCTAGCCAAATCCGTAGTTAAGACTGACAAAAAGCGGACCCCAGGCTCCGAGCTAAAAGCTTCGGATGCGACTGGGAATTAACGCTAAGAGGAAGTCATAAAGGATATTTTATAGCTGAATATGTTGTGATACACATATTCGGTGATAAAAAAGTAGCATTTACTTTGCCACCGTTATACCGCATAAAAAATAAGGGCCATAAACTGTACATATGGGCATTAGGGAGGGTTCATAGTGCGTCCTAAACATTATACTTAACAGTGACAATAATTCACAGTGAATCTACTCACTTTATTGTTATTTCCCCGGGCACGACCGCGGTATCACCCTCGAAGGTATACCCTGATAAGATTTTGAATAAATATCACTCATCTAAATAAAAGAGAATTGCCTGAAAGCTATTTTGTGAGCGCTTCGACGGTTTTGAGAGCTCTCTTTGTTGCCTACTTGAATAACTTTATAAACTCGATGTAGTAGTTGCAGTTCAGGAATTTTCTTAACGGGCACTAGTATCTCTTAATCGAATAGTTTAGTTTTAAAATACAAATTGAAATCGATTTTTAAAATACTTGATTGCCGATCCTGTAAGAACAGAGAGATTCTGTGCCGTCAACGTAGAAGACATGCAGGACAAACCTTTGGTCTTCCCACTGACAGCACAAATCTTCTCTAGTGAGCTCTGGCAAACCCTACTCACCGCCGGGAACACAACACGAGGTCTGTATAGCCGCGGTACTCTGTAGGGCACTAGGGTATTCTGTACTTCCCTGGTCGGACTGCTCATTGGGACGGGAATACCGTCATGTCCTACTTCCTCCAATCTTATTCTTTATATAATATAATTCTTCTGTACGTGTGTTTGTCACCTAACTCCTTCAAAAGGACCCAATCAATTTGGATTAAATTTCGTGTGTATATTTCAATGGGTAGCTGGTTTGTTTGAAAATATAATTGGACCCGGAAGGTGGCACTGTTCTCGGTATGTTTTCGGTTGTACTATATAGGTATATATATGTATAATTCTATATTAAGGGACGTTGAAGTACCAAAAGTTAGTGTTTGTATGACATATGGAAAGGGATCCGTCCCTTCCCATTGTAATGGGAGGGTGACTTCATTCCATGACCGCAAGCTACGTCTATGCGAGTGTAATGAAGTTACTGAGACGGATATATCACAGTGTGTGTATATTTGAAACCGTTGAATATACCATGCTATGTATTGTGCGTACACAAGTTTGGGTTTAGTTTATTTTGAGAAAGGTATTTTATAGTGGAATTCCCTGAATTTTGTTCGTAAAATAACTGTATTTTGTATTGTAGTATATTTAATTATAAATGTGGGGAGGGTTATATTTTGTACTTCTAGATCTAGACAATACATCTTTCTACACATATAGGAAAGTACTACTGCTTTCCTGATTGATCCAGTCTATACGTGCTGACCGTGCACCCTTAATGATTTTCATTTGTAGAATTTTATTAACTGATCAGAAAATGATCAATCCAGAAATTATTACTACTTTCCTGTTTGGACCCCTAAGGTCTCAGTGGACATCTTACATCCTCAACTATATCCTATCAGCCAGCTTAGTTCAAGTGCAATTCAAGAAAACATCCTGAGAAAATATCTTAAGTAGTTAATTTAGCTTCACCATACCCAAGGGTAATGACGTCGCGCATTTTTAGAATAACCAACGCAGCAGAAACATTATTCCAACAAAGATAAATGCGGTGCAACTATTACAATGTCTGCTAAAAGTCCTCTAGGGAATAGGGAAGCTTGAGGCATAAATAGCTCGCGTTATAAATTGCGATCATTGAATATTTGCACCATTATCTTTTAAGAGAACTAGCCGTACTTGCAGCTACATATATGCTGAATTTAAATGAATAGATACGAATTAAGTATATTTGATTGTTTCAGAAATCAGATATCAAAAACGTAGTTAAGAAATCGGTCGATCGAAAGGCTTTCGAATTCTTGTCATAACGTTACTGATGCGACGACGGTTCATGTTAGTAGCGTTAAAGAAATAGACATTCTGACCGTAGTGTCACAATACATTTTCGAGAACCTAATGTATGTTAAGAAAAATATTTCCAAATTTCCAAAAATATGTGACAGGCATAACATAAATACGAGACATAAAAACAATCTTGTAGTCTGTGATACCAGACTCCAAAAAATTAGCAGTTCTTTCCAGGGTAACTGTATACGCTTTTTTAACAAGCTCCCTAAGGAAATTAGGGATTTACCTATAAATAAATTTAAAAATGTAGTTAAGAGGAAATTGTGCCAAAAGGGCTATTATAAAATACAAGAATATTTAGATGATAAACTAGCTTGGAAATGAGCTGTTCACTCATGCATGCTTCTCAAACAAATTCTTGTATTTAGACTAAGTAGACTAAGCATTATTTGTAAATAGACCAAAAAAAAAAAAAGCCCGCTGAGTTTCTTGCCGGAGTCTTCTCAGGCCAGGGCCGCGTTTCGAACCGGTGGTCCATTTGCTAAGCTAGTCTTTAGTACATAATTATATATTTTTGACGTTTTGTAAGTGCCGTTTTAATGGTCTATACAGAATAAATGATTTTTGACTTTTGACTTTTTTTTGACTTTTATGGCCAGAATTATCAGAAGACTCCTATCAGAAGCAAATTAGCTCAGCTGGCCCCTCTAGGGGGTCCCTCGTTATTTTGGTTATTTTGGTTACTAATATTCTGTTTCTATTCTAAATATACAGAATACTTAATGAGATAGAGAATCTATTTCTGGAGTAAAAAGTAGCGTAATTAATTCCTATTTCAGATATTCGTTCATTCGTTTTGGCGTGGTTGAATAACAAACCCATCAAACTTTCAGTTATAGTAGTACCCTCAACCTTTTTATGCAGAATAATACGTATTGGAAGTCCACCATGTATCATGTTTGGGGCAAGTGCCCACACACGATAATCTCGATTAGTCTCGAATTTATGTTTCGCGGTAGCAACTGTTAGCAACGCATCAGGACACTCCTTAATTAAGGACGCTTGCATTGGTGAGTTCAAAATTAGTAGGTAGGGCTTCAACAAAATACATTCGTGATTACGCCATGTGTATGTCACCGTCATATGATTAAATCAGCCAGCTGATTGGACGGCTACGTCGACCATTCATTTTTGGTCCTTCGAGATAAATCGCTTCTTGCCTCTTGCCGTCAAACTGTGATTAAAAGGTGAGATAAGTAATTGGGGGTAGATATATTAAAGCGTAATAGGAAAGGTGATATCGCTGGGAGTGTAAAACCAATAAATAACTCGAGGAGTCAATGTCACGCTCAACAACTCGAACCTATTGACTGTTCTTGAAAAACAACTGCCGTATTTACAAAAGAGATTAGCATTCATAAGTTTAATTTTTAAAAGATAGAAATTAGTGGATACCTATCAAAAATCATTTTCATTTTACGAAGTCAGTACTGGGTATTGTCCTAAAAGAACTATATGAAAAAAGTATAAAACTGTAAGTAGACCAAATGTACAAGGCGATCCGACGGGAAATAGGCATATTAACGCCTAGTATTATTATGTATTCTGTGGCCTAGTGTACCAAATGCGAAAAGAACGAAAATGAAATTGTATACATTCGTACCATCCTCAAAATGTGTATCAAAAATGACTCACAGTCATTAACAACATAAAAAATTACAAATAATTTGACCTTTCAAAACAAAACAATTTGGACAAAAAATTGGTTCGTCATGTGTCGTTCTGAATGCCCTACTGATTTTCCATAATATTTGTATTAAAGACAAACGACTTCGACAATAGACCTTCTCCATTAATAATAATTATAAATGTCGCTTACTCCTCATGCAAGCAATTACTCCAAAATTGCCAAAGTGTAGTGTTGTTTACACGATTCCAATTACTCCGCTCAAGGATCATCCAATTACTTTAACGTGTACCTAGCTACTATTAAACCCCCGGATAAACCAATATTACCTATCTACGATAGTTATAGTAATTATAGTGTCCTATTCCAAATTTGGAACTAAGTGGAATCAGCTTTCTTAGTAAGAGTTGACCATTACGATTTAGGGTGAAATAATATCATCGTCTCTCTTTTATAATAATTATTGAAACCAATTGGAACTAATCGTCTACTATAGAGAAATAGTAAAGTATTGTTCAGTTTTAAAAGAGAATAATGATTATTGTGCCTTTTGAATGCCAAAACTGTTATGAAATAGGTTAGGAAAAATTAAACTGTTCCTACACCAAATTCAAGAGATTGAAAGACATCATAAACATAAATTATTACAAACAATGGTACTATGTCAGATTCTGTTCACTCACACGTAAGCCAAATTTCGCTTGAAAATTAATTATCACTTATTTGTTACCTGTTAACTAATAAATCTGAGTTGCTCAACAACTTTGTCGGATCAATAGCTTAACTATAAGCTTCAGATATTGGTTGTAATCCGGGCTGTTCGCCGAACCAGGAAACACTTATTTCATGTATATTATCAGATACTCTAAAATTAATAGTTGCAGAATGTTTGATGAAATTGAATTGACTTATGTTAAATGATGTGAAATTCGCGCTATCAATTTACCCATGCACAACATTACTATTTCTACTTTCCCCTGTGAACATTATTATTCACTTTCACCACTGTTCATCCGGGATCGGTGCTTTGTGTTTTTAGTGCAATTTATCCCGGTCAAACTTTATCAAGTAATCAATCCATTCTCTTTTCCCTTAAATCATTTTTACCAATCGATTGTTCATCCATCTTTTCATTTCTTTTACATTTTAGTTAAAAAAATATTGTTACAGAAATAAAATAAATCGGCCAAGTGCGAGTCGGACTCGCCCATGAAGGGTTCCGTAGTAGCAAAGGCGAAAATTGAGGTTTATGACGTATTAAAAAAAAACTACTGACTGGATCTCGTTCGAATTAATTTTTAGTGAAAGTTCGCATGGCAATTTACATCATATATATTTTTTAGATTTATCACTCTCTTATTTTAGAAGTTAGATGGGGGGGGGGGACACACATTTTTCCACTTTGGAAGTGTCTCTCGCGCAAACTATTCAGTTTAGAAAAAAAAAAATTAGAAACCTCAATAGCATTTTTAAAGACCTAAGTATCTATAGATGTTTGATGAAAAAAAAAAATTTGAGTTTCAGTTCTTAGTATGGGGACCCCCAAAATTTAATGCTTTTTTTATTTTAGTGTGAAATTCTTAATGCGGTTCACAGAATACATCTTCTTACCAAGTTTCAACAGCATAGGCCTTATAGTTTCGGAGAAAAGTGGCTGTGACATACGGACGGACACACAGACAGACAGACGGACGGACAGACATGACGAATCTATAAGGGTTCCGTTTTTTGCCATTTGGCTACGGAACCCTAATGATGGAACTTTTCATAGTGTTCGATCATATTCTCACCAATCTTTGTTAAATATCCTTGTAATGTTAAAATTAAATGTTTTTATTTTATTACGCAAGTTGATACGGAGCCAAATATTTTATTAAATTCTGCCACTTGGTATTATTCGAATATTTATGGTACTGAATTGTTGATAGACACGTTGATAGATAGATGAAATTTTGAGGAATCAGAAAACATAATGGCTTCGTTCCATTCAGTAGGACTTAGGAATAGAATATAGAAGCTTGGTGGTAATTGTGTTTCTGAATCTATCTGGATTACATTTTTGAATTTGTCTCGGTTGATCTTAGATCAAGGTATGGACACAATTATAAGAAGGTCGGTATTGGAAACGAAATACGTACTGAAACCTAATTCTTGTTCCAAACTCAGCCTATCTTTGACTCAAGGTAGGCAGTTAGAATTTGAGATAAGTTTTTGAAATTCTAATTCTCATTGATTTGAAATCTTTCTATAATTTATATTCAACACCCACCGAATTTAATTATAATTTCAACTCACTACCAAAAATATATCATAGTTAGATTCCAAATTGTACCCATTTAAATATTTATATCGCAAGGTAATAAAATATTTAGGTAGATACCATTTCGACCATTGGGTTAACACTAATAATATTTGATATAGACTGAAGTTGATATGAATATTCAGGGGCGGATCCAGCTTTCAATTCAGGGGGGGGTCATGGTGTAGCCGAGACATAGTTTCGGGGGGGGGGGGGGGGGGGGGGGGTTGTCTAGTCTCCCAATAAAATGTCATTGAGCAATACAATGAAAATAAATGTGTATGAAATTCATGACGAAATAATGAAGGAGGAATGAGGTGAGAGGAGAAAAGCTGTTGTTAAATACGATCCAGAACCCGGTTAAGCTGCTGGCCCCCAAGTTGAAGGACGCAGCTGGCACTCTGGCTTGAGGGGGTTTTTTATTTATTTATTTATTTATTTCCTGAACAATGTTACATTGTATTGAAAATATAATGCATCTTAGTCTAAGTTTAGTATTTCCTTAAATTTATGAACAATGAGACTGACAAAAATTAAAAAGTGAATAATTATGTTAAGTACCTACCTATGTCAAGTAAAGAAAAATTCCAAATTACAAAATGTCAAGATACAAATTTAAATTGAATAATAAAATATAAAATGTCCATGCAAGCACTCAAATCAATACAGAAGGTCAAAAATTATGATAAATTGCAATATTTATTTAATAAATGTCCATGCATGTACACCTAGACCCTGTCACTTCATAAATTCATCAACTGAGTAGAAACACCTTTCAACAAGAAATGCCCTAAGTATGGTTTCGAACTCCTTCGTATAAACAGCGTTTCTTATGTCTAAGGGAAGACTATTGAATAGTTTGACTGCACTATAAGATGAGCTGTGTTTAACTACCTCAAGAGTAGGTGCAATCAATGAAGGCATATGTTTCCTTCTCGTACTTTCACGTTCCTGTCTGCCTTCTCTGCTTTCAAAAGTGTGAATGTTTTTGGCAAGAAAAGTCAATAAAACCAAAATATACAGACAGGGCACTGTTAAAATTTTTAGTTCCCTAAAATATTCCCTACAGGACTGCTGCTGGTCAATGCGCACCATGGTTCTAATGGCTCTCTTTTGTGCTACGAAAGCCTTGTGGACATTGTACTCATAACTGCCCCCCCGGAAAATAATGCTGTACCTCAATTTCGACTCAACTAGAGCGAAGTATACACCTCTAAGCTGATCCATATGTACAACATCTCTAAGGCTCCTCAACACGTAACACGCTGAGTGAATACCAGTTTCTATGCTTGCCAATTCACATTTCCAATTCAAGAAACAATACACAAATACTCCCAAGAATTTAACTTCACTAACTGTGTCTAACCTATCACCCTTAAGTTCACAAGCTAGCCTATCTGATGTTTTACTAGTGGATTTAAATAATATAATGTTGGATTTGCTGCTGTTAATTTTAAGGCAATTTAAAGTGAACCATTCATTGAGGTGCTCCAGCGTCTCATTAACTCGTTCATTTAAATCTGTGATGTTATTTGCCGATACTATTGCGTTAGTATCGTCAGCAAATACAGTTAGATTCAACTGTTCAGGTAACTTGTTCACCACACTATTTATCAGGTCATTGATGAAGATAATGAAAAAAAATAGGACCTAGTGTCGAACCCTGAGGAACTCCTGTTTTTATTTTAACAAGTCTGGATTTAAAGGTTTTATCACATTTTGGTTGAAGGACTCCTGCAGGAGACTCTATGGCGAATGAAGATGTCAGAGCACCTTCGGTACTAAATCCGTATCAAAAGGCGAGAAATCGAGGCTACGAAGTCCCAGCTTTATCGGGACATGGTGGAGTTGAAACTACGACTTGGACAACCAAGCGCAGGGCACGCCGTGATAGTGGTGGTAAGAAAACACATCATGGAGAACTGACTAGAAAGGCTTCAATGGGGAACTCTCGTACCGGTTGACGCAGATGATCACCGGATATGGAAGTTAGCTGAGGCGAATTCAGAAGGAGCCAACGCCCGGGTGTCATCACTGTGATGCAAGCGAGGACACGGGGCTGCATACGCGGACCGAATACCCGGCATGGGAAACGCCGAAGCGGGTCCTTGTGGCGGCCCTCGGGATGGGAGTTCTCTCGCTCAGCACTCTCTCTCGCTTGCTTACAGTGATGGCGTAAAACCGTAAGCTCGCGGCTGCCACCGCCTCCATCTGAGAGCAAGTAATGCTCGAGAAGGAGGCGGCGGAACGGGTTTGGAGAAGATTCAGTTGTTTCCCATTCCGCATAACATAATACACAATGCGCGAAGGACTCGGGTGACGTAGGTCACTCAACATCTCCATTATCGTATCAATATCTCCATATCGGTCCCCATTAGCACAGGCCTGGAAATGACAGGGGGAACCGCCTGACACTCTAGAAGAAGCAGGCCGCGTTGGCGGCGCGATGCGCGCCTCCCCCTTTCATGATTATCGTACATATTTTCCTGATTGCTTCCGAATCCGAGGTGACCTCGGAGCTCAGGGGCCGCCTTCCGTCTCTTCCTCCTCCACTTCGCAAGACGTTGGGCGTCCATGGTGGTGAGATGAGACCATTTGCACGCATGTCACCCTTCATGACTTCATGCCAAGACTTCTTGGGCCTATTCTTTCCACCTGGTCCCGGTGGCTGTGCAACTGGCAGTCATTTGTTACCCACGTAGCCTGGCGGTTGCTGCAAGACGTGGCCACACCAGCGAAGGCGGCTCTCTTGCATTTTATGTGTGATGTCGCGGACATGAAGGCTGCCGCGGATCTGAGAGTTCCTCATGCGATCTTTACGTGTGACGCCGCACATCCACCACAGCATTTTCATCTCCGTGACACGTAGCTCCTGCTTATGTCGCTCCAGCAGCGACCACGCCTTACAGCCGTGTAAAAAGACAGGCCTAATGATCGTTTTATAGACCAACCCCGTCAACCAGACTGGCATTTTAGGGTCAATTGTGACGCCAATCATTTTCCGCCCCTTGGCCCACATGGCGGCAATCCGTGCCTTGACGTCGCAGTTGATGTGACCAGCCACGTGAAGTACAGATACCAGGTACTTAACCTGGTCCGTGCGCTCGACCAAGTCATTGCCTATGCGAACAGCAACTTTTGCGGCAACCACCAGGCTAGATGGATACCAAATGTCTGGCAATGGCGCCCCGGGCGGGCCCCTGTGGGAGAGGTAGCCCCAAAAAGTGCTGGCTTGACGTCGTAGAATGTGCAGATGTAAGGCCAGGCATATGCTGGGAGTGAGAGCTCTGACGCTCGCCACTTTGCTCGCAGTGATGGGTCGTTGCGCGGATGCGTGGGCCGCCGGCGCATCCTTCTAATGCTCGTGAAGGAGGCGGCGGAGCGGGAGCGAAGGAGAATCGCAGACCTTGCGGCCCGCGAGGAGCGAAGGAGAATCGCAAACCGCGCGGCCCGCGACGAGCGGCGGCAACTCGGGCGTCGGAGGTCGCAGAATGACCTACGTCCCCCATGAGCGTGGGCCTGGGGGTGACGGGTGGAGCCGCCTGTCACCCTAACAGAAGCAGGCCGCGGCGGCGCGCATTGCGTGCCTCCCCGTACCTGGGGGTGAGCTGAAGACTCTATGGTCCCTACACCGGAAGAGGACCAGATCGAGAGATATGGCCCTGGGTCGGCCGGGGTGCGAGGGATATGGCTACGACAATCTCACCTCCGGCAACTGACGGCCCACAGACGGCGTACGTTTTAGTCGGTTCGAGTCCGACATAACCTCCTCCTCTGACTCCGGCGGGGGAGGTATCCGCGGAGATTTTTCGCACGATAAAAAAAAAGACCAGGCATATGAGCCAGCTGCGTCATCCGCAGCAGAAGATGGCCACTGGCCACAACCGCTGGGCCCGCGGTAATAGCGGTAGTAAGGCCCATCCCATCCCATGGGGGAGTGGCTAGAGAGGCCACACGGCTGCCTCTCGTACCGGCTGACGCAGGTTATTACCGGGCACGGGTGCTTTGGTGACTACCTACATCAGATTCATAAACCTCGTGACTAAAGGTAGAATGATAAATTTTACTACTGCTATCATGTGACAGTTTGAAGGGTAGATAGGTGTTCATTACTCAACATTACTCAATCACGCTAGAACGGATATGCCTCGTATCCACTTGACGCGCAACACGTGTTTACTCAAACAAGTTCGGCGACGTTGCGCAACACACGCAATGGTACGCTGATTTTTGTTTGTTTGAAGATTGGGCAGACAACACAAAGATAGAATGTAATATGGGTGTCAAGTTGTTAGATTTCATGTGAATGATGAATTGATTGACTGGTTAATGTTTAGAAAAATAGCAGGTCGGAATCACTCGATACAGACGGCTTAGTATGAAAGGTTAAATATCAGTAGAGGTAGCTAGGATCCAAGCAGATGGAACAGAGACAAAAGCATCTCTCTACCACTCTACTTATACTTCGTAATCTTTCAAAATCCATGTTATAGTTACACGATAATACAATAAAACATCCCTCAACATTATTCGATTTGTTGGGTAGCAAGAAAACAATTACTTGGGCGGAACTCTTAAATTTAGTACAAAAAGGGGACAATAGTCCCAACGGCATTAACACATTCACTGAAATCTAATTTGAAATATTTCTTATACGATGGAAGGTACGATTGAATGATCGATAATTTGTATACATTACTTTGGACTGCAATATTGTGATGGTAATTTAGTTGGGAATAATAATATCAGTTTCAAAGATTGTTTTAAATTTTTGGTCACAGACAAGTACACGGCCTACCTGATGGAAACTGGCGCTGCGTTTAACCCAACCCAACTGGGTTAGACTTAGACAGCCTCTGGCGTGGCGCTAGTGAACGCGGTTGCTACCCAGGAGGCGCGGGTTCGATCCCCGCTCAGTGCAAATATTTGTATGCATGAATATGGGTATTTGCATTGGTCTGGTCGTGCCTCTGAGAGCACGTTAAGCCGTCGATCCCGGTTGCCATAGGAACATCGGAGATAAGGACTGTTGGCGCTCTATAAAGTCCAAAAACTGCAATGCTGCGATATCGCCATTGGGTTGTGGAGGTCAGATGTCAGTCGCTTTACGAAAAATATCGAAATTCAGCCAAATCCGCAGTTAGATTGGTGAAGTGGACCCCCCAGACTCACTTCCAATCAAAATCGATATAAAACAAAATTTTGATAATATCAATCTTTGTAACATTGCCATAACAACAGCCATACCTACTCTGGACATAGCATTAGCTGTCATTTCAGTGTAAACATGGTGAAATAGCAATACGTGTTTAAAAACAAACTAGTTGTTCGCTAAAGTTTTCACATTTTCTTTTTACACATGAGTCAAATATACAGCTACAATTTGCACCGCAACGTTATATAAAAGTTTTGTAATGTTAAGTCTAAAACACTGAAACACCTGTGACTTAACAAAACTTTTACCCACTCACCTTGATAAGCCAGACACCTGACACTTTCCATGTAGCTCTTTGTGCCAGAACAAGGTCTGGAATACTAAGATTATGTAGTTATTTATTAATTTTAAACGAACTCCGTAGCTCAGTGAAGTCGGTAATTAACTTTGAAACTTCAAACTTGCTGCTCGAATACCTTTATATGAATAACTAAGATAGGTATGAGTTAATTTCGCCCTTTTGAAGTGTGTATTTTCATTAATTCCCTAGGTATTTGAGTATCTAGTCAAATAAGTTACTTTTTACTAAACGTCAAAACGGTAATTTATAAGGAAACTTGTTTGAAATAAACAATTGTAACATCATAATGTTTAATTGTCAAATTATAGCACGTAGCACCCGCGGTACGCTTACGTATGTACGTTAAGTATATCAAATTAAACACCACCACCTTGACTCTATATAGTTAGTCTATTAATATTTTTTTAGTCTTGTAGTTCAATTTCTATTTAAGCTTCGTCAGTGTGTTAAAAGTGATTATAGTTAGTTGTAGAGCTTAAGCTCTACAACTAACTATAATCTTAAGTACCAAAACTTCGTTGCCTGATCATTGCCTTAACCATCTGATTGCTCCCACAGTTCAAGAAGAAAGGCATCGTTATATAAAACCAAAAACAGTTTTGTACCGAATATTTCAAGCTGCGTGTTTTCAGTCAAAATATGACTCAAAAAAAGAAAATTCACTGGTAGGAAAGCAAAGGAAAAAAAGGAACTAATATAGTAATAAAATATAGTGACAAATAATTGATCTTGTATGTCAGATACTACATCGCGCAATCTGACATTGAAAGATTTTACAAAGACGGAATACAAAAAATATTTGGGACGTGGCATGAATTGTGAAACAATTCTATTCAAATCAAGATTCATTTTATTCCAGTACCTACAGGAAAATCAGAGGTAACATTTTTGTATGATAGAATAATCCCACGTATCGTATTCAAAGTATAAAATTACATAAATAAAACTATTGGATCGGAAAAATTGCTCGTATTTATTTTTTTCTCAGAAAATATTTCCGAAAAACACGGCAATTCATTGATATTAGAGTAGTATCCTTGTCATGGCTATTTCTTTTCTCATTTGAGAATAAGGCAACGCAAAACTAGGTACTGAGAAGGTTTATTGGAAGCATAAAGTTGGCAGGACATATTGTGGCGAGCTCGAGCTCAATATAAGTACGAGTATGCGAGTAGAATATCTGAGAGAGTTTCAGGTTATTGTTGTAGATTTATGAGCTCTTCTCGAGTATGTACTTCCAAATGGCTGGTCAGAAGAAGACTGTGAGAACTGTACCCATAGAATTTATTTTTCACTACCTGTTGCTAAGGATACGACAAACGTGCAATAAAATTTGAAAAACACCAAGTCAAATCGTTTCGAACTGACAGTAGAATGAAGTAATTTGGTGCGATTCTATACGATATGCCTCTATAAAACTAAAATAATAGTGGTTCCGAATTGAAATCATCTGAAATGGTAACCTTTTTAAATATCGGTTTAGCTTATCAACAGGCTTTGTAGTTAAAGGAACAAATATTAAAAAGTAAATTGACCGTCTCCAATAAAGATATATTTTTGGCGTTTTGTAATTCATTGACTATAAACGTGCTAGCACAATTTTACGACTCCGGGCAGTTTGTCCGTGAAAGTATTAAAAACTTCCGAGACCTTTTTACGTCGTAACCGAAAATCTGGTAGGTACCCCAAATAACACACGTTTTAATAAATAGTAGATTATTAAGTTTCAGCAAAGAGAAAAAACGAGGGAAACAAGCAATGTCACATTTTAATTTTAGAAGTACATTGAGGACCTTTTGACGCTTATTGACCAACACGCGTACTGACTAATTTTAAATACGCATTTTGACATATACGCAAAATGTGCAATACGCATAATGCCATATTACTTAGTATGTTGACATTGATGCCCAACACACGTATGAAGAACTAAAAGTTTACCTTTTCCGTCGGGTATTTACAGTTGCCGAAAAAGAGAGAACAAATAAGAAAGAAAGAAAAAAGTATTAGTTAACACGTGAATATTACGAAATACTAATTACTTTTCAAAATTAAACAAAGCCTATCATTATCAACTTTTAAACATTCACTTTCCACGATATACAATAATGATAACGGGAATTAACGTGATCATCGTATAGGCTAATCACTATTCCTTATTTATTTTATTTATCAACTCACACTAGAAAATACTTTTGTGCCAAAATATTTTTTTATAAAGTATCTGTCGTTTTACTTCAAAAATCTATAATATATTTAAGCGCACGAATTCTTTTAGTGTCCACACTTTTTATACTCGTCCATAATTTTATTTTAGGGTTTTTCTGATAGAATTTTACGAGTTGGTTAAGCCGACGACGTTGTATAACAGCCCAAATATAATAAACGTGAGGAGAATGTCAACATATAAAATAAATAGGTATTAAAAGCATGTAGTGCAAATGTACTTTTTATATCATTACTGAGAAATAAATAAAAAGTGACGGCTCGCTTGTCAGTTACTATTACGTGAAAGAGAAAAAAGTAAGGGAAGAAAAACATTTTCACGAATATGGAGTCTCTAATACCCTTTGGCTCTATCCATACTAATACATATTATAAATGCGAAATTAACTCTGTCTGTTACGCTTTCACGCATAAACTACTGAACCGATTTCGATAAAATTTGGTATAGGGGTAGATTAGACCTTGAGAAAGGACATAGGCTATGTTTGGTCACGATAACCGACATCCACGCGGGCGGAGCCGCGGGCAAAAGCTAGTCTTACAATAAAGTCACAATTAAAAAGTTGAATTTACATGTATAACATACTAGCTTTTGCCCGCGGCTCCGCCCGCGTGGCTGTCGGTTATCGCGACCAAACATAGCCTATGTCCTTTCTCAAGGTCTAATCTATCTATACCAAATTTCATCAAAATCGGTTCAGTGGTTTAGGCGTGAAAGCGTAATGCTACGTTTACATACTCGCGGCAGAGCGAGGGAAGTGGCGAGAGAAGTGGGCAGAGACGTGGTGTGAATGGTATATTCGTCATGCCGCGAGTACTGCCGCGTATGTTGCGCAAATACTAGCGCGATGAACTATACGAGACCGCTAGATGGCGCTAAGCTAAATAAAACACGACTTTCGTTATTGCTCCTCGAATATTTACTTTTAAAAATATTTATATCGATGTACGGAAAGTGTATAGTAGTTGAAAGTGATAGTTTTTATTAATAATCTATTTAATTAATTCGCTATGCTGTAAAAGCTTATTGCGTACACTGCTACAGCGTTGTCCTCCATACGTTTACGTCCGTCTCCGTTGCAGGGCGAATACTGTAATGCGGACCAACGCGATGATGGGAGTGTGTGAATGCTAGGGCATTAATCGCGCGAATATTTCTGGCAACACGATGAGCAATGCGAGCGGCAGTATGTAAACGCGGGGTAACAGACAGACAGGCAGACAGACAGAGTTACTTTCGCATTTATAATATTAGTATGGATGGATTACGTCAAACTTTGTGAAGATGTTTGGATATGTTACTCAATCATGCTCAAACAGCTGAACGGATTTGACTGAAATTTAGTACAGGACTAGATTATAGTCTAGAATAATACCTATACAGGTTTTAATTTTTTAATTCTTGAAATAGGTTTCCATGGGTTGCGGGAATGGTATTAAAATTCCATGCGGGTGTGGCTGCGGGTTGGTGGTAATGGGTAAAACCACAATCCGCATTACATAAACGCGGACATACATTGTACATCAATGCAATGCAGAATTTGATGTAATATACATTTCATTAACAATAAAGTCGAATTCAAGCTACGGACGTCGTAGCTCGCGTGCTACGATAATTTCGTAGACAATCGTAGACAATGTGTCACAAACTTTAACAGCTTAGCAGGTTTTGCTACTGGTTTTATCACATGCAGATAGTAAACTGATATTACCGTTTAATGTAGAGAAAGTAATAGAATGGAACAAATATACTATTGTTTAAGCTAAATCTATTGCACTACAGAATCTGTACCGCATCTACCATAGCGAGTGTTCTGATAAGCTCTTCAAATGAAAACCATTCTTAATGGAATAATGGAAATAGTGAATCGCACAAGCGGGACTCCTTTTTCCATTCTTAATCGATCTTGAATAGTTCACATATTAATTGCTTTAAAATTTCATTCGATTATGTCGGCGAAGTAATCAAAAATAATGTTTGAAAATATTGTAAAATCATTCATTGTTTCCGATAGTCCGTACTAATATCGGTAGATAGCTTCTACTGTCGCCTCAAGACGGTGGTATAGAAGAATTTGGAACGCTTTAGGCGGGGCCCGGTAGCTTATTGGTCAGAGCATTCCCCCTGTAGGGCACCCCTATCACGGGTTCGAGTCCCGCCTAGGCGATTTTCTTTTTCCATTCTTAATCGAATAACAATTTTATCATCAAATGTTGTAAGTTCTGTGAATATCTGAAAAAGAGTTTGAAGAAATCCATTTCACTCCTATCGGATACTTATTATTCCGCGCGGGCCGCTCAGTCAGCTGAAGAAATCCTTTGAAATGGAAGCGCGACGATCGATGACCTATCTAGCTACCATCCCTTATTGACAAAGAGATTTTTGAATTCAACCAGTTATAAGGGCTCGAACAAAGGTACTGAACTAACAATCCAGGAAGTCAAAGTTTTGTACCCGAATTTATCTGATTTATAATTCACGATAAAGAAAAGATATTGACTGCCTCTGTGGCGTAGCGGTAGTGAACGCGGCTGCTAGTGAAGGAGGCGCAGGTTCGATCCCCGCTCAGTGTAAATATTTGTATGCATGAATGAATATTTGCATTGGTCTGGGTGTTTTCTATGTATAATATGTATGTATTTACAAAAAAAAAATGTATCTAAGTATGTTTATCCACATTCTAGAACCCATAACACAAGCTAGTTAAGCTATGCTTACTTTGGGTCTAGATAGCGTTGTGTAGAATGTCCTAAAATATTTATTTATTTATTAAGGTCAAGCGGGGCTATTCCGACGAAAAAAAATAATACCTTAACTTTGAATCAAAATTGAGTCATTCCGGATGAAAATTCTAATAATTTTATGAATTTATTTTAAAAAGCATTGCTTTCAGATTTGTATCAATATATTTATGTCGTAAATAACTAACAAATAGTGTATTAAAAAGGCTAAGGTTATTCGGGGATCCAATAAACGGCGGGTTTACCCCGCCGCGGGGCAATTACGACGATTATTTATATCTTTAGTTTTAAAACAGTTACAAATCTAAAACACAGTACAAAATAAAGTTTGAAATAGTTGGCATGCTATCTATAACTCTATGGCTCATTCCTAACGCTTACTTTTGAGTAAAAAGGTTTTTTGGTCAAACGTGGGGTAAATCCGCCGAGCTCTCATACATGCTAGTGATGTGCTGCATTTCATCGATAGTAGTGCACTTATTAAAACTTTGATTACGAACATTTTACAATAACGCCTGACATTTTATCTAATAAATAGGCGGCGCAACCTCTAATAAAAAGGCGGCGCACCCTGAAAAATCTATCAACGGTTGTTGTCACCATCATCAGCCTTTTCATGTTCTCACTGCTGGGACACGAGCCTCCTCTCAGTATGTTGAATTTGTCTTTCAATAAAATAAATAGATTTCGGAAATATAACTTTCATTTATTTAAAGTAATTAAGTATAAAAAATCAGCCTTTTGTTTTTACAATAGGAGGTTTCTGAATTTGGTTTTCTGAATAAGTTTTTTCTGTTTTTCTTTTGTAATGTCGGACCATCTAAAAATAAAATGTTAATAAAGTTCTAATGTTGAAAAACATGGAATAAACGATAAATCAAATAATTAAAACGAAACTATTCAAAGATCCAGGCGAAAGCATACAAACAATTTCATCAAAATCGGTTCAACCTTTAAGGATTTGAGTATCGAAAGTGCATTTACAGTAAACAAAATTATCGTAGTTTTATCGACTCGCAACAACACTAACTTTTTGCAAACTCATATAAAAATCGTGGGGCTATTACGCCACCTCACTTTGGACGTGTTTGCCCCTCTCTCAAAATATTGAGGGGCTATTATGTCGCACACAATAACTCAGGAAAAACAAAACGTGCAGTAAAATTGATATTAAAGAATTAAATTTGGTTGTTTCAAATCATCACTCACCTTTGATAAAGTTTTAAAAACTCACTTATTCCACTTAAAAACTAAATTATGGTAAGCACGTGTTTTGCTACTGCATAGCTAAAATGGCATCCTAAAAACAAGTGGCTGTCGGTACAACAGTATAAGAGTTAGCGCTGCCATCTATATTTTAACAAAAAAATTAGTAATTTCTTTATCAAATCATAGATGTCAATAGTGATAATACTTTAAAATAATGAAGTTAAAGCGAAACGACGGGTTAGCCCCTCCGGCGGAATAGCCCCGCCCGACCTTATTATTTATACAAAAGCCAACATACTTCTTCTTATTTTTTATACAGGGCACATTCTTAAATATGACTTTACTTCCCTTGATGGTAGGCTAAAGGTATAGTCTCAGGAAAGAGGGTCACCAATAAAGACACCAATAATGTTACAATACTGATCGTCATCTTGACAGCCTCTTCAGATGCTTTTTCACATCCCGCTTACAGGACCCGGGAAGAAAACACGTGTGTTGGTAAATAATTCTAAGACTTTAAGCGGCAAAGAAAAAAAATGTAAACTAGCTTATAAGGAACGTCAGACAGCCGAACCGTTCAGACAGAAGTTCAGCTAAACCCACAATTAGAGTAGAAAAAGCGGACCCCAGACACCGAGGTGAAAGCCTTAGATGCAATTGGAATTAACACCAGGATGAGGAAGAAGACAAAGAACGTTATCCGCTTGGAGACAGATCTGAGTTTCATTTTTTAAACGTTGAATACAAAAGGCCTTGCCAAGGACTTCGGAGCCTATTGAAGATCACCTACAATCTGGTAACCTGCTGATTGACGATGAGACTTTGACGCAGGCTTTCCTCTCGGGATTGGTAGACAGTCGCTCCTAAAAAATAGGGACTAGGAAGTCAGACAGTACCCACCCAAAAAAAAAAACCTTATATAAGTAAGTCAAACCAAAAGGAGAAAAGAAGTAAGCGGTCTCGATGTCTTTGAGGTGAAAGCCTCGAATGCAAACTAGCTAAGCTGATGAGGATGATTTTCTAAATGCTCATGAATTATACAAATTTGTTGTGGTACGCATTCATTACCAGTAAGAAGTTTGTTCCGTTTCCTAACTTTATGTAATAACTATCTAAACGTTGTTTGTACTCCGTGACAGCGGCGTTCTCAAAGCTTTGGCAGTTAAAACTAAGTTTAAAGTTAGTGTGAAAACTTTAGACGGCGGAGATTAGCAGCACATTTACTGTTTAATCATTAAACGTTATACCAGCTTTACGACTTAAACGGAGCTGGTTACGTTAGCGTAAACGTTTTAGTGCTTTTTACTCGTTTACGTTAGCGGGGGTTCCATATACAAAAAGATATTAGGAACCTAGAACTGTTATAATAAATATGCAATGTTCACTTGCCTTTCATGCGTGGCGAGTTTTCGTTTTAAATAAATACTCGCGAGAGATAAGAAATACCTCTATTTTACATATCAATGATATTTTATTTTTTATTTTTGAAATTAGCGGATTGTGGGACATTATATTGTTTTATTTTTATGAACCACTAGCTTTTCGCCCGCAGCTCCGCCTGCGTGGATATCGGCTACCGCCACATTAGTATTTGTTCTAAACTGACGGACTTGTTGTTATAAACTTTCAACGCCTATTTCACCCTCTCAGTAGTGAATTTTTCAAAATGTAAACTGTAAGAAACATTGGCCCTGTCATACAAAAAAGTGGTAGGTTTTAAGAACATTATATCAGAATAAAAATATTGTTAGCATCTTTTTATTAATAATAGTAAATGGCAAGAAAAATACTGGTAAGAAAAAATTTACAATAATTGCTAAATATTATACAATGTCATTTAAATTAATCATTTAGCCTATAGCATACCACTGTTGGACTTAGGCATCAACCAATATTCTACATTTATCAGTCTGCTTTACTATATCCCCACTGTCAGTTCCAAGTTCCGGCCCCGTGTGTCATATCATAACAGGGAAGTAGAAACTTCGACGAATTTATCCAATGTAGCCCACCCAATTCGATCCTTTGGTGCCCCAGGTACACTTAATCTTGAACAGCTACGAAAGTCGACCTTTCGATGGGTATCTCCCTCGTCTCATTTCACGATATGAGCTTTTGGGCTTCATCTTCTGATCTTGGAGCTGGACACAGCTGGAGGACATTGTGGCGGCATCATAAGCATCTCAGTGCTCATCATTTGCGTATAGACACATTTTCCTGATTGTGTCCGTGGCCAAGATGACCTCGGAGCTCAGGGTCCGCCTTCTGGCTCTTCGTCCTCCGCTTCGCACGATCTTGGGCGTCCATGGTAGTGAGACCATTTGCATGATCCATTTGCATCGTCGAGCTTGCTCGCGAGACAATTCATGACAACTCTCAAGAACAATATGTAGATATTATGACTCAGAAGTGATGAGTCTGTAATTCTTCTGGCCTTTTCGGTGAACAGTACCACCGCACTCCAGGTCTATGTTCTGTGTTCTGTATGGTGTTGCATACGTCCATAGGCCACGGTGACCGCTTCCCATCAGGTGGGTCGTGTGCTTGTCTGCCAACTAAGTGGTATAACGCCTATTTCATCCTCTCAGTAACTGAGTTTTTCAAAATAATAAAATAATGTAAAATGTAAGAAGCATCGAAAGCCTCTGTGGCGTAGCGGTAGTGAACGCGGTCGCTACGCAGTAGGCGCGGGTTCGATCCCCGCTCACTGCAAATATTTGTATGCATGAATATGTGTATTTGCACTGGTCTGGTCTTGCCTCGGAGAGCACGTTAATCCGTTGGAGCACTAAAAAGTTCAACAACAACGGTGTAGCTGCAATGCTTTGATATCGCCTAATGTCACCATTGGGTTGCGGAGGTCAGAATATGGCAGTCGCTTCACGAAAATATCGAGGTTTAGCCAAATCCGCATTTAAGACTGGTAAAGCGGACCCCAGACTCCGAGATATAAGCTTCGGATGCGACTGAGAATTAACGCTGAAACAGAAGAAATAAGAAACATCGGCCCTGTCATACAGACACAGTAGACTGTAAGACATTGGTATCTTTACATGAATAGTAAATGGCAAGAAAAGACTGGTAGGAAAAAATTTGAATACGTAAAATTATACTATTTCGTTCATATCAATCAATCAATTAGCCTATTGCAGTCCACTGTTGTCCAATGTGTGAAACAGCACCCAATCCTCCACCCAATTTCTCTGGTTGTATGTCCCCATTGTCGGTTTTCACGTTACGGCCCCGTAAGTCATAATATGGAGTAAACTCGGCGAACTCAACCCAATTGGATCCTTATGGTGATCTAAGGTAGACCTATTCTTGAACAACCTCGGGTGTCGACCTTGCGGTGGGTATCTCCGTTGTTTCATTCCACTTTGTAGGCTTTTAAGGCTTCGTCTTATGAGCTTGGAGCTGGACGGACATTATGGCGGTATCATGTAGGCATCTCAGCACTGATACGTCATATCAGCACGATACCTTAGTAGAGAATCTAGAAATACCCAGGTCTCGATGAAGGGTTTCTTGTAATCTACAAAAACCGTACACAGCGGCTGATTGTACTCTCAGGTCCTTTGTATGATCTGCTGGACAATGTTGGCTACAATACTATAACCCTTTCAAAATCCGGTTTGCCCCCGTTGGTTGGAACTCATCGAGCTTACTCGTGAGACAATTCATGAACCAGCGTCCCTTGTGTTGTCATTTATATTGTATCAGCGTCAATAGGTTTAAATTCACATACCTTGCTGTTTCAGGGCCTGTAAGTGAGTATTCAACTGGATGATAACGTGTTGTAGCATTGCTTTTAGGCCGTGGAACTTACTGAAGATTCTATTTCTTTTAGATTGTTTTTCTATTTCTAATCAATTAAATAAAGAAACTGCAGTACATACATAATATTTTTCACGTTCTTGCTTATTATACGTGACAGAGAGTGACGTTTTAAGAATATTATCATTTGACAGATCAAAATGTGACACCATCACTTTAGTTCCGTTGTCATGGTAACAATTTTGCTAGCGATATTAGCGCCATAATATTTCGTATTTTCTTTAATATTACATTATTTCGTGAATTTGCCACATTTTAATTGTGATAATTGCTATTCGGCGACAAAGCCAAATTAAAAAAACCAAAGATCATAAAAATCTGTTCAGCCGTTCTTGAGTTATAAGAAAGTACGTTTTTGGCACTTTTTAGGCACTTAGGGACCGAATTTCGAAAAATCGTTTCTTAGTACACCTCCACGCATCAAAACATACATTCTCTATAAATTTCAAGTCTCTAGGACCAGCGGTTTAGGCTGTGCGTTGTCTCTAAGTCAATCAGTCAGTCAGTCAGGACTAAGAGTTTTATAAGAGTTTTATAACGGGTGGCGCAAAAGTAGTGGCACCAAAGAAAATACCTTTATTTTTTTTATATGAAATTTTCTGTCATTCTGTTGTTGAAAATTGTGTAGTGAACAAATGTAAAATACACTGAAAATAAACATGGACCGTTTTACTCCCCAAGAACGTGGAATAATTGTGTCAAACGCTTTTCCAGGCCGAGTTATCTCTCGTTTTGGCGATTTGCCTTGGCCTGCAAGATCACCCGATCTGACCAGTCCAGACTTCTTTCTTTGGGGTTTTTTGAAATCTCGGGTGTATGTGAACAAGCCACAGACTCTCGCAGCTCTAAAAGAAAACATTCGTCAAGAAATAACGAACATATCGCAGGTAGTGTTACGGCAAGTTATGCAAAATGTCATAAATAGGGCTCAAATGTATCAACTCTGGAGGTCACCATTTAAAAGACATCATCTTTAAATCCTAATGGTACGAAATTTAATGGTACAAATATACATTTAAAAAAACCTAAATCTAGTTTTCTAATTTAGAAAAAATGTTATAGCCGAACCAAATAGGGTCTTTACTTTTGCGCCACCCGTTATATGAACCATAATGTGCGGTTGGATGAAGTGTCGTCTCTTCACATGCATTACTTGTTAAACTACGATACGGGTAAACGCCACAATGAATTAAAACGATAAACAATATTATCACATTCAAGTCTATTTCATGTACACTGTATTGCTGCTAATGTATGCGGTCGGCTACGATGATGAATGTGAAATAACACCACGCCCTTAGGGATATTATAATATTGGACGTTGAACTCAAAGCGAACTGAAACAATCCTGAACATTTTACAATTCACGACATTAACGTGAGCCTAGTTATTTCATAATTTGCAAAAATTTTAATACGTTGAATACTGTGTATGATTTAAGCTTGACATGATCACTAATTTTAGTAGTAACCATAAACCAAACCCAGTATACCAAACCCAAAAAAACGAAAGTATCTAAAAGACAAAACCAACGCCAAAAAATATCCAAAAAAACATGGTAAACATCCCAGCGAGTGTTATATTACTTTGAATACTAATGGAAAGCCCTGATTTACGTTCCGAATAATTCAAAAAGGTGTCTCTTCAACCACATATATCAGAGTTTCGTTCATGTGGCATCAATTGCTTGAATCTATTGGAAATGTTCGTTGGCGTACAATAATTTTGTGTGGAATTTTCCAATAACGGAGCAAATGAAGACGTTCGTCGCGTGCAGGAATGTGAGGAGCCAGGCTTCGTACCCATCGACTGAGTTCCGTTGATTACTATCAACTTGCAGGAAATGAAACTCTCACCGTAAACGGTAAATAGTACTGCTCAGTCTGTTAATATAATGTTTGTCGAGGCGAGGTTCTGATTGAAAATCAACCGACATACCTAACTATAACAAAGTTTAAGTTGATACTTGGAGCATTTCTTATTGATGAGTTTTTTTTGTCGTACTTTGAGTTGTAGAAGGCAATTAAGGGATAGGACTGTTCTCCATCCGACAGTAATCATACAGCCCATGACTAAGAGCCCGCTTAGCGGCAATAGGTTTGCCCCCTATAACGTGGGATCGAAAATCATATTTAGAGAAATGTGGGTGTTAATACACCACACTTAGTCATGGGCTGTATGTAATGTAATGTTTACTATATCATTTTTATTATTATTCATTTTAGATTTTAGATATTATTAAATGACATGTTATTATTCTCCACACTTATTATTATTCTCCGCAACTTTCTTTCAGTTGAACTATTTTATAATTTTATTATTTTCGAATGAATTATGTTAAATAGGTATATTGTTTTTTTATGTATTTGTCCGTTAATGAGTAGGTGTATTAGATAGAGGGTAAGATTGGTTTGACAATATAAGTATCATAAAACAGTTACATCACCATTTTCGGTTTTGACAGTATCTTCAAGTTCTCAAAGAAAAAATATTGCGAACAAAAACCTTTGAGACAAGCAAATTTTTTTGTATAAAGCTCGAAGAATGTTAATAAATATTACCAGGAAGATTCCTGTTGTTTCGAAAAAAGATTATGTCGAGCAGAGGAGGATTATACAGCTATTTTATTATTTACTCGATTTCATAGAAATAGCTTCTTTGGCTTTAAGTATAAACATTATTTTTGTCCTTAATAATTTTACTTAAGCTTTTTTAAATGAACTATCACAGGTATTTTATTTTATGTACAATCGAATTCAAAAGTCCAGTAGCAATCCTACGCAACTATAGCGTCAACATTCTAGCGCTACTTGTGACGTTTTTCTTTTAAGACAATTTACACACACACACATAAATTGTTCTTCCGTAGGAATATTATCGATGATTTCGTTGTCACTACGTAAGCAACCCGTGGCCGAGTGGTTAAAGCATGAGGTTTGTGGAAATGCAAAGGTTGGTGGTTCAAATCCTGCGATCTTGCAAAGAACACTTTTTGTGTTTCATTTATAAATTAATATCATTGTATTATTTGTTAAATTTTAGCAAATATCAACATAAAATGTAAAAAGAATGCCAACTTCATGCAAAATTACTTTATCAATATTTAAAATTATATTTTTGTCATAAATATAAAAAATCGTTATAAGCTGGAATCGAACCTGAAACCTCTTATCATTGTGAATCAATAGTATCTTGCTTAACCCACTTAGCTATCAGTTAATTTACTAAGTTGGTAAATTACTGTATTAGTATCTAATGACACACACACACACATATGTAAACACAAAACCGGGCCGGCGCGCGGCCGCACGCCACACCATTTTGAGCCTTGTTGTGCTAATGCACTTATGAACTCTGACTGTACCTATGTATATATATTCATTACATAAGTATATTCTATTTTTTATTTCCTAATCATCATTTTCTCCTTCATCCTAGCGTTAATCCCAGTCGCTTCCGAAGCTTTCACCTCGGAGTCTGGGATCCGCTTTACCAGTCTAATTGCGGATTTGGCTAAATATTTTTCGTAAAGCGACTGCCATCTGACCTCCATAGATTATTGTTGTTGATTATGTACCTATTTATTTTTGACTATTTAACGCTTATAGACGTCATAAGCCATATTATTCTGAGACTAAATGTAATCCTTGAAATGCAAACAACATGTAACAAGAAAATAAAACAGAAACCTCAACACAAAGTTGCACAATCAGGCTATGTCAAGACTCAAGCCTAAACTGAATGCAAACACGACGTGTACTGTACGTACGTTCCCACGGAATAGCACGTTGAACGTCGTCGTATGACGTAAAACGAAATTATACTCTATTTCTTTATTTGCAAGACAGTTTGAATTTTTGAGGCAAGAGTTCTTTTAACCTTGCAAGAGAAATAGCAGTTATTTATTTTTATGTATTATATAAGTGAAATGTATTTTTATTTAAAATTGTAGTGACACTGAAATGAAAAATAATACCCAAGATAAACTAAGGTAAGTGTTATACAAATTCGTTGAATAGTATCTATAATAAAAATATTATTAATATTTCTCGTCATTCACGTCATCACGTTACACGTCACGTATTTTTTAAAATAATATTTTTTTACTAACTGAAATCTATTGACTGAATTGTTACCAACAAAAAATCAAATTTCCGAAAGTTATAGACCATTTAAATCGTTATAGTCATACAATTCTTAACAAATAATAGTGGGATAGATTGAAACTGTCGCGTACAGGCTCCCGGTGAATTGCGTTTGACGTCAAAAACCGACAATATTATCCAAACGTTACACATGAATTCATAAATTGAATACGCGTTAACGTATCGGAATGCGTTGATGTGGACGCCCGCTTTACTTACAAAAACTGCACTTATATGTATATAACGTTAGACGTTACGTTAGGTCTCAAGTGTTAAATAAAAATAAGTAAGTACGATAGTAATGTAAATGACATGAATAGCACATTTTTGTGGGAGATAAATTGATGGGTTTGCATGAAAGGTTTAATGACAGTAAAGAAAGCTCACGAGGTATGTAAGGATAAAAGCAGGGTGGGCTGTTGTGTCTGTCTACCCTGGAAGAAAATAGGCGTGAACATAAATGTATGTATGTACAAACAGATAATTATATTTTGCAAAAAAAGTCAAGCCAACCTCATTTGTACACCGGTACACTTCTTGATTGACGGACAAGTCGGTTGGCTGACGCTCTCTTATAAGCTGAATCAACAGGACGGGCAGGAGAGCTCAGTAGGTCTAAAAAGGCCATATATTGGAATCGTATTAGGATAATATTTTGTCTTGTGGCGATATTTTGGTAGGTACACGAAATTAGAATCTACTTAGTAAATGAAGTATTTTACGAATTTTATAGAAATCTTTTGGGATCTAGGTACTGGGAATTCATAAAGTTACTTTGTTTTAAGCGGAATCGCTCAGTGTGGCCATTTTAGACCCGCAGATGCCACTCTTCTGCATTCTTCTGACCAGCCCGCACGACAAATGTGGCAATTGGTTGACCGGCGTATTGTAGAATAAAATGATGAATGTATGGAATTTTACGTACCTATATGACAGTCGTCAACGTGTTATAAACGTCAAACCATTGTCATTTGTCTAGGGGCGCTGGTCGATCTCTGGTCAAGAGAGCAGAGTTTGTGATTCGACTGGAATTGATGCATAAATGAGAATAATTTCTATCACAAAACAACAAATAACAATGCAAATTCATCTGCAATTCACGCCACGAACGCCAGTCTCATACCACGTTTGTATACTTTACATACATTTGAACCGTTCACTGTGGACAGAATGGTACGTGACATATCTAAATAAAAAGCATGTTTGCGCCAGTGAATGGCCAGCTACTAACCCGCCGGCGGAAGAGTTGACGATGGGCGTTGACACCCGGAAATAGCGTCAGCAACGGATATGACGTCACGACGACAGATGCTCGCCACACCGCGCTAACCTATATTATTATTATAATAACTACAGGGTGTGAATAAGACTAGCTTAGAAAATAAAGGAAGTAAATAGTCTATTTGGAGAACTTTTGGGCCGAATATTTTCTTCTTTTTCATACCAGCGTTAATCCACTTGCATCCGAAACTTTTACCGCGGAGTCTGGGGTCCGCTTTTCCAGTTTAACAGCGGTTTTGACTCAACTTCGATATTTTCCCTGAAAAGACGGCCATCTGACCTCGCGAAGCCATTGGTGATTTATAGTTACATTTGAATTGTAAATTCACATTTGGATTCAGGTAAAAAAAAGCAGCAAATGCATCAAAAACTTACATTTATGCAGCAAATGCTTTATGACATTTCTTTTCATGAGGCATTTTTCTTTGTGCGCAGTAAATAGTGTTTCGGTGTATGGCTACCCTTACACCCATGAACGATGCCAACAATATGATAATATTATCTTACTGCTACAATTTTCCTCATTTACTTGATGGCCAGTTCGACGCGCCACTTAATAACTTAAGATTTACTACATAATATCTCAATATGGGCTCGAGAAACTGTTTACTTATCACAAGTATGATCTTTATAGATGTAGTGTAAGCCTTCGGTGTCGAAAATCAAGACTATATTATATATTTTTTATTTTTTATACCACTTAGTTGACAGACAAGCACACGGCCCACCTGATGGAAAGTGGTTACTGTGGCCTATGGACGTATGCAACACCATATCTGACCGGTATCGCCGCGTAGTTTCCGGCTGAGTAGAATTTGGGCCACCCTATCTCCTCCCGCGACTAAGGGATGGGGCTGTTTAACATCAGACAGATATATTTTATACATACAGCCCAGACCCAGCCTTTAAATGGCTCGAGCCAACAAAAGTGCCCGAAAAACGGCAATGGGCTCACCCCTTATTACGTGGGACCTAATACAATGATTGATGAAATGTGGGTGTTAAATTCACCTCTGCCTAACCATCCGGGGATAAAGGTGTGATTGTATGTATGTATGTATGTAAATATTTGATTTTTGGCGAGAATTTAGTGTTTGCCTATGTGTAAACACTTTGACACGATAATGGTATGACGATTATTACTAAATAGCCGCGTACGTAGCTGCCTCCGTGGCGTAGCGGTAGTGAACGTGGCCGCTACGCAGGAGGCGCGGGTTCGATCCCCGCTCAGTGCAATATTTGTGTTCATGAAATAAGGGTATTTGCATTGGTCTGGTCGTGCCTCGGAGAGCACGTTAAGCCGTCACGTCGGTCCCGGTTGCCATAAGAACATCTATGGCAGTCGTTACGGGTAGTTGGAGCCCTAAAAAATCCAAAAACAACGGTCTAGCTGCAAAGCTTCGATATCGCCTAATGTTATCATTGGGCTGTGGAGGTCAGATGGCAATCGCTTCACGAAAAAATATCGAGGTCTAGCCAAATCTGTAGTTAAGACTAAAGCGGACCCCAGACTCCGAGCTGAAAAGCTTCGGATGCGACTGGGAATTAACGCTAGGATGAGAGATGAGAGAGAGAGCCGCGTACGATTTTTTGAACCGAAACTTACGAGAAATTCCGCCCGTCTAAGTGATGCTTAAGCATAACTTTTGTGTTTACACTTTAAGATGTTTAAGAACAAAACTTTTGCTATAATTCAGCTTCGCCGAGTTATATCATTGGTGCGTACAGCCCATATAATCGTCGTAACGAGAGCAGTTGTAGTTATTAACCAAATCCCTGCTTTAGGTGAATTAGCAAGTGTCACACGTACCTACCTATGTAATTTACAACAGACGACCAAGAGCGTTTTCACATTATTCGATCCGATATGTGGTACGGTGTTGGACGACGATAGCCGACAGCCGATAACCGAAAACACAGCGTTGTCGGCTCCGATATACGAGATCAGGCCGGACAATGTGAAAGACAGACACATATTTTATACATTTTACTTCCTCCGACATCGGATCGGCATCCGACACCGATATCGGATCGGATAATGTGAAAACGCTATAACGGTTGAACATTCAACTGCTAAGTGCTAGAGAGTATAAACAGAGAGTAGTGGCGAAGGGTGAAGAATTTCAAAAGCGAAGCCGATGGGAACATGTTTTACCTTATAGAACGACCGTAGTAATTTTGTTTTTATTGGAGTATTAATTTAAACATCTCTACAACGGCTTCCATTTGCAGAGAAAGCCGGTAGGAATAAGGTAACAGGGATCCCTCGCCACTGGAAGATTTTACGGAATTCTTTCTTATTATTTTTGTAATAATAAGAAAGAATTCCCATATATGCAAACAAAATGGACATCAAATCATTATCTCAGAAACTAACAATTGGTACTGCAATTACCTATGTACCTACTCTATTGTCCTGGACCGGAGTTAGAATATAATGAGGGCTCATTATCCTACATATCTTACACATACCGCTAACTGGTAGTTATCTATTTGTACAGTAAAGGTATGATTCCGTAGCCGACCGCATACGACAACTGCCGACGACGCACGAAGCAGTTGCGCGGAATTCATTGCGGCTTGTCAGTGGTCCCCATTATCCGTAGTTTAACAAGTAATATGTACGCTGTGATCTGCTGCATGCGTCGGCAGCTGTCGGCTACGGATCAAATTATCTTAAACATCAGCCCTTCTAGACAAGTGGCAATTCGTCGGCCGGCGTTTTGTAGAATAGAATGCCAAATGTATGGGGGCCAATTGACGTATATGACAGGCGTCAACAAATGTCAAAAACGTCAAATCCTATACATTCGTCATTCTATTCCATGATACGCCGAGCAACGAATTGCCACTTGTCTAGGGGGGCTGATCGATCTTGACTAGCAAAGTACTCAAAGGTATTTCCCCCTTCCTGCTGACTGATTGTTCTGATATTTGGTAGACACCTAGTTCAGGCAATAATAAAATTTAAATCAATAAAACAGTTTGGTATTAACATTATTAGCAGGTATTGAGATCACTTTGAGTACTTTGCTAGTCATGATCGATCTGATGCTGACTGTAGTGCAATGGGCTTTCGTGGATCCAAGTTAATAATTTATTTCGATATATTGTACCTATGCGTTTACGCAATTATGGAAGATGCATAGCATGTAATAGATACTAGAAACAATAGTACAAAAGTAGGTTTCACGAAATGTTAAAGCGATTAGTATGCTAACTATTACAATCGCATCGAAACGACTCGAACCCGCGACCAGTAACTTACAGGAACACTGAATGATCTGACCATTGAGCTACTGAGTCACGTCTTAAGTGTCTCAAATTCCACTATACAACCATCTTAGGGCAACGGTGGAAGCCATCTACAGCCGTACGAACTATCGGAAACAATGAATGGTTGTATAGGAGAATTACATGAAAGTCTCCTTTTTAATAAATATCTATTGTAGCTAAATTGGCCTGGTGGACTGTATTCACATCATTCTCATGCTCATCATCACCGAAACGCTAAATTTTTTAGGGTTCCGTAGCCAAATGGCAAAAAACGGAACCCTTATAGATTCGTCATGTCTGTCCGTCTGTCTGTCTGTCTGTCTGTCTGTCTGTCTGTCCGTCCGTATGTCACAGCCACTTTTCTCCGAAACTATAAGGCCTATGCTGTTGAAACTTGGTAAGAAGATGTATTCTGTGAACCGCATTAAGAATTTCATACAAAAATAAAAAAATGCATTAAATTTTGGGGGTCCCCATACTTAGAACTGAAACTCAATTTTTTTTTTCATCAAACTCTTACGTTTGGGGTATCTATAGATAGGTCTTTAAAAATGCTATTGAGGTTTCTAACATAATTTTTTTCTAAACTGAATAGTTTGCACGAGAGACACTTCCAAAGTGGAAAAATGTGTGTCCCCCCCCCCCCCCCCCCCTCTAACTTCTAAACTAAGAGAATGATAAATCTAAAAAAAATATATGATGTAAATTGCCATGAAAACTACCACTAAAAATTGGTTCGAACCAGATCCAGTCAGTAGTTTCTTTTTAATACGTCATAAACCGCAATTTTCGCCTTTGCTACTACGGAACCCTTCATGGCCGAGTCCGACTCGTACTTGGCCGATTTTATTTCTAGTGCAAAAATCCCTACTAATATCCCCTCTCACCCCGTCCGAAGCTGGTGGGGATGGTTATTTAGGATTCCACGAAAACTAAAAACCACGCCGCCTTGAGTCATTCGTTCCCGAGAGTGATTCCCGAAATTGCCTCTGGCATATCCCTCACGCCCCGACTGACCCCTAGGTCCATCGAGATAGCCCACTCGGGTATCGGACCACGGTGTCCCCATCTGGCTCCAGAGAGGGGGCGCTTGATATCCAAGTACTGTATATAAATAAATATCTTAATACGATTATTACGAATTTTTATTTATATGATCATTGTAGGTTAGAAAAATTCGATCAATAAGTTTAGTACCTATCCTGATTTTTATCACCCTTTTGCCCCATTCAGCCATTACCCATTTTGGATCGTGTCTCTTCGCTCAGGTCCTCAATCATATGCTGATAAGCATCTGGATCAGCTGCAAGACCTTTAGGCATATTTGGCATGCCAGCCAGAATTTCGTTGTAACGTCGGTTTATGACGAATATTCTTTCAACTGCGTAGTTTATATCTATATTACATTGTAGTATTTTTTCATATAAGATTATGAACCATATAAAATGGGTTCTGTAAAGACGTCTGTTCATTCTTGTCATGTAATAGTCAAGTTTACGCATATTATGATGAATTGCTGAATCTAGGAGAGCAATTTTGTAACTAGGATTCTCAGCGTAATAACCTCTCATCTTTTTAGTCCTGTCTATTCTATCCCGAGCTACATAAATACTTTGCTTCATCATGTGGAATATTTTTTCAATTTGTCGATCATACATGAGCAATTGACCCCATTGCACACCATTATCTCTAGCATAAGCATCAGGATTCTCTCTCTGATGATATTTATAACCAGCAGTTTGTAGGCGGTTTCTTCTTGTATAGTGGTGTCTAAAATAATTCTGTCGTCGATAATTTTTTTCGGTTTGTTTCTTACCTATACTAATTAATCTTCTAAAGTTATTCATATCCATGACGCTTATATCCAAATTGTCGTTGGCATTTTCCTCTCCATCTGTGTCATTAGACTTTGTATTTTTAAGATAATTCATGAAGGAGCCTTCAATTTTAAGATGTTTTGCAAATATTTGACTTATTATCTCAGCTCCTGGAATAGGTACACCAGGGTCGCCCAACATACATGTTATCACTTTTACGCCTGAAATAATATAGATAAGGTTTAGAGGGTGGTATTGTGTTATGGTTTATCTATAGCAGGGATGGCAACTCTTTGCGCATCAACGTGCCATCATTCTAAAATAAAAGTTGAATGAAGCCCTAGACGTGCCATCAAACAAGTTTTACTTCGTGATTATTTCTATTTTATCGCGTTTTCCCGGACCACCGCCGGCAACCGGTACTTTGAGGTAACCGTAACTTACACTTCAAACTACCATCTTTAGGCACCCCGTGACAATGGTTGGTGGAAAGTAGCTAAAATCTATACTTGTACCAAATTACGGCCAGATCCGTCCACCGTTTCACATTTATAACTTACTTCTGTACTATAATATGTAGGTATTATACATATAAACCTTCCTTTTGAATCACTCTATCTATCAATAACATCCGCATCAAAATCCGTTGCGTAGTTTTAAAGATCTAAGCATACAAAGGGACAGGCAGTTACTTTGTTTTATTCCATGTAGTGATAATGAAGAAGGCTACAATAGGGAGGGTCTCATAAATCGTATATGCACTTGCACATCTATCTATACTATTAACTATATCGCGATGGACGCAAGAACTACCTACTGAACGGATTTTGATGCAGCTTTTTTTTTCAGAAAGGTCTTGGTCAGGCTTAAAATCTAACGTTTGTTTGATTGCAATCGGTTGAGTAGAATCAGAGATAAGAGATCCATGTGGGCGGAGCTATAGGAGGAAGGCTAGATATACCTATATCTATATAAATAGCAACACTTACATGACAATAACGCTATTATTGCTAATAAACGCATTCTATAAGATTAAATGCCAAATTTTTCAAATTCAAAATGGTTTCTTTTTTCAAGGTTGAATTGAATTTTTGAACTGCATTCTATCCACAAATTCTGTAAAACAGAGATAAAAAGAATATTATTATTTAAGTTATTTGATTATTTTGCTAACTAGAAAATGTATTTATAAATTAAATTAAAAACGTATTAATAAATCAGTGAACTCAATATGCGTAGTTTATAATAATTATTTACAGCGTAAAATATAAATTTTCATCGAAATTGTGACTCAATACAGGATTAACACCGATTAATACTTACTTACAGTTTCATCACGAAATTTAATTAAAAACTATTATTGCGTTTATAGCATTTATAAAAAACATAATTCGTCTTTATCAACGTATATTTTTTTTATGAATACATAAAACAATTATGTAAACCTACTTACACATATAGACGCGCATGTAATCATGGAAAGGATAAGTAGAGATGAAAAAACACATTGCAATAATTTCTGTTTTCAGTCTCACGTAATTGGGGGTAAATTTATTGGGTATATTTTGACGGGAATGTACTCTCCGAGGTACGACCAGACCAATGCAAATACTTATAATCACACATACAAATATTTGCATTGAGCGGGTATCGAACCCGCGCCTCCTGCGTAGCGACTGCGTTCACTACCGCCACGCCACAGAGGCTACCAATATCGATCTATCATATTTAGTAAAAACTTATACTCAGAGCGTTCAAAGTCGCATTAGTTGAGGACCTAAGAATACTTGTAAACTTGACTTATCACTACTGGTAGTGTCATGGGGAATATTTTTCCCCCTTGACACTACCGGTAGTGCCATGGGGCAAGAATTTTACCCCTGACACTACCAGTAGTGCCATTGGGTAGTGCCACGGGGCAGTCACCGAATACTTGTATACTTGTATTAATCTATTTACTAACTACTCTTGCAGACTACACAAAGCTAGTGATCGTCCGTATTAGTTTCCAACGGATACGATAGTTTACTTAGTCTTAAGGTATCGCTTAAGTAACTACGTCTACCTAATAATTACTTGCACACGTTCAAGTTTCATTTCTGAAATATCTAATAGTTTTTAGTTATCATGCTTGGTCTTTGGCAGTTCAGTATTTTGTGGTTAAATTATCGGATCGGATGATATTGTTGGAAGTTGTTATAAGTATGCAAAAATGTTATTTTTTTAAATTTGAAGGCTTTTGGTCCATTTCTGTGCTCCGGCAATACACAGTCAAAACGCTTGTCTGTCAGAATATTAATATAACCGATTATCCAAGTAGTTCACAACCTTAATACTTGACTCTATAGAGGCATAGACATAGGTACTTCATTACCAGTAATGGCGGTAAGCTTTCTTGAGCTAGATTGTGTTTCTGCAGTATACGTATAATCGAGTTGTCAACGGCGTAAACAAAATTAGAGCAGTCCTTCTAGATATTTACTTAAGATGTTGTGTGTTTACTTCAGCAAGCATTTGATTTAACACGTATTTCGAGTCACAATTAGGTCAAACGTTTTCCTTTTATAAGTTTTGTGACTGTATGTAATTCTTAGTTAGTTCTTAGGAAGAATTCCCATGGAATACCAGGTAGACTGTAGTTATGTTAAATTCGATTTGTTTTTCTTTTTTAAGTTAGTAGTTCTCTGAATTAAAGAACGAAGAAAGTAACTATGCCCAAATTTTCGAATAAGTATTGAAGTAATAATTAAGGTGATTACATACGCGAATGACTTTGACCATACAAATGCTCAAGGTCATTCGCTCGTTTTTCAGCCGTAAAAATCAGTAAAACTAATTTTAATAGATAATTTTATAGGGGACGATTACAAACTAAGAAGGTCACGTCATGCTAATACACTCATTTAACATATATCTGAAATTTTAGATTATTTGGATACATATTGTAGAAAATATTTGGTTTCATAAGAAAGAGTAGAGTGATATTTAGAGCCTCTTTTCAACTATTTCCTCCTTTTTTATTGAATTTATAAAAAGGTGAAGTTACTCTGTATATCCTGTAGTATACAGGGATGTAAATACCAGATCTTTAGGTTTTATAGTTAAAAAGAAAAACGGTTTCGAAAATACCGATTTTTCGATGCTAATCTGATTCGGGGCCTTAATCTACTGACATCATTCTTGAAAATTGATAAACATCAACACAGAATTCAATCTCGTTAGCATTAATACTGTCGTTGTTGTAGCGAGTTAAAAGTCTAGATCAGAGTTTTTCTTTTTGATGATCTTGTAGAATGTAGAGGATCTGTTCCTTATAAATCCTACTAACTTCAGAAGCCTTACTCACTTTACTCTTAAAGCGATTTATCGAGCTTCAGTTCGTATGCAATTAGTTGAACTTACCCTGGGACTTTTAGAATGTCACTAAGTACTCATTGTACCTCGGTGCCCCATTTTTACTGATATGCAGTAACGGTAGTATTGGTGGGATTAGCCCTTTTGAAAAAGGCCAGTTAAAATCTCTAAGCATATTTTCCCAATAAATAAGGAATCAAACAAACTGAATATCAAATATTCAAACACTTCTCCTACTTTTATCTTTTCTATTCTAGTAAACTAACCAAGAATAGAAGGCATTCAGTATAGCCACCAATGATACGCCCCATATCTCGTTACTTAATGGGCGGGAGCTGGCGTAAATAAAACAAATAGCCTTCACCAACCGACGACGTGCGACGGTAGAAACAAACTGAATATTTCCTTGGCGGAAACGACAAAGTACCCACTTAATGAATTACTGTGCTAATTTGTACCATAAATACTTATTCTTGTACCAAGTGAATACCTACTTATACTACATTCAATATAAAAATATATTTACATCCAAAAAATGTTTAAACAATCACCTCTCTCAACATCAGGTAGGCTCTGAGGGCACCACTAGCATATTACAGTAAACTGGTGAATAAACTTTGTCTTCTCACTTGTCATTTATACCCGGGGTTCTAAATTACGATTTCTCGATCAACCGTCGCTTGATCCTCCTTACCTAAAGTATTTTGTTGATTAATAGGTTTATTAATATCCAATAGCAGCCTGCCAATAAAGGTGTTCATTGTTGTGGAATAATCTATGCAAAGTAAGGAGGTATTTGCATAAATTTTGTAGGCGTACAACTATCGGTATTATATGGACGTGAAAGTCAAATAAGTATGAAAGGGTCTTAGCTTCTAGCTATTTTGAATATATTTCCCTTGTTTCATAATTAATTAGTCATTTAGTAAGACGCCTGGAAGTTGTTCTATAACTTCTTAATGCTTTAAGTACCGTTTTAATAAGCTAGGTATATGGACGCAGACAATATTATCTAAATAGGTGTAGTCATATTTTTAACGGATCTTAGTTTGATCTCTCTTTTAAGTTTTAACGGATCTTATTTTGGAGGAGGAAGGATACGGCTCCGAGGTGGTAGGACACGACGGTATATTCGTCTCAATCGAGCAGGCCGACTGGGTAAGTGCCTCCGCCCTACAGAAGACCGCGGCTTAATAACCTCGTGTTGTGTTTCCGACGGTGAGTAGGGTAGCCAGAGCTCACTGGAGAGATTTGTACTGTCAGTGAGAAAACCAAAGGCTTTGTTGTCCTACTTATCTTTTGCGCTGACGGCACAGAATCACTCTGTTCTTATAGGGTCGACAGCACGAGTGTGACTCCCCTGGTGTTGTACTCGCTCATAGACCACGGTAACCTCTTATCATTAGGAGGGCCGTGTCCTTGTCTGCGACCTAAGTAGTATAAAAAAAAATCTTGACTTAATTTAATTAGTTACGTCTGAGAAAAAATACTTGAATGGCAGAACAAACCACTGTAGCTGATGGAATGGATTCTTTGCTTTTTATTGAGAATAACTGTAACAGACAGCTAGACGGAATGATGACAAAGCGAGATTAATGATCTACTAAAACCTTCGTTTTAAACTCAGTTGTTTCTTTAAAAAACTCTGTTAATTGCTCAAAGATAACGGCATCGAATAAATTAATGTCCGTATTTTAGGTCGAAAAGTCGAGATTTATTTTGCTTAATTTGCACTCGCCCTACTTTTGCATTCTGAAGCGATAACGGTTGGTTTAATTATCCAATTTAATTTTTTTTAGGTTTCTTTAAGTATAGTGGTATCTACCTAATTATACTGATATGGAATGTAATGGATTTTTCAATCAATCGAGTCAAGACTACGCTTTACTTTATAATGTTCTTTCACGTCCAGTCATTGAAGTTCTAAAATATTTATGAAAATGACTAGCTTTTGCCCGTGGTTCCGCCCGCGTGGATGTCGGTTATCGCGACCAAACATAGCCCATGTCCTTTCTCAAGGTCTAATCTACCCCTATACCAAATTTCATTAAAATCGGTTCAGCGGTTTAGTCGTAAAAGCGAGACAGACAGACAGACAGACAGACAGACAGACAGACAGGCAGACAGACAGAGTTACTTTCGCATTTATAATATTAGTAGGGATGTAACATAGTGTAATACATTATAAATAGAAAATATACTACGACATTATTCTACATTTATCTAACAAATATGGCTGCGTCGACAGTGTAGACTGACCTACAGTAAAACCAAATTGGTTTTCATAAAATTCAGCTTCATTTGGGAGTAGCTTCGCAATTATAAAACGCTTTAAAAGTTTGCCGAGTTGTTCTGGCTGCAGCTTTGGTATAATAATTGTAAAATAACTGCACCCCCAGATATCTATACTATTACTAGCTGCCCCAGTGAACTTCGTACCGCCATATTTTCGGCCCGCGTGGTATTCAAATCCCGTTCCCGCTACACCCTTATCACTAAGAGGTATGAAAAATAGATGTTGACCGATTCTCAGACCTACTCAATATGCTCACAAAATTTCATGAGAATCGGTCAAGCCGTTTCGAAAGGAGTGCGGGAACGAACATTGTGACACGAGAATTTTATATATAAGATATTATTGTAAAGTAGTCGTATCTGTACATAGGAGATATTAAATAAAAATACTTGAGTTATGTTATGTCAACGATACTGAACATGAAAATATTTTTTTTGAATTTCCTGTCTGGTTGTCTGTTTGTTCGCGATGGACGCAAAAACTACTGAACGGATTTTGATGCGGATTTTTGTTAGAAAGAGCTTGGTCAGACATAAAATCTTACGTTTGTTTGATCGCAATCGGTTGAGTAGAACCGGAGATATGAGCAAATGTCGCGTTAACCGAGATGCACGCGGGCGGAAGGCTGGTAACTAAATATACAATCTGAAATGGATTCATCGGAAGTTAGGCTCATTGAAATAAAACCACTTTTTAACGGATTCTATCGCGAGATATTTGTTGTTATTTTTTTTTTTTATACCACTTAGTTGGCAGACAAGCACACGGCCCCCGACTGCCCCGTGGCACTACCCAATGGCACTACTGGTAGTTTCAAGGGTAAAATTCTTGCCCCATGGCACTACCGGTAGTGTCAAGGGGAAAAAATGTTCCCCATGACACTACCAGTAGTGCCAATACACATAACCCGACATTTGGGCTACTTTTCGGCAGTCATCCTTTTATCCCGCGATCATAGCTACTGAAAAGCATTCAACAAATTGATAAATTGCAAGCCTCTTTAATCCTTTCGTTTGATATTTTTTCTATTTAAACGATTTGCTTGTTGGGAAGGGAGGAAGGGATTAAAATTAAAATTTTAATCCCTTCCTGTTGACTGATTGATTTTATATTTGATACAAACCTTTTTTTGAATAACTTGTTATATTTTCGTTAAAATAAACATGATAAGCTTTTTATTGTTTTGTTTATTTTGTTATTTTGAGGGTTTTATTACTCAATGAATTATTTTACAGATACAGAGACTTTCCCTTCAGCTTACCATCAGGCGAGGCGAAGTTAAATTGACGTATCCAATATAAAATCAGGGTAGAGATACAGGAATAGGTAATTAGATGTGTACTTACAAATTTTAATAATAAGAATTACACTCAATATAAAAAATATGACCATTTCAGCAAATTTGATATTGATTTCCTCCCGCAGTGGCTTGGGACTTGCTCTGGTAATAAGTAACTCAAAAATTCTATTAATACGAGTAGAAAAGTTGAACTGAACTAGAGTTTCCGTAAACTGCGATTAATTAAAAGAGCACAACTCAGTAAAATGTTTGTACGCCTAATTAATAAGCTTTGTTCGTTAATTAACTATTGCAATATATCTACTTGTTGCGTTTTACGATTACCCCTATTTAGATTGTCAAATAGTTTTTAGTTACAAATCAACTACTAAAGCAATTAGGCCAATAAAGTGTTCATTCGTCAAATCAAACAACTTATAGTTAGAGCTTGAGTCAACTGTCCCATTTATCATTTATTGAGACTTTAAGTTTCTCTGTAACAAGATCAATACGATATTGCTGTGAGCTTCAAGTAAAGCCGCCACGCGCTAGTAATTTACAATTCTAACAACTTCATACCATCGTGATGAAGATTAATATAGAAGTTACTGTGCTACTTATTGGGATTTGGAAAAGAAAACTGGGTGGAGGTAAAGCGGCAAAGTTTTAGCTCTTTTACGTTGATAAATTGCAGCGATGGTTGGCTTAGCTTCTCTGACTGATGATGGGAATACTAGACTAGTTCCATAGATGACTGAGGTTTCATCACGTAACAGTCCCCTGGGATTTATTTTGTGCCAGTTACGATGGTAAAACATTAGAGTCAATGTAGAGCCTTTTTAAGACCAAGCTTGCCGTAAAAACTTGCTGCTAATGTACGAGGGTCATGCCAAATGAAACTAGATATTCAAAAATTATATTATTTATTCTTTATTTTAAATATCAGTCTTCTCAAAGTATTCACCCTGAGCACGTATACACTTTTCCACACGTCTAAATCATGTGGAAAATACTTCAGCCCACTCTTCTTTAGACACCTCGAAAATCCCCAAATTATATGCAGCGAGTGCATCTTCTTTACTTTCAATTTTTTTTTCCTTTTAATTTTTCTTTTATTTTTGGAAACAGATAAAAATCACAAGGTGCTAGGTCTGAGGAATATGGCGGATGAGGTAGGATAGGCACATTTTTCGAACTGAAAAAGTCGAGTGTTCTGGCAGACGTGTGCGCCGAGGCATTGTCGTGATGCCAGAGAAGCAGCCGGTTTCTTGACTTCGGCCGCTTGTCATTCCAAGCTGACAGTACCCTTGGAGCGCAAACTGTCACGTACCATTCAGAGTTAACGGTTTTTTGATCTTCTAACACCACAGTAGCAATATGACCTGTCTTTCAGAAAAGTGGGGCGACCATTTGCTTCTGCATGCTTCGTGTACGGCGACATTTCGTGGGTGTTAGCTCATTATCAAAGCACCACCACAGTCGACTGTCGCTTTGTTTCAGGATCGTAGTTATATAGCCATGTTTCATCACCAGTCAGTATATCATAAACGTTTTTTTTCTCGCCGCCGTTGAATTTATCAATCATAAACTTACACCAATCCACGCGATGCCCTTTCTGCTCATCGGTGAGTTTGTGCGGCACCCATCTCGAACAACGCTTACGCAGAGAGAGGTGGTCGTGTATGATAGTCTGCATTGCTGCTGATCCAATGCCCACTTCTTCCTCGAGTTCCAGATATGTAATTCGTCGATTTGCACGAACAAGTTTTTCGACTGCTCGAACATTTTCTTGAGTGACCGCTGTTGGCCGGCGACCAGTCTTCAACTCATTCTCAAAGCTTTCGCGTCCTCTTCTAAACTCAGCAAACCAATTGAAAACTGTTGCGCGTGAACAAGCAGATTCACCAAAAGTAGTAACCAAAAGTTCAAAACACTCTTGAGGCCATATGACCATAAAAAAGGTTTAACCTTTTTTATGGTCATAAAAAATCATTGTCCAAAAATCTCTTCGAGTGAGCTCCATTGGTACGAATGAATTCCCGCCAGACTCTCTCAGAAAAAAGAGCATTTAAAAAAAAATAACTTGAATAAATGAATGTTCGATATTTAAAATTATTACTCAATGCCATATTATTATATTATCAATGCCAGTGATAAATTAATAAGTAAAGAGTATCTAACTTCTTTTGGCATGCCCCTCGTATATGGGCGTTTACCAAAAAAAATGACCACTCGAATAATGGCATGTCCTACGACTTGTAACTAAATTTTGTGAACTATTGATATGAAAAGCTAGTTCCTTTAACATTGTACATTATAAAACGCATTCAAAGCTAATAATTTACATAAGTAAAAACCAAAAAATATAATAATTTCACATAAATTTTGATAAAATAAAATGAAAAAGCAGTGATTTTTATAGTGTCCCACCATACTTTTCCAAACTTCGGTACGTGATTTTTATAAGTTAACTGTCTCTAGGTTATAAACTATTGTGTTTTTCAGAAAGATTATATCAACCAAATGTCATTTTATAGCTTGTTGGCATAGATTTAGAGATCAAACTATAAAAAAATACGTGTTTTGACGTGGGTCAAAAAATGATGTCTGTGGAAAAATTCCGGAACGCTACGACTATAAAATGAGTTTTTACGACAAATTTCTACTAACTTTGTCAATTTTTATGAATGGCAACATTTAACACTATAAAACACGCGCCATTTTAATTATTTTAGCGGCATAGCTTCAGAAAGTCTATGGAAAGTCATGTAGTGACTGGTTGTGCGTCACGCTGGGCTACTTTTATGTTCCACTACGAACCTTGTTTTTATTGGTAAGTATGGATATCTTTGCCTTACAGTTTAATAAAACTTATTGCGTTTGTTTTATAGAAAGCGATTCAATGCTCTTATTTATTAAATATGTATTAAAACAACAACTTTTTTTGGATTTGGTTATGTACCGGCATCAAACGTCACGTCCACCACGCGACGTAATGTACTAGATTTCTCTATGTATTTTTTTTCTCCTGGGTGGAATTCCATAACGCGACGGTCATTTTTTTTGGTAAACGCCCATATACCTACACATATTGATAAAATTTCATGTGTAACGGCGCAAGAATGGAAAGATTCAAAATGAACTAATAATAGATAAATAAATAATAAATATTGTACAACATTTTATATACTCCAAATATACACTTAAGACTAAATTCCACCTAACGCTTCCTGATAAAATTTTGAAACTGGCAGGGTAATACTTAATTGGTTCCAGTACAATCCAGTCGGTTAGATATTTCATGCTAGGGCTCGGTGATCACCCCAGTCAAGCGAGCATACTCGTAGGAACGGGTAATAATATCATTTAAATATAATATATTACATCTGTTGTAATTAAGACTTTCAGAACCTGTTATTCAATATGTTTTGTACTTATAGATTGGACTGCTGACTTCTTCAATATATATTTGCAATTCCCTCAATAATTCTCAGCAACTTTTGATGAACTGAATTATAAAAAAAATTGTTTCATCAAATACCTCCCTCTTATTTACCTTGTTATTGGTTCTTATATTTTCTTTTATTGGATGAAGTTCAGTTTTGCGTTGTTGATTTTTTTACTTGTAAAAGTAACAATGTAAAAGTTTGGTTGTTATTTCTTTACGATGTACTAACGAGACAGTTTCAATAAAAATGTGTTACATAACTAAGATTACAATGAAAATATATTTGCTAAAAGAGAAATAGGATTTAGTAGAAAAAACAAAAGAATACAGAATGTAAAAATACGAGATGAGTATTTTCAAAAAAAGATCACTTAAAACATTGAGGAAAGCGAATTCGGCACTTCCATGCAAGAACGTGTGAAACAGGACGTACGTGAATGTGAATGGGATAATATATATGATATCTGTCATACGACGCGTTTTGAGTGCAAGAGAAAAAACATCCACATACATAAACTTTCACTTGTATAGGTAGTGAAATACTATCGCAATCACAAGGTCCCCGAGCACGAAAAGCCATCGTAGTCTTAACGTAAACGTATCGAGAGAACGAAGCATTGCGATTGGCTGGCTTCACACACACACAGATCCACAGTAGGCAGGCGGCCAATCGCAATGCACCGTCCTCTCGAGACATTTACGTTACAATTACCATAGTTTTTCATGCTAGGGGTTCAGTGGGGTGAGCACGAACTACTATCGTAATCGTATCGTGAACATAACGATAGCACGGAGCATTGCGATTGGCTGGCTTCAGGCAGGCGGCCAATCGCAATGCTCCGTGTTCTCGTTACGTTCATGATACGATTACGATAGTCGTTCGTGCTCACCCCAAAATAAACTTACGCGGCAAGTAATTTGCTTTGCACTAGTACTAGAATAAAATATTTGTGGAGCAACGGACATGAAATCAATCAAAACAGACAGACAATTATTCGCTCTAGTGTACCACAGTAAGTCATCAAGAGAGTTATTACTATATTCAGCGCTCGCTGTTAGCAATCGCATTACTTATGTCTGAATGTCTGTTATGAATGCTTCGTGCGGAGATTTCGTCATTGATGAATCGCTCTTCAGAGTTAACAAGCTATTGGAGGAATTAAACTTTATGAATACCTATATTGAATGTTAATATCTATGAATAATGATTACGAATGTCGGTTTAATTAATTACATTACTTTGGTCGGCTAATACTATCAATGCTACAGTTCATAAAAAAAACGATTTTAGATAGTTTGAGCCTTTTCTCTTTGAACGAACTAACTTCATAAGAAAGGCAGTACACCGATAGGATACCTGTCCTAGAGCCTAGTCGTTAGTCAGTACTAACGACTAGGCTCTAGGGCAGGTATCCTATCGAGTTAGGGAGGTGACAATTGCAATATAATATGTTTTTGAGTGCTATTTATTTATACTACTTAGGTTGCAGACAAGCACACGGCCCACTAACGAAGCCCAAGTTACCACCCCCAAGTTAAGTAGGACAAGTCTTTGGTCTTCCCACTGATAGCACAAAACCTCTACAGTGAGCTCTGGCTACACAACTCACTGCCGAGAACACAACACTAGGTTTTTGGCCGCAGTATTCTGTAGGGCGCAGGTACTTCTCCAGTCGAACTGCTCAATTGGGATGGAAATACCTATAGTCCTACCTCCTACAATACTACTATTACAATTACTATACTATATTATGGCATAGGTGACTTATAGAATCTCAGATAGCGTTTGTCAACAAATATTTAAAGATCAGACTGTTCAGCATTTTATATTCTTTAAAATTCCAACGTCCTATTCTTACATCATTACAAAAAGGCAGTACTACTCAAGGTGTAGCATGCAAACGGTGAAATAAAACACACCTGGATATTGCATCTCGGGAACAATCGTTATAAGCACGTGCGTTCAGTAAATGGTCCGTAAGTACTACGTATCAAATAGTATTCCATTTATTGCAAACTGAGACTAAAAATGTGAAGGAATTGTGAAGAAATCTATGTAAGAATAGTACATAATTTATATCATATCATAATTTATTCAGTAGATTTATTGATATACTCGATTATGATAGGAAAAAGCGAAAACAAGCTCAGGCGGGACTTGAACCCGCGATCTTTCCCTTACAGGGGAATGCTCCGACCACTGAGCCACTGAGCCACCGAGCCTTGCCCGAAGTTGATCCAAATTTTCCTCTCTTAATCGATTTGAATTAAATACTATTTGCTTTAAAAAATCATTCATATTGATATACCTACTGTTTCATTTGTAGTAAGGTGTTTTTAGGGCACCACCAAAATCTTTGGGGGTGAAAGCCAACGTCACTTGCAAGCTGAAGACCAATTCTTTTAATAAAAATCTTTTCAAAAAAAGTCTCAAAATAATTTCAATCTATCAAAATGTCTAAAAGAGTGTTCTCGTAACACAATTTGATTTTGGGGTTTCATCAAAATCTTTGGGGTCCAAAGCTAACTTCACTTGCAAGCAAAATAATTGAACTACCAATTATTTTAATAAAAATTTCTTCAAAAAACCAGTACCAATTTAATTTCAATCTCCCAAAAGTCAAAATCGGTATTTAATTCTATTAACACAATTGTTATTGACTTCGTGATCGTTATTAACATCGAGAAGCAGCGATCAACAGCTAGTTTAGGTAAAATATATCACAGAACACCATGAAAAGACTTATAATTGAATACAGCAGAAATCCTAAATCGTTTTCTATTAAAGAGCTGAGAAACGATCGCAAGAAATTGCCAATAACTATGCTATTGACACATCAATTATTAAGTCGTTTGATTTTCTTAGAGAATCTATTTTATTATAAGAATATCTCGTAATTACCTTTCTTATAAACCATTGTAAACCTCACCATTTCACCACTTAAGGTTTTTATAAAAGCTTTATCGAATAAAAAACTATCGTCTATTTTGAAATGTTAATGTAAGTGACTAAAATCTAGTAAAAAGGATTGTTGAATTAATTAAAAGCTTTCTACCTTTACTTGAATAATTTCAGACCGTCTTATTTTATACTGGAAAGGTTTTATTTATACAGATCACGTAAATCATTTCTTTGCAATTATTTGCTTTGGTTGAACTCACGGCTTCATATAATTATACGGAGCGAGTAGGTTATTACCGTGTTCCATCTAAATCTCGGCAAATTATGCTAAAGTGTATAACATTTATTTTTATCTTCAGACGTTTATCTTATAATTTTGTTTTATTTCTTTATTATGTAAACAGTCTCTTGTACAAAATTTTTACACTGTTTATTTTTTTTTTGGAAAATGTTATTATTTACTATGACAGGAACTTTGATAAATTCAAACTAAAATAGTAAGATGGTGAAAAACCTTAAAGTAAATTATTACAGAAATCAACAAAGCAATCTGTTTTATAAGACAACTCAATTTAAAAATGGAAGAAAGATATACTTATAATAAATTCTGCTTAATTATCACATTCATTTTATTTGCAAAACCAAAAAAGACGTGTGAAAACTTACCGTCTGGCAAAACTTTTGTAGGTGTGAAATGTCGATAAATTCTTTCTTCAAAAGAAAATATAAATCACAGAGTGTAGAAGTGTAGCATTTGTATTCCCTGGATATATCATGCCATCCGTAAATGGCTGTTTGAATTCTTCAAATCGATAAAATAGTAGGTCCTATCTCTTTTATAAAACCTGTATTCAAGTTATAAGAAATATTAAAGGCTAGATCAAACTCACCTGCAAGCTCCTATTGAAGATGGACGAGGTTCCCAACCACTTGAGAAAAGGCTTCTAGAAGTCAGGTGGTCAGATACTAATTACTCCATAATAAAAGCCGTTTAGTTTGTGCCATAGTTGGTATACAAAATACAAAGTAATATCAATGGCGCTGGTAAAGCGGACCTCAGACTTCGATGTGACTGGGATTAACTCTAGGTGAGGAAGAAGCGATGGCGCGTCTAAAAAAAATCAGTTAAAGAAAAGAAAATACGAACAAGAAAATCTTCATCATTCCTTCAAAGGCACTACCAAAGATACTACGTATCTAAATATTGAGAATGAACGACACATAAGAATACTAACAGATTTGCTCTAGTAGAAATTCAACAGTAATTCTTTGGTAGGTAGTTGGTTAACAAAAAGTTTTGTAACAACTTTTTGCAACCAACCGAAGGAAAATAACGACTATGAATTCATCGCTTACATAATACTCGTATTAAAAGCATATTGTGAAGTGGTATAACAAAAAGCTATGGAAGTACATATTCCATTATCTTTCGACTCCTATAAGTATATGAATACTCATTTTGCAAAATATTCCATAAAATAGTAAGCAGCCTCTTACACCTTTTGTACAATTTTTCACTTAAAGCATAAGCACTTCACGTTACAAGGCATTTTCCTTATAGTAAAGCGACGAACTATATCCCAAATGTGAAGAAAACTTCGTTTCTCTCGTCGTTAGATGGTATCATACCATTTATATCTACTAAAGTAAGTGTCGTAAAAGCACAGAATAGATAATAGCACTTCGCGAAAGTTTAAAAAGAAATGGTGTGAGCGATCAAAAGCGTCTTATGATCAAGATATTTCTTGAAAGTATTTGATTATCCGATCAAATTGACAAGAAAAATAAAAGCTTGTGTGCAATTCCAGACTACATAATATAATCCTTTTCTGCATCCTAGTATTAATACCAGTCGTATCCGAAGCTTTCACCATGGGGTCTGTGGTTCACTTTTTCTAGTCTAACTGCGGGTTTGGCCGATCTTTTGATATTTTCCTTGAAACGACTGTCATCTGACCTCAACAAGACATTGTTGTATAGGTCAGATGGCTGGTGATATCGAAATATTACATTTAGACCAATCGTGGGACTTTTTAGCGCTCCAACTACTAATAACAACTGCCATAGATGTTCGTGTGACAACCTGTGAAGACGGTTTAACGTACTCCCCGAGGTACGATCAGACCAAGGCAAATAGCCATATTCATGCATACAAATATTTGCATCGAACAGGAATCGAACCCCTGCGTAGCAGTTGCGTTCACTACCACCACTGCACAGAGGCTGTCTATTTCTGTGTAAAATTTCTTGTAGACTTGTTTAACCGTTCTGTTATGATTGAGTAATATACCCCTACATACATCCATACATTCATCTATCCAAACCTGGGGTTTACATACATACATACAAAAAATCATACTACCATATCAGATTTAGTACTACCATTATTATGAATCCTATGACTTGACTATCTTTTACATTGACTTGTACAAGTCAATGTAAAAGAACAAAGTGTCCTTCTTATCTTTGACGTCAAGTAACCTGCGTCATTCCGAAAGCGGATACCGTCCTTAATACCTCCGATTAGCTCTCCCAATAACATGCTAGTTAACAAAGTTACAATTATCGCATATCCGCTACATAATCCCTTTGGCCTCTTTTACAACATGGGTATGATGAGTTGACCTATTATGCACCAATAATTAATTAATCGATAGTGTTTTGATAGGACCGTACTTATCCTCTGGCTCAATATAATACATAGAAGGTTGAAATAGTGATAGATATAATCGGGCCATATATTTTGGGCCTAAAAAAATGTGCTCTAAATGTGTTCTATACACGCAGTACAGTAATTTTTGAGGATAGAACGGGGTGTTACGGTGGTGGACGAGTTCAAATTCACCAAGAATATTATTGCAAGTCAATCCGCACGCGCTAGGGTCAAGCGTTTAAGATACTCGTATGTGTTCCGATGTATAACGTGGTTTTGTCACAACATGTGAAGAAATTATATAGTTTGTTATGTAAGAATAACATGAAGCGTACGTGGCTAGGTGTGCTCGTGCTCGATAAACAATCAGTCGATTAAGCTACCGAGGCGCGGTTACTATTAAAACCATTTGGATGGATGATCACTTAGTGGTATTTTTTCTGAGCGTTTTCGTGCTTTGTAAGATACGTTAAAAGTCGGTTGTCAAAAGTCGTTAGGTCAAGAAGGAGACCTATATAGGCTTAAGTGAGGTTGACTTAGCCCTGAAGGTCTTGCTAGGGCCCAAGGTACAGCCAGTAACAGATCGATCGTGACGAGCAAAGTACTTAAAATAATCTTAAAGGCTTGGTTTGCCCCCCTTCCTGTTGACAGATTATTCTGATATTTGGTACACGCCTTTAGTTCGGACAATAATACAATTTAAATCAATAAAACAGTTTGGTTTACTCTTCTTCTTGAAGTCAAGATGGTTCTGACGCTGACTATACCTATCCAACCTGTACAGTAAGCTTCAGAGAAAAGGGACCCCCCTTGTTAATGATATGAAAGCATGAGGGGGTCTGTTTTCTCTGACGCTGACTGTACTACGAAAATTCGGATTGGTCCTAAACAAAGTAAAAACTCACACTTTATTTAGGTTCTACTAAAACGACTCATTTAGAACTTTTGTACTGTTACTGTAATTTTCCAGTAAAGATAAACTCACAAGGAAGTTTCTTCCTTCTTTGATGCCCACGCAGACTGTTACAAAGTCTTGAGGTTCTCTTGAGTTGTTGTTGGTGGAATTATACGGAAAAGGCCTTAAGCGTAAAGCATAATCAAAGTCGTACCTACGTATCGATGTGATCGTAGAGCAAAATCGCGTCGATGCGTACGATTTAGCTTTGATTAAGAACGGAATAATATTATGAAAGAAGATTTTGACATCGAGTATCACAAAAACGTATGACATGTTTTCAATAACGTGAATGACTAATGTATGGGTTTTGACGTTTGTGACAGTCGTCAACGTATAAACGTCAAATTCTATGCATTTGTGATTATATTCTACAATACGTCGGTCAGCGAATTGCCACTTGTCTATGGGGGCTGATTGTGAATTGTCACGATGTTGATATTTTATCCAATATATTGTTCTAAGCGAACCCAAAATACATATTAAAGTAATATTTGTAAACCGTTTTCAGTTATTACAATACCACGATTTCGCAAACTTGCTTCGTCATTCGTACTAATGGATACTCACAATCACCTGAACTAACACATACCTATAAGTTCGCCTTTCTTCATACGGTTAAGAACTTGTTTTGTTAAGAACCCTACGTTCTGAAATAATCGGAGTCATTGTTCAAGCGTAGGTATTAATAAATTAGCATCCCACTTGTTTAGATTGTTTTGGTATTATCTCAGAGATATGGAATAAGAGCAGCGGGTCTAAAAAGGCCACATTGAGCGATTCTACTAAAAACGAGTAACTTTGTGAATTCCCAGTAGATCTCAATAGAAAATAATAATATTCCTATGAAATTCATGTAAATATGGGTAGAATCACAATAATTCATTTAGGTACTATTAATCAATCAAGTAGCCTATCGCAGTCTACTGCTGAACCTACTCTCCCAATCGAGCGGGGATTGAACCCGCGCCTTCTGCGTAGCGGTTGCTTTCACTACCGTCACGTCACAGGGGTACTCTCATCACTAATATTATGTTAAAAGGTGCTCTATGAAAAAACAAATATGTAATACAGGTGTGTATTCTGTTGAAGATGAATAATTTTCTTCAAACATTTTTATAATTGCCATTATTTATTGGTAAATATCAAAATAGTAGTATCTTTTATTAAGTATCGTCAACATGAGTTACTTTGTTAACATTTCTCCGATAATTGGCAAAATAAGCAACTTATTTCACAAAATTAAATGTTATTTACTGATAGGCATTTCGTTTGAAGATTTTTCCTGGTTCGTTATGAATATGGAATACATTTTCCTTACCTATAAGCGAATTCAAAAGAAGCAAAATCGCATACGGTCCATAAAATAAAGTGATTATGGTTATGCAAAGGCGCCAAGCTTCTTGTGTATCATTTGCTCTGTGTTAACCAGCCCCCTTATAGTCCGAGAGCTGGTACGATTTTTTAAGTACGTTCTTGGCAATGATACAGCCTCCACCAAATCGCCTGTCTTTTTTTTATGTAGTCCTTAAACATTAAACTACAACATTATATAAATTGCATATTGCCTCAAACATATATTTTTGGATTTTTTTTTAATGTTTAAAAATTTGGGGGTTGATATAGCCCCCGTTTCTACCAGCCAGGTCTGCCTTACCTTTGTGTTGAGCTATAACAGGAGAGTTGTCTGACAAGTTTCCAGCTTGCCTCAAGAACGTACTCAAAAAATCGTACCAGCTCTCGGGTTATTAGAGTAGTGGCAATTTATTGGCCGGCGTATTGTAGCATAGGATAATGAATGTATGGGATTTGACGTGTATGACATGACAGTCGTCAACGAAGGTAAATGTCATAAACGTCAAAATACGTCTCATATACGTCAAATCCCCTGCATTCATCATTCTATTCTACAATACCCCGGCGGATAATTCTGAAGTGACAGTCCGGGCGTTCGTAAAAACCGACACAACGGCGTACAAAAGATTTCCTAGGAGATTGCAGAGCTTTTCAACAATAAAATGATTATCAAACTTATAAAACTCCTGATGGTATAATGTCCAATATAGCTCTGGGCATTTGCAACTCGTTTTACCATTGCTGACATAATCTAGCACTGTGAATTTCGTAATTTCTTAGTAGAGGTAAAGCTAAACAATATTTTATATCACTAGTTTTTTCGACTTCACCCTTGTTACACCAACTCATTAGAAAAGTAAGATACAACTTACAAAAAGTAAAGTCTACTCCCTCGTTATAGTTGGTATACACTTAGTAAATACACAATAAAGAACTTTCTTTTAGCAACAAAAAGTGTAACACAAACAAAAGTTTAGGTAACGTCCCCTAATTATGACACATTATGAGTCTATAAATTGTAAGGTTCCATTGGGCCTTTTATAACTTACACGCGAATCCTTACAAGTTACTTTATAAGTTGCTCGAAACAACACAATCTAATAAAGTAACATACTCATCTACTTAGTAGGTACATAAACTTTCATGTAGGCTTCATATAAAGTTGGCTTACTGAAGAATAAAAACAATTGAGAAGTAGATTGATTTTGGTTACACGAACGCTAGATTGAAAAGACTACAAAAGACTTATTTACAATAACGAGACTTAGTTGATTAGCTGTCGTTATATATGTCTCTGGAAAAGCGGTTACCGTTGCTTATATCGCTACTCTACTACTTTTAACTAATATTGTGAAAGTATGTAAACATGTTCAGCCCCCAAAGACTAGTCGTAATTCGTCGGCCGGCGTAGAATGACGAATAACTAGAGTCCGCGCCAGCTAATAAGTCCCGCGGCAAAACTAGGAACTAAAATGACATCGCTGCCATAATATGTGTTGATTAGTTCAGGCCATGTTACAGTCATGGCCTGAACCAATCAACACACAGTATGGCGAAAGCAGTTGCGATTGCTATGCCGCCTTCGTCTTTCTTGGCGCGTACTCTACAGTAAAAACAGTGGTCCACGTATGTCTTATACGTCAAATCCTATACATTCGTCATTTTGCTCTACAATAATACGCCAGCCATGAATTGCGACTTGTCTAGGGGGGCAGGAGTTTTGGCGATCTCACAAATGACGATCACACATTCTTTTTTTAAATTCCTGTATCAATATTGAATTACATATGCTGTGAGAATTATTTACTTAACTATCTGTGCTGCAGTATTCAAAATAAAGGTATTTTTCTTTCTTTCTTTTAATTAAACACTGAAGATCAAACATCTGGCATTTGGAACATTTCAACAATATTATTCATAATAAATTTACTTCGTGTTTTACAGAGAACGAACCGTCTTTGGGACTTAACTTGCTTAAATAAGCTGACTTTGATAGACTTTTCGTCCTAATTAAAATCAATGAATCACTTGTTATTCGTTGTTAATATAAAATAACTTTTTTGTTTATAATATAAATTGACCTTTCATATATAATTAGGTATATTTATTCATATATGTTCATGTTCAGTTCATATTATAATGTAAATTCACAAAGGAAGGGGTTGATTTCACCGTTAGCTCCGGTGACGTGAAACCTGAAGGGGTGTCTGCACGTAAAAGAAAAAAAGAGATGGGGAGCTTCATGTAATTTTCTCTCAATAGTTACCTAGTATAATTTTCAACGGAATGTGAAATATACACTTACATATTGGTGAGGTCATCAAGTTGAACGATATTTGAAATTGTAATAAGAGCTTGAACACGTCAGTGCCATAACTATTTAATTTTATGACTGTGGCTCGCTGCACGTCGCCGGCAATTTCTACAATATTGTAGGTATATTATCTAGCATCTACGGTTACCACATTGTCGTCTCCTAACTGCAAAATTACATACTATACTAATAATACTGTAACTTTTGAATGAGTTCTATTAAAATAAATAGTTTTGATTATATTAGGTGTATAGGGGCCCAAAAATAATCTTTGGAACCCTTCGGAAAGTATCTTCACATACCTACTAGCCATTACACCTATGTGTGTGTAATAACTGTCTTCACGCACAGCCTCAATGTTCTTACACTCAAGGAAAATCTGAAAAAAATCTGTAATACCATACATTGTAGGTATGTTATGCCCTTTACTATATATTTATCTTTGACTTATGACTGCCTCTGTGGCGTAGCGGTAGTGAACGCGGCTGCTACGCAGGAGGCGCGGGTTCGATCCCCGCTCAGTGCAAATATTTGTGTGCATATTAATATCAATATTTGCATTGGTCTGGGTGTTTCTATGTATAATATGTATGAATTTACAAAAAAAAAACGTATTTAAGTATGTTTATCCGCATTCTAGAACCCATAACACAAGCTAGTTAAGCTATGCTTACTTTGGGTCTAGATAGCGTTGTGTAGATTGTCCTACAATATTTATTTATTTATCTTTGTTGTGTGCCTTGCGTTAAAGCGCTTTACATTCGCTCAAAAATAAACAGAAATAATTGACGTCATATATGGTAGTGGATGACTGACAACAGTATTCCACTGTGGTCAGATATATCGTTATGTGGTGGTGGAATTCTCTCTGTGGACACTATAATGTCAGTTTGGCGTACCACATTTTTACATCCAAAATATATATGAATGCAGAGATAAATTGGAACACATTACTTCACGGCCATTTGTTGTTCAGCGAATGAATAATTATTTTTGTTATGGTGTAAATCCAGGTCACTATTCTTTGAACTCCAGCTTCAGCTTACCATTAGGCGGAGTAGTCAATATGGAGATCTAAATATAAAATATTTATAAAATATGGATGGGAAAATGTTTATGTACCTTTGAATTTCGAGTTCGAGTAACATTTTTATAATATTGCCTCCTTGTTCTTCTTCATCTTAGGGGCCACCTCGAAACCAGCCTAGGACAGCCCACCCCACCACTCCTGCATCTGAGGACCTAAGACATCGTGCAGTTTTATCATTTCGAGTGCGACATAACCGTCACCGGCTTTTAATTTTTGGGTCAAAACATCCGCACGAATCCACAAATGTACAATCTTCGTTTCACCGTTGAAAATCAATAATAATAATATCGATTAGTATATCTAAACTATTAGCATAGGTATAAGTGTACTTATTATAAATAATATAATATTTGTAGGTATAATAATTAGTACCTATATAAGCAAACTTATTAAAATATTTTCTTGGCTCCTTAACCAATAGCTGCTATCAAATCGGGTAGGAAATAGCATTTCAGTAGTAAGAGTCTGTGAGAGCCCTAGGTATTGTTATAATAGTGTAATGTAATTTCTTGTAATAGTTACATTTTCTACTTACTAAACAGAACAATTACCTACATACTATCACGCACGTACATTAGCAATACAATCATTACATCGAGTATAGCTTTCGACACATTTGTAAACGTTAAATAGAGCTTAAAATACATTCAGTACAATAAAACGAATGCTATTCTATACAAACATTACCAATAGCAATTTATACAACAAGCCCGCGGGCTAATCGATTGGAGCGATTGCATTTTTGGGATGGAATTACACATGAATGTTGTATCCGACTGAATTTTCAACTAAAATGTCCAAATATACTCGCATTTTCCAATATTGAAGGGAATAATATTAGAACCACAGCTATAAGCATTGCGGTTTACTGCAGCATGTTGGGTTCACTGCAGAGTAAAATAATAGTATCTCTAATAATATGTTGGTGCCATATATGAGAATATGAGAAAACGGCAATTACGTGGGACCGAAAATCATCGTTGGCGAAATGAGGGCGATAATATACCTCTGCTTACCCCTTCGGAGATTTATAAGCGTTAATATATGTGTGTATTTATATCTATGAGAATAATAAAGTTATAGTCGGTTTTTATTGGAATGTCTGATACTGATACTATGTGTGGGGTTTGATTTTTGTTTGTATTTGATGACCCAGTTCTTATGGAAGGTTATAGGTTATTTATCATTACGCTAAAAAGAACGGTCAAAAAGAGGCGGATAGATGCGACGCGGTTAGAGGGAGAGTCAGCGCAAAAAATGATCTGATTCAGAGAACTTTTTTGCCTTGACTCTTAGACCAGGCAGGCAGAGCAGAACAGATTACTGCGAGTGAAATCACGGGGTATAGTTACTGGCATATATCTTGATCCCCCAAGTCGTGAGAGACCTTGGCGCGCGCGGATTGATTTAATATCTACGAGTAGAAAATTTCGGCTCCTCCGGCGCCGAGGCGTGCTATCCTCAAAAGCGACCCAAAAAATGCGCACTGCGATAAGATTATAAGATAATAGCTATAATATCTAAACTATAGGTACAGCTAGTCAAAGAGACCGATTTAGAAAGAGAAAAGAGAATCGACCTCGGGCGGGACTCGAACCCGCGATCTTTCCCTTACAGGTGGCTTACCATAAGCTCTACAGGTCAGGCTAAACAGGTCAATATTGGCCGGGAAATGAACGGCTGTCATATTTCGTACTATGAACGCTATGTAAAGCAGGCGATACAGCGATTGTCTGGTCAGTGATCACGTGATTAACATTTCACCGGCTGACTCGCGCCGACTGGTAATAATTTCGTACCATGAAGTGGCTTTTGACATCTTCACGCAGAAAACCAAACTGCCGTATTGTCACAATGGTTGTCAAATTTGAAGGCGTTCAAGAGCACCTTTTATTGAACTGTTTTCTTCATTTTCATAATAAAAACCTAATAGTTTGTTAATTTGTGCAAAGATTAAGTTTTCTATATCCTTCAAGATTATTCTAAAAAACAAATCTCGTTATATTTGCATTATTTTAGATGTGTGATGAAGATGACATTATGAGAATTTTTAGAAGATGATTTTATTTGGTCGAGAACACGAAAAGAAAAGAAAATTCTAAGGAATATCGACTGGAGAGTGATAAAATCATTTGAAATGCCGGACGGAATGTATTTGCATCGATATAGACTGTCTAAAAAGTGTGTGCTTGAACTGTGCCGTGAAATAATACCATTTATGTTGCAACGTGAACATACTCGTAATACCAATAATATCATCACCTATCCATATTATAAATAAACTATATGTTTGTCTGAGTAACCTCCGCCGTCTCGGGCGATCTCTGCCTACCCTAATTTAACACAGAACATCACGTGAAAACTCGCAATGTGGTAGAAAAGGCGATAAAATTGTGCTCCTCAAAGTACGCTTTAGATGTCTCACAACGTTCTACATTATGAAGCCATTATAGCAGCGGCTATTGTAAATGCTTATGTGAAATTAAATGTTGATTATATAATAAAGCTTTTAAATCCATCTACTTCCATACTTCATCCATACTATATACTATAATATCCATTAGTATATATATTAATCTATGATATCTATACTAATATTATAAATCCGATAATAACTCTGTCTGTCTGTCTGTTACACTTTGATACCTAAACCAATGAACCTATTTTGTTGTAATTTGGTACAGAGATAGATTCAACTTTGGGAGAGGACTTAGCTATGTTTGATCATAACCAACACCCACGCGGGCGGAGCCGCGGGCAACAGCTAGTATTTCTATATTTCTGTCTGTCTGTCTGTTACGCTTATACGCCTAAACCACTGAACTGATTTTGATGAAATTTGCTGATAATTCATATTAGAGCTAGGGAACGGACAGAGGCTACCTTTTATCACAAAAGAAGGGGTGAAAGGGGGGAGAAATTAGGGAAATAGGGGATGAAAGTTTGTGTAATACTTAGTACATCATTGAAGATATCCTGATGAAATAGATAGATTAGAATGTTTGGGAAATCTAAAGGTCAATGGCCCACTGAAAGAGCAGCGGCCAGGCTTTAGTACCTACTAGAAATGATTGCGAGAAGGGTTGCGCGCCCGCGCGATGCCTGGCGATGCCGCGCCACTCCTTCGTCATTTGAAGGCGAAAGTCGCCTTCAAATGACGATGATCTTTTTCTCCTGTAGGTAGATAAGATTCAAAATGGTTTGTAATACCTATAATAGATAAGATTCAAAGCCTGTTGACTGACAGGGACGGGATTGATCCTAATCTTTCATCGAATTAATAAATAATATAGTAGTGATCATTTAAAATAAATCATTTACTAATTTCATAACCGAATTTAAATACTTGGCAGTGTCGGACTCGTGGATAATTCTATGATCATATTTCGCTCGTAATCACCAACCGTATACCTACCTCTTTGAGAGTATGACCTTATTCTTATTTTATTCCATAAAAAACTAAAGTACTCGCTGTCAAGTTTTTTTTTCTGGCGGTTCCTTCATAAATTGTCATAATAAATTTCGTTCAAGAATAGTAACATCTTAATAACTTTTACAGTTGAGTATATAAAATGACTAAAAGAGTCCTCAACCTCTCAAATGATATTATAATGTACGTTGTTATTGAAGAAATCGAAATTTGTTCAAAGAACTTCATCATCGGCTATATATATTATATAAATAATATTTATTTGGTATATAAAACTCCTTTGGTAACGATTCCGAGAAGTATTTTAGAACGTTGATGGTGTGCCAAATTGATCAGAGACAATTTACGCGTGTCAGTATTCGGTACATTGCAGCTCAACCGAAGAGGTTCATGGTACCAATGGAAAAACTGCCAGGTTGGGTGCCAAGTTGAGCTGCCCTGCGCATGGCAGTTGAAGCAAAAGTTTATGGTAAGGCCCCAGGGGGAATGCTCTGACGACTAAGCCCCCGAGGCCGCACGAAGCCAATCCGAATTCTTCTATACACTTACGTCTTTAGGGCGACTTTTCTCTTTCTAAATCGATTTGAATAGTTAGCATAATAAATGCTTCAAAATGTCATTCAATAGGCAAAGAGACATTATTTATGCCTATTAAGAAGGTACGTTTTCTACCCTGAAACAAACTTTTCCTTCCTTTGGGTAACTCACCCATGTCACTGTTTCTACGAGCACCTCAAAGTGGAGTGGATCAAAGTTCATCTTGTATCGAAAATGCAGTGTAATTAAGTGGCACTGAAGACTTCACTTAATGACGAACAGCCTTACTTCGGTTGTGCGATACTAGTGTGGTTAAGAAGTTCGAAGTTCAAGTAAGAAGCTTGAAATTAAACTAGCTCACTTAAATATTTCTCAAGGTAAGTAAGTAATGCGAACGACAACTTTGTACTTATGGTTCTACTTTTGGTATTTTCTAGAAGTAATATAGTGACTTTATAAACCTCCGATGATATGTCGAGATTAGTTATATTCTAGTTCTATTTTAAGATATTATTGTGACTATCATCGCCCAGGATTGATAAACAGTAAATATGTCACACATTCACTACGAAACATTCCTTTCAAAGGAGCATTCGGTCACTAGATACAGAAAATCCAATGTTATTTTGCTGCGAATTTTATGAACTCGCTGAAAAGGTTTGTGTTTGTATTGAGTAGTGTTTGGTCAATGACAAACAGACACTTATTTGGGCGTTTCTCTGTAAACTGGGCAACTCCTTCAATGAAACTGTCTCAGCTACTTTTTTGCTCATAATATAATAATTTTGCTTTAGGGAACAAGTATTTGTCTATATATTAATATACAGAAGATGAACCACAAATATTCCCATTACTTTAGAAAATATTAGGTATTTTCTGAAAAAAATATACAGGGGACTGTTGCCAAAGTCAGGGGACTGTGAACTTAAATAAAAAATACAATTTTAGTAGTGAAATTAAACGTTTTTATTATTATTATACACTTTGGAGCTTTGAACTTTGTATTTGGTGTATCTTTAGGCTTTGGATTTACACTCTTTTTTAATAGCGATAAACTTTTTTTGTATGTTAGCACTTTCTTTTGCAGTTCTTTAATTTCTTCATCTTTTTTCTTCTTAATTTTATATCTAATCATCTTTTCTTTATTTTTATTAATTCTTTCAGCAACTTTAGGTGTAACCATTTGAAATGAATCAGATACATCAGAATCTGGAGTATTTTTTTTAATAATTGCTAATACTTTTTTCTTCTTGCGGTACTTGGTGCAATGCTCTTTCCACTTCTTCTTAGCATCTCGGTGTTCTCGTGGAGTCATATTCTCCACAAACTTTCTAGTTCCCTTTTCTTTTTTCTTTTTTATACCACTTAGGTGGCAGACAAGCACACGGCCTACCTGATGGAAAGTGGATACCGTGGCCTATGGACGTATGCAACACTAGGGGCGTCACACTCGAGCTGCCGACCCTAAAGAAAACTTCTAATGCCCTCCTTGAAGAACCCCATATTGTAGTCGCTTGGGAAAACCATCGCGGGGAGTTCATTTCACAGCTTGAGTGTGCAAGGGATTAAGTTCCTTTCATACCGCACCGTGCGCACTATTTCTGGTCGCAATGTGTGAGGATGAATTCCCCGCCTATAGCGTGAAGTGCGATGATAGAATGTAGCTGTGGGCATCATTTCAAACAATTCATCTGAGCACAAACCATTGTATAGGCGGTAGAACACACACAGTGAGGCAAAGTCTCTCCTGAGACTGAGAGGTTCCACGTTGCCTGTGAGTATGGGATTGCCGACGAGCCTCAACGCCCGTCTTTGCACCGAGTCGAAAGGGTCAAGCTGGCACGTAGGCAAAAAGGTGACAGCAGTACTCCATGTGGGGCCGAACCTGTGCCTTATAAAGGAGGAGTCGTTGCCCCGCAGTGAAGTACTGCTTCGCCCTGTTGAGCACCCCAAGTTTCTTTGATGCCAGCTTCACCTTGTCTTCCAGATGACTTCGGTATTGGACGTCGCTTACTTAAGACGTTCTTTTCTCTAAGTTCTTCCCTTTTCTGAGGATCATTTTTAATCTCCGCATATCGCTTTCGCTCTGCTTGCCTTTGTTTTGTAGGATCTCTTCTTTAGTGGCTTTTCTTTTCTTTGGCGCCATTGTCTAATCTAAAACAATAAAAAATATAATTTAGGGGCTGTTCACTTATGACGTAAGCAGATTTTTTTTATTATTAACCCACTCCTACCCCTCGACAGCAAAAGTAAGCAAACTTCTTACCCCTTCCCCCGTGCTTACGTAATTCATGAGCAGCAGTTATAAGTCTAGAAATAAGCAATGAGTTTGGAATATTCTTTTAAATAAACTTTATTGACACTGTATTCAACATACATAGATTAACTTACAAATATCAAACATTTTGTCAAAAATATGCAAAGCAAAGACTTCTCCTCCCGTCAGTCCCGCCCTTATAGTGCTTACTTAATACTTGAATGGCCCGTTAGACAGCCCCCTGGATGCAGAAACAGTCCCCTGTCTTGTAAAGTGACAGGGGACTGTTGCCAGGGGACTGTTAAATTTGATCTTATTGAGACGTAGAACAAAATGTAATTAAACTATGGCATTTTGCTGCACACAGGAAATATGCATTTATTGTAACAATTTAAATATTTGAAGGAATCATTAAAAAACATAAATAGAAGTAAAAAAAAATCCTTACCAGGGGACTGTTGGCTGTCAGGTTACAACGCGGCCTCCACGGAAAGACGCTCGCACACTGCTAAATAAGATGGCGTCCGGGTCGTTATGGCAGCAACTGCGCAAACTTCAGACTTGTTGCGTTTCGTTATACACAGAATAGGCGTTGTTTAACCTTTAAACTACGTGGCACATAATTTAAAATATAGACAGGGGAACTGTTCACAAAATGCGAAGACAAAGTTTCATTGCCTTTTTTTAAATTGTAAAATAACATTTATGAAAAATAAATAAGTCTCAGTAACAATCAAATAATATTGATTTAATAATGCAATAATTTCATTAATTCCAATAGATACTGTCTCGAATAATTTAGTTTGAAGTAACTACACTGCTTTGGTGACATGCCAGGGGACTGGTTTTGAGGCACTATAAAAACGTTTTTAATATAATAAAATTTATTTTAATTGATTTTTAATGTTGAGCAGCGGTAGATTAAGGTATTATTTTTTGGAATTATTTACGAAATATTCACAATCTTTTATTTTTTAGTCAAAATTAGCCCGAGACAATGAGTTGCCCAGTTTACAGAGAAACGCCCATTTCAGAAACAGTTCGCAACCGGGCCACTCGGATATGGCCTTTCAGGGGTCGCAATTGCTCTTTTTTATGGTTCTCGGCCGGCGACAATGATAAATCGGTGGGTACCTAACTGTTCATCCGTCACTTGACCTATTTCACGAATGAGCACCGAAGCCTTTCAACGTACCCCAGCTGTAACCCTAGTCAGTGCTTACGTTTTCTCTTGGTAACATATTGGGAATAGTGTGTGACACTTGTATGTGAGAATCGTTATTTATGTGATCGCTGTGAATGCTAGAATAGTTTTATTTAGTAGCAATAGTTTTGTATAAAAGTTTCGTCAGCGCTACGGCGCGCGGCGTCAAGATTGCGCTTGATATAAAGATTTTTTTTTATTTTTTTTTTTTTATTTATTTTACCAGAATACATAGTTACAATAAAAGCTTAGCTTAAAGTATCGCTAAGGCTACCGGAGCCTGTGCGCGATACACGTGATTCCCACTTCAGTACACAGACATTACAATTTTATAAAATACATAGAATAGATAGAAGGATGAATTAAATATACAATCATTGCAAACAAAATACTTACACAGTACATACAATCAAGTAAGCAAAAGTCGTACGCGTACCCTCCAACAGACTGCAGGCATTCTTACCTACAATTCTGCTAAAAAATAGGATTTGAGTTTATATTTAACATTCCTCACATGGCATCCGTCACTATAAACCGTTGAGTTTATTGTAAAACCATGGGCCCAAGATCATGCGAAGTGAAGGATTAAAAGCTGAAAGGTTGACCCCAAACTCCGAGGCGGGGGCTTCGGACGGGACCGGTACTAACTTGAAGATGACCGAGTGTTTTGTTTGAAATTCGTGATTGATACTTCGCTAACGCAATATATTTTAACTAATATTTTTGTTCTACCAAGTTTACACTTTGGAGTCGGGGGTTTGCTTATTATTTTTGACTAGTAAGTCGACTTTTCTGGTAGTGACTGCCATCTGATCTCTGAACCTGAAAGGCCTGCGCCGGAGCCTTACCTATCCGTTGTTTAGCAAATGTCAACATGCTGTTGAGGTTGGCTTGTGGCTCAAGGATTTGTTAGGGCTCTGTACACCATAAACGATCACTATTATGTGACTGTGCAAGTCATGTCAGTGTTGATTAACATTATAATTTTTATTATTCCTTCCTTCCACCTAACGTTATTACCAGTCGCATCCAAAGCTTTCAGCTCGGAGTCTGGGGTCCGCTTTACCAGTCTTAACTACGGATTTGGCTAGACCTCGATATTTTCCGTGAAGCGATTGCCATCTGACCTCCACAACCCAATGTTAACATTAGGCGATATCGAAGCTTTGCAGCTAGACCGTTGTTTTTTGTACTTTTTAGGGCTTCAACTACCCGTAACGACCGCCATAGATGTTTTTATGGCAACCTGGACCGACGGCTTAACGTGCTCTCCGAGGCACGACCAGACCAATGCAAATATCCATATTTAATGCACACAAATATTTGCACTGAGCGGGGATCGAACCCGCGCCTCCTGCGTAGCGGCCGCGTTCACTACCGCTACGCCACGGAGGCTGTCATTATAATTTTTATTATGTCAAACAATATTCAAAGAAAAATCTAAGCTTTAAATACTCTCTCCGATAAAAGGCGATGAACACTCCTAAAATTAGAATATGTTTTTCTTTGACATACAATTCTAATCCTAACCTGTCTGTTGTAAAAAGGCAACTGGGTTTACAATGGTATTACCATGGCCCTTCTGCAGATTAAGTGGGCCGATCGGATTTAAGACGAAGGCTCTAGTAAGCCGAGATTGTTCAGTCTGATAGAGCACGTACTGCTATTCTGCGTACGTTGATGTACAGCCTTCAGACTGCTGGCAAGATGCCATGAGATTTATCTCACCAGTTGTTGGAACAATTTACCATAGTATCTGAAGTTATTATATTGATTAATTTAGGTGTATTATTTTTATGTGGCGAAGACAAAGATGTAAAAATCTATTGGAAGTTACATTTGAATATTTTTTTATTAGGAGGACTTTTTTGTCGGATTTGATACCTATTGATTTGCAAGCAACGACGTTGTAATAGGGCTCAACTAGGGTAAATTATCGTAATCTACATTTGATTTTAGTGGGTTTTAGTACGCCTCTACTATTTTGTTCTCAAAGGTTTGTAATCTTTCCATTGAGTCAGAGCAACTATTTAACTATCCAATTGATTGATCATAGTGGTTATATCACTAGAATTAAATGGAGATGTTTTTATATATGTAATGTATTTATTATTTTACAGCTTATGTCAAGGCTTTGTGTCTATGTTTATAGTACATTATGGTACAAGTGAGCAACGTTGGTGATTACCGCCGAGGCGCCATTGAGACCCGAGCCGCCAGGCGAGGGTCTTAAGACAGCCGAGGACGGTAATCATCATGCTCACACGTGCCATACGACGTTTTACAACACACTTGCGAATAAAATAATACTACAAATACTAAATAAACAATACTAAAAATTAATTCGTTTTCCTATTCGCGCGCATTTAACAATGGCGGTCGACCATATTTAAAAAAAAATGAGGTTTGAACTTAACTTTTATTTACTGTTTTTTTTTTCTGTACTTAGAGAAAAAAAAAAAGTTAAATTTGAGCGAAAATTTTGTTTATTACACACGTATTACAAGTTGAAATTATTTATTTAAATACGAAAATGCATCAAATGACCATACAATAGGCGTATTAATTTATTCGTACTATTAAACACGTTATTTTTTGTATCAAAACTTTTTTAAGAACATAGACAATTATAGACACTTCCTATAAAATTTAAAAAAGAATCTATAACTCACTTTTGTGAATAATAGTAATGAAAAAGTCACAGTTTTATAATAGGTGTCATTCCGTGCTTAATTGCGGTAAAATAATATCACTGTTATGAGCAGGTGTGTTGTAAAAGTTATATAGACTTTGGACTCTTCTCTTAGTGCATTGTTATCAATTTGCCGACAGTACGCCTAACGTTGGCCTACAGTTTACATGGTATTTTACCCATATGAAAGGTAAACGTTATTTTTTATCACAGCAGCACCAATAATACAATCCAGTTTTTTTAAAGCAAGTACGAAGTTAGTATTATCGCAAATTTCAACAGGCTTATTGCAGTCCATAGACCACTTCCAATGTCGGTATACAAGGTAAAGGTTTGCCTGTGCGTATGTTTATAAGTTACTCATTCCAATGATTTCTACGAGAAGTAAGAAGTAACGTGATAGCCAGGTTACTAATAATGTTATTTTTCAATACACTTGCTCGTAACTGGCGTTTTACTTCACCGCAATTAAGCACGTAAGTACACCTATAATGAAACTGTGAATTTTTCATTACTATTATTCACAAAAGTGAGTTATAGATTCTTTTTTTTTTATTGGTTGAGTTTCTTAAAAAAAGTTGGGTAACCAAAAAGATTGTGTTCAATAGTAACCTACAAATAAATTGATATCCATCATGCAACTTCATATTTAAATAGATAATTACAACTTATACATGTTTATTAAATAAAACTTTCACTTTTTTATTTTATTTTGTCTACAAAAAACTTTAAATTCCCCATGTTGAGTCCAAAACGCTATCAAAAAAAAGAAACTTCATTCTTTTAGTCTATGGCCGATACATTGTTAGATTAATCTGTGGTTAGATGCGCGCGCATTCGAAAACTTATTAATATTTCCCGCCGATAGGAAAAAAATTACCTACACAACTCATTTTAAGTGTCGAAATTATAGTTATTTATTATAAAATGTCTACAAGTATGTACTAGTTGTGAAGAAAATGATTTATTTTGTACCAATATAAAATGTGAAGCCCTTAACGTTATGGAAAGTTTAATAACTGAAAACTCCAAGGAAAAATATCTATTAACGTACAAAAATTTTATACAATGGCAAAACAACAAGAATACGTAGTCTTTTTCAGAAAATGTGTTCATGGCATACTTTAAAGAATTATCTTCTAAGTATAAACACCGTCCGAACAAAGAATGGAGTGGACTTAAAAACGTACTCTAATTTGAAAGCTTATCTAAAGAGACTATCCGATGGATTTAGAAGCAAAAAATCAAAGGTTTTATCATCTAACGATATTGAAAAATTCAAAAAAGATGCTCCAGATAACCATTATCTGGCTACTAAGGTTAGTTAAATTAATGTCCTATTCACTTTTTTGGTTTATTTTAACTACGCGACTTCTGCCGAGTTGTGTGTTGAACTTAAATTATTGTTCATCTTTTTCAGGTCGCTTTAATATTTGGTGTAACTGGTGCATGTAGGATACAAGAATTAACAAATATAACTGTGAAAGACATAGAGAACCATGGTCAGATGCTTTAAGTGAAGATACCTATGACGAAAAATAAAATACCGAGGTCATTCACCATACACGGTCCATTCTACGAAATAGTGAAGAAGTATGAAAGTTTGCGTTGTAAATAAACTTTTTTTCTACTATATAAAATGACTTTTTAGTATTATTTTCCTCACAAGTGTATTGAAAAACGTCGTATGCCACGCGTGAGTATGATGATTACCGTCCTCGGCTCTCTTAAGACCCTCGCCTGCCGGCTCGGGTCTCAATAGCGCCTCGGCGGTAATCACCAACTTTACTCACTTGTACCATAATGTACTATTATGTACAATAAAGACTTTTATATCTATGTCATTCTGGTTAGAGACTTAACCGTAACAACAATGTGAGTTTCCTGGGCTGTAGATTTATTGAGCGATGCAGTAGCGTATTTATTGGCCATTTAGTTTATTTAGTACTGTATTGTATGTAGTTGCGCTGTGCAGCCGAAACTAATATTCTCGAAGCATGATCTCCGGTATTGGTTTGTGATTTGTGAGCTTACATACATTTTGTTGTGTAAAAATTGGTTGTAGGTACAATAATAATTGTTGCAGCCTTTTATAACGTAGTCAGTAAATAACCTATGCATACTATCATTGTGATTTGGGTTGCTTAGTTATGGAGGGGTCAAAAATAGCTCAAAATGTAATTAGAAAATACATTATCAATGACTCTCGCTTCTCTTTCAGCACTGATTGAGGCATTGCTATGTCTGTATAATACTATATACTTACCTTCTGCGCTGACGGCACATAATCTCTCTGTTCTTATGGGGTCGGCAGCACGAGTGTGACTCCCCTGGTGTTCCACTCGTCCTTAGGTCACAGGGATAAATAAAAAATAGAACCAATCATGTTATTATTAATTCTTACAAAATAATTTCTTTTACATTCTGGCATCATGATAAAATGGCGTTCTTTAATGTAAGCGATGTTGCGCTTAATTCATTTCATTCGAAGTCCATTAAGCGGGTAATCAAATTTGTAATAATGTTAATAAATGCACCAACCACCAAGTAGCGGTTAGTTGGCTTTGAAGTGTTGGTGCTTCTACCACACTTCTACTCTCTCTTAATTACCATCGTGTTTGAAATTAGCTTTGTTATTGTTGAGCGGTTTTACAGTTAAGTGAACTAGCTCTAGCGTTAAGTTCACTTTTCAATGAGTGTTTCATGTTTTAACTTTGTTGAACGTTATTTCAATGAAGTTTAAAGATGTTTTTGTTAGGTGGTTCTACTTGTAGAATGACTTTAGACTCAAACAATAGTAACCGTTTTGTTTTCTGAAACTGTATATTTAATTATATCATGAAGAATTTCATATGACTCAAATGAATAAAAAAAACCGTGTTGGATCCCGGTGGAGTAGGATAGGGCCACTCCATCTCTTCCTGTGGGTGTCGTAAAAGGCGATAAGAGATAGGGCTGTTCTCCATCCGACAGTGAACATACAGACCATGACAAAGAGCCCGTTAGACGGCAGTAGGCTCGCCCCCTACTACGTGGGACCGAAAATCATACATACATACAATCACGCCTTTATCCCCGGAGGGTTAGACAGAGGTGAATTAACACCCACATTTCACCAATCAATGTATTAGGTCCCACGTAATAGGGGGTGAGCCTATTGCCGTTTTCCGGGCACTATTGTTGGCTCGAGCCATGTATAGGCTGAGTCTGGGCTGTATATATCTGTCTGATGTTAAAAAGCCCTATCCCTTAGTCGCCTTGAATGACATCGCATGGGAGGAGATGGGGTTGCCCAAATTCTACTCTGCCGGGAACCACGCGGCCGAAAATCATAGTTGGCGAAATGTGGGTGTTAATACAACTCTGCCTACTCCTTCGGGGATATACAGGCGTGAATATATGTATGTATGTATATGAATTGAATTGTTTTGTGTTGATCTTGATGTGATTTACCTAATGATTTGTTATTGATGTGTCTTTCGTCAGTGTAGATCTTATATAAAAATGGAAGGGCCTAATACGGTTACCTACGTTACGTATTAAAATACCGAAAATCAAAATCCCGAATGACAAAATCCCGAAGTTCAAAATCAGAGAGAGATTTTCATACGGCACCGATGGTAGGCGTCTAGGCTTCCTAGTTTAATTATAATAAATTGGAAAAAGCGAAATCAATTCTCGGGCGGGACTCGAACCCGCGATCTTTCCCTTACAGGGGGAACGCTCTGACCACTGAGCCACCGAGCTTCGAGCCCGAGAGAGAGAGAGTGATAATTTGTTTAGTCTAGCAAACTAATTGCTTTAAAATTATCTCAATTCCTAGTTTAATTTTTATAGTTACTTTTTACAACGGGGGTAGTTTTAAAATGACTTCTTCGTTTCTCTTAGTCTACTTTGGCTAATTTGTTACGTCGCGTCGTACGTTAGTGTATCCGAGTAGGTAATTTTTAATATATAACTATATTATAAATGTAATATAGCGGAGGTCATTCTCATGCTCTTTTAACCTATATGTTGCTATGTCGAGGCGCGCAATGTCCACTCCGCGCCATCCGACTTGGATTGATTAACCTTTGTGGTTATTTTTTTTAATTACCACCTAAAAATTTAATTTTCAGGATTTCGAACTTCGGGATTTTGTGCCGCTACGGGATTTTGAACTTTCGGTATTTTGAACTTTCGGTATTTTATACCTACTTTCGGTATTTTGAATAGTCGTTCAAACGTACAATCGGGATTTTGAATTTCGTTCTTTCATACGCCCGTATTATGAAATTCGGTATTGTAAGTTACGGGATTTTGATATGTAACCACCTACTACTTTATAAAATTCACAGATCTGAGTACCTACTAATAAGCAGATTGTTTAATATCTAATAATGAAGATGAATGGTGACGATGGCGCGGTTTGCATGACCATGTATTTGAATAATATTATCACGTATTAGAATAACACTAATACCTACCTAACTGTTCAAGTATTTCATATCAAAATGACACCTATCTTAAAATAAGTATAACGAGGCTTAAGATAAATAACATATTATGCACCTCAATAACATAAAAGATACACACGAAAAGATCTTACGTAAATACCATCAAAGACCTCTTTTAGTTTAAAGAAAATCCAAGTTCTTAGAAAATCCATTTCATCTTTTGCCCTTGTACCGGTTACAGTTAGACAACGTAAGATACCGATGAGCCAATAAGAACACATCTAAAACCCGTTTTTCTTAAGTTTTTTTCGACTTGGCTAGACTCGTTTTTTACGTTGGTCATCATTTCATACATCCCTAGAATAATTTGTCAATAAAGTCGGTGAATTTATGTATAACGGTATTATTGAAAGGTCGCAAATCGAAAGCAATATAATGAAATTTTATGTTTCAGAAAAATAGATCCGTAAGTGGTGATATGTAACGTTTTTATAAGATATTGAAGATATTATTGCGAGTTGTTCAATTGCTTTTGTAGTAATATTTTCGATGAAGCTTTGATATTTGTCTGTTTCAATTGTGTAATATGTGTAGGTACCTACTTCAAAGATAGTTTGTATGGCTAGACAGAATTTGAAAAGAAAAAGAAAACTAATTTCGGAAAAATCTTGATAATTTTGTGAAACTCATAAGAAATAACTAGTAGGAGTATCTACAAAATAGTTTCAATATTTTTTTCAAGAATATAAAAAAAAAATTAGTATTCTTCCTAACCGCTCTAGCTAAGCTAAATTGCTTTTTATATCACTTAGGTGGCAGACAAGCACACGGCCCACCAGATGGAATGTGATTACTGTGGCCTATGGACGTGAGCAACACCAGGGGAGTCACACTCGTGGTACTGACCCTGACGGTTATTACTTGTTAGGGTGAGTTCACAATGTCGGTAGTGTAACGGCTAGGATTCGAACCCGACTCCTTAACCACTAAGCTACCGGAGAATATTAAAAAGCTCCTACAAAAGAGTTTATGTTTTCAGAGAATAAAACAATAAATAAATAAATATTGTAGGACATTCTACACAACGCTATCTAGACCCAAAGTAGGTAAGCATAACTTAACTAGCTTGTGTTATGGGTTCTAGAATGCGGATAAACATACTTAGATACATTTTTTTTTTAAATACATACATATTATACATAGAAAACACCCAGACCAATGCAAATATACATATTCATGCATACAAATATTTGCACTGAGCGGGGATTGAACCGAACAATGTCTCATAACTTTCATAAGCTTTTGCTGAAAATCGTAAATAAGTAATTGCGCCTTGGCTCTGTACGTAAGCGATACGCCAAAATCATCTAAAGCAAATAAAAAATTGGACAGCAAAATTTATATTTCGTTTATAATACAACGCTGAGCAAATAATGTGAGAATGTATCTGTGCGATATTGAATTTTTTATAATAAATAAATGCCACATTGTAGACATTATGAGAGGCGGGCTATTAAATATTGCGTAAGGCCCGGGGCGTGTTTAGAAAAGATATATGTAAGTAGTTATTACTAGTAGACAGCCTCTGTGGTGTAGCGGTAGTGAACGCCGCTGGGACGCCCGGAGGCACGGTTTCAATTCCTGCAAATATTTGTAGGCACGAATATGGGTATTTGTCAAAGTCAAAGTCAAAGTCAAAGTCAAAAATCATTTATTCTGTATAAACCATCAAAACGGCACTTACAAAACGTCAAAATTATACATATACGTATGTACTAAAGACGGTTCGAAACGCGGCCCCGGCCTGAGAAGACTCCGGTAAGAAACTCAGCCGGCTTTTTTTTTTTTGGTCTATTTACAAAAAATGCTTAGTTTGCATTGGTCTGGTCGTGCCTCGGACTGGTAAAGCGGACTCCAGACTCCGAGGTGAAAGCTTCGGATGCGTTTGGGATTAACTCCAAAATAAGTAGAAGTTATTAATAGTACTCGATAATTTTTTGTTTTTATGTAGGTATTAAACTACTGTGTCCGTGATTTCATCTGTATAGACTTAGATCTGCGTTTTAATTTTTTTTCGCGAAACCGGTCTTATTGGAGATCTACCTATAGGGGAGGCCTATGTCCAGCAGTGGACTTCCTATGGCTGAAATGATGATGAAGATAATGTAACCGTAATACTTTTTCTAAATAGGCCCAACCTCTTCAAAGATTACTTTTATAGCTATCGGGATATTTACCATGTATTGTTCGGTGTTTCCGATATTTCGGCGCTGTTGTAAGCACCATGATTACGGAGGAACTGAAGTATTAGCGGTGAACAGTGAAAAAGTTTTAGAAGTAAATATATCGAAATTAAGGGCCTCTTATTAATAATATAAATAAGGGGCTCTGCCTACTCCTTTGGGGATATACAGGCGTGAGTATATAATAATAATAATAATAATAATAATAATAATTTATTTATTTATCAGAAGGGCTGTACATTGTATTATTACTAGTTTTACAAATAAGATCAAATATAACTACTTTACTGCTAATAATGTCTACATTAAGAGTTAATGTGTAATAAAACATTGCATATTATACGGTAAACAAATGGAATTTAAAATATATTACTATCTAGGTTTTTGAAAAACCTGTGTTTCAGGTTATGTCCGTTCAATTAAAAATTACGTATTGCAATCAAATAAACAATATTAACAAAAGAATCTATATTTACAGCTTATCGCTACCTACTTTAATATTTCTAGCAGCTTCTCCGTGTCCGCATAATCTAGCTTATATATGTATGTATATCGCAAACTCGAAAGAGGGTAGATTGCTCTTTCGAGTTATTTGCTACGCGTATCGCCACTACCACTGGTTTCACTCTCACTACAAACTCGAACTTAATCTCCACCACCTTTATGAAACACTAATAATTTTATTTACTTGTATAGATTCTTTTCTTTGCTTACAGGTTCCGAGGATAGCTTAGGATGCAACCAAGAACTATGCTAAGATAAAGATGACATTAAGCCCGCCTGTGTTCATGTTTTTTTTTAATATAGGACACATCAATTTAACTTTGCCTCGCCCGATGGTAAGCTGAAGGCGTGTGCCTGAAGATGTGTGCAAGAAGTTTTAAATAAATAAATAGTTAAGTGTCTAAACACTTTGTTGTATAGGTACTTAATAACAAGAGAGAAATTAGACCCTCAAAGAAGCATAAAGTGTTAGGTAAGATCTAACGCTCTACGCATGTATACCTAAGCCACAAGACACAACTGAAGCGAATCTTTCTTTAACATCAAAGAATCTTATATCCAAGTGTTGTATGTAAAGTGCGCAATTTTACCTACAATTCTACACCACACAGTTTTCCTTCACACTCGTGAAGGTTCTTTGAAACGTAAGCTACCTAGTTAATCATTACAAGGCCCGTTGACGTAGCCTGGCGTGGTTTTTAGGCGTGAAATTTTACAAACATGGTGAGCTAAGGTGAGACGGTACGATAGGTTAATATGTAGGCTAATTTTTTTGCGATAGCATACCTCAGCTCACTTCTAGCATGCTACTGGGTCAACTTAAATTCGTCTTTAGCTCGCCTTTTCTGTACAATTCACGCTTATGGTATAACTCCGGACACGTATCTTGGACCTAAAATGTGCTCAAAATGTGCCCTATACGCGCAGTATACATTTCTGGGTGTCTTTTGAGGATAGCACGGGATGCTACTGCGGTGGACGAACACAAATTCACCAAGCATAGATTATTACAAATCAATCCGCGGGTGCCAGAGCCTCGTTTGTCTTGAGATACAGCATACAGCAGCAGCAGGCGAGGTGTCGGTGAAACACTACTGGTTATTAAGAACTCCTATGAAATACCTTCCATAGTTAGCTACACCTCGTTGGCCTATTTATAGAACTAAATTGAAATCAGTAGATATAGTGGTCGGCTACGAACTCGTACTTTTAGGGGGTCAACCTGTTCGCCCCCAATACTAAGAATCTCCAAACAGCTTACGTAACTAATTTTTAAAATGGTTTTATTTTTAGTTATCAAACACATTGTTCTCATTCATCACTCATTGTTCAATGTTCTACATAGTTACTAAGTTTCAATAGGTTTTCGGGTAACTGACTGGAAATTCCGAATTTATGGCTAACATTGCATTATGCACCACTCATCCTAGATTCAAACTTCAATGAGCTTCATAGTGCTTCTATTACCAAATCTGAACAATGAAACGGGATATTACTCGAATTTGAGGTAGAATTATAATTGGTGGTAGCGTACACTCCGTAGTTTGATTTCGAAAGCTTGTGACCGACACTGACAGAATTGGGGTTGTATGAAGTAAAATGTGTCGAACACGGTAGAATACGTCATGCTACTTATTAACCGACTTCAAAAAAGGAGGTTCTCAATTCGTACGCAATTTTTTTTTTTTTTATTTTTTTTATTTTTTTGTATGTTTGTTACGCGATTGTGAAGCCAATCCTGGACGGATTTTGAAAATTCTTTTTTTGTTTGATAGAGGATACTTTCAGAGTGGTCCCATATCCAAGATGTCCGGATCTAATGCTATGATCCTGGAGAAATCAAGGGAAATCCTCCGAAACCAGACTGATGCGCCTTCAAGCGCCTACCCTTTTATATTAGCAATCAGATGAATGTTGTTTTATTTTCAAAGAACATGCAGGCGTTGCTCTTAAAATTACAGTATAGCGAAAATAATATAAAAAATACAACTTTATTAATGATACTTTACAGTACGTACGTAATAATCAATATTTATGAAATACAGTGACTTAATAGTCATAAGTACGCGTTCTACATGGCTATGCTAGGGAGTATCTATAATATAATATATTATAGTAGTACGAGTAATAGTAGAGTCATAGATGAATAGATACCTATGTGTACCAGCATTTTCCAAAATTTTGATACTATGGGGGTAAAATAGGTGACGAACCGTTGTATGTAAAATCCGTATTTTGTGAAACGGATTTTATGATCTTTGTTTTGTTGGAGAGAGAAAGGTGGTTCAGGGAGCCAGAATCGTATGACAGGATTCAGGAAGTCAGGATTGGATTATGGGATCTAGGGAAATCCTCAAAATGATGACAAAACACTGTTTCTGCTGCTTTAACATATTTAATTTCAATAATTGCCTTTTAAAATTATCTTCACGTGATTTTTAAGCTGCTGATGATAGGATCCTAAGCAGAGGGTGGGATTATAACTCACTAAAAAGAGGAAAATAAATTCTTTTTAACAAAAAAGTTTAACCGACTTCAAGAAATGGCAAAGAGGCACTGAAAAGTGAAAAATAACGTAATTTACAGACTTACTGATTTATTAGAAGTCGGTGCCAGCCAACTTTGTTTGTTGTGTCTAAACTACTCGTACTATGATGCAATCAATTGAAATATTGCCTCTCGGGCGGGCTATTTATAACTAAAAATCTGTATCAAACATACATTTATCTATCACTAATAATATTCTATTCTACAACATTCTATACTAATGGTATCTAGTCTATACGTACAAGCTTTTTATTAATCGTTTTATTCACAAATTTATAAATTAATCTTAATTGTGATTAATAAAAAAAGTCGAATATGATGCAGGTATTTTTCTTATGAAATATTATCATTACTTATCGTTTTCATCCAATATTCTACTTGTACTTTTATGCGTTTCGATAAGTTAGTAGGTATGAAGGTACTACTACTCAATTAAGTTAGCATATTTAAAAAGGGATCCTGCCTTTTCGCCGAAAATTGTTTGGGCGATTATCACTTGCCAACCAACGTTTCGCCTATTTTTCACTTTGACGACTAACGATTGTCAAATTTTTGTATGACAACGTTTCATTTGGTAGAATTATTGTTAAGCTGATTATTGTAATGACAAAAAACGTTTGGGGCATTTATCTTTTGTCAAATTATTTATTAGGCCAGACAACTTTTAGACGAATCGAATATAGCGCGCCCCGACTTGGATAGGTTAGGTTAGAAGGCTAACGCGGGAGCGGAGCGGAGCGGAGCTTCCGCTTTAGCCTTCGTGGTTATTTTTTTATAACCATCCATAAATAGTGGCTTACTTAGTATTTTTGTACGCCACATTCAGTAATTTTGACAACAACTACATGAATATTACGCTAACTAAAACATTCGCTACTTGAAAGTTGGCATTTTGAAAAGTGTCATTCTAAAAGGAAGACCAAACGTAAAATTGGCAACTGTGAGGTTGGGTAATAAAAACAAAATTATATCACAAGTTGGCAAATGATTATTCTGCGAAATAAAATTCTGCGAAACGTTAGTTGGCAAGTGATAATCGGCCAAACAATTTTCGGCGAAAAGGCAGAGATCCATTTAAAAATTATTTTGCTGTATAACCCGCCGTATTATCATTTGCGGTTTATTTAACGACATTTATTATTGATCTAATCTAAATCAAATTATGACTGAGCCTGCACCGCAAAGTTTTCACAAAACTGGGTCAGCGGTTCCATGCCGCAAGCCCAAATATATGTAAATTCACCCCTTTTCAACGCACAGACAGGTAAAAAGTTAGCTACCAAGAACTAAGCTATCAGTCATAAAGGTTCGTGTTCTGGACATATCATTTATCAAGTGACCGGAATCTACATGACTCAGACGAATCAGGGTTCTTGTAGACCGATATGGGTTCCGGTTTACTATTGTTTGTTTGAATTCGAAGTAGGTGAAATTTTTCATAAACCTCTTCAGCACTTTAGGCTATTATTTGCCCAGAAGTAAACAAATAGACTCTAGTGTATTTCTGAGTTAAAGGTATGATGAGTAAGGTTGTCAAATATCGATATCATTTTTTTATTGAACTTAGGTATATTATACTCTCCTCTAAAGTAGGATGGGTTATACTCTGCAATACGCAAAATAGAGATATGCAACAAGATCGTTTATTTGTAATGAGCAGTTTTCCATTAGGTATAATAATCAGTTGGTTTTTAAGTCATCAGGAGATGACGCTAGCATAGCTTTTGGTAATTTTAATGTACTCTGTGGTTCGTTTGTGGTATTTTTTCATGGATTTGCGATGTTGCCAAAGTTTAATTTCATATACCCATATTATAATAGATAAAATATAATAAAACGCTTAATTCTTTTCGCGTCACTGTCTGTAATTTAAAATAATAATATTATATTTAAATAATTGTATCAGAAAAAATTACAGAATATTTAAGTAAAGTAAATCATTACAAAACCGAAGAACATTTTTTCCATAAATTGGGGAACACTAGATGTGACACCACATTCTTCTTACCAAAAGTGCCGGCTGCGCCATCTAGAGCGTCTTTAGGAACCCTGTAAATACCTACTGGAAAACTGCTCATTAGGAACACAATAACTATGTATACGGGTATACCCGTCTGGTCTGCGTGGCAACAGTAGGCTAAAGCCTCCTACCTAACATCGGGAAAGGCCTTTATCCAGCAGTGGACGGCGATAGGCTAATTGATTGAGATGTATATTATCTAATCATACCTATATTACACACATACATACATACAGTCACGCCTCTTTCCCAGCGGGGTAGGCAGAGGCCACAGCTTTCCACCTGCTACGATCCTGACATACATCTTTCGCTTCTTCTACGTTCATAATTACTTTCATGCATGCTCGCCGGTTTCGGGTACTCTTGACATGTCCTCGTACCTAGTACTATTATCTGTTCTGTCACTGTGCCTATATGTATATTAACGTGCTCATGTAACTCAAGATACCTCATCTCTGACACTGCATTAAGATCGTATGGTGCATAATTATGTCGTTAATCACAACGCAATTGCATAAATTGGGTTAATTGATAATGCAGCATAAATAAATAACTATTAAAAAATTGCTGATGTCATGTGTTCAGATTCCTTGTTCTTACCCTACTTCTTCGAAGCGATGATGTTACCACACCACCACTGTTATAAAACCACATCCCACTAATGACTGCGTCAGTTCCCGAAGGCATAGGTACTATCGCAATTTACTGGATATATTCCTCATCTGCATATCGTATGGCAAGCGTACCTACTATAATACGTATAATATTGGAAATTGCTGTTTAATTTGATTTAATCAATTTTATTTTGAAATGATTGAAATGAGTTTTTAAACAAAAAAAAACGGGTTAAATACTTACTGTTATTGTTACTGTTACTTACTACGGTTAAATACTTCCATAAAAACATAATAGGCTGACGCCTAAACATATAAATAGTAATCTAAAGGTAATGTGTATATTTTTGCAATTTTGATAATGCTCGCAGTCTAGTGCCTACCATTGTGTTGGGCATGCTCCTGAAGGGGCGATTGTCTTTGAAAGTGACGCACGAATTGGAAAATGTTGGTCGCGTCCATTTTCTTACATACTCGTACTATTGAGTCTTTGTTCCATTGATGCTTAAAAACCGGCACACACATGGTGGATGGTGCAACTATTAGAAGTAGGTATACAAAACTGTGGCATATCAATTTCGGTTATTAATGAAAAAAAAGGCATTCATTGCTTCCATCTATTAATAGTTATTTGTTATACAAGAGTGCAAAGTTGCTTTTTAACCGCGTGCTCAGTTTTGATGACCGAGCAAGCGAAAGATTCTAAATTTGAATCACGAGCGTAGCGAGTGATTCACAAATTAGAACCTTGAGCGTTAGCGAGGGAATCAAAAGAGCACAAGGTGAAAAATCTTTGCACTCGAGTGCAATACGTAACTTTTCATCCCACCTCAGCGAGGAAATAATGAAATGCTTCTCCTTCCTAGCGTTAATTCCCAGTCGCATCCGAAGCTTTCACCTCGGAGTCCGGGGTCCGCTTTACCAGTCTTAACTGCGGATTTGGCTGGACCTCGATATTTTCCGTGAAGCGACTGCCATCTGACCTCCAATGGTGACATTAGGCGATATCGAAGCATTGCAGCTAGACCGTTGTTGTTGAACTTTTTAGGGCTCCAACTACCCGTAACGACTGCCAATGGATGTTCGTATGGCATCCGTGACCGACGGCTTAACGTGCTCTCCAAGGCACGACCGGACCAATGCAAATACCCATTTTCATGCATAAAAAATATTTACACTGAGCGGGGATCGAACTCGTGCCTCCTACGTAGCGGCCGCGTTCACTACCACTACGCCACGGAGGCTGTATAATATGTGTATTAATACTAATAATAAAATACAAAAAAATAAAAACAACAATGTTCAACAATATGACGTGAAAAAAATTGATGCGCGCAAAGCAAATTTAAAAAATAAAGTACACCAAGGAGGTTTCGAGTCTGAGTTTTTCATAAATTAAAAAAAAGTTGTATGATAAATTCGGCACCATAGAGGTAGAAGTAAATAGGTTTAATGATGTTTTGAGTTCACAAACCTAGTACACACGATGTTCTAAATTCAAATTTACTTTATCCTCTAGAGGATAAAAACTACTTTTACGCTCAGTTAGCGAAGAGCAAAAATACACTTTCCGAGATGGTGGGATGAAAAATATCCTCCGACCCTATTTCCTACTCAGATGGGGTCGGTTTTCAGTTTAACTAGGAAACGGACGGAATTCGATATTTTCTGGGACTGCGATGCTCAACTGATTTCCACAACTCATAGGTGATAAAGATTTCAGTAGTTAGACCAGGTTCTCGGACTTTTTAAGACTACCCGTAACGAAGACCACACATGTTCGTATGGACAGCCGCGGGGACGGGAAATCAATGTGTTATTTATTATGAATAGTCACCCATCTTGCTGCTGCCCTACTTGGTTACCACGAACCCCTCGTATTCTTCCATTTATCTATTATTAAATACTAGCTGACCCCGCGAACTTCATACCGCCTATCAGTCGATTTTTAAATTCCTTCTTTTTTATTTTTCTTTGCGTAAGAACCATCCTCGTACTTCAAGGACTTTTGTAAAAAAATAATTAACGAAAACGGTTCAGCTGTTCTCGAGATTTGCGCTTAGCAACTCATTCAGCGATTCATTTTTTTATATTACAGAATACTTACCTCCAATAATAATCATTAAACCTACTGGAAAGTGACGTCATAGTTACGACAATCTGTTACGTCACGAAACGTTGACGCAGGCGATGCAGTACTTTCTATGTGTAATCACCCGTGAGAGATAAAGCCGAACACCATTTAACACGTAGCAGCTGTTTTATCGTTTTTACTTACTTTTTTACCACTGAGGTTAAATATATTATGTTATCTAATATATGAAAGAAATGTCCGAAGGGTAGACAGAGGTGTATTCACACCCACATTTCGACAGCGATAATTTTCGGTTTCACGCTATAGGGAGCGAGCCTATTACCGTCAAGTGGGTACTTTTTCATGGGCTGTATAGTTGCCTTTTATGACACCCACGAGAGAAGATGGGGTGGCACTATTCTGTTCCACCGGGAACCAACACGGTATCTTCATCTTCATCCTAGCGATAATCCCCTTAACTGCCCATACACGAATCCATTGCACACATTTCCATTGAGGTTGCCTGGAAGAAATCGCGCTTAGCGATAAGACCGCCGTTTGTAGGTACTGCCACTTTAGTATGTATTATTGTTTTTTTTTTTGTTATTTGTCATGTGGTGCACAATGAAGAATATTGTATTGTATAATCCCAATCGCATCCAAAGCTTTTATTTCGGAGTCTGTGGTCCGCTTTTTCCAGTCAAACTGCGGGTTTGGTAGAATTTCGATATTTCGGGAACCAACACGGCATTTGCTATTAATAAAGCAAATATCAATAACATATGCTCTTTGAAGTTAAATACATTCATCGTTCAAACATTAAATATTTCATAGAACTGTGACGTCACGTTCATTAATACCGGATATACAAATACATGCGTGTGAATATTCACATGAACATTTGTCTGTAAGCTTTTTGAGTCTCCTGACAGTATTCAATAGCAGTTTTAAAAAATATTGTCAGCTGCATGGGTTGACGATTAGAGCCATATCACTCTAACTTCATCTGTAGCATGGCGGTAGTGAACGCGGCTGCTATGCAGGAGGCGTGAGTTTGATACCCGCTCAGTGCAAATATTTGTATGCATGAATGGTATTTCCATTGGTTTGTTCGTGCTTCGGAGAGCCCGTTAAGCCGTTGGAGCCGTTTGCCATACGAAAATCAGTCATTAAGTACGGGTAGTTGAACCCCTAAAAAAGTCAAACAACTGGTCTCGCTGCTGAAATGCTTCGATATCCCCATTGGGTTGTGGAGGTCAGATGGCAGATGGATTTGTTTTGTGTTGGATATAAATATAGGTACAAGTTTCGTAGCCTTCAGCACCAGCACTCTAATTTAATCCAATAGTTTTCATTATAAAAAATCACGTACATCTGTAAAAGTAACATGTCTTTGTGACGAGCTTATACCTACATGTTTACTGTAAACTTTGGTGCAGTTTTAGTAGTCTAGTCAGCAGGCACGACGCGTGTCTGTGCAGGAAATTGGAATCCCCTAGGTGCGACGGACTACGTGATATTGGGCCTTCGGAACAAACATCCGTTACTGAGCTTGGTAAATTTGTGCTGTTATTAGGCAGTCACCAATTTATTTGAATGTCAATAAAACGATGGTGAGCTGCTACATACATAGGTACATACATACACTATACTCACGTCACGTCTGTTGATCCCCGAAGGGGTAGCCAGAAGTGTATTATTACCCACATTTCGCCAATTATTATTTTCGGTCCCACGTAATAGGGGGCGAGCCTATTGCTTACAAGCGGGCACTGAGTCATTGGTTGTATGTTTATAGTTAGATGGAGAACAGCCCTATCCCTATACCACAGATTACTAAACCTTACACAGAACCGTAATATTACTAACTGACTATACTGCTAGGCTATAAATATATGGCTATAAAGCTCGCTTACTAAGGGTTCGTTCGTTTTTCTAGTGAGATTGGCCCATAACGCGTTCCAAATGATAAATCCAAGCTATATCAAACTTCGACTTTTCAAATGGACCACGGATCGTCGGGCATTATTAACATGGGCTGATTACTGGCCAGGAAGCATGCTGAGATGATGATGCAGACGATGGAAAAACATTGACCTTTCTCTCTCATCGTCTACATGTAGACGCATTTTCTTGATTGCATCCGTAAGGTGACCTAGGAGATCAGGGTCCGTCTCCCGCCTCTTCCTCCTCCAGATTGCACGCATGTCCCCCTCCGCCTTTCTCATCTACTGATTCACGTGAATGATGTAAACGATTTTATTTCCTCCACAGCCAAAAGATCAACATTACAAATGTTAGCACATACAATAAAGCCGTTAGCTTGTTTACACATTTCTTTTATCGGATTGCGAACGAAACGCCTTTATCTCAATGTATGTACGTTAGACCGATCGTGGTCGTATGTTAAAAAATATCATTCTAATACGTATCATCAATTATATAAGTCTTGAAATTAAAGATTTCTCCTGTAGGAGGATGATAAATACTAGAGTAAAGCTGTTCATGAGCAGCTAGAAAGTATCTAAGGAGGTACAACAGGCATGAGTGCTTGTATTGAATATTTAGTGGAGAGAAAAGAGCTTGAAAGTACCTAAAATATGTTCGCAAGTTTTTCTCCTGTTTACCAGCAACAGGTAAATCATCAATCATTTAATTAGCTTATCGCAATCCACTGCTAGACATAGGCCTCTCCCAATGTGTGCCATTACTCTTGATCCTACAGATATCTACAGTCCGTCCCATGGATTTTTTCAGGGCGTCAGTCTATCCGTCTCGGGGTCTTCCCACCTTCCGTTTGCCTTCTCGCGGTCTCCACTCTAGGACTTGTTTGCTCCAACGGTAATCGTTCCTTCGATAGATGTGATCGGCCATTGCCACTTCAACTTGCTTATTCTGCGAACTACGTCGGTAACTTCAGTTTTTTATCGGGTGACCTTATTACGAATTTTATCCTTCAAAGAAAGTCCGAGCATTCCAGAGTAGTCAAAAGTACATATAAAATATTATCTTTACTTCTTTTATTCCACGAAATGTTCCTTATCCATTACTACCACCGCATCACGTACGCGTCATGTTTCATTGCCAATAGTATTAGAAATAAGCAAAAAAATAAACGTAATAAGTACGTATGTTGTTTGTGTATGTGTAATTCCTTCCCCCGAGTGCTTTTGTTCGACAAGGGGATTAAGTAGGGAGGCATCCACTGTTTGCTTTTTAACTTTTGAAGCTTCCTCCGACCACAAATCCATATTTCACTAGGGATTTCTTCTAAAATAGTCTGTTACAGGATTTAACCTGATCTTGTTTGCTATATTGATCGAAAAACCTCGTATTTCTCGTTTATCTGGTATGAGTGACATCATTGCAGAGGAACGTTATGTCATTGTATTTTGCACTGTTAAGGTATGATTCCGTAGCCGACCGCATACGACAACTGCCGACGCGGCGACGCATGCAGCAGATGCGCGTAATTCATTGCGGCTTCTCAAAGGTCCCCTTTATCCGTATCGGAGTTTAACAAGTGATGAGTACGCTGTATGTGCTGTATGCATCTGTTGTTGTATGCGTTCGGCTTCGGAATCATACCTTTAGTGGTTTATTGTGGGTGGTTATGGTGGGTTTACTGTTAGTGGTTTATTTATTGTGGCTTATTTTAAATACATTGTTTGTTTCTTGATAGAGAAAACGATCGCATAACCAAAAATAAAAGGTGCTGCAGAATTATTCATGTAAAATTCCCGCAATAATAGGTAATGTCCCGTTCACATTATAGCGGCTCAACGTACTTTTCAGAGGAGGTGTAGGTATTCTAGAGGCAGGGACTGATCAAGAGTTCTGACCGCCCTAGGCTAATTTTGAAGACGCGCCCCCATCAAGTGTGTCTACCGTTCTGGTCACCTTAAAGAGTACATAGTATGGCCGTTTTGACTTTGTTTACAATTGTGAAAATTTTAACATGGTTCATATTCATATTACTTACTGTAAAAGTTTTCAGATCGATCTGCAAGCAAAACTGACGTTGTTCTATAATTTACTTGACATACAATACAACCTTAGGGTGGCAAACAATTTTTTTAGCTGACTGTACATAAAGGCAAAGCACCTTTTTTTGTCCATCATCAGACCAGCTCCAAGGTGCCATAGTAAACATCAAATAATTTTCCAAGACATCACAAATAAGCCCAATCTCGATAAGCTTATCTTCTTTAGTTCAAAAGTTACCTCCACTTTTCTACTCCATATTCAAAACCTGACAGTCATGAATGTAACAAAAGACAGTTTTTTATGTCAAAACAAATGGGCCCATACTGATTGAATTTATCTTGTGTAGTTTAGGAGTTCCTATGGCCAACTTCTGATTCCATTTTCTGATCCTGAATACAATGTAAATATAGTGTTTGCCAAGAGCAAGACTACACAAATGAGCCCAAACTCTATGGATTTATCTTGATTCGTTTAGAAGTTTTTTGAGATTCCGAGTTAGTGGAGGTTGAGTAATATCCACCAGTTTTCAAAGGCAAGGGATTGGCACAGGAGTATGGCAGCGATCGCGTTTTAAAGGTAATGTTTCACACCATGAAACTCTACCTGAGGATAATCGACTCCCGGATCCGACAGGACAGTGCACTCACGGAGTGTCAGTATGAGTTTCGTTCCGGTCACGGGACCATGGATCCGACGTGTGCCCTAAGGATTTGCGGAGAAATACAAGGCGAAGAATACGCCTTCACATTGCCTATTCCTCGTGCGATGATCTAGTGGCCACTGTGGTCTAAAGGCGTTCCAGAGGCTTACATTGACACCATCCGAGACATATACCACGATTCCGGTTACGTGGTTCGGATCCCTGTCGGCGACATGAAAAGCGGATCCATCACTGTCGTGGTACACCAGGGATCCTTCCTTAATCCTTACGTACTACTTCACTCTTCAGCATCAGGATGCTCATGTATCCTTAATGGTGATGATATCGCGCTGATGGACACGGACAGGAGTAGATTGGTGCAACGTGTGAAAGTGTGGAAGGAAGCGCTTTAGAACGGCAGTCTGAAGCTATATGTGGAGAAGACATAATACTTGGCGCTAAACTCAACGGATCTCACACCCATCCGCATAGGCGATAACTTAGTCGAGTGCATGAACCAGGAGGTTGATTAGGTACCTGATTTCACGTAACTGGTGAAATCGATTACGACATCAGGGCACGTTTTACCGCCGCGTGGTTCAAGCGGAAAACGACTGTCGTCATATGCAACCCTAAAATGCTATTTAGATTGAAGGGACAGGTCTATAAAACGATCATGTCCTTTCACAGCGCAGTGAAGCGTGACCGCTGCTGGAGCGACATAAGCAGGAACTAGGTACGTGTCACGGATATGAAAATGCTGCGGTGGATGTGCGGAGACACGCGTAATGATTGCGAGAGGAACTCTCGCATCCACTGCAGCCCTCATGTCTATGACATGGTAGATAAATGGTAAGAAAGTCACCTTCGCTAGTGCGATCACGTTCCGTCATCTACCCAAGTGCGACCGGAGTCTGTCTTAGAGAGATGTCGTGCGGTGTTCCGCAGGGATCGGTCCTGGGGCCTCTCCTGTGGAACATCGGATACGACTGGGTACTTCGCAGTGAGCTCGTGGATGGTGCCGCCGTGACGTGCTATGCGGACGACACGATAGTGACGGCGAGCGGGGCTACACACCGCGAAACGACGCCACGATCGCGGTTGCCCAAGTCGTGAAACGGATCCGGCGGCTAGGTCTCCAGGTGGCTCCGCAGAAAACTGAAGCCATGTTCTTTCATGGACCCCGGCGCGGACCACCGCCGGCGGGGTCCAGCATCACAGTGGGAGACTCCCATCGACATCAAGCCCCAGATGAAATATCCGGGGCTCATGTTCGACGATCGGTGGAACTTCGGGGAGCATTTCCGAAGTCTAGTCCCTAAATTGGTGCTCACAGCTAACTTTTTGACGCGCCTGCTGCCCAATTTGAGGGGCCCGGAGGACTCCTGCAGGAGACTCTACGCGGGTGTCGTGTGGTCCATGGCTCTATATGGGTGTACAGTATGGGCGGAAAACCTGAAGGCCAGGCACGCGTGGACCGGCTGCGTAAACCACAGCGGAAAATGGCTTCCAGGGCCATCAGGGGGTACCCCGCACGATATCCTTTGAAGCAGCTAGTCTCCTTGCTAGGTCGCCACCGTGGATCCTGGAAGCGAGAATCCTTTCGGCGCTATATCGGTTTCGAAAGGAGGTGCGGGAGCGGGGACACGATCCTGAGCCTGAAGAAATACGGACCGTGAGATCCCGGCTCCACAGGGACATGGTGGCGGAGTGGGAGCTACAACTTGGGCGACCACGCGCTGGGCGCGCCGTAGTAGCGGCGGTCCAGACCCATCATGGGGGAGTGACTAGAGAGGCCACACGGCGGCCTCTCGTTCTGACTGACGCAGATTATCACCGGGCACGGGTGCTTCGGGTGGTATCTGCTATAATCGCGAAAAAAGAGCGAACGCGCGACGATCGGCGGTAACTCGGGCGTCGGAGGTCGCAGAATGACCTCCGTCCCCCATAAGCGCGGGCCTGGGGGTGACGGGTGGAGCAAAGGGATATCCGTGGGGGATTTTCGCACGATAAAAAAAAAAGTGCGGTCACGTTTTACGAAAACCGCCAGGCTAATGGCAATGGCGCCCCACTGGGTCCAGATCATGCGAAGTGGAGGAGGTAGAGCCGGGAGACGAAAGAAGCGTTCGAAAAATGGTTTGCTTATTTTGAACGGACAACTTGCCTAATAATAGGTACTATGCAACATTTCGCCAGGGGTAAAAGTCAGCTCAGATGGCCCCGTTTATAACTCGATTACGCAGTATTATAGTGATTATAGCGAGTCGTAAATCTTCTGCCAGAATTCCAGGGGGGGCGCCTGCCATAGAAAGTGATTTTTTTGCAAACTATTTAATTCGAGTGACTCGATTCGAATCGGTGTCGGTTTCTTAAAATCAGGCACTCTCAAAATTAATCAATTCATAGCGCATTTAGTTTCAGTGTTTATTTGAAATATGTAGGGTGGATGCAATGATGTTAGATGAATAGTGCATGCGAAGACACGATTTCAGCGCGTGCCCCCCGATCCTCGCGCCTCGCCCCGATTCTCGCGCCCCCCCGATCCTCGCGCCCTAGGCTATAGCCTAATTAGCCTAAGGGTTAATCAGGCCCTGTCTAGAGGGATTCAAAGTTATCACATGTCGGTAATGCTTGAACAAATTTAATCAAATTCCACCTTTGGGAATACATGCGTGGATATTGTATATAATTTTAGGGAGTTGAATATAAAAAGATTTTTGCATTGTGACACAGTTCGGAATTTTCAGAATTTGTCGCATTACGCAGTCAACTCGCTAATTAAAAAATTAAATATAGGTACCTATGCCATAATCATATTTATCATGAAATGAGATTTTGAAACTACTTGGGTATATAAATACTTATAAATATTTGACGACATTGCACGACTCTGTATAATAGTTGCAACAAACATATACACGACAAATATTATGGCAACATCGACACCATCGGTGATGTGACAGCATATCACGCTCGTTGTACGTTAGTGTGACTGATTGTTTGCTCGACAAAATGACAGTCACGAGAACTTTTGACAAATGAACGATAGCGTGGCACAACTTTTGCTTACAAACTTAAGTGCTACTCAACTTCCGTTCGGCAAGCTAAAGCACTAAATACTGATAAATATTGCAGTGAAAGCAGAATTATAAATAAAGTATAAATTGGGATATTGAAAAACAGGTTTTTTTGTCACACACCCACACATATTTTATATTCAGGCGTTTTTCTCATTGCTAATAAATATCTACTTATATACACATACACTTCAATTGTGCCTACAGCAAACCGCGATGTCCTTGCCCTTTGTGAAATGTGATAGCTGACATCGTTCATTTGTGGGTTAAAAATAAAAATAGAATTCAGACCGTAGCCACTGCTGCGAATGAATATATCGGGTTACCATTAATAAAACGAAATCTCTTCATTTTGTGGTTTGTAAATGAGTATTTATTTACTTAAATATATTCTGTATTATTTAACTAGCTTAATTTGTGTTTAAATGGTAATTTCACGATGCCTTATTTTTTGCTAATTTCGGTGGTATTTTTCAATCATAGGTTTTTCTATGAAAAAATTTAATGGAGTTCTTTTAGAATATCTAGAATACTGATGTGTTTAAAAGAACTCCATGAAATTTTTTCATCGGAAAATCTATGATTGAAAAATACCACCGAAATTAGCAAAAAATTAGGCATCGTGAAATTACCTATTGTTCTTGTCCGCCTGTCACATGTAACCCTAAAAAAGCACCTATAAAAGAATAAAACAGTAAAAAATTAAAACCTTTCTACGAGTTAAACTAGATAAGTTGTCTTTAAATTTACTTTACCCCAGGTGCATGACCAAAAGGCATTTCGAACTTTTTATAAAGTAGGTAAGTACCGAAACAAAATTATTCCCATGAGATTTAAAGTTACATTTTCACTGTGAAAAATGTTCATTATATTCTAAAATGACATAAAAACAGCATCCTGTAGAACTTAGGCAATAGCTTTTACTGTCGAAAAATACTCTTTACTTCCTATTTAATATTGTTGGCCATAGTTCCCGGACTTTTTTAATAAAAGTGTAATCTGGTAGCGAAAATGAATTATAACGATATTTTAAAATTCAGGACATTAAAAAAGTTTCGTTGGTGATAAATCTATGGACTGGATTTCGGTGACTTTTATTGAAATAAAAGGGATCCTCTGCGATTTTGTTAGAGAGTTTAATTTAAGCAGTCCATATTATTTTTGGTTACGTTTTGATCGCAAATACAGATGAAAATAATAATTAATAATGAAAAAAGTTATAGTGTATTAGGAATGATAGCAGTATGTGTGAGTATGGATGGAATAAATTCTCATAAATAAGCCACAGAAAACCTGTACCAACAAAAAAGTGCGTAGTTAATGTAGGGTATACAATAATACAACTTATTTAATTTAATTTCTGCGTTACGTTTTTTTTTCTAAATTCAAAATCTGCCTCGTCCAGGAACCGAGACATAATTCTCATTTTAAACAGCTTGTTTAGTAGACTAGATTTAAGTTAATAAAATACATAGGTACTCGTAATCACTTTTAGGTCTCTTTTTACAGCTTATCTCTACAAAATATTTTTTTTCAATTTACTTAACTAAACCACGCAAAAATGTCTGTGTTTTAAAAGTGTACCTGAGCCATAATTCAGGTTGCTTGTAAATTTACTTTTTATTAACACGCTAAATTAATTATGTTCCAGACTGCCCTTGTAGCGTCTTAAGAAAGTTGTTTTTCCATTAGATGGTAAACTCAATTTTCCAAGACGTTTAGTTTTTCGCTTATTATCTTTAATAATTTTCATCAAACATAATAATATGAGATTATTATTATAAACAGAAGGCTTTTATAATTATGAGTTTTACCCACCCCATCAATTTCTGTAAATGATTAAAATGTGATAACGTTTATGAAAATTAAACGCCTTTATATTCATTGGTGAAATTTATTCTCAGTTATAAAAACATTTTGAACTTATTAACATCAGACAGACATATGCCTGATAAAGACCTTGCAGATATGTTCTTGAAAAGGTTTAACCTATTTATTTTTGAACGTTATGTATATATATATAGAAAGATTATATTTTCAGAGTTGTTAATACTTATATAAACATAATACCTTGCGGGTCTTTTAGACCCATATCAGCGGAGCGGTAAGTTTATGACACGTCATCAGCGTCGGGTTAAAATGTAAATATATATTTTATAAACCGAAATATAAACTTGTCATCGACATAGGAAAGAGTTGAGCTCAAAGTGGGAAATCGTTAATTGAATTCAGTCGTTATGCATATTATAATTTTGAATTCAATTAAATTTCAATATTATTTATGATATCCATATCCATACATACTTTCATACTTCCTAACTAATATCGTCACCTATTTATGAATGCGAAAGTAACTCTGTCTGTTTGATGAAATTTGGTATAGAGATATATTAGACCTTGGGAAAGGACATAGGCATATATATGTTTGGTCGCGGTAACCGATATCCACGCGGGCGGAGCCACGGGCAAAAGCTAGTCGAATATCCCTACTAATATTATAAATGCGAAAGTAACTCTGTCTGTCTGTCTGTCTGTCTGTCTGTCTGTCTGTCTGTCTGTCTGTCTGTCTGTCTCGCTTTTACGACTAAACCGCTGAACCGATTTTGATGAAATTTGGTATAGGGGTAGATTAGATCTTGAGAAAGGACATAGGCTATGTTTGGTCGCGATAACCGACATCCACGTGGGCGGAGCCACGGGCAAAAGCTAGTCGAATATAAACCTATATGTATATTATACTAAACACTATCAATTACTACCGATACTTAACGGTTCCGATTCCGACCGCATGGATATCAGTTATGTAGTTAGATAACCGACATCCACGCGGTCTAGTAGGTAGGTCTAGGACCACAAGTCTCGACGTGTGGTCATATCTCCGGTTCGACATAATTGATTGCCATCAAATATACGTATTATTCAAATCAATTTAGAAAGAGAAAAGAATAGTCAGCATAATAAATGCTTCAAAATTTCATTCAATTGTTTAGGTGGAGTCATCAAAAATCAATGTTTAAAAATGATTGTAAAATCATTCATTGGTTCTGATAGCTCGCATGAGTATCGGTAGATGGCTCCACCGTCGCCCCAAAGACGGAAAGTACTGAGGAATTTGGATCGGCTTCGTGCGGGCTTCGGTGGCTTAGTGGTCAGAGCATTCCCCGTGTAAGGGAAAGATCGCGGGTTCGAGTCCCGGCCGAAGTCGATTCTCTTTTGCTCTTTCTACATCGATTTGAATAGTCAGCATAATAAATGCTTCAAAATTTAATTCAATATACGTATTATGTTAAATATCTGGTAATGGCGACCCCGCCGGGTCCAGGTAGAAGGGGTAACCTCACCTCCGGCAACCGACGGCCCACAGACGGCGTGCGTTTTAGTCGGTTCGACGTCGACATAACCTTCTCCACCAGTTCCGGCGAGGGAGGTATCCGTGGGGATTTTCCGCACGTTAAAAAAATGTAGAAGGGATAGGTAGGCCCAAGAAGTCCTGGCTTGACATAATGTAGGGTGGCATGCGTGCAAATGGTCTCACAACAATTTATAGACGCCCAAGATCGTGCAATGTGGAGGAGGTAGAGCCGGAAGGCGGACGCTGAGGTCTGAGGTCATCTTGGCCACGGATGCAATCAGGAAAATGCGTCTCCATAAAGATAATACGTATTATGTTGAATCTGAACAAGCACTTTCTAATAAAAAATATTGAATACCACTGAACATTTCTTGATAGGCAAAAGTGTTTTGAAGAGAAGCCGAAGAAACCACAAAATTATTGCTTTTCATTAAGTCACTTTCCCGCCATATCAATTTTTACACAATTCATTCATTTTTTAACGCTTAGTTTTTACTCCCTAGTTTTAGAGTTGGTAATATACTGGTAATAATATAGCCTTATCACAAATTGAATATACATTGTCCATCGTAGCTTTTAACATAATTATACCTATGCAATATCAATATCATACTATCACTATCCAACATTAATTAGATTATGTTTATCGACAGCCGAATGGGCAGAATATGTAAACAATCCCAGCTCAATATATTTGATATAGCCAGCTAATACAATCATAACAGGCCTGTTAAGTTGACGTTGGGACCTATACAAATATACCTATGTACGGTAATTTAATGTTATTAGTAAAGGACTATGTATAGGTACTACTAGACAAGATTTAAGGACAATAATTGTCTATTTATTTTATACTGTTGATTGATAGTACTTGGTGGAACTTGTTGTTACATGTGGAAAAGTACTACAAGTGTGTTATCATTATGGATAACACACTTGTAGTACTTTTCCACATTATGTATACTTTTTTCCCCAGAAAGTTTGTACTAGTTCTTATGCATAATTTTATAACTACCAACATATTATGAAATATGGTTATATCTTAGTTTTAACAATTGGACATAACTGTCAATGTAAACCTTTGAGAATGGCGTGAGGCGAAACCAGTTAGGTTCAATAATGAATATCGTAGAAAAGTACAAGTGTGTGTCGTCAATCAATATGTGTGCCAAAAAATTGTGTCGCGGTTCCGTGTGGGAGGTATGAGGTTGTGTAGTATTTTGCACTCCCAATTTTAATGGTATCACAATTATTTTTGTTTGAACAATATAACTTAACCGGGAATGCCGGACGCGAAGACATTTCTAGTAAAACCCACAATAATTCTCTCCAATATTGTCAAATCGCACTAATTGTCTTTGCTTTGCGTTTGATTTGCAATAAACCAGTATCCGTTTTTTTGACTGTGGCAACCGTAAAGGCCAACGCAAACGAGGGATTTTTCTCCGCGGCGGAGTGAAAAGTACGCTCCGTCAATAAAAAGTCCTCTGCGGAATTACCACGTACTCAACGCACACGGTGTGCGATCATTTGCTGTCCGGAAATGTAGAGATGTGCACGTCCTAAGAGGACGTCACTATAATTCAAACTTTCTAAACGTGAATTATAAAATTAATATGAAATTGTTATTATTAATTATTTTACAATAATTAAATGAGCAAAACTTACCATATTTAGTTTTTTCTTCATTCGATAATAAGTCCCATACAGGAGTGGAATAAACCTCTTGGCATACCTGGTTCCAGAACTTTTTCTTTAAATTTCGGTCGTGATACTCTTTTTTTGACGTATCATATAAAGCAGTTCTTTTTTCGACTTCTTTTATTAAAATATTACATTCTATTTCCTGGGTCATCATTTATCGTCGTGAATAATAATTAAATTATATATAGGAAAGAAATCGCCGCACTTGACGTTTAACATTATCTTATTTATCTATGACTGTACATACATAAACTGCATGCATACAGGGAGATAAAAAGGTGTAATGTCAATGAAGTTTGACCAAAAAGTTTGACTACGAGGAAGCACCGATACATCACTATCGAGCGCACAACGCGGATTAAATTCCGTCATGTGCGTTGCATCGCACAGTCACACGTGCTCTATTTTTTTCGGGGACTCCCCCGTACTTTTGTCCGGTCCGCTCCTTGCATGTCCGCGGTAATTCGAGCGACTTTTTGTACGCGTTACTTTTAATCCTTCGTTTGCGTTACTCGATACAATTGTAAGCGATCTATTTCAGAGGACTAAAAAGGCCGCGGATAAAAATCCCTCGTTTGCGCAGGCCTTAATTCTGATTTAAGCCACTTCACAGAATGATTGATCTTACAGTAGGTATACTCGTAAAGTGTCGCAGCATTTTGATATAAACGCTGCATTTTTATGCATAAATTAGATTTCTTTGATTTTATATGGCAGAAGAACCTTTGTCAGGCTAGCTAGTTAGTTTTATAATATTAGTGTCAATAAGGTAAGTACAGGATTTGTTCAGAAGCTATATTTAATGTGTTTCATTACCGCTAATTAGAATTTTTAATTAGATTTTAATTTGTCATCTTAACCAAAAAATCATTTATTTATAGCAGAGGCAATGGCCGCCTGAAAGGGTTGAAGTTCTCAGAAAGCGAAATCTCTCTCTTCCAAATAAATGGAGTAACTGGTGGTCATTAGCTGGCTTGCGTATATATCTAATTTATTCAACCAGCGAATTTGCTTTGGAAACCCTCTTAACGCTATATCAACAGAGAGCATTTTATAGATGACTGATTATAATAAAAACACGTCTCTTGTGTGTCAAAGAGTTTATACAGTGCATGGATTTAGAATTAGCAAGAAAGATCTCTTTATCATAGGACGTGTACAGTGTACCTTCATATTTGACTGACGGTTTGGTACATTTATAGAGCAGTGAGTGGGAGTTAGAAGTCAGTTACAAAATCATTAGCTTACTTGTATTTATGTATTTCTTTCTTAACTGCATTATTGAAGTTCGTTGTTATAATTTGGTTGATTTTGACTTTTACGAGGGCGACTACTGTGTGATTACTCCATCCCTAAAGGATAGCCTGGACTGTCCGTTCATCAATCAGATAATTTTGTACTGGCGTGCAGGTAAGGTTCGCTTGGGCCCGTTGATCCTGGCACCCAAGCGTAACACCCAACAATAAAAATGAAATTACAATATGACATTAAACACATGAAGCATGAACACAGTAAGCTTTTATGAGCTCATGCATTATGTACTTAACATTTCATATTTCATTTATTGTTTTTATTTGCACGAAACGAAATATAACCGCTGCAAAGCTTGCGCACAAAATGAAATGCTCAAAAGCGTACCTAAATGCGAAAACGAATTCAATATTGATGCCAACGTGAAAAACTAAGCCCCGTCGGTAATGTTTCAAAGCGGCTGAACCGTACACATAAATAATGGGCGTGATGTATGTAGGCAGTCTGCTGAGACCCAATATTCAGGGTGATTCGGGAGCACGTCCGCGGAGGATTCATATTTCATCCTTGCCACTCGAGAGTCCCAAGGGATGAGTGGTTACTGTCACGGTTTTGTCATGAACGGCATTAGCAAATGATTCTAGAAATGTCTAGTAAAATAATAAACGTATTTGTTTTATATACGGGATTTAAAAAGACATTGCCATGGATAGAATTGGAATGGAAATACACCGAATTCTTGTATTCGCTAAGAATTGAACTAGATAAGTCATAATTATCTTAGCGTTGTTCTCGCTTGCATCCACGGCTCTTTCCTCAGAGCTTTGGTTCCGTTTACTCCTTTTCTTCTTTTTGGTTGGCCTTATACGGTGTTTACGGGAACGACTACTGCCTGACTTCCCAAACCCCGAGAAGAAGCGTTTCCAACCCCCAAAGGTCATGGTTGGGCCTCATGGACGTCACAAAAGTAAGTAAAAATTCAATTTACAAAATTTTGAAACAATTGGTGTGCTGAGCATTTTTATAAACTCGACTTTGAAAAAAAATCCCCCCGTAGTAAGAGACTGGTCCTGGATGTTAGCTTTTGACGATCAAAACTTTTTCAATATTCAATCGCTTATGACTTGGACCAAAAACCAAAGCGGTTCCATAATTTGACTCGTGTCACGCAACTTTAGATTGGAAGAAGATCAGGAAGTACTTGTGCTTTCAAAAGCATCCAAATCAAATGCTGGGGTGTTTGGCTGTACCTTATAAACAACCCTTTCTTTGGAGTAATGTTTCATTGTACCAAAAGTTTGCCTTGCAATTATAATTTTGTGTCTGCAAAGAGACACTGGAATCTATAATGATAACAACATTGTAATGGATAAAGTTTGCAATGTTCGTTGCGGAAAGCCCTCAAATTGGAATTCTCTTTGGGCAGTTTGGCAGTATACAATTTGAATTGTTTACAGGAATAAAAGGTTGTTTTGGAACGAATTACACTGGTGAGGGTACTAACTTTTAGATTAAAGCGGAAACCGTTGGGATTTCTAAATAAGACGGTTGAAGGTTCATATTTCGCGCAGAGTTGCAGTAGTATTTGAGCAATAATAAATCTAATGCAATTTTAAAGCAATTTGTGTCCTAACTATTAAATGGAAAAAATGAGTACTCAAGAACGGACTTGCACCGTCCACCATCGCACCAAGTTTGTATAGGAGAATTTGGCTCAATGGGTCAAAGCATTCCCCCTGTTACTGGTCTAGGTACAGACCTATGCCATTATATTGCTATGACAGCATTTTTACAATCTAAATGAATAATTCATTAATAAATCCCGCAATTTTTACTATTAATGTCAAATTGAAATGTGGTTATGGCATTCAAAATGCTGTAATTGCTTTTAATTTTTTAAAATAAAGTATATTTCATTATGATTTTTAAACATGTCTGACGATATTTTAGTTTGAATGCTCTTATGTCAAAATCTAGTTACTGAGCCGCCACATATCAACCCAATATTTTGCATGAAACATGTTCGAATGTACAGAATATTAGGAGACCTCGCGTTATATGCTAATATTAAACCAGTAAATAACCACAAGGTTCCGTACCATTAGCATGCATGTACCGCAATGTAATAAACTATTAATTACACTTAGTACACATTGGTTGTTAGTGCGGATTATTAATATCCCTCAGGATTTCAATTATAGGTACGACTAACAATTTATATTTTAGTACACTCACCTTCAGAAGTTGGTGCGTTAATTTCTTTTTCATTTTTCGAGATTTATTTATTATTTTATGTAAAGTTTTATGAGGTGTACTTACCGACCACCTCATAAAACTTTACTTGAACGTAATAAAATGTCAACGTAATACCGACTGTACCTTAGAAAAAAAAAAACAAGGAATATAAGCAATTTTTTTTACAAGAGAACGTGCCCGAAGATTTTTTTAGTTTTAACTCGCGATTTAGGTCCAAGATACGTGTCCCGAGGTATACAGTGCACGGTATATACAGTGCTTAAGTCGCCTTCTCTCAGTATTTACTATACCTATTCTAAACCTTATTCCATGTCACTGAAATCACAGAAAGATTTATTTGTACTGTAACAATTTTTAATCACATGAGCTCCAGAAAATTAAACGTATAAGATTACCCCGAGGGACTACCACGATGGGTCCATGACGTAAACAATTACGTAACGCGTAAACAGCTGAGCGACAGGGAAAATACTCAAATAAAATACGAGGAAATCAAAATATAACTAAGCCTTTCGGAAAATGCATACATACATATATTTTCACGCCTGTAAATCCCCAAAGGTGTAGGCAGAGGTGAATTAACATCCTCATTTCGCCAACGTAATAGGGAACAAGCCTATTGCCGTTAAGCGGGCACTTAGTCATGGGCTGTATGTTTACTGTCGGATGGAGAACAGTCCTATCCCTTATTCGCCTTTTACGACATCTACAGGAAGAGATGGGGTGACCCTATTCTAGTCCACCGGGAACCAACACGGCCTCGTAGAGTTGCACAGTATTATTTGAGCAATAATAAATTAAATGAAATTTTAAATAATTCCAAGTCTTTAATTGAGTAAAGTGTTATAGATTTACTCGTACTATTACTTATTGAACTTTTTTTTGACTTTTTTTATTTTTATTTACATCTTATTTTTATAAATATATTATTCTAGATATATACAGATAAACAAAACTAAATTAATAAATAAAAATATTTACAAGATTAAACAAAAAAGGAAAGGAAAAAGGGGTCAGGTGTCGAAGAATTCCTCCCCATCGATGTCGACTGGTAACGTACCCAAAAGGCTGGCGGCATTACCCCGTTGGATGGCAATGCCAATTTATGAAATTTTAAAGCCAACAATATGCTATTAACTATTCAAATTCATTTAGAATGGAAAGAGTCTTGACGAAACATGAAACAGTTGAGCGACAGGGAAAATACGTCAAATTAAAGACGAGGAAATCAAAATATAACTAAACCTTTCGGATAATGAAACCACTTAAAACACTTATGGAATGGGGTTGAAAACGTTGGAATTAACAATTATGTGAATGAGGATAACCCTGATTTGAGTGCCGTTCCTAACTATTTTAATTAATTTGTCAGCCTCTGTACTCATGATAAATATGTCTGTTAGGCGATTATTTGGCCTTATGTCATAAATAAATGACTTAAGGTATGATTCCGTAGCCGACCGCATACGACAACTGCCGACGCATGCAGCACATACAGCGTATCCGTTACTTGTCAAACTCCGATACGGATAAAGGGGACCATTGAGAAGCCGCAATGAATTACGCACACGTGCTGCTTGCGTTGGCAGTTGTCGTATGTGGTCGGCTACGGAATCAAGACTTTAAATTAACATAACTTGAGAGGGTAATATCGCATCCTGTATGTTTTTTACAGTGAAATATAAAGTCTAAAGGTTTTAATTGTTACATATTGCTATTGAAAGAAAAATAGAAGTTTTTATGTATATACTCCATTTAGTCATTTTGGCAGAGGCCTTTATTCGGTAGTAGGAAAAATGGATTTAGAACTGGTGCTAAAAAAAAGGGAAAATGAATAAGAAGATTTAGGATTCATCTGAAAATTACAATAATAACTAGGAGCTCGTATACCTACATCAAATTTATATGTTGATGTACTACATTAATAATCCCTACTATAATATTATAAATGCGAAAGTAACTCTGTCTGTCTGTCTGTCTGTCTCACTTTTACGACTAAACCGCTGAACCGATTTTGATGAAATTTGGTATAGAGGTAGGTTAGACCTTGAGAAAGGACATAGGCTATGTTTGGTCGCGATAACCGACATCCACGCGGGCGGAGCCGCGGGCAAAAGCTAGTAAATAATAATCCTTAAATAAATACAAATCAATCAATAAACAATACGGATCCAGAGGGTTCCTATGCCACGAGATTCGTTGGCGATTTGGAAGGCCGACTACGGAAGGTGGAGGGGATCAGCACTCAGGCCAATATTTATCACAAAATGTTTCTCTGGCTATACAACGCTGCCAGACTGATAGACGCGTTTGGTCGAGGGGACGTTGACTTGACTTAAACCTCCGGATAAAAAAACAGAATTGACATTGTATTATTATTTGATTATTATTAATAACATAACATAACATAAACTCACGCCTGTATCCCCGAAGGGGTAGGCAGAGGTGCTAGCACCCACATTTCGCCGTTTATGTTTAGGTCCCAATGTAAAGCCCGACCAGTAAAATAAAATACCTCGCCATATTGCGTTAAACTATTGGAACTAATTTCTTCATATGGTAACAATCTATACAATGTCATTATGGTCATCTGTCAGTGTGGTGTCAATTGTGCGTGTTGTTGAGTTTGAGAGCGCTACAAAACTACAAAACTATAGTAATATGCCGAAAACTATTGAAAGCCAGTTAAGAAAAGTAATTTATAATATAACAAAGTATTTGTCGGATAAAAAGTAGGAAGGATTGGACTCTGTTCCTCTAAATAACATCACGGACCTTGTTGTCAACATGACGGGTAGGTACATCATAGAGTACGTGCAATGAAATTGGCCTAAACTACTGATTTTAATGTGACTAATTATTATTCACATTTTTAGGTATATCCCGATCTTCTGTAATAAAAATACGAAGAGAAGGTCAAACGTCAAATGTATTTTCTACGCCTAAGAAAAATAAGCCTAACGCAAAAAAGAAAATCATGCTCGATTATTTTTATCTCTGTGCTGTTAGGCATAAAATACAAGAATTTTATGCAGTCCGAAAAACAATATCGCGTGGTCCCTGTTCTATACATAGTGTAATGTAACTGTATGTCTAACTTGTATTTACCATTCCAAGCAATAAACTATTACAGTAGTATCCGACTACTGTGTTGTGATTTGTGCCCAGTCCTTGTAACCAGTATAACACGCCGCGTCTATTTTTCTATTTTAACCAGAAAACTTAACAGAGAAAAACTTAACTTTTTAACAGAGAAAAAAAAATACATTTTAGTGAAAGTTTTGTATATTAAACACGTACTACAAGTTGAAATTATCTTTTAAAATACGAAGCTGCATGAAATGAGCAAGCAATAGGTATATTAATTCGTTTGTAATATTGGACACGATCTTTTTTGTATCGAAACTTTTTTAAGTCGAAGTCAAAGTCTTTATTTCTCAAAATAGTGCAACACTGTTACAGCTTTTTGACGTCAAAAACTCCTTAAAACTAAGTTTACCACCGCTTCCGGCTTCCTAAGCGCTAATGGAGAAGAAATGGCGCAACAAACTCCACTGTGGCATTTTAAGGACGTCAGTTTACAAAAAATAAAAGGGTTTCTTAAGACTAAATATGAACGTATGTACAATATGTACATTTGTCTCGCGTCAAGTAGGTATATAAAAAATAAAAATAAAACCTTATATAAAACCTTATATAAGAACAAAGCAACTTAATCAATGAAATTAAAAAAAAGAAGTCTATACGTAACTCACTTTTGTGAATAATAGCAATGAAAAACATGACAGCCTCCGTGGCGTAGCGGTAGTGAACGCGGCCGCTACGCAGGAGGCGCGGGTTCGATCCCCGCTCAGTGCAAATATTTGTGTGCATTAAATATGGGTATTTGCATTGGTCTGGTCGTGCCTCGGAGAGCACGTTAAGCCGTCGGTCCCGGTTGCCATAAGAACATCTATGGCAGTCGTTACGGGTAGTTGGTGCCCTAAAAAGTCCAAAAACAACGGTCTAGCTGCAAAGCTTCGATATCGCCTAATGTTAACAACCCAATCGTGGAGGTCAGGTGGCAATCGCTTCACGGAAAATATCGAGGTCTAGCCAAATCTGTAGCTATGACTGGTAAAAGCGGACCCCAGACTCCAAGCTGAAAGCTTCGGATGCGACTGGGAATAACGCTAGGAGGAAGAAGAAGCAATGAAAAAGTCACAGTTTTATATTAGGTGTCATTCCGTGCTTAATTGCGGGGAAACAAAAGTCTGTTCATAAGCAAGTGTGTTGAAAAAATATTTGTACACTTGGCATTTTACATGTGTATCACTATACTTGGTGTTGTCATAATCATAGATGTTTTTGGCGCCCTCAGTACGGGTTTTTTATTTTATTGGTCGGACTTTAATAGGTAGCGAGCCTATTGCCATTAACCGGGCACTTATAAACCTGCGATAAATACACACATAACTTCGAAAAGCATCGAAAAGTCATTGGTGTGTGCCATGGTAAAACCTGGGATCGAACCCGAGACCTCGTCTCAGCAGTCCATTACCCATACCACTAGGCTACCGCGGCCGTTAATAACTTGTACAAATAACGTATTAGCAAATAAAGAAATTACAACACAATTAAAACAATTAGTTTATAAAGTTAGTATACAGCGACTTCTGAAGGCGACTGTACACTGTATATCTAATAATGAATGAAATTGATTAAAGGTTGATCGCCATTATGCGAATATTGTTCAATGTTTCCCCACTGACAGTTAGTTTGTTTCACCAAACTTCTTGCGGCTGGTCTCGTGTTTGCGTAGTAAAAAGTAAAACTTGGCATGAAGCTTCTGTTAAAGTATGCAACAGAGAATTGTGAATAGCCCGACAGGAGTGATAAATATATGTTTTCAAAGTTTTAGTTCAGAAATGAACGTAGAATTTGTAAAGGCTTGGGTTGTTTGTATCTAGAGCAGGTGCACGGCTAATGTGCATAGATTAGTATAAAATATTATGTGAATAATACTCATAATGATATTCCAGAATATACCTTACAGTGCTATTTAATCAGGTACGAGTTTGTAATCATCTTCTCCTAGCCTTTCCCTAATTCCGTCATGGCCGTATTTCGATATTTTCCAATAAACCGCCATTTAGATGCCCCTTTAGACAAATGGCAGTTCGTTGTCCGGCGTATTGTAGAATAGAATGATGAATGTATGGGATTTGACGTATAATGACAGTCGTATGTCATAAACGATATGTCAAAATAGGTGTCGTATAGGGGGCTGGCATCTGACCTTCACAGCCCACTGATGATATTTGGAGTTCTGTAGTTAGACTAGGTTGTCGTCGAAAAACGTTAAAAGTGACACACTTTTAACGTTTTTCGACGAGCGTGAGTATATAAACAGATAACTTATACCTTGAGAAAGATAAATGTTTTAAGTTTCTTCCACTGAGGATATTCCCAAAGCGGCTATACGTATCTTCGTTTTAGTAGGTACTGTATAAACTGATTCCAAGAAATATTTATTCACTACATTTTGCTTCTACAATTGTTTCGCTTAAAACAAACAGGAGCTGGAACAAAAGATCAAAGTGCCAGGTACCATTTGATTGTGAAGAACAATTTTTACACTTCACATGCACGTAAACTCTTGTAATGACATTTTAATTAATAATGTATTTAAAACATTGCTCTGTATCTGAGAACCACCAAACTAAGTCGTATTCAAAGTTCGCAATTTGGAGCCCGGAATCAGCTCTCCTGTTCCTCTTTTACTGATTTTGGAAGTGAAAATTTCTTTAGAAGCTTTTGCAGTTTTATAGTGGATGATCAAGAAATTGAAGTGAATGAATTAAAATTAATTGGATGAATTGAAATTGATTCTTTGAATCATGGAACTCTATGCACCACCCCCGGTCCGGCTCCAACCGCGCGCGGATACAATTCATATACCTATGTTATTTTTTAAATTGTATACGGTTAGTAATTGTGTTATCAGTGTTATCACAAATTGTGATAACTCTCTTGTTGACTTTTTTTGTAAAGTATATACTTCTTACTGTTTTTACTTTTGTCGATTGTCCCAGAGTGCTACATTTTTTTTTTACTTTTATGAGGACGATTGCCATCCCGTGCCGTGAGTCTATCAGTCACCTTCTTTTGTTTTATTATCGTGTGTTGTTTTGAGTGTCCGATATTCTAGCACTATTGTAGGTCTCATGAACACAGGGGAACCTGAAGTACTGGCAGTTAACGGTGAACGGCTTTAAGAGTAGGTAAATATATTGATCTAGCCTTCTATAATAATATGTACCTATCTACAAAATATGTATCTCTAAGTAGCGCACATTGGGAGAGGCCTATGTCCAGCAGTGGACTGCAATAGGCTAATTGATTGATTGTATCTCTAAGTATGTTTAGCCGCATTCTTAATCCCTTAACACAATTTGGTTACGCTATAATTACTTTATCATTTTTTCGTGGCGCGGAGTAGAATACTGTACAATATTTATTTATTTATTCATCCTCATTCACAATCATATTTGACACGTGACGTCACTACTACTTAATAACTATATGCTTACTGTGGATTTCTATGACGACATCTCTATTTTATATACGAACCTACTCGTATCTACTTTGATAGAGGGACACCATGTAATAGAAACAGTGCCTATAAATAGGCTTCATTAGATAAGAGGTTAATGAACAATTAGAACAGCGCTTTAAGGCTATAGAACCAACGATCCCTTTAGTTAGACCATTAAGCCGTTGTGGCTTGGAACCCATATTAATACTAGGGAATTTCACTACGACAGTCCATTAAAATGCCTAAGATCCATCTAATGCAATCTCAGGGTTATGGACCGACCTTCACCAAATCTTGCTTGTACACTTTGTTTGAGGAGTATCTGTCTGTATTATGTATCGTTTTATGTACCTAGTAATCGTAGTCAGAATGGTTTAATTAGTTTTATATCCTACTTATAACAAATGCGGTCGCCGCTTGAAACTTTGTTACAAACTTCATTGAACGTCGCTGTTATAATAAATAAATAAATAAATATTGTAGGACAGACTACACAACGCTATCTAGACCCAAAGTAAGCATAGCTTAACTAGCTTGTGTTATGGGTTCTAGAATGCGGATAAACATACTTAGGTACATTTTTTTTTTCGTAAATACATACATATTAAACATAGAAACACCCAGACCAATGAAAATATTCATATTCGTGCATACAAATATTGGCACTGACCGAGGATCGAACCCGCGCCTCCTGCGTAGTGGCCGCGCTTACTATTGCTACGCCATATAGGCAGTCAAATGAGTTTGTATTTTGTACCTAATGGTGAATAAGGTGTTGACTTTAATCACTGTAAATAGTATGAACAGCTCTCTAGAGAACGCCTAATGGTACGTCCGCACAAAACTCCGAAATAGTGGTATCTTCTTTTAGTGCCTAAGTATTCGGTTGTTACAATCTAAGTTTGTAGATTACAAATAACAACAGTTAAGAAATTAGTTGTGTGACGTGTAGTGAACGTGGCCGCTACGCAGGAAGCGCGGGTTAGATCCCCGCTCAGTGCAAATATTTGTGTTCGTGAAATATGGGTATTTTCATTGGTCTGGTCGTGCCCCGGAGAGCACGTTAAGCCGTCGGTCCCGGTTGCCATAAGAACATCTATGGATGTCGTTACGGGTAGTTGGAGCCTAAAAACGTCCAAAAGCAACGGTCTAGCTGCAAAGTTTCGATATCGCCTAACATTACCATTGGGTTGTGGAGGTCAAATGGCAATTGCTTCGCGGAAAGTATCGAGGTCTAGCCAAATCTGTAGTTATGACTGAAAAGCTTCGGATGCGACTGAGAATTACCGCTAGGATGAGGAAGAAGAAAAAGAAATTAGTTGTGTCTTCGTTCATAACGCAGACCACATTGAGACTGAATTAAAGCCAACATCAATCAATCAATCAATTAGCCTACTGCAGTCCACTGCTGGACATAGGCCTCTCTCAATGTGCGCCACGTTTGCCGATTCTCCGCCTTCCGCATCCAGTCCGTCCCAGCCACCTTTCGCAGGTCGTCGGTCCACCTGGCTAAGGGATGTCCCACCTTCCGTTTTCCTACGCGCGGTCTCCACTCTAGGACTTGTTTGCTCCAACGGCCATCGGTCTTTCGGCAGAAAGCCAACATGGGATTCAGCTTTTACGTATTGTTGTTATTTTCAATGGTGGTCTTCATTCTATAGATTTCAAATTCACATTACAAAAAGTTTACATTTCAACATTTTACTACTGTGTACTTGCAAATTACAGTACTTTCTAATATTCATGAATGCGGGATTGATAATAATACCTGTACCTGTATTCAAGCGTATAATAAATTTTGATTTTGATTTTCTTTTTGATTTTTGATCTAACGTACCTATGTGTATATCTAACGTTACGCAGTTTTAAACACTAATGGCCGCCATACACGCTAGGTTATGCATGATGGTTATGCATGCACATGCATAACCATCATGCAAAACCTAGCGTGTATGGCGGTCAACTGTACAGTTATCGATACTATGAAACTCGGTTATGCCTGTCGGTTATGCATGTGCATGCATAACCATCATGCAAAACCTAGCGTGTATGGCCAAATTACGTAGTAACTATTTAGTAATCTGTGGTATAGCGGCCATAACACGGATAATTAAGTTGAAATGAGATCATGTCTCAAAAGTAGGTAACAACTAATAGAAACCATTGGTGAGTTAACTTGGTAATCAATTTATTATCAGCCGTCTTGTATAAACCTCCTCCTCGATTCTTGTGGAATTGACATGTATTTTGACGTTTATTATGGTAGTCGTAAACATATTATGTTAATCCCATACATTGATCATTTTATTTTGCTAACACTTGTGCCACTTGTCTAGGTCAAAAAGGCACTATAATTCCAGTTATATAATATTTTACATTTTGCGAAAGTACATCATAAACAAGACATTTGTTTCTGACAACGTACCTATTTGTTCAGCAACTTACAATATAAACAAAGAAAATTAAACGTACAGACATTATCACAAAGGCCTTTTGAATATTATTCGTGCGTCTAAATGTAGAGAATTTCGGTAAGAACGCTACGGAAAATTTAATATTTACATTACTGACTTGTAAAGTTTCTCTTAATATGACTTTTTAATTTGTGTTTTTATTATTTTTACTGGCAGTGAATACTTAATAAACGTTTTAGGTACAAGAAACACTGAAGTTGACGTTTTCCGTTTGAGTCAAAATAAAACAATGTGATATTCTTTTTCTATAAAAATTGGGTGACTAACCTCCAAACGTCTCTGTACATTCTATCGAATATATAAGAAGAATGATATTATTTCGCTGCGGCTTTACTACCTCAAATCACATTCGCTATTGGGATGATTGTCACTTTTTAAAAAATCAAAACATCAAATAAAAAAGTTATTGACATACCTACATACGTACCTATAATATGATATATTGTAAGGTGCAAGTCTTTAATGGTGCAAAACTTCAGCAGATATTCAAAATAAAGCTAATTTCTGCCTTCAGATAATGTCGGTACCTATTCAAACAGCAGCTGCAATGCGGAAGAATTTTATCTCTTTAAAGTATAAAATATTTGTGTACCAGTTTATATCTAGCAAATTAGGAACGTTTATTTTGTGTCCCAGAAATTTATGCTCAGTTCATTATGGTCTTAGCCAGCACGACTGCAAATAGCTCTTATTTTCTCATAATATTCTATCAACTTTACTAGTTAACAATATAACGATTGTGTTATATCACACATTATATTTATGGTTACTGCTGAGTATCGTGGTGATATTTAGCCTATAACCTTCCTCGATAAACGGGCTATTTAACACAAAGAATTTTTCAATTCAGTATTCAGTATTTATTCATTAACAATTTTTACATTGTGTTTGAACATGGTTTGTACAAAATACAATGCATATATAAAAAAAAAATCATAAGAAAAATAACAATAAAAAGCAGTAGAAAATTATGACACGTAAAAATTAACAATGAAATAACATTATATATCTGCTGTCAGTTTAGATATCTATTTATTTAATATCTCATCGACTGAACAATAACACCTTTGTAACAGATTCACAACATTCGAAGTAGTCGTTCCTGAGATTAACGCTTTCAACCAAACAAACAAATTCTTCAGCATTATAATATTAGTATAGATTACAAAAATAAAGTACGCAGTTAATTTATGTCTGACAGTTAATTTGTTGCGTAACAAGAAAATATTCGTACTCTCTAATCTAGTCTGTAACCCCTCTAAAAAATAAGCCATAAAAGACAATGCCGCTCATTAGACCTAATGGACCTAAGGAGTTCTTAACGATATTAATTTTATCCTTGAGCAAATTACAATTGAAAAGAGCCGTAGTGATGGACAAAATTAAGTCGACTCGGTTTATTTAGCGTCCAAATTAGCGTAGCGACTTCATTGTCTATTCTGAGATGGTATAACAGACTATAAAATTAATCTTTATTTTATTAAATTGGAACTTGCATTTATTGAAATAGTATCTACCAAATTCATACTAATATTATAAATGCTTACGCTTTCACGCCCAAACCACTGAACCGATTTTGATAAAATTTGCTACAGAGATAGATTAGACCTTGAGAAAGGACATAAGCTATATTTGGTCGTAAGAATCAACATCCACACGAGCGAAACCGCGTGCAAAAGCTAGTTGGCAATAAGGAAGAATAAGTCGGGGCTTAGTTTGTGTATCCCTGGAAAACTTGTGAAAATCTTTATATTGTTTCTGATCTTGACTGTTGTTTAACAAGCTATTCTAGATTATCTACGGTTTATAATTTATAAGGTACTAATTAATACCCGCAGCCCTGCCCGCGTGTAATTTTGGTCCTATTCCCGCAACCCATGGCTATTTGTTCCAGGGATATAATGTAGCGTATGTAATTCCAGACTACAACCTATCTCGATACCAAAGTTCACCCAGATCCGTTCAGCCATTCGAACGTGATTGAATAATAAACATTAAAACAGTCAAAAAGAAATATTTGCTCCTACTACCGTACTCTATATTGCCACAGACAGATGTTCGCATGTCTTACACATCCATGGGTCTCATTATGTTATGAATGGTCACCCATCCTAAGACTAATCAGGTTAGGCAGGTTGCACTTTGTAATGTTAACCTACTCGGTTCGGTTAGCCACGAAGCCCTTCTATTACATAAATGAATAAGGTGCTGAATCCAAGACATATCACCCTTGCGTGTTGAAATATTAAGTTAATTGAATAATAAACGAGGCAGATAAATTTATGCCGCGTGGTTCCCGCCACAGTGAAATACAAGGGCCATACCATCTCATCCCGAGGGAGTCGTACAAGGCGATTAAGCTATAGAGCTGTTCCAGCGATGATAGTAAATAAAGAAGGAAAGAATAACATTTCGTTTAGGACACGTGTAATAAACAATATAAAAAAAAATCTACGAGATTATGTAGGTACAGGTAGGTACGAGTATCTAAAGCATAGCGTAACTAGCTTGTATTATGGTGGATTTTCAATTGCTGATAACATAACCATACATATACCTATATTGATCTTATAAATATTTGCTATAAATGATACTGTGGTCAAACCTGAGCCTACTAACGGCGTCATTGGCATTGAGTAAAGAGCCAGTGTGATAAGTAATTAAAGTTTACCACCACTTTATCTAGAATGCGTAGGTACATTCAGCATCAGATCGATCTTGACTAGCAAATTACTCAAAATAATCTTAATACCAATAAATTTAATTCAAGTCAAACTGTTTTTTTTTTTTTTTTTTTTTATTGATTTAATTTGTTGTATTATCGTCCGAACTAAACCTCACAGTCCACAGGAAGGGGGGAATACCAAGGTATTAGATGGATATTATTAGGTAGATATTTTGAGTACTTTGCGTACTAGTCAAGATCGAGTTGATGCTGACTGTACACACGTTATTATTAGCATCCGCACGTTGCGACTGATCCAAGTATATTCGAGTAACATAAAAGGAGTTATAAGTATACACAAAACACGATATTAGCCAACTAATTAGAAGGCGTACGTACCGCCTTTGATCTCGGTAATAACTTCAATACTTGCGGAGTTACATGCATGCCTAATTATAATGTATTTTGCATTTAGCCGGCTTTAGCCACAATCACGTACTGGGACGTGATACTCGATCTCGACGCGATTAAGGACGATTATTATATGAATATGGTTAATTATATATTTTACTAGGTTTTGATCTTTAACTGTATCTATCAATTAGCCTATCGCAGTCCACTGCTGGATATAGACCTCTACCAATGTAGGGAGTCTTTGGCCTACTGTTTCTCGCTAGCCAGACGGGTTGGTACAGGGTTTTAATTTGAGTTTTCTTTCTCTCGTTGTGATAAATTCTGCGTATTTTTTCGTTGGTCGCCTTCGGATGAGATGGGGTGGTGATAATTGTATTCCTTCTCCGTCACCACACGGATATATCTGTCACAGGACTGTATCATTCTATATTAATTTAAATATTGAAACAAAAATTGTAGTTTTCGAAAAATAATAGGGACAGTTTAGTGCTAATCAGTTCATTTAGCTTTAGCCTGTGTGATACGAGATATACTTAGCGCCATCTAGCGCAATGAACCTTAACTACTACGGAACCATTGATCCTACATCGCGATTAAAGTTCCCGCGCTGCGTTAGCGTAGTAAAGCGCGGCAGAGGTTACGTCTGGTGGTAGTAGTGGGGGCTGTTCGGATATTTTCCAACAGACCAAACAGACTCCACTAGAACCGCCAAACGTAACCTTTCTTTGTGGAAGGATCCTTCCTTTGTTTTGGAGGAAGATTTTACCTTATTCCTTCACAAACCAAACATCATTAGAATTAACATGGAATCAAGACGGACAGGCCAATTCACTGTTAGCCCCTGTAAGTATCTGCCTGTTTCTACTCTCAGAAAAAAACTAAACGTAATTTAATTATTTTTCTAATAAATAGTCTTATATATAACACTGCACTAGTTAGTGAGAGAATCTTAAATCTTTTATGTAACGTAAAAAGGTATATATAATCTTAGGGAGAAACTGTCTACATACAAAATAGGACGCTTAATACCCTCACAACACAGCGATACAATTTGTTTAAGCCTTGGCATAAAAACAACTCATAAAGTATACTCATTTCATAAAAACTGGCTACGAATATAGGCATCACGTAGGCACAAGCGGTCTCGTGGCGTCTTTATGAGCTTATTGAGCTTTGTTTGTGCTTTCAATGACACCCTTTATCCTTTTAAGACGTGACTGTTTTATTTGAGTTCCAAATTGGGTGCAGACTGTATGCAAATAACTTCATCACGGGTTTCAGTGTTACAAATATTCAATATTACGAACACAAAATAAATATTCCACGCGAAAAAATGTGGTGGTTGTAGTTTCAATATGGTGTTTCTTTATGTGGTTGATAATATTTATGTAGGAGGTTTTTGTAAAGCACGCGTTATGAGTTTAATCCGCTAGGTGGTAAGAAATTGCCAGTGAAATCAAAAAATCCTATTTTATTATGCAACAATGCCACTAGGTACATCTCATCTATACTCTATTTGGTTTGATATTTAACTAAAGGTAAACAATCTTGTACCTTTTATGAAAACACATATCAAACAAATAAACTAGGCTAACCAACTGACTAAACTAGAAGTTCGATTTCGGCCTAAATAGTCTTTAAAATGTGTTTCTAAACCAAAATAAATAATTATCCAACTGTGTTTTTAAATAAAACATAAAGAGTGGTAATCTATTACTTTGCTTGCTAACAGTACTTATTTATCAAGATGAGACGAATTTTCGCAAGTAAAATATCATTTTAAATGGACTGTGACGAGTTTACTATTATTTTCAACTGAGACGAATATTCACTGAGACGAATTTACAACAACCCTTAAAAAGACACATCAGACTTGTGTCTTTTTAATGTTTTATTTAAAAACTCAGTTGTATAATTAAACGTAAACAATCTAGATTCTAGATTGTTAACGTTTAGTTAAGTACCTACCTAACCGAATGGTACATTAAAGCAAAGATTTACCGATAAGATTTCAGAAATTTAGTAGATATTCGAAATCACATTTTAAGTATTTCCAGGTAGGGAAAGATGATTCTCAATAATGACCCAGTAATGACCGGTTAAAAAATAGTAAAGTAAAAGTTTCAAAATGATCACGGTTTGCGTGTCAGTTTCTCATGTAATATTGCTCATAATATTCTCGATAACGTAAACAATGTGGTTTACGGATCGTGGTTGGACGCGGCGCCATATGGCGACAGCTTTGGACCACAGACCGCATTGAAATAATACTACTGTAATTTCTACATTTTTATTTGGGTGGTATCGGTGGCATGTGTTGTTAACGATAACAAGCGGTGCTATTGTTGATATTCTGTACCTATTTCTTTTATTTAAATGTAGGTAGGAAAATACTGCACGGTTGCTTAATCATCCAATATGGATAGGCTATTTACATATTATTTTTTATGGGGAATCTTCAGAATGGACATGTGGTTATGTCGGAGTTGCATTATATGATTTTTCCTCGGTGCAGATTGTTTACCAGCACCAGCAGGACTTTAAGCAATTGAAGGAGATCAATCTGCCTTTCATAATTAAGAAGTGCAAAAAAAATCATTCATTGATAGAAAATTCTATTGGCGGGATACAATTTTAGAGCTACAGTTTCTCGAGTGCCTTGACGAAATCCAGACGAGGTTAGCAGGTTGGACATCGAGAATGTTTGTAGGGACATGCATGTTTTGGATAAGAATGGTACTAAACATTAGATAAAGATATTCATGTTTGGTGATATTCAATTATTAATCCTAACAAACAAAAGAAAAAGATTGCCAGCGTGGAACAGCTTTTTCGCTTGGCGCAAGACCGAGAAAAAATCGCTGAGCTGAAGCTCAACCTCCAGTAGTAGAGAGGCACTAGAAGAAGAAGAAGAATTCATTAATCCCAAATAATTAGTGCAAAATAGCGTTTAAAAAAAGAACCTTCTTTAAAAAAATAATAGCTTGCTAACTTTTTGATAAACTGTTTAAAAACAGAAATTTCAGTCATATAATGAACGAAAGTTAATTATTCATAAATGAATCACACCGTGACCTAACAAAGGATTATTGCAATCAACCTCGGAGCATACAACGAATGATTTAGGTACAGAAGTTATTAGCGGGGAGTAGGAGTTCGCACACGAACTAATTCTGCTTGACAACGAGTTTTAATCGCAGTTGTAATACGAGTGGACGGTGGATTTCAATTGGTTAACATAGAAAGTAAAACTGGAGTAAAGTTAAACCAACTTATATGTGTTGTCTAAAATCCTTTACACGTAGACAGATTCATCTGCGGATGTTAGCGGCAGACGCGTCCGCCTAGGCACAGATTACCTAATAGTTTGCCTAGGCGTGGACGGGGTGGCCCCATCTGTACATTGCCGTCGCGTCGGCGGACGCGTCCGCGGATGAATCTGTCTACGTGTATAGGAGCCATTCTACAAACGCGCGTAGTTACATTGCGGTAGATCAATCCGAATAAGGGCCCAGGTAACGGTGTATATCATAATTAGTGTATCAGAAATTCTGTTCTAACTTTGTTTTGTACTGCCCCTGTAGTTCTTCCACAAAGAGTCATTATAGTCCAGGATATTTAGGGAAGTTACGTTTTATGTTCCTCACGATAAATATTTCGGTACTAAAATATAAGATGGTGTATAAAAAAGTTTGTGTGGTTCGTTTGATATAAGATTACGACCGGCCAAGATTGGCGTTATGTCAAATACTCAGCCTGTTAAGTAAACTGGGGCAGTCAGAGTAGGTACAGAAGATAATATTACGTAAGACAACATTTTAAGTAAGCTTGTCATATTAATTTATTATTTACCTAAGTTAGGTGTAAAAAAGTGAGTGAAATAAGATACATTAGGTACAATATAATAAGGAAAACCTAAAACATTTTCAATACTCAGATCGGATTTTACAGCATATGTGTACTGTCGAGACGATTACACTCATGAAATACAATCATCCATTAATCATCTAAAACCGCAGAGCACTAGCACCTAACATAAAATTTTACTCATAGCAGTGTAAAGCACTGATACTAGTTATGTGCTAACATAACAGACACCTTATTTCATTTATATGTAAATAAATGGAGATCTTCGTACAGACTTCAACCTAAATTGCATTGTGTATTATGTAAGATCCAACAGTCGGTGCCTGACGCGATAATAGCGGACATACTCCGGGTCCAAATTAAGGTACGGAGTGATCTCTGTACCTCAATTTCGACCCCATATGTACTCCAATATGGACGGAGAATTTCTATGATAGACTTTAGTTAAATTGCTAAGCTGGGTTAAATTTGTTAGGGCGTATCAATTTCTCGGTAGACAACCACGAATGGTATGGTTGACAGTTATTATAATTAAAACTGTGAACGTATTTTCAATAACAATCATGAAAATAAAGTGAATGCAGTTGTGATGAAGATTGGTCATTATACAGTGTGATTATGAGGAGTAAGGCTGCCTGAGAGGAAGATATAATGATAATAAAGGAGAAAGATAATATTGTGACGGGAATTGTACAAGGTGATCTGGACACGTAAAACGAAAGAACACTGTGCAAATGATACTTAAAGCACAGAATAAATAATAGTACTATGAATAAGCATAAGAAGTATATAAATGTCAGACAGGCCGAGGTCGACCACAGAAGATATACTATAATAAAACTGATACTGTTTTGAAAACATAGCAGGTCAAAAGTAATAGAGGTCGTGAAAGGACTATTTTCTCTGTCTACCTCGGTGGGAAAGAGGCGTGAGTATATTACGTATGCGTATGAACGTCATTCACACGATCACCTCACTTCAAAAATTCAAAATTCAATAGAATACAAATTTCGATTGAAAAAATACAGACAAAGTGGTATGATATAAGTTTCAGCTTGGGTATACTACGCGCTGGATGCGAGCCGCTGCCAACCGGTCTTATTGGAGATTTATAGGGGAGGCCTATGTCCAGCAGTGGACTTCCTATGGCTGAAATAATGATGATGATGGTAAAAATTTGTACACATTTAAAGAAAAGTAAGAAGTAAATAAAACAAGGTTGATCTTTAACATATACTATTAATAGAATTCGTTTGATCCTTATGTATGAAGTAAAAAAATGGTTCCCTAATAGATTCGCTTGCAGGAAAGACTTTTACACGGCCATCTATAGTTTTATGTAGATGTGGAACAAGAACCTTTTATGCTTAAAGTAGAAAATGCTGTAAACAGTAAAACGATTTGTGTAGGTATCCTTACAAGTCTCGGGAGTGAGTATTATAATATGAAGGCTGTAGAAAAAAGAAACGTACCTTTATATAAACGTATATTAGATACGTATTTTTAAGGTAGTAGGTATAACGGGTTACTTTATAAGCATAGTATGTACTTGTAAAGTCATCATCATCATCATCTGCATATAGACGTATTCTCCTGATTGCATCCGTGGCCAAGTACTTGTAAAGTGTCTTTTATTTTTATTTCGGTGCATATTGAGCGAGGCCTCTATCCAGTAGTAACTAGTACCTAATCTTTCGAACCTTTTCTCCACTCAGTTGGAGTCGGCTTTCAGTCTAACTGTGACGCGGGCCAAACTACTCGTAACGACTACTTATAGATGTTCGTATGACAACCGGACCGGCGACGACGCGACGGCTTAACGTGCTCTCCGAGGTACCAAAATACTATTTCCGTCCGTATTTGTATGCATGAATGTGTTGTGTGTACCAGTACAAATATACATATTCATGTATAGACATATTTGCACTGAGCGGAAATCGAACCCCCGCCTCCTTCATAGCAGTTTGCACTGCACAGAGGTTCTCCAGTAGTGCTATATGCTAAAAAAAACCCAGTGAGACATACTCGTAATAGATGATAAAGTTATAAATTCGTTAATAAAACATACTAAATTAGGAACTAAGATTACTACTGAATTGATAAATGTTCTGTTACTCACCGTCCTTTCCTTTTTATTTCATCTCATTCATATTTTTGTGTTCGATTTATCATTTAAATACAAACCAAATTGAAATGAACCAAAATAATTTAATTTAGTATTATTTTGAACTTGTAATTATTTTTTCACAATAAAATAAAAAACAATTGAAATTGAAAATATATTTCATCGACATTCTTCATTCTTCATTCTACTACTGTAATATGAAATTCTGGCTATAGTAATATTATTTTCTAGGACATTCTATACAGTGCTACTCGTATTTTGATCCAAAGTAAGCATAGTTTAACTAACTCGTGTTATGGGTTCAGTATAGATAAACAGACTGAGTAACATTTTACAAACAAATGCTATTAATAATATTTTTTTCATCCCACCATCTCGGAAAGAGTACTTTTTTTCTTCGATATCTGAGTGTAAAAGTCGCTTTTATCCTCTAGAGTGGTAAAGTAAATTTGAATTTAGAACATCGTGTGTACTAGGTTTGTGAACTCAAAACATCATTAAACCTATTTACTTCTACCTCTATGGTGCCGATTTATCCAACTTTTTTTTTAATTTATGAAAATCTCAACTCGGAACCTCCTTGGTGTACCTACTTTTTTTTTAAATTTGCTTTGCGCGCATAATTTTTTTTTCACGTCCTATGGTTGAACATTGTTGTTGAATTTTATTTGTTGATATTTTATTATTAGTATTATTACACATAATTATTATACAGCCTCCGTGGCGTAGTGGTAGTGAACGTGGCCGCAACGCAGGAGGCGCGGGTCCGATCCCCGCTCAGTGCAAATATTTGTATGCATAAAAAGTTCAACAACAACGGTCTAGCTGCAATGCTTCGATATCGCCTAATGTCACCATTGGGTTGTGGAGGTCACATGGCAGTCGCTTTACGAAAAATATCGAGGTCCAGCCAAATCCGCAGTTAAGACTGGTAAAGCGGACCCCGAACTCCGAGGTGAAAGCTTCGGATGCGACTGGGAATTAACGCTAGGAAGAAGAAGCATTTCATTATTTCCTCGCTGAGGTGGGATGAAAAGTTACGTGTTGCACTCGAGTGCAAAGATTTTACACCTTGTGCTCTTTTGATTCCCTCGCTAACGCTCAAGATTCTAATTTATGAATCACTCGCTATGCTCGTGATTCAAATTTAGAATCTTTCGCTTGCTCGGTCATCAAAACTGAGCACGCGGTTAAAAAGCAACTTTGCACTCTTGTATAACAAATAACTATTGTACATAGAAACATCCAGACCAATACAAATATTCTTACATACAATTTTTTTTTTCATAAAATTACCACGCACTTTTACTCAATAAAATTGCTATACGAGTAGTACTTTAGCGATACGGTTGATAAACCACAAATATTTGCATCGAATACATAGCGGGAATCGAACTTCTGAACTCTTAGCAGAAGAATACTACCGTTATGGCTCATAGATTGTCATTGATAGTTATGACGTGTGTTCATGATGTGCCTCTTATTGACCTAAGACCAAACTATAAATCGGAGACATCTGTCAACCCTTCGGGAATCGACGAACTGTGGTCGGCCTTGTGAAAAATGGCCTTTTTTATATACTCTCAGTATATAAAAAAGGAAAACATTTCGTCTCTTGAGAAATATCTTGAGAGCCGTCAAGGATATACGCAAATATACTTATAAGGATTAGTAGCTCATAGCTTTGTTTACATTGTTGCCTATTACTGTGTACGTGAAAGACTTTTTGATTACTTCAGGGAGTAAGAAAAACTAATGGGATGTTAGTGTGCTTATATATTATTAAGAATGAGACTAAGGAAAGGAGATGAGGGACTAAGGAAATCTGTCCAAAGATCACAAACTTATGTTTGGATTATGTTATTGTCTTGAGTTATAATTATCGCAACTATTATCTATTATCGTAACCAAAGATATTATATAAAAAGAAGTAGATATGTTATTGCGTGAAAATCGTGAAGATCCGAAAACGAGTCAATTGGAACGTTTGCCTCTAGTACCGCGTGCCGAGCGGCGCCGGTCGGACGTTGAGCGGAAGCATCAGTGACTTAAAAAAATAACGAAAATGCCATCGTATGTTTATAGACACTGCACGAACTATTACTCTAAGTTAATACACCAAAAGTGTAGATGAATTAAAAATGTGTGTGTGTGAGTTCGGCACATTTTTCTACGTTGATTTGTAAGCATATGACATGTCTATGTTATGAAATGTCATTGATCGTAACTAATATACTCAATCACTATCTAATAGACTTCTATACTTTACTTTTGGGAGCAACTACTAGTGACCTCCCAACCCCAAGAGAAAAGCCTTAAAGCGTTCAAATAACTCTTACAGTATTAAATTATTAAAAAATAAAAAAAACCGACTGCTGTCTAAAAGATTGAAACAAGCAATTATTTTTTTTTTTTTTAAAGAACATTAGCAACCGAAATTACTAATATTCCCGTTAACCCCTCCAACTAAGCTAAATTGCTTGTGCTAGGAGTGGGTTCACGTCGGTAGAGTAATGGCCAGGATTCGAACCCGGGACCTCTCGATCGTAAGGCCGACGATTATTTTTTGTAATAATTAATTTTATTTTAACCTTTTTAGTTAGGATATGACATCTATATATTTTTGTAATCTCCTTTTAATTCTCTTCATTTTGATACCCTACTCGATAAATTTGAATGAAAAAAAAATTTTGCCAACACATATTTTAGCATCAAAAATCTACCGTATAGTTTTTGTTGGAATTTTATGTACCCTATGACACTCGGCAGATGAATACCTTTCATTTGAGACCCTATTCATCAAAATCCGTCCAGGCGTTAGGCCTGTAGAGGGGAACAAAGAAAACTACATACATACATAGACACATACATACATACGCGCGAAACACATTACCCTCTCGCTGGCGCAGTCGGGTAAAAATAATGTATATCTCGAAAAAATTTGATCTCAAAACAGCATTGAGATAAAATTTGGTCAACTTATATATTTTTAATCTGTACTTAGGTGTATTCCACCTACCGCCCAAACAATATTGTCACGATTGTCCTACTATATTTATTTATTTATTATATACTATAACTATTATCGATAAAGAGTTTGTAGATAGACATTCATTATCGGAATATAGAAATTAGTTAATAAACAGCCATTTATCATCGTAGCATTGAGGCCCGGCTACACCGCAGGCTCTCACCTCGGCATCCGGCGTCTACCTTTTTCCGTCACATCTTCGCCATCCTTGGTATTGGGACCACGACTAATATTAACCTTTTAAAATAATGTCACCTGTGTTGCCTGTTAAAATAATGAACCACTAAGATAACCTAAAATATCTTCAAACAAACGAAAATCCGTCAAACGATTAATCATTTCTTAACAAAATTAACGCAAAAATGGCGTCTTTACGGCAGCCGTCCTTTATACAGCTAATCCATCCGTCTTAAGAATTGGAGAGAGATAAAAAGGGGACCCTTTTAAAACAAGCCGTCTGTCCCATCGCAGAAATGAGGTAAAGCGTTTGCAATTACGTGGACAAATGACTTGAGATGAGCAAAACTCGCTTATAAAATACTGTAGAGAAATATACACGGCGTAACATCTTGCGAGTTACGACCCTAGAGTACATAGTATTTCTCTTTTATGTTACTAGTTAATTTAGTCTCTAATGCTCGCCTGAATGTACTTCGTGTAAATATGGCTGGAATACGCCTGCGGATAAATTAATTGTAAGCGTTCATATTATTTTTTATGTTTCATTGAAATTAATTCTCTGCTAAGTTGGTAGGTAACTAGTAACTACCAGCTTGATTTTTTTAGGATTTATTTAGTTTGCAAATAATTGCTTTCTTTTGAAGATTAGCGAATTAAGCGATTAGAATAGCTTGTGATAGCACTGTGATGAAATTCAGTAATTTGGATTTTCTTAGTTTTCTGGGTTCTTACTAATATTATAAATGTAAAAATTTGTGAAGATGTTTGTAACTCAATAACCCTCAAACTGCTTAACGGATTGATAATTAAACGGATACAGGGATAGATTTTAATATGAACAAAAGATTTCGAAACCTTTTTATCCCTCGAATTAGTTCCATGGGAACGTTGCGGAAGTAGTACCAGTATTCCATAAAGGTGGACCTGCAGGTTTCAGCTAGTTCTCTATTTCTTTTTCTTGTCTGATTAATTCCAATGCTTGTATTTTGTTTTGACACTAAAATGAATCTGTATTAGATAAAATTCTTGATTTAGATCGACATGGCATCTTGATTTACTATTTACGTCCATCATTCAGCGGTGCTTCGAGCATGAAAAATTCGTAACGTAAAGGTATCGAGAGAACGAAAACTTTCTGATTGGCCGCCTGCCTACTGTGAACCTGAGTCCTAGCCTTGAAGCCCGCCAATCGCAATCCTCCTTTCTCTCGATACATTTAAGTTACGATTTCGAATGTTTTTCGTGCTTGTGGCACTAGTGTATTCTATTGGCTTGCAGATGAGGTTAAGTTGGGCCTCGAAGATTTTGGTGATTCAAAACACCCTTTCATTCATTAGATATGTAGATGACTTTAAAACAAATCACTCAACTGGGCTATATATATATATTTTTAACTTTGTAAGTTATCCCATTTTCTGAGAATACATTATACGTTGATTGACGTAATACTTGGAATATCGATTAACTTATGTTCTGGGTTATATTCTCGTAAATTGAGTTTGTGGTCTCAATATAAAGGCTTGCTAAAGTGTGTCGCAGAGCTCACGTCAGTTAATTTATCATCGTGTTCTCGTTCGTAAAATGAAAAAGTTATGAACGGTAATGATTGATATATCATCATCATGCCGGCGTTAGGTGTTTTGGAATCACATCAAAGGCTTCGTGGTCTAAGCCAACCATTCCAGCTAGCTTGTACCTACATCAGCTGATTAAAGGACTCAGCTCTGGTGCGAGCTTTCGAGGCTGAGATAGGACTGTGCTGTAAAAATCAAACACAATCAAATCAAGAGAAGAAGAAGAAAAGCAGACCCCAGAGATGCAACTGGGACTAAGAGCGGGGGAACACGATGCGTTGCGGCGATGCAACGCATCGTATGCCCCCGTTGTAACGCTGTAATGATAATGGCATTAGTCCAAGTTGCTTTCAATTTGGTGTCTGGGGTTTTTATTACAACTTTTTGTATGTCCCTTCACCCGGCTTTTGGACTTCAGTATGCGGCTTCGGATATTCGGTTTTTGGTGTACAACAAATGTTTGATACACTCGACATCAAAGTATGTGAGATTTTGCAATTTGCCAATTCAGATCCTTTTTTAATAATAACCTTTTGAAACATATTTCTGTCTTGGTCCTTTCTTCGCAGATCAAGGTAAGAAGGCATTCAAAACTGCCTTTGATATGGGAGTAAAGTATATAAAAGACTCTTAACCCATAAGTTATAAGGGAAACCACTCAACATAAACCTTTTCGATGAGAACGTTACCATAAGAAAACAACGGTCAAGTGAGGACGCATTTGCAATTTTGTACCGAATACTCGTACAGAGCTTATGGATACATAGCAATGGAATGAAAAGTGCTTGATACTGTTCAAAAGTTTGAATGGGTGGATGTATGCGTTGTAGATGTTTGTTACTTAATCACGGCAGAATGGCTGAATGGAGCTGGCTGGATGAAAATTTGGCACGGATATCCTACTAATATCTATTTAAATGTAAACGTTTTTGAAGATGTTTAGATGTTTGTTATTCAATCTGGATATGGCTGAAATTTATTACAGGAATATATTACAGTCTGGAATAAAACATGGGCTTTTTATCTCGGGAAAAGGTTATTATGGGTTGCAGGAACAAAATCATAATTCCACATGGGCGCAGCCGCGGGTAACAGCTAATAAATTGTAGGTACTATGGAATAGCACACAAGTAAAATGTTGGTAATATGGGTACGGAACCCTAAAAAATAAGTATATATACTGTGCAGAATCAGATACTCTTTTTTTTAATAAAAAGTGTAAATAATTTACTACTGAATCCGCAACCTCCATCTTCAATATCCAGTGTAACATAAAAGCGGAAAAAAAATGGAGGAGGTCTCAATTGAGCAGTCCGACTGGGGAAGTATCTCCGCCCTACAGAAGACCGCGGCTTAATAACCTCGTGTTTTGTTTCCGAGCGACGGTGAGTAAGGTAGCCAGAGCTCACTGCAGAGGTTTTGTGCTATCACTGGGAAAACCAAAGGCTTTGTCCTTTTTTGTCTTTTGCGCTGACATGACGGCACAGAATCACCCATAGGCCACGGTAACCGCTTAGCATCAGGAAGGCCGTGTGCTTGTCTGCGACCTGAGTGGTATAAAAAAAGCAGGCCCGAGATACATTAAACGCGCGACGTATTCTGTATTCAAATCCGAAACCGCCCGTGGGGTGTTGTGTTAGTGGACTAGTATTCAGAACTAAACTCGGGCTCAGACATAAGTCAAATAGATGTTCTATACATACGTACATACCTACAGTCAGGCAGAGACCACAGTTTTCCACCTGCTACGATCCTGGTATACATCTTTCGCTTCTTTTACGTTCATAATTTTATTGCTTTCATGCAAGCCCGCCGGTTTCGGGTACTCTTGACATGTTCTTTCTTTAAAATGTCTTCGATCAGATATTTTCGATGTTCTAAATTCACATTTATCTCCTCTTAGTAGTATAACCATTCTTTGTGATACAATACCAAGGCTTGATCAGTCATTAACAAATCATTTATCAATTTCAGAAGTCAATACCGCATTCATGCGATGCTCATTAGTTCGGCACATTATCAGTGAGCTAGGAAAATAACAATTCGCATCGAAAATAGCTTTATCACCTAAACACGGAAGTACGAAAGAAAAATCTTTTTTCCCATTTCCATATGTCAGCATTAATAAATGTGATGGACATGTGTCGCAAATGGAAACTAAATGATCTTGGATGCTAAGGAAAATGATAAGATGACGTAATACGGTGCCAACAAAGATGTCGTTCTACTTCCTAACGGTATTAAAGCCTTATTTCCGTACGTATTTATATTAGGAGCATCTTATTTCAGTTAAAGTTTATTTTTTATTTGATTGGATATTTTAGATGTAGAAAGAAAGAAAGAAAGTTTTTTACTGTCACATAAGCAAACTGTACATTTCATTGCTCCCTGGATCCCCATGAAGGTTGGTACGGTGGAGGTTTTATGTTATCGGATGAATCACCACATCTAAGCACAATGCGAAATAATTTCTTGTTTGCAATCTATTGATAGTGTATGAAACAACCGGATTCATTCACTAAATATCGTTGATGAAAAACCTTCTTTAAATTTTATGTAAGTCCCTTTTCTCAAGGTCTACAGTAACTGTACCTGCAGATACAATAGTCTTTTAGGATTCTTTATTGTCGTTGTGTATACTATATTGTCAATGCAACCTTTGCACACCTCATTAACTACGACTTATAGATGTTTCTAGGTTAGTTTTTACCGCTATATTTAAACGTCAACATCACCGCAAATAAAGAAGTTGTGTTCCGATTATATCTGAGGTCCTCATCTCGGATTCCGGGGTCGGCCTTCCGGTTTTTTATTCCCCTGTCATTCATGGTAGTGTGATCAATGTGATCATTGGCACGCCTGTCACTTTCTACGACGTCAAGTCAATATTTCTTGGGTCTGCACCTCCAAGTTATACATGGCGTGACGTCATTGATAGACATTTGTTGCCCACGTAGTCTGGCAGTTTCTGCAAAATTTTGTTATAGACTCTCTACACGTATCCATACTAATATAATAAATGGAAAGTAACTCTGTCTGTCTGTCTGTTACGCTTTCACGCCTAAAGCATTGAACCGATTTTAATGAAATTTGGTACAGAGATAGATTAGACCTTAGGAAAGGACATAGGCCACGTTTAGTCTCGATAACTGACATCCACGCGGGCGGAGCCGCGGGTATCAGCTAACAAACAACCCACATTAATAGGTACATGAAACTAATAATATACAAATGACTTCACAGAAAACGAGATATGAATGTGAACCAATTAAAACATGATTCGAAAATGTAGCAACACAAGTCTGAAAATATTAGGTTACATTTTCGTGAAATGTATATTGGAAATAAAATACCAGCCGTCAATACCGGAATAAACATCGTGCATTAGCTGAATTGAATGTGTAGCAGACCGGGTGTGGCGGCAGGGCAACATTGCCATTTACTCGACGTCAATTAAATTATCGAAGGCATTCTGGTACCCGACAGTATGCAATCCGTAGTTATTAACTCTATTCTGTACTTTGCCCGACTTTGCAGCATTGATCACTCGAATGTAATCCGATTCTTTCCTACAATGAACAAAAAGCCAACACTACAAAAAAAGAATGGCGCGTTGCTGTTCCAATTTCAGATTATTTGAAAATAGAATACAGATTTGTAGCGAAAGCTTTTAAATAAATCAGTTTCGGAACGGTAATTCATTACATTTCAGTTATATAAAAATGAAATAATGACCGTTGTCGACATTTTATATTACAATTTGATAGGAATATAGGTATGCGCAACTGAACTGAGCAAATAAAAATTCCTACTTGTTTTATTTTTATTATCCGGCAACTGCATAATACTGTCGCATGTTAAGTTTCATTATTTACTTTTCCAAGTCGTTAGTAACTTTTTGTGCACCAGCAGTTAATCGTCGCGGACCTAATTACTACCGAAACACTCGAAACAAAACTACACTCCATTCGTTTATGTACTTAACCAATTTTCAGGAGGTATACACGGCCAAAGAAATAAGTATACACCTTTAAATACACACCTACCTACATGCTTACCTACTTATTTGCCTGGCCATTAGGGTGGAGTGAAAAAAAAAAAATTAAAACTATGTTACTCCTGTATCACCAATGGATGATCGACATTCTTAGAGATATAAAAATAAAATTTCAAGTACCTACGTTAACATCTTAAGGTGTCGCATCAAATTTAAAAGTTAAAGAAAATAACAAATTTTGTTTTTTTATAAAGTTTTTATTTGAGACAGACTATTTATCAAAATGAAAATACTGAAGCTTGAAATTGATATCAAGTAGTAAGTACTTATAAATATACAAAATATATTAAATAAAAGCATTTTAATATTCAGAAGCTGAAGCTATAGACTCTTTTTTTTGCTTAAAAAATTGTGATTTTGTGTCAAATACTGGCATGTCTTGCCTTGCCTTTATCTTCATGCGAATGAATCCATCTCTTGTTTCTGGCCCACAAACAGATGAAGAAGCCTCAGTAACGAGCTTGACACACCGTTCTACTGCCTAAAAATGCAAAACGAATGGTTGACTCTAGGTGAATTTTGTATTCCCATGGCCTTAAAATGGCGTACCTTAATATACGACTGGTCACCGGACTTAGTTACTTAAATTTTATCTAAATGCATTCCAGTTCACCCACCCCGACCAAAGCAATCTTGTCAGATGAGGAAAAGCCACAGATAAAACATGCAACTCATGTGGTGAAGCAACTGGTACGGCTAGGCACCTGCTAGTGGGTTGTAGGACGCTAAATAGACCGGGGACATTACCTGCGCCGACATGATAAGGTATTAGAAATCATACATGAGGCTGTTCCAGTTTGGCGGTAGCTAGAGCTAAAAAGGGACTAACCACAAACCAAAGAAATGACATTGTGTTTGTAAAGGAAGGCTGCTCAAATAAATCACCTCAAAAGCCGTATTCAATTTTGATAGCTGCCGTTGACTGGACAATACTCGTAGACACGTATGAGAAGCACTATAAAATACCGGAGGATATCTATGCCCCATCATCCAGACCCGACATATTCCTTTTTTCACGATCGCATAGGCGTGCAGTGCTTGTAGAACTCACAGTACCGTGGGAAACTAATATACCTAAAGACCACGCTATAAAGACAAACAAATACTTTGACTTGACTAACGAGTTAACCAAAAACGGCTACGTGGTTAAACTCTACGCCGTAGAAGTAGGAGCGAGGGGATTTCCAGCTAAATCCCTGTACAACTTACTTAAAGACCTCGGATTGCCAAGAGCTTCAGTAAGCTCGTTACTAAATCGAATATCCAAAGCGGCATTGATAGGATCTTATCAAATTTGGATAGGTAGGGGGGAGGGGGGGGGGGGAGGACACTACTGATGGTGGAGGTGAGCGCTGATGCATCACGAGGTGGCCACCCTAAACCTACATCTGGGTCGCAAGTCCCAGTCCCAGTCGCCGTCACGGTGTTCCTCTCTATATCACGCTAGGGACCCGGCTTCCGCACGGTGAGTCCATGGAGTGCTGAGAATTGGATCTCCAGTAAGTCATTTCTTATCCCCAAGTAATGTTTTATAATATCACAATAAGTTTTATCACTTAGTTTTATTGGTTCGCCAAACAAGGGGCATCGCAAGTCTTTTCGAGTTTTTGCCATTTTATTGACGAATAATCAGACTTTTATTACACTTGTCGTTACCACTTAAATGACAAAGTTTAAGAAAATTATGCAAAGACGAACAAGTTAACCCTTTAAAGTGATGTGAAATATAAGTTTTATTACATATAGATACACAATAACATTGACGTGCAGTTACACGATAGACGTAAAAATTTATTAAAATTTTCAAATTAACTTCATAGCGCGCCACCTCAAAATAAAGTCGTAGGGTTTTGATTTTTAGCATGAATAAAGCTTTTATGTACGGTCATCGGTTAATGACACAGGAAAAGTGAAATCCCAAAAAAACAAAAAATTTCCCAAGTTCACTCCACCCTACTGGCCATGTGGACTTCCCCAGTCACATTAAATTACTCAAACATTGCATGTTTTATCTCCTCTACACTATATCTGCTTGCCAATTTAGCAGTGCGGCAACATTACATACCTTTATGTCTTCAGCGCCACCTAGCTAAATCAAGTTGAACTTTTATGGAACTACAGATCCTGCATCACGCAAATATAGTTATCCCGTTCATCAACGACAACAATGTTCTCTTTGTTCTAACAACACATTCATTCTTCTATAGTAGTATAATAGTCTTCATTCATTTTAGGGTTCCGTACCTAATTAACCTTTAGGTAAGATCACTTAGATTCTACGGTCCGTCCGTCTGTCTGTGGGAAAGGGTGCAAATTTTCGAAGTGGAAGCCGTTGGAAGAAAATCGTAGCTCTTATTGAACGACCATAGCAATTTTGTATGGAATTGTGGGTGTTCTATTTTCAGATACTGAATTTCAGATAATTTATTATGTACCTATATTATTTACTAGCCTTCCGCCCGCGGCTCCGCCAGCGGCTCCGCCCGCGTGCATCTCGGATAACGCGACCTTTGCTCATATCTTCGGTTCTACTGAACCGATTGCGATCAAACAAACGTAAGATTTTAAGTCTGATCAAGCCCTTTCTAACAAAAAAAACCGCATCAAAATCCGTCCAGTAGTTTTTGCGTCCATCGCGGACAAACAGACCAACAGACAAACAGACAGGAAATTAAAAAAAAATATTTTCGTGTTCAGTATCGTTAACATAACATAACCCAAGCATTTTTTTTTTAAATATCTCCAATGTACAGACACGACCACTTTACAATTATATAATAGTATAGATAGATGAGAGTGGGTATAAATTTAAACACCTCTACCATGGCTTCCCTTTGCAGAAAAAGTAGGCAGAAATCAGGTTATAGGGTTATGTACCTGTTGCCGCCGTGACAACGTATACTTACAAAAAACAGAATATAATAAATATTTAAGCCTATTAGTGGTACAAAACCCTTCCTGCACGAGCCCGTCTCGTATTTAGGATGGTTTTAAATGAACATGGCAGCTAAAATGAAGTCCGTCTACATATAGATGTTGCACACGGATGCGTAACGTGTAATACCAAACTACGTACAAACCGTACCTGATCCACAGTAATGTACATTTTGACTAATGGCCAATTTGGCTAATAGAGAACCGCTAGACTGAGTAATGTTCGTCCCGTGACGCGTTCCCTTACATTTGATAAATTATCTCCATAATGTGCCTGGCACTAGCATATCATATGCTACACCAAACTAATTGGTTGATTGCAATGATGTATTATTTTTATAGATACGTCATACACGAAGATGGCGGCTTTCAAAAATGGCGCAAACACAACATATTAGCTACTTCTAAAAATACGTCAATGTTATTAATTTATATGAATTACATTATTATTTATATTAATAATATTTTATTATTACGTATTTATTATTATAAACGTTTTTTTTTGGGGTGGCGCACTGTCGCGATTCTGATTGGTGCATAAAATGATGACCAAAAGTCATCATTTTTTGTCGCCATTTTAGAGTGTGGACAACATATCTATAGTTTATAATATATCATTGGTTGATTGTAATTTATGTAGTGACATCGGAATATAGCTTCCCACAGAACAAGATATTGTTTTAGAAGATAGTAAATATCTTCCTGATAGTAAGTGTTCCAGTTGCGTCTTTTTTATAACCATTCAGGAATAGAACTTCCGCAAAGCTATCTTGTTAAGTAGGCCGGTGAACATTATCAAGCGTAGGCCAAAATCTATTTATTTTACACATTGCTGGTGGAATAGCAGGCACTTTTTACAATCCCTAGGCATTGTATATATTGCCTAGGCAAAGTATGTTTTAGACAATAATACCTAGTCATAATATTTTGTACATTACCTGAGCGCACTCGGGATCCCCGGTAAAAAAGCAATGCCTAGGCATTATATAGACTTTTATATACACTTACAAATATTTTCTCTGAGCGAGAACCGAACCCGCGCTGTCTGCGTACATCCTGCCACGCCACTGAAACTCACACTCACACTATTAATACATATGTTTCAATCAATTTCTCCAAGAACAATTTATTCATTCACGTGACAGGTGTATATCAAAGATTCAGCATCAAAACTACCCTCCTATTTGGAAGGCAGCCAGGCCGACTACTGGTGTACCCACCCTAATTCAGTTTGAATGACCTTAACATGACCCGCATTTAGTGATGGGCAATGCTAATAATCCGGTAAATAGCACTTGGCTATTAATCGATTAAAAGCAAGTTAATAGCCATTAATAGCCAAAATGGATGATAACCCTGCTATTAATGTCATTTAGTGATTGAAAATTTTCCTTCATGGTTTTCAGGCTTAGGATTGTCAGATTAGATTAAATTTCATCTTTCGTCGTGAGTAAATTTTTGTGTAAATAATATTTTCAACACACTTGCTTATAAACAGGCTTTTATTTCACGGCAATTAAGCACGGAATGACACCTATTATAAAACTGTGACTTTTTCATTGCTATTATTCACAAAAGTGAGTTATAAACTTCTTTTTTTAATTTCATTGAATAAGTTGCTTTGTTCTTAAAAAAGTTTTAATACAAAAAAGATCGTGTCCAATATTACAAACGAATTAATATACCTATTGCTTGCTCATTTCATGCAACTTCGTTTTTTAAAAGATAATTTCAACTAGTATAGTACATGTTTAATAAACAAAACTTTCACTAAAATATATTTTTTTCTTCTCTGTGAGTCACAAAGAAAAAAAAACATAATTCAAATAAGTAAGTAGATGACAAGGCAGCATGGTGATAGCACCTTAGCCTGTTCCGAAAGGAACAAATAAAAAAATTTTAGATGCGCGCGCATATTTATGACAAGTATGACAACAAATAGATTTTTACTATTGTGTTTTGATTGTGTTATGTAGTATTTTTAGTATTATTTTATTCGCAAGTGTGTTGAAAATAATCGTATGCCACTCGTGTGTCCATACACACGAGTGGCATACGATTATTTTCAACACACTTGATTACCGTCCTCGGGTCTCAATGTCGCCTCAGCGGTAATCACCAACTTTACACGCTTGTACCATAATGTACTAAAAGCTAATCTGGCCCATATAAAATGTTCAATCAGCTAGGTACATATTTACAGTGATTTTTGTTAATTAGATTTGTTTTGTATTTTGTTGTTTTTTATTTTTAGTTGTTTTTTATAATTATTAATCTGTCACGATTTCATTTTTTTTTACTTTTTTAAATATTTGTTTTTTTTTTCAACTTGGCTTGTTTGTCTGCCATTTATCTGCCAAACGCTCATAGTTATTCCACACGAGATCGTTCCTTGGTCTAACCATTATAAGATTATACGCACAAGTACGACACACGATACAATGCTTGTCGGTCGACGCCTGCGCAGTTACTGCGGCCACTTGTATGATCTTATGCGGCGGATGCCCTGCCCGCGCGCCCCCATCTCCACTCCTACGCCATTTTAACTTGCACAATATGACACTACCTACTAAAGGACATCACCCATTTCGGTTAAAACTTGAAAGCGCCGGCCAAAGAAAAAACATAATATATTTCGTTAGAGCTTATTCTTACTAGCATTCTTTATTAGAGCGTCAAAGCTGAGAGACCACTTCCCTTGGTTTTATTTGAGTTCAAAAATCTAGAAAACATACATTTTTATGATACGATCTATTGAAATTGAAGAAAAATATTGTTCTATATTGAAAGAATCGTTCATAAAAGCAATAAAAAATAAACCAAATACTGCATATTGTGTCCATTTATGTATTTAGTTCCATAATTAAAAGTGCCGGTCAAAGAAAACAAAATACATGATATTCTGATAGAGCTTGTCCTCGTTAGCATTTTTTATTATGGCGTCAAAATGAGGGACCGCAGTGGTCCCTCAGTTTTGGTTTTATTTGAGTTCAAAAAAACTACGCAAAGCAATAAAAATAAACCCAAGGTTTAAAAATGTATGTTTCCTGGATTTTTGAACTCAAATAAAACCAGGAGTAGTTGTCTCTCAGCTTTGACGCTATGTTAAAAAATGCTGACGAGGACAAGCTCTAACGGAATATATTTTTTTTTTACTTCGGTGACCTCCTTTTTTGAAGTCGGTTAAAAATCAGCGATATGCAGTTTGGGGTTTTTTCGTTATTATGTTTACTAACTATTCTTTCAAAATAGAACAATATTTTTCATTCATTTTCAATATATCGTATCATAAAAAATATGTTTCCAGGATTTTTGAACTCAAAAAATCAAGGGAAGTGGTCTCTCAGCTTTGACGTCATGATACAAAATGCTAATGAGGACAAGTTCTAGCGCAATATCACATTTGTTTTCTTTGACCGGCACTTTCAATTTTGAACCTCAATAAACAGACGAAAAACAACGAAAATGCAGTGTTGGGCTTATTTTTATTGCTTTTATTAACAATTCGTCCAGTATAGAACAACATTATTCATTCATTTTCAATAGTCCGTATCATAAAAAATGTATGTTTTCAATATTTTTGAACTTACATAAAACCGAGGGAAGTAGTCTCTCAACTTTGACGCCATACTAAAAAATACTAGTAAGAACAAGCTCTAACGAAATATTGTATTTTTGACCAATAATAAATGCAGCATGAATGATGTCCCTTCAAATTATCTTAATCGTTGAAATTTGTTTTAGCGGGTAGCTCAGCTCCCTGAATGAAGTGTAATAATAATAATAAGAAATAGAGAACTACAGCGATTTTCACTCACGTGATACCTAGTAGTGTGAAAATTACAATAAAATAATACAAACTCTTATTTTTCTTACAATACGTTAATAGCAGGGTTATCATCCATTGGATGGCTATTAATGGCTACAAATGGATTATAATCGCTAATAATCTAAACCATCCGGCTATTTACCCATCTCTACCCGCATTGGACACTGATTTGAATTACAATGAAGTTGTTACGTGTATTGGGCAATTTTAAGGTCACAATCGAAATGGAAGACTAGTGTTGCGGACTAGTTATATTTGAATCTGTATAAACGGGTTGTTCCGTATTGATCCCACGACGATTGATCCCATTCTTAATTGACCCCAAATGCGTATTCCTTATTGATCCCACTTTAAAATTTTATTTTATATTCTTAATTGATCCCAAAATCCATTCTTAATTGATCCCAATGCAAGAGGTACTAAAAAGTATGGATAGCATGATCAACTAATTTAATCTTACTTACTAAAGTCTAAAATAAATTGGAGTTTATCGGGAATTAGAAATGAATGACTAATTTGACTAAAATAAAATAATTTGAATAGAAATAAAAATTATATTGATTAATTTTGTGTAATATATTAGAACTACTTACAAGTGGCGTAGAGATAAGTGTCTCCGAAATTAATGAGACGAAATGGGAGCGACATTAACTTAAACCACATAATAGTACCACGTAATAGTGCTCTTAACAAAACTTTAATGTGTTCCACACCACTTTTTTTCACTAATGAAGCTAATTAAGCACTGAGTTATAATTATTTAAGAAACCTGTACTTTGGCACATATAGTGTACTGAGTAAGTTATTAATTATGTTCAACCTGTTCAACTATAAAAACAGATTGCGGGTTGCTAGAAAACTCTCACTTTACATCTATGACGGCTATGACCAAGACCGATAGTTTACGAGTCAATCAAATGATGGATAAACAAAAGAAATATGCAGATAAAAAAAGAAAAGTGGTTGGTATAAAAATCATACCATGAAAGAAAACTACTACTTTGATACCCAACTACAGCGAAGGAAAAAGAAAGGTTATACTTTTTATGTCGTAACATTGCCATAAACGTTGAAATACATGTTTTCTTCCCCTCACACTCCTTGGTTCTTTAAGTGCGGCGTGAAACAGCATTTCTCGAGGTCGTCACACTGGAGACCAACATTTTAGCATTATTGGCATCTATAATAGTGGCCTTCATTGTCTAGACTTAATTCATAGCTTACCAACAGATTGGGCGGAAACTTATTAGCGTATCTTTCATTAATAAAAAATAATAAATTACTAAACCTGAAATAATACCGCGAAATTAGTACTAAGCAACCTAAAAACACCATTTTTGCCAATATTCAGTAATTGTGATGTGTCTGTGTATGCTAACAATTTAAAAAATGCTATTCCTAAAACCATTTCTCTACTGGCGGAATAGTTTTTCATCATTTAATAGCAGCAGGAAATATGAGAAACGTTTGCGATCAAATACACTTTTCGTGATGTGTTTGCGCTATCAAAGTAAATAGTAGATCGTTTTGTCCAATAAAGTTAATGTTTCGTGTAATTGAAACTTAGCTGTACTATGTGACTTCGATTAAATGTTTAGTTCTGTACACAGCCACACACAGTTCAACAACTTTATGAGTAAAGTGTGTCGAACCCGAATCCTGTCAAACATAACAAGGGACTTGTTGGGCACAGTATTATTAGATTTTCCTATTAAGGTCATTCGGACCACGAAATCAAAAACCATGTCCGAACTCGGCCACTGTCAGACAGAGGCCTCTTTGGGATATAACCTATTATTCGATTTTCCTATTAGAGTATTCTCATAGGCACAATAAACTCTAAAGTCGTATCCAAATCAACAGTAATGCTCGTTCCACGCTGCGTTTTTTTATAATACGGAAATCCTCTCGAATATGGGGAGGGGGGGTAGTATTGGTTATTTATTATTACAACAAAGCTCAGATTACATTGTTTACTAAATATCCATTATTACGTAAATTAATTACAGCTTTATTGCCTCTCGTTCTCTATTACTTTCTACAAAATTATTATTAATATTACGATATTAATTTTCATGGCTTCCTAGAATGTATCGATTTCTTCAAGGTTCTGTTTTCTTTGAAGTATTTAATTAGATGCCTGTTTGTTTCAAGGCAGTAACGATAAACTATATTTAACCTACATTACATGAATGAATAGTTTTAATATACCTAGTAGTTAATTTGCAAATTAGATGATATTATTTATTGACTAACACTCTAACTTTTAACACATATTGAATAATACACATGTACTTTTCCACTTTATTTTATTTATCAACTTGGCCGGTTTAGCATGGCCTTATAGTGTAGTATCCTGGACCGACGGCTTAACGTGCTCTCCAAGGCACCACCAGACCAAAGCAAATAGCCATATTCTTGCTTAGAAAAATTTGCATTGAGCGGGAATAGAACCCGCACCCTCTGCGTAGCATTCGCGTTCACTACCGTTACGCCACGAAGGCTGTGAGGGTACTGTTGCTTTCTCCGCCATCTTGAATTTAAGGGTAAATTTTTGTTAACCGAATAAGTCGGTCGTTTACATGAAAAATTATTACAACAAAGTTATTTAGAATTAAATTTCCTACAATTTTGAAATCAATATTTTTTCCTAGGATCGATATTTTTCTATTTATACCTACTCCAAAAGGTTTGATTTTTTTTGAAATAGAAAAATTCTAAAGCTATTTTCTTTAGGAATTCGTTGGGGGAGGTCACTGGTTTTGCATGGTATTCGATTGGTTTCGTTCTTTTTTAATAGTCAAAAAAGCTTAACAAAGATTCTCGGCCTTTTGGAGTATAAATCGAAAAATATAGATCCTAGGAAAATATTATGAATATAAAAATTGTAAATAACTTTTTAGTTACAATTTTTTGTGTAAAATTAATTCCTCTAGACTTATTCAGAAAACAAATATAACCTGAAATTCAACGCAACGAACCAAATACCACGCAAATCGAAATTTAGACTGCCAGTGACTTCCCTCAACGAATTCCGAAAGAAAATTGCTACTAAGACCTTTTTCTAGGTTTGCCCCTTAATTCAGTTAATTTTCTTGTACTATTATTTATTTATAAAAACTGTCACCTATGAAATCTAAAATATCTTTGTTCATTTAGGTCACGAAATAACATTCATAATACTGGAAATTGTAACTTCTACATTTTTGATTCGCAAAGCAAGAGATAAGAGCTAATCGACAGTGACTAAAAGGGGTTTCGCAATAAAATGTCAACAATAAAAATGTATTATTTTTTCATTAAGAGATTTTTCTGTAATGCGTTGTAAATGACGAGCTAAATCTATACTTCATCGTTTTCATTGTTACTGTGTATAAATTATTATCTTCAATGAAATTGTTTTGTTTGTATTAGTACCAAGATGTTTGACGGAAATATAATACAAACCGCAAATGATCCTTAGCAACTTCGTAATGAGTTTACTTTAGACAACTTTGAGTTCAGGATCAATCAATTTTAGTCATTCATTTGTATTAAATGTATTGTATTTCAAATCAAATATCCTCATTCATTAACAGAAATGTAAATAAATAAGGCTACTGTCATTTGGCAGTTGCCATAATAGCATTAGGTGCAAAGCCATTTCTTTTCTTTTATATCATTTCTGGGACATATATAACGCTACTCAGACTAAGCATTCGGTCATAATATGGTTCAAAAATGTTGATTACTCTTCAACAAAAGATAATACGTGTAAATATCATCTGTCAATTTGATGTTTAAAAACCGGCCAAGTACCCACGAGTAAGAATCGCGCATCGAGAGTTCCGTACAAAATTGGATTAAGTTGACTTAAAAGTTTGATTTTTGCACAGTTTCAAGACGTTATAAAACTGAGTATGTGGTATAAATTTCTATGGAAAGCCTTCACGAATTCCTTAAAAAGACCTTGACAGATAGACGGACAATGAAGTGATCCTATGGGTTCCGTTTTTTCCTTTTGAGGTATATATGAAACCCTAAAAATAAAATGATTTATGGTTTAATTTCGACCGCTCATTGAACCACTTGTCCTAATTAAATAAGACTACATACGATGTACAGCATTGCATACAAATAGCACTGTTTAAATGTTTTGTGAATAAAATCTTAATAAACACAGCCAATTTATATACGCAACCATATTTCCTCAAATTCCCCTATCTAAAATATTTTCTCTATTTATTAAAGCAAATGAAGAAAGTTGTAAAAGAAAATACGACATATTTTCCCAAGAACGTACCCTGACTTCTCATCAGCCTTTATCATAAAGCCGAAACATGTTGGATAAAAGAAAGCAGTAATTAGGAATATTATACTGCTCAGTTATTAGCCGAGAAGTATAATCGTGACGCCATTTGTCAACAGCTTAATAATCGTAACTGTAATCAGGAACATGTGTCACGCAGAGCTTAACGGTTAAGCTGCGAAGCGTAAGGGGTTAAGCCCTTAAGAAAAATTCTCGTTCGTATTTGCAGGTAAGTAAAGTTGGCAAAAGAAAAATGCGTTCATTACGAAAAATCTTAGGCCTTATACACACGTATGAAAACAATATTATATTATCCTGTTTTCATACGAATGCGAACTGTAAAAAGTGTTATTCTTTCACACGACTTGGAATACTTCGACAAATTGTACCAACGTAGTAAGCATCATATTCAGTTTCAACATTTGAAGAGCAATTCTATTGCAATTGTCTTTAGCTTGACGAATCTAGGGCGAGTGAGTGACGATATCATCGATTCTGAAGTGGTGGTCCTTAATTAGTAGCAGCAGGAATTGTAGGAAGAATGAAACTGCTGTGTGGATAGAGCATTCTAGTTGAATCAAGAATTCCAGAAGTGTTGAACATATGGTTCAAAATTGAGTACGACACGTGTTCTTCAGGATAGTAAGAGAGAAGGCACTATACCATTACTAAACGTCGATATTACGTGAGCTGTGTGCAAAGGACGCAGAAACAAATGTAACAAATAGTGAACAAGTCTACTATTAACGACAAAACTTTACCAACTTTATACTTCACACCTACACACTTCGGTTATAAATTCAGTTATCTGAATTTGAAATAGACGCTGACTGGAAGAGTCTATTTAGGAGAATTATGATCAATGTTACGCCATATTTATGACAAGATCTGTGGATCTTAGGTCGGTCTCTTAGGTATAAATGTCCCAAAGTCAAATATTTGAGAGGCCGCAAGTTCGAGTCCCGATGATTTTTGAAAGATGAAGAATTCATGTTATAACCGTGCAAACACGGGTTTATAGCAATTCAATTGGGTTTAACCACAGATTAATAAATAGTTACTAGTTTAACTCAATTGTAGCGAATATTTGCTTTAAAATTGAACTTTTTTTACATTACGAGTTACGTTTTAGTTTTCCTTTAGCTAACTGAGACAAAAATCTTTCTAATTTTGCAATTAACTAACAACTTCTTATTAGTGCAGTCTCTAATAATAATTAACAAATGCGCCGCGACCGCAATCGTCCCACTGCAACCGCATCGCTATATCGCTATCGTGCCGCTATCGGGCTGCTATCATCGCTTGATTTTAACAATGAACATCAGACGTGTACACGAACGTGTGGAGCTGTGTGGGCTATACAAGGTCTATTGATATGCCAAACTTAAAAGCTGACGGCAGCCCGGTGACGGTACGGCTGCGGCGCGATCACAGCGCTACTACTATTGTTATTTCCCTTTGTGTTTCGGAATATCGTAAGCTCCCGAATGGTCATACTTTTGAATTGTGTTCCTAGAAAGGATTTTAGTTTATCCATTGTGGAGGAATGATCTATGACATCCTTTAGCCCTTTGTGGAGAGTTATATGAATATACCTACTAGAGTAAACATTGCATCAATCAAGCTGTTGGAACGAAAAACCTCTTCTCGATTTTCAGTCACAAAGTAGCTCTAAAACGGGTTTCTACATTTACATTTACTATCAGATAGTACATGCGAAAAGTAAAGTCATCAAGAAAAGAGCGGGGCATGTTATACATACCTACTTATACTTTAACATATGTAAATTTTGGACTCAATTCAAGGAGGCAAGGAATTAGGTTCTTGAGTCCACATCAAACGAACTAAAATCTTTATGACTCTGAACAGAAAGTTTATAAAGTCGAAGTTTATGTCTAAGACACTTACCTATATATTTTCTCAGTCCGACTTTTTGTTACACAACGTTCTCTCCAATTTTTTATGGACCATTATGACCTGACATGGATTATGTAGATTTTTAAAGTACCACCTAGCGCAGATGTTCAGATTTCTGTTTTGATGTATTTTATTTTCAAATTTCAGTGATGGTTGTAGGGTCATTTAAGGTAAATGGACGCAAATAAACTTTTTCTTTGCTTCATATTATCTAAGCTTTTGCCCGCTACTCTACCCGCGTTGTATTCTGATCCCGCTGCCGCAACCCATGGACCTATTATTCCCGGGATAATCTATCATTTTACAAAATTTCATCCAGATTCGTTTACCCGTTAGAGCGTGATTGAATAACAAACATTCATATATTTACAAACTTTCACATTTATAATATTAGTAGAATAATAGAAATTACTACGACATTCAGTTCACAATTAGTTCCTTTTCGTATTGAGTTACTTGTGATAAAGAAAAATAGGCGATCATAAAAAAAATAACCACTCCAAAATTAAAACTACTTATGACCGATTAAGAAATTTGACTGTAACATTGTGTATACTGAAATCACATTTGAAGCTTTATTTCATACTTCGAGAAAGGTCTTCCTACTTAGTAAAAAGGAAGAAATATGAAATATATTCATAACCAAATGTGAGAACTACACTTTGTCCTTAGCCATTAGTCAAGAAGTACTATGTTATTTTAGGACCGCGGTGGTTCTAACACAAAAATTCCGAATATAGGGTTTTTAGTCAAAATGTATGTTATGTAGAAGAGTAAGATGTTTGACAAATATGAAAAAAGTAGGTGATCCTCAACTAAGGAATGAGTCAAGGAAAAATAAGATTAACCTGAGTTTGCGTTCTTATGTAAATGGCTAACTTCTTCTTCTATCGAGTCGACGGCATATCATGTCATATTTTGTTTGCCCAGTATGTAGCCACTCCGATAGCGTTATAAGAAGCGATTATGTCCCGTCTCCATCCTCGTAACCGAAACATAGGAATCTGTCTAAATAGACTCGAGAGTAAAAAAAATCCACTTACTCTATCGGGCTCTAGCACTAAAATTAAAACCCAAATTTTATTTATGGTCTAAAATTCCATAAACAACTTTATTTCCTTCTATACTCGTACTACTCAACGCTTGTATCATTTCCGTAAATAACAACATCCTGAGGAACTATTTAAAACAACCTTAAAATAAGATAATACAAATCGCAATAATCTCCGTTAAAAATAGCTTCATGCCTATGTGTATAGCTATAATTACCTGCATTACAAAGATGTACGTACAGCAAACACGCAAGTTACAATAGTTCCTGTCCTTAAACTTTCCCGGTCCGTTAATAGTATGTATCAGTTTGAATGTTTGAGTTTGTAAGGATTTGCCGTGGACGATAGTTAATCAGGACCCATTTAGCATTGGGCTCTCGTGAACAAAGAGGTCCTAGGTAAACCGAAAAGTGTACGTTCAACTTTTAGTTACGATGTCACTATGTGACCCGAATATCAAATAGGTTATTCTGTTATTTAAGCTTTTGAAATAAAATTGTTTGTAGGTACTCATCTTGAGCTTCATGTTACCTTGTCATAGTTAGTATAAAAGCATTGTTCTTTTTAACTTATCGTGATTTTACCCACCGTAGTTTAATCAATTCACACGGCCAGCAATGTGTGTATTCCTGAGAGTTCCGGGTTCTTATTACTTCGTTCCTAAAGGTCGTAACATGATGTCATATAGCTTATAACCTTTCCCAAGAACTGGGCTATATAATACACAAATAATTTTCTATATAGCACGTAATGTAATTTCAGAGATTAGCGTATTCAAACATAGAAACCAACTTCTTATTCATTAATTATTTAATAATGGTTATGATAATAATATTAAAATAATGACTGTCACAAAAACATTTAGATCACATCATTGCCAGCTATTCATATTGAGTAAAGTACTAAAACAGC